>CM051823.1:144263457-146763457 GCA_028451465.1 Erethizon dorsatum | reverse complement strand
GCACCAACTAGTGCTGAAATAGCAGAAATGACTACAATCTCAAAAAATAGGCAGCCTGCTTAGAATTTCTGTAAAGACAGGCACAAACAAAGCCTCATCGTGAAGACTGGAATAAATACCTAATCCTTTAATGCCAAGATTCACACATCAAGCATCAAAAGCTATAAGGAAACAATGATCTCATTTAGTGGCCAAAATAAGGTGCCAGAAATTAATCAATTAGTAATAATCAGTGTGAGTAAACACTTGGTTGGACAATTTAAAACAGTGGTTTTAAGAAAACTTAGCAAACTTGTAGAAAATACAGAAAAAATATTCAGTACTCTCATGGAAGAAAAACAGAGGTGGAAGCAATTTCTAAAATCAAATAGAAATCCTGGAGCTAAAAGAAAGAGATGTTAATGAGTAAGAAGAAAATGTCACCATATATAAAACTCATTGGTAAGAATTATGCAGAAGAGCTCACAATTCTGTAATAGTGTGAACATAGTGTGTGAACCATTTATATGTTAAGCATGACAGTAAAAATTAAAACAATTAAAAATAACTATAATAGAAAAACCAAAATTAATAAGCAAGGAATCAAAACACAGTACTAGTGTAAGTCACATAACGACAAAAGAAGTATGTAAGAAAAGAAACTACAACAAAACAAGGAAAATTTATAAAAATGGCTATAAGATCTTACCTATGAAAAACTACCTTAAATGTCAATAAATTAACTCTCCAGTTGAAAGAGAAAATTAAGAAAATACCAAACGAACAAAAAGATATAGAGTGACTGAATGGATTTTAAAAAGGATCAAACTCTATGTTGCTTAAGAGAAACTCAGTTCAGGTCTAATGGCATGCAGAGACTGAAAATGAAGGGATGAATAAGATAGTCCATGTCATGGAGTACAACAGAAAGCAGGAGTAGCCTTAATTATATCCAATAATATAGGCTTTTAAGTCAAAATCAATAAAGAGACCAGGATGGCTACAACATAATGATTAAGGGGTCAATTCTCCAAGAAGAAATAAAAGTTTAACACATAACCCAATATCAGAACACTCAAATATATAAAACAAATATTAAGAGAACTAAACGAAAAGACAGACATAATACATAAATACAATAATATTAAGATAATTCAACACTAAATTAATTTAAAACTAAAAATAGTTTTAGCAATGGAAAGGTCATACAGGCAGAAGTTAATGAACAAAAGACAGAGTTAAAATGTACCCTGGACCAAATGTAACTCGTATTTTTACAGTACATTTCATCCAACAGCTACAGAATATGTATTTTTCTCATCAGCACATGGAACATTCCCCTGCATAGATCATATGACAGTCCAGAAAAAATTCTCAACTAATTAAAATTAATAGAGACTATATTGAGTATCTTTTCAGCCACAATACCATAAAACTAGAAATAAATAATGAAAACATTGGCAAAGCAAATACACGGAAATTAAACAACTAACTCTGAACAACCAGTGGATCCAAGAAGAAACCAAGAAGAAATTTAAAAAATGTTTGAAACAAGTGAAAATACGGACTAAATATACCAAAATCTACGAGGCAGCAAAAGTGGTACCAAGAAGGAAAATGATAACAATACCCATGTCAAAAAAGCAGAAAGACTTCAACTAAACTTTTTATTGTTGCATCTTAAGGAACTAGGAGAACAGGAAACTTAATCTCAAAATTAATAGAAATAAAGAAATAATGAAGAATAAAGCAGAAATAGAGGGCAAAATATTGTGGACCCCCTGCAGTGGGCTCCAATTTCCTGCCAGGTGTTATGGCTCACAGTGAAAAGAAAGAGCAAGAGACAAAATGCTGGTATAGCGGGAAACTGGGATGACCAATTGTTCAGAGGGAAAAAAGGGCTACGAGGCAGGCAGAACCTTGGTATTTATTGATTATATTTGTGTCAAGAACAATGGGTAAAGCGCAGTGAGTGTTTCTGGGAACAGTAATGGCGACTATTACGTGGACTAGGAAAAAGAACAAAGCATTCTTGCAAGGATGAGACAAGGGGCAATAAGGAAACTGTAGTTTCCCTTACTGTCCTCAGTGGGTCTTATCTTGCCCTGTGAGTGGCACAGCATCACTAGCCCTAGGGCTCTCAGCTGTGACCAGAAGAAAGCAGAGAGTTTCCAAAAGGTAGGACAAGGATGGCCTCGGACATCCCCTAGACTCAATTTATAATCTGTGGTCCCCAGCATTTCCCCTTCCCTGTTTATTTCATTGCAGAAATCAAATCAGAGTGAGCTGTGGCTGCAGAGCCGCTAGACACCAGTGGGTTTGAGTTCCTCTGCGGCAGACTAAGAATAAAACCAGAAGACATAAACAAATCACTATGAGTACAGCAACATAAAACCGTGAATGAGCCTTGAGCTATTTAAAAGGATTCAGCTGGCTGAGGGCATCAGAAAATTTATCCCAATTTGTATTTGTTCATCAAAATTTTGAGTTTGTTGAGACATAGACAATACTTCTTTCTGTAGCACACCTAGGTCCAGAGTGATATTTTGATGCATAGCCCCCTGAATGTGTTTTTTAATATGTTCCCAGGGGTGAGCAGACCGATTATAGGGTAGGGGAGTTATGCAAAATCACGTGACATTATAGTGACACTTAAGGCTTTATTGTATCTGTAGGCTTTCAATTTGATCTCCCATACAAAGAACCATGGTCTCTAGCATGCTTATTTGTGATTAAACCTTGGCATCTGTCACGTGCTGTAACTTCCAAGCCTCATCTTCTGTTTTTGTCCAATTATCAACAAAGTGAGCTGCCTGGACGGAGTGAGCAAGAGCAACAGAGGAGACAGCCACACTGGAGATCAGCAGTACTAAAGAGACTATTACAGCAATAATCAGTCCAATCATTCTTTTAGTTCTATGTACAAGATGATTAACTGGGGACTGCAGAAGATGTGGCATTGGAGCATGAGACCAAGACTCAGATTAACCAGTATCCACACTCCTGGTATACGTCCCAGGACCATTAAACTTTTATCAATAACTTCTCCTGCTTGAATGCAATGACTTAAGGCACATTTTATATATGTAAAGGAAGTTTCATTCCAGACTATAGTTCCATAAAGGAAAATGTAAGGATTGTAAATGCGTATTGAACTTCTTTGGCTACCACTCTGTTTAGCTACCATGGTAACAGTGTTCTTAGTGGGGTGTATATTATGACCCGTCCATTTTACCCCCACAACATAGGGCAGGGCAAGATTCCAAACAGTGGTTTGTATAGGCCCAGGCTTGCCATTAATCAAAGCCCAAGGGATTGGTGTGCTAACTCCTGCACCCTCCCATGGAAGTTCCCCTTCAGGAAGGGTCTGTGTGGCTGATACGTTAACCCATTTCCAAAATGCTGCATGCCCATCAGAAACATTGTTAGCTCTTCCTTTTAGGGATCCTCTAGGTCCTCAAGCAATAAAATTATCTTGGCCCATAGACATTTTTTGTCCCATTTTTCCCTTGCAAAGTTCCCAAGGAGGAGGGGCACCTTTTGTATAATTCTTCCAATAAGTGTGGTTTTCACAGAAAGGGACATGAGGGGCAAAGGAATCAATCTCTTCATGCATTATACAGATTGAACTGAGGATCGAAAGGATTAATTGATCATGGTTATGTATCAGCCAGTTTTGAGCACTGACAGGAAGGCAGTAATTGGACCATATTGTCCTATATTCCACACATAATGGGGGATAAGTGAAATGAGAGGTATAATTTTTGACAGCCTTATCCTGCATCTCCAATAATGATGAAGGACCAGGTACCCAATCAATCTGACTATGATAAACATTTGATTTATGATAGATCTCAGGCGGAGAGTCAGTCCAAGTAATAGTTCTGAGCAGGGGTGGATTAGGCACACATGCCCAATACTCTCGTCCTGTCACGGGGGTTATACATACAGCACAGGCTATGATGGCCATCATAGCAATGAACACATTTTCAGGGGTATGTGGAAGGCCCTGTCATGTCACCAGCATCCTAGCTTCTTGTGCTGACTTATGCAGTTGTCTCATTTTTATTGGGCCCACATCTGGAGCAGTTGGCAGCGAGGGTGGAGTTGGGGCCTCCTCCAATATCATGTTGACAAGCATTCTTATCAGCAGGTGGGCTGACTGGTGGTCTTGCTGTTGGCAGGTACCACCACGGTCTCATTCTTTTTATCTTCCCATGGTCGCGCATCTCAGGATGTTAGCCATAGCATTTCTCTACTGTCTATGGAAATACAAGCCAACCCTCCTCCCTAGGTTATCAGCGCGGCAGGGCCATTACTTTGACCTGTTGAAGATTGTGCCATAGGTCTCAGGACTTACTGCCTTCAGCTAAAGAGGAGGAAGAATGCTGCCAATGAAGCATGGCAAGGGGTGAGGAGGATCCAGGAGCTGCGTTTAAAAAACTAAAAATATAAGTTACCAAATCTAATTGCATCTTCGGGGGTCATCTGGATTCCCCCTTTTTGTTTTATTAACTGTTGTTTTAAGGTTAAATGAGATCTTTTAATAATTGCTTGCCCCTGAGGATCATAAGGAATTCAGGTTATATGCTTAATGCCCCAAAGCTGAAAAAAAATTGTTGAGTGGGTCTGCTAATATAAGCACACCTGTTTTTATGGTCTATGTAAGGCTGATAAACAGTGTTGTTATATATGATGGCCCTTTTTGTCCTTTGTAACCTGAGAAACAGTACTGTAGCAGGAGCAATGAGTTTAACTATTATAATTTTATCTGGATATCAAGTACATTGAAATATAAAGGATAGCCAGAAGACTGTCGTTCCTTACCAACCATTGTTATCCTGGTTGAATCCCTGTAGAGTGTTAACAGAAAACAGTTATGATTTATAAAGAAAAGTTGAGCTCAGAAGCCATACATAATATTTTAGCATGACAATCATGTTAATGTTATTTTTGTAACACACTTAAATCTTCATTTTGGTACAGAAGACCAATTTATTATAGCATACCATTTGGTATAGCCTTTTTAGTCAATAATCTCTATCTAGTACGTAAGAAACTCTCACCTAATTTGTTGTCCTTTAATGGGATGCTATTGAAGAAATTTGTGGCACTGCTTGGATTGTTTAATGACTAAGCATTGATAAGTGTAATAACACATGTATAACAAAAACATCACAGAAGGCTTTTAAAAAAATAATTTTTTTTGACAGGTGGTCTCATGTTGGTTTGACATATATCTCTCATTACAAGTAGCTACAGCTCAAGAGAAAGGCAGATATATGAGTCTAAAAGAAAATGCTTATCACTATAAACAATCCCAGTTTTACATTTTAGAAGACCTGTACATCTGGAAGGCATTGAATACATTTAATATACCAGGAGGTTAGCAATAATGAATTGTCATAGCTACATGAAAACTTTTGTTTTTTAATTTAGTTTTGTACCAAGAGCATCTTTTAATGAGAAAACTTTATTGTTTTATTTATAGAAAACTTAAACCTTTTGACGATGACCAATGTAAACATATCACAATAATATATTTAACAACATTTATTGGGGTGTCTCCCATAAGGCTATGAGAAAAAATGGGGCCCCCTTAATGAACAAAGGCTAGAATAAGATTTTTCCATGCAGCTGCTCCTTTATTCACCAAGGGGAGTCCTGCCCAACAGGTCCCCCACCCTAAGGGATCTCTATTTAACTATTTTAACAATTTTTTTTTTTTGTGGGTACCGGGGGGTCGACCTCAGGACCTCGCGCGCCAGTAGGCACCCGTGCCGCTGAGCGATATCACCGGCCCCTTTTTCGTATGTGGGTTCCGGGAGTCGAACTCGGGCCCTCGCGTTTGCCAGGCAGGCGCTTACGCCACTGAGCCATCTCACTGGCCCTATTTTAACAAATTTTGATGACTTATGAGAACCAGATCATCACAATTAACACATTATTTTGACCAATGATTCTTGAGTTAATGTACACAGTCAACAATATCCATTACATTCATAAAACCAATTTTAACATCATTTTGACCAGCTGGCAACTTGGGTGGAAGAATGTCTTTAATTTTGATGACATTTATCTATAAACCATTTTTGAATGTTTCAAAAATCCCAAAATGCAAAAAGAAAACTGTTCAGCTCAAAGAAAGCAGCTGTTTACAGATTAGACACACAGACAAGCAAGTACATATTAGACATTTGTTTATAAAATCAGATGTACTCAAACACATTTGGGCAATTTGAATAACTTTCTTATAGTTTTTAAGTTTGTAACTATAAATACGCTAGTCAGAACTTTTATAGGTCCGTTAACAGAGATCTCTTGTAATAAGAATCAGAAAAAATGAAATCTTTTACACCTGTGAAAGCAAAGACAGTTTTAAGATGGCATCTAGGACAAAGAGGTCTTTGAGACATTTTGGGTTTTCTATCCAGCCACCTAGGTAAATTTCCTTTACAGCAGTGCTGGCTAGGCTCTACTTAAGTCTACTCTGAAAATATGTATCCCTGGGTATTTGTAAGACACTTAAGAAACTTACCGATTAAAGTTTGTACCCATTGTCTCTCATTAGAAGTCAATGACTTATGCATAACATTACATCTCCTCAATCTAGTTTATAGGTCTGAGTAAGTCCTCTAAAGGTCTCAATGTACTTATCAGGATCATCTGAAAACTTTCCTGGACTGGCCATTATATACCTATGTCATAAAACCAGAAAGATTTCAACTAAAATTTTTATTGTTGCATCTCGGAGAACTAGACGAACAGGAAGAAACTAATCTCAAAATTAACAGAAATAAAGAAATAATGAAGAACAAAGCAGAAATAGAGGGCAAAATATTGGGGACCCCTGCAGTGGGCTCCAATCTCCTGTCAGGTGTTATAGCACACAGAGGAAAGAAAGAGTAAGAGACACACTGAGATTCAAGATTTATCACCTAAAGTGGTGGATACACACTGGAAACCTGGCAACATTCTAGTTTTGGCATTACCTTTTCTGTAAGATCCAGATATCATACTTTAGTTTCTAATAGATATTCTTGGCCTGGGGTGGAGACAGACATCTCTAGCATGCCTGTCTTTTATTACTCATTTTTTTTTAGTTCTGAGAATGATTATGTCCTTTTATGCATATTTTCAAAAGCAAATTAGCCGGTAACTCATAAATCAATGTTTGCATTGGCAATTATTATTAATCAGTTCCTTTTAGGCCATTATATTAGCTTTTCTTCATTGACAAAGTCAACTTAAAGGAGAATACCTGTTTTGCAGGTTTCAATCCATGAATGCTCCAAGGCAGAAACATCATAGCATGGTGGGAGGGTGTGGAGGAGGAAAGCTGCTCACCTCATGGGGGCTGGACAGAGAGCCGGGGAGGAGCTGGAGGAAGGAGCAAGGAACCAAATACGTGTGGAGTCCCCAAGATCACCCCTCCCTGTCCACCTAGCCACACCTAGAAGTGTGCTTTACTAATGTCCTAGGCTTTTCTAAAGCAAATCAAGTTGACAAGATTAACCATCATAGCAGGGTTTTTTGGGGTGTTTTTTATTTTATGAAAAATAAAATTTTGTAACAAAATAATAAGAATAATATTTAATACACTGTGTATCATACATTATCTTCAAAATAGTTACTCAGAGTGCAAGACATAAGTCAAAAAGATTCTTGCAAAAAGGAAACAAACACAAAACTGTTTTCAGCAATCTAAGATAAACTAGTAGATGAAACAAATTAGCATATATTTTAAAGCATTTTTGAAACAAAAAAATATGTAATTTGTGTAATTATTTGAACTTCCTACTTCCTATTTATCTCACTTCTATTTTGCTCTTTATTTGTATACTTACAAATATTTTGTTTCTCATATAAGAAAAACCATGTGATGTTTGAGTCTATGTGTCTGACCTATTTCACTTAACATTACGTTTTCAAGTTCCATCCATTTACCTATGAATGTCTCAAATTTATCTTTCTGTATGGCAGTGTAATACTCCACTGTGTATAAACACATTTTCCTTATCCATTCATCTGTTGATGGACATATACATTGTTTGTCAGGTATAGCTTTTATAAAATGTGCTGCTATAAAGGTGGGTATGCACGTATCCCTGTAATATGATGACTTTAACTTAAAACTCAAATGCATACTTTTAATAAAACTGTTATCAAAGGATATGGACACTGTGCTACAAAATGTACTGCAAATTGTTCCCAGCAGTAGATAGACTGGGTACTGCTGGTAAAGACAGACAAGTTGAGTTACTTCAGAGTAGTGGTTGTTCATAAGGAAAACTTCAAATTAAACCAGAGCAAAACACCTCTTACGTTAGTTACAAAGGATTCCCCAACTCCGAGTAACAAATAACGCATTTTTAGTTCTAGCCATCCTCATAGATACGGAATGGAACCCCACTGTGGTTTGGGTTTGCAGTTCCTTAATAATTAGAGAATCTTTTCATGTATTTATCGGCCACTTGTATATTTTTAGAGAAGTATCTATTTGAGACCTTTGCTTTTTTTTTTTTTTTTTTTTCTTTTTCTTTCTGTGTTTTCAATGGAACCCACAGGATTAAAACGAGGGCCTGACACATGATAGGTAAGCGCTCTCCTACTCAGTAATATTATTTAGTCAGGGCCTATTTTTTCAGTTGTTTTTTGACTTACACAGACTTGAGTCAGGTAAATATTTTATATATTCAAAAAATAAAAATTCTGGCCGGTGATATCGCTCAGCGGCACGGGCGCCTGCTGGCATGCGAGGTCCTGAGGTCGACCCCCGGTACCCACACACACACACACACACACACACACACACACACACAAAAAAAAAAAAAAAATTCAACAGGAGAAAGAAACACCAGTGAGAAAAACATCTTATAACTATTTTTCAATAAAGAGTACTTTAAAATGTTCTTTTTAAAATACATGAAAGAATTTCTGTAGAACTTTATAGAACTCCAGCATCATTACCAATTTCAATTAGCCAGATACTTTAACAGTACTATTTACATTTAACATATAGGAAAGCAGAAACAATTTTAAAAGTTATTTTGGCATTAGTATATTAGAACAGGGGTAGCAATTTATCCCAAGAATTCCAATCAAGAAATGGCCAGAGACCCTATCACCACTGACAAACAGAAATGCAGTTCTTCTGGCATAGGTCCTCTTTACTGGTTTCCATTTTCCTACAGCAATTCCGTAGCATGGTTTTTTTAGTGACTGCTAGGTCCATCTGGATTCTCATAAAGTAATAATGTTGATTAAAAGCATTAAAATCACTCTTCCCTTGGCTCTCATTACTGCACAAATGAATTGCATATATCAATGTAATCCAAATTTGGAAATAGTGGAAGCCAGAAAAAATAAGAGTCATTGACAAAGTAGAGGGAAAAGTCAATTTGAGTGAGAATTATACTTATGATTTTACCACCAAACTTCTTACTAAAACATTTGGGTGACTGTGATAAAAACATATGTAGACCTTCCTATTAGGTCCCACTAGACATTGACACTACTCATTGTCAACTGCATAAGGATTTCCTTTTAACAGTTGTAGCCAAAGACACCAGTGGGCAGAGGTTTTAAAATAATTTTTGTGCCTGAACACCTTTGTCTGGTAAATCTCATCAGAGTAGTATTTTTAAGTGCATAAAATGAAATGAATTAATGTACTAGTTTTTCCATGCTGTTATAACAAGTTATCACAATTTAGTCAATTAAACAACAAAAATTTATGATCTGACAGTTCTGGAAGTCAGGAGTCTGACAGAGGTCTCAGTGGGCTAAGATTAAAGTGGCGACAAGCTGCATTCTTTTTCATAAGATCCAAGGGTAAATGTTTCCTTGCCTTTCCCATCCTTTGGAGGCCACCTACATTCCCGGCTCCCAGTTGATTCTTTTTCCATCTTCAAAGCCTGCAAAAGCAGATCATTGCTGTTCACAGGCCCCTTTCTTCCAACAGCTGAGAAAAGCTTTCTGCTTTTCAGAGCACTTGTGATTAGATTGAGCTCACCTGTATAACTCAGGGTTCTCTCCTCACTTTGGGTTCCTTAACCTTAATCACATTTGCAAAGTGGCAGGCTGGGGATATAGCTCAGTGCATGCCTAGCAAAGTGCCTTTCCTTGTGTCTTTTGTAAGGTATCATATTTACAGGTTTTGAGGATTAGGATGTGGGTATCTGTAGGGGCTATTGTTTCTACTTAATATGACTATGGATAAAATAATATATGGGGAGACAGCTCTTTAGCAAATGGAAAGAGGACCATGCAAATGGAGGGGGGGTAGAAGGAAGAGGGGAAGTAAAAAGAATTAAGATGTGTTATTTACATGTACCAGCTTCCCAAGATGAATGCAATTATTGTGTACTACAAACATGTACTAATAAAACTGTTTAGAAGTTAAAAAATGTAGAAATAAAAATATATTAAAAATCAAATTGTGGGGGCCGGTGAGATAGCTCAGCAGCATAAGCGCCTGCCTAGCAAGTGCGAGGTCCTCAGTTTGACTCCCGGTGCCCTCATACGAGAAAAGGGCCGGTGATACCGCTCTGCAGCACAGGTGCCTGCTGGCGCGCGAGGTCCTGAAGTCAACCCCTGGTACCCACACAAAAAAAAAAACAAACAAATTGTGACACAGTAACGTATTTTCTTTATTAGTGCATTAAATAAAATGTAAGTCTATTAATGTCTATAAAATCAAAATAGTAATGGGTATAAATGAATTTTAAATGAATCAGTAGCAACTAGAATGGCTTCATGAGGTATGGAAATATCTATAGTTTCTGATGGTGACAGTCACAGAAATTGCTAATATTACTGTGGGTTTTATTGTTTGAATTCATTATAGAAAAGGCTAAATTTCAGTTAGAGAATAAAAAAAATAAAGATGAATTTTTTTCTCCAATATCAGAGATCTTTTCACGTTAAGAACTTCTGCTCTGAGAAAACAGCAAGAAATTCAACACTGATATTGCCCTGACAATGGCAAGAAGAATATAGAATTATTTTATTTGAGGCATACACATTTTCTTGGACGGCAAGTAAAAGAGTTTCATAATATCAGAAAATCCAAGTATCTTCAACCTCTGCTTTCTGTGCAAAGACTTCGTGGCCATTTTTCTAAGCACAAAGTGGTATGTAAAGCTTTGTTTTTTTCTCATTAACTTGGCATTTTATCATACATTGCTTTTGTGGGGTGAGTATCTTTTCATGTGTATGTTTCTTACTGTCCTGATGAGGCTGGAAGTGATATGTATGTTTAACTTCTGGAGTTTTGAGGGCATTTTGAGGTAATAATGAGGCAATACTTATGAATTCTGAAGGAACTAACCAATGAAAGATCAACAATGGACTTTCATAAATATTTTGGCAATGGTCGCAATTTTCCAAAATGTGCTTTGTTAGTTGAATGTCTTTTTTGATGTAGTTTTCTGAATGAAATACACAAAAAAAACCCCTTGGTCTATAAGTCAGAGGTGTTGTCCTTTTCTACTTTTCCACTGCCCAGCTCTGATATCCTAAGCAAGCAGCTGTATCTTTCCCGGGTCTCAGTTCCACCCCGTATAAAATGAAAAGCTTAGATTAGATAATCTCTAAACCCTATCCATCTTTAAGAGTTTGTGACACAAAGAGTTTAGGTCACTTTCACCAATGTTGATAAATCTTTTAAAATTTCGTTAGGAATGATTTCAGGTTCCCAGGGTTATTCAACATCCCCAAATAATTCAAAAATTACATTGCGTAGACACTAAAAAATCCTGAGAAGGTAATTTGTGACTATATCAAACATACTTCTTCTAAGATATGGTACTTTCCTTTTTGTCAAAAACTTCATTTGGAGTGATATGCTACCTTCAATCTTGGTTGGGAAAGATGAAAGTGAGTTGGGGGCGAGGTACTTGGGAACTTTTTAAGGAAAGCATGCTGTGAACTTTTCAACTTTCTCATAAGAACGGTAGCATACTGATGACTCAGCCCAAGCACTCTCTGAGCCCAGGGCCATGGCAAGAACAACCACAAGTGGTTCAGAGCAGGACTTACTGACATTTTCTGGACATTGTTGAGACTGAATTGAGCCTTTACTTTTGTCTTAGAATATTTCACTGCCTAACTTGCTTCTCATTTCCTTCTGCCACCTCACTCTCCTTCCGGCCTGTCTGGTCAGACCCTGAAACTACAGTCGAAGACGGGGTTCACCACAGGGAACCCAATGGTGAACCTAATTCTCAGTGATGAACCCCAATCTTCACAGTGATGTAAAACACAGGACAGGGTACATGAAGATCACTAGGACTGGAGCTTATACAAAGCTGGGACCTTCAGGTTCAGCTTAAGGAAGAATAAAAGTACAAGAAGGGATTTAGACTTGAATTTATCTATTCCACCTTTTTTGCTTTTTGCTTCTCTTCATGTCTGCTAATATATTTTTACATTTATAAATGTTCAGTATTCATATTTATTAATATATGTAGTGCACATTACTGCTATGAAGTACAGAAAATGCACTACAGGCATGCCAATGTCTGAATGGCTGTGTCCCTCCAGAAGTTACATATTGCAAATGAATCCCTAAGGCAATAGTATTTAGAGGTGGGCCTTTTGGGAGGTGATTAGGATTAATGTCCTTATAAAAGAGGATGGGGGAGCTGGTCTGCCTGTTGAGGATACAGCAAGGGAATGGGCCTTAACTAGACACTGAATTTGGTGACACCTTGATCTTAAAGCACCCAGCCTCCAGAACTGTGAGCAATACATTGTTGTTGTTTATAAATGTGTAACGTACTTTGATTTGGGAGCTTGTTTGGATTATGATAGGGCGATATGTTGTACTTTAAAATTCAAATTAGTACAACACGCAAAAAAGTAATTTTTTTCTAGAAATTCACTCACTGATGTATTGAATGGCTATGTAAAGAGCATACTGAGATTGCTGCCCATCTCAATGTGACAGTGACTATACTTGCCGTTAGGCAGATCTGCGTTAGGACTAAGATGGCTGTTTTGCTGCAACTGCAAAAAGGTATGTGCTTTCCTACAACTCTATTTTCCGTTTTATGCTTCCCTTTCATCTTAACTACCCGTATCACTTTATGGGATTCCTGCTCATTCTCAAGGTACAACTCAAACGCCAAAATCCCAATGAAATGTCCTGCTGCCGGTCCCAGTTTTGGGCCACAAAGTTTATTTTTCCAATAGAAATGTATTAGTATTTTCTTTATGGCATCTAAACAATGCCTTCAGTTGTTTAGTTGTGCACATTTGTGTATCTACATAGATTTAAAGCAAAGTGGTGAAGACCCCTAATGAAACTTTGTGCTCTTGTGTTATGTAACACAGTGGTCTGCAATTCCAAACTCCTTAAAAAGAGCTTGCTGAACTGAAATGGTTTGAGTAGCTACTGTCTCAATTCAGCAGATCAAAGGTTATCAGAAATGTCCTGATTTTCTTTGCAGTCCATTTTGTGGAGACTATCCAGTATGGCAGGGAGAAAAAAAAAAAAAAAAAAAAAATATATATATATATATATATAGAATGAATGATACTAGTCTTTAACAGAGATCAGGGTTGAAAATAAATTATTCTTTGCTTTTTGTTCCATATGGTTTAAAAGTTATTTTCAAAAGTAGTGTCTGATACATACACACATATATATATTCTGACATACATATTTGTACACATGTGCAAACATATTTAGCATGGTCTCTGCTACTCTACCTGCAGTGCTGAGGTTTTTCCTGTAAATGGTACCAAAATGAATGAATTAGCCTGAGAGCTTTTGCTATAGTGACCTACAATAATTTTTTTCAAGGCTGATGGTTTGGCAGGATTTTACTTTAAGGATCAGGGAATACTTATAAACAGTATCTTAACAGTATTGAAAAAGGATCAGTAAGTATATATACTCAAATGGTATTTACATAATCATCAGTCACACACTGTATGTTTACCCTTAAATTCAGTATTAAAAAAAAGCAGGTGTTATTTATTTGCAGTCTTCATACAGGAATAAATAAAATCTTCAATCAATGAAAACAGGGTCAGTGGATCATTTTCATGTCATCCTGCATAGAAGTCACCTCCAAACGAGAAAAGGAGAAGAAACCAATTGCAGAAACAAAACAAAAAATGGTTGGTTTTATTCAGGGTCCTAAAGACTGCATGAGTCTAGTAGTAGCACTAGTCTTTCCTAATTGTTTTATCAACTATTGATAGTATTGAGAGGGAAATTAAAACCTATTTTCCCTTGTGATTGGTGAGTGCAAGCTGAGAATTTTTTAAAAACCTTAAAATGCTTGGGTCCAGAAGTGTTTCACATTTCAGACATTTTTTAGATTTTAGAATTGTTGTCCTAATCTGAAAATCCAAAATCAAAAATGCTTCAAAATCCAAACTTTTTGAGTGTTATGGTGATGCTCAAAATTCTTGTGATTTCCCATCATTTTGGATTTACTGATAAATTTTAGATTTCTGGCCATTTGGGGCTTTAAGATTAGGGATGTTCAACCTGTATTAGTTTTTGCTTCATGCTATTACAGTGTAAGTTTCTTTAGAAAGGGTAACATATAAACTTTTAATGCATATACAGAAATCTCAAATTTCTGTAAGTACCAGTTGGATATAAATTCTATTGTTAACACCTGAGGATGTTAATTCTCAAGGCCTGTAATAAACGCTTGACTTTTGTTTTTTTTTGGTGTGACTTAGATGTCTGCAAACCTGCATGGATGTGCTAACCATGGGAACATTCCTGCTTCTAACTCCAGCTGAACAGGGATTTGATGAGGTATCTCTGACAATCATGTACACAGAAGTTTATCTCATTTTTTTTCTTCCCCTTGTCGCACTGACAAAACACTGTTATCAGTTTTACTTTGGACAGTCTCAGGAATTTGGCAACTTTCCCAATTGGGATTAATGACTACTCATTCCTTCCAGGCTTTCAGGCTAAAAATTGGGGAGTCAATCTTCATTCCCATGTCCATACTTCATATCCTATTTACAGAAATCTTGTGGCTTTACCAAAAACAAAAAAACAAACAAAAAAAAAGCCAGAAACCAATCACATCTCATGCCCTCCATGGCCAACAGCAGCCTAACATTCATATCTCATCTTAATCATTGCAATATTCTTAACTGGCCTGCCAGCCCACACCCTCCCCCTCCATAATGACCTATTCCTGCCACTGAAGCCAATGTGATTCCTTTAAAAATCCTACCAGACTATTCCTCACACCTTTTTGTTGCTCACTTATTCAAGTCAAAGCCCTTTACAAAAAGCCTGTGTTATCCTAGGCCTTTAGCTCCCCCACGTGCCTTTGTCCCACTTACACCGGACTTTTCTACCTCCCTCTGCCAGGAATGCTCCTTTCTGTGCACCTGCATGGCTCTGCACTGCTTCTTTGCTATCCTGCCTAACCTATTTAAATATGCACATGTCCACATACACCTAAGACTCTCCTGCTCTGTGCTCTAGTTTTCTCCATAATGTTTATTATGCCACAATACAGAAGTCCCATAAGTGTGCTCTAACTGGTTCTGATGCTGATGGTAGTGGTCTAAGGACATCTTTGGGAACCACTGCTTCAGGGACCCTCTCCTCCCAGCCTCTCAATCTTTTTGACTTGGGTAAGGTTTACCCCACTCAAACTTCAGGGACCACCTAGTGTCTCTGAAAACTCAAAAAGCTGGGTACTGTTCCTAGAGTTTCTGATTGAGGAGGACTGGGTTGGGGCCTGAGAACCGAACTCCTCACAATCACCTTTTGAGAACCACTGGTTAAATACATGTGATACACTTTTATTCAGTATGTCCATTTCTTCTCCATTAGAATGTAAACTCGATGAGGCAGAGATTTTTTTTTCTTGTTTTCTGCTACTTCTTGTAAAGAACAATACCAGGCACATAGTAGCTGCTCAATGAATACAAGCTGAATGAAGAAATGAAAATGGCTTATCCTAGTGTTACATCAGAAAGTGTACCCTAACTTTATAGTCGCATTTTATATGAAGAAATACAAGTACAAAGTTAGAAAACATGATAGAGTTTAGTCCCCTCATGCAAGAAAGCATTTTTACGCATTGGGCTACAAAGACAACTGGGATTTCCTGGTATTTGGGAAATAAATAACTAGTAACAATTTACATTAATTATTATAGCATTAAACTTAACAATAATAAACAGTTGTAGAATGCTACCATGTGTTAATAAGCACCTCATGTATGGTATCTCATTTAATTCTCATAATAAACTATGAGGTGGCGAGTGGTGTCACTTCTATTTTACAGAAAAGGACTCCGTTACGTTATGTAGCCCACTAGTCAGCGGATTCCCATGCTTACCGCACTGCTTCCTCCCTCCATGTGCCTTCTCAATAGTGAGCTGACCGGAAGGGTTTTAGTGTACAGATATGTTAAGGTTTGAAATAAAATTTGTGGAACTATATTTACTTCTTTCAGAAAGATCATCCTAGCCAGTTTTCAATAATGATGATGTTCTATAGAGCTGTATCAGAGCACTGTGTTCCCAGATACAAATGCTGAATCCCAGATCCAGTGAAAGATCTGAGAACATTTTTCAGGAGGTATGTGTTTTGGGGCTTGTTTTTTTGTGATAATTTAGAATTATTCATTCAATCTGAATATTCATTCTATCAAACCTTGCACAATAGCACCATATTTATGCAAAGAATGATTAACACAAATGGTTATGAGTTAGTGATTCATTTTCTTTCAACCAGGCAATTAGAATAGGTATCAGTATACTTCTTCTTAAAGGGCAAGATAATAAATGTTTTAGGCTTGCAAGCCACACAACTCTACAGTTGTGCAAAGCAACCAGACAAAACATAAATGGATGGGTTTTGATCCAGTAAAACCTTATACTACAGATGAACAGTCCATGGGCCCCAGCTCGCTGACACCTAAAGGATTCCAATCCAAGTGCCATAAACAAAAGGAACACATAAGCTTCAGGTAAATTTGTCAAATTCACCTTAAAAAAACTGCTTCTTACTATAGAAACATTTGTATTCCTATAACTAAATATAAACATGTTTAAAAAGGACAATTCTACCATGCAAATCAAAACATTTGGCTTTATAATAAGTTGAACTAATTAAAAGAATCCTTGTATTTATTTTTTACACAGCACAAATGCAGATGATACTGTCAGTCTATAATTCCCCACAAAACTTATAAACTTAATGACTGAGAATCTGAAGTCCTATAATCTTAGGCATCGTTCCATCTATATACCCTGTGGAATCCATTCCACAGCAGCTGAGGAAAACCTTAACTTAAAGCACCAAGTTCCCGGGCATTACTATAAATGATTTTTCATTTCCTAATACATGGAGTCGAACTGCCAATGAAGCAAATGCCAATTCATTGTAAGCTTCAGTGGATAAGGGGAATCAAGTAAGGAAACTGGTGTCATTCTTGAGTCTAAATGTGACACGACTGCTGGAACTCATTTTTATTTCCTTTCATAAATTTAAAATTTGTAACATAGCTGTATCTAATATGAATATAAATTAAGGGTTCTGACACAATGTCTTTTGGATTCATCTAACATTTTCAGATGTTTATATTTATTTTATAAAGTTTGAGGAAAACAAACATGATCTCTAGAATATTTTGGCAATCTTTATTAAAAGTTAAATTTCGAGTTTTATAACGAAGTAATGTGGTTTGTCCAAATATTATAGATTTTTAGAAAATCCCTAATGTACCTGAATTAAAATGCTTATTCCCAACATAATTTTATAGCGCTGTTTTCATTTATGAAGCAGGGTTCAGTCGACATTTTTTAAAGATCTTGCTAACAGCCTTATAGACTCAGAGATGCTGGGATCCACTGAACGGACAATGAAAACTGGCTGAGGCTGCTGCTGAATGCTTCAGCAGGAATCAGACAGACACAGACTTCATTGTCACATTCAGTGGAACTAAAGTCCCCCTTAAAACTGTGCTCCTGATAGGCTGATGATAGAGTAACGGACATTAGCTCCTTATGCCAAAAATACACGAATCTCTTGTACAAAGGCTTCATTCTCTGCCTGTTGTCAGCAACTTGAGGGCCTTCTGTAGATTCTGTACAGCTGTGCTTACATCTTCATACTGCAAAGCACTGCCCGCATATTTGCAGTATTTCTGAGCTCTAGCAAAGTCCTCTGGAGTTAGACGGACATCCCCTAGAAGAAAAAGATTAAGATATTTATTACACTATAAAAGTTGTTTTTCAGTTATATGGGTGGTTACCTTTGAAATCAAAGAAATTATTTAATGTTATGTATAAATAAAGTTTTTTTCAATCTCATACTCATTTTGATAATTTTCTCCATTCTTTTCAATATTTAATTATGAATATAAATCAGTTATGGCAATATAAAATAACATACAAACAAGATTTTCCTACAAGAAGCAATAACTTAGATGTCACTATATTTTAGCAAATTAACTGCAAAAATTAGTTTGTTTGAAAAAAGAAGAGCAGCTTCGAAGTTTATGCTAAAAGCACTGAGCTGCTCTTTTCATGGAACAATACACACAGACTAAACCATTCAACCCTCATTTGAGCTAGAATATACAGTGAATATAATCCTCAATAAGAAAGGTGAATAACATACTTTATGTAGATGATACAGCATTTAACATTTTCAGAATGAAAATATTTTACATTTTTGTACAATCTAAATAAAATTCTTAGTTTCCAAAAATTTATCATTCAACTACAAACATGAAAACAATAATTTACAAATTATTTGTCTAAAACTTATTTCCAGCAAGTTTTCTAGTTAAACATATGATTAATATGCAGAGCCCAACTAAATAATTTGGTTAAAAATATACTGAAATATATTTAATCTAAGATGTGAATATACTTGAATATGTATTTCTAAAGACAAGCTCAAAAACTGACATAGTATATTTATTGAAATGCCCCTTTCTGTGGAAATTTTTATGGCAACTGGAAGGAGTATTTACTGATTAGAAGGCTAGGGGCACAGAATATAATAAGCTGATGATATATTTCAATTCTGTTTATAAGGCTAAACTGAGAATGACTTTTTAAAGTTGTTTTTGAATTTTTGCCATCAATAGATATAGTATAAAGTGAAATTTTTGATATTACATAGATAAATAATAACAACTCCAGGTAAGCTGATACTAAATTCTAATCAATATTACTGTTTCCTAAAATTTTCAAAAAGACTACTGACACAATGTGTGTAATTCTAAAGGTTTTATCTCAGGGCCAGGTACCTGTCATGGCTCAGCTCAATCACTTTACACGAAAATGCTGTCCATACTTTAAGTGACTCTTACATTTTAAAATAAAGTTCATCCAGAATTAAACAATGAAATTTCAGCTTTTAAAAAAATACATTGAGGGGCCGGTGAGATGGCTCAGTGGCGTAAGCGCCTGCCTGGCAAGCACGAGGGCCCGAGTTCGACTCCCAGAACCCACATACGAAAAAGGGGCCGGTGATATCGCTCAGCAGCCCGGGCGCCTGCTGGCGCACGAGGTCCTGAGGTCGACCCCCGGTACCCACAAAAAAAAACAAAAAAAAACCAAAAAACAAAAACATTGATAAATTTACATGCAGCAACTAGTGTAGGGTGTGACATATAGTAAGCCTTCAAATACTTACCGAATTAACATTATTAAAGATTACATAAAATTTGGTTCTTACTACTCTGAATCAGGTGACACTTTCCAAAAGAAACTATTTTAATTTTTTTGTATTTTGGTCTTGTTTTTAAAAAGTTACAAATACAATCAATCAATTAGTAAATTATAATTAAATAATAAAAACCAAAAGTAGTTTCTCCACAATGCTTTCAGTATTTTAGTTTGACATTTGTTACCCATAAATGTAAAAAACAACTATGCTTCAGTTCTGTTTACAATTCAGACAGGCTCACTTCAGGTTTTTTTTTTTTTTTTTTTTCTTGAACTAATACCTATCAGATTTCAGAAATAAAAAGGCTCTAGTCACCTGGATATGCACCATGTAGGCAAGAAAGACACTTTGGAAAACTGAGTTTAACACTGTTCATTCTATGCTAAATATTCTACCCTCTATCTCAGGGAAATCTTTTAAATACATAAAGGCATCCATCCAAAATTTACTGAACTTGTTGGAAGAAAGCACTAATCTTATTTTTACAGCATTGGTTTAGCACTGTTTTGCTGACATCTACTTATTTATTAATAAGATAAAATGTTATAATGAAGTGTTACTTTTTATAAACTAATCTAATATTTTAAAACAAATATTGCAATTTAATAAAATAATTTCAATATTTAGAAAATGTGAATAAAGTATTTTAACTGAAAAATATTGACATATCAAGCTTATAGGCATACATAACAACTTATGTAACTTGTACACAGAAGACAGTATCTATGTGTAAATACCAACTTGTGGAGTTAGATACAAAATGTAATTTATAGATAGAGATGGTAAATTTCTTTTCAACACTCCAAAGAACTTAAAAAGTCATATCAAGTGGTTACTTTTGTAACACACCAGGCTTTCCTTCATTTAACAAATATAGACAACAAATCACTAATAATGAAATGGATTAAAAATTTTAAATTCAAGAAAAAAATCTGTCACCTAACTATGATCCCTTTAATGTGGCACTTAAAACCTTAGGAAAACACATTTCAGAAAAAGAATTACCATTCAAATTCATTTTATCAGATTTTATATTCAAAATAGTAAACATCCTCTTTACAGCAAAATAAAAGCTGCTTTCTTCCTAATACTAATATTTACTAGAAGTCATAATCAGTATGAGAGAGAAAGCACAGTGTGGACCTAAATGGTGTTTAAATAGATTTGTCTAATACAGTATTTCTCCTCTGAACCTGTGCATCTAAGCTGCATGTAAACTGTGGACGAGACCATCGTCCCGAGTGAGTTTCTCCCCTGCACAGGGCAGGACAAGAACAGGAAGACAGGTAACAGTCAAATTCTCTGTTGCAGTGGCAAAGGGAGGCTGGTTCAGCACTGAATGAGAGACATTTTTTGGTGTAAAGAGAAATAAAGGTATGCTCAGTTGACACGAGCAACCATTTCCAAGGTTGATTTATCTAACGCCACCAGAGAGGAATCCAAAATGGGTCTTTTAAGACTCTTTTCAACTTCCACAGGTATTTCCAGTAATGCATACATCAAGGGTCTTGGATAATCTCCTAGTGTACTTCAATCCTCAAACTGAATGCAGAGGGCACAGGAGAAACTGAAAGCGAATGACTTGACCGGCAGTTAATCTTGGATGAAATATAAACACAGTGATGAACCTTATATATGGGCACTGCCGAGGTACATCACTTAATAATATCAACAAGAGTAGTATGAATACAGTAAAATTTCATTATGCCTGCTACTTTTCAGATATTTATGATTCAAAAAATGTTCAGGCAAGTCATTATTCTCACTCAAATACTATAGAGGTATTTAAAAAGGTAAAAAAGTAAAGACTGCTTCAAATATCTACCTTTCCAATTCCATTCTTCTCTCTGAAATTAGCCACCAATTTATTACAAAAATAATTAATACACAGTAGTATTAACATATATACATGTGTGTATTAAAAGGTGGCAAGTACTAAGCCTTAAGGAGAAAAAGAGCAGGAAAAGGGTATAGAGTACTAGAAGTAAAGGTGGCAGTAGAATTCGTAGTTGTTATAAACCTAGTATTTTTATTTTAAATAATTTATTTTTCAGAGTGGTTTTAGGTTCACATCAAAATTAAAGAAGATACAGAGATGCATCATATACTCCCTGGCCCCACCTACAGACTGTTCCCTTATGAAGATCCCCCGGAAGAGTGGCACACTTGTCACAAGCGATTAACCTCCACTGACACGTCATTATCACCCAGAGTCTACACTGGGGTTCACTCTTGGTTTCGTATATTCTGAGTTTGGACAAATTCATAATGACATGTATCTACCACCAGAGCAGCACACAGAACTGTCTCCCTGTTGTAAATTCCTCTGTGCTCCATTATATTCGTCCTTCCATTTCTGACCAAACCTGACAACTATTAATCTTTTATGTCCTAGTTGGAGTCATGTAGTATGTAGCTTTTCGGATTGGTTTTTTTAACTTAGTAATATGCATTAGTTTCTGCCATGTCTTTTTATGTCTTGACAGCTCATTTCTTTTTAGCACTGAATAATACTCTTTCATCTGGATACACCACAGTTTGTCCATTCATCAACGAATGACATCTTGGTTACTTTCTAAGTTTTGACAATTATGAACAAAGCCACGACCAACATCTGTGTGTAGGATTCTGTGTGGACATATGTTTTCAACGTCTTTGGGTAAAATCAAGGATCATGGTGCAGGACTGTACAGCATGAATGTGGTTAGTTTTCTAAGAAACTGCCCAAGTATCTTCCAGAATATTTATAGCATTTTGATTCCTCACCATGAACGAATGAGAGTTCCTGCTGTTCCAAACCATCAGCAGCAGTTGGTGGTGTTAGTGTTCCAGATCTCGGTCATTCTAACGGGTATGTGCTAGACTCTCACTGTTGTTCTCATCTGCATTTGCCTGACGACACATGGATGTGTGGCATCTTTTCATATGCATACTTGCTGTCTGTCTTCTTTGTGTCTGCTGAAGTCTTTTGGTCATTTACAAACAGAATTGTGTTCTTAGTGTTGATTATAGTTCTTTGTATAGTTCAGATAATATTTTTGTATATTATCTGATAATTTAGATAATAGTTTTGTATATTTACCAGATAAGTCTTTTGCATGTTTTCTCCCCGTCTGTAGCACATTTCTACATTCTCTTGACAGTGCCTTTTGCTGAGCAGAAAATTTTAATCAATTGATAAGCTTGTATCTCGGTCTTCTAGTTCCATCCATTTTAAAGCAAATGACAGAATTTCATTCTTCCTTATACACTCATCTGATGATAAATACCTAGGCTGATTCTACCTTAGCTGTTGTGAGTAGCACAACAAATGTCTATAATTTGAAATTAAAAGCACAATACCACTGTTTGTGGTTATATGAACAGTAATAAATCATTTACATTGGCAACCCACAAAAGGAGATATTCGGTATAAATCTAGTAAAATATGCACAAGATCTATACAAGGAAAACCACAAAACTCTGATGAAAGAAACCAAAGAAAAAGTAAACGGAGAAATATTCCATGTTTTTCATAGATGGATTGTCAGTTCTTTCTAACTTGATCTACTGATTCCAATCAAAATCCCAGAATGTAAATTTGTACTCACCAACAAAATAATTGTAAAGTTTGTATGGAGTGGCAAAAGACCCATGGTAGTCAACTCCATTTAAGGAAAACAAAGTTGGAAGACTGACCCTCCAAAGTGAAGACATCCTATAAATCTACACTCATCAGGATGGTGTGGTATTACCAAAAGAAAAGACAAATAGACCACTGGAACAGAATAGGAAGTACAGGCACAAACCACAGATCTTTAACAAAGAAGCAAAGGCAATAATATGTAAAAATGATACTTATTTTAACAAATGGTGCTGGAAATTACAGGACATCCACTTTCAAAAAAAAAAAAGAAAAAAAAGAAAAAGGAACCTAGACTTCATACCTCTGTCACATTTAACTCAAAGTGGATCACAAGCCTAACATAAAATGCAAAATGGTAAAACTCTTAAAAGTTATCGTAGGCAAAACTAGATGACCTTGGGTTTGGTGGTAAAGTTTTAGATGTAATGTTAATAGCAATTTATGAAAGAAAGAACTGGCAATTTCAAATTATACACGTATCTGTAGGTATCTCTTTCATATGCTGATTAAATTTCCTTTCAATATACACCCAGAAGTGGGATAGTTGAATCCTGTATTAGATCTATTTTTAGTGGTCTGAGGAACCTCCACCTTCTTTTCCATAATTGTTGTAGTAATTTACATTCCTATCAGTAGTACATAAGATTTCCTTTTCCTTTGTATCTTCATTAGTATTTTTTTAAGCCATTCTAACTAGAGTGAGATGCAATCTCATTGTAGTTTTGATCTGCATTTCTCTGACGGCTAATCGTATTGAGCATATTTTCATGTATTTGTTGGCAATTTGTACTTCTTTGGAAAACTGCGTATTCATATCAACTGTCTATTTTTAACTGAATTTTTCTTTTTTGAGTTCTTTATACATTCTGGATATGAACCTTTTGTGAGATGAACAGTCAGTAAATATCTTCCCCGTCCTGTGGGTTCTTTCTTTACTGTGTTGACTGTTTCCTTTGATGTGCATTAGCTTCTTTCCCTTTGTTGATATTTGCTTCTACTTTCTGTGCTTTTGGGGTCATATTAAAAAGCCAGGCCCATATTAATGTCTTCAGGTGTTTTCCTTATGTCTTCCTCTAGGAGATTCAGAGCATCGGGTCTTACATTTAAGTCTTATTCATTGTTAGTTGATTTTTGGACAGACTCAGAGGTGGGGGTCAAGTCTCAGTCTTCTGTATGTGGATGTACAGTTTCCCCAGAACTATTTCCTGAAGAGGTTGTCTTTGCTCCTATGTATGTTTTTAGCACCTTTGTTGAGAACTGGTTGGCTGTAGACGTGTGGGTTTATTTCTACACAGGATCTCTATTCCATTCCATTAGTGTATGATTCTTTTTTAACGCAGTGCTATCCTGTTCTGATTACTACTGTTTTGGAGTATGTCTTGAAATCGGGTATTGTAACGCCTCCAGCTTTGTTCTATTAAGACTGCTCTGGCTATTCAGAATCTTTTGAGCTGGCATACAAATTTCAAGATTAATTTTCTAGCTCTGTGAAGAGTGTTATTGGTATTCTGATGGACTGCATTAAATCTGTAAATCATTTTGGGTAATGGCCACTTTAATTATTAATTCTTCTATTCCATTAACATGGGAAGTTTTATATTTTTTGGTATATTCAAAATTTTTTTTATCAGTGTCTTGCTTACTTTAGTTTTTAAATTTACTCTTCTCTAATTTACTCTTCTAATTTTCTATGGCAAAATCTCAGGTAACTCACTTTTATAGATCTTCCTTTTCTAGTACGTGCATTCCCTCTAAGCAATACTTCTGTGCCATCCGCCAAGTTTGTTAAGTTCTGTTTTCAGGTAGTTCGAAGTATTTTTAAATTTGTTTGAGATTTCATCTTTGGCCATATGTTTTTTTAGACGCATACTATTGACTTCCCAAGTATTCTGGAACTTTGTAGGTTATTATTCTGTAAATGATTTCCTGTTAAATTCCACTGCAGTCTCAGTGCAGACACTTTATGATTTTAAGTTTTTTTAAAAAAAAAATTTTTAGGACTGTTTTATAGCCCAGAATGTGGTCTTACAGATTTTTTTATGCGTACACACACACACAGACAGGGTTTTGTGTTTTATTTTTTTCTGAACAGCGTTGTACTATATATAATGTTCCACGTTTTGCCCTTTTGCTTAGTATATGTAGGCAATCTTACATGAGAACTACTATACTCTTTTTTAATATGTGTACATATTACATAGCAGGTATAGACCATAACGTACATTTAAGATTATTTTCTACTGTTATTACAAAAATTCAAAAATAAATATCTTTAGAAATATACTGTACTTATGAAGTATATCTATGATAGATTCTTACAAGTGAAACAGCTTGGTCAAAAGGTAGAAGCATTTGCAATTTTGATAGTGACACCACTACTGAAAAAAGCCTTGGGGCCGGTGAGATAGCTCAACAGCATAAGTGCCTGTCTGGCAAGTGCGAGGTCCTGAGTTTGACTCCCGGTACCCACATACGAAAAAAGGGCCGGTGATATCACTCAGTGGCACGGGTGCCTGCTGGCGTGTGAGGTCCTGAGTTCGACTCCCGGTACCCACACACACAAAAAAAATAAATAAATAAAATAAAAAAAGCCTTACCAATTTATACTCCCATCAACAAGATGTAAGAGTTACACCTCATATCTTTATTAACACTGTACATTACCATTTTTGTACAGTATTTTTGCATCTACTCACATAAAACCAAACTGACTTTGATTCGCAATTTTCTTGATTATTATTAAGGTCATGCATCTTTCATATATTCACTATATATTTGCACTATCTGTTTCTATTCTCAATCATTCTTTCTACTGAGTTAAGTTTTCCTTATTCACTTACAGGAGTTTTTATGTACACTTTGGACATTAATTCTTTAATATTTAAGAATCAAATTTTACCCTCATGTCTTTTAGCTGTATTTGAACAATACAATGGGGGAGAGAAGATCTTTTGCTTTATGGAATTTATTACTTTTCATTTGTCAAGACACAACCAAATCACACACAAGAACTGAGATAGGTATCTAATGTAATTTTTTACCTGGTAGCCAATTGTTTTAACATTATTTTTGAATACATACTCTTACAGCAATGATGCAAGCTCTGTTTTTATCATTAATTTAATTCCCATACTGTGTGGCTGTGACCTGATTGGTGGATTCCTTATTTTGTTTCATTGATCTGTTTGTGTATTTCTCTTTCAGGTATTTCCATGTTAGACTGTACATAGAGTGTATACAGGTGAAATCTGTATATCTATAGGCGGGAATCTGGAAACCAAGTTTAACAGAGGCATATTGCATAAGTTGGGCAAGCTATGTCTTTGCCTACAACAGAAACATCTTTCACTATGTTCTTGGGTAATGTGCCAGAGTTTACTACAGGTTCCTTACCTATTTTTAACACCATAATACTATGTTCCCCTATGAAACACCCAAATGCTCTTTGAATCCTCTCAGGGTTTAAAGTTCACTATAACTCTTAATTTTAGTTCTCATAACTCATTTGCTTTTGGCAAAACTTGGAAAAGTAGAATAAATGTAAAATAATTCATGCACTTCAATGTAAGTAAATAATATATTCCATAGTTCCTGGTGCTTGAAGATACAATCGCCTCATCAACAGTGAGTGTTCTACGCTCACTCTGGACTGACAACATGGCTGTGTGAAGAATTTCAGGGCTCTGGTTCTAGATTGCAGACTAAGCATATATGACTGACTAGTCATCCTCCTGAAACCATCATAAAATGATATGGCAGTACAAGAGAAAACAAATCTATAAAATTGAAAAGCAAAAGCGGAGGAGATAGAACAGAAAAGCTAAAAAGGAAGAATTGATAAATTTCTAGAAAGGAAGAAATCCAGTGGAAGGAGACACATGCGATGAGATAAACATGGAAAAATGCTCAATTCAGAAGCACAGTTCAGTTCAGGAGTGGATATCTTTAGAGAAAGCTCAGAAAGGGTGGAGGCACATATAAAGAGGAGGATGGGGATCTTTACAGAGAATAAGATCTTAATATACCTGTTTCGCGTCTTCCCCCATTTTATAAACCCTCTGCATACCAACCTTACCCCTAACCCCTAACACCTTCTCAACTCTCACTTTTAGCCCTAGGCAAAAAAAGATACAAGACAGCTTCCTAAAATTGTGAAACAAACTGCCGGGATAGTGCCAAGACTGACAAAGTTGTGTGGAATCCACCCCTGCCTCACCCCTTCCGAAATGGCTCTGCTCATTGCACAGCTGACGGGCAGGTGTAATGGCCGGTTTTCACTCACACAAGAACATAAAATCAAGTGGGAGGACACACCTGTACATATAATATCAGCAGAAAACGAGTAACAACTACTAAAAAAAAATCATGAATTTTAAATATAAAAAAACTTAAATCTCATTAGACATATGAAGAAATAAACTCAAAGATCAAAATAAACCCAACATCTGACTTGAAGTAAAAACAGAAGAAAAGCAGGAAAGATTACAATCAACAAAACAATCACATAGCCTATAAACTAAACAACTACAATAATCAACCTCAGAGATTTTTATTTCAATAAGGGTCAGTTCCTTTCTTTTGAGATAATTTAACAACAGTGTAGTTAAAAAAGATCATTATCACAACACATACTAATCCTGAACCAAACTAGTCTAGCATTAAGCTTTCATGCTAGTCCTGGCAAGATGTTTGTGCCACTGCATCAAGTAGTACACAAAAAGAAAGCCAACAAAAGGGGACCTTTGCATTTACGTATGTTTGAGAATATGAAGCAATGCTGGAAATCTAGTGAACATAGGCAAAAACTTCTGTTATGAATCATCTAAACATTCCAATTTAAATTAAGAACATTTGCATGTATAGTACTTATGTAAAATTATAGAACAACGTCTCAATTGAAGAGTGACAACATCACTCAGAACAGATAGCTGACTCACCCTGGGAAACTGTACTGAACAGTGCAGGATCAATGGCTGGCACAGTCTGTGGAGAAGGCTGGATAGTATTACTTGTTACACCTGCAAATCGGAAAACCACAAATGGGTTTAAAGTGTTACACCTCTTAATTATATACCAGGGAAGAATTTAAAGAATCATGGGGGAATTTCATTGTTTCACTTGATTATTTTCTTGAAACCTTAATGGATTCCAAATTATACTTAATTGATATTAGATAATGTACAGAACATAGGGAGGAAAATACATTATGAGTGTTTATATATCATGTATAATGCTTCAACTTGTTTTACAATTAATGATTACCATATATTTGTAAAAGTAACAGACTTCTTTCCTATCTTTTAATTTCTCAGCCAATTAAATATGTTGGGGAACAAGGGGGAGCATAATTATGACTTAGTGTAACTTATGAGTACTATTTCATTACTTTGCATAAAATTCAAATTTTACAGTTCAAATTTTAAAGTTAACCCCCCTTCCCCATACTGGGGATTGAACCCAGTGCCACTGTACTGAGCTCCACCACACCCTTTTTAAAAAATTAATTAATTTATTTTTGATTTTTTGAGTCATGGTCTTTTGTATGTCGTTCAGGTTGGTCTTGAACTTTTGATGATCCTCTTTGTGTCAGCCTCCTCACTGCTGGGATTACAGGTATGTGCTAGCACACCCAGCTTTTTATTTTTTATTTTGGGATAAGTCACTAAGTTGCCCAGGCTGGGTTTGAGTTTGTGATCCTCCTGTCTGACCCTCCTAAAGTACTGACATTACAGGTCTGTGCCACCATGTCTGACTCCAGTTAGCACCCTGTTAAGATGGTATTTTTGTAGATCTATTAAGCAATTCATTTTGATCTTCTCCTGGAACTTGTCAAAATTGTTATATTCAATGAGTAACTAGCAGTGAAATTAACATTAAAGATTATTATTCATCAAAGAAACTAACAAAAGGTGTTAAGATTTCTTAAAAGACTTAAAATAATTCCTTTAACAGGAGAGGTGAGTGAGGAAAAGTTGATTATTCCAAATCAATGAAGTCAAATAACTTCTCAAAACAAAGTTCATTTGCTCCAAGCTGATAGGTTAAATCCAAATAGGTTAAAGGCAATTTGTAGTAAGAGTTAAGTGGTAAAGGCAACGGGAAGAGAGGAAAGGCAGAAGATAAAAAAGTTTCTAGAGGCACAAATACATTTGCTAATACAATACTAGAATGATGGTTTCACAAAGACTGATTAACGTTCTAAAACAGTTCCCCTAGTATGAGACGCTGACTTTGAAGGATCTCATCTCCAACTCAAGCAAAATAACAATTCAAATTTATTTAACTATTTTACTTCATTTAATTTTGTTTTAGGGCAAAATTCTTTTATAGCTGTTGGAACTACTAAACACGAAAATTTTACCTTTTATTTAAAAATTGAACAAAAAAATCTTAAAAAATACAAGGTATACAGGTGAAAAGTCAAGCACAAATTTTAAACAGTACAAAAAAATATGTATATGAACGCTTGCCTCTCATTCCTACTCCAAGCCATTTTCGGGGTATTACCCATTTCAAAGACACTGTGATTCTCATGTGTTTTTAATCCTACCCATCATCCATCTATCTATCGATCGATCTATTAATCTCAGTGGTGTTCTCTGCTAAGAAGTGTGTATTCTTTCCTAAATCAAAATCCTCTAAATAACCCCCCTTACCCATCGAGAAGGCATACTGCGTATGTTTTGCAAATGGTAATGTGTTCGGTATATATACTATATTGGGTGTGAACTTTTCACTGAATATGGCTTAGCAACAATTCCAGATTAATACATTTCAATCTGCCTTGTTCTTTTTATGGGTTAGGTAGTGTTGTTCCATTCTATGCATACACTATAATTCAAAAAGCAGTCCGTCCCTGATAAACACTTAGGTTGCTACAGAGACTAATGATACTGTTACAACAGCTAATGCTCCAGTCAATACTCTTTTACGCAGTGTATATAGAACATACTTACAGAAAAAACTTACGTAAGTAGTACTGCTAAGAGACATACACATTTTAAATTAACCAACTGAAAAAAAATTAACCAACTATTACTATTTTTTGCTTGATTTTGATAAGAGCTAACCAAACACATATATACTGAAACTACACATATTTGAAATAATTTTTCCCACAAACTTGCCAAACATTTCAAAGCACAAAAATAATATTTAAAAATTAGAATGTAAGGTCTGAGAGGGATCTTCAAAAACGAGTCTACTGTTTAGAAGCAGCTATACTTAAAATGTGTGTAGATGATAGTGTATGTTCATTCCACAGATCTTTTAAAAGACAAGTTTATAAACTTTCTCAGAATCCAACCTATATATCAACTTGCTAAATCATTTGTGTTTTTTCCTAAAAAATTCTCCAACCAACCACTTGATGTTTTGAAAAGGCATAGTTTTTGGTCAAGGCTTCCTTTAACTTTCAAATGCTTATTTGTACAACTCCATGTGACTGACTAGGTAGTATTAACAAGGACAAAATCAAATTTACAGGGAGAAAATGTTTAGTTATGTAGTAAAATTTCATTTGAGCAATATTAAAAAAAAGAAAAAGTGGCCTGCATCTCATTAAGTACTGTGTTGACAATCATTCAACTCCAACTTGCACCGATGAGTGACTGCTCAACACGCCTCAGGCGGCACAGTCAGCAGCCGCTGTCGCTTGTTTATCTGGAAGCGTGGAGGCCAGGCCTGTCCTCTGGCCGCCTGCAGGAGCTGCTCCCGTGGGCCGCGAGGAGTGGTGCAATACAAGCTTATAAATACCTGTTAAATTAGTACATGCTGTGTACATATTTATGGAGATGCTCACATCTAGTTATTTTTTCCTTCAATCTTGACTTGGATAGGACTCATCTGACAATGTCCAAAATGGTTCCAAGACTACCGTATGCTGGAGAGATGTGACTCTAAAACACTACTGCAGGAAAGCAGAATGAGTTCGGAATTTTTTTCCTATTATCTAAAGTAAAAGAAGTGTTAAGTAACTTCTGATTTTTTTAAGTAGGTACATATATAGCATGTTAGATGGGATGAATGCATATTAAAGAATGAAAAAGATTTCCTGTTAAGTACTAAATTGCTGTATTGACTAAATGGTGTGGGGACTGTAAAAAAGGAGATATGGGTGTTGGTTAGAAAACTAGAGATTACACAAAAAGTAAACAGAACCCTGAGAGAAAGCAGGACTTACAGAGGCAGAGAAAAAGGGAGAAAGATATGCTAACCTATAGGAACAGGAAAAGTAAAGATAAGAAAATAGAAGGACTGGGCTGAGTAAAACCTGTTTAATCATGGGGAACGGCACTGAGAGGAAACAATAAGTCAGAGTGTTAATAACAAAGCATCAAAGCCTAACAGAACTCAACAGAGCCAACTGTCTACATACGAGGTGAGCTTCTTTTATAATTAAAAGGCTAGTATTATTATAACATGGTTCTATTTCACCTAATTAGATCTTTTACAATATTGTAAACTGTAAGAAGCATGTGTTTCATGAGGAATAAAAGTATAGCTGCCTCCATGTGATACTTGCCCAGTGTTAAAGCACAAGAGGTAAATATAGTGTGCTGAAGCAATCGCTATCCCTGCCCTCATTGTAGCCCCTTTGCTTTTTTATGGAAGAAATGAAAACTGTAAATGAGTACAAACTATTCTTTTCAGCTATCTTAAGGATTTTCCTTTGATAAAAGTGCATCCTGAACCTTTATATGTGAGAAAGTAAATCATTATTGAGTAAGAGGGGAAACATCTGCTATATTTATAAATTAAAAATGTTACTCTTTTTATTAGACAACTATGAACTGATTTTTGAAATATTGCAAATAAAATAGAAAAGAAATCTGAGGGCTAAGAGGAGAGCTCAACATCTCAAATCAACACTGAAGGGAAACAGACTCAGAAAAGCAGGGATAGAACGTCAAAGGATTTTAGTTTCTTGGAGGAACGGACAGAGAAAGGAGTGGTGAAAGCATGAAGCTAGACTTGGGTTCAAATTTTGGTTCTCTCATTGGGTATGTCTGTTTTCTTAGATAAGTGTTAATCTCTTAGACTCTGTAAATAAGAGACGATATCTAATACAGTTGCTGCAAGAATAACTGTACGAACAGCTAAATGTATAAAACAAGATAGGACCTTATCCTATAAAGGTTTTAAAATGTTTAGTTATTCCTTCTCTAAGGAATGGGAAGGAGGGGGAGAGGGAGAAAAAACAACCTATGCCCAAGCTAACTGGATCACAATGAAATAGACTCCTACCTAATATCTACCTTTATGTCATAAATATTTCAAGCAATATATATTGTTTATTTTTTGAACATGTGAAATTACCAATATTTTATCATTTTTGTTTTACAAAAACAGGAATTTCATTAACTTAATGTAACCCTCCTCCTAAAAGTGCTTTCTCTTACACACACATGCACACAAGCATGTGCCTGCAAATACATGTGTGTGGGGTAGAACAGGTACGGTACGTAAACTACATATAAACCAATGTGTATGTGGCAGCTGTACCTTAAAAGATATTATCTAAGGCAACATCTCTTGGATAATCTTTCTGTAAGGATTTTTAAAGTTTTAATCCTAAATGTCACACTTCTCTTGATTCAAAAAATAATTTTAAATATTTATGAACTCACCATTAAATACCCTCTCTTTGGCATAAAAATTGGAAGGAAGAGGAAAGAAATGAAGGAAAGGAAGCTAGTTTGCTGATCATGGATTTTTGTGTTAGGTTTACTATTAATTTTTTGTTTTTTTTTCCCTTAAAGTAACTGTGAAAAGTAGTTATGATTAATTTCATTTTAGAAAAGAGAAAAAACCTAGGTTGAGGGAAGTTGAATACCAGCTTAATTTGAGGTTTAGCAAGTTTGTGGTTTAGTATTATCTAACTCCCGAAGGCACTGAGCTGAACCCTCCATGAGAATGCCCGCCTGGGATTCTGGATCAGTGCTGACATATTCAAGTGTATTCTGGAATGTATTCATCTAAGGCAAATACACTGAAGTAGCTGGTTTTGCTTAGCTACTCTACAAATCTGGAAGGTTTTTAGAAGATACCAAAATATTTAAAACAGTATGCCATGAAATTTTATTTAAAAAGCAAATTTAAATTGGTTTGACTATGAATGTCATCACCTAGATCATAAGGCATTGAAAAGTCAAGATAAAATCTCTCAAATGATGACAAGTGGTATGATGATCAATTTCATTAACAGTCTTTTTTTTTTTTTTTTTTTTTTGTGGGTACCGGGGGTTGACCTCAGGACCTCGCGCGCCAGCAGGCGCCCGTGCCGCTGAGCGATATCACCGGCCCCTTTTTCGTATGTGGAATCCGGGAGTCAAACTTGGGCCGTCGCACTTGCAAGGCAGGCGCTTAAGCCGCTGAGCCATCTCACCGGCCTCATTAACAGTCTTAAAGACAAAATACTGGCATTATCTGTTGGTAATACAAAGTCAAAAGTTTTAAAATATGAAGAAAAAGATGATCAAAATAGAAAACTTTTAAATGTTATTTAACTCATGCAAAATGACCTAAAGGCTTGAATGTTGTTACCACAGTACAATCCCGACTAACACAGCCGACAAGAAACCTCACTCACCTCAGCGTTATTCTTAAAGGACAGTGAATGGGAAAGAAGGGAAGGAAAGAAAAAGGAAAACTAATACACACAAAAATGTAGAAACTACATTTAATAAACATCTTTTTAATAAACTTAAAAGTAATCGATACACTACAATACTCGTTATTGCTCAAAACTAGATTACAATAAATAGTAAAACCTCAATGAGAACGATTTCGTGTGTTTTGCAGGTTTAAGGGTTCTGCTACGGTACAGGCCATCATTATGAGGCACATACGTAACGGAAGTGCAGGTCCTATTTATGAAAGGGGAACTGGGATTCCTCACCTGTGCTGTGTGGCACTTCTGCTGGTGTGTTAGCGGGAGCATGTGCACCTGGAGGAATCTGGATTCCAGTATAGCTGCCTGACGGGATGCTGCTTGGGTCATAAGTTGAAGAGGATGACGGCTGAGGTGGCTGAGTGGGAAGACAGGTTGCGCCAGCATCTTCATTTTCTTCAACATCTATTAAATAGACACAAAGTTGAAGTAAGTATTTTTGAATACAAATGTATTCTTTTTGCTATATTCACATGACCAAAAAACTGTACAAATGCAGTATTAATGTGTTTGATAAATAGGCTCTATATCTCAAAATAAATGCTTTATGTTTTCTTAAAAAATTAATTGTGTCTCACATAGGATTATCACTTCTTTCAGGTTAATACTTTCAATTCTGTAAACTGTTTATACATGGTATATTTTTCTTTAAAATAAACTTTCTTTAAATGAAAAACAAGGACATTTTTGGTAAACATGTCACACTTAGGCTACCCAATATCAACTCTATTTTTTGGCAGCTGCCTTTCACTCAGTATTTACTGTGTACTCGCTATCAAATGATTTGTATATTGTTCAAAGTATTAAGTTAAAAACAAAGGTATGAAATTTCACATTTAGTTATCTGTGGAGAAGAGGTGAGGATATACTTTGTTTTGAAATGTAGGCTTTAGACTTTTAAAACACACTATATTGTTGGCTGATGTGGAAGACTACTTTGAAACCTAATGTAAACCAAGCAGACTGATGAAATGACTAATTTTAATAACAGACAAAACAGAATTAATGATAAGGAAAATAAATAGTTCATTTTACAAAATTAAATAATTACAAAGGAACATGTGCCTAATAAAATATCAGAGCTTCAAATGAAACAAAAACTGACAAAACTAGTAAATTACCACAGTTGGAAGTTTTACCACTCCTTCATGTTTCACATTCACAGAACACCGTAACCAGTAACCACCAAATATATTCACATGTACATGAAACAGTCACCACGACAAGCCATATCGCGAACCATGAAACAAATCATGGTAAACTCTTACTACTGAAATTTTACTAAGTATATTCTTCACTTCCAAACTGGAATCAAATCAGAAATCAATAATGATAATATATCTAGAAACATCTCAAATATTTTGAAATTAAACAATTATAAATGATCAGTTGAAGAAATCATAAAGGAAGTTTTAATATTCTTGTTTTATAAAAGTATAAGATTGATTTTTTTTTTCATACTTAAATATTTAATCCATACAAGCCATGTCTGTAGGAAGGTTTTAAACCTATGAACTCAGTTTCAATGGGTACAGTATTAGTCAGATCATCTTTTGGGTAACAGTAGTTTATGTCCTTCACTGAGTTGTTCTGTTTCTCTTAGGTTCTCCAGCTGAATGATTTGATATTTCTTTATTGTCCTCATTCTCTTTCTAATGTGTACAGAATGTTTATTGATATCACCTTTTACCTTTTGTATCTAATATTCATAATATCTGTTTTCTCTTTTTTTTCCCTATATTCTTTACGTTTGCCCCTATCCTTATTACTTTTTCATTCTCTATACTTGGAGTTTAGTTTGCTTTTATTTTTTGTTAGATGTTTAAGAAAGAAATGTAGGCTTTTTTTTTTTTAAAGTAAATCTTTCTATTCTAATATAAGCATTTAAATCTATCAATTTCCCTGTAAGCACTGATTTAGTGATATTCCATACATTTTCGTATTATTCAATCAATGCAATAGAGAGCATAACCTCAGTAGACATTTTAAAAAAACAGAATCTGAAAACCTGATTCTAAAACTTATGTAGAAATTCAAACAACTTAGAATGGTTAAAAAACTCTTGAAAAGAGAAGAGAAGGGCTGGAGGACTTATATCATCTGCCTTCAAGATTTATAAGGCAGCAAAGTAGTAATGGCATAGGACAGAAGAATTTATAAATATAATTGAATGGAGTCTAGACATAGAGTCACATTTACAGCGTTAACTTAATTTTGGGCAAATGAATCCAAGAAATTTAATGGGAAAAGAAAGTCCAACAAATGATGTTGGAATAATAGGGCATCCTTCTAAGTGCTTGTAGGAAGACCATTAATTCTTTTTTTTTTTTGTGGGTACCTGGGGGTCGACCTCAGGACCTTGCGCGCCAGCAGGCGCCCGTGTCGCTGAGCGATATCACCGGCCCCTTTTTCGTATGTGGGATCTGGGAGTTGAACTCGGGCCCTCGCGCTTGCAAGGCAGGCGCTTAAGCCGCTGAGCCATCTCACTGGCCCTAGACCATTAATTCTTATCTCACATCATACACAGAAAAAAAAAAAAAAATCCAAGATATATCATAGGTTTAAAAGTAAAAACTCAAACTATAAATCTTCTAGATTAGAAATAGTATTTTTGAAGTAGAAGTAAACATTTCTTAAGACACAAAAAATCATATAATTTTAAAAAGTTATGAATTATACTTCACATCATTAAAGCTTATTAAATCATTGATTTGGTAATCGAAAGACAGTTAAAAAGCAAGCAAATGTGTAACAGACTAGAATATTTTCAAAACATATATCTGACAAATGACTATATGTAATTCATAACTTATACATGACTCAGTGACGAAAAGATAAGCAGCTCATTAAAAAATAGGCAAGGACATTAATGTTCCTAGAGTATTACTCACAACAACCAAAAGGTGAAAATACCAGAAATGTCCACTGATAGGTCAATGTCGGCCTGCCTGCCTGCCTGCCTATCTATCTATTCAGACATTCATCCTTTGGAATGAAATTCTACAACACAGAGGACCCTTGAAGACATTACGCAATGCAATGCAAAATAAGCTAGTCAGAAAAGGTCAGATAGTGTATGGTTCCACTTAATATTATGTGCCATACAAATAGAAAACAGAATGGTGGTTGCCAGGAGCTGAGGGTGGGAATGGGGAAGGGAGGGGTATTGTCTAATACAGTTGCAGTTTGAGAAGATGAAAACCATTCTAGACATGGATGGTTGAGATGGGTTGCCACAATGTGAAAGTACTTGATGCCACAACATAAACACTTAAAAATGGTTAAAATAGTAAACTGTATGATAAGTATATTTACCACACACACACACCAAAGGAAAAAAAAAACAGGCAAAAGAGACATTTCATAAATAAATATACATGAAAAGTAAATAAACACAAAGAACAGGGTTCAATATCATTTAGTCACTGGGAAAATGCAAACTAAGCCACAATGAGGAATCACTATATCAGAACAGCTAAATTTAAAATGACTGACAATACTAAATGTTGGCAAGGATGCTGAACAACAGAAATTCACATATTGCTGATGAAAATGTAAATAGTGGAGTGACTTCTGAAAATAGCTTGTGATTTTCTTAAAGAGTTAAAAATATATAACCTAGCAATTCTGCCCTGCCCACTGCCTCAGAACAACAAAACATATTTATATGTACATATAACATGTGAAGTATGTCTAAAAAGCACAAGTGATTGAATATTAAGGCAGCTCTATTCATTAAAACCTTAGATTTGAAACAGCCAAGATGTCCATCAGTAAGTGAAAAAATAAACTATCAGTACAAAGAAATTCCACTCAGCAGTGGAATGGAAAGGAATACTGATGTTTGAAATATTGGTGAACCTCACAGATACAATTCTGAGAGAAAGAAGCTGGCACAAAGTAATACTGAATGACTCCATTTACTTCAGATTCTGGAATACACAGAACTAATGTATGGCTAAAAAAGAGGAACGAAACGCAGTTGTCTCTTCAAGTGGGAACAGGCTGGCAAGAAGTTATAAAGTAGTTTTTTGAGGGTAGCGGAAATGTTTCAGATTTAGAGAAGGGTATATTAAACGTCTCCACAGTCACTGAATTATACATTTAACATACATGCATTTCATTATATAAAGGTTTTACGTCAGAAAAAAGACACCAGAAAATTTTAAAAAATGGGCATCAAGCAGCAGGGTGCCTGCCTGGCAAACACAAGGTCCTAAGTTTGATTCCTGGTTCAAAAAAAAATTGGCAAACAGAAAACTAAGTTGTATGGTCATTTTTTATGGTGGTATGAATTTACATATGATTCTGGCCCTACCATTTCTGTTTTCCAGATATGAACAAATGAATACCTCTTTCAAGAGAAAAAGTTAAGAACTTTAAAATTAGTGATATGGTCAGTGATACCATAAGAATGCCTGAAAAACAAAATTTATGATTAGGCATTTTAATGTACCTAAAATGACACATCTGAAACAGTCCTTAAAACAACATGACATTTAAGGCAATAAAGGTATATTTAAGTGTATGTGGTGGCGCATGCCTGTAATGCCAGCACTTAGGAGGCTGAGGCAGGAGTTCGAGGACAGCACGGGCTACATAGTGAGTTCAAGGTCAGTCTAAATTACAAAGTGAGACCTTGTCTCAAAAAACAAACGCACAAAAAAAAAAAAAAGTATACGCATAAGCACACGAAGGAGGTAAAGTCAAATGTTTTAAATCAAATATTTGAAGTTAATTAAAAATTCAGCATGTATTTTTACATTTACTACAAATATGTGTATATAAAAAGTTACACATAAAACCAGGTATCAGAAGTGGCTCACCTTTAATTTTCAATTTAATCAAATCACTACATGTGAAGAACCACTCAGTCTTTGACCTTAGTTCTTAGGCTGCCTGTACTCTCCTGGGGTATCCAATGTTTTACTTTGGCTTTACCTCTTGCTTTTAACTGAAAACTTCAAAGTTCTACTTTTATCCCAGCCCATCTTCTGAAATCTTTGGTAGGATATCTAATTGCCAGTTGGACTACTTCAAGGAGTAATTACCTTAGTATCTTAATGTCTTTTCTCATCCTAAAATAGCCATTTCTTCGATGGAATCGCCATGTCTGCAGTCACCTAAGCTGGGAACTTAACAATTATCTTCCATTTCCTCTCTGTTCTCCCACATCAGACTGTCTCAAGTCTTACTGATTACGCTTGTCTAACTCCACAGCCAATACTTTACCCAGGCTGTCATCATTTACCATTTACCATCTGGATTACTAACAGCCCCTGGATTTGTCTCACGGCCTTAGGAATTCACTTTTTCCAATTCACCTCCCAAAATAATTTTCTTTGCCTGTTCTTATACTCTGCCTCCCTAATCTTATAGTTGTTCTTTTTAGTTGCAGAATGCCTCCCCCTCTTTTATTACCTGATTTATTTGAAATAAATCTCCAGACTGCTCAGACTCAGCCCCTTATCACTATGGACTGTAAATAATTACTAACTGATCACCACTCCTGATGAAATCAGAAGTTTCTGTAAGAAAGTGACAATGTCTTCTATTCATCTCTGATGCCTGGCTAATAAAAAATGTATGTATAATATTTTTAAAATGCAAGCACAGGGTATGTCCTGGGAGGCAGGAGTCATTACAAATTCCGGCTCTATTTCTTTCTTTTTTTTTTTTTTGTGGGTACCGGGGGTCGACCTCAGGACCTCATGTGCCAGCAGGTGCCCATGCCGCTGAGCGATATCACCGGCCCTTTTTTCGTATGTGGGTTCCGGGAGTCGAACTTGGGCCCTCGTGCTTGCCAGGCAGGTGCGTACGCCGCTGAGCCATCTCACCGGCTCCCAGGCTCTATTTCTAAAGCACAGAAATCTTCCTCATGATGGTGATACTACCTGCTCGATGAAAGGTTAAATTAACATTTATTATACTGATTGGTTGACTGAGATGTTTCCTTGAAAGGCTCAGTGGGGAAGACAGGTATGTGTTTTATTGTCTAGTGTCAAACTGGCTGAAGGAAAAAAAAAAATCTGCTTAAATGTAAAACAAGAAGATACATGCTGGAATTCAAAATCTGGGTTCCAATAGTGGTTATATTAACTAGTTATGTGAGTTCAGGTAAGTCGCTTATCTTCTCTAAACAGTCATTTCCCCAATTATAAATAGGTATGTTCAACTACTTCCCAAAGTTGGGAGGACTTGGGTAATAAATGTCGGATGGTTAATACCATGCTTAACACATAGCAAATACTCTACGATTATATTATATTCCCCCATGAATATAATAATTTTATTGAACACATATTTGACAAGATTTTATATAATAACTTCACAAAAAGAGGTTATCACAGATGATCAGGATTCATACAGACAAAGAAAGATGACTGAGAAGGCAGGAATGGTTTTCACTGAAGAGACAATGATACTTTCTGACTGTCAACATCTATGGTTTTAATAAAAGGTTTTTTATGAGTGCTATGAAATGAACTGTGCCCTGAATATGATTTTTTGGAAGTAAATAAGATTAAATGAGGACACAAAGATGAGGCCTTAGTCAGGGGTCAGTGTCCATAACAGAAGAGGAAGGAGGGAAGGTGAGAGACAGAGGGAGAAATGGAGACGGAGAGACAGAGACAGAGAGACAGACAAAGACAGACACAGACAGGCAGAGATAAACAGAGGCGGAGAGAAAGAGAGACAGACACAGAGACACAGAGACAGGAAGAGACAGAGGCAGGCGAATAGAGAGAATAGAGATGAATTTGAAGAGCCAGGTAAGAGTGCTGCGGACTGAACTCATCACCCAACATACGTATGAAGCCTCGTTAATCGAACATGAGTTTGTCTGGAGACAGGGAGCTTTTTAGGATTTATCTGGATATTCCCTCAAAGCCTCACAGACTAATAGGCAAACTTCTGAAGGATGACTGAATCATGGGGGTGCTACAGCTTTTAAATGTGATGTTAGGAAGCGGGGCCTGATTGGAAGGGGGGTCCCTAGGGGTGGCGGTGACCTGGTAGGATGTATCACCCTCCCTGGCTCCTCCCTTCACTCTCTACTTCCTCAGCGCCAGGATACAAGCAGCTTTCCTCTGCCCAGGCCTTTCTACCCCGTCATCAACACTGCAAGGATTGAAACTTCTGAAACGTGAGCCCAAAGAAACACCTCCTCCTTTAAATTGCAGATGTCCAGTGTGGAATTTTGTCCCAGCAATGAGGAAAGTGACTGAGAGAGTCTTTTAGAAGGTAATTATAGTAAAATGAGTTAAAAAAGCTAGGGTCCTAAGCGGACAGCACCGTGGCCTTACAGGTAGAGGAAGAGTGGGAGGGCTCTCTTTTCACCATGTGAGGACACAGGGAGTAGACAGCCATCTGAAAGCCAACGAGAGTGGTCTCAACGGAAACCAAACCCTGTCGAGTTTTGGACTTGGACTTTCATACCTCCTGAACTATGAAAAAATAAATTTCTGTTGTTTAAATCACCTAGTTTATGGCATCTTGTTGTGGCAGGCCAAACACACTAAGACAAAGGAGATGGGAGTAGGAAATAAACCAGGTAAAATGTGCTGATGATAGATAGGAGTGTGCCTTGTTCATAGGCTAAGAATCTCAAAAATTTTTACTGTAGACAACTAGAAGCAGTAAGTACTAGGACTGCCGTAAAATATCCCTGATTAACGTCAGTATTAAAGTAGGGAAAGAAGTACATAAAACATTCTAAGATATCAGAGAAACAAAGTTTGGCAATATACAGTACTTTTTTTTTTTTTTTTTTTGTGGGTACCGGGGGGACGACCTCAGGACCTCACGCGCCAACAGGCACCCGTGCCGCTGAGCGATATCACCGGCCCCTTTTTCGTATGTGGGTTCCGGGAGTCGAACTCGGGCCTTCGCGCTTGCAAGGCAGGCGCTTACGCCGCTGAGCCGTCTCACCGGCCCTAATATACAGTACTTTTAAAAAAATCCAATTCTACTGTCAGGAGGAATAACTCAGAAACATAACCATGTTTTAGAACAGCCAATTTTAAATACTTAATAACAATGTTAGTATCGCATTATTTCTGCTGTACCACTAGTGAAAAAAATATAAGACTTAGAGTAAGAAAGCTGAGACTTAAGCTCTGGTTCTCCTTTTTTATGTTTCTGCGACCTCTGGCCAAAAAGCATGAGGAACCTCAATTTCTTCTCTAAAATACGAATAACACACCTAATTCTTATGCATTTTTGAGATATGAGATAACATGTGAATATGACTTTAAGTGTTAAGGCACTACATGAATGTGAGGCGTTTATTATATAAAATAGCTAGAAGCATTCTGTATAAAAACTGCTATTTAAAAATTAGGCAAGAACATATCATGAAGTAAACTTTATGAATAGATAAAAAAAAATTACCTGAAATGCTGGATGAAAGTGTGCATCCTTAGGAGGATAAACTACAAAACAATTTGTACGCAGAATTCATATGTACAAGTACAGTATTTCTTTTTCACTCATTGGCATTATACAACTCTTAATAGCCCTTTCAATAAATATATAAAACACAAATTCTTTTTTTTGGGGGGGGTCTTTTCTTAAGGTACAATTTATATATAGTAGTAAAATTCACATTTTGTAGAGGTACGTGTATGGTTTTGAAAAACTTATACACTGTGATACCACCACCATAGCCACATAATGGGATATTCCTATTACTCCAAAAGCTTGTCCCACATTCTTTTGTAGGAAATCACCTCCTTTAATGCCCAACTGCTCACTAATCTAACTTGTTTCCCTATTGCTTGGGGTGGAACTGCTAGGTCTTATACGAAGAATTATGTTTAATTTTATATAAAACTACCAAATTCTTCCCCCAACCTTTTTTTCCCATAAGCAATGTATGAGAGTTCCAGACTGCTCAGTAGCCTTCCCAATACTTGGTACTATCAGCTTGTTAACTTTTAGCTTTAGATCTAGTAGGCAAATTATCTTGTAGTGGTTTTGATTTTCCTTAATGATTACAGATCTCAGCATCTTTTTGTGTGCTTACGTATCACCTACTCGTTCTTCAACGATTTGTGAAAATCCTCAGTCGGCATTCATCAATGGGTGCATATAGTCTTCTACAAACAAGTATGCATATCCCTATGCAGAACTGAAAACAGTGAGAACTGCACACATATTAGAAATCATATAAAAGAAGTAAAATATCACTTATTTCTTCAGTGTACATTCATTTACTGAGCACTGATTAAGAAAAAAAAATCATGCATGGAGACAGACTTGCACAGAATAGTACCAAAGAGCCATCCTTAGTACAAGGGCCAGTTGCTTCCTAAGATTTCTGGGAGTTAATGAGCTGATGATTCCAATGGTTTTTAATCTGTTCCAAAGCACAGAGAAAGACCAAGTGGGGCTCATCATGTAATGTAAAGTTGGTCCAATATTAGGCACCCTTTTAACACAGTTCACTATATTAACAGATCCAAGGGAATTAATTCGACTGGAGTTGGCTCTGGCCAGTGGATCACTGCCTGTTTTTGTGAATAAGGCTTTATTGGACCACAATCATATTCATTTGTTTCCAAATTGCCTATGGCTACTTTTGCACTTCAACAGCAGAGATGGACAACTGCAACCAAGACTGCACAGTCCACAAGTTTAAAATATTCTCTGATCCTTATAAGAAAAAGTTTTATTGATCCCTGTACTACATGACCATCTTCACAGATGCCTAAAATTGTATAATAAAATGGAAGGACCATGTGGAATTTTCTGTTCAGAGACCAGTGGTTTTTCTCCTTTTAACAGTTTACTGTACTTCCTAAATGTTTAATCAATAAAAAAGCACTGTAAGTGAAAATGTTTTCCCTTTTCTTTTCCATCATACATATTCCATGACATAATAACTGAAATGCCAAGTGGAACAGATGTTCATTTTTTCATGATTAAATATTATAAAACCTACATAATATGTGATGGTGAGATTCTTCTGTATATATATAAAGTTAAAAAAAGGCAGGTGCAAAACAGTATACATATTATCAATTGTGTGAAAAAAGAGAAGGTATAAATATTCCTATTTAATTGTGAACCCATAAAGAATGATCTTTCTAAAGATACACAAGGGCCGGTGATATAGCTCAGCGGCATAAGCGCCTGCCTGGCAAGTGCGAGGTCCTGAGTTTGGTTCCTGGTACCCACATAAAGAAAAAAAAAAGGTACACAAAAACTAAAAGTAGTATTTACTTGTTTGAGTTTTGGTAGGACCTACAGAATCTACAGAGATCATAGATATGGTGGAAATCAGAAATTCACTTTTGTAATTTTTTTTATGTACTCTATAATTTTTTCAACCATGTGATGTATTACCCACACCCTCAAAAAAAAAAAAAAAAAAAAAAACCCACACAAATCAAACAGATATACAAAATTAATATCATGTTCTTTGGGTTTGGACACATTTTATAAATTATAAATGGATTGCCTTTTGTATGTAGAAATGAAATTTGGTTAGACATAGAAGATAGCCAAGCCACTGTGCTGACATGGACAGATACTAGAGCAATTTAGTTCTACTGCTCGTTATCCCTAAGTTTATAATTTTATACTTAATTTTCATGGGTTTTGGACCCGATATTGCTCCTTCTGAAATTCTGAATAATCTACTAAACAGTTAAGATTCTACTAAATCATTTACTTAAAACAAAGTAATTACATACCATTATCTTCCTCAATTCCAACAGGGCCTGCTTGAGGAGTCTCTCCATTTTTCAAACAATTATGGATATATGTTGCCTTCCACCGTGCATACTTTCTGTGTTTCACATTCTAAAAGAGAGTATTTTTATATTAATATTAGACCATGAAGAAGAAGTGTTTCTGAGATAGAACACATTTTTGCATTGTACATCTCTGAAAGAGGTTGGCAATCCCCCCGCTCTACTGCTCGTTGTACTACTATGGAGAGCTTGACAATCCTTCATGAAAAGCTGTCTTTAAAACACATGCCCAGTTCTCCTACAGGGTGTCACATTTCAGAAAAAGTCTGCAACTGAAGTATGGAAGTGTCCCGCCAACAAAATTTGGAACTTTTATTCACAAGAGAGAAAAAGGCTACACAGAATTTTAAGATTAAATATAAAAGACAATAACTACAGATCAAACTATTTTCACTAAAGATCTGTACAAATCTATCAAAACATTTTTGGCTTCCCCCTCCAGTCATATCTCCCTTGCTTAGTACTCAGAATGATCTATCTAAAATATTAATAAAATCCCATTTATATCAATCTGTTTAGTGGCTTCCCAATGCACATAAAATATAAAACAAACTCTGACTTGAGCTACGAGAGTGTATTCTACCTGGTTCTTGATGTACGGCCTCCTGCAATGTGCCTATCCTGCTCATTCACTAACACACAGCTATGTGAGTATATTCACATGCCATGTAAGACCTGTTCTTTCTGTCTGTGCCTCCCATTTTTTTCACAAGTGAACTTACCCCTTACTCATTTCTCTTATGTTAGATCACATGTCATTTTCTTACTGTTTTGACCTATAGAGACCACATTATCATAGGTTCACTCTTCTTTCCCTTTTATTCTTTAAGAACAAAGAACATGTGCGAAAGCACTGAGGTTTCCTGGGCACCAGGAACCAGAAATACATGGATTTGGGGGAAGCTTGTAAACCACAGCAGTCCTACAAGAGTTCTTTATCTTTTGTCTCTTAGGGTTTTATCATTTTCTCACTGTAGAGATGAACAAATGCCATTACAAAATGATTTACTCAAAGTCACTACTATTTCAGTAGTAAAGCAGGTTCAGCACTGCCTTGGTAAGCTATACACTACTACTGTAATTTGTAACTTAAATGGAAATATATTAAATAAAGGAAAATAGCCTTTTATAGGTCAGCTGTTTAAATGTATGTTGATGTAGAATATATTTTGGTAGATAAAAAGAGAATCATTTTGAAACTAAATGAATAAATTGCTTAGGAAAATTTAAATTGCCTGCATTTAAGATCTTTAAAATTAAAATCTTCCCCAATCTGAGGTAACTTAATTCTGTCTAAAAAGTTACTGGGAAAGTCGTATTACAATTACATCAGAAGATTCTTTCAGTCCGAATTTCCTAGTATGAGCAGGGTGGAGAAGTTTAAACCACATTGGTTGGGTTCCTTCACTAGTATGCAAAGTTAAAAACATTAGTTTAAGCTGAAAAAGGTTCATTTTAGTAATCAGACTTAAAACAGTTTCCCCAAAACAGATAAAGTAATAAAGTTTGATTTTTATTTCATAGTTCCCAAGACACCATTACTTGGCCAAACAGGCATGCATAATATTTAGCAGAAGTTTCTGACAGTTATTAGCTTGAATTTAATGCACTTTTTTTTTTTTTTTTTTTTTTTTTTGGTGGGTACCGGGGGTCGACCTCAGGACCTCGCGCGCCAGCAGGCGCCCGTGCCGCTGAGCGATATCACCGGCCCCTTTTTCGTATGTGGGATCCGGGAGTCGAACTCGGGCCCTCGCGCTTGCAAGGCAGGCGCTTATGCCGCTGAGCCATCTCACCGGCCCCTGCACTTTTTAATGTTTATTTTCTTTAGGATAAAGAATCTTAGAGATTACATGATACTTCAAGAGGAAATTTTCAAGATGTCAGTATTTGTGAAATCCATTAGCTCCTTTTGGCTGATTAGGCATCCTTTCTGAGAAACAGGAATTGTATAAAGAACTTTTACTTTTGTCTCTAGACTCTTAAATTCCTGTTTTGTAACCAGATTGATGAAAATCACTGACAACTGCAAATTTCAGCTACTCGAATTAGCAGCAGTGTGCAGTCTTCATTTAATTCTTAATTCATTTGCACGCCCCCAAGAATGACTGGTAGGAAAACGCTAACTGCCATAGATGGAATCAAGTGTTCTCAAATTTAGTGCACAGAAGGGTGACATGAGGGTGTAAGTGGGAAAAAATTTTTTTGGCTCAAGTTATGAAAAATATGATACAAGACATTTTCCAATAACACACCAAAGAACCATCTCAAAGGAGAATGTTTCATATGAGCTGCCTCCAATTGTTCCTTTGAGTTTCTTAAATCCAGCCTACTCAAATTCCTATGCCAAACTCTCACTGTACCTTCTTTGTAAAGGCTACAGATTACTTCTGTATTGCTAAATTCAGTGCTTAGATGTCATTTCTTCAATTTTATGCCGATCAGTTCTCCTGCCTTGATTCCTCTTTTTACTTGGTTTTCTGTTTATCAAGGTCTTCTCATTTTTCTTTCCTCTGGCGGTGTTCCTTCAGTCCTTTATACTGGCTCTTTCTCCCGACTCGAGGCCAGGAGGGCCAGACTCAGTTCCCAGACTCCCTATCTTCTCTTCTTACACTTTACCTTGATGTGCTCATCCAGTCTAATGGCTGTAAATACCACCTCTTCCTGCCAACTCCCAAATTTGTATCTTCTCTTCAGACCTGTCTTCTGAACTTCAGGACTTAAATATCCAAGGTGATATTTTACTTGTATGTTTGATCGCCTTCTTTCCCTACTAAATTTGTTCTTCCACATGTCAGTAAATGGCAACTCCATTTTTTAACAGTTGTTTAAATCCAAACCCTTGTCGTCCTTTGAGTCCTTGAATTCTCTAACACTTTACCAATCCATCTTTCACTTTCACTCAGCTCTATATTCAAACTTTATCCAGAATCCAGATACTTCTCACCACGACCTCTACTACAAACCCTGTCCAGTAACTATTACCTCTCACCTTGATTATTTAATAATGTCCTAATAGCCGTCCTTCTTACCATCCTTGTCCAGTTCAGTGGAAAGAACACTACTTTTTAAACGCAAGTACAATAATATCAATTATGCCTGAACTCACTCTCTCCGTCCACATCTCCTATTATTCTTCCCCTTTACTCTGGATTTAGGCAGTGTGCTCCTTCCTATTTTGTGAACATGAACAAGTAGCTTGAACCATCTCAGAAATTTTGCACTTTCTTTTGCGTCTTCTTGGAGTATCGCAGTCATCCCCGTATCTCCTTCAAGATTTGCTAAAATGTTACCATCTCAGTGTGGCCTTCTTCAAACAATTTATTTAAAAATTGACCTTCTTATGCCCATCTTAAACTTCTCCATGACACTTATATGACATGATATATACATCTGTAATTATTAATTTATTTTCTTTCTCTACCACAGGAATGTGATTCCTACAATGGCAGGCATTTTATCTACTACTGACTGCTAGTGCCTAGAATAATGCTTGGTACACAGAACTTCACAAATACTTGGTGAAGGAACAAGTGGATAGAATTTGGAATTCAAATTTTTATCAAAAACATCAAATGATTCTGATTTCGGCTGGAAAACAAACTGTAAAAAACACTAAACTGAAGCAAACCTTTTTTGCAGTGAATAAACATGTATACTACACCTGAGTGTACCATTTGACTCAGGCTTGCATGGAAGGGTTAGTGGATAGGCTTGCGGACATCTGTGAACCACTCCTCCAATTGTATGCAAAAGTACAATGCACACACTGGAGAGAGAACTTGTAGCTTTCACAACATTTTCAAAGTAGTAATATAAAAGGGGCTAATAATCTCTAACTTGGTGGCAACATCATAGGTAATAAATTTATATTCTTAGTCTCTAAATCCTCCCAAACATATAAACAAGAAGTGGTTTATATAACTCCAGAAACACTAGAATGTAATATAACGAGAAATGCTTGAAAAAATAATATTAAATACATTTATTATCATAATGACTAAAATGTTGTTTTCGGTACCATTCAAGAGAAGTTGAAGACAACACATTCCCTTACCCTTTCATTGTACATTTCTAAGATCAAGGACAATTTTATATACAACAGTTATCAAAAACAAACAAAAAAGAAATTTAACACAACACTACTGTTTGATCTACAGTTACAGTAAATTCTGTCAACTGCCTCAATAATGTATTTTGCAGTTATATCTGCTCCAGGTCCAGATCTAATCTAAGGAGCATGAATTATTTAGTGGTCACGTTCATTCAGACTTCAATCTGGAATATAATTTGTGTATATACGTATATATTGTATATGTGTGTATATATAATGTATGCCTTTGTGTAAGCACACATACAAAACATAGTTTCTATATCGCTACACTGAGAAGACCCAAAAGCACTGATACTCTAGTTGCAGTGAGCTCTCCAGGTGCCTGAATTGGGGTTCAAAATACCAATTTTCCATAACAGGAACCAGGACTCTTACACAAAAGACTGAATCTTGAGTTGGGTCAGGGAAAGTACCAGGTAAGCCTTGACCTTCTTGTGTCAGAAACGAAGTGTGGTCATTATCAGTGGACCCAGGAGCCAACTTGAAAGGATTTTGACTAGTCTTTTTTTTTTTTTTTTTTTTTGTGGGTACCGGGGCTCGACCTCAGGACCTCGCGCGCCAGCAGGCGCCTGTGCTGCTGAGCGATATCACCGGCCCTTTTTCTCGTATGTGGGTTCCGGGAGTCGAACTCAGGCCCTTGCGCTTGTCAGGCAGGCGCTTATGCCGCTGAGCCATCTCACCGGCCCTCGACTAGTCTTAATCTTTCTAGTCTTCTCTCATCCTACACTGTGATTTCTCCAAAGGAAGAAACCTGTCTATTTTTCTACTGGATTTCTCTGTTGCAGTATACACACGAAGGGAATCATACAGACTGAATTCTTTGACTCTTTTACTTAGTATATCTGTAAGATTCATCCATATTTTTAGTTATACCAGTACTCAGCACCTTTTTATATCTGAGTAATACTACAACTTGTTTATTAATTCCCCTGTTGGTAGACATCTGGGTTGTTTCCAGCTTTGGGTTATTATGAATAAATTTCCTATTAGTGCTCCTGAACAGGACTTTTCTGGACATATGTTTTTATTTCTCTTGGGTAAGTACCAGAAAAGGAACTGCTGGGTAAAAGGGAAAGAGTTATGTTTAACTTTATAAAAATCTGCCAAATTTTTCCCCAAAGTGGTTGTAAAAATCTAACATTTCCACCAAGTAGGAAAGCTCTTATTTTTCCATATTCCAAACATCTGGGCCAGCCTTTATTCATTTTAGTTAATTTTAATCATTTTAAAACTTAGTCCATTGTTGACTGAGAGCATGTTATAATCTCCAATGATGATTTTTGAATTTTTCTTCCAATTTCTGTCAATTTTGTTTCTTATAACTTGAAACTCTTATTAGGTACACAGACATTTATAACTAAGTTTTCTTGATTAATTGACCACTTTGTTGTTGCAAAATATCCCCTTCTGCTTCTATTAACATCCTAAAGACTACTTAATATGGTCACTTCAGATTTTGTTTACTTACTATCTGCATTGAATGTCTTTTCCCAATATTTTCATTTTCAAAATATCTATCTTTGTATTTAAAGAGTATCTTTTGTAAACAGCATACAGTTAAGCCTCGCTTTTATTCATCTACTCAAAAATCTCTACTTTTATGCTAGAGTTCTGGTTTATTTATCCTAAGTATATATTGACCTAGTTGTACTCAAGCCTAAAATTTGTTACTTGTTTTGTCTGTGTGCCACCTGTTTTTGTTTCTCTTTCTTCCCTTCCGTATTTCTTTTACAGTACCAAATATATATGTGTACATATAATTATTTCTACTTATACAATCATGTATTTTTTATTTATTTATTTATTTATTTTTTTGTGGGTGGCGGGGGTTGACCTCAGGACCTCGCACCCCAGCAGGCGCTCGTGCCGCTGAGCGATATCACCGGCCCTTTTTTCGTATGTGGGATCCGGGAGTCAAACTCGGGCCCTCGCGCTTGCCAGGCAGGCGCTTACGCCGCTGAGCCATCTCACCGGCCCACGTGTTTTTTAAATAAAGAATGTATATAAAGTGTTTTACATTTATTTACATTATGTCCAGTGTACATTCATTCCTGTACACTGAAATTTCCATTTGGTATCATTTTCCTTTAGTCTGAAAAACTTACTTTTAGCCATTCTTTAGATCTCTAGTGCAGATCTGCCATCAATGAATTAATTTGCTGGGAAATATCTTTCACTTTATGTTCATTCTTTGAAGTACAGTATTGTTACAGATACATTTCTGAGTTGACAGTTTTTTTTTTTTTTTTTTTTTCCTTTTCTTTCTTCTTCCATGGCTTTAAATATATCATTTCATTCTGGTCTCTACTTTCTTCAAATGAGAAGTCAGGCATCCTTTCAAAGCACGGTTACCCTACGGGCCACGTACTATTTGCTGAGACTACATTTTCAGGATTTTCTCTTCTACCACTGGACATTGCTGGTTTTACTACGATGTTCTGAAGTGTAGTTTTCTTTGTATTTATCTTACTTGGGGTTCACTGAGCTTCTTAGGTCTGTAACTACTTTTTGTAACCAATTTGAAAAATCTATGGTCATTATTTTTTCAAATGTCTTTTCTTCTATTGTCTTCTTCAGACTCCAGATGCACAGGTAACATTTCCAAATATAGTAGCAATAATACAAAATGCCTATGTATTTCTGAATAAATTCACTTAAATATAAAGTAAATATATAACATTGGTCAGGACAGTCTCCTTTGAAATTTCATGTACTGATATTATTCTCTCTATATACAGAACACCAGAATACATATTACTAAAACATGGCCCATTCATTATTATATAATAAAGATATGCTTCAGGTTCAGGTTACAGACTGAAATCATTTTGGATTTTGAAGGATTTCAGACTTTGGACTTTCGGATTAGAGATGCTCAACAGGTAAAGTCTATACAGATATTCCAAAATCCAAAACCTTGGAAACACTTCTGGTCCCACACACTTTGAATAAGAGACATTTAAACATGCAGTACAGAAATTGAGAGTATTTAGAAAACTCATAGCAATCAGGCTTACATTGTGTATATCCTTTTAAAGTTTCATTTCTCTAGTAACTCATTTGTTACTTGAATTTACATTTTATACAAGTGTTCATCTGCAAAGGATTGGAAATTTTAAAAATGATTAAAAAGAATAAATCTTTATCACAGCTCAATAAAACATTATCCTGGACTACAGCACCTGGGACACTGTACTTATATTTTTATGACCTTTAATTTTTACATTATAATTCAGAATTATGAAAGGTGAAGCACGATATATCTAAAACGTGTAAGCAAAGTGCCAGGCAAATGGCAGGTGCCGCAAGTAGATACTTTCCCTGTGTTTCTTCATTAATATATCATATATCATCATAGTTATTCTGTGCCTCCAAATTAGAATACAACATCCATGGAGAAACAAATCTGACCACCCCAAATTACTGGAAACAATAAATAAGAACAGTGTTACATTTTACTAGCAATTTCATATTCTTCCTAAGTTAGCAATATTTAGTTTTAACCAAATATTATGACGGAAAGAAGGTAAAATGTTATCTATTCCTGAGATACTGCTAGTATTGGAATAAATCTAAAATACAATAAAAGGAAGCCTATTAAAAACAACAAATACAACAGATTATACAATAAGGTATTACAGAAAGAATATACAGTATTTGTATTTTGAACATCTGTTGCTTTAAAGCATAAAGTTAAAAATAGTATAGTCTGGTGATTCTATCTGTAAAACTTAGAGAATCCAAGAGAGTTGCAGGAATATTAGAAGCTTACAAAACAACAAATTAATTAAAACACTGAGAAGAAATTTATAAGACACAGATAAAAGGGGTGAATACATATAGCTAAAGCACAAATAGGATAATTAAAACACATAATAGTGGCAGATAAAATGTAATTTAAAAAGTAAAAACAACAAAAACTCCACTTGAATACTAAAAAACAGGAATACCAGAAGCTTACAAAACAACAAATAAATTAGAACACTGAGAAGAAATTTATAAGACACAGATAGAAGGGGTGAATATATATAGGTAAAGTACAAATAGGACAGTTAAAAAACAATAGTGGCAGATAAAATGTAATTTAGAAAGTAAAAACAAAAATTCCACTTGAATACTAAAAAAATGTAGACTTTAGTTTTGTACAACTATGAGCAATGATATGAAATTAGAAAGGAAAAAATATTAGGAAAAAGACAAAGAAAAATGCTGTGAGTAAATGAGATCTACTAATTTTTTAGAGGCATTATAAAGGAAAATTCTGGGTAAGCAATCTGAATATTATTTCCATCTACGGATAAAAAGGAAAAGCTACATCTGAAGTATCAATTAATCAGCCACTATTTTATTTTGATGATACTCAATATACAGATTTATAGTTAATGCCAAAGAAGACATAAGAGGAGAATGAGACAGTTTCCTCTCTTCAAGTACTTGCAGTAAGTCACTTGATTAGAGATAAAACAGGAAAAAATAATCCTAAAATGTCTTTGCTTCTGGTATGTCCATCAGATAATAGTGTAGAAACTAACACACAGGATTATTTATTTATTTTTTTTTTTTGTGGGTACCGGGGGGTCGACCTCAGGACCTCGGGCACCAACAGGCACCCGTGCCTCTGAGCGATATCACTGGCCCCTTTTTCGTATGTGGGATCCGGGAGTCGAACTCGGGCCCTCGCGCTTGCAAGGCAGGCGCTTACGCCGCTCAGCCATCTCACCGGCCCTACACAGGATTAATTGCATATGAACCCTTAGGAAAATCTGAACTTGTGCTGTCCAACACAGCAGCCATACATACGAGGAAGAGCAAAATACTTGCTAAAGAACTTACTACAAAAAATAAAATGTATTATTAAAAATAATTTCACCTGTTTCTTTTTTTTTTTTTTTTTTTTTTTTTTTTGTGGGTACCGGGGGGACGACCTCAGGACCTCGCGCGCCAGCAGGCGCCCGTGCCACTGAGCGATATCACCGGCCCCTTTTTCGTATGTGGGTTCCGGGAGTCGAACTCGGGCCTTCGCGCTTGCAAGGCAGGCGCTTAAGCCGCTGAGCCGTCTCACCGGCCCTCACCTGTTTCTTTTTAGCTTTTAAAAGTGGTCAGTAAAAAGTTTTGTTACCTTGTTTCTGTTAGAGTTCTGATGGCCATGCTGCTCTAATTAACTAGTGTATCAAGAAAATTGATACAGAGCAACATTACTTATCTTCAGCTAATAAGACAATAAAGAATGTACACTTACTTCATCAGTGAGTTCTCCAAATACTGTTATGACATCTATTAAAAGGCTTGCAGTATAGAAGGACTTGATCATATTTCTGGAAGAGAAAAAAGAACTGGTCTAGTTTAAATGAAAAACATTAAAATGTAGTAGTATTGTCATACAAGAGAAAATGCCAATGTTTACAAAAGCACTCTGTGAACTTAATGTTTTCAATAAAATCAAAGTTTGAGGATACAATGGAACTCCTTTGTTAATGTTATTAGAAGAAAGCAACAATACTCACATTACTAGCAAATATACTGATTTTATTGTATGGTTTTGATTTTAAAAAATGTAGAGTATTATTTGAGTCCATTTCAAACCAAAATGGATTTCTTTGTATTTAAATATTATTATAATAATGAAAAACCATGTGAATTGCTTGGAGTATTTTTAAAATCAACATCATTGGACCAGACTGTGATTTTGGCTAAAATCAACTCTTAACATTTTACTGCATGTTAAATAATGGCTAATGGGGGACCATTTACTGAGTTGTCCTGGGTAGTTCCTTCCTTCAGCCATTTTCTTTAAAGAGTGAGGCCCACATTTGTGACCCAGAATCATTCTGAGCGTCTCAGAATGTATTAAAAAAAAAAAAAAACCCCAAAAAACAAATCCCTAGATAATTAGTAACCAAACTTATAAAATCATTTTTATGTTCCTCTTTACTTACTTGTGAAATCGCCCAGCACGATCTTCATTGTCTGCGTACAAAAACATTTTCAAAGCATAATTCTCCAAATGCGCAGAACCAACTATTTCTTGTGTAATAGCTTCATTATCGCCCAACTGTTTCTTAAGCTAAAATAAAATCACATATACAGCTATGAGTTTGTATGATCACAATGGTTTACTTAAGCACAAATAATTCTAATAATCATTTTAAGTGAATTATATTTATGTCAGTAAGACCTATCATTGAAATCTTTCCCAAATAAGGTTGCTCTATATCAGCCCAAAATATTTAAAATGAAATCCAATTCTTATACAACTATGAACAAACTCATGATAACCTAAAAGTACAATTTAGCTCTAAAGATCAAAATAAACAAGAATAAAAAGATAATACATACCTAGGTATCCTTGTGAAGACAAGTATTTCTAAATAATAATATACCAAATACTGTTACTGTAAAAGGAAACTAGAAAATTCTTATCTAAGCACACATAATTAAAGTTTTTAATATGTTCTCATTTCAGTTTCTTCTATAAATATAAAAAACTAAAACTAGAAGGACCATTATTGTCCCTAGTATCTCTCAGAGCATAATATTAAGAGATCTATCTCTGGGCCGGTGAGATGGCTCAGCGGCATAAGCGCCTGCCTGGCAATTGCAAGGTCCTGAGTTCGACTCCCGGTACCCACTTTAAAAAAAAAAAAGAGATCTATCTCTAAGTGAGGTATAAAATAACAAACTCAGAATCATATTATGGAAGCTTCTTAAATTTAAATGCCTCAAATTAACACAATTTACAATTATATAAATTGCTAGTTTGTGTAAACCTTTACTGTACATAGAATAAAGTATTTTAAAAACAACACAGTACTTTTTACTTAACATTGTCATAATGGAATAAAATGATTTTCTGTAATTTCAGATTTGAGCATTGCATTGTTTTTTAAAAACTGTTTTTCAAAGATGTTATAAAGTGAAAAATTAAATTTAAAAATGGCCTCAGCCAGCCTGGACTGCATAGTGAGTTCAAAGCCAGCATGAACTAAACACTGTCTCCAAAAAAAAAAGAAAAAAAGAAAAAAAGAAAAAAAAGCCTTAGGATTTTTCATAAAACCAACAAAGTAAATACTCTCATAACTAAAACAGAGTAATTTAATGTCTGCAAGAGATTTAATTTGTGAAGACAAATAAAATTTTAGATTTAATTCTAGAAAGTTTTCATTGGAAGTATGCTATTTCATATTCAATAGACAATATATGGCAAGAAAGTTGTAATGTATTTTAAGTTTTTAAACTGTAAAACAAATGTATCAATTACAGATGAATCCTCACTGGGCATAAACTTACCCTAAACTGTTACTTCAACTCCTGATTAAATATGATTTTCTGCTCTGTTCATTATAATAAAAGAACTGTTTGAATTTTGTCTTTTCCAAAAGCTATTGCCTTTACTATTACTGTTATACAGTACTGTAAAATTAATGAAGAGATATATTATCTATAAAATCTCTTTGGGAATTGGAATTTTAGAAATATACTGCCATATGTGAATATATTCTCCCTCCAGTCCTAACACCACCCCCGAAAGACTATTCAAATTTATCTTGTATCTAGAGAAGCAGCTTTAGAGATAAAGTCCAGATGGGTTCCAGGGGCAGCTGAATTCCCTCAGTGGTGCCACCAGGTCCAGCGTGGGTGGTTAGCAGATGACAGGAGTTCAGAGTCAGGAGGCCAGAGAGCCACGCCAAGTTAGAACACCGCTACCTACGGCTGCTCCACCCAACCCACCAGGGAAGTACTGTCTTACAAGCAAGCCTCCATCTGAGTAATAACTTCCCAGTGATAAAGAAACACGATGAAAACAATGAGTTCTGGGTTGACTAGTATATATGTTTTTATTTTATGCATCTAAATTTTGTTTTCCTAAGCAAAAATGCAGGTTTCAGCAGGGTGTGGTGGGAAATGCCTATAATCCCAGCAATTTGGGAGGCTACTGCAGAGGACTGTAAATTCAGTCCATCTTGGACAACTTAGTGATTTAGGGAGAGCCTATCTTAAAATAAAATACAAACAGGGACTGGAGATGGAGCTCAGTGCAATCCCCAGTACCACCCCAAAAAAGTTTCTAATTCTGAGTAGTTAAGCAAATAGAAAGTAAGCCACAATATCTATGCTAATAGTCCTGGAGGAGGGAGATGTACCAATGTGGAGAAAGACAGAAATGAGGGAGAGATGGGCATAGCAGTAAAAGGGTAGAGCCCTGATGACTAAGTGTGAGGATTATGGCTGGAACCACATTCTTTATGCACTAACACCCACTCCAACTCATTCAATTTTTCCTCCCCAGTGACCTGTGAAGTTATAGCATGCTGAAGACTGTGACTTTTAACAAGTCACCCATCACACTCCTCCAAGGAGGGGAAGGATGTCTGGACCACAGGAGCATCTTGCCCTGGCACTAACACAGGAAGAGAGTACACGCAATTGATACCATGTCCTTTATCATCTCTTTCACTAAAAAAACAACCCATTTCATTATAACAGCTATTTAAAAATTCCCAAATCAATCGTCCAGGAGACTGCATGAGGAAAGGTGAGAAAAGATTCATCACTTATTAAAGAATGAATCAAAGGCCACATATAGCAGTGTGGAAGAAGATATAACATATATGTGAAGATATCTGAAGCTACTTTAATTTATAGTACAACTTCCCCGGAAATATGGTGTAACTTTTTAAAAAAACTACATGGTTTCTCCTCAGGTAATATAAAGACATTGCTGAGTGCAATCAAGGGAAAGAAATAAATGACAACACACACGCACAAAATAAAATTGCATTTAAAACATAATCAGATAATAAATTAACTTACAGCTTCTAATTGATCCATTAGCTTTGATAAAAATTTACGACATTCAGGAGTTTTACTATCAATCTTCATTCCAGTTTGCATAGCATATAACCGACCTACAAAGAAAAGAAAATTAAATTGACATAAGCAAGCGTATTTTACGACTTCCTTTCAAGTGACTGAATGTTTACAATATGTATATGTTTTGCCTAACAATTTATAATTTAAGCATAATTAAAATAAAATTTTTATTCCCTATGGATTTATAAATATAAAGAACACAAAATTATCCAGATAATTTAATAATTTAAGACATCCATGATAATAACACAATTCACCAACCATGACCTCCTCTTGTAGCATTATATATAAAAAAAAAAGAGAGAGAAAAAAAAAGGAGAAGACTAGATAGATCCTTAACTGTCAAAAGGAGCTACAATTTAACTGGCAAGTCAAGACACTCATACTTCATGAAATAGTGAGAAAGGAGTCTTGAACTGGGGTTCATAGGGAGAAGGTTTTAGTCATTTTTATGTATATTCTCTCTCTGAATAAACAAACTTCTCTTGAAAAAATTAATATGAACATTAGAGATAAGACTAAAGCTAATGGTGGTGACAAGCACCACCATTTTAACAGCCTTCTTGGTGGTAAGATTCATGAACAGTTTTCGTGGTAACTACTGTTACAATGTGTAGATATGTCTGTAATTCACCACTTACATAAATTCAACAATATGTCCTGGGAATCAGTATCAGCACTACCATTTCCAGAACACATATGCATCATTTTAACTACACCACATCTAGGTAGTTCTCAAATTTTCACTTTTACAAATGATGTTTTTTATACTTACAAATGATATTGCCCTACCTTACTTGTGCACGCATGCAAGAGTTCCCTGGGCTTGGGCCGGTGAGATGGCTCAGCGGCTTAAGCGCCTGCCCGGCAAGCGCTAGGGCCCGAGTTCGACTCCCGGATCCCACATATGAAAAAGGGGCCGGTGATATCGCTCAGCGGCACGGGCGCCTGCTGGTGCGCGAGGTCCTGAGGTCGACCCCCTGGTACCCACAAAAAAAAAAAAAAAAAAAAGAGTTCCCTGGGCTACATACCAAAGGGTGGAGTTCCTGGTCCTAGTGTTGTATGCCTTTTTTATTTGGAGAGCCACTCCTAGATACCCTTCAAAAATGGCCCCAATATGCAGTTGTATCTATAACATATTTAAGCACTAATTTTTCTTAAGCTCACAAAAAAATTGGTATTATTCAACTTAAATTCTTATCAATCTGAGGATTACTGAAAAGGTCTTAAGACATTTATCAGACAGCTTTTCATTTTTTGTGAATCAGGAGTGGCTACATAAAAATATTTAGCTAAACTGGTCTTTAACAAACAGGCTGTAGCAATTCTTTATAAAGCAGAGATATACCCCTCCACAGAGAATGTTGTGAAATTATCCCCACTGTCCCACTTTTCTTTTAAAACCATGCAACCATCTTCTGTTTACTTTTGCTTGGTTTCTATCCTAACTAGAATTTAAATTCCATGACAATGGGGATCCTAATTATTTAGTTTGTTGATGTACTCTTGGCATCTAGATTAATGGTTCACCCTCAATAAACATTTTCTGAATAGATAAATGCATGAATGAAAGAATAGCTCATTCTTCTCCACTGATTTAAATGTCACTTTTATCATTCATTATCATATATTATGTTTCCATGGGACAATGGTGCCCAATGGTCTACCCTAGTGTTTTATTTACTAGAGCTATTAAATAGGGCTTAAAATATGTTAGTACTCTTAGAATTTTCAATTCGGTTGTGTCTACCTGACAAAATCCTCTTTAAAAACGTATATAGTAGGCTGGGTGTGGTGGCACATGCCTGTAATCCCAGCATTCGGGAGGCTGAGGCAGGGGGATTGCTATGAGTTTAAGGCCAGCCTGGACTGAGTTCAAGGCCAGACTGAACTGCATAGTGAAACTGTCTCAAAAAGACATTAAAAAAAAAAAAAAAAAAAAAAAAAAAGTATATAGTTACTTACTTATTAAATCTGTTTGTTTTTAATTTCAGTGATTTTTTTTTTTTTTTTCTGAAATAATTTTAATGATTAGGCTTTTAGGGCTATCTAGGTTACAGAGCTTGGAAATTTATTTATTAATGTATTTATTTCCTCATAGCAAATTTAAGGATTTGATCCATCGAGGTATTTAAGAGAGGACAAAGAGTTGCAAGAGTGTCACACAGGGGGCCGGTGAGACGGCTCAGCGGCTTAAGCGCCTGCCTTGCAAGTGCGAAGGCCTGAGTTCGACTCCCGGATCCCACATACGAAAAAGGGGCCGGTGATATCGCTCAGTGGCACGGGTGCCTGTTGGCGCGCGAGGTCCTGAGGTCGTCCCCCCGGTACCCACAAAAAAAAAAAAAAAAAAAAAAAAAAAAAAAAAAGAGTGTCACACAGATTTTCACTGTCACATGGTATAAAAGCACCACGTGTACATGAGCTAGCAATGGACATCATTTTGACACACAGATACTATTTTGAGACGTAAACAAAACAAAGCAACAGCAACAGAAACTCAACACCTTAGTTTAAATATGTACTGCTTTGCTCACAAATGTGACAATCAATCTCCCCTTCCTTTCCCTCCCTTCCCCTGCCCTTCTGTCCTCTTCTCTTTACATAACCAGCAATACTCTTCAATAAGGTGTCTAGGTTCTTACCCCATTTCCCATTCTAATCAACTGCTCTGACCCTCGTCAAGGAACAGGTGCACGCCTCTCTTTTTTAAACCACTTGCATCTCTCTTAGTTATCCAAGATTTGTGCCAATCTTACTCAGCAATTCAGCAATTTTTTTTTTACTTAAAATTGACAACTCCCTGACCACTTCCTTTTCGTGTGTTGTCCGTGTTGGTTCTTCCAGGGTTTGTGTTGCATTTTTGTTTTTTAAAGCATGTCACATTCTTGAGATAATAAATATATTGGCTACAACTACTATGCCCACTCTTAATTTTTGAATACTAAACACAGAGGCTTAACATGTCCACATTTGCAAAATTATTTGTGACATTTTCCCGCCATCAAATCTAAGATTAGGTTTTTCTTTTCTTTTTTTTTAACCTCCAGAATCTTAACATTCAGTTATATAGTTTCTCTGGTTTCCAACTGTTTTATTTTTCAAATTTAACTCTAACTGGTATCCCACTCCAAAATATTTGCATCTGTTCCAAAATCAATAATAATTTCCCTAAAGATTTGTGGTTCTTTAATATATTTTCACTTTTTATATTTTGTGGCTATTTATTTTCATTGAAATCTTGAATCAAATGTCATCTCCTTACATGATGATATCTATGAATAATATACATTCTCCAAATTTAATTTATGTGCCTTGCCAAAATTTCCTGAAGGATACTGAGTGTCCTCCTTCTTATTTTGAAGAGGAAGACTTCCAGTGGAGGGTGGTTCAGTGCCGTGCCAGGTTCTATGCCAGGCTGCTCTTATTTCTCCTAAGAGAATTACCATCCTTAGCTATATTGAAGCTGAGGCCTTCGTATCTATATAATCCCAGGGACCCGCAAAACAACTGGCTGGGGTATGGAAAGAAAATATTAATATTTCTATTGGTATTTTTATCTTCTCTTAAAACTTCTACTCTTATATGTCTCATAATACATATAGTATACTGATACATAATGTACAATAAATAATATACTAATATATGGAGAGTTGTGTTCGATGTTTTGTTTCTAAACTCACATAGACACGTGATAAAAAGGATGAGGATCACTGCTCTACTGCATTCCCAAGCCTCTCAACTATGAACTACACTTTCTTGCTCTAATCTAGCCCAGGCCTCTTCTTGACATCTCCATCCCTTCGACCCAAGTCCCCTAGAACTATTGTTCCATGGTCATCATATTCTGCAATATCTCCCCTGGTCTGTTCTCCTTCTCCGTCTTAATTAAAAAGTGCCAGATAACCGAGCTCCAGTACTCATCTTGGACTACATACAGCCCTGGAAAGAGCAACTGGGCTGTCTGCTATGTTTGAAACCAGAATGAGCATGGAGGTGGCACAATGGCACTGGGTCTGGCCAATGTAAGAGACTTTTAAACAAAGGAGTAACTTCTTATTTTACTCAGCCACTATTATTTCAGAGTTCCTGAAATAAGCAAGCAAATCTAATTTGAATGTAAACATAGCAACATGTTCTTAATTGTTACTGAACCCAATCATTTTATGTACTCACCTTCACACACTGGTCGTCCCTAATTAAATCACCATCCTCAAACTGTTGTACAACCAAAATAAGTGTATCAAGTAACCACTCTCTGAAATCTTTCTTCCAATATTTAACAAGGCACATTACAAGTTTCCAGTTCACTGGCTTTTTAAACTTCCTAATCACAATAAGTCTTCTTTTACTTCTCTTTGCAACCAGTTTTAACCTTATAATGTATTTTTCAACAATGTTACTGTTCTATCTCCTTCCATCTCTAAATGGTCTTATTATATTCCTCTGGCAAAAACCTACATATAAACCCAACTATCTTTTTCATCTATCCCTGCATCTAAGCTGCTAAGACTGCTGACAGATTAGTATCATTGTAAATATCATAATTTTCAAAGTCAAATAAGCTTAGTACTTGCCTTTCCAACATTCCAAATGATTATTTAAAACATACTTCAATCTCTTTAAAACAAATATGTACACACAAAATTTAATACACATTAATTATTCACTATCTGTAGGTACACTGGCCAATACGGTAACATGACATTTGAGTTAGGACAGTACTGACAATTTCATTTCTCTAGGTCTTTTTTGTATTTTCTTACCATAATAATGAACACTGTACTTATGTGATGCCCAGCATCCATGGAGCATAGTTAGGGTAGCTACTTGGCAGATCAATTTTGGGGAGAAGTCATCCAGCACAGAGGTAACAAACAGCCCACGCAGTAAAGAAATGAGGCTGATTCCTAGATTTACCCTGGCTTTGAAACATCTCAGTATTAAGGGAACACACAGAAAACTAACTCAACATGTTTTTGCCACCATAAGAAAGCAATTTATTTCATTGTAAAAATTCTGTTTCTAATTTGTTACTTCCATTTCTATTTTTACAATAAAAAGAGAAAATGTGTGTGTGCATATCTCCTTTGAAGCAAAGATAAAATCGTTCCCATTTCCTCACTACTACAATCATTATCATTCAATTCTTTTTTTTTTTTTTTTTTTTTTTTTTTTGTGGGTACCAGGGGTCGACCTCAGGACCTCGCGCGCCAGCAGGCGCCCGGGCCGCTGAGCGATATCACCGGCCCTTTTCTCGTATGTGGGATCTGGGAGTCGAACTCGGGCCCTCACACTTGCCAGGCAGGCGCTTATGCCACTGAGCCATCTCACCAGCCCTATCATTCAATTCTTATCCTTTAGAAATGAGCCTAATAATACTTGGAATATAGCATAATAATATAGTTTATGGGGTTGGCCTATACATATTTTTTTTTCTTGGTTTACATGTATCTCTAGTCTTTGTAATTACAAAGACACTGTTATATAGTAACATTCTTTTTTTTTTTTTTTTTGTGGGTACCGGGGGGTCGACCTCATGACCTCGCGCGCCAACAGGCACCCGTGACGCTGAGCAATATCACCGGCCCCTCTTTTATATGTGGGTTCTGGGAGTCGAACTCGGGCCCTCGCGCTTGCCAGGCAGGCGCTTACGCCGCTGAGCCATCTCACCGGCCCTATAGTAACATTCTTTTTTTTTTTTTTTTTTTTTTTTGTGGGTACCAGGGGGACGACCTCAGGACCTCGCGTGCCAACAGGCACCCGTGCCACTGAGCGATATCACCGGCCCCTTTTTCGTATGTGGGTTCCGGGAGTCGAACTCGGGCCCTCGCGCTTGCAAGGCAGGCACTTATGCCGCTGAGCCATCTCACCGGCCCCCTAGTAACATTCTTAATTGAAGAACTGGATCCTTTCAGAATTGAAAAGATTTAGAACGGATATTAGTTGGCTTTTACATTTTTAAATAGGTTATAATTTACAATTGTTAAGTACAGAAAATATTTCAAGAGATACATTCTCTAATGTTAGTAAAAGTAAAAAGATCTTAAATCTACTTATGAAAACTAGTAAGTACACTAAAATATTTTTGCCACTGGGATGGAAAAAAGAATACTTTCATATAGAACTCTGTTCAAGACAAGCAATTCATTATAGCAAGAGAAATATGATGAAAAATTAATGTCTAACATGGAAAATACCTAAGAAAGCAGCTAAATAAATGTGCAGCTAAAATTGTCTATAAGAAAATATATCTGATTTATTTCATCACGGAAATGTGTTTATTTTTATGAATAAATATTATTTGAAGATGATTAATAAGACATGTTTGCAAAAGGATTAAATACTTTCCAACCTGACTTTAATTTAATGTGAAGCATTTAGGAGACAAACATGTACTAATCCTGAAAGTATGTGCAATTCAAAGTTCCACAGTCTGCACATTAACATAATATATCTTGCATAACCATGAGAAATATAAAACAGGATATAAGCACATACAAAAAGGGCCATTAAAGCAATTGTGACGAATGATGCTTTATTAGATTAAATACGGCACTCAAACAGGTTGCTATACATTGATTTTAAAGCAGATTTCAGCCTGGCATGGCAGCACACACCAGTAACCTCAGCACGGGAGGTGAGGCAAGAGGACTGCCTGGAGTTCAAGGCCAGCCTGCGATACATAGTTAATTCAAGGCCAGCCTGAACTATATGGTGAGACCCTGTCTCAAAAAAACCAAAACAAAACAAACCAAAAAAAAAAAAAAAAAAAAGGAACAAATTTCATTTCAAAAAAATACAACTGAATGTATTTCTGTATTTTAAGCATATTATAAATACTTGCTATACATTTAATATTATCCTTTGTAAAGGACAACTGTATCAAAAAGTACAATATTTTCAGCAGATACATTTTGCTACTTTCCAAAGTGAAAAAGAAACACACCACAAACTTTTACACCAGTGTGACCAAACAAACAAAAACATAAGGAAAGGAAGGAAGCACGAATAAATGTCTATTAAATGGTATTTTCTTTATTTCTTTATTAAATAAATATTTGTTGGAGCCCATGTTATAATAATACAATTTTAAGAAAAAGTTAGCTATTCCTGGCTTCCTGCTAAAGGAAGTAATGAAAATCAACATACGAGGTGATACCATGTGGGTTTTTTTATTAGTTATTAATTTGGAACATGGATATTAGCATTGTGCTGACACTGACAATTTGATTATTAAAATGAGTCCATGGATTCTACTTCTAGCCATCATGAAATACCCAGACTTAACCACAGCACTAGATACAGCAAAAGCACTGCACAAAATACATGAAACAAGTTTTCAGACAACAGAAGTTGATGATAGTTGGAGAAAAACAAATAAGGTAACACCAATGACCAGCCCAACATTCTACCTGGAGGCACACTCCAAACAAAGAGGCAAGGAGGGAGTTCCAAGCAGAAGACAGTCATCTATTTAGTCCAGAAAAGATCTGATTTGAGGGAGACAGGAATTTATAACTTGAAGGGCAGAGCTCTGAAGAAGATGGAAAAAATGCAGTACTCTGCATAAGGGTAACCTTGAGGCTTAGCTAAATACTACACCATGTACAGTGTATGTGCATGGGAAGAGTCCGTAAGGCCAGACAAAGAATGAACTGGAACTATGAGCTGAACTCGTCTCACCGTACACACACAAGGGTGGAATACATTCAAGTCCCAATTAGAGTGGAAAGCTAAATGTTTACTGAGGGTGTTCAGTGGAGCCTCAAAACCACACGTTAGTAGTGGCATAAGCCTGTTAGAGGGCTACTTTATACCCACCCCCAAAGCTAGAAACAACAAAACAAGGCAAAAAAGGGCCAAACTGAACTTCAAATAATCTTTTTGAAGTGTTGGTCAGGTCAAATCCCTTCAATGTATGACCTCAAACTTTAGATATTCAGAAATTTAAAATGCATAATGTCCTACATCCAATCCAAAATTACTAAAGATACCACTAGAAAAATGTAACCTACGACAATAAAAAATATCAAGCAGATGAAATAATGGAAATAGCAGATGACATCCAAACACTAATGTTATGAAAATGGGGTTAAAGAAAACTGAGAATACAAAGAAGTGGAGCATAAACAAAGGAACTCAAGTGGAACTTCTGCAGATGAAAACCAGTACCTGCAATAAAAATTACTGGGTATGATTAAGTACAGATACCGACACAAATGATTAGTGAGCTGTGGGACACAGTAGTAGAAACTATCCTAAGTAAAACAGGAAGAAAAAGGGTTGTTTAAAAAAATTATATACTATATACTATGACAGTAGACTTTGAGAAGTTATTTTAAGCTCTACAATGACCACTAAAAAAATAAAGGGAAGGCCAGTGAGATGGCTCAGAGGCTTAAGCGCCTGCCCGGCAAGCGCAAGGGCCCGAGTTCGACTCCCGGATCCCACATACGAAAAAGGGGCCGGTGATATCGCTCAGCGGCACGGGCGCGCAGGCGCCCGAGGTCCTGAGGTCGACCCCCCGGTACCCACCAAAAAAATAAAAATAAAAATAAAAAAATAAAGGGAAATGTCTAATAAGCCCACACCACAGTGAAAGAATCATGGAACCTTAAAAAAACTCCAATTATCAAAAAGGAAGAAAAAGAAGAAACAAGAGCAAATAGGTCAAATGGAAAACCAACAGCAAGACAGATTTAACCTCAAACACATTAAAAATTATATTAAACGCAAGTGGTTTATATAGTCTAATAAAAGACTGAAGCTGTCATACTGGTTAAAAATATCAGGCCCAACAATATACTATCTCCAAGATTCCACTGAACTAGAGTAAGAGTAACAATAATAACTAACATTAAGTAATTATCATGGCTCATGCTCTGATCTAATTGTTTAAAGCAGAAAAACCAATTCACCAAAAATATTACAAAGCTAATCTTAACTATTATTCTGAATGTACTAATAAACGAAAGCTTACAAAGTGAAGTATATTTGACCAAGGTCATGCATCCAGTAAGTGGTAGGCTTGGATTTGATTCAGGTACAGTCTGGCTCCAGTGACTGTACCTTGCATCCCTCAGGACATCTCTCTTTACACATGATCCAAATTTTACATAGATGGGACTGTATATATATATATATATATATATATATATATATATATATATTTTTTTTTTTTTTTTTTTTTGTGGGTACCAGGGGGGTCGACCTCAGGACCTTGCGCGCCAACAGGCACCTGTGCCGCTGAGCGATATCACCGGCCCCTTTTTCGTATGTGGGATCCGGGAGTCGAACTCGGGCCCTTGCGCTTGCAAGGCAGGCGCTTATGCCGCTGAGCCATCTCACCGGCCCCTGGGACTGTATATTTTTTATCCTTTACACTATGCCATAAGCCTCTTTAAAACAACTGTAAACTTCATGTCATTTGCATAATTGCATAATATTCTATTAATGAACCATAATGGAACTGAACTTGCCCATATGGCATTTAGATTTTCAATTATAATATATCTATTATTTAAAAAACACTGTCAAGAATATCTGTCTATTTTTACATTATCATTACCTCCTTCAGGTAAATTCTAATAAACTGAACTATCACAGCAAAAAGTCCAGTATTCATTCTTGTCATATGGTAGCTGTTGAATCAGTCTGTGATCATCATAGACTAAGAAGATATTAGTCTAGTAAGAATCTTACTGAACCAATCATTTGTTAGTTTTTTTTTTTTTCCTCACAAGGATTAAGGCATACAAAGACCAGGAGGCACCGAAGGTATAGAACAATAGTAAATATGAATGTGTATATAATTTTTAATTGTAGTTACTTCAAAAAAATGATGCTCACTAGAGAAAACTGAATGGAAATGAGGCAAAATGTTAACGATGATTTAACTGTGTGGTTCCTTTCTTTATTCATTCCTATGCAGTTCAAATTTTCTATAATGAGCACGTATTATTTAGATCAATCTTTCTCAAGGGTGTGAAAAACAATATTGCCTCTTGAGAGGCTAAAAAGTATGGAGGTCTATTGTCTATTTTTTAATTTTGTATTTATTAATCGAGTGTCTGGGGGACAATTACCATTTAGAACAATGATATCCTGAAATGTGCTGTGCAGCTCAACAACAAATAATTGTCCCTACAAGATGCCAATCGTGTTTCCAACAAGAAACGATAATAAATTAAAATTAAAAAGCAAAAACACTGGGCTAGTGAGATGACTCAGCGGTGTAAGCGCCTGCCTGGCAAGTGCGAGGGCCCGAGTTCGACTCCCGGAACCCACATACGCAAAGAGGGCCGGTGACATCACTCAGCGGCACAGGCGCCTGCTGGCCCGCGAGGTCCTGAGGTCGACCCCCAGTACACCCCCAGAAAAAAAACACTCAAAAAACTAAAACAAAAAACCCCAGATAAGCCACAGGGGGAAAAAAGTAAATATAACAGTCCAATGATGAAGTAAAAACAGGAACTTAGTAACCACGGTTACTAAAACCTATTATATACAATCCTGTGTTGCTCAAAAAGTACGTAAGCTTTCACTTTGAACAATCAAATATACTTACTAGAAAAATAAACTTTATGAAAGATACTAAATTTGTATGGATGACAAAGAAAGAAATGAAAGCTAAGGATTTATTATATGAATCTAACCATCTAACCCCTTCAACTTTAGATTTTCCTGAAGAGCTATAAAATGAAATGATTTATATTACCTAAAAAAGAGGAAGGTATTAAAAACACTATTTTTACAAAATAAAATCCATGTTTGCAAAAACAAAAGATGAATGGAATGCTAACAGATAAGTCAGTAGTCCAACCGTCTGTCTGTCTTTATTAGTCTGTCACTGTTAAGGCCGAATATCCTGAGTTAGCCTACAATGAAACAATGATAAGTACTTAGTAAGACCATAGTCTCCAATTCACCATTCAAATTCTGAAACCAGCAAAGAAGAAAAGAACTGCTTCTCCTTATTGTCTTAGTCGAGCTTATCTGACTGAATTAAAAGCTGAATTTCTGTGTGGTTAATAACAAAAAGTAACACATAACTGATTTTTTTTTTTTTGTACTATGAATCGAACTCAGGACCTTGTGCTTGCCAGGCAGGCGCTGTGCCGCTAAGCTACATCCCCGGCCCAGGTAACTGATTATTAATGCTAATATCCATGTGGCTTACCATGTATTAACGTAAGAAATCCAATATTATTTAGTCTTTAAACTAAGTTAATTTTTTGGCTTGTATGTCCTGTAACATCTGTGAACTGATATAACCATATGGGATTTTCAAACTCCTGAATAAGTATTTAATTTTCCTACGATTATATGAAAAATGAAATCTCTCAAGAACATTTATGTACTTTCACTGGAAGTTTATTAATTTTACAATGTCACCCCCTAGAGGAAACCTTGCAAAAACAAACTTAAAACTTTATACCTGTAGTTACAGCAAACTTTAAAAAAAGGGAAGAAATGATCATTCTGGATGTAGCTTTATCTACAGAACCAAACCAGGCAATGTCAAAATATTTACCCTACAGTGTCTGCCGTTAGTAGGGGCTGAAATATTTTCTGGCTTTATTAAAGAAAAAAGAGACATGGGGCTAAGGGAAGCTTCTTCACTCGCACTTTCCATTCGGGAACCTCTTAGATTATTACATTTGTATAAAAATAGTGAAATGTCTTGGGAGACCAGGATTCAAATCTAAACACAAAATTCATGTATGTTTCACATACACTCCACTACACTTTACACATATAGCCCAAAGGTAATTTTATATAATCTTTTTCTTAACTGTGTGTGTGTGTGTGTGTGCGCGTGCACACGCACATGTGTTGCTGGGAATCAAGCCCATAGCGTTGTACATACTAGGCAAGTGCTCTACCACTGAGCTAATATCTCCAGCTCTATACAATATTTTTTAATAGTTCTGTGCACAAAACAATATTTAACAGTACAGAATTTTATCTCATGGTGTCAGGTCAACACTCAAAAAAGTTTTGGATTTCAGAGCATTTCAGATTTTGGATTAAAGATATACAACTTGAAAAATTATAAAATACATAGTATTTGGATTCATTCCATTACATCTTCTTAATAATTAGTGACAGCATGCTAAAAAGTAATGAATCACTACTTAATTTATTCAATTAACAGAAAAAACTAAGATTTTCACTGTCTTAAACTGTATCAGGAGTTAGAAACTCAATGATTATCAACGCAGACACATTTCTTGCTCTCAGGAATATTAACAACAGCCAGAGGTATGCATACATTAAATATTTATGAATCCAAGTTATATGACACGTGATGAAATAGAACAAGATAGCAACCCTGTCCCCAAAGAGAATCAAGAAGATTCAAAAGCAAAAAGATGCTTATAATGCAATGTGGTTAAGGTGAGGAGCTCACTGGAATAAATTCTGTGTCAACCAGCAAGAAGTAAAATTTGTACTGAATCATTAAGAGTAAGTTAGTCAAATTAAGGGCAAGTCAGAATTGGAACTCGCAAACTGAGGAAGGCATACATAAAAACCCGGAAGTAAAAGAGAATATGGAGCTTTCATGGATCAGTAAATAGTTCAGCAAGATTACTTGTTTTTTTTTTTTTTTAATTCTTCCCTGTTTTATGAATGTAGAAAATTCTTATTTGCTCTAAGATACGTACCTTCAGACACTTTTTAAGTTAAGATACAAAACTTTTCATCAGGAAGTTTAAACATATACCAAAAAAAGTTACTGATATTTAAAACATATCATTCAAAGGTAAATATCACAGCAATTGGATAACTCATAATGTCTTTATACACAATAATAATTAATAATGATATTTACAAAAAGCTTTTTAAGAGTCAAAGTCTACATTGTTCCTTTTTCTTTTGATTCATATTTCCATTTACTTAGCCTATAGAATTTCATTATATAGGAATGCATTTTTATGATCTAGTCCTTATTTTATTATCCTATCAGACTTCTCTTCAATATAAAACATATAAAAAATTGAAACTTTTACAAAATATCTGAAATAAAGTATTAAGTGTTAAAATTATCCCTCTAGAATTCAGTCTTAGACATTATTGTAATACATAACTGATCAACGCAAATATGTATTTTAATAATCATTAAATATAAAATGTATTGGAAATGTACTTTATAATAAATTAAATCAAAATATCTATGAATATGACTTGTCATCATAATGAGCAAGGGCAGAGTATCAGAGTTCTAGTCCTACTTTCATTTTTTTTATGAATAGGAGAAAGTTAATTTACACAAAGAAGTGATGAGACTAGGAGTTGTCACAGCAAAATCAGTAAATTCTTTAAATTCTTTCTAGGTTACATGCTAAAATAACTATTTAATTGCCTATCATCAAATAATATTTTAATGATACCTTGGCAGACAATTCAATTAGGTTTGCTTCAAAATTCAAAAACTAGAAAAGGACTTGTTATGCCATCATTCTAGTTACTCATTTTCTCAATTCATGTGATGTATACAAAAAAGATACCATAAAGATTCATCATTTTCTTTCAGTCAGAGCCTCTTGTTTATTGAAGGTCAATGTAACAACCAGGAAAAAAGAAATACTCTTAATTTCAAGATGACTTCGCCATTTAAAAAAATAGTTTAAATGCCTTTACCCTTCATCTGTTTTAAATGTATTTCTGAAAACAAAAAAAAAACAAAAAAACAAACCTCAGAGGCAAAGATGTAGTTCACTTAGTTTAAGGAGAAACATCTGCCAGGCTAGATAAATGGCAAAGCCAGTTGTCAATGCCAAGCCACTTTTTCAGGAAAGTATGACTACTGGAATGTCAATGTTCATTTCGGAATTCTAATCCTAAAATAGAAATAAGCCACAGAGGCTTAGAGGAGCTTGTTCGGATGAAACAAGGAACTTCTGCTGTAAGTGCTTCTCTCTGGCTCTTTTTTGTTTTGCTGTCAACTCAGCAACAATATTTTTTACTAATACCAATAATAAGGTCACCTAATACAAATTTTTATCACTGTGAGAATTTAGAACACTACAACACAGGGTGGTTTTATCCTGAGGCATTACCCTTACCAGACTTATGTCTAAATGAAAAAGAGTGAAAAAGAGATTTTCTATTACGGCCCATTCATGTTCTTATCCCTATAGCTAATCTCTCTCCACACACTCTTGCACATGACACTGGCCTCAAACGATTCCTCCTTGCCCTTTTAACCAAATACAAAATGAGATCCTCCCTCTCCTGAGATCCATTCTTGACCAACCGTTCCAGAAGAGAAAAGCTCCAGGTGATTCCCTGCATCACCTTTATACAATATTCACCCTCTTTCCCCAAACTAGAAAATTCTTTTGGAACCTTCCATGCCAAGCATTTTTTTTTAAAAAGTGTATTATTTGCTCTAGTTGATTTTTTTCCACATAAGACTGGTAAAGACAAAAAGTTCTAACTAATACCTTAATAGAGGCTTCACTAACACCAATAATCTGAATTGACTTATTTTTCTGGACACCCTGGTGGATTTTCCACCTTTTCCTTCAGGCCAATATACCATAAAAAAACTCAAAAAGCATGTTGGGTTATGCCTGTAATGCCAGCACTGTGGGAGGATGAAGCAGGATGATCTGAATTCAAGGTCAGTCTGGGCTTGATAGTGAGTTTGAGGCCAGCCTAGACCACAAGGAGATTCTGTCTCAAAAACCAAAAATAAAAACAAACATAAAAAAAATGCAAATATGCCTTTTTTTGTTAAAGCAGAAGGACAACTGAAAGAGGATGTACACAGGACAAGAGGTGTTATTACTTTGAAACCCTGATAACAGGATCTTTGGCAGGAAGTACAATTTTAGAAGGAAAACATGGAAGTTGTGACGAGAAACTGATTTCTTTTAGAATTCGAAGAGCACTTTAGAAACTCCAGTTTGAAAAGAGCTGGTTTAGTATGCCTAGTGTACAACCCGTAAGGAAAGAAATCCCCTTGAGCGGTGTTGATCCACAATTATAGCAGCTACAAAAATCATCAGATAGCAAAGAGTATAAATAAAAACACTCAAAATATTCAAAGAAATAAGTGTTTAAAAAATAGCAGTAACAAGAAACTGTTAGAAATGGCTAGATCAATTTGAAAACAAAAATGGTACACTCTGAAATAAAAAATAAAAACAGAAAATAAATGAGTTAAGCGATAGGATATATGGATGTGAGAACAGGCCTCAGGAAATTACAGAATGCAGCAGTGAGACAGAGTTGGAAAATATAAAAGAATTAAGAAACAAGGAAGTTAAAGGGAACACGTGTAAAACATCTAATCAAAATTGCACAAGGGAATAGAAATAACAAAGAAGCTGCGTGATTTGAACAGATAATAGTAATCTTCCAGGACTGATGAAACATATCTATCTACAGAGTTAGGAAATCAAAGTCCCAAACAAGTACACAAAAAGATATCAAAACCTGGAAAATTAGAATGCAAATCATAAAGGAAGAGACTGATAAACTGGCTACAGTTTAAAACTGGGAATTTTTGAAAAAGGTCTTCAAAGAGTTAAAATCAGACCTTGAACTGGAAAAAGACAACTGCAATACATAAAACAAAGGATAAATTATCTGTATTATGAAGAGGAGACAAACAGTTCAATAGAAAAGTGGGCAAAAGCAATAAAAAGGCATTTCAAAAGTGAATCAAACATGGTTAATTAATATATGAAAAGATAACCTCATTAAGACTCAGAGATTGCAAATATCACTCCAATGAGACCCTTTTACATTCACCAGATAGGCAAAAATTAAGAGACTAATAACATCAAATGTGGTGAGTATATTAGTATTCATTTATGTCTTAAATTCTACAGGAACATTATGCATGCATGTTCTTACATACATATGTTTCATAAAAAAAATTTATTAAGTGCCAGCTGGACTTTGCAGTAAAAATGTTTGTTCATATCTTGAGGAGACCAATTTCAGTGAAATAATGGCACAAACCAGACAGCAATGGACTGAAAGGCTCTATAAGATAAGGATGTAAAGACCACTGTAGATGGCTAATTCAAGCTTACCTATGAGGCTGGGCAAACAGCGCTGCCATTTTAGAGGAAATGTCATGGAGAGAGCTTCTGTTTTTCCTTTTTAAAACTTTAAAAAGATTTTTTAATTATAGTAAACTGGGACAAAGTTAGAAATAGCAAGAGGGACAATAATGACACAGGAAACAAAGGGTCCCAGGGCAGTGATAAATGTACACACAGGCCATTAACAGGGATTAGTTTTAGAGGGGAACTAGGGGCTCTGTTTGTTGTGACAGATTACTCCTTCGTTCTTGTATCACTTTCTCATTGGCTTTACCTACCCCACTCACAATTATGTCCTTGTTCCTCCTTCAAGCAGGTCTCAGGACTTTTACACTTTTATTCCCTTCATAAAGAATATTTTTTCCTGAATGCATATGAAGACTTCCCTTTCACTCCCTTCTTTGCTCAAATGTCAACACAGCAAAATGTCTTCTGAACACTTTAAAACTGAAATCATCTCCTCGTTCCCTGTGGCTCTCCTGATACTCCTAATTCCCTTTTCCTGCCTTATTTTTCTTCATTACCTTCTAATATTCTACGTGTGTATATATATGCACATATACTTCATTGTTTAATCCCCCTGCTTCCATTGTATGTAAGCTCTATGAACATAGTAACTACAGCTACAGTAATATTTGGCACACGTTAAAAGCTCAGTAAATGCGTGCTGAAACAATGGTGCTGCATGAGGAAACTAAAAAACGAGTAGAAATAATGCTGTTAGATAAAGCACATTGTATACAGAAAAGGGGACAACTGAATTAGATCTTGAATCATGAGGAGATTGGCAAGTGTGGAAAAAGGTAGAAATTCTTGCACACTTGAGAAATGGAGTGTATGTGGAGTATGGCAGGGATGTAAATGACCACACGTTAACTAACCTTATTATGTGCACAATAGGGAACACATTAAACTGAGCTTCTAGATTCTAAAGATCTCTCTCAAAAGACTGATAGTAGTTCACTCACTCGTTTCATTTACAGCAAAGACTGAGTACATATAAAAACTAAGTTTACATAGAAATCACCGGCACTGCTCCCCTAAACTACTAGAAAGCAAAGTCTGAATAAACGTAACCTGTTTTCCATCAACTCTAGATTATATGTACAACGATCAAGGTGGAAATATTGCTGTCAAATTTCTCAACTCCAGATATTATTAAAAGACGAAAAATTATCATTGGTGAGAAACAGCAGTTTGGAGGCAAAGGGAGGAACGGTTAAAATCAACTGCTTGGTAGGAGACACTATTCGATCAACTACTGATGACTTTTGGAACGGTCCTGCATGCTGTTATAATTAACCTGCACTTATTATCATGTTTTCAAACAGCCTATCTTCCTTTTATTCACATCACTACTATCTTCGAAGCAATCACTTTCGTTTTAATCCCATGACAATTACAGTACTCGACTATCCAGGTGATTTCTAGAAGCGGAAGGTTCTTAGGCACACACAGAGGAAATGCTTGGGGGAGTGTGCGCCACAGTTCACAAGCCCGTGCAGTGAGCTCTGGGCATTTAAACACAAGACGGGAGAGGCGGCGCACAGCAGGGCGCCTCGGGGTTTTTGCCTTCTAATGGGGACTGAAGTCTGCTCCCTGAGCGCTGGGACCCAGGCGTTCCGGGAGACCAGAGGTCAAAGCTCAGAGCTAAAGCCAGGGGGGCGGGGCAAGCCCAGCGTGGTGTGAGGACGCGGGAGTACAAATGGGTGCGGAAGGGCATGGCGACTCGCAAAGACTCACAGTAATAGGCCACCACAGGGTCCCGCCTGTCATGCTCCTGAGCCGTCCTCAGATGATGCTGTATGCTCTTAAACTGTGCGGGCAGCGGGGGCAACTGAACCAGCGCGGCCATCTCCACCGTAGGAATCACCACTTCCTGCTCTCTTGCCACAGACACTTCCGCTTCCGTCGGGCCGCGGGCGAGGGAGCGCTCAGGGCAAATCCCTCCTATTCGGTCCCCGTTCCGCGGCGTCAAGTCTACTATGGGTGCCCACTAGGGACAATCTTCATCTGTGCTTGGCTCGTGGTTGTTACAACCCAGAAAGCGCCGAACGCCTTGGCGATTGTGTTGCATATGGCACCAGCGCTCTCTGCTGGTAGCAGGAAGGAGAGTGTTTTGTTTTGTTTTGTTTTGGTATCAGTAATGGAACTCAGGACCTTGCGCTTGCCAGGCAGGCGCTTGTGCCCCGGAGCTATACCACCGGCCCAGGAGTGTTTCGTTTTGTTTTGTTTTGTTTTGTTTTCCTTTTTTTTTTTTTTTTTAATTCTGCTTTTGGCAAAAGGAAAGAGAGGAAGAGAAAGGCAAAAAAGTAACGTTTACTGACTAAACTAGCGTTTGGCATCGTTCAGGATTTATCACTTCGTGTCCCTTTTGATTTTAGAAGCTTTAATTTTAATTCTTACATGAGAAGAGAAATTGTGTTTAAATATTGAAAGTGTCTATGCTGACACATTAGGTAAAATAACCAGCAGTTTTCTAATTTAAACACTAAACACATGAAGCTTAAAGAAAATTGAAGTTTTGTTCTGATGTGGCGATTATTTTAGTAAATGAACAATGTTTAGGCTGCTTATTACTGGACAATGATAAACAATTTGCAACTTATTTTCACTTTCATTATTTAACGTGAAGATGGGGTATTGGAGACTTTATTCAATGCTGCTGACTTTTACAATTTTGTAGTAGGCATCAGCGTTGCCTTCTAGGATTAATGATTTCAACTACTTTCTCTTCTCTCCATCACAAAATATCCTTTTGGACTTTACATTTTATCCACTGCCTCTTATAACCTTCACCTTTATTTTGTCTCAATCCCAGTTTTGAGGATTGATCTTAGAACTACTTTTCACTGAAATCCCTTTATATCCAAGAACCCAAATCTTAAACACTCAGGTTTCTCACTGCATTACTATTTTCTAATCACACCCATTCCCCACACCCAAAAATCTCACTCTATGTCTTTATTGTATCCCACTCTACATCCTTTGACTATACTTGTTTACACAGTCTCTCCATCTTATCCTTTTTACCCAGAATGAAATTAAGTTCTGTATTCTTCCCAAATCTCAGCAACATATTCTCTACCATTTGAGAATGGATGCTTGCTTTATCTCTTACTCCTATGATCCTGACTTCACTCATAAGTTGCTGGAGTGGTAGAGAAATTAAAGAAAAGCAGACTGGGATACTATATATTTCTTCTTTCCATCCAATAACTTGTCATTTATTATTTTTCTGTTACTTCGTGGTTCTCAACTGTGGCTGCCTGTAAAGATTTACTCAGAAGCTTTGTAAAAGGATCCCATTCAGATCCTATCGCTGGCAATTCTGATTTGTTTTGGGTTGGATCCTAAATATCAGTATTTTTAAAATGGTTCTCATAAAATTTTAGCAGTACATCCAGGGTTGAATACCAGCTTTCACCACTTTCTTCAGGTGAGGCTCTCTTTCCCAGTTGCCTCCTCAACAAGTACACTTCTTGTTATTGAGAGTAAGGCCACCAGATATGAATTTTTTCTCCTTGCCTCCATCACAGGTCAAAGTAATATCTAGCTAGCATTAGCTGAGCATCTACTATGTATCACACACAAGCTGGGATCTTTACACTGATTCATTTAATGTCCACTACAACCTATGAAAATATTATCATCATTATTATTTTTTTTTTATGTGGGTACTGGGAGTCGACCTCAGGACCTCTTGCTTGCCAGCAAGTGCTTGTGCTGCTGAGTGATATCACCGGCTCTTTTTTTCCTTTATGTGGGTACAAGGAGTCGAACTCAGGACTTCACGCTTGCCAGGCAGGCGCATATGCCACTGAGATATCTCACCGGCCCTGTCATCATTATTTTACAGATGAGAAAAATAGAACTCAGAGTTTAGGTAACTTGCACAAGATGACACCGGGTAAGGATGAGTGACATTAAAATCTAGGTGTTTTGGTTTCAGAGCCTGTGGTCCTAATCATTACTACTTGACTGTGATGTGTCTATAGACCAACGTATCCTTGTGTTATATCTTTTTTTCTACTCCATCATTCTGTGTCTGGAAAACAAATGTTCCTCTTTCTGGTGACGGCTGCACCTTTCTGTTATTCACTCATTTCTAACTTCAGGACTACAGGTTGCCAGTCTCTTTGTCATGTGCATATATTTGGAGTTAGGGACAGGTGGGGGTTGTGGTAAACAAGTAGGTGAAATGGTTAGAAAAGGATTTTACTCCGTCTACCAATACACACTTCCTTCTTTCTAAATGCCATGCTTCCTTCATAAGATAATTGATATGATGAAGAGAAGTGCAGACACTGTTAGCATAACAGTACATTGAAATTATACTATAAAGTAAATATCAACAGTGGGGTTAGTCTTGTTTTACAATGGAATTATTATTATGTTTTATTATGAAGAAAGACCTAAACTCTCTTCCATCTAGCTCAGACCATTTTCTGAAGCATCTGATGTCACTCTTCAGAATGAAGCTAGAACATGGCAATGAGGGGTGTGCAAAGACGCTTAGCAAGATGGAGGGTGGGGGTAACCACAGGGAGAAGGAAAGGGAGAGAAACTATAACTAACAGGTGTTTTCATAGAAGTTAAAAGATTTGCACCATCTCCCTGGACTTTGTGTGTGTGTATTCATCTAAAAGTAACTTTCCATTCTAATTTGATCAGAACTAATTTGTTAGTAAATGAAAGGAAATCAGTCAGTGTAATCAGAGTAATAAATATCAGTAGCTATATTTTTTGGATATCCTGCCCATGGTAGAAATGTGTCTTCTAGGATCATGAGACTCATGACCTATTAGTAGAGCATCCCCTGAAATAGAGATAATTCTTCCTGAAAAATTCTACTGAAAGAATAATAAAAGACCCCAAAGATTTGTGCAGGTCTACTTACTTATTGATGGTGGTGGCAAGTTGAAATTATGAAAGTTGCAGTTTATATTTTTAACATGGATATTTACTTGTTCCATCACCTTTGAACTACATGAGAATGTTAAAAATAATAAACTCTTTATGTGTAGAACTATTTCTGGTCTCTTGGCTGTTCCTGTTCAGTATGCCTATCCTCATGCCATCTCCATACTATTTTTTTTTTTTTGTGGGTACTGGGGGTCGACCTCAGGACCTCGTGCGCCAGCAGGCACCCGTGCTGCTGAGCGATATCACCGGCCCTTTTTTCATATGTGGGTTCTGGGAGTCGAACTTGGGCCCTTGCACTTGCTAGGCAGGCGCTTACACCACTGAGCCATCTCACTGGCCCTCTCCATACTATTTTGATTATTTTTCTTTTTAAAAAAGTCTTGAGAGTATGTATGATACATAGTATAAGTCCTATCTTATTTTGCTTTTCTAAAAATTATGTTAGCTATTCTAGGTCTTTTTGTATTTCCATATAAATTTTAGGAATGGCTTCCCAATTTCTCCTAAAATTTTCTGGGATTATATTGAAATTAAGTTTACAGATCACTTTGGAGTGATTGATGGTAAAAATGACTAAGGCTTCAAACTATGGGCGTTATTGGTTTACATCTAGATGTCCCCCCAAAACCTCATGTGCTCATAGATGGAGCTTTTGAGAGGTCACTGAATCACGGGCGTGTGGTATTCATCACTGGATTAGTCATTGATGGATTTACAGTTGAGTGTGATGTTGGGAGGTAAAGCCTGGTGGGAATAGGTGGGTCACTGGGGGTGTGGCCTGGAAGGATGTATATCCCTTATCCTCTCTGGATCTGTGCTACTTTCTGCCTGCGTTGCCTTGAGCAAGCCTCCTCTGCCATGCCTCTCTGCTATGCCATCCTGTCTTGGAACCAGCCGACGGTGGACTGAAACCTTCACAAACTGCGAACCGAAAAAAAACGTTCCTTCTTTAAATTGTGAGTGTTGGGTACTGTGTTCCAGCAATAAGAAAGTAACTAAGACAGGCATGATAAGGTTTACTACTCCATAGTAATGTTTAATTTCAGCGCTAATTCCTAGCTTTTATTGTACCTGTCTAGCACATATTTTGTAAAATTTATCTTTATATATTTAATGCTTTTTTATTCTGTTGTAAATTATAGTTATTTAAAGTATAAATGAAAACAAACCTTTTGTAAATAAGGAGGGGAAGAGGGATCGAAGGAATGGGAAAAAAAAGAATCAAGTTATATCGTGTATAGGTACAAATTCCCTATAATGAATGTGATCATCATGTATACCTAAAATGTACCAATAAACTTAATTAATTTTAAAAAAGTATAAATTCAATTTTTAGTATTCTACATAAGTGTTAACTTTGATAAATTTCATTATTCTAATAGAGTTTTATAAATCCTTTAGATTTTTCATTGTACCTGATTATGAGCAAAAATGATGTTTCCTCTTTTCCAATCTATATATCATTTTGTCTTTCATGCATTTATTGAACATTGACTCAAGATATATACTTTGTTTTTGCTTTCATCTTATAGAGCTTCAGAACGTGTAACAGAACCTGTGAAATGGACAACCTGTCTTTTTTCCAGATTATAGTGAAAATCGTTCATTCTTTCAATATTAAATGGGTGTTTCCTATAGGTTTGCTTAGCTGCTTTTTATGAAGTTTATGTAATTCTGTTTCAGAGTAAAACGTTTAGATTTTGTGTCATCATATGTGTTAGAATTAATCAAAAGTTTTTATATCTGCGTCTAGTAAGATTACTACCTGTTTTTTCCTCTATTATTCCTTGAATAAGTTCAATTACATTATTTGATTTTCAAGTGTTAAAAAAAGGCTTTCTCTCCTGGGATAAACCTCACTTGAATACGGTATAATTATCTATACATGTATAGCTGGATTACATTTGCTAATATATTTTTGCTAAGAATTATTCATTTCTAGATGGTGCTGCTCTCATTAAATGAAATGGCAAATATTCCTTCCTGATTCCTGAAATAGATAGCAGAGTATTATTTCTTCCTTAATCATTGATGAAATTCATCAGGGAGATCATCTGGGCCTGGAGTTTTCTTCATGGAGAGGGCTTGAGTTTTAAATGTAATTTCTTTAGTAGATACAGGGATCTTCATATTTTTTGTTTATATTAACTTTGTGTTGAATCAATTTTTAGTAATATGTGCTTCAAAGGATTTTTCCATTTCACCTAAGTATCAAACTTATTGGAACAACATGTTCAAGTACACTTGGAGTTATTTGAATGTCCTAGCATGATGTCCCCTTTTTCATTTATTATATGGGCAATTTAAATTTTTTCCTTTAGTATCTCAGTCTAGATGAAAACACATTGTTTTTACTCATTTTTTGCAAAAATCAAACTTCAAAAAAATGCATTTGATCATTTATCATTGTTTTGTATTCTATTCCCATCCATTTATTTATTTGACTGGGAATTGAACTCAGGGCCTAATGCTGAATTTTGAATTTTTGAATTTTTACTTTAAGACAGGGTCTTGCTGAGTTGCTAAACTGCCCATGTTGGGCTTGAACTTGTGGTCTCCTGCCTCCCTCCCAGAGTACTGAGATTATAGGCATATGTCACCATGCCCAGGGTTCTATTTAATTCGTAGTTGAATTATTATTTTGCTAATTTCTTAAGACAGGAAAACTAATTTTCTATGTTTTTCTAAACATAATACTTAGACTTTTCAATATTCTTCCAAAACTGTTTTAATGCCTTTTTATAAGTTTTGATGAATTGTATTAGTAATTTATTTAAAATATTTTTTGAGTTTTGCACAGTGGCAGTATCGTAGCCAATGAGGTTTACCTGAGGTGCAATTATTGCTTATTAAAATACTTGTTAATTTCCAATATAATTTTCCTTTGATCCATAGATTAATAAGGTGTCTTGTTAGTTTTTTCAAATATTTGGAAATATTCTTGATTTTTTTTGGTTTCCAGTTTAATTCCATTGTGATCAGTAAATATATTCTGTACAAACTCAGTCCTTTAAAGAAATCAAATACTTTTGAAAGCAGATTGTCTTTTTTGGTGAATTTTCCATGTAACACCTGTAAAGAATGTACATTCTTCTGCCAATGGGTGGAGTGTTCTATAAATATAAATTAGTTCAAGCTACTTATTGCTAATGTTTACTTTCTGCTTCTTTTGTCAACTGGCTACTGAGAAGAAGGATTGGAATGTCTAACTGTAATTTGATTCATTTCTCTTTTCAATCTATTTTTGCTTCATGTATTCTGATGTTCGGAAACTGGGGGCATACACATGGTGACTGCTGTGCTTCCTGTGGTGGATTAACTAATGGTTAGCTTGTAACACCCAGCTGAACTGAGTCAGCATGGTTCTGGGTGTGGAAGTTATAAAAAGGAGAACTGGAGGGGAAGATGGTGTGCTGTTGATTCTCCTGGAGAAACCTGTCATGCTGGTTTCCCTGTCATGACCTTAGCTGTTCTTGTCGTCCTGGTCGGAGCTCCGGTTCTCATTGTTACTGAAGATGGCTGCAGTTCTCTTTGGGGGAGCTCTCTAGTCCTTACCTTGAGCATTGCTTCCTGGCTCCAGTGCAGATTTCTCAGCCTGCTGGCACAGATTTTAACTCCAGAAAAGTGAGGATATTGATGTTTCTGTACCTGACCATATGGTTTAGAAGGCTTTGGAAGTGTTTTGTGGGAGGAATTTGGAAAGTTTTGGAGATGCCAGCTAGAGAAGCCTTAGAACACTATAAGCAGAGTAAGCAGAGGAGATTCTGGTCAGAGATTTGAAGACCAGAATTCTGATGGGAATGTGAACATTACAAGCCAGGCTCTGCAAAAATCAGGAGCAAAAAGCAGATGTGAAGAGATTGTAGTTTTATTAGAAAGGAAGTATTTGCAAAGTTGGGGCTTTAGAGAATATGGGTGCTGAAAAGATTAGCATCAAAAAGAAGCCAAGCACTTTGGTCAGGATAATAGGAAAAATGCCTTGAAGGCTTCTCAAGAATCAGCAAGACCCCACCCTTTGCAGACTCAAGGGTGCAGAACTGTAGAGCTTTCCACTGAGAAGAGTGTCCTGGACTCTCTGCTGTAGAATGTTCACCTAGGGCAGTAGTGGTGAACCTATGGCACACTTGCTGCATTGGGCTGCACTGGGCTGTTTGTATCACTGAAAGTTCTAAAATTCTTTCCAACACTGACCTAGGGAATTGGTTCCCTGGGATTTGTTTCACAGTGGTCAGCCATCCAGGCACTTAGAATCTTCTGCAGCCATGATCTAATGGGTTCCAGCTACTGCTTAAGCTGGTAGCAGACCTTAGTGTCATCCACATGGTGCTGGTTTTACAGGCATGCAGAATACAAGAGTTGAAGGTTCAGGGAGGCTTTCACCCAGATTTCAGAGGAAGGTTTGACAGGCCTGATAGTGTGGCTCTGAGAGGGTAGTGTGCAAAGCTGCGACAGTGAAACCAAAAGTACCATGGAGATCCAAGGAATTAGGAGATGCCAGGAATGTGGAACATCTGTGGAAGAAAGTGGCAGATAGTGAGTGGAACCTCCCCAGTAAAGAAGTCATGTAGGCCACAACTAGCAAAGCCATAGGGGTGGTGTTGCCCAAGCACTTTGGAACTCACTACTCACTGTAATTTACCCCTGGTGCTAAACATGGAACTATGAGATTTGATGTTTGTCCTGTTGGGTATAAGTCTTGCTTTGCTCTCATTCCTTTCTTTCCCTCCATTCTTTTCTTTTGGAACAGGAACGTTTACCCTGTGGCATTGCACATTGGAAATATTTAGCTTTCTTTTTGATTTTCACAGGGGCTCACAGCTAAGAGTTTACTTTCAGTCTCAAAGGAGTCTTTGAACTTGGGTTTTTAACCAATGCTAGAACTATTGTATTTATAGAGAAGCTAAATTTATTTATTATCACTCTGCAGGCTGAGGGGGTCGTGTGTCAAAGTTCTGCTTCTGATGAAGACCTTTCTGGTGAAGACCTTTCTGATGAAGACCTTTCTGTGGAGGTATAACATGGCAGAGAGAGAAAAGGAGCAAGAGAGGGCCAGACTAACTTATAAAAATCACACTCTCCTGGTGAAGAACGTACACCCAGGATAACATTAATCTATTCACATTGGCAGGTCCCTCATGACCTCGCCACCTCTTAATAGATTTCACCTTTCAATACTGTTGCAGTGGAGATTTAGTTTCTAACCCGTGAATTTTGGGCGATACATTCAAACTACAACAGTTCTGTTTTCTTAATAGCACCAGAAGTAAGCAGGGTTCCTTTCTTGGCTTATAAATGTCATCCATTTATCTTGTCAGTTGATGAGTGAGCCCAGGGTGGCACAGGAGACTGGAGTTCAAAGGATGTGCTGTGGTCAAGGGGAGAGCAGCAAAACAGGAGAGCTCAAGAGAGCTGCAGAGGGCTTTCAGCTGAGTCCTAATCAGTGTAACGTCTTTAAACATATTTCCATAAAAGGAAATACTTGAAAGGATGAAAAGGAACAAAACCCAATATTCACACAAGACTGAGAATAGCTGCTATAGCCAACAGCCAGAGTGGAAAATCTCTTAAAAAAGAAGCATACTTTGAAAATGCCCATCTCTAAAGTATGACTGAAACAAGAATAAATCAAAGTGTTTGTGTATGAATGGAAAGTGAGGTTAAACAAAAGTTTGCTGTGGGTTATTTGAAAAAAATGACCTTCCCTGGGAAAAATCCCAGGGATTTTGAAAAGCAAACCAGAATATCCCTTTATTCTTCCCTGCTGTACTTGGACACAGTGTGTACCTACTTAATGCAGTTACAGCAGTTTATGTGTAACCATGATCCAACGAGCAAAAGAATGGAACTCAAGATTTTGAGAGTTGTGGAAAGATAAAATTTTCTACTACGGAAGGGAATTTGTTACGACATTCAGAAAGGTTTGCCTTTCTTGTAGGGAAAATGAGTCTTTTAGTACATATTATCCTTTTATCATCTAACAAAGCTTATCTGTTTCCAAGTGGCATAACTATATTGTAGAACAAAATATAAGAATGTTACGAGGAGAAAACTACCTAGCATCCAGCAATGTAAAAGACACAATGTATGACATGCAATTAATAATTACCAGCCTTGAAAAGATAAAAACAGCAACAACAAAAAGACTCAACTTATGAAGAAGAGTCTCAGTTTGGGGGAGGGTGGGTAGAAGCAGTCCACCTTGGATGCAAGCAATGAAGAAATATATTACCTAGATATAATTTAAACATAATAATTTAAAGATTAAATATTGTTACTGTTTATCAATACTAAGGGTCAGTGTTTCTAAATAAAACCATGAATAAATATTCTTTCCCTTTAGGATGGGTTATTTCACCGGTCCCCACAACTTTGGCCTGCCACTGGACCACTTTGTAGAATGTGATCCAAAATAGATACTAAACTTTAATTATCTCTTTAAATGAACTCTTAATGTAGTACATGTTATGTAATAGGTACTCAGTTGCTATATGTCGACTTTCATGTGGAAAAAGCTCAATTAATTTAAAAATCCCAACTCCAGAAATTCATGATATCAAACACACACTGGTTAATGCTTAATAAAAAATTTAAAACCTCAGCATTTGACTGACTATAACTATTTCCCTAATAACTCACCAGTATAAGGTGTAATACATAAAGATTTTACAGGATATAAAACGAAGATGATTGTTGGTAAAGCAGTCACATAGAAATGCACTGAGTTGATACAAAATTGCCTTTGAAATAATTTCATAGCTATTAAGGAAGTTAATGTAATATAAATATAATTTTCCATATCAATAATCTTGAGTATCACAGTTATTTTTACTGGATATCTATGGGTACAATAAGAAACAAGGAAACCATGCACAATATTATCTATAATATTTTAAATTTATTATACTGATTATATTTTCATATTTCATATTAAAAATTTCAAGAAAATAATATAGTATTAAAATGTAATTGTTCTAACTTTTCAGGCTAGTGGTCAAACTATAGAATTGCTCTTTAATAATTAGTTTACAGTTTTTGTGCTTGAATAAGTTATATTTTCCACAAATGCAAAAATAATTATATCCTCAAAAGCAAAACTACATGGTTCAATGGAGAGGGAAATAGGAAGATTTGGATTCCAGTTTGAGCATGTAAGTTAGAATCCCTGAACAATATTTTCCTTTCTCTGTCCAAAAAATGGTGTGATCAATTTAGATGTCATATATAAGTGAAGTCTGTAAAAGTTCTATTTAAAAATAAGTTAACATTAGTTCTGTGTATACTTTAAAATAAAATAAGTGATAAAAATTAAAATAAAATGAAATGTTTGTCTGACAATTCCTGTCTTAGAACTTAGCATTTTATAGTAGACATAAATTTCAGACACCCTAAAGTTTAAGAAACAGACATTTGTGTTTGAATTTGAGGTACTCAACTAAGATAAAACAATAAAATGATTAATAATTATAGCATGACAGTAGGTTATCAATCTTTGTTATTGCCTAACAAAACATAGTCTTCTAAATATGATCTCAAAAACCTCACCAACACATAATACCATTGTAATTACAGTAAATGTATACATTGCAATGAGAAAAATGGTCTTTTCAAAGTGTTCCGGAACCATGCATATTATAATAGTCATTTTTTTCCCAAGAGAACGAGCATCACACAAGTAAAGAGGTTTTACTTGGAAACCAAAGAGGTGAATCTGAAGCCAAAATGCTACCACTTCTAGACAAATTCTTAACAAGACTGAGAGGATGTAAGTCACAGTGCAGGTGGGCTTTTGAAGAATGCACTCTTGATTGATGCTTTTACATGCAGCATAAAGATGGAATATAGCTCCAGGAACCAGGACAATCACTAGTTGTAATGCCCAGAATACCTAAAATGTATCAAAAAATCTGAGTCAAAATTAGTCAACCTGGAACCTAAAATACACTAAAAATTCACTGACTCTCAGCAAAAGTTAACAAGAATTCCGTTTCATAAAAGTCTTATAAACAATAAAAAATATAATGGGCACAGTAATATTTAACATACCTCACTAAGATATTTAAAATTTAAATACATAGTAATTGTGAAAATGCGATCATAAAAAATTAAAAGAGAAAATATGGTCATATTTTGCCATCATTGCCTTTCAATTAATGATAATAAGGAATTGCTTAATTTGTGTAGCTACCAAATCTCTTTATTTTAAGTACAAGTATGAAGTATAATTGTAACATCAATAGATAATAGAATTCTGGATTTGGAAGGAAGTCCTGACCTACTCCAATGAACTTTTCTGAAATATACAACCAATTAAAGAAAAAGTAATATAATTCTCAAAACAATGCCTGTTAAAGTACATCCTTTTATGACATTATTTTACACTTAGAAAGAAAAAAAAAAGTATCTGTTGTGGAGTCAACGTTTGTAGGGAAACAGAAAAATTTACCTGTGGTGTGATAGGCCTGAACTGATTGTAACAGAAGAGATTGATCTCTCTTTTGTCAGGATCACAGCTAAAATGCAAAGCCTCATTGCCATAAACCGCAAAGCCTAACACTCCAAGGAAGAACATCCGCACAGACCCAAAGAAAAGGGTGTGGAACTGACCAATCACGGTTGGTGGTTTAAGCTGTTAAGGTTTTAGAAGGAAGAAAAAAGAAAAAAAAAAAAAAAAGCAGTTGAAAACAAATATGAAGAGGGGACATCTTAAAGAATGTTCTCATGATCAAGTTCAAGAAATTTAAGATTCAAAAGTTTTAATGCAAGATAGACCATGAAAGATCATCAAATCAAATACAAACCCTGCAGTATAAGACTTCTTACACACTTTCCCTCTTAAAATATGAAATGAAACAGTCAAATAGGGACATATTACCAATCAAATATATATTTTCACAGCTTTAAATTCAATTAATATCCTCTTCCCCTGTAATCCTTTTGAAATAAAATTGCGAGAATATTACAATATATACAACTTCTTTTGGTAAATTAAGTGACAAATCCAGTATTAAACTTAGTACACACTATCTTAACAACCAAATGATGTTTATTTAGTTGTCACTACAGCTTTTTTTCCTATTCCTTAATTAGGGAACTGAGAGAGTGAGCTACTTTAAAACATGAACGACTGAAAATACTTCCTCAATTTTTCTATTTATAGCTCTAAATTCAAAAATATTTTGAAATACAAGGTTGTTATTTACATTATTCATAATATATATACAGGACCTTATTCATCAACACTCATGCAAATGAGGTTAAAAGACACGGCCAAAACTCCTACAATTGATGTTTCGGATAATACTTACACATCCTTCATAGAAGTTTTTGATGTAATTTAGAGACATGTCTCAGGAGATGTTATCCTGGCATCCCCATGGTTAATTCTTGAACCACATTGCCAGTTCGCTTCTGCCAGAATCAAACTCTTATATTCCCTCATGACTTTCACAGGAGAAATCACTTACCACTGCAAATTTCTCTCCCCTCCTCCTTCTTTTCTGCCTTTTTTTATTTTCATGGATCTCTGGGGCCCCTGTCAACTTTCCTATCGCTGTCCCAAAACAAAACAAAAACAAAGAAACAAAAGCAGAGGGCATGTGGTCAATCTAATAATCCCTCGAATTGCCCTATCAGCATAGCCAGCCAACCAGGAGTGTCAGCGAAGCAAGAGGCAGCCAGACAAAGGCTCTGAGCACTCAAAGCCCCTGCAATTACCTGAGAATTGCCTGTATGTAAATCAGTGAGTTCCTTTAGGTGTGCTCCAAAAGATGAATTTTTGGGAAATATTCCCTATCCTTTCTTATTTACTTCCCTGGGCTATAACTAATTTCTACAAAGTGTAAGAAATTGCAACACAATGGTAACTATTACATCATTGAGGATCTGTGATGTGTTTCTGTATTTGTCATTTTGTTGAGTACCTGCCACAGATGTGAAAAAATATGCAATTAAGTCTCTGTTCTATGGACACAGATAGGGGACTGCTAATCAAGATAAGACGAGGGCCTAGCACAAATCATGAAAGCAATCTCCCTTTTTCTTTTCTCCTTCAGTTTGTATATTATCCTGTTAGACATCCTTATAGGTGCTGAGGATCAGCAGGGACAAACACAGACAAGTAACTACCTCTAACTGATACATCTGCTTCCGTCCAACTGTGTCTCATGTATCTGTCTTCCATCCAATTATAATGACACACAGCCAATGGTGGATTATATCCCTTTTATCTACCTGCCTTTTTCATTGTTTTCTTTTCTTTTCTTTGGAACCAGGAATCAAACTCAAGACCTGTGCTTGCCAGGCAGGTGCTGTGCTGCTGAGCCACATCCCCGGGCCTCATTGTTTTCTTGGGATCTGAAGATTTTAACTCCAAGCACTTTTACTGCACTCTTCCAGCAGTGGAGAAGTGATTGTATAATGTGTGTCATTGTAACCACAGACAAGGGCAGTGGTATTGTTGAATAGGAATGCTATGCTGGATAGAAACAAACAAACAAACAAACAATTTAATGATCCCTCAGAATGGTTACATAAGAGATATTGGTGTATAGTCTTGCCTTTTCAGAATCGGAATTCCAGATTTGCTTTTTGTCGATTTCTATAAAGAGATAGCTAAAAGTTCTGTCATTTATGTAGAATAAATCTTGTTTTGACTTATGCCATTGTACAGTAATGAATGTTATTGCTTAATCAGATATATATAAGCATCACATGTATAAATCGTCAATGTCTTCTGTGTCCTTTCAGGGATGAATGCAAATGTCTTAAAGGCATGAATAGAAGAGGGAATTACAGCCTCATCTTCATTGTTAGAATCCATGAGGTGCCAAGTAGATAATACCAGGCTTCTCCTTAAATGATCTGATCCAACGCCATAGTAAGACAAAGGACTAATGCATAGAGGGGTGAAAACATTATCCTTATACATAAAGTTGGTGAGGGATGTACTTTATTTTTTTGAGAAAATGGGATACTTGCGTGTATCATTGTCAATGTTATTTTGTGACTACCTTTGCTACAGGGAGTACCTGTCTGAGTCTGTGAGTCATGGCAAGAGAAGAACAGGATAGAAGAATGGGATAGAACTCCTGATTTCTGTGGGGAAGTTGCACCCAAGTGGAAGGTGTTAAATAATAAATGATGTATGCTCCAAAGGTAAGGTAATTTCTCAGATAAGATAGCAATATCTATAGGGGGACAGGGTTCACATATATGACAATTGTCTATTAGAGTGACGATCTGGGCATCCATTCATGCTAGTAGTTGCACATTCCCACATGCAGCAAAAGAGAGCAATCCTCAAGTACAAACATTCCTTAGGGTTTTGCTTAATACACATTACTAACATGTTACAATACCAAGCTAGTTTTGAGAAATAGCTTTTATCTCTTCATGGATCTGGAAAGTCACATTGCAGAGGTGTGAGTGGGAAAATAAGTAAAAAACTGTGGTCAACATTTTATTCTATCACAAATATTCTGTCATAAATATTCATATTCCTCCCACATATCTTTACCTAGGATGCAAAAATTCTCATCTAATTATATAACATTAAGGTTAAAGTCCACGGTTTTGTGATTTGCCTTATGTCTGGTTATGGCTCAGATGTGACTCCTTTTTTCCATAATCTCAAGACGCAGAAGGAAACATTATCTTCCACTCTACATCAACATACCATGGCGATGCAGGGACTGGATGACTTCAGTAGAGACATCCACTCCAAAGATGGAAGAGCAAGAGAGACGTACCAGTGTCACTGCTCCATAACATTTCTTAAACTCACAGGGAAAAATGTTGGCAGTTGTGCCTAGTTTGGAGAAAGAATTTTCCATGAACAAGCTTGTTACTTTTCCTTGAAAGCTGCTTCCCACTCTACTGTACTCTATTGCTTAGCAGAAACAGTTCCCAGGTCCATTGCTCCGTCAATAGCCTGTAGCTTTTCAATGGCTTGTAGCTCTGTACTCCGTTCTTGGCTGAATGTATCTCCCTTATTTCATCAGAAGAAAAGAGAAGGTTGTGTTAGAAGCTGAATAGCTTCCTTAAACTGCTTCCTGCTAGATGAAAGTTGGGGAACCAGAAGTCTTGTTTTATAATTGGACCATATCTGTCTCTTTTAATACACACTTGTAATTCTTTTGCTTGCACAATGTTATTAATCGCTTTTTTCTTTTGCTTTTCTATGTATCAAATTTAACATACTCGGTTTCAAAGAGAAGCATACAATTATTTTAAAAGCATACTTCTCTCCCTACATGCATATTGACTGCTATTTTGGATTAGGCTTTTACTGAGATTATACTTTTCAGATTTTTAGAAATCTCTTGTGTAATTGTAATGGTCATTAGCCATGCTTTAAATATTCGAGAAGTCATATTAAATCATATTAAAAGACATTCTAGCCACACCATTGATTTGATTTTTAGTCTCAGACACTTTCTTAAATTAAAAATTTTTACTGGCCAGGGACATTAGGAGTAAGGAAAAAGCCCTACCTCCACTATAATTTTTTTCCAAATTTTTCTTGCAAACTCATCTCCAGGCTTCTAAACAAGGTAATGTAGATTGATGGGCAGGACCCTGAAACATGGGAAATACCTTTTTATTTTCTCCTGTGAAAAACTCAGCATATTATTGGGGTCCACTGCATATTATTGGGGTCCACAGCAGCTGTATGGTGCTGCAGAGTTTGGCCTTATCCCATCAAATCTCACTGTGAAGAGGAAAACCCAAGCAGAAAACAAACTAAATGTACTATATACCAATGGAGTAATCAAGAAACACAAAGGACTCCACATGAATGAATGAGATCACTATGAGAAAGAGGAGCACACTGTACCTAAGATTATGGGCTATGAAATTAGAGATTTGAGATCTCAAGCAAATTATTTACCACCTCTGAACCTCAGCTTCTCTAACTGGGACTGATAACTGTACTTATTGAATGTGGATTACCAAAGGATTTAATGAACATTTTTCTTCTCAATGATAGACTAAGCTACCTATAATTTTCAATTAGTATTTTCTTATTATGCACACTACATAATATTAACAAGTGACTGATCCCTTTGAAGCAAGTAAGAGTTACTATTATATCCAGTGTAAAGAACCTTTGTGCTGGCCAGAGTAAATGCGTTTTAATAAGGGATGAAAAACATGTAAAATCCATGTTTGTTTTCAATATCTTTCCTCTCCTTGTTTCTGTTTCATCCACTTGGGAAGGAATTGTTTCCTGCTGTAGAGTCTATTAAGATGTAAGGACATCCACTTTTACTCACCAAAGACTAATGAGATTAAACCCTAGGGATAATTTAAGTAAATTTAATTTTTAAAATTTACTTCTCTTTTTCTAGTTCTAACGATTTTTTAAATGAGAAGGCAACTTCATGAGTTTCCTGAGTAAATGGACTAAAATTTGAGAGAACAATATAAGCTTATTTGTACAAATTTCCTTAAAGCTTCTTAACTATCACAAAAATAATGAAGCCGAGCTCAGATCTCCTATGACTACTGTTAGTACAAAAAGCTTAATTGCTGACATTTAATTATTACTATGATATGCCATTATGAATTAAACCTTGGAAGTCATGTAAAATCTCTTGACAGATCTTATTCCCATCCTAAAGTTTCTGTCTGAGGTTATGAAAGACTTATGTGAGAGTAGGAAAGAATAAACTTATTTTGTGCAGAACCCCAAATAAGACTGAAAGAAATAAAAATGCATGCATCGTAAATGATGACTAATATAGAAAAAGTACTATGCACAGGGCCGGTGAGATGGCTCAGCTGCTTAAGCGCCTGCCTGGCAAGCGCGAGGGCCCGAGTTTGACTCCCGGAACCCACATACGAAAAAGGGGTCGGTGATATCGCTCAGCAGCACGGGCGCCTGCTGGCGCTCGAAGTCCTGAGGTCGACCCCTGGTACCCACAAAAAAAAAAAAAAAAAGTGCTATGCACAATGACTAATACGTGAAAATCAATCTGTGAATATTACATATTAATACTGTTTATTAATTATGTTAATTTAGTAAAAGGCAGGTTATCAAACATTCCGAGTTAGTATCAACCTTTCTTTTTTTTTTTTTTTTTTTTTTTGTTGGTTGTCAGATCATTTTTATTGAAATATTTCCTTATGCTTCTTAGCTAGCTGGGCACTCCACAGCACCGTTGTTGATGTCATCTATGATGTCATGAGGGTGCCGGCTGTCCACATTGCAGCCCACAGACTGAGCGGTCCCCAGGATTTCTTTAATGGTTCCAGAAAGTTCTCTGGCTAAAGACCGGTGCCGCATCTGTCGAGCAATGTTGACAATCTCATCAAAAGTGATATTTCCACTGTGTTTAATGTTTTTCTGCTTCTTTCTGTCTCTTGGCGGCTCCTTGAGGGCTTTGATGATCAGGGCAGAGGCAGAAGGCACCACCTCAATCTGAGCCTGTCTGTTCTGAATGGTCAGTTTCATGGTAATCCTCAGACCCTTCCAGTCACCAGTTGCCTTGGCGATGTCATCACCCACTTTTTTTGGAGACAGACCCAAGGGACCGATCTTGGGGGCCAGGGCAGACGTGGCGCCGACTTCGCCGCCGGTGCACCTCAGGTACACGACTTTGATCTCGTTGGGGTCGAACTTGGGCGGCATGGTGGAGGCGGCTGGTGTCGGATGAACCCGGATTCGGGACGACCGAGGAAAGTTGCACCTTAGCCTCCTCCTAGCCGAGAGCCGAAAGCAGTATCAACCTTTCTTAAACTCTTCTTTTTTTTTTTTTTCTTTTTTTTTTTTTTGGTGGGTACCGGGGGACGACCTCAGGACCTCGCGCGCCAACAGGCACCCGTGCCACTGAGCGATATCACCGGCCCCTTTTTCGTATGTGGGTTCCGGGAGTCGAACTCGGGCCCTCGCGCTTGCAAGGCAGGCGCTTACGCCGCTGAGCCATCTCACCGGCCCTTAAACTCTTCTTAAAAAGTAAAAGAAGAGGAAATATTACCGAACTCATTTCATAGATCAACATCATCCTCATACCAAATCCAGACAAGAAGCATAAACAAAGCAAAGCAAAGCAAAGCAAAGGAAAACAAAACACTCCCCAAAACAAGAGGTCAGCATCTCTAATTAATATAAACGCAAAACCCTTAATAAAAAATCAGGAAATTGGAAGGATTCAATAGCACATTAAAAGGATCATACATCAGGACCAAGTGAGATTTATTTCTGTGATGCAAAGATTACTCAAGGTATGCCTCTTAATGTAGCACACCGCACTAACTGAATGAAAGATAAAAAGCACATGATCATTTTAGTTAATGGAGAAAGAGCATTTGACAAAAATAAATACCAATTCCTATTAAAAACTCTCAGCAAAATAAGTGTAGAAGTAATTACTTCAACACAATACAGGTAAGATACAAAATGCCCACACCTAATTCATTATCGGTGAGGAAAAAGTTAAAATTTTCTAAGATCTGGTATAAGGCAGGGATGCCCACTGTCACTACTTATAGTGAACATAATACCAAAAGTCATACCCAGAACAATTAGGAAAAAAACTCAAATCAGAAAGGAAAAAAAAGGAAAATCATCTCTGTTTTCAGATAACAAGATTATGTAAGCAGAAAATGCTAAAGACTCAACAAAAACTAAAACAATTTACAACAAACAAATTCAGTAAAATTGAAGGATACAATAATCAACATATGAAAATCAGTACCATTCTCTACACAGACAAGAAGCTATCCAGAAAAGAAATTAAAAAAAATGAAAATAGCAATAAAAATTAACTACTTATGAATAAGCTAATCCAAAGAGTGGAATTATACACTGAAAGCTATGAAAAGTTAATGGAATTAAAGACGATACAGATAAATGAAAGATATGCATGCTTGCGGACTGGAAGAATAAATAGTGTTAAAATGTCCCTACTACCCAAAATGATCTGCAGATTCAATGCGATATCTGCGAAGATCTGAACAACACTCTTTATATAATAAGAAAAAAAAATTCATGTGTAACAACTAAAGATCCTGAATCGCCAATGCAATCTTCAGCAAGAAAAAGAAGCTGATGGCATTTTACTTCCTGATTTCAAAATATATTCAAAACAGTAATGAAAACGTGATGTTACTGGCATAAAACAGACATATAAAATCAGTGGAGCAGAAGAGAGAATCTAGAAATAAATCTACACATCTATATCTTCAACAAGGATGCCAAGAAAACACAAAAGGGAAATACTGGAGAAAACACAACAAGGAATAATCTCTTTGGTAAATGGAAAAGCTAGATATTGACATGCAGAAGAATAAAGTTTGATCTTTATTTCACACTATATACAAAAATCAACTCAATATGAATTAAAGATTTAAATGTAAGACATAAAACAGTAAAAATACCAGAAGAAAACATAGAAAAAAGAGCTTCTTGATATTGGTTTGTGCATGAATTTTTGGATATGACTAAATGCCAGGTAACAAAATAAAAAATGAGTAAGTAATATTGAATCAAAGTAAAAAGCTTCTACACAGTAAAGGAAACAATCAACACAATGAAAATGCAACCTATGGAATAGCACAAAATATTTGCAAACTGTACTTCTGATCAGTAGCTAAAATCCAATATTTATAGGAAATTCATAAAACTCAATAGTGAAAATCCAAATATCTGTATTAAAAATGGACAACTGGCCTGAATAGATGTTACTGTAAATAAGACACAGAAATGGCCAGTAGTATGTGACGAGGTACTCAACATCACTGATCATTAGGGCAATGCAAACCAAAACTACAATGAAATCTCACCTTACACCTGTTTGAATGAATGAATATATCTATATATCGGTATAGATATATTTATATATCTATATATATATAGAGAGGGAGGATATATAGGATATATAGAGAGTGGAGTTATGTATGATATATATATATATGTATGTATGTATATATATGTATATATATATACATACAGAGAGAGAGCATACATATATAGAATGGATATTATATACAGATATATATATATATATATATATATATATATAGAGAGAGAGAGAGAGAGAGAGAGAGAGAGAGAGTAGGTGAGAGAGCTATTGAGAGAGAGAAAGAGAGACAGAGACAATGTGTTGGAGAAAAGGAAAGTCTTGTAGGAATGTAAACTGGTACAGCCATTATTGAAAGCGCTATGAATGTTCTTCAAAAAATTAGAAATAGAACTACTTATTACAATCCCTTTCTAGGTATAAACCCAAAGGAAATGAAATCAATCACTGGGAGAGCTATTTAGATTTTAGTGTTTCTTGCAGCATTATTTAACAATCAACACGATATGCAACAATCTAAATACCTATTCACAGATGAATATATTAAAAAGTTGCTATATACAAACAGGTACACAGAATATTATTTGGTCAAAAGTGAATTAAATCTTGCCATTTGCAGCAACATGGATGAAAATAGAGGACATATGCTAAGTAAAATAAACCACATGGAGAAAGGTAAATGCTTCATGATCTCACTTATATGTGGAATTTAAAGCAGTCAAATTCATAAAAGCAGACAGCAGAACAGTGATTGCCAGGAGATGGAGGGGGGGTGGTAATAGGAAGACAAAGGTCATAAAATTTCAGTTATGCAAGATGAGTAACTTCTGGAGATCCAGTGAAAACTTATGTGACTATCGCCAACAAAATTATATTGTATACTTCAAATTTGCTAAGAGGGTACATGAATATATTCTCATTACACAAAAACACACCCTTACACAAAGGCAGAGACACAAACACACACAAAGGTAACTATGAGAGGTGATAGAGAAGTTAGCTATCTTGACTGTGGTGATTAATTTCACACTATATGAGTATGCAAACATCATCTAAATATATAAAATTATTTGTCAAAGATACCTCAATAAAGCTAATAAAGCTAATAAAGATTTTTTGTGTGCTTATTCACTCATTTTTTTCATTCATTTGATAAATATTGAACACCCACGATATCAGCTACTGAGGAAGATGTTGGGAATGTGTGAGAACATTTGCTTTCAATGGGCTTCATAAGAGCAAGTGTGCTTGTGTATGTATGTACATATGTGTATGTATGGTCGAGATACATGCTGCTGAGAATTTGCTTAAAATGGGGTATGGTTTTATTTAATCTTTCAGAGTATGGTCACAGAATGTCATGGTTTATTTTATGTCTTGCAAACAAGGGAAATGATCACAATACAAATTTCCTGTCTAGCATTCATTTTCAGTATTTTGCATTGTATTATAGTAATTTTATCCTCTTCCTCATGAGATACCCAATGACTGCTGAATGGGGTGGAACAGAGGTCAATTTAGGTAGTCACCCTAGTATGTTTCTTAGGACAGCTGAGAGAAAGCGATCTGGATAGCTGCCCAGAAAATAAATCACAATGCCTGAGCAATTCACATTTCACTGAAATCTCTGAACTGCTAAAATTGGGTTTGCCTTTCTACATGAACAATTTATATTTTCTGGAATGGAATGGGGAATGGCTTAGTGGAGTGTTCAGCAATCAGTGATGTTATTTTGGGTAAATTATTTAAACTTCTGGGATGTATTTCCATGTCTCTGAAAGGAAAGGGCTGGATTCTACGATCTCCAAGTAATTTCACAATTGTATGGCTTTATAATTCTGAGTATTACAACCGTATTTGGAGCTATTGTATTGCCTTTGAGATTTATTGTCAATAATTTGGATGGTGCTAACAATCACTTGTCCTAATGGTTAAATTAAAGTCCTTATTTTCTTTCTTTTTCACTGAGTTCATAGCGCAGATATTTCTAAACTGCATGCTTTCTAGCTGTGTAACATATAACTATTTCTTTCTTTATTTTAGCTACTCCATCCATACGGTCAAGCTCTGAGGGAGAATACTGCCTGTTATGGTTTTTCTCCCCAAAGCCTCATGCGGTCATGGGGGACAGGTTTTTCTGAGGCGGTTGAATCTAGAGTTTGTGACTGATTCATGGTCTAATGCTGGAATTAAGGGTGTGAGTGGTGCACCCTCCCTAGGGCAGGTAGCCTGCATACAATGTAAGGGACAGAAAGAGGCTTGCTCTTCTCTCCTCTCTTTTGTTACTTTCGGTGTCTCCCACCACCAGGAATGGTTGCCCCTCTGCCATGCCACCCTGCCTTGGAGCTAGCTGATTATGGACTGGAATCTCTATAAACTGTGAGCTAAACAAGTGTTTCCCCCTTTAACTTTGGGCCTCTGGTATTTTGTCTTAGCAATGGGAAAAGTAACTAAGACATTGCCTATAAATCCAGGAGATGAGTTTTTGTCTTTTTTCTATGACTGTCAATTATTATTTACATGGTCTATGTTAACTCTTTAGTTTCAGTTCTTCTATCTGTAAAATGGAAAAATAATTCCTATAATGATGCTGTGATTGAGCTAGTACATGAGGTAATACACTGCACAGTATGAGATATGTACTTGGATTCTTAATAATATTTTTATTCCTGATATAGTGATGAGACTCATTTTATCAAAGTTGGGAGAAAGTGTATAAAATAGGTTAAAAGTTGGGTTTTTGAGTCAGCAAACAATATTTGAATTATAATTTGAAATGACGAAAATGTTGGGAGACAGGAAGCCAGATGTGGTGGCATACATTGACACAAAATTTAAAACTTAGGAATTGTTTATTTCTAGAATGTTGTATTTAATATTATTGGAGGATAGTTGACTGTGGGTAACTAAAATCATGGAAAGTGAAACTGGATAAGGGGAACTGCTATACTCTGTTATACCAGCGGAAACAGACTAAGAGAGTAGCTGCTCCTTTGTATATCCATGTTCTTAAAAATTTTTTTTGGCATTATGTTTCATTGTGAAGTTAATATGTTCATTTGACTGATCTTTTCCTCTATGAGATTTCATATGAACTTAATCCTACTGAGCACATTTTTCTTTCATTTCTTTTTTTTTTTGTGGGTACCGGGGGGTCGACCTCAGGACCTCGCGTGCCAACAGGCGCCCGTGCCGCTGAGCGATATCACCGGCCCCTTTTCCATATGTGGGATCCGGGAGTCGAACTCGGGCCCTCGCGCTTGCAAGGCAGGCGCTTATGCCACTGAGCCATCTCACCGGCCCTTCTTTCATTTCTGAAGCTGTATTTTTATCACTATGAAGTGGTCAGTGAACAATGGCCCAAGAGTCGGCCGCCTCTTCTCTGAAACATGATTTTATTGTAGCATAGTTATGTCATTCATTTATATATATTAATTTTGGCTAAAAGATCAGGGTTTAAGAACTGCAACCTATAATCCATAAAGCTAAAATATTTACCATCTGACGCATTAAGAAAAAACGTCAGCCTTTATAGAATCAATCCGGCACCAGATATTGAAGTAGTCCTATTTAGATGGGGGTAGTGTGGTCAATGTTATAATCCTTCTACTACCCACCATCCCCCTGTCTCTGAGAATATTGGTTGCTGACAGTGAACAACTTCATCTTTCAGTGGTCATAGATCTTCTTGTAGGGAATTGTCTCACCTAGCTTATGTCCCTTCCCAGTGGATGATACATAGCCAGTATCTGGCTGATATAGGCCTACTCCCATTCCAATTCAGAGCAATATTAAAAAACTAGTCCAGTTTCAGGGCTTCCCTTGGGATTGACCAAGACTTCACTTGTACCCACATTACCGTGTTTCTCTGCTCAGTCTTGCCTTCCTCAATTCCTAGCAGGGCGATTACCGAGAGTACTCTCAAATGAGCATTCCACACCCATAACTTCATCTCAGACTCTGTTTATTTTGTACCCTAAGACATTTGGTAGTTTGGTCACCTTCCTGTCATTATAATAAATAACTGAGATAATCAACCAATAAAGAGGAAAGGTTTATTTTGACTCCATGATCAATTGGCTCTGTTGCTTTGGGTCTATGATAAAGCAGCACGTGGTGGTGAAAGTGTGTGGTAGAGCAAATTCATTCATCTCATGACCAGAGAGAGAAAGAAGAGTACATGCTGAGTACCTGCATTTCACAGTCATCTTGGGGAGCTGGTACATGTACACAACACAGATTGTTTCTTTTTTTAAATCTCCGTTCCTTCCTCCTACCTCCCTCCTCCTCTAATAAGCCATCACGAAGTCATTAGCAAGTGAGGAACTTTGGCATTTAGATTGGCTTTTTCTATATAATTAGTATTCTTAATAATAAATTGGTGATGACTGCAAATACAAGTTTGTTAGAATTGAAATATTGGTTATACCTTTCAACATGCTTAGGTTTTCATGTTACTTCAAACCACTTTATTAACCAAAGAGTTAATGAACCTTATGGTACCATAACTGAAACATTTAGGTTTATTGATAAGAAGGCTATATTTGCTTTTTGATAAATACTGATTTAAAAAAATTGTGCATGTCCAATTTTCTTTTTTTCTGTGAACCAAATACCTGTAGAGGCATATACATCTAATAATCAATAATCAATGATATTTGGGAAATTAGTTGCTACAAATTCAAACTTACTAATACTCCTGTGTGCTTATTCCTGATTTGGTTCCAATTTTCATCAAGGTAAACTCTGTAAGTTGTCAATTTGCTGTCAATTTTCAGGGTTGGACATGTTGAGGAATTATAAATGCTTTTGTTTTCATGCTTTAGTGTGGAAAAAATTAATGGTTGCTTTATTTTAGCAAAGCACGATACTGTAACTGCTTCTTAATTTCAGTATATACTGAATCATACTTTGTGTTATTGAAATACATAGCATTCCTTTAATTTTAAAATGCTTTTAGAATTAAACTTTAGTACAATAATCAGTCTGATGTGCATAAACTTCATATTTCTGAATTAAAATCTCATGCTAAATTGGTGAGCTATCATTAGAATTTCCATTTCTTAGCCCCTCTGTGACATGTTACCAGGGAAATTTCATTGCCTTGAATAATAATTAGCTTGAGACAAATTTAGCTTTTGAGAGATGATTTATGTCTTTTCCTGTTGTGAACACCTACAACTGTATATAAAACAGCTTTGCTCCTCTTTGTAAGAAAATTTTAATATCCACTTTCTATGAATTCCTTCTTTTTAAGTATTGACATGTGCTAATTTATTTTTAAAATGTTAGTATAGATCTTCTGGTGTAGAGGTAGCTGGTAAAATATGAAACCATATGTGAGATTTTTATAATACTATATTATATGCTACAATTATTTGAGTTTTTATGAGTGATATAAACAAAAGCCTTTAAAACCACCTTATATTCTCTGATACTTTCAGAATGAATTATTTTTCTATCTTTATATGTTAGGGATATATAAATTTTAAGGTGTAGTTATAGGCTCTCTAAATAGATGTCTTGGTGACCTTTAGTGACCTTATCATCTCAACTGTCACTGTACATAAAAATGAATGTAAGGCAATCCCAGTATTTATGTTACTGATATTGGGATGCAAATAACTTAAGACATGAATTTATGACTATAAATTTTTGTAACAGATTTTATAATATGTATGGTATATATAGAACCTAACTTATTTTTGATGAGGTGGCAGATTTTTTAATGATGTTGATCACAAGGATGTTAGTAGTGGGCTGGTGAGATGGCTCAGCGGCTTAAGCGCCTGCCTGGCAAGCGCGAGGGCCCGAGTTCGACTCCCAGAGCCCACATACGAAAAAGGGGCCGGTGATATCGCTCAGCGGCACGGGCGCCTGCTGGCGCACGAGGTCCTGAGGTCGACCCCCCGGTACCCACAAAAAAAAAAAAAAAAGAGAGATGTTAGTAGTTCATAAAAGGTTAAAAGCAATTACATTAATGGCAATGATAATAATGGCTTATTTGGATAACAGTGGCTAAAATTTATAGTAATAATAAGCTAAAGAAAATTTTATGTCAATAGATCTGTTGGAGAAATGTAACACTGAATTATTAGTGGAAACATGAATGACTAAGAACTAAAAATGAAGTCTAATAATACCTGGCAAAAAATTGTTTATTAATTGTCAAATGATACAGAGATCTTGACAAAAATGTCGAAATGAATGCCCTAGAGTCGACTGGTCATGATCACAAAATATATGAGATAATCAATTTACAAATAGAAAAAGTTTATTTTGCTTCACAGCTTTGTAGCTGCCAGTTCATGCTTAACTGGCTTTATTCATCCTGGGGCTGTGGCGAGGCAGCACATCAAGGCGGGAATTCCTGGTGCAGCGAAACTGCTCGCCCCGTCACCAGGAAGCAAAAGAAAGGGAGTAGATGGGGCCTTGCAGTTTTCTTTGATAGCACACCCCTAATGACTTAAAGACCTCCCAATAGAGGTTCGCCACCTTCCAACAGCAAATCCAGGGCACGAAGCCTTTATTTAACATGTAGGAGTTTGACAGATATTCAGGATCCAAAGTACAATGTAGATCAAAGTCACTGATATGTCCCGAGCCTCAAATATTTATCATTTTGTGTGTGTGTGTGTGTTGTGAACATTTAAAATCTTACTACCAGTTTGAAATACACCATTAATTGTTGATACCCACAGATAACCTACAGAATATTTGGTAGAATATTAGAATATTAGAAGTTAATCTTCTATTCAGATATACCTTTTGGCCACCCTCTCTCTATTTCCCCTGTATTTTCCCCCACCCAGCCTCTGTCAACCATTTTCATAATCTACTTTGGTGAGATCAACTTTTTCAACCTCTGCATGTAAGCGAGGACATGTGATAGTTTTCTACGCTTGATTTATTTTACCTAATCTTTGTAGACATAATTTCTTTTCAGTTTATACAATTTAGTCAATGAAGATTCATTAAGTTTTGTTTCTCTTTTCTGTCATGGTCTAGCTGGGTGACCTTGGATATATTATTTTATTGCACTAGATTTAGTTTTATCACCTGTGAAATAGTAGTAATAATAATCATACGGAATTCATAGTGTTGCTGTGAATATGGCGAGAGAGAATGAGTGTAAATTATCTAGCTTGGTATGTGGTGCATAAACACTACTCATTAAGCTGTATTGACAATTTCAACATTTATGTATTATGTTACTGTCTTTCCTTTTAAGATTAGCCTGGTTTACTTCTTGAATTAAAGTTTCTGTTATGTAAGTTAAACATATTTGTAGACACGAACGCATTTTTTGACTAAAATGTTTACTGTTGGTTGTTATCAAGTTAGTATCTCCTAAATAAATATTAACAAGTCTGCATTTCCACCGCTGTTGACATCAGCTAGATGCATAGAGACATAGGGGTTTAGAGACAGAGAATAAACACGAGGGGGGTAGTTTATTAACACCCTGAATTTGATCTGAAGTCGGTAGATTCTGAGAGACAGTTATTGACATGCTTCATCATTCCTATTCAATTAATGAGAACAATTTCCATTTCCTGAAAAACAATTTGTGAAAAATATTAGATTACCAGAATGTCAAACCACCTGGTTATCTAAAAAAGGAGGGTGGGGGAGAAAAAGAAGTGATAGAGATCATTCTCCACACAATTAAAAAAAAAAAAAAAGAAAGCCGTAGCCTTGACCCACAGTTGCTGTAAAAGTGACAAGGAAATTTATTTTTAAGCCTAAGCTCATTCAAATTCTTGTCTTCTTTGGCAATATCACTGCAGGTTATATTCAGTAGACCAAATTCATACCAGTCTTTTAAACTCTACGGAATACTTTGCAACTGTCTATACCGGCTGTGAGTGAAGTTTTCCTGTTTCATAATTGAGCTTATCATGTTGAGAAAGCTCAGGGGGATGAGGAGGGATATCAGGATGGACATGGGAATGTGCGGAATTGTATCAATGGATGATTTCCATTAAACAATACCATGTTTGCACATGCAGAGTGGGATTGACTTCAATATTTTAGCTATGTTAATTTTACATAATATCAAAGTTTACATGTGAAAAGGTAACATTTGAGGCAGTTCTCTTTAAAGTTTGTGATAATCATTTCAATGTTAACAGATATTTAGATGTTTCCAAATTTGGTAAGGCTGCTTGTTATACTCGAATACTGTACGTAGGAAAATATGCAACGTGAGCATTGCTGGATTTCCCAAAACTCATTATTTTACCTGCATTATGCATATAATGAAAAAGTCAGTGTAATTAATGTATTTAATCAGTGTCATTTAATGTAGTTAATTAGTTTCATTTTTATTTTATTATAAATACGTTTATATAGTTTTCTAATTTATTATTATTTTGTAGTTTCAGGCAAGGTCTACAGAAAGATGGTGAATATTTATGCAAGAAGCTTCTTACATAGAAAATTTTTCTTTTTTTAAAGAATATTTGTTTTATAAATCTCATGAACAGTCAAATGTCAGTAAACTCAATACTTCGTTGCATAAATACCTCACGTGCTTTGTGAATCTTCCAGTAGTTTCAGCAAAATCAGAATTTTGAATCACTAACTCTGTTTTCATTAATAATGTCTTCATATGCCACGGTATGCATGATTCAATCCATATTCAGAACTGAAAAATAAATACCACTTTAGGCTATAAAAATAACCCCTCCATTTTTATAGCAATGAGAAGAAAATGTAAAGGAGTTTCCAAACCATCTAATGTAGAAAATTTCTTTCAAGTAAAATTACATCTTTCAGCCTTTCAAAGTGCTAAGCTCAGTTGAACCTAAAAGTACCAGCTGTCTTGGATCATAAATTCCATCGTGGCATTTTAAAGTTTTTGAAAAAATTAAAACTGAAAATGCCTTTGTATTATGGGTTCAATTGTATACAATGGTTTACATCAAGTATTTTATATAATTTTTGTTATTAACCTATGAAAGAACTAAGGCAGGTATGGCTTTATAATACCTGCTTTTTCAAAGTCAAACCTTTTTAATCCAATTGAATATTTATACAGGTAAAATTAAAAGCTAATCGCTTTTCTGATCTGATATTCACTGCTCTGGTTACTGCACCTATGCTTAAATAGCATGAATGAAAATAAAAGCCTGGAGAAATCATTCTATTGTCATTCTTTTGTTATTTTGATTTCGTTCTACGTTTACAGCAGTTGACTTGAAACAGATTTAGGAAATGAGATCAGCGCTCAGGAGGTGGCGCTAAAGAGACATACAACATTGAACTATCGATTCCTATTGCCAGAGAAGATCTATTATAAAGTTTAAGAGCAAGGATGTTGGAGTTAAAGACAGCCTGATTGTATTGCCTCTCATTTGGGGAGAGATTATGTCACACCAAGTGACATTAGATATTTATTCAATCCCTGCTTTATACCGAATTTGAACATAATGTTTATTTTTACTTGTGCACTTCATAATACTTTTTTAAATAAATAAAGCGTCTTCTCCTGCTGAAAATAAACCTGATGTTTTGCCTGCATGAAGTGCCTTCCAGTTTTATGAAAGAGGGAAAAAGCTGGATTTTATTGGGTGATTCATTAAACATGAAATATGGAATTCAAATGAGAGTCTTGGGAACTATTAAATACTAAGAAATTATAATCTGACTTATCTTTCAGACATACCTAAAGATTATTTATCAGTTTCCTATCCAGGGCAGCTAATCCATATGGAAAATTATTATTTTTTTACTGTATTGCACGTTCAGAATGAGAAATGTATGTACTGTGGCATTAAATGGACTTGATAGAATAAGCAAATGCTGATTAGAACAGATTGAAGCGTTTGACCACCTTGTCAATTTAAGAGTTAAACTACGAAAAAACATTCACCTGTGTGTTAAAAGGTTCGTTGGTGGCTTCTGAGCAAGTTGAGAGTCTCTTCCCGAGATAGAGTTGTATTTTAAATGCAAATTAGGAAGTATTTACTAAGAATGTATATTCTCTAAGCTCACAATTCTATATGATTTTAATCAGGATCAACATTTCTGGTATCTTGTTTTTCACTTTCAATTTTCTTCCAAAAAATAAATCTCATTTAATTTGAATAAATCAATCTGTTTCACATTTTTATAATCCTATTTCAAACAAGTGGTTGCATGAAACTATGTTGAAGTGGTTCCCTCTATATGAATAATATTTAAGTGACAATATATTTAGTTTTTCATAACTGACATTAACGAATGGTAAACTCATAGAAATCATATTATTGTTTAACCAAAGTAAATTTGCTTATTAAGACAGCATTTAATTTTGTTTGATTTTGCTCAACAAATTGAAATTCTGTTTGTTTTCGCTACCTCTTCCTAACAGAAATGACTTCTAAGGTACCAGATTTTGCTCTGTATAGCAGTGTACACCAAAGGACGTGTCTCAGTGAGTTCAAGGCACAAGTGTCTTGTGAGTGACCGCACAGATATTTTGTCATTTAACAGGATTAAAATTGAAGTGTTTTTGCCAATGGGAGGAATCTTCTAAGGCAGCCTAGCAACTTCTCAGTGGGATTATCTGAGAAAAAAAATACATATATATATTTCCAGTCTCCAAAAGTTCCACTTGGATATGAGTTACTTTGATCTATGCAGGTGGTCAAAATCGTCAAGGAGGAACACAAAAATTACATTCCCCACTTAGAAACTTCCATAATTTAAGGATGTCCATTATACATTTTCTATAAATGCATTTGGCAATAAACATGATAAACTAAAAAGTTTTGAGAAGATGATCTTCCTTCCTCCTCCCCTTTCTCTTTCTTTCTCTTAACACTTTTAATGGTATGAAATTCATATACCATGCCATTAATGCATTTGAGGTGCAAAATTAAGTAGTTTTATTTTATATCCACAGAGTTGTACAATCATCACCACAGTGAATTTTAAGATATTTTACCATTCCCAAAAGAAACTGCACACCATTAGAACTTACCCCATTTCCTCCCATTTCTCCTTTACTATCTTGGTCCTAGGCAACCACTAATCTATATTCTAGTTTAACATTTTATATGCCTTTAATAATTCTTTACACTCTTTGTATTATTTAGTGGTCACTCTAAGGCTTATCATATACATCTTATCAGAATCTACTTCAGACTTATGTTAACAATTTCAGTGAGATATAAATCATTCAATCTTATATAGCTTTACTCCTTCCTCCTTGTTGTGTCAATATACTAGATATTACATTTATATATGTTACAATCTCAATCATACAATGCTATAGTTTTTTTTTTCTTCACATAACTTTTGTTTTTCAAAGAAGCTGGGAAAAGAAATATTAGTAGATTTTGTCATACTGAACATGTTTACTATTTCAGGTTTTCTTCATTTGTTCTTGTGAGGATTCTTCATTTGTGCTTGTGCTCTTGTGGATTCTCCAATTGTCCCATGGGTTCTTCTGGTACCTTTACCTTGCCATCACATAGCCCAGCTTCACTCATAAACTGCACATTTATTGCTAGATATTATTACATTTCTCTGTGTGATAGCCCCAACAACATAATTATATACATATTATTTTATGTAATTTCCTAAAAATAATAGAGAAAAATTTGCATTTATTCTGTAATTTATATAATTTCATTTACCAATGCTCTTTGAGTTTTCATGTGGATTTGAATTACTTTCACTTGCTTTCTGCCTGAAGAACATCTTTACCATCTGTTGTAGGATGAGTCTGATAACAAAAAGATTCTCACAGCTTTTGCTTATCTGGGAATGTGTTTTGCCTTCATTTTTGAAGGATAGTCTAGGTAGTTATAAGATTCTTGATTGATGGTATTTTTATTCAGTATTGTGAATATGTCATCCATAGGAGAAATCCGGTTCTATTGTTTCTAGTAAGAAGTCAGTTATTAACCATACTGGGGTTCCTTTGTATTTGATAAATTATTTTTCTCTTGCTACTTTCAATATTTTATCTTTGTTCTGTCTTTGAATAGTTTTCTCTAAATTTCTGGGTGTAAATCACTTTATGTTTTTCCTATTAAGAATTCTTCAGATTTCTTCAATGTATCTTGAAATTTTTAATCAAATTTGGAAGGTTTTCAGCCATTGAAAAATATTTTATATGCCCCTTACCATTTGTCCTTTATTTCTGGGACTCTCATTTTGCATATATTGTTACACTGAATTATGTCCCACATTTTTCTGAGTCTCTATTCATTTTTCTTTATTTTTTCCTCCCCAGTCTTCAGATTGCAAAATCTCTATCAATCTATCTTCAATTTGATTGACTTTCTGCCTGTTCAAATGTAGCATTGAGGGCTCTCTTGAATATTTCATTCCAATTATTGTACTTTTCAACTCTAGAATTTCCACTGAGTTCTTTAAAAAGTAATTATTTCTTTATCAATAATGTATATTTGTTGAAACGTTATCATATCTTCTTTTACTTTTTTTAACTATAGTATCCTCTAGTTCTCAGAATATATTTATAATAGTCATTTTGAAACATTACTTTGCTAAGTTCGTTACTGGATCCTTGCAAAGATACTTTCTGCTGTCTCCTTCTTCCTGTGAATAGGTTATATTTTCTTGTTTCTTTTCATGCCTCATAATTTTATATTGAAAGAGATATATTTTAGATAATGTATTTTAGCCACCCTGTATACTGAGCTCCCCTCCAAATCTCTTGTTCGCTTGTGTGTGTGGTAGGTAGGTTTGGCTATCACATTGATATCTATTTTCCCACAGTGTGCAGCCTCTGATGCCACTCACAGGCGAAGCTTCAGGTATGTGCACAATCACCCTGGGACGAAGTAGTTTTAGCAGTGTTCTTTTTGATCTTCCCTTTCCCCTATCTCTTTATTAATCTGTCTGCCCCTGTAAGTGTCACATCCAGCTGTCCGCCCACACTAATAGCTGCCTGATTGCTCTATTGTTTTTAATATTACCTTGGAGGCATTAATTACTTCACAGTATGATTTAATTAAATTCAGACCCCTTTGTAAAGATGGTCTTTGAGGCCAGTCTTTGTTCTGTCCTCAGGAGGGCTCTTAGCTGTCTCTTCCTCTGGTTCTATCTGGTAAAGTTACAGCTGGTTTACAATCTAGTTTACTATTCTTATGGAATTATAAGCTTTCTCTTAATTTCTTGTCATCATAATTTTCATTGTTTTCAAGAGTGTTCTTCAACTTAAATATCTGCACACTCTGTTCCAAATAAATTAATTCCGTGGAGAGAGATTTGGAGATCTCTGCTTCTATTCTTGTTCCCTACCACCACCACCAGCAGCAGCGGGTAAAACCTCTGCCACTACTCTGAAGACAAGGACAAAAACTTGCTTTCTCAGAGTGAGACCACTGTTTTACGAGTAAAGCACGGTGCAAGGGTGGTAGCCTTAGCCTCCTCAGCTTGCCGCTTTCAGCATGGAATCTCTCCATTACAGGCGAGCCAGGTGAGGACTAGTGGATCCCTAGTACTTACGGCATGCAGCTGCTGGGGTGAAACTTCTGCCCAGACCACTCAGCTGCGTTTTCCTGGAATGGGGTCTGGGTCTGAGAAGGATGGAAATTGTTGGCAGGCTACTCCTGTGGAAAAGCTGTAGCACTTGCCCAAGAGCCGGGGGAAAGGTTTTCCTGTGTTCTTGGCAGCACACACAGAGAGAGAGGCTTCTATTGAAAGGGAAAAACTGCACAAGAGAAATGGTTTGTTTGAAAAATTTTGTTCTTTTGAAACTGCCTAGGTCTGCAACTGCGTCATGTCTTTGTAATTACTTTCTTGATCCCTTAACAACAAAAGCATAATCGAACATGCAGGATGCCTGATTGTACCAAGCTTCATGACCATTAATCTAGCCTCGTAACTGATGATCTCACCCTGCTAGCTAATCAGAAGAACTGCCAAGCTGTTGTGTCTCACCTTTGTACCTCGTGCTTGTGCATCATATAAGCCCTAGACCACCAGAGATCAGGGCCTGATGTTTTGGGAGTGATCCCTATCAGTGCCTGTCGATGTAAAATAAATCTGTCTCCAGATCCTGTCGTTTTGGTGTTTCTGTTTGCCGTAGCACTATCATGCTGATCTGGGGACTGAGTGATAGATGAAGTGGACCCAGTCTCAAATGCCACAGACTTGGCTGGTTTTACTGATATTTAGTAGATAATCATGAACGTTTCTTCACTTGCTATTGGCACTTTGGACAATTTCTAGAGCCATTAAATAGTTATGTATTTTTATGACACTCACTAGTTACGGATGTTTCACTAGGAATAATGCGTGTGTGGCTTTTTATTACACCATTCCAGTTGTCTTCTCATTCTTAGCTACTGCTACTTCTAACGGAATGTCCTATTTGATTTAGAGTGCAAACTCCTTCCCACTGTTTTGTTTATTCACATTGTCATCACATTTCTTCCATTTGGAAAACACATTTATCAGACCAAGAAGCTTGCCAACATTTGTCTTCTTTCTAGGATATTATAATCATGAAATGTCATAGCCTTGCAAGAAGTATCTTTATTCTGAACATGTCTTTTCATTAAAGGCAAATTCTGTTTGTCTTAATTTTTCTATGCCTGGTCCTATTTCCCCTAATGGTCTCTTTGATCTGGTAGTACAATATTGTTGTATTATACACATACATACATTTTGTGCTAACTTCCAATTGTAATCACATACAAAAATTACTGTGCTTCCCAAGACAAAGTTATGTACTACTTGTTATCCTTACATATATCTTTATCTATGTGTGCTGTAGAGTCTTCTATAGGCCACCTGAATTATAGATGTTGTGATAGCCAGTACTTGAGCACATTTTTGATCCCTGTATCTATCTGTCTGCTGTTACCATTTAGACACAGTAAAGTTTAGAACACACAGTGATTCCTGTTATACATTAACAGCTTCCTTTGTATCAGTATTCTTTGTTGGATTGGTACATTCATTACAATTGATAGACCTATTTTGACGCATTATAACCACCCAAAGTCTATAGTTTACGTTAGGATTCACTTCTAGTGCTATATGCAGATGACGTGATGCTTTACATAGAAGATCCAACAAACACTACTGCTAGACTCTTAGAAGTGATAAATTCAGCAAAGTAGCAGGTTACAAAATCAATACACAAAAACCAACAGCATTCTTGTACAACCACAATGAACCCATGAAGAAAGAAATCATAAAAACAAGCCCACTCAGTAGCTTCAGCATATTAAACATCTAGGAATTAACTTAAAGACCTCTATTATGAAAATTACTGTATTCTAAAAAAAGAGATTGCAGAGGACATTAGAAAATGAAAGACTTCCCCTATACCTGGGATAGGTAGAACCAATATTGTCAAAATGGTCCTATTACCAAAACAGTATATAAATTTAATGTAATAAAATACCAATCTAATCAAAATACTAACAGCATTCTTCACAGAACTAAAAAAAATGATGGAGTTTATATGGAACCAGAAGAGATCCAAAATAGCCAAAGCAATTCTGAGTGATAAGAGTCATCACAATTCCAGATTTCAAGTTACAGATTTCAGATTACAAATCTACAGTGATAAAACCAGCATGGTATGTACACAAAAACAAACATAGAGATCAACAGAACTGAGGAAGCATCCGCATGAATATTCAACCATCTGATTTTTGACAAAGGACGCAAACCATGCTGGAGAAAAAGATAGCCTCTTTAACAAATGGTGCTGGGAAACCTGGTTATCAATGCGCAGAAAAAGAATATACTGCCATTTCTCTCACACTGGACTACAATCAAATCAAAATGGATTGAAGACCTAGATAGTAAAACAGAAGCAGTGAATTTATTGGAAGATAAAATAGGTAAAACTCTTGAAGATATAGGCATGAACAAGGACTTTCTGCACAGAACTCCAATAGCACAAGAAATAATACTAAGAATCAATAAATGTGATTATATCAATTTAAAAAGTTTCTGTACAGAAAAAGGTAACACAAACAGTGTGAAGAGACAACCTACAGAATAAAAAAATTTTGCCTCCTACTGTCAGACTAATATCTGACAGCAGAGGACTAATATTTAGAATATATAAAGACCTCAAATAAACTAGACCTTTCAAAATATAATAAGACGCAATCAGAAGTGGGCAATTGAAATGAATAGACAGTTCTCAAACTAAGAAGTTCCAACAGCCAAGTACTAAGAATACATGAAAAATTGTTTAGCATTGTTGGCCATTAATGCAAATCAAAACAACACTGAGATTCCATCTTACTCCAGCAAGAACGGCTATCATTAAAAACTCAAAAACAACAGGTGCGAATGAGGTTGTAGGGAAAAGAGCTTCTACACTGTTGGTAGGAATGTAAACTAGGACAACCACTATGGAAATCAGTATAGAGATTCCTCAAAAACTGAATTTTGGGCAAATTTATAATCATATTTATTCATACAAGGTAGTTTTACTGACATAAAGATCCTTCATACTCCACTTATTCATCCTCCTTCAAGTGCTGAGTTTTAGTCTCCTTAGTTTCTTCAGAATATCATATATTTGGAATAATAATAACATATATATATTTATTTATGTATATTTCATTACATATATTTCATAATATATCTATCTCTATCATCTATCTATCTATCTATCTATCTATCTATCTATCTATCTATCTATTTATCTGTCTTTCAGATAGCCTTGGCTCACTTTGTTTTATGTTCTTAAATTTTCTCCATGTCTTTTCATGGCTTGATAGCGTATTTCTTCAGAGTGCTTAATAGTATTCCCTTGTTCGATCTACCATGGTTTATCCATTTCTCGATTGAAAGACATTTTGATTGCTTCCATGTTTTGACAATTACAAATAAGGTTGCTATATACATCTATGTGCAAAAGCAAGCAAGTGACAAACTACAGGTAACTAGCACCAAGCCTCTTTCTGTTCCTTATATTGTATCCAGCACCCTTAATCCTAGCATTGCACCATGAATCAATCACACACTAGATCCAGCCACCTCTGAAAAAGCCCCACCTATGAGTGCATGAGGCTTTGGGGGACATCTAGTCACAAGTTGTTACAGTGACTATTTCCACTGTAGCTGGAATGTACCTGGTTTATCTTAAACATCAGAGACAGGCTCAACCCTGGAGATGGGGTCTGATTGTAAATCTCCACCTACCAGTATAATGGTTTAGACTTTTTAAAGTTTGCGGGGAAACTAAACAGAAAAAAATTGGCCAGGGTAATTCTGGGAGCAATCAAGGTGGTAATGACTCAAAATGGCTACAGTCATGGCAAGCTATATTCATTCAACATACATTTTCAACTCCTTTGGATAAATACTAAGGATGGGAATTGCTACATCACAAGGTAAGAACATGTTTAGTTTTCTTAGAAATTGCCAAACTGTCTTCTAAATTTTGAATTCCCACTATCAGTAAATGAGAATTCTCATTGTTCCACACCTCCTTAGCATTGATGCCACCAATGATTTGGATTTCAGCTACTCTAATAAGTATATAGTGGCAGCTCATTGTTGTCTTAATTTGCAATTTCCCTGCGACATATTTATCTTTGTGGTGAGTTATCTGTAAAATTTTTTATATTTTCCATTGGATTGTTTGTTTTTCATTGTTGAATTTTAATAGTTCTTTGTATAGTTTGAGTTGTATGAGTTCTTTGTAATATTTGGTGTATTTTGGATTATAGATCCAAGTTTGCAGCCTGTGTTTGCATTCTCTTGGCAGAAGTTTTGCAGAGCAGAAAATCTATCTTTTGATTATTTTTTTGCAGCATAAGTTTTACTTTTGAGTAAGTTAGTAAATACAGGTTATCAATTATTTTTTCATAGATTATGCTTTTGATATTGTATCTAATAAGTCATCGTCAACTTGAGGTTATTTAGATTTCTCCTACATAATATTCTAAGAGTTTTATAATCTGTACATCTATGTCTACAATCCACTTTAAGTTAGTTTTTGTCTATAGTGTAAAATTTGTGCCCAGATGATGATAACAATGATGATTATGATTTTTCATTGGGCTATCCAGTTGCTCCACCACCATTTGTTGAAAATGTTACCTTTGTTTCATTGCACTGCCTTTGTTCTTTTGTCAAAGATTAATTGTTGATATGATGTTGCTCCACTTCTGTGATCTCTATTCTGTTCCATTGATCTGTTTTCCTGTATGTTTACCCACATCATACTATCTTGATTACGGTAGCTTTCTAGTATGATTTGAAGTCAGGAAGGGTCAGTGGTCCAATTTTCTGCTTTTCCATCAATGTTGTTTTAGCTGTTTTGGGTCTTCTGCATCTCTAAGTAAACCCTTATCAGTTTGTTGATACACACAACTTACCTTGCTGATAATTTGATTGAAATTGCGCTGAATGTGGGAAAAACTGACATCTTGAATCTTCCCGTTCATGAATATGGAATATTGTCTCCATTAATTTCATTCTTCAGTTTCATTCATTAGAGTTCTCTTCATATAGCCCCTATATCTATTTTGCTACATTTGTATCTAAGCATTTCATTTGGTGGCCTAACATAAGTGTTTTGATGTTTTTAAATTTCAAATTCCACTTATTCATTGATGGTATATAGGAAAACAATTGACTTTTCTAACATCAACTTTGTATCCTGAAATTTCACTATAGTTGCTTATTAGTTGTAGGAAGTCTTTTCTTATTTTTGCTGACTTTTTAAACATTTTTTACATAACTATGTCATCTGTCTTCCTTCCCAATCAGTTTACTCATTTTCTTTCCTTATTGCATTGTCTAGGACTTCTAGTACAATGTGGAAAGGAATTGTGGGAGATAACATCCTCATCTCTTTCTTGTCTCAGACAAAAACTTCTAGCTTCACAATTTGGTAAGTCTTTTTCAAGTTTCCTTTGCATGGAATTTATAGAGCTTCCTACAGATGAGAGGTTTTAGCTTCAAATAAATACAGAAAAATTGGGGGCATTATTTCTTCAGCTATTTTTATTCTGATCTTTTATCTCTTATCATTTAGGAACCCAACTATAGGTATATTAGGCTACTTAAAATTTCTCACAGTGCAATGATATTCTATTAAAAATTTTAAGTCTTTTTCTTTCTGTATTTCATTTTGAAAAGTCTTTATTACTACAAAAGTCACTATGTTCTCTTCTGTGATGTTTTATCTATTTAAGTAAAGTTTGTGTTTCATCATATTGTTTTTCTCCATAGAAATTAAATGTATTTTAAAAATATTTTCTATGTCTGTCTTTAACATATTAATGGTTTCCTCTTTCTTCAGCACATGGAATAGTTTTATTTACATTTATAATATTTTCATCTACTTATTATATCATCTATACCATTATTGGTTTAACAGATTTTTGTTTTTACTCTTAGGTGTAGTTTTCTGCTTCAAAGACAAGAACAAAAAAGCTGTTAGTCTGTCATTAATTTTTCCCAACTATGGACACAATACCTTTCTGAATAACCTACCTGATATTCAGTGTATCAAAAGGTTTTTACACACTGGGGCATAGGAATATGATTCATTTAAAGTACTGACTGACGACTGGGTTTTGTTTTTCTACACTTTTGCAATACTTCCTTCATAAAATTTGGTTAATTTTTCACATGCATATATAAATAAGTACTTAGCTTAAAATGTAACTTGGAACCATTTGTGAATCTCCAGAGTTCCCACTCTATGCAGCTCTCTTTCTCAAGTACTCTGCCATCCAAATTTCACACGTCTCGGGCTCCCTGACACACAGAGAGACTTCCATGCTCTCTCTGGGTTCCTTATCCTTGTCTCTGCCCAGGAAACTCTTCCCAAGCTGTTAGTTGGAATAACTGCATGGCTCATTTCATCTGTTTACTTATCTGAGAGATTACTGTGTTGTGCTATGTCTCTTTCAAAATTTGAAAACTATTGTTTCATGTATTTTGTCTTTTGTATTCCTTTTATGTTTTTTTCTGTTATTTCACGAATACTTAAAGGAGAAATCATTGTCTCCTTGAACTCAAATACATTATCTAGTATATTTGCTAGACTACTTTTTACATACTGGCCTTTAATGAGCTGAAATTCTAACAGTACATGTGATTTTACATAGAGACCCAATTTTATACCTTGCAGTGTGAACTGGTTTCCCCAGTATTTACTTTTAAGTGATCTGTATATTTTTGTTGTGTTGATTTGCTGCAGCACACTTTTTATTGTATTTTCTTATCTACTTGCGACTGTTTTCAAACTTTCTAGATTCTTCCATTGATTTTCTGTTATTTGACAATTTCATTTTGTCTTTAGCATTATAGTTTTGCATTGGTATCTGTTTTCTGTCTAATTTCTTTTAAGTTCTAATTTCTTTTTTTATTTTATTTTATTATTTTTTTTTATATGCGGGTACTGGGAGTTGAACTCAGGACCTCACGCTTGCCACTGAGCTATAACATGGGCCCTCTAATTTCTTTTTAAATTGTTATAGCATTGCTTGGAGTATTCTTACTGTGTTAAACAGCAATAATAATAGTATGTATCCCTATCTTGTTCATGATTTTAGGGAAACTTACAGAATGTCTTTATGTGTATATTTGACTTTTCCTTCATAATACCCTGAAGGAATATACTCTGGGGCAGATGAAGATTATGAAATCAGTTTAAATTTCAATTTGCTCACGTTCACTTATACAGTAATCCTCATATCAACAAATCTGAAATAGCAAGAATATAGTTCTCAATAGTTTCTTGTATTAGGGTAATAAAATATGTAATGTATATTTTATGAACATTGCATACCTCCAGATTAAAAATATATCCTTCAATTATATGGTAATCACATTTTTCTTTAAAAAATTTAAAACTGGAAATAATGAGGTACAAAGATACTGAATTTAAAATAAGCTTAGAATATGGTTTTAGTGAAGTTTTTTTGAAATTAAGCAAGTTACCTAGCTTCTGAGTCTTAGTTGTGTTATGTGTAAAATTAAGACTTAAATACCTACCTAAAGGAGTGTTTATAAACATTAAATTAGATGTGAACCATAAATAGAATATGACACATTGAAAAAATAAAAGTTTTCTCTTTAGTAGATATTTATTTCTGATGTGTACTGAAAAATGAGGCAATAGTCATATTCTTATATGTAATCCTGTGATGTCTCTAATATTTACATAGCAATAATTTTATAACAATTTCATCAACTAAACATAACATTATCATTATTAAAAATGGCCACTACACTCTCCACTGCCATGAACCTAAGCTTTGAACAAATACATATAGGTTTACTTGAACTGAAAATAATTCAACAGAGTTGCCTTATTTCAGTGCTACCCAATTGAATATTTGTTAATTTAACGTTTGGACTAAATGTTTTTCTCATTTAATGGTTAAGATCATACAGACAGGAGTAAAGGAGAATATAGAAATGTATACAATAATTTAGATTTCAAAGTGTTTTTATGTAAGATATATTAACTTGGGATAATTTCAGTGTAAAAGTTGAGACCTGAGCTGGCATGACGGTGCATACCTGTAATCACAGCGCTCTGGGAAGCTAAGGCAGGAGAATGGAATTTGAACCCAGCCTGGGCAATTTAGCAACTGAATGAGACACCGTCTCAAAATAAAAATTAAAAAATGGCTTAGCATGTAGCTCAATATGAAGACTCTGGGTTCAATCTTCACTAGCGAAAAAAAAAAATGGAGAACTTTCATAATTTAGAAGACTGCTTTAGAAGCTTACATTGCATAACAAGACAGAATGTTACAAGGGAAAGCTTAAATAACCTGGGAGATAAGATTTCTAGAGACATATTTCAATTCACATGTAAAATTAATTTCCTTGATTTATATTTAAAATATATAAATAGAATAGTCTTCTATTCAAACACATGTACATGAAAATTCTAGTTAGCCAATTTTAACTTTATAATCGATCATTTTATGTAGTAAAAATCAAGAAAAGTACAATAAGAATTTGTAACTGAGTTACAAAACAAGGAAATTAATTACATTGGAAATGCTTGTCTAATCCAACTATGATTAGAAAATGCTGTTCTTGGTGGCTGATGTCTGAAAAATTTGCTCCCTGTGTCAATGGCTTTGCACATGTATGCCTTTAGTCTGCTTGTGGATAGATCATTGCAGGTGGTGCTTGACTAATTTCCATGTTATTGTATGATTTTATGCTTTAATAATTAAGAGCTAAATTTTTTTCAGAATGAAAAATATGTTATTTAGTTAATTGAATAATTGAGCAACCATCTCTGAGCAATGTTCTTTAGACTTAACTGGTGGAGATTGGGGAAATTATTTACTCTTGGGCATGTCCTATTTAAAATGGTGTATCAAGCCTGGTGAAGTGGCACAAATCTGTAGTGTGCTATTCAGGAGGCTGAGGCAGGCAGATCACTTGAGCCTAGGAGTTCCAGGGCAGTCTGGCCAAAATATAAGACCCTATCTCAAATAAAATAAGATTTTTATTGAATTTATACTCAGGAGTGGCATTTGTCATAGGCATACATACATTTAGCTTTAATAGACGCTATGAAGCTATTTTCCAAAAGAAAAAATGTGTTGGCAACTCACTGTAGTGGAAATTGTCAGTTCTAACACAGGTGAACATATCACTGTGACTAGAAAATTCACACCTGTGATTTATTCAAATAGACACCAGAAGACATGTAAAGGAGTCTTCATAGACCTTATCTAAGTTGCCTAAAATTGTGAAGCATCCAAATGTCAATCAACATTAGAATGAAAAAATAGACACAAATATCTTTATAAAATAAGGAATAGTAATGAAAATGCTACAAAAAAGCATGAGTAGTTCTTATAGATACAATGTTGAGTGAAAGAAGCTAGACTGGAATGTAAAAATATGATGTTCAAGAGCTAGCAAACTAACTTATGATAAGAACAGGCAGGATACTGGTTACTTTGAACGTTGATGGTTATGGTGCTCATTGTGAATGGTGGTAAGATTGAGCAATAAATTTTGGAATTGTGTGCTTTCTGTGTGTTATAACTCGGTAAAATATAAATGTAAGAATAATATGTCTAGGTGGGAGTTTCCATACACTGTGATCAAAATATACAGTCAATGTTTAAATTTTAAAAGTTTATTACAGTAAAAAGCACGTTGACACCAATCCCCCACAGAATGCTCTTGTCAAACACACTCATACCATTGCTCTTGTCACTTTCTGAGGCATTTCTGGAAGTCCGCTTTCATGTAAAAGTTTACACATGGTTGCGCTGTTATGGCTGCTTTGATGTCCTGAACTGAAGTAAAACTTTTAACTTTCTTGGTCATTTTGCCTTTTCTGGGGAGCCAGAAGCCTCATGGTGCCAGATCCAGTGAATAGGGTGACGGATGATGCACTGTAAAGTTTTTAGGAGGATGCCTTTTCACTGGATGGCACTTGGTATTTTTGATCACACCTAGCATAGACACTCATGAAAGAGAACTTCTAGATCTGATTTGGAAAGTGTCAAGAATGATGGGGTGAGTGTATCAAGAGAGAAGTGTTTTTTACGGGGATTAATGGCAATGTCTCTTTTACTGCAATAAAATTTAAAAATAAGTATTTACCATCGATTTTGATCACCTCTCTCAGGTGGGATAAGAAGATAAAAGGAAAAGTGGAGGGAGGGTTTCTTTCATTTTCTTTATCCTTTGTCACTCTTTTACTTCCTGAATTGAATGCTCCCGCGTTGGAGACTCGGCAGCTCAGCTCCCCAACCTTCAGAGGTTCAACTTGCGTGGGGCTCCTCCCGCTCAGAGGGACGGATGTATCCAGGGACGCCGTGTGAGAGGGCAGTCAGCTCCCCTCCGGTGCCACACAATACAAAGGCGGAAACGGGAGCGAAGCCGCGGGACCAGAGTGGCGGCTCCCCACGCGCGTTCCAGGTTCAGCCGCGGCCGGCTGGACAGCGCCAGGATGACTTCCGCCTGGGCTCCCGCGGGCGGGCAGGTCCTTCTAGTAATCCCGTGGGGGGCAGCTCCGTTTTCCAAAGGCCTCTTCGCCGGCTATAGACGAGAATGAACCATTGGAGACGGAAGGAAGACGCAACTGCTCCGTTTTTTTTTTTTTTTTTTTTTCCCTAAGGAAATTAAATCCCGAGCTAGCAATATTATAAACCCCCAGATTGGAGCACTAGAGCGCGGACAGCCTTTGCGCCAGGTCTGCTCTGTCCGGGACTCAGCGCTGTGACTTGTTCCCCGCGAGCAGTAAAACTTGCCGGGGCGGAAAGGAAAGTGATTAAGTCCGAGTCGCGCGCGTTGCACTTTTCCGGACCCCTGGGCGCACGCAAAGTCCAGCGGAATCTCAGGCAAGGACACCATGCCTCCCAGGTCTCCGTCCAACCTCGCGCACACCTTCGGCGGGAATCAGAGCACTTTCCTTTCCGAGGGATCCGAACAGGATTTCCTGCCCGGCTCCGACCGGACCGCGGCGGAGCTGGTGGTCCGCGGTGTGATCCCGTCCCTCTACCTGCTCATCATCACCGTGGGCTTGCTGGGCAACATCACGCTGGTGAAGATCTTCGTCACCAACCGCGCCATGCGGAGCGTCCCCAACATCTTCATCTCTAACCTGGCCGCCGGGGACCTGCTGCTGCTGCTCACCTGCGTGCCGGTGGACGCCTCGCGCTACTTCTTCGATGAGTGGGTGTTCGGGAATGTGGGCTGCAAACTGATCCCAGCCATCCAGCTCACCTCCGTGGGGGTGTCCGTGTTCACGCTCACTGCCCTGAGCGCCGACAGGTGAGCGCACAGGTAGAAACGGGGTGGCCTGGAAAAGTGGTGGGAGAGGATTCGCCTGGAGGACCCAGCAAGGAGGCAAGGGAGCTAGGACAGGACGGGGAGGGACAGGGAGGAAGGGGATGAAAGAGATATGGGGAGTAAAGTAAATAAAAAGGGGCTCAGTGGGGAAGTTTGAAAACTTACTGGAAAATTATTTTATTATTTAAAAAAACAAAAATGCATTAACTTTAAAATGGTATATCCTACTCACCCCACTCCCACAGGCACTTTGGGAACCTTTATTATTGATTTCATAGAAAAGCTGTAGAATAAATATGCAAGGATACGAGTATCTTGTGGAATCTTTTCACATGTGCCTGAAACCTTCAAGTGTACTATCTTTACTCAGTAGGATACCACCCTGGAAGGTAACAATCTCCACCTTAGTACTAGGAAAATATTTAATTTAAAAATTTATCTAAATAAGAGGAAGCATCTTTTGCACGTATTAAGTACTATTTACTGATGTGAAAATAATTAGGATGATAAATGCTTTTCAGACAGATGACGTTCTTTTTGTTTAATATCTGAAGTCAAGCAATATGTTACATTTTTTTTTCACAGAAAGGAACTAAATTTTAGTATCTTCAAACAATGCCGTAAAAGTGCACCATTGATATACAATCTGTTTATCACTGTTCTGGCAATGTGAAATCCATTATTCTACCTAGCAGTTCAATCTGCTCAACCTTGTGACTTTTCAGGTGTTGATACTGAAGCTCAGAGGATGTAAATCCTCCTGGAAGGGCCAGGAGAAAGACCCAGGCCTCCTGACTCAGGTCCAGGACCCCTGATCCAGGCTGCCTGCAGTCTTGCTTTTGGACATGTTAGCAGCGGGGAATGTATGGGTAGGAGTGCAAGAAATAATACAATTAGGTATCATTATACAGAGCTGTGGTTTAATTTCTCTGGGAATGGAGGGGCGGCAAGCTATTTAGATAAACAATTTAACTTGGATAATTAAGGTGGTGCTCATTCGCTTTAATTTGAAATTACTAATGAAAAATGAGTCTGGATTTAAAGGTCTTGGTATTTGCAATACTAGTCTTATGTTGCTTTGGCACTGAAGAGTTAATCTTTGTTGAAGGAATGATTATGTCCAGTGGAGAAGTTAGTTATTTACTTTTTAACTGTGATTCATTCACTTTAGTTCATATAATATACTCCCTAAAACTGCTCTCCTAGAAAATTGGGTGACTTTTGTGTGAATTATGTATCTCATTTTGTGTATATGGCACCATTCCTATCAGCATTTGAAAAGTTTTCTTTGAATTCCAAAACTAAAATGTGACTTTTTAATTTTAGCTGCTCCACCATGGGGGCCCATTTTAATTAGAAAGCTAAAAAATTCTATTTAGTGACTAGAATAAAACTGAATGATTAGTTATCATAATAGTCAAAATTACCATCATTACACTTTAATTTTTAAAACATGACATTATTAGCAAGATCCAGGGCTTTATTTCACACAAATTTTCTTAATCTATTTTCATGGAGATTCACAGGTAAATATACCCCAATCAACATCAGAACCTCATGTATTTAGTTACTTGTTTGATCTCACATGCATACTATATGCTTTGTGAATACAGCATTGATAGTTTTAATCATAATGATAAAGGTGAGCTGCCTCTTCTGCTTGATGCAGTCGCCCTTGCTTATTTTCAAGTTGTTCCAGAGGAATTTAAGGTAGCTAAAAAATTAAGACACAAGTATGTGTAACAGGAATGAAAAAAAAAGGGAGGAAACCAAGGATAAGAAATTAAAAATTGAAAAATATCAGATAACCCATACTTTCACAAAGTGTGAATAATAAAGTTTTCTGAAAATTTTCTAGTAGCAGGTTCAAAAAGGTAAACTTGCTTTCTGTATTAAGCATTCATTGTTATATTTATATAAACATAGAAACAGAGCGAATTATAATTCTGTATCTTAATTTATTGGTTTATTATTAAATAAATGTTGTTTGATTGAAATAAGTTAGATGTCTTTCTCATTGATTTCAACCATTTTTAGCTTATTTCCCTTTCTCTTTCCCTTAGGATCACCACATTTTGACTTAGAAAGGTGCTGTGTAATTCTCACAGTATTTATAATATTGCTATTCTTTAGATCCTACTTTGTGGGCTTTGAAGATTATTCATATACCTTAGTGTACAACCTGTTGGTTACACTCCAAAAAAGAAGGGAATGCACCAGGCTGGATTTATGGCACCTGGATGCTAACCCAGCATCTGTTATTTCCAGATGTTTTACTTTGAGAAAAATGACAAAAACTGCAAATCACATGGCACTATTTTCCTCCTTGCAAAGTAAGAATAATGCTTTCAACTTGACATGGCATATTGTAAGTGGAAGAAGCTGATTCTTCAAATACTGAATGGTGCTGGATTTCAAATACTTTCTATGCAGGTACTGAAAATGCACCCTTTGCCTTGCACAATATACAGGAAGTTTGTGGCAAATAAGAGGTTAGCGTATAACATACTTGATAATAGTAAGCTATGTTCCAGTACCAATAGTGACACTTCAGTAATCTTATATTCAACTATAATTTTTGGTTTTGCAGAATTTGCAGTAATGCCCTTTTGTTTAAATGTGTATCCTAAGACTGTTGTTGGGATCTGGCCTCCCATTCTCAACAGAGGTAGCTCAAAATCTTCCCTGTTGATGAGGTCTTCCTTATCATTTTCCTACTCTCCTGCTAAGTTTCTTGCTTTCCCTAAATCAAGAATTTTGTGTCTATTGCTGGCAATCTTATCAGAATTTATTATTTGAAATTTCCCAACATTGTTTATCTTTATTATAGTGCCTATTCTGCCTACTATGGTCTGAAAGTCTGTGTTCTCTCCATATTCATAATTTGAAGACCTAACCCCCAAGATGATATTTTTAGGTAGTGGGGACTTTGGAAGGTAGTTAGGCCATGGGAGAGGGGCCCTTCTGAATGAGATTAGTGCCCTCAGAAATAAACTGCAGGAAGACCCTGCTGGTTCCATTGCATGGAGAGATAGAGAGAAGGTCCCATCTATGTATCAGTAATGAAACCTTCATGAGACATCGAATCTGCCAGCGCCTTGATCTTGAATTTTCTATTCTTCATGATTGTGAAAAAATAAATGTATCATGTTCATAAGGCACATAGTCTTGGGTATTTTGTTATAGTAGTCTCAAGTAATAAAGTAGTCCCAGGTAGTCTTAAGTCTCTTTTAGTAGCTTCAATAATATGTGCATAGATGTTGGGTAGATAAGTTATATTTTCCTTTTCCTTTGTAAATACATGGAGGAAGCTCAGAGTGCCCTTTGTGATTTTTGATAATTAAAAAAAAGGCTTTATCTATTGTTAGTGATCACCTATCTATCCTTTCTTTATAATTATCAACATAAAAATAAAAACAATAAGCCTTTCAGTACTTTGCTCTTAATTATAAATTATGAATCAATAATTATCTAACTTTGTCGAAGAAATTCCAGTAGAAATAGACCAAACACAAAAAACCAGGAACTATGCTAGAAAGAGAAAATTAAGTTTTCTCTATTAGTTCCATAGATAATATGCCAAGAATATACATACATAACATAGGAATAGAATAATACGAAAAAGGAATGGTTTGAAAGGAAGAAAAATGTTTTAGAAAACAAAAACATCATAGCAGAAATCAAAAGTTAGTAAAAAGATGGAAGAGAAAACTTATTGGCTTAGAGAGTAAAACCAAGAAGAAGCTGTAGAAATACTTTGTAAATGTGAAACTAAAAAAAGAAACACTGAGATTCATTTTTTAATTTTTTTGTTTATTTGAGACAGGGTTTTCTATGCAGTTCAGGCTGGCCTTGAACTCACTTTGTTGCCCAGGCTGGCCTCAAACTCACAGTGATCCTCTTGCCTCAGCCTCCTGAGTGCTGGGATTACAGGTGTGTGGCCTGATGAAGCACTGAGATTCAGGAGTTGGGTTTCTAATTATCCAGGTTGGTGGTAAAGAAACATTTCAAACATAAAATAAATTCAGGTAGATGGAAAATTATGCAAATGAAAAAATAAATATCGACTTTTGGAAAATCAGATGTGTTTATAAGAGCATTATCATAGTATATTGCTGAACTCTATGGTATACAATGTTTTAGTCACAATAATTATAAATTAACTATACTTAAACACAGTTTAAACGATGAAATCAGGACTTTGGGGATTGGAGGAGGAGCGATAGTAAGTAAAGAGAGAAAAATCTTCAGCTAACATAACAGGATGTCAGTAGTTGATATTTGTATTTATTCAAGAAACAGTGGTAGAACTACACTTCTGTGAAATATAGAGATAATGACGTGGGATTTATTCTAATTCACGAATAGGACATGAGATGAAATGGGGGCTTCTATTTTTACTTACAAGGCTCAAGCTTTCAGATTTTTTTAAAAAATCTGTGAGTACATTAATCTAATTAAAAAATAAAAATACCACATTCTAGCTTATTAATTGCAATTATTATTTCATTTTCATAAGAATATGCAATTAAGAAGAATAAAAGAAGGGGACCCCTGCCTGTTGAGTTCTAGCATATGGGAAACCTAGGAGAGATGCATTGTACATGCTAAATTTAGCATCGAAACCCCTTTCTTTACTTCCTATAAATTTCCTGTTTCACAGGGGAAGTCCTTCTAGACCAAAATATGAATTTCCCTTTGCCGTGGAGGGTCTGAAAATAGCACTGGGGACAAATCAGGAGAGAGAGGCTGTCCTCGGAGTGAGGGTGAGGCGGTGAGCTGGGCATCTCCAGAGGGAAATAGGAAGAATTTTCACAGATTCACAGAAAAAGACCTTAATTGGTGTCTAGTGGTTTGAAATATTCTGAATTTTGCCACATGCTTGTAATTCCAACACTCAGGAAGCTGAGGCAGGAAGATTGCCATGAGTTGTAAGGCAGCCTGGGCTACATAGTGATTTCAAGGCCAGGCTGAACTACCCGTCTCAAAAAAAAAAAAAAAGAAATATTCTGAATTTTTAGAACATCAGATAAGTTTCAGTGTATGTAAGGATAAGGTGGTGTCTTGGCATGGTGAGGATATTCTAAACTTTTTCTTATATAAAAAAATCTTAGAGCATAAAATGTTTATGTTCCCACCTTACAAATGAAGAAAAAGCCAGATAAATGATTTTCCCATAGATAACAGAGATGACATAGCTCATTTTTGTCTGACTTCATTTTGTTACCTATATGAAGACAAATATAAATAATTTGAGGGTCATGTACAATTTTTGTTTGTTTGCATCCTCATTACCTTACTTAATGTATGACTGAGTTAGCTGTAGCATTTTAGATTAAAATTTCTGTCCTGGAGTGTTGGTCCTTTACCACTAGTACTGTTTCATTTCCAGTTCTTATGAAAATTCCAATTTGGATTAATATCTATGATTTATTAATATCCTTAGGAAAGTAGGAGGCATCAAGCTCAGAATATGTAGAAGGATGTCATTAGAATTTAGTTGTGTTATATTGTGGACTTTTACTATTTTACAGTTATTATTTGTTCTCAGTGATGGTGGTAATGATAAAGTTTTTGGCAACAAAATTATTTAAATAAAAATTAAATAAATGATATTTACTAGTGTGTGTAGATTTAGAAAAAAATCTATGAAAAAGGTAAGCAAATAACCGTAATTTGGGCAATGTCAATTTATAATATTTTCCTCTCTCTTCCTGTCTTTTGCGCTCAAAAGCAGTGAAATTACTTATCCATAGACAGAGAGATCCCGGGGACATGAAGCCTTCTGAATTCTGCAGAAAGACCAGAGAATAAGAAAGCACTGGCATTTCTCCTACTAAGTAAGATTTCTCTCTTTCTTTCTTTTCAAAAGAATAACTTGGGACATGTTGTCTTCCTAGATACAGGGCCATCGTCAACCCCATGGACATGCAGATGTCAAGCGCGGTGATGTGGACTTGTGTGAAGGCCGTGGGCATCTGGGTGGTCTCCGTGCTGCTGGCAGTTCCTGAGGCTGTGTTTTCAGAAGTGGCACATATTGGAAGTTTGGATAACAGCAGCTTCACAGCGTGCATTCCTTACCCTCAGACAAACGATTTACATCCAAAGATTCATTCAGTGCTCATTTTTTTGGTCTATTTCCTCATACCACTTGCTATTATTAGCATTTATTATTATCACATTGCAAAGACTTTAATTAAAAGTGCACATAACCTTCCTGGGGAATATAACGAACATACTAAAAAACAGGTAAGCCTGGTAGGGGTGTGTGTGTGTGTGTGTGTGTGTGTATGTTGGGAGTGTGCTGTTCAGAACCAGTAACTGGAATTTTGCAGTCTATTTCATGGGCTTTCCATTTTATGAATGATGAGGAGCATTTGGCTTGCACTAGTCTTAACTCAAAGGGGTGTTGGAAGGTTTCTAATGTGTGGTTTCTAGTCCTGCAAAGTTCCAGATGATGACTTATGTGACATCTGGGCCTGTATTGAGACCTGGAATTCCACCATGAGAAATTTAATGTATCTGAAGGCTTTTATTCACATGCAATTGTGTAGGCAAAGATCAACGTCATGAACCAGATGTTTTCATATATTAAAAATAAATTTATTTAATCATCGTTGCTTCTCCTACTTTCCCATTAAGGATAACAGAGTATGGCAGAAGGATGCAGGAGGAAATACCTTAGGGCATTGCCTGGGATCTGAGGAAGGTGCTTGGATAGAATACCAGAAAGGGAGGTCCTGGGAAAAGTAACGCAAAAGAAATTGAATGAGTGTGATCCCAATGTGGGTTGGTGTTGAAAATACTTGGCCTATTGCAAATGTATAACTTTCCCTATAAAGATTATATACACATGTATATATTTTTCCTTGCTTAAAGAATAGGTAGTATTAATTTCAGGTAAAACTAATTGTGTTGATCTACAAAAGGATAGAAAAAGCGTTTTTGTGGGAAAATATGTAGTTATTCACTTGTGTATTCCTAGCAAAGAACTTCTAAAGGATTCTGTTGGTACAGGGAAGGAAGGGGTATCTAATTTGAGGCAAAGAGAAAAATTACTGGGATATAAATAGAGTAAAAGTCTGCATCCTTGGGCCCTTTAACAACTGAAGAACCTGGTAAAGTTTTCTTGCATGGAAGATAACTTCCCTTAATTGATAACCATAGACACCAAAGCTTCACATCTGCCTTTAAGATTTTAAAAAGTCAACCAATCTTCAAAGACATGTTTGGATAAATTAATAGATTCATTCTCCAAATATCTGGCATTACTGCAGCCAAATATTCAGGCTGTAGGCTCATTATGCTGTTTCTGTATATAAATAGTTTTTTAAAATTTAGAACCTTGTAATTCAATTTAGACTTATTTATTTTTTTATATGCGGGTACCGGGAGTCAAACTCAGGACCTCGTGCTTGCCAGGCAGGCGCTTATGCCGCTGAGCTATATAACTGGCCCCAATTTAGATATTTAAATTTTGGCTCTTGGTTTCTGAAGTTGAGTTCCTTCTCCTTGTTTTCCCCATGGCTTTGGTTCTGCCTTGTTTTTGTTAATTTCTCTTTGGGATCTATAAACTCTGGCTGGGTACGTGGGTCTTGGCATCTGTGAAGAACTCATCTGAAAACTACCAGCCTGATTCTATTTTGAGATCTCCAGCTATAGACTGCCATGGAATTCTCACAACCATGCTCTACCTGCTTAGGGAGGATATTGTTGAGTAATGAACAAACTTCACAAGTGACCTCCTTAACACTGACAGGTTATCTGACTTATGTCACAGGGTACATCTGGACTACTACATTCTTCTCCCTAATATCATCTAAGTCCAATCCTAAAACCTTTCCAGTCTTCTCTGGAATATTCCACTTGATGATCTCAGAAAATATCATGATGACTATTATTAGTGTCTTCTGACATTACATTTTTATATTTGTGTTGCCTTATGTAAATATTTAAGCATACTGGGAAAATATGAGCTAAATCTTAGACTGCACATGTTAGAAAATTATTCTCATATTACAAATATTAATGTTGGATATTTGAATTTTGTCTAGCAAGTCCCTAAAGATCATCTTATAAGGCAGTAAACAATATGTAAATTTTATGAAAGAAAGAAAATGTACTTTTATTTGTAAAGATAACCCAGCATAGTAATACTGTGTTCAGTTCTAGTAAATTCTTTTGGTTTATGTGAGTCAAGAATTTAAATCTCAAGTGCTGTGTGTGTGTGTGTGTGTGTGTGTGTGTGTGTGTGTGTAGTAATGTTTAAAAAAGTGAAGCTCTGTTTTAACAGATCAATTCTTCCTATTTAAATGTCCTGGTTAAAAAAAAAACCCTAATCACGAATGTATTCTGGTTCATTAAATTAGTACACTTAATTGACATGGAAATGATTTTTATTTCTACTGAACACAATGAAACTTTAAGCAGAAGAAAAATAGATTTAAAATTTGACAATATTTTAAGATCACAGTTCTAACATGAACAGATAGCCACTTATTAATAATTTACCATCCAGTCTTGTATAAACTATTAAATAGTTTAGAATGGAATTGGTATAGCAAACAAAATAGCCTTCATCAAACTATTAAAATAATCATTTTTTAAGGAAAATAATCATATACTTTGGATGTATTTTCATGCTACAAATTTTACTGTTTTTGTGACATGATAAGTTTTGGATGTGGCTGGCTCCAAACATTTTAAGCAAAGAAATCATTTCCTTCTCTTTACAGATGGAAACACGGAAACGCTTGGCTAAAATTGTCCTGGTCTTTGTGGGCTGCTTTATCTTCTGTTGGTTTCCAAATCATATCCTCTACATGTATCGGTCTTTCAACTACAAGGAGATTGATCCATCTCTAGGCCACATGATCGTCACCTTAGTTGCCCGAGTTCTGAGCTTTTGCAATTCTTGTGTCAATCCATTTGCTCTTTATCTACTCAGTGAAAGCTTCAGGAAGCATTTCAACAGCCAGCTGTGTTGCAGAAAGAAGCCCTATCCAGAGAGATCCACCAGTTACCTACTCAGCTCTTCAGCAGTGCGTATGACATCTCTGAAAAGCAATGCCAAGAACCTGGTGACCAGTTCGGTTTTATTAAATGGGCACGGCACAAAACAGGAAATGGCACTGTGAATATGAGTATTCGACTGACTACTTGAGAAGAATGGACTAACTTTTCTGTTCCTATTGAGCAAAGCAGAATTAATTGGTCCACTTTTACTGTTGCTCAGCTAATTCATTAGACTATTTCATGACTGACTCAGAAAAGCTAAGCATTTTTCTCTGAACAGAACCTTACATTATAACACATAATATGTATATATATATTCACAGAAACACACATGCATCTCATTAAAGTGACTCAAAAGCAATTTAATATGTGTATAAATCAATACTGCTTTAAGATTTTGTTTTTTTCTGGAACAAACTGTAGCATATTTACCTTAAACTTGTCTTATTTTAAGCTTAAAATAACTTCTTATTTTGACTCAGTGATTCAATGAGGCATAATGTTCAAGCCCCTATTATTTGAAATGGAAATCATATTTTCCTGGTGGACAAATTTTATTCATAACTAGTACATATTATATAAGAAAATTCAATGTATAATCTTGTACAACTTAATCTTATATCAATACTATTTATTGTGGCATTTTGTGTGATTAATCACAGTTTATAGAAATAGCTCATATCTGTTAACTTTCAGGTACTGTATGTGATTAAAACATGCAATGACATTTGTATTATGAATTGTAAATAAGTATCACATAAAATGGCTTACTTATGAATGTAAAACAGATTCCAAATTGCAAAATGATGACTCAGAAACTTGCACGTCCATATTTGTATAAATTCTTAAATCCTTAACAGTTTGGGTTGATTCTGTGTAGATGTGATAAGATTTGTAAGATGCTTTTGCATTCTCATCCTGTCTTGCAATAGCCAGCTGACAAGTGTGTGGGATCTCACTTAGGCAATTTTTCTCTGCACGATATCACATATATTTTCTGAATAAATGTCCTGATTTGTGTCAGCAATCATGATCTTGATTAAATAACAAAAGCTACCCTCTTAAGTATGCATCAATAAGTCTAATATGAATCAATATGTTTCTTTTTCCAAATTTACTGAGATAACTGTTAGTATAGTAACGTCCTCCTTAAATAACTCTAATTCATACTATTTAGATCGGAACTATTCAGTTGTATATAGGAATCAAAAAAATAAAAACAATCAAATTGTTTACCATTTGATAATAATGATAATGATAATGAATAATAATCTAATATTTTCTGTGTTTTAGGCATAGTCTAGGGGCCATATATTTATTATTTAACTTAATCTTCAGAATAATCACTGAGGCAAACTATCGAAAGACCATATTTTGACAGGGTACGAAGTTACCCAATTCAGAGAACATCTTTATTCAAAGGAGTACACAATTTTGCAAATTAAATGAAAACATCTTGTCATGTGAACACTGGCAGGGCCTCAAATTTAGACTTCATTAACTTCATTGTAAATTCAACTGTGAAGTATATTGTTATTATCTATATTTTATAGATTAGGAAATTGAAGCTCACAACTATTAAATAACCCAAAGAAGATTATTCAGCCATGTGAAAAGTTGGGTTATAAAACCAGATACTATATCATGGTGTGTACACTTCTCCACTCCACTACCACTCAGGTGTGGTTTGAATATTTGTTATTAACCTTTGGGCAAGCTAAGATTCACATATCATGAACTCACACAATATTATTCACAAGTTTTATATATTTTTAAAGACTTTACAAATCTTTGAAGCCCCATCAATTGAAATTAAAGGATTCACATCTCCAAATTAAGAATTCTTGGTTGATGCAGAATCTTTTTATTTGATAGTTTTGAAAGGTTGGCAGATATACATGAAAGATTATAGGGTATATACATATATATCTTGTATGATCCTTTTAGTTTAATATATATGCACGCATATATCTTGCATATATATAAAACATTGCAATATAGATGCACACATATTTTGTAAGACACACGTTTATGATACCATATTTATGTACAAAACTAAAAGGATATATGCATATACTAACTATAAATACTGATAATTTAGAGTTTAAGAGAATGAAGTTGCTATAACCTGAAATCAGATTTATTTTGCACAATGAAAACTATTTATTAATGAAATACAAAAAATTTCCTTACACATTTTGTGAAAAAAGTTTTTCTGTAGTGACAATTGAGTACTAATGGCACCACAGATTTCAATTTTCCTTTTTAAAAACCAGTCTTAAGAAGAAGCACATATCTGAACATGTGATGTTATCAAATTTGGGCTGCATTTAAATTTTCTCTTCTGGTAGTTTTATGTTGATATTGAATTCAGAATTTTTTTAAACATTAAACTCTGTTTTTTAGAGATTGGTCAATATTTTGGGCTCTTTTTACAAATTAAGCAGATTGAAGATTATCAGTGCAAACTGTTTTTTAAATTTGGCTCTTGTACTCTACTCTTAGGTTATGATCCTAGCTCACTAACTGTTAGGATTTCTCATTTTCAAGAAGTTTTGTAAATTTTGTCATTTTCTCAAGTACTCTGTCTTTGGAACAGATACTCAAAATTTACTACTTTGGCACATATATTACAATGTGAGACCATACTGTATATATATAGTATAATGAAAGTAAATGTTTAATAATTGAATTTGTCATACACTTTCCAAGTCAAACAAAACTTCATGCTTTACATAAATATATCCACAAGTACACATATGAGATTGAGTTCATTAAAATTTGATATTAAGCTTCAGCATTTGTTAGATTTTATATATATTTAGTTTTGTTTTACAAAAATGTTTATACAGATGGTCGTGAAAATGTACATGATTGCTCCACTTTACAATTGTGCAAAAAAGAAATGTGTTTAGTAGAAACTGTGTTTGAATTTTGAATTTTGTTTTTTTTCTGAGGTGGCGATGTATAGTACCATACTCTTTCTGGATGCTGAGCAGCAGCGGAGAGCTGAGGCTTCTAGTCTACCACGTGATCACCAGGCTAACTGGGCCATAGTGTTCTCTGCAGTGTACTATACTAAATAAATTATGAGGTATTCAACGCTTTATTACAAAATAGGCCTTTTATTGAAAGTTTTTTTCCAACTTTAGGCTATTGTAAACATTTTGAATGTATTTAGGGTAGGCATGGCTAAAGTATGTTGCTCTGCAAGCTAAGTGTCTTAAATGCATTTTTGGCACATTTTCAACTTATAATGGGTTTGTCAATGGATTCATTAGGACGTCTTGTAGGTTGAGAAGCACCTGTAGTTGTTGAAGGTATTTGAGGATTTCATGGCTCTTGGTACAGTTTAACTGTGTTCCTCAAGTTCATGTGTTGGACATTTAATCCCCAATGCAGCAGTGTTAAGAGATAGGACCTTTAAGAGGTGATTAATACATGTGAGCTCCGACCTCAAAATGGATTAATTCTGCAATCATGGAAGTGAGTTCATTATCACATCCTTACAAGGATGAGCTCGACTTCCTTCCCTGTCTCTTGGACCCTGTCTAGCCCTGTGATGCCTTCCACCAGGTCGTGGTGCAGCGAGGTGGCTCTTGCTGGGCGTGACACCTTGATCTCAGAGTAGTTTAGCCCCCAGAACTGTGAGCCAAACAAACTTTTGTTATTTAGTCAGCCAGTCTGTGGTGTTCTGTTAAAAAACAGACTAAGACAGCTCTTATTCCCAATTATGTTAAAATAAATTGGAGGATCGCCTGAAGTTCAAGGCCAACCTGGACTACATAGTGAGTTCAAGGCCAGCCTGCAATACATAGTGAAAGCCCGTCTCAAAACAACCAAATAAGCAAATAAATTATTCCTAAATTTATCAATGAAACACACCTGGCAGAAATAAACCAATCAAATTAGAAATATTAATTAGAGGTAAAATAAAACTGCCAAACATACATTGATTAAAATAGACCTATAAAAAGGTAATCACTTACTCATTTGTATAATTCTGCCTTGTAGTATCCTATGCAATATTTCAACAATTATTTATGAAAAATATATGTAATCTGGTAATATCTATGGTAATAGAGAGAAATTTCACCAAATTCTTATTTTTAATGTAGACAATAAGATATGCTCTTTTATGTGAATGTCCTTTTTAAAATCAGGAGTTGTTCAAACAAAATACAAGAAGATAGGATCCTTTGAATACTTCAGACCACAGACTCTTACCCTTCAGTTGTCTTGCTGGTAAAATGGGTTAGCAACATTATAAAGATTAAATTATGTAATGCATGTTACATTATCATGCATCATGTGGCATAATATTAAGTGTTCAGTGAAGGTAATTCTTATCATCATATTTAAAATTGCTTTTCCTCATGTAATAAATTAATAAAAAATTATTAAACACTTACTATGCGCTAGATATAGTACTATATCATTTATATGAATCATCATATCAATTGATAAAGAAGGCAATAATCTAATTCCCATACTGTGTATAAAGAAACACGGTAAATAAAAAGGTAAGATATAGGAAGATGAGCTTATTGTTGAGCTCTTACTTGTCTTTAAATTCATATAGAGTCATGCAGTGGATAACAACATTTCATTTGATGGACTGCATATACTACATATGCTATAAGATTATATCCTTTAGTAATGTCATCGCCGTCTTTGTTTGTTTATGTATGCTTCATGGTGTTTGTAGAATGGTGAAATCATCTAATGCTGCATTTTTCAAAATATATTGTTATTAAGCAACACACGAATGTATTTTGTCTATTGTAAAGGCTTTCATGAATCTCAAATTCAGATAATGCATTGAAAGATAGAAAAGATAGAAGTATGTCAATAATTTCTTGGTGAAATTAACAGGTCAAGGTTATATGACAATGAAAGAAATAATGAATGGTTCTCTTTTAATGTTATCATTCTTAGAAGAAGAAAAACAGCTTAAATTCTGTGTTACTTGTGAACACTTTTACAAAAATGGATTTCATATATAAAAGTGTGGCACCATAATTTTATTTCACAGTTTTTCAATTTTGTGCATGCTATATAAAAAGTGGAGAGAAAAATAAGTATTTGGAACTTTTTTGATACCAAAACATATATTCAATTTGACTATTCATTTGTTAAACATATATGTGTTTTTATAATTCTATAGAGCTATAAAATAGTTAATGGAATTTGGACAAGTATAGCATTTACTGGCTCCATTGCTCATGCATAAAATATTTCTAAGTCTCTAAGAAATGAAATGTTTCTACCACTAGGCCTATTTTAAAATAGATTAGGCATACATTTTTCAGCTTGAAATAAATTAACGTATGTATATGTTTTCCTTACATTTTCCAAAACAATAGGGGAGGATTCTGAGAAAATATGGTCAGTTTTGGTGCAGAAAATAATTTTGTAAATTTATAAAAGAATAAAATGAAGATAACTAACAAAAGTCAGGTTATAAGTGCATCTGTAATTAACATTAGAAGCAACATTTCTTATAGGTTGTGTTTTCAGCATTTTACATCATTTTGTTCTCTAATTTATTTTGCCAAATTAATCCATGTGCTCTATTTTTTCCATATATTGTATCTTACCATAGTTTTAAACAGGAAGTTTCTTATATACAGAGGCAAGTCTTAATATATATTGGTCAATTTGTGTTTGAATTGCTATATAGCAAAACTTAACCAAGATTTCTTTTCTGGGAACTAACTCTTCTGTTGGGAAATAGATGGATAATTACCCAATTTTCTGCATAGCTGAAGAATAATATAAATTTCACTCACTTAGGAACTTAAAAAGTATTTTACAAAATATTTAATGATACTCAGCAGAACAATTTGAAATGGGAAACCTGTAATCACTGGAAGTGTCTTGGCATTGTAGATAATCAAATATGAAAATCAGATATTAAAATGTTTGAATTGTTGTTTTCATATACTAGAAAAATTAGAGATGGGCCTATTATTAAAAATTATAATTTTCTGCTGAGTGTTAGGAATCTGTTTGCTCCTAGATGTAATATTCTTTTTTTTTTTTTTTTTTTTTGTGGGTACCGGGGGTCGACCTCAGGACCTCACATGCCAGCAGGCGCCCGTGCCGCTGAGCGATATCACTGGCCCCTTTTTCGTATGTGGGTTCTGGGAGTTGAACTCAGGCCCTTGCGCTTGCCAGGCAGGTGCTTACACCGCTGAGCCATCTCACCGGCCCATCCTAGATGTAATATTCTATTGCATGCACTTAGCTAAAAAGTGTAAACAAATTCCGAGTAGTATGATCCATCTCTTAGTATATTGCATATACTTATTTATATGCATACATAAAAGGAGGCTTTTTTTTTCTTGTTCAGGACGTGTTCTTATGAGAAAACCCCTACTAGTCATTTTAATGCCACCCCTTGTCTTCAGACTTTTCCATCCTCATGAGAGCAGGTTTCTCCACGGCACAGCAAGAAGAGCTAGCTCAGTCCAACAACTACATAACATCGTGTAGATACTCAAAAAATTCAATGGCGAACAGAGTTTAATGTGGACTTATAAATCTCATTAAAAACATAAATTAAACCCATTTAACAAATTACCAACAGCAGTGTGATTTCTGCTTGGATGTTTAACCAAATATTTTGCTTGGAATTAACAAGAACCATCTAAAAATGCATGCTGAAATTCAGGTGTTTGATCTGTCTGCTTTAGTTTTGGCTTTCTGCCTAAGCTATAATAAACTGTCTAGAATATTTAAAAATTAGAACTCATTTCTCCTCTCTGGAAGTTTGCCATGTAACAGACTAATGAAAGGAAGTGCTATTTGAATAAAATGGTTTGGCATACCTCACTGTACAGGACAGGGGGATACATTATATTTCAGCAGACTTATTTATTAAAGAACAAATACTAGAAACAAAAAACAAAGACAAATGTTTGAACATATAGAGCGCTTTTTAGTTTTTTATTCAACATGAATCTCAGTCTTAGAATATTATACTCATTTATTTTTAATTAATAAAATATTACTTAAGAAAATCAAGGTAGAGAATTTACACACTTCGGGACAAACATTGCAAAGTAACTTGAGGTAACTTCTACAATCTTCTTGGATTTTTAAGTTGGGAGATTTCAACTTAAATCATCTCATAATTATACCCCCCACACAATTTCTTTAGAGTATTTAACATATAAATATCACTATAAATATAATTTCCTGCTAAAATAATTGTATAATTTTTAATTCAAAATTGAAATCTTAATATGTGTGAAGAATATTTTACTTTTCCCTCTGAGGTCATTCAAACTAGCAATAAAATTAGATTACTTGATTTTACTACCTTAGAGCCCAGTTTTCCCTTCGTTAGTTTCAGGTATAATGAACATTTTTTATTAGAAAACAAAATTTTTGAAGATAACAAAATTGTGTATATTACAATATAGTGGCATGGCAGTCTATACTAGGATTATTTAAGCCATTAGTGTAATTGTCCCAAACAGAATCCGCCACTTGGATTTCTAAGGTGTATGTTAAAACACTTTGCCTGCGACCTTGAGTCTTCAGCTCTAAGTCGAATGCTCTTCTTTTCTGTTTTTTTGTCGTGGTGGTAGAGAGTGTCATCGGGACGTATCTATTAGGAAGGATGTTAGTATATATAATAATAATACCCATCTTGTGATTCTTACAGTTTAAAAAACCAACCTCAATAAAAAGTGCTTTCTGTGTTAAACTAATATTATTCTTTCAGGCCTTAATGAATTAAATGTCAGAAGCAGGGAATTTACTGGTAATTTTCTTTAAATCTCTTAATGATAATTCAGCAACATACAGACTATGGGAATGTGCAGAATGGCAGAATTTTTTGGATATCCACTTAAAAGGATAATTAATTTAATTAAAATGAACTAAAAACAGTTTCAATATGTTTTCCCCTTTTGATCTCATAATTTATAGAATAAATGTTTTGGATTTATTTTGAATGTAGAGCTCCTGAATGAGTGAATGCTTACTTGTACAATAGTCAGAGGTCACTGATTACAATTATTTCAACTATTGAAGGTTTACATTTTTTTGTGTGTGTGGGTACCGGGGGTCAACCTCAGGACCTCGTGAGCCAGCAGGTGCCCTTGCCACTGAGCGATATCACCAGCCCTTTTTCTCGTATGTGGGTTCCAGGAGTTGAACTCGGGCCCTCGCGCCTGCCAGGCAGACGCTTAGGCCACTGAGCCATCTCACCGGCCTGAAGGTTTACTTTTTAATTACTTGATTTAATAAATAAAAAATCTCAGTGCATCATGAATTAATGATTTTTCTTGTAATGACATCATAAAACTAGATTTTGAGGGTGTTATCTGAGAAAAATACACAAGCAAAATATATGAAATTCATGTTTGCTTGCATAAATCCTATTTCAGAAATTAGAAGTCTATAAATATTAGAGAAAATTGAAATAAAATTGAAGTGCTCTCTTCAGTTACAAATATTCTAACTAAAAACTCCTCAGTTTTGATTTCAACTGTACATTCTAAGAAAACAATGTATTACCTTTGCCATATACATTTTTGAGAGCAAGAAAGAGTATTTACTTCAATATTCAGTATGTGAGAAGTCACTTTTGCTTCCGCAGTTTAATTGTTTGATACATCATAGTGTTTGTTGAATGTATGGATTATTTACAGATTTCATGTTCATGTAACTGTCTTCTTTAATAATTAAACTAGTTTAATGGAAAGTATTCCTTCATCTATTTTCTCCAGAGCTATATTTTATGATTTAATGTATAATCATATCAGTATTATCTATCTTTTCTAATGGAAAGATTATAAAAGTGGTGACAAATGAAAATATCTTAAAAAATTTTCATGATATAGTGCATGACAAAGCGAGAAGTGGATCTGGCATCTTAAAGCAAAAATTGCCTCACTCAATTGATCTTTAAAGTATATATTTCATTCCATTTACATACATACTGTATGGCAGGACAGTACAGGATTTTTGTGTTCTAGAAACTTCCAAACAATAGAATTTTGACAGTAGCAGACATCTGTATTGAAAACATCCACACAATCATCTTTTTTTAATTCTTTGGTGCTTCGAAAAAATATCAATTTGCTTATGTGAGCTTTCCATTGGCTGAGTTAATTATAAATAAATTATTTAATTAGCCTACTTTTCTCACATTTTTCTAAGACTGAGTTTTCTGAAAGTTTAGGAAGTCATTTTTCTTCCTGTTTATCTATTTTCTAATCTTGATTAAAGAAAAATAATGAGTTCATAATATCTTTATCTAAACAAATGATAATTCTGTCATGAGCTTTTAGGAATAATAATCATTGCAGGTAATATCAGTGAAAGATTTAGGAACTTGCTTGTTAGAGATACAAGATAGGAGACAGGAACAAGAGCAATACAGAAAAAGAATTGCCTTTTTATGTATAACTCCTTGTGAAAAGAGGAGTTATACATATGGTTCTTTTTAACACCATAAATATTCATGGAGTAAGACAAAAATTGGAAATATATTTAATGAAAATTTATTTTATTGGATATTTTTCTTTACCAAGGAAATACTGTCAAATGTTACACATGCTAGCTTTCATGTATTTCAAGAGCATTCTCTTGTTTTAATATGAGCTATTAGCCATCCCTAATGCATTCTTTTATGGAAGGTCTAGAGTACTTTAGAAACTTCCCCTTATTGTTGTAGTTAATAAATCATTTCAGAACTTACGAAACACACAAGGAAGAATTGTTTGCTGTTTTCATTTGCGGTGAAGTCTTTGAAGAAAGACCTAAGCCTTAAATAGAATCAGCCAACTAAACTAGAGATGGGGGTAGATACAAGATTGATTCAGAAGTAGCTGTCAAAGTTGTTGGATAAGGAAAGGGAGTGAGATGGAAAGAGCCTCACCATCAGCTGTTGCTAAGACAGAAAGTGTAGGAAAGAATTCTTTTGGTAGGGTTGATTTGTTTAGGATGAAATACAGAATCAGTTGAAGTCCCAAATCCATGATGAACTGTAGTGTCCTGGGCTGAACAGTCTGCTTGGACATGAGGAGAGATTTCCATTTAAAGGTCAGAAAATAAAAGAAAAAGTGGGAGGAGGGGTTTTTGAGTGGCTATAACAGTCATTTTAAAAGTTTTGGTTTAGAGGGTGATTTTTCTGTGAAGAACCATAGCTTCTGGGTGGAGCTTTGACAAGGGTGGCATCTATGATCCAGACCTGCAAATTCCCAGGTCTACGTGACCGTGTGCTCTGGGTATTTTAGGGTCATCTCAAAGCTATGTTTGTAGCTAACTAATCATTCCCAAACTTGATCCTTTCTTTTCTTCTACCTTTTGGTAAATGTTATACCTCCCACCCTCACTGAAGGAAAATGAATTCTACAGTGTCACCCTAAATTTTTCTTCCTTTACCTCTTGACATAGAATCTATCAGCAAGTCCTATTGCTTCTGTTTCCAAGATACATCTAGCATCTCTTGCTCTCTTGATTTGAACTGTTATCAGATACTCTAAGTGACCATTTCCTTTGGCCTAGGCTAATGCAATAAGCCCTTAATTAATCTTCCTGTTTTCATTCTAGTCTAGATAAAATTCATACTCCGCACTGCAAATAAATTAATGATGAACCTAAATTAGATCCTGATACAATGCTGTTTCCCAATACACTTGGAATAAAATAAAAACTCTGCTTACCCTACAGGATTTTGCCCCTGACTCTCTTTTCAAATTCTACCTAACTCACTGAACCTCAGCCTCACTTTCTCAGCAAATAAACAGGATCCCAATTCAATACAATTGTGCTTGTACTTTGTGTGTGAAACTTTCTTTTGTGAGCTACCCAGGAAGCCAGGGAAGCTATCTGTGATCACTCTACCCATTCCATCATTCTACCATATTACTATGTCCTGATTTAAATTCTTGTAGTACTTATCTTGTTTCTTTACTGACTTCCTTATATGGTTTTCCTCTTCCATCTTGAATATAAATCCCACAAAAGCAGGAACTTATTTATATTGATAAGCACAATATCCAAGGACTTACAACAGTTCCTGGATCATAGCTTAATGATTTTGTTGTTCACTAAATGATTGCAGACTGAACAAATTTAGGTACGAATGGTATTGGTTTGGGAGGTGAGGAGGGGACCTGGAGATAATGGTAGAAACATTTTGTGCAATACCTCAAGGGGACAATCCCATGATTTCTCATTCTTACTTGTGTGGAAGCCCTTCTATTGAGTAGGCATTAGATTATAATTGATCCAACTCCATGAAGTATTAGACGTGTCATTATCTAATCCTATGCTTCTGTCCTCTGTACAACTATGCCGAGGTAAACATGCAATCCTCCAGGTCAGATAGCCATAGAATTTGGAAATTTGGCCTCACAAAGCATGGAGATTTGTGTGAAATATCACTTGGGTGACATCTTTTTGAAGAAATGGCAAGGGCATTAAGGAAAACTAAAACTTTTGTCCTAAAAACCACATGAAAAACTCATGCCTTTATATTTGCCTCATCTTTATATATTTTGAGGTTTGAAATGAGAAGCTTCCCAGTAATGTTTTATAATCCTAAAGGGTCCTTTTTGTAGGTCCCTCTGTGAGGCAGCATTGTGCCTACTATAACTGGATGGATAATCACTGATTTCCACTATATCTGTATGAATATATCTGTATTTGGTGGTTTGGCAGGTTACCTTTGAAGGAAATACCTGAAGCAGTTACTTCTTCTTCTTTTTTTTTTTTTTTTTTTGGGTACTGAGGGTCGACCTCAGGACCTCGCGCGCCAGCAGGCACCTGTGCCACTGAGCGATATCACCGGCCCTTTTTTTTCATATGTGGGTACCGGTTGTCGAACTCAGGACCTTGCGCTTGCCAGGCAGGCACTCATGCCACTGAGCCATCTCACTGGCCCTGAAGCAGTTACTTCTGAAGAAAATAGATTTATTTTGGCTTAGAGTTCTGGAGGTGCAAGGTTGAGGGGCTGCAATTGGTGGTGGTCTTCGTGTTGGCAGATTCCAGAGGCAGTGCAGGGCCTCCCAGGAGACAGGGACTGTGTATATCTGCCTGTCTGACATTTGTTCCTCTTCTTTTAAAGGCAACAGAATTGAATTGTGGGGGCCCCACCCTGTTGACCGTATGTAGTCTTAAGCACCCCCTACCACTTCTAAACATTATAGTTTGATTAAGTTTCCACTCTCTTAGTACAGTAAATCTAGGACTTTGGGGGAAGTCATCAACTTCCTCACGAGTTTGGGAAAGGTAGTGGGGAGCAAACCATATTTAAGCTACAGCAAACTTCTTCAATTCCTGTGGACTTATAACTAAGTATTGTTCTGTCTGATGGTTCCATACAGTGAGGGAAAGGAAAAAAAAATGTATCATTGTGTAATGTAACTTTAAATAGTATTAAAGTTTGATAAAATAGTTATAAATCAGTTTTCTAAGACTATGTGTACAATTTAGGAAAAAGTCTGTCAAATGTCTTTCAATTAAAATGCTTTAATGATTGGATATGGTTGACTGATTAGAATGCATACAAGACACTATGTGTGCTGTGACATGTGTTTCTGACTTACTTAGCTACTGTGCTTGCATTGAAAATTCTGAAATTTTGAATGCTGTTAATCTCTTACTTTGTATGATTTACCACCCTCTTACGGATGAATTTTTTTTTTTTTTTTTTTAGCCTCTGGGATTTATGCTGCCAAAAGAGTTGGTACTGTATTGTAGCATACAGCTTCAACACCAGATAATTTTTCTTGATAACTCAAGCTTCTTTTCTTTTTGTTTTATTATGGACTTCTTTGCCTGAACTTGAATAGAGAATTTGTCTTTAATTGCTAACTTGATTACTCTTCTGGAGGGGAAATATAAGCAAAATTTCTTAGATCTGGACTTCCTAAATAAAATATAATAAAATTTATTTTTTTAAAAATTTATGAAACAATGAGTATGCAGTGGCACTCTATTATGTTTTAAGTATGCGGTATAAAAGAGAGATGGTCAGAAGATTCTTAGTTGTCAGAAATTTCCAACTAACTCAAGCAGAAGGAAAATCTTTGGGACAGATATTGAAAATGACCAAACTAAATGAAAACTGGAAAAATGAAAAGAACTGTGGATAAGAGATAAAATTTATGCAAGATAGGCAAATTTCTGAAGTGTCCAGGAATCACAGACCTTATAGGAAAAAGTGGATGTTATAACCAAGAAAGCAGAAAATATCACGTATAATATAATGATGGTCCTGTTAAAGAAATAAAATGTAGATAAAGAGAGTATCAATGTAGGGGTGGGAATTTGAAAAGATGTCTGATGTTTAAGATGACAGGAAGAATGAAAAGCAGCCTTACAGTTCGGTTTTTAAAAAATGTTATCAATATTGTTCGATCACTTGTAACTGAAGAATCTGACTGATACCAAGGGGGTGAGGGACAAAGATAGGAGCAGTACAAGTGAGGGGAGTGTTTTATGCAGAAGAAATAGCACACTGTGATGGCAAAGAACCCCCAAAAAACAAAAACAACTGAATATATTTTATGGGTTCAAAGGAGGCCGAGGCAGAGTAAGAGAGGTGGAGGGTAGAGTGAGATGAGATTTGGGAATCAAGCAGTAGTCCAGTCATTCCAGATTTTGGAATTTATTTGAGTTGAAATTGGAGGTTTTAAAGAGTTTTAATCAATGCACTGTGTATTTGTTATTTATTGTTATAAAAGATTACTGTGCAGAAAATAGATTAGGGAGAAATAGGAGATGAGTAAGGTGCCTACTCTGATACGTACTACACACGCTGGAGATGTGTCTTGTATCAGCACAGTGGCAATGCAGATCTGAAAGAGGTGGCAGAATTTAAGATACAAATGGAAGAATCTGCACGGGGATTAGTTGATGGATTTCACGCTACTTTTAATATAGGGAACTTCAGTACTTGAATAGGGAAGTTTTTCTTATGTGTGTGATACTAGAATAATATATAATTATTCTAGACTCTTTTGACTACAAATGATGAAAGTTTAATTAAAATTAGATTTTAAAAAAGAATTTATTGGCTCATATGATTGGGAAATCTAACTTTGGATTAGGGCCTTAGGCAAAACTGTATGCAAGCCATAGATGGTTTATGAATTTTGTATCAACCTTATTTCTGTTTCAGCCATTTTTTTTAAAAAAGTACACTGTTTGCCTTCAATGATCAGTCAACATGATACAGTCCGCCCCAGGTTAAAAATATCAGAAGAATCTGAGAAATTTCCTCATCTACAGTGAAGTCTTTGAGAAAGATTTTGAGAACTCTTGGGTATCAATCTGCAGCAGTGATCAAGCACTGTGTCTAAGGACTCGTGCATGCTCCTACCTCCAGGGGGAGCAGCAGCTGTTCTCCTCACAGAAGTGCCGTGCACTGCTTACTGTGCATACCAAAACAAGCAAGTACATGAGGAAGCAGACGAACAAAGCCATGGCAACGTGCCACAACTATACAGAATAGCCTGTGAAAAAGACAAAAATAGTCCTTGAAAACCATGAACTGACCTGTCCTCAAACCAAACCTTTTGTGTTTTCCTGTTGGACATAAACAATTTTGCAGAACATTAATATTAGACAAGGTCATGCTGTAAGCATGATGGATCAAGCAAAAGTGATACCATTGTGTAATCACATCTAAACACAGAGCATGTACGTTGTCCAAGCCACAACATTACCCAAAGTTTTCTGTCCTGGCTGAGTATCTCCTACCTCTTTATCAATTAGTATCTGTCTAAAGTTGTGTATTAAAATACCCAGTCATGAAATTATTCTTGGTTCCTGATATCTTCTGGTCCTGAACCATGTCCTGCTCCTTTAATTCCTCATTTTTCAAATGTTAGCTTGATAGTCTCCTCTGCCAACCCAAGTAAAGTTATCTCTTACTTGTATATATCCACCTTTATTAGCTTTACACAATTTGTCTCAGTATCTAGGCTTCTTGTTCTTTTATTCATTACCTTGTCTATGTTTCTTTTTTCTAATGCTGTGGATGGAACCCAGGGCCTAAGCACATGTTCTACCACTGGGCTACATCTCCACCCTTATGATCTGTTTGTCTCTTGGAATAAGAATTCCATGAAGGCTGGAATTCTCTTTTTTTTGGTGGGTACCGCGGGTCGACCTAAGGACCTCACGCGCCAGCAGGTGCCCGTGCTGCTGAGCGATATCACCGGCCCTTTTTTTTTAGTATGTGGATTCTGGGAGTCAAACTCAGGCCCTCGCGCTTGCCAGGCAGGTGTGTATGCCGCTGAGCCATCTCACTGGCCCTGGAATTCTTTTTGTCATGTCCAGAGATCTCCAATGTCTATTATGGGGATTTGGATTTAGTAGGTTCTCAACAAATGTTTATTGATTTCATGAATGAAAAGGTGAATGAAATCAATTGGGTATCTAGTTTGAAGAATTAATCTTCTTTTGGATGGAGGTGAAAATAAACACAAGTAATTACAATATTTTGAGAAATGCATTAGAAACGACAAGAAATATACAAATAGAGGGAATCTAGGAGTTGAAAGTTCTGTAGTGCTGGATTATTAGAAAAGGCTTGAAGAGCTGGTCGAATTTAAACAGTGCTTTGAAGGAGAGTTTGGATTTAATAAGTCGAAATCTGGGATGAGATAATAGCGAGTGGAAGGAATATTGTTAGATTAGGCAAATCTCAGTAAGGGGATGAGTCTATTGCACAGACTTCTCAAATGGAGTTGCAAGAGTTGGGAAGACAAATTGGTTTCAGACTGTGCACAATTCTAAAGGTAGTTAAAACTGGATCCTACATAGCAAGTTAAGGACAACTGTTGATTTTGAGCAAAGGTCTGACTTAAGTGGAGCTTTCACTCCAAGTAACAAATATGAAAGTAGCATGTAGGGTGGTTGGTAGAGGGGAGAAGTTCTTAGAAAAACGAGTGGGGGATTGAAATTATTGCCTAGAACAGTGCAGATGAGAAGCTGTGTGGACTTAAATTAGGGAATATAAGAGATAACTTAGAGATAAATCAAGTACATGGATTATTTAATAGATTAGGTAGAACTGTACTAGCTGCTTATTATTATTATTTTTTTGTGGGTACTGGAGGTTGAACTCAGGACCTTGCACACCAGCAGGCACCGTGCTACTGAGCGATATCACCGGCCCTTTTTTCGTATGTGGGTTCCGGGAGACGAACTCGGGACCTCACGCTTGCCAGGCAGGCGCTTATGCCGCTGAGCTATCTCACCAGCCCCTAGCTGCTGATTTTTTTAATACTTGCCTGTATATCAAACTTCTGGCTGGTTACAATTAGTTTTTTTTTTTTTTTTTTGAGAAAATCTGTAGGGTGGAAAGTTATTTGATCTGGAAAGAGAGCAAGGGCACTTTGACAGATTTTTTTTTTTTTTTTTGTGGGTGCCGGGGGTCGACCTCAGGACCTTGCACGCCAGCAGGCGCCCGTGCCGCTGAGCGATATCACCAGCCCCTTTTTCGTATGTGGGTTCCGGGAGTTGAACTCGGGCCCTCGCGCTTGCCGGGCAGGCGCTTAAGCCGCTGAGCCATCTCACCGGCCCACTTTGACAGATTTTTAAACTTCAGAGAGAAAAACTTGAGTCAACAGAGTGCAAGGAAATATGCTAGCATTACCAGTTGCAGAGAAAGGTCCATAGTTATGCAGGGTAAACTGACTAGACACTCGGCTAGACATACTTAATAATGGATTAGAATTAAAGAATCATACTAGGACAGAATATCACTCTGACCTTAGAGCCAAGATCAATGGCTAATTATAACCTTCCAAGTCTTCACACAGAGGTGCAAGCTGGGCATAAAAGCTTTAAAGTCCTATTTTGGTCTTTTTTGGATTTGAGAGAACTAGTAATATTCACCAATATAGTGAAAACGTCTATACTCCCAAAATTGTTATCCATATTTAATACAATCCTGATCAAAATACCAATAGAAGATGTGGTTTTTTAAGAAAATACAATGGCGTTCTACTCTGCCATATAGAAGGATAAGCTTGAGAGATTTCTAAGTAAATAGATGTATGGATGAACCTTGAGACCATACTCTTAAGTGAAATAAATCAGACACACATGTTCAAATACCACACAGTTTCTCTGGTATGAGACAATGAAAGTGTAAATAAGGACCAAAGTGTATAACAGATATTGTGAAATAGGAAGAAAATGTTCAACCAGAGGAGGAACTAGAGAGGGGGAGAGGAGGAAAGAAGGAAAGGAAAAGAAAAAAAAAGGAGAAAAAAAGGAAAAATGGAAACAAAGCTTTTGTAAATAAGCAAGGAAAAAGGGGTTGAAGGGAGGGTAGGGTAATGAGAAAAAAAGAAGAATCAAGATATATCATGCACAGGTACAAATTCCCTATGATGAATGTGACCATTATGTACATCTAAAATGTACCAATGAAATTAATTAATTGAAAATATATGTTCCTAAAACCATTGCATATTATAATATTCCATAGTTATTTTAATCAATTATTAATGAGCAGATTCTAGTTCCCATTTGGGGACAGCCTATACATATAGTCTTTTAATTCATAAATTAAAGGTTTCACAGAGCCTTTCACCTATTCAAGTAATTAATGCCTAATTTTGTAAAGAATGGATATAACAGCAATGAACTATTCAGGTAGAATAAATATCAGCTGTATACATTTAAAATTTAATTAAGGCAGTATTAAAATATACACAAATGCTAATTATATTATTCTTTAGTCTCCTTACTATTTGATTTGGCCGGCATCTTAATATTTTGGACTGATTATTCTTTGCTACTCACCTCCAATATTTAATCTAAGTGACTTTATCATATATGCATACATTGTAATCGGCTCTTGTTCCATGTTTGATTCTATTAAATAATTCACTTTGCCATTAAATGTACCATTCATTGATGTTGCCTGTTAAATATGGTGTTCTGGAGAAAATCCATATTACTGAACATTCACCGATGACATGAATTATCTCCTGAAGATGGTGCTGTGATTCAGTGCCATAGGTTATTTGGACAGCTCTTATGCTAACTCTGTTTCACTGTGTAACACCTCGTAAGTCACCGCTGTCAGCTGAGCGGGTGGGAGGAAGTCCCCAGATCCTACCTGTGCCCTCTCCCATTAGTCCTTTCCGTTCTGTCCTGGAGGAGAAAAACTGCCACAGTAATCACTGGTGAAATTTCTCCTTGAAGCACATGCTTTCTGCTTTGAATGGCTTTGATTCTAAAACAGTTAAATAACCTTTTGGAAGAAACAAAGATTTCAGTACCCTGTGCATTTATCTTCCAATTTTCTAGAGCAAACATTCATGTTATGATGCCCTCACTTCTTCATGCTCCCCTTGGGGTAAAGGCTTATTTGCAACTCCGTGAGGTCATCCAAGAACCGTCCGAGCACGTGCCGCGCCGTCACGGGGGAGGTGTATCAGATAGAAATAGCAGGTGGAAATATGGGGCGGGGTGCAGCTTGTGGTTGGAATGCAGAATTGTTCCAATTATCTGTCATTTCAAACAAATGCCAGAAGATGGCAGTCCTATTTGTTCAGGACTTTATGAATTTTGCAAGACCCCTGAGTCCTCTTTGGTTTCAACATGATCATAGCTCATGAAGAAACCCAGAAATTAGTTTCTGTTACTATAGAAACCAAATGGAGTGACTGATTTTTTTTTTTTATTTTATTTAAAGAAACAGTCTCAAAAATCTGGTTAAAAATAACAAAAAATGTCAGGGAAATTGGTAGAGAAAACAAAAATTTATTTTTTTCTTTATTGTAGCATTCTGAAATTCTTGATCCTTTATAAGTTTTCTTTTTCGATAATCTCTTTTTTTTCTTAGAAGTACTGTACATTAAAATTGGCTTTAAAATGTCCTATTGCTTTAAAGCCAATTAAGTTACTTTGTATTGTAAGTGAAAATGGTATATAAGTAGAAAGCTGAAGTAATTTGTTTCAATAAAAGAAATAGATTAGTATATTTTTTCATGCTTTTTAGTGGAACATAAGTGGTTTAAATTTAGAAATAATTCAAAATAGGGCTGGATTTAGAAAATAAACTTGTCCTGTTTCTTACTCCTTAGCAAAAATCTTATGAATTCAGATAATTTTGAAACTGGCTTTTGTTGAATTTAGTTACTATATGATCTACAAGGTAGACTGATCCATTTTCACCACTCCCAACAATAATTTCAACAGCGTATTTAACATTAGAGCACTCAAGCTTTCCCTCTGTTGTTAGGAGTCGATGGAGTCTATATTACATTTCATTTAAATGTTACATGAAATCTATTACCTAGTGGGAGTAAGCAATACATATCAAAACTGCATTTGAAGAAAGTGCCTTTCTTCTGTATCTGGGAGTAAAAATCGTTTGCCCATGAACAGTAACAATTCATGAGGAAAACGTACTCTGCAGGATAAATAAGAGGGAGTAGTGCAAATGAGCTGTATAATTATTAGACCCCGATTAATTCGCAGCCCTTTGCCCTCCTTTAGCCTCTCCTGGGATGTAGAACCCTGCCTGAAGTGTCTTTGAACCTAGCGTCTATCATAATCCAAGCCCTATTTATCCCATAATTACAAAGCTCGGCATTTTTGTCCTTACTCGCAACATACCTCTGAAAGGCACACCAGTCTATATAACTGGGCTTTTCGCTTTCCTGCAAACCTTCCTCATTCTAGTGGCCCGATTTTATCACTTGAAGGCTGGCCTCAGACAAGAGTGCTTGTTTAGCCAATCTAACATCTCCATTTCTCAACACTAAGACACTGCTTTATTGTAGTTATGGCTTTTCAAGAACCCTGGTTTCAACCACAGCTAGTTGCTAGGAGACCGCTATCTGATGGCTGACCTCTCTGCTCTATGCACTGAGACTCTTCGGCCAGGACTCTTTTCCCATACCTCTCTTCCCACATCTCTTGAGAGCAATGCTTTTATTGCATTGGTTGCCCAAGGCTCACGTACACTGTGATCTGGTGTTACAGATAGACCCTTGCCTGTGGTTTGCTTGTCTGGCTGAACCTTAACAACTATACGTGGAACTTAGCATGCTACTAAATTCTCCCCACAGGCCCTATGTAACACGCTTAAGTTCCAGCATTTGTCTTTCTGCCTGTATGTATGGTGGCAATGCCACATAATGGTGTATCGCCGTGCATCATTTCCCTCCCCCTTAGATTGGTAGATCTCAAAATTAGGCAGGTAAGTTACTGAGCACGACTTACCCAAGTTTTCCTCTCCTGGCCCCTCCACATAAAGAGCAGGCTGTTCAACACTTGCTGGAACAGCATTACCTCTAAACCTTCACACGTTCAACACCGTTCTCTCCCTGAACCCGGTCCTTTCTCCAGTGTGATTGCAGGCAATGTCACAACCATTCATCTTGAGAGCAACCCTGGACTGTCAAAAGCTCCTGACTCTCCCCTTTTTCTTCTCTGCAGCCTTCCCTGCACTGCAGCAACCACATCTTTCTGTCCACTACATTTCCTCCTCTTGACTCTATTTCCTACTACACAGCAGAAGTGAGTTTTCTAAAGAGAGTCTCTCCCTCTTTGAAAGTCCTTCAGAGGTTCCTCTTAAAGCAAGGGTCCTCAAAATGCGGCCAGTGGAAACAGCATCAGCAATTCCAGGCAATCTGATAGACATGCAAATTCTATTCTCACCTCACACCTAATATGTCAGAAACTCTGAAGAAGGGATAGAGCTCTCTTAACAGTCCTTTCAGGTGATTCTAATGCACAGTCAGGTTTGAGAACTATTGATTTAGGGTGAAGTTCAAAGTCCTTAAATGGTTATGGAATGCCCAAAAGCCTGCTTTTGTTTACCTATACCTGATCTTTCTTTACGTCTCTCTGACATGAACTCTTCACTTTTGCAGTATAAAAATACTTTCAATTCTTATACTGGATCAACTTTTCTTTTACCAAAGTCTTTTTTTCAACGGGCTAGATCTCTATCTCCCTCTTATCTCTCCCCCAAACCCTTTTCTTCTTTCAATGTTTAATATTCTCAATTTTGTCAAAGTGATGTTTTATTATTTTTGTAGCTCAAGATTTTAAAGACAATTTCATGTCCAAATATTACAAGATGGAATATAATCTATCTTTATCTTCTTTAGTACACAGTCCTTAAACACTTAAATTTATGTTTCTAACTATGTATACCCTTATGTATCACATTAATACAGAATAATACAGAATAATTTAAGCAATTGAAACTATTTTATCCTTAATATTAAAGTACTATTGAATACTAAAAATTTATGAATACAAACTGTATGTAGAAATAATAGATACATTTACAGAAGAGGAGACACATTTTGTCTTTCAAAAATTAACTGTTTTGAAAGAGAGTCCAATTTATAAGGAAATATCAGCATTAGCAACATAGTCACACACTTCTTGGATCTGTATTAAGTTACGGAACTTAAAACTAAAAAAGGAGCTTCATATTTTTGAAATAGAAAAATTATGTGCTAAAGAACTTGATATGAAGAGATAAGGGGTATTATAAGAGGAAAAGAAATACCATCTCTTTATTATAGTGGAAAATTTAATGTATGTTAAGACTTGCACATTTTAAATTTCTATAGTAATTGTATATTCAGGTAAATCTCTTATTTCTATTTTTTTTTTTTTTTTTTTTGGTAGGTACCGGGGATTGACCTCAGGACCTCGCGCGCCAGCACGCGCCCGTGCCGCTGAGCGATATCACCGGCCCTTTTTTCATATGTGGGTTCCGGGAGTTGAACTCAGGCCCTCACACTTGCCAGGCAGGTGCTTACACCGCTGAACCATCTCACCGGCCCATATTTTGAAATACTTGTTTCGTTATGTTTCAAAATGTATAAATGTAATAAATGCTGCCTATATCTGGAAGATGATTCGATAATAATCTTAAAATTTTCATACTTTAAAGCAAAAAATATTGAATCCTAGCAAACATTTATATAACAGCTCCAAGTATAGTGTGGAAAAAAAGAACAATAAGAATCACAGCTACTTCAGAGATGAAAATGTCAAAAAATGCCATTGAATCCGCTCAAAATGAACCTGTCTTTATTCTCTCTTTGACATCTTGGAATGGGATCTTTAATACTTCTAACAGCCTGATAGAATTTGAGAAAAGACTATACTAGACTATACTAGACATTTTTTTGAGTACACAAAAAAATCAAGAAAGATAAGAAGTGAAAGGAAGAAAATTTCCTTTATTATTTATGATTCCCAGCAATTTATGAAGAAGTTGTTTTGATTAATGTCATTGTGATTGAATTGGGTTGACCTTTTCCCTTCCTGAGCAGCTCAAGTTTACAGTTCTAGCTGTTATGCGTCTCTCCTATGCAGTCAGCCACCTGGACCGTTTCTGTGGAATTCTGTGTCCTGGATTTGGAGAGATTCCTGTATTCTTAAAACAAACTGGAGCTAAGGGCATGCAAAGAACAGCTGCACAAAATCACGCTTCTCATTATTTTAGAAGCATTTCTAAGACACTGGGGATTCTATTCTCTTTGCTGCCTGTGCCTTTAGGCACAGAAAAATAAATTAACTCTTTTTGTTAGCTTATTGTGTGGATTAAATAAATGGATAAGGTAATGCACTCATAACAGTGTCTGGCACAATGCATTTGCTATCATTATTATTCAAATCAGTAACATTTACTAAATTACTTCTCCTAACACTAAGTGAACTGCACAGAAAACACGTGCCAAGGTTTTGTGGACCCCTCATGTGGAACAAATAATACATTTACTGGATGTCTTAGTTACTTTTCCCATTGCTGAGACGAAATACCTGACATCCAAAGTTAAAGGAGGAAAAATTTATTTTGGCACAGAGTTTGGAGAGATTTCAGTCCATAATCAGCTGGCTCCAAGGCAGGATGGCATGGCAGAGGGCATCACAGAGGAGAAAAAGCTCATGGCAGGCTGAAGACAGCAAACACAGCATGCAACGAGTGACAAGAGATGACTCCCTTTCTGTCCCTTATATTCCATCCAGAACACCCACCCTGAGTGCAAGTAGTGCTCACACCCGGGTGAGGCACTCTTAATCCTTCTCAGAACTATGCCAAACCAATCAGTGGACTAATTTAGTAATCATACACCCTTAGTCCCAGCATCACACGTTTAATCCCAGCGTCACATCTCTAGATCCAGCCACCTCTGAAAAGCCCCACTTATGACTGCATGAGGCTTTGGCGGGTGGTGGTGACATCTAGACACGAGCTGTAACGCTGGATCTGTGGATTCCCATGTTGGAATAAATGTGAACTTTCAAGTTTGAGTGAAAGTAGAAATTAAGTGAAGTGTTTGGTATGCCATGAACATTGAGATTTGGGTTCAGCCACAGTACCGAGCACTTGTTGTATATTAAGTGACAAGCAGAATACTGTCATGTTTAACCTTAAGAGTTAGAAGTTACCATCATCATTGCTTCCCAATGAGAAAACTGAGGCTTAGAGGATGATGCAGTTTCCCCAAGATTGGCCATGTAGAAAACCTGAGCTTGAACCTAGAAATTCCCCATATCTGGCATTATTTCCACTGTGATGCAGCCTTGTCACAGAATGGTGCTTCTAGGCTAACCATTTCTGTTTCAGATCTAAAGTTCTCCTTGAGTTCTAGAAGAGTGTCCTTTGAGTCTCCTAGTATCCACTGGACCTTAGTCTGTGGGATGAGGATGGTGGTGATGAAAAGCTATAGTCACTGAGGATAAATGCCCATTGTATAGACTGAACATCCCTAATCTAAAAATATGAAAACCAAAACGCTTCAAAGTCTGAAATTCAAGAGGCAAGTGAACTGAAAATATTGCACAAAGCTGCCTTGAGGCTATGTGTAGAAGTATGAAAATGAATGACTTCCACATTTAGACTTGGATCACACCCACTTGATATCTCATTATCTACATGCAAATATTCTAAAATCTGAAAAAAATTCTAAATCAAAACACTTCTGGTCCCAAGCATTTGGATATGTGACACTGAACCTGCATACACATATGACTATGAGACAGCAAGCACCAAAGAGAAGGTTCCATATTGTGAGAGCAGTTCTCAGGATATAAAATGGCACAGTATACTCCTGTAAAGGTAACATTAAAATGCTGCCAATTTTTTTCCCAACTGTTTACTTGAGCTTGTAGAAACTATTTTCAGGGATACTTAAGATCATACAAATGTAGATGGCCTAAAATAAAGTCTTTTTCTGCTTCATTCTTATTAGGAGCCAACCATTTTCACACCTTAGATTGTTAATATTCTTTGAATGCTCCGCATCTTACACTTGCCTGTTGGTTCATTGTCTTTTCATGTATTGCTTCTTGCTCATTCTGTATTTCATTGTAGTTTTGGTCCACAGGTTTTATGCCACTTCTTAGGTTGTTTCTTAAGTGAAGCATATCGGTCAGTGAAACTTACAAATCACTCACTAAAACTATCTGCTTCCGGTGATTTGTAGATGATTAATGTTATTACCTAAGATTATTTTATATCTGCCCATGTAATTGACAATATTAAAATCTACCATCTTAAAGTACCACTTAATAGTGAATACTTTTAAGAGAACCCAATGAATGTTCTATAAAGCTAAGTAAATATTTAATCATTAAGAAAAATTCAATGAGTGATATCCAATATTTTGAAAAAAATCATGGCATGAACTTCTCTTTACGAAAGTATATACACTTCAAGCATTTTTGACTATGGAATATTAACTTGTTGCAAGTTAAACATGATTAATATTTCTCTGGGAACCAATTTCTCTCATACCTCTTACTTAAATTTTGCAATTTTTCTGAAACATTAATCCTTAGAACTGTGCTCAAAATACCGTGGATCTCACTGACATGTGACAAGTGGAATTCATTACAATATAGAGCTGATGGTAGGAAAAAGTTCCATAGAGCAAGAGGAGATTTATGCAAGAGAAGATTCTATACTGACTAACTGAAAAAGTGGACAGTTCGATCCATATTTTGTAACATATTGATGGTCACATTTTTAAGGGTAAAATTTCTAATGTAGTTGACTGACCTTGAATAAAATTTCAATTAGTATAGAGTAATTGACTTTGAATATGTATTAGAGGCATTTTATTTCAGAATGTCTGCATATTTTGTTTTACATTTAAATATGGAAAGATATGATTTTCACTTCTTGTTGAACTGACCATAGATGAAGGGTCAGCTGTGGGAGGTGATAACACAGAACCTACAATCCCGAATTCTACAGTTATTAGGTAGGTCAGAGCACAAATAAAGAAGACTTTGAAAGCCTCATTTGAAGAAGATTATAGTTTTATGTGGTCTTTGTTAATGGCACTGTCTCTCAAGGCTTTTGTTTGTATAAATGAGAGGAAGTAGAAACTAGACAAGAAGTGTTTGTGTGGAAGGAGACCTGGCCCCTACAGCAGGGATTCCACACCAGGAAGGATCCCCTGACTGTATAGATGAGGCAGCTCTTGATTTTGAGCAGGAATTAATGGTGCATTAGCATCATATCTAGTAGAGGCTGCATCTTCTCTCCACCCCCAAATCCTGCTTTACACTCTATTCTGATAACATCTCTTTGGCTAGAGAAATTTGTTCTCTTCCTTTTTTCAAAATGCAACAGCCACAATTATTAACAATGCCACATGCTTCCCTTTGGGTCCCTCCTTTGAAGAATAATTCTCAAAATCTGCTCCTTGGAACCTTTTGTGTTTTTATCACTGAAGGGAAAAGGGCATAATAACTGTGTAGATGTATTAAGCCTGAATCTATAAAATAGTTTATTTTAACCTGCTGTCTTGTAACTCTTGCATACCTTTGCAAATGAGAGTACAAATTGCATCATAAATAACAAATTAGATAATATCATTTATCTTTTATCTATCTATCTATCTGTCTATCTATCTATCTATCTATCTATCTATCTATCTATCTATCTATCTATCTATCATCTATCTATAGCTATCTATGTCTAATGGGGACAGATAGACTATTTCATGATGTCTTTTATCAGCACATTCTTAGATGGGTTATCAGATTTCTTTCTCTCCATTGAATCATTTCTAACTTTTCACAGATGTGCAGTAATTCCTTATGTAAAGATTTCCTTCTCTTGACCCATTTTTTTTCTACAATTGTCATCTCCATTTCTCAGTTTTCATTTTACACCAACATCAAGCAAAACATTTTTTGTATTTGCTGACTCCAATTGTATCTCTAATATTTGGCCTAACTTCACTGTCAAAACTGTTCCTATCACAGGTGACTTTCATCATATTGAAAAATCCAAGTGCCATTTTCCAGTCCTCAATGTACTTAAACTACTAGACACATTTGATCCACTTTATTGCTCTTTCATTCCTTCTGGTACGCTTGCTTTATTTGGTTTCTGAGACACCACATTTGCCTGTCTTACCTCCAATCTCTTCGACTTTATTTCTCAGCTTTTCAACTTGTTGTTCTTCTGTCTTGCCCAATTCTTTATTTTTTGTCCACACACACTTGGAAAATGGTATCATCTAATTTTGATGCTTTACCACCACATACATTAGTATGATCCTTCAAAATTACAGCTCCAATCCAGTCTTCTCCCTTGACATCCAGGCTGATTTATCCAGCCACCTTCTTGTAATGTCCAGTGCCATTCCTATAGACTGCACAATCATTTTTAACTGTAATTGTGTAGTTTCCTACCTGGTATCATTCCTACAACTCTTAACCTGTACATCTTTCCTATGGATAAATGTATTAGTCACTTTCTGTTACAGGGACAAAATACTCAACAACCACAACTTAAAGGAGAGGTTTGATTCGACTTACGGTTTGGGGAATTCAGTCCAAGGCCAGCCAGCTCTGAGGTAGAAATGGCACGGTGGAAAGGCATGGGAGAGGAAAAGTGCTCACTTCGTGGCAGCCAGGAAGCAGAGAGAAGGGATCGATCAATCCAATAAAGAGTGTAACCCTCATGACCCAATCACCTTCCAAAAGCCCCACCTATGAACGCATGAGAATTTTGGGGGACATTCTAGATCTAAACCAAAAAAAGAAGAAAGAATGAATTAATTATAAAACCATCATATCATGCTACATTTCTGCTCAGTGTCATCTGATGGCCTTCCTCCTCCTTAAGGAAAAAACAAAGGTACAGTCATCTGAAACCCACGGTATGAAGGCCCCATCTATAACTCTTTCCCCTGCTCCCACCTCATTGAATTTCTGGAAGATGGACCCATATATAATCCTGTCTCAAAGTATTTTCACCAAGCAAAATGGTTTGTTCTCTCATTTTCTTCATCTCTCAGATGGGTCTTTCCCAGGCCAGCCTAGCAAAATAACACTCTTTTCCTCTCTACCACTCACTAGATTTTGTCCTGTTTTATTTCTCTCTAGAGCAATTATCACCACTAGATATATCACTTAGTTATTAATTCTGTCCTCCCTTTATAAGGTGAAATCTTTGAGGATAGGAAACTTCTGAGTTTTGCTCATACATTACCTGATGTAGGGTTTGTATCTAATAAATATTTGTGGAATAAATGGATGGATGTGGATTCTAGCATGTATTTTCAGAGTTAAAAATAAGTCTTAAAAAGCCCAAGCTAGCCTGAATAAAGGAACATTCCTTGATAATTATCCTCACCATAAAGTAATTATTTCATTTTTGGACTGTGTACTTTTTATTTCAAATTTAAGAGAGAATATTATTCTAGAGAATAAACTTTTTACTCTCTCCCACAGTTTAGATTGTTTTTCTAAATTGAGATTTTTTTTTACTTCTGTTTCAAAGAAGTATGGAGCCATAAAACACAAAAATTATAATCTCTTTACAAAATGTTTTTATTATGTGAATTGCTTTGTATTAAAATATCCATCACATACAGTTTTATAGTTTTTAATTGTCTTCTCAGGGAAAAAAATACAATCCTCATTAACTTTAGTTAATACCCTCAAAGAGCATATCATATATAACTATTATCCCCTGGTGTGAATGTAAAAAGATGTTCTTACAATATTTTTGATTATTTTATATTATAATCAGGACAACCATAGTTATATAATTCTAATCTCAATTCTTTTGTGGTTCACATAATTTCAGGCAAATGATTTTTCACATTGAAGAGGTGCTATTGGCTATGGCAGGCAAATTATTAAGAGCTAGCACTACTGATCAAAATTATAATGTTGAGCTCCATTCTTGTGAAGTTTTAAGTTTCTGTGTCAATTCTATCATCATGCATGAAGGATGTATATTCCTTTGTATTCGTGCAAGGATAGGAAGATATATAAAAAGTCATGTTTTGCATTTATTGGAGTAACTGTTTATTTTTATACCAGATCAACACTTGTTAAGAGTGAGGCAGAGAAGAAGGTTCTTGTCTTTTAACTATTTATTTATTTATTTATTTAGCTTTTATTTTCAGCCTATGGAGATGGGAAGCACTTATATTTATTATTGTGCATCAAACTAAAATAAAACTTTGTGTTTTAAAATAAAACTGATCTATTATTTTTCATGGTTCTTCAGGTTGATAAACTGGATTTTTTATTTTTAAACAATTGTGTTCATTAAAATTCATGACTAAGACAAATGAACAGGCAAGCCACAATTTGGGCAATAATATCTACAAAAGATGTAACTATATGAGCACCAAAAACAGATAATATACTCTTAAAACTCAATAACGATGAGGCAAATATCCCAATAAAAATGTGCAGTATGTTTTAAGTGAGATTTCACAAAAGGAATTTACAAAAGTCCTTTAAACACACATAACACTTCTTAGTATCATTAGTCACCAGGAAATACAAATAAAAACTATAGCATAATACCATTGTACATCCACTCAGGTGACTAAAATTAAAAAGACTGTAACAACAAATCTTGGCAAAGACGTAGAGTAACTGTAACTCTCATGCATTAATGCTTGCAATTTAAAATGCAGCAGTCACTTTGGGAAAGTGACTTATCTTATAAAAGTAAACATACACTTACCCTGTCATCCAGCATTTTCTGTCTTTGGCATTTACCTCCGGGAAAGAAAAGAGAAAAGACTTTTAAGACTTTTACAATTCTTTTCTTTCATCTCTTTTCTGAATTGCTCTACACTGGAAGAAAACCATGGTGTACATCAATAGGAGAATGGAAAAATAATCTTGTTATATTCATGCACTTAGAGTATTGCCCAGCAGTAAAAAGAAACAGCACATTGATGTACACAACAAGCATGAATCTCTAAAACATCATGCTAATTTTAAGAAACAACACAAATGCTCATACAATATATTGAAATCTAAAATGAGGCAAATCTAATTAACAGTAGCCCTTCTCTGCCAGCAACAGTATTGCCTTCTTTAGTTTTGCTACCTGTGCTTTCAGTAATCTATGTTCACCTATGTTCCAAAAATGTTAAATCAAACTTCCAGAAATAAACAATTCATAAGTTTTAAACTGCAACCATCTGACATCTTATATTAGCTCACTTTATTCTAACTAGGATATGAACCATCTCTTTGTACAGAGTATTCACACTGTATTTGTATGTTCTTCCCACTTGGTAGTCATTCGGTAGTTATCTTTGTTTTCAGATTCCCAGTTCCAGCATTCAAGTAAGCCTTATTTTACTTAAGAATGTTCCCAAAGCACAAAAGCAATGATGCTGGCGATTTGGATACGTCCAAGAACATCTGCAGAGTGCTTCCTACAGTATTTCCTTTAGATGAAAAATTCTGAACATAATAAAAAACTATATATTAAAGTTGTTCAGATGTACAGTAAGAATAAGTCTTCTGTATGTTAAATTGTTCAGAAGGAAAAAGAAATTCATAGTGGTTTTGCTGATATACACCATACTGCAAAAGTAGCAGCCACAGTGCAGGATAAATACTTAAGATGAGTGAGACATTGACCTTGTGGATGGAACACCAGAACAGAAAATGTATTCTCGTTGACTGTAACATGTTGTGCTAGAAAGCAGGGAGACTATATGAAGACTACAAGTAAGAGATAATTACACAGATTCAGGAATAGGTTTGGGCTGGAAAATACAAAAATTATTGCAGAGGTTATCTCTGCCAATGAAGAAACTGCTGTCACATTTCCAGCAGAGCTGTATAAGTTGATTAAAGAGGAAGAACAGAATCCAAAGCAAGGCTTCAATTGTGATGAAACCAGGTTCCATTAGAAGAAGACACCCAATAGAACCTTTGTGCACAAAAGTGCAAAGGTGATACCACAGCATATAACACAGGACAGATTAATTTAGGTACTATGTGGCAGTGTACAAGACACATGATAAAGCCATGCATAGTGTAAAGAGAATGAACCCGTGTGCTCTCAAATATATTAGCAAAAATCACCTGCTCATAATCTGGCAGCATGATCCTTCTGATTATGGGTGATAGTCATCTTGTTTACAGAATGGTTCTACCAGTGCTGCATCCCAGAAATGAAAAGGTATTCACAAGTGGAAGAGTTAGAATTTAAAGTGCTATTAATAAATGACACACACAGCCATCCTGAATCTACTTGCTATGAAAAAGAAAATGAGGTTTTTTCCTCCAAACACAACCTCATTTCTTCAGCTCCCTGACCAGGGCATAATTTCATTCGACAAGGCCATATACACTTGCTTAATACTTGATTAAATTTGATATCAATTGATGTTGGTCCTAATCTAGATATAATACACTCCTGTAAATCTTTAACTATTGCTGATAAAAAATTCATAAAAGGTGCAGTGCATGAATTAAAATGAGAAACTGTAAAAGTCTGTTGGAAGAACTTATGAAGTCATAAATGATTTTAAATATTTCTAAGGATTGATAAGTTAAGAAAACTATTCACAAAGCTTGTAGCTGTGAGGTAATGATATCTTACACAGTAAATTTTACAGCAAAAGAAAAGGAACTGTCAAAAATATTGAACTTTAGTTCATAATCATACATTCTGAAGTATTTTAGTGAAGTGTAAAGATTCTGTTATTTAAAATGCACAACAGGGCCAGTGAGATAGCTCAGCAACATAAGCGCCTGCCTGGCAAGTGCAAGGTCCTGAGTTCGACCACCGGTACCCACAAAAAAATAAATAAAAAAATAAAAATAAATAAATAAAATAAAATAAAATAAAATGCACAACAATTTGGAGAGATTGATGAATGGGTTGCTGAGGAAGCATGTGGTTAGAAATAAGCAAAATTTTAATAGTAGAATTGAAGTGAATATATTGGTGTTTATTTAAAATTCTTTTAGCTTTGTTCCATATATAAAAATTTTTATAAGGTGTGAAAAAATCCAAAATTGTAGTAACTTATAGTTTTGATCTTGGAAAAGGAGAACTTCTTAACAAAAGTGGGGAAATGCGAATCTTTTTTATTCTATTCTTCTTGCTTCTCTCTCTTCCTTCTACCTTCTTTTTGCTTCCAGGTGCATATGAGCTTTCTGCTCATCTCTAATCCTTTTCCGTTAAGGTTTCTTTCAACATTAATCCTCTTTCTACACATTTTTTATGTTCTTATTTCTCTAAAATCAGTAAACTGAATAGGCCATTTACACTAAGGTGCTAATAAATATAAACAAACTTTTAATGAGCTCTGCTTTCCGCAGCTGAATATTGCTGAGAGCTATGAGCTTGTAAAATTATTCATAAAAACCCTCCATTTTCTTAAGATAATTTTAGTTTAATCATAGAAAAAATCGTTCACATATGGAAGCAATTCACAATACTGGAAAAAATTTTATGAAAGCAAAAATTAGTGGTATACTGTAGATGACTTTCATTCTGGAGAGGATAAGAATAGATGAGGGAGGCAGATAAAGTCTCAAGTTGAGGGTGGATGTTGAAGGACGAGTGAGCTCTTCACACACGAAGACAGAATTTTAAGCAAGGAGAACAAAATGAGAAATGCACAGCAATCTGTCAATAAGCTGGAGAGTATTTTTGAGAGTAATAGAGAGTTCATATGTAAGAACAATAATTTGATAAAGCTCTTTTTGAAAAAGCTGTCCATCTTTGAAGACAGATTATTCAATATATCCCCCAGAAAAGTAGAAATCTACAACTGACTCCTTGAGGCCAGGATTAGAGAAGTAAAGCACCCGAATAGTATTGAGCATGACTTCATAAATCACACAAAAATGCATTTCATTATCTGATTGATGAGGCTTAGATACATTTAAAAATTATGCATATGGAGCTGGTTACTGAAATGTAGATGTGTTGTCTGAGGGAGAACTATGGAGACAGTGCAGTAGAGGTCCTGAGGAAAGATGGTGGAGAGGTCATATTCAAACCTATGAGGAGGATTCTCCAAGACAGAACATTCTCCTGAGGCAACAGGCAAGTATTTCTGGCAGGGCAATGTTTGTTGGTAACTGAATGTCAACCAATATTAATGGATTTAATCCATCCATTAGAAGAAATGAATTTGAGTAGATTATTAAAAAAACTAACTTTTAGATTGAGAAAATTTCAGTGAGTAAAATAATCCAGAAAATTTTGGGGAAAATGAGTAAATGTATCACTAGGCAACAAACATTGCAAACAAACATAATGTAGAGATCTTGACTGTAAAAGATTTAAAAAACTGTAAGTTAGACTAATAATTATTCAAATAAAAAAAGAAAGCCCTCTTCTAAAGGTAATATGAGAAATTTACAATGAAGGTAAACACGAGTAGCTATACCTCAAATAGCAATAACTTTAAAAGCTAAAATTATGAGGAATAAAAGAAAAAGATAGCCTTTTATTAGAAGTACATAAATTTGCTTCTCTCAGTGTATAACAGAGCAAACTGGAGAGAATGTAAAAATATGGGTGATCTAAATTACATAATTTAAAAAGTGTATCTGTTTTGAATATATGTCAAGTTTTTTTCATGTCTTTTAAGTTTTTTTATTAGGACATGTTTGCCAAACATAATGATCACATTCAGCATGGAAAATTTGTACCTGTACATAATATATCTTAATTCATCTTTTTTTCTATTCCTTCTCCTTTCAAACTCTTTTCTTCTCCCCATTTACAAAAGCTTTGTTTCTATTTTTTCCTTCCATTCTCTTTTTTAATCTCTTTTCCCTTCCTACCCTTCCCCCCCCAAGTTTTGATTCCTGAAAAGAAAAAAGAATGTTATTTTCAAATGACCTTTCTGTAGTAATGAATACTGACCATTAAACAAGCTCATAAAACTGCACCTTGAGACCATAATGTTAAGTGAAATAAATCACACACACAAGGTTAAATATCGTGTGCTTTCTCTTATATGAAAAACCCAGAGTAAAAATAAAGAGAAAAATAAAAGGTATTAAGAAGTAGGGAGATAGATCGTTCTCAAAGGGGAAGTGGATCAAGAGATGCAGGGAGGGATAGGGGAGGTAGAGAAGGGATAAGAAATGAAAAAAAGGGCCGGTGAGATGGCTCAGCGGCATAAGTGCCTGCCCGGCAAGTGTGAGGGCCTGAGTTCGACTCCGGGAACCCACATAAGAAAAAAGGGCCGGTGATATCGCTCAGCGGCATGGGCGCTTGCTGGTGCGCGAGGTCCTGAGGTCATGCCCTGGTGCCCACACACACATACAAAAAAAAGGAAATAAAAAAAAAAAGAAATTGGGATGTATTATGTACATGTACCAACTCCACACAAGAAGTATAAACATTGTGTACTGCAAATATGTACAAAAAGACAAAAAAGGAAGAGGATTGAGGGATGTGTGAAGGGGGTAGAGAGGAAAACGGAGTGAGAAAAGGAATGAATATGTGTTATGTACACGCACCAACTCCTCACAAAGAATGCAAACTTTATGTGCCACACACATGTACTAATAGAGTAGAATAAAAAATTAAAAAGTTAACAGTACTACACAGGAAAAAAGAAAAAGACAAACCACACCAAGTGTTGGTGAGGGAAAAAAAACTCATAAAGCAAACCCAAAAAATTTCAAAACATTAGTATAGAAAATTTCTCTGATTAAACTGTAAAATAAGAAAAAATATGAAATAAAAGACACTTTAACCTGGATATTAAAACACACACAAACACAAATGCAAGAATATATATACACAGGCACACAAAAAACGGAAACTTATAAACATACCCAGAAACAATGTAGAATGTAAACTGGAATTATAGAATTTCTGGAAAATAGTACTAATGAGAATATTATATACAGCAACTCTTAGATTCACTGAAGGAAATAATTCACAGGCTTTGAAGAAAGTCATAGGCTTAAGTATTTACATAATAAGAGAAAATTGATCATAAATACCTCTGAATCTAGAGATTATAAATAACCACAAAATGCAATGGAAGAGAAAAAACTGAATAATTACGATATTAAAGATAGTTTTTTAAAGAAAAATTCAGATAAATCACTGTCTAACCTAATGAAAAAGAAGGGAAAATACTTCAAAAACTAACAAGGTATTAAAGCTGAGAGAAACAAGGGAAAATTTTAAAAACTCAGTGGATACTATTTGATTCACCTCACTCCATAACAGGTAGAATTTAAAGATAATCCTTAATCATTTCTAGCAGTATACATTAGTCCATTGTGTAGGCATATATATTTCATACAATCAACTTCCTATTAATAATAATTTAGGTTTTTCTAGTTTTTATTGCAATTACTAATAATGCTTAGATAAATTCTTATGTGTATTTTTTTATGTTTTTGCTGAAACTGTTGGATTACTTGTCCAGAGGTTACATATGCACATGCAATTTTGCTAAATATTACCAATTTCCCTATAGATTCTTCCCCCAGTAGTACATGAAAATGAAAACTATGTCTTTTTTGAGGGAAAATAGGGCTTTAAAACTAATGTAGGAATGTACACAAGAATAAATGGGACAACTTTGATAAAGACAAGCAATGAAAATAGACTTACAATATGTAAGGAATAATATAAAAACTCGCTAATTAAATCAGTGTGGTTCAGATCACTGAAAGAGAATAGAGATCACAGAAATAAGTGCCCTTTCAGATGGAAATTTAGCATATGGATATGGTTACATTCAATGCATTGGGGAAAATGGGCTAGTCAATAAGTTGTACAATTAAGTAACTGTGTAAAACATAGTGTAGGTTTACATTTATGTGTCATAGTATATATTAAGAGTACATGCAGTGTCCAAAAGTTTAGAGTTAAAACATGAAAATTTGAAATTATATGTACACAAAAATAAAAGAATTTGATAAAAATTCTTTAAGTGAGAAACGTTTTCTAATTGAAATGTTATGCAGATGGTATAATGATCTAAAATTAAAAATATTTGAATTGTCCTCCCAAAATAATATAAATCATGTCAAAATATAAATGATAAATCTGAAAAATGTATTAACTCCTCTTCTATAATAAAATCTCCTAGAAAAAGATCAACAATTAGGCCTAATTTTCCACTGGAACACGATGCTATAAGCCTACCAGGTGTGCGCTCTGGCATCGATTCTCATTGGGCTGGCGTTCTTTGTTACTGCCTGGTGATTGTACCAAATTGTTAAAAGTTTTCAGGATCAAACCTTATGATAATTTAACAGAGAAAAGGACAAATAATATATGTAGATAGTTCACAAACTATAATGGAAATGGCTATTTAACATGAGAAGATTCTGAAACTCATTTATAATATCAGTATGTGTCATAATCTACTTTTCATTTATCAAGTGAACAAAACCTGAAAAGTTTGATATACTCTTGGACCAGGCTCTGGGGTCATGGGCTTTGTCATACATTTCTGGTGGAGGGATAAATTGGAAAAATCTCCGTGGATTACTATTTGCCAATACTTGTCAAACTTACAAAGACAAATGGAATTTGACTCATTCATTTGGCTTCTGGGCTATGAAGTACACAAACACCTAAAACATAATTCATGAACAAAGCTATTAATTGGAGAAATACTTTGGCTGGAAAATATGAGAAACAATTTAAATAGAGCACTAGTACTAGTACTAGCAGAGTACTAGTCATAAATTATAGTCTTTCAATGCAGTGCAATGATGTGTGCTATTGTTTTGATATGGTTTGTCCCACCAAAGTTCAGGTGTTAGAAGCTTGTTCCTTAATATAATGGTACTGAGAGGTGGTGGGACTTTTAAGAACAGGAGGTGAAGAGGTCATGGGGGGCCATCTTTGTGAATAGATGAATATATTTTTCCAGAGACTGGATTAATTCTCTTGAGGCTGGAGTAGTTCTCATGGAAATGAGTTAGGTCTTGTGGGACTGTATTAGTGACTAAGAGAGTGGGTTTGTTATGCAGTAACTCAGCCTTTCCTGAGTCTCTGTCCTCCTGCATGCGCCCACTTCTCCTTCCACTTTCCCACCGTGTTGTGACGACACACAAGCTCTTCACCGGAAGCTGGGCAGATGTGCTGCCATGCTCTCAAACTTTCCTGCCTCTAGAGCTGGGGGCTGAAATAAATCTCTATAACCTACTCAGTTATGAGTTCTTTATTATAGCAACACCAAAAGCACTACGACAATGTACAACTGTAAAATGTGTGTGAAATTTTGGAAAGATCACTCAGATACATTGTTATATAAGAAATGCAAGGTATAGAACAGAGCATGAAGCATGCTGATCTGGAGTAAAACTGCTAGATGAAAGTAGAAAAAATAAAACCCTTAATTTTATAAGGTTTAAGGAAATTTGGAAACATGTCCAGACAAATAGTAATAGTGATAACCTGGTAAGGAAAGGTGATGGTGGTGTGCTGGGCCAACTGAGGTCCAGAGGTAGACTTCCTTCCTAACTGTAAGTGTTTTACGATTTTGTTGTTGTTTTAGAACCATGTGAAATTCTTTAGGCATTGAAACATGAAATGAAATCATAAGCAATAAGAAAATGAAATAAAATCATAGGTATCTATGATTTAGGAATAGGAAATTATATCTCACTATGGGGGTTGTAATTTATTTTGCCTACTCATATGATTAGCCCTACTTTTCACTTAAATTTTTCCAAGGAGAGTGAGGTTATTCTTTCCCCTCTGGTCACAGGAAAAAAATGCTCCTTTGTAGAAACCAGAGTGCTGTTACAGACCAGTAGAGGGCATGACTTTTCTTCTCACTCTAATCATTCCCTGGGAATATTTTGATATTTCTTACCATTTTGGACATAACTTGTTCCTCCTTTCAATTAACTACAGAAGCTGAGTATCAAGAATTGGTTTTGTTCTCTCCACTTGTTATGTATCACTTCCGGCAACCTTCCCTTCATCTTGCCTTATTGAACATCATCAATTTCTTATTGATCAGCTCATTGCAGATGGCCTTTCTGATCTGCCCACTGTTTCTGATTCTCAACCTAGAATTCTTTTTCTTCTTCACTTCCTTGGCTGTGCTGACAAAGTTTTTCCTTGACTGCTGTGGTTGTGGGATGCTTGATCATTTGAACTCATCTTTAATGGGCAAACCCACTTCTTATTCGGTCGAAACCAAGTTGCATACCAAATCTACAGATAAAGAGGTGCCTCACTTTCAGTCAGCCGAAAACTGTTTATCACTCTCACCTTGATGAATTGGACCTTGATAGAACACATGTTCAACATTTCATTCAAATCTGATAGACTGGCACCCTCTTAACTTTAATAATTGTATAAATAATTAGGATGAAAAGAATAAATACTGTGGTAGGGTATTTTTGGATATTTATTTTATTCCAAAGGAAGAGGATGAAAATAAATTTTTCTTCATGCTACACTTCAATTTTCCTAAATATGTGTTCCATTACCTTCAAGGAGATACGTAAACCTCTGGACAAGGACAGACTTGGTGTTTTCCTATGTTCAATCACTTCTTTAGGAAAAACTTTTTCTGAATTTAGACTGTAACTGCTTTCTTTCAAAGTTTTATAGCCTTCTCCATTATTACTCTTATCATAGTTTAAAATTAAACACCTTGAAGATTTTATAATACATGACGATCATCCTTCTAGACTCTAATTTCTGCAAGGTCATGGTCCAGGTCTTTTGGTAAACTTTTGTAACCCAGTGGCAGCCACATCCCCTGGCACAAATCACAAGCATCAGTGACCATATCACTGAATAGATGAATGGTCTCTCAGAGTCTTCCTGGAAGGGACTTTGGATAATAATCTAGGAACCCCCCACCCAGTTATTTAAAGTTCCAATATCTGATCAGGCCCAAGAAGGCCAATGTGAGTCTTAAAAATTAATTGCACTTCTAAGCAGGAATATAATTATTTCTGATTTAACATCCTGTCTTATTTTATTACCATTTTGGGAACCTTTGAATTAACTGTCATAATAACTGCATCCCAAGAGTTACAAAGACAAAACTGCACCAATCCAGAAATAATATGTTGGTAGCAGGCAGGTAGGCATAACACCAGAAGTCCTAATACTTGAGAATGCCTCAGAATCTTCTAGAGAACTGTGGAACACAAATTTTAGATCTTTCTCTAGGACTTCTGGTTCTGTAGTTCTAAAGTAAGTCCTGAGAATTTGTAATTCTAACAACATGCCAGGTTATGTTAGCGCTGCTTGTGATCTAGGTACCTGCACTTTGACAATAATAGTTCTATCTTACCACTTCCTATGCATTTTTATTGGGAAATGGAATAAATGTTTCTTCTGCACCTTTCAGCCTCTCTCCTACCATCTGGTCTTCCTCCTACCATACCCTTGAGAATCTTGGTTCCTGGCAAAATTATGTGTATTGCAGTTCTAGATGCTAAACTACTCAGCTCTTATATGAAGAATCCAGGATGTCTGACTTCAGGAAGTAACAGCATTGCAATGAGATGACTGAGTCATATGAACAAATAGAATTATAATTTTATGCCATTACTCACTGTTTTCTGGTCTACTAGAATGAGTGTTCCTCAAGTCCTTCTTCGAATGAGTGACTGAGTTTTGGGGCTTGGCTAAATTACATGTGGCTTCGGAAGGAGGAGCTTGGGGAAGGAAAAATGCTGCTGTGCAGGGAGGAAATTTCCTCCCCATTTCCACTCATCTGCACGTATGTTTTTTGCTTGTTACTACAAAACCAGTGTTTAAAGAAAAATGTAAGAGAAGAATAAGAGGAGAAATGGAAGGAAGAAGGGGGAGAGGTAAATGAAAGAAGGGAAAGCTGGAGATGAAATAGTCTCTAATTATTTGAAGTTTTATCAAGAGATGCAACTAGGAAATAACAAAAGAGAAGATTCAAATGCATATAAAAAAGATATTCAACCTCACTAATAAAATGCATGCAATTACAGAAATTATAAAGTACAAGGTTTTACTTAATAAATGGTCATTATCTTTAACAATGATGATTCTTATATAGTAGAGGGTAAAGTAATAAGGGAATTCTCAGACACTGCCGATGGAATGCGTAGTATAAAATATAAATTATTTAAAAAGAATCAATTCTAGTTTATGATAAAGTGCCATATTAGAAGGGCAAATGTTAAAAAAATCTCCCTATAATTATTTTCTTCTTGATCTGGATGTCTCGGCCTATAATTACAACCAAAATACTTGGCTTTCTAATATGAAACAATATAGTCACAGAATGGCGAGCTCAAATCATAAGCTTCAAGTTAGGAGACAATCATTATCTAAAAAACGTAGACATAAATCAAGAGCCGGCCTTGAAAAGTTTTGAATACAAAGAGATTGTCATGTACATGGCTCTCCGTCAACAGGAGAAGTTTTGATTGGCAAATGTCAAAACATTTCACTAACTTAATACCAAATAAAAGGAAAATCCATTTCAATCAAAAAATTATGAAGCATACTCATTTTCAACTGCAATTCTGTGGTTTAACTGTACAAATGGTAACATTCTAAACTAGTGAACTGGTGTGTAGATAAGAATGACTTGATTTGGACCATTAGTTTTTCTGATATCTGCATATAATGAAAGCCCTAAGAACTTGAAAGTACTTAAGCAACTAAATTAAAATGTCCCCAGTCTGTGTGATACTACTTCAAGTGACTGGAATTAGCAATAATTTTACTACACTATGTATATAAATAACTACTAGAGCATGGATAATTGATCACAGGTTCAGGTTTGTTGCAGAAAGACTAATCTATGGGAATTTTGTTTAGAAAAATGTAGCATTCCTTGACATATGATGTGGTAGACTCTGTCTCAGTCATCCTTGCTGTCTTAGCCCATTTTCTATAGGTATAAAAACACACGAGGCTGGGTATTTTATAAAGAAGAGACGTTTATTTACCTCATAGTTTTGAAAAGTAGAAGTCCAAAACTGGAAGACTGCATTCATTCAGCATCTCCTGAGGGTCCCATGGCTGAATCACAACAGGGCAGGAGTGGCAATGACATAGTGGGAGCACAGGTCAAAAATGATCACATGGCAGGCCAGAAAGCAATAGATGGGGAGTGGCCATGCGCTCTGTTTAATTATAACTGGCTCTCCTAGGGACTAGTTCACTTTTGTGAGACCTAACCACTCAGGAGATCAGCATTCGACGCTTCATGAGGGCAGTCATGAACCAACCACTTCCAGCTAGGTCCTATATCTTATTATTACATTACAGAACAAGCTTCTCATACATGCTCTTTTGGAGACACACTCAAACCATATCCCACCACAGTGCTGCAAAATGAAATATTCTAAAATTTAGTGGCTTAAACGCCATTTATTTTGCTCAGATTTCAGTAGATCAGCAATTTGGCCTGGCTGCAGTATGGCAATCTGGTTTTGGTTGGTCTCATTTATATAGCTGTGGTCACCTGCCAGGTCAGGTGGACATTAGTTGATCTAAGATGGCTCCAGTTCATGTCTGTCCCATCTGTGTCCTGTCCTCCAGCAGATCAACTTGGACTTGCTCACAGACTGATGGCTGTATTCCAAGAGAATGGAAGTTTGCAGAGAAACTTGAATGTCAGGCTTGCATTCTCATGAATTTCTTTCCTTAGGTTTACATTGGCTGGTACAATAGTGATCAGGTGGTTCTAGATTACAAGCATACCAAATATAACTGGATTTTTTATTTATTCATTTATTTTTTTTGAGACAGGGTCTCTCTACATAGTCCAGGCTGGTCTTGACCTCACTAAGTAGCACAAGCTGGCCTCAAATTCTCCACCCTCTTGCCTTAGCTTCTTGAGTATTGCGGAGTTTACTTTTTCATGGGAGCCACTACGTTGCCAGTTTTGCAATTTGCCACAGACTCATAGGATATTTTCTCCACAAAATATTATGTTAGTTTTCAAACTAACAAAATTATTTTCGCCACCCTTTTTCTGTTTTTAATGACATGGAATATTCACCATGGTAAATTCTGATTGAAGTGTAGAATTTAGTTTAACAGTATCCATCTTTCCTTTCTCTATTTTTCAGTGGAAGCTTACCACCTATGGAAAACATAAAGTTGAATTCCTTAAGATCCTGTCACTTCCCCTTCTTGATCTCTCTCTTTCTTCCTTACCATCTCACCACTCATGTCACACAATTTGCTGTTTCATGAACATTTAATCAATTTTTATGTTTCTGTGTGTTTGTGTGTGCATACAGGAACCAATTCACGTTTCATGAATGTCCTTTATTTCTTTACCTGCCTAATGCTTTCTCAATTTGCCATGCATCAACTTAATTGTGTGAAACTTCCCTGGTAACGCTCTTGCCCTAAGGAAATTTAGGACTAGAAACTATACCATTATTGAATAATATTATTTGTTTTCAAGGGTGATTCTGCCGTTAAAATATAAGTGTCTTAAAGGATGTGTCCTAGTCATCTTTATGTAGTCAGGGCTTGCCTCTGTATTTGACGGATAATATGTGTTCAGCCTTTTTTTTTTTTTAAAGAGATTAATGAATGAAAGAGTTAATGAGAAAAGAAGTCAAGATATTTCCTTATTATTCTTTCTTCACTGTATGGCAAACAAAGCCTTTAAACTTCTTTGACCATCTGATATATTCCCACATTTTCAACTATCAATGTTACATAGATGATTCATGAAGTCTTTTGTTTGTTTGTTTGCTTGTTTGTTTTGTAGGTTTTTTTGTTTCTCTGTTTAGCCGTCACTGGGTTCCTGAGTTTCAGGGTTATTTCCCAGTTGCTTTTGATTTTTTGGACATTTACACCTGCATATCCTTACTGTTCTGTTATATATAACACACAGTGGTCTGAATTCTCCACCTTCCTTAAAGTTTGACAGATACCTGCTTCTCCACATCTGATAACCACTGCAGCCCATGACATCATCATCTTAAAAAAAAAATCATAAGGGGTCTTTGTTTGCTCTTATTTGGGCTTCAAACGAGCTGAGTGATAGGGATAAAGACTATTATCACTATTTTCCCATCAACAAAATCAACTCTCAAGGAATTTAAAGAGCTGTTCACCCTCATGCTGGCCATAAAATGTGAAAATGAGACTCAGGTTTGTCTAGGTTAAAGGGATTGTATGCACACTTTTTCCTTTACACCTGATTTCAATATTGTGGAGATAAATAATGGGCTTGCTAAGTCACTGGTCATGGACTGAGGCACAGAAGAGAGGCATTACAATGCCCATTCTTCCTCATTTTTCACACCTGGTCAGTTTTCAATACTCTTGATGTGCAGATCAGTATCTTTCCTTCTTTTCCATTCACACTTCCTTAGTTCCCTTTTTTTTCCTTTTAGTAATTATTATAATAGCTTTATAATTAGTCTCCTTTACCATAATATCTTCCGAATTTCAGGGCAGGGCAATCACTTATTGTAACATCCTCATATTTAACTAATCATGAATCTAGTAGGATGCTGATAGAATTTTTTGAGTTTTTACTATTGGACTTAAAATGAAAATATTTTTCTAGAAATACTAAATAGCTGTGGAATATGATAGGCACACACACTTAGCAATATTTATTTACCTTCATGAAAGCATAAGTAAATAAAAACTTTTCTTTCAGAAATCAGGAGCAGTTGTTTCACTTAAAATATAGATAGCATATTACAAAATGTATTGGTAGAATGGACACCACCCCTGCTATTTAACTGTGTTCTGCTCATGTAAATCCATCTGCCGTTGAAGCCAGGTAAGTGTTTATTTGCATTTATATCTAACATTCAGACTGAAATTATTTGTAAAATTTTGTGTATTATATCCTGAACACATGGGTATTTATTCTTGTCCATTTTATAAATATTTGTGGCCTTTTAAACTAGGAAAGAACATTGGAGAAGTAAAGAAATTTCTCTGGGACAGCGAATTAATACTAGCTAATACTCGTGTGTTTATTTTATTCTAAACAATGCACTAAACCTTAAAGGGATTATCTCCTTTAATCCTCATAACAACCTTATGAAACAGTTGCTCCAATCCCCATTTTAAAAAAGAGGAAATAGAGGATTAGTTAGGTTAACCACCTTGTCCAAGGTCATTCAGCAACTGAAAAGGAGAGTGAGATTTAAAAGCAATTTGAATAGCTTTAAAGCTTAATAGGAGAAGATCTAGTGGCAGATGAGAGAAGGTAGCAGGTATCTCCTACAGTAGGAATTTAGATTGTAATAGGAATTGAGTTTCAGAGGGAGGAGTCTGTCTTTGGCTTATTTTCTAAAGTTGTTCTTTTTCTCCTACACTTAATGCAAATGTAAATGGTTCCTTCTCTCTTACACTGTAAAACAGATGGTTCTTGAAACAATACTGGATAAAATACTTTAGGAAGGGGTTGAGGTATAAAATTAATTGCCTGTTGTATTAACTTTCCATCGCAGAACACTGAATTACCACAACTTTATATAATATTTTGATTGTAAGCTACCTTAAGTTTAACAATCCTGCTTTAAAATATCCATTAATTAGCTCATGGTTATGTCACTAAAAGTATGGCTATAGTGTAACTACACTCTCCTCTCTTGATATCACCAGGCTGAGATCAAGTTTTCTGCAGGACATGTTTATATCTGGAGGCCATGCTTCTATTCCAAACTAATCCAAGTGATGAAGAACACAGTTCCTTTAGGTTGTAGGACTAAAACAATTCACCTTGATGGTTATTGGTCAAAGTCTATTTCAGCTGAAAGAGGCCACTTTCAGTCTCTTGTTACATTTACCTCCATCTTCAAAGCTAGAAATGGAAAATATCTTTTATGCCAGATTCCTTTCACATTTTAAATCTCTTTTATTAGGAGGGCTCACAAAAGTAAGTCAGGCTCATTAAGTCCATTTTTTTAAATTCAACTGATGTAGGATCTAATTACATTTACAAAATCCCTTCCCAGAAACACTCAGATCATTGTTTAATTGAAAAAGCATATGTAGTGTAGGAAAAGGGTCTTGGGATCTTCTTAGAATTCTGTTCAATATACTCGTCTAGAGTAAAAAATCTAAGGTGGATTTCTGGGTATCTACAGACTACAATCAAGAGAGCCATCTTTCATTTTAAACTCTATTTACTCATGCATTATGCCATGTAATGTTTTAATTTTCTGTCCTTAATTCAAGCCTGTTTGCCATGTCTGACTTTCAGCCTAGATCTTTGCTTGAAACCTTACACTTCATGGTAACTAAAACTTTTTTTCCTACACCTTTCACTATTGTCTGGAATTTAACTTTAACCTCATCACACCATGTATAATCATGAACATCTATTGAGTCTTTGCTATATTGCAGAATTTGGATACATAAAAATAATACATAAAATCATTATCCCTGGAAGAGGACTGCTTTGTTCCAGGTACAGTTTTAGTGTGTTCCTCAAGGGTTCGTGTGTGGAAAACCTCGTCTTTAATGTGGCAGTACTGGAAAGTGGAAAGTTGTGTGAAAGCTTTAGGAGGTGGAGCCTGGTAGGCTTATGGGAGGTAATAGGGTAATTAGAGGTGCCGTCCATGGAAGGAACTAAGTAATTCTTGTAGGACACTGGTTAGTTCCATAAGAGTGAGTTGTAAAAAAGTGAGCCTGGCCCTCCCTGCTGCCTGACATCTTGTTTTGCTGTGTGATCTTTTCCTCTTGCATGGGTTCCTGTCATGATGCCACTTGCCATGGGGTCCTCACCAGAGATTAACCAGCACAATGCTTTTGAACCTCCAGAACTGTAAGCTAAATAATCCTGTTTTCTTCATAATGTATCCAGCCTCCTGTATTTCATTATAGCAACAGAAAATGGACTAGTACAGGATGAAATGATAAAGCAGAGATATTATATGGTGTAATAAGAGAAAAAGGAAGGGAGTGACCCTGAGGAGTGTTGATGAGCAAGTTGAAGTGCTGAATGAACTAAGTGGGGTAGAGTGTTACACGAAGACAAAAGGAAATGCAAAGTATGATTCTGTACTGAAATTGCAAGATACTTGGTGTGGCAGATATATAGGGTAAAAGGGGTACCAAAATGAAGAAAGATGACTATTAAAATAGGTAGATAGGGTACCAGTGATACCAAACATTACAACTACCATTCATCACATAGAACAAATTACATGAGATATTAAACAAAATGTTCAGAAACATTCTAATGTTAAGATATTTAAATATATCACTCTTAGTCCAAATCAAGTAAATAAATATTAGTAAAAAGTTAGAAGACACGTATAATATAACCCATATGGTAGACCTCCTGACATTTCTAAAATTTATACCCCATTATAAACATGTGATCTCTTCTCAAAAAACATAGAATATTTAAAAATCATAATCAAAACAAAACAAAAACACTTAGGTCTTCTTGTTTCTAAATGCTTGCATTTCTACTTTGTGCTCTTGACTTATATAGGTGATTTCTTCATTAAATATTATTAATTAGTAACAATATATTTCATCAATATTTAAAAATCTGTTTTTGTTGTAGTATTTTTCTAGTGAGTACACAATCTGCTATTTGTTTTTCTATTATTTGTGGTGTTCAACAATTTTATTTAAATATCTATGTATATATTCTAGATTGGTTATTTGAAAAATTTTATTTCCTTATGGTAAGATGAGTAGCCTGTAAATGATTTATGGGGTGGAATGAGGTCAGAGGTACATGGTAGGCTAACTAAAATAATAGGAGTGTTAATTCTGTGTACAAAGTGTTATTTTGATGTGGCTTTTCCTCTTTCAGCCTCACCAACAGACTAGTACATCCTGATATGCTTTCCTCACCACTATGATAGTATTACCATATCGCCCTACTTAAGGCTGCTTTTCATGAGAGGATAAGGAGAAAACCTGTTTACAATTTCACCTTTTAAAATTATAAATTTAATTTTATTTGAATGTATACAGCATTTTATCTAATTTTAAAGACATTTATCATTATATTATCCTTATAATGAAACATTTTTTCTGTTATTCTTTTTTATTTTTTTTCCCCCTTTGTGTGGGTTCCAGGAGTCGAACTCTGGACCTCATGCTTGCTGGGCAGGCGCTTATGCCACTGAGCTATCTCACTGGCCCTGTTATTCTTTTATTAGGTAGTAGAGTCTGAATTTGTGTTTTCTCTTACAATTGGTAAAATTTGTTTGTTTCAAAGTTAGAGCTTAAACCCAGGGCCACATACACATGAGCTAGGGCCACTGGGCTACATGCTCAGCTCACTGATAGAGATTCTTTAGAAGGCAAAACCTTGAACTGAAAATATGTAGTCATACACTGAAGTGCTATGTATATTATGACCATAATAATTATTTTTGATGATGAATTTTAAGTGATGAGTACATTTTGCCTATTAAGCTGAGAATAAAATAATACTGCATTCTATAGTCTTTCAATTTTATTTTTTAAACAACATGGAGCTCTGTGATTTTCATGAGTGCCAAATATTTATTATTGAAAGGTATTGGCATTATAACAAACTTTTTTTTGTTGTTTTAAATATGACACAGCACATATTTTCTGAATTAGACTTTCCAAAATATTCATTCCAGATAAAAAGGAAGTGATAATAATTATACAGAAATATTTTCTATAATGTAATCATTTCTAAATCATCATTGTCACGCTTATCTTGTAGTATTTTATCATAGCGAAGATAAAAATTACATTAAATAACTGCTGCAAGTTGTAATTATGTTTTTCTTCTCTTAATTGTATAATTTTACAAAATACAAACTAGTTTCATTATTCAAATATATGGTAATAGAACATATTAGTAGGGTTTTTTTTTTGTTATTTTGTTTTTGTGAATTTTGGGGAAAGGATCAAACCCATTACCACATGTGTGCTAAGCAAGTGACCCACCACTGAGCCACATCTCCAGCCCTCACAGGAGAGAGTTTAATCTCTCAGTACACTGAAAACTTCCTACGGACAAAAATCACTTTTGTTTTATTTGTCTTTGTACTCAGGATATTTGGCATGATATCAGAAACAAGTTGGAAATATGATAAATATTTGTTAAATGAATTTATTCCTTATGTTTATTCCTTTTTATGTAACTGCTTGACTCTTGTTCTTGCCATGCAATGGTGATTTCTTGAGAAGAAGAAAACTCTTGTGTTTACTTTTTATATTTTAAAAAATAAAAATGTAATGGCACTATTGAATTCTTACAGAAATTTAAAGACATAACCAAATATATTATTACATTTGTTTTAATTATTTCTACTTCTTTAGTTCATGAGTAGAAGTTTTGTCCCTTTTTGTTATCTTTGGTTAATACAGCTTATTCAGAAACCAACTAGATTTAAAACAGTAATACTTTAAACTACAACAAGTCAGAAAGGTTGCTAATCATCTCAGTTTTCAATGACATTGTTATTTATCTGAGAAGCTGGTATTGCAGAAATATTGTTAGGAATCACTCTTTCTTCAGCAAATATCCACTTATTCCCAAGATATTTGTTGAAGAAACTTTGACGTTCAGTAGTATCTTAGATTGCTGGAAAGTCTTAATTACCTAGTTCGTCTTTTTCATTTTGACCATGGCACCTTTTGGTGATTTTCCATCAGCCCAACTTTTTACTGTCCCTCTCAATATGTCACAAGCGCAGGATGAGGGCATGACCCAAACCTCCAATAATAGACTTTGCTAGTTTATATAGATCTCAGTTGGGTTCTTCAAGAAAATTTCAACAATTTTGAAGATTTCAGCCTGTCGTCTGAAATCTATGGTCACTTTTCTACCCTCTTCTGTATATCATTATGATATGATATCATTTATGATATGAAGTGGTAGTTACTTCGTAGTTTTGTTAAAAATGGGGTTGTTTTTAAATATTGTTTTTATTATTTTAATGTTGCTTTTAGTTGGTTTCTAAGAAGGGTTAGGATAAAATGGATTTTATTCCTATTTTTAACTGAAAATAGGTAAAGCAATATAAGGTACAAGCGTATTTTAATTTACACAGCTGTAGTTTGGATCAGTAGAGAAGACCTGGGGGAAAATAAGAATAACCGTGATCGGTGAATAATCGCAGAGTGAGTTAGCCAGCAAAAGTTCTCTATGAATAACATTACTGAGGCAGAAGGTAGAGAACTTCATGGCGCCTTTGCAGAGTGGATTTAAACACTGCTATTTTAGATTATTACAAGGTGCCACCTAGGCACTTCAATTCTATTAATTCATGATTTATTTTTCTGCAAAGCAATTAGTCGCAAGAGATTTTTAGATTCCTAAATGAGCAATTCAAAGTAGTCTAATAAAGCATTTTGTCTATTCAATTTTCAGCCGAAAACCAAAAAAGCATACATATTTTTATGTAAACTGTTTAATAATTAAAAACTAATCATGGTAATAGGAAGGTAGCAGGTAGCTTTTACAGATGTAAATGCTACTTTGATATTTAAAGTCGTATATAAATACCATGCAGATTACAATTATACTTGACAGCCCAGATCATTTCATCACTCTTTTAACCAACTTCCTGCCGGATATTTTCATTAGCAAAGCTAATTTATGTTATAACAGCGATCTGCTGTAGATACATTTAAAGAGGCTTTCTTGCAGTATTTAAGGACAATGCAAAGGGAAGATTCAGGGGGCTGGGGTTGTAGCTCCGTGGTGAGCGCAAGGAATGTGTGAGGTTCAATCTCAAGCACCCTCACTCTCCAAAGAATAGTTCTTCAGGCTACTTTTATTTAGGGAAGGAAATGGGGCAGGATATACGTCTATTCCCCAGCTGTTCTAGGAATTTGTGTACAATGTTCTGCGAGCATCAATTCAGCATAATATGTTGCTGGAATAGAAAGGTTATCGCTGTGAATTTGCACCTCCGGTGAGCATATCTTCAGCATTTATTTTTCTGAATGTCATAATTCACATCCGCCTGCTGCACTGAATGAGTTAACATTATTTTCTTGTTCATGGAAATAAAATTCTGCAGGTAATTTACTGATGCGCTAATCGCCATTTCCATTGATGAGCTCAGGAACACTGTGGTTTCTTAAATTGTTCCTACCTTGAAATATGTATTTATATTCGAAAATCTTTGAAGCGTAAGATGGCGATAGTCCTGGGGTTTGTTGCCAAACACAGTAGGCAACACGCTCCTAATTTTTTTGGTAAATTATCAGTTATGCTTGAGCAGAAAATGCCAAATGATTATTTCAGCACTCACCATGGTTTAGCAGACAGGAAGATCTCTCTCTCTCCCCTCTTTCCCCTCTCCCCCTCCTCTTTCCTCTCTCTCCCTCCCTCTCTCATCCATTCCTCCCTCTGATTTTTCTACACAACGGAAGCATTGAACTGCTTATCCTCAATATTCATTCAATATTTAATACTCAATATAATCAACATTTTGATTCAAAATTTCAAAAGGTTTTTATTAGTCTGCTTTTTTTTTGTTTCTTCATCCCTTTGCTTACTGCCATATGGGCATGCTGCAGCTTTTTTATTCTCCGTCATTTCTAAAGCTTTTCTGTTTACTTTTCTATCTCTTACTCTACACATACACAACTTCAATGTATCATTAAAAGCTAATTTCACCCTTCCTCTGTGAAATCTGTTCTGATTTCCCAACAGGCTCTGATGTCGCCTTTTGTGCCTACGGTAGCTCAAGGCTCTTATAACTGTGCGCCTTAATCAAGATTCTAGTTATTAGATTTGAGGTACAGTACTTTGGTTTACTGTTCTATGCTTTTGCTGGATTATGGGCTTGTTGGGAGCAAGAGGTTTGCTTCCCACATCTTTGTATTTCTCCTCTCCTCACTTTGGCTTTGGAGATTTTGGCAAATCCCAATGTTTTTCACTGAACCATCAACCCAAACTTCTTTCTTAACATTATCAGCTCCTTTCTTGGCCTCAGTCTTCTGGTTGTTTCCTAATGTACACTCATTCTATTTCTACAATATTTCTTTTCCATTTTCATTTTATTTGTCTCCCCCATCTTTATAATCTTACATGGTTTCACTGTTCTGTTCTTGAGCAAAGTAACCACAGGTGCCCAGGCCTTCAGAGTGCTTCTCTGTACTCCTGTCTGTACCATCTGCCTGACAAAACACTGCCCCTCACCTGGCCTCACTTCTCAATTTCTACTCCCAGTTGCAGAGAACAACTTGAGAAACTTCATAGTCTACTCAACACCTCAACCCAGCTGTCATTTGGAAAGCTCAAATGCAGTACCCATACGTTAAATTCATTTGACTAATCCTTAAACCTCCTTTCTTCTTGCTATTGTTATTGTTTCCTATTTCACAATGTATAAGCATATGAATAAATAATTTTAAGCATTGGACTTCAGTTACATGCATATACACACCAAAAAAAAAAAAAAAAGGGAGGGGGCTGGGGGAATCAGGAGAAAAGATATCAATAAATGAAGGTCTGGGTATTTATATTTTAGGATATAAAGTTTCTTATTTATGTGATATCTTCTTATTTTAATGTCACAATAAATATGAATGACTTTTACAGTTAAAAATTTAAGAAATACTACAGAAAAAAACCCAGTAAGGTAGAACTAAATTGAAACTAGTATACTTGTAAGGAAGGAAAGGCTGCAGTCTTAACTCTATCACTACCCCCACATGTCACCATGTGTCACAAGCTACTCTCACTGGCTTCTGTTCTGTCAGCATTCATTGAGCAAGTCTTTTTTGAGACATCTAGCACTAGATTTTTGGCATTTGGGTGCAAGACCATAGTTTTGAATTTTGACCATATTTTTGATATTTTTGACCATAGTTTTGTCTCCCAGTCTAAAGGGAGACACAAGTATCTAACACACAGGAATGAAAGCAGCAGAGGTACAAATCCAATGAAAGAGGAGAAGAGGGGAGAAGCTTAGTTCATGACTTACAGGGACTTCGTTAGTGAAATACCAATGTTCCTTCTAGTCGCATGATTCCAACATTGACTATTGCTTCAATAGTAACAGCTTCTAAAAGGTACATTTATCTCACAGCTTGATTTAGATAGGAACAGACACATTTTACAAAGAAGGAAAAGAATAGAGGGTTAATTTATTTTTTATGATGAAGATATTAGCATTCTCAATAAACTGTAATGTACATACAGATGCAGAGGTAAGAATACTTATGCATATTTTTCCTTTAATGTGTATGTCCATAATTTTAAAAAGTGATTGTTAATAAACATGAGAGCAATATTGTCACTGTTTTGGAGGATATTAAAGTTGATTATGGAAATTAAAAGTAAGCAATGAAAGCAGCATAATCACAAGTGTAAGTGAAAATCACTTTATTTAAAACACAGAGATGCCTATTATACAGGGAACAGGGATGAAGTCCTTAACACTTCAAATAAGAAAAATTTTATATTATTGTAATTGTATTAGTCTGATCTGAATTAAACAGCAAAGTCTGCCATTATGGGCGTGTGGAAGGCAACTTTGTAGTTCTTAGAAGTCATATGTAACCTAGACAGTTATTAAGGCAGTTTCTTTTTAAAAAATATTATTTTAAATATAAATTTAAGGTTATAGTTATTTACAGGGGTAAAATTGATGTTATAATTTATGGGTGCAGTGTAGAATAACTAAATCAAGTTAATTAGCATAACCATAAGCTTGAGTATAGTACTTATTCTGTTGGGGTGAGAACATGTAAAATACATTGTATTTGTAATTTTTAATTGTGAAATACATTATTATTTAGTATAATAATAATGAGTAACAAATCAAAAACAAACAAATTTTCCTCCTGTCTATTGAGGCTTGGTATTTGTACCTTCTGATCATGATTTCCTTATTCCCCCAATGCCCCTAAACTCTGGTAACTACTTTCCTATTCTCCGCTTCTTTAAATTTGATTGTTTTATATTTTACATGCAAGTGAGAACATGTATATTTGTCTTTTTATGCCTGGGTTTTTTCTCTTAGTCTTTTCAATTACACTCATGTTGTTGGAAACTTCCTTCTTTATGTGGCTGAATGTTATTTCATTGTATATCACACCATGTTTTTAGTCATTCATCTGTTGATGGATAATTGGTTGATTTCATAACTGGAATATTGTGAATAATGGTAGATATGTCTTCAGCATACAGATTTAAAATCTTTTGGCTGAATACTTGGAAATTAATTGTGGGTTCTATATTTTATTTTTACTTTTTTGAGGAATTTCCTCACGGTTCTCATAATTGCTCTACTAATTTACATTCCCATCAACACTGTACAAGTATTCGTTCTATCACCATCTTAACACTTATTTTCATTGGCCTTTTTGATAATGATCATTCTACCAGGTGTGAGTTAATTTTTTATCACACTTTTAATTTGCATTTCTCTAATTATTGGTGATGTTGTGCATTTTACATGTATCTGTTGGCCATTTGTATGTCTTCTTTGAGAAATGTCTATTCAGTTCCTTTGCCCATTATTAAATTGAATTATTGAATTATCTTATTTCTATAGTATAGAATTCCTTAAATATTTTGGGCAGTTAACCTATATTAGATGTATGGTTTACAAATATCTTCTCCAATCCAAAAGATGTGTCTTCACTTTGTTGTTTCTTCTGTTGTGCAGAAGTTTTTTATTTTGCTATAATCTCATTTGTCTATTTTTACTTTTGTTGCCTGTTCTTTTGGATTTAAATCTCAAATATCATTGTTCAGACTAATGTCATGTGTTTTTTCTTTATGTTTTCTAAAAGTAGTTTTAGAATTTCAGGTCTACGTTTAAATTTTTCACCCATTTTGAGTTGAAAAAAAATATATATACACATTTTTTGGTGAAAAAAATATATATTTGTACTAAGAATTGAAACCAGAGCCTTCACACTGAGGTACATCCCCCACCCTTTTTGAGAGAGGGTTTCACTAAGCTGCTAATTTGCCCAGGCTGGGTTTAAATTTACAATCCTCCTGCCTCAGCCTTCTCAGACTGATTGGATTAGAGATGTGTACCACCATTGTCAGCTTGAGTTGATTTCATTCTTCTGCAGGTGGATATCCTATTTTCCCAACATCATTTATTGAAGAGACCTTTCTTTTCCACTGTGGCTTCTTAGCAAATTTGTTAAAATCAATTGACCATAGACGCATGGATTCATTTTTTGGCTATTTTTGTACCACTGGTTGATGAATATATTTTGATGCCAATACAAACCCAGATGTCTGCCTCCAGATTACTTTTTCCTCTGTAGTACCTGTGTTCCCTGGAGAATCCTCTGTGTGGCACTGTACCAACTTGAGAGGGAACAAAAAAGTGAGACCATTTATCTTACCCTTTTTATAATACAACGTTTTTATTCTATTCTGTGCACCTCAGTGGTGATTTAGGATTATTCCTAATATTGTGGGTTTCTCACCAAGGTCTTCTTGATTTTGAACAGTTGTTACATGAATTTTCTTAGGCAAGTGGTGAAGCCTAAGAGATCCTGTTGTGCTATCTTGCTGATGTCACTCTTGATATCAAGACAGTTTCTGGAGGTTAAAAAATGTCCTGGACCCATACATATAATAGCGTTCCATTGAGAGACTATTCTTTGAGAAAATGGCTGTGTTAATATGGATTTACAGATCCCCAAGAATAATTCTATTGTTTAAATACATTACTTCCATTCTGACCCTTAGCTATTAAATACTTACATTCTTTCACTAACAATTTTTGGTCTGATCTCTTGAGGTGAATTATACCAATTTCTCAAGGCTCAGTTCACATTGTACCTGGCAGTTAAAAGTTTGTTCCAACACAGTAGTCTCTAGTGATGTGTGCCTCTTCAGAACTTTAAACTCACATGTGTAAACATTGTATTGTCTCACTAGTGTGAGAAGTTGAACAAGTAAATAAAGTCCAAAATGTGCAATAGATATTGTGAATTGGGAAGAAACTATTCAAAAGAAAAGAGAGACTGATGGGGGACAGGGGAAAGGAAGGAAGAGAAAAGGAAAAAAATATATATATATACACAAGATAGTTAAGATAGTTATACAGCTAGTTTCTCTCAGTTCATTGAAAAGAAAGGTTTGTGCTAATATTGTTTGGACAATGTTTCATGCCTACATCTTGTACTCTGAGTAACTACTATGAAGATAGCAATACACAAAGTATTAACTCTTCCATTAGCCTGATTTGAAACTCTGTTTTATTTTTATTTCTATTTTTTTCTTCTTCTCTTTAAAAAAATAATTTTAGAGATGGAAAGTGACTTAGTGACTGGCACCACTTCTTATGAGCCACACTAGGAACTATTTACTTATTAGAAACTTTGTGAGAATTAGAAAACTGTCTCCAACTCCAGATGATAGAATAGAGCAAATGGTTTGGCAAGTAAAACTTGAGCAGAATTTTAGCATCTAGCAGTTCCTTGACCTTGTATAATTTCACAAGGCACAACTTATACTACAAATCTTGTTTTGATCACATCTTGCCTTCTAACATCATTTGAATTTTCCATGCCAAATAGTGTGAAGCGTAAGATTAATTTCTGAAGGACAGAGGTATGGTTACATACTATTTTGTGAAAGCTATAAAATCCATAGTACGTCCTCAATGTATAAGTTATATTCACATTAGAACTCCTTAATGCAATGACAGTATAAAAGAAGAGTGAGGTAAACTTTGAGGAATGTAACAACTAATGCTAATATTTGACTGAAAAAAGGAATGATTTAAATTCAGAACAATTGGTCATAGCAAAAAAGAAGATTTTGGGAATGTTATAAGACAAATGAGGAGTAACCACGTTTAGAGAGAAAAAGACAGTCCAAAATAAATGAACAGTAAATCAGACATTTCTTGCTTAAAGACTAGGACAGAGCCATGCAACTGAAATGAAAGTAGATATCACTAAAAGAAACTAGAAAGTCTGGAATGTAAAATCCACATATTATTGACACTTGACAAAAGTGGGAAGTAAAAAGTATAGTTGAGAAATCCATTAAAAACACTGGGACACGCATATATTAATTTATATCTTTGAAAAGGTTTAGATGACATTGGTGATGTTCAGAAATAATTTTCAGACTATTTCCTTATTCATTTATTTGATTAGAATAAGTAAACATATCTCTAATAAATGATTTTAATTTATAATTATTCTCTATAATTTATTATTTTCATAAATTTGGAACTTATCTTTTTAAAGCCATAGTAATCGTCTAATTATCTACACCCTTACTGTTAACAAGTCATGCTTGGTAACCTCATCTAATATAATGCAGATTGTCAAAATGTGAAGTTAGAAAACATCTCCTACTGCTGATACTAGCACATTTCAAACTTTTGAGAACAACATATCTTATAGAAGTAACTTGTCAGCATAAAGAAGACAGAATATGTCAGAAACTAATGTAGTTTTACATTTTCAAATTATGAAGTAGTGTCATTATTAAGAAACATATAGTTGTAAATGTGACAAAACTCCATATAGTAATTAAAGAGTGGGTTCCTATTGGCTGGTAAATTGGATTGAGGCATATATTTAACAAACATACATAGAATTTCTATGCAGAAAATTTTCTATTTTGAAAAAAATTCAATAACTTAAGAGAAGTGACACACTTTGTTTGCAGATTGGAATGCTGCTTAACATAGTAAAAATGTCTATTCTCCTTAAATTTATTTATAGGTATAAAGCAATTTGTATGAAAATCCTCACAGTTTTTTGTAGATATAGGCAAGCATATTTTAAAATTTATATAAAATTTTCAGGTCTTGGCTAACTAATAACAATCCTGATAAAGAAGACTAAACCTCAGGAAAAAACTCTAACCAACACTGAGGCTTTTGATATTGTTACAGTAAACAAGATACTGTGAAATTGGACAGATGTTGAAGAATTAAAGCTAGAATGATTAGATATCCCGGGGGCAGGGGGATGAAACCACTTAAATTTCATAACTTGTTCAAAAATTAACTTAGAATGGATTCTGAATTTAAATATAAAACGTTAAATGATTAAAATGTTTAGAAAAAAACTGAAGAAAATACCCACAGCCTAAGGCTAGGCAAAATAGTCTTACTTGATAAAAACACAGTCTTTATAAGAAGAAAAACTGGTATGTAAGACTACATGAAAATTCATTAAAGAAGTAAACATTTGCTTTTGTAGTTACTTATTATCACTCTTTTCAAATTTGTATTTTAAAATTTGTGTAATAGGACCACCTACATTTATGTGTGAAATCATTAAAATTGCTTTGCTCAATTAAAAGCTCATCTACAAATGTTTTTTAAAATTTCAAACACAACGTAACATGCCACAGATAAAATAATTTGCAAATGCTGTAATCAAAGGAATTTTTCACAAGCATTATTATCTTTAGCCTGAAAATAGCGCTAATTTTCTATGATTAACACATGCTTTGGCTAATGATTTCTACAGTGGTGTACATAGTCACTGTGTGAAATATGTTCAAATGTTTATATGATTATTTTAGTTAATTTTTAGAGTGCTCTAGAATTTGTGTAAATAATTTTCTGAAAATGAGCAATATTTTAAATAGGCTTCATTTTTTGGAATGGCATATATTATCCTGTGATTAGTAGTACTTTAGCTTTCGAATAACTTACCATATGATTGACAGGAAGAGAGAAACTAAAAGTAATAGTTGTAAGAATTTTTATTGCTATGGACAACCACAATATATAGTAAGTACTCAATAAAGCCATTGCTTATTCCTAAAAATGATGCTAGTATTCTGTTTCCATTTTGTAACCTCTTGAGATGGTAGATTAATGTAGAAGACTTTGTAAATTATGACAGCAGAATAGTTTTTGAAAAGAAAAAATATTGAATCTATTTTTATATTGTTTTCTTTTTTATTAGAGAATGTCCTTAAAATCTTCCACACTGAGAACATCTTTTAAAAAACTGATACTATTTCTTACACTCCATTAAACTACCCCTTCCATCTTTCAAATTGATGTGGAAGCAAAATATTTATACTATGTTGACTCCACTTTTTAAATTGCTTTTTGAAAAGAAAAACAAAAATGAAAAATATGTTTGAGACTCAAGGAGTAGCTAAGTGTGTATTCAAACTTTGCATCTCTATTGTATTGTAATTAGATAGAATTAGGGAGACAATCTACAATATTGTAGAACATTTTGAGTAATTAAAAATGATTTTGTCTAGATTAAGAGAAACCTGTGTTTTTTTAATTAAAGGTGAAACCCATAGAAAATTAAAATCAAAATATCATTTTCTTGCTCATGTAATTTAAAGGGTGATTGTAAACTGGGAAATCACGAATATATAGTCAATCATGAACAATTTAATAGATTTTAAGAGCCAAATGTTATCTTCAAACGCAAGAAGGCTAAAAAGTGTATTTTCAAGAACATGACATATAATATTTATAGTAGTAACAATATTATATTATCTTAGTCACTTTCTCTTTGCTGAGACACCCACAGATTAAAGGAGGAAAGTTCTGTTTTGGTTCATGTTTACAGTCCGCAGCCAGCTGGGGTCAACCAGAAGTGGCATGGAGGGTCACCTGTGAAGGAAAGCTGCTTAAGCCATGGTCACCAGGAAGCAGAAAGAAGGACCTGGGGAGGGAGCTAAGCCTTTCTGGTTCATGCCCCCAGTGCCCTGCATTTAACCAGGCCCACCGCCCCCGGTCCCAACAATAAGTCAGCATTAGTGGCCCCATAGCACAATCATGTTCCAAAAGCCCATTTCTGAGCGCCTGAGGCTTTGGAGGGACATTCCAGATTCAAACCACAACATATATGTAGTTTAGTCAAGAATATGAATTACTTCAAAATTGTTTGGGAGACTCCATTTTGCTTTCTAGTATAAACCCTGCCTCTAGCTTGTAGTCCTCCATCAGAAGGAGAAGAGACTGTGCTAAAAAGGAATTTGCTACAGTCTTGGTCAAAGGTGAGATGGCTTGCTCTGGAATGAACATCAATATACAATACTTCCTTCCTTCGCTGCCCCTCTGTTGTAAGCAGAATGTAAGCTGAACTAAATAGTGTGCTTAGTGACATGGTGCTTTATAATCTGGATCCATCTTCTTATGTGGCATCATTTAATACACAGTTTACAGTCAGCCCCCAATCTGGGGTCCACAGTTTGACAGCAATGCTGCCCTGCCATATCAGTAGTGCAAAACATTCAGGAAGCAATGAGCTATAAAAGTTACCGATAGAGACTTCCACCAGATGGTGAAGGACCTCATGGCTTCTTCGGTAATTTGGCGGCCGGTGAAATCTGACAATATCAGGAGTCCAGTGATTGATGAACTTCACTTCTGTGTCAAAAACACTGGTTGAGGCTTAGATCTGCACTTCTAGAACTGCTGTTGGCTTCACAGCAGTGCAGGAAGTGAAGGTCATCTGTTTGGTCTCTTTAATGACAATCACCTATGTGCTATTGACAGCAAATGTGTAACAATTACAGTATGCCATAAGGGATCTTACTGCATATTTCTTATGTGCAGAACACGTTGAAATCTCTGAAACATTTGAAGAAAATGTGATTGTTCTTTCTTTTATTGCTAATTTCCAGTGTGACACAAGGGGACCAGAAGGCATATATATATATATATATATATATATATATATATATATATAATATTATATATATAAATAATTTTTAAAAATCACAGACCGCAGAATTAGCTATTGGCAAATTACTGTATTTCCTTTTTCTGTTTTCACATGTGTGTGATTTTAACATAAGTATATGGCCATAAAGAACTAAGAAAAGTAGAAATGTTTTAGTAAACAAGTTTCAAAATTGTACAGTGTAACAAGTATAGACAAACTTGTTAACCTGATCATGTTTATATGTTGGTTTTCTGTGCTATTCTTGTAAGTATTCTACTAAAATAAATTAATACTTTGTAAAAAATTATTCTGAGTTCATTGGAGTCAGAAGGTACGAGTTTCATGCCCTGCTTTATCAAGAGCCAGGTCTACATTGGATCTCAGCTTACTCATTTGTAAAGCAGGCGACTGGCCCTATAGAACACTTTGGCTTCTCCTTTGAACATTACTTTTTATGTCTTTCTGGCCCACTGTATTGGATGCTGGGAATGAGAAGCTAAAATTAGAAAGAAACATGATGAATCTTTCTCAGCCTCTAAAATAGTGTAATATTTTAGTTCATAGTTCATGAATCTCCATTAAACTGCATCACAGTTTCTTTATTATCCTGTGAAATTAATTAAGTGTTACAAAGATTTCATTACATTTTCTACTATAATGAAAATATTTAATGAAAGTGGTTCTGTTGGTAGGAAAGTAGAGATGGAGAGGAATGATTCACAGCTAAAACCATTCATCATTGTTCTCTTCGGTCTCTTTAGAGTTATTCAGTGTGCACGCCTCTGGAATCAGACAGACTTGATTCAAAGTCTCTTTATTGCGTGACCTTAGTTAAACTTTCTGTGCCTCCGTGTCCTCATCTATGACTAGGGGGTCTGATGTAGTGCCTGCAGAGCTTTTAGTGCTAATGAAATGGGGCACCGTTTCATAAAGCAGTTGGCTTGAAAGTGCACATTAGGCCCTGAGGAATATTAATGTTTATAGTCATTGTTATAGTGAAGGTCCTTCTTTTCATCTCTATTGCCTCGCTCCTTATTCACCTTTTTTTTTTTTCTTGGTCTCCCCACCTTTAGTTTTCTCTATTCCAATCTGTTTCCACATTAGTTTAAAAGTTACAGTGATACTTTTATAACACATCTCCTTAAAATAGGTAGTGTCTTTTGTAACATGGTTGAAACCGCTCTCTATACTCATTTCCCAAAACTCTCCAGTCAGGCCTTACTAGCCAACGGCTCTTTACTCCTGTTTCTTGAACATTTTTCTTCCCAGTCTTGCCTACATTCTCATACTTTTGCCTCAGCTGCATCTTATCTCTCTCCCTCATCAAAGAATCATCAGCTAAAATGCAATAAAATACAAACACAGTCATGTGTTACCTAAAGATGGGGATGTGTTTTGAGAGGTGCACCGCTGGGGGATTTTTTCATTGTGTGAACATAACAGAGTGTACTTACACAAACCTGGATGACAGAGCCTAGTCCACACAGATCGTACGGTACAGTGCACTACTCCTGGGTTGCAAACCTGCACAGCATATTACTGTACTGAACACTGTAGGCTTTGTAGTACAATGGTAAGTATTTATGTGTCTAAAATATCTGCACAAGTTTGTTATGCCAGCATCATCATGGCTCCAGTAGACATCACCAGGAGACGAGTTTTTCAGCTCCGTTGTAAACTTATAGGACCATTTTCATATACGTGGTTAGTTCTTGACTGAAAGTTTGTTACGTGCCATATGACTGTAGTTTAGTATATAGTGCCTTTTACAGAAGAATTATTGAAATAAAATTATCTGACTACCCTGTTTTATTTGACATTTGAGGACAGATCAAGTAGCACCAAATTCATAATAAACACTTGGTGTATTGGAAGTGCTTGAGCTTGGAGGTGGAGGGCTGGATGCTTTGGAGATAGTTTGAAAAACAATTTGATGAGAAAGTACAATACAATGTACACCTCAAAAGCTCTAGAAAAGTATTCTAAAATTTTATTGTAGAAATAACTAGAAATTATTGAATAAGGTACATAAACTGCATTGGCATGTTAGCTAAATTACTATAAAATGTTTTAGTCTTTCTGCTCTGGAGAAAGAGGAATTAGAGCTTTGCTTTCCAAAGCCTTTCACATTCATTTATAAATATATAACTGCTTATATGTGAGATCAGCAGGTGATATCTTTTTTATGACATCTCTAAAATGTTATAGACCTATAATATAATTTCTGTGATTTGTATTGTATTTTCCTATTCTCCAGAGGAAAAATTGCTATTTTTCAACTACAGTAACCCTTTGGAATCAATTTCTATACTCCCAATACATTCCAGATTTTACCGCATTTGTGGTTAAGTTATGGAGAATACATAAACATTCAGATTACCTATTGCTTTAACTCTAAATATGTCCTTATACTGACTTGATGGTAATATTTTCCAAATTCTCAAAGTGACAGCAATGAAAAGAGTGGAATGAAACCTCAGTTGGTCAAAGGAGCAGAGCTTCTCCGAGAGTTCAAGTCAGGAGAACAGAGGCACAGCTGAAAACTTGAGTACACCTCGCGTGCCTTGCTCTGCCCAGGCATCAGGAAAGCCTGCGAGGTGAACCTGCTGGACATGCATTCCTGGGATTCACAGAGCACTTGAGCTTTGTGAGCAGCTCTTTAAAATTCCAGTGTTGCCATGACAACTGCTGTATTCATCCTCAGGTGTATGCTGGCATCATATCTTGCCACATGAGGGACCACATGATCCCTCTGGGTAACTACTTAAATTATCACCCTTTAAAATAGTGACAATTAAAAAATTTTCACTTCACTGTGTATAAAGTATCAGACAGTGCTCAGCAGAAGCAAAGTGATAATTTTTGTAATTATCTATCCAGGAAGTAACATACTATTGTTTACAACTAGGAGCTATTAAATTCTTACTGCTGGTAATAAAAAAATAAAATTCTTCTCTTTTGATTCCTGGAATTTTGCTTTAAATCTATGTATGGTTCATAATTTAGTTGAATAAGGGAGTAAGGCAGTAAGATGTGGTATGGGATGCCTTACATGAGTGACCTTAGCAGGGAACAAAAATTTTCTCACGCTGGAATCTAGGAATTCAGGTTAAAGTAGTTGGAAAGGAAGGGAAAATATTATGGGATATTTTCTTTTCACTTTTAAATGCTGAACATTCTTATGCTGTGTTTATTTTCTCATTTCTCTACATAGAAGTAAAGGATATAAATTTGTAGAGATAAAATAATGCTATTAGTTTTTATGATACTAGAAACTCTGTGGGCCAGAGAAAAAATATCTAATTTGTAATATTTAAGGGAAAACCCCCATAGGTATTAGAGATAATGTGTTTATATAGAAGTAAACCTTGTGAGTGTATTTTTATGGATTAGCTTAGCTTATCTTAGACTTAATATGATGTACATATTTAATTTCATGTATAATTAAAAGATGAAATCTTTTAGGCTAGAAAAACATTCGAGAAATGTTAACTGCTACTAATATGTAAATGTGTACAGTATAGTACATTAATTATTAACTCATTTATGTTAAACTAAAGAAAACAGTGTATGACCGTCCAAAGCAATAGACAGACTTGCACATTTTAGCTATTATAAATCTTACGTTAAATATTGTTAATAATACATCGTTAAAACTCCGTCATTCCATAATACTGACATGAAAGGAAGGTTATTTGCATAATTAAATACAATGATATTTTCAATATTTAGTGCTGTTTAAGCATAGTGTTTAAGACACAGAGCATTCACTACATACTTACTGAAAAATTGAGTAGAATTGTCATTTTAATATACCAGATGGTCATTCATATAGTTACCATTGGATAATTCATGTGTTCCAGTAAAGAATGGGATTGATATGGATTTAAACTATATGTGTTCAAAATACTGTGAGAGCAGCGGTGGTAATGGTGATGGCAGGAGAACAAATTTAAATTTCAGTTAATAAGAAAGGTTGGATGGATAAGGGGAGTGGGGAGTGAGATCAGGTGAAGAGTCATGGAAACAGATGCTCCTCAAGGGAAAATGAAAGAGTATTGTTTCTGGTGTTGGATTGGGATTGACCTTGATGCACTTGGAGAACTAGTTCAAAACCTCAGGAAATGTAAGTCAAGAGAATGAGCAAGGTATAAATTCTCACCAAAACTGAGTCAAGAAGGTCTCTGTTTAGGGAGATCTTATGGAAAGCAGAACACTGCCATTAAGAGATTAAGGGCACTTGGATTGGCCGAAGAAGGATAATAGAGCAGGCACACTTGACTGCTGCTTTCAGCCCTGTCAACCGTGCTAAAATTGAGTGTATGTGGCCTTGGAGATAAAAAAAAAGGAGCATATCACAACTTCTATTTGGGCAGAAGATCAGCTTTATCTCACTCCCCACACCTTGAAGGATCGGGGTCATAAGTATGAGGAAGAAGACAAGGAACAGACATAAGAGTGCTCCTTCCTTGTTCAACACAAGGGGGACGGTAGGAAAGGGTGATGCTCTAACGCTATGACTGGGGGCCCAACAAGCTATCCACTGACTGTCTTATATATAGTGTTTGCTTTCAGTAACTAATGGTTAAAAAAACTGTATTGTATTAAAAAGTTTTGTTTATTCAGCTTTAATGAACTCAAGACACCACTTTCAATGGTCTTAAAACAGGAATAAATAAAGTGATTCTAAACTCCTAGATAAGACACGGACTTCTGATTTCAATTTTTCCTGTAGTTCAAGGACAAGATTTTGTAATGCTCATCTTGGGAGAACTTTCTCTGGGAGAAATATTTAAGGTTTGAATATAGAAGACAGAAGAGAAGTAGAAAGAATTGATTCATACCAGAGGAGCAAAAAGCTGGTAGCAGGTTGATTAAAAAAATGTAGAAGCAGGAAGCTCCTATCATCTGTTAATTTTTAGGAAATTTATCTCTTTGGGGATGGAAATGAGGGGTCTAGACAGCAATGAAATTGAGGTAGTACATAGATAATTAACATGCCGTGTGGCAACTATACCTAAAAGTGTGTCAACCCCATCCTATCTAGGAATTTCTTTGGCATAACAAATTTACTTTGCCTTTTATCTTGATATTATTAAAATGTTTATCTGTTCTACCCAGAGCCTTATTTTAGTGCTGATGCTATATCAAGACCTAAGAGCCAATGCAACAGTCCCTGTCCATTTCTTTACCTCTATCTTGTCCCTTTTATCCTTAGTTGTCCTCTGTGGGACAATCCAGCAGAAGGGCCTTGACATCTCTTTCTCTACTCCAGCTTCTTGAGGAAGCATCTGCACTCTGAGTTTGTTCTAGGATGATTGTCCAGCACACTAAAAAGGGTCTGTGATTAAACTCATTGGAAACCCAAGACTAGACAAATATATTTACTTTCTTTCTTTTTTTTTTTTTTTGTGGGTACCAGGGGTCGACCTCAGGACCTTGAGCACCAGCAAGCGCCCATGCTGCTGAGCGATATCACCGGCCCTTTTTTCGTATGTGGGTTCCGGGAGTCGAACTCGGGCCCTCGCGCTTACCAGGCAGGTGCTTATGTCACTGAGCTATCTCACCAGCCCGACAGATATATTTTCTGTCAAAAATAAGTATAAGTTATAGAGTTGCACTTCCACTAGGTGGAATTTTGGTCTCAGGAGGGTAATGGACTCTGAACTGCAATTTTGTAGTTTGCAAATAAGCAATTGGAATCTCAGTCTTCATATGGAGTGGGGATGCCAGTGCCCTAATGGAAAACGTACTCCATCGGAATTGGAAGCATGAGATCTTGGAATCAGAATCAGCAGTTCTCAAGCAAAGGAAATGGCTAGACATAGTAATGATTTTGAGGAATTTAGGTTTGGCAGTTGTCTTAGTTACTTTTTTCTCATTGCTGAGACAAAATAGCCAACAGCCAAAGTTAAAGGGAGAAAAGTTCATTTAGCTCACAGTCTGTAGAGGTTTCAGTCCATAGTTGGCTGGCTCCAGGGCAGGGTAGCAGAGGAGAACAGTTCATGGCAGGCAGAAGGTAGTAAAACAAACAAGGGACCTCAACAGCATCTTTCTGATGCTTTTAACTTATCCAGACTACTTAGGATGGGTAGCACTCACACCCTTAATCTTAGTGTCGAGCCTATCATTGCACCAGGAGTCAATTCCAGTGTCACACACTCTAGATCCAGCACCTCTGAAGAAACCCCACCTCTGACTGCATGAGGCTTTGGGGAGACATCTAGACACAGCCACAACAGCAGCGGTTTGCAGATGTCACTGGAGCTATCTGGAATGATTTAAACAGGGAGTCCAGTTAGAAAATTTTTTGTACTGAGAAATAAGTAAATATCACGCTCAAATATGGTGACATCATTGAGCAGAATGATAAACAACAAAGTGAAAAAGAGTGAAATTGAATAATTGGCTGTAAATTATTCCTAGAGAGTAAGTTCTTCTGTTCTACTTTTTCTGGTCTTCATCTGTATCCTCTTGCCACTGGGCTAGAACTGCGGCAAATATCCATAGTGGGTGAAAGTTGTAGAATCATCAGCTCCACTTTAATTCAGTCTTCTTTCAAGCATCCATTTTATCTGACTCCTCTACTAACTCCATTTTTAAGAATGACTGTGCACTCAGGAGTTGGTAGTAGCATTGTGCATTTTTAACTCACCATATTACCTACCTTTGGGGTTGAGAGAGGTAGTGATATTGAATCATACTTAGAAAAACAGAAAATAAGATTTCTGTAAATTATGGTGTATTATCAAGGCATAGCAAAGAATAAAATTTCATCACTTGCAGGAAAATGAATGGAACTGGAGGATATCATGTTAAGCAAAATAAGGCCAACACGGAAAGACAAGTGTCACAAGTATTCTCTCATCTGTGGAAACTTTATACAATGACCTTAAAGTGGAAGAGGGACAATTAAGGAAGGGGAAGTGGAGGGGAAGAGGAAATAGGAAAGGGGATTTGGGAGGGCATGAGAGGGATAAAAGGCAGGGTTGACATGTATGAAACATGATACATGTGTGTATGGAAACAATACAGTGAAGCCCGTTGATTTATATAATCATTATGCATTAACAATTACAATTTAATAAAAAGAAAATAGGGTTTCATCAGGATTCGCAAGTCATCTAAACACTAATTTTCAAATATTCAGACATCAAGAATTGAAAGTGTTTGTCACAGGTGGCTATTTTCATTCAGGACTTTCCAGCATGAGGTAAGTTGCCATTTGTTCACATCAAGAAGTTTTAGGGAACATCAGTTATTTTAGAGAATGGCAATCAAGTCTATACATCTAATTTTAATGTTATCTTCAGCTAACCGTGAGTTAGCCTTTCAAATCTATTTGTGTTTATTTAATATGACAAAGTAGTTGTGTTTACAATACAAGATTTGCAACGCACCTGCAATGGATGTGTGTGGGCCAAGGACATAATCATTCACCACTACTGAAAAAGGATAACGTAAGAAAAATGTCACAAAAGCTGAGCTGAAAATAATTTCAGTTTTCATAGAGATCTTGTGTAGGATGCAAATTGAAAAATGAATGAATTCAGTCACCCTACTATTGATGTTTCTGACATTGAGAAGCCTAATTTATTTGAATGCTTCAAAGAGTCTTATTGAGTTTATATAAGTCAAGATAATTTTGTTCATTAGGAGAAAAACATTTTGGACAATAGTCTTCTGAATTACAAGAGAATAAAAAGTAGGGACTATTTATTTTGAATTGTGCTATTTTGTTCCTATTCCAGTATCATTTCTATTGGTAATGCAAGGAAATAACATTTTTAACACAATAGTAAGCTTTTGATTTCTCTTATCAAAAGTACTTAAAGAACATGTTTTTATGGTAAGGCATAAAGGCTTAGTGAGAGAGGAAAATTTATGGACCAGGGTTTTATTAATAATAAATCTTGTTTTTGTTGTTTGTTTGTTTTTCAAGCACATAAAGGGACTTAGAGCAAACTAACACATACAGAAAAAGAGTAGTTTTTCTTGCCTTTGAGGTTTTTCTTCTGGACCTTGAGATCTTATCATTTTTTCTGATGAATAAGATCATGGTGCAAGACAGAAGGAAGAAAAATGTAATGCTCTTTCTGTAATCAAATGAGGTGAAAATGTAGAATAATAAAACCCAGCAGGTAGTTCAGTACATCATAGTTAGGGTGGAGAAAAAGACTGAATAAAGAAGATAAGATAATTTGCTTTGTCAAGAGTTAATAAAATTACCTAACAGCTGTGGTGGCCTACACACTTATTACTATATGACAAATTGACCATATTTATTTTCATTATTTTTAATTTTTTATATGTGGGTACTGGGAGTTGAACTCAGGACCTCGCGCTTGCCAGGCAGGTGCTTGTGCCGCTGAGCTGTATCACCGGCCTGACCATATTTATAAAAGAAATATTTTTCTTACAATTATTTTTCAATAAAACACTACTTCAATATTTTATTGCTTATTTGAAATTCCCCAAACTTTGTTGAAATTTGATGTTCTCCGAGGCTTATTCTTTGTTACATTTTATATCTAAAATGTTCCTCCAAAGTCTCATATGTTTACAGCTGGGTCTTTTTTTGTGTGTGTGTGGGTACCGGGAGTCGAACTCAGGACCTGGCACTTCCCAGCAAGCTCTTGTGCCGCTGAGTGATATCATCGGCCCTTTTTTCCTTTGTATGTGGATATTGGGAGTCGAACTCAGGACCTCGCGCTTGCCAGGCAGGAGCTTATGCTGCTGAGCTATCTCACCAGCCCTAAAGCTGGGTCTTTTGAAAGATGATTGGATCGTGTGGGAGTCATACTCATCAATGGATTAATTCATTGGTGACTTCATAGGAGAATATGTTGTTTGGAGGTGGGGCCCGATAGGAAGAGGTGGATCTCTGCAGTTGTGACCTGGGAGGGTGTATTCTTGTCTCTGGCTCCTCCCTTTTCTGTCTGCTTCCTGGCTACCATGAATTGACCACCTTTCTTCCTCCTCTGTGCCTTTTTGCAAAGCTATTTCTGCCTCGGAGTCAGACAACCATGAGTGAACCTTCTGGTATTTTGTCCCAGCAATGGGACAATGACAAATATTATCTTCTAGGTAGTGATTCATTCCTTGGATTTTCTTCACTCCATCATCTGTTAGATCTTACCCATTTATCATTTCTCTCTGCCTCCTAAAGCAGCAACACCTTTTGTACCTACCCATCTTAGTTACTTTTCTCATTGCTGAGACAAAATACCCAACACCCACAAGTTAAGGGATGGAAGGTTTATTTAGCTCACTGTTTGTAGAGGTTTCAGTCTGCAATTGGCTGGCTCCAAGGCAGAGTGGCACATGGCAGAGGGGCAACAGTTTATAGTAGCAGAAGACAGCAAAAGCAACAAGCGGGAGACAAGACTCTTTCTGTCCCTTGTATTGTATGCAGGCTACCCACCCTAGAGTGGGTGTAGTACTCACATGCTTGATCACAGCATTGGACCATGAATCAATCGCCTCTGAAAAACTTGTCCCCCCATGAATGCATGAGGCTTTGGGGGACATCTAGGCACAAACCATAACACTACCTAATATTATCCCTTAGGATGAATCTCCTAGATTATATAAAACAATGAGTAATATACATGATTGCTCAACCATGAAGTCATTTCTTACTTACCAGTTGTCTTTTCTAATAGGCTGGAAGTTCGAGATTCCCAGAATGAGTAAGTTTTAATAGGATTAGAGGTGTGTGTTGCAACCTACAAAGCAAATCTGTAAAGGTTGTATGGAATTAAGGAATTTGGTAAGTTAAATAACTTTATAAATTTACTTACATTTAGCCTTCCATATAATCATAGTATTATTTAGGCAACATTGGCATTGGTCAAGGATTTGCACTGATGTTGCCCTAAAGAGAAATAGACAAGCATACTTACATAATAAAAAAAGTGACTTTGTGTTGAACAGGAACATGTTCAGTATATGCACCTAAATCTGTTTAAACATAAAATAGTCTTAATTTTATGACATATTTGTGCCAGTATCATTGAAGGCTTCCATAATCTGAGTATTATATGTGGGACTTGTAAGAAGGTAGAAGAGAAGGTAGAATTATAGAGAAAGATCTTACTACAATTAATTATTAATATTCTAAGGTAGGACAAGATGTAAAATTTCTAATACCTCTGGAAATATGTAAAATGCAATAAGTAATTGAGGCATATAGAATTCCAAATAGCCATGACCAAAATAAATCTACACCAAGGCATATAATGATCAGGATTTCAGAAATTCAACACAAGAACAAAATATTAAAAGCAGCTAGAGAAAAGAAACAAATCACATATAAAAGAAAGCCTGTCAGACTTCTCAACACAAACCCTCAAATCAAAGAAAACTTGGAGTGAGGTATTTTAAGCCCTAAAAGAAAACAGTCTTCAACCAAGATTGATGTACCCCACAAAACTATGTTTCAAAATCAATGGAGAAATAAGAAACTTCCATGACAAAGAACAACTGAAGAAATTCATGACCACCAAACCAGCTCTTCAGAATGCTCTGAAGCATTTATTAGAAAGAGATAACAAAGACCACAAACACAAGAACACCAATAGAAAGAAGCCACCACCCAGGGTAAGCAAATAAACAGAAGGGAAAGACAGGGAACCAACAACAGGAAAATTCACCAGTCGAAAGAAATAGACTGGCAGAATGGATCAAGAAACAAGATCCATCAATATGCTGCATTCAAGAAACATATTTAACCCAAAAAGAAATTCATAGACTAAAAGTCAAAGGATGGAAAACAATTCTCCATGCCACAGGAAACCAGAAAAAAGCAGAGGTAGCTATTCGATTTGCAGACAATGTAAACTTTGATCAAAAGAGACAGAGAAGGTCACTACATACTTGTTAAGGGAAAACTCCAAAAAGAAGAGGTAACAATCATAAATATATATGCACCAAATACTGGTGCACCAAACTACATAAAACAAATATTAACAGACATGAAAAACTAAATAAGTACTAACACGATTGTAGTGGGGGAAACTTAATACCCCACTCTCACAAATAGATAGATCAACTAGACAAAAAAATCAACAAAGAAATATCAGAATTAAACCAACCCTGTGAACAAATGGACTTGGTAGATATCTACAGAGTGTTCCACCCCATAACATCAAAATATCTTCTTCTCACATGCACATGGAATGTTCTCCAAAATAGACCATGTATTACCCCACAAAACACACTTAAATAAATGTAGAGGAACTGAAATCATCCCATGCATACTATCTGACCATAGCAAAATGAAACTGGAAATCAACAACAAAAGAAATCACAAAAACTGCATAAAAACTTGGAAATTAAACAACACTCTTCTGAACAACCAGTGGGTCTCAGAGGAAATTAAAGAAGAAATTAAACAGTATCTAAATTTAAAAGATAATGCTAATACAACATACTGGAACTTATGGGACACAGTGAAAGCAGTCCTATGAGGGAAATTTATAGCAATGAATTCTCATATCAGGAAAAAAGAATAAGCTCAAATAAACAACCTAATGTTGAACCTCAAACTTCTAGAAAAATAAGAACAAATCAAACCCAAAGCTCATATAAGGGAGGAAATTATAAAGATCAGAGCAGAAATTAAAGCAATTGAGGCTAAGGAAACAATACAAAGAATCAATGAATCAAAAAGTTAGTTCTTTGAAAGAATAAATAAGATTGATAAACCATTAGCCAACCTCATCAAAAAGAGGAAAGAAAAATCACAAATTCAAGCAATTAGGAATGAAAAGGGGGAAATCACAATGGATCCTACAGAAATCCAGAAGATAATCAATACCTACTGCAAGAAGCTGTATTCTTAGAAGATGTAAAACAGAAGAAATGGAGAGGTTCCTAGATACAACCAAATTGCCAAAACTAACTCAAGAAGATATAAAAATTATAAATAACCCAATATCAGCCAGTGAAATTGAAAATGTAAATAACAACTTACCAACAAAGAAAAGCCCAGGTCCTGCCACATTCACTGTTGAATTCTACAGGAAATTTAGAGAAGAACTAATACCACTAATGCTGAAACTCTTAAAGGAAATTGAAAGGGAAGCAATACTTCCAAAATCATTCCTGGAAGCAAGTATTACCCTGATTCTGAAACCAGAGAAGAACCCAACCAAAAAAGAAAACTACAGGCCAATCTCCCTAATGAACATAGATGCAAAGATCCTCAATAAGATACTGGCAAACAGAATGCAGCAAATCATCATACACCATGACCTAGTAGGGATTCATCCCAGGGATGCAGGGATGTTTCAATATACACAAATCAATAAATGTAATACACCATATTAACAGAACCAAGGACAAAAATCAACGATCATCTCAAAAGATGCAGAAAATCATTTGACGAAGTCCGACACTCATTCATGTTAAAAACCCTACAAAAAGTGGAATAGATGGTCTTTACCTCAATCTGATAAAAGCCATCTACGACAAACCAACAGCTAACGTCATACTAAATGTACAAAAACTGAAAGCTTTCACTCTTTATACATCACTCCTTTTAGCTGACATTTTTTTTGTGTGTGTGTGTTACTGAGGGTTGAATGCAGGGCCTTTTCATGGAGCTATATACCCAGCCACTATCTATCTATCTATCTATCTATCTATCTATCTATCTATCTATCTATCTATCCATCTATCTATCCATCTATCTATCCATCTTTGAGACAAAGTCTTGGTAACTTGCCCAGGAAAGACTTGAACTTGTGACTCTCCTGCCTCAGCCTCCAAGTACAGGTATTACAACCATATGCACCATGCCCAGCATTCTTTGCTGACATTTTCTACCTCTTAGATTCATTCTTACCCAATATTTATCTGTTTGTCTGCATTATAAAATGGTAGAAGTTAGAAACTCTAATATAGCTCTCTCTCTCTCTCTCACTCTTGGAACTGATTTACTATTTCACACTCGTGAAAGTAGTGATTTCTTTCTAGTGTTTTATTTCCTTTTACTCTACAGTAGTGTATTAATCTAATTTCAAATTATCACTAAAAATTCCTGTTTAATTATATTTTAATTTGATCTATATACGATCATCTACATCTATTAAAAATTTTTTAATTAATTAAGTTTATTGGTACATTTTAGATATACATACTGATCAAATTCATCATAGAGAATTTGTACCTGTACATGTTATCTCTTGATTCTTCTATTTTTCCCATCGCCCTTCCCTCCCTTCAACTCCTCTTCCCCTCTTTATTTACAAAAGCTTTGTCTCCATTTTTTCCTTCCTTCATCATTTTTTTCTTTTCCCTTCCTTTCTTTCCCCCTCTCCCGTCTCTAGTTCCCCTTTTCATTTGAACATTTTCTTCCTATTTCACAATACCTATTATACATTTTGGTCCTTATTTGCACTTTCAGTTTCTCCCACCAGAGAAACCATATGATATTTACACATGTGTGTCTGATTTAGTAATAGCTAAGTCTTGGAAACAGTCCGAATGCCCATCAACTGATAAATGCATAAAGAAGATTTTTTTTTATACAATGGAGTACTACTCAGCCATAAAGAAGGAGAAACTTGAGACATTTTTAGGTAAATGAATGCACCTGGAGACTATACTCTTAAGTGAAATAAATTAGTCATGAGAAGATATTTATGATGCAGGTAATAAAATAGAGAAGGTCTAGATTTTTTTCCCCTAGTTTAAAAAAAATGTACAGATGAATAAAAAGGCCATTTCTATTGACAGGACTATTCTTGAAATAATTGGAAAACATTTGAAATCTTAGATCTTACTAGTTATGGGGTAAGGACATCTGTCTTTTTTAGTGATAATATCTTATTGTTTGACATGGATTGACTTTAATTTGTGACGGTCAGTTCTATATATTTCTATCATTGGGTTTCTCTGTGATCTTTAAGATAAAGTTTTATACACATAGTGATATCCATAAATACTAATAGATAAATACTAAACTGTTTTGTGTTATGGATTGTATGTAGATGTCCCCCCTCAAAGCCTCATGTACTCATACATGGAGCTTTTGAGAGGTGGCTGGATCATGTGTGTGTGATGCTGGATTAGAGTATGTGATCCTGGGGTCAAGGGTGTGTGATAACTAAATCGGTTTGGCATAGTGAGTGTGAATAATGGAAGCCCCACCCTGAGTGTGGGAGGCACCACCCAAAAGGCTTGTACCTGGATGAGATAGAAGGGAAAAAGAGGCTGGCTGCTGCTACTGCTGCTGGTTGCTTGCTTCTTCCTCCCTGCTCTGCCATGAGCTGTTTCTCTTCTTCCATGCTCCTTTGCCACACCACCCTGCCTTGGAGCCAGCCAACTACGAACTGAAACCTCTATAAACTGTGAGCTGAAATAAACTTTTCCTCTTTTAATTTTGGATGTTTGGTGGTTTGTCCCAGCAATGCAAAAAGTAACTAAGACAGTTTGCTTCAATGTGTTCACTCTATGCTTAGCACCCACCCCTCCTCCTTACTGGCTTATTTTTTCCATTTAGTACCTCTATTAAAGAATGAATAGCTTTTTAAAATTTTTCATGTTGGAGATTGGACCACGGGCCTCACAGAGGCTAACAGCATGCTTTACCATTGAGATACACCCCTCCAGCCCAGTAGCCTTTCTTTAAAATTTAGTTTTAATATTGATTTCAATAAAAATTGTGAGGAAATAATCACCTCAGTCTGTAGCTCTAACTCTAGTTAATTTATAATGAAAAGTGTAGAGGGAAGGTTTATAAAGTGGTCTTGCTGTGAGAATTATTTCCCTTGCTTTGAGACTATCCCCTCTTAATGTTGAGAAATGTTGACATGTTCTGCACAGGACAGTACTTAAGGATGAAAGACTCACTTTGACAATTTGACAAAAATGCCTACATGCTAATTTCTCAAAGCAGGCACAGATGACTGATTATTTCATCAAGTACTTGATGTGAGATGATAAGTGGTGCCGAGCCAAAATTAATCAGCAATTTAAGTGACTGACAGGTTGCTCAAAGTCTGAGGCTTTGCTATGCAACTTTATATGCTCAGGCATTAGTCTCAAAGGGTAAAGGTGGGAGAGAAAGAAAATGTCATTTATTTGAAGTATATTTTATTAGTTTGACACAGATACAATACCTGTTATGTAAAGCATTATTGGAAAAACAAAACAAAGATAAGACAAGTTGAGAATTATACTATACCCCAGTTTTGATGATTTGAAGACAAATACTAATGACTTTTTACACAAATCACATATTTATATAAACAAGTAAATCAAGAAAAAAATTGAGACCAACATAGGGTTCTATTTATAGTTGGATGCATATTTTTTTTCAGCCCTTTTCCCCTTGGCTACCTACCCATTGCACAATCTATATTTAAACACTATTTTCTTGAAACAAAACATTAGGAACATGTTCTAATTTTCTGCAGAATTTCTCTGGATTTCAATTAGCAATTTATTAGGATTTTTTTTTCCTCGTACTTCATATAGTTCTGATTCTTTTGTTTTTTTTTTTTTTTTTTTGGTACTGGGAATCCAGCTCATGACTTCACACTTGCAAGGTAGGCACTGTGCTGCTAAACTATATCCCCGGCTCAGTTCTGATTCTTTTTAATGTTATAGTGCACTAAATTAATTTTGCTCCCAGCTTCTTCTTCCTACAATAGTATAATAAATACTTTGTGTACATAATGAATATGCTTTATCCTGTAAAGTTGGAAGTTAAAGTTGGATAATCCAGAGGTAGTTAAAGTGAAGAGTTTAGCTGGGCACGGTGTTGCAAACCTGTAATCCCAGCACCTTGAGAGGCAGAGGCAGGAGGATCACAAGTTTGAACCCAGCCTGTAAAACTTAGTGAATTAGAGAGACTATGTTTCAAAATAACAAATAAAAACAAAGACTGGGGATACAGCTCAGTGAAAAGGTCCTGGGTTCAATCCTCAAGTACCAAAAGAAAAAAAAAAGTTTTAAAAATGAAAGAGAGAGGGAGAAATTAATTTTAAGTGTGTGAATTAGCTTTCTTATCACTGAGACACAATTTGGTCCACATTTTCAGGGGATACAGCCCATGGTCAGCTGGCTCCAAAGGCAGGAAGATCATTGTAGAAAGGCATGGTGGAACAATGATGCTTAGTTCATGGCAGTAAGCAAACAGAGGAGGACAATAGTGCTAGAAAGGAAGGGACAAGGGACCAGACAGACATAGTACCCAAGGTCATGCCTCCACATGGAAGTGTGCCTTACCAATCCCTTGGTGGCTTCTACATCAATCAAGTTGACACAGTTGAGGTTACCCAACATAATGTGATTTTAATGAATATACAACTTTTTTTTTGCCATTCTATGTATTGAGGCAACACTAACTCCCCAAGCTTTCTTCTTTGACATAAGCCACTTCTCTTGCCTCCAGTTTTACTTTTGTTAAACTTTTGTTCTATGAGAATTTAAACACATTTATGAAGTATTTAATCACAGAATAATTTTAGGTATTTTTCTTATATTTTACATTGTGTTTTTGAAGTTTATCCCCAACCTTTCAAAGATTGTTTTAACAGAAATGACTGAGGTAAGCTGTTATATTAGTTAAGTCAACATCAGTTAGGAAAGCTTCTACTCTACATTTTGGTATGCTTCCTTTGTATAACAAAAAGTTAAATCACCAGTTCAAAGAATTTGATAAAATTTGTGATTTTGATAAATATTAATTTATTTACTTTTTTATTGCTGTATGTTTGTAATTCATAAAGTTATATTTGTTTTTTGAAATTGGAATCTGTATGTGTCATATCTCGGTCATTTTCAGTCCCTCCACCTTCTCTCTTTTCTACTATTCCCTTTTTTCTCTTTTCCAAAAAGTCTGTTCCCTCTTTCCTTACTATCTCACCTTTATTTTATTCTTTAATTCACTCATATTTAGAGTTTCTTGTTGTTATGGTTTATATATAGCTGTTCTCAAAGAGCCTCATGCACTCATATGTAGGGCTTTGGGAAAGTGACTGAATTATGGGTGTGGTATAGCTGAGTTATTGTTAGGAGCTGGACACTGGTTTGAAGCGGCTGGTCACCGTGGGCACGACCTGGAAGAGTGTATCTTCCTCTCTAGCTCCTCCTTTATTCTCTGTGTGCTGCCCTCCGTGACGTGAGCTGCTTTTCTTCTGCTATCCTGAGGTGCCACGCCATCCATCCTTCTTTGAAATCAGCCAACCATGGGTTGATACACAAGCCCAAATAAACCTCTACTTCAAATTGCAGGGCATTTTGTTGTAATGGATGAGAAAGAAAAGTGATTAAGACACTTAAATAAGAGTGATTGACACGTGATATTTAAATTTCTGTGTCTGAGTCATTTCTCAACATTATGTTGTCAAGATCCATCTATTTTCTTGCAAATGACATGATTTCATTCTTCTTTAGGGCTGAATCATACTCCGTTGTGTGTAAATACATTTTCTTCACCCATTCATCTGTTGATGGGCATATAGGCTGTTTCCAGAGCTTAGCTATTGTGAATTGTGTTGCTATAAACATGGCTATCACTCTAATATGATGTCTTTAGCTCTCAGAAATATACTCAGGAATACTGTAGCTGGGTCAAACAGAATTTCTATTTGTAGTTTTTTGAAGAATACTATACTGATTTTCATAGTGGTTGTACTGTGCCTAGTCTCACCGACAGTATACAAGAGTTTGCTTTTTTCCCCACATTCTTACTGTTATTTGTTCTTTGTGTTGGCGATGTTAGCCATTCTGACTGGAGCAAGTGTTTCTATTTCATACTGATTCATAAATACTGGGTATTATCAGTCTTGATAATGGATATAATTATACTTTACTTAATTTGCATTTATTTTTCCCAACATTATTAAAATATTTTATATCATTTTTCTAAAGTCTCAGCTTTATATATTGCCTATTATTATGTTATACTGAGGTTGCTTATTTGCAGGAATTTTTGTGTCATAGGTCAGTTTATCCCTAATATTCTGATTTTATAAGCCTAGTCTGGAACTTGGGTATTGAACATTTTCAAGATGATTTTTGAATGATTCTAATATGCAGCCATAAGTGAGTTAGCTTATGGGTATATATTACTGATTTAGCTTCATTTTTTTTAGCTTTATAGATATTCACTGTCTAGCAGTTTCTCTTACCTGGATAAATGTAGTTGTCCTCTTTTCACTCAGTCATTAATATTTTACCCAGAATTGAGTATCTATGCTTTTTCCCAATTTATTCACACTCTCGTTCTACAAAACTATGCCAATTTTAATGCTGTTAAGACAATTAGTAATTACCTCTGTTATAAAATTTTAACATGTATGATTATTTATACTGTCCTGAAAGTAGCACGAGATTTGTGGGTAAGGTGCATATTAATTGTTGCTAATGTACAGTAGTAACAAGACCAATTCATCCACACCCCTGATCCCCTTCCTTGATGACAGCCAGATGCCATCCTGCATAAATTGAGATCTACACTATAGGCAAACAAACATGAAAATAAGAATCAGGTTTTAGAGTAGAGGAACAGCTGGCTCTTTTCCCTCCTGAGATAAAAGGAGAAATTTTAACCTGCCTAGTGTAAATAAATTTTCCTTGGGACCCAAAGAGAAGGATCTTTGTTCTAATTGTTTGGGATTAGGTAAGTATCTCCAGGGAGAAGTTTAGACTTGTGTCCTTGGGTTTACAACCCACAGGATGTCTCCGTGGTGTGGGGTTTCATACTTCCTTGAAATGGGAACACGTGTCTTCAGGGAAGGAAAATGTTCTGCAATTCTCATTACCCACTCAGACATAATTTAACTTCTATAGTGTGGGTTTGAGCCCAGAAATCCTAATTACGCAAGAGAAGTATAATTTGTCTCTAGTCACACTCTATGGTTTAGACTTTTATAACTTACTTAAGTAACCTTTCTCTACATCATGTTTATAGAGATAAACTTTATTCTTCATTACATTTTATATTTGAAGCTTGGAGCTGGTACGAATTTACTTCAGTGTCCAGTATGAGGTAGTAAATTAATTTTATTTTATTTTTCCATTCCACTTTATTGATATTCCATCTTTTCCACACTGATCAATTCCATATGTCCTATATAGTAAGATGTCTATAGCTTGTTTCTGTCTCCATGGTAAAGGCTGTTAGCATTTCCTTTAAATATGAACACATATCATCTTCCTCTGTTCCTCCTCTTCCTCCTCTTCCTTCTTCCTCCCTTTTCCTATTGCTCCTTCTCTTCCTCCTTTTTCTCTTCTTCCCCTTCTTCCACCCCTTTTAATCTCATTGCTTTTATAGTCTAAAAGAGTAGAGAATTGTTATCACTTCTTTTAAAATGTTCAGTATAATTTATTTTCCCATCTAGAACTGTAAAAATAAGCATATGAAAACATGTTTATCGTCATGCGTCTTTATGTAACAAGAATTTAGAGGCTAAAATCACTGACCTCATTTGCGCCTGCAAATGATGAATGGGTAACTAAAAAGGGTGACATTTTGCCTCCATTTTTTGCTCTGAGTCTTTCCCCTGGTAATCACCTAAGCTTGGATTCCAGGAACAAAGGCTTTGACATTTACCTATGTCACCCTACAATCAGTCAAAACCGACCATCAGGCAACAGCAATTTTCTTATCTTTGCCTCACCATCCTGAGATACTGATTGACTCAACCACCATTTAATCAGGACTGCTTGACTATGCATGTTCCTAATTTTGTTTTCTTTCTTTCTTTTTTTTTTTTTTTTTGGCAGGTACCGGGGTCAACCTCAGGATCTCATGCACCAGCAGGTGCCCGTGCCGCTGCGCGATATTACTGGCCCACATAATTTCATTTTCAATGTAATCTGGGAGCTCATGTTAGTACCCCAAACACAGGGCTAAAGACTTAGGGTCCCTTGTCTTTGCCATGTAGCTATAAGGATTTAATTTCCTTTCTTGGCCTCATCATTGTCTGACTGATGGGCATCTTGGGATGGGTGGCAGAACCCAGTCCACTAAGAGCTCAGAGCCAGGATGTTTGCCCTAAAACTGTGGTAACAATTAGAAAATTACAAATAAAAAGTACAAGGAGACACTATTACTCCTATTACAATGGCAACAACCCAAAACACTGGTGACACCAAATACACCCAGAACACTGGTGACACCAAATACTGACCATGACATGGAGAACAAGAGGTCTCATTTATTTTTGGTGGTAGCACAGAATCTGTAGCTACTTTGGAAGACAGCGGGAACATTCCTTACAAATCTAAACATACTGTTACCATACTATAAGGCAACTGGTCTCTAACAGTTTTACCAATAAATTGAAAACATATGTCTACACAAAACCTTCACATAAATGGTTATAGTGGCTTTCTTCATGACTGCCAAAACTTGGAAGTGCAGGGCCCATGGGAGTTTCTCATTCTCCTTTTGATGTTTTTAGTCTTCAAGTCTGCTGAAATAAGCTAGCACTAGACAGATTGACAGGAGGAAAATCATATAAATCTATTAATGTGCACAGGTACGCTGAAACCGTATTAAATATGAAAGTCAAAGGAAGTGAAATGGCTGAAGCATAACTGTACTTTTCATAGGTGAGAAAGAAGTAGGGATTTCAGGCCATTTTAGAGGAAGAGTAAAGAATGTTTAGGGGAAATATATGAGCTTAGGGAACAGCCAATGTCCTGAGACAAACTTCCTGCAGCCTCTGGTGTTGGTGGTGACTAGTTATGGGAGGTGTTGGTACAAGTGCACTGTGAACAAAGGCTGTGTTGCTATGCAAATAAAAATCTCTTAGGAGGAACAGATGTAAAGTCTTCCAGGATGTGGTATAACTTCCAAAGTTTTCTATCCTTGGTGTCTAATTTCTTCTGGTTATTTGTTGAGATTTCTAAGGAAGGGGTTTAAGACAACTGCATTTCTTTTGGAAGAAATTTCTCCAGTCAGAAAAAAGTCCTTCCTGTACTCGATGTGGGGGAAGAGACCATGATTATACCACAGTTTCTAAGGCCTTCTAATTTTATTTAATTCAAGGAGTTCAACATGTCAAAACAGCACACTTTGGCATATTGTTTTCAGAGCCCCAACTGAAGGAACCAAGTTGTCTTTTAGTAGATAGAAATAAATTGTGCTGCAAACGTATAATGGAAAATTGCTTTCAAGGATGAAAAAATAAGGCTGCCAAACCACAAAAAGATATAGAATTACTTTAAATGCTTATTGCTGAATGAAAGAAGCCAGTCTGAAAAACCAACATAGTATATGATCCTAACTACATGACATTATAGAAAAGGCAAAGTGATAGATATGGTAAAAATATCAGTGGTTGTTAGAGATTTGGAGAAAAGATGGATAGATGGAGCATAGATATTTAGGACAGTGAAACTATGCTGTTCTATACTGTAATAATGAATACATGGTTTTATGCATTTGATAAAAGCTGTAGAATTGCACAACATAGAGAAAGAAATTTAATGTGGACTATGAGATTTAATTCATAATAATAAATTATCAGTGAATGTGAAATCTGTGCTTTCTGTTCATTGTTTCTCTGAATATAAAACCTATTATTTAAAAAAATTTTTATTGAATAAGCTTTTAATTTCCCAAAGAAAATTAATTAAAGAAGTAGCACTGTTACTGAGTTGCTTAGAAATTGTTAGGCAGGTAGTAGAGTGACTTTACAGTCCTAGAATTAAATGATTGCTTCTCTCGCTTAGCACATCAGTGACAAAAAGCTGATGTCAAAGAAAAGGGAATTATTATTTTTTGGTTGGTAGCCTACCTGAAGGTCTGACTTTATAAATTGTGAAAGTTTGTTTTCAAATATTTTATAGTTTATATCTAGAAGATAAGCAGTGGAAGCTTTATTTGTCTTCAGCTTCTATTTTACAGGATTGAAATGATGATAGAGAGGTAAGGACAGAATGACTTCTGATAATTAGCATCATAGATAAAAGGGTTACTTTTTGTTCATTTAGTGACTAGTTCAAAAATGATTAAAAGGCACACAAATTAGTCAAATTAACCAGAATCTTATTGCATAACTAAGTTAAATAATTATTTCAGAGATTTTGATTTATTTTAGGTTACCAGACAGTTGATAAATGACAAGAATTTTAAGTATACTTGGCTAATCTCTGTCTTCTACTTGGGAAAACAGAAAAATGAAATTTCATATGAAATTACATTAGATTTTATAGTAATCACTTGAACTGTAATGTAATTCTTATTAGCTTACCAGTGAATGTTTTAGGGTTCTTATTTCTAGCATTTTTGATGATCAATTTCAATTTGCTTTCATGTATTTCATTTCTCCTTTCAATATCTGTCTTTTAATATTGTGAAACTTGATAATAATATATTCATTTGAATTTTATGAACCCAGCAAATGTCTTTTTATGATGCCTTTTTCATTTCTAGAGAGAAAGACATTCTCAACCACAGAAGGTTATTCTTTAAAGCGTTTTATAGAAGTTAGTACAATTGGTTTAACTGTTCTGACCCCTTTGATTTTAGTCAGTTTTCCATTTCACTGCGGAAAATAAAAGTATATCTCAAGTTTTTAATGCCTATCCAAAGTTGAAGACTAAAGATAAAACTGCTGGAAAAAGTGAAAATAAATCCCATAAAGGATATCATAGCATTATGGCAATTATATTATCTCTGTTTGGATATAAAAGAAAAAGGTTTTCTATTGTGACTACTCAGAAATTCATACTATGACATTCTACTCCTCTAAATATTTCTACATATTTTATATATTTGTAACAATAGCTGCCATCACCTGAGCACTTCAAATGAGAAACTACCAAGTTAGATACAAGCAGAGGAAGATTCTGCACAGTAAGAGAGTGGTGCAGACCAGAACTAGCTTTAGCACAGAACAAGTGTTCTCGGTATGTCAGCTATTTTTATTACCCTTTGTATACCACTTATATAACTTTATTTATAAATTGAGATAATTTATATACAGTGAAATATACAAGCACATATCCTAAGTGCACTATTTAATGACTATTTAAAGACCAAAAACCTGTGTGTCTTTTATTGTAATAAATTTTTAAAATTTAATTATATTTTCTGATATATATATAGTTTTGCATTGATTTTCTTTTTCTTTTGTTTTCTTTTATTTTTTTCTGAGGCAGGATCTCACTGTGTAGTTCAGCCAGACTTGAACTCACTACATAGCCCAGGCTGGCCTCAAACTCATAGCCATCCTCCTGCCTCAGCCTCCTGAGTGCTGAGATTACAGGTGTGTACCACCACGCCTGGCCTGCACTGATTTTCTTTGTTGTATAATTTTTTCCTCTATAGCATAGATTTTACCTGTCTAGCATCTTTCTATCTCTCCCTCTCTCTCTTTTTAAATAATCCCCTTTATTACTGATTTTTACCATTTTGAGTATGATATATGTTGATGTGCTTTTCTTTATTCTTCTCCTTGAAGTTCCCTTAGTTTTCTGCATTTGGTGGTACTTTGAAAAAAAAAATTCACTTATTTCTTCAGAAACATTTTGCCAATTTTTCCCTTTCTCTGGACTCCATTTGCAACATATGTTAGGCCACTTGATATTGTCCTGGGCTTTTTTCCTTCTGTGCTTTATTTGGCTAGGTTTTATTGCTGTGCCATCAAGTTTGTTGATCTTTCGTTCTGCATTTCTACTTTGTTCTTAATTAATTCCAGTGAAATTTTCTTTTCTTTCTTTTCAGTTTCAATCTCTCTAAGTCCAGGTTAGACATCCATTTTTAACAACTTCCACTTCTCTTCCCATTATAGTCATATTTTCCTTTAGGTATGTGACCATTTTTGTAAAACTGATTCTAGATATTCTAATGTCCTTGTCTGTTAATGACACCATGCCAGTTATTTCTGAGTCTCTTAATTCTCCAGAGTATGCACCATACTTTCTGACTTCTTTAGTTATTTTCTGGTAATTTTTGATGCCGTGTCAGGTCTTATAATTTAGCAGAGATGATTATTGGATTTTGTTGCATTTCTTTAAAAACAAGTGTGTTTCAACAAAAATAAAGTTACTTGTGGACCTGTTATTGTTAACTCCAATCTCTTTCCAATCTACACGTGAAGACAGCTGTGATCCATCTAAGCTCATCCTACTTAGGTGTAGCCTGGAAACTGACACCAGACCTCCGCCTGCAGTCATTAGGAAGTTGAGCTCACTAGCTTCCCCTTCTTAACACTTACAGTTCTGTGCTGCCCATTGCCCAAACTATAAAAAGATTTATTTCATATATGTTGTCCAATTTTCTATGTGTTTACAGAAAACATATAGTTTTCATTGCAGTCTGTCTTTATAAAAATCATGATTTTATTTTTATTTGTTTTGTTTGGTGGGTGAATGCCTGTTTCCCAACAGTGTGTAAGGTCCATAAGCATAAGAATGTCTAGTCGTTAGATACACAACTTAGCATAAAAAATGCTTAGAACTTAAATAAGTATCTCTTGAATAGATAAAAGAATGAAAGAAGCAGCTCAAGTAAAAGGTCAGGAAAGCTAATGTTATGGAACTATCAAATAAAATGAAGTCTATGATTTGTCAGTAGGTCATAAGTGATCCTAGCTAGGACCAGTTGGTTGAGTGGATGACAATGCTAACCTTACTGCATTAGTGCAAGACTACAAAGACAAAGAAGGTAAACATGTTAAAACAGTAAAAGGGGGCCAGTGAGATAGCTCAGCGGCATAAGTACCTGCCTGGCAAACGCGAGGTCCTGAGTTCAACTCCCGGTACCCACACACACACACACACAAAAGTAAAAGGATTAGACAAATTCAGACTCATCTATTAAATAGGATTATATTCAGCTATGATGGCCAGGAAAAAAAGTGACTTTCATATGATAGTTTTCTTTCACACACTGAATTATAAAAAGTGAGTAACTCTAAGTTTACTGCATTGTAACTTTGAATCAGGGATGACTTAGATTCTTTTATCGTGGTGCTTATGATTTTGCACATTATCTGTTTATTACAATTATATTTGTACTTAAGTTATTAATAGATGCTTCTATTTATATATGATTATTCAGTTCATCAAAATACTTTTGGATTTACAGAAAATAATTTTTAAAGACAGAAGATATTTGAACATCTTTACAAATGACAGATTGTGCCAGGATATACTGTGCCACGTGATATTGCAATATGGAAATTTCAGAGAAAAAGACTAGTCATTGAAAGTCGAGGTCCCCAGGAGATAGGATGGGATTGACAACTCTGCTGGTTTTATCATCCATGAATACAGGAAGCAACTTTCTTTTGACACCATTGAGGAAATAAGGAAGTAAACATTAGCAAATATAGAGAGTGTTTTCGTAAATATGGGATTTAAAACTATTGGTACTCTGTTAAATTGCAGTTTTTACTGTGAGTTAGTAGGTAAGTTTATTTTATTTTCTGGGACTGAGTTGTTTGCTTTTTTGAAAGATGAGAAAGGAAACCTATTAGCAACCCCCGCCACACACAGAAAGACATATGTAAAAAGAAATCTACTAGGGAACACGCACATATATCTACATACATAATTTATGTAATATATATACAGAGTCCGCAAACAAATGGATATACATTTCAGGAAAAGAAAAGTAATATGATGTTTTTTCAACAGATGGTGTTAACTTCATGTGGGGCACCTTAGAGGATATTGTATATTGCAGAAAACCCACTACACTGCCAGCCCTGAGAGAAGAAACTGAAAATGCATGCACAGCAATCTCGATGACCAACGTTACCCAAGCAGTAGTTCGCTGTACTAATAAATGCCTGGGAGCTCATGGTCACCAATTTGAGCACCTCTTGTAATTGTAGAGGCCAAATTAAACTTGTGTTAAGGTCATGATATCTCAATGAATCTAGCTTTAAAATATTTATACAAGTTTTCCTTTTCCTGAAGTGTTTATACATTCTTGGTGGAGTCTGTATATACACATATGCATATATACATTGCTCTTAGCAATATCCATGAGGCTGTTAAAGTGGACTTCACAAATTTGCAGTTGTATCAATTGACGAAAACTTAACTTCTACTTCATTCAGTAGTGCCCTACAGCTTGGATATAGAAGATCAGGCTGTGTGATTCATGATCCAATGTATTTTATGAAAATCAGCAGGACGTATGGACAAAGCCATGGGAATGCAAAAAAGATGATTCTTAAAACCATAATGCAGGGCCGGTGAGATGGCTCAGCGGCTTAAGCGCCTGCCCGGCAAGCGCGAGGGCCCGAGTTCGACTCCCGGATCCCACATACGAAAAAAGGGGCCGGTGATATCGCTCAGCGGCACGGGTGCCTGTTGGCGCGCGAGGTCCTGAGGTCGACCCCCCAGTACCCACAAAAAAAAAAAAACAAAAAACCATAATGCATGTGTCAGTATTGCAAAAAAAAGAGAATAATCATGAAGAAAGCAGATGTCATATTCAGCAAAAAAGGTAGACTTGGGGTCACTGTTGTTCAGGAGGAGCTTGAAAAGGAACAGATGATTATGATCATTATTGCCTTTTTGACTTTAAAGGGTAACTGGTATATAGTAGGAGTGGAAACCATTAGAGTCCAAGAGGCAAAGGAATTTTCAGGAGACGTTGTGTGACAAACCCTTTATATGAAACACACCCCGTCCATGCATCCTCAAACAATAAAAAGAGTAATGGGAATTTTATAGATAACCTCAAAAAGGGAAAGTGATGGACAATCGGAACTAAGATGCAACACATCAGCAACATCCTTTTCAATAAAAAGCTGCAATTTATATTGTTTTGCCTCAAATTGTGAGCTATTTTGAATCATAGTAATTTATGAATATTATTTAAAGTGTAGAGTTATATTTATTTTTAAGTCTGTTTTGCTTACTTTAACTAACTGAATCTCGTTTAATCTTGGCTTCTCTCTTGCTAGAAGTTTGGTATCAGCTCCCTAGCCCAGCCATTGTTAATTTGCTCTTGGATTAGTCCAAGTAGCATAACAGTAGAATTCTAAGTAGTTTCCCTTAAGCCTACTCTTGGCCTAATCTACTTTTCATTATTGCCAAATTTATCTTAGCCAAAGAGAGTGTTTAACAGGCGCTCCCTATTTTAAAGAGTGTGTCATGGAGAGCCAAGTTTTAGTAAGTGGAATTCAGACTCTTTAATGTGGCATTCAACCCATGCCTTCCAAATTTTCAAGTATGTCTTTCACTGTATCTTTACATAAATCTTATTACAGTGGTTCTCAAATGTAGCCAATTATCAGAACACCAAAGCTGCTAAATATATAATCCCAGGTTGCACTTCATAGCCATTGAACAGCAAGATTTGGATGTAGGATCTCCCAAATCAGAAATGTTCACACAAAGACTATTGGATGGTTCTAGTATTCTATAGATTTTAGAACCACAGTGTTATAATTTGGATCTTGAATATTCCTCAAAGGCCTATATATTAAGGGCTCTTGGGTGCCCACCTGTGGTGCTATTGGGAGGTCGTGGAAACTTTAGCAGGTGGAGCATAGTTGGAGGAAGTTAGGCCATTGGGGATGTGTCTTTTAAGGGCATATTATGGTGCTTGTCGCTTCTGTTTCTTTGCTTCCTGGACACTGTGGGGTGAGTAGGTTGCTCTTCAATGTGTTCCTCAGCATAAAGCAATGTGGTCATTTGATCATGGACTGGAACTTCTGAAACTGTGAGACACAGTAAACCTTTCCTCTTTTTAAGCTGGTTATCTCAGGTATTTTGTTACAGTAACAGTTAATATGACTTAACACCTGGTCCTAAATGATTTAACATGAAATAGATATACCCTTTCTTATCTGATCCATTTCACCTGTTGTATCCTCCTCTATTTTTACCTAATGAATTCTAAGAGGACTTTCAGTTCTAATCTTCCTTTAGTTCTAACTATCATGGTAAGTCCCTGTTTAATATTCTTTTATTTAATCTTTCAACATTTCTATAAGATAGACAAAAATGATGCTGAAAAAGCTATTGAAGATTATACCTATCTGGCAGTCACAACATTATTATTTAGATGAAATATATCCAAATCCAAAGTCTTAGTAAGGAAAGAGGATATTATCTTGTGATCTACATGAACTATCCAAAACAAATGCACTGATTTTCTATCATCTTTCTTGCAATGTGATTACCTGATCTTTTTTTTTTTTTTTTTGGCATCAGGAATAGAACTCATGGCCCTGTACTTGCTGATCTTCTAAATGGTAATCCCTGATTGTTGAAATTTGTATCTGTGATATTTTACTTAATTTCAGATTTTGTTTGTTTGTTTCCTTTCTTAGGTGGATTACTCTGTTACTAAAATCTGCAATGAGGAAAAGCATTACTGATCTCAATTTTTCAGTCTATAGTGAGTGAATTATGATTAATTTGATTCATCTAGAATATAGATCCATGTCCTTTTATATATACAAAGCCATACAAAATACCAATATCTCGTGTGAAATAATACTTTGACAAAAATATCAGTGGGTCAGTAGAAGAGTCCTGAGAAAGGGAAAGGAAATCTAGAATGTGGATGGTTTAGTTTCTCAATTTATGAGAAGTAAAGGTAGATGAAAATGATTTTTATTCATTTATAAAGGGCAAAGAAACTATTTTCCCTTACATTTTTTCTTAGACATATAATGAAACTAAGTCCTTACCCTTGGAATAGAAATTGATCTATGTAGAATTTAAACTCAGTCTCCATGTGCCTTAGTTTCATGGTTTCTCTTGTTTAGATTTTTTTTCCTTAGTTCTAAAAATTCTTAGACTTCTACAAATTCCTCTTGGAGACCACAGGGCTAACTTTCTAGAATTACCTTAAAAACAGATTTCCAGTAATGTTATAATTCTTAAAACTTGTTTTCATATAAATATGCACATTGCCTGCTTCTGAATTCCTGAATGAAGCAAAAATAATTACATGTCCGCCTTGATTTTTTTTTAAAGAGAAAAGAATAAAAATAACCATGAAACAGTTTCAAAACAGGTTAGTAGGATAGTTACAATAATTAGTACATTGCGTATTGTCTTTGTAGTAGTTGTTTTTTTGTTTTTTTTTGTTTTTAATGTGGGTACCAGGAGTAGACCTCAGGACCTTGCGCTTGCCAGCAAGCACTTGTGCTGCTGAGTGATATCACCGGCCCTAGTTTTCCTTTATGTGGTTTCCGGGAGTCTAACTCAGGACCTTGCCCTTGCTGGGCAGGCGCTATGCCGCTGAGTTAACTCACCGGCCCGTAGTAGTTGTTTTATGTGTATATTTTATACAGCTTTGCTCACTTGTACCTTACCCTTAAAAAAACCTAATGAGACACAGAACCTTTAGACTGGCTGCTCTGTCTCTAAAAAGTGCAACAAAGGAAGGAATTACTGAATTTCAATTGACACTTTCACTCCCACATATAAATGTTAATCTGATGTGCAGAAATGTCCAAAGGTTTGTTCTAGCAGGATACTGTTGGGGGTGGGGCAGATTTAGGCAATAACAGCTGTCCTGGTCTTTTGCCCATTAGTCTTTCCTTTAATACTATCAGACTTTACAGATAGCTATTTTGAGGATGACTGTTCAGAAGAACTGCTTTTTGCCCCTGAGAACTACAATAGAAACAGCTGACCTCTGGATCAGCCACCTTGTCCCCCTGTTCACGGTTTAAACAAAGAAAGTGAATTAAAGTTAATAAAGAAACAAATATATATCACTGTGCCATTATCTTGAGAATAAAATTCAGTGCAGTCTATGACTTTATTATCATGATTTTGAAAGCTATGTTTCATCATTATAGAAAATACCAAATAAATTTTAGATTTAAATGAGAGGCTATTTGATGGAAAGAACCAGAATAAAACAATATTTCATCTTATAAAGATCTAGATAATAATATTTTAGTCTTGATGTGTATTAAATAATTTACTGAGTGGAACACTGTTATTTTAAGAATTCTTATTAATCATAGGAATTAAATAAAGCTGCTGGTGACTGGATAGCTGACAGATGCTGATCATTTTTACTGCATAAATCTATGAGACTTGTGAAAATTGCAAAAAAGTTAAAATGGCTAATTTTGTTAGAACACAGCATATGTTTCATGTTTCAAAGTGTTGTATATAGTTTAAGAATATTTAATGAAGAGAAAAATATAGTTTTATATTTCTTCTTTGAATTTTCCTTTATTTCTCTTTCAAATTCTTACAGTGCTTTATATGGTCTTGAAGCACTTGCATCAAATTAATGTTCCTGTGTAACAGATTAATGTTCCTCCACAGGTATTTGCAGCTGTTTCTAAACTTTTGCTGAATACAAGCTATTTGGGGGGATGTTTCTCTAGGTTGGGTATGTGGCCGAATACTCCTCCTCTCCTTTATAACACCTAGCTTAGGGTCTGATTGTGTTATTCAGTTTTCATTGCTGTAACAAATTCTGAGATAATCAATTTACAAAGAGAAAACCTTATTTCGGCTCATCATTTTGGAAGTTTCAGTCTGTAATCAGTTGGCCCTGTTCTTTTGAGTCCTGAGGTGCAGCAGCACATAATAGTGGGGAGCATGGCAGAGAAAACATCCCACTTGAGGACCAACCGTTAGACCCCACTTTTCAGAGGTTCTACTACTTACCAATAGCATCAGCCTGGGGAACTAGCTTTGCATGGGTCTTTGGAGGACACTCAAGGTCTAAACTATACCGCTACTTTAACACATATCTGAATATCAGATAAATTATACAAAATAATGTTTAATAAAACTTTCACAAAATCCATCCCTTTAGAACACTGACGTTCCAGGATTTTTAAAAGAAGCAGAAATAAAAATAAAATACAAATAAAAGACTCAATCAAATAATGGCCAAGCGAAATCAACAGACACTAGTCAGAGGAAGAAGTACAAATGATCAATAAATGCGGTAAGTCCCCAACTCATAAAAGAGTTCCGTTGACACAAATATAAAATGTAAAGTATAAAAAAAACCCAAACATACACAAAAAGAATGAGTGACATCTACCATCTTTTCACCTGGTCCAATCTTTCAATTATTTTCGCTTTTTTTCCCCATGATTATTGGTTTGTGCTTCCTAGCAGTCCCCTCCTCATCACCACTGCTTTTCCTCCAGCTTCCGGAGGTCCTGGGCTCTGACTGTAGGATACTGCACTGTACAGAGGCACAGAGCAGCACACCTGTGACATCAGGCAGACACATGAGCTATTTCCATGATTTGTTCGCATCTATGAATGTTCCTAATGTGAGGTCTGTCTGTATCTATGAAAGTTCGCAACTCGAATGTTCGTAAGTTGGGGACTTACTGTACATGAATAAATGTTCAACATCACTGGGCATTAAAGAAATGCCAGTGACAACACTGAAATTCTATCTTACAAAGAATGACCATTATCCAGAAATCAAATAATAACAAATGCTGGCCAGGCTGCAGGGTAAAAGGAACCCTTCCACATTGTAATGTAATGCGGGAATTACATTACATTGGGAATGTAAACTAGTACAATCACTATGGAAATTGGTATGGAGATTCCTCAAAAAACTAAAAATAGAAATTCCATTCAACCCAGCCTATTTGCCTTCTAGATATTTTGATGAAAGCATTAAAGACATCATATTACAAGGATACATGCATACCCATGTTTATAGCAGCACAATTCATATAGCTAAATCTTGGAAGAGGCCTATATGTCTATCAACAGATGAGTGGATAAAGAAATTGTGGTATTTAGACACATGGACCAACTTCCTACAAGGAATGTTATTATTATGTACTTCAAACTTATACTAACAAAAAATAAAAGCTGCTGCAAAAGATAATATTCAGTCAAGTGTTGCTACTTATTCTCATTCTAAGTGATGGGAACAGTTTGTAGGACAGATTTTCTTTAATATCTAAAATGTAGCATTTATTTTCTAGTTTAGATATTATTAGTGAAGTTTTCCTTATACATCTTTTTTATTGGCTTCCAATAAGTTTCAGTGAATATTATTAAAGCTAACTTCAGATGTGTCAAGTTGGTGTAGATATCTGACTCCTGCACAGCTTTCTAAGGACCAAGAAAATTATAGAAATGGACAAAATTCTACAGGAAGATATGTGTGGCCAGGCACAAGGCTTGAAATAAGTATTATACTGTAGAGAATGGTATTTCTTGGGAATTTTAATATTTTACCAATCAAGAAATTTTGATATATCAGAAATGTTTAGCTTAACAATCTATATCAAAATGCCAGCGCACTCGTTAGTCCATGATACCCAAGGGATGTTTAAATGTGAAAGAAGTAAGCTTTGAAATTGCAACACAGGCAAATGTTTTTCACATGGGAGAATTAGAAAAACCTCTTAGATTTCCACGAGAGATACAAGAATAAAAGACGAAGTTTACTTACTCCACAGATTTACTGCAAGCTTGCCCTGGTTAAGGATGAACATTCCATGTGTCATGAGCTTGCCTGTCTTAGCATTTATTCTCACAACCTGAGAAAAGACCAAATGTAATAATGACACCAAGGCTGCTTTTCCTCCCATGGGAGTGGTGTTAACAATAGTGCTTCCCTTTTGCAATCACTGTGAGTGGCAAGGCCAAGGATGGCCTCCGCTCCAGTGCTGTCTCAAAATGTTCTGTATTCTTCCAGCTCCAGATCAATCCGAAGCCTTTGCTCACACACTGCATTGCTATAAGTATTATATCTGACACATGTGCATGAAGAGATAATATCAAGGGATGAAAATGTATTCTAAAAACACAAAATGAGTAAAGTAAGATTGATTTTTTTATAAAAGTAGAATCTATTGAATCAAATTTATATTTGTCAAAAGATTCTAAATGGTCTTTGAAAAACCAAAATAAAAGAGCTTTCCAACTACAACAGAAGTCATTTAGTAGTTGGAAAGGTCAGAAATATCAGTCAGGGCCAAAAGAATTGGTAGAATTACATTTTGTCTTTTCCTTTTCCTGTGAACAATGATGCACCGACCAGATGTTCGGGAGGGAGCTGTGTTTTGTATGACTCTTAGATTAGTTGATATTATCTGGAAGTTTATATTAATTTCCTTGTTTGCTGAAAACATTTTTTTGTTTAAAGCTGCAAGATGTTATCTAAGCCCTTTGTGTACTCATGGATGCATAATCTTGGTTAGGTCCAAGAGTAGAGAATTGTGGATTTGTTTGTGTTTAACTTTATTTTTAAAGTAAAAGTCTTAGCATTCATAACATTTTAAAGGGTTTCCTATATAAATCAAGGTCACAGCAAGAAACATTTAGAATACACAAATTGGGATCATTTAAGCAGACTTAAATAGGAATTATTTATAAGGTGTTGGGAGGTTTAGGAAAATCATGATGAATAGTAAAATATCCTTAGGCTTGTGCCAGACGTGGCAGTAATCTCCTGAGGCCTGAAATTACAACAAGAAAAGGAACTGTCAGAAGAGATACAGGAGCTTGGGCAAAGAGGGCTGCTGGGCAGGAGCTGGGATCTTCACACGAGAGATCTTCTCACAGTGAGCTTGCTCTGTCACCAGAAGGAGCAGAATCCATTCATCACGTTTGGCAGAACCCACAATCCACTGTGCAAGGAAGACTGTGATAGAGTTCACGTAGAACAGTCTCAAAGGGCATTAAGAAAGATAGAGAAGAGTGAGAAATGACAGAGAAAAAATATATACATATGCACATATACATATACATACGTACACACATATGTGTCTATATGTATATCTTAAATTCCATCTTTAAAGCAAGGTTCAATTTTTACTGGTAAGCACTCATTCTTTCCTGTATCTGTGCAACTTTCACACATTTGTTCAAATTCTGATACCTAGATCTTCAGAGTATGATTTCATATCCATTAAGTAATTCAATGTATTGATCATCTTCCAAGATTAGTCTTTTCTCAAGTATTGACACTTCCAGTCTTCCAAAGAATTTCTCATATTACATCTTACCTAGTGGTTTAGATTTCAAAATTGGTGAGATGGTGAACATGAACATAGTTAAAATAAAATAAAATATAATAAAAAGTATACTTGAAAATCCCTTGCATAATTCATACATCCTTTACACTTTGTGTAGTGAATGTGGTATTAAATTGGAGATCCATTAAAGAGGAAGAGAAGCAAAGTCTACAGGCAGATGTCTGGGCATTCATGCCATATTGCATTATGTGCAACTGGCAAATTGTAGTGGTAAATGGAAAATAAATAAAAAATTCTAAAGAGTTGCTGATTGGGAAACAGATAGATTTACATCTATATATCTTAGTATCAAGATTCTATTAACATAGTACATCAATGTTTATTTCTGGCAAGAATTGAGAGAGTTAAGTCACATCTTTAGGGAAGATTAACGTATATGTTAAACATGTTTAAATTATATTTATATCATATACTGTATCTACTCACCTCCCAAGTCTAATAAGCTTGTTCTTTTTTTTTTTTTTTTTTTTTGTGGGTACCGGGGGGTCGACCTCAGGACCTCGTGCGCCAGCAGGCGCCTGTGCCGCTGAGCGATATCACCGGTCCCTTTTTCGTATGTGGGTTCTGGGAGTCGAACTCGGGCCCTCGCGCTTGCCAGGCAAGCGCTTACGCCACTGAGCCATCTCACCGGCCCATAAGCTTGTTCTTGAAAGCTTTCTTTGTCAGTATTTTGTTTACAAGATATTTAGAGTAGACTATGATAGCTCAGATGCAAATTCCCTATGTAGATCCCAGTAAGAATAATATTCCCACCTACTGAAATTGAATGGAAAGAAATGTGACTATATAAGAAAAGTCTCCAAACACTGGAAGAATTATTTCCTATATGGAGAAAGGACTTCTTATTACACGGATGTTCTGAATTGATGGCCATAGAAGTTTTTTTTTTTTTTTTTTTTTGTGGGTACCGGGGGTCGAAATCAGGACCTGGCACTTGCCAGCAGGCACTTGTGCTGCTGAGCGATATCACCGGCCCTTTTTTCCTTTGTATGTAGGTACCGGAAGTCAAACTCAGGACCTCACGCTTGCCAGGCAGGTGCTTATGCCGCTGAGCTATCTCACTGGCCCCCACAGAAGTATTTTAATACAATATATTCAACAAATATTCATTATCTATTTGGTGACAGGCACCATAAAACAAACATGTAATTACTAAGTAATGCATGGTCCCTAGTGTCAAGGACTGTACTATGGAGTAGATGAACAGCATGGATGTCTTCCTTAGTAACAGTTGGTGGCATTTAAAAAAGATAACTGATGTCATAGAGGAACAGGTGCAGTTAGTCTTCCCTGGAGATGAAGGTAATACATGTATATGTCAGAAATTTTTCATAGAAAACATAACACTTAAGAATCTTGAAACGGCCTATAATCTCAGTTCTGAAGGAGGGTGAGGCAGAGGCATTGCAAGTGCAAATCCCATCTGGGAAACTTGCTGAGACTCTTTGAATAATAATAATAAAAAGGGCTGGGGATGTAGCTCAGTAGTAGAGGGGCACTGGTTTGATCAGTAGCACTGTACTATGAAAAAATCTTGAAGAAAAGGAGAGAGCAATAGGATTGTGTCAGTGAACAACTCATTGAACTTGGTGAGGAATTCTGCCGGGTAAAATTTGCCAGAGAAATGTTAGTGGAGAAATTGCAGTAGAAGTTTCCCAGTGCAGTGAAAAAAGTGATTGTGGCCTGGGAAGAGGGAGTGTAATAGTAAGTGTAGGTCGTTGTTTTTGAGTGCTTTTCTTTGAAGAGAAACGGGATGACCAGATGGGGAGAGTTGGTGTTGTGCATAGAGAAGAAAGGATATCTGGATGAAACAGTCAGGGGAAAGAAGTTACAAACACAAGGAAAAGAGTATCAGTGAAGCACATTGTCACAGGGAAGGGCAAAAGATCTCTTTTTTAATTACAAAAATAACAGAGTGGATGTTGATTTAGTCAAGTTTAGACGCTGAGGAAGTCATTTTTTATGTGTGGTACTGGGGATTAAACCCAGAGTCTTTGGACTAGCTACATCCCTACCCCTTAAAAAAATGTTTTTAAAGACAGGATCTCACTGAGTTATTAAGCGGCCCATGCTGGGCTGAACTTGCAATCTTCAGCCCCCAGAGTCCTGGGATTCCTGGTGTGCACCACCACACCAGTCTTAAGGAAGTAAGCTCTGACAATGTAATTCTGTATTACTTTTTGGAAATTAAGTGTAGCTGGGATTGCTATTTTAAGAATGAGAAAAGTTGACATATGAGATAGAAGGTTTCCTGGGGGCCTCTGAAGACTTGAATACTGTCTTACCCCAAATTCACGTTGAAATCCTTAACCTAAGCACCTGAGACTGTGAGTATATTTGGACACAGGGATTTTGTGGAGGTGATTAAGTCAAGGTTCTTAGAGTGTGACAGGTGTCTTTAAGAGAAGAGGACATTTGTTCAAAGATACACATGTATCTGTATACATATGCAGAGAAGGCAGAAGGCCAAGAATAAATTGTCCCTTATAACCTTCAAAAGAAGTCAACCTTGCCAAAATCTTAATCTTGAAATTTGAATCTCTAAAACTATGAAACCCAGTCTATGCTAGTTGGTTTTTTAAAAAAAATGATGTATGCCATTAACTTTATAGGAAAATAAACATAAAAATTATATTATGTGATTTTAACATAAAGTTATTCATATCAGTCAGAATTTTATACTTTAATTTATATATATGACTTGTGCATGTATATGTAGTTATATATTTGTGATATGATGTTCATGCATTATATCATAGGATACTTATGTACATATATATTAATAATGAACACCAATTTAAATTACACAAGTAAAGAGGAAAGTTCATAAAAAGTGACAGAATTGGGCATGGTGGTGCATGCCTATAATCCTAGCACTTGGAAGGCTGAGGAGGAGGATTGCTGTGAGTTCAAGGCCAGCCTGGGCTACAAAGTGAGTTCAAGGTCAGTCTGAACTGAATAGTGAAACCCTGTCTCAAAAAGACAAAAGTAAAAAAACATGACAGAAAAGTGGTTAGATAAATATTTATTGAGGTTCAACCCTCAGGCTGCATGTTAAATATTTTCATTTATATTACTACATTTATTCCAGGAAACAGTCTTTAGTTTTCCTGTTGTCATTTTTATAAATGAGGAAATTGAATATCAAAAAAGATAAATAACTCGCTGAGATCACATGCTATTAAATGTCAGAGCTGGAGTTGGAATATAATTTGTCTGATTTAAATAGCAATATAAGAAGTAACACAATAAAGGATACAATTAATTGTTTGGTGAGTCATAATTCTTCTGTGGCTTCCTTGTTTGTATTCTCTGAAAGCAAATAGTTCCACAACATTAGGTAAAAACAAGCTCAGACTTTGTTTTAATTCATTTCCCTCTCAGTAGACAGCAGGAACCAGTTGAGGCTTCTGATAAGGTGCCATTCTTACAAGCAGTAAAATAAAAAAACATCTTAGGTTAGGTTACACTTTATATCAATGCTGTGATTGTTACAGACATTATTAAAAGATCAATCAAATAAAAACACGTGGTTCTTAAAATGAATAAACTTAAGAGTAAAAGATAAAATTTGTACAACTACAGAAACAAAATTATGTTTATTATATTTTATTAATAAAGCTCTAGAAAACACATTTTTAACTTACAGTTGGAAGAGAGATATATATCCTTAAATATTTTTGCAAAAAGCTGGCATAAAATAGAGGTGCTTTTCCCTCTGGTGTAATATATCCCCCCACAATTAGTTTGAAGGAATTTGTGAATTCATACTTGCAGAGAACATCTAATTCTGGAGGACAATGGTGATATTCTGATTCCAACAATCCATCATGATCCTTGAAACAAATCAAAATGAAAATTAAACACCAAATCAACAGAAAGGGCAAATAAAACCACATATAAACCCACACCTTCGGCATTTGAAAGAGAATGCTACATTCTTCAACTTGCTGTGACTAAAAAATAAACAGTTTCCAAAAGCACTTCCGTTTCTTGTTGTTCTATTCTGTGGGTTCTTAGAGTCAAGGACGGTGTACTTAAAAAACTCAGGGAAAAGAACGGACAGGTTTGGGAGACTTCAACAGAACACAGACAAAATTACTCATCTCTCTCTCTCTCTCCCTCTCCCTCCCTTCTTCCGTCTCTTTCTATCTCTCTGTCACACACACACACACACACACACACACACACACACACATTTTCAACCAGCAAATATTTATTGAGTTTTTGAGTGCCTATCTCTCAAGAACAAAAATTCTTATCAAGGACATTGGTAGAAAAATGGCTCTTTCACCCTTAACTCCAGGAATTAGGCTCTCAAACTTATTAGTTGAAGGTAGTTTTAGGAAGGCAATAATTCTCTGGAAATTCTGCTACCATGGGCATGAGGGGCCAAAAGGGGGGGTGGGCAGGATTGGTGTTGTATGTTAGGCTTATGTGCCCTGCACTACTGGAATAAGTGTGTATGGAGTGGGGAGACAAGAGTCCCTATCTACTTCACTCAGACATACTCACTGTTATTTGGGGAAGCTTCATGTGAAAAGGAGCTGAGGTCCCTGGCTGATACTTCCAACCAAGTCAGTCAACAGCAAGTGTCAACTCATTAGCCATGTGAGTCATCACCTATCCCCATGAAGCTGCATGGAGCAGAGGTGGCCAATCTTGCCTTTTCCTGCCTGAATTACCAATTTCTGAACAGAATAAATGATAGTTGTTTTTCTAAGCCACAAAGTAGTAAGCTAGTTTATTATGCTGCAGAATACAACTGGAACGAAGAGAATAATCTCTCATGTTCCATGGCACAAAACTGCTAAATACTGAAAGTTCTCACTCTCTGTGACACATGAGGCTTGCCAGGATGGAAACAATAGCCAACCATTTCTGCTTCTTTTTCTGATTATCCCGATGTTATCAGTATCATGTGATGTTATGCAGAACGTTACATAGACTGACTGGGAAATACAGTACCTTCTGTAAGAGGAAATAGGTTCTAAACTAAAAGAGTATATGACCTTGCTAATATGTTTTGGAGCACATATCTGGTACAGTCCTTGGAACATGGAAACAGGGAAGCAGAATATAAAAGTGGATACAAGAAAGTATTTTTACTATAAAGCCACTTTTGCACATCTCATGATTTAACATCCTGTCATTGGTACCTGGCACTGGTCCTATTACAGTCCTGAGATTGTTTCTTGAAGCTTGGATAAAATGATGACTTATGGTAATAATGTGGATATGCTGAAATATAAAATCATACATAGTAAAATAATCCATTTATAAATAATGTAAAATAAAATTAAATGAAATAAGCCATGACTAAGTGTATAATTTTGGAACTGATAGAGTTGGATATGGGAATATTTAATTTTATGCTTTCTTGAATATTATTTTTAGTATTCTCTGTATAGTAGTTCTCTTTATCTGCAATATGAGAATAAGACAAATTTTGTTCTGTAATTTTCCAAAAATATGATCCTTTTGATTTTGCAGAATATTTCACTCTGTGAAATAGCAAAGAAAATGTGTTAGCATTCTGTAGGCTTCAGACTTGGTCATAAGAAAGAGATACATGCTATCTTTGCAGTCATGATTTGTCTCATTTCCTCTCATATCTCATTTGAATTTGAAATATTAAAGTTACTCTGTATTCAAAATCTTAGGACATGGTGATAGAATTCTCATTTCCGTGCATATTGTAGATATTGAAAACTATTTTTAAAGCCAGGCCATAACTTGAAAGTAATGGAAAGGAAAATGAGAAGATTAAAAAAGGAATGAAGAACAATAAGCTGGAAAACATCTAGGAAAAGTCTTTAGTTAGGCACCGAAAGTATTAATTAATTAATAATTCAATCCTACATTCCTTTGATAAGTGTTTGTGGGCACCTACCGGTCACTGAGGATGTATGAGTGAGCAAGATCTATCTACTGCTCACCTTCTAAAAGCTATCGATTAGCAAAATAATGTATTAAGACAATAAAATAAATTATGTCATTAGAACTGTGATTGCTGCTATATGAAGTATGAAAAGAGCAACTCCTTTCTAAACCGTCTTTCTACTTCTGCCTTTGCCCTCCGGCAGCACCTGTAGTCTTTTCAGCACATACCATACGTGACTGAACCTTTGAAGACATAAGCCATATCTCTGGTCAGAAACTTCCAATGGCTTTCTGTCTCACATAGGGAAAATCTTATTCTAATTATCTGCTGCAGAATACAAACCATGCCAAAACTTAATGATTTAATGGTTCTGGGATTAACTGGGTTCAGATGTGGTTCTTACTGGAGATATTTTGTGTGGTTGCAGTCAAATGCAGTTGGATTCATTCAAGCCTAGATGGTTTGATGAAACTGGGCATCCAAGACAACTTCTTCATTCACAGGTCTGGTGCCTTACCTGTGATGACCAAGGGAGCTGGAGGCTGGCCAGCATTTTTCTCAATAGGCTGTATCTTAATTGGTCACCTTGGGTTTCCTCAGAATATGGGAGTCTCAAGATAGACTTCTTACACTATGGGTAACTTCCCCAAGAGTGAGCACTCCAAGATTCCCAAGTAAAAGCAAGACTTCTTAGAACTAAGTACAAATGCTACAGTACCGATTACATATGGCTAGTCTAAGTTCAATGTAAAAGGGACTCTACAACAGTGTGGTTATTGAGATGTGAGATTCCCCCTGTGGAGTGATTCTCACAAATTCAGACCCTCCACAATCACCTAAAAGACCTTGAAGTCTTTGGCTTCACCTCCTCATTACTTCTTGTCCTAAGTCAATACTCATCTTTCCTTGATAACTGCATTCAATCATACTGGCCTCCTACTGCTCCTTGAGAGTTCTAGGTAGAGTCACTAACATCTCAAGGAAATTTGTGTAGGGTTTATCTTTTCAGAACACTCTCTTACGGTTTGAATATGAAGTGTTCCTCCCAGGACTCATGTATTGAGGGTTGGATCCCAGTGCAGCAACTTCAGAGGTGGGGCCTTGAATGGTGACTAAATCATCAGGGCACTGGATTCATCATCAGCTGAATGGGCTGTTTGGAGGCGGGGCCTGGTTGGAGGAAGAAGGTCATTGGTGTCATGTTGGAAGGGTATACATTGCTCCCAATCTCCTTCTCTCTTTCCCTTGCTCCTAGCTGCCTGGCTGCCATGATACAAGCACCTTTCCTCTGCCATACCCTTCCTCTGTGATGTTTCTGCCTTGCCACAAGCCTAGCATAAGAAGGGCCAGCTGACCAGAAACTAAAACCTCTGAAACACTGAACTAAAATAAAAGCTTCCTTTTTAAGTTGATTTTCCCACGTATTTTGTCACAGTGATACCAAATTGACCAGTACATACTCTTTCCCAGATGTCTGCCTGACTTTTGTACTTTCCATTGTATTTTTGATAAAAAGGCACTGTCTCAGCAAGATGTTCTCTGATTACTCTATTTGAATTACTGACAAATACTGCTAAACTAAACCTTATTTCTCCTGTAACACCTCCGTTTTCATTTTTTGTTTCACATTTTCATGTAATGAGAGTGACACATTATGTAGTTCAAAATATTTTTGAGGTATACAGAGTCGCAGATCATAGTTGTACAGATAGGGCATGTATCAAACTGAATTAATCCTTGTAAGCCAACACCAAAAAAAATTAACAGAATATTCCCACAACAAAAATAATTCTTCATTACCTTCTTCTAGTCACTCATCCCACCCCATAGTAACCGCTCTTCTGATTTTTGAAACTATTGATTTTCTGTCTATATTTGAACACTATGTAAGTGGAACAAAATGTAAAGTTCATATTCACTTATATTTGGCTTCTTTCATGGAATGTATTTGTGAGATTTACTGCTGATGTGGTTGCAGACTACTCAATTTCATTGCTGTATGGGACTCCTTTGTATGTATCTGTTACAATTTATCCATTCTACTGTTGATGATTTAGGATTTTTCCAGAGTGGAGCTAAAAGTACTGGTATGAATACTATTGTGTGTCTTTGTTATTTGATGTTATATATTTCTGTTAGTTATGTCTTCAGGTGTAAAACTGCTAGTTGCAGATAGTCTATTGATTTTACTTGGTTATTTTCCAGTTGTTCATTTAAGGTTTGAGATTAATAAGCACAGAGGCTTTTGAGTATAATACCTAGAGATGGCTATTGTAGAAAAGGCATTCATGAGGAAGTAAATTTGAGTTCAAGTGTTAAAGTCAAGCAGATATTTATTATATAAGACAGCTTTCTCTGGCAGAAGGCTGTTCAAAAGTTTGAAGGTGGCAAGAAGTATGCTGCACTTGTGAAAATTAAAAACCTCTGTGCTATTTAGAGAGTGAGAAGGTAAAAAAAAAAGACTATTTTAGAGAGGTCTAAAGGGTTTTAGCACCTTTTGGACTATTGTCAAGATTTTATTTCTTATCTTTAGCCAGCAGGGATGTGTCTTTTATAGGATAACATCATAATCATATTTTCATTATCAAATGACACCCAGAGCAAGCAGTTGCATGGAGGAATAATTGAGATAAAGAAATAGTTGAGAGAGGAGGATTTTCAGCAGTGTAGTCAAGAAATAAAGTTGAAGGGGCCGGTGAGATAGCTCAGCGGCATAAGCGCCTGCCTGGCAAGCACGAGGTCCTGAGTTTGACTCCCGGTACTCACATACAAAAAAAGGGCCAGTGATATCATTCAGTGGCACGAGTGCCTGCTGGCACACGAAGTCCTGAATTCGACCCCCGGTACCCACAAAAAAAAAAAAAAAAAAGAAATAAAGTTGAAGAGATGTCTTGAAAGGTGTTTAATATTTGAACTGTAGATCACTTTATGATGGCTGAGACTTTTGTGGAAATTGGAATGCTTTGGGTGTTTTGAGGAAAAAACACAGATTGAGATATATTTACAACACTCAAGGGATATCTCCAAGGAAGGTTCTCAGATGAAGACCCAATGTTTAGAGTAATTTGCAACATGGTAAACATATGCTCCTTTGCAGATGAATTATATCCAAGATCAAGACTAGAAGGTGGTCAATATCTAAATTAAGAAAGCACAATAAAAAAAATGGCCAGACATGCTAAAGAAAAGCCAAGTGAATAAGAAACAGGTCCTTGATTTAAATAGGAAGATGTATCTTTTTAACCAATAAAAGGCAGGAGGAATTGGGTACACATATAATGAAATTTGAAAGTAGAAGCATAAAGAATTCCCACCTGATGTTATTAATTTTTCCTCTGTGCATTTTTCCTCTGGGCTTTGGCCAAATATTAAGTGGTGAATAGTTCAGTGGTGACAGAAGAAATTAACCAGGGGAACACATTAGGTTTATAGGAGAACTCCTTCCAGGTGCATACATTACACAAATCCCAGTATGATGGGCCTGTTATATGTTCATTTTTCTAGTACTCAACTTGGTGAATACAGACAAGAGAAAGTAAATAGTTTCTTCTGAAGAATTGTTTTGCTTGCTTGTTTATGTATTGTTATCCTTTGCTTTGAGACAGGTTCAGCAAAAAAGAGAAATGAACATAATCAGGGACTAAGACTGGAGTCGTAATTAAAAATATCTATTGGTATCAGATAGTTCCTGAGACATTTTAAATCTAGGATATTAAAAATATACAGGAAAGGATTTTATATGGCATTTCAAAGAACATAGGAAGGATTGTTGATGTACTCTAAGACACATTTTTGTTATTGGTTCATAACGTCTTTCTTTCTCTTCATAATACTTAGCTCTAATTGCAGAGTATATCTGTGTGTTTATTTGTTCAATGTCTTTATGTTCTACTATGGAACAAACTCATAATTCTAGGAATTTACCTTTCTTGTTTTGTTGAGTTCTGTTGATACTATGGTGAATGTATGAAACTTGTGTAACAATTTTCCTCGGAATATTAGCCTAAGGATTTTTTTTTCAGATCTAGAATGTCTTGATGTGTGCCAAGTTGTTTTGCAGTTGGTTTTAAATGAAAAGAAAGTTAGCTTTGGAATTTAAGTGATCTTATGTAAATTACACAAGCACACTGAGTTTTAGTTTTCTCATCTGTAGAAAGAATGCTTCTGGACAAAAAAGGGTTATTATCTAAAATAACAACTATTGTAGCCACTGCTATATTTCAGGAAAAATGGGGAGTTTAATATAAAGGGAGAAATGGAGCCCTGAAATTCTGATTTTAGGATACAGTTGTGGAATTTTATATATGAACCCTCTTATGACAATGAGGGGAGGTAATAAACTGGTACATCATATTTGACTTTAAATTGTTGTTATTATATTTTCTAAATTTTCTTCCCTGTCCAGAGACCCCTTCCAGTCTGTTATTAAACAATTTGCACGTATTTTGCTTCCCTAAGGAACTCATATAAAAGAGCCATGATTTTCTGGAGAGCAAAATGAAGTTGTGAGAAAACATTAGCTATAGGATTGTTGGAGGGACAATTAAAAGTAATGGACAAAATTCCAATCGAGAGATTATCACGTCAATTGAATATTGGGATCCAAACACATACAAAAGCCAACTTCAGATCTCACATTTGGGAAATATATGAAGCAGTGGGTAGGCTCATATTACTGCACTTAAGTATTTGAAGAGTGACCTATCTTAGAATGCTTTAGATCACATGGAATTCATAATGTCTACATTGTAGAGTTTGTTGCTAGGAACACATAAGATAATGTCAGCACAACTGTTAGCACATGCAGCATTTTTGTGCAAATTAGAGAAAAATAGAATCTGTCTTTGGTGGATAAATTAGAACATGTTACTACATTGTGGTGTGTATGAACTGCTACAGATAGCACAGCCTCTGCTAGGTTATATAGGACTCCTTGCCTCTGTGGCCAGGCAGTTTTACATAGTCCACATACTGCACAATCTTAGCATGGCAGCCTTAGGATGACAGATGGTGCAACTCAAATTATTCTGGGTTACATAAAACTGTTGCTATAATTCTTGTTTCTGGAAATATGTGCTGATATAATTATAAAATGATTTCCTTCAATGTGTCTAAATTCAGGTGTGTGTGTGTGTGTGTGTATGTGTGTATTCATGCATGTATGTGTACAAGTACATTGCATACAAAGTCGATTAGGTTTATTTCTTTGAACATGCTGACGTCAAAGGCTCATATATGAAATCAGAATTTCACTCATCTTTATAACTACTTCAAACACCAATACATTTTACACTGGTGGTAGAAGGCTTTAATAAAGTTCTTTGTTTTAGAGAGGCACTCACAAGAAATTCTATTTTCGTTTTAATTACCACTCTGGGATAGGATCTCCTCTCTCACTGCAGTCTCAAGAACAAAGACAGCTCAGGCTCCTGAGGTGGTCTGACCTTGAGGGCAGACTTCGAGGCTTTTGTGTGTCATTTCAAGTCTCCCCTTGCGGGTCTCTCTGTACTGCTCCATTGAATCTAGAGAACACATCCTCAGATGCAGTGTGAGTCTTGTGCTTTTACGACCTTGAGACACACCAGGTGAGGCACCGGCATGCACTTCTTCTGCATTAATTCTCTCTACTTCAGGTCCTTATGTACTTGCTGCATAATAGTTAACTATCTGAGACCCAGCGTGGTGACATAAAACCTATTCAGAATTCATGATGTCTTAATAGAAATATTACCTGATTTGACATTGTATTTTATAATTTCATCTTTTAGAATATGTCTCCAATTGTCTTCATTACTTAGTAAACTGGGATTATTATTCAGAGCAAAGGGATGAATCAGCTTTCCTGACAGATCACAATATGAACTGAATACATGACCCTTCCCCAAACTCAAATGTTGAACCCTAATCCCTATTGTGGTAGTATTTGGACATTAAGTTCTTAAGAGATAATTAGGTCATGAGGCTGGACCCCTCATGAATGAGATCAATGCCATTATAAAAAGAGATGAGAGAGAGATGATCTCTCTCATGACAATATGGGATATACCAAAATGTTGCTACCTACAGCCAACGAGTGGGCCCTCACCAGACACTGAATCTGCCAGAACCTTAATCTGGGAATTACTAGCCTTCAGAGCTATAAGAAGTGAATGTCTGTTGTTTTTGCTGGTCAGTGACCAGCTCAGATAAAACATTGTCCAGTGAAATGTGAAATTAGGTTTATTGGAAATTTTTATAAATGGTTTGCCTTGGTCTTAAGTCATTAAAAAGCAGTTCTTTCTCTCCTGCTAAAGATGAGCAAGGGAATATAAATTTACTGGCAGCCATCCTACAATCCGATTTACCACTGGATCCAACAACCTTGAACTCTGACCTACACTTGGGCTTGATCTTGCGTGTCCTAATGTGTTTTTGTAGTGTTGATCGAGTCTATTTCATTCATTGTTTATCATTAAAGAAACCATGGTAAACACATTGTCACACAAATCCATGCATAGTGAAAAGTGAAAACTGATAAATATTTTTAAAAATGTAGGTGTGATGGGGAAATTTAATGTGGCTGTCACAGAAGACCTTTTTGAAAGTCATGTTTAAGGGAGATGTATAGTATAGTTCTACTAAGTGAAGAGTTGGGAAAAGGGTATTTCGTGCAAAGACAGTGAGATAGAAAATTAGTTCTCACTTTTAAGGAACATGAGGAGAATGTCATGGCTCTATCAAGGTTAAAGAGCAAACAGGGAAAAAAGAAATTGATATGAAATGAAGTTAGGGTTGTAAGTGATAGGTAGATAAGATAGAATATTTAGGGCACATGAAATTTGGAAGAATCATTAATTCAATACAATATCATGAGGTTTTATAGGATTAAGGACATATTTCTTCCTTAACAGGTCAAATAAAATCTCTTATACATGGCCAAAATTTAGCAATAACAACAAAATTAGAATAATAACTACAAAAACTACCCAAGTTGTTATCACTGCCACTTATTTATGCTAAGGACATTGCAAGCATCGTCTCTCTGACAATAGTGCTACATGGTAGGAGGATTACTCATGTCAGGTAGAGGAGTGACTAACTACTTATTACCCATTAGAGGGGGAAAAATCCAAAGAAAGTTCTCCTTTAAGTGACGTTCTTACTACTTCACTGATAGTAAATTCACATGCTTTGCTTATGTTATATATCTATATTTTATCTTGCAGAGCACAAAATGAATAAATAAAACTTTTGAGAATTTAACTGTATTTCTATATTTCATTAGTAATAACAACTCCTAAAACTTATACTATAATCCCTAACCCTTGAATTAATCTGAGGGAAAGATGACTGCTATGGAGTAGAGTGATTGATAGAGGCGTCACAAATCTTGACAAAATTCATTCATTACTTTTTTAGATATTTTCTCATTGTTGAGACACAATATCTGACGCCTACAATTTAAAGGAGAAACGATTTATTTTGCTTCACAATTTGCAGATATTTCAGTCCATAATTGGCTGATTCTAAGGCTGGGTAGCACAGCAGAGGAGAAAGTTCCTGGCATGTCAGCGGGAAACAGAAAGATCAAGGGGGTAGGGAGGAAGATGGATCCTTCCAGGCCACGCCCCCAGTGACCCACCTCCTCATCCAGGGGTCACCTCCCAAATCACAGCTATAAACTCGTCCGTGGACTAATTTACCGATGAATATCATACCTCCATGATTCAGTCACTTCCCCAAAGCCCTGCTTATGAGTGCATAAAGACTTGGGGGAACATCTAGATATAAGTCATAAAAATTACCAACTGACCAAGGGTCACCAGGCACAAAGAAATTAAAGGACTCACTAAATATATAATTGGGGGACAGTAACAGTGATTATATTTTATAGAAAGAATTATAAGAAAAATGGGGGAAAATCTACATGTTTTTAGGCAATTACGAATAATCAAAGATCTGCTTATCAGTTGTTAAAGAATTTCCCTAATTTAAAATCTCTTTGAAATGATCACTTAGTACTCTTATAGAAGGTATGCAAGGGAAATGGAATTATTCATAAAAATTAGAAGAGGCAATCTGAATCCAATAAACTGAATAAATTGCTGGCACCTGAATCCATGACCAAGCTGTCTCCCATTTATGATTTCTATTTTATTTGACCTCTCTTCCTGTTCCGGTAGTGTGGCATTGGAATTATAATTGCAAATGAAGCTAATAATAACATGTTTTCCTGAAGCTGTTTCTAGATAAGTGTAAAATTCCACTTTGGTCCACCCTGTTAGAGTCAGTGAAAGGCAAAAAATAGTCAATATGACATGAAAGATAACCGCATTTTTCTTTGCATATTGCTGGGGGAAGATTCAAAATAATTTTCACGTGTCTTTTGGCAGGGCAAATGTATTTTAAGATTTTTTGACTGAATAATAATAATGGCAACAGTGCATTCCTAATTCTGTTTGAATAGAGGACTTAGTGTCCCCTCAACCCATCTTTGGTTTTGTAAAATGCTGTATTTGGCCAGGGAAGTTTTCAGTTTATATTCAGTAACAGACTTATGGATAGTTGTGAATAATTCATTACAAGACAAGCAATTGTGTTCTAAATTACCAAAGTACCTTAATCATAGGACAGTGGGCATGAAGAGATGTTGAAGAATGAGTACCTGACAAAAAAATTAAGAAAGTGCATAGAATTGAGATTGTGTAGTTATTTAATTACATTTATTTATTTTGTGATACCCAAGGACCGGAAAGCCACCAGGGAATTAATAAGGGTACCAAGAGTCTAGTAAACTTCATAAAATAAAAGCAGAATATTGTTTTATAATTACCTCTATTAGTGGAAATGATGCACTTTAACACTGGACGGGATGATTTTTCTCCCCAAAATAGATTCATTCTGAGTAGACTCACTCTAATAAGTTAGCAAGATCAAGATATTGTGGAAGCTTTTCACCTCATAATAACTTAACTCCTTTCAGTAGAGCAGGTGGTCCTTAATAATAAAATATTATGTTTACATAACCCATGAGTCTACATGTATACTTTTTACTTTAATTTTAAGAATACCATGAACAATTGGCATAGACAGGCCCTTTGGTATTTTTGTTCTTAAAAGAAATAGCCAATTCCCTGTCATTGCTTATTTCCTAGTTGTAATCTTCAGATAAAGGCTCACATACAACCTGCAGCCTTTTCCTTCTGCATTTGTCACCAGGGGTGGACTCTTCCTCTTTCCATTCAATATGTGGTCCAGAAATTACAAGCCCTGCTAACTGCTTAATTAGAAAAGAGCGTCCCTCAGCTGGTAATTCTTTTCTTGATAATTCCCACTATATTACTAGCTATAGTGGGATAACATTTCAGAAAATCTTTAAGAGGTTAATAATGATGTTATATTCTTAAATTTATATAACTGCTATCTCAGATTCTGTTTAGTTAAAATTTAAAATTGATCTGGGAAAGACACCAATGCATTTGATTACAGAGTAATTTTCTAGAGGGTCTAGAATGTTGTCCAAGAACAAATAAACTTTAAGAGGTTGAAATGTAAAATCCTGTGCTTAGAGCTCAAACAAAGACAGGCTTTATAAAATAGACCTAATTGGCATATGGGAAAGAATAGAATTTAGGAATTCTTGTTTTTTGCATGCTTCATTTGTGTTAACAGGGTAATGATGTGTTTAGTGGTGGTGATATGTTCTTCAGTTACATTTGCGGAAATCAAACGTTCAGGAAAAGTCCAAGGTGTATAGGTTTTACCACACGTCAGAATCTGAGACAGTGCAGAGCAGATTCTGTGGGAACCGTTCCAAGTCACATTGATAGTTTATGATTCTTGTACATAATAGCTAACAACTCCTCTAAGACCGGTTTTCTCATCTTTGAAATTCAGTTTGTGTAATAGTACTCTCTGTACAGTGCTGTTTAAGAACTAAGTGAGATAATATTTACTGGTATAATTGCTCATTAATTCAAAAATATTATACAGTTAGAACAGCTTCCGAATTTATTTTTTCATGGCCTGTGTAATCCTTTCCTGTTAAACACCCTACATTGTTGATTTATTGATGGAATGCTTTCTGTACACTTCTATCTCCAACAAACTTTGGTTTTCACTGTAGCCACCCGTATGAGGTCGCTTGGTTTTCCACATTCCATGAAATCTGTGGCACAAAATTCCCATAACGAGTGCCCCTCAACGTGAAACCTTCCTTTAAAGACTCTGCCATATCGGACCATTCTGCATTCTAGTTTATTCTTACTGTGTTATTGTGATAAAACCTCCTCATAATGGAATTTTTTCCTCCTTAGAATTCTCAGTCATGTAACCTCTTTTTCTTTAATCTATTACTTGATAGCTTAATGGCTTGAGAAAAGTGATACAAATCTCTATTTTAATTTCAAAATTAATCTAAATTTTATATTTTAAGAATATTCTTGTGTTTTCTTCCTTATTTGTTTCATGAAAATTAAATGCATGACACAGGAACTATTTACTAAAAATATTATTTGGATAAAGAAATTGAAAGATAATTGATCATTCTAAATTTGATTTCCATCAAATGTTCTATGATAAACTATTTGTAAACAAGATTAAGAGCCATATTTATGGACTGCAACTCAATAACTTTCTGTTTAATGTTTCTTTTTTTGTAAATCTCTGAGATTTAATGTCATTATGACAATTTTTTATTTCTAATGGAAACATGGTCAAATATATGACATTAATTTATCCATATTTCTTTTACATTACTATACTCAAAATTTTGGATTTATGCTGTTAACGCAAATTTTAGATTTATGCTGTTATAATTCTATGAGAAATATAATTAAGAATGGTATTTCCATATTAATATTATAGGAAATTAAACTTTGTTTAAACATTAATGAAATATGCACACTAAAAATGCATCATTTAGAAAACAAGACATATGAAATAAGACAGTCTTAATTAAAATTAATGTGACGTGTAACAGATTTCAAAATAATTGAGATACTTAGAAATATAATTAGCATGTTTTAATTGCTAATTCAAAATTGCATGTTTTAATATATACTCATCTGAATTACTGTTAATTGTATTCAAACTTTATTCCATATTCAATTTTTGCTACTTTGAAAAATATTTAAGAGAAAGACAGTTAAGACACAGTTCAACTTTCATTTTTACTTATAAAATCCCTTAATTGGTCACCAACATCTTCAATATATTTAATGTTTCCTATTAGTTTACATTTATTTGGGAACAATACATATTTTGGTCATCTTTAAGAAAATCAATACTCTAATGTACACTTTATGCACCTCAAAACACCAAAATCTATATAATTTATTATAACTGTCTCTGATTATTAACAGAAACTCTCTTCCATGTCTTCCAGCACCCATGTTTATAGTGGCACAGTTTGTAATAGCTAAATCTTGGAAGCAACCCAAATGCCTATCAACAAATGAATGGATAAAAAAGATTTTTAAAAATATAATGGAGTATTAGTCATAAAGAAAGATAAAATTAAGATGTTTATAGCTAAGTGGATGGACCTTGAAACCATAATTATAAGTGAAATAAATCTGACACACATGTGTAAATATCACATTATCTGTCTGGTGTGAGAAACTGAAAATGTACATAAGAATATAAATGTACAATAAATGTTGTGAAATAGGAAGAAACTGTTCAAAAGGAAACGAGAATTAGGGAAGGGGAGGGAGAAAGGAAGGAAGGGAAAGAAAATAAAAGAAGGGTAAAATGAAAACTGAGTTTTATGAACAGGGAGGGGAAGGGGGTTTGAAAACAGGGGATGGGAATGGGGAAAAAAAAAGGAATCAAACTACATCATGTACAGACACAAATTCCCTATAATGAATGTGGTCATTTTGTATACCTAAAAAAATAATCAGTTTGCATGTATCTCATAGTGATAGAAAGTATTTATTGCTGTGGCCCTCTATTTTTATTTAAATATTAGCAAGAGGGTCCCAGTGTTTTCTTTCTTAGATAAGCACATTATTTTTTAAAATACGGAATAATTGGCAATATTGTTCTTTACTTTTCTATGTCAGTGTTGTATAATTTAAGAGACAGTCGCAGTTTTGGATAGAAAAATAAGTTTTTAAAATCCTCAAAAGATTTAATCAACAAGTAGTTTTGTTTTAACACACTGTATGCAAAATCTATTGGTTGAGAAATAGGAGTCCTTAAGAAGAAAGAAATTAAAAGCATTTGTTGGCAAGTAGAGTCAAAAATTTTTAAATCTTTTTTCCTCTGTGGGAAAATATTCCAGTTTTAGTCACTTTTCTCAACACTCAGACATAATACCCAACACCCACAGTTTAAAGAAGGAAAGGTTTATTTTGGCTCACAGTTTGTAGATGTCACAGTCCATGTCTGTCTGCTCTAAAGGAGAAACAGCATGGCAGAGCGGATGGCGAAGAGCTGCGCAGGGCATGGCAGGAGGGAGGCAGAGAGTCAAGGGAGGACCTGGGGAGGGAGATGCGACCTTCAGGGTCACACCCACAGTGCCCTGCCTTTTCAGACCAGGCTCCGCCTCATAGCGACAAAGTAGCTCTAATGCCCCTATAATCACTCCAATCACCTTCCAGAAGTCCTGCTTATGATTTCATGAGGCTTTAGGGAGACATCTAGATATAAACCATAACAATTCCTTAAGTGAAACCACATTGGAATAAACGTCTTCCGTGTGTTGTGGTCGCTGTGTCTGCTCCCAACTCCGATCTTGTTTCTACAATGATCACTGTCATCAAATGTGTTCAAACATCAGCTTCTCAAAGAATTTCAAGCCCAAAATATATGTAAGTAGAGTTCTTTATAAGAGGAGAGATAGAGAAGACAAAGCTCAATATTTTAATGAACAACGGCTGAAAAAAGCTTTCAAATTTGGTAAAATTATAAATTCAGAGATCAAAGAACCTGAAGACATTCCAGTACAAGAACTATAAAGAAAATTACAAGACATATAATTATCAAATTTCTCAAAAATGATTTAAAAAACAATCTTAAGAGCAACCAAATACAAAAAAATTGGTAAACAAAGAATGAAGGTAAAGATGACAGCTCAAGCAAACTCAAAAAATATTAGTACTATCTCTTTAAAATAGAAGATAAAAGTTGTGAGTTCAGAATTCTTTACCTTGCAAAATATTTTTCAAAGTGAAAGTAAAATACTTTTTCAGAAACACAAAATCTGAAATAATTGAAAACCAATAGGCATATTTGAAAGAATGGAGGCCTCAGCCAGAAGAAAATGACAGCAGAGAGAAACTTGTAGGCACTAGACAAAGAAATGAAAAGCACTGGGAAGATTAACAGCCGGGTAAATGTATACATATTTTTCTTATTATACAAATCTCATAAAAAAGATTGTTTAAACAATAATAGTAACATGGCATTGGTGAGGTTATGATACACTGTCAAGTAAAATGTGTGAAAGCAATAGCATAAAAGTCAAATTGGGGAGCTGGACATAATATTGTAGTTAGAATCTAATTCTGTAAATGAATTAATATACTTGAAGGCAAACTTTGATAACTTAGAGATAAATAATCTAAATCCTACAGCAATATAGTTGAAGTGGCATAGCTAATAAGCCAAAAGAGGTTACAAAATAGAATCATAAAAAAATCCAAAATAAAAATAAAAGGGATAGTAATAAAATTGAAAAATAGAAACAAGATGATTGGCCAAAATCTAACTATATCAATAAGGATATTAAATGTAAATTTTCTAGACATCCCAATTAAAGGACAGAAAGAGTCTGAATGAAAGAACAAGAACTAATTATATGCTTTCTATGAGAAGTACATTTAAAATATATGCACTTAAATAGGTACAGGAAAAAGATGAAAGGAGATAGATGATCCCAAAGTTAATCTAAAGGAAGCCAAAATGGCATAGCATTGTCTGACCAAGTAGATGACATAGCCAAAACAGCACAAGGAACAGAGATCATTTCATAAAGTGCCAACTCATCAATAGGTCATGATAAACCTAAACATTTAGATTCCTTATTAAGTTTCAAATTAGATAAAGGAAAGACTGACATAACTGCCAGAAGAAACTTAAAAATCCAAAACTATAGTTGGATATTGCAATATGTCTCTCTTACTAAATGATTAAACAAACTGAGGTGATTAGTAAAACTGTAAAAGACTTGAAAAATACTGTCAACTAATGACCCAAGAAGTATTCATAGAATATTACCCAGTAACTGCAGAACAGATCCACTTCACAATGTACACAGGATAATTATCAAATTAATAATTATTTGTGTCAGAAAACAATTTTCAATACATTATAAAAAGATTCAAATTATGTGATGTTTGTTCTCTGAAAATGATAGAATTTAATGATAAATCAGAAAAAAATCACTTTAAATCTCTTAATATTTGGTGGTGAAAAAACACTTCAAAATAACCTCTGGGAAACTAAGTGTCCATCAACTGATGAGTGAGTAAAAAATGTAGGTCATATGTACAAGGGACTACTATCCAGCCATAAAAGAATACAATCCTGTCAATTGTGATAGACAATTTGGAAGGAACTGGAGACTCTTATGTTAAGTGAAATAAGCCAAGCATGGAAAAGTACTGCATAATCTCGCACATATGTGGAATCTAAAAAGTTGGTCTCAGAAGTTGAGAATAGAGTAGTGATTACCAAAGACTGGGGATGCTATGGGGGAGAGAAGAATGGAGAGAGGCTGATTGTTTTGTACTTAGTTGTAGTTATGACTAGGAAGTTCTGCTGTGTTGTTGGATAGTAGGTGATGATAGATAAAGACAATGTACTGCATAATTCAGAAAACTAGAGAACAGGATTCTGAATGTTTCCACCATGGTGCCATGATGGATGTTCAAGGAGAAGCATATGTTTAAACTGACTTACACATTGCACAATGTACACATGTATCAGAGCTTCACATAGTACCTTATAAATAGGAACCATTTGTTATTTATTTGTTAAAAAACATAAATTTAACTTAAAAACCTATTGGTCAAATATTGAATTATGATATCAGAAATTATTCTGAGACAAAATTGAAAGCAAAACTCTATCAAAGGTTGCATAATGTTTAGGTAAGCAGCAGTTGGGGTGGATTTATTGTATAAAACATTTATTTTTAAAAATAAGAAATATGGGGCCGGTGAGATGGCTCAGTGGCTTAAGCGCCTGCCCGGCAAGTGTGAGGGCCCGAGTTCGACTCCCGGAACCCACATACAAAAAAGGGGCCGGTGATATCGCTCAGCGGCACGGGCGCCTACTGGTGCGCAAGGTCCTGAGGTCGACCCCCCGGTACCCACAAAAAAAAAAAGAAATATGTTAAATCAAAGGCTTCAGAGTACTCGTTAAGAAAATAAGTAAAAACTAATTGAAATATTAGTAAGGAAATGAAAATAAAGAAATAAAGTAAAAGCATCAATAAAGTAGAAATCAGGAAAGAGAGAGAAAGAAAGGAGGAGAAAGGTAGAGAGGGAGTGTGGTGAATTGAAAACTGGTGGTCAACTTGTAACACCCAGCTGAACTGAATCAGTGTGGCACTGGGCGTGGAGGGCCCACCTGAGGATTGTTGCCAACAACATAAAAAGGAGAACTGGAGAGGAAGAGGTGGTGCTGTTGGTTCTCTTCAAGGAGCTTGTCGCACTGGCTTTTCTGATAGGAACTTGGCTGTTATCATTAGAGAAGCTTGGGACCTCCTTGTTGCTGAGGATGGCTGTGGTACTTCCTGGGGGAGCTCTGGTCCTTACTTTGAGCATTGCTTCCTGGCTCCAGTGCAGATCCCTCAGCCTGCTGGCACAGATCCTTCATCCCGCTGGTGAAGACTTTCTGGCTTCCACCACCAACCTTGGGGCCTTCCCAGTGCAGATCCTTGACACAGACTTGCACAAGACATTGTTGTGGGCTCTAGGCCCCCTGCTGGACTCATGGAGAGCTTTGCTGTGGCTCTAGGTCTTCAGCTGGACTCATGCAGGACATTGCCGTGGGATTCAGCCCCTCTGCTGGATTCTTTGGGTCTCTGGTGCATGGACAGATCTCTTGCATTCCTCTGCATTTGACTTTTTTTTTTTTTTGTGGGTACTGGGGGGTCGACCTCAGGACCTCGCGCTTGCCGGGCAGGCGCTTAAGCCGCTGAGCCATCTCATTGGCCCTGCATTTGACTTTTTGAGTAAATATTATAAAATAATCCTATAAATTATATGTCCTGTATTATATCATTTCCCTTGCAAACCCTGACTACAACAGGGAGATAGAGATGGAGAGGGAGGTGGAGAAAGAGAGAGAGAGGATACCTGAAAGAGAGAGAATGAGGATATCAATGAAATGCAAACCTGGTTTTTTAGATCAATGAAATTCTCAAACATTTAACTAGACTGATCTGGGAAAAAAAGAGAGGAAAAAATATAAGTGATAGTGAACAAGATGAGATATAAGATTATAACAGATGTATAAAAATGATTATAAATGGATGAATAAATTTATTCTAATGAATTTACCAAGTTAAAATGAAATGGACAAATATTTGAAAGGCAGAATATATCATGCTTTACCCAAGAATAGGTCACCTTAGTAGTAATATGAAGTCATTAAATTTATAGCTTAAACCCTTGCTACATAGGAAGTACAATTGATAGCGCTTTACTAGTGAATTCTGCTAACAAGGACAAAATATTAAGAATTCTATGTCACTTCCTCCAGAGACTGAAGGGAATACAATATATTCCAATTTAAATACTCCAATTTATCTAATGAGACCAACAATATGCTAATAGTAGACAGATGCTGAAAGTATATGTCAATAAAGCTCATAAACATGGATGCAAAAATTCTACAATATATGTGAGAAATCTAATAAAATATACAAAAGAATACTAATTATCACCAACATATATGAAATCCACCTATGTAATTAATCATAATAACAAAACAAAAAACAAACAGAACTATATTTTCATAGTAAATGCAGATAAACCATTTACTGAATCAAAGATACATTGCCAATAAGAACTTTCAGCAAATTATAAATAGAAGGGGTTCTTAAAACCTCATAAAAGACATCTATGAAAACTCTATAGTCAATATTACATTTATCGATGAAAGACAAAACTATTGCCCTTAGTATAAGCAAAAGGACAGGATAAATATGATAAAACATATTTGATTTGAAACAAAACAGCAAATTTTATGAAGTGAAGGATAGAAAATGTACTGCTTTGAATTAGTGTTTGTTTCACTACTTCAGCATTGTATTAGAGGTTGTTGCAATGCAATCAGGAAAGAAAAGGAAAAAAAGGCATCCAGAAAGAAAGGAAAGAAGAAAGCTGTCTTCATTCACAACATGATTACCTATATGGAAAATCTGATGGTGTCTACAAAAAATGCTATAGGATTAATAAATGAGTTTATCAAGGATTTTTATGCGTCAGAACGTTCATTAAGATGTCAATGTACCCTAAATGTTCTTTAGACTTACTACAACTTTAATAAACATCTGGAGATTCTAAAACTCAGGTGGAAATGAAAAAGTCAAAGAACTTTAAAATTCAAAACATTCACTACCTGTCCTTTAGTTAAGGGATGCATTGGTCAGCTTTTGTGTTTCTGACACACAATACCTAAAATCAACAGTATAAAGGAGGGGAGGTTTAATTTTGTGTATGGTTTCAGGGGATTCAGTACCTGGTTGGCTAGCTCCAAGGCATGGTAGAGCAAAGTTGCTCACTTCATGGCAGCCAGGAAGTAGAGCAAGGGAGGACCACCCATGAGATATATGCTGTCCAAAGCTGTGTTGTCAGTGACTTACCTCCTTCAACTGGGCCTCACCTCTTAACAGCATATTCAGCTGTGAACATCAATAGATTAATTGCTGTCATAAATGTCTGTTTAAGAGACAACCTTTTATTTATCTTTTATTGTTTGCTATGCAAAGCCCTCAAGTAGTTACTTTATGAATTCTGTCCAGAGATTTTTTAGTTGGAATCAGTGGGAGATATAGAATGCAATAAGTTTATTGCATCTTTGCTAATTAATAAATGATCATTGTCATTATGAATGATCTCCTTGGTAGGTTTGCTTTATATTTTATTAATTTCTGACCTCTTAATTTTTTGTTTTCTTCTCTTTTTTGAGTTAATTTCTACATAACTTTTAATGTTCACTAAAGTTCTGTATATGAAAATTGATAGGACAAAGCAAGGCTTTCAGTCCTATAGCATTCAATTTCTGAACAAAGTGTGTGATTTATTTTTCCATCATTTATTTATTTATTTATTTATTTATTTATTTATTTATTTATTTATTTATTTATTTATATAGAGTCTCACTATGTATTCCAGGCTGGCCTTGAACTCACTCTGTAGCCCAGGCTGGCCTTTGTCCTTGTTTTAGGTTTCAATTTTCTGCAAGAGCTCATGAATATTATCCATGATTTAGTGATCTGAGGGATATTGCATGGGAATACATTATAGAGAGGATAAAAACAAGGATTTCTGGGTTGAGTTATACCTGGGTTCAAATTCTATCATCAATCAACTGCATGATCCTAAAAAGACTCTTATTCTTTTCTCAAATTCATTATCTTTAAAAATGCAGTAGTGATGTCTGCTTACAATGGTTATAAGGAGTAAAGATTTGCAGGTGAGGTACCTAAGTTAGCATATGGTTAACATTCATTTAATGGTAACTGTTTAGTCATTTTAGGATGGTGAATGTTTTTTGCTGATAATATGTATTCTGGTATAACATTTCATTAAATGGTTTTTATTTTTTGAAGCCATGTGTGCTCTTTTTTATTTATTTTTTGAGACAGATTCTCACTACATAACTCGGGGGGGTGTTGAACTCAAAATCCCCCTGCCATAGTCCCTGAATGCTGAGATTACTGACCTGCACCACCACGTCCAGTTTTAAATCTTTGTATTTCAATGGTTGTAAATTTTGTGTGACATCTGATTGGAAAAGGTAGGGGAAGACATGACAATGAATGTATGATGTAGAAGTTGGAATTCTGCTATGCTCAGAAATAATATATGGTCTGTCAGGCAACAAGAGTTGCACTTAATGGAGAGATTGGCATTGGTTAACTTCCTTCCTTATGTAGAGAGAACTTGTTCAGAATCTTAGCCCTGTCTAGTTCCCAAGGCCAAATGTCCTCCCCTGCGATTATTCAATGAACTTTGATCCACTAGATGCTTCTCTGCATGGTAAGCCTTAATTTAGAAAGCTGATAAACATCACATATAGAGTGTATTTATTTTGACACAAAACAGTAAACTTTGTGAAGCGAACTGATTGTAAAGGTACTAATTTGAATTAGTGTTCACTTGACTTAAATTCTGTTATATTTTCTGAGATCATTAAATGTGAATAAAGAATTTATCTTAATTCTCATACTTGGGAAGGAATGGAGCATATAAATTCAGGCTTAGGTTTTTTCACATTTTGAGCATTTTCCTGGAAATTTAATTTGCTGTAAATGTAAATAAAATTAAAAGTTAGTATTAAAGAATGGTCTAATGAATCTTTTTTTACTAATCAAAAGTTTAAAGCTCAATCTACTTTAGAAATGAAACAAAATATAATTCATATAAGAACATATAGTACTGTAAAGTTCTAAGGAGGCATATAAGTTGCTTAAATTAACACAATAAACAAGGACAATAAATTGAATGTCATATGATATGTTGCTTTACCATAATGTATGCCATTTGAATTTTTTCTTTATAATTTCTGTGCAAAGTGCATAATTACTGCAACAAATCATAACTGTTATGAAATTCAGAAGAGCTTCTGTGGAGATTGTTTACAGGCATTTTGCATTTTTTAAGCTAGAGCTTTAGTGGCATCTCATTATACTTTGAGAAATTTATTCTAGTTTGCTAGCTTTCTCTCACTACATTTTTTCTGAATAATAATTGAATTAAATATTAAGCCATTCTTTTGCTTTTGAGCAAGAATTCTTTTCCTTTTAGGAATTACCTTCTCATTAACATTAATAGATTCATTTTTTCTAACTGATCTACAGTGCATACCTAGTCTTAAAAATGTCTAAGGTAGCTATTCTTTGGAAATGTTGTTCTTTTCCTGTTGTTAGCATTTCACTATCAATATCACAATTTTCCTTGAACAGTAGGTTGTCTCCAAGGGAGTTCTTGGCTTTGATTTAAAGCCAGGGTCAGCAAAGCACAGCCTCCGTGCCAAATATAACCTACTGCTCTTTTTATGTAGCCAGTGAAATAAGAACGGTTTCACATTCTTAAATGATTGAAAAAAGGCAAAGAAAATAACACTCTCTATTCAGGTCTTTACAGAAAAATCTGCTGGCCCATACTTCAGAGAAATGAGTCTCAGTTTTTATAAACTACAACTTTTATGTTGCTACCACTTTTTAATTTTAAATGATTTAAATGATTAACAGAATATGCGCTCCCAAAACAGGAATAGAGGTAATTTTAAAGCAAGCTCATGGGGCCTTTATATATCTAGGCAGGTATTGTGCTTCTCAGCAATCCTTCTGTGTTTTATATGGGTTTAAAATATAGAATTATTTTGGAGATTCACTGAACATCAAGAAATTGGAACCATTAACTTATAATCATAGTTCTATAGTTCTGAAAAAAATCATTATTTTTCATTCTTCTCCTGCTGTTTCTCTATCCCTTCTACTTTTCCTACTTTATTCTTCCTTCTCATCCCTGCTGTTTGAACCATTTACATTCCTTCCATTTGTATATTCCCCATTCATTTTTCCTTTCTAACCATGCTATCCAAAGGCACTGGAACAATTGATCTAAACTGAAATAGAATACATTGAATTCTTCTGCAAAGTCACTTAATCAGGTTAACTGCTGCGCCCCGATGAAATTCTATGAGTTGACCACTTTCTAAGTTTCCAGCCTACTTGTCATTTTTCACCAACATAAACAGTTACACTAAAAAATCTGCAAGTTCAGTCCCAGACAGTGTCATGTATTTTTTGTTTCTGCACTTTCAATAAAACATTTTTCCTGACTGGGATGTGCAGATTTATTCACAGAGATATTCTCAACCTCTCTAATTTTGCATGAATGCCAGCTCTGGCATATCCTACTCCTCTCTGCAAAGGCTTGTTTTGGCAATAATCCTGGGCTGTTCTTCAAACTTGCATCGTCATACCCTTTGCAATGTTGTGAGGGTTCAATTACTCATCTATTTTTCTTCCTACTAATGTGAAAGTTCCTAGAGGAAATGACTGGGACCTGTCTCTCTCTGTATCCTCATCTGCAAGCCTCTTGTTTGCCCATTTTAAGCACAAAAATGCAACGTCTTTTTTTCTTAACTTACAATTTTGTTAAATTGGAAGATTTCCAATAGTTTAGACAGTACATTTTTGGGATACATAGAGATGGGCAGTTTGTAGTAAAGTACATGGAGAAAAAGTATAAGTTTTATGTAGTGCTTGTCAAAAGCAGAATATAATAGCATAAGTTCAATTTGGTTCTGGTGCCAGTGTTACAAATCGGTAAATTTGTAATAATTGCAGAGGATTTATACTGTTATCTCCAGAAATCAAAGTCTGCAAAGATTTTATGTGTCAAATGTGATAAATTGTTGAGTACTGTATATCTATAATGTTTTGTACTCATGTGTTTCCATGAAGATATGCATATGTACACAAACCCACAAATGCATACATAGTATACACATTCATATCCATATAAAACCATTCAGGTTACATCTAATTTTAGTTTTTTTTCTGTTTTAATTTCTCTACTTGTGCCTGTTAAATGACATTTTTGTAAACAAAACACTTAAGTGGATTATGATAATTCAAATCAAGCTCTCTAAGGACAGCCCTAAGAAAACACATTTGTTTACTGTCATTGAACCAATTTGCTAAATTCGAATGCAGTAATACTGAACATTATTTTTCTCAACAAATGCTCTCTTCTGCACAGGAAAGAACTATTTGGTAATATTTGAAAGTCATTCTTACAAACTACTGTATTTAGCAAAATTGATTGTATAATTGTTACATCAATTATTTTTAAGCTAAGTAGTTATTTTGGACAGCATTTTCAGACTGTAATTATAAAACCATAACATATTAGAAGGTATTGATTTCTGTTTTGTTCTAGTATACTCAAAATTAAATAGCTACTTGGTTGTAAAAAAAATCCTACATAATTTTCATGTTGCTATAATATTTGCAACTGAAAGGCAATTCTTCAATATTGTTTTCTCTTCAATTAATCTTGTCTTATTCGCAGGAAATTGATGGAAATAGGCATCAAAATTTTAGAACAACATTTAAATAAAGAAACATTTTGCAATCAAAAGTTGACTCAATTCCACCAACAAAACTTTAATATTTTATAGTGACCAACTATGGTAGTAATTCCTCCTTACCCTTTAAAGGAACTATGGTACTTCAATTTGTCTGTCAGGTTTATCCTAAAACTGATTTTCTCTTGTATTTTTATTTCTAGTTATAGTGAACTTCTACTTGATAAACAGTGATTACTTTGGTTAGGACCTCAAATTCTCAAATTCCTACACTTTCTAGTAGTTGATCAATTTGGTATTAGAATGCTTTTTACAGTGGATTGGTTAAAGCATGATGTCATTGTATTCACAGACTATAAACTTGGAATTAATAATAATTTAGTAACAAAAATACATAAATAGAAATGCAATTTTAAAAATACAAATATTTACCATTAAACATCTTTCATATGAGCCCTAACTAGTATCAGGTACCTATTACTCAATCTAAACTCTCTTAGCCTTAGGTTATAGAACAAAACGTGAAACACATTATTTATAGAAAAATATTCCTTTATTGTATTGAATGTATTTTCTAAAAAGAACATATTTAAATAAAGTCTACTTGACCATTGGTCAATAGTTTTTAAGGAACTATTTGAAAACTTAGTTTCAGTAGGTAAACAACTGTACTAAGAATTGTCATTGGTTTTTCTCTCTTCTCTCTATATCATCTATTTTGCACATTAGAAGGCACAGTATTAAGATTGTTTTTCCAGGTACACACATTTGAATATTGTTTTGGTAAGAAAGAGACTGTTATTTTTCAATTTGTTATAATTTTAACTGAATGATATGATACGATGTATGTGTTATATTCTTATCAAGTAATTATTGATAAGACATTCTTATCAAGTTATTATTGAAAAAAGGGTTGTTCAACTTATGAAGTTGTTTTGGGAATAAAAGACTTCTAGATAGCAGACCTAGTGCTCATTACCACTTTCAATTCTGCTAAGAAAATGTGTGTGCATGAACTTTTTTTGAGGTATGACGGGAAATTTTGAATTGATTTATTCATATCCTTCTCACCCAGGTGATTTCAAATTTATACAGACAAAATATTCAAGTGCTTTTTCCAGTTGCTATTATGATATTGTAATTTAACATATTTTATCTCTGATTCCAATGGTTAGTTTTGTATCAATATTAAAACCATTTTAAATAATTACTTTGCTTTATGTTGTCACTGGCTTTTTATACCAGAAGTTTTTATTCCTGAGTTATTTATGCTGTTTTATATTATGGCTTTTCCTGAAGTACACCCTTAAGCAATATTTTTGGAAAGGTAGATTGATGACATGTTTTCTGAGAATTTACAGAATTTCCATGATTTTATGACTCCTTCTTAGATGTGCCACAAAGAAAGAATAAAAAGATCTGGCCAAGTAAATTCTAACATGCTATCAACTGTGGACATACACTGATTTCAGACAAGTTGGAAATTTGAAAATAATTTGCATTTTTAGATTCAACAATGAAAATTAACTGAAAATATTTTCCTTACTGTTCTGTGCAGGAAGATCAAACTGGTTAGAATTTCTGGATCATGATTCTTTGGAAGATAGCACCCCACAAGGAGAAAAGGCACAGGATCTGTCCTCAAACCCGACTTCGCTGTTTATTGTGAGATATATATATATATTTTTTGTGTGGGTACCCGGGGGCCGAACTCAGGACCTCGCCAGGTGCCTGTCCCACTGAGCGATATCACCGGCCCTTTTCTCATATGTGGGTAACAAAATTCGAACTCAGGACCTCACGCTTGCCAGGCAGGTGCTTATGCCTCTGAGCTATCTCACCGGCCCTATTGTAATATCTTGGATAAGGTCGCATTTTACTTTGTTTTCTTACTCTTTAAAACAAAGGCGTTAAAGGTCACACAAACAATAAACAGAACTTAGGTACTAACTTATAGTTTTGTTATGAACACTGAAATAGTTATTATCAGAAAACAATACTCAAACAGGGCAGTATCAATGTTAGTGACATAATCAATAACAAAATGAGATTCTGAAACTCTGTGTACTGCTTTCTGACATTTTGGGTTATAGAGCATTTTAAAAACAGGTAATAATTTCCCTCCCTTTACACTTACAGAGATTTTTATGTTTTAATATTAAATATTCACACGGTGCTACCTGTCAGGCTGCCTATAGCAATTTCCCATTTAAACAACACATTTCCTTAGACATTCTTCCATGCAGTTGGAGTCTATTTTTGCTTCTTTCTTGGAGATTTCGATGCTGTTTCTCTCTTTCCTCCTGTTCCTCCCATACCTTCTCCTCATCTCTTGCCTTCCCCTCCCTGCTTCCCTTGTTTACCTTCCACTGCCCATTCTTATTTATGATCTATTTGCTGTGGTTAATGTTGATGCTCTCAGCGTTATGAGCCACTGTACTGTCAGTAAAGGGACACTCACACCGTGGGGAGGTTAGGGGAGGTTGGCGATCTCCTGCAGCCATGCCTCCTGGGCTTTTGCCTTCACAATATTTCTTTATGTTTATATTTTTAATCTGTGTTAGGTGAAGGTATTTGTTTGTTTGTTTTTAAGCCACAGTATTCATCACACTTCAAATTTTCAGCTTTGATCACATTTAAAAATTTTTTGTAGTATGGGTACCAAGCCCAAGGCCTCACACATGCTAGCTAAGCACTCTTCCCCTGAGCTACATCCCCAACACTGTTAAATTTTATTTGGGGACAGGGTCTCCCTTACTTGCCCAAATCGGCCTTGAATTTCTGATCCTGCACCCTCAACCTCTGTAGTAGCTGGAATCACAGGAGTGTGCCATGATACTTGGCTTGGTATCAAAATTTTTAATTTGCAAATTTTATTTTTTCTTTTATTTAACATTATCACTTATTGAAGTCAGTTTCTTATTTCAAATTAACTTGTGTTCTTTTTCTTTTTTTCTTGTGGGTACCAGGGGTCGACCTCAGGACCTCGCGCTTGCCAGGCAGGCGCCTACGCCGCTGAGCCATCTCACCGGCCCCTAAACTTGTGTTCTTGGTACTTTGTTTATGAGAAGATATGTACTTACTGATTAGGTTTATATAAATGTTATAGGTATATCCATATTTTCTATTTCTCCTTGTACTCATTTGCCTTTTCATATTTTTCTAGGAATTTGTCTAAGTCGCCAAAAGTATTGATTTAGTGGCATCAGCATAGCATTCTCTTGCTGCCTTTTTAGTTGCTGAAGCATTTATAGCCATGGTCTTATTTCCTGATTCCTTATTAACATGGTCTCCTATTCCTATTCCTCTCAGCTTTCTGGTTTTCTGAGCTCATACCAGAATCATCCATGAGCTCTGCTTACAGCATTCTAGTTTTTCTCTAGTCCACATCTCCAAATCTTTCCAAACTCCTGCAAACCAGTTCCAAAATCTTCTGAACTCTATCATCAGGTATAATCACAGCAGCAATTCCACTTCTCAGTACCAATTTCCTGTTAGTTCTCCATCACTCTAACAAAGTACCTAAGAAAATCAGCTTAGAGGAGGAAAGGTGTATTTTGGTTTACTATCAGAGATTTCAGTCCATGGCTATTTGTTTCCATTGCTATGGGTCTGAGGAGAGCCAGAACATTATGTTGGAGAGAGTGTAAATCAGATAAAGCCACTCATCTTCTGGAAGGAGAGAGAGAAAGAGAGAGCGAGAGAGAGAGAGAGAGAGAGTCAGTCGAAGGACACATACTGATATGATTTTTAAAATTAATTTTCAGTTCTAGTTTTCTCTGAAATCTTCTTTCTTAAATGAGTGCAAAGAGCCAGACACAGTGTTACACACCTGAGATCCCAGCATTTGGGAGGCTGAGGCAAGAAGATTTCAAATTCATGCCCAGTATAGGCAACTTAACAAGATCCTGTCTCAAAATTTAGAAAATTAAAAATTAAAAAGGGCTTGGCATGTTGTTTAATGGTAGAGAGCTCCAGGGCTCAATCACTAGTAAAAAGTAATGTAAGATTTTGGTGTTTGTAACTTCGGAAATATTTTATATGTACTTATTAGTTTCTGACTTAATTATGTTAATTTCAATGAATACGGTCTCTCTTATACAAATTCAAAATTTGTGGGTTATTTTAGAACTCAGTATTTGATACTTTTTCAAATGTTTTTTTCTTTGCCTGAAAAGCATGATTGATTTTCCTTTTCTTTGAAAGAGTCTAGCCTTCTGAACTATAAGAGAATAAAATAAACCACCTGATTTATGGTACTTTTGGCTAGAGTCTCCTACATTGGCATAATCTTTTTACATCCTTGCACTTTTAACCCATCCATGTATTTATACTTAGGATGGAAATTTTATGATCATATATTATTCAGTCTTGCTTTTTATCCTCTCTGATAATACTTGTCTTTTAAGATTAAATCATTTATATTTAATATAAAAATTGATAATGCTAATTTTTTTCAATTTGTTCTATCTGTATATTGCCTTTTTTCTTTTTTTTTTTTTTTTTTTTGTGGGTACCGGGGGGTCGACCTCAGGACCTCGCGCGCCAGCAGGCGCCCGTGCCGCTGAGCGATATCACCGGCCCCTTTTTCATATGTGGGATCCGGGAGTTGAACTCGGGACCTCGCGCTTGCCGGGCAGGCGCTTAAGCCGCTGAGCCATCTCACCGGCCCCACCTTTTTTCTTCTTGCCTTGACCCCTTTTGAATAAATAAAAATTTTGAGTATTTCTATTTTACCTCCATTCTTTGCTTAGTATCTACCTGACTTTATTTTAATTTTTGGTCCTTGCTCTTATATTAACAATATTTGAGTTTCTTATGAAAATTTATCTTCAAATAGTATTAAACTATTTTATGTATAGCAGGAAAAGCTATTACCTTATACCATACATTTCCATTTTCATCTTCCATGCAGCCTATTTTAGGATACATTTCACATATATTTTAAAAATGATGAATTGTTACTAATTTTCTTAAAAGTACATTTTAAGAATTATTTAAAAGCATCAGGTTTTTATTTGATTTGCCACCACTTTCTTCCTTTTTCAATAAGAAAGTCAGTCATGCACTTCAGAGAACCCTTGTCCAGTAGCCTTTGGCCCATCAGACTCCTTGTAGTTGGAGGCCTGTCTCAGGCATTCTGTAGGGAGACACAATATCCTACTTAACCAAGACTTTTGGCTCAGGATTTGGGGCATTTCATATTGGCCAGCATTTTAGGGATACACTAAAATGGGATACCTTCATTCTAGAGAAGGTGTTGACTCTCACAAGGGGAAAAAATTTAAAAGATCACATGTTTTGCTATGGAAACCAGATATAATTAACAGCTACAAATGTAGCAAAAATGTACAAGAAATAAACAAATTATTATTATTTTAATGATAACCTTAGAACTTTTAAATTTTCACCTCTCAAATAAAGTGCCAACTTTTAATTCTTGCCTCGTATTCTTTTTTCTAAAGAATACTAGTAAATAATTTATTAAAAACTAAGATCATTTACCATGTAGACAGATCTACAACAAAAATTCTTGTTCCTTTCCATAGATATAGAAAATAATTCCTCATACACACAAAAATACACATACACATGAAGGAATCTTATTCTACGTAATGGACAAATGTCACAGGTATTCTTTTTTTTTTTTTTTTTTGTGGGTACCAGGGGGACGACCTCAGGACCTCGCGCGCCAACAGGCACCCGTGCCGCTGAGCGATATCACCGGCCCCTTTTTCATATGTGGGTTCCGGGAGTCGAACTCGGGCCTTTGCGCTTGCAAGGCAGGCGCTTACGCCGCTGAGCCATCTCACCAGCCCCAGTCACAGGTATTCTTACAAAAGCCAGGAAGAAGAAAAAAATGCCACAATCATCATTTTGTACTGTAAATGAGTACTGGCACTATAATTAGGCAAGCAGCATAAGAATATGAAAGTAATATGTAAGATTATTCCAAATGGTTTATTGTTTATCTGAAAATTACCAGAAATATAAAGGATTTCAGTCAACTGGAAGAATATACACAATTAATATACAAAAATAATGAACATCATTTAGAAATATTAGCATGATCAAATTATGATGGAAGAAAGTACCACATTTATAATATCAAAACAAAGTGCTAAAATATTTAGGCACAAAATTGCAACAAGAAATATCAACATTATCTAACAATTTTAAAGTCTAGGAAGAAATAATTTATTTTTCTTTCTTGATCTGGACTATTAGATCTTAAATTAAAATTTAAAAGAGAAAAATAAATCAGCAACAACCCTGAAAAATAACATTAAAATTGGAATAGTGCTGTAACTTAATAAAATATACTATAAGCTCAATAAATAAAAACCTTGTATTTTCATTTGAATCAGCAAAAGGAAGAAGAGAACAAAAAGAAAAATCAAGAGGACATATACAAACTCATACAGTATCTGATAATTTTTCAGAAAGCGAATGAAAGCTTTTAAAATAAATAATACTTGGATAACTATAAGGTAATTTAGAAAAATCAAAACTGTACCTTTTTCTCATGATATATATTATGGATAAATTAGCAAAAGATCAGGGATCTAAATAAAAATGTGAATTTTTATAAAAGCAGTAAGAAAAAGAACAAGGGAAAGTTTATTTTTATTTTCAAATAAAATAAATGTTTCAAAGAATAAATTTCAGTAACATTAAAATGGGTGATTTTGAGTACATAAAGTAATTATATGCAAATAACATCATCAAAGTTACAAGACAACGGTAAATAAGGAATCATACTTGCAATAATGGACAGAGACTAGCTCTTATGTATGAAGAGCTCTCAAAAAATTGGGATATAAAATGCAATAAGTTGATATAAAAATAGAAAAGAGATAGGGGGCGTGCATATCACAGAAGAAACAAAAATAGGCCATAAACTGAAAGATGCAGAAAAGAGAAATCACTAAGGAAGCAAACACATACACAAATAATGCAAGTAAAATCAACTTCAGATACTATTGCTGCACAATAATGCTAACAAAAAATTCAAAGTTTGACAAAGTATTTTGTTGATAAGGCATTGGGACCTCAACACTCTCATGCAGTGCTTGTGTGAATGCAAAATAATATAACCCGATGTGAAAGGGAACTTGGGCTACCTAGAGCAGTCACCTATACATTTATACTGACAAAGAGCAATCCCGCTTCCAAGAAATCATTAAAAAACCAATTACAAATATATTAATTAAAATATGCACAAATTTTCCATTACAATAGTTTGTATTAACAGAACATTAGAAATGACATGTGAGTCCTTCGGAAAGATCTGGGTGAGTAAACTACAGTAAATCCACACAATGCAATAAGTATGTACTAAACAGTTAAAAAAGGAATTAGACTTTATGATTAGAAATGAAATAATCTTTGTAATATAAAGCCAAATGTAAAAAGTTGCTGAAAGGGACAATAGGAAACACTAGAAAGCTGAAATAATTTCCAGCAGAAGAAGAAATTAGGTGAGAGAATGGGCATGGAAGTGATTTTTCTCAGAAGGTAATCTATTACATAATTTTAATTTAGGAGCTACAGAAACATTAATAAGACATGCTGATCAATAATCATAGTAGTAGTATTGCCATAATTGCATTAATATCTTAATGTGTTCTAACAGTGTGTGCATTTCTGAATATTTTAGTATTTCTCAAATTGTGTATTCATATCTATATCTATATCTATATATCACCACAAATAATATGGAACATTAAATTTGTCTACACTTAAGCTCTGGAACAGTGCTGATCACAATATATTTTACCTGTTAATACCAGAAATATCAACTCACTAGGCAGTAGCTCATATTTGAACAGAAGCTGAGTTAAATCATGCCTTAGCACTTTTGATTCTGCTATTCTACTGTTCAGTTTTGATTCCTCATAGCTTTTGTTGTCTTTGAAAATAATGATCCATCCACTCAACTGACAGTGGGAGAATCAGGAGGAATTTTTCTCTGAAACTTGAAACAGCGTAGAAGGAAGGTGAAGAGCTCATTTTTTCCAGTAATATTCACCTGGGGCACAGGACCGTGGAAGTCTGCACTCCGTGATCAGCGAGTGCTAAAGGATGTCGTATACCCGGCCTGTGATGAAACCCACTCAAAACTTTCCTCCCTTTATTTCTGTTAATGGGACATAAATTATATAGTAGTTGGGTGGGGGGAATTGCAGAGCCTTTAGAGAATATTGGAACGTGGGTTGAGGACTCATCAAGTGCTGGTGAACACTTCTTATTTAACCCAGACTTAGATATTTTATATGTATATTTTTACAATAGAGATCAATGCAAGCTCTATTATTCTGCAAACGGTATGCTGTAGCGTTAAGGACCATGGTTTCTAATAATGGGATACTATTCCTCATAAAACTTACACATGTGACCACCAATTCTATGATTGCCATTTTTATTGCTGTTTAATAAAGAACTGAAGTTCAAACAGATTAGGCTTTTTTTTTTTTTATGTGGGTACTGGGAGTCGACCTCAGGACCTCACGCTTGCCAGCAGGCACTTGTGCCGCTGAGCAATATCACTGGCCCTTTTTTTCCTTTATGTGGGTACTGGGAGTCGAACTCAGGACCTCATGCTTGCCAGGAAGGCACTTGTGCTGCTGAGCTATCTCACCGGCCCCAGGTTAGGCTTCTTGAGGGGGGATTTAAAGATTATAATCTTATGCTTCTAAAATGCAAGCAATATCCATGAAAACTATTATGAAAACATTTAATTCTGAAATGAGTAAGTTTCAGATCAATCGATTTGCTAATCCATAGCAAATGGGACACTTGAGGAATTTTAACGCTCTCAGTGCTGGTTCTATTTTATTTCCTTAATGTTTAGTGTGTGAGGCAGCATCTATGCTTTCTGTCTCTCTCCATTCTAGGTGGGCTGTGAAGGAGGTTACTTGACAGGGATCAGTAAATCACTCTCCATTCTCAGAGAAGTATTTAATTTTATTGTGGAGAAGGAGAATTTCTTCATTTTTCATGGCAATCCCATTTTTAGCCTCTCTGGCCCATGGGGCCTGAGGACTCTATTTTCACTTCCATCCCTATGTGGAGGATGCCAGAGCAGCAATGATTTATCATCTGTATGACCACATTTATCCAGAATTGAGGGATGCAGTTTGTGAATGGAGCAAAACTACCTTTATTCTGCATATTTAAATAGAACTTCCTGGTTCCCCTGGACCCGGGAAGGATCTGAAGTGCGGTTCAGGGCACACGGAGAGCGTGAAGAGAGAAACTTCAGGAAAGAAGAAGGAGGTGACCCACGGCGCCTTCTCCCTGGGTCAGGACTCGGGCGCCACAGAAGAGGCTCAAACCTGCGGACACGGTGACTGCGGGCACCCGGGGGCCTCTGCGGAGGGACAGAGATGCGGTGGTGCAGAGAAGCAACAGCCATAAAGGACTGCACTGGCTGGCGGTGAGTGCTGAGGGCTCTGCCATCCCGCATGAGAGAGGGATTGGACAGGCGCCGTTGTGGGGGGGCGATGAACGTGGAACTGGGCAGCCGCGGCTCCATCCACGGCTACAGCTGGGCTCAGGCTGCAGAACGTGCGCTGACAGCGGCAGGCGAATGAATCTGGTCTCCGCCAGAAAGTGCTGAGATTATTCACTAACCCGCCGAAAAGCTGCTGCTGGCTTGCTGGGACAGATCCGCACTGAACGGGACTCTGTCTCCACACGGTGTCTACAGCAAGAGACAACCCTGGAAGTGAACTTTATTTATTTATTTTTTTCCTCTTCTCTCTCATTTCTTTTTTGTTCTGGTAGTGGTGGTTTTTTTTTTTTTTTTGTCTTTGTTTTTGTTTGTCTGTTTGTTCTTTCCCTCATTGTTTGATCTTGTTTTTATATGAGCTTTATATGATTGTGGTTGTGATCTGTTCTTCCTTGTATCCCTTCCTTCTCTTTTTCCCACCAGTTCTCTGCACCAGTTTCCCAGTGTTAGTGGGATCCCTCTTGGTCCTCCAGCCTTACATCTAATTCCTTCCCTTCTTCCAGTTCTCTATTTCCTCCTTAACTCATTTTAAATTTAAACTCCTGAGGGAAAAATTGACATATTAAGGACTTGTATACTGCATATAATTTTCTGTTTTGTTTTAGATTTTGTTATATAACCACAAATCTAGTTTATACAGTTAAAAGTGGCAAATAACTGGTTAGCTCAGCCTGTCATTTTCTAGGCTGTGTTTGATGCTTTTGGTACCACTATAGCCAAAAGTGACATAATGGTTCTAAACAGCTTTTCTTCCTGGTATTCCATGAATGAGATTGACTAAGGGTCACAGAAAATACAGTGGCACAGAACCAAAGAACCAAGGACTGGGCCAAATAGGCAGCAAATTCTCATATCCAACAAATTGAAGAGGTAGGATCTGGCAGCAAGCTCAAAACCCAAAAACAAGCTTCACTTGGAAGATACTGCAGAGAAGTAGTCAAAACCTAAGGGTTTTAAATAGTAGCAATAAAGCAACCTACCATAGGCAATTTACAATCATCACCCCAGGAATTAAACTAAACAAAGAAAAGAAAATGAGAGGACGCTTAAAGAAGATGCAACCCCACACATCCAGTTTACCAAAGGCAAACACAAAGGGCAGTGAGGTGGGACAATCCAAAAGCCAGCCACCTGGCCTATCTGAAGTGGTAACAACAAAGCAACTGAATGAGGCTCTGGAAAAAATTAAATCAGAAATGATTTCACAGATAACTGCAGAGATAATGTCCACAATGAAGACCATGCTTAAGGACACTAGAGTAGATACAGACAAAAAAATACATGAGCTTAAGAAAATTATAGAAACCAGGAATGCTCAGCATAGGAAAGAAATGAAATCCATAAGGCAGACTCAAGCAGATATCCAGGAGAACAAAAATTCCATTGAAAGTATTTGTGGAAGGTTAAGCCAATGTGAGAACAGGATCTCAGATATAGAAGACAGGCCTGCAATTAGTGATCATGAAAAAAAAAGAATTCTTAAAAATAGCAGGGGACAATGAAAAATCAATCCAGCAGCTGTTGGATGAGGCAAAGAAGAATAACTTAAGATTAATTGGAGTCAATGAAAAAGCAGGAGATATTATAAATGACATCAGTACACTGTTCACAGACATTATAACAGAAAATTCCCCTGGTAGAGAAAAAGAATTTGACATAGAGATAAGTGAGGCATATAGAACTCCAATTAACCACATTCAAAAAAATCTTCAGCCAGACATATCATAGTCAAGATTCCAGAAATTCAACACAAGAGTAGAATCTTAAAAGCTCTTAGGGAAAAGAGACAAATCACCTACAAAGGAAAGCCCATCAGACTCACAGCTGACTTTTCAGCACAAACCCTCAAGTCAAGAAGAGCTTGGAGTAGTGTATTTCAAGTTCTAAAGGAAAATAACTTTCAACCCAGATTGATGTACCCTGCAAAACTATCTTTCAAAACTGATGGAGAAATAAAATACTTCCATGACAAAGAACATCAGAGAAAATTTATGACCACCAAACCAGCACTCCAAAATGTTTTGAGGACATTCTAGAAAGGGATAACAAGGACTACAACTCCAGGAACCCCAACAGAAGGAATCCACCAGGCAGGGCAAACAATTAAACAGAGGGAGGGGAAAAAAAAGAGGGGGAGCCAACAACAGGAAAATAACACGACAAGTATAAATCAATACATATAAGTTTTAACCATCAATGTTAATGATCTCAATTCACCAATCAAAAGGCACAGACTGGCAAAATGGATGAAGAAGCAAGATCCAACAATATACTGCATAAAAGAAACACATTTAATTCAGAAAGAAATTCATAGGCTGAAAGTCAAAGGATGGAAAACAATACTCCACGCAACAGAAACCCAGAAAAAAGCAAGGGTAGCTATTCTTTTTGCAGACAAAGTGAATTTCAAGCCAAGAATGATTCAGAGAGATAAAGATGGTCATTACATCCTTGTAAAGGGAACAATCCAAGAGGAAGAGATAATGATCATAAATACATATGTAACAAATGCCAGTGCACCCAACTATATAAAACAAATATTAAAGGACATGAAAAATCAAATAAGCACTAATACAATTGTATTGAGTGATCTCAATACTCCACCATCACAAAAAGACAGCTCAACTAGACAAAAAGTCAACAATGAAATATTAGAACTGAACCAAGCTTTTGAACAAATGGACTTAGTAGATACCTACAGAGTGTTCCACCCCACAACATCAGAATACATATTCTTCCAAGTTGCACATGGGACGTTCTCCAAAATAGACCACATACTAGTTCATAAAACCTGCTTAAGTAAATGCAAATGAATTGAAATTATCCCATGCACATTATCAGATCATACTGAAAATGAAATTGTAAATCAATGGCAAAAGAAACCACAAGAACTTTCTATACACATGGAAATTAAACAGCACCCTCCTAAACAACCAATGGATCACAGATGAAATTAAAGAAGAAATTAGACAGTTTCTACAACTGAATGATAACAACAGTATAGCATACCAGAACTTATGGGGCACAATGAAAGCAGTCCTAAGAGGGAAATTTATAGCATTAAATACATATATCAGGAAAATAGAGCAAGCACAAATAAACACCTTAATGGTGAACCTCGAACTTCTAGAAAAAGAAGAGCAGGCTAAGCCAAAAGCTCATACAAGGGAGGAAATTATAAAGATCAGAGCAGAAAATAACATATTGGAGACTAAAAAGGCAATACCAAGAATCAATTTGAAAGAATGAATAAAATTGACAAGCCCTTATTCAACCTTATTAAAAAAAGAAAAGACTCAAATCCATACAATTAAGAATGAAAAGGGTGATATCACAACAGACCCTGCAGAAATCCAGATCATCTATTCCTATTTTGAAAAATTGTATTCTCATAAGATGGAAAATGCAGAAGAAATGGACAGATTCCTAGATACGTATGAATTACCAAAGCTGAATCAAGAAGATTTAAAAATCCTAAATAAACCAATATCAACCAATGAAATCAAAGATGTAATTAAAAACCTCCCAACAAAGAAAAGTCCGGGCCCTGATGGATTCACTGCCGAATTCTAAAAGAAATTTAGAGAAGACCTAACACCACTACTTCTCAAACTTTTTAATGAAATTGAAAGGGAAGCAATACTCCCAAATTCATTCCTGGAAGCAAGCATTACCCTGATACCAAAACCAGAGAAGGACCCAACCAAGAAAGAGAACTACAGGTCAATCTCCCTAATGAACATAGATGCAAAAATCCTTAATAAGATACTGGCAAACAGAATCCAACAAATCATCAAGAAGATTATACACCATGACCAAGTTGGATTCATCCCAGGGATGCAGGGATGGTTCAACATACGTGAATCAATAAATGTAATACACCATATTAACAGAACCAAAGACAAAAACCACATAATCATCTCAATAGATGCAGAAAAAGCTTTTGACAAAGTCCAGCACCTATTCATGATAAAAACCCTACATAAAATTGGAATAGGTGGTCTTTATCTCAATCTGGTAAAAGCTATCTATGACAAACCAACAGCCAATATTATACTAAATGGCCAAAAACTGAAAGCCTTCCCTCTAAAATCAGGAAGAAGACAAGGATGTCCACTGTCCCCACTCTTATTCAACATAGTCCTGGAGACTTTAGCCAGAGCAATTAGACAAGAGAAAGAAATAAAAGGAATAATGATTGGAAAGGAAGAAGTTAAATTATCATTATTTGCAGATGACATGATACTCTACACAGAAGACCCCAAAAACTCCACTAAAAAACTGCTAGATTTAATAAGCAAATTCAGTAGTGTAGCTGGATACAAAGTCAATACTCAAAAATCATTAGCCTTCCTGTACATGAATAACAAACTTACTGAAAGAGAAATTAGGGAAACAACACCTTTCATGATAATATCCAAAAACATGAAATACCTAGGAATCAATCTCACAAAGGATGTGGAAGACCTCTACAATGAAAACTACAGTACTCTGAAAAAGGAGATTGAAGAGGATATCAGAAAATGGAAAGATATCCCTTGCTTATGGATAGGAAGAACCAATATAGTGAAAATGGCCATACTTCCAAAATTGTTATACAGATTTAATGCAATTCCAATCAAAATTCCAACAGCATATCTCACAGAATTAGAGAAAACAATCCTAAAATTCATTTGGAATCAGAAGAGACCTAGAATAGCAAAGGCAATTCTGGGCAACAAAGGCAAGGCAGGGGGCATCACAATCCCCGACTTGAAATTATACTATAAAGCTACTGTGATAAAAACAGTGTGGTACTGGCAAAAAAACAGACCTGAGGATCAATGGAACAGATTAGAAGATGCAGAAACAACTCCAGACATACTAAGCCTCCTTATCTTTGACAAAGGTGCCAAACACATTTGCTGGAAGAAAGATAGCCTCTTTAATAAATGGTGCTGGAAAAACTGGCTCTACACATGCCAAAGATTAAAACTAGACCCATATCTTTCACCATGCACTAAACTAAATTCAAAATGGATCAGAGATCTAAATATTAAAACAGAAACATTAAATCTGCTGGAAGGGAGGATAGGTAAAACTCTTGAAGACATTGGTGTAGGCAAAGACTTTATGAATAAAACCCCAACTGCACAGGAACTATCGCAAAGAATCAACAACTGGGATCTCATCTTATTAAAAAGCTTTTGCACAGCAAGAGAAACCACCAACAGAGTGAAGAGACAACCCAGAATGTGGGAAAAAATGTTTGCCAGCTGTTCCTCAGACAAAGGATTACCATTGAGAACATACAAAGAACTCAAAAAAATCAGACCTCCCAAATTTAAAGATCCAATCAAAAAATGGGCATCTGAGCTGAATAAACACTTCTCAGATGAAGAAATACAAATGGCAAATAAATATAGGAAAAAATGTTCAATATCACTAGTCATTCGAGAGATGCAAATTAAAACAACACTGAGATTCCACCTCACCCCAGCAAGAACGGCTATTATCAAGAAATCAACTAATAACAAATGCTGGAGGGGCTGTGGGGAAAAAGGAACACTTCACTGTTTGTGGGAATGTCGACTGGTACAGCCACTGTGGAAATCAGTGTGGAGATTCATCAAAAAAATAGGATTGGAGGTCCCATTTGGCCCAGCTAGTCCTCTTCTGGGTATCTTCCTAGAAGAATTAAAAACATCGTACCACAGCAATATAGGTGCACCCATGTTTATAGCAGCACAATTTGTAATAGCCAGATCTTAGAAACAACCCAAATGCCCATCAACTGAGGAATGGATAGAAAAGATGTGGTCTTTTTATACAATGGAGTACTTCACAGCCATAAAGAAGGATAAACTGGAGACTTTTATTGGTTAATGGATGCAAGTTGAGAAAATACTCATAAGTGAAATAAACTGGATGCACGTGTGTAAATATCGTATTGTCTCCCTAGTGTGAGAAAGAGTATATATATGTATATATACATATATATATATGTATGATAGTTAACGTAGATACACTACTAATTTTGCTAAGTTCATTGAAAAGAAAGGTTTGTGCTAATATTGTTTGGACAATTGAATGCTGATATCTTGTACCCTGAGTGACTAATTTAAAGATAACAATATGTAATGTATTAACCATTTTTAACCTCCTATTACGTTGTTTTGAAATTTTGTTCTATTTTTCTCTTTAAAATAAAAAATGAAATAAATAAAATAAATAGAGCTTCCCATCCTAAAGGCTTCAAATGTTAACTTTAGAATGTTCTAAGATTAAAGAACAGATATCTTATTATCTATATTTTCTTCTTTTTTTTTTGTGGGTACCGGGGGTCGACCTCAGGACCTTGCGTGTCAGCAGGCACCCGTGCCACTGACCGATATCACTGGCCCTTTTTTTTGTATGTGGGTACCAGTCTATATTTTCCTTTCTTTTTTTTTTACAAATCAAAAAAGAACAAATTTTCAAAACAACATAATAGGAGGGTAACAATGGTTAATGCATTACGTATTATTATCTTTAAGTTAGTTATTCAGGGTACCAGATATTAGCATTCAATTGTCCAAACATTATTGGCACAAACCTTACTCTTCAATGAACTAAGTAAAATTGGTAGTGTATCTATCTAAACCATCTTATATATATGTACAATTTTTTTTCCTTTCCCATCTTTCTTTTCCCTATTCCCCTATTCCAGTCTCTCTTTTCTTTTGACCAGTTTCTTTTTGATTTACCATGTCTATTGTACATTTAGGATCTTATTTACTCTTTCAGTTTTTCATACTAGAGAGACAATATGATGCTTATACATGTGTGTCCGGTTTATTTCACTTATGAGTATTTTCTCAAGTTGCATCCATTTACCTATAAAGGTCTCCAGTTTATCCTTCTTTATGGCTGAATAGTAACTCCATTGTATAAAAATACCACATCTTTCTTATCCATTCCTCAGTTGATGGGCATTTGGGTTGTTTCCAAGATCTGGCTATTACAAATTGTGCTGCTATAAACATGGGTGCACATATATCGCTGTGGTATGATGTTTTTAATTCTTCTGGGAAGATACCCAGAAGGGGAATAGCTGGGTCAAATGGGACCTCCAACCCCAGTTTTTTGAGGAATCTCCACACTAATTTCCACAGTGGCTGTACCAGTTGACACTCCCACCAACAGTGAAGAAGGGTTCCTTTTTCCCCACAGCCCCTCCAGCATTTGCTATTAGTTGATTTGTTAATAATAGCCATTCTTTCTGGGGGGAGATGGTATCTCAGTGTTGTTTTAATTTGCATCTCTCGATTGACTAGTGATGTTGCACTTTTTTTGTATATTTATTTGCCATTTGTATTTTTTCACCGAAGAAATGTGCATTCATCTCAGATGCCCATTTTTGGAGTGGGTCTTTAAATTTGGGAGGTCTGATTTTTTTGAGTTCTTTGTATGTTCTCAATGGTAATCCTTTGTCTGAGGAACAGCTGGCAAACATTTTTTCCCACATTCTGGGTTGTCTCTTCACTCTGTTGGTGGTTTCTCTTGCTGTGCAAAAGCTTTTTAATAAGATGAGATCCCAGTTGTTGATTCTTTGCGATAGTTCCTGTGCAGTTGGGGTTTTATTCATAAAGTCTTTGCCTACACCAATGTCTTCAAGAGTTTTACCTATCCTCCCTTCCAGCAGATTTAATGTTTCTGTTTTAATATTTAGATCTCTGATCCATTTTGAATTTAGTTTAGTGCATGGTGAAAGATATGGGTCTAGTTTTAATCTTTGGCATGTGTAGAGCCAGTTTTTCCAGCACCATTTATTAAAGAGGCTATCTTTCTTCCAGCAAATGTGTTTGGCACCTTTGTCAAAGATAAGGAGGCTTAGTATGTCTGGAGTTGTTTCTGCATCTTCTAATCTGTTCCATTGATCCTCAGGTCTGTTTTTTTGCCAGTACCACACTGTTTTTATCACAGTAGCTTTATAGTATAATTTCAAGTCGGGGATTGTGATGCCCCCTGCCTTGCCTTTGTTGCCCAGAATTGCCTTTGCTATTCTAGGTCTCTTCTGATTCCAAATGAATTTTAGGATTGTTTTCTCTAATTCTGTGAGATATGCTGTTGGAATTTTGATTGGAATTGCATTAAATCTGTATAACAATTTTGGAAGTATGGCCATTTTCACTATATTGGTTCTTCCTATCCATAAGCAAGGGATATCTTTCCATTTTCTGATATCCTCTTCAATCTCCTTTTTCAGAGTACTGTAGTTTTCATTGTAGAGGTCTTCCACATCCTTTGTGAGATTGATTCCTAGGTATTTCATGTTTTTGGATATTATCATGAAAGGTGTTGTTTCCCTAATTTCTCTTTCAGTAAGTTTGTTATTCATGTACAGGAAGGCTAATGATTTTTGAGTATTGACTTTGTATCCAGCTACACTACTGAATTTGCTTATTAAATCTAGCAGTTTTTTAGTGGAGTTTTTGGGGTCTTCTGTGTAGAGTATCATGTCATCTGCAAATAATGATAATTTAACTTCTTCCTTTCCAATCATTATTCCTTTTATTTCTTTCTCTTGTCTAATTGCTCTGGCTAAAGTCTCCAGGACTATGTTGAATAAGAGTGGGGACAGTGGACATCCTTGTCTTCTTCCTGATTTTAGAGGGAAGGCTTTCAGTTTTTGGCCATTTAGTATAATATTGGCTGTTGGTTTGTCATAGATAGCTTTTACCAGATTGAGATAAAGACCACCTATTCCAATTTTATGTAGGGTTTTTATCATGAATAGGTGCTGGACTTTGTCAAAAGCTTTTTCTGCATCTATTGAGATGATCATGTGGTTTTTGTCTTTGGTTCTGTTAATATGGTGTATTACATTTATTGATTCACGTATGTTGAACCATCCCTGCATCCCTGGGATGAATCCAACTTGGTCATGGTGTATAATCTTCTTGATGATTTGTTGGATTCTGTTTGCCAGTATCTTATTAAGGATTTTTGCATCTATGTTCATTAGGGAGATTGACCTGTAGTTCTCTTTCTTGGTTGGGTCCTTCTCTGGTTTTGGTATCAGGGTAATGCTTGCTTCCAGGAATGAATTTGGGAGTATTGCTTCCCTTTCAATTTCATTAAAAAGTTTGAGAAGTAGTGGTGTTAGGTCTTCTCTAAATTTCTTTTAGAATTCGGCAGTGAATCCATCAGGGCCCGGACTTTTCTTTGTTGGGAGGTTTTTAATTACATCTTTGATTTCATTGGTTGATATTGGTTTATTTAGGATTTTTAAAGCTTCTTGATTCAGCTTTGGTAATTCATACGTATCTAGGAATCTGTCCATTTCTTCTGCATTTTCCATCTTTGTAGAATATAAGTTTTCAAAATAGGTATAGATGATCTTCTGGATTTCTGCAGGGTCTGTTGTGATATCACCCTTTTCATTTTCTATTGCATGGATTTGAGTATTTTCTTTTCTTTTTAAAATAAGGTTGGATAAGGGTTTGTCAATCTTATTTATTCTTTTTTTTTTTTTTTTTGTGGGTACCGGGGGGTCGACCTCAGGACCTCGCGTGCCAGCAGGCGCCCGTGCCGCTGAGCGATATCACCGGCCCCTTTTTCGTATGTGGGTTCCGGGAGTCGAACTCGGGCCCTCGTGCTTGCCGGGCAGGCGCTTAAGCCGCTGAGATATCTCACTGGCCCATTCTTATTTATTCTTTTTTTTTTTTTTTTTTTTTTTTTTTTTTGTGGGTACCGGGGGAACGACCTCAGGACCTCGCGCGCCAGCAGGCGCCCGTGCCGCTGAGCGATATCACCGGCCCCTTTTCCGTATGTGGGATCCGGGAGTCGAACTCGGGCCCTCACGCTTGCAAGGCAGGCGCTTAAGCCGCTGAGCCATCTCACCGGCCCCTTATTTATTCTTTCAAAGAACAAACTCTTTGCTTCATTGATTCTTTGTATTGTATTTTTAGTCTCCAATACGTTAATTTCTGCTCTGATCTTTATAATTTCCTCCCTTGTATGAGCTTTTGGCTTAGCCTGCTCTTCTTTTTCTAGAAGTTCAAGTTTCACCATTAAGTTGTTTATTTGCGCTTGCTCTATTTTTCTGATATAGGTATTTAATGCTATAAATTTCCCTCTTAGGACTGCTTTCATTGTATCCCATAAGTTCCGGTATGTTGTACTGTCATTATCATGCAGTTGTAGAAAGTGTCTAATTTCTTCTTTAATTTCATCTGTGACCCATTGTTTGTTCAGGAAGGTGCTGTTTAATTTCCATGTATTTAGGGAGTTTTTATGATTTCTTTTGCCATTGGTTTCCAATTTCATTGCACTATGGTCTGATAGGATGCATGGGATAATTTCAATTTCTTTGCATTTACTTAAGCAGGTTTTATGAACTAGTATGTGGTCTATTTTGGAGAACGTCCCATGTGCAGCTGAGAAGAATGTGTATTCTGATGTTGTGGGGTGGAACACTCTGTAGACATCTACTAAGTCCATTTGTTCAAAAGCTTGGTTCAGTTCTAATATTTCATTGTTGACTTTTATCTAGTTGATCTGTCTTTTTGTGACAGTGGACTATTGAGATCACCCAATATCATTGTATTAGTGCTTATTTGATTTTTCATGTCCTTTAGTACTTGTGTTATATAGCTGGGTGCACCGGTATTTGATTCATGTATATTCATGATTGTTATCTCTTCCTCTTCGATTGTTCCCTTTACAAGGATGTAATGACCGTCTTTATCTCTCTGAATCATTGTTGGCTTGAAATTCACTTTGTCTGCAAAAAGAATAGCCAGCCCTGCTTTTTTCTGGGTTCCTGTTGCATGGAGTATTGTTTTCCATCCTTTGACTTTCAGTCTATGAATTTCTTTCTGAATTAAATGTGTTTCTTGTATACAGCATATTGTTGGATCTTGCTTCTTGATCCATTTTGCTAGTCTGTGCCTTTTGATTGGTGAATTGAGACCATTAACATTGATGGTTAAAACTGATATGTATTGACTAATATTTTCCTGTTGTTGGTTCCCACTCTTTGTTTGTTTTTCCCCTTTCCCTCTATTTAATTATCTGCCCTACCTGGTGGATTCCTTCTGTTGGGGTTCCTGGAGTTGTAGTCCTTGTTATCTCTTTCTAGAATGTTCTTCAGTACATTTTGGAGAGCTGGTTTGGTGGTCATAAATTTTCTCAGATGTTCTTTGTCATGAAAGTATTTTATTTCTCCATCAATTTTGAAAGATAGTTTTGCGGGGTACATCAATCTGGGTTGGAAATTATTTTCCTTTAGAGCTTGAAATGCATCATTCCAAGCTCTTCTTGCCTTGAGGGTTTGTGCTGAAAAGTCAGCTGTGATTCTGATGGCTTTTCCTTTATAGGTGATTTGTCTCTTCTCCCTAACAGCTTTTAAGGTTCTGCCCTTCTGTTGAATTTCTGGGATCTTGACTATGATATGTCTGGCTGAAGTTTTTTTTTTTTTTTTTTTTTTGATCATTCTAGTTGGAGTTCTAAAAGCCTCTTTTATATGGGTGTCAAATTCTTTTTCTCTTCCAGGGAAGTTCTCCGTGATAATGTCTGTGAACAATGTTCTAATGTCACTGATGCTATCTCCTGCTTTTTCATTTATTCCAATTATTCTTAAGTTGTTTATCTTTGAGTCATCTAGCAGCTGCTGAATTGATTTTTCATGGTCCCTTGCTATTTTTAAGAATTCTTCCTTTTCATGATCACTAATTGCAAGCCTTTCTTCTATATGTGAGATCCTGTTCTCACATTGGCTTAATCTGCTACAAATACTTTCAATGGAATTTTTATTCTCCTGGATATCTGCTTGAATCTGCCTATGGATTCCATTTCTTTCCTATGCTGAGCATTCATGTTTTCTATAATTTTCTTAAGCTCATCTATTTTTTTGTCTGTATCAGCTATAGTGTCCTTAAGCATGGTCTTCATTGTAGACATTATCGCTGCAGTTATCTGTGAAATTATTTCTGTTTTAATTTTTCCAGAGCCTCATTCAGTTGCTTTGTTGCTACCACTTCAGATAGGCCAGGTGGGTGGCTTTCAGATTGTCCCACCTCATTGCCCCCTAGGTTTGCCTTTGGTGAATTGGATGTGTGGGGTTGCATCTTGTTTAAGTGTCACCTCATTTTCTTTTCTTTCTTTAGATTAATTCCTGAGGTGATGTTTGTAAATTACCTATGGTAAGTTACTTTATTGCTAGTGTTCAAGATCCTTAGGAGATGACTACTTCTCTGCAGTGTCTTCCAAGTGAAGCTTGTTTTTGGGTTTTGAGCTTGCTGCCAGATCCTACCTCTTCAATTTGTTGGATATGTGAAGTTGCTACCTGTTTGGCCCAGTCCCTGGTTCTTTGGTACTGTGCCACTGTATTTTCTGTGTCCCTTAGTCAATTTCAATCATGAAATATCAGGAAGGAAAGCTGTTTAGAACAATTATTTCACATTTGGATATAATCGTACCTAAAACATTAAACACAGCCTAGAAAATGACAGACTGTGCTAACCAGTTATTTGCCACGTTTAACTGTATAAAGTAGAGTTGTGGTTATATAACAAAATCTAAAACACACCAGAAAATTCTATGCAGTATACAAGTCCTTAATATGTCAATTTTTCCCTCAGGAGTTTAAATTTAAAATGAGTTAAGGAGGAAATAGAGTATTGGGAGAAGAGGAAGGAATTAGATGTAAGGTTAGAGGACCAAGAGGGATCCCACTAACATTGGGAAACTGGTGCAGAGGACTGGTGGGAAAAAGAGAAGGAAGGGATAAAAGGAAGAACAGATCACAACCACAATCACAAAGAGGTTAGAGGCACTGTTTACACTCATATAAAAACCAGAGAGAATAATGAAGGGAAGAGCAAATAGACAAACAGAAACAAAAATGAAGAGAAAAACAACAAAACAAACAGACAAAACAAAACCCCACCAAAAAAAGAGAAAAAAAACCCTTCACCAGAACAAAAAAACAAATGAAAGAGAGAAAAAAAAATTAAAAATTAAAAAAAAAATAAATAAAAAGAATCAGTTCCAGGTGTTGACTCTGCTGTAGGCGGGCACCATGTGATGACAGAGTCCTGTTCCGTCCCAGTAAGCCAGGAGGCCCTTTGGCGGCGCGGTGAGCAGAAGCGCGTACTTTCAGGCGGAGACTAGTCTCCTTCGCCTGTCGCGGTCAGCGCACTTCCAACGGCCTGAGAGCCGCGGGCGCTGTGCTGTCCCATGCGCAAGTCCCGAGGGCTGTGTTTTCCCGCCGATCTGATTTTCGCCGCACCCCCCACAATGGCACCTGGCCAGTCGCTCTCTGGCGTGGGACAGCTGTGGCTGAGAGACACTCACTGCTGGCCAGCGCAGTCCTCCGCTGCTCCCCTACCTCGCTGCTGTCTCACAATCCTCCGCCGGGGCTCACGGGGTGCCAGCTGTCACCGTGTGTCCGCAGATTTGAGTTTCTGTCGCGCCTCAATTCCTGGGACAGGGAGAACGTGTGCGCGGTCTCCTTCGTCATTGAAAGTCCCCTTCACTGGCGCCGGGTGTCCCAAGCTGCGCTTCAGAACTTTCCTGGGTCCAAGTGAGGCATCTCCCTCCCTCCTGCGCTCTCCCGGTCACTATATTCCCGTAGTCCAATGGCAACGCTTGGAGAGTTTTGCTGCCTGCTTCTTACACATCTGCCATCTTTTTCTTCCTCTTCTATATTTTCAAAGTTGAGAATTTTCTGGGTAAACATACACACACATGCACATGCACAAACACACATGCGCACCATACTTTCAGGTTTGGGGGGTCCTTTTAGTGTTTGCATCTTTTCCTCTGTGCTTCAGAAAATAAACCTGTATTAGCCCATGTAGGACGAAGCTTGTTTTGTAGTGTTTGAAGTCATAACCCCGCTCATCCTAAGTAGAGTCAGCTGCAGGAGTATTTGCCAAATGCCTTAATCTTCTGGGTAAGTGACTCGTTTATGTCTTTAGCAAAAAAGTAGTGGTAGGAGAGGGATTACAATCAGTGATCTAGAGATGCTGATTTGATCTGTACACCCTGCCACAGTTGGAGAAAAAAGAATAAAGATTTTCTGCTGAATGTTTGGTGGCCTGTTAGACTATTATCTAAATACTAATTGGTTTCTTATCCAATCTATTCAATTAAGGAGAAATCCTAATTAAATGTTTTCTCCTCATGAATTTTCTGAAGACAACAAAACTGCTAATAAATGAAAAGGGGGGCTTCAGTGTTTTCAACGAATGCAAATAAATACACACAGGGAATTTTTATCTATATTATTAGTGATTTTCAGATGCAAATGACTGTTGCTTTTGCAGAGTTTACTATTATGAAAAATCTCTAACATTTATAGAAGGCAAAAATTTATCATTAAGAAAGAAAAGAAATAAAGCAGTGATTTGAATGTATTTAAGCCCTGCTCCCCCAAGTTCCCTGTTTCCTGCAAGCGGCTGTTCTGTCTTCACTGCATCAGAGTGCTTGAAATCCCGCAGGCTTAAGTCTATTCCTGCTGCGGGTGTGTGTGAGCTGAGGTTCCATGGGGAGGCGAAGTCACACTGCTGATAATTTTCTGTTAGTGGCAATTCGAGAAAGCCTTATGTTGCTAAAGACTGCTGCATGACTACACTAAGTACTATTTATTGAAGTAGATAGTGTTTAAATGTGTTTTTGTGAAAAGCTACTTGATCTTGTTTGCAAGGAAAAAAGTGCTTTCTGGAATACTTGATTAGGGCTTTTTTTTTTTTTTTTTGCATAATGAAACAAAAATAAGCAGAAGAGCGTAAAGTTTTTGCTGAACTCTATTTTGAAATCTTTTAAGACTCACAGTAAGTTGCAATCACCGCACAGAATTTACCAGTTTACTGTCTACACAACTTTCACCGAGACTATCTTCTGTAAACACAGTACAGTATCAAACCAGGATGTGGACACCGATACAACACTGTCGACTAAACTACAGACTTATATGTATTTCACCAGCTTTTATTTTTTTATTATTTTATTTTATTTTATTTTATTTTATTTTATTTTATTTTATTTTATTTTTTTATGTGGGTACTGGGAGTTGACCTCAGGACCTCACGCTTGCCAGCAAGCGCTTGTGCCACTGAGCGATATCACTGGCCCTTTTTTTCTTTTATGTGGGTTCCGGGAGTAGAACTCAGGACATCGCGCTTGACAGGCAGGTGCTTATGCCGCTGAGCTATCTCACCGGCCCTTCACCAGCTTTTATACACACTTCTTTGGTGTATTTTGCTTTAGTTATATGGCCTGATAAAATTTTTATCGTATATACAGATATATAAAACCATCACAACAATCAGGGCATAGAACTTCTGGACACAAAAATATCCCATTTACAAAAAACACCTATAAATTTCATTTTTATTATTCTCATACTTTTCTTCAATCTGTTATACAGATGAGTTGTGATTTATATATATATATTTTTCAATTCACTGTCTTAAAAATTGAACCCCATATTTGTGAGACATACATACATATGTGTGTATATATAATACATTGATAAATCTAACTTTATTTCATTTCCTTTCTGTACTATATAAGATTCCACTTCATGTATATAGTACAACCAGTTTTTGTGTTGTGGACATTTAGGCTACTTCTATTTTCCATTATTTTTAGAAAAGAATATATATATATATATATATATATATATATATATATATATATGTATGTGTCCTGTATATGTGTGCAAGTGTTTCTTTAGAGTTTATAACTCAGAGTAAAATTATTGTTTTAGGATAACTGTACCTTATGTCTTATTTATAGAACACAGCCAAATTACTCTCTATTTTGATTTTATATAATTAATATCTATACCAGAATTAAATGGTGTTGCTATTATTCTGTGCTTTTATAGTGCCTGATACTGGTATGCTTTTTAATTTCAGCCAAAAGAAGTGAGATTTATTCTTGTTGAAGTCTTACTAGTGAGAGTTGACATCTTTTTATATATTTATTGGCCACTAGCTTATCCTTATTTATAAATTGCCAGTTTATATATTTTGTCATAATACTCAATGCGGTTTTAGTTGTTCTCTTCATGTACTTGGTATACTAATATTTTACTGCTTCTATTCCCTCTCTATTTCTTTTCTTGCTTATGGTTTTTTCTCCCTCATAAAATGTTTAGAAAAATAGTAGTCTGAATATGAATGTTCACAAGTTTGCCAATCTTTTATGTACTACATTTTTTAAGGTCTTGTTTAGTATGCTTCAAACAGCTGTGAGAAAATAAATACATTGTTTTAGTCTCTTCCAAGAGTCCTAAAATGTTTCTTTTTACATTAAATTGCTTCATGCATATAGAACTGATTTGGTATTGCTTAATATAGACATCAGTTTGCAATCCTGCCCTTAATAATTATTACTATTTGCCATTGATAATTACTACTGTGCAAATAACTAAATATTCCATCTTTTTCTGAATTGAAATGCTGCTTTTGTCATATATAAAAATGCCACATACGTATTTCTAAATTTATGTTCTAATACAGTACTACATTTGTTTAGTAATTTTACCAAAACCAGTGTTATAAATTTTTGGCTATTTTAAAAGTTTTACTTTTCTATATTTTAAATTGCACTTGTCAGAACACTACATAACCATTGAAACTTTTTATAGTTCATTGTAATAATTTGTAGAGTAACTGGAGATAATTGATGTTTTTGGAATATTTAATTTCCTATATATCAATATGATAGATTGTATCAATATGATACACAGATACCTATGCATGTAACATAACTTAATAAAATGTCAAATTTGCTCCATAAGGATCATGCACACGTTTTATTAGAGATATGCCTATAATATACATACACGCATACATACACACTCACACATCCACAAAAATATGGGAAGAAACAGAGATTGAGTCAAAAGATTCAGTTGAGGTTGAGACAGTTGTTATTTAAAACAGAATTAATGAAAAAATGTGTCATCTAGCTTTGTTGTTGCATGTAGAAAAACACAGAATTTTGTACATTAATTACACGCCTACTGAAATTGCTATATTCTTGTATTATAAAAATGTTAGATTCCTTTGGGTTTTCTTTACAAAGTAGTAATATACTGTGTATATAACAGTCTGTTTTATCATTTTCAATCTCCATAAATTTATATCTTTTTCTTGACATGGTATACTGGCTGTACCCCTTACAGTCTTTGTCTGTTTCCTATAAATTGCAAAGTCTCCTGATTTCCTTCCTGTGTCACTGGCAGATTCTTGTCATTGTAATTTTCTTTCTTATTTTTCTAATCTCTAAATACTAGATGCCTAAAATCAACTCATTGTCCAGTCTTCTTTATCCAGACTCTCTAAGTAAGCTCGTTTAGTTTATTCCTTCAGGTACACGAGAACACTGAAGACTCTTAAGCCTTTATCCATCTAGTTTTGCACTTACTACTGAGCTATACCCTTAGCTGATTTATGTATTCTGATTTGTTGATTTAGTTATACCTTATCATTACATTAATGCTATACTTCCTTTTTTTGGGGGGTTGCAAAACTGACATCCTTGGGACCTACAATTCCTAACTCCCACGGGCCAGTCCATTAACCTGGTCTAAACATTTCATTAATTCATGGAGCTAATTTTGAAAATAAATTGTTTAGTTGATACTGTTTGGTCTTGCAGTATAATGGCTAAAATATACTGATGTATCATTCAGTTTTGACTCATTTTAACTGAATAGTCAACTAAAGACAGTTAGCACTAGCACTTTTATTTTCTCATACTGCTTTTATTGTAGCAGTTTCTGTGTGTTTTAATATTTGGCAATACTCCTAATAAGTTTTTTATAAATGAAAACAGTTTTTTTTTCTACAAATAGAAGAAATTACTCTTCATTCCTTTCCTCAAACAAAAATTATAACATAAAAATATTTCCTTAGATTTTAAAACTTAACCCAGCATTTTATTTTATTTTATTTTATTTATTTATTTTTTTGTGGGTACCAGGGGGTTGACCTCAGGACCTCGCATGCCAGCAGGCGCCCGTGCCGCTGAGCGATATCACCGGCCCCTTTTTTGTATGTGGGATCCGGGAGTCGAACTCGGGCCCTCGTGCTTGCAAGGCAGGCACTTACGCCGCTGAGCCATCTCACCAGCCCATTAACCCAGCATTTTAAAATCAGAATATTTTATATAAAACTTGGACTATCTCTGCTATATCAGAAGATACAGTGATACTGAGACTACTTCTTATATGGCAGTTGGAAAGAGCTGGTAGGCTGGCCACTTGAGAGAGGATAGTAAACATGTCCTGCTTTTTGCCGTTGTCTGGGTTATAACTCTCCTGGAGTAATAATTAATGGTGTCTTTTTATTCTTATGTCCTTAAGTTAGGAAAACCAAGGATAGGTTTACTCTTTCTGTCCAGATTGCAAATGCTCTTTATTTGACTTGATTTTGTTACTTAGGTTAAGTAGTTGGACCTTATGAGCATTTGATTTTAGGGATATTTTTCTAGATGAAAATTGGAATAAATTAATCAAGTTCCCTGCATCCTACTGGATTTTTCAGTGGATATATAATTACCTACAACTACTTTGGAATATGGAGAACATTTTGTTCTCATTCCCAAAACACTTCTTTCATCACCCTTGAATAACGGCCAACAGATTTGGCTTAGATTACAAAGGCAGGTCTTTATTGGCTTAAGTTAATCAGCATCTGGCATTTTCTTCTCTACAGCGACTAGTTTAGAATTGATCACATCATTTAAGAATTTAAGAATTTTTGTTAGAGGATTGTGAAAACCCTCCATCTCCTAAACTGGCCATGGGATGTATAATTTAGGAAATTTTTGGCCATTATCTTTCAGTCAGGAAGAAAGCTAGACCTAGAATAAAATTAACAACATGCCAAGATGAAGAACTAAAACATGGAGAATAAACAGATTTTGGACATAATTAAGTCTATAAATTAAGGCAACCTTGAACTTCACTTTGTTCTGGACTCCCAGAGGAAGAGCAGGAGCCAATATACACTGTCACCCACGATGTTAGTTTGGTGACTCTGTTTTACATTACTTTTCACCAAAAGTGTCCTGATTATTATAACGAGACATATGTAAATTTTGTATTTGAACTTCTCAGTCAGGAAAAGAACAAGACCTTTATTTGTTTTCAGTTTCTCTATACGTCTTGGCAAATGCTTTTTTTTTTTTTCTGTACATCTCCATCTTTTCTTTGTTTATTCCTTGGTATTTTGCTAGAAATGATTACTATGCTAACTAAATTTACAATGGCTTTTGCATCACAAATTTTATATACACTAGCCCAATATTCAAAATAATGAAGGAAGGCCGTATTTAGGAATTCTTTAAAAGTTTAAAATAGAGGTAATATGTAAGAAATCAACTCGGTGCATTTCACTTTGGAATGGTAAACCTAAAACACTAAGATTGATTTATATTTGAAATATTGGAGAAGACATTCTGATAATGAAACTTGCCTTACAGGCAGAAAATTATATTGTACATCATTCATAATATATTAATGCAAATTGAAAACTACAAAATGACATTTAAATTTAGCCTACCAGTAAAAAAAATAGGCTTCTATGAATATCAAATATATTGAAAGGAAATTTCAAATTCCCTCTAGCTTTCAGCTTTTGACAAATGGAACATTTAATAAACCACTACTTCGAAGAAAATTGACAACTCTACAGAAATCTTTAAAAGATATTAAAATAATATGAATTGGTAAGAAATTGATGAACTCTTAAAAGAAACACTGCTTTGCTAAATTAAGTAAATGAAGCAAATGAATCCTGTTTGATATTTCATGTGTTAAAACAGTCATATTTTGGTAAAGTGGTACTTTCTGATGGTAATAACATTTTCTTCTCTAAAGCGTCAGTGAAAATTTTCTTAATTTTTATCTCTATTTCTCTACATTATTATACAGTAACCCTGTGTTTGATATTTTTAAATGGAAGTGTATAAAAATAAACTACATCTGCTTTTTGAAACACCTATCAGAACTTTATTATTCCTATACCACATGAAATATTTAAGGAAGTATAAGCAATTCTGAAGTTTTGTTGTGTATGTCAATTCTAGAAGCATAGCCTTCTTTTCCATGTGTCTGGTGTTCTTCCAAATCCATAGTAAATATGCTGGTTTTACTTTTCTTTAAGCCAATGTCCATAAGCTCAAAGCACAATATTTCAGAGTAATTAAAATTGGCTTCTGAATTATAGAAAGCACTAAACTATAATTTGGCCCAATTCTTAGTAGACAGATTAATTATACCCAAGGGACTAATTACATTCTCCCATTTTGATGTTTTAAAATTGTAATGTGGATTCTGTGTCTTGGGATAATTAGGTAGTTGTTTAGTTTTGAGTATTAACTCGAATAGCTTGCATTACAGGTCTCTACCCTTGGAAAAAATTTGCTGAGAGCAGTAAAGCTAAAACACTAAATTTTCATGTCTTTAAGCATGATATTTCATTACTTACAAAATTAGGGACTTAATAATATGACCAGTTTTTACTTTAAAAATACATACTACAGAAATGTCCCTAAAATACTGTGATCTAAATGTAAATGAGCCAGTTATACAATTCTATTTCAATTAAGGTCATCAGGAATGCTGAAAATACTCTCCTACGAAAAGGTAATGATCAATTGAGCTTAAGTTTTAAATTTGCTTATCTAATCACATTTTAAAATAACTTACAATAAAGGATATGTATTGATAGAGTACAGTATATTTTGTTTGATTTCATCTTTTGAAACTTGCTTGCTTCCTTTAAAATTATACATGTGAATTTTTCACTTTGTACTCTCTTGAAAGTTGTATTATCTTGACAAGATGCTAAACCTGTATTTATATTCTAACTATAATAATAATGTAGTGACATTATTCAACTGCTTATCTTCAAGGAGCTCAAAGGCTTTTAGATAATATGTTATCACACACATCACAGTATTTTTTTGAATTCTCATGTTTTATTTTCTTTTCCTTCTGTTTCAATTAAATAACCCTGGAATAGGGTATTGAATAGAAAACACTTTTATTGGAAGTTCTATGAAGAGCATATTTAATATTTTTATTGTCTAGTATAGGAAATTTGAAATTTGAAGATATTATTGAAAATCTCACACATCATTAATTCAAAAAGATATTCCAACTAATATAGTTCAACCCAGGTCAGGAAACAGGGTGACCATTTCATTATTCCCTACAGAGTGTTACAGTAGTATACACTTAAATTCTATGTAAGTAAGCAATATTTTCCAAAGCAAAATAGGTCTTCTTTCCTAAAATATCCTTTTAATATTGAGCTGAAGTTTGTCTGACTGTACTTTTCACTTTTTGGCTTTTTCTTTTGCTAGTTAATGGGGATTGAATATATGGCTTTCACATTGGTCTACTTTCCCAGATCTCTTTTATCTTTTGAGACAGGGTCTTTCTAAATTGTTTAGGCTGACCTCCAAATTATACTTCTGCCTCAGCCTCCTGAGGAGCTGGGATTACAGGTGTGTACCACGTGCCCAGTCAGGATTCCACTCTGCACCTTAGTCCCAGATCAGTCCTTGAGCAGGATTAAAAAATCTCATTGAACAGATCCAGTGGTAAGCAGGATGTGAGGAAGACAAGGATTAACAGTCTTGGGAATTTATATAGACTGTAGCCAACTGATATTTTTTAAGAATGGGAGAGGTTTTCAAAAGAGAATGTTGCATTAGGTGGATTGATTGGAAGGGAAAACCCTGAACCTAAACAAATCTTTACATATTAACATAGAAAAAACATATAAGGACTTGAACTAGTGTAATAATAATAAAAAATGTGCAAAGAAAAAATATTTTGAATTTTTCAGACTTAGAAGATTGGGTTGCTTGCTAGCTGTGGAGCAGAGTAGGATCAAAGATAATCAATATTTTGACCTTGACTGACAGCAGGAATTACAATGATATTAATGGAGTTACTGAGAACGTGACATGTAAAAAATATAGCTATCATCACCTACTTAAACTTTCCATTGGTTGTTCATTGCAGATAGAATAAAAACCAAATTCCTCACCATGGTATGCTAATTCTTTACAATTCAGGCTCTGTTAAGTCTGCATAATTTGACCAATTCTACCTTTTTGACAGGTATGGTTCGTGTTTATTGTTTTCCACATCCCCCTTGCATATTTTACATCAAACTTGTGTCAGTATTACTGTTGATTATATTTAAGGTACCCCATGTCTGAAATACTCGTGCTTGGACTTTCAGTGACCAACCATTGAGCAGCCACTGACATTTTCAGCTCGCTTTGAGTGATGCGTAGTTTCTTGACTCTGTGTTTTCTTCATATTTCTCTTTCCTTCTCTTCTAAAATACATTTACCTATGATTTTCAGTTCCCGTTTGTACCTTTTATTATATTGAGTGTCTTTTTTTTTTTTTTTGGTAGCGGTCGTGCTGAGTTAATGGCTTTGATTTGGGCTAATTTGCAGATAGATAGACATTTAACAGCGTCAGTACTGATACCTGCTATGGTGCATGGGATGCTGGCCTCCTGGTTCCATACATAGCCTGCTACATTGGCGCAACCTGTGTGCCAGCAAGGTGTGAGTGATGACCATTGGGTCACGTGACCAAATGGGTTATGTCAGGTGGGAGAATCGCTCTGTGCATTTGGTTGGTCAGTGCCTCTTCTGCGAGGGATACTCCCTCCTAAACACTGATTGATAGAGAGTCCCTGGGAATTCCCTCTGCTGGGGACAGTCTTCTTCCAGTGATTGCGCATTGGACTAGTACAGTATAGTGGTGCGGTCTCTTGCTCCAACTTGGGGTGACCCAAATGGGGCTGCTCAGCTTCACACCAACTTGTCAGAGGTTCAGATGATTGATGTTGCTAACTAATCTGATTTCTTTTCCTGTTTTCATAGATGTTTAGCCAAAGAGCATGCTATAAAAAATTCCTTGACGCGTAATCCCCATCTCAAAGTCTGATTCTCAGAGAACATTAGCTACAAAACCAGGTGTTTAATGATGTTAAACACCTTTTTGTGTATTTATTGGTCAGTATCAAATTTTGTCAATCAAAGCTTTTGCTTCCTTAAGAATTTGTACTGTTCCTTATTTTTATTACTGTTTCATTGCAGTTCTAAAAAGATAGTTTGGAAAGAATTCCTTTGTTATATTTATATGTATTATGAAAACTAACTTTTCTTAGGGAATATGTGTTTTAAATCTTAATGAAGTTCAATTTAATTTTTTATTTTATACTGTGTGTGTGTTTGTGTGTGTGTGTGTGCATGTGTGAATCCTCTAGGAAATATTTGCCTACCACAAGACAATGAAGACTTTCTCCTATTTTTTTCTTATAGAACCTTTACAGTTTTTTGTTTGTTTGTTTGTTTTTGTTTTTGTTTTGTATTTTGAGCAGTGGGGCTTGAGCTTCATCATTTTCTACACATGTATTTAGTTGTTGCAGCACCATTTGTTAAATCAGTATCCTTTTTTTAATTTAAATTGTCTTAGGACTTTTGCTGAAAATCAATTGACTTTTTTTTTTTTAATGTGGGTACCAGGGGTTGAACTCAGGCCCTTGCACTTGCCAGCAGGCACTTGTGCCGCTGAGCAATATCACTGGCCCTTTTTTACCTTTATGTGGGTACTGGGAGTCGAACTCAGGACCTCGTGCTTTCCAGGCAGGCACTTATGCCGCTGAGCCATCTCACCGGCCTGAAAATCAATTGACTTTTAATTGTGGATCTGTTTGTGCATTTATTTGTTCATCAATCTGTCTCTTCATATTTTTATATCGATATTTTCATTACTGGAGCTTTATTGCAAGTCAGCCTCCTCTACTTTTCTCTTTAATATAGGTTGTTTCAAATATTCTAGAATGACATTACTATACAAAGAACATATCCATTAAAAGAAACAAGACTTGGAATTTTGAGATTGCAATAAACATATTAGACAGATTAGTTTCCAGATAAATAAGATTTTAATAATAATAAAACTTTCAGTCCCTAACATGAAATATACCTCTACTTACATCTTTATTCTCAGTAATATTTTCTAATTATAAGCTTAGAGTTTTCTACTTGTAAGCTAAGAGTTTCCTACATCTTCTGTTAAATTTATTTTTAAATTTTGTAGTAAATTAATTTTTCAAAATCATTTTCTAATTGGGGCTGGAAAACAGGGATATATTTGAATTCATATATTGATCTTCTATGTTGTATCTTTATTAATTTTACTTAGATTTAGTTTTTTTGTTTGTGTTTAGAATTTTCTATGTAAATAATTGTATCATCTGCAAAGCAAGTTTTATTTTTTTCTTTTTGGTTCCCATTTCTTTTATTTGTTTTAATTGCATTATTGCACTTGGGATACAATCTTGACATGGGATGGCGAAAGGGGACATCCTTGCCTTCTTCCATTTAGAAAGAAAACATCCAATCTTTTATTACTAAATACGCTAAAACTTATATAAACAATTTTTCTCAAATGTGCTTTATCATTTCTTCCTATTTGTAGTTTGCTGATAGCTTGTATCATGAAGGGATATTGACTTTTGTCAATTTTCTAAATAAATGTTTACTTGATTTTTCTTCTTTATTGTCACAGTATAGTTAATATGTGTGTGTGTTTTCATCTTTGTGTGTGTGTGTGTTTCCAAATGTTGAGTCTTTCAAAAAAGGGAAAATGTTATTATCTATTTTTAAAATCTGAAAGTTGCTGAAATTCACAAATTTGATGAAAAGGAGAACAATAAAACTAATACCTCTACAGGGAAAAATGAGTTCTGGGCCGAGAAGACTTTCAGATCATTATTTTAGATAGATTCTTAAACCTCATCCTCACAAAAATAACAGATTCTAGTCACTTTACTTAATCGCCTTTTCATATCCATTTTAACAGCATTATACTCAAACTTTTGCTCATGTTTCACAAAATAATCTTCAGTTTAAGTACAGCAATATTTAGTACAAAAGATTGGTGTTATGAACTTTTTTTTAAGAGTTCATGTCGGAAAATTTTAAATACTGGAAAAAATTTCAAGCTGGGCAACTGAAACCTTGAATATTGAGTAGAAAATAGTGTCTACAATAGGTTGGGTCATAATGTTTTCATATTTATTAATTTCTAACAAAACCCATGCTTTTTTTGTAATAGTTTTGTAAAAATAGCCAAATCAATAACTTTAATAGAATTTACCATTTTGGTAGATAGAAGAATATATATATATATATATATTTCTGTTTTTGTTTCCAAGCTGGCCTTGAATTCACTATGTAACCCCAGGCTGGCTTCGAACTCACAGTGCCTCGGCCTCCCAAGTGCTGGGATTACAGACGTGTGCCACCATCCCTGGCTACAAGAGTATATTTTTTTAAAGCAGAGAATAAATTAAAGGATTAAGTATGTCTTAAGAACTAATATATTTGATTTTTATTTGGTCGATTTTCTATAACTAGAAATTACACTACAATTTTCAGAAGATTTCATAATGATATCTGGAAGAAAAAAATACTAAGATCATTTGATATTAACAAGTGTAATTCATTTTCACTTCTTTGCATGGGTTTTTTAAAAAGTACAGATAAAATTTCTAGATTTTATAAGACAAGCACATATTATGTTACCATCTCTATTTTGTGTTTTTCAGGAATAAATGGAGATGAGTAAGCTTTTGAGATGACAATATTGGCCACAAATAAATAATAACAGGGATAGTCTGTTTTCAATCTCTTCAGAGGTGGGCCTTTTGCATCCCATAATTGTGTTGATGAGCTAGAAAAAAGACAAGAAGGGTTGTTTTATTTTGATATTTTTAAAGCAATAACATTTCTGTGTTTCAATGCAGCATTTATTGTTCTAAAGACTTTATAAATATGTAAAAATATTTCCCAAATGTTCCTGCTTTACAAAACGAAAATAAAATAATCAGAGACAGAGATACACAAGTGTTATTTAGGGAAGAAGAAAACGTGTAATACATCCTCATTCTATCATACACACTGATATTAGCTTTTGCTAATATTTTCTATCCATGGTAACAAAATAATGTCCACAAGTCTGGGTGTATTCGATGTGTATAAGATGGGATATTGTTAAATATGTGATTCTTATTCCACTATGTTGGAAGATTCTCTTTTACAAAATCTCAGTGCAGTATTAATTTCACTTTCCTTTGTTACTAGTAATGGTGTTGCCACTAAAAGTTATTTGGAAGTAAACTTTCATATTTCTCCCAATAGATTTTTAAGAGACTACTTTGCTACTGTTATTATTTTATTGAGTGTTAGGAAATTTTATTGGCATTATGAAAATTAAAAGAAACATTGAGGTAAGATCTTTGATTTAAATAGATGTAAAAGAAGAAATTCTTTGCAAAGAATTTAGAGATCTGATATTTAAGTATTCTCTCTCAATTCTCACCATTTACTTGATTTACCCCATAATGTAGCACCCATAATAAGCAGAAAAAAGGACAGGCAGGGCTTTTTTTTTTTTTTGGAAGCATTATAGAGGATAAAGGATATCATTGTTAACAATTGTGGTTTATCACCATTATCTCCATCATATTTCTGAAGTATTAGGGACTGATTATGTATTTCAGTTTTTTTTAGTTCATTTATCTAGCTTTTAAAATTATTTTATCTTAATCAATTCATTTATGGTATTGGAGATTGAACCCAGGGCCTTAACACTGAGCTACATTCTCCCACTTCATTTTTTATTTTTCGAGAGGGTCTCCCTAAGTTGTTAAATTTCCCAGACTAGTCTCAAACTTACCATCCTCCTGCCTCAGCCTCCCATAATACTGGGATTACACATGTATGCCACAACAGTAAGCTATGTTTCAAAGGTTTTAAGTTCTTTCTTAAATCTAAGAGAAATATAAGTTTTTATCAAGAGGCCAAAAACAAGAAAATATCTACAAGAAAGTATAAAATGTAACAGATATGTAATGAAACAAATCTTTGGAAGGGAGAAAAATAATTAGATAAGTATAAAGTCACTTACTTTGTGGTATTTCTCCCTAAAGCAGGAGAGAAAATCTGTTATTCAAATTATGTGGAAATTGAGGAACAGACAAAATAAAAAGTAACTTATTTTGTCTCTCAGAATTTAATGTTAAAACATCCCACGTGGTTCCACATTAGTATCATTGGCACATTCAGTTCCATAAATATCTCCTTCATGGACTTCCTTTTGAATCCCATAATTCATGTAAATGACCTAGTAAGACCAGTGGTATTTTTGATGAATAGTAATGAGGTGTAAGAGCTGCATTTAGTCAGAAGTAACAAGCACAGCAGGTAAGTAGAGTTACTTGCCCATTACTGTCAAAGGGTTTCCATTTCTTCCAAGTGGGAGGACACTTCTCTATTTGGCTATGTTTTAGGGTTAGGGTTAGGGTTACAAGCCATCTGAAATGGGTGAAATCACTGTGCAGTTAAAGGGCAACATGCACAGGTGTGGCTTCCTCTTCCTTTTCTCATATGTACAGGATAGAAATATAATAATGTTCAGGGATTGTTGCTTCGGGAAAAGACACTGAGATCTCTTACAATCTCACTCAGCTATCCAATGAAATTTAGGCAGTAATAGTAATATTGCTACCATATTCCAACTTTTCAACTCTTTATATTTACTTCTACTATTTCAATACAAAGTTTATGTTCAACTCGACAGAGATCTTAAAGGTCCATTTGAACTGGAACTATTCAGACTTAAAATATCATAAGACTAAGTCACACAGTACAGTCACCCTCACTAATATTCTATGCATTGCGTTATGGGGCCTGAGGTTATTTGGCCTGTCATTTGATAGAGAGTGCTAGTTCTGCCAGAAAACACAACAAAATGACAATATAACAAATAAACCTCGACAATATATGCTTTCAAATAATATGGAGAATGATGATTATAGGCTGGGGACAACATTAAGAAAACCCTGAAGTTCCTGACTGTAATGTCTAACAGCTTCATAATTTCATCCCTTGCTTAATACTGGGGACCACAGAGTGGTATTTTAAACTTCTGTTTTTATTCTTGCATAGAGTTCTTGCACTTAGGTGGACAAAAGTTGGATAGTATAAGAGATGCACAGAAAAAAGTGTTCTACAAAAGAATATTAGAAGGAAGATACAGACTTGAAAATATACTAGAAAGCAATTATTTCAGCATTGTTGAACTATAAATCATCTTCTGAAATCTTAATAGAATCAGGTTCTGAAATCATTGTTGGCAATGTACTTTTAAGATGTCAAGCTTTCAGAATTTCATTTCGAAATAGACTTTAAATGGACATTTATCTTACAAAACAAATACAAAGGCCATTAGGATAAGGTTCAGAGGAGAACTTCCAAGGATGTCAAAGGGAACACCTTTGTCCTAGTCCAAAGACTGAAAAATCAAATGGATGATTTGGTAAAAATTTTTAATAACTTGGAAGATATACAAGTCATGATATTTAGAAGCCTTAGCAATTTCCATTGGGATTTATGATTTGGGAACCTTCCCAGAAATTCCAGTAACTATTTAAAACAAATTTGATACGTACATACACAGCACAATCATTTTTGGAGTTTATTATAAGTGATAGCTTATACTGCCTGGATGTCCTAAATAAATAATTCATCTCCTGTAGTCCCTAAATCTAGCCACTTGAGTCTGCTTATTCTGCCTCTCAACAGTCTTCTGTTCCTCTTAGATTTCCCTTACTAATATCTTGCTGTATTTTCTTGGACGACTGCAAAAGCTACATTTGCTCTTCTAATTCTAGTTCTATCATGCTAGCTTCAGAGTTATCTTACAGAAACACAATTTGGATTTAAATATTCTTTTTTCTTAGTATTGAAGACAAGAGAGGCAGAAAGATAATAAAAACAAAGAATATACTGAAAGAATATTAGTAACTGTGGCTCACAGAGATATACTGCCTAATTTTATTCAGGAGATAAGGAGAGGGATGGAGGTGCCCCTGAATAGCAGATGATGGCATTCTTAGTTAACAGGAGGAATCTGGAGGGACAGGATCGATGGAATTGTTAAATAGAAGATGAAAGCAGAATTTATAAATGAAATGCCTACTAGGCATTTGGAACCTTATGATAGAATCCAAGAAAAAATTTTTACAAATAATCAGGAAATCATTCCTATCTACAGTTATTATTATTATGCTTTTGTCTAAGTATAATATTAGGAAGACAGGGAGACACTGAGAAAATAACTAATTTTTTGGTGTAATGAGTTCATCTCTGGACCATCTTTCCACCTCCAGTATTTATTTAAATCAGCAATTTCATCGTTCTAAGTATGACTCTTCAAATACTTAGAATACTGCTCCAATTTTCACTTATTTTTGGCTAATGCAATAGATGACTAAACACTGGAAGTATGAGTGTTTTCGTGCTCCTGGAAAGACAAGAACCCTGTTTAACAGATGTTCTGTAGCTTCTGGTCATCATAGGAGATCACTGGATTGCTGCTATGCACAAATTGCTATGTGAGATGGGGTTATATATATACTGTGGGGTTATTAATTGGTCCCCAACTAAAAGAATACTGTAGTGCCTCACATGATATTCCAGCACCCTAGAGTAGTTAAATCATTTCCTCAGGATATTGGACACTACTGTGCTTATTGTGTGTTAGCTGAATTCAAATTGTTTTAAGAGGTGATTTCAAGGGTGAACCTAGGAACTGCTCATAGTTACCCAACAGCAGTATTACCATACAGCTCAACAGAATACGGTATTCCCCATATTCTGCCATTCTTTAAATGACATTTAGATGGTAGTGGAGCTTTATATAACCACATTGTTTCCTTGGCTACGTTAAACAGAAATGTTTGAATACAGCATTGACAACTGTCTGAATCCCTATAATTAGTGAGATATCTGTGATGGAATTTGCAGTAATTCCCTCTGTAGTAAATCAGCTGTTCTCTGTTGTGTATCTAGAGTTTAAATGAACTTATTTGTTTAAGATTCCTGGCTAAGAAAGATGGTTCATTAAGACAATTATAAAATAAATTAAGGTAGCAGATCCTATTGGGAAAAAATGCCAACAAGACTCACTGTTTTAATAAAAATATTTTCTTTTTGACAGCTCAATTGGAGCAGAAAATGATAATCTTTTAAACAAAGAAAAAAATATGTGAGCGTACATTCACATCTGCTTCCTAATAATTCCCTATAGGACTGTTTTGTTGCTTTATAATAATGGGCTTTGTCATCCAGGACAGTTTTTTTCTCAGCTCTCTCACTGCTATGAGACAAAATTATTTTCTTATAAAGTATACATGTAATTGTGGCTCATATTAATGAAAATTAAAATGATCTAAAAATCACACATGCATTCAATGCCCCTTATTTCCATAGAAATCTTTCTCCTAGAAATTATGAGTGGACAGGAAAGACTACAAATTCTAAAATAGTAGTATCTGAAGAATATAAATATGGACTGAAGAATAGGATCTTTATAGCTGGCTGCTTGGGGTGCTCAGCATTCTTTCTAAAGATGTAATGAGGGAAATGTTAACACAAAACTGAATGGAGTGTTTAGCTAAGCCTTGCACTAGGAAAAAAAGTCAACTTTTTAGGTCACATTTTCTTTCTTGGGACAGGGGTCAAGGAGAAAGAAGCAGAGCAAGACTCCTTTTATACAGGCAGAAATGCTGCAATATTTTAGTCTCCTATGTTGTCGCCTCTTAAAAATTCCACAAACTCCCATTCAGAAATACAGGTTACGTACAGACTTTTCTATTTAAGCTTTTCAGGTACTCTCACAAAATAGTAGGCTTTTTGCTCTACTGGGGAATCTCTAGCTGACTGTTTTTTCAGGAAAATCCTTGAGGTGGAAATAATTGGCCTCTGGAGAATCTGTCAGGGAAAGGAAAACGAAGAGCAAAATCCCAAAGAGTAGTTAGCACTCTTGCTTATACATAAAGCAGCACTATGGTTGCAGTCAGTTGTGTTAGTGATGGACATTATAATTTAGTGGTTAAGGGAAAAGGTTCTGGATCATATTGCCAGACACTGAATTCCTGCTGTACAACTACCAATCAAGGGACCTGCGACGAAGTTATATAGCTTCTCGGTACATTAATGTTCATTTCTGTAAGGTGAAGATAATAATAGTTCATAGATGTTTGTCAGGAAGAATTCAAAGTGTCAACAGCTAATCTATGCTTAGAAATACTGTCTGAACAATACGCAATGTATTATTGTAACTCTCCTACTACCCTGTTTTGAAACTCTGTTTTATTGTTATTTTTATTTTTTCTGTTTAAAATAAAAAAATACTGTCTGACTATGATAACATGGAATATGATAACAATTATTATTAATGTTGCTGTTACTGAAATTCTGTTAGAGTCTTACAAATTAAAGAAGGAAATAAAGATAATCATTCCTGTAGATTTTTTTCCAAATTAAGAAATAGAGATATACCTTCCTCCTTGCACAGCTGATTTAATCCACTGACAAAATCAGAAAAAAACATGCTTAATAGTATAAAATACAAATATTTTATATACCTCTCCTGAAATTTCTTTGAAGAGGAAAATTCTATGGTTACATATCACCTACTGTTAATTTCATAAATTCAGAGAGAGCTGCTCCTCAGCTGGATTCACCTCATAGCACGATGGCATTTACCATATAGCAAAATGTGCTTGGGAGCAAACAAATGATTATACCCAGAGCAGAGGGTGCTTGAAGAGTGACATGACAACTACCTTCTAAGCAGCATCCCATAGTGACCTAATCACCTCCCACTAGGACCAGCTTTCTCTTCTCTTCTCTTCTTCTCTTCTCTTCTCTTCTCTTCTCTTCTCTTCTCTTCTCTTCTCTTCTCTTCTCTTCTCTTCTCTTCTCTTCTCTTCTCTTCTCTTCTCTCTCCCCTCCCCTCCCCTCCCCTTCCCTTTTCCTTCATTTTCCTTCCCTTCTCTTCTCTTCTTCTGTTCTTTTATTATATTTTTATGTTATTTACAGTTCTGCGGGTTGAAGTAGTTGCTTTGCACTGAGATCTATCCCTTTTTCTGTTTTGCGATAGTGTTTTGCTAAGTTGCCCCATCGGGGCTCAAACTTGCCATCCTCTTGCTTCAGCCTCCCAGAGCACTGGGATTGTAAGTGTATAACATTATGCCTAGCTTAGGCCTAGGGTCTTAAATTTCCATTACCTCCTGATACCATCACCCTAGTGACCAAGTCTTTAGAACATGAACTTTTGCGGGGGGCATTGGTCACTTACAAGCCATAGAACAAGGTTTACAATGTACAAATTTAGTAGCAACATGCTGAAACAGTAAATAATTAATAATTTTGCTTATATACATGAAAGATTTTAAGAAGGAAGTTTGGGGCTATTTTATTATATTACTGCTATACTTGAAAATTTATGTGAGGATTTGTCTTATAACACTGTCTCTATACTAAAACCTCAAATAGCAACTAAATATATCTTGTATTTGCACATAGTAGGGATGGGTCATTCATACATATTCCTTTTTTTTTTGGCTACATAGTCATGCAGTGAACTTCTAACCCTTATGTATATAGGATTATGACTATATAGCAATTATAAAGAAAAACTGAGAATTTCCTATCTATACCTGCTAATGTATGTGTTATATGTGTATGTGTAAATATATGTACAGCTATGTAACATATACCTTCATTTTATCTCATTGTTTATTACTTTATTTTGTTATATTTTATTAATGCATGTTTACACTGCATAATCATTACATTCCTCATGAGTTGGTACACGTTATAACAAATCTTACTAATTAACTTAAATGTTAAATGTGATGCTTGATTACAAAATCCATATAACATCTTAAATAAAATAAAGCAGAGAAAAAAAGAGTGAAATGTCATTTCGCTCTATCTAATCAAAATTCTCCTGCCAATGAAATCGCCTTTCACATTTGGAATATGTCTCTCTAAAATGTTTTCTAACATTTTTCTATGTGCAAATATTACTTTATATTTTTAATTGGACATTTATTTCCTTGCATCACTATGCCTGTGCAATTTTTCACTCCAGTACCTACAGTTCTGTTTCACCCTTTTTATATATTGCACAGTATTTCATAAGACTTATAATTTCTTGCCTTGCTATGTTGTTAACAAATTTATGCTATTTAAACTGTCTCAATACTCAAAGACAAAACTTCAATGGCTTGCAAGTTGAATACTCACTGTGACAAATAACCACGAAAATATAAATTTAAAAAATCATGTTTCATGTACATCAGATTGACAAAAATGGAAAATTCTACTTACATTAAATATGACTGAAAATGTGGAGAAATAGACTGATACTGGTGATGGATATAACTTAGGATAACTACAAATAAATATTGTGACCTTATAAATTTGAAGGTATATATTGTCTATGATAAAGCTATTATTTTTCTAGAGACATAGCAATTCTTAAATCCTTAGAAGTCCTTCTAAGTAGCTATTTGAGTAATTTTCAACCTGTTGGGTGTTTTGGGGCTTTCTTGGGTATTGATATTTGCCAAGGCACTTCTTGTATGTAGTATTCAGGGCCACAGAAGTCGCCTTAGTTACTTTTTTGTTGCCAGGACAAAATACCTGACACCCACATGTTAGAGTTGGAAAGGTTTATTTTAAGCTCACATTTGTAGAGGTTTCTTTTTTTTTTGTGGGTACCGGGGGTTGAACTCAGGACCTCGCACACCAGCAGGCGCCCGTGCCACTGAGCGATATCACCGGCCCTTTTTTCGTATGTGGGTTCCTGGGAGACGAACTCAGGACCTCATGCTTGCCAGGCAGGAGCTTATGCCACTGTGCCATCTCACTGGTCCATAGAGGTTTCAGTCCATAGTTGGCTGGCTCAAAGGCAGGTCAGCATGGCAGATGGGGATGGCAGGGTAGAGAGAGTTCAAGGCATGGCAGATAGGAAGAAACAATCCTTTCTTTGTCTTTCCCTTTTTATTCCATCCAGGTTATAAGCCTATTGGTTGATGCCATTCACACTCTGGTGGGTGTTCCCTCTTCTGTAAATCTATCCTTCATGCCTGGAACTATGCTAAACCAACCAGTGGACTAATCCAGTCTCACACACCCATTTTCCAGTATCACACACCCATGATCCAGTCATCTCAAAAAAATCCACCTACGAGCACATAAGGCTTTTGGGGACATCTAGATATAAATCATAACAGAAGATAAATATTCAAGAACACACATATACCAAAGAATTGTTTTGCCTGCAAGTACATTTTCATTCAGATGTCCTCCTGGACATTTACATAGGTTAAATATCTATTAAATAATCTGAGGCTGGAATGAATTTCTATTTTATATTAAAATAATATATTATTTTTTCATGGTTTATATAAGCTGAATTTTCTTTAGTTTAGAAATTTTTCATGCTGGTGTTTACCATTTTGAAAATATCACTAGTGGCTAAACAGCTCATGGGATTTAAGTGACCATAACAACCTTCCTGCGTTACTGTGTAATTGCAACAGATTTATAATACATATTTACCTTCCTGTGCCAATGTATGTTCACAACATAAACAAAGTTTAAGTATAATATCATGTTACTTTCAGAATGACTCCTATACATAGGAGAAAGTACCCCTATATGCTTTATGTCTTTAGTTATGGTTATACCTCAGTGTTTTCTTATATATTAAAATATGTATCATTTATTTTAACTTATTTTCCATTAATTTCTCTTTTATATAGCTCTTTTCCTTGTTCAGATGTGTGTATAGGTTTATTAGATTATCTATCAATATTTTTAGGAGAGAGTAAATGACATGTAATGAAATAGTTGTTATGAAAAGCAAGTGTTACATCTGACTGAGCTGAAAATCAGCCAGAGAGGAATCTTTACACATACTGAGCAGGAATCATAATGGTAAATATCCATTTCAGTGAGATTAAAATTTGGCAATATTATAAAATCTTTTAATAGAAAAATAGATGATTTGTGGTCTTTTAATACTAGCAATACCTGCAACTTTCAAAAGGAATGACTGGGATGGAAGTGTCAGAGCACTTAGCATGTACAAAGCCATCCCCAGTGCCACAAAAAAAAAAAAAAAAAAAAAGAAAGAAAGAAGAAAGAAGGAAAGAAAGAAAGAAAAAAGAAAGAAAGAAATGACTTTCAACTACAAATATCTATCTATCCATCTCAAAAATATAGGGTAGAGGGCCGGTGAGATGGCTCAGCGGCATAAGCGCCTGCCTTGCAAGTGCGAGGGCCCGAGTTCGACTCCTGGATCCCACATACGGAAAAGGGGCCAGTGATATCGCTCAGCGGCACGGGTGCCTGCTGGCGCGCAAGGTCCTGAGGTCGACCCCTGGTACCCACAAAAAAAAAAAAAAAATAGGGTAGAGAATAGATTGGACATTGACATTACAGTATGAATTATTTTATATTATATGAAGTTTAAAACAGTCATATCTTTATGATACCTTTATTAGATTTCAAATATATGATACATTATAAATACATGCAAAAAAGTTAAATACTAAGTATTAGGATTGTTTCCTCTTGAGAATGTAGAAAAGCCTATACATCAGAAATATTTCATTGCTTAAATAATGAGTATAGAAACATAATAGAACTACTTTTAATTTATTTTGGTATCTCTGAATTTTTTTTTACCATAATTTTAAAAGTAACATGTATAAAGATAATTAATAATTTTATATTAAGTATTGCAATTTATTTTTCCCTTTAAAACAATGTAGTATAAATGGATTCATAAGGATTAAAATATCATGTAATTACTCCATGCCAAAGGTGTTTTAAATATCTAACTGAATGGGTCCTTTTCTTATATTTCAGTAATTTTTTCAAACTACATAATTTTACTGTTCATATTTGCAGTGTGCTTCTCCAAGCAACAAAATGCATTTCCCCTTACCATTGATAGTATCTACATCACCAAGTTTGTTAAATGATTAAACACGTGCTGAATTATTTCTAGGCATACTTCACAATTATTGTGATCTAAATTCTTTATTATATTCTTAGAATTAGGCAAACTATATCTTGGAATCTTGTACTATTTTTCTCCACAAATTGTGTCCTTTTGTAAGACTTTATGCCCTCAAATTTTCCCTGAACTATTATGTAGATGAGTACTTTTTAAACAACCCAACTTACTGTTTGTTGATTTTTATTATTAGAAGAACACTTTTGCCTCTTTTCAGCCTTGGCATAGTTTCTTTTTCATGTAATGAAAACCCCTCACTCATTTACTTTCTCTAATGCCCATGCCTGGTACTTTATCAGGTGATATTTTCTGAATTCATCATCTCTAACACCTAGATTATTTTGCCATATAGCTTTTTCCTCATTTTTTGACTTTACTTTGTTGGTGATTGACTTAGCATTTTCTCTCAGGCATTATTTAAATGTCTATGTTGGCAAATTTTCCCTAGATAATCCTGTAAACAATGAAGGATGCCTCTGCAAATCAAGTGCTATGAACTTTATGTGAAAGGAAGGGTTAGTGAGACAGAATTCTTAACCCAAAACTTACGGACATGGAGCCCTGAATGTACAGGAAAAACTGAAATGTCACAGAGCCCTCAAGGGACTTCTCCAGCAATCGGGGCACTGGTGGGCAAAGTAATTAATTTGTAAATTGGCTATAGAATTAATGTGGAGTTTCTAAACACACACTGGTACAGAGACAGTCTTGCCCTTCTTCTGTTAGTATTTGCTCTGCAATTGAATTCAGAGAAACAATTCCAAAGAAATCAAGTTTAAAAATTGCTACTTGTATAATATAGTGTTTATAGAATTATACATATATGATACATTATAAAAGCATGTGAAAATAATAAACATTAAATATTGGTTCTTTTTGAGAATGTAGCTAAGATGAAAGAACTTGGAAAAACATGTACACTGTAAAGAGGCATCAAAGTAAATTTAGAGTGATGGGCACACTCTAAAAGTGGATTGTTGTGGTGGTTGCACAATCCTATAAATTTATTACAAATCACACACTTTAGTAATACCTAAATGAATCTGTTTTAAAAAGTAGGATATACCCACCAGAAGAGGTGCTTAATAAACTGAAGACAGAATAGTCAAAATATCCAAACTAAGATTTACATGGTGTATTAGTCTATTTCCTGTATCCAGGACAAAATGCTTGGCACCCAGAGCTTAAAAAAAGAAAGGTTTATTTTGGCTCACAGTTTCAGAGGGTTCAGTTCATGGCAGCTATTATGTGGGAGAAGCAGATGGCAGAAGAAAGCTGCTCAATTCCACTGGAAAAAGAAGCTAAGAGAGAGAAGTTAGGAGCCAAAGACAAGAATACACCCTTCCAGGTCACAGCCCCACTGTCCCACCTCCAACTAGTCCCTACTCCTAATAGCACATTCAACTATGAATTCATCAATAGATTAATCCACCAATGTAAATAGGGCCCCATAGTTCAATCACCATCCAAGAGCCCCTCCTCTGAATACATCAGATTTGGGGAAATGTTGTAGTCCTAAACCATAACATTCCTCCCACAGTCCCCCAAAGGCTCATGTCCATGTCATCAACTAAAATGTATTTAGTCTATCTCCGAGAGTTGCTGATATCATAATAGCTTCAGCATTGCTGAAAAGTCCAGGTCCAAAGTCTCCTCTGATTTACTTAGCTGTGAAGCCCTGTAAAAATAAAAAAGAAAGTTTGATGCTTCCAACATACAGTAGCACAGGGTAAATATTCCCATTTCAAAAGAGAGAAATAGGGTATAGAAGGAATCCTAATATATAATACCAAAACCCAACAGGTCAAACATTAAATTCTGTATCTCTATGTTCAGCACAACAGGCAAGTTATAGGACTTGGGATGTAGCTCAGTAGCACAATGCCTATCTGGGAAGTGCAAGGCCCTGAGTTCAATTCTCAGTACAAAAAAAAAAAAAAAAAAGCAGGTTGTCTGAAGATCTGAGCTCCAAAGTGTTTGGACAGCCCCACCCCTATGGCCTTGCTGGTTGGGGCTCACATGGCCTCACTCTTGGGCTGATTCTACAGAGGTTCCACATTGCTGACATCTCCAACTTCCTAGGGTCTTCAGTGTGCCTTTGACTTCATTCCCACAGCTTCAGGCACTACAGTGAATTTTGAAAACATACAGGCAAAAAATAATATTTAAAATAAAAAGTTGATTTATTTAGTGTAGTTGTTGTAATCACGATTAACTAACAATATTTTTAAAACTGAGTTTCTTGAATTCCTTTGCCAGGTTTTGATGGAGTTTGTCTTTATATTTTACACTACAGAAAATGTCACTCGATTCTATAATGAAACTGCTTTGCATCTCAGTGCCTCCATTATGCTTCACTTAAAATGTAACTCAAATTTTTAATTTAAAAAAAAGTCATCTTGCTGCTAGTTGTGGCACTAATTTAAAATAAAGTGCCATTTGCACACAGCAGTTAACATTCACATAGATTATTTTTCTGCCAAAAAAGACTTGTGAATTTCAGCATAAAATTGTGTGTGTTAATGTCACGGAAAATTTTCTCTCGTGAAGCTTCAAAAGATATTGAAGCCCAACAAGTTTAAATTGGGAGAATAGAAATGTTTGGAAAATTAATATAGAAAGATATTAATATAAAAATATTGATTACATTTTCTCTGAGAGGAAACAGAAAGATGTAGCTATGTCTTTTATCTTTTTCAATGCGAGTTAGCTTCATGCAACAATACTATTTATCAAAATTTCCAATTAAAATATAAAAATAATTCACATCATAGTTAAAATATATCTTATCTAAAGGAAGAAATATAGTATAGTTAATATTAAAAATGTAGGAGGGATGAAATGAATATTTAAATATACAAAGATGATAATGCATAGATGAAAATAATGATGAACTGAATTAAAAAATATAGAATTTTTGCCTGAAAATTTTACTTTATTATTGAAAATACTAATTTTATTGATGCTGTGATGTATGCGAATAAAGATCTTCCAAGAACCATAGATTTTTTTTCTTTTTAAATGGCTGTGCTTTACACAAACAACAAACTCACTGAGAGAGAAGTTAGGGAAAATATACACTTCACAGTAGCATCCAAAAAAATGGAACACTTAGGAATCAATCTAATAAAGGAAGTAGAAGATCTACACAATGAAAATTGTAGTACTCTGAAAAGGAGATTGAAGAGGACATCAGAAAATGGAAAGATATCCCTTGCTCATGGATAGGAAGAACCACTGTAGTGAAAATGGCCATACTCCCAAAATTGTTGTATAGATTTAGTGCAATCCTGATCAAAATACCATTAGCATACCTCACAGAACTAGAGAAAACATTCCTAAAATTCATTTGGAACCAGAAGAGACCTAGAATAGGAAAAGCAATTCTGGGCAACAAAGGCAAGGCAGGAGGCATCACAATCCCTAACTTGAAATAATACTACAAAGCTACCGTGATAAAATCAGCATGGTACTGGCCAAAAAACAGACCTGAGGACCAGTGGAACAGAGTAGAAGATGCGGACACAACTACAAACACACTCAGCCATCTTATCTTTGACCAAGGGGCCAAATGTGTTCACTGGAAGAAAGATAGCCTCTTTAATAAATGGTGCTGGAAAAACTGGCTCTCTGCATTCCAAAGACTAAAACTGGACCCATGTCTATCACCATGCACTAAACTAAAGTCAAAATGGGTAAAAGATCTAAATATTAAAACAGAATCACTGAATCTACTGGAAGAGAAAGTAGATAGAAATCTTAGATATAGGTACAGGGCAGAGACTTCATGAACAAAATCCAAACTGCATGGGAAATATATCAAAGAATCAACAACTGGGATCTCATCTTACTAAGAAGTTTTGCACATCAAAAGAAATCACCAACAGAGTGAAAAGACAACCGACAGAGTGGGAAAAAATTTTAGCCAGCTGTCCCTCAGACAAAGGACTTCTATCTAGAACATATAAAGAATTGAATAAAAACAGACACCCCAAATTTAAAGACCCAATCCAAAAATGGGCATCTGAGATGAATATGCACTTCTCAGATGAAGAAATACAGATAGTAAATAAATATATGAAGAAATGTTCAACATCTTTGGTCATTGGAGAGATGCAAATTAAAACAACACTGAGATTCCATCTCACCCCAGAAAGAATGGCCATCAGCAAGAAATCATAACAAATGCTGGAGGGGCTGTGAGGAAAAAGGAACCCTTCTCCACTGTTGGTGGGAGTGTAGAATGGTGCAACCACTGTGGAAATCAATGTGGAGATTCCTCAAAAAACTAGGATTACAGGTCCCTTTTGACTCAGCTATTCCCCTTCTGGGTATGTTCCCAGAAGAATTAAAGACATCATACCACAGCAATATATGTGCACCCATATTTATAGCAACACAATTTGTAATAACTAAATCTTGGAAACAGCCCAAATGTCCATCAACTGAGGGATGGATAAAAAAGATATGGTATTTTTATATAATGGAATACTACTCAGCTCTAAAGAAGGATAAACTTGAGACTTTTATAGGTAAATGGATGCAACTTGAGACCATAATCATAAGTGAAATAAATCAATCTCACATTTGTAAACAACATATTGTCTCCCTAGTGTACGAAGCTGAAAGAGTAAATAAAATCCAAAATGTAAAATAGATATTGGGAAATGGGAAGAAACTGTTCAAAAAGAAAGAGAAACTGGGATGAGGGAAAGGAGAAAAGAAAAAGTAAAGGGAAAAGAAAGGGAAAAGGAAAAGTAAATATATATATATATTATGTATATATATATATGTATATATGTATATATATGTACATATATACAAGATAGTTAAGATAGCTATACTACTAATTTCTATAAGTCCATTGAAAAGAAAATTTTGTGCTTATATCGTTTGATCAATTTTTCATGCCTATATCTTGTAATCTGAGCAACTACTTTGAAAATAACAATAAGCAATGTACTAACCATTGTAACTTTCCTACTCTCTTGTTTTGAAATTTTGTACCATTGTTTTTATTGTTTTTTCTCTTTAAAATAAAAAAAAATGGCTGTGCTGTACTCTTTTAATGGTGATCTCCCCATGCCTGTTGGTGTTCATATTGTCACATAGTCCCCTCCCATATCATTTCTGGATTTGGCCATTGGATCTTACTTTGGATGATGAAATTAGACACTTGATAAACATACAGGTGCTGGGGCAGGAAATGAGCTTTTGAAATTCTCATACTTGAAATTTAAGTTCTGTAAAGAAACACAATGAGATTAAATGAGTATTTTCATAAAGAGAAAGAGAGAAATGAAGAGAGATAGAGACAAAGACAAAGACCAAAACAGAAAGTGGGAAAGAAGGGAGGGACCGAGGAAGGGAGGGGAGAGAAGGAGGGAGAAAGAGAGCAAGAGCAAGAGAGAGGAGATCTTCCAGTTGAAAGATTTTTATGGTCGAGTATTATTTCCACTTTGTTTATTTTTTGTCATGAGTATAGAGTATAGTCTCCACATGAACAAATGCATATATTAATCAACTGAAAACATATACAGTTTACAACTAGATTTTTCTTTTTTTATTCTTAAGGAAACAAAGAATAGGAAATTATTATTTCTTTTTTAGAAAAAGGGAATACAACTAACAGAAAATTTGACCTGTACTTTAGAGCTTGTACGACCTCCAGAATTTCTTCGTTCCTCTTAACTCGACATCAAAGATGACCAAGAATAGAAAAGTCTTTGGGAAGAAAGCTGGGGAGCTTCAACAACAACCAGCAATTTTGCCAGTTTCATTGCTCAAAAGGAAAGTTTTCAGAAACCAGTGGAATAGCTGAGACACACAAGATCATGCTATTTAAGAAAGTTTTTTAAACTGATGAGAATGAAGAGAAGTAGCCATTCAATGAAGCGCATAATGACAAGTGTATGCTGAAGAACATAAGCGCAGAATCATACTGGGAACAAAGTGAATGAGCACAATTCTAGATCAGAGATGTTTGTACTCGCTTTCCTTCTGCTCTGCTGTCATCTGAGATCAGCATTTGTACCTCTATTCCTATACAGAGTCAGCAAGCCAGGGAGGAAGGAAGAATAGGGGCTGGACACGAGGCTCCAACTCACACAGAGGCAAAAGAGCTAGAATAAGAGGCTGCATGGCACAGTGACTCTCGCGCTCTCTCCCGCTAAGCCCATGACAGCTTTAGTCATCATAGTTGAGTTTGGTCTGCTGAGTGCTGTGCCAGGGGGGTGCTAGTCATCTAGGCTTTGTCACACAGTCCTGAGCTAACAAGGATTAGAGATGATCCTCATCGCTTTGATCACCATCCAACTGCACCCCTGACCTGCAAGGGGAGGCCTGGGCTGGAAAGGAAATGAATAAGTGAATGATCTAGAATATTTCACTAATCCATCTGTGCTGAAGGGCATCAGGAGATCATATTCCTCAGCTGTTTCTTTATCTCTCCACTTTACATACATTTCAGAGGAACCAGTGAAAAGGAAGAGTGGATCTGAGAAATTACTCAGAGCATCAGAAATCCAAAAGTGAAAGGGGCCATAAGAGATCAGTAATTTTAAGAGTGAATATGTTTGGAAGCCAAAGCAGGTCATGATAGAGATGAAAAAGTGGTATAGCACTATTCTTTCCCTTTGGTGTTCCTTTGATGCTCTTTGGAAAAATAGTGTCTATAATTCCCAAGATGTGATTCTTAGGAAATGTAGAAGGGATTTCTTTAAAAATGTTAATATGGGTCAAAAGGGGGACTTGGGAAAAATATAAAATAATTTATTACTTCATGGAGCTAATTTCTAATTAGAATTTGAGCCATAAAAGATAATTTTTTCTTTTTAACCTCATTGTTCATTTCCTATTAGTACCAATTTTATATTTTTCATTTTTGGACTTGAAGTAATGTTTTCTAAACAGGCTCAGTGTTCTTATCTGCCTCCAACTTCTTTAAAGTGTTTTTCCAGAATCTGATAAGGACAGGCAGGACAAGTTTTCTTACCAAGTGACACAGGTTATAAAGCTAGAAGAATAATAAAGCAATAGGTGCTAAGGTTGTCACTGAATTAATTACACCTTAAAGCATAAATTTCAGTGGGCTTTCTTTTTATTTTGTTTGGGGCAGGCTTGTACCCAGGGCCTTATGAATATTAAGCAATTCCTGTACCATTTCACATCACCTCCAGCCCCAGTATTTCTGTGTTTTTTATACAGTATTGAGGGTGATACAATTCTTGGCCAGAACCTAGTTCAGTGGTGTCAAATCTTTTAGAGCTTTCAATGGTACAAAGAGCCAGCTGTGGCACATGGGCTTGGCACCACTGGTCTAGTTATCTCTTTTTGTGAACGAGAGTGACGCGGATATCAGAAAATCACCTAGAAGTTTTTTATTTTTGTGCGCGTTTTAGCTAACTGACTGAATTCTTTGATCACTTCCATTCACCGCCCCCCCCGTCCTCATTTGTGCCAACTAATTTTCAGGAACAGCTTTTTGTTTCATTTAAAAAATACTTCATCTATATAATTTCCTTAATATATTTTAGGTTAAAAAGTTCTGTTTTGTGGGGTACCGTTATCATTTCAAGTTAATCTCCCTACAAATGATGTGACTTTTTAACTTCTATAATTCCTCTACTGTGTGGTGGTAACATATTTTTTGCCAGTTTATTTTAGAAACATCATGAAATTGAATTAATGTATGAACATATAAATGGTTGTTGCAACCAGACACCTAATTCTAGCCAGTAGATGAAGTGTGATTTGTCAGGTCAGGAAGACTGTCTTTAAAGTCAGCTAGCTAACAGCCACAGTCCAACTCTCCAGGCTTCTGCACTTCCTAAGACTTCACACTTGCCCTGTTTAGCCTTATTCTACCTGTCTAGTTGCTGTAAGAATATACACTTTTACCATTTGTTAGAGTAGCAGTGTCTTTCTTGATCTGTAAGGAAGATCAGTGTACCAGAAGTAGATCAAACGGTCCAAAATCCTGAGCTGCCCTGTATTAGTGGGGTGACCTTCAAAAACAGATTATTTTCCAAAAGTCCCTTTCCCATTCCAAGTAGAAATGACCCTGCCAGAACTTTCTAAGGCTGTCTGATAATACTTTTTATGATGTTAGAAAAGTTCCATGTCTGCACTGTCTCTTACAATAGGCCCTCAACACATACGAGCACATAGAATATTTGAAATGTGTCTAGTATGTCCACAGAACTGAATTTTTATTTAATTATAATTAGTATAAATACAAATTTAAATTTAAATCACTGAATTTGGCTAGTAGCAATCTTGTTGGATGGGCTAGCTCTAACCCATCTTTAAGGACCTTAATTACTGAAGATATAGAGTAGACAATAAATATAGTTTTTGTTATATTTCTAAAACTAGAGATATGAACCTATTTGATGCTTAATCAGTGTAGTTGAAATTAATAGCCAAATTTCAAAGCAATCTCTGTTATAAAGTCACAAGCAAGTTACAGTGCCATGTTAGCCTACAAAGGCAAAAAAATAATTGGAAGAGCAAATGAGAATGTACAAGTTAGGGGAAGAAAGAGTAGTCCTAAATAAATAAATAAATAAATAAATAAATAAAACTGTCATTGCTGGATTTGAAAGGACTCACTTCTTCCCACAAAACTTCAGCACTTTTCCCCTTAAAAGTGGGCATTCTGTGATATTCCATTCCTTGCTGCCTCAGAATCATGACTGGATTGAATTCTCTTGTCACCCTGCAAATGTGTTCTTTGAAAGCAAAACTAACAACTTTCTATGGTCATGTGTGTTCCTCTGGCATCAAGGCTGAATTCTGATTATGGTATTAAGGAAAATTTCACCCAAACCTACATTAACCTGCACTTCTGTCCATAAACAAAATATTTTTGACTCTGAGTACTGCCCTGGCTTTTCATGTCATCTATGGTGTCATTTTCCCATGGGTGTCTCATCCCTGGCATATCTTCTTATTCTTTTTTTTTTTTTTTCTTGATGTTGTCATGTCTTTCTTTGTTTCATTACTGGGATCAAACACAGGACATCATGCGTGCTAGGTAAGTGCACTACCACTGAGCTATATCCCTAGCCCAAAAAGCATGTCTGAATGATATTAAGTTCTCCAAAAGTTATGTCACCTCACTTGTGAGCACTGGAATTAATACAAAGCAATTCCTGGAAAATGTTGCATATTTCAAGATATGCAGAACTGGTAAGCTCTACCACTGCACACATCTCCCCAGTTTGATCTAATTCTCCTTCCACATCTCTCAAGACATGAAACTTGACATATTTGCTCTCCTTTTTCCAAAACCTCAGTGAATCTTTTCAAATCCGACTGTCTTTTCTCAACATATAGGCACTGACTATTTCTTTGGTGACAATATCTTATTAAATATGATGATTTTTAAAAGAATTGTGCAGATTTGACTGAAAACCTTCATGCATTCATTGATACTGGCATATACAGGCCCATGATAAAAATCGTAAGTTCTATGTATGTTTCAACTAGGTTTTATTCTTTAGAACAGTTTTAGGTTCACAGCAAATTGAGCACCATATATCTCCTGCCCCCACACATTCACAGCCTTTCCCATAACCAATACCTCCCACCTGGGTGGTCCATTTGTTACCCATTGATAGACCTATATCAACGTGTAGGGTGCGTTAGAGTTCATACTCTGTGAATTTTCACAAACATATGATGACATGATTTACCAGTACAGTATCACACAGAATAGTTTCACTACCTAAAATTCTCCTTTGTGCCACTTATTTAAAGGCCTTCTCTGCTTCCTAAATCCTGACAACCACTGTTATCTGCTCCACAGTTACTCCCCAAAACCATTTTCGCCCTAGTTTTGCCTTTTCCATAAAATCATAGAAATGGAGTCACAAAGTGTGATGTCTTTTCAGATTAGCTTTGCTTACTTAGTGATTTGGTCAACAGAATGTCTGACATGGTACTTAATATAGAAAATGGTTTATTTGGGTCACAATTTTAGAGGTTTTAGTCGATAGTTAGCTGGCTCCAAAGCAGAAACATGGCAGCAGGGTGTGGTGGAGCAAAGTTGCTTTCTTCCTAGTAGCCAGGAAGCAGAGCACAGGAAGAGAGCATTAGTGAAAGAGGTATCCTCAAAGCCACGCCCCCAGTGACTCAACTCTTCCAACTGAGCCTCATCTCCTAATAGCACATTCAGCTATGAACAACAGTGGATTAATCCACAGATGAGTATAGGGCCCCACAATCTAATTGCCTGTGCAAGAGTCTAGTCAATTTGTCAATTAAACTTAACTGGCAGATTTAGTAATAGGCATTTAGGTTCCTCTATGTTTTCTTATTGGTTGATAGCTCATTTATTTTTAATGCTGAATAATATTCCATTGTCTGAATGTATCATAGTTGGTTTGTCCATCAAATGTTTGCAATTACAAATAAAGATGTTATAAATATCTGTGCACAGGTTTTGTGTCAGTGCAGGATTTCAATTTCCTTAGATAAATACCAAGGGGTACAATTTGCTGAATGGTATGGAAGAGCACATTTAGTTTTGTAAGAAGCTACCAAACTACCTTCAAAAGTGGCTGTGTTTTGTATTTCCATGAACAATGAATAAGCATTTCTTTCGCTTTACATCTTAGCCAGAATTTGATGATGTCAGTATTTTGGATTTTGGCCATTCTAATTTGCATGTGGTAGCATCTCATTGTTATTTTTTTTCTTTTTTAATTTATAATTCCCCAATGCCATACACTGTTGAACATATTTTATATGCTGTACACTTTTCCAGGACAAGAAACTCAAGTCCCAATAATTTGGATAAGCTAGTTTGTGTATTGCAAGCTCAAATCACAACTAACAAAATATAAAAAAGAATAAAGTGGTACGTGAGGGGAAAGTATAAATGGGCTATGATCCTACTTGAAAATCTCCATACTTTCCCGCTAGAATCTTGTGGAGTCATTGGTAAGTAGAAAGTTAAAACATCAGGTGTCATTTGGCGATACACAGAAAAAGGTGAATTGTGTGCAGAAGGTGATAACTTCTAAAAATCTTGGTAGAACCATAATCTAGAATTGATTTATGGACAGGCCTATGGAAGAGCGACAAAGTGACAAGAAGTTTGGGAGAAACACATTTTCTGTGTATAATATGTCTGTCTCTATCTTTCTGTCTCTTAAACTCTAATTTCCAAGAAAATAGAATATTAAAATGCTGAAGCAATTTCCTAAACTACTAAACACAGAATGTGCATGCTTTCGGGGGCCATGAATGATTGATGTTTGAGCTGTTTCTTCTCTGGAGTAGCAGGAAAATATAAAATTCCCCGTCTTCCCTTTTCCTTTCATTCATCTCCATCTACCTAGTCTGTGCTTCTTTTACTAAGAACAGTTTAAAGTATAAACTAAATGATGGTACACCGGGATCCTGTTTGCACACTTCTAGTCTAAAAACAGTAAGTATTCAGATTTTGATCTATTTTATCTGTCTAAACACAGAAGTGAATTGATCATAAGGGAAGACAACTTTAAAGGAATGAGAGAAACTGTGTCCTCATGAATCTTTGGGTGACAAGCTCAAACTACATCCAAACCACAGAACCATTTTAAACTAGAAGTCTGCCAAGTTCCATTTGGCTTAAAAATCTTTTGCATGTCTTTCAAGTTGATTTCAAATTAGCACATTCATGAAAAACTATGATAGACAGAAGGGAAGTTGTTGTAACCAGGGTTTTCAAAGGAATAGATTTAATACCAGACACGTAATTTATAGGATTATTTTATAATATTTACCAAAAAAATCAAATGCAGAGTAATGCAAGAGATCTGTCCATGCGCCAGAGACCCAAAGAATCCAGCAGAGGGGCTGAATCCCACGGCAACATCTCAAGCAAGTCTGTGTCAAGGATCTGCACTGGGAAGGCCCCAAGGTTGGTGGTGGAAGCTAGAAAGTCTGCACCAGCGGGATGAAGGATCTGTGCCAGCAGGCTGAGGGCACTGAAGCCAGAAATGGATGCTCAAGGTAAGGTTGTTCTAAGGTACAGGACAAAGTCATACCTTTGTCAGTGACTTTATGTGAAGTAGTTTGTCTTATCCTCCCAGCCTCTACTGAGTCCAGTTATATTCTTGCTTTTTCTTCATGAGTTCTTCAGTTTTCCCATAATGCACTGGGTACACAATCAAATCTCTTACAGGGACATTTCTGTATATGGTTTCCTTCTTGGGAATGCAATTTTCAACTTCTCTTTGTTCTTTAACTTGGTAGAGTCTTATTAATTCTTCTAATTACATCTCTAACATTGCTTTCTCAGGTAAACTTCTTTTGACCTTTCATTGAAATATTTTCCTTTTCTTCTGAGTTTTTCTGTTACATAATTGTACCTTAATTAGTCTGTTTGTGGGGGGGCAGTTTAAAATATTTTCTGTTCCATTAAACTGTGTACTTGGTGAGATCAAAAGGCTGAGGCTTTATTTTCTGCCTTAGGTTCTGTGTTCATCAACTGGGAAGTATAAATATGTGTTGGATAAATGAAGAGTTTTACTTCATGCCACAAAGTATTTGTGGTCCCAGTAGAGTGAGCCCAGCTTCAGCTCACCAACTGGAGGGAGACAAAGAGCTGATCTAGTTCAGTACTTTGGACACAAATATTAAGAGCCTGTGGGATGCCAGAGTTTGGATGCAGTTAGCTTTGAGCTAAACTTGTCAAAGCATGCTGGTCTTATGCCCAGGTGCCTCAGATCTGTAATACTCAGACACAGGAAAGGACTCTGCAGGGAGGGAATGTAGAGACTGCAACAGGCCTGTCAAGAGTAGTAGAGATGAAGGTGATGTGGGCTTCCAGAGAGGGAACATTCAGTTCAGTTACTGGATTTTCTATCCAAGTTTCAGTCCTATTAGCTATATTTGCTGCATTTATTTTCCAAAAAAATGCACTATTTGTCCCCTGATTCTCCCAAATGAGACTCAATCTGAGCAGTTAAACATGCTTTGAGTCTACACCTTTATATTACAGTTTTAAATATAAAAATAACCATGTAAAACAAAGCAAATGAATATATATAAGCAAATAATTTCTACTAAAATAATATTAAAGGTCTTATGTTATAGGCATGGTAAATGGATATGTCTAGGATAATATTTTTATAACGTAAGACACGGCAGAGCTCATCTGGCAGGATTCATATAGGAATAGAAGAATATTTAAACTTTGTTAGAAGGAAAGTTGTTCATTTGAATAAGTTCTTTCTTCCAGTATGGTTTAAAACTATCCCATAAATTTATTTAAAATTCTCTGAGACACATTTGACAATTCCTTAAGACTCAATATTTTCAGTGAAACATTATTTTGATTTTGTTGCTAATGATATTCTACTGTTTATCTCTCTCCAAATGCACCCGAAAAACTCTTGTATTGGTGTCTCCTACTGAGCACAAAATATACTAACATAGTCATTAGTGCTTATAATTTACATCCATTAAGAAGAAGAAGATAGTACTGAAGATATTAACATTTGCAAAATAACCTAATTTACATGCACTTTCTAGTCTATTTCTCAACTATAACTATGTTGGCAGAACAGTAAAATCAATTTAAACTGTTCTCTCAAAATATCCTGAGACCATTTAAAGTAGAAAGACACTAGTGACTCAACTATTCTATAGTCCTAAAAGGGGAAATACTGGCAGTTTCCCACAAAATTAATACATAAAAGATGCATATGTATACACATAGATAGCATAATGTTCTTTTTCTTCTGCTTTTTTAAATTCACCATTGAAAGCTATTTGATACATAAAATCTTCTATTTGTACTATTTTTATTTGCTTTATGTTTATTCAAGTGATTTTATTATTTAGATTATATAATTTTCTTTTCAAAAAGTTATTTTGAAATTGTTTAAAATTAGATATTACTATCACTCTGAAGATTTTTCAATTGTCACTGACATGGATGATAGGTACTTGGAAACTGTATAGAAGCCAAAAATCAATATGCTTTAGGATGGTGGGTTTTTGGAAGTAAGAATTCCAAAAAATAAGGTAAAGCCTGAGCCATGCATTGATTTATCCAAGTCATCACTTTATACCAGAGGCTATGATTCCTTACCCCACAGACAACTGTAAGATTTCTAGAATCAACCAGTTTGCAAATGTTGTGAACTGAGTTTTCCTTTCTTATTCAGCTTTTAAAATATGTACTGAATGACCTCAGAGAAAATTGCTTATGTTCTCCATTCTTATTTGTTTTCTAGGAAAACTGTATGTTATTGAAATAAGATAAGGTTAAAAATTGCCTGTATACAGATGAATACACTTGGTGTTTCATTTTTTTATATATGATATTGGCTCAATTTAGGATATACGATTTCTGTTTTCCAGAGGAAGATTTATTATTATGATGGCTATGTAATATTTTGATGAGACACAGACAACTTCATTGTGGATTTATTTTAGCTTATTATGTATTCTTCTTCCAAAATATACTCATACTAGAGGATCAAGCAAATGATCATGGCATTAAGAATCATGCAGGTATTTTTTTCTTAAAATGAAATACAATTATAATCATTTGGAAAATAAAATGAACACTTTTTAATGTTTAAGAAGATTGTATAATTGACACAAACCAATTTATAAATAGATCAAAGGCATAAAATGTTTATTTTTAGTAATTGAAGTTGAAATGTGAAATGCAGAAAAAACATTGCACAGTAGAAAAAGGAGATATTTTTTGTCTTATTCTTGTTTTATCTCACTTAAGCCATACTACATATCATCTTGGTTCAGTTTGAAAATGCCTATATGTCTTAGTTACTTTTCTCCTTGCTGAGACAAAATAACCTGACGCCAAAAGTTAAGGGAGGAAAGATTTATTTAGCTCACAGTTAGTAGAGGTTTCAGTCCATAATCAGCTGGCTCTAGAGCAGCATGGTTTTGCAGAGGAGAACAGTTCATTGTGGGCAGCAGACAGCAAAATCACCTGAAAGCGCATCTTTCTGCCCCTTGTGTACTCTATCTAGGCTGCTGGGATTAGGGCTATGCCAAAACAATCAGTGAACTGATCACACACCCTTAATCCTAGCGTCACACACTTGAGCTTCAGCTATCTCTGAAAATACACCCCAATGAGTGCATGAGGCTTTGGGGGTACATCTAGACAGAAATGATAACATTATGTTAGAAGTTCTGGGGAGAACAGAGGAAGTAGAAGGCCCCAGAAAGTCAGTGAAAAGAAATAGGGGAGGAGAGCATTGTATAAATTCATTCAGTATAGCCTTTTGCTCCCCTCTTACAAGATGCTTTTTTAAAACATATTTTTCACCTCTCTGAAGACTACCTATTCTGTAATTCCAGAACAAATCTCATCTTCTCCACAATGTCTTTAAATGCATTGATATCATCATAGATAAATAATAGCTGACATTATATGCCATGTGCTTTTTATTGTAAATCCATTCCAAATATTTCCTTCACATTTTACAGTTGATGGTGTGGACTCTTTCAGAGGCAAACTGTTTTGCCCTGAGTCACATAATCTGAAACTGTTAAAGCTGAGATCACAGTTCACGCAGAATATCCTTATGTTTAGAATCTCTCCTTTAGCTTGAATGCCTTGGGTACCTGTGTATTACAACATTTATTCTGTTTTATTTTACACTGTTACTTTTCATACATATGAGGTGTGATGCAAACATATTATGAATGTTTAAATTTTAAAAACGTATTAAAAGATACAATATCATTATTCCCTTCAAAATATTCTCCCTTGCTAAGAATATACTTATCTCAGCTTTTTTGCCACTTTGGAAGCAATTCAGGAAGTTCTTTTTCATGATTGTCTTTGATGTCCTGAACAGATTTGAAATTTTTACCTTTCAAGGTCATTTTGACTTTGGGAAAGGGCTTCAAGTTGTATGGTGCCAGATCTGGTGAATCAGGTGGATACACACATAATGTAATATCTTTGTTTGATATGAATTGCTATGAACAGTTGATCAGTTTGATCAACAAAAGCATGACACTTAAATTTAAAAATATTAAGTAAAAACAAATTGGTATTAACCCCACTCAAAATACTCAAAATATTCCCCCTCATTTCAAACACAGTTTTCTTATTGCTCTTGGCAGTGTGTTTTTTCACAGTAATAAGTTTTTTTTTAATTTAGAGATTCATTGTATTTTTAATCATCCCATTTATAACTCTACTTGAACAGTAGAATGAAAGTTTCTTTAGTATATGGACCTGGAGAAGTATCATACAATGATCCTGAATGAAGCTCTTGAGTAATGATAGTAAAGTGTAAATTCAGAACATGTTGGAATGCTGATCTCCTCTCTATACATCTCCATGATGTAAACCAGAATTTCTCAATCTTGGTGCTGTGCCATTTGAGTCTGGATAATACTTTATTTTGGACTACCGTCATTGTGCTTTGTTGGATGTTTAGCTATATCTTCAGCGAGTATCTTTTGGATACTGTTGTAGTCAGTATTTGCAAGAGAAACAAGAGTTTATACAGGACACAGAAATTTACAAGATGAGCTGACAATCTACCCACAGAATCAAATATAGAAGAGCACAAGAGATCTGTTTGTGCATTAGAGATCTGAATTAACACTTTGTACACAAATATATTGCAAATTACCAGGATTCAATGCAAAAAAATTCCTTAATATGTAAAAGAAATGTTGTAAAACACATTTTAATAATTTCTAGGAGGTGATACATCATTCTTAGAATTTAAAATTTCTTAATGACATATGATTGGAGTATATATTTTCATGTGCTCATTTTCCATTTGTGTATTTTTTTGGTGAAATGTCTGTTCAGTTCTTTGACCAATTTTTGATCAAATTTTTCATTTCCTTTTTCTTAAATTTCTAGCATTTCTGGTATACAGTAGTACCTCAGTTTATGAACTTAATTTGTTTTATGATTTTAGGGAAGGTGGCTGCATGTGTGTTTGTGTGGTGAAGATGGCTGTGATCTGTTTGTCAGCTGATGTGGAATTTGTGAACACAAGCAAAATTTTGCTGAACACTTTTGTTTGTGAACCTAATTGGTTGCAAATAGAAGTATTCCTGAAATAAGATATTACGGTCCTTTTAGCAGTCCTTGATAACATATGGCATCTTAAAATAATTTCTCACAGTCTGTAACTTTTCTTCTCATTGTCTTGACAATGTCTTCTCAGAGCAGATGTTTTCAATTTTAACAAAGTTCACTAATCAATTACTTTTTTCATGCATTGTGCTTTTGGTGTTACATCCTAGAAAGTCATCACCATATTCAAAGTCAACTAGATATTCTTTTATGTTATCTTCTATGTTATATTCTAGGAGTTTTATAATTTTGCACTTTGCATTTAGATTTAGTATCTATTTGAGTTATTTGTTTATATTTTTTGTAAAAGATGTAAAGTCTATTCCTACATTCACTTTTTCTTTTGTTAATGTGGATATCCAGTTCCACCATCTTTCATTAGTTGAAAAGACGATCTTTACTCAGTTCTGTTGCATTTGGACCTTTGTCAAAGGCCAATTGATTATATGGGTCTACTTTATTCTCAGTTCTACAATCACCTTATTTGTGCATTCTTTCATTGCTATCACATTGATGATTCCAGTATTTTCGTAGTAAGTGTTGAAGTTGAGTAGTGTGAGTCTTCCAACTTTGCCTGTTTTCTTTAGTATTATTTTGACTATTTTGGGCTTTTTACTTTGTATGTAAATTTTAGAACACTTTGCCCACATCCACATAATAACTACCAGGATTTTGATTGGAATTGCATTGAATCCACTTTGGATGATTTATTGAATTATATTTTCTTTTCTTGTCTTATTGTATTAGCTAGGACTTCCAGAACAATACTGAAAAGAAGTGGTAAGAGTGGAGCTCCTTGTCTTTTCTGGATTTTAGTAGGAATGTTTTCAGTTTCCTTTTCATTAAATATAATGTTTGTGCTAGGTTGTTTCCCCCAAAAAATGTTCTTTATCAAGTTGAGGATATTCCCTTATATTCCTAGTTTTCTGAGAGTGTATAATCTAAATGGGTGTTGGATTTTGTCAAATGTTTATTTTTCGGTCTGTATTCATATTATCATGTTTTTCTTCCTGTAGACTTTTGATCTGATGTATTATATTACTTGGTATTTGATTGTTGAACTAGGCTTACATACCTGCAATAAAGCCCAGTTCATTACGGTGTAAAATTCTCTCTACACATCATTACAGTGGATTTGCTGTAAGGATGTTTGTATTTATGTTGATGATGTTATGACAGAAGCAAAGCATATACACACAGGAAACCGAGAATCTAGAAACTAGTGAGTTCTTTTATTAAAAAGAAACCTGCGGCCAGCAGGTTACTCATAGGAGTCGAGTCTACAGACCCTGAGCCTTTGTTTCACAGTTCCTTAAATACACGTTTGGGGGTTTTACAAAAATCCCTTGGTTTCCATAGAGACCACATCTTTTACTACATCATTTCTTTGGAATGTCACAAGGTCCTTCTCAAAACAGGTTAATTGACACACAGAATGGGGGCAACAGTTAGCTTGACCATCTTGTGCTAAAACTGTTCCTCCTTTTATGGGTTCTATGGTTAACTGGGAAGGGGTCTGAGGAGTGAGTTTATCTGTGGGTTAGAACCTTAATATCTAACAGGGTTGGGGAGTGAGTGCATCTAGGGGTTAAGTGAAGAAAAACTGACTTCTAAAAAAGAAAATGGAGTCACTTTAGCCATATCAATGAGATCAACATCTACAAGATCAACATCTACAAGAATCTTTCTTATAATGCTTTTGTCTGTTTTTTGTATTAGGATAATGTGGCCCTTGTAGAATGGGTTAAGAACTGTTCACTTTGTTTTTATCTTCTGGAAGAGATGGCAGAGAATTTGTATAAATACTCACTTAAAATATTCAGTAGATTTGAATCCATTTTGGCCAAATTTTGTTTGCTTACTATACTTTTCTAAAATTCATGAGAGAATAATATTAAGGCCAGTTGTTCACTCTTCCATTAGATTCAGAAAGAAGACAATTACAATGAATGGATACAAGATTAATTTTTCAGAATATATAATTTGTACCAGTGCAAGAAACTAAAAGGGGAAGGAAAATTACTTGGTAGTTAAACAGATTTGTCAACTGTTCAGATTATAGGTCATGAAAAATTTGGATTGTGGGTTGAATAAATTAGGTTGTGAAGTGTTTGCTATGCCAATTATAGAGATTCCAGAAATATCAATTTGTCAGTTTATAAAATGCAATTTTTTGGCTTATGATTTGAGAGGGTTCAGTACACTGTCAGTTGGCTCTGAGAAATAAATGCCATGGTGAAAGTGTATGGTGGGGAAACACTGCTCAATCCATTGTAAATCAGGAAGCAGAAAGAGTAAGGAAGAACCGTGGCAAGAATACATCCTTCTAGGTCATACTTTCATTGACCCACATGTTTCTACCAGCAGCACTTCCTAACACATTCACCTAGAAATTTATCAATATAGTAGTCCACAGATGAGTATAGTAACCTAATAATCCATCACCTTCCAAAAGCTTCACCTCTGAATTTGTGAGTATTTGGGGAGAGTCTTTAGATCTAAATCATAGCACATATTTACCAGAAAAATATATAGAGAAAAAAATACTATTGTCAACCTTTAATGTTCAAACAATTGGATAGCTACACCCAAAATAAAAGTATCACATACCTTAATAATATACAAATCTAATTTGAAATGTATCATACACCTAAATTTAAAATCTTTAATTTCTAAGAATAAGAATACTTATTCATGAATTTATTTAGGAAAAGATACCTTAAACTAGAAATCCATTATAAAAGATTAATTAAGCCAGATTTAGTGGCACAAGCCTGTAATTCCAGCACTCAGAAAGCTGAGGCAGGAGGATTGCTGGGAGTTCAAGGCCAATCTGTACTGCATAGTGAGACACCGTCTCAAAAATAAAAAAAAAGATTAATTAGAAGTAATTTAAATTTAAACCTTTGCTCTAGAAAAAACACCACTTCTTCCAAAAAATAAATAAGTTACAAAGAGGAAGAAAATACATGCCAAGCATATATGTAATAAAGGACTGATAATCAAGATAAAGAATTTACACATTTTATTACAAAGAAAAATCCAAATTCCTATGGATAGAAGATGTGAACAGATAATATAAAACTGGCAAATAAGTGCATGGATGTAATAAATCATTCAAAAAATGCAAATTAATACTACATATACATACCACTACACATACCTATTATCATGGATCAAAAAAATAAAAACTGACCTTAACATATTCTGGAGAGGATGGCAAACAACTGGACTGTCATATACTGCGAGTGGGGTGCAAAATGTTGTAATGGCCTTGAGAAACAGTTTGACAGGTTCTTATATAGTTAAATATACACTTCAAATCCAAGAATCTTACTCTTAGGTACATATCCAAGAGCAAACAAAATCCATGTTTCTGTAAGTCTTGTATGTCAATACTGAGAGTTGCTTTTTTGATAATCGCCAAACTCAAAGCAACATAGCCATCCATAAACTGGTGAATTGATAAGCTGAGTGAACTATCTACAGGAATGGATAGTGATACAGGCAACAGCATGAGTGAGAAGCAGGAGTGAAGCTGAGTGAATGAAGCTGGGTGGTAAAACACTGCATCTGAATTATTCTACTTGTTTTATTTCTGGGAAATTGTAAACTGCAAGCCAGAAATTTTAACAGCAGTTGCTGTAAACTAGACTCCGAAAGGCAATCAGAGCATTTTAACATTGTGACATCGTAAGTATTTTGTGTCTGATCATGGTGCCAATCACAACGGTGAGTTTTCCCAATTTTATAGAACTGAGTGTACATATAGAGAGTTTTAGTTTTACTGTATTTATCCTACACTATGCCTCTCTTTTAAAAAAACCCAAATAGGGCCAGTGAGATGGCTCAGTGGTATAGGCGCCTGCCCGGCAAACATGAGGGCCCGAGTTTGACTCCCGGAACCCACATACGAAAAAAGGGCCAGTGATATCGCTCAGTGGCACAGGCACCTGCTGGCACGCGAGGTCCTGAGGTCGATCCCCGGTACCCACAAAAAAATAAAAATAAAAAAATAATAAAAACCCCAAATACATTTCTTATTTTTTACTTACTTATTATCTTATTTTATTAGTATATGTTTGAGGTACACAAAGTTTACACTCATTTTAGGCATAAATCCCCTTCCCTTTCCCATCCACCTTCCTCCCTCCACCTCTAAACCTCCCTTCCCCATTTTAATCCTTGTTATTATTCTAGCTCATGTTCATGACATAATGTTTACATTCATTGAGGTTATTAGGCACACCTTTCTAATTCTGAAAATTTCTTGCAAAAATTTAAAGTGGAACAAAATTGACATATTTCTGTATAATTCTTAGTACTATCATTTCACACATTGGTGTGTATAAATTTTTTTCTGACTTTATAAAAGGTATATCCTATCATTATGGCCTATGTACTGCTCCTTTATTTTTTTATTTTTACAAGCTAAGAAATATGCAGCCAGTGGTTTACCTGACTTTTCCAAATCAAATTGAAATTCTGTGGTAAATTTAATTTTCTAACAGTGAATCAATTCAGTCATGTAATTCTATATTATTAGAATACTCTATTAGCCACTCTAAATTTGTTAGCCACTCAAAAGTTATATCAATCTTGGGTTTCATTAAAATGAATATTTTATGCAGAAGAAATCAGTGTTGAAAATTTGATATGCAAAAGCAGCATAGAGTAAAGGAAAGTGCTCAGGTTGGGATGATACTATGACCTTATTTTTTATTTATTTATTTATTTTTCGTGGGTACCAGAGGTCGAACTCAGGACCTCGCGCTTGCTAGCAGGTGCTTGTGCCACTGAGCGGTATCATTGGCCCTTTTTTCCTTGTATGTGGGTACCAGGAGTCGAACTCAGGACCTCACGCTTGCCAGGCAGGCGCTTATGCCGCTGAACTAGCTCACCAGCCCTATGACCTTATTTTAAGTCCTGTGTCTTTCGCTTTAAGAGTTGTGTGACTTTGAATAGATTACATATTGTCACAAACTCTTAAATTTGTGATCTTTTAATGGAGACAATTGATATTGTGAGATTATTCTTAATATTGCTTCAGAATAGTACACATCGAAAAATAGCTGTCATCAAATGAAATTCTAATAGAAATACCTTGGTAGTCTACATTTAAAAAATGAGGTATTCTTTTGTTCTATATTTTTTTTGTGTTACGTGTTTCGTAAGTTTCGATACACTTACATACAGTGCAATTGTACATTGAAATATGCGTGTTTTATGCTTATAGCTTGATCACCTTTGACATGCTTACACCTGTGTAATCCTAGTATTATGATTTCAAACATTTCCAGTACCCCTTCACAATCAATCACCACCCCTACATCTTGATAGGTTCTATTGTTTGGACCATTGTTTGGATGTCTGTTACTATAGCCTTAGCTTCACTAGATCTACAACTTCCCTTTGATTTTCATTTATGTTTCCCTAACAACTAAGAATGTATAGCACATTTTATGTGCCTATTGACTGTGCTTTCTTCCTTAATGAAACATCTGTTCAAGGATTTTGTCCATTTTAATTGATTTTTATTATTATTATTATTATATTTTTTTGGTGGGTACCAGGGGGTCGACCTCAGGACCTCGCACGCCAGCAGGCGCCCATGCCGCTGAGCGATATCACTGGCCCCTTTTTCGTATGTGGGTTTCCAGAGTCGAACTCGGGCCCTCGTGCTTGCAAGGCAGGCGCTTAAGCCGCTGAGCCATCTCACCCGCCCTGATTTTTATTTATTGATATAAGTCATTTATCTAGCCCTGTGGGGAGTGGCTGAAGCTGGAAATGGATCACACATGCAGGCTGGAGAGAGGCCAGCCTTAAGAACATAGAGCGCCTGAGGCAAGTCACAGGAAAACTGCTTCAGTCTCAGGAACACTGGGCGCCCAAGGTGAGCCATGTAGATAAGCTATTAGGCGGAGGGGTTTCACCTGACATTCAATCTCCCCATTGTATAAATAAAAGCGCTGCAGCCATTGGGGGCCCTCTGCTCCTCTTCCTCCTCCTTCCTTCCCTCCTTTTTCCATCAGGAGAGAGGGCTCCATCTGGCCTCATTTTTCGGTATTCTGACAGTTGTCCTTATTTCTCCATCCTCTCACTGTCCTCACCCTGGGAACTTTGAGACCTGTGCTGGACACAGCACAGCCCTTTCTAAAATGTGGATTACAAGTAGTTTTCTCCGGTGTATTACATGCCAATTTATTTTCTTAGTGGTGCCTTTTGATGAACAAAAGTTTTAATTCTACTGAAGTTTAACTTAAAATTTTAATTTTCTATATGTTGTGCTTTTATTATTAACTCATATCTGAGGCAAAATAATATACAATAGTAAATAAAATTATATGCTTACATGAAATGTGTATTTTGATGAGCAATTCCATAAGAAAAGTAGAAAAATCACAGGTACTTATTCAACTATAGAAACATTGAAAGGGCAAATTGAAATCATCCATAACAAAACACATTACAAATGTTGTTACATTCCATGTTATATAAGTTAGACAAAGACCAAAGATAAAATATTAAAGGACTATTGATATTAAGATTAAAGCAAAAGTTAGTAATTTTCTATAGTAATGTTATATAGCATGAGCGGGAAGTACTACATTTTACTCATGTGAAAATGTGAAGAAATAAAAGGACTTGAGGATATTATCTGATCTGAAATGAAAAAATAATTTTCTCAGAGTTTCCCACTTTTAATGTGATTTTAACTAATTCAATAACTTATTTCCATATTCTCTGCATGTAATTCATTTATTTAAAACATACGCATTGATAACTATTGTGAACTAGTATTTTTTTTTTTTTTTTTTGTTGAGGAAAGAAGGACGCTTGGCTCATTTTGTTTCTTTCTTCAGTTTTAAACAGTGACATTCCAAGGGCAGTGTTAAAAGAAGGAAAAGGCAGAAGAGGCAGATATAGGGAAGAAGGAAAAGGAGGGGCTAGGAAAGGGAGGTACGTGGCAGAGTAATTTTTTATGAGTCAACGAGGGAAACATTTAAAAACTATAGTTTCTAATTTATTAACTGGGGCAACTTGAGCTAGATAGTGGCTGCATTGTTTGATATGAAAGGTCTCCAGAGGCTCACATGTTGAAGGCAGCAATGTTCAGAGGTGAGGCATTGGGGAAATGACAGGGTTGTGAGGTCTCTAATCTCATCAGTGGATTAATTCATTGACAGGTTCATAGCTGAAAGGACTGTTGGAAGGATGTTGAAACTGTAGGATGTGGGGCCTAGGTAGAGGAAGTAGGTCACCAGGGGCTGGGCCCTGGAAAGATGTACCTTGTTTCTATCCCTTTCCGCATTCTCTCTGCTTCCTGGCTGCCATGGGGCGAACAGCTTTCCTCTGCCGCCTTCTTGTGCCATGATGTTTCTGCATCAAGCCTAAATGAAATGGTACAGCTTATCATGGACTTAAACCTCTGAAACCATGAGCCAATTAAAGGCAATTAAGGAACAGAAAAACAAATGGAAGAGCGACATAAATCAGTAACAAATAGAAAATATGAAATCGTGTACTTCTTGTTTTCATAACTACCACTCAGAGTTCAGTCACTGCAGTAGTTTATAAGTATTTACTTCATCATAGAGTGAATATTTCTGAATTCTTATTTTTATGACTTTTAACGAATAAGCAATTGCACTGAGAAAGTTTGGCATTTTTGTGAGTATTATTCCTTGATCTCAGTCTGTTAATTTTAATTTTAAAGGTAGGTCCTCTGATGTCATCTTTAGTTACACAGTCATACCTCTAAAATAGTCACAAAAACCCACTTAAGTATCCATTGTACAATTTTCTTCTTCTGATTACTATGCAGGAGCTACCTGTAGATCATCTTTTTACTGCAAAGCAAGGCTCACTGGCTGACAGGCATATGAATGAAATATTTGGCATTGGCGTACAAAAAGAAAGAGTTTTTTGAAGGTTAATCAACAAGGAGACAGAAGATATATTCAAGTCTCTCTCCTGAACTGGTCAGGGAGGAGGGTTTTCAAGGGCTTTTGGGAATTAATGGGTCTGATAATGTCATGGGTCTTGGTTGGTTGCAGTTGTATCTTTCAAGCTTTTACTATTTTAGGCCTATGTTATAATTTTATCTTCTTAAATTCTATTAGTGTTTGTGATTCATAATAAATATATCCACCTTGGGGGATATATAAATCTCTTGGTGTACATGTACAGACAACATGTAGTACATATGTATGCACATATACATATCTTGATGCCTTTACTTCCCCTCTCTTTTTCTCCGTCCATCCCCAGATCCTCACCCATCCTTCGCTCTTGATTTTAGTGTATGTAGCTCTCAGTCCTAAATCTAAGGTTCTATTTGTTTCTTTTGGTCATCAAGTTCAGGATCATTCTTAGTTCAGAATTTAAAGCATCTCACAGGATAGTGTTCTGTAAAATACCATACACAACAGTTAGAGAAATGAGGACATTATTTTAAAATGCTTTCTAGAGTAAATAAAAGCTTTGTTCCATTCTGATTTGCACAGTTTTGAGGGAGAGGGTAGTACAGGGGATCAGTGGAGTAAGAGAAGCAGAAAATATAAAAGGCTGGCTAATATAAATGAGATTTAAAAAAAAATGAGATCAGCCCAGCTGGTTGGTTAGCTGGGGAATTGTCAATGGTAGGATTCTGTCCTCCTATGAATTCTTTGAGACAGACATCTTGCTAATTTCATGATCATATTCTTGAGAATGACTCTCAGATCCTTGAGAGTTGCAAGAGATACATGTTGATAATTGTAAGCCCTTTTTAGCAAATACCAAGCAAAAGGTTTTGGTCTGTCCACAGAAGGGCTCATTTTTAATTTCCACTATTCAAACCAGGCACAAATGATTATTACAAAGTTATTACCTCAGAAAACATTAAACAAAAATGATCCCTTTTCAGTTAAGTAGAATTTCTACTTAAGGGCTTTTGCAGATCTGGGCATGGGCTAAGGATCAGGCTGGCCATGAGCAGAAGGACTCTGCATAGGTAAAGATAAGCCTGGGATGCTTTTGATTGCTGTGTTGGCCGATGTGATGGTTTGAGATCTGGAGAGGACTGAATATGTGGCTGCCAGTGTTCGCCCACTGAATTTCAGCTGAGTGCTGAGGTAGCTAGGGCTTTGCCTGGAAACATGGAAAGAAATCCCATACAGTTGAATAGTGCTTGAAATTCAAAATCCTGGTAGAGGGAAGGGTATTCAGTAATGCCTGACAGATAGCGTAAAGATCTTAAAACCAGAGTGGAAAGGAGGCAAATGGAAGCTGCACCCCATCCCCAACTGTGCTTACTTATTCACCAGACTAAAGTGATCTATCACTCCAGCTACCTTTGAGAGAAAAAAGGTGTGCTGTCTTAGGGAAAATGCACTTTAAACTCAGATGTGAATCATTTTGGAAACGATATCTGGAATATGGAAAAAACTGGGAGAGTTTAAGAAGCAAGAATATGCAACTCATGTGCCGGTGAGATGGCTCAGCGGCGTAAGAGCCTGCCTTGCAAACGCAAGGGCCCGAGTTCGACTCCCGAAACCCACATACGAAAAAGGGGCCGGTGATATCGCTCAGTGGCACGGGTGCCTGGTGGTGCGTGAGGTCCTGAGGTCGACCCCCTGGTACCCACAAAAAAAAAAAAAAAAGAATATGCAACTCAGTGTTAGAAAATATGTCTTAAGGGGAAAAAAAGCCAATAGAATCACCAGATTCATATAATAAAATCATCAGAAAAGGACTTTGGTATTAACATTATAAACATGTTAAAACCATAGGAAAACATTAAATATATTTCATTAAAAAACGGTTGGGGGAAGAAGGTGGATTCATTTCAAAAAGGCAACACTGAGCTTGATGGCAGGTTTTCCAATAGAATTATGGAAGCCAGAAGACAATAAAATTATATCAGTAATATAATGAAAGAGATTTTGCTAATAATTGTTCTACATCCAGTAAAAATATATTTACACAACCAAAATTTAATGTAGATGTTTCAAAAAACAGAAATTGAGAAAATTTATCAACGGAGCCACACTACTATATATATGAAAGGATCTTTCAATAGAAGATTAATGATTTCATATGGAAGCAAGAAAATTTAAGAAGAAATAAACACTCAAAATTGAAAATTATGGTGTTTTCTATAAATAATATCAATTATTATTAAAGAAACAATAGCAGTAATATCTTATATCTATTTTTCATTTAAAATTTAAACACCGAGATAATAATTATGTAACACTTTGGTGTGTAGTTCTGAGTTTTGCAACATAAATTCATGTAACCATGACTACAAAAAAGCTATAGAACAATTTCCTTCTTAAATATCTTATGTATTTTGGTATTCTTTATATATTCAGGATTCAGTCCTTTTTGGTATGTAATTTACAAATATTTTCTCCCATCCATTGTCTTCTCATCAGACAAATGCAATACACTTCACAGGTTATGTACAAAACCTGTATAATGACATGCATAAATCTTATGTGATGTTTTATTTTCTGTATCAACTTGACTGTTTATAGGGTGCCCAGTAAGTGAGTTAAGTAGTGTTTCCGAGTGTGTCTGTGAGGCTGATTTGAATGAGATTAGCATTTGAAAGTGTAAAGCAGATTGTCCTCCCTAATGTGAATGAACATCAGCTAACCCACTGAGGACGTGAACAAAACCAAAAGACAAAGGAAAAGAGAATTCACTCTATTTGGCTCCTAGAGCTGGGAGATTGTTCTCCTGACCTAGGACTGGGACTTGCACTATTGTCTCTGTGGAATGAAACTATGCTACTTGCTTCTTGGGTATTCCAGCTTGCAGAGAGCAGATCACACTTCCTAGCCCCTTAAAATCATGTGAGATAAGCATGCATGCACCCACACAAACACACACACACACACACAAGCACAATTTCACATCATATTGGCCTTATTTCTTTAGAAAACTCTGACTAATAAGTCATCTCTACAAAAATTAAAAAGACAAGTGGGCATATTTAATGTGATCATGGACTGGATGATTCAATATTGCTAAGATATCAGTTTTCCAAAATTTATTTGTGATTCCCAAACAACCTTAGTCGAATCCTCAGCATCCTTTTTCTTAGGAATTAACATGATAATTTAAATATTTACATTTGGCAATACAAAAGAAAATAAAAAGCTGATTTTAGAAAAGAAAACCAATGTTGAACAATTTCATGCTCTCATTTGCAAGAGTAAAGTAGACTGCCTTCCCTAATGCCTCTAAATGTTGTGTTCAAGACAGCACAGTTTTGGAATAAGCAAACACATGCAGCTCAGTGAATTTCTACAAGGCCACCCATACATATAGGACAAATATTTTGAATAATGGTATCAATGTTATTGAATGTGGGAAGGACAGTATTTACAATATCGTGATGAAACAATTGTATTTTTCATTAAAACGAACCTCACTTTTTTTTTCTCACAACAAATACAAAACACTACACTCAAAAATCATAGACTTAAAATGTAGAAGTAAAAGATAAAAACTTGGAAGAAAAAGTACACACTAGATATAAGCAAAGATTTATTAGCACACACGAGGAGCCCTGTCTGTAGAAGAATACACAGTTAACTTGGTCAAAGTTAAAATCGTATTCTTCAAAATATCATTAAAAAGAGGAAAAGGTAAGTTACATACACTGGGTTAATATGTCAATAACATATATGTGTTTTAACATTTTAAACCATAAATGTATATAATATACCTTCTTATATCTCAATATGGAGAAGACAATACAATTAATATAATCAGATATTTGAACCAACATTTCACAAATGAAGATTAAAAATTAGGCAGTATGCAAATTACTGATGTTTAATATGCCAATAACTGTCAAGGATATGTAAATTAAAGCCAGGATGGAATTCTATATAGAACTTCTATAATGGTTAATATTAATACCACTGGGCCAGGGATATAGCTCAGTGACACAGTGCCTGCTTGGCAAATGCGAGATTACGATTCAAGTCCCGATATTAAAAAAAAAATATTAATACCACTGACAATACTAAGTGTTGGAGAGTTTATGGTGCAATTGGAATGCTCATGCATTTCTGGTGGTAATGAAAAATTGTACACCCACTTTGGAAAGATGCTCAGCAGTTTCCAGTCATCTATGTTTAAAATTTATATATTCCGGAAGTTAATGAAATGATAAGGAAAGAGATAAGAATTTTCAAAGCATTACTCCTAATGGCCTTGAGCTGGAAACAACTGAATTATCATCAACATGTGAATGAATAAATTGGTAAATATTGTATAATTCTATTTAGTTGAAATGTCCAGAATGTACAAATCCATAGAAACTAACAGCAGAAGAGTCATTTCCAGAAGCTGGGGACAAAGGTTATGGGCACTGATTCAGAAAGGAATAGGATTTTTTCTTGCAGTGATGAAAATGTCTTAAATAGCATTGATAGTTGTAAAACTCTGAAAATATACATAAATTCTTTAAGTTAGCAATATAAAAGAGTGAATTTCATGGAATGTGAACTTTATCCTAATGAAGCTGTTGAAAAATACTATAAATCACATTGGAGGAAAGACAGCCTCTTTAATAAATGGCGCTGGTAAAATTGGCTATTCACATGCAGAATAGTGATTCTAGACCCAAATCGCTCATCATGTATAAAATAAAATAAAATTGAATCAAAGTCCTAAGAGACTAAGATTTAGTCTGCTGGAAGATAAAACAGGTAAAGCTCTTGAAGTCATAGGCATAGGAAAGGACTTTCTGAACAGAACCCCAGTTACACAAGATATAGCATGGAGAATCAACAACTGGGATCATATCAAACTAAAAGCTCTGCAGAGCAAGAGAAACAAAAAAGTGAGTGGAAGAGACAACTTACAGAATGGGAAAAATTTTGTCAGCTATTCTTCAGCCAGAGGACAAATATCTGGAATATATAAAGAACTTAAGAAATAAGACTTCCCAAAATAAAAGATCCAATAAAAAATGAGCAAGTGAAATGAGTAGAAAAATCTCAGAAGAAGTACAAATATCCAATAAATTCATGAAAAATGTCCCTCATCTCTGACCATTAGAGAAATGCAAATTAAAACCACACTAAGATTCCATCTCACTCCAGACAGAATGGCCATCATCAAGACATCAAACAATAATGAATACTGGAGAGGCTGTGGGGAAAAAGGGATCCTTGTGTGTTGTTGGTGGGAGTGTAAACTAGTACAAAAATATGTGGAAATGAGTGTGGAAATTGTTCAAAAATCTAAAGCTAGAAAGTCATTTTGACCCAGGTATTCCCATTGTATCTATCTTCCCAAAAGAATTAAGGTCATCATAGTACAGGGAAACATGCATGGCCGTGTTTATAGCAGCATGATTCATAATAGCTAAATTTTAGAAGTGGCCTATATGTCCACCAACAGATGAATGGATAAAGGAAATGTCGTATGTATACACAGGGGAGTACTACTCTGCGTTAAGAAGGACAAACTACAGTCATTTGTAGGATGCATTTTGAGACCATAATGTTAAGTGAGATAAACCAGACATTCAAGTTTAAATACCACACAGTTTATCTTATATGAAAACTCACCAACAAAAATAAATAAAGAACAAAATAAAGGATAGACGATATGAAGTAGGGAAATAGATCTTCCTCATATGGGAAGGAGATTAAGAGATGAAGGGGGAAGGGGAAGAGTTAAAAAAAAATTAAGATGTGTTCTACATGTACCAACTCCCCATAAGGAATGTGATAATTATGTATTGGAAACAGCTAATTAAAAAAAAACTGAAAAAAATACTATTATAAATCAGAAAGTTTACTATTACATAGCAATTAAAGAGAATAAATTATTGGTGTGACTCACCACAAAATAAAATTATCTAAAAATATTAATATATATATCTCAAAAAGCATAATCTATTGCACTGTGAAATTTCATAGGGGATTATATGAAGTAGTTCATTTTGGTGGAAGAGCCAATGGTTATAGAAAGATTACTTTATTTTGTTATTATCCTTTTGTACTTATCCATGGTGGTTTAACTGCAAAACCCACAATATCTCACTCTCTGCCATTTTAATAGACAATGCCTGAGAAAACGTTTATTGGGCAAAGTTTGAATGGCTTGCTGCTCTGACTGATAATATTACTGTGGCTCAATTTGTAGACTTTCCAAAAGAGAAAAATTACAACATTGGAGTAATGTGTAATAAAGTATGCGTGAAACATTATAAATGAAAAATATTGTATAAAATATAATTGGATGAATAGCCAGGAAAATATGAGTCTGCAGTAACACATTAAATATATATATATATATATATGTATATACATATATATATACACACATACATACATATATATACACACATACATAGTAATATAGTAAATATAGTATATATATAGTAAATATAGTATACTATAGTATAGCATACTATACTATTACTATTACTAATAGTTATACCATTACTAATAGTTATACTGTTACTAATAGTAATAGTATTACTATTACTATAGTATAGTAAATATAGTAAATATAGTAAATATAGGATAGTATATAGTAAATATAGTATATATATATACACACATACATAGTAATATAGTAAATATATATACATACATAGATAGTAATCAGTGATGGGTGGAATTTTTCAAAAGTAATTCAGATGCTAATGATTCTAGTCAAATCTTTCAGATGGGAAATGAGTTGATCTGTTTTTGTTGTTTGCTCTGCCAGATTCTAATTTCTCTCAGCTGAGAAAATCCTTTTATGAATTAATAAAAGCTTTCCAGACTGAAGAGAGGGGGATATATAGCTTAATAGCTAGAATGGGCGCCAGGGTTTTGTAATTTAAACAGTTTGTTATGACTGGAACAATGCTCTAATGCATTGAACTTTAGTGTTAAAATGTCAGTTTCCTACTAAGCAGTTCCACTGCCAGGCCCACACCTGCTTGCTTTGAGAATTGTCATTTACACCAACTCAGCAAGTAAAATTTGTTAAGTCAGTATGGTGATAATAACAGACACTTTTCATCTTTCAAATATGATAAAAACATTTACAAATAAACCCTTGTTAAATCCCACATGTGCTCCAATTTCAATGTTAGAAGGAAAGTGTGCATGTGGGGGGGAAACTAAAAATCTCAAAAGAATCATATAACAAGTGTATTTTATCTTGAATTCAAGCCTTTTCAAAGCAATGTGTTTCCTTCCCCAGGAAAATATTATAGCCTCTTAAATCATTACTTTTCATGTTGATCCATGAGTAATAAATCCTTTTCAATTTTCAGTAATTAATGGTGACTAAATTCAGTTGATATTAAAGTCAAGTTGCCAAGAGTGAAATGCTTTCCATGGTACCATCTAGGAAATACTCTCTTTAAAGTTCTCAATTTATTCAGTGATGCACTAGTAGCATTAATTTTACGAATGGGTGAGTTACCATTCTCGAGGGATTTGCAGCTAGTAATTCAAAACAGGATTATATGTATTGATATTAACTATATCATTTTAATCCATCTTTTCTTAGAAATTTACTTTGAAAGAATAACAGAAAACCAACAAACAAAAGCAACTGAACAGAAAATATAGCTTGAGAAAATAAGGACACACAGGAATACGAGTCTTTCGATCCTACTTTGTGAATAAACCGTAATTGAACTTTTAAGTCAGACCTACGTGATAACTTGAACTGTACACATGTGAAATTTAACCAGTATTTTGATATACAGTAAATCCTTGAATATTCATATCTATAATATCCTAACAACCATTTCCAGTGACATTTCTAGAGGATAATGAAAACTGAAAAGGGATTGTAATGTAATTATAGATATACTCTTTACTTTTACAAGTCATACCTAATTTTATACAACTGTTCTTAAGTAATATATTTTAAGTCTTAATTTCCAAGATGATAACAAAATAGGATGTTATTGAATCTCAAATATTCAATTCAGTTTTTCTAATCAATTCACTTCAATGGAATCAATAACAATTTGAGTCACGATAACAACTTTTTATAAAGAGATGAAACTAGTAGAAGTAGAAGAACATGGGCTTATGGGAAAGTATATAGACCATCAAAATTAATACCCCATGGACTGTGTTGTCAGAGTTCAAGGAGAAAAGGACAGGGTGAGTTTCTCTAGCAAAACTGCTAAATGAACTTCATCAGACAGAATCTATTGCGTGAGTTGAAAATAAAATAAGGCATAACCTGTCATTATATCCCCTGAGTTTGTGTGAAATTTTAGTTGTGATTCATAGTGAAGAATGTGGTAAAGTTATGAAGTGGGGTTGCACATTATCCTAAAGTGTACTCGAGAAAGATGAGATGCTAAATGGAGAAATACACCCATCACGACTGTTCTCAAGTTTGCTAGAATGCTTCATTTATTGAGTTTCACTGGTATCCATATTTGCTTCCATTTTCCTATCTTTCCCTGTAATTATATTTGGTAGAATATGACCAAAGATTTGCATATCTATATGCAAGAAAAAATGGATAAATCTTTTTCTTTTTTGTTTGCTATGCTTTTTCCTATAGTGTCTAATGTTCTTTTCATAAAAAATGCATAAGATACAGGATTTTTTATATTCCGATTTGCTACTTCAATAAGCTTGACTCATGTGAACATACAAGGAATGAATATTTCTAGACTTCCATTACTTTTCTGATTGTATATAATTACTCCTGTATTCCAAGGACGCATAAATATAACAATGATTATAGTGAGCAGGGGTTGTAGCAGAAAGACAGAGCACATCATAAGGCATTGGGTGTGATCCTCAGCATGGCAAAAACAAACAAACAAACAAAAACCCTAATGATTATAACCATTTTACTATTATGGTGGTTTTTATGTGTTGTATCTGAAACTTTAGTATGCCCAGGTATTACATGGGTTACTCTTTAAAGATGAGCATCACATCCACTAGATTTTTAAATCAGTAGGTCCATGGTCGTGTTTCAGCATTAGAATGTTAGATCTGCTAAAATGTAATCACTATGAGAGCAAGACAAATAAGTTGTAACTTTTTAGTTTTTCTTTACTGACACATCCTTAAAACTCAGGATAGTTTCTAGAATACGGTATATATTAAACAATATTTATCAAAGAAATGAATGAACAAATATATAAGACAATGAGAGTACAGCTGACAGACAAATATACATTGTAACCTACTCTTATCTGAGGCAGATCATTAAAATACAAACCTTGGCCCTTTGAAATATATAGTAACTCAGACAGGATAACACATGATATTTAGGGTTTTTGCCTACTTAGCCTCCTTCACCTTAAGAGATAACCCACTTCCCATTCTGCTGTTATCTTGTTCAGTTGCTGTGCTCTTTGGTGTTGGCCCTCCTCCCCCCTTTTTTTTCTCCCATACCCAGCCAGTAACAAGCAATGACTCTGAGCCCAAGGAAGCCACAGTACTCTCTTTCCTCCCAATTACTTTAGTGCTAAGACCATGATATAAGCCAATATTTTGTATGACTGGGGCCTTGCGGGCTTTCTTGTCACCAGATGGAGACAGCCCTTTGGGAATTAGGTCAAAGAGCATGAAGTGCAGCCCTGAGATCCAAAAAGACTCACTCCTGTTGGATATCTTTTGCACCTCAATCCATTCCTGAAATCAGATCTGAGAATGCATTTAATATTTTCTTTAAGCTACTTTGAGTTGGATTTCCATTGTCTGAATTCAAGAGTACTGATTAAGACACCAGAAATGGGAACAAGTTAACAGTAGTTCTTAAGGTTGCATCCTCAATTGTAGGTTTAAAACCCATTAAATTGTCTAATGTGCTGATTCGGCATATCAATTGCGCAGATATGGACAGTGAGGATTGTAAACTCAGAAGAGGATTTGATTTTGTTGAAACATTTCCAGTAACTCCAGATTTGTATTTGCAGTCTCAGTATCCTAACTCTTAATCCTTTTTTAACAAGTCTATTGTATAAAGCATCTCTTAATGTTTTAGGATGGTCTCAGGCTATTTAGATGATGAATGGTGTTTATCAGAATCTGTTAGCGATAGAAGAGCTTCAAATTATATTTAGTTATCAAATACATGCAGCTTTCCAATAAAACATTTGTAAAAGAAGACATACGATCTAAAAATCTAGTGATAGCATGATATCCCAGCTTAAGAATTAGGTTACATTTTGTAATTTATATTTCATCAACACCTTATGAAAATTGACATCAAAGAATGGTACCATTTCTAAGAGATGAGTATTCTACAATTGCTAATTTTTAGTTCATTTTTTCAAATCTAGGTTTAAATAATCTTCATTAAAGAATAAGGCACTAGATAGGATTTAAATGGAAACTGAACACATTCAGTCAATTAATAGTGTTTTCTTGGTGATAATTTACAAGAGATACAGAAATACAAAGAGGCCTGGGCCGAGATGGAGACAGTGATATGGACAAAGAAGTGGATATAGATGTATGTATTAGTTAGCCAAGGCAGCACAGCAAATGACTCCAAAACTTAGTAGCTTAAAACAGTAAGTATTATCTCAGACAGTTCCCATGGATTAGGAATTTTGAAGAAGATTGGCTCGTGGTTTTGACCTGGCCTCACTTATGACATTGCGTGCAATACTTTGGCCAGGCCTGCAGTCATCTGAAGTCTTTCGCCGAGGATGACACTTCCATTTCCACTATGGCACTCTCTCCTGATTGGGAAAGTTTTTCCTAGCTGTTGATGAGACCCCTACTCACCACATTGAATTCCACATGTAGTTGGCTGAATGTCCTTACTTCTTGGCAGCTGACGTCCTCCAAAATAGGTGACCCATCTCATTTCATTCTCAAATGAAAATATACAAACAAAAACTGTTGCCAAATATGCCTGGTGTTTTTGTTGGCTTGCAGACCTAGACAGGGGAAAAGAAGCAGGCACAGAGTTGCTTTAGGGCTGAGCCAAATCAGTCACCACTTCTATAACTGAATCTGCGATGTACTGATGTCGCAGCAAGGTCACAGCTCCTTAGCAGATTGTAAGATCTGATTTTCATTTCAGGAACTGCTGGGATGCCCCTGACCCACAACAAAAAATATAAAATAAACATAAGAATGGGAAGGAAAAGCACAGATTTCACACGAAGTTAGAGTGAATTGAGAGAGAAGAAAATAAAAAATGAAATAAAAGCTTTATAAAATGAGACTGGAAATAAAACACCAAACATAAATAGGTATTTGAAGATATTTAGCGCTAAAGCAGGCAAGACAATGATGTTATATTTTGCATGACATTATATTTTTAGAATAGTCTAATAAAGTTTAACATATATTTAGATTAGGATAGGAAATTGCGCACATACAGTATTTTATTTCTATTCTGAATTCAGGTGAAAGTTATAGTTTATAGGGTTTTTTGCAGGGATAAATTTACAAGAAATAGGCATACATCAAAAAATATTTGCCTTTATAATGTTGCAGTCATTCATTTTATGTTGCTCTAACATAATGCATTTGGTTGGGTACCGTGTAAACAAAAGTTGTTTTTTCAGCTCAGAGTTGTGCAGACTGAAAATCCATGACAGAATGGTACTTTCTGCTCATTCTCTAATGAAGGCCCCCTGGCCTGTGGTACAACATGGAAAAACAGGTAGGAAAATGGCCATGTGCAGAAAAGTTCATGTGCTTGTTTTGTAGCAATCTATTCTCACAAGAGCTAACTGACTCGTTGAGACCAATATTAATTCCCCAGTGAATTAATTACCTCACCCTGGACAGCACCTCTTAAAATCTCCACTACTGTGACACTGCCACACTATGGACCAAGCCTAGAGAACGTGAACATTTGGTGAACAATTATACAAACCATAGCAAACATTATCACAAGCTTTTACTTTCTGTTCCAGGAATGACAAAAAATTTAATGAAACAATCTCTAGGAAGGAAGTAAATACTGACAGTGAAGAAAATATATTAGACAGCAGGCCAGTGATTTGTTCTTTTACAGACTGAATAGAACTCTGTCAAGAGATGTGGTATTAAGGAAAGTCTGTGCAAGAATGTAGTTCGTAGAACATATCTTCTTGGTGGAATACATCTTCTGGCTTCAAATTAAGCTAAAAGTCAGTATCTTTTTTATTCTTTCTAATATCTGCTTGTAGTCCCCAACACTGTTGGTAAAACAGAATGTCAAAAAGTTTATTAAACTTATAATTTTAGTGTTTTGTATAATTTTTTATTTAATCTTAGAAAATTGGTTAATAATTGTTTTTACATATTTATTGGTTTAGTGTACAAGATTTTATCACCCTGGTGAGAAGAAACTGCTCACGGTATGATCACTTTCTTATATAAAATGAGGATATCTTCATCCTTGGCTATGCTTTCCAAAGTTTTCTGACCTAGGTGCCACCTTCAAGATCATTTAGTTTTAGAACCACGTTTAACATCTGAATGACATTTTTCAGAAGTTACAAAGACTGCAAGACATATTTTCTAACTTTGGAACAGAGCAGCAGGCTCAGTGTACATCTATTCTGTTGCTGGGGAACAGTTTTCTTTTTTCCCCAAATTAGAACCAGAAGATGTGAAAGAGATGTGTGTGTGACACAAAAACACACGCCAGTATAAGAGATGCTCCGAATAAGCCAACGTGGAAAGACAGAAAGGGCAGAGTGAGTGAAAAGAGGACATCAAGGGATTAGGTAAAGGCGAATCATTCCCTAAAATTACCAATCCTTAGGAGTTTTGAAGTATACATTACTCTTATCTTCACATATTTAGATTTGTCCCTAGATATTGTGACAACATTGCAATACGAGACGTAGAACCAAAGGCAGTCATCAAACTTTAAATGATAAATGTATGCACCAAAGTTATAATAAAATTTATCCTGTATGGTGGTTCATAGGATGTACGGGGACTGTACCTTGGAACTACTGTGTACTCCTTATTCACTGAATATTTATACCTTCCTCTCTAAATGTTCAAGTAATAACTGAAAGGAATAAAGTGATGGTATAAAATATACAAAATTTAATGTTATTTGTCTCATAGCTGGGTTTTTCATGTCATTGAAAAATTCTCAGAATAGTTCAGGCAAGAGACTCTAGGGAAGTAGGTAGTCTGATAATCATAGAGGAAATCTCACTCAGAAAAGGACAAAGGTAGAGGGAAGAAAGATGCCAAGGTATAGAACATTGTCTATAGGCACAAAAGGCTACATATAAATTTTGCTATATTCAGTCAGGCAGAACTAATACATGCAAATATTTTAAAAAGAAAGGGTACTTTCAAAAGCAATGCCATTGATTGATTTACTGGTAATAGATATATTTGAATACTAATTGAAATTTTCGTGTATTGTCTGCTAGACTTAGAAGACTTTTCCTTTTGGGTTAAGAAATCTGTACCTACCGACAATAATGGCTTTACAGGTCCTTTTATTCTAAGGCTTAAATGTATAATGTATCAGTTCCTTTTTGGTATCTGTGTTATATCTGCTCATATTTTGGTTTTACTCATATCACATTCTAGTTTGATTATGTGCTGCTACATTTTCTTCCTTAATATGCTATAAACTCTGAGCCTGTTTTGATCACCTTTATATCCTTTATCCATATGTACATACAATATATTACAGATTGGAGACTGATAGATTGTAGAGTCAAATATCTTTAAGTAAACAATAAAGGTAATGTCTTGTAGAAAAAGTTTCTAATTTGATTTATCCATCTCATGACTAGCTGGATTAAATTATATTGAAGCTATTAATTTGAGATTAGATGTTGAAAATATGACTACTAGTTTTAAACCAGCTCATTTAACAAGTGTGAAATTTTTTCATTGGAAATCAGTTTAGGAGGAAAAAAAATACCTTAACTTGGATCTAAACATTTAATTGCATGAAAATAGAATTACAAAATTGCCTTTTCTAAATATTCTTTGATAATGATATCTTAAAAATTATTGAACTACTTGGATTATCTAAGATTCTTATTATGATTTAATTACCACTTATATATGTTTATAGGTGAAATAAAGTCAAATACAGTATTCTAGAAAAAAGCAATGTAATTTATCAGATTGCTGTGTTTGGGAACAGATGATGAAAGTCTGCTATATGACTTGAGTAAGTTGCTTGAGGTTTGATTATATTTCATGCCCTCATTTTATGAAGAAGATCTGTCATTATTATGAGGGATAGACAAAAGTATATATTAATTTTTGGTACATGGTTGGATTTATTTTTTTTTTCAATTTAAGTTAAATATATTTTCACTAATAAAAACAAAAGTTTACATATATTTATGGCTTTTTATGTGATGTTTTGACACATTCACATTGTGTAATATTTAAATCATGCTAAACACTTGTATCTTCCCAAATATTTATCATTTTTTTATGGTGGAAACATTCAAAATCCTTTCTTCTGGTTTTTTGAAATATATAACGCACCATTGTTATCTCTAGCCACCCCTGTTGTGCAATAGAGTGACAGAATTTCTTATTCCTGTCCAGCTATAGACTTAGCACCCACTAGTAAACCTGTCCCAATCCTTTCCTTCCCCTGATCTCTCTAACCTCTGGTAACCACCATTTCCTCTGAATGAGATCATTTTTTAAGATTTCAAATATGAGCAAGTTCATGCAGTACTTGCGTTTCTGTGGCTGAGGTAGCTTATTTCACTTATCATAATGCTATCCTGTATGTTCTATGTTGTCAAATGACAGGATTTCATTCATTTTTTATGGTTGAATAATATTTTATTGTGTATATGAAATATATGTTCTCTATCCATTCATCAATTAATGGGCATGTTGCTACAACTTTGTTATATATTTTGAAGTCACATGGTTGTGATTTTTTACTTTGGATATTTGAAATGTTTGATAGAAATTTCATTTAATTGGTAGGTCACCTCTAGTAATATGGACATATGAGCAATATTGATCCCTCAATCCACAAACATGGGATATTTTCCCATTTTTTCAATTCTTCAATTTTTTTAGAAATGTTTTATAATTTTTATGTTAGAAGTTTTTCATTGAATTTATTTCCAGTTATTTATTTAGTTGTTATGTAAATGATATAGCTCTCCTGGTTTATATTTCAGATAACTGGCTATTGTTATATAGCAATGTTACTGATTTTGTATGTTGATTTTGTATCCTGAAATTTTCCTGAATTTATTTATTAGTGCTAATAATGTTGTGCAAATATCTTTGAGGTTTCCTATATATAAGATCATGTCATCTGCAAACAATGACAACTTGACATACTCTTTTCCAATTTGGGTTGAAATTTTTTTTTTTTACTTGTACCATATGAAATGTTAGCTCAATTTCAATTGAGATAATTAAAGCTACATATTATTTAGAAATTCTTAGTAAATATATGTATATCTATATACCGATGTGGCATTCTAATCTGGAGACTTGCTAAATGTTCAAGATTGAAAGTCAACCTAAAGTAGAGGACTGGAAAAGTGATATTGATATATCTAATTCTTTTATGATTTATTTTAACAATTCTAGTCTGTTTATGAAGTATATCTAGATTGTCACATGTAGCTTTAATTTACTCATTTGTACTGTCATAATTCATTATTTCCCTTAATATGCTACAAATTTATAATTCAAAAAAATTTAGTAATGTTTGTTCCTTTTGCAAATGTATGTGTTGTAAATTGCTGAAAATTCCATCTTAGGGCACAAAGAAAACATTTTTCTATTGTATAAGGCTAGAAATAGAAATTTTTATTATAGGGTTTACAAATTTCTTTTCTTTTCTTTTTTTTTTTTTTGTGGGTACTGGGGGTCGAGCTCAGGACCTCCTGCTTGCCAGGCAGCTGCTTATGCCGCTGAGCTATCTCACTGGCCCACAAATTTCATTATTACTGCCACTGTTTCTAATAAAGTTGTCCCAATTTACACAATCACTAGCACAGTTCATATGTTCAATTGTTGCGGTTTTCTAACAATTGTTAGTATTAGAGGGCTTTTTACCTTTCTGTGGATCAGGGTGGGAGGAGAAAACTGAGCCTACTCGTAGCTTTAATATGTATTTTCCAATCAGCTTATTAGGGTTTTTTTCTTTGTTGTCTTTTAAAAGTCAATTAGAGATAATAGCATTTTCCTTTAAATACTTTGCAAACATCATTACCTAATTCTTGACATATCTTAATTTCTTTAGAGTATGTTTCAGTAATTAAATTTCTTTATGTGTCAATATTTTTCTTTATGCTACATGCTTTTACATCTTTCCAGTAAATCTTTGTCTATATCAAGGACTTAGATGCTGGTAAGAAATCTTGCCTAAATCTATCTGGAATTTAAAAAATTGGCCTTTATTGGATGTTTAACTTCAGGCATTTTGTTCCTTTTGGTGTTCATATTGTTTTGTACTTTAATAATTTCAGTAAAGTTTTCTTACCTCCACACATGTCAATTTTATATATACTTGATCATTTGTATAAAATATTTTCATAGATAAATATCTCAATCTAAAGATAGAGTTACTTTTTATCACTTAATATTTTTTATTTTGTAAGAAAAAGACAAGTATATTTGTACTTGAGTTTGCATTATGTTAGTTTATTGCAAATAATAAAATATTATTTTCCGTGTTTCCCTTCGGCCATCTACGTTCCATAAGCACAACCTTAGCAAATTGTTCTTTTGATTCACACACTAACAGCTATCTCTTCTGTGAATTTATTTGTGACACTGCTTCAGGCAAAGTTCATGTTCCGTGCTTTGAAAGCTTCTTGAGTTATCAGATCAGATCACAGGAATCAAAGATCTTGCTTTTACCCAAACTCCTAATGATTCAAAGTAGATAGGTAAACATTAGCCATAAATGAAGTATTACTTTCCTTTAGGCGTGTAAAGCTGTCATATACAGCTGCCTACACATACCTTCTCTGTACTTCATCAACCATATTTTGCTTTTGAATGGTAGAAAAATTAAGACTCTTGCATGCTTTAGAAACACTACTCTACTCTTTCGGTGTTTTCACTGTCAACCATACAAACAATAAAAGTTACATACCTGACTAAGCTCTGTCTTCATCCTTCAATACTGTTTATATTAGGACTCTATATAAGCCAGATTAGTTATGGTTTAGATCCACCCCCCCGCCCCAGTCTCATGTATTGGATTCATTCATTAATGAGTTCAGTAGCTGAGTGTGCTTTTAAGAACTATGGACTTTTTGAAAGAGGTGGATTACTCAGGACATCATCTTGAAGGATATACTGTATTCTCCTCCTTAGCACCTCCTTTTCCTCTCTGCTTCCTGACAGCCATGGGGTAAACAGCTTTTCTTCACAATATTGTTCTACCATGCCCTTGCTGCCTTGCAGCCAGCCCAAGTTTGGTGGAGCCTTCTGAAACCATGAACTGAAATAAACCTTTCCTCCTTTAATTTACAGATTTTTTTATCCCAGTGACAGTAATCTGACTAATACAGAAAATTAGTACCAGGAGTGGAGTGGTACATGACCATATGTTATAAAAGTCATTGGAACTTATTTGTGGGAGGGCTTGGAGAAGTTTGGATAAGTAGGCTGGAAATGTCCTAGATTTCTGTAAGCAGAGCATGAGAGACTTTGGTCAGAGCTCAGAGGCCAGAATGCTAATAGGGATGCTGAACAGTAAAGGCCAGGCTTATGAAATTTCAGATGGGAATGAGGACTATATTAGAAACTGGACTAGGGGCCATGCTTGTTACATTCTGACAAAGAACTTATGTGTATTTTGCCCATGTCATAAGACTTGTTGAGGTTGAATTTAAAGATGGGGGAATAATTAATCTGGCAGAAGAAATTTCCAAGTAGCCCAATGTTCTCACTGTGCCATGGGTACTGCTGAATGCTTTTAGGCAGATCTAGATTGAGAAGCACAAGCAAAAAGCACATGTAAAAGTTTTGCAGTTTCATTAGAAAAGAAGTGCCAGAAAAGTTGGAGCTGTGAAAAGCATGATTGCTGAACAGATTAGCATTAAAATGAAGCCACATACTTTGTATTAGAACAGGAGGAAATATGGCTTGATGGCATCTCAGGAATCAGTAAGACCCCAACCATCATAAGCTTAAGGGTGTAAACTGTAAATATTTCATTTGAGAAGCGAGCCCTTGGGATACTTATCCATTCTGGGTTGCCATGGGACTATATCCCTGATTTCAGCCATCCATTTAGTTGGAGGCCACTGCACCCATAGTCCAAGGGGGACAGGTGCTCCTCAGTCTGGCACCCAACTGTGGCTTTGTCCAGATGGTGCTGGCTTTTCAGGCATGCAGAATGCAAGAGTTATAGGCTCAATGAAGCTTTCAACCAAGTTTCAGAAGAAGACCTGAGAGGCCAGGCAATAATATATTGCAAAGGTCACAGTTCTTATCATGCCCCATGAGAGGGCAGTGCATGAAGCTGTGAGAGTGAAGCTCAAAGTGCAGTGAAGATTCCAGGAAGTTGGAGATGGCAGAAATATAAAATTTGCTGTTGACCCAAGCCACTAGCCATGAGTGGAGCCAGCCCAAGAAAGAGGCCATGTCTACATACCTTTCCCATTGGTGAGAGAAAATACCCAACCTACAGTTAAAAGAGGAAAGGCTTATTTCAACTCAGTTTGTAGAGGTTTAAGTCCATAGTCGGCTGGTTCCAAGGCAAGATATCATGGTGGGGGTGGGCATCACAGAGGAGAAATAGTCCATGGCAAGCAGGCTGGAGACAGTGAAGTAGCAAGCAGCAGCAGCAGCAGCAAGTCTACCTTCCTTCTCTCCCTTTATATTCCATTCAGGCTACAAGCCCATTGATTGGTGCCTCCCATACCTGGGGCTGGGCTTGCATTTTCCACAATCTTAATCCCAGGATCACACCCTTAATCTACATTCACGCACCCTAATCCAACCATCCGCAAAACTCTCCATCTATGACTGCATGAGGCTTTGGGGGGACATCAAGATGCAAGCCATGACAGGCCATGTGGACTGCAACAAGCAGGGCCACAGGGTCAAGACCACTCACACCCTTTGGAGCATGCATCTCACTATACCCGTCCTGGTTGCCACACATGCAGCTACAGTATTTAATATTTGCCCTGCTGGGTTTTGGTCTCGCTCTGGTCTTAATTTTGTTTGTCCTCCTATTCTTCCATTTTGGTATGGGAATGTTTACCTTGGTTCACTATATGCTGAACGTTTTAACTTCCCTTTTAATTTTTTTTTTTTTTTTGGCTTTATTTTTTGAGGCAGTGTCTTCTTATATAATTCAGGCTGGGCTTGAGCTCACTGTGTATCCCAGGATGACCTCAAAATCACAGCAATCCTCCTGCCTCAGCCTCCCAAGTGCTGGGACTACAGGTGTGGCCATCATGCCTGGCTTTTTAAAATTTTTATTGGAGATAACAGCTAACAGTTTGCCATTAGTTTTAAGGGAGACTTTGGACTTTTCAGCAATGCTGGAACTGCTAAGACTTTGGGGATGCACAGAGATGAACTAAATGCATTTTGCATAATGAGATGCAGCTAAGAATTGTGGGGGCCAGGGCCAGAATGTTACAATTTAGATGTAAGATGTCCTTGTGATATAGCATGTGTTTGGAAGGTGTTTGGATCATGGGGTTGCTATATACATCAGTGGATGCATCCAGTGGTTAATTCAGTATCTGAATGTGCTCTAAAGAAGGTGTGGCATGGTTGGAGGAGGCCAATTACTGGGGGTATGACATGGAAGAATGTATTCTTGTCCCTGGCTCCTCCTTTCCCACTGTGCTTCCTGGTCACCACGGGGTAAACAGGATTCCTCTGCCATTCTGTTCTGTCATGCCCTTATTGCCTTTGAACTAACCTTGGACTGGACTCTCTGAAACTGTGAGCCAAAATAAACGTTTCTTCCTTTAACTTGTGGGTGTTGGATATTTTAGAAATGTACTAATTCAGTATATTTGACTTCTTTACAGAAAGTAAGTCAGATATACTTGATACGTTTTCCAAAGCCATTTCATATCTAAAAACTTTCTCTTTTTCTTCACTAATATTTTTATAAGAACTTTTTCAAAAGAGGGTTTTTGGGTCATTTATTCACCTGGGCCTCCTTTGGGAGTGTAAGTTAGAGACTAATCTGCTATTTTACCTTTATAGCATAGATTAGTGGTGGGGAACATTGGTTTTGATGTTGATTATGGTTTTTTTTTTTTTTTTTTTTCTGTGCTGAGGACTGAGCCCAGGGATTCATAATGCTAGCAAGTGCTCAACCACTAAAGTAGGCTATACTCCTGATTTTTCAAAAGACCAAAACCCTAAAGAAGTTATTTAATCCTTCAAAGATTCAATCTCTGTGTCTATAAAATAAATGTTTTTGTACTTTAGAGTTGTGGAGCTTAAAAATGATAAAGTAGGCAAATATCCAATTTATAATTGCATATTAATATGGCACTGATAACATGGAGTTGCACTTATAGGTTCATGTTTTTTTATCTTCTCAATTTACTAGTGATTTTTACAAACAAGAAAGACAGTACATTTTTCTTCTTTCTAACTACTGGTATAATACATATTATAAAATAATCTATTTTAATGTCTAAGTAGATGTAGGATACTCTTCGTGTCCATGAAAATGGAAAATTTTCAACTCAAGTTGAGGACAGTAGATAAAACCTATAATCTCAGCTACTTAGGGAGGAAAGAGGATCATAACTTCCAGGCCAGTCAGTGTAATTTAGTGAGATACTTCTGCAGAATTGGAGAAGAAACATAAAAAGAACTGGGCATGTAACTCAATTCTCCCTGGGTTCAACCCCCAGTACACTCTCCAGACACACACATGCATTTCAATTAAGTAAGCCTTTATTGTTGTGAAATTGATAAATTTTTGTGTGGTATATATAAAATACATTGTTATACTACAAAGTTTTAAAATATTACATGGTAATAACAGTGCCTCTTTGGTGCATAGATATTTAATGTTTTTATAAAGTATGAGTTGCTTAGATTGGAAATATGGACATGAATTTATAAATTGTATAAATGAACATTCATCATTAATTACCACATACTTTATTGACAAGCTATAGAAATTTTTATCAGAAATGATCAATTGGTTTTGAGATAAATATGTTTTAATCTCAATTAGATTATTTACTAATGTGCCATAATTATTATATATTTAATACATTTTATTCATCATTATTATATTTCTCAGGAACACAATATTGACACTTCAAAGCCTTGGACAAAGAAAGAATACGTAGTCATTCTGAATTATTCAGTATTTGTCAGATCCATTCTGTATCTTTTTGTGGAAGATTATTTTTTGAGTCAAAATTTCTCTCAAATAAATCTTTGGAAACCCGTTTCTCTTTAGACAAGATAAAAAAAGAATTTCCTCAGAAGTTCACAGCTAGTCCTATTGTATGAGAACAGTACTTCACTAGTATTATCAATTGCTTATCAGGAAACACAATGAACATTTTTCTGTGTCATTTTGACTTTTCTCCAATATTTGATACCGTGTTCACTAAACAGTGGATATTTATTTTGTCAGCTGAGTCCTAGCTGAGAAAGAATTCACTCTTACTCCTTAACATTTGAGTCACCACTTTATTGTAGATTTCTCTCTGTTCTGATTGCTCATTTTCAGTGTTCTGATATTTTTAAATTCTCTTCTATGATCTAAATATTGGAGCTTTCAAAGTTCTATTTTAGTCTACATCTCTTTCTTACGTTCTCTTTTAGCAATCTCATCCATATCCATGACTTTAGTTACTACATATATGCTGATGATCCAAAAATTTTTTTACAGATTTTCACAGCATCTGTCAGAGCTTACACACACACACACACACACACACACATGCACACACAGAAAGAGGGAAAGAGACACAAGAGAGACAGACAGAGAGAGACTACTGTTATTGCGCACTGAAAATTTCTGTTGAATGAGTAACAACTAGTTCAAATTCAATGTACGTGGACCGATCTCCACATCTCCTCCCCCAGAAGAGCCCTTCCATCTTAATATCTTATTCTACTATCTTATTAGAAAGCAAAGCTACTTATGTGGGTGTGTAAAAAAAATCTTTTCTTCCTTTTTTGTAACTCCATCCTATAAATTACTAATTCTTATTTACACTGTTTCTGGTATGGGATAAAAGAATTCTTCTGAAGTCTGTATTTACTTCAAAAAATACTTGACAGTATTTTCCTTAATCATTTTTTCTTGACTTTATTTCACAAACAAACCTTCCCACTGACCACTCCAGCGGATCCAGCCCAAATCTCTGACGACACGGTATTGCTGGTGAGGGAACCAGGCATGGCCTCTATATGCAGGCACACAATCTTCACATTGCAGCATGAATTTTCATTTCACTAGAGGGCTGCCACTTTGTTTCTGATTCAGTTCAGTATCTAAAACAGCTATAGTACTTTTGCTTTTCACTGACTCTTTTTCTGGATTATCTTTAGTTCTACCCCAGGAGTCTTTACATGATTTGGGTCTTTTGGCCACCATTTTTTTTTTTTGTGGGTACCCGGGGGTCGACCTCAGGACCTCGAGTGCCAGCAGGCGCCCATGCCGCTGAGCGATATCACCGGCCCCTTTTTCGTATGTGGGTTCCGGGAGTCGAACTCGGGCCCTCGCGCTTGCCGGGCAGGCGCTTAAGCCGCTGAGCCATCTCACCGGCTTGGCCACCATTTTTATATTCACCTTTAGTTTTGGTGGTGTGAACTCTATGATCTGGCAATCTTTAACTTTCAGTTTTTGTGGGGTTGGTTTTTCTTTTCTTTTTTTTCTGTTTGTCTTGAGAATTCTGATTTCTTCTGTCCTTTGATTCACCTGTTTCTTCATGTAACAAAATTATGGTTTAGTGAATTTCAAAGTTAAGCCTTTGTCACTGACTACAGCAATGCCTAGTTATCTTGTGATCAGTAAGGAAGTGAATCCTGTGTTATTAGATTTCTTGTTTGCTGCTATACGCTTACACAATTCATAACAAGAAAACCACCCATTTGAGTAAAGAATAACCTCTAGGTCGGGAAGTATCAGTTTGAGCCTTTGAGATTATCTGTGTCTCTCTGACCTTCAGTGCTGGAACTCCTGCAACCAGTCAAAGATTACTGATATGCAACTAATTATGCCTGTATTTCTTTTCTTTTAATATGGGTACTGGGGATCTAACTCAGGACCTCGCACTTGCCAGCAGGCACTTGTGCCACTGAGCTATCTCACCAGCCATGCCTGTATTTCTTGACCGACAGGGAAACTTTAACACAGAGGTTACAAAACTCTTTCTTTTCCACATTTTGCTCATAAAACAAAGGTAAATTACCCTTTTTACACTGATCTGTTTATATTTTTAGCTCTTTGTGTGTCTATTTCTTGCTCATTATTGCTCTTTCCTTTTTCCCTTTCAGAGAAGCTCATGTTTATTAATTGGTCAAACCTTTAATAAATTACCTACATTTAACATGGCTAATTCAGACTTGTATTTATTCCCAATATAAAGAAACAGATGCATTTTTTTAAACAGTCGTAGCCTAGAAAATGGAGAGTTTTGACTTTTTACATAAAAACTTTACCTGGTTAAAATAACAATGGCACGGATCCATCTGAATGTGATTTGGAATATGAATATAAATGACATAGGGTTGATTGCTTCTGGGCTATAAAACCTGTATAAAGTTTGAGACATCAGAGGGGTTTGGAGTGCACAACATTTACTCCCTCTTATTTAAAAAAGAGAAAATCTCTATCCAGAAATATTAATAAACCCAGGCATTATGTTAGAAACTAGTTTATTTTATCTATTCATTTATTGACTTTTATTGGTACATGTTTGCAGTATATAATATTTATACTTACTCTAGGGGATTGGTTCATGAACATAACACATTCCAGTTCCCTTCTTTTACCCCTCCTTTCAACCCCTTTTATTTTCCAGCAAGAGATTCATTTATTTATCTTCAAAGAAATGGAGCTGGGCGTGGTGGTGCATACCTGTAATCCCAACACTCAGGAGCCAGAGGCAGGAGGATCATTGTGAGTTCGAGGCCAGCCTGGGCTACATAGTGAGCTCAAGGCCAGTGTGAGCTACACAGTGAGACTCTGTCTCAAAAACCCAAAAAAGAAAAAGAACTTATAAAGTTATTATATATATTATATGTACATTTTGAAAACCAGACTAATAGACCAAAGAATATGTAAAACATGTAAGACAATTATACTAATTCAAGGTGCACTTTTAGATTCAGTGTTTGAAACTAGTTTATATGATAAATACAAGATGTAAATCAAACTAAAATGTGAACCTTTAGCTTGACCTACAATCTAAGTGAACAATTACTAGAAATTACAATTTGTATTATGATATGTGTAAATTCAGTTATAAACTTCTCCAGAGTTCCATAGTTTCCTCTACATTTAAAGACTCTTCCATTCCATTAATATAAAATATTTTATGGATACACTATAAATTTCCTGGTTGTTGTGCTCATGTACTACTACTTAGCAAACCACTCTATGACTTTATCACTAAAAATATCAATCTATTATTTCTGTTTGCTTTGCATTTAGACTGGACTTGGCAGGTGTTTCTAATTATTTAAGACCAGTAAATTATCTACCTATGTATAATATATGTAAATTCTTGAGCAAATTGAGTTTAATTATTTTCTTTTAAAATCAGGCATGCACCTTCGAGGTCATAAAATATAAAATATTTTTAAAAAATAATACAAACTTTACAAAAAATACATTTACTTATTGGAAAGCCTAATTAAATTTACTAAATTTCCCAAACTGATACTTTGGTCAACTTTTTTTGAAGGTTGTGTCCTGTTTTGCTTTTTCCACAAATAGTTTAAAGTTATAAAAATATAAAAATTATGTGTGCAAGTAAATGATATTAATTGATGCCTTCTAAAATAATACACTTTTATGGACTTCAATTGTTGCAGAACGTCATGCAAACTTAATTATTCTACATAAAATACCTAAGTAAAATGTTTCAACAAGCTCATATTAATAATAATTTGTGTGTGTTACTTTTGGTGATATGGTGATATGCATCAGAGTAAGGTAAATTGTTAGATTCAATTAAATATTTTAAGGAATACAAATGAGAAAATATAGGTGACTTTGTGTTTGCCAATGTCTTTTTAAATACAATACTAAAATCGTTATATAGGAAAAATTAAAAATGGTAAAAATCATAACATAAACCTTATTAAAATTAAATTTGAGGACTTTGAAGTTTTCAAATGATCTACAAGTTTGTGTAATTTAGTAATAATATAAATATTCTATAAGTTATTTCTTGGTATAATCACCTCTTTAAAATTTCTCTTTCCGTGGGACCAAAATAAAACCCAAAACCAAAAATTATATACAACATTATGTATACAATATACTTAACTTTTTTTTTTGTGAGTATCAGGGGTCGACCTCAGGACCTCGTGTGTCAGCAGGCGCCCGTGCCGCTGAGCGATATCACCAGCCCTTTTTTCGTATGTGGGATCCAGGAGTCGAACTCGGGCCCTTGCGCTTGCCAGGCAGGCGCATACACCGCTAAGCCATCTCACCGGCCCTATACTTAACTTTTTAAACCAGAAGGGAAAGGACACTGTGCTTTCCCCAAAAAGTAGTCTTTAAACATATATTTATTTTGGTTTTTCATTTGATTTTTAAAATACTTCTCAAAAAAAAAAAAACATTTTTTGTTCAGCTGAAGATACTGGTAAAAGAATTTATAAAATCACAGAATAAATCATTTGCAGACCACCAATATAATAAAAGACTTCAAAATATCAAAAAGATGGACAGAATGGGTTGGAGATATAACAATGCATTTGCCTAGCAAGCACAATGCATTGGATTCCATACACAGAACAAAAGCAAAGCAAATCAAAACAAAATAAAACAACAGGAACACACACTGCAATGGTGTGAGGTTCAATATTATTTGTCATTAGAGAGTTGTTATTTAAAACAATGAAATACTTCTTACCTTAAAATTAATAAAATTTTTAGAATAGATAAGAACAAACAAACAAAAAATATCCGAGAATACCAAATGCTAGCAAGAATACGGGGCAACAGAAATTTTTATTCATTGCTTTTAGGAATATAAAAATGGTTAAGCCACTTTGGAAGGCACTTTGGGAATAAAAAAAAATTGAACAAAACTCTGCACATGGAATAAAATTTATTCTGTGACTCCCAGTAAACATTTTTGATATTGCCATGCTTGTAAAATGTGTGATCAAAAAATACAATGAATGTGGCTGCTCGGGGCCATTCAAGAGAAAGGCAGGGCAGGGGGAGAGTAAAGAATTAAGATGTGTTACATACATTTACCAACTCTCCATGAGGAAAACTATCATTATGTGCTGCAAACATGTGCCACTCGAGAGAGAGAGACAGAGAGAGGGAGAGGCTGGAATCTTCAATATGAAAAACAGCATGTTGAATCTTAGCAACTGTGTGCTGTTTCAACTTGTTCAGTGCGGTCAGCTGGGTGTGAGATATGGTTGAGAGAAGACATGTTTTAAAGTGTACCGGAAGACACTGATTATGAAAAATACATTAACACGAAATTTTGTTAATTTCTTCAGAGTTGTATCATGTTGCTGCTTCAGATTCCAGCTTTTTGCAAAATGTCATCACAGGAGGTAAAACTTGGGGCTATGATTATGATTCTGAGACCAGTGTTCAGAGGTCTCAGTGAAAATTGCCCAGTTTTTCTTGTATGAAATAAAACATGTCAATCAAAATCTAGCATCAAGGTGATGTTGATTGTGGGTTTTGAGCTTAATGGAATTGTGTGAGCTGAGTTGTACCCAAGAACATTATAGTGAACTCTGAATATTATAAGGGCTTATTATGAGTAGAGTGTTTAAGAAACAATGTGGGTAGAAAATGGCCTGTAAAATGTGGAGTTTCATCCTCTATCATGACGATGCTCCATGTAATGCCTCACTTCTGGTATGGCAATTTTAAGTAAATAAAGACATTACCTTGTATTCTCATCCATCTTATTCACTGGATCTGCTGCCTGCTACCTTAAGATTTCTGGCTGTTCCCCAAAGTCAAAATTACCATGGAAGTTAAAATTTTCAAGTCCATTCAGGACATTGGGGTAGCCACAGCTGTGCAACTAAAGATACTCAGGAAAGAGGACTTCCAGAACCACTTCAGAAAGTGGTAGGAACAATGAGACAAAAGTTTTTGAAGCAAGTGGAAATATATTGAAGGGATTGATGGCAAAGTGCATTTTACCATAATTTTTTTTTTGTATGGGGGTCCCAGGAGTCGAACTCAGGACCCCGCTCTTGCCAGGCAGGCGCTTATGCAGCTGAGCTATATCACCGGCCCTGTAATAATTTTTTTAAAAGTTTAAACATTCACTGCGTTTTTTAAATCACACCACAGAAATTGGAATTGGACAAAAGTTTTCATGGGAAATGCACGTAATGGAGAATCCTACAAATACCTGGTCAGTGTCCTTTGAAACAGCTGAGGTCATCAAAAATAAGAAAGGTCAGAGAAATGTTTTACCCAAGATCAGCCAAAGGAAACAGAAATTTACATGGCATCCTAGATGAGATCTTGGATTGTAAAAGGATGTGTAGTTAAAAATCATAGCTATCATAGCTATCTATGGACTTTAATAATAAATCAATAGTTTGATGAATAATAACATATATACAACATCACTATAAGACGTTAAGGGAAAATTGGATGTGGAGTGCTTGGGAACTCTTTGAATTACATCCTCAGTTTTTCCACACATCATCTAAATTCTTCTACATCGTCTATTAAAAAAAGAGAGAACATGTATGGCCATGGAAGGATTACTTAACTAGAAATAGGCTTATTTGTGGAGCTACAAGTGCATGATAATTTGGTTAACGGTCTCCATAGATATTCTTTGTTTCAGTGTGGAGACTGAGTCCAGGGCTGTGCACATGCTAGGCAAGAACTCCACCATTATGCTACATCCTCAGTCCTTTTTCCTGTGTTTTTATGGGAACAGAAGTTTACTTTGGTTAACTGTAATTAGTATAATAATTTTAAATATATAAAAATGTGTATATAAGGTTGTGAATATGTTTTGCTTATTAAAATAGCATTTGCCTTAGATAAAGATGTGATGTTGTGCTAGACTTGATTATATATATATATATATATATATATATATATATATATATATGGAGCAAGTGATTATATGTGTATGATTATATATGTATGAAGAGATACAGTTTGTTATAAAAATTTGAAATTTGTTTGCAAGTAAAGAGTTTGTAAAACAATTAAAAAAGAAATATATTAGATGTTGACAAAAATCAGGTCAATTTTCATGGATTAATCCAAAATATGGAAAAAGACTGGTGAATGACACAAAATGTATGAATTATGTACTAAAATAAAATAAGAATTGTTTCACTGTTAAAATAACAAATATATCTTTGATTATATACTCTATTCTTAATGTGTAAATGCTAGAATATATATTCAGTGATCAGACAGACAAGGTTCTTTATCACATAAATCTCACTTGGAAGCTCATGATTTTGGGTCTTGTCTTTCATTTTACTTCAGTAACTAGCAAATAATTTTATTTTTGCAAAAGATAGAATTCCTACTAACTATAATTACTTGTAGTGTTCACTATGAATATTGCACTCTAAATCAAAGCTGAAACCATTTCTTCTCTTTAGACATTTAAAACTCTGATGCAATTGTGTAATTTCTAAGCAATCTTTTGTATATTGGCATAGTTAAATTAAAAATTAAGAACACAGTTCAGAAGGATAAAACTGTTAGATTTCTCTACTCAGACTGTGTTAGGAATTTTAAGAAAGTTAATTGACACATTTCTTTGTCTCACTTTGTAAAAGAGGTAGTATAAAAATGTATGTATACTTGGCAGCCTCAATTATTTTTTTTTAATTAGGATCAAATCCAGAGACTCTCTACTACTGAGTTACATCCAAAGCCTTTTTTATTTTTTATTTCGAGACAGGATTTTGCTAAGCTGCCCTGGTGGGACATGAACTTATGATTCTCCTGCCTCTATTTCTCTCTGTGCTGGAATTACAGATACTGAGAGCTGTATTAGTTTTAAAACTAAATACTTGGACACATCAAAAGGAAAAATTAAACAGGTTCTTTAAGTTAAATAGATGCAAGTGACAAGTTCAAAATATTTCAGGAGTTGTGTCCTTATCAGAATGGATAAAATAACAATCATGTCCATGCATAAAGAATGTCAATAACTGCCATCAAATTGTTTTACAAAAGCATTTTGCAATCTTTTGTCAATTTGTGACAAGTATAACAAACACTTTAAGAGATGAATTATAAATATCTGGGGATTTGTCAATATCTCACTTTTGGTAATACTTTCTTCTGTCAGGATTATCATTGATTTAATCCTTAAAAACTGATCATTACCTCAGTAGAAGTTTTTACTCTGCATCTTTCTGAAATCTCTGTATATGTCAATATATTAACTAATATCCTTCCATCTCATTATCACCAAGTGGTTCCTTCACTTCTCTCTCATGTATTTAGAGGCTTCTGTGTATGTATTCTGGAAAAAAATCAATAATTACAATATAGGATGCTAGCAGGCTTTTCATGTTAAACTGACATTATCACTATGAAGATAAAGTTTTCATTAAGTAGGACCTCAGGATTTCCAAGCCTTTCTTAGTCTAGTAGCTGACAACTTCATGAATATAGACTCTGAACTACACCATAAAACTCAGAAGAAGAATTAATTCTTGAGGTCAAATAAAATGAATTTACTGAGGTCAAAGTTCTATTTTTCTAATGGATATGGAGAAAAATATTTTCTTCTCTTATCATAACCAACAACTCAACAGGCTGTATGTGTATAAACTCTACCAAAATGTTGTCTTCTTTTCTTTCTTTTTCTTTTCTTTTCTTTTTTTTTACTGAAAGAAGTTTGCTCATGGCGTGGGTTATTAGGCAGGTAGCTTTTGTCATAGGTGCTGAATGAGCTAAAACTTTAGTTCAACTTCCTGGACTCACCACCATAGTTCTGCTGGGAAAAAATTCAAAAACCAAAACTACAAGCTGTTTTGGCCAAGACTATATACACAGAAGAAAAACTTGGAGGACCTAAAGCTTCAGATTTTCCTGGGCTGGGGCTAGAATCAAGAGTGATATAGATACTTCTTCCATTTCTCTGTAGTCAGAGACTTGTATTAATGTATTCTTGTTTAAAATCACACTTCACCATTCAGGGAATATGATATATAAAGTTGTATAAGTATAAGACAATGATATGATAAGAAAACTTAACAATATTAAATCTACAGAGTCAAAATGCTGAACAGGTTGATAGATTTGTCTTATCTATAAAAACACTGAGAGCTATAGTTAAACATGGAACTAACACTCCTTCAAGATACACTTACTATTTATGATCATATGATTGAACTATAATTTCATTAAGAATTCATGTTTTGGATAAGAAATACATTTCACTTATACATTTGATGCTTTCACAAAACCTCCATAGTTTGTGTTCTATAGCTAATGATATACATTTCTTACACGTCAGAATGAATAATCCTTCCTCACACAGTTACCGATTTTTGAAGAATATCCAGTATAAAGATAGCCCCAGATTGATCCATCCTGTAGGCACATTGAGTAGGGATGAATCAGTTATTCTTTTCTGAGTTTTGAATCAGTCAGGATGAGCTTATAATGGAAATGAAATCTATTTCTGGCATATGCATGTGATTGAGTTGAGATTTCAGATGCTTTAGAGTCCTTAAACAGATCCTCACTCTCAAGCTGGGACAAAAAATGCTAAAGACAATTGTGTAGTCGATTCATGTTTTAGAGATGGAACTTAACTTGAAGAAGGGAATAAAATTCAAATTGATGTTGCATGTTGTCAATAACTGGCAAATGTGGGCATAAGATCCCCTGTCCAAGTGTAAATCAAGTAATAAATAAAAATTGAAAACTTCTATGACTTAAGATAAACCATATTAAAAACAGAGGATAAAAAATGTTTCATCATAACTAAAAATAAGATGCAACCATAACTATGAAAGGGTAAATTAGGCCTTGCAAATACTTTCTGAAAGAGTGCATTAACTCTGTAAAACTTCCTTTACTAGACTCTTCTTTATTCATATGCAATCTTCCCTCTCCTCTAAAGAGGTCAACAGCTTCTCTTTAATGTTCCCAGTCTATGTTGTATCTACTTTTTTTTTTTTTTTTTTTTTGTGGGTACCGGGGGGTCGACCTCAGGACCTCACGCGCCAACAGGCACCCGTGCCGCTGAGCGATATCACCGGCCCCTTTTTCGTATGTGGGATCCGGGAGTCGAACTCGGGCCCTCGCGCTTGCAAGGCAGGTGCTTACGCCGCTGAGCCATCTCACCGGCCCTGTTGTATCTACTTTGATTAATATAATCAGCTTTTTGGTGTAAACCCTTTACCTTCTTAGTTTCCCTCCTTAGAGTATTAACTTTTTGAAGATTATACATTCTTGATGTGTGTTGCTGGTGATGGTCATAATGTAGGCTCTGAGTAAGTGCTTGTGTAATGAATTATCTATTTGTAGATTTTTTTGATGGTATATTTTCTTCCTCAGTTTTGTCTTAACTTGTCTCATTTATTCATATGGGACATTTGATGGCTTACTATCACCTTTAAGAGCACTCTCCAATCAGAGCATTATTATGTACATTTTTTTCAAATTGTTTTAACTAAAACTTGGGATGTTTTAAAATAACTGTGTTCATAGGATGGACTGTCTGACAGGTAAACTGTTACTTCATGCCCACTTGAAGTTATAACTGCATGATTAAAACCTACTTTTTTTCCAAGCAAGAATGTTAATTTCGGGCCAGTGAGATGGCTCAGCAGCGTAAGCGCCTGCCTTGCAAGCGCGAGGGCCCGAGTTCGACTCCCGGATCCCACATATGAAAAAAGGGCCGGTGATTTCACTCAGCGGCACGGGTGCCTGTTAGCGCACGAGGTCCTGAGGTCGACCCCCCGGTACCCACCAAAAAAAAAAAAAAAGTTAATTTCTATATAAACCTGTTCACTTGTGTTTCTCAGATAAGAGGACAGGGATTGCATTTGACTTAATTTGTCTAAGCTTGAATACATTTAATTATGCATTTGCAGTTTAATTAGAATCAAGAAGTCAAAGAACATGTAGTATTGTAGGCAACAACAGTACAATGGAGAAATGAATGCTATAATACCCTAGAAAATATTTCACTGGGCATATTCCAGGATGTGTACCTTAAATTGGCACAGTTTGTATTGAAGAATAACAGAAACAAACAACTTTAGTTGCCACTGGAAATTGTTCTCTTCTAAAGCCAGTATTATAGAGAAGTGTGACAAAAATAGCAGCCAAATATTTTCCAAGGAACTCTACAACAGTTAATTATTTATGTACCTCCTAAATAACGATCTATAAAATTTAAAATTATGCACATATCCAAGTAGTTATAAAAGAAGTGACATTGAGTCGTCTAATTAAACCTGTATGCATTTACCTTCTAAGTAGAATACAGAAATTAAACAGCACATCTCTATACTAACAGCAAGGGAAAGTGAGTGTAAGTTTGTTTTTCTCTACTCTGATGAAACGTTATACTTCACCAGTCTGTGTGCCCTTCAGGATTTGCTTTCCATATGTGTTTTTTTCCAGCTGCACTTCCTCCTGATCCCATTCTATTCCCTATCAAACTCTTGTGGACCCAATGTCAGTTTACAAAATTCTACTTATTCCTCAATGATATGTCAAGTATTTGTAACTCAAATTTCAAATAAGCCTATAACCTACATTCAGCTGCAAAGCTATTATCCATATTTTTACTCATTTGGGGGGGGTGTTATATTCTGCTTCTCTTGCTCATTACTGCTCCTGCTATTTGGTAATCGTGCCTCTCACCACCTGTCTGATACTTTCCTCCATCCCACCCACACTGACCCATATTTTCAATTCAGTTCATTTTTCTTGATTTACACATACACACAAACACACTCACACACACACACACACACACACACCCCTTTATATTGATTATTAGACATCTGTCTACCTCCTAAATCTTTTCACCTATTAGTCTCCAGAGCTTCAGTCTGTTAATATTAACTGGTACTTATGTCCCTGCTACACACTAGAGATATAATACCTTTACATTCTTGTATTTCAGTACCCATCAAGAAGGAAGGATTTCCTTCATGGTGCATCTCAAACACCCTGAACAGTGTCTTGCACACTTGACCACAAATCACCGGTTAAATTAATACAAAAATGAATTTATAAATCAGAGGTTTTCATAACAGCAAGTTGTAGAAAACAAAAACTTAGTATGATTGTTTATAATAAATACATCAAATATATAACACATCAAGTTACTGGTATTTTACCTGCAATTTAGTCTTCCCATGCACAGATTACCCTCTAGAATTTTTCTAACATTCTAATATTTTCTAATATTTTAATTTTCTAATTGCAGCATTAGAACTCTAAGATCCTTTTCTGTTCTCTATGACTTGGCACATTGTCTCAGAGATTCACTTTATAATACTGTGGCTGACTAAAATCTTATATAGCTGGAAGATACGTCTTCTCTTTTGTGTTAAGTGGCAATTTGTTCATCTTATATTTTACATATTCATGTGCTTGGAGTTCATCTGGATTCCAGAAATATTACTTTCAAAAATAATAATGGGGAAAATAGAACTAAGTATTTAATGAAACAATTCATTCTGGATGCTTGAAATTTAAAAAATTTAGAGACAAATGATAACTGGGAGTATAATTGCAAACATAAGTGAGACAGTTTGAACTGAAATAAAAACTCTTTGTATATTTAATTTCTTTTTATAAAAATAGGCTCAATGTTCTAAGAAAAGAAATCTGTCATAGAACAAAAATAATGAGGCAAATCGTTTAGTTTCCTTGGATCACCAGCCCATCTGTAGCTGTCACAGTCTGAACCACTTGGTCTTAACTCTGCCAGACTTCAACTCTACGACTTTTTCAAGATGAATCACAATATATAAAGACAAAGTGTCACAATCCCCCATCACTATGAGTATAGGAAGCTCATTGGAATTAGAACTACATTTAAACAGTACATTTTCAGATCTCTTTTTATCACTGACCCTGTCAGTTGCAAATTCATGGGATTTAAATCAACTTTGATGTGGGTAAACTACCCAATCTATAATGATTTCTAAGAAGAATTAGAACCAATCTATATGAAAATGAAAGAGTGAACAAAGCTGGTGATTGGACCCCAGACTTGCACTTTTTATGCCTTTTCAGTTTCTTTCTGTTGTCGACTTTCTTCTGGCCTACTTTTTGTTTTTCCATTTTATGCTTTAAAAATTTAGAAAAGGCAAACCATTCAGACGTACAGAGATCAGCACTTAGAAGCTAATGTAGAAAATCTGCCTCAAAAATCAATGACCTTCTGATTCCAGGTATTATTCTGAAAACTGGGCTAGAAGAGAAGAGGACTGACAAGAGAATATCACCATATAGCAAATAATTTCTGAAAAATAATTAGCAGAATAAATATACCTTATTTTTAAATCTGAAAAATTTTAATGAGTAAACTAAATGCCAACTGACAGAAAGGTAAATACCTAGAGTGAATATGGATAATTATGTGTGCATTTAAAATTCAGATTTGTGAGCTATAAATCATTTATGGTATTGTAAACAGGCTTCATCATTGTCTGAAATTTTATAATCTTTTAAAATAATATTTTAGAATATTTAAAATGCATACTTATTAAATATGTAGTATTTCAAACATAATTTATGAAATATATAATTTCTCATATTTTATTATTCCATTTTAGTGCCATTTTGGAAGATATCTACTTTAAGCCAAGTATGTCACATGCAGTGTTTTACCACCTTGATTTTTTTTTTTAGGAGACGTTCTAAAAATTACACCACAATAAATTATAGGCAAATTTCCCATGGCTTGTTATTTTTCGAAACTGCTAGGGCACTTTTTGTGATTTTTTTTTCTTTTTTTTTTGTGGGTAACGGGGGGGCGACCTCAGGACCTCATGTGCCAGCAGGCTCCCATGCCTCTGAGCGATATCACTGGCCCCTTTTTTGTATGTGGGTTCCGGGAGTCGAACTCGGGCCCTCGCGCTTGCCGGGCAGGCGCTTAAGCCACTGAGCCATCTCACCGGCCCAGATATTTTTGTTTAATGATTGATTCAGACACCTCAAAGAGGAAATCATTAAATAAGAGCTCAAGAGAACAATTTCTGAGTTCTCTCATTCCCTGTATTAGTTTAAATCTTTCATCAATCCCAGAGGCACAAACATCTCCACCATAATGGTGGTCAATCCAGATCGCTGTCATCTTTTTCAGAACATGTTATCTAAAAACACAGAACAACACTCCAATAAATATAGTCCTGAAAGTCCCAATTCTCTTTGCGTAAAAGTTTCTAACTTTCCATGTGAAATAATGCACTCCAAAAAAGAAATATTGAACTATACATCTAACACATTGTGTATAAGATTTATAGAAGAAAATATAAAATTCTGGTGAAAGGAATCAGAGAACTGAATAGAGACATGTGGCATGTTGATGGGTAGGAAGATTCAATACTACCAAGATGTTAGTTCTTCCCAAATTAATCTGAAGTTTCAATATAATCCCAATCAAAATTCCAGCCAAGTTTTGGTGGCTGATGACAAACTGATTCTAAAGTTTATATAGAGGCAAAAAACAAAACAAACAAAACAAAACAAAACAAAACAAAAACAAACCCAAAAACCTGCCACACAATAACTAACACAAAACATTAGCAAACTAATTTTGCTGAAGATTTTTGCACCTATATCCATGAATGGCCCTGGTTTTTGGTTTAGTTGTAATATCTTTTGCTACTTTTGGTATTTGGATTATAATGGCTTCGTAGGAGGAGTTAGAAAGTATTCCCTCTGCTTCTGTCTTCTAAAAGAAGCAGTGGATACATGTTGCAAATTCTTCCTTAATGGATTGGTAGAATACACTGGTGAACAGATTCTACTGGTTTTGGAAATCTATTGATTATTGTTCCGATTGATTTCATAGATTGGTTTTTTGTCTATAAATTTTAATATATTATGGCTTTAAAGAAAGTAGTTGATTTTATATAAATTGTCATATTTTTGAATTTTCATATTGTATTCCTTTATTTCTTTTTTTTAACATTTTGGGGTCTATAGTGATGTCTCCCTTTGCATTTATGATATTATTTTGTGTACTTTCTCTATTTTTCTTAGCTGGTAAAGTCATTCTGTGGTTGTAAAACTAAGAAGAGGGTAGGATAAGCTAGGATATCAACTTAAAAGGGGAGAGAAAAAATATACACACTTTCTAAAGTAAATGTTCTCAGTAAAGGGAAGTTGGGTTTGTACACAGGAAGAAAGCTGTCTAAAGATTAGTAAATTTGAGGAACACATTCAGATGATTTTGTTTAGGTTATACTTCTGATAAACAGAAACTGTTACCCTAAATTGTATATCTCAGAGAGCAAATATAAAAATTCTCTGATTTTGTCTGTTCTCTTTCACATGGTCATTTAAAAATCTTTTTCAGGTTATCTTGTTTTTCACTTACAATTAAAAACGAAGAAGTCACTGAGTGTGGTGGTACACACCTGTAATCCCAGCACTTGGTGAGGACTGCTAAGGCAAGAGAATGACAAGTTTGGTTCCTGCCTGGGAAACTTAATGACACCCTGTCTCAAAAATAAATGAAAAATAAATAAATGAAAATGTCTAGGGATTAACCTCGGTCTGAAGGCCATGAGTTCAATCCTTAGTACTGACAGATGTATAGATGATATAGACACAGATACAGATATAGATATTTCTCATTGCTGGCACAATGAGAAACACTCAAAATTAAAGAAGAAAAGATTTATTTTGACTTATGATTTTTAGGGGATTCAGTCCATGGTCCACTGGAAAGGATGCAGCGGAAAAGTCTGGTGGAGGAAATCTGCTCACATTATGGTGGCCAGGAAGCAGAGAGAAGGGAGCAGCTAGGACATGCTGCCAGCGACCTGCCTTTTCCAAGGAGGCCCCAAATTTTAACAGCACATTGAACTACTGAACTCATTAGTGAATAAAATCACTGATGGATACAGCACCTTCATGACTGAATCACCTTCCACACATGAGAATTTTGGCAGACATTCTAGATCTAAACCGTAGCAGTGAATAAATACAATAAAGAAGTGGTTTGAATAGCTCACGTTGCTAAAGTTGTTTTTCTGTGCAACATTCTGGGTATGTAAGAAAGCAAACTGTCTGGGTATGTGAATGTGGTGGAGCACCTTGATGGAGAGAATGCTTGATATCACAGGTTGATTGCATTTGCCTGTCCTTTTGCTCCCAACTCATAAGTCCAAGTCCTAACCCTTAGTACATCAGAATGTGAATGTACTTGAAGATTATGTCTTTAAAGAGACAGTTAAATTAAAATGAGTTCATTAAGATGGAACCTGACCCAAATGACTGGCATCCTTAAAAGAACAGAAAATGCAGACATAAACATAAATAAAGGGAAGACCAGGTGAAGACAACATGGGCAGGACAGACACAAACCAAAGAAAGAGGCATCAGAGGAACCCAGCCTTACTGACATTTTCACTTTGGACTGTGCCTCGAGAATTATGATAAAATAATTTTCTCATTTCCCTTAAAATGATAATTATATTCCACAAATTAGAAATTATGTAAATAACACTTGCTAATATAAAAGGTGAAGTACAATTAGAAGCCAGTGATTAAAAAAAAATGTTGGCCTAATTGGAAATAGAATCCCTTTAAAAGTAATTCTTGAGTCCAAAGAAAAATATAAATAAAAATTATAGAGTTGTTAGAAAAAAATGTCAGCAGTTTTGGAAAATAGCTTTTAAAAACATGACATAAAGTGCCCACTGCAAGAGTTATAAAAATATCACCAAAGAAACCAAAATAAAGTAAAAAAGTAAAAAATAGTAAAAAACAAAAAATAGAATGTGAAAATATCAATAGATTAGTACAGAAAAATAATTTAAAAACCCCAACTTGTTTTGAAAAAATGAACAGTGACAATCTAATAACTGAAAAAATAGGGGAAAGAAAAATGCTGCGATAATAAATACCCAAGAGGAGATGTGACAAAAAAATAAATTTTTCAAAATAGAAAACTTTATAATGACCATAAGAAACTACTTTTTCAGCTCTGTACAAACAAATTTGAAGCCTGGAGGAAATGGATAATTTTTTAAGAGACAGAATTTTCTAGAACTAATTCAACGGAAGTTTTCTAAGTGACCCAATATTTATATAAGATATAGAAGACACTGTGAAGCAAACTGCCCATAAATAAGCAGATGGCCTTATAATGACTGTAAAAACCATGCTGGGGAAGGTGGCCCAGGCCTGTAATCCTAGCTGCTTGGGAGGCTGTTGCAGGAAGAACCCAATCTCAAGGCTCACCTGGACAACTTAGTAAGACATTGTCTCAGAAAATCAAATGTAGTGCAAACAAACAAACAAACAAACAAACAAAAAAGAAAACATCAGATAATCCCAGTTATCCTAAACAGCCTTAGTGAATGGGAGGAGGATGAAGAGCACACACACACACACACACACACAAACTCCAAATTCTTCAGTGCTTTAAGCTATCTCAGTCACTTCCATTTCTGCTGTCCTGTAAATGATTGATTCTGTACTGCAGATTCTACGAATCCACAACCTATACTTCCCAGACACTTACGTCAAATGAAAGATCTCTAATTTCATTCTACAAATTGAACATGCTCGAGGAAGATCTGATAGAATTAGGAGTAGAAATACGATTTTTATCTTCCTTCTTTTTCTAATGTTTCTGGCTGCAAGAAGACTAATCTCACTGGCTAGTTTAGGTCCTTGCTTTAGTGATAATGTAGCTTAAAATTGTGCGAACGGTATGAGTTGAATGACAATAGCTTTAATTGGAAGGTGAGAGAAGACAGAAAAGAACTCCAGGTTGCGTAGTAGCTGAATTGTACACATTCTAACCAACAGGATCAGACTGGTCCTTTCTCGAAAGAATGGAGATCAGTTTTATGGGGTGCTATGCTTTTCTGGGGTTTGTTCGATCATTATCTCAGTGCTGGTTTTGAAGCTCTGGAGGAATCCTTATGATTCGATAAACAATTCGGCTCCCGTGAGAGGAATCCTCATGACTTGAGGGGCAGTTTGGATCCTCTGGCAGGAATCCTCTTCATTTGGTGCAATCTCAGTCTTGTGAGATACTCTTGGAATCCAGAGTGAGCAGAGGGTTAGGGTAACAGAGACTTCTGGGTGTAAGAATTCTCAGTCTGGAGGAGTGATGAAAAAGGCTGGGTAAATTTAGGGCTAATAAACATCATTTTGCCAATTTTTAGACAGACGTTCCCCTAATCATTACCATGCCAATATGCAGAATCGAGAAAGATTTGACACAGAGTTTTACAAATGAAGGCCAAGCTTTGTTCTATGTTTAGTTACATATAGGGCATCTGTAGGCCAGCAGAAGAGTAAGGGTTAACACAAACTGCTTTTAAATCTCTATTTTAGGAGAAAATACAAATCATGCCTTTAATGAGTTGTGGACTGAGGCCCAGGAATTTGTCCTCTGTTTTTGTAGTGGTCTCTGCCTATATCATGACTAATTCAGTAGCAGCAACATTGCCTTGATAACAATGACAGCTCCAGCTACATAGACAAAAGGCCTGGGAACACAAGTTCCTAACTTTCTGCTTAGCCAGTGCGGTTCCTGGCAAAGACAGCGCTGCCTACCTGACAAAAGAGTGTGAGAGACCCCAGGAGTGCGGGAGCATTGTTTACTGCTTGCAGCAATTTAATTTTCATTTATGCTACCTTCTCTTGAGCTACTCTAGTCTTTCCAAATCATATAACTAATTTATATATAAATTCCTTCTCTATGCAATACATATAGTGTTTTTCTGACTCCCAAATCGATCATAACAAATATATAAGCATAACATTAATATTTAAGCCCAATAATGATTTTGAATAAAGGTAACTGCAGATCAACTTCAATTATGCAAATATTGTTGCAGTTATTTGAAAGTAATATTAACCAATAGATGTAAGAGCACATTAAAATTTATAAAGATAGATTAAGTATGATTTATTTCAGTAATCCACAGATGGAATAAATTGAGAAAAATCTATTAATATAATGAATTCCATAATAGTTATAATGAGAAATAATATTTTCATTTCTGTGAAAAATTCTATGCAAAATTAAATATCTTTAAAAGGTAAATAAGTACTGCACAAAAAATAAATAAAAGAATAATCAATAAGAAAGAAATTGATTGGATATTCCTAAAACAAATGACTCATGTTTTAATAATAGGAAACCATGAACAGTTTTTTAGAGAAAAAGCAAATGAAGTTTATTATTACAGCAGCTTTTAATTTTGTGTGGAAAGTACTAAAAAATAAAACTAGACAAAAGAAAATCATTAGAGTGATTTAAGTTATAAAAGAATGTTAACATTTTCTTAATTTATGAGAGTGTTTAACTGGAATACTTCAAACAATCAAAGAAAAGGAGACAGTAGGGGAGAGAGAAAGTGAGAGTGTGGGAAAAACAGAGGGAGAGAGACAGACAACAAGAGTTGAAATGAAGTTTAGATCTTTTGTTGGATTGACATAATCTTGCATCATAAAGATAATGACAATTTGGTTGAGTAACAGCTAGTTACCCCTGGAGGGCCAAGGTGGAGTATAGCAAATCTCTGTACCTTTTATAAAATTGGCCTTATTCTTTTTGCACTTGACCTTTCAGATGAAAGATTTGAGTATAAATACAAGATGATTTGAGAGAGAGCAAAGCTATAGTTTCTAGGGAGACACATATTTATTTTAGGTACATGAAAAATACATGTAAGTATATACTTATTTTATGTACAGTGCCGAAGAAAGTATTTGAGAACCTGAGAGCTTCAGAGAATGGGAAATAATTAAAACTCTGTCCTCCAAATTGCAAACCAGCCTGTTAAAACACTAAGTAACCATCAGTTATACTTGTTTGTCATCTCTGCCCATGTGCTAAGAGAAAAAAGCATTGTAGACATGGCAGACACTAGAATATTCTAATGCCTCGAATGTCATCCATTGTAGCTCCTGGATTTGGAGATTTGCCCTCTCCCATTGGGGAAACACTCACGGGTCCACTTCAATTTTGTTTCAGTCCAATGCATACAAATTTATATGCATTTCCTGGAACCTACATCTATGTTCGCAGCATGAGGACAAGAAAGGGTGTAACTATTTAGAGACGGCCCATGTGGCTTAACTAACCCAATGTGTTGATGATCCAAGATAGTTTAGCCATAAGCTCTGACCTGAAATAACCTGTTCTCCTCTGGGTTATATATCTGTATGTGGGGGAACAGCAGGCTATAGAATGTCTTTCTATTAGGGATGGGATTGCTTTTGGCCCCTCTTGACTCTGTGTAATTATTGACAATGACACCAAAGGTCAGAAAGTTCATCTACACTGTAAATTGGATTGAATACAAGAGGAGCCTTAGAGTATATTGTAGAGGCCTCAGATATGACTTATTGGCCCCTTCTATGACTTCGTCACAGTTGGCACAGTCTGTGAATTTGAAGGGACCTTTTTTTTTTTTTTGTGGGTGCCGGGGGTTGACCTCAGGACCACACGCGTCAGCAGGCGCCTGTGCCGCTGAGCGACATCACCGGCCCTTTTCTCGTATGTGGGTTCCGGGAGTCGAGCTCAGGACCTCGCACTTGCCAGGCAGGTGCTTATGCTGCTGAGCCATCTCACCGGCCCTGAAGGGACCTTTTTGATCAATAACACAGACTGTCTTATCCTGGTGCTTGGATTCTATTTAATGGCAGTCTTAATTACATATTTGAGCAAGTCTTTGATTAGGTTTCAGCCTCTGCTGGTAAGATTAATCAAAGTGGCTGGCAGTGACATACTCAAATGAAAATTTTTGGTCTGCAGAGAACATGTTGCAGGAAGAAATGGATTTTGGGGAGATACAACCCACCCCAAACCCAGAGTAGTCTTATAAGTTTTTGAGGAGTCCCAAGAAGATAGTGGTAGTCCAGTCCATTTCCCAGGGTTTATAGAGAGCAACCTTCAGGTATGAGGTCATATCTTCCTCTAGAACAAAGAGCAGTTTTGCATCATGTTCATGAGGATTATGTCATGTCATTCTTGTGGGACTGAGGAACAAGGGAAATTGACACAAATATGCTGATATGTGTGTTGCTCACTATGCTGTGAATATCAAAGACCTTTGTTTGGGACTTAGAAGTTTCAAGTCTGCCAGCAGCCACATAGGAGTAATAAGATAAATTAATACTGGTTAAGTGAGATAAGGTCAAATCCCATATTGGACAATAATTTTCATTTTTTAACAGATAAATTTGTTCCTTTTGATTTATTCTGAATGCTAATTAGGAGTTTTTCTTCTCGTCTTATTTTTTACATGTTTTACTTTTTAAGTATAATTTTATGTATTTTTTATTTTTATTTTTATTTATTTATTTATTTATTTTTTGTGCGTACCTGGGATCCAACTCAGGACCTCACGCACCAGCAGGCGCCTGTGCCGCTGAGCGATATCACCAGCCCTTTTTCGTATGTGGGTACCAGGAGTCGAACTCAGGCCCTCGCGCTTGCCAGGCAGGCGCTTATGCCACTGAGCCATCTCACCGGCCTAAGTATAATTTTAAAACTTTCCAAATTTTCATGTATTATTTTTTCATGATTTTTTGTCACCTCCTAATATCTATTGGTCTGAAACGTTATCATTCTATTTTTTTGTTTTGTTTTGTTTTTTGTTTTTTGTGGGTACTGGGGGTAGACCTCAGGACCTCGTGCGCCAGCGGGTGCCCATGCCACTGAGTGAGATCACCAGCCCTTTTCTCGTATGTGGGTTCCGGGAGTCGAACTAGGGCCCTCATGCTTGCCAGGCAGGCGCTTACACCACTGAGCCATCTCACCGGCCCTGTCTTTCTATTTTAATTCTATAGTAAATGCATATATATGAATACACATACACCCATTGCCTCACATGGTGGTATCTCATGGAAATCTGGTACTGCATTCTCATGAAGTTTTTGGTTACAGATTTTCTGTGGAAAATGGTACTATTAACATTCTCTTTATTTCCTCCTTGTCCTGATCAAAACCCACAGGATTCTCTGATGGAGCCCTTTTCTAATGGACGAACTTTTTCCAGTCCAGTCTTTCAATGAGGCTGCAGTCTTTGTGGACTCTTGGCTTTATGACTGTCACTCTCAGCTTGCCTTATGGTCCCAAAGCTTGTTCTCTTTTCTTCCCCACATTTGATTGTTAACCAACAAATCCCCGTGGTCTTGTTGCTGGCCTTCATTTTTAGAGCAGTTCTGGTTTCCTTTTTCACTTGTCACTTCTTTCAGATAACTGTTTATTCCTTGCCCTTGGGGAATCCTACTTTTTCTGTGCACTCAACAATGCATGAGAGATTCATAATTTATGTAGGTCCTAGGTCTTTTGGGGGGGAGCATTTCAAAATGTTGAAGTTACCACATATTTTTTGTCAACATTTTTATTCTAATAACTATACACTCAAAATCTTCTATTTACTAAATTCTTTAACTAAAAAGTGCATAGCTTTTGACAAGTGTTTCTTTTGCATTTCACCAAAATGTTTTAAAATCTTGCTCCAAATAAATGTGAAATAGTTATATATCAGCTTCTTGTATGTAGTGAGACCATGAAGGGTATTTGCATTGGTAGCTGCATATTCCTTGACATGTGCTTTGGTTTTAGTTTTCTTAATATAAAAATTAGTTGAGGGAGTTAAATGAGATGATAAGCTTAAAGATCTAGTTGAATGCAAAGAAAGGTGTTGTAATAGACACATATCATTTTTCTGGCTTCTCTTATGAACACTTATGCTTTCATCTAGGTAACTAATCTTCTGCTATTGCTCAAGACATTAGGTTAATCCTCATTCAAAGGGCTAAGTCCTGACCCACCCAAATCAAGGGAACTTGCCTGCTACATGAATTTGAATTCTGAGTTGAGAAATTTAAAGACAGTGCTCATTTGTCCTCAACGTGGTGCTCTGATGACATTTCTATTCATTGCTGTTCATTCACTTCTCATTCTCATCACTTGGAGGTCTCATCTCATCAGAATTGTTTTGCTTCTTCTTCTTTTTTTTTTTTAATATGGGTACCAGGAGTTGAACTCAGGACCTCGCACTTGCCAGCAGGTGCTTATGCCACTGAGCCATCTCACCACCCCTGTTTTGCTTCTTTGAGTTGCCCCGTATTCTTTCAACAAATTCCATGATTTCTCATATTAAATTGCTCTGATTCTCTTGCAACCAAATATTTTAATAGATGCGTTTGAAATTAACAATAACTTCAATTATAGTCATTCATGTAACAGATATTTGTTTAATGTTTACACATCAGCCACTTTATGGTTTGTTGGAGATTGTGTTTTTACAAGTTTCATAGTCAAGTTTTTCATGCCTTTCTTTACACCTTTCTCCCTAACTTTCTGTGTCTTCCCTTTCAAGTTCTCATTTGAATTACACATTTTCTGGAATTACTCATGTGGTGGGTGGGGTGGAGTTGCTACTTAATTGCCTTTGGAATCCACTCTGGGGATTTGCAAGACACAATTTGGGTGTGTCTGGGTAGTGCATGGAGGTGTACCATGGGGTGCATGTCTCGTCCCTTGCACCTTACTTTCTGGAACTCTTCCCTTGCGCTTTTTCTTGGCCACTATGAATGAAACAGCTTTGGTTCTCCATGTCCTTCTGCCACTTTGTCTCTGCCTTGGGACCAGTGGATCATGGACTGAATCCCCTAAACTATGAGCTACTAAAACTTTCCTCATTTAAATTGTGAGTGTCTGGTATTGTGTTCAGCAACTGGAAAGCTGGTTAACAATAATCAACCTTCTGAAAATCAGAATTCATAGAGGATAGTCTCCTGACTATTCCTTCTCTTCATATCTCACATGGCTACCTGGAGTTTTCATACCCATGGTTCCTTCTTCTACCTATTCTCTGAAACCCACATACAGGGATGGAATCTTTGCTTCCAAAATATTAGCAAGCTGAAAGTCATAATTTTAAAAATATTAAAAAAAAAATTTTTTTTTTTGGTGGTTAGCGGGGGTCAAACTCAAGACCTTGCGCACCAGCAGGCACCCGTGCTGCTGAGCAATATCACTGGCCCCTTTTTTGTATGTGCGTACCGGGAGTCGAACTCAGGATCTCGTGCTTGCCAGGCAGGCGCTTATGCCGCTGAGCCATCTCACCAGCCCAAAATATCTTAAAAATTAATGGTAGATAAAATTTATAGAGATGCAGAATTTTTATGGAATCAAAACATTTTTATAATTATTATAGGTTTTGAGACAAATCATATTCATGACATATTTCCTTCTCCTGAATACACTTTCATGGCATACTTACTTTTCTTTATATAATTTAAATCAAACTTATTTTTAACTGATATAAAAATATGCATATTTATGGGGGTATGTTTTCTTTATGCTCTTCTCTGTCAAGTAGTTGGAATGGTGTGATGTAGTAGCACAGTACCTACTCAAAAGCTCAGTTGTTTCTGGGATAAGGTTCTGCTAAAAGGAAGTAAGAAGTGTGTGTCTCAGAAAAGCTCTGCTCCAAGGATTTAATGTCTTATTTAATCTGCTAGTCTTCTAACATCTTCAGAACTCACTGGAAGCAGGACAGTACAAGGCCAGGGTATCAATGTATGTGTCTGTTTGACTTTTTGACTTCACTTTAATGTGGTCTTAAAGCTACAAGAGTAAATGTTGTCCTAAACATTCTCATGTAGTCACTGCACCTCACAAAGATGGAAGATTTCAGAGATATATGACTCTAAAGATCATGTTTGAAGAAAATATTTAGAGTAATGACTTGTGAATAAGTACATATTATCAGATGCAAGTGTGGTCCTAATTATCTCCTGATCTTTCAAAATTGAACTTTGTTGATTGACCTCTTATCCTGATAATATAGTCAACAGATCTCTAGAGCTCAGCTAAGAGGAGGAAAATTATTCCTTTCTAATTCCCACAGTAAAATGATTTCCCCCCAGTAATCATAATATCAAGATATTTCTGGAGACTAAAGTGTTTGTTGAATTATGCCACATGGAAAATTAAGTTTATGCATTTTTATTGTATCCTGTGCATGTGAGTAGAAATCATTTTATATTATAATTTAATTACATAGAGAAGACATGTTTATAAATTTGTATATGTAAATTTCATGGTGCCTCTTAAAGCAAGAGGAAAATTACTATAGAATAAGAGAAACAAGGCCGCTGAGATGGCTCAGCAGCATAAGTGCTTGCCTGGCAAGCGCGAGGTCCTGAGTTCGACTCCTGGAACCCACATATGAAAAAAGGGCTGGTGATATCGCTCAGTGGCACGGGTGCCTGCTGGCCCATGAGGTCTTGAGTTCAACCTCCGGTACCAAAAAAAAAAAAAAAAAAAAAAAGAATAAGAGAAACAGAAGCATACTTTATCCTTCATACACTGTTTCTTAAGACAGAATAATTCCTTAAGACTTACCGTCTCAATACCCCCGTATTTCTTTCTTTATAAAATTAGACTTTATTTTTCTAGATTTCCAAAGTAATGCCATTCAGAAAAATTAAACATTTCTTTCATTTATTCTTGCCAAGATGTTAATATTCTTCCTGTGAAGCAATCTCTGGAGAGTTAAAAATAGCATTGAAAATCATTTCTACTTTCATCTTGGACTGGTGAGATGCATTCAAAATATGATTATCAAAAAGTGCAGGAGGTGAAATGGAGGTGCTTTATTATTTTTGTAATGGTCAATGAGATTTTAAATTTCATATTACTTATTCCAAATTTATCTTTAGTTTGACATAGATTATAAAAATAAAATTGTCTGGTCCATTGCTTTCTAGCTGTGAGTCTTCTACATTTAGTGAATAATATGTTTGAGATAGGCTCATTTCTGTTGGGTAAAGGTGTCTAATAATTTTAATAAATGCATTTATAAAACCAAATAAATTTTATAAAAGTTTATGAAAAATATTTTATCATAAATATTTGTTTAATAAATATAGGACTTGAACAGAGAAGAATGTACTCTTCATATATTGCATCAGAGTGTAATTTATCTCTCAATACCAAGCAGACAACAGAAAAGACATGGTCTCTGCCTAATCAGAAGAGAAGCAATATCAGTTTTAATACTTCTAGCTTCCTTCAAACCACTGCTGGAAATAGGGCAGAAATTGCCCATTCTTCCACACTAAGGGGTGCATAGCATTAAAGTGATTTATAGATGTGTGCTTGAGGGATCATTACTATGACACTTGACAAAGAAAAGAGCAATATATGGTCAAAGGAATTCAAGGTGGGATTCTGGAACTGACTTTTCTTCCACCTCTTCCTCTTCTTCCTTCTCCCTTTCCTTTTGCTCTATATCTTCTGTAACATATGATATGGTTTCCTTTCAGTTTGTCCATTTTAATCAGTTTCTTCCATGCCATCCTTATCATCATTGTTTTCAGAATCAATGTCAGTGCAGTAATCCACATAGGAAAAAAAAAGAATAGTGATTAACAATTAATTTATGGAAAGCACTAAATTAAATACAAGTTCAAATAGTTTTATTAGCGGGAAATCAAGTAGACAAATGCTTCACGTTTCTACAAATAAAAACGTTTAAAAAGTGTTCCACTAAGAAGAAAAAGAAGTTCTGTTTCTAGAATGTGTGTTTTAACTGTTTTCCTGACCGAGTTGTCTTTCTGTCTTAGGTCACCTCCGTACCTTAACCAGAACGAATTCCTCCCTTTGTGACAGTGCTGAATTGCAGCTCCCTGCCAAGATAGTGTATGTCCCTTCTTTCATCCTCCAGTCCCACTTGGCTAGTAGGATGGGGAGAAAGGAAGAATACTTTGTAATCTGACAGAAGCTTGTCATTTTTCCATGATGATTATCTGTTGTTTTCATTTGCTAACTACCAAGTCTTATATGTTTATTAATTTGCTTGTTACATAGGTCACTATTTTCTTCATAGTACCCAAATCCTGAGATACTCTTTAAAAATATAGAAATCATCTATAATTTATTTAAAATGTTGCTACTTTGAATTGCCTTCCATTTATTGCTCCAGTGTTGCCCTTTCATTAGGCCTACCTGACCACTGTATTGAAATTGTCACGTTACCCCTCCATTTTATATTCCTAATTCCTTTTACTGTTTCATGTTCACATAAAATAGACTTCTTTCCAACATAAGAAATAATACGTATTTTTATTTAATAAATACTTGCATGACACTTATTATGTGTTAGAACTAGTCTCAATTCTTCACTAATATTGGGTAATTAACTTTCCTAGCAATGCATGAAGCAGATAATATTATTGGTTTTATAATTTAGGAACTAGACACAGAGTGTTAAGGAACTTGTGAGTGTCACAGAGCTAGGAAGAGATGGAACTGCAGTTTGAATGGTGGCTGTAAGGTGCTAAAGGCCATCCTGCCAAAGTCTACACTACGCTCCTTTTGTGACATATTGTGTATTTATTGTGCATCTTACCGTCAGGGCAGGGATTTATGTCTGTTTAATTTATTGATATATCAAAGGTGCAAAGAATGGTGCCTGGAACCTCAGGTGCTAAGTTAACACTTGATCTAGAGTTGTGTGTGAGGTAAGGGAGTAGATTACAAAAGAGTTACAGCTTTCCTCAGGGCAGGGAGGGGATGAAGTCAGCACTGCATAGTAATCTCAGAAATAAGATGCTAAGGACAGACACTACATAGGAAAAGGCAGTGCTCTGAAAGGGATTAATATTAGAATATAATCTAAACTAGGGGAGATAAGAGTGTTTCAATAAAAAAAAATAAGCAATGACTTGAATGTTCTAATAGAATTTATCCACATACATTGGAAATAGATGAATTTACCAGAAATACTTTACTTAAAAAATGCCAGATTTAACTAGATGTGCTAAGTCTTGAAGGTGAAACTATGGTAGAATTGAGGAACTGAAATTCTAATAAAATGGAAGTCACTGGTAGAATGTAGGTAGGATTTATATTGCAAAGGACCTTAGAGTTCATGTTAAGATATTCAGATTTTTATTTGAAGATATTGGGAAACAATTAGAATCCTAAGTAGTGAATTAACATAATTGGTTTTCCATTTGGATATCCGAACTTATTTCAAGAAGTAGAATAAAGCCAGTAAGAGAGGAGATAAGGAAAAAAAGTAGAAATACACTCATGTCCAGAAATCTAGTCAAGAGGCTACAGTGGTCCCTCTTGATGCACAGAAGATGTGCTCTAAGACCCATAGCAGATAGTACCAAAGCCTGTGCATATTACTTTTTTTTGTATAAAACATAGCAGTGATAAAGATTAATTTATGGTAGGCACAGTGAGAGATTAACAATAACAATAAAATAGAACAATTAGTTTATTAAGAAAATAAGGGTTACTTGAATACAAGCAGATTGCTGCTAAATGATAAAGGGGCAATGTATACAGCAGCGATATTCTGGACTGGATGATTTGTATCCCAGGGAGGGACTCTATGGAACTGTATAAGATTTTGTACTGATACTTAAAAGAGAATACAGTTTAAACAATTTAAAACTTATGGATGGTTTATTTCTAGGATTGGACATTTAATGATTTTGAACTACAGTTGACTGTGGGAAACTGAAACTACATAAAGAAAAACTTTAGATAAAGGGGGATACTGCGTAATGTTTTAAAGTAGAGTAGTTGTAATGGGAACGAAGATAACTGTATAGATACTCAGAGGTGGAATTTGCTGGGTGCACTTATTTATTGGATGCTGCAGGTGATGAAGGAAAAAGAATACAGGAGGATTTTCTAGATTGTGACTTGAGCAACAGATCTTGCTCCCAGATAAGTATAGGAAAATTAGAAAAAAGGAAGAATTGTTTTAGGAGGTAGATCACAGGTTAATTTGGGCTGTCCAGGTTGGTCACCTTGTGATGTGGATGATGGAACTTCTCAGCTCCTGAAAGCACTTGAGCCAATTACCCATAATACATCAATCTTCTCTCCCTGTCCCTCTCCCTCTCCTCCCCCTCCCCCCATTTCTCTCTTGTTGCAAATACACACACACACACATCCCTAATGTTGCATTAGAAGACTCAAAAGGGGTAACTTGGTCTCAACTTCACTTCTTTTTGAATTTATCTGTTCATATAGACGTCCAATGACTACTAGCAGTCCATTAGTCATCTATATTAGCAATTTAGTAATAACATGGCAATATTGTGGCATCCTTTGCAATTCTGTTAGAAAACTCCTGGAGAGTGCTTTGGATATCTGGAACTATAGTGAGAATAAAAAAGGTGATCAGATCTTGTGGCTGGCCACTTCCATTATGGACCCATCACTGTGTTGGGAGAGAGAAGATGAACACTGACATTTGATGCAATGGATTGCACGGGAAAGAGTTCTTTTTCCCAAGTGAGACTAAAGGGGGTACTCTGGATTTATTCTTCATCATTCACTCCAACTTCCTGTTTGTGGAAACTGAAAAACTAAAATTTTATACTCCAGTGATCTCTTTCAGTGAAATAGATCTTCACATTAGATTCTAGTAAAATGTGGAATAATCAGTTAATAGAAGAAGCCATCTTCCTGCTATTTGGGGGTGTTCCTGCTGGCAAATGTCAGGAAAATGTAAGACTCTTTTTTCCTTTGAAACAACTCTCCACATCCACTCTTTAGCTTCCCTAGTGACAGTTGCTGAGTTCTCTTCCTTTTTTTTGTAGCACAATAAAGTGGTAGCTTCAGAGAGAGTGGCTTCTCCAGCCGTCAGTTCTGTATTGTTCCATGGGCTTCTTGGTGGCCCAATTTAGGACCCAGTTCTTTAGAAAATTAAGTAACTTTTAAGTACCTAGGAACTTTTCTGATTCTGATAGAAATGTGTAAGGAAAGGTGAAGAGATTCTGGGTAGGTAGAACCGGACAGACGCTCATACTATCCCACCATTTGTATCCATATTCCTTCCTCTACTCATACATATTATCTCAAAGACTCTACCATATATGGAAGGCATTTTAGAAATGATGATGACTGTATACAGTCTGAGAACAACTAAATTATTTGATCTAAATTAGATAGAAATGCTGCTATACTTTCCCTTTACAAAATAATCCAATTGGTAAGAGTATATACAAAGATATTATATTTGTGACATTTTCTGAGAGCAGCTGTATAATTCATATCCTTCTTTTGAAATATGGTGAGATAAATGTAAAATGTTGATTTACAAAACAGTATAAATACAATATGTGTCTGTGTGTTGTGTGAAGGTTAAAGTACACTTGCATACATATGATTTCCAAAAGAGCACAATTTGGTAGACTCTAAAGTTCATTACTGTGCATTTTACTTGATTTAGACCACTGAATTGTTAGAATAAATACTCTAGCTTCGCTTATTTTGAAGGCATTTGTGACTTTAATAACTAAGTCAACTGAATGCATTTTGAACTTTAATGTCTCCCTAGAAAAGGTACTAAATACCATTTATTGACATGATAATTACTAGAATGTCAATCATATTCTTCTAATTATACCCAAAAAGCATTTGGTGATGCAACTGAATTTGCTTTAATTATGTTATGAAAAATAGCAACTTAGGATATGATCAATAACCTGAGCTGAATCGCACAAAAAATGTACCTGAGAAAAAGCTGCTTTGGGCATTTTCAGATAATTGTTTTAATCAAACTAATAAAGGTGAAGGGCGCTTTAAAGATCAATCTCTAATATTTCTAAAATAACAGACCCCCATTTCCCCCTCTGGGATGTTAATCTGCAAACAAGTCAAACACAGCGTACAGAATAAGAACTTTTGAAAGCCAATTGGTACAAGAATTTGTATTCAATAATAAACGTGTCACAATCAATCTGCAACAATTTAAGAAAAAATTTAAGTTAAAGTCTTTATTTTATTTAAGATTCTTAATATGAGAAGATATTTCTTCTTCTATTATTTTTCTATGCTACCAGAATATATTTGAAAAATGAAGAAACTGGCCGAGTGCTATCTTTTCTGCAATCCACAGTTCCTAATTTCTGTCCTTTTTTCTTTCTGTATAAAATATGTTGTACTTACATAGAGTTCATGAATTCTTTTTGACTCCCTATCTGTGAAATTGTTATTATATTTTACTCTAGGAGATATGGTATGAAAAGCTCAATACATAAATATTTGGAGTGCCAGTTTTATCAAGATATAATTTATATATCATAAGGTTCATCCTTTACAGTGTACAGTGGAGTGGTTTGCAGTGAACGATGGAGTAGATTTACAAAGCGGTGCATCAGTCACCATGGTCTAATTACAGAACATTTCAGCATCCGCCCCCAAACCCTTACATGTGTGAGCAGTCATTATTTCTCCTCCACCAGACCTGACACCCATGAATGTGTTTTGTACCCCTTTTGATTTACCTATTCTAGATATTTAAATAGAAATGGAATCATATACTGTATGACCTTCCTTCATATGGATTATTTAATTCAGCACCCCTTTTTTTAGGATTCACTCATGTTGTATCTTGAATCGATATTTAATTTCTTTTTATGGCTGAATAGAATTTGATTGTATGAATAAACGGAAATGTTCTGGTTAGTTTATTTCATACCTCTTCTCATCTTTTCCTGAAATTTTTCCTTAATATTTTATTTCCAGATATTTCTCCCATATTGTATATATCATGGATAAATCATCAGTAGCCTGACAAGAATCGCTGGCAGGACATGGTTCTTTTTGTCTTCCCAGACCAATATTACAACTACTGTAGTTATTATTAATGTGTAAAATGTCTTTGAATTTGGTAGGAAGGGTCTTCTTTTTTGGTTATTCTTTTCAGAATTGTCTTCTTGTTTATGTTACTATATATATATTCCTTTTAAATTCAAAATAATTTTATGAATTCTTTCCCCTCTCATTGTATGTTCATTTTGTTTAGAATTTTACTGAGTTTACAGATGAGTTTTGGAAGAGTGCTGCATTTAAAATGTGGCAATTCAACATTTCTAGTCCATTAAAATCATTTATCTCTGGGCTGTTGATATAGCTCAGCGTCATAAGCGCCTGCCTGGCAAGCACGAGGTCCTGAGTTTGACTACCGGTACCTGCATAAAAAAAAAAAAAAATCAATTATCTCCCAAGATTTTTTTTTTTCTTATTTGAATTATTTTGCTGGAAAGGTGTTTTATACTTCTGCTATCTGCTGTCTTAAATAAGCTGTTATATCAGATTACCATACACAAGAGTAATTTAAAAAACAAACATGCATTTCTCACAGTTCTGGAGGCTGGGAGTCCTGAGACCGGGATGCCGGCATGACTGCGTTCCTGAGGTCCTGGTGAAGTCTTCTTCCTGGTTTTCAGGGAGCTGTTTATTAACTGTATCATCACATAGATACAAGGAGGGAGGTGAGAGGAAGATTTTTATCTCTTAAGAGCACTAATTCCATTCATGAAGTATCTACTCTCAAAGTCTAATGATTCCTCCTCCCCACAAGCCCAAACGCCACATACCATCATTTTAGGGATTAGGGCTTCCACATCGAAATTTGGGGAGATAAAAGCATTCATTCATAGCATCTATGGATTATTTATAATTGCTATGCTATTATAAATGTCTCAATTCAAACGGAAAATTTTTAGACACTCCTCTTTTACTGTGTCCAGTTTCTCCAAGGTTATTTACTGCTTTGTGTGCTCCACCTTAGCCTTACGTATGGCTGCCAGTTCTGGACTCACCTTTGAGCCTTTTAGAGGATAATTTCACCACTCCTGGTAAAGAGATTAAATTGCTTTCAGGTTTTACCTTTCACTCTCCTTAATAGATGCAGATGATTTGCCAGTGAGTGCTGGCAGGAATGTACAAACCAAGGCAGGACTGACTCTGGGTCATAATATAAACTCTGAGCTTCTTGTGGGGTTGGGTTGAGCATGTGACCCCTCCTATTGTCATATCATTATTGGGCTTTTTCCACTTTCCTTTCTTTATTCTACCACTCTAGTACCTTATAGATTAGCTCCAGAACAAAATTTATCTGGTCCTGCATTCTGGGATCAAGTTATTCTTCTAAAAATCAACCTGAGAGAAATTCACAGAGTAATATTGACTTTTTAACATTCACATTGCATCCAATAGCAATGTAAAATTCTTCTTAGCTACAACAGTTTGCAAATTTTGTTGGACTACCAGTGCAGAAAGCAATAGGAATAAAAATGATAAGTAACAATACAAAAAGTGATTTTCCTGGCGAAACTGATTAAAGAAGGCTGCGTGTGCACATGTACATGTGCGCACAAACACACACTCACCCCCCCACAACCACATACACATATTAGTCTTTATTTTGTCTGCAGCTCTTATACTCTCACAGTAAAACACGAGCTAAATTATTTTAGTAATATTTGTTGATTAACTCATTCATGCAAAACCTAAATGTGCTCTATTGCTCTTTTTATCATTCTGTACTTAGCTTGGCAGCACGCATGTCAGCCAAATTGAGGTCAGCTCATTCAGTCTCCCTGGTTCCAGCATGGCCTTACCCACATCACCCTCAGCTGGAACTATGTACCCTGCTAAAGGGGATCAATTTTGAGAACATCACACCAGACATTTCAAATTTCAAGGCATGGAATGTGTTCTTATGTGGTTCCTTTGCTGGGCACTGTTTGCTTCCCTCATTTCTGCACTTGGCAATGCTGTTGAAGCAGATAAAAACACTGGCTTGGCTCCTTAGATTAACATCCCTACCCTGACATGGTTGAGGGAGTGATGCAGGGAAAACAAAAAGACATACCACTTTCTTTCAATGCATTTGTTTCAAAAGTCTCTTGGGGGAAGGGGATTGCTAAAAGTTTATATTAGTCCTTGGTAATTGATTTTATTTGTAGATTTCATAAAACTAAGCATGGAAATAGTAATAGCATTTTTATGGCAGTATTTGCATTGTTTGCAGGTGATAGGCAATACTTTTTCTTGCAGTTTAAGGTATTAATATTCATTATAGGAAGGAATATATGTGAAGGCTGAAAAATCAGGCAAGAACATTTAATCCCATACTTTCCTTTTTTATAATGGATGGGTGCCAGTTAGATTATCAGGATAAATTAGATTATGTTGTGGCAAACATATCCCTCAGTGGCTTACAAAAACCAAGTCTTGTTTTAATGTAATCTGTATACCTACTATAGGTAGACTTACCAGATAAAATACTGAACTATAATCATTCTTGAAAACCAGATAACTGAAAAAATAACCTTTTAGTGTAAATTACGTCCCATGCAATATTTGGGATATATTCATTCTTTAAATGCATGTGTTGTTTATTTGAGATTGAAACTTTATAGGTGTGTTGCATTTTTATTGGCTATATCTGAAAATCTTAATTGTAGTCATATGATGAGCACTACCCATTGTTGTCAGTCACTGCCTCAGGCTGGTGAAAACTTCATGTTATCGTGTCCCTCAATTGCAGAGAAAGGCAGTAAAGGAAGGCTTGGTCTGTTTTCAGTGGGGAGGGAACCGTAATTTCAGTTTGAGACTTGCTGTTCAGAGGTTCCAGTGAAACATCCAAGAGGGATACTGAGAAATGGTTTGATAGAGCCATCTGGAATTCAGGAGACAGACTTGCTGACCTCAAGTTGAAGATTCAGTGAAGTCCCTGGATGTTGATTTATGGAAGAGATAGAAAGCAACACTGATGCTTCTTGTCCATAATTCATATGCTCCAAAGCATTTGTTACTTGATGATCCTTTTGGTCACTTATGTTAGGTCATTTTTATATGTTTATTTTATGAATCTATCTCTTGGTCTATCTATCTATATCTATCTATCTATCTCTCATCTAACTAAATTTAATATTAATTTAAAAATAATTCCATTAGGTTTTGCTTTGTTTTGCCTCTTTGGATCCTTCATAAATATTGGTATGTTTGATGAGAATGGATTTAGGAATTGCTGTATTCTTTGGCAAGACACTATGTGTTGTCTTTAAACTTTTATTTCACAGTAATGGAATTAAAATGGAGATACCTGGTGATGTGTCCATGTAAATGGAAAGACATGGTAATGTCTACCCACAAAGAAAACAAGAAATGAAACATATACCTGAGGGAGAGTTAGGTGAGCAGGTAAATAAAGACATGTTGCACATTCAAATATTGATAGCAAAGTTATAATAGAGAAAACTGAAGACAGGAAATAAAACTAATGCCAGAAACCTTGTATGATTATAAGCATGGATTAATCCAGAGAATGACTAAAGAAACCACTTTTTATGGGAAGAAAATAGAACTTTATAAGGGTTGGAAAGAATGCAGGTAATATAGTTTCTATTACTCTGCAAGTGTATGTGGAAAAATTGGACAGATAATTTGTAGTCTGAGAAGAATGGAAGAAAGTTACAAGTATATTTTGTAATGCTGGAGAAAGTAAACTGGTTACCAAAATATAGTCAGATTAACAGGCAATACTAAGAAGGAATCATTAGTATGGAATTACAGTAAAATGCAGCTAGATATATAACTTAGACTTTATCTGTATTATAAAACCAGAAGAAAAAATTTTGAAAAGATCATGTCAGTGGCCTTATTCTATCTTCCAGCCATCTTCCTGAATAATCTTTACTCCTCATTGAATTCAGCTATATTATTTTCCCTCTCCCTGTTTATTCAGGACTCTTAAGGGGCACTGATAAATTTTGACCATAAATAGATGCCTGCAGAACATTCCTGCTCATAGAACCTTTGGTTTGCTCACAGAACATGTAACATTCTATTACTTGTATTAGTGATCACAACCCTGAGTCAAAGTTACACATCTTCACTGTGTCATCTATTTATATTTCATTCCAGTCACACAGTGTAACAGCTGCCTGATATTATTGTGCTCAGGGCTTTAACCTGGATTTTCTGTCTTGCTTTCTTTCTTCCCTTGTCTTTAGACCTAAAGTAGGCTCCAGGATATGCTTGCTGCTTTCTTAGTTCCTAAGCTTTCAATTTTCCTCTTTCAAAGTGCATACGTATAAGGGGGTTGTTTATACATTCCTTTCTCAAATTCAATTTTGGCTTCCTTTAACTATGCCACCACATTATTCTTCTGATGACAGAATCTCATCAGGCTCATACTGGACTAATAAAATAAAAACAAATATGTGAACCTGTATGGTTTGTAAGTACATTGTCTTTGCCAAACAAAGTAGTATGCACTGATTGCCTGAGGAAAGAAGCTTAGAAAGGGGTTGGGACCTTTGTTAATTTACATTTAATTTTAGCCTCAGAGATTCTTAAAGGCAGTAGTTATGCTTGCATGTGAATAGGGATATTTAATCAGTCCCGGCTGTCAAGCTGATAGTAGTGCTTATCAAAAAAATAGAGAAAAAATGTGCTACCAAGTCCATCCTCCTGCCATCAAAAGAGCAACAAATCAGATATGGAAAGCCAAACACTATGATTAAAAAGCTCATCTTCCCCAGGGAGTCTTTCATATATGTATATTTAATATTCAACTTGAGTGTACTACTGTGCAGACAGCTTTTCTCTTGTCTTAGTGGTTTTAATTGTAGAACCTTCTGCATTGAGGAGGGTGATTTGGTGAGTGTTTTGTCTTTTAAGTACCACTATTGGTTAATAGCATTCAAAAACTATTGAACGGAATAGTCATGTGGGAAGAAGATTTTGGATATTTTTTAAATAAGCATCTTACTAGATGTGTTGTGAATTACCACCTAAGATATATAAAACATGTTGATATTTTGTAGAGGAACTTTTGTGTTCAAAATATATCAAAATCCAAATATGTGAATATTTCACAGTCTTCCATCTGCTTCTGTAAACAGACTTGCTAACCACAAGAGGTACCAGAGATACAAGCTGTACCTGGCCTGTTTTTGCTTCCAGTTTGTTCCCATAATTGTGAAGTTCCAGTCACTCACAAAAGACCCCCACTCTTAAAACCATTTAAAGTAACTTCCTATACTAGCTCGGGGTTCAGACTTTGGAGTATGCAGCTCCTCTGAGCCCTCTGATGTAATAAAACTTGGTTCCCTCTGCTTCTCTGAGTTCCACTCGGTTTCCTTTTTTTTTTTTTTTGTGGGTACCAGGGGTCGACCTCAGGACCTCACAAGCCAGCAGGCGCCCGTGCCGCTGAGCGATATCATTGGCCCTTTTCTCATATGTGGGTTCCAGGAGTCAAACTCCGGCCCTCGTGCTTGCCAGGCAGACGCTTATGCCGCTGAGCCAGCTCATCGGCCCTCCACTCAGTTTCTTTGCTTCCTGTAAACCTTTGCTGTAACAATTTCACTCTACTAGTACATATGAATTTTCTCAAGTTGTGTCTTGGTATTAAAGATTTGGCTATGAATAATAACATTTGTGATTTATAACACCTTAGGTGTTTCATTTTTTGCTACACTGCTTTAAAAGTTCTGAATAGAAGAAAAACAGTTTTCACTTGCCTTGGCTCCATGCTATTGAGAGCACACAGCTCTATCTCTGCCTGTGCTTCTCACCAGTCAACATGGAGATTATATGAGCCTCAGGGTCTTTGTCTGACACTCTTCCAAGTCATCAACTGACAACAAAACCTGGCTACCTCAGTTAATCTTTACATATATAAGTGTTAGAAAGATTATTCCTGCCCCCAACAAATTCATTGACCAATATCTAGAATGATCATTTTGTTTCAGTAGTCAGAAACTTCCAGTTATCTAGGGTTACCATTTCTCTTTTGAAGCAATATTCTGGTTATTTTCTTAGGATCTGGAAACAGTAGTACAATTTTTCCTTTGTCAGTAGGTAGGTAAATAGAGAAAGAGAGAGAGGGATGGAAAGGCATAGAAGAATGAGAGATTAGAGAAAGAGAAAGGGGAGACAGACAATTTTAAAGAATTGAATTAACTGATGGGATTGAGGCTGACCATTGAAACTTGGAGCCAAATGAATGAAGTTGCTGTAGAAGTTGGTATAGAAGTCTCTACTCAAAATTCCATAGGGAAGAAGGCTGGCTCATGTAGGTTTCTACTTTTCAGTTTCAAGGATAATTCTACTTCAGGAGATGTCATTTGTTGCTCTTAAAACATGATTGGAGGAGGCCCACCCAGGTTAAGTCTGTTACTTATCTGACTCAAAATTTATTTATTTATGCATATTTACATCTAAAAATTATCTCCACAGCAACATCTAGACTGGTGCCTAACCAAAAATCAGCACCATAGCCTAGCTGTGTAACCATACACAGTTAACTATCAAAAGGACATTTTATTTAAAAATTCCCATTAACCAAATCCAAAATAATGGGAAACATGTATGTGAAAAGGTTTAAGAAACAGAGATCTAGACAAAAAAACAAAATGTCGCTGTCAGCTCATTTTCTTACGAAGTGGTCTAGATTTTTCTAGAAACGAATAAAGAAACCAGGGCCACAAGGGGATATGAAATAAATGAAATGCTATCATTAACAATAGTTACTAGATAAATGAAAAATTTAGCTTGAATGATGGTCAACAAGTAAACTACAAGCCCAAATGTCTTCATAAATGAATTTTACAAACATTTTAAAAGAAAACAAAAATCAATACCACAAAGTCTTTCAAATAATGGAATAGGATAGATGGAGTGTTTTAGAATGCTATTTTAAAAAATATTTTAACTGAAACATAATTATCGTATATTTCAAAACATATATACAATTCACAATAGGCAATCCATTGCAACAAACATCTACTATTTCTTTGTGTTGGAAATATTCAAAACCCTCTCTGCTAGCTTAGTCAAGGATTAGCACTACAACAAAATCAGAGAGGGGAGAACACAGCAAGAAAGTAAGTACTGTATACAATAATCTAATCATTAGCTTAATATGTACACAAATATGTGACTATCTAACAAGGGTAATATTCTCATCAAAGTGGGCTTTATCTCAGGAATGCATTGATCAATCCAAGTAGATCAATCTACATTGGTCCAATCAGTTTAGTTAATTAAACATCATGTAATCAACGGAAAAAGAGATCATAAGAAAATTTCACTAGATAGAGAAAAATATGTAATATAATTTAGTGCTCCTTTGTGGTAAAAACCTTGGAATTGGTAAATTCTCTGAACTTATAGAAGAAAGCGATCTAAAGCCTCCCAATCTATCCCATGTGCTGATGAAAGACTCAAGTGCTTTTCCCCCACACATAGAAAAAAGCAAGATTGTCTACTTTCACAAGTTTAAATCAAATTAAAAAAATATGAATGGAAACAAACACTAATGAAAGGCATAAATCTGTGGAAAGGAAGAAATGAAACTGTATTTGTTTGTAGATCAGGTAATTCTGTATGTAGAAAATCCTGAAAAAAATCTACAAAATTTCTACTTGAACAAATAAGTTCACTTTACAATTACTTAGAATGAAAGGATAATTTGAAAAAATTGGCTATAACAATGTATAATTCTACACTGATTACTTATTTTTGAGAGAAATTTAAGAAGACCTAAATGAATGGAAAGGTATTCTGCATTCACAGATTTAATTATTAGCTATTGTTAAGATAAAATTTCGTCCCAACTTAATCTTTAGATCCAATGCAAACTAAATCAAAATACAGCAGAGCTTTTGTAGATATTACATATTTATTCTAAAATACATTCGAAATAAGAAAAGTGGATAACCCAGCCTGAACAGACTTACAAATGGAAAAGTTTGAGATCTTACTCTGAATACAAGACTTACCATAATGCAAAAAAAAAAAAAAATCATGACAATGCATCACTGATAGACATACTTACCAATCAATGAATCAGAAGAAAGAATTCAGAAATCAAAACACTTATGCATAGCTAAGTGACACTTGGTAACAGTACAAATGTAATCCACCAAAGATGAAGATCCCTTTTAGAAATGGTATATAAAATATATAGTAAATATACACATAATACACAAAATTAATTCAATATATATCAGTAACCTGCATATAAAAAGCTAAGTTTATCATACTTCTAGTAAAAAGGCAATGTGCTGCCAGTGTATTGTATCAAATTAGCTATGACAAAACCTTAGATTTGCAAGGAAAAGTAAAGCATATTGTTGTGTGTGTGTGTGCACGTGTGTGTAAGACTCAAAGTATCGCCCACGATCCTTAGCTGCTGATGTTCATGCCCTTCAGTGACCCTCTCTTCCTGAGTGTGAGGGCATCTTTGATGTGTTTCTAATGAAGAGAATTTGGCAAAGATAATGATCCGTGTGTGATGAGATGTATATGATCATGCTCTGTAGATTGTACTGACTTTCTCACTGGAATCCCCCACTCTGTCACTGGCTTTGAGAAAGCAATCAGCCATGTTAATGAAACCCATGTGTCAAGAAACTGTATGCAGATTTTAAACAGTCAGCAGGTAAATGAGAATGTTAGTCCTAATTCTATAGTGCAACAAATTGTGTGAAAGACTAAAAAACACTGGAATCGGATCGTTCTCCACTGAAATGTTTCAATGTAAGCCCCAAGCCTAGGCTGACACTTCAATCACCCACTATGGAGGATACTCCAAGCTGCACTGATTTCTGAACCACGGAAACCATAAAAAAGTGCCTTGTTTAAAGTTATTAAATTTGTGATGATATTTTGATACAACAAGATGACTAACTGAATTCAGGAAAGGTTTTGATATACTATCCTTTCTGATTGCTCATCCAGACTCAAATTTTTATCTTTTAAGTAAAATATATGTGATGTGATAAAAAATTTGGTGAATGATTAAATTTTAAAAAATTATTATTGTAGATGATGCATTGTATTAATTCCTCTCAAATTTTTCCATTTTGCTTCAAATATACTTACCTCATCATTTTTGTAACCTTCTGAAGCAGATCTGGAAGTTATTTTTAGTGAATGTCTCTAGTTGTGCTGTCCTGGCTGGCCTGATGCCCTGAATCAGATCAAAATTTTTCCCTTTCATGGTCATCTGACTTTAGGAAAGAGGCCAGAAGTCACATGGTATGAAATCTGGTGAATAAGGTGGGTATACACGCCATAGCACTTCTTTTGTACACACCGTAATGCTTTTTAATGATCTTGTCCTTCTATTTGATGGTATTCGGCAATGGCATTCACTGAAATTTTTACCACACTTCATAAAGACACTCACAAAAGTGAACCTCCAGAACTGCTTCAGAAAGTGACAAGAATGTTGGGATAGGTGTGATCAAAGGGAGGATGGATATTTCGAGGAATTGATGACCATCAGAATTTTACTGTAATAAAGTTTTGAAATTTAAAGATTCACTGTCTATTTTGGTCTCACTTAGTAAAAGTGTGTTTTCTTGATTCAGACAAAATGAAGTAAGGAGCCAGCAATAGAAACTCATCTGGAAAATGTAAAGATATTTGAAAATAAATCAATATACTTTAAAATTACTCTTAGGTCAAATTTTTTAAAAAAAATAATGAGACACTAGAACACTTTTAAAAATAAATGATGCAGCCGGTGATATAGCTCAGTGGCACAAGTGTCTGCCTGGCAAGCGCGAGGTTATGAGTTCGGTTCCTGGTACTGACATAAAAAAAAAAAAGATGGTGAATCATAACTTATCAACATTGTGTGGTAAGGTGAAAACTTGTATTAGATAGACATTTATAGCAGTGAGTATTTATTTGAAAAAGAAAATAGGTCTACAGCCAATGATCAAAGCTTCTGTAGTAAGTAGCTAGAAAAAGTACGGTCAAATCTTTAGTATTTAATTATCTAAATTATAAGTTAGTGCGTCCGTCCATCTGTCTACCTACCTATCTTCCCATGTTCAGTCTATCCTTTTGAACAAGGACTACATTGCTGAAAGAACAGTCAAGACAATAGGTCTAGCATTCCCTTTCCTTGGGTTTTCCATTTGTAGTAGGTATGTTTTGTCTTCAAAAGAATAGGGAATATTTGGTTAATTTCAAAGCAGTTGAGTTTTGTTCCTGAACTCTATAGAGACAAAGTATCAGTGAATGTTATTTCATGACGAGCTTTCCTGTAACCGCCCAGGAAGCTTTTCTGCAGTAAATCATGTAAACATCCATTGGTGGTAGGCATTCACCCTGCTTCCTTGGGCTTCTGATTTACTGAACTGTGTCTTTGACAGCACCTTACGAACACCACAGTGAAATCAACACCGCGCTGTCAGACTCACTGGCTAGCAGCATTTGTTCAGCATTGTTATCAATACCATATCAATGTTATGGGAGATTAGAGAGAATGTTTTTTCAGAGCTCTGTGATTTTATACTTTAAATGAATATAAAAATTATAACTGTCTCCAGTCTACCACCCTTTCTTTAACAATCCTAGAGAAAAAAAAAAGTATTATAGTATAAAGGTCAGAATAATTGTCAGGAACCTCTGGATGTCTAATAGATATTTTTAAACAACTTAAATGTTAGTTTAAGTAATCATCTACTGTGATCAAACTTTGGACCTGTTTAATAGTGTTAATCTTACATGCTATTCTAGTAGCTTCTGACATCTCAGAACAGCTATATATTTATTTGGGTTCTGAATGTCTCTTTCTGTGGTCACAATGGATATACTTATTTTGAGCTTTATAAAAGATTATGACCCCCTCCCAAATGTAAGGCATAATTACTGTCTGAAATAAAGCAAATGAATCCATTGTGGTAGGGACACTCCCAATGTGTGTGGGGGGGTACTTTTTACCATGTATGGATGTCAGCCTCTGCGTACCCGTATGTAGTTCTGATGTAACCCTGTAGTATAAATCATACCTAACCAGACTGGAAAATGTTAGTGTATGCCCATGTAAGAGAGAAAAAGACACAAAAACTTTGTAAAAGAGTGCAACACTGCCATATTCGGCACCCAGCCTTTGGATACGAATCTGCTGAGTCAATGCTGGCAAGAAAAAAGCTGCTTCCGGGGCAAAATGCCTCAGTGGCCCATCTTTCTACAGAAAAATCCCTCAGCAGCATGGCTAACACTAAAAGTATAAAGATATTTATATTTATGTTTCTCAATTTCTGGTACATACAGATAAATGTAACATAAGTTGAAAATACTTAGTCAGAAAATGCATTTAATACATATTACCTACCAAATATCAAAGTTCAGCACCATAGTACAGACAGCATCTGTTATTTGCCTTCATGGTCCTGTGGCTGACTGGGACCTGCAGCTCACAGCCACTGTCTAGGATCCTGAGATATTGTACCTCATTTTGCCAGCAGAGGGGATGGAACAAAATTTAAAATTTGAAATACAGTTTCTATTGCGTACATATCACTTTAACAGCATTGTGAAGTCCAAAACTCATAAGTTGAGCCATTATAGATCGTCTGTATTGCATTTTAGTATTAATATCAAGGAGTAAAGTAAAAACAAAAAATGATATTAAAATTTTTAAAATGTGCTTGGGATCTGGACCAAGAAATTCTAGTGAAAGAAATGACCAGAATTAGAAGCTTTGGATGGGAAAGGTAGCATACTTTGTAAAACACAGTATGTGGAAAGTAAAAAAAAAAATAAATAAATAAATTCCCACTAAAAACTGTAAGTTAAAAATGGTGAAACGTTTCTTATTTTGTATTCATTAGCATTTTTCTTCATAATTATTTGTAAAGTAAAAGCAGGAGAAGTTTGAAATGGGAAGAAACATAAAAATTGTGAGAATCAAAAGTTTTCTTACGAACAGAGTGGTAGAAAACATTTGGCTGTGGATTTAAATTCAGGGGAGTTTTAGCTACTTGGTAATGTAACTGAGCCTGTGGTCACTGCGGCCTATTTCCCAAAAAGTCTAGCAACAAATAATGATGAGCAGTGTAGGAGGAAGTAAACTGGCATGTCTTGAGTGCCTTACATAAGGAACACTGATTGCTACTGTTTCATTCTTTTTTTAAATTTTATTTTATTTTTTATGGGTACCGGGGGTTGATCTCAGGACCTCGTGCACCAACAGGCGCCCGTGCCGCTGAGTGATACCACCGGCCCTTTTTTCATATGTGGGTTCTGGGAGTCGAACTCGGGCCCTCGCGCTTGCCAGGCAACCGCTTACACTGCTGAGCCATCCCACCGGCCTCTGTTTCATTCTTTTAAATTGTATTTATAAGTTATTTAACTTGCATAAAGAATTTAATAGGTGGCCAATATCATGGCAATTTTGTGGATAAAGAAAATGAAGAACTGTGAAGATTTAGGGAAACCTTCACATTTTCACATTACACCAATAAAAGTCTGATTTCTTTCCCTAATTTGACTTCAAACTCTAAAATAGTATGCTGAGGTTAATTTCAAGCTGAGGCATTTTATCTGAGACCAATGCTACTATTGTAGTCAGGGTTAGCAAGGGAATAGATTTAAGACAGGACACATAATTTATAGAATTATTTTATAATATTCACCCAAAAAGTAAAATGCAGAAGAATGCAAGAGATCTCTGTCCATGAACTAGAGACCCAAAAAATCCCACTGAGGGCCTAGATTCCATGGCAATGTCCTCTGTGAGCCTAGCTGGAGGCCGAGAGCCCACAGTGTCTCGTGCAAGTCTGTATCAAGGACCTGCACCGGGAGGCCCAAAGGTCAGTGCTGGAAGCTAGAAAGTCTGCACCAGCGGGATGAAGGATCTGTGCCAGTAGGATGGGGGATCTGCACTGGAGCCAGGAAGCAATGCTCAAGGTAAGGACCAGAGCTCCCCTGAAGAGAACCATGGCCATCCTCAGCAACAGTGAGGACCTGAGCTCCTCCGACGATGAGAACAGCAGAGTTCATCTCAGAAAAGCCGGCATGACAAGCTTCTCCAGGAGAATCAACAGCTCACCATTTCCCCCTCTAGTTCTCTTTGTACAGTGTTGGCAACAATCCTCAGGTGGTTCTTCCACACCCAGTATCATGCTGATCCAGTTCAGCTGGATGTTACAAATTGACCATTAGTTAATCCACCACAGCTACCATACACAGATCATTTATTAATTATTCATATAATGTAAAATGATATGGTTTATTTATGATAATTGTTTAATTTTCCTATCATACCCTATGATTTTATTTATAAAAAATTATAAAACATTTATGTAGTGTTTGATGACAGCTTTCCTGGGAAGTTATTTCAAACCCTATCAATTTTTAAAAAATATTTTGGTATCCTGTCTCCGAATATACATAAAAAGGAGCTGGCAATTTCTCTCCATGTGAATGTCCTTGGTTGAATCCCCAGTACAACTGTTGCCAATCAAGTTAGGTTCTTTTGCTCAGGTCAGATGAAAACCATGCATAGACCCAGTACAGCTCTGCTAGCAGTGTTGATGTCATCAGATGATACCAGGTAATGCTGGATGCCAACAGTTGCTGCTGCCAGTCATTGCCATCTGATGCCAGCATATGCAGGACACAGTAGGTTGACTCTATAGGGCACTAGATTACTACTGTTCTTTGTTGGCTTTTTTTCTAGGCCATTGGCACTGTTCTTTGTTGCCTGTTGTTCTTGGTTGGCTGTTGGTCTCTAGAGCTCTTCGGTGTTAGCGGCTCTGTTATTCACTCTGTCCACAATACTCAGGAAAAATCGCAAGTTGATTTACAGGACCTCTGTGCACACAGTACCTGAGCAATAAATCATGAACAGGTTTACAGGATCACCAAAGCCAATCTTTACTTCATCAGGGCCTGTGGTGCAGCACAGGGAAGTTAGGGAACTCTCCTACACCAAAGGAGTGGCTGGGAAGTGCTACTTATGTGGCAGGTTGCAGATCTGTTACACTGAGGGTGAGGGCTGAAACCAGGGAATCCCTCGGAACACTTGCTGTGAATGTTGGCTCTGCAAATAAGGGGCCCAGATCCCTGCTTTCCTGATCTTAGCTACTCCCTGATGCCCTCTCTGTTCTCAAAAATGTAACAACATCAACTGAAGTGGCTGGAGTTGGGAAAGGCACGCTGCCTGCCTGACTGCACTCATGTTGGAGTGGAGAACAGCAGTTTGATAGTCAGGGAGGATACTGAAGCAAACTGTCTCAGTCTAGGGTGCAAAGGGTAGCAAAGGCAAGCAAGGGGGAGCCAAGAGGAGTAAAGGGGAACAAAGAGGAAGAGTGTGCTTGATGCAGGCCAACTCACCCCCACTATAGCCACTTCAGGGAAAAATGAGAGAGACAGGTGCTTCTCTTTTATCTCAGCACTATTAAAAAAAAATGTTCTCTTCGAATGCATTGAGCTTTCGAAAGTAGCTCTGTAAGCAGTTTTCTTTGTGGATTTTAAAAATGCCCAATAATAAATTGATGTGTTTCTTAAATGCATGAAAGGAGAAAAAAGATCGATTATTAAATAAATGCATTTTCCCTGAATATTTTGTTGATTGTAGCATATATGAAGAAAACTGTACAAATTACGAATGTATAACTTGGTAAATTTTCACTACAGGAACACTCTGGTAAAACCAGCACACCAAACAGTAACAGTAACAGAATATTACTATAATCCAAAGCCTGCTTTGGTGTACTCTTTCACCACCTTTCCCAGATGGAGTCTTCTGCATTTTAATGTCTTAGGTGACTGGTGCCTAATTATGAATAATATGTAAATGAAATCAGAATAGCTATTTTTTTGTATCTGATTCCTTTTATTTAATATTGTATTTATGACAACCATATAAGTCTTTATAAATAGTTACAACTTATTCATTTACAATTCATGGTAATACATTGTATGTATCTAACACTCTAATACTGGGTTGTTGCAGGTTTTGCCTACTACAAATAATACTGCTAGCATATATATATGCAAATATGATTATTTTGTTTGGTGGGTGTATAAAAAGGACATTTCTGACTTATAGTTATGCATTTATTCAGCTTTAATAGATATTTTTTCCTAAATATATTTAATTTACTTAGAGCAGAGTATGAGAGTGCCAATTGCTCTATTTTCTCACCAACACATTTTTATTTGGGAATTTTAGAGGATATACTGAAGAGCTGTGATGGTTTTAATTTACAATTACCTGATGTGCTTATAAAATCTGAAAATATTTTCCTATATTAATTTTATTTTTGAATATCCTTTTTATTTATTATTTTTTTTGTGAGTGGGTACTGGGGGGTCAAACTCAGGACCTCGCGTGCCAGCAGGCGCCTGTGCCGCTGAGCAATATCACCGGCTCTTTTTTTGTATGTGGGTACCGGGAGTTGAACTCAGGACCTCACGCAAGCCAGGTAGGCGCTTATGCCGCTGAGCTATCTCACCAGCCCTGAATATCCTTTTTAATGAAGAGACATTTTCTCTGAAATCTCCAATTCTTTTGCCTGGTTTTTTAAAGATTTCTACCTTTTTCATTTTGATTTCTGGAGGTTTTATTTATTCAGGGTACAAAATCTTTGATAGATGTCTATACTGAAAATACCTTCCTTTCTTTGGCTTTAACTCTAAGAATATTGTGCTAGTTTTAAATAATTTTTTTTCTTTCAGAAAAATATTCAGTTTGAAGAAAAGTTGTAAAAACAGTACGGAGGGTGCATATATATTGCTTTATGTTTCAATTTCCTCTAATGTTATTACCATGGTATATTTGTCAAAGCTAAGAAAACAGCACAGTTATTATTAACTGAGTTTCTAACTTTTTGGTGGGGGGAATCTCAGCAGTTTTTCACTTGATGTCCTGTTTCTTTTCCAGGATCCAATCCAGGGTACCACACTGTATATAGTTGTCATGTTCCCTTAGATTCTGGAGATCTATGACACATCTCAGTCTTTCCTTGTTTTTCAGAATTTTGGAAGTTTTGAGTGTTGGTCAGGGATATTCTACAATTGCTTTCAACCGGGCATGTCAAATACTTTTCTCATTATTACACTGAGATTGTAGTAAATTTTTTGGAAAGAACAGCATATAACTGAGGTGGCCATCTTCCTATCTGATCATATCAGGAGGTATAAAATATCCACTTCTTTATAGTGAGGTTAATCATAAAATTGTCTTTTGATGAAATTAAGCCTTAATGTGCATGCAGCCTGGTTTTGCAAATGTGTGTCCTCTTCAAAATATTTGTATATTAAAGATATGAACAATTTCTCCTGTATTTTATTCTAAAAGAATTATTACTTTACATTTCAAATGTTAATATAGAGTCCACCTCAGAAATTCAACCTTCTCTCTAGAGTTATGGAAAGCAGTTTCAAGATTATATGTGAACATTCAATTGATCTAGCAATGATTAATGGAAATAATTGTTTTCCTATTGGTGCTGGAATGTGTACCCATGCAGTCTGTCATATGTGTATGTGTGTCTATTGTCACATTCAATATTACCATTCATATATATAATTTTTATGCTTGCATTAAAGCCATACTTAATTATAGTAGCTTTAAATAAATTATGATACCTGATGATCATACTGCCTTTACTTTTTCTTAACATATTGTATTTTTTAGACCAGTTTTAGTTTTAGAGCAAAATTGATCAGAATGTAGAGATTTTCCACGGTACTTCTGCCTAATCTCTGTACTTTCTATGTCTTTTTATTTATTTTCTTGTAATTGTTAAGCCTGCCTTACTTTTGCTAGTTTGCCTTGTCTACTTTGGTCAAATGCACTTGCATATAAATTTTAAACACTTTATTCTTTCATTAGAGGATTTTAATGAATCACACCAAATGATCTACAAATTTTGAACTGCTCTTCATTCTTAGAATAAAACTAAATTGGTTGCGATAATTTATCCTTTTTATATATAACTAGGTGCAATTTAAAATTTTCCACCTCATTGCATGAGATGGTTTGGTCTGTGCATTAGTCAATTTCCTAGTACAATAATAAAATACCTAAAACTGAGTAATTTATAAAAAGAGGTCCAGTTAGCTCATAGTTTTAGAGCCTGAAAACTTTAACATTAGTACACCATATACATCATTTATCATTTCAACTGCCAATGAGTAGTTGGGGCTTTTTGCTGTATTTATTTTGCTATTTCAAAAAAAGGCTCAAGTCTCCACTTAACATTCTGTGTCTCCTTTTTATAATAATTCAGCTGTTCCTTTGGAATTTAAAAGTGGAGGTAGAATTTATGTGTCTCAGAATGTGCTTATATTCAATGTTATGAACTAACCTCACATGCTTAGGTATCATATGCTGGAAGCCAGTACAAGTATTAGAGTATCACTGTTGTTCTCTACCTTTAACAATACCACGTAATTTGAAATGCAAAATTTGCCAATATTGTGTGTGCTATTGCTTAAATTTTGCATTTCATGATTACTGTTGAGGTAAAATCCACTGATTTGGTCATTGATAAGTATGGATTCCTTGAAAAATGGCTACAGTATTTTGTTTTCAATAATTTTATTTTAAATGTTGTCTAAGATAGTTATCAAAACAGAACATGCATGTTACCTGATAATTTTGAATGATATAATTACATTATAGGAGAAAGTATAGAAAGGATTCATACAGGGTCAGACATAAATATCCCATGCTGTATTCCTAAAATTTATCATCAAAGATATTATGTGGGGAGGTCACTTTTGGCAGTGTATGCATATCTATGTTAAAACTCTTAGACATAAATATAATCTTTGTAGTATCCTTAAAAGTTTCATTCATGAGTACGACACATTGTGTTTTTACCTTGAAGAATATCAAAGGTGATAGATTAACACTATTCTGTTAGTTTTCCAAAGCCTCGGAAGATATGCAGCAGCATTAGAAAATATAGATTTATATTTACAGTTTCATAATTAGGTCTGAAGCCCAGCATGGCATGACTGGATTCTTGGCTTAAGGTCTCCCTGTGCTAATTCTGCGAGGCCATGCGCCCTATCTGAAATTCATCTTCTCCTCACGTTCTTCACATGGTCTCTTCCACCCTCTCGTATTCACGGTACAGTTTTTCTCATGCATTTAAATTTCTTGGACAGTAGCTGGAAATAGATTTTTACTTTTAAAATCTCATGCTTTTAGGTTAGACTCACTTAAATCATTTCTTTTTGGCTGTATAGTGTGACATGATCATGGGGGTGACACCAGGGGATTCTGTCTGTCATAATTATCTAATTCATACCCTTCACAGACATGAAAGCAGTATTCTGAGAAGAATATCTTTGCATATATGAGTCGAAGGAGTCTCACAATGTAATAAAATTAAATGTTTGGTGTAGAGAAGGTACTGTGTTCAAAAATTAAACTTCCTCCCTCATTCCAGACCATTTGATCCATACATTCTATCTAATTACCTCTTGAAAATTAATTAATTTACTTGCTTTCCCAGCATAACCCACATTGCATAACATGGAGTATACAGAAAAAAAATTCATATCATTTTAAATGTTGCTCTACTATAATAGAAACATCAACTATTACAATAGAAACATCAAGTATTAGCTGGTGAGCCTGTTAGCTGGGCTAGTCTACTGAAGCATGATCAGTAGGCCCTGTCTCCACCTACACACAACCTGAGAAAAACTGTTTTAATGAAATCTATGAAGAAAGGTTAAGTTTCCTGCATTGACCAGTACTTAGAAATTAGTAGCTCTGTGCAATAAAAATATAACTCTTAGGACAGATTTCTTGTTGGGTGCAAGTAGTAGGATCTTTAATGTAGGAATACGGTCCAATCTTGCTTCACGTATTTCTCAGGTGGCAACCTACTTTAATAATTTGTAAACACAAAGCATTCTTAATGATTAATAATCAAGAAATCAGTAATTCATAGTTTTAAACCTGAAAACTAAGAACCTATGAAGGTCCTTATAAGTTTCCTTAAAAGCAAGATGTTTACTACTATATTTTGCATGCACATGATTTAATCACATCAAATTTTTAGTTCATTTGGTTTTGTTTCAAATTGCATAGCTTTCTTATTATTGGAATAAAGCTTAATTTAGTGATAATAGATATTAGTTTGCTAATATTTAGTTAAGTAGGAAGAATTGACATCCAAAGGAAGTATAATTTATTCATATGCTATATTTTTTACATTTAAAGACTTATGGATAGCCAATGAAAACATTTAAAAACACTTGCACAATATAAATGCATCCATAATGACAATTATTACAACTGTCATTTTAATTTAATTTTTTCTATTTTAGTGTCTTAGTTATTTTTCTTATTGCTGGGACAAAATACCTGGCACCCAAAGTTAAAGGAGGAAAGGTTTATTTAGCTCACAGTTTGTAGAGGTTTCAGTTCAGCTGGCTCTGAGGCTGGATGGCATGGCAGATAGTCATTGCAGAGAAGAAATACTTCATGGCAGGCAGAAGGCAGCAAAATAAACAAGGGATGGCCACAGCTCTTTCTATTCCTTATATCTTATCCAGGCTACTTAGGGTGAATAGCACTCACGCCTGTAACTCTAGTGGCTTTTATCCTAGCACTGCAGCATGAATCAATTCCAGCCTCACATACTCTAGATGCAGCCACCTCTGAAAAAGCCCCACCTATGAATGCATGAGATTTGGGGGGACATCTAAATGCAAGCCATAACATTTAGCTTTTGGAGGACTTCAGTTAAGATAACAAATTAACTTTCAGGTTGCCAGGGCGATTTCCAAATAACCTGTGCCTGCTTAGATTAATAAATTTATTTATGTTTATGTAAATAATGAACAGAGTGCAAATAAGAACAGAAATAAGAACATGGAAACAGAAGTCATAGAGTGGGAGAAGTTACATGGAAATCATACAAGGGGTGGTCTGAAAGTACATGAATGTTTAAATTTTTTTTTAAATTACAGTAAAAGACATATTGCCATTAATCTCCATCCAAATACTACTCCTCACATTGTCTATATCTGTCCCATCATCCTTGCCATTTTCTGAAGCAGTTCTGGAAGTCCTCTTTCCTGAATGTCTTAGGTATGACAAAAGTACAGTGAATGCTCCTGCTGAGTGCCTTCCAAATGAAGGGCAAGGCCCACAGAAAATATTATGGTGTGTCTTCATCCTCCTTATTCACTGCCTCTGACACCTTATAACTTCTGGCTCTTCCCCAAAGTCAAAATGGCCATAAAAGGTAAACGTTTTGAATCAATTCAGTATATCAAGGCAGGTATGACAACACTTCTTTATTTATTTAAACAGTACACTGAGTGTTTTTATCACACAATGTGTATCTTATAAAAAACATAAGTATTGATGTGTGTACACAATTTGTTTTACTCAATATTAACAAGATAAATAATATCAAAACAAAATATCAAAAAGTGACATTTCTTCGAAGTGTACTCAAAAAATAGCTGGTAAGCACATGAAAAGATGCTCAGAATCATTAAGTGTTAAGAGATACAAATGAAAACAAAGTTTTCGGATGTCTATAACCAAAAAGGCAGACAATAAGAATGGTTGCTTAAGATGTGAAACTGGAATCCTTATATGTTACTCATAGTGTTGTAAGATTTGAAGGCCACCTTGAAAAATACAGGTGGTGTCAAAAAATGTTACACATAAGTCAGCTCAGTGGTGTGGCCTGTAATCCCAGCTACTCTGGAAGGGGAAGTAGGATGATCACAAGTTCAAATCCAACCTTGGCAATTTAGTGAGACTGTCTTAAAAAAAATAAAATAGGACAAAATAAAGTAAAGTAAATAAGAGGTGGGGTATAGTTAAATGGCTCTGGGCTCAATTCATAGTAACACACGTACACACATGCACATGCACATAGAAATATACATTTACCATATGATCTATAAATTCCACTCTTAGACATCTAAGCAAGAAAATTTTAAAAAAATATTTCCTCACAAAGACTTGGAAGTTAATGTTCATAAAAACACTTTTCTCAATGGCCATAACAGAAACAATATAAATATTCATCAGGACAAATTGGGACACCTGTATAGTGGAATAATATTCCACAGAGAAAAGGAAAAAGTGCTAAAACATGATACTGTAACATAAGTGAACTTCTAATATATTTTGCTAAGTGACAGACACCAGGGACACTAAAGAGCTTATGTGAAGAAAGAGTTTGATTATAGATAAATAGGCATTCTGAAAATGTGTTTTATACCACTTTTTGATATGTACTCAATAGCAACTCAACAAGATTGTTCGTGTTTTGTAGGGTCAATTGATCAGAAGCCAGTGAAATTTTATGAGAAAATATCTACAGAATCATATTTTGCCAAATATAACATTCATTCTTACTCTGTTTTTGTGTTTGTCTCAAAAATGTTGAATCAGAAGTCAAGCAGTATGGAAATACTCCCATTGGGAAATTCTTTTCTATTAACTGGAATAATTTAACTAAACCTATAAATATTCTTTTGCAAATAACTGCAATTTTTATAGGTAGTACGATGTAATATAAAGTTCAGTTGTTTCTTCTGTAACTGAATGTGTTGCTTAATATTTATGAGTATCGATCATTATTTTTATATCAAGAGAAACCTGAAGAAGAATCAGTGGAAGAGGAAGAGGAAGAGGAAACGAAAAGGGAGATAAAATTATAGAACCTTCAAAAAAAGAAGACAAAGAGAATAAAAGAAGAGGAAAGAAAAGAAACCCATTAATATACATTGATTACACCTATTCCATTGCAGGAAAAAATAACTTGTTTGAATTTATATAATGGGTTTGAATCTACAAAGTCATTGATGAATACACTACTTGTCTGCCTTAGCGGCAAAATTTAACCTCCCAAGTACCTGAATAAAGTCTACTGCATTCGCTGCAACTTAGCATACAGGCTGCTGTACTGTACCAACCAGAGCGCTTAGAAATTCCTCTAAGCGATCTTCAATTACTTCTTATTTTATAGAGAGACAGACAGACAGACAGTCAAGGAAAAAGGGGCAGACAGGCGCACAGACTCAGGGAGACAGAGACAGAGACAGGATGGGGGAGAGAGAGAGTGTGAGGTCTAAATTATGAAATGTTACCTTCACGTTTTGAAAAAATTTGTGAAAATTCTTTTCCTTTTCTTCCCTTACAGCGCCCCCTTGTGGTAAGCACAGTATCTGTAACTTGTCTCTGGGAAAGCTTTTTAAAGACCTACAATTTAGTGCACATTTATTCCCTACATTCACCTCATATTGTGCAACTTTCAGCAATATTGTTTCATAATTTGTTTTAAAGCATAATTCAGCGTGAAAGAATAGAATGACATAATTTTCTTTCAGGAATATTTACATTTTAAATATATGAATATATTGGGCATGAAAATAGATGTGATGCTTTCCTTACTGAAATATATATATGCACATATATACACACTTATGTATACGTACACACACTAAATAATTACAATTTAGCATTAAATATCTATGGAATGAAAAGTTCCATTGAAGGTGTTAGGGTTGTACAAGGTTTAAATAAAATGTAAGCATAAGTCAGAAATTTTCGTGAAAATAATACAAGACAGATAAAGGAGAAAGGGGGATGGATTTCTTGCAAATGGAGAGGGGTCCAAGAGTTCAAGGTAGAGATATGAGGGGGAGGGGAAAGGGAAATAAGTAGAATAAAGATGCACCATGTTGAGGAACTTAATAACCTAAAGGAATGTAAACATTACATGCCATAAACAAAAGCTAAGATTAATAATATCAAGAAGAATGAAAATAGGGAAAGGGGAATTAAAGGAGGAGAGAAGGAGGCGGGAAGAGAAAAGAGGTGATGAAAAAAGAATAAAATTATATTATGTACACATACCACTCCCCAAGGTGACTGTAAATGGCAGGTACTGCAAACATGGACTGAAAAAAACAAATAAATCAGGAATTTGGGGGCTAGAATTTGCAGTAGCGTAACAGTTTTCCTTAACCTTGTATTCTCTGAGTTGCTAATCAATAGTTTTATAGTTGAACAGACATCAGATGCATCGAACCCACGTTCATCATATAACTTATACAAAAGTTTGGGAAAATCTTCTTCTCGGCAAATATAAAGACTACGAACACCACCACACAGAAAGAAGAATTACACGTTTGTGTTTTATTAAGTAGATCTCTGTCTTTCGGAGTTATTTTGCTTCTTTTCCCCTTTCTCTTTCTAATTGTCCAACCCTGAGCCTTGCTTACAAATGCTAATACCTTTAAATTTATCACGCACAGCTTTAAATTTTAAAGTATTTTTTCAAAGTATTTAAAAATTCAAACAAATGGCTTCTGTGTAAAGAATTTTGATGCTCATCTTGAGAAGCTAGACGATTTGTGAATTTGTTCAATGTATTGCAATTAAGTTTGGTCTCAGCAAGGTCTTAACCCTTATAAAGGCAAACAGGTCCTCATGCAGCTTGCCATCTGAGAATGCAAAAGTGGTGGAACTTGTCCCATGAGAAGGTAGATAGATGTGAAATAGAATAAAATATAAAAATGAAGTATTAAAATGTGTTTCGGAGAATAAATATTTTTTTCGGAGTTTTATTTCAGTTTTGTGTATGTGGATACATACGTATGTGCTATAGGTCTCAATAAAATTGTTTTATTATAGTTCATGTTGAAAACATTTAGGGCCGGGGTTTAGTTCACCAGGCACCGTGCCTGCCTGGCAAGCACGAGGCCCTGAGTTCAATTCCCGGTACAACCCCCCCCACACACAAAAGAAAACAAAAATGAAAACAAAACAACAACAACAAAAGAAAACATTTGGATATTAATACAACATAACGTGACTATATAAGAATCTTTCTCCAGATTATAGAAAAACCAGGATAAAGTTACTTCAATGCTAACATCAAGTCGATATTTTAATGTCTCGGAGACATGCCACGGCAGCTGACAATTTTTATTACACCCTTCAAGATTATTGAAAAATATGTAGTTTCCATTGAATTTTAAATGTATCACTGTTTGATACTATATGTCTTTTCTGTTGCATATAGAAGTTAAGAAAAAAATTATGGGAAAGACCACTTTATTTATAACTATAAATTTACCACATGAATGCCAGTCTTCCTGAAAATTTCAGATCAGCAATTTACATTTCTCAGAACTGTAATATTTTAATCTTTTCTGAAATATGTTCCTATGGTATCCCTTATGTACTTGTAATAACACTCACTGCAATTCAGAGATTTCTCTTAATTCAGCTGAAATATTTTTTTACAAGCTTACTGAATTCTGATTGTCTGACTTTTCATCCAGTTTCTGGTGAAAAATACTCCCTGTCGGGCATTTTATGCTTTCATCTATGAAGTAGTCTAAAATAACAGTTAACCTAAATGGTAATACAGAGTCCTTGAAATCAATGAAGAAACATAAATGTTTTTATTGATTTAGATGATTTTCAAAGTCATTTTATTGTCTTGAATTAGTCAACTGTTTTTCTATCAAGTAAACTATACACTGAAATAAAGTTTTGAAGCAGGGAAGAAAATAATGCTGGAATATGTTTCTAGAGTCTCAGCTAAGATCTGTGAATGAAAGGATAGCGTTCTTGTTAGATCTAATAGGGTAGAAAGAATAGTGCAGATAATGATGAAACATTGAGATTCAAGCAAACTATAAACAGATATTTGTATAATATAAATGTGCTATTCAACAGACACTACACCAAAATGAAGAGTTTATCTCATTAGGATTACTATTTAAAGTGATGTTTTGTTATGAATGTTAGCTACCAGAAGTTAAAGATACCCAGACCAAATATCAATTTTATGTTAGTTACGTGAAAAGAGGATCACATTAACAGAACAGGGGTAGCACTAGCTACTCCAATCTATGCGTGATTGTGGCAATTTAACTCCTCTATAACAAAATAGTGTCTTATTTTCATGGTTCCTTTTCTCTAATCATTTCTCTTTACATAGAAATCATTTTAAAATTTTTGTTGGCTTTTATCAGTGTGAATTGGCTCACGTAAACAGAATATTTTTCAACAACCAAGTTGATTTAAGTGCAGATAAAAAGAATTCCCAGTTAAAATCTGCTAATTTGAGCAAGGCAAATAAGCAGCACAGATAAAATCTAAACTCTGTTCTCAGTAAATTTAGTGATTCTATTTTAATATTTAGATCTTTCATCCATTTTGACTTTGGTTCAGTGCATGGTGATAGACACGGGTCTAGTTTTAGTCTTTGGAATGCAGAGTGCCAGTTTTTCCAGCACCATTCATTAAAGAGGCTGTCTTTCTTCCAGAGAACATGTTTGGCCCCTTTGTCAAAGATAAGGTGGCTGAGTGTGTTTGTAGTTGTGTCTGCGTCTTCTAATCTGTTCCACTGACACTCAGGTCTGTTTTTTGCCAGTACCATGCTGATTTTATCACAGTAACTTTGTAGTATAATTTCAACTCAGGGATTGTGATGCCTCCTGCCTTGACTTTGTTGCCCAGAATTGCTTTTGCTATTCTAGGTCTCTTCTGATTCCAAATGAGTTTTAGGAATGTTTTCTCTAGTTCTGTGAGGTATGCTAATGGTATTTTGATCATGATTGCTTAAATCTGTACAATTTTGTGAGTATGGCCATTTTCATTATGCTGCTTCTTCCTATCCAAGAGCAAGGGATATCTTTCCATCTTCTGATATCCTCTTCAATCTCCTTTTCAGAGTACTGTAATTTTCAATGTGTAGATCTTTTACTTCCTTTGTTAGGTTGATTCCTAAATATTTCATTTTTTTAGATGCTATTGTGAAGGGTGATGTTTCCCTAATTTCTCTCTTAGTGAGTTTGCTGTTTGTGTATAGGAATGTTATTGATTTTCGGGTATTGACATTGTATCCAGCTATGCTACTGAATTTGGTCATTAATTCTAGAAGTCTTTTGGTGGAGTTTTCGGGATCTTCTATATAGAGTATCATGTCATCTGCTAATAATGATGATTTAACTTCTTCCTTTCTTATCTTTATTCCTTTTATGTCTTTCTCTTGTCTAATTGCTATGGCTAATGTTTCCAGAACTATAGTGAATAAGAGTAGTGATAGTAGACATCCTTGTCTTGTTCCTGATTTTAGAGTGAAAGCTTTCAGTTTTTGACCATTTAGTATGATGTTGTCTGTTAGCTTGTCATAGATGGCATTTATCAGATTGAGATTAAGGCTATCTATTCTGATTTTCTGTAGGGTTTTTATCATGAATGTGTGTTGAACTTTGACAAAGTTTTTCCTGCATCTATTGAGATGATCATGTGATTTTTGTCTTCGGTTCTGTTAATATGATGTATTACATTTATTGATTTGCACATGTTGAACCATCCCTGCATCCCTGGGATGAATCCTACTTGGTCATGATGCATAATCTTCTTGATGATTTGCTGCATTCTGTTTGCCAGTATCTTATTAAGGATTTTGGCATCTGTGTTCGTTAGGGAGATTGGGCTGTAGTTTTCTTTTTTGGTTGCATTCTTCTCTGGCTTTGGAATCAAGGTAATACTTGCTCCCAGGAAAGATTTTGGAAGTACTTCTTCCCTTTCAATTTCTGTAAAGAGTTTCAGCATAGTGGCATTAGTTCTCTAAATTTCTTGTAGAACTCAACAGTGAATCCTTCAGGGCCTGGGCTTTTCTTTGTTGGTAAATTTTTATTACATTTTGAATTCTGTTGGCCGATATCAGGTTATTTAGAAGTTTTATAACTTCTTGATTTAGTTTTGGCACTTTGATTGTATCTAGGAATCTCTCCATTTCTTCTGTGTTTTCCATCTTATTAGAATATAGATTCTGATAGTGGATATTTATGATCCCCTGATTTTCTGTGGGATCCATTGTGATTTCCCCCGTTTCATTCCTAATTACTTGAATTTGTCTTTTTTCTTTCCTCTTTTTGATGAGATTGCCTAATGGTTTATCAATTTTATTTATTCTTTCAAAGAACCAACTTTTTGATTCATCAATTCTTTGTATTGTTTTCTTAGTCTCTATTACATTGATTTCTGCACTCATCTTTATAATTTCCTCCCTTGAACAAGTTCTTCTTTTTCTAGAAGTTTGAGGTTCAACGTTTGGTTGTTTATTTGAGCTAATTTTGTTTTCCTGATGTGTGAGTTCATTGCTATAAATTTCCCTTATATTACTGCTTTCATTGTGTCCCATAAGTTTCAGTATGTTGCATCAGTATTATTGTTTAATGGTTTATACTGTTTAATTTTGTCTTTAATTTCCTCTGTGACCCATTGGTTGTTCAGAGGGTGTTGTTGTTGTTTAGTTTCCATGTGTTAATGTAGTTTTTGTGATTTCCTTTGTCATTGATTTCCAGTTTTGTTGCACTCTGGTCAGATAGTATGCATGGGATGATTTCAGTTCCTCTACTATTTCTTAAACATGTTTTGTCAGCTAATATATGGTCTATTTTGGAGAACGTCTGATTTACAGCTGAGAAAAATGTGTGTTCTGATGTTTTGGGGTGGAATACTCTGTAGACATCTACCAAGTCCATTTGTTCACAGGCTTGGTTTACTTCTAATATTTCTTTGTTGATTTTTTGTCTAGTTGACCTATCTATTTGTGCAAGTGGGGTATTAAGGTCCCCCACTACAATGGTGTTAGTGTTTATTTGGTTAGGTAGAAATCTTGAAGAGATAGGTGTAGGCAGAGACTTCATGAACAAAACCGAGACAGCAAGTGAAATATTACAAAGAATCAACAAATGGGATCTCACCTTATTAAAAAGCTTTTGCACAACAAAAGAAATCACCAACAGAGTGAAAAGACAACTCACAGAGTGGGAAAAATTATAGCCAGTTGTCTCTCAGACAAAGGACTCTATCTAGAACATATAAAGAATTGAAAAATATCAGACCTCCCAAATTCAAAGACCCAATCCAAAAATGGGCATCTGAGATGAATACACACTTCTCAGCTGAAGAAATACAAATGGCAAATAAATACATGAAAAAAATGTTCAATATCATTAGTCATTCGAGAGATGCACATTAAAATAACACTGAAATTTCATCTCACCCCAGAAAGAATGGCTACCATCAAAAAATCAACTGATAACAAATGCTGGAGGTGGTGTGGGGAAAAAGGAACACTTCTCCACTGTTGGTGAGAGTGTAGACTGGTGCAGCCACTTTGGAAATTAGCGTGGAGATCCCTTAAAAAGCTAGGGTTAGATGTCCCACTCTACCCATCTATTCCCCTTCTGGGTATCTTTCCAGAAGAAATGAAACATCATACCACAGCGATGTAGGTGCACCCATGTTTATAGCAGGACAATTTTAATAGCTAAATCTTGAAAACAATCCAAATGCCCATCAACCGAGGAGTGGATAAAAAAGATGTGGTCTTTTTATATAATAGAATACTACTCAGCAAAAACGAAAGATAAACTTGAGACTTTTATAGGTAAATGGATTCAGCTCGAGACCATACTCATAAATGAAATAAATCAGATCCATATGTGAAATATCGTATTGGCTCACTAGTGTGAGAACCTGAAAAAGTAAATAATATCCAAAATGTACAATAGATATTGTGAAATGGGAAGAAACTTTTCAAAAGAAAAGACAAACTGTGATGAGGGAAAGGGGAAAGGAAGAAGGGAAAAATATATTTATACACAAGATAGTTAAGATACTTACACAGCTAGTTTCTCTTGATTCATCAAAAAGAAAGGTTTGTGCTATTATTTGTTGGACAAGATATCATGCCTATTATCTTGTACTCTGCATAACCACTACAAAGATGACATTACACAATATATTAATTATTGTAACTCTCCTACTAACCTGTTTAAAAACTCTGTTTTATTGTTATTTTATTTTTTTCTACTTAAAATAAAAAATAATAATGAACTTAAAAAAAATAAAGTGTTTTCCCAAAAAATCAATTATCAGCATAATCTACCAAAGGCATTCTTTGTAAATATTTAACACAGGTCTACCCTATTCATGTAAATATCAGGGTGACCAAATTGAAAAATCATACAAATATAGTGGCACTTCCATTTAATTATGCATGATTTCATTTTCTAGAAGGTAATTGTTTTGTGCCGAATATTTATGGAGCTCTAATCCCCAGTGTGATAGTATTGGAGACAGTCAGGTAATTAGGTTAGTTCCTTTACAAGACAGGCCAGAAAGCAAGATCTTCCTCTCTCTGCCATGTGACCAAACAAGGACAAGTCAACAATCTGCATTTTAAAAGAGGGCCTTCAACACAGATGACCAGGCAGGCACCCTGAATGTAGACTCCCACACTCCAGTTCTGTGAGAAATAAATTTCTGTTGTTCATAAACCACTCGGTCTATGTTACTTTATTATGACAGCCCAAATGATATATTATTATACCCTAGAACTCAAGGTTGGTTCCTAAGTTTACAATGATTAATTCAACAAAGGAGTAAATTATTGGATAAGAATATATGCAAGACAGAACTTGTGTGCTGTAGAATAGGTCACCAATAATATTCCTAAGAAAAATAGCAGACAGATCACGCTTCATTTTAATACATTTCCTAATCTATGTTTAGATATCAATTGTTTTTCCTCTTTGTGGGTCACAATTACATTTAGTAAAATATACTGGATTCTGTTACCTTTAGCTTTCATCCTGAAGGTGAATCCTTCTTGTTGTTTAATCTCAGACCCCTGTGATATTCTTTCCATGGTCCTGCTGTGGTTGGATGGAGTACTCCAGGGACTCCAGTGGAAGTGTCGATTAGATCCAATAGGACAATGAGGTCCAAAGTGTCCTATAACTGATTTTCTGCACTTCTGTCGTGCCAGTTACTTACATCAAAGTGTTAACTTTTTAATTGCAATTGGGATATGTGTATTTCTCCTTTGTTTTCTGTCAGTGTTTTCTTCATATATTTGAAGCTCTGCTAGGTACATGTGCATTTAGGGTTATTATGGCTTCTTGCAAAATTGACCTCTTTCATTAGGACATGCTCCTCTTTATCACTGGTGACAGTGCCTGTTTTGGAACATTTTTCCTTTATGATGAAGTCATAACAAAATTCTCAATTTTAGCACTCATATATATTTTCAGCTGAGTTATTTTAGATTATTTGTGTATTTATATTTAATGTATATTTTAGTAACCAGAATATAGCCTGGATTCTTAAACTTTTCTAATTTGCCTGGTAATTTATTCTTTGACTGAATGGCATGGGTCTTTCAACTAAGTTCTTTTCAAAATTATCTTGAAAATTCTATTTGCATTACAAGTGTTATTTTATATATTCATGCTATATATATAAAGTGGCATTATTATAATTGGTAGATAGATTCATTAACAAAAAATATAAATTGTAGATCTTAGTTATGAATGATAGGTCCATAAGGGGAATAATATATAACATTAAATTGTATACAGTAAAAGCAAATTTGGGCTGTAAACAAGAACAAAAAGAAGAAATGAGATACAAAAAGTAGATATTGCTAATTTATTTTTATAAGTTTACATTAAAAATAATCTAAAGGGATCAATTAGAAAACAATGAATGTTAAATATAATTTCAATATGTAGGTGTATGCATTCAACAAAAAAACCCCTAAAAATACAGAAGTTCAAAGAAAAAGAATTTAAAAATTGAATGAAAATATTAATCAAAAGAAAGCTAAACTGACTATACTCATAGACCAAATAACAATAAAATCAGGAACAAAAAATAAAAAGGGACACTCTGGAATGACAAGGTTTGTTCATTAAAGAGGGATAACAAACCTATATATCTCGACATCTAACAAAATACAGATATCAAAGACTAACATGACTGAGAAGAGAGTTAGGCACATCCCTACAGTAGTTGGATACTTCAGTTACTCTCATCAATCTGCTAACATCTGGTTTGGTACCGAGAGCTCTTCCTCTGTAGCATTTTCTGCCTGCAATTCCACTCACATAAAGAATCCTTACTTTCCCATCACTGAGACAGTAACCGTAACTGACACCCACAAATCTAAGAAGGAAAGGTTTATTTTGGCTCAGTTTGTAGAGGTTTCAGTCCGTAGTTGGTAGGCTCCAAGGCAGGGTGGCAGGGCAGAGGAGAAATAGCTCATGACAGGGCAGTGGAAAGCAGAGAGCGAATGGAGGAACAGGGAAGATATGAGAACTTCAGGGCCACATCCTCAGTGACCCACCTCTTCCACCTAGATCCCATCTCGCAACAGCAAGTCAGCTAGAAACATTTCAGTGGAGTAATCCACAGATGATTATTATGGCCCCGTGATTCAACCACCTCCTAAGAGCCCCACATATGAGCACATGAGATACAAACCAAGAAAACAAGAAGATGGCACCATCATGGCAAAATAAACAGGTTAATTTAAGTCTAACTTCCTCTTGGGCTCTCAAACTTGATAACGTTGCCATGAAAAAGGTCCCCACTGCAAATACCAGAAAATGTGGATTTCAGCCTTTGTGAATGAAGAAATTTGAAATTATTAGCAGTTTGCAACTTCTTTTTCTTTCTTCTTAAGTATATTCAACGACAGAAAAAAGTTAAGAGTGGGAAGAAAACACATTGAAGAAAAAGATCCACAGTTTTGTCCATTTGGAAAGAGAAACTTAAACAAAATTACACTGAAGAACACAAAAAGACATTAATTGGCTTTTGTGCTATTACCACATCAGTTCTGAATTAAGTATAACATCTGTTTAAATGCACTAAATATCAAATATTCATGGTCCTAATCAATACTAGGACTCACATTACAGTTACAGTTTGGTATCTCATTAAACTTGAGCAGAATCATTTTAAGGCAGTTACTGAGTATAAGATAAAAGACAAATGCATATTACTTATCTTAATCCATTGGAGTATTCCCTTACTAATGATCACAGCCTCCATGGACCTACTTTTATGACAATCCCATAATTGTCCTGGATGTTCTGACACAAAGCGTAAAAATCTAAAATTAAATTTCATTTTTATTATACTTGAAATTGTCTTGACAAAATGGAACTCTACTGATTGTACAACTTACTACCTCTCTGCTGCTAAAATAGGTAGTAGAATCAAAGCACATTAAAACAGGGCCTTTGAAGATTGAAAGATATTATATAACTCCTTATTACCAGTCAGGTTAATATCCTTAATGCTTGCCCATTCCTTTGCTTATATAGCTCAAACGGTCCACCTCTTAAACCTGGAGAATTGTGCTTCACAATGAATTACAGTGGTACCTCAGTTCATGAACTTAATTCTTCCCCCAATTCTGGTCACAAACTGAATTGGATAAGAACTGAATCAAATTTCCTCATAAGATCAACATTGAACCTACTATTGAATTTGATTCTGTTCTCCATCCAATTTGGTTTGTGACCAGAAACGTGAAAAATATTGTTTGTGAACTGAGGTACCACTGTACTATAATCTGAATGTTGTGCCCCATTCATTAAGACTCCAAACCCAACATTATTGAAGATATTGATCCCATACAAGCAGCAACAGCTAAAGATTTTCCTATTAGAGATCTGGCTTACAAATTTCATTCAGTGCCTATTTTACCAGGCTCTCTGCCTAGGTATGCCTTCACCGCCAAATAGACAAAATGTATCTCTATCTGCCTATGCACTGCAGTAGTTCAACAGCTGTGTCAAGACACAGTACTTGCAGACAAGATTTTAACTCCATCTACGTTTTCCTAGGAGCACACACATGCTGTTATGTTGATGTTACTTGCCTCTGAGGAGATTCATCTGACATACTCATTAAGGGCATACAAATATAAGGAGTTTACAAAAAATAAAGAGCTATCGGCTCACACATGGTACAAAATCCCATCACCTCGGTTAAATTACTGAAAATTACTTAATGAATTGAGTGTCACTCTGTGCTAGATATCATTAATAGCTATAACTTGCTCTCCATTTCTTTTAGACCTTTGTACTTTAAGTTGCAAATCAGCCCATATTAAAGGGGATTTCTCCAGCTAAAGACTCTAGAATCTGTACAAATACCATGAAGTTTACATTAATGCCCTTTGGTGTCCATTGTGGGGAGTTTGGAAGCCTAATCTAATGTTTCCTGAACTACCCATGATGGCTGTGATGTATTCGTAAGCTTTTAGTGCAAAAAATACTGCCCTTCTCTGCTTCATACTATATGTCATTAGAGCTGCAATGTTTGGATTTATTATGGGCTTTCCTGGAAGTAAAACCTTTCATAGGTTCTAAATCTGTTGCCCTGTATACACTGCTGTCCATCATGACATGGGCCAGGAAATAGCATCCCATTAGCCCAGTAGAGCAATTGAGGTCTCCATGCTACAGGATGGATCCAAAAATGGGCCTTTGGGCAGAGCCTACCTACAGGAGGGGTTGGCCGCACCTGTTCTTAGAACCTTGCCATATGCCATGGAGCTGGAGGAGGCCAATACTCTTCTACTTCCAATGGCTACCTCCCCAACAGAAATCCCTTTGAGATAAGCTGTGTGAACAGCAATGGTTCAATATATGCAAATCAATAAATGTAATACATCATATTAACAGGCTCAAGGACAAAAACTATATGATCATCTCAATAGATGCAGACAAAGCATTTGACAAAGTCCAACACCCAAACATGATAAAAACCCTACAGAAAATCAGACTAGATGGTTTTATCTCAATCTGATAAAAGACATCTATGACAAACCAACAGGCAACATCATACTTAATGGACAAAAACTGAAAGCTTTCACTTTAAAGTCAGGAACAAGACAAGGATGTCCACTATCACCACTCCTATTCAATATAGTTCTGGAAACATTAGCCAGAGCATTAAACAAGAGAAAGACATAAAAGGAATAAGGACAGGAAAGGAAGAAGTTAAATTATCATTATTCACAGATAACATGATACTCTACACAGAAGACCCCAAAAACTCTACCAAAAGACTTCTAGATTTAATAACTAAATTCAGTTGTGTAGCTAGATACAAAGTCAACCCTCAAAATTCCATAGCATTCCTCTACACAAACAGCAAATTCCCTGAGAGAGAAATTAGAGAAACTACACTGTTCACAGTAGCATCCAAAAAAGTGAAACACTAAGGAATTAATCTAAGAAAGGAAGTAAAAGATCTATATATTGAAAATTACAGTACTCTGAAAAAGGTGATCAAAAAATGGAAAGAGGGCTGGTGAGATAGCTCAGTGGCATAAGCGCCTGCCTGGCAAGCGCAAAGTCCTGGGTTCGACTCCCGATACCCCCATACGAAAAAAAGGGCCGGTGATATTACTCAGCAGCACAGGCGCCTGCTGGTAGGTGCGTGAGGTCCTCAGTTTGACCCCTGGTACCCACAAAAAAAAAAAAAAAAAGAAAGTGGAAAGATATGCCTTGCTCTTGGATAGGAAGAAGCAGCATAGTGAAAATGGCCATACTCCCAAAAACTGTTACACAAAGTTAATGAAATCCCAATCAAAATACCATTAGCATACATCAGAGATCTAGAGAAAACATTCCTAAAATTTATTTGGAACCAGAAGAGAACTAAAATAGCAAAAGCAATTCTAGGCAACAAAGACAAGTCACGGGACATCACAATTCCAAACCTGAAATTATACTACAAAGCTTCTGTGATAAAATCAGCATGGTACTTGAAAAAAACAGACCTGAGGATCATTGGAACAGACTAAAAATTGCAGACACAACTACAAACACACTCAGCCACCTTATCTTTGACAAAGGTGCCAAACATGTTCACTGGAAGAAAGCTCTTTAATAAATGGTGCTGGGAAAACTGGCTTTCTACATGCTGAAGACTAAAACTAGATCCATGTCTATCACCACGGACTAAACTAAAGTCAAAATGGATCAAATATCTAAATATTAAAACAGAAACACTAAATCTACAGGGAGACAAAGTAGGTAGAAATATTGAAGATATAGGGGTAGGCAGAGAGTTCATAAACAAAACTCAAACTGCACAGGAAATACTTCGAAGAATCAACCACTGAGACCTCATCTTATTAAAAAGCTTTTGCATATCAAAAGAAATCATCAACAGAGTGAAAATACAACACACAGAGTGGGAAAAAATTACAGCCAATTGTCCCTCAGACAAAGGACTTCTATCTAGAACATATAAAGAATTGAAAAAAATCAAACCCCCCAAATTCAAAGACCAAATCCAAAAATGGGCATCTGAGATGAATAAACACTTTTCAGATGAAGACATACAAATGGCAAATAAATACTTGAAAAAAATGTTCAACATCATTGGTCATTAGAGAGATGCAAATTAAAACAACACTGAAATTCCATCTCCAGAAAGAATGGCTATCAAGAAATGAACCAGTAACAAATGCTGGAGGGCTGTGGGGAAAAAGGAATCCTTCTCCACTGTTGGTGGGAGTGTAGACTGGTGCAACCACTGTGGAAATCAGTGTGGAGATTCCTCAAAAAACTAGGATTAGAGGTCCCATTCAACCCAGCTATTCCCCTTCTGGATATTTTCCCAGAAGAAATAAAAACATCATACCACAGTGGTATACGTGCACCCATGTTTACAGCAGCACGATTTGTAATAGCTAAATCTTGGAAACAACCCAAATGCTCATCAACCAAGGAATGGATAAAAAAGATGTGGTCTTTTTATACAGTGGAGTACTATCCGGCCATAAAGAAGGATAAACTTGAGAATTTTACAGGTAAATGGACGCAACTTGAGACCATACTCATAAGTGAAATAAATCATATTTACATTTGTAAACATTGTATTATCTCCCTGGTGTGAAAAACTGAAAGAATAAATAAGGTCAAAAATGTACAATAGATATTGTGAAATGGGAAGAAATTGTTCAACAGGAATAAGGAACTAGGGTGGGGGAAAAAGGAAGGGAAAAGGAAAAAAAAATACAAGATAGTTATACTACTAGTGTCTCCTAGTTCACTGAAAAGAAAGATTTGTGCTGATATTGTTTGGAGGATTATTTATGACCGTATCTTGTACTCGGAGTAACTACTTCAAAGGTAACAATATGCAATGTATTAGCTATTGTTATTCTCTTATTAGTTTGCTATGAAATTTTGATTTACTTTTTTCCATAAAATAAAAAAATATATATTTAAGAACAAGCACTGATCAAGTCTTTATAGGACATTAGTGCGTAAGACATGACCCAACTAAAATGAATAGCTAATCTCTGCAAAATTTTGATGTTACAAATATACCAGAATATTTTACTAATCCTGGTTGAGAATACTGATAGAAATACCAGGATTGTATTAGCTAAATTCTGCTAGTTAACCAAATATTATTCACCTTTGGGGAATTACATAACAATAAAGGTAAAAATCCAGTATTTCATCATGGGACATTTTCCAATAGATGATTCAGCTTCTAAAATTCCCATGTTAGAATTCTGCTTTTCTTAATGAATGCCAAAATATAATGATAGTTTTCATAAATGGACTACTTTTCTCACAAAAAATTCTGGAAACATTATTTACCTACTTTATATAAGTCCTACATTTTGTCACAGAATTGTATTTATATCTATTTTAATTTTATTTTATAACACATAGGCTAAACATTGAGTCGTTTGTCAATTCCGCTCACTTTTTGTACCCTTTTTAAAGTAATTTAGGTATTTTTATGGATTGCCAAAAAATAAAATAAAACTCAGTATATTTAAACAAACAATATTTGTACCTGCTGGTATATTTTAAATTAAAAATACTTTTGATTACCTATTGTTGTTTGGTGGGCATAAGTAATCATAACTGCAAAATAATAAACAGGGTGGGTTTTGTCAAAAGTTTCACAACAGACAAAGTTTGTCATAGATAATTTATGTGTCTTCAGGATTAAACTACTTCCCAGAACATACTTGCAGGGAAACACACAAACACTACACCTCTATATTTGCCTTCACAGTATCTTAAAATTCAATAAGACTTTTCCTTAATATTAACTAGAATATAGTCATTCCTTATTTTTTAAATAAAAAACTTTACCTTCCATAAATTGATTCCACTGCTTTGGACTGCTTTGTCAGTGTTATGATTTTATTTAAATGTCCTTCAAAGATGGTGTTTTGATGGCTTGTTTGTCACCCTGTGGCACTATTGGGCGGTGTTGAAATCCTTAGGAGGAGCTGATTGGAAGGTAGTTAGATCATGGGAAGTATGCCCTTGAGGGAGACGGAGTGACCCTGGCTTCTTTCTCTTTGTCTCCCTCTATTATTTCTTAGCTGCTGTAAATGAGAAGCTGTGCTCCACCCACCATGTGTTCCCCACTATGACTTTCTGCCTTGCCACAGACCTAAAAGTATGGGAGCATGGTGACCATGTACTGAAATCTCTGAAACCATGAGCCCAAATAACCTTTCCTCCTTTAAATGGATTTTTCTATTATTTTGTCACCATAATGAAAAGCTAACAACATAGTCAGTATAGACAGAATAAAAAGCAAATAAAATGGAAAACCAAAACCAAAAAAAAAAAAACAACTGCCAATGCCACTTTGAGTAGTAGTATCTTTACGGATAGAACCAGATCAGAAGCAACACAGGTAACTAAAAGACTTAATTTGCTTGCCATTATGGGTGAACTGTGTAGTATTCTACAAATATTCTACAGTAAGTATGTTTATATTTCCACAAGCTTCCTATAGAAACCTTACATATTTATTTTTTATTCTGTCAGCAGATTCTCAAATATCTATAGCTTCATGCCTAATGGAGTTCATGAGATCTTGAAATATTTTTTTCTAAACCTTAGTTATTTATTTTCTTTTAAAACAAATGTTCCAGTTAAGCAAATCTCAACTAGGAATGCATTTTTAGTTATGTTGATATCTGGTAATCTGTGAATATTAAAAATAAAGAAATCAGCAGCAGAGATTCTTGAATAAAAATTTATATGGATGAGGTTAATTTGAGTTAACTGATTTTTTTTCCCCAGATGAAAAGCATTTTCAGTGAAGCAGCCAGGAAGAAGAGCTTTCTCCAATGGTAACGGATGGCTCAATCAAGCAGCAGGTGGTGAACAAACTATCAGGTTTCTTTTATATCAAGGAGAATGAAATATACCACCTAAACTAAAATGAACTTTCAAGATTAACAAATGCAAAAAGCACAATGACTATCAGAAATTTTCTAAACTGAATTGGTCAAGAAAATAGCTCCTGATTATTTGTGGTCCATTTTTCCCCATCTTAAAACATCTTCACATGGAAAGCCCAGACAAAGGAAGACTCAGTAAGGTATTTTCACTTTTCTGTCATATTTATCCAATACTAGAACTTGTGTACAAAGAAAATAAAAATTACTTTTAAAGACAAGCAGATAATTTAGTTTTCATTTTTAAAAACCTTTAATTTCTTTTTGAATGTCTAGATGTTTAAAACGACATTAGAACAGACATTAACAAGACAACTAAATATTCATGTCTACTACATGCACTGAAGCTGTTTATGATTTGTTACTATTAAGCATTCACTGACATATTTTACAATAAATTGGTCAATGACTTCCATTCAGAATACAGTAACACTTCATCAACGCTTCTGTTTGCAAACAATTCGGTTCTTGAACAGAAGCATTTGCCTGGCTTTTGCTTATGTTTGCAAATTCTGCATAGCAACAAACATAATCATGGTCATCTTCCCTGCATGAACATGAACGCAGACATATTCCCCAGAATCGTGGAATGAACTGAATTCATGAACCAAGGTACCACTGTGTACCAAAAAATTCTCGCAGTACATTTTGAGTGCTCTGCCCTTGTCTTTTGCATGCATTTTGCAGAAAGTGAAGTGGTTAGATCACTCCCATTAAAGAGAGAACAAGTGCTAAATAAGACAAAGAGGAGAGAGAGAGAGAGGGAAAGAAAGAAAAAGAAGAAAAAAAAGAAAGAAAGAGAAGAAAGAAAGAAGACAGAAAGAAAGAAAGGAGAAAGAAAGAAAGAAAAGAAAAAAAGAAAGAAAGAAAGAAAGAAAGAAAGAAAGAAAGAAAGAAAGAAAGCAAAGAAAGAAAGAAAGAAAGGGAAGGGAAGAGAATGAAAGGCAAATATCTAACAACTTCGACCAACAATAAAAAGAAAGAAAAATCTGATGGAGTTCAATAAATGTAGAATCTAAAATTAAACTTTCCATAAGAGTTAGAAAAAATATATATATACATATATATTTTTTTATGTGGGTACCGGGAGTCGACCTCAGGACCTCGCACTTGCCAGCAAGCGCTTGTGCCGCTGAGTGATATCACCGGCCACATTTCTTCCTTTTTGTGGGTTCCGGGAGTCGAACTCAGGACCTCCCGCTTGCCAGGCAGGTGCTTATGCCGCTGAGATATCTCACCGGCCCAGAAAATATTTTCTGTGATTAATACTAAAATTTGAAAAACTGAAAAAAGGATCAAAAAGACCCAGTGGGTTTTATTTTACTAAATTTTTTTTATTATTTTATTTTATTTTATTTTATTTTTTGTGGGTACCGGGGGTCGACCTCAGGACCTCGCGCACCAGCAGGCGCCCGTGCCGCTGAGCGATATCACCGGCCCCTTTTTCCTATGTGGGATCCGGGAGTCGAACTCGGGCCCTCGCGCTTGCAAGGCAGGCGCTTATGCCGCTGAGCCATCTCACCGGCCCTACTGACTACTTTTTAACACTATGATTATACCATGTCCTACAAGCATTATTTACAGTAAGTTTTAAAAATTGCAGTTTAAAGGTTTAAAAATTCTTGGAACTGGGCCAGGTATATAGCTCAGCGGCACAGTGCCTGCCTGGCAAGTGCAAGGCAGAGAATCTTGGAATTAGGAAATCCTTTACCGTCAACCTCTCTATGTCTATATGAAATGAGTTTCTTTCAGACACTGTATACTTACAGTAGATCTGGCATTTATCCAACCAGATAATCTCTGTTCTTAAATGGTGTTTTTACCTCATTCATATTTAAAGTGATTACGGATATGGTTGGATTAAAATTTATAATATTGATTGCTTTTGTTCTGTTTATTCCATTGATGCTTGGTTTCTTTTTATTTGAACTCTTCTCTGAGCAGAGTCATACAAAATGAAGTCAATTGTGTCTGGCCTTTTTTAATTAGCTTAGTATTATCAAGTTTCTCATGGCTGCACCATGGATAATTACTTCATTCTTGTTACATAATAGTTTTCCATTGAATGGATATTTCATAATTTATTTATTCATTCATTGTTTGATTGATATTTGGGTTATTTTAACATTTTTGCTAGTATGAAGGATACTGCTATGTATTTTTACATACTTTGAGACAGAATATTTGTCATTTCTTTTCGATATATACCAGTGACATTTGTGGGTCATATGAGAACTCTGTATTTCACTTTTTGAAGAATTATACATTTGTTTGGCAAAGTAGATATATTATTTTATATTCCCCCAACAATATATAAAGGCTACATTTTCTCTAGATATTTGCCAACAATTGTTAATCTTCATCTTTCTTATTAATCCATCTTAGTGTGTGTAAAGTTGTTACTGCGGTTTTGATTACATTTCCTTAAATTATTAATGATTTTAGCATTTGTTAATTTGCTAATTGACTATTTATGTATCTTTTTTGAGAAACATTTATTTATATCCATTGACCAGTTTTTAACTGTTTTTTCTGATTATGGATGATTTTGAAAAGTTTTTTTTTTTCTGGAAACAAGTCTTTTACGTATGTGATTGGTGAATATTTTCTCTCAGTTTTGGAAGTGTCTTTTTATTTTATTTTTATTAACAGAAGCTTTTTTAAGTTTGATGGGTCCAATTTATATATTATTAACCCTCATTGCTTTGCTTCAGGTTTTACTTATAAGAAACTGCTGTCTAATCCAACATCAGAGAACTTTACTAGTATATTTTTTTTCTATGAGTTTTATAGTTTTAGCACTAATATTCAGGTCTATGATCTACTTTGAGTTATTCTTTGTATACAACATGAGTAGGGTTCCAACTTTATTCTATTGCATATGGATATTTTGCTATCTTAACATTGTTTTTGAAAAGAGTATCTTTATCCATTGAGTTGTTTTGATAAAAATTAAGCAACTATGAATGAAAAGGTTTTGTTTCTAGATTTTAAGATTTATATCATTGACCAATACGTTTTTTTTTTTTTTTTTTTTTGTGGGTACCGGGGGGTCGACCTCAGGACCTCGCGCGCCAGTAGGCACCCGTGCCACTGAGCGATATCACCGGCCCCTTTTTCGTATGTGGGTTCCGGGAGTCGAACTCGGGCCCTCGTGCTTGCCGGGCAGGCGCTTAAGCCGCTGAGCCATCTCACCGGCCCCGACCAATACGTTTATACTTATGTCAGTATCATACTTACTCTAGCTTTGTAGTAACATACATTATTATTATTTTTAGAAGTTCAGTGAGGATAGTTTTCACATAAAAAAACATCTTAACATTTAGATAACTGCCTTTCAATGCAGTCACTTATCATATGATTCTGCATTATGTGAAATACAAATTGTATAATTTATTTTGATTCCCTGTTTTCTTTTACACCAGAAATGTGAAGTCTAATTTGTGACACATATTCAACAACTTCACAGGATATTTGAATGTTTAAGAACAAATTTTGCTCATTTTAACAGGATAAAAATTTTACTATTTTATATGGAAATAATTTATTATGCAAATTTTCTGCAAATGTTATGCAAGTGTTTGTTTTTGAGAATACACTTTCATCATGCAAAAATATGATTTCACAGAATTTAAATTCAAATTAATTTTATGACTATGAATGAAATGTTTTATTGATTTTAAACTAGATGATGAATAACATAGAAGTAAACCTAATGTTCTACAAAATGTACATAATGTCTAAAATGCAGTAAAAGTTTATTGATTAGAAAAGATATTTCTGAAATACAATAATCAAAATGGAAGCTTGCTTCCCTCTACAACCAATATATCTAAGAATCTATCCATTCATTCTGCATTGTCCTAGACATAGAATATGTGTCTAATAAGTCTGGATAGAAAGGATTTAAACTCTGATATAGGCATACATAATTAAACATGAACTGTTTAAGGCAATAACTACTGCACAGATAAACAAGAGAAGAAACTCTTATACCAGATGGGTGAGTCAGTAAGGACTGAAAAAAGTTAAGTTTAAATAAATTCATGAAAGTTAAGTAGGGCTAGCATGATGAAACCTTCTGGAGATTGCTACTTCTGCCACATAAACTTTAAATTTTCTATCTTACTTCAGTAAAAAGAAATTGTTTTACTCTTGGAATTATATTTTAATACTGAGAGCTCAGTGCTATTTGTCAAAGTAGAGGTTATGAAAAAAGCCCAGATTATGAAAAACAGTTGAGATATTGAGCAGGAGACATTTTAGATATTAAGACAATGTAAACATTTACTGTGTTAGTTGAAGACAGGAAATGCAGGACATCTGGTTGCCCTGGACAGACTTATTTTCCACACATTACTGGGCATAATTATTGAAAGTCTCTGCTAACATTTATGAGATACAAGATTTCTTTTTGGTGATATTGTTTTGAATACTGTGGGAGAGTCACTCGTATCTAAGATCAGTGTTATTATTTAATCCTTTACTCAAATCCTGTGCTAAATATTGAGAAGAGTGGAATTAGATAGCTGTGGCTCTATTTTCCTGTCTGGTTACTCAAAAGTTTAAGGATGAAGATCCATGGCCCTTATAGAATCTACTAATCTGTTAAGTTCTGTGAACTTTCTCTTCTAGGCCAAGGTATAGAATGTGCATATTCACAGTTCTGCTTGTATTATTTAAAAAATTACCCCAATTTAATTTAAAAAGAATTCAGTCCAATTTAATTGAATACCATTCTTCATTGTGTGAAAACAGACTCTGGTACATATTTTTGGAAGAAAGAAATTTTCACCATAAAAATCTGATGTTTTAAAATTTAAAAACTTTCAAACTTAACTGAATTAATAACAGGCATTTAGCAATAGAAGGCTTTTACTTCAAAATGTGGTAATACTGTTATTAGGAAGAAAATAATATAATAGCACTAAATTCCATATTTATTTTGTTAAAACCACATATACCTTGAAAAAATCAAGTACTGTCAGAAAAGAAAATGTTTTGCTTTAAAAATAAATTTCTATATGGACCCTGAGTTGAATATTATGTTCCAGTGAGATTAGTAAACACTAAATAGCAACAATGAAGAAAAAGCCACTGAAACTCTTAAGAAAAAATAATCTGCTATTCTCCATTTCTGTATCTAAATGTTATCTGTCCCAGGTATCAGAGAGAGGCTGTCAATCAGCTCTATTGCTGGTGTGGAAGAGTAGATGGTACCATTTAATTTTACTATGGAAATTGATTTGCATCTTTTATATTTCTTGATTGAAATCTTTCCAGGTAATGGCATTGAAGAATACTCATAAAACTGCCATGACTGGGGTAATAACTATTATTATGATCAAATTTAATAAAAAAAACCTTGCCTGCAATATGGGAACTATGAATAATTCATGTAAGTTGTTGCTTAAAATGTAATAGAGAGGAAAAGACTTGTAGAAAAAATTCTTAATGTACCCAGACAGGGATGGTAATTGGTTTTTGCAAATAATGAATACTTCATGTACAAGCCAATACTAACAAGGATAGAGGGGAAGATTCCACACAAAGGCAATAATTCGACATATCTGATTTTTTTCAGGTAACTAAGATAGATGAGTTTTTAAAAAAGAGCTGTAGGAAAACACAATCTCTTAAAATAATATTAAGAATATCACAATCCTTCTTTTAAATGAAAAATTGAAGAATATTTAAAACAAATATATATTTTTATACTTGCAGATGATCTATAAAAAAAGAACATGGAGTCCAGTGCTCAAGTTTAACATTTTTTCTGTTATTTAACAATTTTAGAGGCCTATAAATTCAAAATAACCCTAAAGAATTTGTGTAAATTCAACATCAGAGAAATATATTTCTTGAAAAATAACTTTTAAAAGATTTAATTCATTTGGTATGTAGAATTTTTGCAAGGATATTTGTGTTTCATGTTTGGGTTTTATTTCAATTGAATTTTATTTTTTTAACTGAGTTAATCTCTTTACTTCCTGCTTTTATTGGCTACCATCTGGTGGAAAAAACTGCAATAGCAGAGAAAGGTTGAAATATATGTAACAGGCAAAGATTTTAATTGTAAAAATGATAAGTGCATAATTATGCTGACATAGATTGCAAGCTTAACACTAAAATCTTGTTTCTACACCAAGTTCTTTATGGTTATAGCTGTTTAGCTCTTAAGTAATTTGAAAATGTATATTTAATTGTTTGTACATGATGTAATGATTATGCATTTAAAATGTCAAGGAATGAAGTGGTTAGTTTAATTATGTCAGTGTAGCTAGGATGTCTGGTTGCCCTGGAAAGAAATTGTTTTATATACATTGCTGGGCATAATTATTATATGTCTCCTTTTATATATAAATTACACTTGGTTAGAAAATAAATTATATCATACTGTGTATATATAGCCAGTAATTAGCATGGTGCTTATGGACATTCTATGTATTAAGTAGTTATAATTTTTTCAGTATTGCTATTAAGTTTTCCCCTGTTTATGTTAGATAATTAGGCATAAAGTCTCATACTTTTAAATTCTTTTTGACACTAACATGAAGAAGCAAACCTTTACTTAATGAAATTAATAACCACTTCAAATGCAGTATACTGAAAATGCCATTGCTCATGAAAACCAGAATTTTCTTAATTTATAAACAAACATGTATTCTTTGGTGATTTAACTCATTGTGTCTCAGTAGTAATCTCCTGTACTTGAGAGTAAATGGGCTGAGAGAATGATTTGATTATAGATAGAATGTATTACTATATATAATACATCTTAGGATCAGTTGAGGGCAAAAAAAGGCAAACAATATCACATATGATATTTTTGATGCATATTACATATTAGTAGAATAATTATAATATCATTTAAAATGATTTATAATATTCAGAATTTCATTTCTTATTTGTACTTACACTGCTCAAAAGTTATACCTTTTAATATTAAAAAATAGCACCCACAATTCTACTAATATGATTTTATTTGTTAAGATATCTTAATGACCCTCGAAATCTTCTGATTAAAAGAAATAGAGGTTGTGTTCTTCTCTATGTACGTATTTCTTTGCAATTTACAGTATCTTCAAATATTTTAATGTGTAAATGCAAATAAGTAAAACAGAGTATTAAATTTTGTTACAGCTAAAGATGAGCATTCAGGTATACTTAAATCACTAATTTGTTGTTCAAATTAGATTAATTATTTTTCAGTTTCTCTTTCACTGAGATATTTTCCTTGGTTATTGAATAAGAATTTAAGGTTAGAATTCTTATGAAAGTTTTAAAATTATTGTGAAGTTAAAATCAAAAATCTTCCAAAGGGGAAAAGAAAGAAAACTATCTGGGTTATTAACAATGATCTATTTAATGATATTAAATAATAAAGATAGAGGAGTATTCTTATGTGCATGTATTATATAAACATTTTTTCCATTGAAGTAAATTTTAAAGATTTCTGTATATGAAATTATCTGTATTAATGTTATATATATATATATTAAACATATATATGCATATTAGATTCTACATCATTTTTGTAATACCTATCTAAGAATCCTCTTTTTTTTTTTTTTTTGTGGGTACCGGGGGTCGACCTCAGGACCTTGTGCGCCAGCAGGTGCCCGTGCCACTGAGCGATGTCACCGGCCCTTTTTTCGGATGTGGGTTCCAGGAGTCGAACTCGGGCCCTCGTGCTTGCCAGGCAGGCATGTATGCCGCTGAGCCATCTCACTGGCCCAGAATCCTCTTCCATCACCTTTCAAATCTCATATTTTGTAACATAGAATTGTATGTGTCTAACAAGTGGAGATACTGGAAAAGAGTAGTTGATAAAGTTAAAATTATTTTAAGAATCATAAAACTCAATTCAACCTAATGTATTGAAATTAAAATAAAATCACACAGTCATAATTGAGTTACCAGAAAAGTTTCCTTAAACAGATACAATGCATAAAAGTAAATATTCCCTTAAGTTGTCATATGAATAATAGTTTATAATAATAAGCTCCAATTAATATATGTTTATGGAGCAATTTGAGCATGAACAATGTACACAATGGCTATGGTTTGAATAGTAACTATTTGTACATACATATACAAACACAATCTTATTTGCTTTCCAGGAAGATACTAGGAAAATAATTCATTTTTCTTGAAATCATGAACAATCAAGCACTTATTTTCTCTTTCTGATACAAACTGTATTCTATGTTAGCCAAATAATTCATGAGGAAAATATTCTTTTATTTAAATAGCCCATCCAATAAATTATAAGTGTACCAGAATGAAATACAACTATATTTTCAAACCCAGATTATATAATTAATATACATAGATAATTATTTTCAATGATTTTGAATAGAGTTAACCCAAAACACCCAGATATTACAGCTTACTAATGAATGTACATAGCTTCTATCAACTTACAGAAACTATTGAGAAATGTTATTAAATCAGTGAAAGGCAATCAAAAAACTCAAACTGAAACTATAAGGACAAATAACTTGATTATTTTCAATACACTCCAAAAAAAATTCAAAAGGAGGAAAAGGTAAATATAACAAAATATATGAGATACACTGGTTAATTCCAACATATTAACTTTGTCTTCTTAGTTTAAAAAAAAGACAACTGTTCAACTTTTTTAGACAATGGAGGAGCCTGAAAACTCACTGGATGTTTTATAATGACGAGGACTGAGTATTGACTCCTTTGGATTTTTATTAATACTATGATTATTTTTTGAAAGACTGCTTATTTTCAGAGATGAATATGAAAAATATCAAAGATGATAGTGTCTGGTTTTAGATATTTAATGTGAGATGGGGTTAAGTGGTAGGGATACAGATAGAAGAAAATTGTTTATGAATTTTTATTTATTCAGTCTGATGAATACCTGCATATGGTCAGCTACTGTCTCTCGCTCTGCCTCTACATACGTGTGTGTTCATGTATACATATATATTCACATATGGTATATGTTTTGCTATACCTCTTTTATTGATCTTTATGCACATATGTGTGTACATATTTATATGGAAGTAAATATACATACTTCCATATATTATTTGTAGTTTCTATAGATTTATTTTTCTAGATGATTTATTTTTTTGTGGGTACCGGGGGTCGAACTCAGGACCTCGCATGCCAGCAGGCGCCTGTGCCACTGAGCAATATCACCGGCCCTTTTTTCGTATGTGGGTACCGGGAATTGAACTCAGGACCTTGCGCTTGCCAGGCAGGCGCTTATGTCACTGAGCTATCTCACCGGCCAATGATTTTCTTTAATGTAAAATAGATATGCTTTATACTAGACTTAGATTGCTTAGTGTAATATCCGTTTTTATCAATTTACACTAAACTTAGTAATGGTATGTATTTCAATATGAGTGCTGCTCTTCTTCGATTATAATTTTTATCTTTTGATGATACTAATTCAAACACATAAGAAATTTATAAAAGTGCATTTCATTTAAAATACTGACATACATATAATTTTCTCCTACTGGTTTATTTATAAAACCTTTGAATGACAAAATATTTCATTGACTGGATCTCTAGTATTTGCACAGAATACTCTGTTAGTTGTTTCAAGACACCAATTATATCCTTTTATTCCTCATAAATTACATTTTAAATCCTACAGATGATGCAGCTCAGTGAACCTCAGTGTTGAATTTTGCAAATCTTTTCATTCTCTAAATTATTACAATTAGGTAATAATGAGAGCAGCTAAACATCTGAAGCAACAGTGACTCAATTGTTTGGGTGAATCACATTGATATATTATTTCATCTAGAATAACAAAGGATGGCGGAATTCTTCCCTGAGGAAAGAACTACTGATTGTGAGCCTTCAAAGCCAGCCTTTACCTGCTCATTTCAGTGTTATATATATTTTGAGTTTAAGAAGTGATTCATCAGATAAAATAAAGAATAATAATGAAACTGTGCTAAACATGGTTTTGATTAGGGTCCTTTCTAAACTTCAGTGTACTAATCATTTATGTATAAAATATGTGTTGCATTAACATGCTTGCTATAATCAGTTTCTATGACAACCAAGAAGCTGGAAAATGATATTGGTTCATGCAAGACGGTTTCCTAGGTTATGACCAATTTATTAAATATAATTATTTTATTAAAATGACAGGCAATAGTACCTGTAAAATAGGTGATAACAATTCGCTATTTAAAATATTCTTTTTTTAAAGTATATTAACATATTTAAATGATCTTTCTGCTAATAATTGGGGAAGATAAAATTGAGGCGCAAATCAAAACTACATGTTAAGTTAATTATGCTCTAAAATGTAATACTTACTGTTAAAGTTTAAGGAACCAGATTGATTTTTACCTGATGTAAGGGAAAAAGTAAATATTTATTCCTAAAACTATATTGAAAATCATCGCCATATCTTTCAGATAACACACAAGCTTAAGATAAATTACACATATTACTATAATCTTTATTATTTTCTCAAATATGTAGCTTCTCTGTCATAGATAATTTTTCGATTTTTAAAAAATTGTCAGTTACAAGGAAATGATGTTTGCTTTATCTATTTTTGATTTGTTTGTGGCCTTTTGGTGGCTTGTCCAAGTAATCATCAAGACAAATGTCTTGAGAATTTTCCTCTTTATTTGCTTCTAGTTTTGCAATTTTATGTGTTAGTTTGTATTTAGTTTATTTTGAGTTGGTTTTTCTGCAGGATGTAGGGGTCCAGTTTTTTCTGTTATGTCTGCTTATCCAAATTTGTCAACATCTTTGCTTGGCCAATGTGTATTCTTGCTCACCAGACTCATATGCACTGTTTTATTTCTGGACTGTCATTCTGTTCCATTGGTCTGTATGTTTGTTTGTAGAAGAGTGCCACGTTGTTTTTATTACTATAGCTTTGCCATAGATTTTGAAATTGAGTGACGTTGTGCATCTAGAGTTGACCATCTTTTTCAAGATTGCTTTGACTACTTGGGATTTTCATGGATTCATGTGAATTTTAGAATAATTTTTCTTTATCTCTACAATATTTACCACTTGTAATATGGTAGAAATTTAATTGAATCTGTATCATTTTGGGTGATGTGTTCATATAAATGATATGAAGTCGTTCAATACATGAAAATGAAGTGTCTTTTCATTTATTTTTCTTTTATCTTTTTTATCATTGGTAGGTAGTGTATAGTATACAAGTCTTTCACCTCGATGACCTTCATTATGAAATATTCCATTTTATTTTTGATACTATTAGAAATGTAATTTTTAAAAATTTCTTTAGAATATTTTGTTGCTACCATACATAAAGAGAATAAACTATATTTTGATTTTTTTATCTTGCAAAAGTATCTTGTTAATTTCCACATGCTTGTCAATTTTCCAGTTTTGTTTCTAATGTTTAGTTTTATTCCACTTTGGTAACAAAAGATATTTGCTATGATTTCCATATATTAAATTTGTTATGAATTGTTTTGTAAACTAACATGTGATATGTCCTGGAGAATGTCCGTGTGCACATGAGAAAGATGCATATTCTATTCTTATTGAGTAGGATGTTTTGTATGTATCTGTCGTGTTCATTGGGTCTACTGGGTACTGTTAATATTCACTGTTAACTTATTGATTTTTTTCTTTGAATATTATACCTATTATTAGAACAGGTATTGAATTTTTCTACTATTTTTATATTGCTACTAAGTACTACCTCCAGATATGTCAAAATCCACTTCACTTATTATGTGGTCTGTTGTTAGATACATATGTATTTATAAAACTGTTATATCTTTTCCAGAAACTGATGCTTTTGATCATTATATAATATTTTTGGTCCATTGTTATAGTTTTTGACTGAAAGATTGTTTCATTAGATATAGTATAGTCACTCTTGCCTTCTTTTGGCTGCTATTTGCATGAATATATTTTTTTCATGCATTTATTTTCAGCCTATTTGTGTGCTTAAATATAAAGTGAACCTCTTACAGATAGCATGTAGTTGGGTCTTGGTTTTTAAATCCATTTTACCACTCTACATCTTGATTTAAGAATTTAATCCATTTATGTTTTACATCATTATTAATGGGTAAGGACTTATTATTTCTAAATGCAAATTATGTGTATTTGTCATTTGACATTTTGGTAGTGATGTACTTTGATTTCTTTCTCTTTTTGTGTTTGTGAGACTTGCATTAAATATGTACGGTAATTGTATTTTATTTTATTTTATATGCAGGTACTGGGAGTCGAACTCAGGACCTCATGCTTGCCAGGCAGGCGCTTATGCCGCTGAGCTATATCACCAGCCCAGTAATTGTATTTTTTGCTGCTAACAAATTCAACCTTATAGAAAAGAATTGCATTCTCCATGCTTTTATGTTATTTTCACAATTTACATTTTTTATATTGTGTATCCATTAACAAATTGTTAAAAATACATATTATTACTTTTGTGTTTGAACTTCTTTTTCTTTTCTTTCTTTTTTTTTGGGGGGGGGATTGTGGGCAAGGTCTTGCTATGTAGTTCAGGCTGGCCTTGAACTCACTATATAGTCCAGGCTGGCCTTGAACTCAGTGATCATCCTGCCTCAGCCTCTGAGTGGTGGGATTACAGGTGTGCACCACCATGCAGGGCTGGTGAACTTTTATACTGAGTTAAATTACTACAGCATTCCGTAATTGTGTAATACTTACCCGTACCAGTGAGCTTTATATTCTTGTATGTCTTTTTGTTGGTATTTAGTAGCCTTTTGTTTTGAACAGATGAACCTCCTCTAGCATTTCTTGTAAGATAAGGCTAGTAATGATGAACTCTCTAAAAGCTTCTCTTGAGAGTCTCTAACTGTCCTTCAATCCTGGAGTACACTTTTGCCAGACAGTACTCTTGCATAGAAGAAGTTTTTTCCTCTTATTTTCATTGAACATATCAGTCCATTCTCATGTGCCATATAAAGCTTTTTCTGAGCAAACTGCTATACTTATGGGACTTCCATTGTCCATGATACCACCTTTTTCTTGCTGCTTCCAAAACTCTAACTTTTGACATTTAAATATTTTCTTAATTTCATTATGACTTCTTTGCTCTAACTCAAGTAGAATTCTGAGTTAAAATTTAAATGTACAAATTTTTAATAGTTTTAGCTCTGTGATTTTTAATTTAAATATCTTTTTGACAGAGAATATAGTTTATATGAACTTAATCTTTCAGTATTTTAAAGATTTTTCTTACAGAATATGTGTTGTTTACATAAACCTAGCTTTAAAATAATACTCTCAGTGTTGATGCAATACTTAATGCTAGTTAGATAAATGCTAATAATTTATTTACAAATCTTCTCTATACTCACAATTTGTAAATTATGAAAATACATTGCTGATCTTTTTGTAACCCTTTGTTCATTTGTTTGATTCAATTCTGTGACTGTCTGCTTTTGATATATTGAGGCTTTTTTATCAGAGCTGTGCAAGGTTAGAACTAGATAATCCTGATGGTGGGTTAAAATTTTATAAATGTAAAAAAAAATGTGTACTTTTCAGATCACAAACTTCACTGATTCTTTTTGTCTAGTAATACTTCACATACTCTATTTTGGCATGTGTAATAATAATAGCATGTTGCCCTTTCAGTTTTTTTAAACATAGTTCTGGAATTTTAAATTATGTGAATATGTATTATGTTCCTAGCTTACAGCCACTGCTTTTTAACTGTATATTTATTTCAATTGCAGCTACAGTTTTTTTACCCTCTGGTATATTTATATTTTATTTATCATGTCTACTACATTTAGTCACACATGCCCTCGTATTCTCTCTAATCTGATATTATTCTTCACTTCATCTTCTTCTACTACTCTAAGGTCATTCATTTTATTCATGTATTTCCAGTAGTCACCGTAGAAATTTAAATCATTTGTATAGTTTAAGTCTAATATTATACTAATTAATATATTAATTTCTTCCAAGAGAAATACCAAAATATAAAATACTTTAACTATAATCAAACTTTTAAAAATATTTTGATGCTTTTAAAAATATTGTGATGCTCCAGGAAGATACCTACAAGGGGAATACCTGGGTGAAATGGAACCTCTAGTTTTTTTAGCAATCTTACCACAGTGATATATGCATACCCATACCAATATAGCAGCACAGTTTATAATAGCTAAATCTTGGAAACAGCCCATATGCCCATGAACAGATGAATGGATAAAGAAAATATGGTATTTTTATGCAACGGAATACTACTCTGCTCTAAAGAAGGTTAAACTCGACAGTTTTTTAGGTAAATGGATGCACCTTGAAACCATAATTTTAAGTGAAATAAAGTAGACACATAAATTTAAATATCATACTGTTTTTCTTGTGTGAAAAGGGTAAATAAGCAAAATGGAGGCTAGATATTGGGAAATAGGAAAAATATGTTTAAATGGGAAAGGAAACAAGGGAGGGGAAGGAGAAGGGAAGGAAGAAAAATGGGATTTAAAAAGTAGAAGGAAAAATTAGAAAGAAACCTTTTTTTTTAAAGGGGAGGGGAAGAAGGATTGAATGCAGAGGAGGGGAATGGGAAAGAAGAATTAGCATATAATATGTGGAAGTACAGATTTCCTATGATGAATGCGATCATTATCTAGGGCAAATATGTACTAAGAAAAAAAATGGATGGGAAAAGTCTGTAAATAAAGATCTTTTAGAAAATGCTAAAAATTTATAAGTTACTTAGTTTAGTTCTATTTTGTAACTTATTAATTATGTATAACATTGGATATAGTGCCTTAAATTTATACTATTAGACTACTTAACATTTGTTTACTTTTCTTAATTTTTGCATTTCGTGTTTGTATCATGAAGTTATTTTATTTTTTTAAAGAAATTTGCTTTTATTTGGGGAGGGATCAATTGTGGGCAAATTCTTTGCTTGAATATGTATTTTTGAGTGTTCTTTTTATAATTTAAACCTGGTTTTACCATGTTGAAGATATTATTCATTGTCTTCTTCCTTCCAGCTTTAATATGGAGTTTTCAATCTTATCTCATTAACTTGAAAAAAATCTGGCTTTTTAGGGGCCTTTTTCCTGCTTCAGCCTCCCAAGTAGCTGGGATCACAAATGTACACTGTCATGACCAGCTTCCTGGGCTTGTTGAATCTACTGAAATTTTGCTTTCGTCAGATCTAATATTTTCTATAGAGAATACATGTAAGGATTTTTTAGGACACACTCATGTGCTTTAAGTATTAAGCACATTTTAGTGAAAATTAACTAAATTCTTCCTCACAATGACTGAACCATTCTGAACTTGTATTAGTAAAGTCTATATTCTTATTTTATAACAAATATTTTATACCATTTTACTTTAATTTTTCAGTTAAAAATAGTTCAATTTTTTAAAATTTGCATTTCTGTGTTTCTTAACTTTTCATATGCTTACTGGCATTCTGAGTTTGTTCTTTGAAACTGAAAGATCCATGCACTACGTTCACAGATCTATAAGTGTTGCAGAAGTTGTGTTCATGATTTGCAGAAGTTCCTCTAATATTCAAAATTTTATTCTCTGTTTGATTTAGATGAAACAAAATGTGCAAATCACCCATGTATCTGTTAACTTTGCACTTAGTATCCCCCATAGGATAGAAATTCTTAATTTCTTAAGTAATTTTGATGTGTTATATTTATTGTTTTTGTTTATTTTATAGTCTAGCCTTTGGAATTTTGTCTGGTAGGTTTGCCATTGCTACCACTTTTTACCATTTTGCTGCAAATATAGTATCTTTTATTTTCCTAAATGAATTTCAAGAGTCTATCTTGCTACTTTTCCTTTAATGCCTCTAGGGGATACGCTTCATTGTGGTATTTTAAAACTCTAGAATTTGCAGTGTACTTTTCTATATTCTTTACATCTCTGTTCATTACACTCACATTTTCTTTCAATACTTGAACATATTTACAGCAGTTCTTTTCAAGTTTCTGACTGGTAATTCTATCATCTGTGTCATTTCTGATTTTATTTATTTTAGCTAAGGTGTTCCTTGGCCATGAGTCACATTTTCCTGCCTGAGTTTTAACTGATGCTGAATATCGTGAGGGTTATGCTGTTTAAACTGTTTTTTCTTGTTTTATTTATTTATTTATTTTTTTTTTTTTGGTGGGTACCATGGTTGAACTCAGGACCTTGTGTGCCAGCAGGCGCCTGTGCCGCTGAGCGATATCACCAGCCCTTTTTTCGTATGTGGGTACCGGGAGTTGAACTCAGGACCTTATGCTTGCCAGGCAGGCGCTTATGCCACTGAGCTATCTCACCAGCCCGGTTATGCTGCTTAAAGTCTTGGTTTTGTTTCTGCTCTTAAGGTAACAAGGATTTATTCTTGTAGGTAGTTTCCTTTAGAAACAACTCCAAATAAGGTACATTTTGAGGTACTTGGGGGTCAAAAACTTCAACATATGGATGTGTGGGGAATGTAATTCAATTTGTAGCAAAAGAGAACATTGATTGAAAGATACGGAGGCCAAAATTCCTTTCCGACATCCACATTGTTTATCTAAAGTTCGTCTCCATTTAGATTTAGGATAGTAACTCATTAGGTTCATCTGCATATAGTAGTCAACACAAAATAGCAATGATTTCAAAAATATGTAAGCACAATTGTCTCTCATATAAAGGAAGCCAAAAGTGGCCTGTAGTCTTTCTAGATACCAGGATCCAGGCTTCCTTTCACTTTACCATGATATCTCTCTGATTTGCATTAAAGCCATTTCACGTTTCAAGAGATCTGTTGGAGGTACAACATTTTTACCTGTATTCTCACACTGTCTCCCAGATAATTCAAAGCTCTTTAAACACTCTTCTTGGGAGACCTACAAGATACTTCAGTATTACCCATATCTAATTGACCAGAATTTTACCAAGTGGATTCTTCTAGTTGCAAGGCAGTGTACAAAATGTAGCATTTCAGTTGCCTATGTTACATCTCAAAAAATAATTATTTACTTTTAAGGAACTGTGGGAAGATGGGTGTCAGGTGGTAACCAGACATAAGCCTCATTTGTCCAAGACTGATGGCAAATATATACAGAATGGAAAAATAAGGCATTAAAAAAAGACTAAAGGTCAAGCAAGAGAGGCTATTTCTGAAAGAAATCACAGGATAATCCAGGTTCTTCACAGGTTTTTGTTTGTGGTAATTAATGATAAGAGTAAGAATAGCATTAATCACATTTACTAATGTGAAAATGTATATTTCTGAGCTCTCCTTTGCACTGGTACTCTGGATACATTTGGAACTCTTCTTGCCCTAAACTCTGGGACTAAGAAAAATAAGAATACCATGTCTGTAAAAGAATGTACAAATTCATATTACCTATGATGTTTCTGTCAGGGCATGAATTAACATAAAGGGTCTGAGCCATGCTCAATAAAATACAGGTTCTGATGTGTTAAATGAGATTTCCAAGAAGCCAGAACAATAAAAATTATGTTATTACAAGTTACCAGTTATTAAGTCTACCAAGCACTGTACTAACTATTATCTAATTATTACTTTCATTAACTATTTGCAGTAAATGTTACATTCCCATTGTACTGTTGGTGAAAAACCCAGTTCTGAACCGAAAGGAAAATGCTCTGCACAGCAGAGTCAGAATTTATCTTGTTTATTAACGCTGGAGGGCTGGCAGGACTGAGTCCAAATCACCAGCATCAGCTCAGAGTGAAACGGGTTCTTATACACACTTTTGCAAGCAGGAAGTACAAAAGGTGGTAGCAGGTTATTACGTGATTGGTTACATGAATTAAGTTGTATGTTGTCAGGCAGGTTTGTCTTAAGCAGGTTTACTTAATAGGAATTGTTTATCATAAGGCAGGAACATCCTGGGAGGGAGGGGGTTTGAGCAGAGCAGGTAGAGTTAAATGTGTCCTTGACTGGGCCAGTCTGTCCTAGGCATAAAATCCTTGAAGCATGTTGGAAAAGCTGGATATATATTTTTAGGTAGAAGAACACAGACATTACAGCTGTATGTGGTCAGGCTGACCTAGATGACTATCTGGAAGAAGCAGCTGGACACAGACAGTGAAGGCTGACTGACTTTCCCAGCCTAATTATGTGACAAGCAGCGTGAGCGTATCCTGTATCAATATTGCAACAGGTTACTAATTGATTTTCATTTTCTACTATAAAATTTCTATAAATTTGCTGCTACATCTATAAATTTGCTACTACAGTACCAATCTGGAAATTGAAGCTTAATTATTTAATTTTTATTTCATCACAATTATTTTGTGGCAAATTTGGGATTCACAGCCACATCTGTCTGACATCAAAGCCATTATGATATGATGAACTTTAATTAAATATGAAAGTAGGCAATTAAGAGACATTCTCTTAAAAATTAGACAATTGGAACTGAATGAGATTTACTGAGAGACACATGTCATGGTTTTCACTCTGTTCATGACATATTTTAAAATCAAGTAAAATGGCAATGTGTATCCTGAAGAAGTTCTCAGGAAAAAATAAACTGTCTTCAATAACCTCATAGTCTATAGACAATATACTTTCCACTGTATGGGCTTAAAAATAGAAGTAAGGAAATGGGTTAAATTACAACAAAGCTATATATTTTTTCATTTACTGTTGTTCTGAACCATCTAATATCAAGCAGAATATTTAATCAGAATTTGGAGTTTCTCTACATCATATTAATAAATGGTCGATCTAGATGCATTTGAATGTCCCTATGGTGGAATGCATTGTGTGCCTCAAAAGATATATGGGAATCCAGACAGCATTATCTCTGAATATGATCTTTTGTAAAATCAAAGTCTCTGCATAATCAAGATAAGGGCATGCAGGATTAGGGTGTTCTCATAGGAAGAGAGAAATGAAGACACACTGATACACAGAATAAAGATGGCCATGTGAAAACAGAAGTAAAAAATGGACTGATGTAAGCACAAACCAATCAATGCCAGGAATTACAGCAAGTAGCAGAAGTTAGGAAGAACAAAACAAGATTCTTCCCTAGAGCTACCAAAAAAGAAGCTTTGCCTAGCTGACATTGATTTCAGACTTCTGGTCTCCAGAAATGGAAGTCATTCTATCTTGCTTTAAGCCACTCAATATGTAGTACTTTTTCATGCAAACACTGAAAATCTATTACAGAGTGCTTCAAACTTGAAAATCTAGTGTCTAGACAAGACACAGGCCTCAAAGGTAGTCCTTAATAGAGAAGATCTTGAAGAGGCACAAGCTTAGTTTGGTTCATAAAAGAAAAGTGATATTTTTGCAGAAAGAAAAAAATGAGAGTACAAAGAAGAAACCATGTAAGCCTACGTCCAAAATTATAATAAGATATAATATGAACAAAGAAGAATCAGGAGGTCAGTCTAAGAGTTGAGGAAGGAAAGGTGCAATTATTGTGTATTAATCTTGGGGTGATTAAGCATGGAAGACTATAGATCATATGCAGTCCACAACAGGAATTTCAAGCTTGAGTTTAGAGGACAGAAAAAGAATTAGGACAGAAAGAAGTATTTTTAAAAAGGGTACGAAATTTGTCTAGAATCATCTTGAAGCTTGGCTAAGAAGTGTAATTTAAGGATATCTGTATAAAAATAAGGTTTTAAATCTCGTTTGGGAAGAGTTTTTGAGGTATTCAGAAATTGGTTAAAAAAGAAAATGAGAGAGGCAGAGAGAGACAATGAGTGATAGAATAAGAAATCGAGAAAGGTAAGATGGAGACAAAGAAATCTAGTGCTGGAAAAACTGGCTGTCCACACACTGAAGATTGATTGTAGACACACAGTTTTCACCATGTATTAAACTGAATCCAAAATGGATCAAATAACTAAATCTTAAAACAGAAACACTTAACTGCCAAAAGACAAAATAGTAAAACTCTTGAAATCATAGGTGTAGGCAAGGACTTTCTGAACAGAACCCAGTTGCACAGGAAGTAGTACCAAGAATCAACAAATGACATTATATCAAATTTAAAAAAAATAACAAAAGAAACAACCATTAAAGTGAAAAGAATGCACAGAATGGGAAAATTTTTTCCACCTATTCCTTACATGACAAATATCTATAATATATAAAGAATGCAAAACATATTAGAGCACCCAAAATAAAGACCTAATTAGAAAATGGGCAACTGAAATAGACACTTCACAGAAGAAGTACTAATCACCAATAATATATGAAGAAATGCTCAACATCGCTAGCCATTAGAGAAACACACATTAAAACAACACTGAGATTTCCCTTACTGAAGAAGGAATGGCTATATCAAGAAATCGAATAATAACAAATGCTGAAGTGGCTTTGAGGAAACAGAAACATTTCTACACTGTTGGTGGGAATATAAACTAGTACAACCACTTTGAAAATCAGTGTGGAGATTCCTCAAAAAACTGAATCTACAAATACCACTTGATCCAGCTATTCCTGTGCTAGGTATCTTACTGAAAGAGTTAAAGATGTCACACCCCACTGAAACATGCATACTCCTGTTTATAGCACCACAATTCATAAACGCCGTATCTTGGAAGTGGCCTGTATGTCCATCAACAGATGAAAGGATCAAGAAAATGTGGTTTTTACAAACAATGGAATACTGTTCTGCCATAAAGAAAGGTAAACTTGAGTCATTTGTAAGAAAATGGATGCAACTTGGGACAATAATTTGAAGTGAAATAAATCAGACACACAAATATTGCGTTGTTTGTTTTATATGAGGAAACCCAAAGTATAAAGAGCAAAATAAAAGATCATAGGAGTAGGAAGGTAGATATTTCTGAAAAGGGATTATAGATCAAGAAATGGAGGGGGGATGGAGGAGGGGGGGAAAGGGTTGAAAAATGAATTAAGGTGTGTTATGTACATGTGCTAACTCCACATGATGAATGTAAACTCTATGTATTGCAAACATGTATAAAAGAAAGAAGGGAACCAAGAGATAGATGGAGGGGAGAGGAAGGGAAAGAAAAGGCGATGAAAAAAAGGAGTTAAAGTGCATTAGGTACATGTACCAATTCCCCACAAGTACTGTAAACATTATGCAAGACAAACATGTAGTAATAAAAATTTTAAAAAATTAGTATCGTAGGGGAAGAGAATGGCTTATTCACATGTTTATGGTTGTTGGGTCTGGATTAAGTAACATTATATGATATGTTTTTTGTGGGTATATCCAAAATTCTCCCAAATAAAAAATGCCTTTATTTTAAAAAATGAAAAAGAGACAGACATACACAGATTGAGAGAGAGAGAGAGAGAGAGAGAGAGAGAGAGAGAGAGAGAGAGAGAGAGGAGAGAGAGAGAGAGAAAGAGAGGATGAGGATGTTTTGAATCTCTGAGTCAAGGTAAATAGAGATTTTTGTTTAGGTATATTGAGTCTTTTATAAATAGGTTGGGAGATATTCCAGGCTTTGCAAGACACAGGGCCTCTGTCACAACGAGAACTCTGCTGTTGCACACAACAGCAATGGAGTCTGATTTTTCAGCTTTAATTTATTTTCTCTGGGCTACCTGATCATTTCTATTTCTTAATAGAAGTAAATTTTACAGATCCTCGTGTGTTCAAGGATCTTGAAGTTAATGGTGCTGATTGTTAGAAATCATGATGTACATTTGCCATAGTATCCAAATTTTTCGAATATTTTTCATGCTGAAACAAGATTTCATTTCATTTCACCATATTGTTATGTCCTTAGACAAGTGATAAAATGGTATTTTGGAGGAATACCCAAGCATTAATATACATGGAGAAAGTATTTCTTTCTGAGTAGGTTTTTCCTAAAGGAAATATAACCATTTCCATAGTAGAGAATATTAAACTATACAAGTCAGAGAGAATACATCTAGTCTTCCCATTCACTAATAGGTTTGCATTTTTAATTCCTCCTTTATGACTCAAGGTTATATCATTGTAGCTGATTGCTTATATGCACTTCTGATTTATTCTTTATCATTTCTGATTCAGGGCATTGTGAAGAATTCAAGTAAGAATGGAAATGTGTTGTTTTATTCTCACATTTCATACACAAAATTTAATCTCAAATTCATAACTAACTTTCCGGTCCATAGTGTATCTTTGTTCACTTAATATTGTTATCAAGAAAAATATGTAATATTTGTCATGTTGTATGACTACTGTGCTTTGCGTACAGTATTAAGTTCCCCCAGCTTTTTTTTTTTTAATGTGGGTATCGGGAGTCGAACTCAGGATCTCCCGCTTGCCAGGCAGGCGCTTATGCCACTGAGCCATCTCACCGGCCCTCCCCCAGTCTTTTTATATAAAATTGTTAACAATTATTTTCCCCAGTCTAATAAATGCTCTTTATCCCTGAATATGATTTAAATAAATAAATGTTTCACAAATCTTTTTTATTATTTTAACGTTATAGAAAGGATGATATTGCATGGTAATTAAAAATTAGGTCAACTTTAATAGTTTGATAATAAAATATTTTAAAAAATAGGCTATAAATTACGATTTGAATTATGAATTTTTAATTATGTTTATATTTAATCTCAAAACTATTTCTAGGCTAGTATAGTAGCAAGAGACAAAATGGCATTATGAGGAAAGGGATGTGTCTCGATCTCTTACATCATCACATATATTTGACAAAACATTTGGAAATTTCATTAATTTATGTCAAATTTGAGAAAACCTTAACTGGGTTAGTGAACACTTCAATATGAAGTTGAATTCAAGTATATCAAGTTGATTTTTTCTCTTAGCAAGAGATTACAATGCTAATGAAGCTGGGAATAGAAGGATTCCACTGTATTCTCCGCTGTAAAATATGGGGATTAAAAATGTGAAAAGTTTTTGAGAATTAGGTGATAAATATGAATTATTTGGTATACTGCAGCATTAGTAAGTAATTAGATAAAAACAGTTATTATAGGGCAAAATTACCTTTTTCTCGCATTGAAATATGGCATATGTAAAATACGATTATGTGTGTTTAACTTAGAAGAGCAGAATTTTCATTTAGTTGCTTTCTCTGAGTACCCCCCAGTTCTTTACTCATCACAATAAATATCATTCTACTTCTATGAAAAAGATCATTCTGGGTTGTTTTAGTGAGATTTCTGTCATTACAATGAAATTCCAGGAATAGTTACCTTATAAAAATTTAATTTTGGCTCACAGTTTCTAAGGTTCTGATTCATGCTTGGTTGGTCCCGTTGCTTTTGGTGTGTATGGAGGCGGCACAAACAAAAAGAGGAGAGGGAAGGAATGAGGGTCAAGGGTATGGTCCCAATTATCTAAAGACCTCCTGTAGACCCCAACTTTTAAATATTCCACCACTTCCCAAAAGCACCACCCTGAGGACAAACCCTTAACACTTGAGCTTTTGGAAGATATTGAAAATTCAGACTATAGCATGAATCTTCAATAGTAAGAGATGAACAGTGAGGGTATGGGTTGTTTTATAAGCATGATAAAATGATTGGCATGCAAAAGGAGAATTGCCCTGACCCCAGAATATATCCTTGCAAATTCCACATCTGCCATGCATGAGATTAAAGATATGAAGCATTCTACTAGATAAGGGAACCTAGGGTTTTCTAGACATGTTCTCCCATGGTCTGTCTGAACTATTGATCTTTACATTTCAAGTCCAGTTATTATTCTAGAAGAGATGGTTACTTAGAGACACAGTGGAATTAAAATGAAATTTTTAGCCTAGAATTTCTCATGAAAAAATATAAGCAAGTGATTCAGGACATTTATTCTTCCTTAATTCAAGTAGGGTTTAAGAATTAATTAATTAATCAGTCAATCAAATACCATTGGAGTGTTTATTATATGCTGTAAATTCCCCTGAAGATAATGAAAAAGCAACTATGATTCTAAGGAATATGTAAATTAGTTGGGGACATAGATCCACAATCAGGTAACTGAAAAGAAATGTATGTAATGACAGAAAGATTCAGAGATATTGAAACTTTGAACCTAACTACACCTAGGAGGATTTCCATGTCTCCATTTCATTGTTTATCTTGTCATGGTACAAATGACAGTGCAGCATAATATAGCATATTGCATACAAAATGCAGCATTGCAAGCTGCCATATTTTCCACCACTCATTCTAAGTTCTCCTTTAAGTTCTACAGTCCTAGTTTTCTGGCAATTAACAGATAGAGAAACAAGAAATGTTGGGAACCTTAATCTTTAGGGTCCCTTCTCACTCATCTCAGGTTACTATAATAAAATACCATAGAAGTGGTGCACCATCGAGGTAAATAAGGGACCTTTACAGTTCTTGACTTTCAGAAGTGCAAGTTCAAAGATCTTAGAGACTCAGTGTCTGATGAGCACTCTTTTCCTGTTTGACAGAGGGCTGTCTTCTCCTTCTGTCCTCACATGGGATTTCTTTGGTGGGGGTTGTGGATAGGAAGAGGGAGAGGAGAGAGAAGAGAGATTAGTCCTATTATCAAGGTCCCATCCTCATGACCCAATCTGTTTCCTCCTAGAGATCCCACTACCAAACAGCATCACACTGGGAATTAGAGTTTCAACATATGATTTAAGGTGGGGGCGACAAAGATTCAGTCCTAAACAGTCCTACACTTCCTCATATGTATTCCATAGGACTAGCATTTTTATAAAAGCAATTTTCTTAAAGAGGACCTACAAATCGCATGTGATTCAGCTTATACAAAACTTAGATCCGTCTACTAGACATGTTCCATTTTTATAGTTTAAAATATTTTGTGTAATACGTGAAAGAAGTAGTATATGTGTATTTAGTTAAGACTGAAATTTCCACAGGTAATATATTAATCTAGTGCCTATGTAGGGAAAAGGGTGATACTCAGTTAGTGGTAGTTTAAAAAAGAGGGAGATACCTTTGTGTAAGACCCTTTCCTTGGGAGGGTAATAATACAGCATGAAGGAACATTCATTTTCCTAACACGGAAGATTGGCCCAAAGTTTCAATTTCCTTGACAATCTTAGAGTACAAATATTAAGATACAGCCCACAGCTCCACAGGAAGTACATTTTGAGGTCCATGCTATCCGTATCTCTCCTTGCATTCATTGCTATGATATCTCTTTATTAAGTCTCTGTGGTGGATTGATAACTGGTGGTCAATTTGTAACACCCAGCTAAACTGAATCAGTGTGGCGCTGGGTGTGGAGGGCCCAGCTGGGGATTGTTGCCAACAACATAAAAAGGAGAACTGGAGAGGAAGAGGTGGTGCTATTGGTTCTCATGGAGGAGTTTGACACGCTGGCTTTCCTGATATGAACTCGGCTGTTCATAATGTCAGAGGAGCTCGGAACCTCATTGTCACTAAGGATGGCTGTGGTATTTTTTAGAGGAGCTCTAGTCCTTACTTTGTGCATCGCTTCCTGGCTCCAGTGCAGATCCCTCAGCCTGCTGGCACAGATCCTTCATCCCACTTGTGAAGACTTTCTGGCTTCCACCACTGACCTTTGGGCCTTCCCAGCGCAGATCCATGAAACAGACTTGCGTGAGACATTGTCGTGGGCTCTAGAACTCCAGTCAGACTAGTGGAGAACATTGCCATGGGATCCAGGCCCTCAGCTGGATTCTTTGGGTGTTTAGTGTGTGGACAGATGTCCTGCACCCTTTTTGTATTTGACTCTTGGGTGACTACCATAAAATAATCCTATAAATTATGTGTCCTGTATGAAATTGTTTTCCTTGCAAACCCTGACCACAACAGTCTCTAATCAAAACACTAGTAATTAGCAAAATAAGATAAGCAACCAAAACATGTACATTATTTTAAACAAATTGGAAAGCCACCCATATTCAATTATATTTTAGTAGAGATAAGAATGAGCAATCAGTGCCGGTGAGATGGCTCAGCAGCGTAAGCGCCTGCCTGGCAAGCGTGAGGGCCCGAGTTCGACTCCCAGAACCCACATACAAAAAAAGGGCCGGTGATATCGCTCAGTGGCAGGGGCGCCTGCTGGTGCGCGAGGTCCTGAGGTCAACCCCCGGTACCCACGAAAAAAAAAAAAAGAAAAAGAATGAGCAATCATTTCAAATAATGTTGTAGTATTAAATATAATTTATTTGTGGCATTCTACCCTAATCAATCCTAAATTAGATCATTATTTAATTAAGATAAGGGTAATTAAATACTCCTGATTTATAGTTGTATCATGAGATCAGATTTCCCAATGAAATTTAGGGTATATTTGAAGATTCTTGGTTTCTTTCTAATTTCAGTGCCAAGGGAATGTTTGATTGTCAAGGGAAGGTTTTGTAAAATGTTGCCAGCACAGTTCAATAGCTGGAATATCACTCTTTGGTTATGGACCAGACAAACAAGGAAAACCAAATGAAAATCTGATTTTATTTTATTGTCTGTGAGGAGAGAAAATTGTGGCTCACCATTCTCTGTTCAGGAGACTCATAATTTAGTATACGAGATCTACAGAGATTCCTATCATCCCTGAATGGAGTGAGTAGTGTGCATAATAATATTCATAAATACTTTAGTTTTCTTAAAACAAAAAAAAACCTTTAAAATCAAGCTGAGACAAAATTTGTAAATCTTGACTTCCAACTGATGCTTTTAGTAGTGCATCATTCAACTGATTTTACAACATCATGTTTATTTGGCTTGGAAGTTACTCCTAATTTTCAACAAAATCAAGCAAGTTCTTTCTTTGAACCTATTTTATCTTGGCTCACACAACTATTTTACTTCCTATAGAGTACTGTGAAAGATATTAGTGTCCATATACTCTAGATAAGGTCTTGAATCTACCTTGGAAAATTCATCTTTTTTCATACTAAGAGCTGTGAGAAAATTTGAAACCCTCTGAAACATCTAAGTTTCCACAGATGTCTTGAGAATTCATCAAGAGATGGACACTAGCATTCATGTCCAAAGTTTGGGTAAGAAGGCACTCCTTGTAGGAGAAAGTCAATATCCAGAGAAGGAAATGAAGAAATTGCAGTTGAAAGATTTACTGCATAGTGAAAGCACTTTGAGTTATGATAGGGTTCATGATATTTTGAAAAATTTATTGAAGTTGCATATAAATATCACCTGTGCATACATGTACTCAATTATACAGTTTTATAATTTCTTTACAGTTTTTTATATGAAGGGTGAGGGTCTTTTAATAGGACAGGAAATACATGTAATTAGCATTCTCAGCACTGTAAAATATATGCATTTTAGACAGATGTGATTAATTTCAGTGGCATTATAAAGAAAGCATCAGCGAGGAATAATATCTGACAAGAAGTGATAGAGTTAAATACCCTTTAATTTCTTGAATTTGGCAAACCTCCCAAGTCTTTTACTAAGAGACTGTTTATATTTTCCTCCAGGTGGATGCGAATTCACTGTCCAAAAAAGAATTAATTTACCAAGGTATGATGCATCTTTTCCCTTTTCTCTTCTGGTAATTGAATATTCATCACATAACAAGTGCTGCTAATTAGCTGATTATTCCATTTACTGGCATATAATGAGCTTGCTATTCCTATCAAATAAAGCAGGAATTGGAAAAAAATCAAATTTTTATTTAGTTAACTGCTCAGATAATTTTTAAGAGCTTGAAAACATACAATGCCATTCCTCATAATGAATCTTTATTTAGTTACTGTAGGATTTAAACTTTCACCTCTTCAGGAAATGGAAGTTTTAGGTTAGTAATTAGTGTAACAACATCTCTGATTTTAGCAAGTCTGTGTGCTTGCCTAAATTTCATAGTTTGGAAAAATTGACAATGATTGTGTATATCTCCTCAATTTTTAAATTTAGGTAATTTGGGTAATTTGGGGAGATAATTTAACAGTTTGTTTCAGGAAATTTAATTCATCACATTATCATTTACCACTAAGCGTACTTAACTATTCTCTCTAAAGACTAAGTAATAAACTGACTTACATATTTTAAAAATGTATACTTTGTTGTGATCATGTATCCTTTTATTTTTTCTGTATTAGTCTATGTTAAATATTATTTCTGTCAAAAATTTGTGACATGGGTTTGGAGATGCACCTCAGTGGTAACACTTGCCTAGCATGGACAAGGCCCTGGGCTTCATCCACAGTTCTATAAATAATAATAATAATTATGATAATAATAATAATGTCTTAGTCATTATCTTATTGCTGCTGGGACATAATACCCGACACCCATGATTTAAAGGGGGAGAGGTTTATTTTCACTCAGATTTGCAGCCCCTCGGCTGGCTCCAAGTCAGAAAACAATATGACAGAGGGGCATAATGAAGGCAAAGCTGCTCACATCATGGTGACCAGGAAGCAGAGAAGGGAGGAGCTGGGGAGGGAGTTATTTCCTTCCAGGTCATGTCCCTGGTGACCCATCCCTAACCAGGCCTCACCTCCTAACAGCACACTCAGCTACTGAACTCATTAGTGAATGAATCCACTGATGAATTTAGAACCCTCAAGATGCAATCACTTTCCAAAAGCCCTGCCTCCAAGTGCATGAATCTTTGGGAGGACAGTCTCAATCTAAACTATAACTAATAATGATAATGAAAATAGTAATAGACAATGACATCATTGATGACAGACAAGTCCTTTACACCATTCTCTAAACAAAATTTGCAACGTACACACTCTCAGCTCCATTCCAATCATACGCAAAAAGACAGGTTTGGACTCCTTACAGAAAACAGGTGGATTAAGTAAAATTGTGGATGCAAAATGTTGAAAACTTCAGTTCTATTAAACACTAGGCCCATGCTAGCTGGTCTAATAGAAAAGTCTTAACAAATTCTCTCATGTTTATATCTGTGAGTAAGGTGGTTAACATTCCATGGCACACAATTTGGGAGCTCCATCAATAAAAATAAGGCTCATGCAGACTTCCAATCGCCAGTTTAAGTGTCTACAGAGAGATAGTAAAGAGTGAATGAAAACTGAGAAGATAATCTAGAAGAAAACATAATGGTCAACCGATAGAGAAAAGAAAGATACAGAGAGAAAACAAATAAAATGGTGATATAGTAGGAGGTAGAGACAGAGGTAGATATATGTGAGTTTTGGGTGGGAGGTATAGGGCTTTCAAGAAATCTTGTTCCGAGAATGTTAAATTCTAATTTTCCACAGAAGGATATAAATTATTGATATTTAAAATATAAAAATTATAAAGGAAGTATGTAAATATATGATTCAAGAAGATAAATAAATAAATAAAATAAGCTAGAATAATCAAGAGTTATTGGCTCAGAAAGATGGGCCAGGAATTAAATTTTTTCTATATTATCTGTTTTGTGTGGATAAGAGTAATCCAGAAAGAAATGCTCATAGTGTAATTAAACAGAATAGAAAATCTGTAATGGAGAATTCTAAATGTGAATTGTCCAGTAAAAGTTCTAGATATTAGTTTTAACTATAATAGATGTATTCTGATAGTTTCACAGTTGTATTTGGGAAAATTAATTCATGGGAGATTGTAGGGCAGCTACTTTCTCCTCAGAGGAAGAGAGGACTGTGAGAAAAAGACTTCATAATCTTCTTGGTGAAGTCAGCCAAAGGATCACTGAGTGCCACTGACAACAGAAACATTGAATTGAAAAAAAAAATCAAATATAGAGAGAATCAACCAATCCTAGTGTAACATACCTGTAATCCCAGCACTCTGGGAGGATGTGGCAGGAGGACTGTATGTTCAAACCCCATCTAGGTAATTTAGAAGCCTAGTGAGATTCCATCTCAAAATAAAAAAGCAGAAAAGGTTGGGGATGTAGTTCTGTGCAAAGGTCCTGAGTTCAATCCAAGATACTGAAAAAAGAAGGAGGAGAAGAAATTAAATCAAAGGCCAAGTAAAACACCTAATATGGAGGAAGACATGCACCCACCAAGGTTTGCTTTTGGAGATTTGCAGAGGTGATTCTGCAAGATTCTCCTGACTGATACCGTTTAGGTCTTAACTATCTTACAAAGAAAGCTGGGCCACCCATATCTAAGCTAAAATGAGCTCCTCGTGTGTCCTCCAGGGACCTGCAGCACTCCCAGAACACACATGGGGCACCCTGAATACTCTCAGAAATTGTCAGGAGCCCAAGGTTGAATCTGTCCCTGGTGAGGGGACCGGAAGCCTGGCATAGCCTGATGTTAAGCTAGTCTTCTGCAAGAATATTACAAGGGAGAACGTATGGTGCAGCCACTTTGTAGTCTGCCACCATTACATCTGTGAGTGGTTACAATTTTTCTCCTACTTTAAGTATGTATAAAGCTTACTTAAGTTTCTCTCACCACAGGAAGCTGGACTAAAATGTTTAGGATGGAGTTTCAAAATAGTAGAGACATGATGTTTCTGGTTTTAATTTCTGAACATTTGTTGATATGTATCCAAGTAGCATTTGGATACATTCCAACATATCTCCATACATTAACATACTTAAATGTATATAAGGCCTCAAAACTTACTTCACTGGGATAGCTAACAAAATATAGTTTTGTTGACTATATTTTTCAGCTAATGTCATTTACACAGAAATCTAGCTTTGTTGATTATATTTTAGCTAATGGTTCTTAAAAATGAAACATTTATAACATCAAATTATAAATTTTTCTAAAGTTCTTTTTGTAGTTTTCTAGTTTTTTATATATATTTGATAATATGCTAAAGGAATAGTGGAAGAGGCAATGTTGTATCATATTTAAGAATATGATGCCTGTGAATAGGTATGTACTGTATGGGTTCAAATCTCAGCCCTTTTACTTACAACTCTGGAAATTTGCAAAAGCTACTTCATCACCTTCTGCTTTTTTTCAACTCTGTAATGGATTTTATAGTATCTACCGATTTTTAGGGTTGCTTGGGAATAAGTTAATTAACACATGTCAAAGAAACACTAAAAATGGCAGTGCCACATATGTGTTTTTAAGAAATATCAACCAAAAAACATCAAGACAGCTTTAGCTTTAATGCAGATTGTAGGCTTCATCAATATAGGGATCCCATGTCCTATTAAATAATGTTTTCCAACTTGAGATTGCACTTCATCTGATGTTTATGCTTCCTTTTCTATTCTGTTTTTCATTGACACCATTTATTTGCCCAAGGCAACAGGAACCTGGACACCAGCCATGCTGAAGGCTCTTGTTGTTACAATGCAACAGCATTTCATGATGAGTAGAACTACAGAAATAAAAGAATGCAATTATATAAGTTACTGCTTCCACATTCCTGAATTGAAGCAGCCACAACAGCACTATTAAGATACGAAGGGAAGGGGACTTCCAGAACTACTTCAGAAAGTGGCAAGAGTGTTGGGGTGTGTTAGAAGTGCAGTGGAGTATTTTCAGGGGCATTCATAGCAATGTATGTTTTGCTGAAATAAGTTCTGTTTAATTTAAACATTCACTGCTTTTATCAGTTATCACTCATATGATGCTACAGTTTTGAGTCTGAAAGCAGTCTGGAGGCAGAATTCCTTTCTTTTCAGAGCACTGCAGTCTTTTATCTGAAGGCTTTCAACTCTAGATATTATCCATCTACAGTGTTTTGAGTAAACTGATTAATTCTCTGTGCATTGATTGTAGATGTTAACTACATCTAAAGAAATATCTTCTTAACAACATGTAGACTTGTGTTTGCCTAAACAACTGAGCACTATAGTAGCCAAGTAGACACGAAATTATGCATCACAGATGGGATTTTGTTGTTGAAGGACCATTGCTGTCAGTTGTGGGTTTATTGCTCTGGCTGTTTGGACTGAACTTTATAGTGGGGCTGTGACAGGACTTTTCACTCCCTTCTGTTTCCCTGAGGTTTGCTTATCCTCCCTTTTGTGGATAAATTAGTGCAGCAGATTACACCACTTTGTCTTTTCCCTCCATCACTGATGAAAAACAGTCTTTTGGAAAACTGAATAGCAAACTTCATTTTTTTTTTTTGAGAGGAGTCATACAAATTAAAATGTATGGATTAAAAATAATTCGACATAGAGATCCATGAATATTTGTCACATATAAAACAAAAATATAACTTACCCCAAGTCAAGCAATATACAAGAGTCATCAAAATTACATCGTACAATTTTAATTACTTCATTAATTTGGCAGATACAAATAGTGTCATTACACTATGTATTTCATTAATGAATATTAGTAACAAACTATTAGCAGAGCAGGAAACAGAAGCGAACTGTTCAAGTCACTGAATACAAGAAAAGTCTAGGAAACTGTCAAAAAGTTTCTTAAGTAGTAATACTGATTTATTAGTGTGACAAATGTTTAATAATAATGTTAACAGTAGAAGAAAGTAAGCATGAGTACATGTGAAATTTTGTAATATTCTGGCAACTTTTCTGTGAACCTATAACTATCTCAAAATATAAATATTTTATTGAAAAAAAGGCTAATTGTTGAATTTTACTCCTAGATATGATGCATTAATAAAGACTAAATATAACCTCCATTAACAGCTAAAAATGTAGGGAAAGAACTACTTAAAACTGTGTTTAAACATTCAAAATTTTCAGCAAATGTTGTGATCATTGAGAGAGGGACAACAATCAGGTTAAGCCCCTGATTCCTTCACATGTCTACCTTTAGGCAACTGTTGGATGCCAGGTGCATAAGGAAGGACCCCCCAAACAAGCCCCACGTTCTCAGCAAAGTGAGAAAATTAAGCTTGAACTTTGAGAGAGTTGAGAAAGAGATTTTCAGGATATTGGGGAAGAATGCAGACAGCTATGCAGAAAATTGAGATCCAGAAGACAGAGTGGGTATTACTTTGGGCCTCTTAAGCAGGAGGTCTTAAATGTGTAAAGCAGAATGTCCAGACAGCCAGTAATGAGTCCCCTGTGAGACTGAGTTGAAAACTAAATTCTCAGGGATCATAATGTTGAAGAGACATTTGAGCTTCAATCAGCCAGACCAGAGTCCTCACTGACCAGCTGGGATCAAGAACGGACTTCAAGGGGGCTTCCCCATAGCAGTACGGCACAGCTAAAGTATTTCTATAATGAAGGCATTTCCAAGCTCTTCATAGAATGGTTGTAAAACAGACCTGAAAAGACTAATTCATCTATCAATTGTTGCCTGCCCAAAACATGCCTAAGACTCTTTATTAAAAGCCATTTTAAAAAATTACATTCAACAACACAATTTTTGCAAAGTTCAGTACACCAAAAGTCTCTACGCACACTAAGAAGCAAGAAATTGTTACTCAAAACCAGGTATTTTAAAAAAATCAATAGAAAAAAGACCTTAAAGTCAAAGATGACAGAACTAGTAAACACGAATTTTTATAAAAGCTGTATTACTTCTGTGCAGATATTTAAATGAAAAATGAACATACAAAAAAGAGAAATGGAATATACAAGAAGAAACTAACTGATTTCTTCTCCTATATTATCAAGAGAAAGGCAAGGGTTATTATTCTTGTTATTGCTATTCAGTGTTGAACTGAAAGTTCTAGCTAGCAAAATTGAAATCCAGGCACACAGCTGGAAAAGAAAGAAATACTGTGCCTTTATTTCCAAAATACATAATTGCATTTGGAGAAATTCTAAAGAATTTAATAAAAGCTACTAAAATTCATTACTGATTTTAACAAGACCACAGAACACAAAGCGAGTTTTATAAATCACTCGTATGATTGTATACCAGCAATAGAATTTTTTAAAAAAATATTTATTTAAAAAAGCTTCAAAGCACAAAGTATTTTACCATATGTTTAATAAAACATGTTCAATAGTTTTAGAATGGAAACTATATAACATTATTGAGAGCAATTAGGAAGGTCTTAAATATTTATGAAATGGATATTTTTACAATGTTTTTGCTGGAAGTCTCGACATTTTTAAAATGACAATTTGATTCAAATTGATCTATAGGTCCAACCAATCCAAATCAGTTCTTCAGTGGACATCTATTTCTTTAAGTAAATGGATACATAGATTCTAAGATATATGTAACAATGCATATATCTGTTACAAAAGCCAAATCGATTTTGATGAAAATAACAGAAAAAGCAAGTTGTAGGATATCTGTTGTCCAGCTTCAAATTTTACTGTTATGTTTCAATAATTAAGACACAAATTTTCCATTGATATCTGATGACAATTGACTATAAAAATAAAATAATAATCTTTTCAACAAATGGTGCAGAAACAATTGGATGTCTGTTACGGTTTAGATCTAAAGTGTCCCCCAAAAGCCTCATTTATTTAGAAATTGACTGGATCACAAGAGTATTAACGTTCATCAATAATTCATCCATTAATGAGTTGAGTAATTGAAATTCCCATTAGAAGTGGGGCTTTGTTCCAGGAAGGTCAATGGGGGCATGACCTGGAAGCATACATCTCCTCCCTTTTCATTGTCTCCTGAGCACCATGAGTTGAGCAGCTTTTCTCTGAAAGACGCTTCCATGATACCCTTCCTACCTTGGAGCCAGCCCACTATGGATTGAATCCTCTAAAGACTACTGTGGCTACTGGATATTCTGTGTCAGTGATAACAAGGCGACTAAGATAATATCTAATATGTTTTAAAAAATAAATATTGATTCTTATCTCACATTTTACACAATAATTTAACTCAATATGGGTAACATACCTGAATATGGAATCTAAAATTATAAAATTTTTTAAAAAATATTGAGAGAAATTTTGGTTATAATTGATCATGTTTCTCAGAAATATCAAAGAAACCATGAATCAAAAAAGAAGACTAGATTTCATCAAAATTAAAACTTCTGTTTATTGTAAGTCACAATAAGAAATGAAAGCTTGAAACCACAGATTACGAGGAAATACTGTGATGTATAAATCTGACATCATCCTTGTATCCAGAGTGTAATAAATATGAATAAAAAATTCTTGTATCCAATAAATGGAGCTCTCACAACTCAATAAAAATAGGAAAAACAACAGTACAAATATAGCAAAAGACTGAAGGGACAGTTTACAAAATAATATATTTGAGTGGCCATGTGCACATGAAAAATGTTCAAAGTCACTAGTCATGAAGGAAATACAAAAGAGAACTATTGACCATTAAAAATGAAAACTAACTGAAATGAAATTTCAGAAAAGATTTGGAGTAACTGGAACACACATAAGTTTCTGGGAAAAAAGGCATAATTCCTTCGCAGTACAGATTTCTTCTTCCTTAAAAATTTTACCATTAGCTTTCTAGAGCACCCAGAAATTTAACCCAGAAAGCTACTGAAAAGAAAGGAAAATATATGCCAATGTGAGGAATTTTTCATAAATATTTATTGTAATTTTATTTATAATAGCTAAGAATTGGAAATTACCCAATTCTTTATCAGTGTTGGGTGGTTAAACAAATTATAGTATGGTCATCCAATGATGTCCTTTTCGTAATTAGAAGCAATGGAACACTGACACATGTAACATGACTGAGTAATAAGTAGAAGACACAGGATAAGAGATCTGAACAAAAAGCTAATTTGTATGAAAATTTTCAAGACTTGTATTTAACTTATATTGAACAAAATCAAACCAGCTGTTGCCTGGAGCCAAGAATAGATGCAGTAGGTTAATTTTTAGGTGGTAAGAATGTTCTATATCTTAACTGTGATAATGATTACAGAAGTGTCCAAATTTGTCAAAACTCATTGAAGTGTAAACATTGTATACATAAAATGAGTGCATATAAATATATAAACATAAAGCATCAGTACAATTGCTTTTTACAAATACAATACCATGTGGAATGTAACTTGACAATGTATCTGCGAGCGTAAATTTTTTTCTTCCCATTTATGCAATAAATTCTTGAGATGTTCCCTAAGGAAATAAAGTAGATACAAGTAGAAGGCTATTTAGTATGGTAGTATTACCAAAATGGGGAAAAATAAATCTATGTGTAATTTGCACATACAATAGAATGACCTGATTTTATTCCAATATTTTAATGAAAAATAAATATTAAGATTAAGTATGGAGTGATTTTTTCAAAACATATGTTTTAGTTTTGGTTCTTATTATTCAAGAAATATATGATTATTGGAGGAAAAGTGGGCAAAAATTACCTGTAATTTCATCACTTCAGTACTAAGACTGCTAATAATCTGTAGCTCTTCCCTCAGCAGTTTATGTAAGTAATACATGAATGTATGCATATACACGGTTTTCATACTACATTTCTTAAGATACAAAAACACAATGAAAAATAATTAACAGAGTTTATATATTGGAGATGTTAACCAGGGAGATTTTTCATTAATTTTCTATTTTTATATTAAAAATAAACTATGAATATAAGAATATACTAAAATACAGAGATTAAACGTTATCTCAATTAAAGAATGATATATAACAATTTTATCAGACATATATTTCATATTTGGACACCATTTAACTGATTTTTCCTCTTACTTTCTAGTTCTAATTGTCACTCTTTCTGTCCCTTATATCTTACCCAGGCCACCCACCCTTAAGGCGGGCAGTATTCACACCCTTGGTCCTAGCATTGCATCTTTGATCCCAGCATCACACACTGTAGATGCAGCCACCTTCAAAAAGCCCCACTTACGACTGCATAAAGCTTTGGGGGAACATCTAAATATAAACCATAACAACTTTTATTTATTTTTTTCTTTCTTTAAATTTACTGACTGATTTTCTGTATGAATTAAATGGAATATCATATTTTTGTACTATTGTGACAACAGTTGCAAAAGGATATCCTTAATTTGTTTATATGTTAATTTTAAAGCACTATTTTCTTGACATTGTTTATGATGTGATTGATGATGTTAGCTGTAGGTATGATGTTAGCTATTTTCTCTTCAGAGTGTGTTTTTGTCTTGTGATCTTTTTTTTTTTTTTTTGTGGGTACCGGGGGGTCGACCTCAGGACCTCGCGCGCCAACAGGCATCCGTGCCGCTGAGCGATATCACCGGCCCCTTTTTTCGTATGTGGGATCCGGGAGTCGAACTCGGGCCCTTGCGCTTGCAAGGTAGGCGCTTACGCCGCTGAGCCATCTCACCGGCCCATGTCTTGTGATCTTTTAAATCGAAAGCTAGATACTTTGCGTTAAAAAGTACATACCGATGTAAATATTTTCTATGCTTGAAGAACAGGTGTACCATTCCTTTCACCAGGTCTTGAGTTGCTCAGTTGTGATTAGGTGCATTCCTATGCTATCCTCAGTGCACCACAAAAGTCAGGTTCCTTGAGTGTTAATTTGTGTTCAAGGTGGGACTTGGTATTTCACAGATCATTTTCGCAGTGTTGCTTCCTTCCTGGATTGACGTCTCTCCTTTTCTCCACAGAAAATCAATTGCTTTCAGATCACCTAACTTTTTAGTCAATTCTTGTTAGCCTGATGATGGGAGGGTGGGGAAGGAGATGTTTTCATGTGTTTTGATTAAGCCTCAGTCTGATCTGGGCACTGTATCTCTGCATCTAAGGGCATATTACAGACGTCTTCTCCTCTAGCTCTTGCTAAAGGTAGAGTAAATCATTTTGCTCTTTGTCTAAGGAGATGGTATTCTTTCCCCACTACAAATGGTTTCTGCTTATGCCTAAAGTGACACACACACACACACACACACACACACACACACACACACACACACATTTTCTTTCTCTTGCAGTGAAGGCATGTGGTCCAGAGAAGAAATAGGGGAGAAAGCCCTGTGTTGGGTATTAGTACTAATTGTTTCCTGCCTCCACCTAATTATCACAAGTATCACAAGTTCTCCAAAGATTCTCTCTCACATTGTGGAGTACCTAGCAGGACTCACGGGGAAAAGTCTTGCAAAAAAGTCCTGAACTCCTCATCTACAACATTTTGTGGCTGTATACTCAATGTTTAACAGTATTTTTAAAGTTCAGCTCTATAGTGTTACTGGCTTATATGAAGTCCAGTGATGTAAGCACCATTTAGTCAGATATTTTTTTTTTTTTTTTTTTTTTGTGGGTACCGGGGGGTCGACCTCAGGACCTCGCGCACCAACAGGCGCCCGTGCCGCTGAGCGATATCACCGGCCCCTTTTTCGTATGTGGGATCCGGGAGTCGAACTCGGGCCCTCGCGCTTGCAAGGCAGTCGCTTACGCCGCTGAGCCATCTCACCGGCCCTTAGTCAGATATTTTAGGTACATTTTCTCCTTGCAAGCATCCTCCTGTCATGGTTTGTGTCTAGATGTCCCCCCAAAGCCTCATGCAGTCATAGGGGTGCTTTACGAAGGCAGCTGAACCTAGTGTCTGGTTGATTTGTAGTGCAATGCTGGGATTAAGGGTGCTGGGATTAAGTGTGGGTGATTGCTGGATCAGTCAGCTGATTGGATTGGCACCGCCCTAATCCCATAGACTGGATACAATATAAGAGACAGAAAGAGGCTTGCCTCTCCCACTTCTCTTGTTTCTTTTGCTGTCTTCCACTGTCATGAACTGTTGCCCCTCTGCCATGTGCCACCCTGCCTTGGAGCCAGCCGATTATGGACTGAAACCTCTACAAACTGCAAGCTAAATAAACCTTTCCTCCTTTAACCTTGTTGTCGGGTATTTTTTCTCAGCAATGAGAGAAAAATAACTAGAACACTTCCTCTAGATTTAGGGTTACTTTGTTACCCAGATAATTCAGTCTGCAGATGAGTTTAAAAACTCATCATTCAATTGCAATTTTTCCAAGTTTTTCTTATTAAGAAAGTGGGGACAACGTTCTACACTGTTTACATCTCTGAGCTGCATTACTTTTTTAGTTTTGTTTATGAACTTTCTTATAAAAATTACAGTGCACCTTAAGGTGATAAATAAATAGCATTGAGATTATTTATGGAACCACATAAATGTGCTAAAAGGAAATGAAAAAGAAGGGGAACTGTAATGCTTTATGGAGCCTTAGAAGAAAAAGGATAAGATATGACTTTAATATTTCCTATAATTTTGAATGAATAGAATTTCCGTTATTGTCTCCAAAATATTCTGTTACTGTCCCTGTTATTCTAAATTATAATAACTGATTGCAATGTGGCTATGTATTACTGATAACCTTGTACTGTCGGTAAAGGTTAACTGATGCCTGTTTTTCTCTTTGAGGTTGAGAAGGGAATTGAATGAGTCATGAACACGAGAAATAAATTCCTCATCCGCATAGCTCACTTAGCATCATTCTCTTCTCATAGGCTCCTTTATTTAGAAATGAGACCCTGGTCACCTTGAGAGACAGTGTTGAATGTTTTTATTACTGTCCTAAGGCAGTTTCTATTTTTACAGTTTTACCCAACATTCATCTGGCTTTAAACTAGGACACTAGCACTCTAATTGTCTTGCTCAGCATCCAAATTTTCCTTTCCTGAGTGCCAAAGGACAGTTGCAAATTTAACTATCCATTGCCTACACATTAGCATTGTACTAAGTAATCAAATATAAAGATCATGATAATTTTTCAACTATGGCCCAGTTTGCTTTCCAGCAACATGAAATTGTCAAGAAGTCAAGATATGATATAATCTCTGTCTTCCTTCTTATGCATTATGTTACATAAGATTAGCCCTAGGTGCCTCAGTGTTTTGTTGATATCCAGGGAGTAAAGTCTCTGCTTAAGCCTTGTTACAGTTTTGCAGCCTTAAAGTGGCATTTAGAGCACCAGAATGATGTATTAGAGGCCAACTCATATCCCTTTGTCCCTCTTCTTTTTGGTTAGCTCTGTCTTTTTCTATTTTCTGACAAAATCTCAACATCTAAATTCCATTATGGTTCAAGTTATCTTTATAGAGTACCTGATATAATATAATTCATTTTAGGACAAGTGAATCTAGGAAGTCTATTGAATTTATGGGCATTAGTCAGGCTCTGCTTCTGATGCTCTCTCCAGTTGTGTGTAGGATACAGGTGTGCTTTAGATATCTTTCAATCTAGGATCAAATGGAAAATATACTTAAAGGAAATTAAACTCTAGGAGGCTAAATGCAAAGACTTAAAAATATCAGTGTTACTGAGTCTGTGTACTAGTTTATTTATTTATTTATTTATTTATTATTTTTTTTTGTGGGTACCCGGGGTCGACCTGAGGACCTCGCGTGCCAGCAGGCGCCCATGCCGCTGAGTGATATCACCGGCCCTTTTTTTCGTATGTGGGTTCCGGGAGTCGAACTCGGGCCCTCGCGCTTGCAAGGCAGGCGCTTACGCCGCTGAGCCATCTCACCGGCCCTGTATACTAGTTTAGCTCAGTTTCAAAGACAACCTTTTCAACAGGTTATGATAGAAATTGCCACTGTTGTAGGTTTATATCTTAATATGTTTGATATTTTGGAACCTACATTTTCAAGGTAATATGAAAATTATTATGCCAATTGAAATGAGACTTTATCATTCTTACATACTTAATTTGTAGTTTTTTACTGATCTTTTGAATCTTTTGGTAATTTACAAAGTGTTGAGCTAATTAAGGTCTCAGATTTTTATAGATACATAGAATTTATGTGTAAATTTATTTCATTTACTATAATATTTACTATCTAATCTCTTATCAAATGGATGTATTAGTATATTAAAACTCTTTTTTATAAAAGTAAATTTCTATGGTATACATGATAATAATAAAGCTAATGTAAAATTTAGTATCAGAAGTCTTGGATTTAAGTTTCAGTTCCATTTCTGTATCTATGTGAACTTGGTAGTCATATTTTTTCAAATGCCTTAGTTTTCTTACCTAAAAAATAATTAGTTATAACATCGCCTCCTGCTTCATATAATTTTGTGACAATTACCTTTCATGACATATTTGAAAAAAATTTATTGTTTGTTAGTTTTACACATTCTTATTGTTTAAATTATGTAATTATAGGTGAATAAGTAGGTACATATATGAATATAAAAACAGTAGACACTAAGTCTTTCAACTAAAAGTGTAGTTTTACTGAATGGCCCTGACTTGAAGAGTAAAGTGAACAGGAGTTATTCTCATGAAAATTTATTCTCCTGAAAGTGATATCTTTATTTAAAAAAATTAACTTATTTGAAGAAAATAAAAAGTAAAGTGACAATCACTAATAGGATGGGGTAGAAGCTACTTTAGACTGGGTGGCAGGAAAGCTCCTGCAGAGGGCATGACATTTGAGTGTAAACTAGAGCAAGTGAAGAACTAGATGACAAATGTCAAGAGCAATTGTTTTAAGGTAGGAACAAGATCAATATTTCCCAGGAGTAGAAATGAAAGTGAGGAAGAATCCCCGTGAGATTGAAAGATGGTAGAATGAGAAAATATAAAGTTGCAGGATTTATAAGGATGATGGGAGATACGTGGGAAAATGAATACACGTAGCTATTATAGCAAATGTAAGGATTGGAGTTTACCTCAAACACTGTAGGAAAACATTTAAAAAGACTCAGCAAGATTTAGCAGAGATAAGGAAATCACAGAGAGGAGACAAGTGTCTATTATAGAAGTTTATATAAGAAATAATGGGAGTTTAAAACAGGGTGAAGTAACTGACACAAGAGGAGGAACACATTACAGATGTGTTTATTTTGCAGTGAGAAAAAGAATAATCAAAAATTAGTACTAAGTTTCTGGTTTCAGCAGCCTAAAGTGATTTTTTTTTTTATATGTGGGTACTGGGAGTCGAACTCAGGACCTTGTGCTTGCCAGGAAGGCGCTTATGCCGCTGAGCTATATCACTGGCCCTAAAGTGATTTTTAATTATAGTTAAATATTTCTGTTAAGAATTTATCAAATGTGTGTGTATTTTCACTATGAGTTCATATTTTAATGCCTTATTCTTAGAAAAGTTATTTGATTAGGTATGTAGAAAAAGCCATAACAAAAATATGAATAAAGCCAATATTTATTTCATTTATAAATTTTTACTACAAGAAACACCCACTCTGGAGACTGGTGGTTTTACTAAATTATCTACAATGAATTCTGGTCACTGCCTTTGAAGTTGCTTTGACTCTCAGAAATAGCTAAAAAGTACAGTTTGTGCTAATCACTAGAGCCCTGGGCAGAGTACAAATTACTTCTTTCAAAGGGCATAGAATTACATGGGCAAAATCAATATATGTGTATATATACATAATTAATAAGATAATTATCAGCATAGATAAACATTGATATCAAAATGAGAAGGCAGATATTGTGTCATTTGAAAGGACGAAATATCAACAAAGTATTGAGGTGTGAATAAGATAATTTCTTTCAGTCTCGTCAGATATAATATATCCAAAAGCCATAAATATAATGTTTTTCAGCTAATATCAAGATAAAAGTTTTAAACATAAGCAGGTAATCTTAATAGATGTAAGCAGTTTGAAAACTCCTAGTAAAAGGCAAATATTTTACATTGGATTTAGAAAAGAAACAAATTTACGATGGTCAAAAGTCATATAATATATAAAGAAACAAATGGGTTAAATTTTTTAAAATGAATAAGATCTATCACATTTACAGTGAACTTAAAAATAAACCTGTAGTGTCTTTGTACATGTCAGATTAAGAACATCTTTGAGCGAAGAACTGTATCAAGTTTCAAGAGTAGCATTTTAAGGGGTCGGAGAGATGGCTCAGTGGCATAAGTGCCTGCCTGGCAAGCGCGAGGTCCTGAGTTTGACTCCCGGAGCCCACATAGGAGAAAAGGGCCAGTGATATCGCTCAGTGGCACCTGCGCCTGCTGGCACGTGAGGTCCTGAGATCGACCCCCAGTACCCATAAAAAAAAAAAAGAGTAGCATTTTATAATGAGTACAATTATCCAGAAGACATTACGATTCTGTAATTTCATTCACCTAGTATTATAAATTGAAGCTACATAAAACAAAACTAGTGGAATTAAAAGGAAAATGGCAAATTCACAGTTACAATAGATGAATTCAACTTCCTCCAAATAATTCATAGAAGAAAAACACAGAAAAGAAAACAGAAAAGTTTAATAGTATCGTTATTTACTTCTACTAATTGATAATTATAGAAGATTCCAACTAAAAAGTGCATAATATACATTTTTCTCAAGTGCATGCAGAACATTTATTGATTGATTATATTTTGAGTAACAACATCTACTAAATATAAAGTGACACACACTATGCAAAATATATTCTTGATACAAAGGGGTATTTATTTATTTGTTTATTTCGAGACAGGTTCTCACTATGTAGTCCAGGCTGACCTTGAGCTCACTATGTAGCCCAGGCTGGCCTCTAACTTGCAGCGACCCTCCTGCCTTAGCCTCCCTAGTGCTGGGATTACAGGCGTGCACCACCATGCCCAGCCAGAAGGGGGAATGACTTTAAAAGTCAATGTTGGGGCGGGTGAGATGGCTCAGTGGCATGGGCGCCTGCTGGTGCGCGAGGTCCTGAGGTTGATCCCCCGGTACCCACAAAAAAAAAAAAAGTCAATGTTAAAAAGTAAAACTAGAAAATTTCTAAATGTTTGGAAATTTGATAATATTTTTCTAAATGTAGTCCATGGGTGAAAGAAATAAACAATACGAAGTTTATGGAGGAAGATTTAACCAATTTTTAAAAAACATGATATAATTTTTACATATGAAAGATATAGATACTAATAGAAATAATATCAAGAAATTCCCTAAACGAACTCAGAAATTAAAAATTTTTAAAAATGTGTTAGTTCAAATGAAACTAGAAATTACTTTTAAAGGAATAATAATGAGAGTACAAAATAATCAAAGTTGTGAAATTAAATTAAATGATCATTTACAGGAAACATTGCAGATTTAAATTATATGGTAGACAAGGAATTTTTCAAATTCAGTGAAATCCCCTTAAATTGTAAGATACTAGAAAATATCCAGCAATTAAAATTAGATACCATAAAGTGAGGAATCTTTCATAAAAACCTTTCTTGCCAGAACCAAATAGAAAAGAGAAATCCAAAATAATCAGGCATGAGGAGAATCTCGCTGAAGTTTAACAATAATTTGACGTTTTTAATTGATTTAACACAATAGAATCCCCAAAAGAAACAGCCCGAAGAGCTTGCACACAATGGTGAACTCTGTCCAGTAGGTTTTCCCTGCGTACATAGTTATGGCCTTCTTAACAATGAGGGTAAGGCAGGATATCTGAGACGGTCGTCCTGAGACAGGGTACTGATCAAGCAAAGACGGGGTCTTCCCAGGGCAGACTGTACTGCAGGCCAGCTCAAAGATGGCCCTAAAGTACACCAAGCCTTCAATGGTGCAAATTCCCATTGAAGAGCAGCAAGTAGGGAAAGTCGAGACAAAGAAATAAATCCTTTGAAACTAATCTAAGTATTTAATACTTGTTTTACAGACACTCTCTCAAGTCTGGAGTTGGGAAGATAAGCTGAGAAATAGCTTGGGGACACGACATTGCTGAGTGGAATGAAGCCATCCAAGTTTGCTTGAAACAGGGCAGGAGAGGAAGGATAAATCCCTCCGAGGAACATCGGGCTTCTGCTGCAGTGGTCCTGTGATGGTCTGATCGAGACGGCAAGGCGAAGTGAGGTTTCCCGAGGATTACAAGGTGAGGCAGGGGCTGGGAATCCAAGAGAACTGTTCAGAGATTAAATTAAAAAATGAAACAAACAGTTGTTTGTAAATAAGTATTGAAAATCAGTGCTGAAATGAATTTAACTAAAATTTAAACTCCAACTCTACTACTAATAGCATGGCAAAATAATGACTTAAAATCCCTTGCTTGCAATAAAACATAAAAAGAAACTTTAAAAATTTACTATAAGCGATCTATGCCTCAATGACAAAAGAGTCGATACAAGCAAATCTAAAAGAGACTCAGTTAAAGCAATGATTAGAGAGGAATTTTAACTGTGAAAATGATGTAAAAGGATCTAGTAGCAAAATGAGACATAGTATATAAAAGCAGATATATGGAAAATATGAAGAGGTGAATAAAAATCTGAGAAAAGAAAAATGCCATCAGAAATGAAAAAATGTAAGAAGTTTAATAGCAGTTTCATGGGCCGGTGAGATAGCTCAGCGGCATAAGCACCTGCCTGGCAAGCACGAGGTCCTGAGTTTGACTCCCGGAACCCACATATGAAAAAAGGGCCGGTGATATCGCTCAGCGGCACGGGTGCCTGCTGGCACGTGAGGTCCTGAGTTCAACCCCCGGTACCTACCAAAAAAAAAAAAAAAAAAGCATTTTCAGAAAATATAAAGTTCACTGAACTTGAATATAAATAACTTAAATTATCAAAAATAAACACCAAGACAGAAAAGAAATTTAAAAATAAATAAAATGTTCAAGATGTATGAGACTATACCAAATAGCCTAACATCAGAAATACGTAATGCGGAAAAGAAAGGGAGCAAGCCAAATTAAATGGAGGTGAAAAATGGTGTCTGATTTACAAACACTGTTAAATATGTCAAGTAAAAAAAAAAAAATCTAAGTTTAGTGAACTCCAGATAGGAAAGAAAAGAAATAACAAATAATCAAATGTGCTTAGTGTTAAAAGTTGACTGACAGGCTAAAAACACATTACGCACAAGACAAGGACTGACTTCTTGCCAAAGACATACTGCACCTTTAAAATGCTGATGAAAGGGATTATCTAATTTTGTCCTCAAGAAAAGACAATATAAATGGAAAATATCATTTAAAAATGAAGGGAAAACATATCTGATCAATGATTGTTCTCCTAAATATACAAAGAACTCTTTAAACTCAACAAGAAGCAAATAAATAAACCAATTAAGAAATGGGCAAACGATCTGAACAGATACCTCTTGATACACAAAGACAGTGTTCAGATGACAGACTACCATGTGAACATGCTCACATCGTATATCACAAAGAACTGCAGATTAAAATGATAGATCACTGCATATCTGCTAGAATGACAAAAGCCCAAAGAACCAACTATGCCAAATGCTGATGAGGTTACAGATCAATAACTCTTATTCATTGGTGGTATGAATGGAAATTTGAATCCACATTTTGTAAAAGCATTTAATAGTTTCTTACAAACCTAAACATACTCTTATCATATATTCCAACGGTCACATTTCTTGGTACTTTTTCAAATGAGTTGAAAATTTCTATCCACACAAAAACCTACACATTACTGTTTACGCCAACTTATGCATCATTGCCCAGACTTGGGCAACCAAGGTCATCTATAGTAGATGAATGGATAAATAAACTGTGGTACATTCAGACAAAGGAATAATATTCAGTGTTAAAAATAAATTGGCTGTCAATCCATACAAAGACATGAAGGGATCTTAACATGCATAGGATTACTTGAAAGAAGATAATCTGGAAAGATTACATATTATATGATTTCAATTCCATGACATTCCAAAATATTCAAAATATGAAGGCAATAAAAATATAAGTAGCGGCTAGGTGTTTGGGAAGGAGGGAGCAAAGGATGAATAGAAGGAACACAGAGGAATTCTAGGGCAGCGAAGCTATTCTACGTGATACTTTTGTGGTGGATACATGTCATACATTTACCAAAATGCATAGTATGTACAATACGAAGAGTGAACCTTAAGTTAAACTAGCAACTTAATACTAGAACTAACAGTGTAATTACACATGCTAATCAACTCTATCAATTATACTATGCTATGAAATATTTAATAATTATAGAGAAATATTTAATAATAACAGGGAAAACTGAGGTAAGGAATATGTGGGTAAAAAAGAGGCTTCAGGAGACTAAGTACCTTCTGTTTTTTTCTTTTTAAAACCTAAAATTGCTCTATTAAATAAGTAAAAGAAATTATGGGAAAATTGAACAATTTTTCGGAAAACATTAACCTATCTGAATTCGTCTCCAACCAGCCTTAAAAAACACACTAAATAAAAGTCTTGAATTTGATTTGACATGAAAACTCAGATCTGCAGGAAAAGCTGCACTTAAAAAATGTGTGTGAGTGCTGTAGAAAGAAATACACGTGGAAAAGATACGTTATGCAGTGAACGTGAAACTAAAAAAAAAATGTATTCCCTGATGATGACATTAAATTAAAAGTCATTAACAATAAGGTATTGATAAAATCAATAAATATATGAAAAATTTCAAATACATGTAAAAGTCATGACAAAAAACAGAATTTAAACAATATTTTGAACTGAATGATAAAGGAAATACAGCTTAAATTTCTGGGTGAACGTAAACAATGATTAATGGAAAATTTTACTGGAAATAACTATCATTCAATATGAATGCCTAACAGAGAAAAGAAAAAAAATATTTATCTAAGGCTTGAAACTGAGGAGCTAGGGAAAGAAAAAGGAATTAAAGACAGGTCATTACAAAAATAAGGGTAGCAATCAATGACATAATACATTTAATAACAGTTTTTAAAATTTGATATGTGATGAGATTAAAGTGAAAGAATATGGTGAGTCTGCCCATGAGAGTAGGAATACAAATATTAGGATTAAAAGTCCTACAGCATTAAAAGCATGAATAAAGGATATTGAAAGTACCAGGACTACTATTAATATGACCACAATTAACTAGAAATCTCAAACATGTTGTATTTTGTAAAAGAAGCCAGACGCAAAAGAAAATGCACCATATGATTGCATCTTTAAAATTCTAATAGGTAAAGCTACTCTATGATAATTTTCATCCTAAAGTTGTCACATCTGATTGAGGAATATATTGGAAAGTGACAATTTCCCCATTACTTTCTGGGATGCTGGGAATGTACTCTGAAATCTTTCAGGTGGTAGATACAGATATTTCTTCAAATGTTAAAACTTCTTGACTGGAACAGTGAATACTTATATATTTAATACAAATTTCATCTCAACAAAAGAATGTTTTTAATTAATTTCATCTTTCTACTATTATGCACAGTAACATTCCATCTCACAGTTATTTTTCCATTACTATTTTTGAATTGTGTGTGCCACTGTGTGTGTGTGTGTGTGTGTGTGTGTGCGTTTTCAAGTGTCGAGGTTAAGGCAAAGGAGGGTAGAGTAATTCTAGTTTCAGACACCCAAACTGTGCTTGACTACTTACTTTACTCAATTTTTCTTGACATGATTATTAGAAACTTTATATGAAAAATTTTGATGGAGATTGATATATGTTTATAAAGGTGTTTCTGTAAGGTATCTAGGTATTAGAATTCATGCCTGCTTGAAATGTTTTATTCTCTAAAATTACCTCAGCATTACAACAATATTAGAAGGCCCTATTAAGTAAATTAGAATTAATTAATTGTATATGCACATAGACATCTAAGTCTCCAGTTGGCTAATGGCTTTTTATTCAATAAGCACAGAGTAAATGGAGAAGAAATATATCTAGCCCTGTTGTTAACCATTACAAAGGTCCTGTTTTCCTATATGAATGATAATGATCCTACTGAACTGAATAACTATTGTTCTCATTCTCCTCACAGCTGGCAGATGATATAGTAGAGAATGTCCTAATTACCTGATGGTCTATGAATAAGCAAGGGAAAGATCAGTAGTTTGGTGATTTAATCACTGAATAAAATTAGTGTGGGACCCATTAATTTCCTTTTATATACAAACTACCATAAAAAGGCTCTTTAAACTGATTTCAGCATTATCACTACTATTTAGAAATTTTGAATAATATTATCTCATAGCACTTTCTCCCAATAACCAAACCGTTGAGCACTTTCTCTGCTGGAAGTGTTATTGAGGGGCTGTTTAAATTACTGAAGCATTTAGAAAATCAACTTAATGGAAGTATAATGCACCACTTGTAAGTATACATTTTGATGAGTTTTGACAAATTTAAACACCCTTGGAGCAACCACAGAATCAAGAAACAGCATTAGTATTACCCTCATACTTGTATCAGTTAATTTCTTCCTCAGCTACAGACCCAGGCAACTACTGATGTGCTTTTTGTTCTTCTCATTTCTGTCCCTAGTGATTATTCTGATATTTTTGCATCCATGCTATCTCACCTAGCAAAATTCTCTTCCGAGGATAAAATCATTACATCTGAGATCCGAATAGACTAAACTACCTATTTTCATTTATTGAATGCTGATATCTTTCCCACTATAGCTTTGTGATAAAACTGTGATTGAATTAATAAATATTCATTTTAAAAATGGTTTTACTATGCAGCACTGACAATAAACAGTTGACAATGATCCATTCGTAGGGTCATGTTTCAGGCACTTTACCACATGTTAGTGTGCTATTGTTTGAAGCTAAGGAAAGATGCAGTCAAAGTGGCTGTACATATCGGGGTCCACAAAGCACTGTGCCCATGATAGACACAGGAAAGTGAGTGAATGTGGGGGTTTGGGCCTTCATTCAGGGACACTGAGTACAGGCTTGTGGCTTATTGAAAAAAGTTGAAAGGAATAACATGTCATCTGAGACCTCAAAAAATAAAAGAATTTGCAAGAGAAGAAGGCAGAAACATAATTCCAGTGCAAACACATAGTTTAAGCAATCACTAAGCGCAGGCATTCAGATGACCTCTGAAAGTAAAGAGAAGAGCAGAGTTCTTGAGATTTGCCTTAAGGTTTTTGTCGGAGGATAACAGAACATCACTGAGGGCATAAGAAAGGTGGTGACATCGTCATACTTTAGGATGTGGAAGATTACTGTGACTTTCATGATGGAAATTGATCAAAATTGTACAAGATTACATATTTTCAAAGATAATGTTAGTAGAAATTATGATAAAGGTTCAGAAAGTGGTAGACGTGAGACTATATTTAAGAGCTAACCATCAACCATAACATGGGACTGTAAGTATGTTTATGAAATAAGAAGCAGTGTTTCCTTCCAAATTTGATGAAAGAGCTAGAGAACAAATCATTTCTTAAACTAGGAAACTAGATATGTCTACTTTGAGGTGGTTTACATCTTTAGAAGTGATTGAAAAGGCCTTGTACATACCCCTTTTTTTAGATCTACCAATTAACGGTTTGTAGTTCTCTCTCTCTCTCTCTCTCTCTCTCTCTCTCCTCACATATAAGGACACACACACAGAATTGAGTATATTTGCAAGTAGGTTGTATATATTATGCCACTTCAACAATAAACATTTCAACATTTATTCCGTAAGATGGCATTTTCATACAGAACTATGTATAATTATCAAATTATTCAAGAAATGTCACATCAGTATTTTAATATGAAATAGTCTGTGTCAAATATACTCAGTTATTCTAAATACATGTCCCACAGCAATTAAATTACTCTCCTGTTTACACATACATATTTAATTTTCTATCCAGGTAAAGTAAATAGAAATTTTTCAAATTCCTATGAAGCCCAGAATTTTCTTAAGAAACAAATTTAGTCCATATTTACCTTGTAAGGAAGTTAGTGTAATTTGGAGATAATACAGACTGAACTGGACCATAGGTCTCATAAAGCATTGAAAATGTTCATGTAAATAATTTTTCACAATTGTCCTTCTGCTTAAACTATTTTTCCATATGCTAGCACTGCATCTTAATATCCAACATAGGGATGATTGTGGATCTTTTCATGATTTCTTACCTTTAACATAATCCTTTCAGCTTTAAGAATTTTTTTTTTTGTGTGTGTGTGTACCGGGGGTCAACCTCAGGACCTCGTGCGCCAGCAGGCGCCCGTGCCGCTGAGCGATATCACCGGCCCTTTTCTCGTATGTGGGTTCCAGGAGTCAAACTCAGGACCTCGCTGTTGCCAAGCAGGCGCTTATGCCGCTGAGCTATCTCACTGGCCCAGCTTTAAGAATTCTTATTCATAAGCTATATAATTTTCAATATTATATTAGTTTTGATTAAGAAATTAAAGTTATATAGTAGTCCATGACTTACTACATACATACACACACACATTAACATTGTGATTCCAAGATTGGAGGGTGATTAATAATTTTTAAAAATCACGATATTTGTATTAGTATGGGAATCAAAGTTTTTGAGATACAATGCTTTTATTTTGCCAGCATTAGTGGTAAGTAGATAGAATTCATCCTTCAATCAACTTACACAGATTGAGTGTTTCTTCTGGGTGGACTGGAATATGGTTACTCCTATGGAAAGGAAAGGTGTATAAATTAGATGTAGGTAGACATAAACTAGAAAAAATACTAGTGTAAAACTAAAAGATTAGATTGCATACCAGAACTTTACACTATGGTGTGATCTTAGTTCACAGACTTTTTTCCCTCGTCCAATTAACGCTTGAAGTAGAAACATTTTAATGCCTCTTCTCATAATTTAATTGTAGAATTTTATAAAATCTTAAATGCAAGGTCGGTGAGATAGCTCAGCGGCACGGGCGCCTGCTGGCATGCGAGGTCCTGAGTTCAACCCCTGGTACCCACAAAAAAAAAAAAAAGGAACACTTAAATGCAAAATTCTGGTTTGTGCTTCTGTGGCTCAATTTCTTTCTTCCTTATGGGTTGAACATAGTGCAATTAATTCTTAGAATTAGGATGCTGGAAACATGGAAAAACCATGACTGCTAAAGTCCATTCCCTGGGTCAGATTTGGATGTATATTTTAAGGTCCCATTTTTCAAAGGCATTGAAATATCTTTCTTGTAGTTATACTGTCTCTGATGTGGCTTATGCATTTTTTCTAATCATAGTAATTGACAAAAGTGAAAAAAATAGACATGAGTCAGTGACAGAAATGCTGGACCTGAATTTTTTTTTAAAAAAGCTTTTTACTTGAACTATACAGGAATGCTGGGAAAAATGTAAAACACAATTCAAAGTCAAAGTTGAGATCCAGTGAAACAAAGAAACCCTACATATGAAGAATGTACTCGGAGTGAGGAAGAAAAATTCAAGATTTAAACAACTGAGTGAGTTGAATACTGGAACTGACTTGGAATTGCTCAACCAGCAAGGGACTAGGATTTTAGATAGAAAATAGGCATGCAATTTTATCTCTCAAGAGCTGAAACTGTAACCTCTACATATAAAAAAAAAGTCTTTCACTTAACAAAAATGACTGAAGAAAGTCCATTCAATACAGAGAAAGAATAAAAATTCTGATTATGTTCTCAGAACTGAGAGATGTTTGGTACTTAAAGGCAAAAAGTGTTATTCTTCAATTAGATGATTTAACTACAGTGAAAGCCACATGAAGATGTTCAATTCAAATTTATACTAAATTTTCAACGATATGGAGTAATTTCATGGTAATAAAATAATGTTCAAGTAAAAATATTTTTATTGAAACAGTGGGATGCCCATAGAATTAAACACTCCTTGGAAACATTTCCAGGAAGTAGGTCATATGAGAGCGAGACAGGGACATAAACGAACCTGAAGTAAGCCTCTAGCAAAAAGTCAATAGAAATTAATAATAGAATTAGCAACCCCAAAGTGACATTATGAGATAATTCATTAGAAATATTAGAGTAAGTGTAAAAGCATAGTTAAAAGAACAAAAAATGAAATAGAATTTTGGTGAAAATTAAAAAATAAGGAAATTATAGTGAAAGGAATAGAATTTATAGAAACACAAAAAGCAAAAGCATTTTTTTTCCTTTATGTGGGTTCCAGGAGTCGAACTCAGGACCTCGCGCTTGCCAGGCAGGCACTTATGCTGCTGAGCTATCTCGCCGGCCCGCAAAAGCATTTGTTAAAAATCAAATCTCACAGATAATGTCTATATATACATCCAATTTATATCTGTATCCATATACCTCTGTCTCTCTGTCCCTTTCTCATCTCTGTCTCACACACACAGACACACACATACACGGACACACTCACACAGACACACACACACAAACTATGTGAATGACTTCAGAATTCTCTTCAGAAATGATCAAAGCAGAAAAGAAATTTTACAGTGCTAATAATCATAACTATCTGCCTAGGTTCTTATGAGCAATAAATATATAATTTATGCGAGTAGTTTATTCATCCTGCAACACAGTAGGGTGACTATCATTGAAATAGTTAACTGTATGCAGTAAAACCTTGGATTGTGAGTAACTTGGTCTCCCAGTGTTCTGCAAGACGAGCAAATATTTCTAATAAATGGTAACTCGATAAATGAGTAATGTCTTGCAATATGAGTAATAAGTGACACTGAACACCACGTGATCACAACTGAGCTAATGGTTCCTCTCTCTCTCTCTCTCTCTCTCTCTGTCTGTCTGAGGGGTTGGGAATGGTTATCTCCCAACAGAAAGAGGTTATGGAGGAGGTCTCCTGCAGAGGATCAGCAGGTAAAGGTGGAGGGATCCCTCACTTCAAACAAGATTAGGAAGAAAACGTGCGAAACAGTGCAAAGTGTTGTAGAAAAGTGATAAATATTTTCATATTTGCATATATTACTGATTATTTTATTTAATACATTTTTTAAGATGTTAAGGTGTTTGAGCCAGTATTAGGTTTATGATATTAAAGGTGTAGTGCACTAAGAAAGCAATGTAACTTTATCCTTCCTAGGAGGAAGAGATCTGTACTCTGTTTTGGACTCTAACCAATATATGGTCTAGTTGTATGTTTTAAACATTTTTAAGGACAAAATTTTAAAATATATCAACAATATTAATTTGCATGATCATTATGAGGTTGACTATATTTTATAGAGAGAGAGAGACTGAAATTTTTACTACTTTTACTAATTTATTTATTCATTCATTTACATTGTATATTTTATTTTTTTGTGGGTACTGGGGGTCGACCTCAGGACCTCGCGCACCAGCAGGCGCCCGTGCTGCTGAGTGATATCACCGGCCCTTTTTTCGTATGTGGGTAGAGGGAGTCGAACTCAGGACCTCGTGCTTACCAGGCAGGCGCTTATGCCGCTGAGCTATCTCACTGGCCCTACATTGTACATTTTTTTTTTTTTTTGTGGGTACCAGGGGGTCGACCTCACGACCTCGTGCGCCAGCAGGCGCCCGTGCCGCTGAGCGATATCACCGGCCCATTTTTCGTATGTGGGTTCCTGGAGTCGAACTCGGGCCCTCGCGCTTGCAAGGCAGGCGCTTACGCCACTGAGCCATCTCACCAGCCCATGTACATTTTAAATGTAAGAAATTTTAAATTTTTAAGAGATTCATACATTGAGTAATCTGATATTTTAAAATTTTTTCTATAAGTATTTTAATTGCTCTCATATTTATTTTAATTACTTTTTCTTTTAAATAGGAAATGTTTTCATTTGACTTTTTATTTTATACACCATTTCTTTTGGCACATGAGAGCAAAGAGTTTTAATTTCTAGTTAATCACTTAATCTTTGATTTTTTTTAAATTTATAAGTCATTTCTACTAATGGCTAATCCTAAATTATTGTAGCTAAAGTACTGTCTCTAGCTTTTACTAATGTGAATTGAAAACAACAACAATAACAAAAATAAATGAAAAATAGTGAAAAAACAAAAAGAATAAAGATGATAGTATTGTGAAGATTAAATCAATGCATATAGAGCATATATATCTCAAACATGTTAATTTCTTTTCTTCATAGAATTTCATAGAACTTAGAATGGCCTGAATTTATTTTTATTCATTAGTCTTCAATGTCTTATTATCTATCTTTTTCTGGAATCTCATTGCTTTATAACAAAACATTCTTCAAACAAGCAGCCTAATCTCACAATTTATTACTCTGTCTCATATTTCTGTGGGTTGATTGGGTGGGAAAAAAGTTGTTTTCCAATCCAGCACACTCTGGGTCATGTTTGATTTCTAAATTGTGCTTATAAAGTCTTTTTTTTTTTTTTTTTTTGACCTCATCTTTTACTTTGAGTCTTTATTTCCTGCAACTAAAAGTGCAAATTCCAAGCTGTCAGCATTTTATTTTCTTGAGCGATATCCTTCTCCAGTTTCCAACATTCATCAAGTACATTTCAATACTATAAATAACCTCGCGTGACAGTTTTAACAAACATTTTATCGCTAGAATCGACATTTCTCTAATTTTTCATCCTCCTAAAATGATTTCTTTGTCATTTTCCCTTCTTCTTCTAATCACCTCCTCAGTTCCTGTGGCTCGTTGCAAAGGCAATACTTTTAGCTTTTTATAACGGCAGGACCTATATCCTGGTACTATGCAGCTTTGCCACAACAAGTGCTATATTATAAAGAATCATAAAAGCCCAGCGACATAAAATAATAATCACTATTGAGCTTCTGAGTTTGCAGATAAGCAGAATGCTAGGCTCATCTTGGCTGGTTCTGTTCCTTGAGCAAGTGAGCTGAGCTTGCCATGGCTTCCCATGTTGAAAGCAGAGGAATTACATATGAGCTTGTCTTACCTTAGGTCAAGTTAATACCATTAGTATCCCATTGGCTAAAGGATATAATGGGTCTAATATAAAGCCGAGGGATTGCTACATGCATTCCACCTCTTTAGTAAGGTCTGCAAAAATTCCATGGTACAGAATGTGTGAATACATAAATTAATACAACTGAAGAAAAATTTCTTCCCTGCTTGGTTTGTATAGACTTTTTAAATTTTACACTTACATTGAATATTTAGGCATTTATCATTCCGTCTTTTTGGACAGAGCCTCTCTCTAAAAGGAAATAAATGATTAAGACAATTTCAGGGGTTATGCACTCTAAGATACAGATAAAAATTAAAATGTACTAAGGAAGCACATATTTGTGGTTAAGAGCATGTATTAAGATGAAAATTGCCTTGGTTCAAGTTTTAGTTTTCTCAAACACTGATTTTGCAATTTTCTAGCTATTACAACAAACTTTTACAGTTTTTTGTCTATTTCTCTATAGGTAAACAATATAATTATGATAATAACGAATTCATAAGGTTTTGTAAAATCTATAGGAATGGTACTTTGCATGTAAATACCAAGTTCAGCAAAGGTCACTCAGAGGAAGTGACCTTTCATTTGTTATTTGATGATAAAAAGATACCAGCTAAGAAGATAGGAGCAAGAGCATTCTATGCGCAGGGTACACTCATATAAAGGCTCAAAGATAAAAAAGATCTTGACAGCTTTGAAGAACTAAAAGAAAGTTGTAATATTATTAATTTATTCACATGAGTGCTTCAAGCATTTCTTCAATGTGAATAAAAGCCTAAAATGCTTTATTACTAGATTTAACATTTTAATGTTTTTAAAAATCTTCCTTTAAAATTCTACAAGACATGTTCATTTTGTTGTCTTCACTGTCTTCAAAATTTAGTATTTTGAAACTTGGGAGGGTCATATTTTTCCTTAGCATGTCACCTTTTTCTCTTTCAGTCAAAATGAAGATATTATTCTTTTGATCCCTAACTTAGTCTATTCAGGCTGCTGTAACAAAAACAACTTGAGACTGATAACAAAAATTCTCTCACAGTTCTGGAGCCTGGGAAGTCCAAGATTAATGCACTAATAGATTTGGTGTCAAGTGAGGGCTTCTTGCCTGCTTCATAGATGACACCTTGTTTTCTCACCTGCTGGAAGGGGCACTTATGCTTCTTGGAGCTCTTTAAAGAGGGCACTGATCCCTTTCTTCATGGTAGGGTCCTCATGAGTTATTCACCTACCTCCAGCTCTATCTCTTCATACTATCACGTTGGAAATTAGGTTTTAATTTATTAGATGAATTTTAGGGAAAACCAAACAGATAACCTATAAGGGTTTTCTTTGATTTCTTAGCACTCTTAATCTAATTTACCCACTCAAGCATTCAGTCATCAAGTTTTATCACTTTGTCTTAGGAGGTATCTAAAATACTATTTTCTCTCAGTTTCTTCATCTACCATAACAACCTAGAAATGATTTCATTGATGATCTACCTGTCTTATTTTAGATAATTTTAGTAAATATCTAAACAGGTTTCAATACATTATTATCTCGTCTCGCAGGAATTTTCACTCCTCAAAATGCTACCTCTGCTGTTTATTACATGGTATACCTGATTCTCTGAGCAGATACACTATAGTGGAATCCTCAGCTTGACAATAGGATCCTCAGTGTTTCCATTATTCACTTTTAAGGAAATATACATTTTTAAAATTTGAAAGAAACCATTCACCATTCATTCATTCATTCATTCATTCGTTCATCCTTTCATTCACTTTTCTAGCCACTTACCCATTTCAATCATGTATATACTTAGTAAATATCTATTTCTCACTGAACTCCAGGGACTCAACTAAGAACAAGATATCAAAATGAAAAAAATATATACATATGAGTCTCATTCACAAGGAATATGTCTCATAGTTCATATTGTGTTCTAATTAAATGAAAATCAAATAGGCATAGAAATAAAAATAATAGTGTTTCTAAATGGTTATTAATATATAAAATCAAGAGAATTGCAGAAAAAAAATATTCCTTAGATACCTACGCAGCACTTTATTTTTTTATCCATGTTAAAAGAGAACATTTTCTAAAGTGGTTGGTTTTGATTTTCTATTCATTTGATAAAAATAATTTTAAAATGAACTAGTTAAAGGGTTTTCTTTTTTTTTTTCCTGTGGGTACCGGGGGGTCGACCTCAGGACCTCGCGCGCCAACAGGCGCTCGTGCCGCTGAGCGATATCACCGGCCCCTTTTTCGTATGTGGGATCCGGGAGTCGAACTCGGGCCCTTGCGCTTGCAAGGCAGGCGCTTACGCTGCTGAGCCATCTCACCGGCCCGGGTTTTCTTAATTTATTTCCCTTGAGTGGTTTTCTAAAGAAACTAAAGAACGAATAATTTAATTCCCTTGAGTGGTTTTCTAAAGAAACTAAAGAACGAATAATTTGGAATTGCTTAATTTTAAGTTTGGCAATGATTAAGTGAAATTTTGTGTTAAGTAATTAAGTCAATTGGTCCTTGTCAATGCATACTTTAATTAAATTTATGTCAATGAAGATAAGGCAACATAAAAATAATATTACAGTGGATTTAATGTTACTACCTTCTATACTATTTAGATTAGGATAATTAAACTTGGCATATTTATTAAAGAAAAATACATTAAGATTACTCTTTAATGAATTCATTTGGTAGTAAAATCTTTTGCATTAAATATTTAAAACAGCTTATGAATATATTTTATTTCTTCAAATATGCTAATGAATTTTTAATACAAAGCAAATGTTCTGTTTTATTTCTTTTTTCAACTTGTGTGTGTGCATGAATGTGAATATTTTAGTCCATCTTGCCAAGACTGTCCCAATGCTTAAAATTTATTTCAATAGTATTTATTTAAAATTCATTGAAAACCTGAAGGTGAACACCTGATTTTTTTTTTTTCCATAGCAGCAAAATATTGAATACTGGCTTTAGAGGCTTTACGGAAAGTGGATCTATTATCTTTATAGGCTAAAGACCATGCAACTAAGATGGTGAAATGTTCATCCTTCTTTAGTGGCCAGCTTTCCTGCTTTAAGCTTTAAAATGCTCATGTAAAATCTTCATTTCTCTTTGCTTGGATCAACGTCATGTTCTAAAGTAGAATTAACTAAGAGTCTATAAAGTTTCTGGTGAAAATCTAACTGACACTTTACAATAAGAACATGAATTAATGTGTTTTGGGGCAAACTTGTTTGGACAACATAACATCCATTTCACTATGCTTTTGAGAAAAATTCAGTTATTACAGGTCTGCTTTTTATTAAAACAATCCTCTGTGATTATTTTGACTATTACTTTTTTTCTTGATTTGACCTTAATATTTTAGAACAAGTAGAGTTTAATCCATGATTTGTGCTTCTATGATGTATGTTTATATTTTGTGAGTAGCATCTAAAATGACATATTCATTTTTCTTGGATAAAATTCTCTATTCCTTAGTTAGGAGTTGTGTGTTCTATTCTGTAAAGTAGAGACACTGAAGACAAAAGACTTTCTAAGAATAACCATGCTAAGAAAGTGATAAATCGGGCTGGTGAGATAGCTCAGCAGCATAAGCACCTGCCTGGCAAGTGCGAGGTCCTGAGTTCGACTCCCGGTACCCACAAAGGAAGAAAGGGCCAGTGATATCGCTCAGCGGCACGGGCCCCTGCTGGCGTGAAATCCTGAGTTTGACCCCGGTTCCCACATACAGAAAAAAAAAAAAGGACCGGTGACATCGCTCAGTGGCACGGGCTCCTGCTGGCACATGAGGTCCTGAGTTTGACCCCGGTACCCACAAAAAAAAAAAAAAAGGAAGTGATAATTCAAAGTCCAAATCTCTTTGTATTGTTTTATGTTGTGCTGTAGCACAATAAATTTTATTAAACCATAAAAGAATATTAAATCAGGGCCGGTGAGATGGCTCAGCGGCTTAAGCGCCTGCCTTGCAAGCGCGAGGGCCCGAGTTCGACTCCCGGATCCCACATACGAAAAAGGGACCGGTGATATCGCTCAGCGGCACAGGCGCCTACTGGCGCGCGAGGTCCTGAGGTCGACCCCCCGGTACCCACAAAAAAAAACAAAGAATATTAAATCATTCATCTTGTTATTTTATAGCTTCATTGTTTTCTTTATAAGATATTAGATGCCTAATATGTTTTTCACATTTTCATAGTTCTTACTTAGTACGTTACAAGATACTTGTTTACATAGTCTTGCTTATTGATGATTCCTGTATGAAAGATCAGCTTTGGAAAACCATATTTTAACTACATCTAGTTTTTCAGTTGGAGGAATGTATAAAATATAACTGAGTAGTAGCTGGAGGAATATATAAAAAGTGCACTGATTTTGAAATGAGTAAGAGGCTCAGTGACCATTTCATTTGACATTAGTCTCGATGTTTCCTAGTTTAGTAGCTGCAGAGTACTTCTTCCTAGGGATTAGTTGGTTAAAAATATGCCAAAAAGAGTTATAAATATTCTTATAAATAAAAGTAAAAATTCTTCCACTTGGATCTTTTTTCATCAGTAACAGCAGAAGAATTTTTCTAAGCAGCGATATTTTGCATCCCTTTAGATTCTATTAGTTCATGATTTACTTAATTCCAAAGACACTTAAGAAATTTGTTATGCTTTGAGTCTCACAACATTCATGACTGATTTGTTGAATGTTTGCAAATATAAACACATAATATAAAATGCTCCATGCTGTTAGATTTGTTTTTATGATTTATTTACTTTTGTTATCTCCTCTCATTGTGTTTTCCTTTAAATTCCCTCCAATAATGTTTTATTCCCCATATTCTATCAGTATTGATCTTACAGAGTCATTAATGAGCTCCATATTGATAAATCCAGTGTATCAGTCAGGGTTTACTAGAGAAACAGATATAATAACACAAGATATACAAATGTATAAGAACTTACAAGATTGGCTTAGGATGGTCGGCCACAGAGTTGGATGAGAAAGTGTGCAGAGGGCATCTGCACACTGGAGGCTGAAGGGTCCAATCCAAGGTCTGGAGCTCACTGCAGTGTTCCGTGCAAGTCCGTATCAGGAGGTGGATGGGTCTGCCACAGAACGCTGAAGAATCTACACCAGAAGGCTGAAGAGTCTATGACAAAAGCAGGACAGTCTGCTCCAGAAGCCAGGGGATGACGTCCAAGCTGAAGGCGAAGACTGGAGCTCCTCTGAAGAACCAGCAATCAGTCCTTCCTCATTTCCCTTTTTTGTATGCAGGCTGCTCGCCCTGGGTGGGGGTCCTTTACAGCCACACCATCTCCATGCCCTCCTCTTGCACAGGCTGAGGATGTTTACAAAGTAAGGACCTTGGTCCCCTGCTGAATCACTTAGTTAAACTTCTAAACTTCTCAAATTGACACAAAGAATAACATCCTAGAGCTGTAAGGGCATGTCCTTTATGCCCCAGGATGTAGAGCTGCTGAGGTACTTAATTAAGCTTCTAGACTACTCAAATTGACACAATGTAGCAATCATTACATCCAGTGAAGGGGTCATCTAGTAATCATTATTCATTTTATTTGATTTATAAATAGCACTACAATATTGTTTGCTCCTCCTTCCCATAATAATTTCTAGTAGGTCTCCAAAACAATTCTGTCATGATTTTGTTTGTATTTTGTCTATCCTCTAGACCACGTTTATTAGTTTCCTTTTTCAGGTTTACACTCTTTCTTAATCCTGGACTTCTCGTGAATTTAGAATGTCTTTCTAACTATGCTATTTACTCTCTGTATTGTCTCTTGTTGACTGCATAACCTCAACACATGAAATACATTTTTACTCAGAAAACTCCAACTACATCTGCAGATCTATGTACATTGCAGACTCAGATGTACAACTGTTCACTCATCATCTCTGTTTGTATTTCAAACATCGTAAACTTATATGTCCATGACCAAACTCTAGATCTTTTCCCCCAAATTTTCTCATTCATTTTTTCCCTTTATCATAAATGGCCACTTCCTTCTTCTAGTTTTAAAAATCAACAATCTTGATCATTAAATCCTTTATATTTCTGTCAACTTCCTACATTGCAAATACATTTCTTTGGCAAATACTGATGGATAATAACATATAGCTATAATCTAATCACTGCTTATACTAATATCTTTGAACACATCATTATTTTGCCTTACTTGCTTTCTTTTAGTAGTTTTCAAATTTTTATCCACAGAATGTCAATTCTCAACAGAGTGGTGTCAGTGATCTTATTTTATCAGGATGGTGTCACCCCTCATTCAAAGTCTTCTATGTTGTATTGGTTGGAGTTCTCTAAAAGAACAGAATTGGTAAATGTATATACAACCTAGGCTTGTAGCACCAGAGTCCATAATAGTTGTTTGTGTGTCAGCGATCTGGATAATCCAGTAGCTGCTCACTCCAAGAAGCTGGACCGAGAGGACGAGGGTACAGGGTCAGTCCAAGGCTGGCGGTGCGAGCTCCCTGGACAATCTCTGGGATGGATCTGTAGTGGAAGGCTGAAGAAACTGGGGCTGATGTCCACAAGCCAAGGTGGTACAAGACTCAGCCAATCAAGCAGAATGGAGCTCTTCCAATATGCACCAACTTCCTCCTTCCTTCCTTCCTATTCCATCTGGACTGCAAACCTTATTTTTGGTGTCACCCACAATCATTGTGGGTATTCTTCCTCAGTGTGCTGGCCTACTTGCCAATCACCTTTGGAAACGCCCCGTATGCATTCTTCTAAGAAGCATGCTTCACTGATCTGTAGGCACTTTCTAATCTAGTCAAGTTGGCAGATCACAGTTAATGGTCACATGTCCCCAGGGCACTATAATATTCAGAATGAATAACTTACTGTTTTTATAAAAAACAAATGAAACTCTACATGAGAAAGAAGAGGTTAATGTTCTTCTTTCAATGTCTACTTTGTCTCTTTTGTACTCTTGTCCTTCCTCACTTGCTTTCTGATTTCTATGGAAGACACCAGGCAAGGATCAAACTCAGGGTCATTGTATTGGCCCCTCCCTCTGTTGGAGATGTTCCTCCACAGGTATCTGTAGTCTTGATGATGCTTTAATTATTTCAGATGGTGACAAAGCTACCTATTTCAACTTGTAATTCTTAGCACATGCAATTTTCTTTACACTGTTCTGTTTGATATTGACTGTTACTTTTCCCTTTTCATACTTCTAAAGATTACCCTGTACTTATCTCAAATTTAAGAAATACTTTTGGATTGTTATAATCACTGATTTATCTTCAAGAAGCTACAACAGCTCAAAGCTCACATTTCATACACACACACACACACACACACAGATAATTTGTTAAAATAGAGAGTAATTGGAAAACATTAAAAGCAGAAACTGAAGAAAAGTTCTTGTGTGGAAGGTATTGCTTTTTCTTTGTAATATCTCACTTTAGTATATCACCTAAGAATAATATACTACTATTATATTTACCAAGTAAGAACCTAATAGGTAGAAAAAAAGGAATTAAATTTTAAGTAGCATAGTTATATCATGAAGGGAAGCAAAATCAAATAATTTTTAGCAATTTATATAAATCACATTAAATTAAACTAGGGCTGACTAAAATTGGAAAGATCAATGACAACAGTACTTAAGGAAGTTGCAAATTTCATAATTGGTTTATAATCATTCCTATGTTAGCCAAGACTATATACTTTATGAAGTGAATTAGTTTCTTATTAAAAAAAAAAAACAGCAGTGCCTGATCTTATTTGGCACAATTTTCCTAATAAAGTCTAAATATTTCGCAGCAAAACATATTAACTGGGATGTGCCAATGAATATCCAGAAACTTAGCAGGGACAACTATTATAGGGAAAAAATTGGCTTCAATTAATAATTAACTGGGAAATTGTCAGGACTCTCTTCACCATGCCTCCTCTGCTTCTAAGCTTAAGACAAGGGCAAAGAATTAAGCCCTTATTCTTGCAATATTATTCATCTGGTTTCCAGGATTGAGAGTTCTTGCTTTTCTCCTTCTTCACTGACCACTCTGTAACATGCAGGGAGAGGGATAAAAAACCAGCAGAGACCACCAGGCTTGTGTAAAGGCAACATGGCCTGAAATTTATTGTGCCTGGGTACAGGCAGAGAGTACAATAAAACCATAATACCTGTCTGTCCCCGAACAAAGAGAAGTGTGTCCCTTTTTATAGGGATGGAGAGAAGGCAGGGGACATTAGGTGACAAGATCCCAATGAACATCTGTGGTCAAAGTTCTCTGGCAGTCTTGCATCTCAGTGGGCAGAGTCCTTGAAGGGTCTGTTGTAAATTTTCATATGTTTCCAGATGTCCCCATCTGGAACTTGCAGGACATGAAAAATTCCTTATCTCCTTTCCTATGCTTGTCGATGACAGCCTCAGGTGCTGAACTGAATTCCCTGCAAAGAGTAGTGCTTTTGCTGGCAAGCAAGCTGGGGGCTGGGAGAGTCAGGTCTGATTTGAACCTTGAGCACTCCAATTCTGTTTCTGTTGCTACATATCTCCCCCTCCTGATTCTCAGCCCAGGCTTCTCTCTTCTCACCCTGTACCTCTCTCTTCATGACTATAACTCCCACTGGTATTCTGTCACATGTTAGTGGATAATCCAAAGCAAGGGCACATGGTAGCTTTAGTGATATTAGATATGATCACATCTATAGGTTGCTTCCTTCATAAGAATATTAAAAATTACTCCCACGACTTACTTGTTACAGAGATAAATACACTAATGTTATTTACAATGACATTTTCTTTCATTTAAAAGTTCATTTTATCTTCTGATTAAAAAAACAGGTTTCTTTGGAACCCCCAAATTATAATGGCCCTCAGCCACTGTATTTTCTGCACTTAACAGAAAAAAATTCTATGCTGATCCTGCAACATGAATTAGTGGAACAGGAGTTAGGATTGTATAGGGCAGTAAGAACAAGGGCTAAAATGGAATCTGATGAGTCACGATCTTTCAGACTCTAAGAATAACATTTGCCAGCTGTACTTAGGCTCTCTGGGACCTCCCCCAAGTATGATCAGGTGGCCATTGGCTCAAGGGTGCATGAGCCCCATATGGCACTGCATGAACATTGCATAGATTGGACCTTAAAAAATATGTAGTCTCCTATAGGGTAGAGATTACACAAAGGCTCAAGCTCCTCTCTAAATCCTTTAAACACCTATAGACAAAGAGGCCTAATGTGTGTCCTACTCAGAACCCCTTCCTGGCTAGTGAGGGCTTTACTTCCTGGTCTTTATGTCTTTTACTTCCTTGCTTTTATATCTTTTCAATATATTTGCTTGCACCATATCTCATCCAGCCCACGATTTTATCGTTTGTCACCATGACACATGACCTGGAATTCCTTTAACAATCGGTATGCCCTGTATGACTGAGCCATTCTCTATCTTTTAAACACTGATTAATAAGCTTGACTGTGTCACATAGATTGGCTTGGAAGCTGCCCAGGGGATTGGTGGATCATGCTTTAGGGTGTGCCTGGATGGGTGTTGGAACCATGGCGTTGGGGTCTATATGTGGTCCCTTGTGTCTTCTTCTCTGGTGCTGTCCCACTGCTCTGCTTCCTGGCTACCATAAACTAAGCACCTTTGTTCTGCAATGCCCTTCCACCATGATGTTCATGCCTTGACCATGGACTGAATCCCCTGAAACTGTGAATTAAATTATTTTTTCTTTAAAGTGTGGGTGTTGTGTATTGTGTTCCAGTGATGGGAAAGCTGACTAATACAAATTCCTTTTCCTCCTGCTGTGTCCATTGCTCCTTAGGCTTCACCACTTGCTGGCCTTTAAGGACATAAGTCATACACTTTCTCTAGGGCATTTGTACTTGTTTTCTTCTGTCTACATCTCTCCATGGACATCAATTAGGCTTATTGATTCTTTTCATTGCCTTCTTGATTCTTGTATCTAAAATAACCTACCCCCCTGTTATTATTTAGATCTAGAATATTCCTGGAAATTCTCATGTTTGGAAGTGGGGCTTTTGGATGGTGATTGGATCATGAGGGCACTATACTCATCAGTGGATTAACCCACAGCTATGGATTAACCCATAGCTGAAGGTGCAGTTATGAGGTTGGGGGCATGGTTGGAGGTTTCCTTGGGAACCATATATAGAAAGTTATATTCTTGTTCCTTGCTTCTCCCTGCTTCCCCTCTCTCTCTTTGCTAGCTGCCATCAGTGGATCAGCATTTTTCTTTCATGCTCTTCCACCCTGCTGTTTCTTCCATGGAACCAATAATCATAGACTGAACCCTCTGAACCTGTGACCCACAGAAACCATTCCTCCTTTAAGTTGCCATTGTTCCGTATTCTGTCATAGCAACAGAATGTGATTAATGCATCCCCTGAGCAACATGTCCCCTATTCCTCCCCTCTGCTCTTCCCTGCCACTCACAACAAGTATTCTACATTCAATTTCTATAAGGTCAATTTTCAAGATTCAGGAGAAATAAAATTTGATGGTCTGAGACACAACAGGGAGAATAAAATCAACAACAATGCACTACATATCACAAAATAAAGGAGAAGCTTTTGAATGTATTTGCCATAAAAATATAAAATTTAAAGTGATGGATATATTAATGACTCTGAGTTAATCATTACACGATATAAACATGAAAGAAGCCATAACATTGTACCTTATAAATATGTACAAATACCATTAATAATAAATAAATATAAAACATTTTTAAAATTTATAAAATAAAATACAATCCTTCTCTCCTTACTTTTACCTTGATTTATATTTTTAGAGCTGTCATCACAAAACATTTTTATATTATACACCAATTGTTTTATTCACTTACTATTTTCCCTTTCCTAAAAAGCAATCGTGTGCAATCTTCATATTATCCCCCAGTACATAAAAGATGACCTGGCACTTGGGAAATACCATTGAATAAAAGAAACTGGTATTTTTTTTTTTTTTGTGGGTGCCCGGGGTCGACCTCAGGACCTCGCGAGCCAGCAGGCGCCTGTGCCGCTAAGCAATATCACTGGCCTTTTTTTCGTATGTGGGTACCAGGGGTCGAACTCAGGACCTCGCGTTTTCCAGGCTGGTGCTTATGCTGCTGATCCATCTCACCCGCCCAGAAACTGGTATATTAGCATTTGAAATAAAGAATATTACTCATTACACTCTATCCATTGTTTTGACACGCAGAACTCTATTTTTTATTCAAAGGAAAGACGAGGACATTTTGTTCTCATATAGAATATTTCTGTTTTACCTCTGTTACTAGAAACAATACCACCTTTCTCCATCCTCTTCCAGTAACTAACTGTACAGCCCACTGAGTGGAAGAAAGAAAATGTTACAGAGGAACATTATTACCTTGGCGTTTCTCCATCACACCAGCAGATATTTTACTGACTTCTAACATCACAACTAGTATTCGAGAACTAGTCTGAATGCCTTGGGGTTTAATTTTAGTGCAGCTATTTGGGTGACAAAGCTAATCCCCACTTTTAATCCCCACTATTAAAAATGGTCGTAAGAGTTAACTTTTTGAAGTGGGATCCTACATGGTATGTGTAGGGTGACAGTATAATGACAAACGTATAGTAAGTTTTCATAAAGATTAAACTTTATATTTCTTTCTGACACTTTTCCTATGTTTACTAACATCTACTACTTTTCAATCTCCTTCCCTTTCTTCTTTCTTAACCTTGTCTTTCCCTTTCCTGCAAGAAACACCCTCTTTGACCACCATATATATGATAGTCCATTTCCTTATTCCATATCCCTTGCTTTGTTTTTTATTTCAACCCCTCCATCTCATTATGTTGATAGTCTAAGTTGAATGAATTAAACAGAAGGCGGTAGAAACAATTTAGAAATAATAATAATTTTGTGTCTCCCTAGATTTGCTTGGATTTGTACTGGAATTTTGTGGTACTGATAGTAAATGGTTCAGCAAAAGTTGGCCTGTGCTTTTTTGAATGTAAAGTTTATGTGATGAGAAAAATCGTTACTCAAAATAGAAAGCACTAAGTGGAAAAACGCATAGAATGTTTTGACAGTATTCGAAGCTAGATTTGAGAAAATAACTCATTTTTGATCAGAGAATCATGAAATGCTTCTCTGAGGAGGCAATTTACATATAAGAACTGGAACCAATTTGGATATAAGAAGAGACTACTGTGAAGTAGATCATTTGGCCCAAATTTTGGAACATTTTAAATTTGCCTTTTCATGTATTGATCATTCAATGCCCCTTTAAATAGGGACAATGTGCTTCTTACAGCAATGAAAAAAGTGACTCAATTGTAGTAGACACAAACTGAGAATAGGTTGAACTGCTAGAAAGTCAATGAAATAATCTAGGCTAAAAATAATGAAAGTCTGAATTAAAACAGGGCAGTGTAATTGAGATTGCACAATACATATACATCATTCTTATTTTAATTGATATGGTGCCAGAGTTGAAGAAAAACTGAATTGTACCAGAATCCAGCTATGTTGGCTTTTGCTTGTAGCTATGGAAACCTTGTACCTACTTCAGAGAATCACATATCACTCTCCAATTAATATTTCATGAATAAATAACCACATCATTTTAATACAATTGTTTTTATACAATAAAAAAGGTTTGTTAAGCCATAAAGTACATACATGCTTCCTTGTATAACCAGGACTTTAAACAAGATCTTGAAAACACTAGGTACCTAAGGAGCATTAATAAGGACAACATTTTTTAAACTAATTTTTTATTTATATTTAATATGGTAAGCCATCTGTAGCTCTAACATTGAAGAATGTCCTAAATACTGAAAACGATCACATCACTTTGAATGCTTTGTTAGAATGGGTGCAAAAGTGACTCTGCACGTTACTTACCCTCATGATTCCAGAATGTACTGCCCACTGTACACAGTGGATTCCTTTGCTTTATATCCACAGGGATTTTGCACTGGGTCATTTCCTTGTTTGATGACACAGACAGGATTGCCAAGCTGAGCAGTTCACAGCTGCTGCCTTAATGCTCTGGTGGAGGACATCGGCTATCCTGATATTTGGGCATTTGTGAGTGCCTTTCATTTTGCTATCTTTCCCTGGTTTTAATTAGCAGTGGTGATGCAGGGTTGACTACATTTTTCATCCAAGTTTTTCTTTCAAGTTCCTGATCAATAACTCGTTAATGAAGCCAGACAAAGAGAACGAAGCATTCCTAAATGTCCACTACCACTCCCAAAAGCAAACAAATAAACAAGCCAGGAGCTGCACTAAAGAAATTGTTCAGCTAGCTAGCTCAATCGTGCGGTTGCTATGAGGAAGGATAATTGATTTAGTGGTGAGGGTGGTAACATCCCTAAATATTGGCTCTAGGACATAATTATTAAGTAGTGCTTTACATAATATTAATATTTGCATTATCATTTTCAGTTTAACTTTCCTGAAATGCCATGCAGTCTTCATAGTTTTCAAGCTATAGTTCATCCTAGGAGCCATTAATTCAACCTTTTCTGAATAGAGTTCTTTAGCAGAACATTACATTTTGAATCTCCAAAAGAACAGAACAGTGTGTGATGCATATCCTCAGTATTCATGCGGAGACTAGAGAAGGTCATTTGCACTCCTGTGCCACACATTTCAAAAATAAAGCAAAAACGTGTTCTTTGCGCACAGTTCAAGGGAGCGAGCACTAGGTGGCAGAAGCGCTCCTTCGGCTACTCAGCCTCTCCTGGTGTGGGCTGTAATTAGGTCAGCATAAGTTAAAGTAGGGCTGAGAGATGAATAAAGTAGATTCTCTCCTGTGGAACACACTGCAGTTTAATTTCACTTCTTCCTACATAGTGCGATGAAGGTGGATTTAACTTTTAAAGGCAAAGAGACAAATCTCTGCCAGGATAAATGAAAAGACTCTGAGGGCCACTGACACAACCCATAGAAGAAAGGAATTGCTTTCTGGCTGTTTCCTAATTTTGATATCCGGGTCATCGTCAGAAATCATTTTCAGAAGTAAAGTGCTATATGTATTCCGTGAGGAGGGGTGACTTCTGAAGCCTATGGGGCATGCTTGCTGGATGGTGATGTGAAAAATGTCCCCTACTGGTGGCATGAAATAAAATAAAACCGTTCTAACCTGAAGCTGTTTTGCTAATTTTGCCAGCAGCCAGAAACATGCTAATCTGAGGGGAAGACTCCACACCCCAACACAGATTTCCCTTTCCTGCTGAATGAGTCACTTCAGAGGAAAGTGGTCTTGAAGGTGAAAGTTGAAATGTTCTACCCAGGGTTGTGTATGAGGAGCTCTGGGAAGGACAGGAACACCTCAAAAATAGGAATCCAGCTCTGAGCAGTCAGCTACCTTGACATGGACCAGGTCACAGTTGGGAACCTTCATTAGCAGAAAGCATCAGGGGTCACTGTGGTCATTTACGTGAGAAACACTGGGAAAAAACAGAGAACAATCACAGGAAAATCTATGCTCTCCTCTATTGCTTATCCTGCCACTAAATGTTCAAGAGTCAAATATTTTGTTTTTAAGAAAATAAGGGCAAATAGAATATAAAAATAGACATGGCATATGAATAGCAATCTTTCCTGATTTTGAATTCTCTAGAGGCTGAGAGCAGCCGGCCAAGTCAGATTTTTGTTTCTTTCAATTACATGCCGGGTCACAGGTAATTCCAAACTCAAAGAGAGAGGAGGGGTGTAGACAATGTGATAAAATAAGTGTATGCCGCTACAGTGGTAAATGAGAAAAGAACCCAAGGACACAAACAGGTAGCTTAGATATATGGTGATTCTCCAAATGACTCCTGGACTTTCCGAAAAATATTTAGAATTGGATTTGAGCGGCTTCTGACACCTCTTCAGCGCTGACCAGTTGCTAATATCTTTGTGTTACCCCAAAATTTGTTCAAACATATTGAAAGTGGAAATCCACCTGGTTAACAATACCTCCTGTTTGTGCAGGCTGTTTTCCATCTGTAGCCACAGATGATCTGACTACAGCTCTGTGTGCAATTCAGTGTTCTTATGTTTGCCTCCGGAATCATAGACAATCACATTAAAGCTATGTGCAAACATGCTACATGACTAGATTCTCTGTTCTTGAAATGATATTCTCTGTATGACTCAATATTGTGAGAAAGGAGTATGGAGTGGTAGAGAGCAGAAAGTGAGGTGCGATGAGTAAAAAATAAGACATCTTGTTTCAAGTGCACAATCAGAACATTGTAGCTTCTTCCAGTTATACTAATGGTTCTATTTGTTGACGGATGCTAATCAGATATAGGACAACTAGACACTGTACTTTCGATGAACTTTGAAACAGAAAACAAAATCATTGAACTGTAATTTATAAAAACAGTGGATTGACCCCCAAAGTATATCTCAATAATCAAATAGATAACTTTGTCCTGGCTTGGAATTTGGAAACAAATGTTAGAAAACATTCCCGAAGTTAATCAAAATTTGTTGAAAGGATGAGATATAATCAAAAAAGTAAATGCACTCACATGTCACATACATGGGTTGGATTTTAATTGACATTTTTATTAGAAATCTTCATGTCTTTGCTTAAAAATTTTAAAGTCAACTTTTTTCATTCGTTTTATTTTAGAATATAATTTTAAACTGAATTTTAAGAAGCAAGTATTTGTTCATTTATAAAAGAATTGTCTTAACTATTCTGTCCTTTTAAATTAAAAACCGTAATTTCACCAAGCCTGTAAATCTAGAAATAGAAACACTATGAATAATCATTTGATGTACCACAGACAAGAACAATCTTTTGTAATTTGAGTACAGTAAGGCCCCAGTGGACCTCATGAAATCTCATTCTTATTAAATATTTTATGATCTTTAAAGTTTTAGTCATCATTATTTTTCTAGCAGACATTCTGTGAAAATGTCTAAGGATGTCTAAAAGAAAATTTCTTCCCTAAGGATATTTGAAGTACATAGGCTATTTTTTCTTTGCATACCTAGCAAGAATCCAAATACAGTAGTGCAGGTGACGTAGAGGGTCTAAAGATTCGCAATATGGCTTTGGCCCTGACCCACTGGGATTCTTTGCGGTATATTCCTATGGGTCTTCCTGCACTCCCTGCACTGTTACCCTGCCACATTTGGTTATTTATTCACAAGGCTATGAAAATGGGGATGAATAACCACTTGCTTAGAATAACAATTTGTTTCAAATTCTCTGGCATAGAAATTCCTGGTATGTACCTACATATTTGATATGTATGTGTTGAACTAATGAATAAATAAGTACAGTAGTTATGTTATGCAAAGCTCAATTCCATAGGTAGATATAAAACTAAATATCCAGTGTCTATTTTCTTTAGCCCAAAGGTTTTATGTTTTTTCTGATGTTGTTTTTGCATTTACCAGCACATATTGCTTATTTTTTTCCTTTGCACATGGATATTGTCAGCTTATTTATCCTTTATCCCTCTTTAGAGAAATATAATTTATGTACATATTTGAGCACTTATGGATTGCTATGTGCCTCTTTGACAGGAAGGCAGTTAATTTCTTTTGTAAAATAAGTATTTGTAAATCAGTTAATCATATCTGGAGAGGAAAATAATCCTAAATTCAAATTTTGTTTTGTTAACTAATGTGAGTTCCTAAAATTTTGTGCAAAGAGGGTCACGTCTTGCACATATGAATGTAATATTTAATAGATATTTATTCTGGAGTATGTCACTCAATTGGATAAATGCTTTTTTTTCAAATATTGCTTTTATTCAAGCAACAATTTTGAAGGCAATGTTTAATGACCCAAATACAGCTATTATTAAAATACAACTTGCTGATTACATTACTTAATTATGATGGGTAATCTCTGTTATTTACTGATAGAAGAAAGTATGATAGTCATGTTTGACTTAAAATACAAAATTTTTTCTTCTTTAGAAACACAGTGTTGAGAAAGTTTTTATTAGGACATAGAGTATGATTTTTTTTACTCATAGTGGCACATATATTTTATCCAATTCTTAATTATGTTGCATGTTAGATTGCTATATATGTGTTTCATTGCAATAAAGACAATTTAAGTGATTCTTTACTAATGTATAATACACATACACCACAGTGCTGAGATATTAAAGGTGTGGTTTTTCCAAGTCATCTTACCCTGAGCATTCCTGGGAAAATCAGCATCCAATCTGTAAACAAAATCATCCTTTCTCCACCCAGCTCTCTTCTAGTTATTATTCACTAAATTAATGATAACCTTTGCCCTAGCTTCTAACTAAAAATAACATGCACACTATGTCTGGTTTTAGATTTTACATATTTGGAATCATACAGTATATACCCTTTGGGTTCTTGTCTGTTTCACTGAAAATTATTTTGTGCGTGTGATTCAATATCATGCTGTTTGAACTTGTAGTTTGTTAATTTCTAATTGTGCATAGTGTTCTAGTTAATGACTATAAATTACTAGTTATTTGTTTTATGAATAACTTCCAGTGTTGCAGTATTAAAGACAATGTTGCTATGAACATTTTTGTACTTGTCCTTTGTGAAGCTTATATATATTTGCATGTAGAAAGCTTATCTATGGAAGTGATGAGCAATATAGGAATATTTTACATTCCTTGACATCCTGAGAAAGAATTTTAATTGGTGTCATAAACAGTCTCATTAGGATGTGTAATATCAGAACTGACCTATGTCCTTGTCAACGTTTGATGTTGTCTTTTTCCATTTTGGCAATTGTGATTTTATCTCACTTTAAAAAAAAATCATAAACAGGTCAGAAAGGTATTTAAAGACATACAGATGCTGGGAAAACTTAGGTAAGTCAAAATAGGTTACTCTTTTTATTTCAAACACTTGGTCAAAAAATTTACTTATATCATATTGACTGCAGAAGGAAGGGTATGGTGCTCTTTGTTTAAGAGATAAGACAAGACCTGGAATTTTAAAAGACAGTGTTTCATCTTCTGACTTTTAATATATGAACATCAAATGGATGACCATATTAATAATTGTCTTGTTATTAAAATAAAATAAAGAAAATACAAATTGTAACATAGAACCCCAAAAATGTTGATTATTCCTCTTCAGTTTGCATTAAATTAAGCCACAAAAGGGAATTCAGTCTGAGCTATGTAGAACTTTGCCTAAACATGAAAAGAAAAGTTTGCCCAGTAAATTTTGGGAAAACTAGAATTCAACCCCTAATATTTTATAACTTGCAGATAATCTCTATGCAAAAAGTAAAGTGTTATTAATACTAAATTAGTTGAAACAATCTGTGTAGAAAATATTTATGATGATTCATTAAGTTCTTTAAGAGACCACGATTGAAATTCTGACACTATAATTGAAACTATTTTATTTACTTTTGTTATGAGTAAATTTTTTTTCATTAGTTTGCTGTAAATTGTTACATAGTAAAAAATGTAGCATTTATAAAGTCATTCTATACAACAAAACTTTCTCTTCAGTTATTTGTTGGCAGGAGAGTTATAGTAGTCATAAATGACCTAAATTTCAAATTATTACCTCTATTGTATGAACAAGCATTTGACTAATAAAAAATTGGAATATGTATATATATACATATACATGGAGAATTTTATTTACATATATATAGATGTATATTTTTTATATATATGGAGAATTTTTGGCAATTTGTTAATGGCAAGAATTCAAACTTCTTCCTCTAATTTGTTCCATTGTATTTTATGAAGAGTCAATCAATGTTCAGTATTCAAGCAAATAAATTTCAGTATCCTATGTTTTATAGTTTAATTAATATTAATCAGAAATTATGTTCAAGTTACTGTGCAAGGTTTTATCTATACAAGAGAGAAACTTTGCTTAGTATACAATATTAATGTGAAATATCTTCAATATACCTAAAACACTTGGCCTTTTATATATTTAATGCCAATTTCTATTGCCACCATAAGAATTGCGAATCAGGGGCCGGTGAGATGGCTCAGCGGCCTACGCGCCTGCCTGGCAAGCACGAGGGCCCGAGTTCGACTCCCGGATCCCACATACGAAAAAAGGGGCCGGTGATATTGCTCAGCGGCACGGGCCCCGGCTGGCGCGCCAGGCCCTGAGGTCGACCTCAGGTACCCACAAAAAAAAAAAAAAAAAGAATTGCGAATCATTTCACCCAAATCATTTAAAATATTTGAATATGTCAATAAATACTTTTTGTACTTAATTATTTTACATGTTTTAAATGCCAAAAATTTAGTTAAGGATTCACAGAAACACTGAATGCTTAGAAAAATGCTCTGCAGAGTGATGAAAGAATGTATTATTCTCTTTTGGCAAAAATTTTAGGAGAGTTGCAAACAGTAGGAGATATTTTATGAGACCTTGCAGATTGAATTCTGAAATAAAATGACTGGTTCTTTTTACATCTATGAAATAAGGGAGAATTGAAACCATTTTCTCATGTTTCTGCTGCTGTGTTTTCCCTCAGAACAAGACCAGTATCAGGAAATTGAATTTATCATTGATCCCTAAATTAGTACTTTAATGGACATTGTGTGCAATGAAAAGTACATGAACTGTTTCACTGGTGAGAAAATTATTAGTGCTGCAAATTCTTATAATAAAAATAATTATCATATTGTGTGTGTGTGTGTGTAAGGAAGGTGAAGCAGTAGGGGGCAAAGGCCATCTATAAGTATTTTCTGAAAGAACTACATCAAAGCTCTGCAGGTTGTTGATTATTTTATCCAGAAAACAAAAATATATTTTATTCATATATATAATATCGCCTTTCATCTACATATTCTTTACCATTTATACAAGTGAGATGTTACAGCCTGTAATTAATAATTGAAGGAACACATGACAATTGAAATTTCAGGAAATTTGGGTCTTCTAGTTTAAGGAACTGTGGTGATCCCTATAGCAAATATCTCCCACGTGGCTTTCAGCAGTTCCTGGAGATTAGAAAAAGCTTTAGCAGACTAACATCAAAAGAAATTTGGTCTCCAGGCACTTACAATCTTGTCTGTCCTTCATTCCTACATAGTCACTATAATTATTAAAGAATAGGTCATTGCTTTACAACAAAGAATTTACCTCCAAATGCAAGTTTATTGCAGCTGTATGTGGCTTTGTTTTAAACTATTTTTCAAGGACACTTTGCCTTTGGTATTTTTGAGAAATTTTGTGTCATCTTCTGATCTATTACAATTCTTTCTCTTTCTATGGTTTTCCTTGTTGTCCCTCAACCTCTTCTTCTCTTTCTCTAATAGTAATTGGCTATATTGGAAATGTCTGGTATTGTAGAAAAAACTGACTCAAATAATCCAAAATCTTAATATTCTTCCAATTGACTAAAAATATAAGTTCAAAACGCATTTCTGTTAATTCAGTGAAAAAGTTTTCACTCTCTCATCTTTATTGTTATAAGCCAGTACTGTCACTTAGTCAGTTTACATTTTGGTGGGACCAGATGTCCAGAAGAAATTTAAAGGAGGAAAAAGTTTATTTGGCTTATTTTTTTAGAGGATTTGGTTTATGGTCATCTGGTGCCAAGGCAAAAGCATCATGGTAGAAAGACACGGCAGAGCGATCCTGCTCAATTCACAACAATTAGGAAGCAGAGAAGGTGAACAATGCCGGAGAGGGAAGAGTTAGGGAACAGATACGAACCCAGAGGTCTGAGGTCCATGATCCACCTGCACACACCCAGCAGTGTGCTCTACTTCCCAGATGGGAGCAATTCAAATAAAAAATATCAAGAACCAAAAAAAACCTCATGAACACATGATTTGATATGAAAGCACATTCACTTAATATGAAAATACAGAAGATTAAAGAAATTCAATTCATTATTATATTTCTTGTACAAATATATATATATATATATATATATATATATATATATATATATATATATATAATGTGATGATCTTGAATGTACAATCTTCTTTCATTAGCCATCCTAGTATTGGGATTATAGAATTGTACTCCACAACTGGGCTCCTTTATAAAGTTTTTTTAATCTATTTCTCATCCTTTGTACTTGAATTCTTGTCCCCCTTCTCTGATGAAATCATCAATGTAACATTTAGCTTTTTAGCTGAGAAGATGTTCTTCTGAAATAGATACTGTCAAAGGAAATTAAACTAAGAACAGTAGGTTTATTTTTCTGAGTGTCTGTCTTTTCTCAAATCAGGACCAAATAATTTTATTGTATTTTAGTCTGTAAAATGCCTTCAAGCAAAGCGTTTTTATATTTTATGTAGCTTTTGAATTTGTTTTTAGTGAGTGGGTTGCTCAGATATATTAATTTCACTGTGTTATTTCCACCCACTTAAAGATGAGTGCAAGGGCAAAAATTATAAGAAAAAAACATAATATATATTAAAAGTTTTAAAATAGCCATATGAAATTTATCTTGGAAGAAGCGTGTGAAAGACAGTGTGAAAAGAAAAAATCATGAGAAGACTAACATTTCCAAATGACCATAATGGTACTAAAATAGAATAATCAGCAAACAAAAGCATGAATTTTTTAAATTTATTTATTTGTTTTTGTGGGTACCGGGGGTCGACCTCAGGACCTCGCGCGCCAGCAGGCGCCCGTGCCGCTGAGCAATATCACCGGCCCCTTTTTCGTATGTGGGTTCCGGGAGTCAAACTCGGGTCCTCGTGCTTGCCGGGCAGGCGCTTAAGCCGCTGAGCCATCTCACTGGCCCAAAAACATGAATATTTTAAATTAAATTTATAGTAAAATTTCCAAAGCCTGACAGTACTTGTGAAAAACTTCCCAGGAAAATACTGAAAGTCAGGATAGAAAACAGAAAGAAAAGTAAGAGAAAATTATAGAGCTGATTAAGAAGAAACACTTGTAGAAAATAGATCATGAAATCATAGAAGGCAAAATAATAATAATCATGATAATGATAATTATTCAACATCTGTTATTAACTTAGAGATGAAGAATGCTGGTAAAAACTTCATTCTTCAGCTTAGAAAAAGAAAGAAGCTAGATAGATTGCAAATAAATAGTTTCTCTTGAATTAATTAGAAAGTTTAGCTCGCAGTGCCACTGTAGTTGTACTGGGAAGTTTGGAGGTATCTCTGACAGGTTCCTGAAGGAAACAAAACAAAAAAATGATAAAAAACAGACAAACAAACAAAAAACCAGACTCCAGACATTTGCTTAATTGAACAAAGGTCAAAAGTAGATTCAAGTAAAAAGTATTGTTGAGTTATTGAAGGCCAGTTTAGGGTAGGGTGAAAATGAGAAAAAAAGCACAGTTCACAGACTCTTATGAGATTTTTCTTTAAAGTGTCCTCCCTTCCCAAATTTTCACTAGATCTTCACAGAGAAGATGATGGAGAATCACCAGAAAGCATTTAGTAGTCACTTCCAAAACTCTAGAAAAATTGATCTTATCTTACCTATTAGGTAGGGGGAAAGTCATTAAAATTTGAAGCCTAGGGCCGGTGAGATGGCTCAGCGGCATAAGCGCCTGCCTGCCTTGCAAGCGCAAGGGCCTGAGTTCGACTCCCGGATCCCACATACGAAAAAAGGGGCTGGTGATATCGCTCAGCGGCACGGGCGCCTGTTGGTGCACGAGGTCCTGAGGTCGACCCCCCGGTACCCACAAAAAAAAAAAAAAAAAATTTGAAGCCTAGGGACACAGGAGATGATCTATTTTCCCATTGGAGAGAAGCAAAGGAAGAAAAAATAAAGTGTACTTCTTGGAGAAAGAGATGGACACACAATATATTCAATGTTACATTTCATCAAGTGGGAGACTCCTGTACCTGAGACTCCACTGTCAGGGCCTTCAGAACCTTGAGGCCCAAGAGGAACATCAGAAAATATTCCTTTCTCCTACAACCCACTATCAAGTGTTAAATAATCAAATCAGTGCAATAACTGAACACGAAGGAAGACCCTGAGGAAACAGATGCTCTCTAGGGAGCATCCCAGAAGATAAAACCTAAGAGAGACAAAAGCAAGACACGCACATGCACTCACATGTACATAGAGCTGTCTGTATATAATGTCGAACTTTCAGTCTAAAATTATTAGGCATAAAAGAGAAAAGAATAAATGTAACCTCTAAAAAGCTGCTATGAAAATTAGCCTCATATATAATGCACATGTTAGAAATATAAGAAAATTAAAAATGACTGTTACTGATAGCTTAAAGTTTACTGGGCAGAAATAGACAATGAGCAAGTTCACACTGACTATTTTAGCAGAGACATGTAGGAAAAAAAATGAAAATGTCAAAAATTGCAGACACAGGTGCAGAAATGAAGAAAACTCCAGGATCAAAAAACACAAAAACTACCAAAACTTGCCATATAATAATCAAGCTTCTGAAAATTAAAGATGGTGAGAAAACTTGATTATATGCTGAAAAAATTACACATTTTATATTTGAAAGAAGGTTGTGAATTTCAGCAGACTAGTAATAGGAAACTATGAAACCAAAAATACAATAGGATTTGTTCATTAAACTGCTGAAACACAATCCCATAACCAGTAAAAACATCCCTCAAAATAAAAATAAAAATAAAAATAAATACTTCCACACAGACAGAACATATGAAATCTTATTATCCAAGGACCTACCTTATTAAAAAGTTTAGAAAGTTCTGCAGGCAAGGACATATAATGTAGAGTATAAATCTGAATATACATAAAAAAGGATAAATTGCCTATTATTATTGATATGTGAATATTTTTATTGGCAAGTGGTGAATTAAAGCAATAGTAACAATAATGTGTGTAAGATATATGTAAAAATGAAATATCTCACTTTAAAGTCCCAAGGCATGGGACAGGAATGTAAAATTTGTGTTATAATGACCACATACTATAGCTGAAGTAGTATAATAATATATATTCTTCTACTAAACATATATATATATAAAATCTGAAAGTAACCTGGTTATTTAAACATGTATATTTTACATTATGAGCGAACACTAGAAAAGTAAAAATGTAAGTAAAAATGAGACAAAATGGAATTATAAAATATGCAGTTAAAACAAGAAAAGACAGAAAAAACCCCACCAAGAAGCAGAGCAGAAAACAGCAATACAGGGGATGGTGAGATACTGCTGATAATCACTTGAGGTGTGAGTTGTGTAGCATGGCAGGTGGGGCACAAAACCAAGACTCGGTGTACGCTGTCATAGGAGACCAAGGAGGGAAGAAGGCTGAATGTGAGTGGTAGGAATCTTGGATTTAATCTTGAAAAGGAAGTGGGCATTAGTTAAAAAATTGATGTTATCTGTGTTTTTTTTTTTTAAATGCTGAAAGGGCCAAAAGTTTATTCTCCAGAGAATGGAAATTACAAAGAAATTAGGAAGGGACATTTTTTATTTACATCATAATTCTTTTTTTTTTTTTTGTGGGTACCGGGGGGTCGACCTCAGCACCTCGCGCACCAGCAGGCGCCCGTGCCGCTGAGCGATATCACCAGCCCCTTTTTCGTATGTGGGTTCCGGGAGTCGAACTCGGGCCCTCGCGCTTGCCGGGCAGGCACTTAAGCCGCTGAGCCATCTCACCGGCCCCATAATTCTTAAAGAGTTATTTTGATTATTTAGTCTACTTGAATATATAATTTTGTAAACAATTAAGTTAACATCGTTACCAGAAGAAAACATCAGAAACAGTTCAGTGAGATGCTAAACAACATCACCCCAAAATATTTATTAAACTGAAAAAAAATCTTTTTTAAAAAAATTAATCATTCTAGGACTTTGGACATTCATCAGTGGCACAGATTTTTTTAAATTTTTATTTTAAAGAGAAAAAAATAAAAATGACAATAACAATAAAACAGAGTTTCAAAACAGGCTAGAAGGAGAGTAACAATTACTAATGTATTGCATATTGTCATCTTCATGGTAGTTATTTAGAGTACAAGATATAGGCATGAAATATTGTCCAAACAACGTTAGCACAAACCTTTCTTTTCAATGAACTAAGAAAAACTAGCTGTATAACTATAAATTTGAAAGCATCTATTCCAGAAATCTTTGGTAGGAACAGCGATAGTATGTGGTGGTGTTCACTGAGGCTGCATACCTACCTTCCTCCTCACCCCAACCTGTTTATGAAGTAGGTCTAGTAGAGCAGGATAGGGTGTGGACATGTAGCTGCCTAAGCAGAGGAATTTAGGATCTTGGAATAAAATCGTATCCAGAAGGATTGATGTAAAAATAGTGATTCTAGTATAAAATATTTGTGGCATGCCAATATTATAGTTAACTTGAGGATAAGATACTGCTGAGGCAAGAAACTAAACATAAATCATTCAGAAACCTCACAGGGTAGCACAGGTAGACTATCATGGTTAGATTTATGTGTCAGCTCTATTAGGCAATAGTACCCAATTATTAATAATTAAACACTGATTTAGGTGTTGACATGAAGACACTTTATAGATGTGGTTAACAACCACCATCAGTTAACCTTAATTAAAAGAGATTGCTCTTGATAATGCAGTGGGTTTCAAATAATCAGTTAAAGACCTTGAGAGCAAAAACCTTATTTTTTTTTTAAATAAGAAGAAATTCTGCCTCAAAACTGGCCCACACATTCCTATCCAAATTTCTAGCTTGATAAATAGAACTTGATAAGATCTTAGTTATTCCAGAAGGCCTAAAACACTTCAGACATGGGCAAAGCTGCACACATACTTAGAGAAGTCTGAGTTTTCTACTTGTACACGACCGAAAGTAGGGGCTGACACCCACAGAAAGTGAAGCCTAATATGATCCCCAGTGTAATAATATTGAGAGGTGATGGTGTCTTCAAGAGACATTTGGGACTAGACCATAAGAAATTTGCCTTCGTGAAGGATTGATGTAGTTCTCAGAGAAAAGGATTGGTTCCTTAACTGTTGGAAGAATGTTGGAAGGCAATGCCACCACTTATCTTCTGTGTCTTTCTGTGCTTCTGCTTGCCTTTCTACTTTCCTACCATGCACAGAGCAGTTTGGCCTTCAACAAAAGGCACATAGACATGAGTGGTAATGTTATGGTTTAGGTCCAAAATGTTCCCCCAAAGTCTCATGTATTCATAGGCGGGGGCTTTGGAAGGTGATTGAGTCCACCATTGTACATTGGTAAGTTAATCCATAGATGAGCTCATAACTGAATGTGCTGTTAGGAGGTAGGGCGTGGTTGGAGGTGGTCACTATGAACTAGAAGGGTGTATTCTGGTCCCTGGATCTTCCCTTCTGTCTGCTTCCTGGCTTCCATTGCGTGAGTAGCTGTCCTCTGCCAGGATGACCCACTGTGCTAGCTCTGCCTTGTGGCAGCCGAAAATAAACTGAGCATACCAAAAACGCTGAGCAAAGTAACTTCCTTTTTTAAGTTGTGGGTGTCAGGTATTGTGTCTCAGCGGTGAGAAAGCTGACAAATACCTCTATGCTCTTGGACTTCCAGAATTGTGTGGTAAAAATTTTCTTTTCTTTTTGAATTACTGAATCTTAGGAATTTTGTTGTAACAATGTAAAATGGACTGAAACTTTGGATGCAATAGTGATAAATAATTAACACAAAGGAAACACTAAGCAATCAGTATAAAATCTCTTGAGAAATTCAGACACAAGAAATCACAGGCACAGATAATCAAAACTATTCTTACAAATGTATTGAAAGAGCTAAAGAAATTCTTGTTAAAGCAAGAGAAAATATGACATCAATGTATCATCAGTTATAGACTAGCAATAAAAATATCATTTAAAGATAAAATGGAAATTTCAAAGTTAAAAACTTCAATATCTGAGCTGAAAAATTATTGGGAGAGCTCAGTATTACGTGTGAGGTAGCAGAAAAAAAATAGAGAACCGGAAGCTACATCTACAGAAATATATAGCTTAAGATTAGAAAGAAAAATGAATAAAGAAAAATGAACAGAGCCTGGACCTGTGCAACACTATCAAACATATCAACATATGCAAAAAGTGTCCTAGAAACAGAGGGAAGAAAAGGACAGAAAAGCAATGAATAAATAATGACAGAAATCTTCCCTCTTTGATGAAAAACGTTAGACATCCAATAAGACACAAGTTTAAATCCTAAAACTGCATTATAACTTCAAAATATTTTACTAGAGCCAAAGGGGAATTCCTTATGAAGATACAAGTTTCAACTTACTAGGAATTTAGAAGAATTTTAAGGGTGTGTGTATGAATAAAATTATAGTTTACATTCATATGTAGATATATATGTATATATGAAGCAAAAACTGACAGAATTTAAGGGAGAGATATGCAACTAATAATTAGTATTTGGATGCTTTAGAAACTTTCAATAATACAAAATATCTCAGTTCAGAAAACATATAATAAGCTTTTACAAATCTCCCAACCAATTTGTCATAATGACATTCCCTCTAACAACAGCAAGATAAACATTCTTTCAAATGGAATATTTTTGAGAATAGGCCATTTCAAAGGTCACAAGACAAGTGTGACACATAATCTTAATTATCAACTTGACTGGACTATAGACTCCTGGAGTGGTGAATGTATCCTGGGGGTGCCTTACTCCTAAGCAGATTAATCCACTGATGCTCTTTGGTGAATGTGCTATTAAGAGACTGTTCCGAGTTAGAGGAGCTAGGTCACTGGGTGCAGGCCTTTGGAGGGTATCTTCGGTCCTGTTCTCCTGTGCTCTGCTTCCTGGTTGCCATGAAGTGAGCGGTTTTGCTCTCCCACGTCTTTTCCCTGTGATGCTCTTGTCTTGGAGCCAGTAGACCATGAACTGTAGTCCCTGAAACTGAGAGCCAAAATAAACTTGTTTAAGTTGCAGGTGTCAGGGTGTCAAGGATTTTGTCCCATTAATGGAAAAGCTGAACAATACAATAAACTTCAATGAATGTAAATGGATTGACATTATTCAAAAACAGTTTATCCTAATTTAATGAAAGATCAACAGCAGAAAACAACTGTGTAGTCCTCAAATATTTACATATTAAATAACTCTTAAATAATTCATCGGCCAGTGAGATGGCTCAGTGGCGTAAGTGCCTGCCTGGCAAGTGCGACGGCCTGAGTTCGACTCCCGGAACCCACATACGAAAAAAGGGCTGGTGATATCGCTCAGCGGCACGGGCGCCTGCTGGCGCGCAAGGTCCTGAGGTTGACCCCTGGTACCCACCAAAAAAAAAAAAAAAATTCATGATGCACAAGTATAATAAGGGAGTTTAGAAAATATTTTGATTTAGTGAAAATAAAAACCATATAAAATTTTTAAATTTAATTAAATTAGTATCCAGCAAGAATCACCTTATAGAAATTAAAAGGATAAAAAAGGAGAGTGGAGGTAAAAAAGAATTGGAAAAACTCCTATAGAGGCAAAATAACCAAGATTCACTCGAGATGTACTAGTATATATGAATTTATCTGTAATATAAAAGAAACTTCAACAAGTAACTAAAATTCCACACCAGGCCCAGAGTTATTCACTGATGATTTTTTATCAAACATGTAAAGAATAGTTCTCAAAGATAATAGCCTAATCGTAGAAATAGAAATGGACTAACAACTTCCCAGGTCATTCAGTGAAGATTGAATTGTGCTGATACTGGTGACAGATTTAAAAAAAAAGGATATAAAGCTCTATGCTTCATGAACATAAAGTCAAAAACCTCAATTAAATATCAGTAAATAGAATAGAGCAACATATAATTATATTAATACATCATAGCTCAATGGCTTTATCTGAAGAATGCAACGCTATTTCAACATTGAAAATCAATCCATAACTCACTGTATTGACAAACTATATAGGAAAAATAACATGGAAATTTCAATAGTAGCAGAAAAAGCATTTTCAAAATTCAATATTCATTTGCCATAAAAACCCCCTGCCAGGGCCGGTGAGACGGCTCAGCGGCTTAAGCGCCTGCCTTGCAAGCGCGAAGGCCCGAGTTCGACTCCCGGAACCCACATACGAAAAAGGGGCCGGTGATATCGCTCAGCGGCACGGGTGCCTGTTGGTGCGCGAGGTCCTGAGGTCGTCCCCCCGGTACCCACAAAAAAAAAAAAAAAAAAAAAAAAAAAAAAACCCCTGCCAACCCGGAATAGAAAGAGCCTTGTTTAAACTATGAAAGTTCACACTTTAAAATCATCAGATAGTATTATAATTAATGATGCAAGTTTGTGTGCTTTACCCCTCGTATCAGAACAAGGCAAGGACGTCCTTTTCACCATGGCCAATCTAAGTTCTTCTGAATCCTAGCTAGTGTAGTAAATTTTAAAAATTTAGGGCCAATGAGATGGCTCAGTGGCGTAAGTGCCTGCCTGGCAAGCGTGAGGGCCAGAGTTCGACGCCCACAACCCACATATGAAAAAAGGGCCAGTGATATCGCTCAGCTGCACGGGCACCTGCTGGCGCACGAGGTCTTGAGGTCGACCCCCAGTACCCACCAAAAAAATAAAAAAATAAAATAAAAATTCAGTAAGGTTGTGAAGGAAGAAATGAAACTGTACTCTGTTAATGAGAATATGATTTTTTGTATTGATTATTTCAAATAATTCACAAAATATTACTAGAACAAGTTTAGAAAATTCATAGAGCTCAAAATCAGTGTATAAATTTCATTGTATTTCCATTTATTAACAATGAGCAATTCATCCAAAGATTTACACATAAATATTTATGTCGGTATTATACATAAAAGTCAAAAGGGAAGATTATTACAACTTTGGTAATTATTACAACTTTGGTACACTCAAATACTGTACTGTTCAGCAAGAGTATATTTTGTTACGTGTTGCAACATGGCTGAACCTCATACAGTAAGTAAAGATGGACAGATGCAAGAGCCCATGCTCTGGCTTGGATATGATTTGAAATGTGTCCTCCAAAAGCTCATGTGCTGGCTATTTGGTGACCAACGTGGCAGTGCTGGGACATGTCAGAACCTTTTAAAAGGCATGGTCTAGGGGCCGGTGAGACGGCTCAGCGGCTTAAGCGCCTGCCTTGCAAGCGCGAAGGCCCGAGTTCGACTCCCGGAACCCACATACGAAAAAGGGGCCAGTGATATCGCTCAGCGGCACGGGTGCCTGTTGGCACGTGAGGTCCTGAGGTCGTCCCCCTGGTACCCACAAAAAAAAAAAAAAAAAAAAAAGGCATGGTCTATTGGAAAATGGTTAGGCCAATGGGAGCGTTGCTCTTGGCAGGACTAATGATGTTCTCTCTGGATGCTGGTTAATTCAACTGAGATCAAGTTGTTATAAAAAGAGTGAGCATGGTGCCTGAATTCCTGTCTGGATTCTTGTCTCACTGTGTGATCTCCTCTGAAGGTGCTACCAAAGTTATGATGGCATTCATGGCCCCTTGGCAGATGATGAACTGATTGGGGCTGCCCAATCTTGAGATTTCAGCATCTAAAACTATGAACTAAGCAAATGTCTTTTATTTTAGTATAGCAAGAGAAAACAGACTAATCCAGTCCATATATGGGGTGCTTATTTTTATAGGAAATGTCTAGAAAAGTCAAATCTATACCAAGAACAGACTGATCAGTTACTTGGATGTGAAGAATAGGACATGACTGCAAATAAGCATGAAGTATCATTTTAGAGTAGTGGAAAGGCTTTACGTTTGGATTCAGGTGGTGGTCACATGACTTAGTGAACTTACTGAGAAAAGTAATTAAATTATACATTTACTATGAAAGAATTTGGCAAGCTGAAAGCGCTCTTAAATATTACTGTAATGAAAAAATAAGCTAACAACATATTTAAACAATGTAGATTTTCTGGATGAGCAGTAAATGGTAATTTTCAAATTTAACTTTAATGGATTCTTCCTGTATTTTGTTCTGCTCTATCATCTATTATCTGACTTCTGACATCACTAAAGACAGACTCTCCAGTATCCCTCAGACCCTATTTTCTTCATTTCTTTATTCTGTGGAACATGCTCCATAATAAAATTTGTAATTAATTCTATTACCATAACTATTTCCTTCAGATTGATGCCTTTGTTAACTAGAAATGTTTCTATGATAAATCTTTTGTATGTTTTATGATGATTTATATTAATCAAAATATAGGTCAATATTTTTTCTAAGCAACTAAAAAATAAGTCAAATATTTTAATAAAATTAGTATTAACTATGAAAGAAGAGCATGAGAGCCTTTTAGATACATAAAAAGTATTGATTAATCACAACAGTGAACGTAGAAGGCTTTATCAAAAAGGCAATGTGAGGCTATAATTGTCCTTTGAAACTACTGCATTACATAATGCAATTTCTCCTTCTTGTAATAGCTTTCAATAATTTAGTAAGATTACAAACACAAGTATATTGTGTTTTGGAAACAAAAAACTGGGCATAAAATTGTAGTATAATTTGGAAAAATTATTTTTTGTTCTGTTGATAGTATGGACAATATATTACTGATTTCTGTAGAAGGTGCAACTAATGTTTTCTTCTGTGAAAATTAGTTCCATATATATAACTTATTGCAGGTATAATAACAGGAGTTTTTTCAATTAATATAGGCTATATTCAATTTAAAATATTTTAATATTTCAAATACATTCTTAACTTCTATGGTTCATTGAACTGAAGTGAAATCTAGACAATTTAAAAAAGGATAATTATCTCTAGAAGGCAAATACAATACACTTTTTTTTGTTGTTGTTTCTTATTTTATTTATTTATTTATTTATTTGGCACCAGGAATCGAACTCACAATCTCGCGCTTGCCAGGCAGGCGCTGTGCCTCTGACCTATATCCCCGGCTGTTTCTTATTTTAAACTCAGTTAAAATTACTATTTGATTATATGAACTAGAAAGACATATGATTAGGAATATGTGAAAAGAGAGTTTGCATATTTAGTCAAAGTAAACTTTGACTAAACTTTTTCTTTCTTTCTTCCTTTCTTTTTCCATCTTTTTGAGACAGTGTCTCACTATGCAGTTCAGGTTGGCCTTGAACTCACTTTGTAGCCCAGGCTGGCCTCAAACTCCCAGTGATCCTCCTGCCTCAGCCTCCTGAGTGCTGGGATTACAGGTGTGTGCCACCACACTGGCAATGACATGTTTCTTAAAAGCTTAGTATAATGGTCTGTTATTCAGCATTCATATTTCTTATGTTTGTTTGAGGCAAATAAATATATTTTTATATCAAAAGAATGGTGCCAGGGCCGGTGAGATGGCTCAGCGGCGTAAGCGCCTGCCTTGCAAGCGTGAGGGCCCGAGTTCGACTCCCAGAACCCACATACGAAAAAGGGGCCGGTGATATCGCTCAGCAGCACGGGTGCCTGTTGGCACGCGAGGTCCTGAGGTCGACCCCCCGGTACCCACAAAAAAAAAAAAAAAAGAATAGTGCCAATTCCCAATGGTTTACTCATTTCTATTTATACTTTTTTATTTCTTTAAACTAAATTATATTGATACAAACTATTTTGAGACATACACAAATATGTATATGTCTCTGCATAATCTTGTTTAAGGCAGTCTTATATTTGTGTGTCTTGTAAAATACTTTTAATGTCAGTATAGGGGATATTACATCTGATGAAAAATTTAACAAATGATTATTATTTTATAAAAGACTTTACACATCATTGGCTGAGAAATATTTATTTTATTAATATTCCTGTAGTGGTATGTTTAAAGAAGATAAAGGAGAAAAACAGGGCAAGAAGAAAAAAAAGCAAGGGAAATAAAACTAAAAAGTGATAGAACTTTTTTTCTAAATAATTATCTGTGCCAGTCAAGAGCAAATGACAAAATTGTGCTAGGATATGTGTGGGTGGATGTCTTTAAAATGCAACATACCTGATAAAAAGTGGCATCTTATAGAAAGGATTATTCACGTTGATATGTTTTTCAAAGTAATGATTTATAGTTTTTGGATAAACTTGTTTTCTACAATGACAGATTTAAACGTATTGTAAAATACACAAAATGGTGTGGTTGAGATAGAAATCTTTACTAATAAAAATACAGTTAACACATTTGATTAGTATCTTCATTGCTGTTAAATTTGTGATATAAAGCACTCTTCCATAATGAGTTTTAACACAAGCACTATTGCCATAATTTAGGTAAGTATAGATTAATTTTTATTTTGAAAAAAGAACATGTCTATATTTTCTTTGAAATATTTATCAGAAGTAAGGGATAATTTTCAAAGTATAGGGCATTTGAATACAGAAATCTATAAGACTTGTATTGGAAAATGCTTGAATTAGTTTTTGTTCTCATCGTATAGACTTTAAGACACCTCCAATATAAATATAAAAAAATAAATTGATAAAGTTCATTTTATTATGACTAAAAACATTTAATGAGTATGTATTGTACTAGAGGCTAAAAATAGAAACTAACACTCATTTAATACATAGCAAGCATAATATATATATTATATATGTATCCTAGTACGATTTTGTCATTTGCTCTTGACAGGCACAGATGATTATGTAGAAAAAAAGTTCTATCACTTTTTAGAGGAAGCTTGCCAAAGGTTTTATTTTCCTTGCTATTTTTTTCTTGTCCTAGTTTTCTCCTTCATCTTCCTTCTATATATAGATATAGATATAGATATAGATATAGATATAGATATAGATATAGATACATCCCTCCTTCCAAGAAGTATTTTTTCCTGAAATGGTCCTATTCTCTTAATAATGCAGTTTTAGTATATACTGATATCATTGAGTTAAAAGAATACCATTGATATTTAACGTCAAAATTGCCCAAGGCCCAAAGTAATCTAGTTAGCTGATTTCACAGAAATAAAATCAAATATATTACAAAATTGTAATTGATTATAAAGGGGCTATAGAACCAAATAGGAAGTACAAGTTTTTTTTAAGTTATTAATTTTCACACAAGAAGCAATTTAATCAAGGAGCCACTAAAATATTTCTAAATCACATATTTCTAGTAATGGAAAGACAATTGGCTGCTTACAGCACCGAGACAACAACGATTCTTGGTACATAGATTCAGTTCCTTACTGGTTTCTTTTTGACATTTTGCCTTCTGTGGATTCTATACACAGCTGTTAAATGTGGAATTAAAGAGGAGGAGGTAAGCCTTAGCGACCGTGAATAAAGATGTTTCCCATGGTTACATGTACAGAAAAGAGTAAGATGTCAGTTCCCGCTGAGGTGAGCAAGAATGCCAGTTGAATAATTTCATGGATTCCTTTTTGTCCAAAAGTTTTCACATCATGCTGTTCTGAATCACCTGAGAGAAACCAAGGGATAGATTAAATTTCCTCAAATTCTCTCTGAACAGCTCTGTTATTGTTCGTTTGAAACTCCAGATTGGACCAAGATCTACATAGATAACTCCAGAAGTTTTAAGGCAAGAAAAATTCCTTCACTTATTTCAGAAGAACCTATTATAACCCCTATAAAAGCAGTTCAAACCCTGAAGCATGAAATTTGCTTGCCAACTCATCTACTTTCATTGCTCCCTACACAGTATCATGATAATGTATCCTCAAATTTTAGTGAGAGATTTATTTCCACTACAGATTAAAAGCCAGCCATTCCCTTCAGAAACACATTTGCCACTACCCCTTTAGATTAGAGAGAAGTTTGTTAATAGCATTTAATGTTGTTGCATCTGGGTATAAGTTTGTTTATGCATTTGGAAACCAGAAAAACCACAATTAGACTTTCTGGCATTTGTAAAACTCCACAGAACATAGAGCTACTTGCAGAATTAGGCAGTATCCAAACTACACATGTGAATATAATATTTGTGTAATAAAAATTAATCTACTGTAGTATGGTCACATAAATAAGTTCATTCTAGTCCCATTCCAGAAATATAAACCTGGAGATACAATTCAGATATATCTGGGTTAAAGTAGTGAAGCTTTCCTACCATGTTCACTAGAAAAGGTATATTTTTCACATATAAGAATAGAAGTTATTTTTAATGGTGAGCACACACCACATACTCAGCAAATCTGAATTTGTAGCAGAAAAGATTTGTATTTATCCACAGGAAGGAATGAGAAATTTCTCAAACTAGGATTACTAGCTACTGGAGTAAAACTAACAAAAGAAAAAGCTAGATAAAACTATGAATTTTAAAAAGGAAGATTTATAGGCAATATGATGTTATAGGTATAAAACTGTATAAGCTTATACAATGATACTGGAATTCAAAGAATGATTTTAATAAGGTTTCAGGATTCAAGATCAATATATAAAAATCAATTGTACCACTACATTCTAGAAATAAACTCTTAGAAGATACAGTTAAATAGAAACAATTCCATTTATAATTTCCAAAAGTATAAACTACTAATAAATTTTACAGAAGATATGAAAGAGACCTATTCCTTGAAAGCTGAAAAACACTGCTGAAAGAAAGTAAAGAACAACTAAGTAAATGCAAAGCTACACAATGTCTATTAATGGAAAGGCTCAATATTATTAAAATATCTATTTTCCTCAAATTTATCTATAAATACAATGCTAAAATTTTTTTGTTTCTCTAAACTGACAAGTTAATTCTAAATGTATTTGGAAATACAAATTACCTAAAAGTTAAAGTAAAGTAAGAAAAATTAATGTGACTGAGTTATAATTTGTAGCTTCAGATTCATTATCAAGCAACTATATTAAATACAATACATTTGCATGACAATAGATGAACCAATCAATGAAATAGAATTAGTTTGATGTGTATGTAGTCTTCTGATTTTTAGCAAAGATGGTCAGAGTAATTCAGTGTAGAAAGGATAGCTTATCAATAAATAATGCTGAAATGACAATTGATAGAAGTTTCTCATAGTTACTATGGGATATATATGAGAAAAAGAAAAACAAAAGTTATTGATCTTAAAATATAAGATCAATAACTGTGCCTGGTAATCTCAATTGTGCTAACTTCATTGGCTTGGAAACCATCTAAAGAATTAGTAAAGCACATATTTGGGTGTGTCATGGACGTTTGACTTTAGGTATTATATATGGTACACTCCAAGCCCTGGATTTGTCCTCTGCTCTGCTTTCTGGCAGTCATCAACTGACAATTTTCTCCATCACCCCTGTTCGCCATAATGTTTCTCCCTTGGAGCCAGTTTACCGTGGACATAATCCCATGAAGTCATGAGACATACTGTACCTATTTTCCTTTAACTTGTGACTGTCAGGTATTGTCTCCTAGTGAGAGGAAAACTGTTACAGAAAATTGGTATAAGGCATAGAATTGTTGCTATCACTGTACCTCACTATGTGGTTTAGAAAATTTTGCAACTGGTTTGTGAGAAGAATTTGGAAAGTTTTGCAGAGGGGGGATAGAGAAGCTTGAGAATGCTATAAGCAGAGCTTGATGGGAAATTCTGGTCAGAGGTCAGAGGAGCAGATGCTGATAATAATAGGGATAGTAATGGTCAGACTAAGGATGTGTCAGGAGGTTTCAGATGGGAAGAAGAACTCCATTGGCATTTGGACTAGAAACCATATATGTTACATTCTTTAAAAAAAAAAGTCTACATTTTGGCCATGTTCTGGAACTACGGAAGGCTGAAATTAAGGTTGGTGGTCTGCATGATATCATGGCAGCCCAAAGTTCAGGCTGTGGCTTGGCTCCTGCTGGGTGCTTTTAGTGAGATTTATAATAAAAATCAGGGGCAAAAAACTGAACAGAAATTTTGAGAAACTTAAGTTTTGACTCCAGAAGAATTTGCAGCCAAGGGAGGTGCAGCTGCTGAAATTAAAATTAAACCATTAAAATGAAACCAAGTAATTTGTACAGGAAGAAGAAAAAAAATGCCTTGAAGGCATCTCAGGAATCAGCATGACCTTACTTATGGCAGGTCTGGGATTACAAAAGTACCAATCTTTCATTTGAAAAGAAAATCTCTGTGACCTCTGCCCAAGAAGGACCTTCTTGACAGTTTGTTCCCTGAGATTTATTTCACTCAGCTATGCAGATACTCAGGGGTTACAGTAGCCATGGTCCAAGTGAGTCTGGCTATTGCTCACATTGGTAGCAGACCTTGGCATCTTTCACCTCATTACAGTTTTACCTGATGCAGAATGTAATTGTTGGGCCGATGAGATAGCTCAGCGGCATAAGCGCTTGCCTGGCAAGTGCGAGGTCCTGAGGTTGACTCCCAGAACCCACATAAAGGGAAAAAAGGGCCGGTGATATCGCTCAGTGGTACAAGCACTTGCCCTGCAAGTGCGAGGTCCTGAGGTGGACTCCCGGTTCCCACATTAAAAAAGAAGAAGAAGATGAAGAAAGAAGAAGAAGAAGAAGGAGGAGGAGGAGGAGGAGGAAGAAGGAAGAAGGAAGAAGAAGAAGAAGAAGAAGAAGAAGAAGAAGAAGAAGAAGAAGAAGAAGAAGAAGAAGAAGAAGAAGAAGAAGAATGTAATTGTTGTGAGGTCATGGAGGCTTCCTTGTGGATTTCAAAGGAATATCTGGGAAGCCAGGCATGGAGACCCTGAGAATCCAGTGTGTGAAGCTGTGGGAATGAAGCCAAAGGTGCAGTAGAGATCCCAGGAAGTCAAAGATACCAAGAATTTGGGATATCTGCTGAAGAAAGCTACAGGCTCTGGTTCACGCCAACCCAAGAGAGAAGTCATGTGGGCTGAAACCAGCAAGAACACAGGGGTAGAGCTGCCCAAATCTTTTGGAACTCACATCCCACCACAATGAATACAAGATGCTGGATATGGAGCTACAAGACTTCATATTTGTTCTGCTGGAGTTCTGTCTTGTTTTCATCCTATTCTTTTCTATCCCTATCCTCCACCCCCTTTTGAATTGGGAATGTTTAGTTTCTGCTATTGCACTTTGGTATTATTTAACTTGTTTTTTATTTTCACAGGTGTCACGCAGCTAGTGGTTTGCCTTGATTCTCTGAGGAGGCTTTCATTAGGACTTTTTACTGACAGATTTTTGAGACTTTGGCAAAGAGATACTGTGTTTTCGCTGTATCCAGAAGTATTGTATCATGTGTGGTGGAATTATGAACCTGTGTTTATTTGGAGATTAAGTACAGCTTAAGAAAATGTGTCTGGGTGTTAAGTTGACAAGGGGTGGAATTTGATGGTTAAGCTTCATTTTGTCAACTTTATTGGCTTGGGATTAATAAAATATGTTTTTGAGTATGTCTGAGTGGGTGGTAGAGGCATGAATTTGGGGACTATATATGGACTCTAGCCCTTCTCTGGCACCGTTCCTTGCTCTGGTTCCTGCCAGCCATGACCTGAACATCTTTGGTTTGCCACGCCCTTGTGCCATGGAGTTTCTGCCCTGGAGTTTTCTGACCATGGAATGTGTGTCATGAAACCGTGAGCCAAATTAACATGTGGATGTTGAATAATGTGTCCGAGCTGCAGGAAAGTTGACTAATTCAATAATAAGGACAGACGTAAGTAATTATTCAACCTCCTAGTGAATACAGATTACTGGTAGCAAAGTCAAAGAAATTTGTATCAAAGACATTTAAAATGTAATGCAATATGTAGTAAAGTTCTTTTTGGTGTCTTTGATATTTAGAAAGAATATTGTAAACCATAGGTAAATATGGTTTAAGAGAAATAGAAGTAAATCTGTGCTTTAGATCTTTAGATGTAATCGGAATAATAAAGCCTGTTGCACTCAATAGTTAGATCATTATACACAAAGTAAACTTACACAATCATATAGCTTCTTCCACAGTTATTTTAAATACTTCACTAACTCAGAGTCTACTGTTATATTCTTGAATACCTGAGGTCATATTTTGTTCAACAAGTCTGTATTTTTGTAGCCTTGTTAAGGATATTAAAGTATGTCTGGGGTACTCATTAGATTCAGTAGAAAAAAATCATCTCCCTCTTCTTTATTTTATTTTTTTAGGATTGTTCATAGCATACTCAGAGACTCTCACTGTTGATTGGATTCAATGCCTTACAAAAAGAGGTAAATAAAAAAGTGAAACTTCTATGAAAATATAATTCTTAATAAAATATTTCCTTATCACTATCTTAAAATGGCTGCTGTGTGGTAATTCTTAGTAAAGTTTATTCTAAAGTTATGGTAAAATCTCTGTAAAGACTAAGAGAAAAAATAAAAGCAAACTTACTTCTGCAAGACGAAATAGATATATTTACCTTATTACTGTCATTATATGAAGCTAAAATACTTGAACAATATACATGTGTGTTTGTAAGCAAACTTCCAAAGGGAGCAAAATACAAACAAACCAACAAGGAATTTAGAATGTGTGAAGTGACATGGCACTGGGACCCCTTGATTTGCTGTTTTGCTTTATGTATCCCACAGAATTTATTCAACAGTTGGAGACAACAGAAACTTCCAATACAAACTTCCCTTTTCAGGAATAAAAATGCAGCCTGACAAAATGGTTATTTAAAAAAAAATATCTACTGTATTCTATATTAAGCATAAAATAACTGTCACAACCTTCACTAAATAAAAGTTAACTGGAGACCTTACCTTCGCTGTTAATAAGGTGACTCATCTTCACTCTTGAATGACGTCGGAGAAAGAAGAGTGGGCACTCAAGAGCATTATCTCTGGGTAGCAACGTGGTCTTTTCCTACAGTGGGTTAGGGCACACTGAGGGAGGACCCTGGACTGCTAACCTCACCTGAAGTTAAGGAAGCACTCCTTACTCCTTTTCTATGGTGGTTTCAAAGAAGGTCTAATGGAGAGTAAAGAATTTCATCATTGTACTTGTCAGCTGTCCTTTTACTCAGACAAAACACCTGACACCCTCAGCTTAAGGAAGAGAGGTTTAATTTGACTCATGGGTTCAAAGTTTTCAGTCCATGGTCAGCTGGCTCCAAAGGAGAAACATCATAAAGCAAGGGGATAGTGAAGCAAAGCTGCTCATTTCATGGCAGACAGGAGGAAGAGAGTAGGGGAAGAATGACAAAAAGGAAGGGGCCAGGGACCAGATCTAGTCCCCAAGGTCATGCCCACACAATGCACCCAGACACACCTTGAAGTTTGCTTTGCAATCTCCAAGTGTATCTATCAAGCTAATCAATTTAATAAATTTAACCATCATAATTTAGTTACCATGACACCTCCTTCATTTCTAGTGACAGTGAGAGCCACATAGAGAACAATAACATGGTACAATTTGCTCAAACAACCTATGTGGTACTAGTGAAAATCACAGAGGCCAAATGAAGTTTAGCATTTGTGAATACCCCTTCTCTCTATAGGCAACGTGGTAAACCTGGTTATATTTCTCTTGTATCAATGACATGGTATCTCCCTTTCCCAGTTAAAAGGCTGTTGCAATACAAGGTTTTGGTAAGAAACAAACCATCGCAACAGAAAACTAAGAAGGCACAATTTAAAAAATATCACTGTGATAATTGGAATGAGAAATATCTGAAATTATTTTAAAAAGAGTCAACAGATGCTGATACTTAGATAAAACAGGCAACAGAATTATCTCACAAACATTCAAAAGCAACCATCATAAAACTACTTTGGCGAATGATTATGAACATCCTTTAAATAGTTAAAAAGATAGGAAATCTCAGCAAAAGTAGAAGATATAAAGAAGAATCAAATGGGGATTGTTATACTGAAAAAAAAATAAGTTAAATTTTAAAGACCTCAGTGAGGAGCTGGTGAGATAGCTCAGCAGCATAAGCGCCTGCCTGGCAAGCGCGAGGTCCTAAGTTCGACTCCCAGTACCCACATAAAGGAAAAAAAGGGCCAGTGATGTCGCTCAGTGGCACAAGTGCCTCCTGGCAAGCATGAGGTCCTGAGGATGACTCCCAGTACCCACATTTATAAAAAAAAAAAATAAATAAGACCTCAGTGAGTAGGTTCGATAGCAGAATAGAAAACACAGGACAGAAACAGTGAAATTTCTAGTAAAACACAAAATAGAAATCATAAAAATAATTATTCTCTTTCTATCATTTTTAATGTTAAGGTAAATTGTCAACATAAAATATTGCAATTTTGTAATTTTGTAATTGTAATCCAATTACTTTTAGATCCATCAGGATAACAAAATTAAAATGTGGGTCAATAAATAAATATTTCATTTAAAAATGAAAATAGAAATAACACAATCTAAATGAGATTGTATGCAAAAATATGAGTAGGGGAAGTTATTCTCTTTTTGAATTTTCTAAATTAAATGTGACAGTTGAAGAATAAGCGTAAGCTATCTGATGTAGTTCTAAACGTATGGGTAAGAAAAATTTCAAAGAATCCTATCACAGATTTGGGAAGAAAGAAGTCATGTAATGACAGAGAGGTTCTATATATCACATACTGGTGAAGTCATGAAAACAACATACTCTGGTAAGTATATTGCATATATAAGGCATTTAATAATGATTACCTACAACCATCATTATTAAAGCTATACAAAAAGTTAAAACGTGACATATAAATAAAAAGAAAATCCTAAAATATTCCAGAATAAAGTATTTTTAAAAACAAAATTTGAAAGAGGGAGAAAAAGAGGGAAAGAGAAGAGAGTGGAGAGAGATAGAGAGAGAGAGAGGAGAAAATATATGCTATGTGTAGATAATATTCTAGACAATAAATCGATTTTCTACAAATTTAGAAGTATTGAAATTCTGTGTGGAATTTTATTCTTACCACAGTGGGATCAAATTATATATCACTAACAAAGTTTACCAGAATGTCTTCAAATACCTGAAAAGACACTTCAAAATAATAAGAGCAAAGAAGTATCAATGGAACAAAAAATACATTGCAATGAATGAAAGTGACAATTAATTGAAATTTGTGGAGTATCGGTGAAATAGACCTGTAGTGGAAATCCAAAGAGCTAAATGCTTTCTTTAGAAAAAAGAAGTTTTATAGAATATTTTAAATTTCCACCCCAAGAAAGCAGAATTAAGAGAGCAAAAGTGAACTTAAAGCAAGTGGAAAGAATGAGACAATAAAGATAAGTACTGATACCCATGAAATTGAAAATGATAATATTAGAGGTAATCAATAAACAAAAAAAAAGGCTTGGTTCTTTAAATTAATATAACAGGCAAATCTCAAAAAAGATCTAAAATAAAGAGGCATAACATGTCCACGGACTAGAACACTAAACAGAGTGAGACTGTCAATTTTCTCCAAATTGATATATAAGCCTAATGTAATTCCTGTGAAAACATTGGCATGATTTCTTTGCCATTAGAGATAAGATTACTCTAGAATTCATATGGATAGTCAAAATAACTAAATAACTCTGAAAAGAAGGGAAAAATTGTGAGGAATCTACCTGTCTCCACAGTTCACTACCTAAAGATAATAATTATGTTCGTGGAATAATCATAAAAGGATGTCCTGTAAGACCATAGAAAAATATAATACCCAGTAAATAGCCCCTCTCATATAAGGACAACTGAAGCAATTCAATGTTAAAATTTTTAAACAATTTGTTCTGGTAGAGTTGTATATCCATAAACACAAAAATAAACCTTGACTTAAATTTCAAAACTTATATAAAAATTCCATATACTGTACAAAATTGATATGCCTAAAATGGATCATATAGTTAAATGCAAAATGTAAGTCACAACATTTTAAGATGACACAGAAAAAAATAATTGGGACCTAGAACTTGATGAAGAGTCCTTAAATTTCTTAGCAAATATATCATTCACCAGAGGAAAAAAATTAATGTTAAATTTCATGAAAAGTTAAAGTCTGTGGAAGAGTCTTTTAAAAGGATGAAAAGATAAATAATAGGATAGGAAAAATTATTTGCCTACAACTTATCCAACAATGGACTATTGTCTAAAATATATAAATATCTTAAAATTCAACAGTAAAACAAGCAACTCAAGTGGAAATAGGCCAACAACATGAGAAAATATTTGCTACAGAGATTATATCATTGGCAGACAGGCAGATGTTTAATATAGTATTAGAGAAATGCAAGTTAAGACCACAATGAGATATTGCCACACACATATTCAAACAGCTGAAATGCTGAGTGCTGGAAGATATGCAGAGAAACGAAATCACTCCCATATGCTTGGTGGGAACATAAAGTGGTGCAGTGACTATGTAAAACAATTTTGTAGTTTCTTAAGAAAATTTGCAATAATGCAATCCTACAATTGCAGTCCTAGACATTTACCTAGAGCAATATGAAAATACATGTTCCCATAAAACCATGTAGATAGATGTTTATAACAATTTTATTTGTAGTAGTTAAAAACTAGAAACAATTTCAATGTCTTTCAATGACTAAACAAATTACGGTATATCCATGACGTGAAATATTCATTAGTAAAGCAATGAAATGTTTACCCATTTAAGAACAGATACTGGGGCCGGTGAGATGGCTCAGCGGCTTAAGCACCTGCCCGGCAAGCATGAGGGCCCGAGTTCAACTCCCGGAACCCACATACGAAAAAGGGGCCGGTGATATCGCTCAGCGGCACGGGCGCCTGCTGGCGCGCGAGGTCCTGAGGTCGACCCCCCGGTACCCACAAAAAAAAAAAAAAAAAAGAACAGATACTGATCTTAAACACATGAGACTCTGAGAAAAAATCAGGCCCCTAAAGATTGCATATTTTATCATTACGTTTAGATAAAAATCTATATAGAGTTAAAATTAAATATGGAGAACCAGGTTAGTGGTTGCCAGAGGTTTGAGATAAATGGAGGAGAATGCCTTTAAATAGCACAAAGGAGGTGCTTTGGTGATATAATTTTGGTAACTTGATTGTACTAGTGGTTACACAAATCTACACATGTGATATATTGTCATAAAAATACACACACATACGCACACGCACTGAACCATTACCTATTATCTGGATTTTGATACTGCACTATAATTATATAGAATACAACCATGGGGGAAAAATCAGTGAAGGGTACACAGGACCTTTTTACTCTCTTTTAAAATCAGAATATATATATATTTTTTTTTCTGACTTTTATATATAATTTACCATTTTCCTGGTTAGTGCAAATGGGTCTACTTATTTCTTCTTAGTGGCTGCATGAATTATAGTAAGTAAATATATCATATTATATTTAATCATTCCTCTTTAGATAGGCATTTAGCTACCTTTAAAAGTATGCTAATAGGCTGATTAATAAATATACTGTACCTTAACCAACACTGGTACACATATACTGTAGTTGAATCCTCCAAAGTGATTTCGTGTTTTGTATCAAGCTGAGCAAATTTTCAGGTAATGAGAATCATAAAATATATTTTACCATATGCTAAGTCTCAAAAACATGACATCCATGTGCCATATTTTTAAGATAATATTAAAATAATTTTAAATTTGTTTGAATGGAAAAATAATATCTTATTATTGGTCTGAAGACAACCTATAATAATTATGTTTAAGGAATTGAGTTATCTCGTAGTAAATTAACCACAAAAATACTGGGACAAAATCATTTTAGTAATTTCTTGTTAAACAATGCAAAAATGTATTTGTGACAGTTAAAAAGATGGTCTCAGACCAAAACCCCATATCATTCTGAGTAGTAAATCTTAGTCATTTATGTTCAGTAGAAGAATGCTACTTTTTATCTTTTGTCATTGGAAGATGATGTGTGATAACATAGTGCTATGGCTTGTACCTAGATGTCCCCTGAAACCCTCTTGTACTCATAGGTGGGGCTTTTCAGAGGTGGGTGGACCTAGGGTACATGAATGTAGATTAAGGGTGTGATAACTAAATTAGTCCACTGGTTTAGTATAGTTCTAGGTGTGGATAATGGAAAGGCCCATCATAGTTGTGGGTGGCACCATCCAAAAAGCTTGCAGCCTGCATGGTATAAAAGGAAAAAGGAGGCTTACTGCTTCACTGCTGGCTGCTTTGCTGCCTCCTGCCTGCTCTGCCATGGACTGTTTCTCCTCCTTGATGCCCTGCTTCCATTCTGCTCTGCCTTGGAGCCAGCCAATTATGAACTGATACCTCTATAAACTGTGAGATGAAATAAACCTTTCCTCCTTTAACTTGTGGGTGTTGGATATTTTGTCTCAGCAACGAGAAAAGTAACCAAGCCTCACAGAAAAATCATATAAATATTATAAATAAATACAACAATTTCACCAATTTCAGAGATTATTTGTATAGCAAAATAAAAGATGTCAGCTGATAAACTGTCAAGAATCCCATCAAAGTTTTGATTACTAATGCTAATAATTCAATGCTTTACATTTTAACAACAATAATGGCTTAGGAAATATAATTAAAAATTAAATGTTTACATTACTGGGGCTTCAGTGACCATAAAATGTAAAACAATTTTGCTTCACTTGAGCTTTAATGAATACATAAAACAAAGATATTAAATAGTTAGATTGGAATACCATCTCTATAACTGAGAAGGCAACTGAGTTAAATATTTAACTGAGTTAAATAATGTACTGAATTTGATGATCACTGCTCTTCTTCATACTGAACCTAAGAATTAAATGAACTTGAGACCTATCCCTTCATCAATCCCAGTGTGGTAGTCGGCTTCTATTGGTTTTACAGTGTGGAGGTTCACAGCAGAACATGCCATCACTACAGAAACTTTGTTTCCAAAAGCAGCAGAGAAGAAGGCCATGAAATTTGCACCTTGATTTTCCTTGAATAATCAAATGAACATGATTCATATTAAATTATTCCTTCTGAAGGAAGCTTCAGAGTTAGGGAAAACAAGTTCCTCCACAGAGATCAAAGCAATAAAAGATGGGAAAGAAGCAATCCAAACAATCCATAAGCATAGGAGAACAAATAATACATTTTTTATAGGATAGATATGACTCTATCTACAAATGTTGAGAGGAAAAATGTATAATTGAGTAACAAATGTTGAGTCATGCCTAGTGTTTCTCTAGGAAAATATTTAATGGGAAATTTTATTTCTACAAATATAGAGAAGGACAGTGCATTCAGTTAATTCTGTTGCTTGTCTGGTTTATCGCTTAGCCTGCTATCGCCAAAGAGTGACATTTCAGCCGATTTTATTTACTGATTATAGAGAAGTTCAAATTTGGCTTTGGTGAAGTACCAGAGATGTGAGATAAATCATGAGGCATTTTTATAGACTGTTCTCCAATTCTGAGTTATTTCATCCTTCAGGTTTGGAGTATGAATAGAATAGTATCAGTTAATAGAAGCATCCTCATTTTAAAATGTACGCATATGCACTTATTTTCCTCTCCCTTACTGGAGTGTTATACAAAAAAAACCCATAAATTACAGGACCCAACTCCATGTTTAACTTGAATGATTGGAGGTTCTTATGTCAGTACAGGAAAGCAATTCAGGTTATACTAATCAATAGAAATAGCAGTGCATTTTGAAAATTATATTTTTTGAAGGAGAGCTCAACATTTATCTAATTTCAGCTCATTGAAACACTTAAAATATTGAGAGATAAATGTGTCTGATTGAACTGGATTCTTTCACATTGACTGTTTAAGAAAAGGCAGTCAACGCTAAGATCCTTAGCACCATTGCAGAAGCTGTTGGTTATTCTGCATCCAACTTGGGAAATATATCTAATTAAGAAACTTTGCTTTAACGATTTGCCTTAGGATCACAATTAGTGGAGGCCTCTAGGGACTATAGTTTCTGCTCAGGTTCCTGCAATTTGAGTATCCTGCAATTCAGTACTGTAAATTAATGAAAGCTTCATGGAAAATAATACTGTTCTACTGAATCAATTCCTTTTAGGAGTACACTGACCTTCTTAAATATTTGTATCTACAGTTTAAAAGGAAAGCATCCAAACATTTTCCTTTATGGACATACTATGAGTTATTTTAACTTATGACAGATAACAGATGTCTTTAACAGACAATTTAAAAATAAGTGGTTGCCAAATGTTCATTTTTATTGAAAACATTTTGACAATCAACTATACAAATAAAGTTTTGCATCAGAAGGACATCATAATACTTACACTTATTATCTAGCAATAGATAATAAGTACATACTAGTTCATGTTCCTAATAGTAATGTGTTTTATATAGTGGTAAATTATAGGTTTGTAGCAGAACAAAAACATTGTTATAATCAACTTATCAAATGCCTTCTAATGATCGCCACATCCTGATAGTTACACCCTTTGTAATCAACTCCTCATGAGTATGGACTGAACCTACAGAATTCCTCCTAACAAGGAGAATATGGCAAAAGAGAAAGAATTTATTTTATGAGATTAGCCTACTGATTTTGCCCAAATGAGAGTGCTCCACACGGCAAAGACTGAGGACACCCTCCAGGTAATGTCCTGTGAGGAACTGAAATACTGTAACAGCCACAAGGAACGATTCTTGTCAACATTCACAAGAGTAAGTGAGTTTTGAAATCAGGTTTTGAAATCCTTGCTTGAGTCTTAAGATGACTGCAAATTATGCTAAACCTTACTGTAGCCTTGGGAGAGACCAAAGAAAGAGGAAAAGGAAAAGATGAGCCTGGGTTTATGACTCACAAAAATACTGTAAGAATTAAATGCTGTTTTGGGCCTTTAGGTTTCAGGCAATTTCTTAGGCAGCAATAGATAATAAGTACAAACACACATGCCTATGGTGTTTAAAATAGATGACATCATCACACAATAACTAAGGATGAAAGGAAAATGATATTATTGTTACACCAAAACTTCCTCAGAATCATTGGTGTTCAAGTAGTGTCTAATTAGTCCACATTGGTTTTCCTACAACAAAATACCACAAACTTGGTGATTCATAGATAACAATCATTTATTTCCTCATTGTGCTGGTGGCTGGGAAGTCTAAGATGAAGGCACTGGCATATTCAATTCAGAGGAAGGACTGTTTCTCATTGAGGGTGGGTTTTCTCCCTGCACCTTCACATGTTACAAATGAGAGCTGTTTCTCTCTGACCTCTTTTATAAGGGTGCTAATCTTATTTATAAAGGCTCTGTTCTCATGGTCTGGTAACTGCCCAAAGAATGCATTTGGGTTTAGGATTTCAACATAGGAGTTGTGCAGGGACGCAAAAGTTTAGTTGCTCATAGCAACTTATTTTCTTTTAAATTTGTTAAGGTGCGTTATATAGCCAGTAATGTGATCTATTTTGGAGAATACTTCTTGTCATCTTAAAAATAATACATATTCTGCTACTGTTGGATAAAGGTCAGGTTAACAGTGCTACCCAAGTCAACTATGTCCTCACTGAATTTTTGTCTTATGAACTATCAATGAATAAAATATAGGTGTGCAATATCAATTATAAGAGTGATAAGAGTGGATTTGTCTATTTCTCTAATAATTCTATCAGTTTTTTTCCTGGTGTATTTTGGTTCTCTCTCTCCCACTTCCTCTCCCTCTCCCTCTTCCTCCCTCTGTCTCTCTGTCTGTCTCTCTCTCTCTCTGATATATATGGTGCTCTTTTGTCCTTTTGGAGAATTGACCTGTTTTCATTATGTAAGATTCTGTTATTACTGATAGCTTTTGTCTGTAATTAATACATCAACTCCTGGTATGACTGATGTAGCATGATTCTATTCATTTTCCATAGGGAAGACCATGTAAACACAGTAACAAGTAGTACATCTACAAGCCAAGGAGAGAAACCACAGGAGAAATTAACTCTACCCACACCTTGATCTTGGATTTCTAGATGTTACAACCATGGGAAAATAAATTTATGTTGTTTAAGACACTCAGCCTTGGGCCGGTGAGATGGCTCAGCGGCGTAAGCGCCTGCCTGGTAAGCACGAGGGTCTGAGTTCAACTCCCGGAACCCACATACGAAAAAGGGCTGGTGATATATCGCTCAGTGGCACGGGTGCCTGCTGGCGCGCTAGGTCCTGAGGTCGACCCCCGGTACCCACAAAAAAAAAAAGACACTCAGCCTTCAATGTCTGTTACATCAGTCCTTGCAAACTGATACACAAAATATTATTTTAAATATTATGAGCCTCTTCAGGATATGCACAAAAATTAATAATGACATTTAAAAGTATTAGTCATATTCATCTATATTTTCAATAATATTCCTTCTTATAACTTGTTACAGTATTATTTTATCTTTTTCTTTAAGCTTTTACATTGTTTTATCTTTAATTTGTCACAGTACAAGTTGTCAAACTCTAATCTTTTCAGAAAGATACGGTATCTAGGGCTTTTCTACATTGCTTTTCTACTGAAAGCATTCTGATAATTTCTTAAACAAAATACACTTTGTTTTTAAAATTACTTATACCGGAGCTACCATCATTTTATAATTAGTTTGCTTTTTGTTCTGCTTTTGCTGTAAGAAAAATTATAAGCTTTCTTCTCATGCTTTGCAATTTAAAGATTAAGTTAGAATTTATTCATAAATGGAATCTTTTTAAATCAATCTAATATGAAGATTTCTTTTCAGTATAAAAATATTAGATTACGTACTTGCCCATGCAGCAAAACAACCATACTACATGCATTAGTCTCTTTTTGGGAACAGTAATTGTATCTGTTCGCATATTGCCCCTATTTATTATCTTCCCTGTGGCTCACCTATCTTCACATTGTCTTTATTTTTACCATTTGAGATAATTACAAAACTGATTTAGGCTTCTACTGTCTTTATAATCCAATATTTGCTTAATTCTATTCTTGCAAAAATTCTTAAATCTTTACACAACTGTTTTTTCTTTTTTATTTTGTTCAATAATCTCATTTTCCTTTTATCTCCTTGTGTTTAAGCATGATCTGAATTTCTATTATTTTACTCTTGCCATTGTATTATTATTTATTTATTTATTCATTTATTTATTTATTTATTTTTATGTGGGTACCGGGAGTCGACCTCAGGACCTCGCGCTTGCCAGCAGGCGTTTGTGGCACTGAGCTATCTCACCAGCCCATTGTATTATATTTAAAATGACCTCCTTCTTTTGTTTTGTTACATTTTACAAGGGTCCTTATTTGTATTCTCTCTGTCCTCAGAGATATCTAAATACATTTGGTGAGATACTTTACTTGCTAGGAGTCCAACAATATTTTATTTTATTTATTTATTTATTTATTTATTTATTTTTTGTGGGTACTGGGGGGTCGACCTCAGGACCTCGTGCTCCAGCAGGTGCCCATGCCACTGAGCGATATCACCGACCCCTTTTTCGTATGTGGGTTCCAGGGGTCCACCTCAGGACCTCGTGCTCCAGCAGGCGCCCGTGCCACTGAGCGATATCACCGACTCCTTTTTCGTATGTGGGTTCCGGGAGTCGAACTCGGGCCCTCGTGCTTGCCGGGCAGGCGCTTAAGCCGCTGAACCATCTCACCGGCCCACAATATTTTAAATTAGAAGACTTGTTTAAAGATGGAGCAAGAAAGGAGAGAAAAATCAATGTCTTTTCAAAAAAATGTCACTACCTTATGAAGTGATCATTATTTACCTCAAACGAGAAGTTAGAAATCTGAGGATTGTCCATCTTGCAGAGGAAAGAGGATGTTAAAAACTTGTAGATATCTAATCATTGGCAAAGTTGTAATCAGAAAGAATAAGGTCTTTGTTTTGGATGTACCAAAATGCAGATTGCACATTTCATTTCAAGCTATGCAAAAACTGTGTTAGAAAAAGATACAGTGCACCTTGATTTAAATTCCTGAGGGGGTTAGTTCCCTTTCTCAGGTATTTAAATATAGCCCAAATGACCTATTGCCAAAGGGCCTTTGAAACATTTTTAATTTGGGTGACTCTTTGACTAGATGGCTTTTATTATTATTTCCAAAATGTTAGAGTTTGATTCTGATACTGTTGATGAATGCAAATTGGATTCTGAAGAAATTATGCTTCCAGTCCAATAATCATAAGTGGCTTTAGCAACTTCTCTTTTGTTCTAGACCAAAGTAAACTATGTCTAAGTCTTTTATTTAGAAAGAGGATATATGAAGTATATGCAAAAGATAGCAGTATGGGGGCCGGTGAGATGAAACAAAGAAGATAACAGCACTTAAATGAGAGAAAGCAGGGGGTCCTGCAGGCAACTGGATGGCAAACACGAGATGGATGTGGAAAGAAATAGCCCTATTTCAACACTCAATCTGCAATGCCTACCCCTGAACAAAAAGTAGGAAGCTCTTAAAAGAAGCTTGTCTTGGGCCAGTGAGATGGCTCAGCAGCTTAAGCGCCTGCCCGGCAAGCACGAGGGCCTGAGTTCGACTCCCGGAACCCACATACGAAAAAGGGGCCGGTGATATCGCTCAGCGGCACGGGCGCCTGCTGGTGCGCAGGGTCCTGAGGTTGACCCCCCCGGTACCCACAAAAAAAAAAAAAGATAGCAGTATTGAAAATTTTTTAATTATTAGAGTGAAGCAGATCATTTGCCATGGGCAAAATATGCAGCTGTCAAAATATTTGTTATGGTATTATTGTGTTTTTTCTTGTTTTTTATTTATTTTTTCTGAATGTTTTTAAAATTTCTTACTGAATTTCTAACTAAAGATAATGAGGAATCTCTTTTTAAAAATTATACTATTGCCACAAATTTTCCAAGATAAAGATTTAAGGATTATTTTAATAACTGTTTTAGAGTAAATAAAAATTGTACATGTTGACTAATTATTTACAAAATACAGTTAAGCTCTGTGTACTATACTTCTTCTAATTTGGGAAGTAGTCGGGTATGGTGCCTCTAAGATATTACTTTTAGATCCCTCAGAATAATTGTTCCTTCAAGCCAGTACCACAAGAGACATTTTCATTACTGTAATGAATAAAAAGCTTTCTTCCTTGCTGTAATTTCTACATGTATATGATTTCAAAAATGACTTAGTCATTACCCTAACTATGCTTGCTCATAATGAAAGCTGCCCACACAATTTTCCACCTAAAATTACAAAACTGTGATTAAATTGAATTTAAATCCACATCATTCACTTTTGCAGGTAATTAAAGCTTCATTTGAACAAATGTATGATGTTATCATCCAGCTTTGAACATACATACTTGTGTCCATTTTTGTTTTTATTCCTTAAAGGGTATTTTAAGTTTACAGAGATAGCTAGCGTGAATGCAAAAACAAAATATGTTTCAGTTTGATTTGATGTAATTTTATATACTTTTAAGTAAAATTATATATTTTTAGCAGTTTGCAATATTTTGACACAAAGCATACAGATGTAGGACATTTAAGATTTCCTTATGCATTTATCCCAGGGCCACATTTCCATGAATCTCAATGCTGTCCTGAAGAAACCATTGACATGTGCAGCAGACAATTAACAAATATTCTTCATGAATATATCAGGATGAAGAAAATAAGCCCCCATATGAGTAAATTGAAGTTAATAAATTCCATTTACCAATAATGTGCATTTCATTCTAGGCTACTCTTTCAAATCTTAAGTTACAGCTTATGTGTTCTTAATGGAAAATTAATTTAGTAAGCTTACATAGTAAGTGTTCAGATCATAGGAGTTCAGAAAGAGCACGAATTATAAAGAAGGTATATGATAAAGATCATAAAGGGAAGACACATTATATGTAGACACAGAACAACTTTGACGAGTAGAATCTGATATAGTTGTTCACAAGAACTTCGCATCATTTGTAGAGCCCTGTATAGTTTTAGAGCTCTGCATTGTTTTATTGTTTAAGTGATTTCTTTTAACAAATAATGTTAAACTATATTAAAGCTCAGGACACTATGTTTCTGAATATAAAACATGTGCAACACGTTATAAAAATCTATCCTTGAAAAATACTTCAAAATAATTTCATATTACAAGCTATGTTTCCTTTGTCTTTGAAATTTTTGTATGAGAAACACTTCAGTTTTCAAGAATAATGGTCATGGCAGATGCACAAATTTTATCACCTGTAAAGTGTCCTTCTTTTGTTGTTGTTGTTGTTCAAAAATAAATACGTAATGATGCAAGTAGTTATAATATAAAGTAGATGATTTATAATTTTTTGTCCTAGTTATTAGGCAGAAGATTAATTTTGGCCTTGGAAAGATCCTCTAATATTTAGAATGGCATGATAATTAAACAAGCCGGAAGATGTCATTTCAAAAGTATCTTTTTGTTTTTTTAAGTCGAGGCATTTGAGATATCTGTCTATTAATGAATTTTATTTTTGCTTGTGTCCAACAATATGGATTAACTTTTACATGTTTTTACATACATTTTCTAATGTATATGAATTTTCACATTTTTATATTAGTACTTTGTTAAATTTATTGTCCAACACTTCTGTTGAGCATAGTTACATGCCATAAAATTCACTTACATTAAACCTAAACATTAACAGGTTTAATAAATGATTACAGTTATGCACACCCTCACCAAAAAGTTTTAGAATGTGTCCATGGACCCCAAATTCCTTCATGCATATTTGCAGTCATTCGCTGCTTGCATTCCTGTCCTCAAGCAATTATAATCTTGTGTTTATGTTGTGTGTGTCCCACACTTTCCCTCTTCTAGAAATTTTACATAAATGGAACAATATAGTACATAATCTTTTCTGTCTGGTTTCTTTTTTGTAATATTATGTTCCTGGGGAATCATCCATGTTTTTGCATGCACTGACGGTTAGTTGAAAATTGCTTGTGAGTATATATAGATCCTACTTTACTCATTCACCAGTTGAAGCAAATTTTGTGTATTATAATTTTGGGCTATTGTGACTAATTCTTCTACAAGCATTCACATATAGTTCTTTATATGGACATATGTTTTTGTTTCTCTTGGATATCTTCCTTGGATAAGAATTGCCAGTTCCTATGGTAAGTATATATTTTGCTTTAAACGAACACACACATGCATACTGCTGAAGCATTTAAAAAGTACTTTTTAGTGCCAAACTATTTTCTAAAGTTTCTGTACCATGTTTTCATTCTCAGTGACAATGTTTGAGAAGTCCATTTTTTTTCCGTATTCTTTTTCACGCTTAAAAAAAAGTCTTCATTATTTTAGCTATTTTGCAGGCGCTATCAGACTGTGATTTTAATTGCCATATCTTCAATGACTAATGCTTTCAAATACATGTTTATATTCATATGTACCCTTTAAACACCTTTGGTTATGAGGCTATTTAATGCTTTGCCTGCCTGTTTATTGGATTGTCACCAATGATTTGTAAGTATTTTTATGTATTTTTGACACAATATTTTGTGAAATTTATATTTCAAAATTTTTTGCTAGTCTATAATTTACATTTTCAGTTTCTTAATGCTATCTTACAAAGATCAAAAGTGTTTTATTTTGGCAAAGTATTATCTACCAAAATTTTTCTTTTAAGGTTCCAGTTTTCGTTCTTAAGGAAGATTTGTTCAAACCCAAAACTCTTCTCCAATGTTCTGTTCAAGAAGTTTTACATTTTTAATACTTACACTTATGTGTATGATTCATTATGAAGACATCATTGTGTATATAGTGTGTTAAGAGTGAGTTAAAGTTCTTTTTTTTATTTTCATAACAGCTGTTCTATTACAGCTTATTCAAAACACACGTTCTCCATTGAATTTCCTTGGCACCTTTGTGAAAAATCAATTGACTATATATTTTTGTTCAATAGCTGAATCTCTGCTGTGTCTTATTAATCTATATGGTTCTCCCTACACTAATACCATAGTCTTATTGACACAGAATTGCAAAGCCTTCTAGCACACTCTGAATTTATGTACTAAAAGTCTCCTGACTTTGTTTTATTTTTTCCAAAACTGTTTTAGCTATTACTGATACTTTGGATTTCTATGTAAATTATAGTTACCCTTTCCATTTTTGAATAAAATCCGGATTTATGATAGTGAATATTTTAAAGTTACGTCTTAATTTGATATGGATAATTGCTGGTTTAATAAGATTGAATATTTCAATACATTAAAAGAATACATTCGGTCATTTATTTAGAGCTTCCCTTTAACTTAGAAATGTTTTATAGTGTTTAGGACATATATAGTATAATTAATTACATTTTATAATTAGTTTTATTTTCCTTATTTTATAAATACAATATTTTTAAAATTCCTTTTTGGGTTGTTTATAAAAGTATATAGAAACAAATATTTGTATAGTGCATATTAATTTGTACTGGTAACATTGCTAAATTTGCTTATTAATTTTGGTGGCTCTTTTGTGGACCCCTTATGGTGGTTTCCTATATAAACCGTCATACTCATGAATAAAGAGAGTTTTGATTCTTCTTTTCTTATTTCATGACTTTCACTCTTTTTTTTTTTTTTGCTTATTTTATTGTCTAGAGATTTGTCATTCCAATGTCAAAGAGCAGTTTGAGAACAGTGTGAGAGTTCCTCATCTTATTACTAATCTTAATTTTTAGTAGTTTACCCAAGAATTCGCAATGCATACTTTTGACTTCTCAGAACCTACTGCAGTAAGTACTGGCTTAGAGCAAATTTTCATCAGAATAGCTCCACTGCTTTGCCTTTTTCTTTTTCTAGTCAGTGGTGTGTGTGTGTGTGTGTGTATGTGTGTGTGTGTGTACAATTTTTGTTTTAGTCATATTCTTTTGTAGAAATTAAGAGAAAAGAAAATAATATATCACATTTTATATTTGCCCCTAAATTTATCATTTCATGTATTCTTCATTACTTTCTGTCAAGTTGAGTTACAATCTCAGTGTCCCTTCATCTATACTGCAAGGATTTCTTATTATTTTTTGGAAAGTAGGTCTCCCAGACATACCTTCTTCCTTTTGTTAAATTATTTTTTCAATCTAGATTTAACTTTATTTTACACTCATGTTTAAAACATAGTTTTGGGAGCCAGAGAGATAGCTCAGTGGCATAAGCGCCTGCCTGCGAAGCGCAAGGTCCTGAGTTCGACTCCCAGTACCCACATACACAAAAAAGGCTGGTGATATCGCTCAGCGGCAAGGGCACCTGCTGGCGTGTGAGGTCCTGAGTTTGACTCCTGGTACCCACACAAAAAAATAAATAAAAATAAATAAAAATAAAACATAGTTTTGCTGGATAAGGAATTTTTAATTGATAGTGTTTGTGCTTGCATGTGTTTCACTTTCAACTGCCATTTTCTTTTATGTTATTTTTGATGAAAAATCAGTCATTAACAAAATTTACTGTTCCTTATACATGTAGTGTCATTTTTCTTTTGCTGCTTGCTATTTTTAAGATTTTCTATTTGGCTATTAGAAATTGAATTGTGATACTTCACATGTACTGCTTCTTGTTTTGATCTATTCTGTGTTTTCTATATACACTCCTCTTTGTTTTGATCCTTTCTGTGTTTTTCTCACTTTATTGCATTTTTATTTATTTATTTACTATTTTTTATTTTTTTACTTTTTTTGTGGGTACCAGGGGTCGACCTCAGGACCTCGCGCACCAGCAGGTGCCCACGCCACTGAGCGATATCACCGGCCCTTTTATTGTATGTGGGTTCCGGGAGTCGAACTTGGGCCCTTGCGCCTGCCAGGCAGGCGTTTACACCGCTGAGCCATCTCACTGGCCCAATTGCATTTTTAAATAAAGGTTGTCATCCAAAATTTGGAACTTTTTAGCTATAAATTTTACAAGTTTGTCCCTATTTTTCTCTTTCCCTTTACTTTGCTGGACAAAGATTTATACACACAGATAAAGGAAGCTGGTCACAGTTTCTGTGGTTCCATCTTTTGTTTTCAATTCTTGTTTTTCTTGATTTTTACTTAGTTAATATTTATGTATCTTCAGATTGAATGATTCTTCTACCATCTCTAAAATGCTGTGAAATTTCATGACAATTTATATATATATATATATCACTCGAGAAATTGTTTCATCAGTCTGAGTATATTTCCATTAGATTTAAAAATATTTCCCTTTCATTTGAGTTACGATTGTTTAAATAGTTCCTTTGAAGGTTTTGTCTGCTTGATCCAATGTATGAGCTCACAATGAGTTGGGTTTTTTTAACCCTCAGTTTTTAAATATCTAGATGAGTATGGGTAATACTTTCATAATGTTTTTATTGTTCTTATAATTTTTATTTGAAAAGTTCATGTAGAAAATTAAACTTTTTAGCTACTGATCCTTCTATTTTTTTAAGATTTTTTTTTTTTTTTTTTTTTTGGCCTGGACTCAGAAAAGCTGGAGAAGGCTGTGCAGACTGGCTTCCCTTCCTGCCTCATCAAGGAAGGAACCACTCTTCTACAGCAAACGCTTCTAAATTTGTTCCTTTTTTCTTTCTTCTTTAAAAAAATCAGTGTATGAAAAGCCTTTTTTGAACAATTTAGTCCATTTAAATTTTTTTTCTGTACAGGGGAATTGTCTAGGCATCCTTATTTTATGTTTACAAAAGTTACCCCATAAATAAGAGGGTGTATTTTCAAAACACTGAAAATATTTTCAAGAGAAGGACAGTTCAATTTTACATACAGACTTTTTGAGCTAAAGAAAGTATTTCTCACTCACATTAAATAATATTGAATTAAAAATTGCTAATGAATTCCATGCCTTAGTCTGTTTTTGTGCATAGCTTCATACCAAAAAGAACATTTATGATACTATTAGAATTTGTTTACCCTCAAAAAGAATTTAAAAGTGCTTCATTCAGACCATGAAATCTTGGTTTCAATAGCTCTCCATTCGAATTATCTAAATGTTCCTTTTTCATTTGAATTTGCTTCTATAGGGTTTTGACATGACCAAAATCTTTATTTTTGTATATTATATAAAACCCCTTATTATTTTAACATAAATATGCAAACCCTATTATTTTGACTAAGAATATGCCTTCAATTTAGAGTTTATTTAGATAGATTCTTTGAGTCATTTGTCTTGTTCTACGTAGTATTTGGAGATAGAACTTTTTAACCCACAGTATGTTTATACCCAGTAACACATAGGTGATATATAAATTAATCTATTTCTTAAGTATGCTGAAATGTTTCTACAATTGATCTTGATACTTTACTTCTTGGCAATTTGATAATAAGAAATTTTTCATCAGATCTTCAATAAATCTTTCAGATACTTGGTTTCAGATATTTAGTTTATTTACTTCTGCCATGATATCAGTGTATATAGCTCAGTGGTTTCTTCTTTGAATTGGAGCTCATAGATAAAATTAAGTTTGTTCTATGCTGATGAGTTATTTCTCTAAGACATTTCTTGGAACCACAATGATCAAAACTTCAGATTAAATGCCTTTTTTCTATCAGTGTTTTATTTAAAAACATTGTAATGCAAGGAATATTTTAAATGTTTTTTAAGGAGGGCACAGTACTACATTAAAATTAAAATTCACCTTGGTTCTCTCATGAAAGAATCTTTGCCATGAAATAATAACTTGTGTGTCTTGAGCTAATAATTGGTCTATGAAAAATGGTTTCTCGGATGCCATGTTTCAGCTGTCATTAGAGCACATCCTCAAGGAATTTGACTATATTTTTCTTTCACCAGCCTGAAGAGTAGAGCAGTTATAATCTTGGCAGAAATCTATGAGACAGTAAGAACTTAATCTTAGAGAAGGAAAAGCAATCTGGGACCTCAGGGTTATCTAAAGATAGCATCTCAGGGAAAACATTATGCTTTCATCGGTACAGAATCTACTGATTCAGATAATTTTGTAACTTTTGTATATTGTTTATTTGGAAATTTAATTAAACATGAAGTACGATTCACTTCAAATGTAGAAATAAATTGAAAATAAGGCCTTATGCCCCAGTCCATCTAAAGTAGTGATCCTATTCTTTCTTTCTTTCTTTTTTTTCTTTCTTTCTCTCTCTCTCTCTTTCTTTCTTTCTTTCCTTCTTTCTTTCTTTCTTTCTTTCCTTCTTTCTTTCTTTCTTTCTTTCTTTCTTTCTTTCTTTCTTTCTTTCTTTCTTTCTTTCTTTCTTTTCCTTCTTTCCTTCTTTCCCTTTCTTTCTTTCTTTCTTCCTTCCTTCCTTCCTTCCTTCCTTCTTTCTTTCCTTCCTTCCTTCCTTCCTTCCTTCCTTCCTTCCTTCCTTCCTTCCTTTCTTTCTTCCTTTTTCCCTTCCCCTCCCTCCTTCCTTCCTTCCTTCCTTCCTTCCTCCCTTCCTTAATTTCTTGAACTGGTGGTGGTAACATTGCTTTAATAGAAGGGGTTGAACTCAGGGCTTCCATGGGCTAAGCAAGCACTATGTGAATGAGCTACCTCATTAGTCCCCACATTTCTTCTTCTAACATATTATTCCTAAATTGCTAGTCACCAATTTTAATCTATTGTGCCCAAATCTAAACTGATCTTCAAAAGTAGATGTAAATCACTTTATTAAATTTGTCAAAGTCATGTCCTATGGAGATCTGAAGCTTATAAAAAACATCTTCTTCCTGAAGCATTAAAGCCTAAACTTTCAAACCAGTGATCCATTTTTAAATTTACAGCTCCATTTTATTTTCTTTGAATTTAGAACTATCTATGTAAAGCACAGATGTGGTATTTTTAGCAGCATCAGGCTGGCTACAATATTTTAACACCATGTGCTCTTTTGTGTTCTCATTCTTTTGTATTGCTATTTTTTTCTATGTGTATTAGAAGACATCTCTTGTCAATCAAGACTCAGATGCCACCTCCTCTGAGACACTCTGTTATTGATGTTCTCTAAGTTTGCACAGAAAACATCCCCATATCACTGTCATAATGTTAGTTAAGAGTGACTTTTTATAAAGGCTTCAGACAATCATTTAGTTAGCTGTATAGTCACTGTACACCTTTCTGCTTTTTTTTTAATGTGGGTCCTGGGAGTCAACCTCAGGACCTCATGCTTGCCAGCAAGTGCTTGTGCTGCTGAGCGATATCACTGGCCCTTTTTTTTCCTTTATGTGGGTTCCGGGAGTCGAACTCAGGACCTCACACTTGCCAGGCAGGCGCTTTTGCCACTGAGCCATCTCACTGGCCCCATCTTTCTGCTTTAACATAGCAGATTTGTAAGTGGTTATTACATGGAATTATTAGCACTTTCATAATCATATAATAATTTGATAAAAACATCCAATAAAGCAGTTAATGCTTTGCTCGCATTTTCATACTTGAAGAAGTTTCTGTTGTGACCAACTCTAACACAGAATCATGCAAGGAAGGAGATTCTGGGGATGCATTTTGGGCATAGCTATGTTGATGACATAGAGCTATCTAAATGGTATCCCTTTTTCTAGAACTTAGTTAAAACATGTTCAGCGCATAACATGTGCTATTTTTGAGGGTTGCTACTTGAATTCTTTAAATATTTCAAAACAATAGAGGTGTGAAAAGTAGTTTTAAGTAAAGTAGTCTTTGAGTTGTAATTCCTATAATCATTTTATATTAGCATGCTCCAATTTAAAAAAAAAAAAAAACTTTTCCCATGTCAAGGTTGCTATATTTTCCTCATTTATCAATTTCTCTTTCAGTGAGAAGTCTTACGAAATATAGGCCAATTGAACAGGTTAGTTTTATAAAAATAAGTACCTATTCAAAATTACACAATGGGTTTGAATATATTCAGAGTTTAGTGTTGAGTGCCACTTTAAGTGTGGCATTAAATTCCCTATTTATGTGTTCCCAAATCAAACATGAAAAGCACCATTTATATTTATGTAGCAAAATAAGAAGAATTATGTGTGTTTTAACTAAAGATACTATATTATTTAAGAATAGAACAAATAGAATATAACCTTATAAGTTTTTTTTTTTTACAAATCCCTGTTATAAAATGCAATTTTGTGTGAGAAAATCAATCTGTGCTATTTTTTGTTCACATTCTGGGAATCTTATTTTGTTATAATTTTAAGTAAATTGCTAAGCTCAAGTATTAGAGTATGACTTTGTTTGAAAATCAAGTAATGAAATGAAATTATCTTGATATTATACATTATGAAGAGCTTTTTATAATCAGAGAGATGTTAATTGGCATATTTATTTCTACTCAGTTATAATAGTTAAGATAATTTTCATTTATTAATACATTTCATGAGAGTCTGAAATCTTATTATCTCAAGAAATAAAATCAAAATTTTAATTACCACTATAGCTTAAAGAAACAAAACTAACAAAAACAAATTCCAAGTCCTCCAAATCTGCATGTTTATAAATGTTTTACACAATATACAAAGCTGGCAATGAAACAGACCCTTAGAGTCCATTATAATTGTAAAAATACCAAGTGGCTCCAGGTTTGCTGTATTTGCAATTTAAAATGTTTTTCATTCCTTAGCTCCCCTAGAAGATGCAGAAAGAAAGACATAGCCGCAGGTCACAAGTAAACTTCTGGTCACCGTTGGGAAAGTATCTCAGAGGAAAGATGAAACTAAGGATATAATCCAAAAACCCTTTGTTAAGACCTTAAAAAACATAGACCCTTGAAAACAACCAAAAGGCCTTTGGAGGATGTAAATGGCATCCTTGCTGACCATCTCTGTTAAGAAATAGTTTTTAAAAGGCTCGAAAGGCTGTGTACCATAGTGATCTCAAAGGGAGCCCCCCTGAAAGGGTTTTATGGATGGCTTTTGTTTAATTGATTAAATTATATATAATACCCAAAAGCCTACATTATTTTTAAAAATAAATTATATCATCATGAATTAAAAGCAAGAGAAATTGTATAGAATAAAGGGAAATTTCCACACTCCTTTAAGGGAAATAGGAAGCAGGCAGAAAAATGCATTCAGTTGCAAGCACATTGTATTTCCTATGGGAAAAGAAGGATGCTTTAGGGGGAAACACCAAAAAATGTGGAGTGTAGATCACCGATGAACCCGTATACAGAAGAATTTCGCACTAAACTGTGAACTGCTAATGTGTACAGGATTGCATCCTGAAATTCTATGCATCAATAACTGTTGAGAACCCCCTGTTTTTAAGTAACAATGTCTACTCTTTCTCTTCAATACTCCTCTTATCATTTTATGCTGCCTGTGGGGTGGGGGCAGAAAAATTGCTTCTTTAGTTTACAAGCTGTCAGACAGAAATTGTATACAAGAAGGTCTATACAAAGTATGAGACCAGAGGAGCTTCATCTGCAGCTGAAGCTGATTTATCTTGCATCATGAACTTCGACGATCTAATACACCTTAGAGGCTTTGGGGGCAGGAACTGCTATATTCTGTATATCAGAGGAAAGTCAATTGTTGTGGTTAAAAGGCAGATCAGTAGATTGAATTTTCCAAAGATGGCCACAATAATATCTCCAGTATGATACATTTTTATGCTGTGTTTTCACATTCTTCCCAGTAAGAGTTAAGGTTTACATCCCCATTCTTTGAATGCAGGCAGGCTATTAGCATGACAATACTGAGATTATGATATATCCAAAGAATAGGTTATAAAAACAATGTGGCTTCCATCTGATTCCCTTAGACACTTGCTTTTACAGTCCTGAGCAACCACATAATGTGTTTGAGGCTGCCATGCTATGAAGAAGCCAAAGCCACGTGAAGCTATGTGAAGATATTCTGGCCAACAACTGCAGCTGAGACTGTTATCTTCTGCAACATAAAATTTAGTTATGTTGTGTTTATAATAACTACTACTATACTAAGATTCATTAAGCTTCTTTTTCTCATTTTAAGAACAGATATGGTTCTTCTTTTGCTTAGTGACGTATTACATATCCAATTTAGATCCTATGGCTATTCACAACTAATTATAGATTTATTTTATGTTTGTATTCCCTTGCTGTTTTTCAGACATTGATTTTTATATTTTTTTCTTAAATCAGACTACACAGAACTTTAAGATTCTTTTGCCCTTCTTATCCTTCACAATAATGATCTCCATTGTGATTTTTTCCTTCATTTTTTATTTTTTATCAGTACATGTTTGCAGTACATAATAATTACATTCTTCATGGGAAGTTGGTACATATGCATATCACATCTTAATTCTTTTTAAATCCCCTTCCTCCCATTTCTCTCATCCTCCATCTCTTGATCCCTATCCCATTTGCAAAAGGTCTGTCTCTCTATTCCTATTATCTGTCTTTTATTTTCCTCTTAGTTTATGTACTATGTTTCTCATGTAAGAAAAACCATGTGAGATTTATGCTTGTGTCTGTGTTTTCTTTTTACTTAACACTGTGATCTCAAACTGCATCCATTTTCCTAAAAATGATTCAAATGTATTCTTCTTTATGACAGATTACTACTCCATTGTTCCACTGTGGTTTTAGACTATAAATACAAGGATTTATTTTCCATTTTTTCTAATTTTACTATATTTTCAGATGACAGTAATCTTTATGGTCACTCACCCATATTTTATAATTTTTAAAATATTTTCATAATTAATTTTTATACATTTTGTAGGATATGTGCTGATATGTATTCTTGTAAAGATAGTAGTATCTTATACTTCTTCATCTTGCACACTTTGAAAATACTGCTCCATCTATTTTGTCCTTAGCATTGTGAATGCTGACAGCAGTGAATCAACATTTTGTTAACCCGGACTCCATATTGAATTTGCTGACACAGCAAGAGAAATCTATGTGCTGATAGCTAACTTTTTGAGAATTGTATGAACTAAACTCTTTCCTAGAACAATGTCATGGTCTGAGCCGATCTATGCTGGACCCAGAAAATAAATTTATCCTCCAGTCATAGTTCTGGACAAGCAACTTAACATAACTCATTTAAACTTGCTCTTTTTTCACCCTTAAAACACCTTCGAAATCCTTCCTAACAAGGCGTATTCAGGTTTCAACTGGAGTCTGTAGTCCCCAAATTACAATTTTAAAAGGCCAAACCAATTTTTTTGTTTAATAGATGGTCTGAGGCTTTTTGGATGACAGTTTATAATTGTAATATTGATTTGATTAGAATTGTTTTCATTATTTTAAAAAGCTTAGTTTCACTATTATGTGTCAAATTGTGGCTTTTTAAATTTTCTGTCTATTCTGAGAGACTTTCTCATATGAGTTATTTCATCTCTTTAATATTTGCATCTGTTGTATCCTTACTGCTTAAAATATTTCTTGTGCTCTGTATATATTTTAACTTCATTTTGGACTCTTATTTCAGACAATTACACGTCTATTTTCATCCAATAGCACACATTCTTTTCCTTTCCATATTTTTTATTCCCTTCTGAATGATTTCTGGAAGAGTTTTAAAACTTAATATTCCATTTCAATAAAACATCACATTTTGGCTGTATAGTTCTTTTATAAAATCTTTCTGCTGAAGTCTTATTTCCAATATAAATATTATATTTTTATAAAATATTTTTCTTCAGTTCTTCTTTATAATTTTATTATTTTATTTTACATTACCAATAATTTTTATAGCTTGGTTTTCTTCTTCCAAATATTTGATTTTTCTCTATATTCTAACCATTTATAATTCCTAGGGGATTATCAATCGCTAGAGTAGAAAATAGGATCCAGACACAGAGGCTGAAGCTGCAGTCTTTGCCTTCTCCAGTGAATTTAATAGTGGGTCAAAAGTAGTGAACAGGGCCGGTGAGATGGCTCAGCGGCTTAAGCGCCTGCCCGGCAAGCGCGAGGGCCCGAGTTCGACTCCCGGAACCCACATACGAAAAAGGGGCCGGTGATATCGCTCAGTGGCAAGGGCGCCTGCTGGCGCGCGAGGTCCTGAGGTCGACCCCCCGGTACCCACAAAAAAAAAAAAGGTAGTGAACAGATAACCAGCTGCACTGAGAATTTTCTCCATCCACATTTCTTTTTTTTTTTTTATTTTTATTTTTTTTATTTTATTTTTTTTTTGTGGGTACCGGGGGGTCGACCTCAGGACCTCGCGTGCCAACAGGCACCCGTGCCGCTGAGCGATATCACCGGCCCCTTTTCCGTATGTGGGATCTGGGAGTCGAACTCGGGCCCTCGCGCTTGCAAGGCAGGCGCTTATGCCACTGAGCCATCTCACCGGCCCTCCATCCACATTTCTACCACTCCATCCACATTTCTACCACTCCCTCAAAAGTAAATTGCTCATCAAAGAGTTTATATGTATCTAATTTTATGATACAGTGTGTTACTGCTGTGTCCCTCAGTAAACATTGTAAGAGAGGGACCAAAGAGACACAGTGGTCAGGAAGTCTACCTTGATTCTTGATTTTGTTTTATGTTCTCCCTGTTAAGCACTGTAAAATGAGTTTTGTCTTTTCTTGTCCAGTATATTCTTTAGGGAGGAAATTGCAGGTTTTAAAATAATTTATTTCAATAGTTCCTTTTGTACTCTCTATTTGATTATTTTTCTGTATAAACTTTAAGAAGAATACTATGTAGAAAAAGAGACAACTTAGAGAAAACTATGTCTGGGTATCTCATGTTTATATCATTTTATTTTGAAGAGATAATTCATCCCTTATAAATCTCTGGAAATCACCCTTCTTTTAACTTTAGTAACATTTTTCATTTTAAATCTGTCCACAATTTTTTTTTCCTATTCTTCCCTTGAAAAGGAGGAGCCTAATGGACTTTATGACTGGACTTAATCACTTTTGTTTGGACTGAAAATAATGAATATTTTTTAACAAATAGAATTATTTGAAGTAAAAAATGTATGTGTTTGGAAATTAGATCATAAAAGACAAGAGTGGTGTTCTCCTGCCTTTCTCTTTTGCATCGCTTACTTGGGGGGGAAGCCAGCTATCTGATGGTGAGGATACTCCAGCAGCCTGTGAAGATATCAACATGGTGAAGAACTGATCAACTAAGTGAGGACCGTTGCTAACCACCAGTGACGAATGGGGAAAGTCATTTAAGAAACAAGCCTTACAGTCCCAGACGATTATTCAAACGACTGTTGTCCTGGAGGAAGTCAGGAATACAGCCTCTTGAGAAATCTGATCCAGAATTATCCAGTGAAACTATTCCTTAAATCCTGGCCAAAAAAGTTGCTAGGATTACAAATATTTGCTGTTTTCAGCCACTAAATTTTGGAATAATATGCTAGACATTATGCTATGATTATATTTAGTTTATATGAAACTCCTAAATTGTCTTTCAAAATGGATGTAAATGTTGCATTTCCACTACCAACTAATTAAAGACCTTGTTCCATATCCTCCACAGGATTTGGTGTCGTTTTTTTCTTTTTTCATTTTGGTGATTCCAATAGGTGTGTAGTGTTATATTATTGCCTTTGCAATATGCAATTCTCAATGTAAGATGTTGAGGATCTTCTTTTTTTTTTTTTTTTTGGGTACCGGGGATCAACCTCAGGACCTCGTGCACCAGTAGGCCCCCCTGCCGCTGAGCGATATCACCGGCCCTTTTTTCGTATGTGGGTACCGGGAGTTGAACTCAGGACCTCGCGCTTGCCAGGCAGGTGCTTATGCCACTGAGCTATCTCACCGGCCCTGTAGAGGATCTTTTCATGTGCATATTTTCCACTTCTTCGTGCAGGTGTCTGTTAAGGTCTTTGGGCCATTTAACAAAATCTGATTGTTAATTTCTTATCTGGTAAGTCTCTGACTTACCTTTTTCTTTATTCTCTTGACAGTGTCTTTCACGAAGAACATATTTCTAATTTTTTATGGGTCATATGTTTGGCATTGTATCAAAAAAGACATCACCAAGCTGGAAATGATGGTATATCCTCGTAAATCCAGCACTTTGGGAGGTTGAGCCGTGGAGATTACAATTTCAGGAACATCTTATGTACCCCGTCTCAAATGAAAAAAAAAATACAAAAAGGCTGAGGATGTAGCACAATGTTGAAAGCCCTGGGTTCAGTCCTCAGTACTATAAAATTTAAAATAAAGCATCAACATATCCAAGTTATCTAGGTTTTCTCCTGAGTTGTCTTCAAAGAGTTTGTATTAGTTAGCCATCCATCACTATAGCAAAAGGCCTGATATAAATCAACTTTAAGGAGGAAAGGTTTATTTTGCTTTTGGTTTCAGTGATTTCAGTCTATGATAAGCCAGAGTTTTTGCTTTAGACCTTTAGGGAGGCAGAAACATCATGGAGGAAGATGATAATTATAGAAGAAAGGTGCTCACTGCATGGCTGCCAGGAAGCAGAGAGAGAGTAAGGGGCCACAGACAAGATATGTCCTTCCTGGTTATGCTTCTAGTGACCTACTTCTGCCAACTGAGATCCGCTGCCTAACAGCTCATTCAGCTATGAACTCATCAGTAGGTTAATCCATTTATAAGATTTGTGCCTTCATTATCCTTTCAGCTTCCCAAAGCTACACCTCTGAACACATGAGTCTTTGGGGGGACATTTTTGATCCAAACCATAACAGAGTTTTACAGCATTGTATTTTACCTCAGGTCTGTAATCCACTGTGAGATGATTTTTTGATGAAAGGGTTAAGATATGGGTCTATATTATTTTTTCCCCATGTTAATGTCTTTTATTGTAAGTACTGTCTTTTCTCCATTATATATCTTTTATGTAGCATACACTTTAAACTTAGTTTTATTTAACTATAATTAATATATTGTGATTTTCACCAAGTGTAGAATTAGGTAAGTTTCAGCATACAATACCATTATTATCATCATAGAGAATGCCTTCATCACCTGAAATAGATCCCTGAAACCATTTTTTGTCAACTCTGCCTCTCCAATTTAGTAATAGCAAACAGTAATCTGATTGCAATTATTTTTGCAATTTTATATAAAAGGAATCACGGATGACATTATCTTCTGTGTGGTTCTCTTCATTTAAAACCATTCCTTTCAAATAAATTAGAATTTGGGGCTGTTATGTGTATAGTTGTTATCAACATTTGAGAAAAACAATCTCTGAATATACATTACCTTTTTTTTTTTCATAAATACCTAGGATGGGATTTGGAGTCATGTGACAAGTCAATATATAAGTATATGAAAAATTTCAAAAGAAACTATAAAATTAGCATTTGCATTCTCATTAACAACATATAAAAGTTTCAGTGACTTCTTATTCCTGCCAGTACTTGCTATCTTTAGACTATTTAGTGATCCTGGTGTGTGCACAGATACATCGCTGGGCTTTGAATTTTTCTGTCTTAAAGGACCATGGTTTTGGACATCTTTTAAAATTACTTATGTTCTATTTGACATTTTTGGTGAATTGTACATTAAAATATTGTACTCATTTTGATTGTTTATTAATATGATAGCTACTATTGAAGAAGCTTTTCCATTCTTTGAACAGAAATCTTTTTGAAGACATAAAGAATTGAAAGAGCCTGGGCAAACTCCTAAGAAACCAAGTGAACAAAACCATGGGACAACAATCACACCCTCCTGGATTCTAGTCTTGAGATGCGTTTAACTTTAATCACCTCAATTTATTTTCTTGTAGATAAACTGATGCCAATAGAGTAACAAATAACTTGCAGATGCCATATTATTGCTTACCACTATATTTTACTAGGTCCACACAAGTGAGTGAAAACCAATCAGTGCAATTGTATCAGGTAACTTCCTGAAGCTTCCTTCTTGTTTGATTGATTAATTGATTGACTGATTGATTGATTGATTTTACCTATGTTATCAGAACCTAGGTCATCATTTCAGTGTGTTTATTTGAGGCAAATAGAATTTGTTACTCCTGGGTGGTCATGCTCATTTCTTTCACTCCAAGAAATACTTTTTTTCCTTTCACACACTCTTTCTCATAGTCAGTGTATTCCAATGTGCCATTTAGGTTGACATTTTATCAGATATATGATTTTCAAGTATTTTTTCCCATCTGTTACTTGATTTTGCATTTCTTAATAGAGTCTATTGATGAGCAGAAGTTTAAGTTTGATGATGTCCAAAATTGCTATCCTATGTAAGAATCTTTGCATGAACCAATAAGATATTCTGCTTTTAACTATGACAGACTGAATTTCTACATTCATTATCATGGTCAATTTTGAGTTAATTTATGTCAGCAGTGTGAGGTGTAGGATGTGGCTCATTCTTTGACATACGAATATCTAATAAGCTAACGTTTCTGACACCACTTTTTTGGTACTCTTTCCTCATTTTCTTCAAATACCTCTGTGGAAAATAAATTGACCATGTTTGTATTATTCTGACTATTACACGTGGAGTAATCATATCCATATGAGCATCTGTACTCCAAAACTACATTACAGATAACTTTAAAAATTTGAATTATTTCTAAACATAAAAATAGTTAAATATGCTTTGTTTGTGAAGCAAACCAACAATCAAGTTTAACAAAAAAATGTAACTGGACTCTGTCATACAATAAAGATCTATAGTACTTAATAAGGACTGCTTACAGAATTTTTGTAGAATATTTGTCCTCTAGAAGTAGATGGAGATAAATAATCTGAATAATTCTGCAGCTGTTAGTCACCAGAAGTATAGTGATGAAAATACAGAAGTGTTTCATAGTTTTGTATGTCCATTACAAAAGTACAAAACATAAAAATCTGAATTTCTCACTTGGAATGATTTGTAATAGATGTAAAGATAATTTCAAATTTTAAAAAAGCTCTTTAAAATTTTAGTCATAGGGCCGGTGAGATGGCTCAGCGGCTTAAGCGCCTGCCCGGCAAGCGCAAGGGCCCGAGTTCGACTCCCGGAACCCACATACGAAAAAGGGGCCGGTGATATCGCTCAGTGGCAAGGGCGCCTGCTGGCGCGTGAGGTCCTGAGGTCGACCCCCCGGTACCCCCCAAAAAAAAAAAAAATTTTAGTCATAGTTCCCAGAAATAATATGTAAAGGCATGAAAAAATTTGTTGGCTTTGCACTTTCACACTAAAGAAATAAAATGGCACAAAATCACTTATATTAAACTTTGATGTTCTGTGTCAGATATCTACTAGAATTCTAAATGCCTCTCAAAGCCACATCTATATGTAATATAAGTACAAAATTAAATGCTTATGTCAATTATTTTCATATTTATTTATTTTACCAAACTCCATCATGAACAGAAAAGGCAAAAGGGATAGAATATACAACCTTGCTCAATATAAATTATCTTAGATAACAAACCTCTACATGCATGAGAAGGAATAACATAGGTAGGTACTGGAAGCAACATTAAGTAGAGAGGAAGAGCATTTCCGAAGGACATATCTCTTACTGCACTCAGAATATCCTCTCCTTCCTCTCTTCTGAAAGGAGACAACCACCAGAGTTACTGTTACATACACATAAAATACAGATGGGACAGTCATGAGCTTCTCCTGAGGAGTAGCACGAAGGGAAGACCTAAAGTCAAGCAAAGCCTATCAACTAAACAGAAATCAAACTTCAAACATTGATTACATTGTCTTTTCAAAGTGTATCCACACAACAAAAGTCTAAATGAAAGGACTGATTTATAAGAAGGTTGACAGTTTCAATTGTTAAAAATATGCATGAAACATAGAAAAAAGAAAAATATACAATCTAAAATACAAAGTAGCTATCAAAAAATACTTTGCTGTAGATTTTGAAATTATAAGAAATGTGTTTAAAATAACTATGATTAGTATCTTAAAGACTCTATTGAAAAGATAAGCAACATGGAAGATCAGATAGGGAACTTTAGCAGATAGGTGGTGGCTGTAAGAAATAGTTAAATTGAACTGACACAAACAAACACACAAACAAAAAAACACATCAAGAAAGATCGAATAAGTTACATTTGTTCCTTATTATACTTAGAAAATAGCACATGAAATAATCAGCCAAACTGAAGAAAAGTCATTAAATTCCCCAAATTGTGAAAAGACTTAAATGCAATGAAAATAAAAAGTGAAACAGAAATGGTAGGACATTACAGTAAATCTAAGATCTGTGGAATAATATCAATATCACATAGTATATCAAAAATACAGCAGGAACTCTAGAAATACTGTATAAGAAGGACAGAATAGGGATAAAAGCATATTTAAACAAATAATGGTAAAAATGTTCTAATTTAGCAATACACATCAAACAGATGATCTAGTATTCTTAGGGAACAGGGAAGATAAATGTAAGAACCAAAACAACACACACACACACACACACACACACACTCAGACACACAGACACACACACACATACACACACCCCAAAAGAAGAATCTAAACATATCATATTCAAACTGAGAATATGCACAGAGAACAATTTAAAAGTAAACACCAAAAATAAAACACTGATTAAGCTGACACAAGGTTAAAAACGTACTTGTAGCAGACTTCCTACTTGAAACCATGTAAACAAAGATACAAGGGCTTGATAGTTTCAAAGTTTTGAATGTGCAAAATATCACAGCTAATTTTTAAGACAGCCTGAAATGTTTGGTTTATTTTTTGAAAGCTATTGTTGTGCAATAATTACATGTTAGCTAAAAGTTGCATAAGTAAACAACAAGACAGAAAGATTATATCTATGATCTACCATAAAAATTAAACATGGATTATTAATACTATCAACAATCACATGATAACATACTTCTTAATGAATTGGAAAGCTATGTTCGCACACACACTATTGAGTGCAAATGGTTTATTCAGAAGCAGCCCAACAGGAAACAAGCAACATATCATTTCCAGGTATGATGGTGTGGATATGGTTTGAGTGTGTCTCCTAGGGGTTCATATGCCGGGAGCTCAGCCTCCAACTGGGGAGCATTAAAAGTTGGGAGAGGCTTTAAGAGATAAGTCCAGTGAAAGATGGTTAGGTCATTGGAACATCACTCAGGGGTGAGATTAATGTTGGTCTAGAAGAATGAATTAGTTCTCCTGAGAAGGTTTAACTATAAAAGAGCAAGACAAGGTGCTCCATGGTCTGTTGCTTCCTGCATCGGCATGTAATTTCTCCCATTGTACTATTGCTCATATGTTGTCATCTGCCTTCAAACACTCACCAGAGGCTAGTTCATGGGGGCCTTGTGATTTTGTGCTTTCTATCTGTGAACTGTTAACTAAATAAAACTCTTATCTTTATAAATTATTCGGAATCACTTATTTCATTGTAACAACTGAAAAAAGACTCATGCAATGAAATGCTTCAACAGACAAACTCTAGTGCATGCACATAGCAAAGGCTATTCAGCAATAAAATGGAATACACTTTTGATACAAGTGAAAATATAGATGAAACTTTTCTTGCTCTTATTTTTTATTAGTACGTGCCTGCAGTACATAATGACTATGTTTCTTGTGTGGAGTCAGTGCATGTATATGTAAATAAAATATCTTAATTTTTTTTTTCATCCTCTTTCCCTCCTCTCCACCCACCTCCCTTCATCTCTCAATCTGCTTCACATTTGAGAAAGATCTATTTCCCTACTTCCTGTTATTTTTTATTTTGCTTTCCCTGTGATAGACTCCAAAACTGAAGTGTATATACTGCATGATTACATTCATACAAAAATTTTAAGAAGAGAACATCATAAGTGTAGAAAACAACTAGATAGAAAACAACTAAAAGTAGATGAAAGAGTATAGATAGAATCTGACTCTCAAGAGATTGCTAAAGAATACTTTAGGATGATAAAACTAATCTGTGTGCAAATTTGTGGTGGCTGCATGCCTATTATTTTTGAAGACCCATAGAACTGTGCACCACAAAGAACATTTGTTTTATAAAAAATTCAATTGTTATATTGTGGGGTTTCCAAAATGGCATGGAGAGTGTTCTAAATGCATATAATTCTACATCATATGTATTTTTTTTTAATTTTAAAGAGAAAAAACAATAAAAATAGTGATACAGAATTGCAAAACAAGATAATAAGAGATTAAAAATGGTTAATATATTGTGTATTGTTATCTTCAAAGTAGTTGCTCAGATTACAAGATATAGCATGAAAAGTTGATCAAACAATATAAACACAAACTATTCTTTTCAATGAACTAATAGAAATTACGAGTATAATTATCATAGCTATCTTGCATATACATATATATATATATATTTTTTTCCTTTTCCCTTCCTTCTTCTCTCCTTTCCCCCATCCCAGTTGTTCTTTCCTTTTCAGCAGTTTCTTCCTCTTTCACAATATCTATTGTACATTTTGGATCTTATTTTCTCTTTCACTTTCTTACACTAGGGAGACAATGCAATGTTTACACATGCAAGCCTCATTTATTTCACTTATGAATATGGTCTCAAGTTGCATCCATTTACCTATAAAAGACTCAAGTTCATTCATCTTTATAGCTGGGTAATACTCCATTGTATGAAAGGACCACATCTTTTTTATCCATTACTCTGTTGATGGGTATTTAGGCTGTTTCCAAGATTTAGCTATTACAAATAGTGCTGCTAAAAACATGGGTGAACATATATCACTGAGGTATGATGTTTTTAATTCTTCTGGGAAAATACCCAGAAAGAGAATAGCTGGGTGGAATGGGACCTCTAATTCTAGTTTTTTGAGAAATCTCCATACTGATTTCCACAGTGATTGTACCAGTCTACACTCCCACCAAAAGTGAAGTGCTCCTTTTTCCCCACAGGCCCACCAGCATTTGTTATTGGTTGATTTCTTGATGATAGCCATTCTTTCTGGGGTGAGAAGGAATCTCAGTTTTGTTTAAATTTGCATCTTCAAATCATCAGTGATGCTGTACATTTCTTCATATATTTATTTGCCATTTGTGTTTCTTCATCTGAGAAGTGTGTATTCATTTCAGATGCCCATTTTTGGATTGGGTCTTTGAATTTGGGGAGACCTGATTTTTTTCGATTCTTTATATGTCCCAGAAAGAATTCCTTTGTCTGAGGGACAGCTGACTAAAAATTTTTCCCACTCTGTGGGTTTTCTTTTCACTCTATTGGTGATTTCTTTCAATATGCAGAAACTTTTTAATAAGATGAGATCCCAGTTGTTGATTCTTTGAAGTACTTCCCGTGCAGTTTGGGTTTTGTTCAGGAACTCTATGCCTACCTCTATGCCTTCAAGATTTCTACTTACTATGTTTTCCAGAAGATTTAGTGTTTCTTTTTTAATATTTAGATCTTTGACCCATTTTGACTTTAGCTTAGTGCATGGTGATAGACATGGGTCTAGTTTTAGTATTTGACATGTGGAAAGCCTGTTTTTACAACACAATTTATTAAAGAGGCAATTTTTCTTCCAGTGAACTTGTTTGACCCCTTTGTCAAAGATAAGGTGGCTGAGTGTGTTTGTGGTGGTGTCTGCATCTTCTAATCTGTTCCACTGATCCTCAGGTCTGTTTTTTTGCCAGTACCATGCTGATTTTATCACAGTAACTTTGTAGTATAATTTCAAGTCAGGGATTGTGATGCCTCCTGCCTTGCCTTTGTTGCCCAGGATTGCTTTTGCTATTCTAGGTCTCTTCTGGTTCCAAATGAGTTTTAGGAATATTTTCTCTGTATCTGTGAGGTATGCTCATGGTGTATTGATTGGGATTGCATTAAATCTGTATAATAGTTTTGGGAGTAGGGGCATTTTCACAATGCTGGTTCTTCCCCTCCCTGAGCAAGGAATATCTTTCCATTTTCTGATATCCTCTTTGATCTCCCTTTTCAAAGTATTGTAATTTTCAATGAATAGATCTTTTACTTCCTTTGTTAGATTGATTCCTAAGTATTTCATTTTTTTGGATGCTATTGTGAAGCATGTTGTTTCCCTAATTTCTCTCTCAGTGAGTTTGTTGTTTGTGTACAGGAATGCTATTGACTTTTGAGCATTGACTTTGTTTCCAGCTATGTTACTGAATTTGGTTATTAAATCTAGAAGTCTTTTGGTAGAGTTTTTGGGTCTTCTACATAGAGCATCATGTCATCTCTGAATAATGATAATTTAACTTATTCCTTTCCCATCCTTATTCCATTTTTTTTAATCTTTCTTTTCTAATTGCTCTGGCTCATGTTTCCAGAACTATATTGAATAAGAATGGTGATAGTAGACATCCTTGTCTTGTTCCTGATTTTAGAGTGAAAGCTTTCAGTTACTGTCCATTTAGTATAATGTTGTTTATTTGTTTGTCACAGATTGCTTTCATCAGATTGAGGTAAAGACCACTTCTTCCAATTTTTTGTAGGCTTTTTAACATGAATGAGTGTTGGACTTCATCAAAAGCTTTTTCTGCATCTATTGAGGTGATCATGTGATTTTTTTTCATTGCTCTGTGGATATGGTGTATAACATTTATTGATTTGCATATGTTGAACCATCCCTACATTCCTGGGATGAATTCCACTTGATCATGGTGCATAATCATCTTGATGATTTGTTGCATTCTGTTTGCCAATATTATATTAAGGGTATTTGCATCTATGTTCATTAGGGAGCTTGGCCTGTCATTCTCATTTTTGGTTGTGTCTTTCTCTGGTTTTGGTATCAGGGTAATACTTGCCTCCAGGAATGAGTTAGGGAGAATTGCTTCCCTTTCAATTTCATTAAAGAATTTGAGGAGTATTGGCATTAAATCTTCTCTAACTTTCTTATAGAATTCAGCTGTGAAACTATCAGGACCTGGGCTTTTCTTTGTTGGGAAGTTTTTAATTATGTTTTCAATTTCATTAACTAATATTGGGTTATTCAGAATTTTTATATCTTCTTGATTCAGCTTTGGTAATTTTTACCAAATTTCTAGGTCATTTGTCCATTTCTTCTGTGTTTTCCATCTTATTCAAGTGAAGTTTTCCAAAGTAGGTATTGATGATCTTTTGAATTTCCACAGGATCTGTAGTGATTTCACATTTGCATTCTTCATTGCATGAATTTGAGTTTTTTCTTTCCTTTTTTTGATAAGGTTGGCTAGGGTTTTATCAATTTTATTTATTCTTTCAGAGAGCCAACTCTTCCATTCATTAATTCTTTGTATTGTTTTCTTAGTCTCCATTGCATTAATTTGTGTTCTGATCTTCATAATTTCCTCCATTTTATGGGCTTGGGATTGACTTGCTCTTCTTTTTCTAGAAGCTTGAGATGCAGCATTAGGTTGTTTATTTGTGCTCATTCTGTTTTCCTTATATGAGAATTCACAGCTATAAATTTCCCTCTTAGGACTGCTTTCATTGTGTCCCACAGGTTCCAGTAAGTTGTATTTGCACTTTTCTTTGATTGTAGATATTGTTTAATTTCTTCTTTAATTTCATCTGTGACCCATTGGTTGTTCAGGAGGGTGTTATTTAATTTCCATGTGTTTGTGGAGTTTTTTGAAGTTTCTTTTGCCATTAATTTTCCATCTCATTGTACTATGGTCCAATAATATGCATGGGATAAATTCAATACCTTTGCATTTACTTAAGCAGGTTCTATGTGCTAGTATATGGTCTATTTTAGAGAACATCCCATGTGCAGCTGAGAATAATGTGCATTCTGATGTTGTTGGGTGGGACACTTTTTAAATATCTACTACACTGATTTGTTCACAAGTTTGTTTCAGTTCTGTTATTTCTTTGCAGATTTTTTGTCTAGTTTATCTATCTCTTTGTGAAAATGGGGTATTAAGTTCCCCCATTAAAATTGTGTTATTGCTTTTTTGATTTTTCATGGCTATTAATGCTTGTCTTATATAGTTGGGTGCTCCTGTATTTGGTGCATACATATTTATGATTGTTACCTCTTCCTTTTGAAGTTTTCCCCTAACAAGTATGTAGTGACCTTCTTTATCTCTTTTGATCATTCTTGGTTTGAAGTTTACATTATCTGCAAACAGAATAGCTACACCTGCTTTTCTCTGGATTCCTGTTGCATGGAGTATGTTTTTCCATCCTTTGACTTTCAATCTATGAGTTTCTTTTTGAGTTAAATGTGTTTCTTGTATACAGCATATAGTTGGATCTTATTTCTTGATCCATTCTGCCAATCTGCTTCTTTTGATTGGTGAATTGAGGCCATTTACATTGATGGCTATAAGTGATATATATTGGCTTACCTTTGTCATGTTATTTTCCCACTGTTGGTTCCCTGCTTTTTCCCTCTGTTTAATTGTTTGCCCTGCCTGGTGGTTTCTTTCTGTTGTTGTTCTTGGAATTATGGTAATTTTTATTTCTTGTAAAATATCTTTCAATACTCTTTGTAGGGTTGGTTTGGTGGTCATGAATTTCTTAAGTTGTTTTTTGTCATGAAGTATCTTATTTCTCCATTAATTTTGAAAGATAGTTATGCAGGGTACATCAATCTGGATTGGAAGCTGTTTTCTTTCAGGATATGAAATACTTTACTCCAAGCTCTTCTTGATTAGGGGGCTTGGTTTGAGAAGTCTGCCATGATTCTGATGCCTTTGTAGGTGATCTGTTTCTTTTCTCAAACAGTTTTTAATATTCTGTTCTTGTGCTGAATTTCTGGAATCTTGATTATTATATGTCTGGGTGCAGATTTATTTTGGTCATGGCTAATTGGAGTTGTATATGCCTCACTTATCTGTATGTCAGATTCTATTCTCATTTTTGGGAAGTTTTCTGCTATTATTTCTGCAAATAGTCTTTTTATGTCATTTGTGTTTACTCCTGGTTTTTCATTGACACCTGTCAGTCTTAAATTTTTTTTCTCTAAGTCATCTTGCAGGTGTTGAATTGCCATTTCTTTTTTTGTGTGTGTGGGTACCGGGGGGTCGACCTCAGGACCTCGTGTGCCAACAGGCACCCGTGCCGCTGAGCGATATCACAGGCCCCTTTTTCATATGTGGGTTCTGGAAGTCGAACTCGGGCCCTCGCACTTGCAAGGCAGGCGCTTACGCCGCTGAGCCATCTCACCGGCCCATGAATTGCCATTTCTTGATCCCTTGTTATTTTAAAGAGATCTTTCTTTTTGTGCACACTAGCTATGATCCTGTCTTCAAGGTCTGAAAGTCTATCTTCAATTTCGTTCAAGTGGTTTTGCCAACTTTCAAAGGAATATCTAATTTCGTGGATATCTGTAGGAATCCATTCGATGCATTCTATTTCTTTCTTATATTGATTGTTCACTTTTCAATCCTTTTCCTATCATCATCTATTTTTTTGTATCTATCTCTACTCTAGATTTGCTGAGCAATTCCCTTATGAATGTTGACATTTTTTTTTACTGAAGAGATTATTTCTGATCTGATTTCTTCTATAGTCTCATGGATTTCTTTCTTTACTTCAGTTGTTATCTTTTCAGAAATTTCAGGTGTGTTTCTTCCATTTTCCACTCTCTTGTTGTCTCCTGGACTTGTTCTGAGTAGGCTGGAAGTCTGAGATTTCATCTTGCTTTTGCATCTTCATTTTCTCTTTCAAAAATTTTTATTTTGTTTTCTGTGTTGATCCTTGTACGTTTTTGTAGTAGGTAGCTATATCACTAGTATCAAGTCCTTTCTAGGAAAAGTGTGTTCCTCAGGGATGTCATCTGTATGTAGGAGGTTCTTGGTTTGTGTCTGTTCCAAGATCCTACCTTCCCAGTTAATTAAGAGTGGGATGTTGTTATCTGTTTGGCTCAGTCCCCAATTCTTTGGTGCTGGGCTGTGGTCAAGTTATTACCCCAGATCTTCCCAGTATTGTTACAGAAGGGAGAAAAACTGATTACCACAGATATGATATCCTAGCTAAAGTAGTATAATTAGCAATAACAAACCCTTTTTTTTTATCCATTTGTTGAATAGTGGGCATTTGGGTTGTTTCAAATATTTAGCTATTACAAACTGTGCTGCTATAAACTTTGTTGTGCATATATCGCTGTGGAATGGTGTTTTTAATTCTTTTGGAAAGATACCAAGAGGCTGGGAGCCTCTAGTCGTAGGTTTTTGAGGAATATCCACAGTGATTTCCACAGTGGTTGCACCAGTCTACACACCAACAGCGGAGAAGGGTTGCTTTTTCCCCACAGGCCCACAAGCGTTTGTTATTGGTTGATTTCTTGATAATAGCCATTCTTTCCTGAGTAAGATGTAATCTCAGCATTGTTTTAATTTGCACCTCTTGAATGATCAGTGATGTTGGACATTTTTTCATGTATTTATTTGCCATTTGTACTTCTTCTGAGAAGTCTCTATTCATTTCAGATCCCCATTTTTGTATTGGGTCTTTAAACTTGGGGGGTTGGATTTTTTTCAATCCTTAGTATGTTCTGATATTAGTTCTTTGTCCGAAAAACAACTGGCTAAGATATTTCCCCACTCTGTGGGTTGCATTTTCACTCTGTTGGTGATTTCTTTTGCTGTGCAAAAGATTTTTAGCAAGATAAGATTCCAGTTGTTGATTGTTTGTAGTATTTCCCATGCAAACAAGGTTTTGTTCATGAAATCTTTGCCTACACTTTGTATTCCAGAATTCTACCTATTCTCTCTCCCAAGCAGGTTTAGCATTTCTGTTTTAATACTTAGATCTTTGATCCATTTCAATTTTAGTTTAGTGCATGGTGTTAAACAAGGGCCTGGTTTTAGTCTTCAGCATGCGGAAAGCCAAGTTTTCCATAACCATTTATTAAAGAAGCTTTCTTCCAGTGAATGTGTTTGGTTTCTTTGTCAAAGATAAGGTTGTTGAGTGTGCTTGGAGTTGTTTCTGCATCTTCTAATCTGTGCCACTGATCCTCAGGTCTATTTTGTTTGCTAGTATCATGCTGTTTTTATCAGAGTAACTTTGTAGTGTAATTTTAAGTCAGGGATTGTGATGTCCCCTGCTTTGCCTTCATTGCCTAGAATTGCTTTTACTATTCTAGGTCTCTTCTGGTTCCAAATGAATTTTAGGAATGTTTTCTATAGTTCTGTGAGATATGCTAATGGCATTTCAATTGGAATTGCATTAAATCTGTATAACAATTTTGGGAGTATGACCATTTTTACTATCTTTGTTCTTCTTACCAAAGAGCAAAAGATATCTTTCCACTTTCTGATATCTTATTTGATCTCCTTTTTCAGAGTATCGTAGTTTTCATTGTAGAGATCATTCACTTCCTTTGTTAGGTTGATTCCTAAGTATTTCATTTTTTGGATGCTATTGTGAAGGATGTGGTTTACCTAATTTCTTTCTCAGTGAGTTTGTAGTTTGTGTACAGGAATGCTATTGATTTTTGAGTGTTGACTTTGTATCCAGCTACACTGTTTCATATTATATTAATTGAGGAAATCTTTTTATATCTAGAACAACTGAGAGTTTGTATCAGCTTTGTATTCTTCTGAATTATACAAATTAATTCTTAGGGATATCAAATTTATAATATCTGTTTATGTGGAGTCACTACTGGTAATGCCACTATTTGACAGAAATGTAGGGCATACAGTCACATGATTACCAGGTGATGATATTAAATGTGTGCTTGGAAGTGAACACAGATATTTCTTTCTGAATAAGTACATGTTACTATGCTTTCCTAGATAATTCTAACAAGACAAGTAGAAATAAAATATTGCATTCACTTTGCTGAAATAAAAATTCAGCTTTATTATACTTAGTATTAATCTCTTCAGGCTGTCATAACAAAATATCATTCATAGACTTGGTGGCTTAAACACAGAAATTATTTTTTCCATAGTTTTGGAGATTTAAAGTCTAAGATAAATGTGCCAGTGGAATTGTAATATGATGTGCACTCAACTGTCAGGTTGCAAATGCCTGACTCTGAAACTCCTCACTATATTTTTTCTTTGCATCTTAGTGGTAAGAGAGACAGCACTCACTCTCGTGAGTCTTCTTACTCTGGTGTGTCTTCTTATAAATACACTAATTCAATTGGGTCAGGGCCTCAATTACATGACCCTGCTAAACCTTAATTATTTTCCAAATATAGCCCCACTGGAAGTTAAGGCTGCAACGAATGTATGGGGGTGGAACAGTTCATAATATACTCACATTCAATACTTGAGACTTATTATAAAGAACCTGTCAGCCCCTGGTTAGTAAAGGCTTTGGGAACTATATGAGGCATGATCAGAAATAGGATGAATGTTTAAATTTTAAAAATTTATTACAATAAAAGCCACATTGTCATTAGTGTCTCTTTATCCCATAGTTCTTGCCACTTTCTGAAACATTTCTTGAAGTCCTCTGTGGTGAAAGTCCGTAGTTGAGCCATTATGGGTGCCTCAGTGACCTGACTTGATAAATAGTTTTTACTTTTCTTGGTTATTTTGACTGTGAGGAAAAGGTAGAAGGCACATGGTGCCAGATCTAGTGAATAATGTGGATGACTGCACAACACAATGTTTTTATTTGACAGAAATTGCTGAAAACATTTGAATTGACTGAGTATATCCAGGCAGCCAGGTAAAGACACTGACTGAGGAAAAAGGAGTTCCAGAAATGCTTCAGAAAGTGACATGAATGATGGCATGAGTGTGTATGAAATGAGGGGCAGTATTTTAAGGAAGATTAATAGCAATATGTATTTTACTATAATACTTTTGAATTTCTAAATTAAACATTCCTCATATTTTCTGACCATTTCTATTCAAATATAACATTTTAAAATATTTATTTAAGGCTTTATTATAAACTGTAGTCATACCTAGAGTAGAAGATTTGGGTGAAAACTTTGGGATTATCCAAAGTACCTACCCAATACAAGAGATGACTATATGTTTCCTGGATAGATGCCAAAATTATACAGCATTATCAGGTATAGGAAACAGCATATTTTATTTACTTAAAAATTAGAAATTTTCCCATTGTTGACCTATACTACTTATTCTTATAATGTCCACATATTAGACATAGATCTGCCATTTGGAAAATACTAATCATATGTGTTCCCTGATTCTATATATCACATAATTTGTCTTCATGATAAACTAGCGACTGAACAACTCATATTCTCAAACTGCACGCCACACTATAGATATTGTCTATTAATTACATAAACACTGTTTCAGTGATATCGTCATAAAAATACTAGCACAGTATAGAAACTTTGTGTTATTTTTTACCATATTATAATATTATTATTTAAAAATTTAAGTTGTTCTTGTTGTTTTGTTAAAGGAAGAAGCAGGGGTGAAGAAAACGCAAGTACACGATGTTGCCACGCTGTCTCTTGAGATTTATTGTAGCTTCTGTGGTTAAGTAGTTGATATAGAGTACATTGGAAAAAAATATGACAAGGACACCTCAATGATTATCAAATTGAACAGCTGTGCATAAGATCTCATGATATTATTACTTCTAGGAGATGAATTCTTGTTGTATTGAAGTGTAGTTTTTTCAGATATTGTTGATGACATCATCACTTTAATTTTCTAAATTATTACCTACTCCACAGAGATGTGAAGACGAGAACCTACATATCTCGAAATTTCTTATCATTAGTGTCAGTTGCATTCATCTATGAGCTGTACCATCATGAGTTGTAAGAGCAGCGGCACTGGTCTTGTGAAGTGTGCGGACTCTGGCAGACAGCTGATATGGATTTTTGCACACTGACTTCGGGAAGCTTTTTCATAATCACCTTCTCAGGTGTAGCAGGCAACTGAAGTCATTGTCATTGAAGACAACTGAGGTGTCATCACTTAATAATTTCTGGAAAGTAGCCTCTCTGACCATTTTTTTCCTCACTTCACAGCAGTCATATTGGCCTCTAGTTCTGGGACTAAACCTTTTAGATATGAAATCCTTTCAAGCCCTTTAATTTTTAACAGTGGAACCTGACTTGCAGACTATTGCTTATTTGATATTCCTTGGTGCTTCTTAGAAATGCTTCTGTTTTACTTATCGTTTATGTGGTCATGTGAGAAAAATCCCAGAATTTTTTTAAGTTGGTCCTATTAAATTAAGTATTTAACTCTATTAGAGGCAAAGCTCTCACTGTTTTTCCTCATTATTTCAAAACTTCTTTATAGTTTTAAACATTCTATGCTAAAACTGAGAAAACGTGTAATGAAATAAAATTAGTATGATTTCAATTCTTCTGCTTTATATTGTGTTGCTTCTTATACTTTATAAATATCACAAGTGAAATTTATCAAAAAATGGAAAAATTAAAAATGAGATAAAATATATTAAAAGAAAAACTTTAGACCAATTAGACATCAGAGTTTAATTGAGCAAGGATCTATTTTGGGAATCCAGGAGGCTTCAGAACTAGCAGAGTTTCAGAGACCTAGATAGTATTTATGACAGGCAGTATTTATGCACAGGAGCATGGAAGTGAAGTGCAAAGGAGTTTGATTGGTTACAGCTTGACTTTGCATTATTTAGACATGGTCTGATCAATTGGTAGCCTGAGATTAACTAAAGCTTGGCTACAGTGATTGGCTGAGATCAAATTATGTGTTATGAAACATACTCCTAAATGAGGCTTTTCAGTTGATTTAGTTAGAGTACATTTCATTTTGTAGACAGTCAGCGTTCTGATATACCCTCAGGGCAATTTAACTTAACAATTATTACCCAAATCTTAATCTTGGGCCCAGAAATATTAAAATAGGATGGGCCACCGAGCAATCTCTGAGTCTTGCAAATAAATCGGTAAATTTAAAGTCATCCTGTATTACCAGAAGAGCTACAGAAGTTAGAGTCCTCATCAAGGGTTGAAAACCTTCCCACATAATGAACAGATGTGTGGTTAATGTTCTCTCTGAGAAGAGTAAACTATTAACAATTGACAAGGAAGTGTGCAGCTCTTGGTAAAAGAACCCAGGTCTCCGATGTTAAATGGTTATTTTAAACTACGTCACAGGGAAAATGTATTTATTTTAAGATTTCCCTTAGATGAAACTTAAGGACAATTTTTACCATTGCTGATTTCACCTAAATTATGGAAAGATTAAATCAGAGACCTTAAACTCTGAAGGACATAGCTAAACTCTTTTTCCAGAACTCACTCAATAACCACAAGTCCTAGAATACTCCCAAGGGCAAGTTTCACATTTCTGGCCTCTTTTTAAAACTGAAATCATTTTGGAGGATATTCTGAAGAGTTTAGGAGAAGCATCCAAAATTTCAATTGCTTCTCTGAAACCTTGGATTCCTGCCTGCTAATAATCTCCATGCTCCTTGCTTAGAATTTACCCACAGAATCAGCTCACAGGAAACTGCCCATCACCCTCCACCCCCCAAGCAAGACTGTGCCAAAACACTCATCAGAAAGCTCAGCGACAAAAATAGATCCAACTGACGACTGCAGTGACTAAGAAACGGATGTACTGATTTAAGCTATCTTTTATTATTTTTCCCTTGTTTTGATGGCAGCGAGAAAAAGAAAGCTACGTAATAGCATCTGGTCAAACAGCTTGTACAGTCAGTCCAGCCCTATGTAATTTAAAATATTTTAGTTCTTATCCTTGAAAAGCATGATTTTTTCTCCAAACACCAGATATATACAATAGAGTCTCTAACTGTAGTCATACTGCTGGGCAGAGCATGTAGCAACAGCAGCAATAATAACAGAAAATTCTCTTTATACAGCTGAATGGCTGCACTAGAATTTTCAGTGTTCAGAAGTAATTAGAAAACAGCTGTGAAGGAAAATCAATTGTTCCTGGTACTCAATGGCTAATTTTCCACAATCAAAATAAAGAATGCAGGATGACATGTTTGTAATGAGCAAGTAATTGTTTCTCTTTTGTTTATTGTTTTAACATTTTTCCCCTTTATTTGTGGGAGCTGTCATTCGCTTGCTTCAGGACAACTTCTCCTAGTCTTTGCTTCCCCCATCCATATTTAAATACTAGCAACTGCCAAGGAAGCTGTGTTGTCCGGCTCAGTTTATTCCAGATTGCCTTATGATGGTGATCTGTGGACTAGCAAGGAAATGTTGTCCTTGCTTTTATGAATTCACAATAAAGCTACCATAAATGGAAGCATTATTAATCAGTAGCATTTATTCATGGGATTTATCTTAGATTCATTCTGCAAAGGTTTCATGTGTCAAAAGGATTCGCTTCCCAGAATACATTGACCTGCTGCTACAAGTGTGTCTGCATTTGAAAGCAACACAAAATTGAAACCACCACACAACCATTTTATTTTTATTTTTAATTCTTTTTCTATCATTAGCATAGGCAGAAGATATTGATGCAGCTGATGAATAGAAAAATAAACCTCTATGGTGCACATTTGGAATTTAGATGGATGGAAAATGAACTTAAATGGTAGAATAGGCCAAATGAGAATCAAATTGTTTTATCATGCAAAAGAGTCTGGTTGAGAAACACCAGAAGAAATAATATTCTGGTGCTGTTTTCAGCCACCAGAGAGAGATGGGGTGGGGGGGGAGAAAAGAGAGAGAGAGAGAGGAGGTGAGAAGTAGATTACTTAATCTTATTTAATTTCCTTTGAAAACTTCTATAATTCTGCAACATTCTTTGAAAGCTAATATAAAGGCATTTGAAAAGAAAGGAATGAATAGTAAATAAGCATTGAATCTCAGCGACTGTGTTATCTCGAAATCATTTGGTAGTCTTAGTTTACCTCAATTTCTTCATGAGAAAGATGATAACAAATAAGTGAATGTGAACTTTTCCTAATAATTACTACGTGAAGAACACTACTGAATTAATATTCCTTTTTTTTTTTTTTTTTTTTTGTGCTTACCGGGGGTCGACCTCAGGACTTCGCACGCCAGCAGGCGCCCATGCCGCTGAGCGATATCACTGGCCCTTTTTCATATGTCGGTTCCGGGAGTCAAACTCGGGCCCTCGCGCTTGCCAGGCAGGCGCTTACACCACTGAGCTATCACACCGGCCCCTGAATTAATATTCTTAAAGTTTAGCATTCTGGAAGCAAGGCACTTTTCAACCTCTCAAAAATGCATGATTAGGTACTAGTAGCCTTAAGTAATTAATAGTTTCATCATTTCCATTTATATGTGTGATTGAAAAACGTCTGACAGAATCATTGAATTTTTCTCATTCTTTTGTCTTTTGTGTGTCTGTTCCAAAAATATTTCTGGTATTTTAAATAAATCAATTTCCGGGTCCTAAAATAATTTGAAGTTGAAGTAGCAGAGTATGAGAAAGTAATTCTATACTTTCATGAGTACAATCATTGACTGCACTAAACATTGAACTAAATGTCCAGTGGAATTGTCTAATGTATTGTGAATAATGCACAGGGAATATTTTAACTGAAAAAAATTTTTTAAATGGTGTGTCATGCAGCTTTTGCTATAAAATTTCAGGATGCATTGTCCTCTGTGAAGATCTACTTTTGTTCTTCATCACTTCAGATAGAATATCAATAATTTAATACTCACATTTGCCCCTAAAGAATTTCATATGTGTACAACTATATTTTACTATTGGTGTATGTTTGCAACATATAATGATTACATTTGGCTTGAGGAATTGATACATTTACATATCACATCTTGATCATTTTTACTTCCCATTTCCATCTTCACAAAGTCTAAATCCCTGCTTCCTACCATCTCTGTTTTGTTTTGCTCTTTTAATTATTCATATTTTGAGTTTCCTATATAGGAGAATCTATTGTATTTATCCTTCTGTCTCTTATTTATTTTGCTTAGCATTATGGTCTCCATATCCATCCATTTTCCTAAAAATGACTCAAATTTATTCTTCTTTAAATCTGAGTAGAACTCCATGGTGTAAATATGCCACATTTTCTAAAATCCATTCTTCTGTTGATGAGTATGTAGGCTACTTCCAAACTTCACTTTTTGGGAATGTGGTACTAAAAACATGGATATGCATGTATCACTGTAATATGATGACTCACTCTTTTGAAAACATCCTCAGAAAAGAAGTAGAAATTTTTAATATTTTGAGGAATCTCCAGACTGATTTCCATAGTGGTTGTTGTAGGCTACAGTCCCATTAACAATGTAAAAGGGTTCCTTTTTCCCCACAACCTTGCCAGCAATTTTTGTTTTTGAAACCTTGATGATATGCTATTTTTTATGGGATAAGATAGAATCACAGTGTTGTTTTATTTGCATTTCTCTAGTGACCAATGATCCTGAACTTTTTTCCATTTACTTATTTGCCCTTTTTTGCTTTTTCTTTTGAGAAGCATCTATTCACTTCATATGCCTATTTTTGTTTGAGCCTTTTGTTTGGGGGGAGTCTAATTCTTTTTTTTTTTTTTTTTTTGTGGGTACTGGGGGTCGACCTCAGGACCTCGCGTGCCAGCAGGCGCCCGTGCCGCTGAGTGATATCACCGGCCCTTTTTTCATATGTGGGTTCCGGGAGTCTAACTTGGGCCCTCGTGCTTGCCGGGCAGGCGCTTATGCCTCTGAGCTATCTCACCAGCCCTGGGGGGAGTCTAATTCTTTGAGTTCCATTTTCCACATATTAGCCCTTTGCCTGAGGAGTAGCTGGCATTTTTTTCTCTGTTTTGTAGATTGTCTCTTCACTTTGTTGTTTGTTTCCTTTGCTGTGCAGAAGATTTTAAATTTGATATAAATCCATTTGTTGATTGCTGGTATTATTTATTGTGCAATTGTGGTTCTGTTCAAAAAGTCCTTGCCTATGCCTATGTCTTCAAGAGTTTTACCTTTATCTTCCAGTGGATTCAGTTTTTCTGTATTTATGTCACTTATTTGACCCATTTGGATTTGCTTTAGTAAAGGGTGGAAGATATGGGTCTAGGTTAATTCTACTGCATGCAGATAACCAGCTTGTCCAGCATCATTTCTTAAAGAGGCTATCTTTTCTCTAGCATTTATTTTTGGCTCCTTTGTAAAAAATTAGAAGGCTAAAGGTGCATGGAGTTGTTTCTGCATTCTCGATTCTATTTCATTGGGCAACGCATCTACTTTTGTGTCACTCTCATGCTGTTTTTATTACTGCAGCTTTGTAGTATAACTTGACAACAAGATTGTAATTCCTCTTGCTTTACTTTTTTTGTTCAAGATTGCTTTGGCATTTCTGGATCTTTTCTGGGTCCATATGAATTTTAGAATTTAATTTTTCAGTTCTGTGAAGAATGCTGTGTTTGAAATATGTATGTTTGTATTGTTTATATTGTTATATATATTAATATAATATATATTTTCAATTTGTCTATAAATATATGTATAGAGATCTTCAATCTCTTTTTTTCAGAATTCTACAGTTTTTTTAATAGAGGTCTTTTACTTCCTTAGTTAAGTTAATTTCTAGATATTTACTTTTTTTTAAGCTACCATTAATGGAATTATTTTCCTGATTTCTTTCTTAATTGTTTTTTTTTACCTACAGAATGTTTCCTATGCCATGTCCCAACTTTTTAAAGTGCCATAATCAAGGTCAAGAGATGTTTGATTTGGAATTTGTTTTGTTTTTGAGACTACAATATCATATGTATAATTTTAAACTATGTAATAAAGTCAACAGAAACTGAATAGTTAGATAAAGTAACAGAAGAAAGATGACAACAGGACTCTACGAAGAGGCAATTCATTTGAAGGTGATTTAATGGCATTTGTCTCCACTAACTAAAGTGAAGAAGACAGAAAACAATAAAAAAAATAGAGTTCTCCAAATGAGCAAGTTAAATTATCTGTACTTGCAACCACAAGCCCTTCACCATCAGTCTTAGCCATATAGATAAAAATGGCCTTTCCCTTGGCCATAAACACAAACATATGACTGATTTTATTTTAATTATACAGTCTTTCAGATATTTGAAAAATGTGGGACTATACACAAGGAATGAAAGCTGTTAGAGTTGATGTTAGGAAAAAAGGAAAGGCAGCAGCGGTACAAGCTCAACAGGACAGGTTCATTTCAGAGCAAACCTGAGAGGCACTGCTTTGGCACTAGAGATAAGATTGGCTACTTTTGTGAAGGATAGAAGGTCTTTTATAGAGTCATGGTTGTGGGTGGGGGTGTTTCACTGAAAAGGAGCTGTGGTTACCCATTAGGGACAAGGCGTTAGAATGCGCAGGGAGTTGTGGTTACTTCTCAGTCGCAGGGTTGAATAATGGGAGTCATGGATTGTAGCTATGGTCACTGGGCCTTATCAACCCATGATTATACATTTCTAGCAGGTACAAGCACAGCATAGTGTGTGTGCATAGGGGGGGGAGTTAATGTGATCTACATTCAGCTCAGAGTGGTGGCCGCCAGATTCTTTCATTCCAGACTCTAAGGTTACATAAGGAAATTGGGCAGCACATCTCTTCCCTAACTACTTCCTGCTTGTTAGGGGTGATGGTGGTTAGGGTTTTGTCACTATTGAAGAAGGGGAACCACACTGATGTGGTCTTTAGCAACTGGCTGTAAAGTGGCCCCAATCCTGTTGGTGAGAAACCTTTGAAAGAGATTGGTTAGGTATGGCAATTATAGACAGATGAGTAAAAGAAAAATAGGCTCTATAAAGGGAAGAACCCAAAATAGGATAGTGGACTTCCATGAGTATCATGAACTCTGCAGGGGGTCCCGAGACTTTCTTGTACTGCCTAGATCTTGGTGTCTATTTCCCACAAAGCTGCGGTTACGTTATCATGATTATCTGGGAGAAAGGTACAACATGTTGTATGAAGCATGCACATGTGCCTCCTTGAGCAGCTGTAAGGAGGTCTAAAGCCATTATCTTTTAGAAACCTACTTTTTCATTTATTTCATCCACTAATAAAGTTACAGCCTTTGATTGCCATTTAATGCATGGGCTACATGTTGGACTAAGGTCTCTACCTTCAAGTTTACCTTAGTAGCAGTTTACCAAATTTACCCTTGAAGGGTGACAGCCCGGGAGTAAAACCACCAGTGAGTACATTTTACAAGGTGCCACCAGTGGTAGACTGCATCCCAAGTTTGGTATTGTTCTAGGAGAGAAGGGAGAATACAGCCAGGAATATAAGGACGTCCCTATGTACACCATCCTCTCCACTTAGCAGGTAGATATGGCCAGCTGTATTGGCCACAGATCCATGCATGTCCAGATGGAACAATATCTATGGGAATTGTTTGGTGATATTTTCCCCATTCCACCACATATGAGGAATAGTAGCATATGTTATGTTAAGACACATGTGTTCAGTTATCCATCTTACCATGTGTTTAGGATCAGAATGTTGTTCAACACACCATATAATAGGGTCCTTTATGATAACATGTTGAGACACCACCCACCCCCAGCCACTGGAGACAGCATATCCTGTGAGTGGTTGCCCTGTTCTACTACACTGGAGCAAACTTTATATGGTCTGGTGGTATTCATCCCATTCAGGTCCTTGCATGTTTCTGTGAGACAAAGCTGTCCAATTTTCAGCTGTCGCTGGAGCAAGGTGCCAGGGGAGACCTCCCTCTGCACTTGTGGAAATTTCTATGCACACCAATCAGTGGGAGACATTGTGGACCTGTGTGTAAGTGTGGGCCCATGAAACCATATTATTTGTCATAATTGCCCACTCACAGAACTCCCAAGAATTAACCTGACCTTTGTCACTTGATGGCAGTGACCATTCATTCCCATTGTTAGTTCAGCTGGGGCAGCCATTAAATCTGAACTAAATTTGAGTTACTGAGTGCAAGAAAACAGAATGAGGGTGCAAAAGGAAAATAAATGTATTTGGGTGGGGATAAAGTCACAAAAGGATACCTGAAGTCAGAGATCAGAGGGAATCTCTAGAAGATCACACTGGGAGGAGTAAAGGGGTAGTTCGTATACCAGGATATCAAGAAATGCTTTAAAAGAAGTTAGAGAAAGGCATCACTCAGTCACTCGTTTCTAGTATTGGTGGCAAGGGTAAGATTCTGACTGGAAGGGGTCCTGTTGGGGAGCAGATCAGGGGAGGTTTAGCCAACTTTAGAACAGAGAAGTGAACCGAGTAAGGAAAGTCCTTGAATTTAACTGCTACTGGAGTTGTGAGGATTATTGGACAGGGTCTCTCCCATTTATAGCACAAGGGATCTTGTGACACCTTCATGTAGACCCAGGTGCCTGGCATAGAGGAGGGCTTAAACCTGTCAGGCAATGGGGCTAGTTGGGGAAGGTAAGACTCAGCATATGACCACAAACAGGGATGAAAGTAAAGGACCTAGAGATGAGGATTCTGGTCCACCAGGAAGTTTGAATCGAATGGTGAGGGGCCTTCCATATGTCAACTCAAAGGGGCTTCTGGTGGGTTTACTGGGGAGAGCTCTCATCTTGAGGAGGGCCGGAGTAGGAGGTGAATCCAAAGTTGTTGTGTTTGGATTGTGAATTCAGTAACTGTGTTTTTTAAGATCACATTTGTCCTTTCAACTTTTCCTGATGACTGGGGTTGATAATGAATATGAAAATGCTAGTGATTTTGTCAGGTGTTGAGAAATCTGAGAGGTAAATTCTGATCCAGAAGATTCTGTTCTTTCTCCTCTGTATAGTCTGGGGAAACTAATAAAGGGAAAAGATATTTAAGTAGGAGGAAACCTAAAGCTACTTCTTGAGCCAGCTAATGTGCTGTGTTGTTTCGTGCTGTGCATATTTTTTATATCTCTATTTTCTTCTGCAATATATGACTGCTACTTTTGTTGGGAGAAGGGCTGCCTGCAATAGGGCATTGATCAGCTTTCCACTTATTATGGGTGCTCTTTTGGTGTTAGAAGTCCTCTTTCTTACCAGACTTGTGCATTAGAGTGCAGAATATTTAGTTATATTTAGAATCAGTGTATATATTAATAGTCCTATCCTTTGCTAAGGCTAGCAGCCTGGTTAGTGCAATGAGCTCAGCCTGCTATGAGGGGGTGCTGTTTGAAAGTGGGGTGGCCTCCATTTCTTACCTGGGTGGAAAAGGTACATGCGTTGCCATGATAGTTCTCAACTATAGCATAAGTAGCCTGGTAAGGGGGTGTTTTAGAGGCACTGCCATCAATAAACCAGTCAGGAATGCCTGGGATGTGAGTAAAGGTCAGGCGGTGAAAAACTGTTAAGGAGAAATCTACTGATTCAGGAAAGGAGTAGTCCTCTGAAATCCTTTTAGGTCAGGCTTGGGTATGGGTGAGGCAGGGTTTAGAGGGGGGCTGTAGTGAAAGGAGACCAGAAGTCGTATTAAGGTAGAGTGTAGCATCTGAATTCTAGAGGGAGAAATGGAATGAAGAGCCCTGTGGGTTAGTAGATCCTATAATCCATAGTAGGACCAGACCTGGAAGGGCTGATGGAAATTTATTTTTTGAGCCTTAGGAATAAGGAGACCAGCAGCAGCCAGTACCTTGAGGTAAAGTGGCCAGCTCTGATAGATGGGGTCAAACTGTTCAAGAAATAGGCTATGAGGAGGCTGTGCCAAGAATCCCAATGCCTGAGACCTTGTAGCATGGATATAAAGATGAAAGGGCTTATTAGGATTGGGAAGGTGTAAAGTGGGGGCCTTAGTTACTACCCTTTTCATTTCCTGGAATATATGAGTTAATGAAGAATCAGGAATGAGGAGCTCATTGAGTTCACCTTTGGAGGCATCATAAAGTGGCCTGGCTCTGAGATCAGTTATGGATCCAGAGCCTAAAATAGCCATCTAATCCCAAGAAAGAGAGGAGTTCCTGTTGAGTCTTTGGGAAAAGTAGAGAGGAAATTGTGTTTTTTCTGTCTTTCAGGATTTCTCAGGTGGTGGGAGTGATATGGGGATATCTCTGGGGACATAAATTGGGCCTTATATTTAGAGACTCTGTAACCTGTCTGCCAGAAAAATAAGGAGAAGCACAATCTGAAATCTGCATATGTCCTTTGTGGGGCTACGGAGGAGAAGATCATCAACATACTATAGGAGGATGCTAGGGCTTTGGTCAAATTCAGAGAGGTCTCTTTGAAGTGCCTGTCCAAAGAAATGGGGCTGTCACAGAACCCCTGTGGCAGAACTGTCCTTGTCAATTGTTCTGTGAAGTTAGAATGGAAAACAGTCCAGGAGAATGCGAAGAAATTTTGAGCAGAGGGGTCCAGGGGGATTGTGAAGAAAACATCTGTAAGATCAAGGACCAAGAAGTGCGTTGTGTCATGGGGTATTTGGGATAGGAGAGTATAAGGGTTAGGGATCATAGGTTGGGTAGTAATTAAAGCAGCATTCATCTGGCAGCAGTCTTACACTAAGCAGAAGGAACCATCAGCCTTTTTGATTGGAAGAATAGAGGTATTATGATGAGAGATTTTTGGAATCAGTATTCCTTCCCTGAGAAAGTGACCAATAATGGGTTTGATTCCCCTCAGTCCTTCTGGAGTAAGGGGTTACCGGGGAACTGAATTGAGTAGGATGCTTCTGTGAAATTTTTATAGGGGTGTTGTGGGAAGCTATTTTGGTGGTACTAGTATCCCAAACCTGGGGGTTGAAAAGAGACCATTTTATGGAGATGGGGTAGGCGTCAGGCAGACTAACTGTTTCAGATTCATCCTCCTTGCAGAGAAGTCAGAAACTGGTAGGCTCGGAAGGTGGACATATATAGCATGGCCCCCAATTTATGCATAAGGTCCCTGCCCAGTAAGGGAGTAGGGCAGTGGGGAATAACTAAGAATTGATGTAGGAGTGTTATTCTTCCTACTGTGCAATATGTGGGAGGTGCCTGTAAGGTGTGCTCTTGGAGCCCCTTCATGTCAACCACAGGAATAGGAAAGTGAGCAAGTGGCCCTTGGAAATCAAAAAGAACAGAAAACTTTCCCCAGTATCTACAAGGAAAGAAATGGCCTTACCAGATACTCTCCTGAGCACGATGGGTTCCACAGACTCTCTTTGCCTCGGGGCAATGGATTCTAGGCACTGTCAATCCTCCATCCTTAAATCTAGCAGATGAGACAGGTCATTAGAAGTAGGCCAGGGCCTTTTGTGGAGGGTGTACCCAAGCTGGGAGGACATTCCTGCTGGTTCCAATGGACTTTCCAATGTCCCCCATTGGCCTTAGATGGGGTATGGCCTAGTTGGGAGATGAGGATTGATGCATGGTTTTGCCCAGTGCCCATCATTGCCACATCTATAACAGGTACCAGGAGGGGTAGAAAAGGCCGAGGTATAGAGGCCTCCTCTGCTAGAGGGGTGAATAGTGGAGGGGAGCATTTAGTACTTTAGTTTCTCTTTCTTTTTGTGTCTATTGCTCATCCTCTTGGTGGTTGTAAATGTGGAAGGCAGCATATCTGTGCTCATTTGTGGGGGTCTGAGATTCCTCTTCTAACTTTCAAAGCTTCTTTCTAATATCAGGAGCAGGCTGGGAAATGAACTGGAGACAGAGGAAGACCTGTATTTCCCTGGAGTCAGGATCCATATTAGTATATGTTGCCATGGTGTCTGTTAGTTGGGACATAAAAAGGGCTGAATTTTCATCAGGTCCCTGAGTAATCTCTCTTAACTTATCATGCTTTACTGCCTGCATGTACTCTTTTCCACATCAGCAAGGAGGCATCTAATCATGTGATCATGCCTCTTGAAACCCTGATCCCCCTCCTGGTAAATCCTGGCAGGGTTAGGGGGGCTGTTTTTTGGAACTGTCTGACCTGCCCCTGCATGTATTGGGTTGTTTGGATTGAGCTGGTGGAGTTCATCTCATAAATTTCAGATGCCCACCAAATGCATTCTCTCTCATCAGGTGTGAGGGTTGGGAAAACAACTGGATATATATCTTGCCAAGTGAAGCTTAAGTCCAAGTTACATGGAGGAACTCCTTCCTATACTCATCAGGGTTTTCAAAGAAGGATCCCAGTCTCTGTTCCATCTGTGCCAAGTCATTCATAGAAAAGGGACATGGACACAGACCGTTCCCTAAACCCCTGCCACCTGTCGTAGTGGAAGGATTGCAGGAGGGCCAGTGTCCACATAGGAGTGGGTAATCGGCAGGGAGGGTGAGGGAGAGGGGGCGGAAGGTTGAGTTACTCCCTAGGTTGCACCTGCAGCAGGAGATGGCGTTGGCTCAAGAGGAGCAAGGGGAAGAAGACTGTACAGTGGTGGCTAATCTGCTGTTTCAGGATCAGAATCTAAGGAATTAAGAGTAGGTTTTTCCTCCAGCAGGAGTACCTGTTGGGCAGAGCAAGTTTGGCAGAGAGAGGAATGGGAGCTGAGTGTGAAGAAAGTGTGGGCATAATGGACCTTCTGCCACTTGCCATTTCTCTGTAAGCAGTTGTGGAGGTCACAATGAACTTGGAAATAAAATGTGTCAAACTCAGGCCATTGGCTGCCATTGTCTAGCTTGTACCTGGTCCAAGCAATGAGAGATATATTTAAAATATGAGATGTTTAGGTGGAATATCTCCTTTCAAGCTGAAGGGTGAAAGATATTTGCAGGAGGCAACCCAATGGGGTATTTGCTGGAATTTTAGAAAATTGGGAGCCCATTGTAACTGATAAGAGAGTGCCAGGGAGTCCACAGTCTTGTGTGGGGGCATCCCCAAAACAGGACCAGGGACCTGGAGATTCTTTTGTAGATGTGCCCTGGCCATGTCAGAGAATGTTTTTCTGAGAAATTGGGCAGAAGTCCCTGTTCCAACACCTGTAGAAGTCTACTGCAGAGCCTGGCCCTGCTGGACCCCCACCCCCAGGGGTCTGGGATGGACCTACACTTCCTGGGCACACCTGGGGGAAGGTAGGGGCTGATGTTACCAGTCCTGGGCTGCATAATGAAGTGTCCTGTATTGAGTTGAGGGTTAGCGGGAAATGGCAAATGACCTCCTGGAGTCCCTAAGGAAGAGGGGAAAAGGAGAGAGAGGGAGATATGGGGGGCAGATAGATCACAAAAGAAAGTGGTGGGGGATATTGGAGTAGTCCCCTCAGCCTCTGTCCCACATTGGACTCCAAATGTTAGGGAAAAATGAAAAGAAGCAGAAGTATGAGCTCAACAGGACAGGTTTATTTCATAGCAAATCTGAGACGGACCACTCTGGCACTAGAGACCAGACCGGCTAATTTTGTATACGCTATGGGGTCATTTGAGTCATTTCATGACAATTTTCAATGGAGCTAACTATGAAGCTCCTGTTGCCAAGATGGCAAGGTCTTCCCCTTTCCTTGATCTTCTCAGGGATGGATTTTCAAATCATTCTTTGATTTTAGTATAAACCCAAGAAATTTTACAAAAACCAAACTTCTATCACCCAAACTTCTTCCTTATTTATTATTTATTCAGGATTGGTTTCTGGTATTCAGCAATCAAGTAAGTTAAAAAAATAAATAATCTAACATAATATAGCAGTTAGTACCTGAAATTGGCTTGCAGGCAAGTGACCTTGAATAGAAACACAGTTTTGGAAATTTAGCAGTCCAATATAGGACAATAAAAAAAAATAAATAAAACAGCTGGATGGCAATGTAATAGCCATGTCTGACAATGGTAAAATATCCAGCTGAATCTTAATTTATAATCCCCTGAGACTATATTCCCATTAACAAAAACCTCTGTGGAATAGTTAGTTACTTCCCTACACCAGCTTTTATAAGATGTAAGCAACAGGAGAACCATGAAGAGTAACAGTTCCTTTGAATACATTACAATATTTAACATAAAGAACAACAATTGCCAGATTTGAACTTCTTATATCAAATAATCAGATAAAACTTAAATTGTTTTCTAAATAAGGTAAAAAATATACTGAGTTCTTGCAATAGGAGTAACAGAGATACATTTTAAATGCAGAGACAATATTTTGCTGAAATATAATCAGGCATGTTATGAGAAAGTTAGAATATTGATTAAAATACACTAAAGAGCCAACTACATTGGGGTTATCTTGGCAAATGCAGAGAATTTGGACAGGTTTCTCTCTTCCTATATTTTCCAGATAAGGTTTTTAATTAATCTTTCTTGCCAATAGAAGATATGATTCTATGGTGCAACCTGATAAAAACTTTCTGAAATCCTTTATTCAGGGCATTATGTCTCAATGGTGCTTTCCTTTCTGTGTTTGCAAAATAAAATTTCAACTAGATCATAATAAATAAGGCACTTAACCAAAGTGTGAAATGCATTACATAAATAAGTAATTACAGGAATTTGGTAGTGAATGTCAACAAAATCCTTGTGGTATTTTACCCAGTGAGGGTAAATACGATTTTCAAATAGATTGTTTTCTTTTTCCCCTATGTATCTACTAAGCAAATAAATATCTATTTGCTTGGGGAAATATGTGGGTAAAACATTATAACAAAGATTAACATAGACTATGTTACATACTAGTATTTAAAAATTTACAACTGTCTGTGTAATGTAAAGAAAGAAAGTTAATGAATGACCATGGGAAATAAGGTTGCTAAATTAATTCAGTCTTCTACATAAACTCTTTGGTCTATATCCAATTTCTGCATCGAAACCCATATGCTTTCCCTTTTCTTCCATTACATAAGTTGAAATGACTCCAATGCTACCTAAAGTCAAGCCTCTGTAGTCTGAATTCCTTCTCATCTAATTAAAGATGTTGTTTCTGAAATTATCCTTCCTCATTCTTTCATCACTGAGTCTTCTTTTCTACTGGGTAATTTCTATCATTACAAAAAAACAAAAACTAAAAATAAAGTTTACTATGTATTTCCTTCCTTCCAAATAGTACCCTGATTCTTTACTTGTGTGTGGCAAAATGATCAGAAAATAATGTTACTCACTTGCTTTACTTCCTCTCCTCTCAAGGCTTCTCCAATTTAGATTTTATTCCCTCTTCTCAGCCTGAACAACTCTTCTTAGGATCACCAACAATTGCCAAATCTGAAACTCAGCCTTCAGTCCTCATTCTAATAATTTAAAAGATATACTTGAAGCTTATGATTTGTTATCTCTTGAACTATTTCCTTCCTAGAACTCAGACAAACACTCTGCTTTGGTTCACTATTTCTTCTAAGCCTCCTTGCACAATTTTTCCTTATCCTATTGAGTGTACATTTAGGAAATGCTACAAGCCTGATACTTGGCCATCCTTTCGCTATTGGAGGTCTGAAGTAGTTTTGGAAGTCCTCTTTTGTGAGTGTCTTTAGGTGACTCATTGTACCTGACTCAATGTCCCGAATTGATTCAAAACTTTTAGCTTTCATGGTCATTTCAACTCAGGGGAAAAACTAGATGGCACCAGTTGCCAGATCCTCTGAATAAGGTAGATAAGGAGACACTGTAAATTTTTCTGAGCCTGCTTTTTCTTTGGATGGCATATAGCAGCAGGATTCACTGTATTTTGATCAGAGAATAATATTTTCTAATTTCAATGTAGATATTGGTCAATCTTCCACAAAATTGATTGTAGGATTTAATTATAATAAATCACTATAAACTTAACCATTTAAAATTTTTCTTTTCTTTTTTGTTCTATTGTTGGTGTATCAATAATTTACATAAATTGGCCTTATATTTGGCCACAAAATTAATTCATTTATTTAATCCAATAATTTTAAAATCTTAGAAATTTGTATATTTGCCATGAATTTTGTGAAAAATTAGTTGTATTTCTTCCCATCTAACTCATATACATTTCTCTTATTAATTTAACTGCATTATTGTACTGACAAGGACTTTCCTGATAATGTTACCTGGCAAGGGTGGTGGAGGCATCTTGTTGCTTTTCTAAACACAAAGATAATTATACCTTATTGTTATTAAAATTGTCACGACTAATATAATGTTTTAAATAGGTTTTCTGTAGTTATGTTTTAATGGAAGCTTTTTAAAGAAATCCTATAATACCATGATTACTAATTTTTAAAATTAACTCTTGGTAAATTTTAAGAAAACAATAATTTTTAGGCTTGTGGTAAATGGACATGAGTTTTAAAGTTTAATTTTTGAAAAAAAAAGAATTATGCTGATTGAATTTAAATTTTTATGTGTCTTGAATTATTGGAATAAAATCTATTATTTTTATAGGTACTGGATTTGATCTAACAATATTTGTTTAATATTCTGCATTTATAGGAAGACTAGTATGTGATTTCCACTTTTAATAATGCTATAGTGATATTTCAGCAACAAATGCATTCAATTTCAAACAACTGGTGAAATCATTTCTTGTTTTCTAATCTTTGACATTTATTTGAGGCTGCTGTTATTTTTTATTAAAAAGTGGAAACATTCTCCAGTAAGACAATGTGGTTTTTGAATTATATTCTGAGAAGTTGAAAGATTATATTTTTAAAGGTAATCTTTAGATGATTTCACTTTTGACATTCTACATCTTTCTGTCAATTATTGAAAATTGTATTTTTATGTGTTTTGTGAATTACTGACAGTTGTTTTTTTTTGGAATCTTGTCATCCCAACTAAATTTCATAGTTTTACATAACTATGTTCTAACATAATCACTTTTAATATGTTAGATATCTAATGATATATTTTTATGTCAGTTACTTGTGGTTTAGGTTTCATTCATTTCTCTTCATCTGCCTTACTATAAGTCTACAATTTAAAAACTCTTAAATATTAAATACTAAACCATAAATATTATGGTGTCTAGTTTGGTCAATGTGTTTCATTACTGATTGAAAAATATGAATGTGTAGTTTTCCAATATGACTAGGTTACTCCAATTAACCATTTAGAAGCTATGTTCTTTGGTACCTTTAATCTTCCTGGTGGATTAGCCATTGCTATTATGAATTGTTCTCCTATGTCATTTATTCAGTTAAGGTTAAGGCACTTAATATTAAGATATCCTTGCCTATTGTAATATTTTCACTATCATATACATTCAGCCTTTCTAAAATAAAGTGGAAAACCTGCAGAGTTCAGGGCTCAGTCTTGTTAGTCTTTGCCTCTTCCTTCCTGAGATCTTATCTCTATGACCTGAATTTGTTGTCAGCTCTCACCACCAATTTTGCTTATTTAGTCATGTAGAGTATCCAGTAACTTTTCTGGCTCTAGGTCTTTGGCATTGGCCCTCTGCATCAGATTTGCTCCAAATCAGCAACTCCTATTAGAGAAGAAGCACATATAAATTGGCAGCTTATTCTCTGTAAATCCTTTATCACTGGAATCTTGACTTCTCTCTTTCTGTGAAGACCCTCAGTTCTATTATATATTCAATTTCTTTTTCATGTTGCCCTGTTTTGTTGTTGTTGTTGTTCTTGCTGTGAACATTGTTCTGGTACCAGCTATTCCATTATGGATAGAAATTGTGTTGTAGTAGTCATTTAAATATAAGTCATATCATATAATTTCTCTGCTTAAAACCAATATCATACTCAAATTAAAACTAAAGTCATTATTAAAGCACAGATTATAAAAGATCCTGACTGTTCAGACCCAGTAATCTACCCCTACTTCACTGTTTATTGTAATTCAATTCTTTTCTCATTTTTTTTACTCTTTCTTGATATTCCAAGATTACCACATACTATTTATCTGCACTTCCTGGAATGTTTTTCACCCAAAATATTTGCCTGACTCATTCCTTTTGCATGTTTATCTCTCTGTTCTAATGCTATTTTATACAAGGCCTGCATTATCAGCTCATATTCTTCTAATGCAGTTTTATGTTTCTCAATAGCCTTTATCTCCACCTGTCAAAACAGATATCTATTTGTATTTTTCAGCATTTGTCTCCCTCTGTCCAGTACATTACATATTCCATGGAAATAAAAATCTTGTTTATTTTGGACATTGATCAATATCAACCACTTGCAAAATTTCGTGGTAGTATATACACTGTACTTAATAAATATTTGTGTATTATGTCAGCCGATACTTTCTTGTATTGCTTTGTTTTACTCAGAAGGTTTTCTTTTCTGCCAAGCCAAACCATAGATAAAAGTTGATCAGAGAATCTTGAAATCTTTTTTAAAGTAAGAAGGAAATAAAACAAACTATTAAAAAACCACAAGGAAAAAAATTACAAGCCACAAACAAAGAAGCAAACAAACATAATTTACTGTATGTTCCGTAAGAATTCTGGTGTAGAGACTGCAGTTAAAGTGTATATTTATGAACAAAATATTGTGGGATTGTGTAGTAAACACCACCTATCACAGTAGATAATATTTGAACTTTGGAAAAACAAAGACATTTAAAAGTAAGACAAGTTTCAAAGCATAAAGCAATACTGTCTAGAAAATAAACACTTTTGTGTACAGTCATAAAGAAAATAGACAACAGAATTGTATGATTTATTGTGTATTAACAGTAATATGTAAAGAAATAAACATTATTACAGCATATTCGAATTTGAATCAATTTTTTCGAACAGAAAGTTCTGAACAAATGAGAAATAAATAGGAGTTACAGATGAAGATGGAGTGAATAGAAAACTTTTTCTTATCAAGTCCCTTTAAGAAAAGGAGTAATGAAATAATTTTGCTGTGCAGGGATAGAGGAAAACTCCCTGGAGTGTTTTTATTTGTAATTGATATCTAATATAAGTTGAATGTGTGTAATGGGTTGAATGTTGTCCTTTTAAAGTTTATGTTGAAGTCCCAACCACCAGTAAGGAGGAATTTGATTATACTTGGAAATAATGTTTTTGAACAAGTAGTTAAGGTCAAAATAGATTATTAGGACAGGCCCTAATCAAACATGAATTGTGTCCTTTTTAAAAAGAAAAGATTAGGACTCAAGACATAATAAGTGTGAAGCCACAAAGAGAAAATGGCTAACCACAAGTCAAAAAAAAGACCTTCAGAAGAATGCCTTCTGACATCTTGACCTTGAACTTCTGCCTTTTAGAAATAAATTTGTGCTGTTTAATCCATCCAGCCAGTGGTATTTTGTTATGGAAGTCTTCAAAAATTAATGCAGCATGTTTTTAAACTGAAGGGACAGTATGGGAGAAGAAAGATGAATGAAGCAAGGGGGGGATTTTTGAAGCAAGGATAAAAAATGTAGTAGAGTTGTAATAGTTAGAAACTGGAGAACTTTTTATTACATCTTATTATAATGGCTTTTTCATAAGGGGAGTTTATAGCTGTATCAGTATATTTACTATGTTTGAGTTCTATATCTTGACCTTGAATGTCTAAAGGTCATTTCCAATGCTCCATAATTAACATAGTCCCCAGGTAGTTTAGACTCTGGATCCTTTAAATGGATGAACCCACACAGACATTTCTTTTGTCTGGGAGGACATACCATTTACTTTTACATATATCTATACCATTATCATGATATAGATAGATTTGAGTGGCAGTTATGACCAATAATAGTGATTTGCCACTTTAACAGCTACATATATTTATAAAAGAAAGTATTTTTAAGAAAATAATAGAAATGAGAAGTATTAAGAGCACCAGAGGACAAAAAATAAAAGCAATTTATGAACAACAACAAACACATACCTATGGACTCAAGGGAATTTAGAAGAGAGCCAAAATAAACAGCCAAAAAGAGAAAATGATATAAAAAGTTTAGTAAGAATTTCTTACAGCTTTCTCTTTTGTTAGAAGAGGGTTGAAGAAAAGTCCAAGGATCTGGATAATTGGATCAGTATGGACCACTACATTGGCCTTGTACGGGCCACTGTATTGGACCAGGATGGTATGAACCAGAAATTTCATTCTCAACAAAGTGTTAAACTTCAGTTGGATCAATTAATACGTGAGAGCTACATAGTTGCTCACACACGTGCAGGTTATGTATCTCTCTATTTTTAAAACTTATGATATTCCTTTTTGTCATACAGATTATTCAGGGTTAGTTACCATTTGAGAGTTTCAAAAATCACTATCGTATTTAAAATACTAAATGCAAAACTAAGATATTTCTTTCTTTATTTACTTTCCACATTGCTGATTTATGTTTCCCACTTTATTAACTAGACAGATGTGCCACTGGATTCTGAATAATTACTTTTGGAGAAAAAATAGCCTCATTGTTTATAGAAATGTTTGAAAGATGTTTTCCATGTTTTTAATTAATAGCCATCTGCATCAGTCAGAGATTTCAAGCTCAAAGTTCTCTAGCTTCTTTTCTTCTATTTTCCTTCTTTCTTATGGAGGGTTGACCTCTCTGTCTTGCAGGTGAGGATATTTAGATTTCAGAATGCACAGAGGGTATTGTAATTCTCTGCAGGCAGTGAATCTCCAGCCATTGATCTGTGTGTCATTTCACCAGGCTCCCCGGGCAGGGCAATGTTACAGTCTGGCAGCAGATCATGAAGACCTAAAACAACCTCCTATTCTGATTGATAAAAGAAAATAAATCCTTTAAATTTGTTTGTGTTCAAGGTAGCCTGCAGTTGAACACACATATTACTTTTTGAAAGCCAACAAAAATATTTAGTTGATTCCAGAAGGAGTTGGAATCATTGCTTCACATATAAGATATTGAATTAAAGGGGGAGGGCAGCATCTGAGTGTAAACATTGAAAAATGGTGTGAAATGGAGAAAGCAGGAGCAGGGGTGCATAAAAAAAGACACTTGAGAAATTTTTCAAGCATGATTCTTTGTCTTCCTGAACTCTGATTTAAAGGTTGCTTAGCAACAGTGGCAGTAACAGCTGGGACACTCTTGATCTTGTTGTGTAAACTATTAAAAATAGGTGATGGAAAGTGGCATCAGGAAACAATGACTATACTGAAGCAGGTGTCTGTAATGCCGCTTTGTGGTCTAATGTTAGAGGTGTAAATTACAAAAAGACAATAAAGTGAAATAACTAAGATTTTCATTCTCCTAATATTTGACTATGAAAAAAGGTGTTTCTCCTTCCTTTTAGTATTTTTCCTGACATTTCTTAAGTATGTTTAATACAATAAGTTATTCTTAATTTTAACTGATTACTTGATGTTTAGATTTTAAAAATAGTTTCATTTCTTTCAAATAATCATAATCTCCTGGAATTTAGCTTCATCACATAAAACATGAATCAGTAAAAAATACTATAAAGATGTCATTGTACCCGCATCTTTTTAAGGTTTCTGATTTATCAATATTGATTATCAAAGAGTATTCATCTTGTTTTATTTATTTTGGATTGAAATACAATTTAATCTAATTTTAGACTAATGGAAATCGTTGTTGAAGATTTCCTTGGATTTGGCTTTACCATTAAATATTTTTAATGATAATAGTACAAAAATATACAGCTACTCCCTATTTTTCACAGACTTTCTTCTGTTTATAAAGACCACAGTAAAGAATGACTGAGTTCTTACTTAATTTTGTAGATTACCCAGACTTGATAATCTGGAAAGGCCATTGTAAACCTCAGTATTGGTTGTGGAGAAGGGGACTCTTTTCCAACAATGCCACCTAAATCAAAATTTTCCTGCCCTGCAAGTGAATTTGTTTCTCCAGTCATTCATTTAAATGCAATTTAAAGGAAATATAAATGTTGAGATTTTGTATTTAGAATATTTAAATAAAATATGGAAAAATGAAAAGGCCTGTAAGATCAATTCTACTGTTATTTCACATGTGAGGAACTGAACTCCAAAACAGCATTAACTTTAATTAAAAGCAGAAAGTATAATTTGTAAGGTATAAAATGAATCAGCAATAAAGCCGAAGTTTGAACCCTTGCTCGGCCTTCTATTACACAGCCCATTCCACTGAATACTAAAGTTCAATTTAGTCTATTTTACCAAAGATTTTGAAAGAAAATTTATTATTCAACAATATTTAAAGAAAAAGAAGTCGTATGGGGACTTCTGCTAATTTTAATTTTGATGACTCATACATTAAATCATTGTCTTCATAAAGCTCATGGGAGCAGATATTAGACATAAATAAAAATAGTATGAAAATCCAAAACTAACCTATTGGCATAAAATTGAAAAAATAAGTTAGCAAAGTTGGTAAGCTTGCTTGTATGCTGAACCAAGTTTGAAAGCAGGCAGATATGGCTGAAAGTTTAGATTCTGCAGAACAATGTGAAATTAATTCTACTTTGGAAGGTACTTAGAGTCAGGTTCAGTGATGGAATCGAAGAATTCCATGGGGCTTTTTTACAAGAAAGGAGACAGAAATCATTGTCTATGATTTTTGGCTCACTTTATCCACACAGAAAATCACTAAAAAAAACTAGCAAAAGCAATAATTTGGTAAAGTTACTAGATGAACTACAAATACATGAAATTCGATATTTTCTGCAAAACACAATTTCAAATTTAGTAATTGAAAGAGAAAAATCATTTATTTTCACAATGTAAAACACAAGAAATATGAAAATGAATATAAACACATTTTCAAATTCAATATTGAGAAACTGATTAAAAATCACTAAACAGGGCCGGTGAGATAGCTCAGCAGCATAAGCGCCTGCCTGGTAAGCGTGATGTCCTGAGTTTGACTCCAAGAACCCATATGAAGGAAAAAAAAAGGGCCGGTGATATCACTCAGCAGCACAAGTGCTTGCTGGTAAGCACGAGATCCTGAGGTCGACTCCCGGTACCCACATAAAAAAAAAATCACTAAACACCATTACAGAAGTCACAAATAAATGGAGGTAAAATATGATATTATACAAAATAAAACTCACTATTATAAAAAAGGTGATTCTCCTCCAAACCTGGCTGTATAGCACTATTAAGTAGAATTCTAGTTAACCCATTTTTAGGATTTTTCATGGAAGTTGAGAAGCTGACTACAAACTCAAGTGAATGATCGCTGTCAAGATAATTTTGCAAAAGGACACGGTATGTGTAAGGCCCTACAGTATATAGAACTGAGGGAAATCTTGTGTGGCTCTTTTTTTGTAAATAGTGCTCTATCAGGTCATTTATCCAAATGCAATAAAATAACAAATACGAAAAGAATTCATTGAATAATTATATTTTAAAATTGTTGATTGAAGTGATTAGGAGAGCAAAACTTAACTACTGAGATGAAAAACTTTTGGCAGAAGCTAAAATAGTTGTGTTTTACTACTGTTTATTTATATAACATTAAAAGCAACATTTTCAATAACCTCTTTTTCTAGGTTTACTTTCTGACTTCTCATTTTTTCGAATAAAAAATGAACACAATAACATTAGAACATTCCCCTCTGAATTGTTTTCAGAAATTTTGGGGTATTAGCCTATCTTACCTATGCAGATGTTTCAAAGGAGACATTTTTAACCTGTATTACTGTCTTCAAACACAACCGTCTTATTTTTATAATTTTGAAAGGCATTAGCAATTGCTGCTTTTGTAGTTCTCACATGGGCTAATCCTTATTGCTTATGTCACTTAAGGACATCAGACTCAAGTTCTTTCTGATTAAGTCTCCGTGAATCTATTACTCATTTATTATCTTTGAAAGCGTTAATGGGAGTTTTATCAATGAACTAATTAAGCTAAATCTCTTTTTTATCAGGTTTTATATTTTATTAGTACATGTTTGCAGTACATAATGATTATATTCCTCGTATGGAGTTGGTACACGTACATGACACGTCTCAATTTTCTCTTTTTTGAAAGAATAATATCCATGGGACCATGTTTCATTGTGCAAAACATGTAATAATGCTTCATGTATTTTAATACATTAAAATACATTGAGTTATTAATGGTAATAATACTCAAATAGCAAATAAAGGAAAAAAATTATATCTTTCCATATTGCAATGCATTTAAGAAATTTCAGTGGCTTCTGCATTTGTACATATAACTGAGTTGAACTTATTTTAGGTCCTAAATATTGTGAAATTCTCCAATTTAATGCTTGAGTGAAAATTCAAAAATTTCTTAAAAGTATTTTACTTGTTTTGAAAATAAAGTGACTTTATTCAGTGTTATATTTTCCTCTTGAGAAGCACTGGTTGATAACTGATTTGGGAGCCAGACTGGCTTGCTTCAAGTCCTGGACCAATATTCTTCAATTTCCTCATTGATAACAGGGGAAATTACAGTACTCTTTCACATGGTTCTCACAGGAGTTACACGAGTGTATGGGAGCCTCACAGAGGAGCGTCTGAAACCAGCCAGCACTGGATGAGGCGTCTCTGAGGCGCCGGCTTGACGGGTCTCATCCAAGCTCTGGGTGTTACCTGCAGAAGCCCTTGAGAATATTTTGGATAAACGTATGAAGTCTTAGGAAACAAACTGAGAATTTCACTGTGGTTATAACTCTAAATACTCATGTTTATGGAAATGGGAGCTAATGTAGATATAAAATATATAAATTGAGTCGTCATGCCAGATAATTAATTTTAAAATTAGATTTTTACCCTTTTAATTTGCCTAAAATCCAGTTGCTAATTTATATATATAAATATATATAAATATATATTATATAATAATATATATTATATATAATATATATAATAATATACATATATACTATATATATTATATATATAAATATATTAGTATATATATATAATATATAAATATAAATATATATATATATTTTTTTTTTTTGGTGGGTACCGGGGGTCGACCTCAGGACCTCGCATGCCAGCAGGCACCTGTACCACTGAGCCATCTCACCGGCCCCCTAATTTATATTAATTTTTTCTTATTAAAGAATTTTTAACTGCATTTCAGCAGGAAACATACATTTACATATGTGTCTTGCATGAGTTCCACTCCTGGCTCCATCATGTACCAACTCAGTATCCAGTTTTAGCTTTTAATCTCTGAGTCTCAGTTCTTCACAGATAAAATATGGATAATAAGAGTTTATAGCTCATGCAGCTGTTTGGAGAATTGCATGAGAGTTCATGCTAAGAACTAGATAAGTTTTCTCATATATCATGAATATTGCATGCAAAGGTAAGAGTTAATAATTTCTTTCATTGGGAACTCATTCTTGATCCTTCTGCACAGCTAAATTGACTACGATAATCTCTTAAATAATAATCACTCTTCCTCTTTGGTAGCCCTAGCACTATAGTTTCAAATTTAGAGAATCTGTTAAGTTTTAGGTTCTTGTAATGCTGTAATCTGCATGCCAGCATTACTGTTCTTTTTTTCTTATCATCACTTACCTGGCATAATACTAAATACATAGTAGAAGCCCAGTATACAAGTGTTGAATGAATGAATGAACGAATGAATGAGCGAACACATTTACATATTCAGCAGCATCCTGTAATTGTTCCATCTTTCCTATTCCATCTTACTAAAGATGAAGTTGTGGCATAGAAAGTGTCAACTATTCTCTTTCCTCTTTCTGGTCTCATGTTATTTTCATTCTTCTGATGCTTTTGCTTTCAAATTCATTTAATATTTAAAGTGTGAGCAATGTAATGTTTTCATTTGGATCACAATTACAAATCTGTACAAGTAATTCCTGTTCTCTAGAATCCAGGTGTAAGCGAACTTTTACGAATGTGTCAATGAAAGTATAAAAACTGTTCTTGCTTCCTTCGTTACAGCAATGAATTTTGGCAATACTGAATATATTCCTCCAATATATTTTTTAAGAAGTTAACGAAGGGTATTCTCAGGTGAGTATAAACTTAATTATAGATGAAAGCTTAGACAAGTAAATATACAGTTCCTTTATGCTCAAATCAAATTCTTTAGGTCAAGTAATACTTCAATCAGTTCTTAACAGACTTTTCAAAAATAATTCTGTGTTCCTCAGTAGGTACAAATCCTTATGGGCAAGCTCTAATTTGAAAATCTAAAAATAAAATAAACAGTGTAGCTTATCATTAGGCAGGTGTTAATTGCCTTTTCTAATTGAACAACAGTAAATACACATTTTATTTTAACTGAAGAAATGCATACTCTATATTTAAAATTAATTGCCCATTAACTGTTAATATAGTCTTAAGCAGAATTGAATTTTTTAAAAATGTAAAATTTTCCTTAACATCTTTTGTAATTTCACATTTAAAACTTTTACAGGAATACATACACACACACACAAATTTGCTGTTGCATATACATGCATATATCTGAAATACAGCTTTTGTAAAATTTTAGTAAGTTTTGGAATGAGAAAGAAGAAAGTATTTTTTCTCCAAAACTCTCTACAGACATTGCTGGTTCTTAATACAAATAGAAATATATTTTGAATCCAGCCATTGTAAAAAAATAAAATAATTACAGAAGTTCTCAATTAAAATAAATCATCTATAAACCAGTTAGGTGATTATTAGTTGTTCTCAGGATCCAGAATTCTGCAATAGAGGCTCAAAAGCCCTACCCTGATGAACTGACTACAAAGAGACTATGGCATTAGGGGGATTTTACTTGGTGTAACTTAAAAACATCATCAACTGTTTTTTACAAAAGCATTTTCCAAGCTTCATGGTTTTACTCAAAGTTCTTTCCAACTCTCAGGGAACATGCAAGTCCCTCTTTAAATAACAATAAGTTAACTATTCACTTTATGTCACTAATACAACATGATCCAAAACAAAACAAAACAAAACATAGGACCATTAAAAATCTAAGACATTTGTAGACTAATTTTTCTTAATCCAAATGTGAAAAGCAGAAATAAAAAATTAGAAAACTATGATATTATTCACGTGTAATCTAAAAATGTTGATACCATGGAAGTTAAAAGTAGAGTGGAAGTGCCCAGAAGCTAGGGAAGGGAGGAGGCAATCAATGACCACTAAGGTGGAGTTAAGATAGTAGCGAGAAGTTCTGCTGCAATATTGCACAGTGAGTTGACTATGAATAACAAAAATGTGCTGCATGTACTTTTAAAAAAACTAGAAGAAAGGATTTTGAAGTTTCTTACCAGAAAGAAATGGTAAATTTTGAGGAGATATATGTTTAATATTATAAAATTTGTAAGTCTACTGTAATATTACATGACTTATTCATATGTAAAAGTTTACTTTTATGTATTAGTTGCATATATATACTTTAACAATTGAAAACTAAATTTAATTGCTTATTAAAAGAATTGTGAATATCTTTCAGGCTTTGAGAGTAAAAATAATTTTCATGTCTGAGTATTTCCATGATAGCATTTGTGGCAGTATTTTAATTTCTTTGCTTATTCTTAATATCATATGTAATGTAATGGATTTCTCAAAACTTATTATTCAAATATCTGAAAAACTATGATATTATTAGAAAAGATGTGTGTGTGTATGTGTGTGTTTGTGGTGTTTAAAGAAGCAAACCACATTGGCCAGAACAATAACAAAAGCTGGAGCAACAATGGTTATGATAAAACTGTCAATATCAATGACATAAAATTATCTAGCTGAGTAGAAGTATTATACTATAATAGCATTATTCTTTTAAAACTGACAGTGTACATTATTGAAACTAACATTTCAGTGAGTTCTAAATGTATGAAGCAATAAACTATAAATTAATAAAATCATTTAAAAGAGAAAATAGGATCACATTAATTCAACAGAAATTAAAATTACTGATAGATATTTGAAAATTCTTCAGAATATTATTTTTTCTCTAATTTCACAGCCTCATTAGAAAGAATACTGAGAATGCCTGCATATCTTTACTGTCCCCAGCTATTTCTTTTGGTCTCTAAGCTGGCACTGTGAGACTGCATAAAATGATTCAGAGACACAAGGATCCTATGAACATCACCCTAATCAATACCTGATTTGGAGACATTCCACTGAATTCAATAAGCTCCTGAATTTTAAAATATTTCCTAAAAGATTAAGAAAAAATATTTTCTTTCATATCAAAAGCACACCTAAAAAACTCACTCATAAGCACACATAACTATGAAAACAACACGGGCCATACTGAGAGCTATGAGTTGTCATGGTGTGTCTTCCACAGAAATATTCACCCTCTTAAATAATGTTGTAATCAGGGTTTGCAAGGGAATAGATTTACTACAGGACACATAAATTTCTAGGAGTATCTTATAATATTTACCCAAAAAGTCAAACACAAGAAGAGCTCAAGAGATCTGTCCTCAAGCTAGAGACTCGAAGAATCCAACTGAGGGCCTGGATCCCACAGCGATGTCACAGATGAGTCCAGTCAGAGGCCTAGAGCCCACAGAGGTCTCATGAAATTCCGTATCAAAGATCTGCACCAGGAAGGTCCAAGGGCCAGTGGTGGAAGCCAGAAAGTCTGCACTAGCAGGGTGAAGCATCTGTGCTAGAGACTGAGGGGTCTACACTGGAGCCAGGAAGCAATGTTCAAGGCAAAGGTGAGAGTGCCTCAGAAGAGAACAGCAGCCATCCCCAGAGAAGAGCCAGGACCTGAGCTCCTCCAAAGATGAGAACAGCCCAGTTTGTATCAGGAAAACCAGCCACAACAAAGCTTCTCCTGGGAAATCAGTAGCATGCAATCTTCCCCTCCCATTCTCCTTTTATGCAGTTCTAGAAATAATCATCAGGTGGGTCTTTAAAGCCCAGAACCATGCTGACTCAATTCAGCTTTGCCATCCCACTAGAGCTGACCATTAATTGACCCACCAAAAATAACATGGTTCGTCCTCCTGAGAAAGGCTTTGTATTAGTCAGGTTTCCTGTGGCTGGGACCAAATACCTGATGCCCACCATTCAAAAGAAGAAAAGACTTACTTGACATACAGTTTCGGAAGGTTCAGTCCATGGTTGCCTGGCTCCAAGGCAGACATATCATAGTGGAAGAGAGTGGTGGAGCAAAGCTGCTTAGTTCATAGAGGCCTGGGAGCAGAGCAAGGTAATGGTGACAGAGGAACCAGATATGGACCCAACCAGACATACCCAGAAGTGTGCTTTAGTAACATAGGCAGCTCCCAATCCAGTCAGGTTGACAATTAAACTTAATTGCTAGAAGCTTCTCATATTTCTTGCCCTATGTCTTAGAAATGATTATAATTTTGTCAAAATGTCATGTATTTTTGTGGAGGGGGCTCTAGGGAATCTTAAATATGACATGCAGGGAAAATTTGAAAGAACAAATGGTTAAATAAGACAACAAGAGAGATTAACTTTAAAATTTTCCTCTCAGAAAGGATATGAAAGATTTTTCATAAAGTATTCCAAGTAGTTCTAAACATTCATTTTCCTATTTCTAATTTTTTTCAAATCATAGTTATAGAGATTGTCACAAATAAATTAATCATTTTAAAATAGAAAAATAATTAAAAATTTTTCACAGGTAAGAATTATTTTGCAATCTCATACATAAGATTTTTGTACATGGGTCTAGGTAAAATGTCTGTAAAGTGTGATTCTGACTCTTTCATTACCTTTGTGAAAGTTTTGTATTAATTTATTGATAATGTTAAATTAAATTTTTAAATTAAAAACTGTGTTCTTTAAAAGATTTTGTTTTATAATACCAATTCCTTATTTGGGCTCTTCCAACTTTAATTATTTTTAATACTCTAGAAAATATTTTTGAAGACACATGGAATCTATACTTAAAGATTTTCATTGTCATAGTTTACAGTTATGTGTATTTTATTTCCATTAATTTTGTTAATGGGGACAGAACTTGTGTGAAAAGAGTAATAAAAACAGTGTAACGATTTTGCTGAGATGGGGAGATGAATTTAATAAAACACTGTATAGTAACGCAAATAATGATGATTGTTTTTGTTTTCTTGTGCAAAATTTTTTCTTGTGCTCAGAGACAGAGCACATAGCTATGGAATAATGATTATGCTGAGTCATCTTTGACAGTTTATCAATTTTTAGTAATGTAAAAACACTTCATGCATTTTATCATAAGGAAAATATATTTTCCAAGGTGGGAATATTAAATACTTATGTTGGCCTGCTCAGGTGGCCCCAGGGAGATTTTCACAGGTGAGGTCCCAAGGTTAAAGAATGCACTTGCGCAAGACATCAGCAACAGCAGGCAGCATGGAGCACAGCAGAGCACAAGAGCGCAAGAGCAAGAGCCAGAGCCACCTGTGTCTTTATCGTATAATTCTTATGCAGGTTGTTATCTCATATTTACATTCTTACATAGTGCCATAACCAGCGCATGTGTGTTTTGCACTAGACAAGCGGGGTCACATTCTCAAGTGTCATTAGATGCCCTTGAGCTTTGAAGCAGTCTGGATGGTCTCCCCACAACTTATTTAATTGTTTGTGAACTTGATTTCAACATTAAACATATTTATACTTTAACATGAAGGCTTCCAACTGCAGTCGTTTCCTATTAATACAGAATTAGTGGTGTATTTGACTTTACCTTGGTGCTTTGACTGAATCCTCAGAACACTCCTTCACCTTTTCCCTCACTTTGAGCATCTTCTGAAACAACTCTTTTCATTGCCACTGAACGTCATCCCTTTTTCCTCCTTGACATCGCCCCCCCACAAAAAACTCATATCTAACTATATTATTTACTATACATATTTTATGCATCAGTATATCGCCCAGTCCACTCTTTCTTTCCACTCTCTCTTACTTCTTACAGATTTTATAATGTAATTTATTTTCCCCATCTCCATATTTTAAATTACCAGAGATTTAACATTAATTTGAAAGATCCCATGTACACTTCAATTTTCCACCTCAAATTATCTTCTTTTCCATCCACTTTGGTTATTGCATCAATGATCATATTTTAGACCTGCAATCTCCCCACAATCTAAAATTTAGTGCCTTATAAAAACGTCTAAACATTTCAGCCCATTTCTTCCACTATTATCCAATTGCATTTTCCCCCTGCTAGGATTTCTGATTGACTGATTTACAACAGTCTAATTTTTTATTCTTATTCACTCAGTATTACCACTTATATTCCATTGCATACTATTATTGTTTAGTAGAAAATCAGCACCTTCATACAGTATCAACTACTTACACTTCCTTTTCTTTGTTGCATATGCCCAATAAACTCAGTTCTGTTTAAATAAGACTCTGCACATATACATCAGCAGCCAAGGAGTTGAATTTACAGAAAGTGATGTTAATTCATGTACTCTTTCACATGAAATCATGACCACAAATTATTAAACAAATCATTATTGCTCATGAATAACCACACTCTGGTTCCCTTGTTTACCCATTAGCCACTCTCATTGATGACTCTACCATACTCCTTTTCCTCCAAATCCTATTTCCATGTTCTTCTTTTATGAGTATTAACTGATAATCTTTCTTCTTATTGTACTGATAGAAACTTATATGAGGAATTTTTATGTTCATCTCCTACCCCTTCACACTTCACCTTATTGACAAATATTTATTTCTCCCCAAAAGCACTTTTTCCCACCTGTTGTTTTCCTTCAAGCAAATTAAACTCCTCCCCCTATATAAATGATTCCATTCTTCCTTGCTTACTCACTTCTAAAATTATTCATTCTCTTACAAGATTATTTTACTCTATAGTGTATCATTTCTATCACCACAGAAATAATGTATTCTGTCAGTCATTTTAAAATACAAACTTTTTTTCACATGTTCCTTTCATGACCACTCCACTTTTTCTGTTCTATTTCAGAGAAAAACTCTGTTTAAAAGCACTGTCTTTATTTACTGTCTCCATTTCTGTTTTTTCAGCATATCTTGAACCTAACTCATAAGACTTTCATCCCATCATTGAATTGACATTGCTGTTCTCAAATGTCAGCACACGTCTTAGTGATTCGATCAGAAATGTTGCCAACTTTGATCCTTAATTCTCTCTGAAGTGCGTCTTTCACTTGGCCTTCATGACAAACTACTGAAAACCATTCAGTGGTCCCACATAATTTAGAAAAAATAAAAAGGATCCAATGTCCTTGTAATTGTCTACTAATCTCTACAAGATTTAATCATAGTATTAATTCCCTGCCCTAACATCTCTTTTTATTTTCCCCATATATTACACTGTTTTACGTGTCCTGGCATCTTTGCTGTTTCTAGAATATAACTACAGACCAATTACAATTTCCATCTTTTCATTTACTGCTCATTCTACACGGAAACATTATTACAAAAGTCTGCACAAACCACACCTTCACTTCTGCTGAATTACCTTATCAAAAACCTTCCTTGATAAGTCTATTAAAAAGAACATTCCTTGACAGTTTAATCTCACTACAAACTCTACCATATTTTTCCTTTTTACAATGCAAAATCCCATTCATATTGTTTTTATTTTTCATGTTTACTTTTTATATCATGCTGATAGAATTTATAAGCTAAGATAACAATAAAATTTTAAATAAACATATGTATACATTTGGAATTTGCATAGACAATCCAAAATAATTAACTTGAAATTTTAAACAGTTAAAATGTGAACAAAAAAATCAGCTATTTTGTTAGAGGATACTAAGTGCCATCGTTGTGCTATAGGTTGCGTGGTATGAGGTCCTATGTGTCCCAGTTCCTTGCGGTGTCAAGGCATCACTGCAGAAGGTAGCTACACTTGTCAAGGCATCTGCTAAGTCATTTCTTGCCAAGAGGAGAGGCTTATGTCCTGAAACATGATACACTACATGGTTAGTTTCTTGGTCATGCTCCCATAAGCCTTGCCATAGGCCAGCAACCCACAAGAGACAGTGCCATATCTGCCACTCCTGAGCTGCCCAAGCTGGCAGCCAGAGCATCAGCCCCTAAAGATGGCCCAACAGTCTGTGCACACATGTAGGGGGCCTTCTTCATGTGTCACAAGCAGCCACATCACCCACAACTCTGCCCTTTGGCTTGACATTCGTGTTCTGGTTTCAAACCAGTGTACTTCTGTACTGGGCTGGACAGTGACTCCTGTCCATTGTGGGGCTGTGCCATGGCTAGACTCATTGGTTATACCAGGCATCAGCCGGAGGTCCCTCTTTCCCTTCTGCATAGGGATGAGGGGTCATGTCCTGTAGTCCATCCTCCCTGACAGTTTCCTGTGTACATCACTGGCCCCCAAACCATTACCAGTTTGGCTGCCAATAGACTGGCCAAAAAAAGGGCCTGCTCTTGGAGGTACATCCCCCAACACGCGAGGGTGGGAGCCTGTGCCACCCCTGTCCTGGGATGGACTTTCCATGTCCATGCCAACTCTCTATCTGGTATTTTGTTGCACTTCCACTGTCTGTTGCCCTGTGATACTTTCACAGGCATGCAAAGCAGCTTTACACTGCTGTCAGCTGTTTCTCACTCAGGAAATACTGGCTCTCAGCTCCCTTTCAGAACTGTGACCAAAACCCCCAGCAGGGTGCTTCTGCTTCTCCTGTTTTTGCCATAGGACCCAATCAAAACCATCATCATCTATACTCACTGTTCGGATAAATGCAAGAGTAAGGTCCACGACTCAGAGGGCTTGTTCCTATGCGACTGCCCTTTTTGAGTCCAGAAAATCAGCTTCTGTTGTCTGTCCAGTCCCATGAAGCATCCTTCCCGGTCATCCAGTATAAAGGGCACAGCAGTGTAGTTAGGTGTGGTATAAATGTCTGCAAGAAACCTAGCAAGCCCACATAAGCCTATAATTGGTGTACTCTTGGGGTATGCTTGGATCTTACCTATAATGGCATCGGGAGTCACTTTCATCTTACCCAAAAATATAACACTCAAGAATTTGACAGACAAGCCAGATCCCTGGATCTTGTCTTCATTGATAGCCCACCCCCAGGCCAGCAAAGCTTTTTTCAGACTGTACATGGTGGCTTCCAAATCTGCAAGGCAATCAGAGGTTAACATAATATCATCATTATAATGAAACAGTGGCACAGTGTGGCTTGGTCCAAATGTCCAAGTCCTGGGCCACCAGGCCATGACATAAAGTTGGGCTATACAGATGGGCTTGTGGCAACAACTGGAAGGTCCACTGCCTGCCCTCCCAGCTAAAGGCAAACTGATCCTGTCAGGTACAATAGCAACAGATGAGAAGGCATGAGCCAAATCACAACATAATGGTATCGACTCAGGGTCAGGGTGAGACAATCCATTGAGTCTGCGGCAGTTGGACACTGCCGCATGCAGTGCAGGAGTCACTTTATTTAGTTCCCAGTAATCCATGATCATTCACCACGTCCCATCTGGCTTCTGCATGGGCCGTACTAGGGAGATGAAAGGGCTATATGCAGGGCATATCACCCCCACTTCTTCCAATTTCAAGACAGTTTGTCCTATTTGCTCATAGCCTTCAGGGAGCCAAGGTACTATTTCATGCACACAACCCATGTAGCCATGCACACAACCCACATATTTGACCGTCAAAGGATTATACTAAGTGAAAGAGGCAAAAAGTAGACCCCTTATCTGTGACTTCTCTTTCTATACTTTCAGTTACCCAGTCAACTGACAGTGGTGTGTGGTGTGGGTATCCTCAGGGTATGGTTTTTACCACGTGAACTCGCTAGCAGAATTCTCCCTGAGTCATGTCAAGCCAAGCACTGGTTAGTATGTCCACCCCCAGGATATATTTAGCAACCAGGGAAACATAACAATCATAAGGGTATGAGAGCAAATGCGTGATACCCAGTGTCACCTGGGCCTTTTGGACTGTGATGTAGTGACCTCCATACCCTTCTATGCATGCACTAGATCCTGTAAAATGGTCTGGGTTGCCACATTAGCGTTGACTCTGCTCCGGTATCCACCAATGCTGGTACATGCTGTACATTCTTTGGGGACCAATAAATAGTCAATTCCACATGTGGCCTCTGGTCCCCCGGGATCCCCATTAACCTGGTGTCTTGGCCTGCTTCCTAATCTGGATCAAAGTCAGCCAGTGTCACCTCTTCCTGCCTGGCCAGGGCTGTCTTACCTTCTGACCCTGGCCCATCAGTCAGCATTGCCGCTTGGGGTGGAACTGCCTCCACAGAGTCAGCAACACACCCAAAGGCTGCCTGTCTAACTTATGTGCTGCTAAGCTGGCAGCCAGCAGGTCTGTCAAGATCTGGCACTGACCAACCTTCAGCGGACCCACAGACTGTGCCTTGGTGGTTGGTCCAACTCACCCAGGTACCCCCTTTTTTTCTCTTTTGCCGGTTCAGTTTTTACAGGTCTCACCTTGGCACTTCACTTCTACATCACCCAGCTGGACCAAGGCATCCAAAGCATCATGGGTCAGGCAATCTGTAAAGGGAGCTGGAAGGGATACCACAGTCCCAAACGTGCCAGCTGGCCTACTCACAAGATTCATTTCCTTCCTGCATGCCATCAGCAGTTGCTCATCTGGGCTATGGTACTGAAGTGCAAACATCATTTGCCACATGCCCATTTCTTATAGCACAGTTACTAAGTCCAGGTAGGTTGTCCAGTTGGTGACTTGCTCCGGCAAGTCACCTGGGTTCTCCAAAACCAGGCAAGCTGCTGCCACCAACAAATTTATCGTAGTCTGATTACCTGCTTCTGGGCCATCCTTTGCACATCCTCCAGAACCTGTCACAGAAAGGGGGTGCTGGCTATGCTAGATATTTGGGACATCTCCTGGGGGCTTACCTGTGTTATCAGCCCCACTGTCCCACAGCCATAACAGCCACCCAGGCACTGTTTCATCCACCTTTTGTTTTAACTGCTTTGCCAGTTCCTGCAATTCCATGGCTGTATAGGTCATGTACATTGTGTGCCAGGTAGAGGTGTGTGGCTCTCCTGGTCTGCCTCCTCGGGTTAGGGGTTCCTCTACCTCCACCTTCTGGTAAATAGCAGGCCTAGCATGCAAAACCAGGAGATTTTCCCAGGGATTCTCCCATACATGAGGACTTACGCTTCTAGAGATGCTCTGGAAAGAGGCCATACTTCCCATGCTCGCGAGGTGATCCCCGAGGCAGGCAGCCATGGCTCCACGTGCTCCTCTGTCCATTGCAGCTGTTCTACTTGTTGGATAAGGTCTCTTCTGCCCCACACGGCAGAAGAGAGTGAAAAACAACCAAGCTACCCACCCCGCTGTCTCCAGGTGAATGGAGGAAGATTTGCCTATTGCTTCTGAGGCTTTCAAAACATCCCTGGGTTCCATACTGACCATTTCTCAGTCCTCCAGGACCTTCCAAGGTGCCAAGAAGGTGGTTACAAGTAACCAGGGTGAGGCTAGGGGACACATGTCAACAATGCCCCAGGGCTTTCCCTCCTTGTCAGGAGCTGTTTCCACAAATGCCACAGGGTCACTCACCTCAGCTTCCTACCGCTACATCAATTATCCGGGTGGGGGCCTCAAGGGAGATTTTTGTGGGTGAGGTCCCCAGGTAAAAGAATGCATGAGAAGCCTTCATCAGCAACCAGCAGCAGAGCAGAGCAAGAGTAGTCCCATCTTTATTGTTTAACCCTTATATGTGCCATTATCACATATTTACATTCTTGTACACTGACTTAGCCATGTAGTGCATGTGTGATTGTCTAATGCTAAGTCATGGTTACGTAAGTGTATCCCGCTGTGCACCCATGCTAGATAGCAGTCTCTTCCTCAGATGTCCTCAGACGCCCTGAGCTTTGAAGCAATCTGGAGTAGTTCCCTACACTTTGTAATGTTGTATTTTCATTGAAAATTATAATTCTAAAGACATAAAAAATATACATAAACAGTACTCTACCTGGTAAATTTGAGGTATAACTTAACATTCTGAAATTGTCATACATGTATACTAGGGCTGAATAAGTAATGAATTGGGTAACATTGTTGAGAGCAAGTTTTTCTCACTGTAAAAAAAATATTTTACAGCTAAGCAAGAAATGGGAGCTAGAAAGAATTGCATTTAGAGTGCAGTAGAATCGAAGACCTCTAATGAATTATGTTTCATTTATTAGGCTTATGCAGATGGACAAGTATAGAAATGATTATGAATATGTGTGTATACATCACTTAGTATACACATGTATATTCTATGATTACTAGAAGGCTAGAAGAAATGGCACTCAGTAACAAGTACACCAGTGCCTAGATCTTGTTTTCTAAATTATGTTCTTCAGTAAAATTGCCTAGTGCTCTTTGGAAAAAAATGAGATTCTATGTCTGGGACAAGGAAAGGTACCAAATGATCTTTGTGCATCTTAGAGTAATAGAAACTAAGGAAGTAGTTAAACATCACCAATGTAGTGATAGAAAAAACACAGAAAAGACAACATAAAAGAGCCCCCAATAACCAAAACTGAATAAAGCAGCATTGTATAACATATTGGATTATAACTTGTGTAGTGGATTCATTGATGGTCAGTTTGAGTGGGAACACCCAGCTGAATTGAGTCAGCGTGGTTCTGGGTGTGGAAGATCTACCTGAGGATTGTTGCTAGACTGCATAAAAGGAGAATGGGAGGGGATGATTGAGATTATAAGAAAAAATTCTTCCTTCAATAACAAATTAAATAGTAACTATAACTTTTTTTTTTGAAAAATTTAAAATTTTGGCTTTTTATAACACTTAGTTTAAAACTCATATTGTATAGTAATACAAAAATATTTTCTAAATATTCTTATTCTATAGGTTTTTTACTTAAAAAATTTTTATTTCATTTGTACTTTTTAAACCCTTTTGTTGAAAAGTAAGGCAAAAACATTAGTGTAAGCCTATACAAGGTTAGGGTCAACAATTTCTCTATCTTCCACCTTCTTTTCTTTTTTTTTTTTTTTTTTTTGTGGGTACCGGGGGTCGACCTCAGGACCTCGCGCGCCAGCAGGCGCCCGTGCCGCTGAGCGATATCACCGGCCTCTTTTTCGTATGTGGGTTCCGGGAGTTGAACTCGGGCCCTTGCACTTGCCAGGCAGGCGCTTAAGCCGCTGAGCCATCTCACCGGCCCCCCACCTTCTTTTCTTGTCACACTTGAAGGTCTCCAGGGACAATATCATAGAACTGTCATCCACTATGATGACAATTTATTATTATGGAGTATCTCCTGAAAGACCTGACTGGGACTCTTGAGGAGGTATCATCTCTTTTTAGAAATATGACCATGTTGCTTTTGATTGATTTGTTTCTTTTTATAATTATGGATTTGTTTATAAGCAGATAATGCTCCGTGAATGTTTTTATCTATTAAAGAAAACCTTTTGCTTTTGGAGTCCACATATTTAAACTTTTTCAGGAGCTAGTTGAGATCTGCAAGAATTTTTGGTGTACTTTTTACTGCGAGTGTTTTTTTTTTTTTTTTTTTTCATGGGTACCGGGGGTTGAACTCAGGACCTTGCGCGTCAGCAGGCGCCCGTGCCGCTGAGCAATATCACCAGCCCTTTTTTCGTATGTGGGTACCAGGAGTCGAACTCAGGACCTCGTGCTTGCCAGGCAGGCGCTTATGCCACTGAGCTATCTCACCGGCCCCCTGCGAGTGTTAAGTGTTCTTTTTATTTTTTATTATTCTGCTGAAAATACCTTTTTTTGCCTATTCTTCAGATAAATGACTTGTTACTATACTATCATAATTTTAAGGGACTAATTACCATGGTTTATGTGGCACAATACGAGGTGCATGAATATATTTGCCATATGACTCAATATTTCCAATTCTAGAAATTTATCTAGGATAAATGAAATGTAGGTCTAAATAAATATTTGTGCTTAAATTACAACATAGACATTACGTGAAATAAGTAAAAACTGGAAATACCCTAATTATAGTTCAACCGTAGAATAAAAATTGCAGTATATTCATAAGTAGAATATTATTCAGCAGTCAACTAAATGAACTACTAATGACTTGCAAAACATATTTGACTATCAAGATTACACTAAGTGAAAGAGGCAAAAAGTAGACCCCTTATCTGTGACTTCTCTTTCTACACTTTCAGGTACCCAGTCGACTGCAATCTGAAAATATGAAATGGAAAATTCCAGAAATGAACATTTCATAAGTTTTTAATTGTGCACCATTCTAAATGGTACAAACTCTAAAATCATTTCTGCTTGTTCCACGCAGAATGAATTCATCCTTTCATTCAGTATTTCCATAGTGTATCCAACCTCAGTTTATTGGTCATAACTAGCCATCTCGGTTATCAGATTCACCACCAAGAAATCACAGGTGCTTGTCTTGAATAACCTTTATTTTATTTAATGGCCTCAAAATACAAAAGCAATAATGTTGACAAGTAGGTTATACCAAAGAGAAGAAATGAAGTACTTACTGTAGTGAAAAAGTGAAAGTTCTTAATTTAATAAGGACAGAAAAATATAGATCTAGAGCACAATAAGACATTTTGAGTGAGACATAATGCATTTAGACTTTTATTACAGTATATGGCTTATAATTGTTCCAATTGCTCTATTTTATTCTTATTTGTTGTATTTTACCACTCACCACACCAAATTTTGATGGGAACTTTATCACCGATACTATGTTTAGGAAAATAAACAGCATATATATATATATATATGATTTAGTACTAATCATAGTTTCAGACATACATTGGTGACCACAAAGTGTATCCAACAAGGGTAAGTGTGGACTACTATATTATATGGCCAAATTTCTATGAAGCATATTAACTTCATGAAAGTAGAGAAATGACTAATTTAATCATTAGTGTCAGTAGATCAGTTTTTGATATCAGTAAATGAATTTCTGTACTGTGGATTTATGGGATTAAGAGTTACACTGCAGATATATAATACATTACTTTATCAGCATATTGAATCAAATTAATTAAACTTCACATTTTCAAGTTCAATTTAATTTATTTGTGTTAGTGTTTATTCCCTGAAATAAAAGAATAATAAATTGTGAAACACATGAAACAAACTTACATGATGCTTGTTTGGGAAAGTCACTGATTTTAAGAATATCAAGAAAAGAAGAAAACATTTGTGGTCTTATGGTTCAAAACAGGACAAGATATATGGGTAAGAGGCATTATACATAAACTGATCTAATTAAAATAGAAGTGAGAGCTTAGAGACAGGTTATTAGGAAAATATCTTACTTTTCTGAATGTCATGGGAGACTGTGGCCTTCAGGGAACTCTACAAGTATAGGATAAAATGTAAGTCAATCAATTTTATTTAGGCTTAATTTGTTTTGAAAAAATAAATCAATAATAGTAGTAATCTTATCATGCAAAGTAAATGGGAAAAAGTGAGGATCCCTCAGCTTCACTACCTTAGCCTAATTTTTATATACTTTTAGAATATATTCAGTTTTGGCAAGAGTGGTTTGGCACAACCTTGTGTCACTGGGGTTATAGATTACTTATACTGTTAAGTTTGCACTTACATTTTTACACACTCAGCAATATCTATGTTTTTATAAAATGACTTATATTTTGCTGCTATTATTAAAAGCATTTCAAAAGAATAATATTCATCACCATGTTTACTTGAGTTATAAGTGCACATCAAAAAAAATTATGCCCGATGTATATGTGCAATCTTTTTATGATTATCAATTGACTAGCATAAGCACAAGTGTAAAAGATTCTGAATTAGGCTAATATCTGATCAATTCCAGTATCTACAATTTTATATGAGAACACATATACTCATTAAGCATTTACTGAATGTCTGTTATGTTTCAAGCTCTGTAGATGTGAAAATCGCTATGAATCTATTTTCTAAATTTTTAAATACTATAGATAAATCTTTGATAAAATGATACAATTTATATTGTTAATCTGGTGCAACTCTTACTTTAAATAATTGTTAAATACAGTTTGTGTAAAAAAAGGAAACAACTTACTTAAATAATTGGGCCTCATTTATCTTTTTATTCTCATAATATTGAAATGATTAAAATAACAGACTTCAGTTTAAAAATACACATATGTAGTCATTAAATGTCAAGTTTTTCACTTACTGTTTTGAGAATATGTAAAAGAACATTTGTCTATGCTAATTAGAAGAAATTATTTCAAATCTTTCACCCTGCAGTAAAATACAAAACAAAACAAAACAAAACCTTATGCAGTATATGTCAGTTTCAGATTATTTTTTCAGTAAACTGTATTTCAGTATCATTTCTAATATTTGAAACTATATCTGATCCCTATTACCTATTTAAAACTCTTCATATTTTTAACTACTATTCATATTCATAAGTACGCAAGTCTATTTTTAGCAGATTATCCTGCTCACACAATGTACTTCAGCTGCTGGAACTCAGTTTATTGACAACAAAAGAGGTATTTTTTCATCACATCTTACAACTCTAGTATAATAAGTTATATTCATTTTCTATTGCTGCCATAACAACTTACCATAAGCTAAATGACTTACTAAAATGAAGAAATTTGTCATTTATTATGTAATAGCTTTGGAGTTAGAAGTATAAAATATGTCTCTTTAAGTTAAAGACAAGTGTCTTCAGTGCTGTCACATAAAATCACATTTTTAATGATTACAGCGGTTAGACAATGATGTTTGGAAGTCTACTTTTCTGCACCCCCTCAATTAAAATCTTCCTAAAAGAACAGGCCATATTGGCAGAAAGCGTTTGTAATACATGTCCAATAAAGTATCAGCATCCAGAATATATGAGGACTTTGATACTCTATAATAAGAGAACAAACAACCCAATTAAAATTGAAAAATATTGTAACATCACTTCACCCAAGAAGATAGATGACATATAAGCATATGAAAAGATACCCAGAACTTATGTGTCTTCATAGAATTGCAAATTAGTGTAAAATGAAATATCAACACATACCTACGAGAATGGTGACAATAAACAGCAACAACGAAAAAACTCTGCAACAACAAATACTGACGATAATATGGAGCAAAGAGAAATCACATTCATTGTTAATGGGAATTCAAAATGTACAACCTCTTTGAAAGATAGTCTGGCAATTTCTTAGACAGCTAAACATATTCATCCATCAATCATCAATCACGGTTAAACGATTTGAAAATGTATCTTTTCATAAACATGGCATTTAATATTTATAGTGGCTTTATGTGTCACTGCCAATACTTGGAAGCAACCAAAACATCACTACATAGAGGAATGAATTAAGAAACTCTAGTACATCTACATATTGGATATTATTCAGCAATAAAAAAAAATACCATCAAGGCACAAAAAAAGCATAGAGTAACCTTAAGTATGTAGTGCTAAATGAAGGAAGCCACTTTAAAAGAACAGCATACTGTGTGATTCAAAATATATGATGTTCTGAAAAAGGAAAATCTATGCAGAGAGTAAAGAAATTAGTGTTTACCTGGAGTTTAGAGGTAGAGGGTGAAGAATAGGTGTATCACAGAGGAATTTTGGGTATTAAAATAACTGTATGACACTGTAATGGTGGGTACATACCATATATTTGTCATAGAAGGTACAACCTAAGAAATACTCTAATGTAATTTATGGGCTTTATTTTACAATAACATATCAATATGGGATCATCAATTATAACATATATACCACACTAAAGGAAAGATATTAGTAACAGAGGGAAATGAGGGAGGTAAAGGGTACGTGGAAACTTGTTGTATTAACTGTTCCATTTTTTTTTACACATGAAATTCTCAAAAAATGAAGTCTGGAAATTCAAAACAACATGATAAAAGTTATCTTAAAATATAAATAAGTACAAAATAGGATCTACAGATTTTCAAGAGACAACAATTTAATCAACATTTTGTTGCAAAGAAATATTTCTCAAAGTTACTTTGTATACTAGAGATGTAGTTTTGACCTTTTTTTTTGCTAAGTTGGAATCTATTTTTATATGACAAGAGGTCTATAATTTATTTAAGTGTCCACATATGATAACTATGATTAGAAAATTTTGATAGGAGAAAAATTTCCAATAGCAATAAATCAGTAAATACTGTATTCTTCATATTAAAAACTTTCACTTTTCTTAAAGGTCAGAAAACTCAAATGGAATGACATATATATACAAACATTATTATTCACCAACAATATCTTGATTTTTCCTGTGTATAAAGAAATAATAAGATAAGGCAACACTAATACTTTAAGATAAATGTTGCCCTGTGACATTTCTTTGGCAAAAAGTTTGTGGGTGAAATTATGTGTCTTAAAACCATCCATGAAGTAATGCTTTAAACCAGAGGGAAAATTACCACTCACATCTTTTACTATCTTGGCAGTTGTGTCAGCTGATCAAGAATGAGCTGAGTAGGAACATTGTACAGATGACACGCTCATTTGTGTAGCAGGAATAGGAAATAAACTACTTTTTAAATCATTATATTTCGATGTATATTGCTGCAACATAACCTTGACCAATGTGATTGATTTAAAATTTGGTACCAAAATGAGCTGTTCCCATATCTAAAATCCCAAACACAGAAGCAAATATTTAGATAATGACCTTGGCTCACTCACCAAATAATATAGGGTGAATAATCTGTTTAAAAGGTCTGAAAAAAATTAGTGATCCACATTCTATAATGGCCGATCATTTGCTAAACTGCGACCTTCGATCAGCTGGAAGGTTGTTCATACATGTAAAGGCCTCTACTTCCTCAACAAAAATTTGAGAAGTTAAGTTAACAACAAGGATTTATTGGTCATCACTGTTCCATTCAAGGAATTAAAATGACAACTTCAGGAAAGAAATTTTCTAGTATTCATGAAAAATAATGGACACATACGCAATTCCAGGAAACTTTAGGATTTGGTAAGGCAAGTTTTTCTCAAATTCAAACAATAAACTTTAAATTTTACATATGATTTAAATTCCAAAGTGACTCTAAGACATTTGAATATGCTAAGCTGGTGTCCGGAGTTCCTTTTGGGTTTTTAGGTGGGATTCATGGATCTGAGAATGATTCTAAAGTTTGTTCTCCCATCACATATATGTAAATCCACATAATGACAATTAAATTTAGAAAGTTAAGCAACTGGGCAACAAGCAAAGCTGTTAGTAATTATGAAAATTATGTCAAAAAAGAGTTGTTGGTATAGTTCTGGTTCTGTGACTCTGACTGGAATCAATTGGGTAAGTCTAAGTAAGTAATAAGAAGGTTTATCTGTCAGGGAAATTATCCTTGTGAAGTAAAGATGTTAGTTCTTTGAGACTTAGAAAAACCCCTGGGATCTCAGCATTATAGACAAAAATAAGTTTAAAATATTAGTCAGTCCCCAAGGAAAGTTTATTCTTCAGGGTTCACTATAGATATGTTCAAAGAAGCAAATCTTTCAGAGAAGAAAATAAAAGCCTCAGGAAAAATTGAAATAGAAAATCCCTTCCAAGGGTAAATATGGTCTGTAATAAAGATATATTCCCTAAATTCAGGGTAGAGAATTTCCCAGCAGGTTTAAACATTTTTAAGATAGCAATCACTATTATGTGACTATCCCTTTAAAGATGAAAGAGTTTGAGAGAATATAGCGAAAGTTAACTTATTTATGTATTTATTTACTTGATTAATTTTGTTGATCAGAATAATATTTAGCTTGCTTTGGTTCATCAAAAGAATATTTATTCCATTTGTTTCTTTTAGTTAATCAAAAGAAACAGACCAAAGTAAAATTTGTGCACTTTGACTTGACACTGCCATGGGACAGAACTTGATATTTGTTTAGCTTGGGAGGAGATGAGTGTTGCTTGTGAGAAAGAGAGAGAACAGTGTCTAGTTAGTGACCACAAAGGCAGACCATGGTAATTATTATGGTTCTTTGCCAAATATTTCTGGTTCTCTCATTTTCACGCATATTGTGGGATTATACTCTTCATCCACTTGAAGCTTTTCAGAATGATGTATTTTGATCAATGCAATGGAAACGAAAGTGAGCATTCACATGTGGGTAACTTCAAAAACATGATGGTTTTCACTATATTCTTTTTATTTTGACTAAAACACGGTAGAAGCACATGTTGAGGGGGAAGCGTACTGTCCTCGGATAACTTCAATAAGGCAACTAGAACAAACTTCTAGAATAAGCCACCTCTTCAACCTACATCTGATACGTAGAACATGTAGCAAATTATTTTGTGCTAAGCCACTGAGATTTAAAGCGTTTTCTTACTGTAGCGTTACTTAGCCCATCCTGATCAAAGATTACTACATCAATTATTCAAGATGAAAACTCACTAATGGTTCTTTTCAGTATTTATCCCCTTAATTCACTTAATTTTTCATATACAGCATGCCTTTTATCATGGAAAAAGGGGATTAAAGGGAGACAATGTGTGACAAAAATTAATAATTCAAGAAAATATATCACTGACAATTAAATACCATTCAGAAACTAAGGGGCTGGTGATATAGCTCAGCGGCATAAGCACCTGCCTGGCAAGCGCAAGGTCCTGAGTTCCACTCTTGGTACCGCATACAAAAGAAAAAAAAAAACAAAAAAAACCCTAAGATTCAACCTTAACTTTAATGAGATGATACTTCAATGAAACAGTTTTAAATGTGACACACTTGAGTTCCAATAGTTCCAATATTGAGTTCCAATAATATATATATATATATATATATATATATATATTATTCTTAAAATTTTCAGTGAAGAATTTAATTTAAGAAATTAAATATATGGTATACTTTTGTAATGCAAGTAGCATTGGTTAGGTTTTTCTAGAGAAAGAGAAATGATTTAATATTGAATTATACAGAATACATAACTATGCAAGGGTATTCGTTAACAGGTTTACCAGATCAGAGGTAGCAGAGTCCACAATAACCATCTGTGTGCTGGATAACTGGAGGAGCCAATAGCTTCTCCAACCCAGAACAGGAAGACCTGGAACAAGAAGGATCAAAGATACAGCATCAGTCCAAGTTCAAAGGCTTGGAATCTCTCTGGAGTCACTTGGATGAGTCTACCTTGAGAAGCAGAACAAACTGTAACCTGATGTCCATAGGTGGCAGCAGCAAGGACAGACGGCAGAAGATGCAGCCTCTCAAATTGAATTGAGCAATGGCATGCTAACTTCCTCCACGTTTCCTTTTGATTCAATTCAGGGTACAAGACTATTGGATGGTGCAACTGAAAGTTGGGGTGAGTGTTCTCCCCTCAGTTTTCTGGCCTGCACACAAATCTTCTCTGGAAATGTCTGAATAACACACGGACAAGTATGATTTACCAATCCACTAGGTGTTCTTAATTCAGTCATATTGACAATTATAACGAAAGGTCAAATACACCCATTGTCAACTTGACAATCAGACACATCTCCTTAAATCGTAATCTCTATATATAATAGCAGATGGAGGGGTGCATAATTAAAGATCGAGGGAATCTGTGTGTCCAAATCTGTTAATTTTTTGGTAGTTAGTTTATGTTGCATTCTCTATGGTCAATTTTGGTAGGTGCCACCTTGACAGCCCATTAAAGGTACTGTTTAGGTAGTATTTAAATTAAAGCACTGGTTAATTCTTATTCTCCTTTGTACATATTGGGACACCTCCTATCTATATGCCAGATGAAACGAGGAAAGAAAGAGAAGGAGGATAAATAAGAAAGAAAGGAAAAGTGGAGAAAAAAAGAGAATGGAAAAAAAGAAATGATAATCCACCAAAAAGAAAAAGAAAAACTCATCAGTTGCAAAAGCACAAAATTAAAGTATTCTCATGGTACCATTTATATTGCAGAGTGAGTGCAATTGCAGGTGTCTGAGCTGGCACCCGTTGTTTGCTTAGTTGCCTGCCTGTGAGCAAGGATGACTCACTCGCCCCACCCCTCCCAGCTGTAAACTGTGCTCTGGGTGTGGCTAACTGCAGGCCTTTTTGTCTCTCCCAAGATCTGACTGCTTCCCTTAGTTTGGGAAAGGGAGAGTGCTGTATAATTGGCACAGCACCTGATTTTCCATCGTCTTCCACCACTGTCCTCTCACTTGCCACTCCTTTCCCTGCAGGGCAAATTCTGCTATTGCCTCTGTGTTTTCCCTGCAAGAGCCTTCTGCATAGCTCACCTTTGGATGCCCTCTGACCCAAGAGCCACTCTATATATCTGCCTATGGTTCTTTTCTGTCTCTCTCCCCAAAGCATCTCTCTGTAACCTGTGAAAATAGTAAACCCCAGGCCTCCTTGTTTTCATTAATCCCTAGCAGGGGGTGTTGGGGACTCCCCTGTTGGGCACCTGCTGTAGGGCTTGTATGCAGTATGTCCCCTAAGCACAACTTTCCCAGTGTATGTGGAAAGAATGGGTGAGTAATTATTTCTGAGTCAGTTTAGTCTCTTCTTTCCCCAGAGTTCCACCACTGACAGATGTGCTCACTCATACAGTAGCCCCCAGGCCCAGATTTTTCAGCACTTAGATTTGGATCCCTAATTAGAGTGGCACAATTGTTTTCAAATTCCCAAGGGTCTGCTGGTATTGTCTCATGCGCTTCTCTCCAGTGTTCAGTTTTTCTTATGCCCTGGTTTAGGAGTATCTTACTGGCTGTGTTCCTTTTGCTGGCGAGGAGGGCAGCGTGATGGACAGCTTATTCTATAAGCCCGGCCACCACTAAATGAGAAGTCCCCCTTCAAGGAGCCGGATCATCCCCCAAAACGTACGCAATACCTGGTATGTAAGGGATGCCGAAATCCTGGAGTTTCTGGGTTCCTTTTCTAGATCCCTCACTGCTGGATTTTAATCCAGTGAGTCTTTCCTTCTAGTTATTTTTCTGACTCTGGTTTTGTCTGTTGGCCTCAGCTCAGTGTATCTGCTTTCCCTCTGAGTTTCCATCCCTCCTGTCTATCATCTGTCCAGCTATGGTGATTGCGCCTAGACATCTCTTAATCCAGTCAAGTTGACACATCAAGACTAAAAGTAACACAGTATTTTCTTTCCTTTCCTAACTTATGATGGAAGATTATTCTCTTCAGAAATCAGAAAAGGGTTGAAAACCATCCAACTTTGTTAAAAATTAAAGAGCCACAATCAGCATAATACTATAGTGCCAAAACACATGTTCATTGAGTCTGCCATTTAATTTTATAAAGTCATAGAATGCCTTGGATGGCCCAGTCATAAGGACTGATACAGAGTGCAGTGTATTATTACATAGAATTGTCATATTCACACGATTTTAAATAGCTTCCTACAAGCTAATTCAAATAATCTGTTACACTTCACATGAAAAAGCATTCAGAAATTTTTATATGTAACTTTCTAGAATTGACAGTTGAAACAGCTAAACATAATTAATATAATAGTTTCTGCAGACTTGTATGTACCGGTCCTATTATCTTCCATTTTGTTAAAAGAAATTTGAAATAATTTTGGTAGAACAAAGGAAAGACTCAGAAATCCTGACATAAGAAATTAAACATGGTTTATCTTTGAGATTCTTTAAAAATTACTGGCAGAATGTGTGTTCAAACCAAAAGGAAAATGGTATTAATCATAGTCACAGCTCTGATAAGTTTTATTCTCAATTTATGGATGCTAAAAGTTAAAAGAATAAAACTAAAATCATGATTGATGAAAGAAGACTTGTCACTGTTCTTATTCACTGGCCCAAATTAAGTATTTATATGTGTAGGTTATTTCAAATATGTTTTAGGAAAAACATGTTTCAAGTTGAAATTATTAAATGTATGCATACATAACTAGATATTATATGAATATATAAACAATTATGCCTCTTACTTATTTGACTCCTTATATTATTAAACATAAATTCTATGTGATAGCAAGGGAAATAAATAATAATTCAAAAAATGCCAGATCAATCTAATGAACAATCAAAGAACAGGCCAATCTAGGAAAAAGATGAAGCAAGATAATGAAATAAGGCTCTCCAATTATTATCATCCACAAAATTACTGAGGCTGAAGGAAACCAGGTGAGAACTAAAATACCTGATTGAAACGCAATAAGAAAAGACACACGATGTATGGTAGGCAGTAGAGTTTTTCATTATTTACACTAACCCTTCCCAAACCCGAAGCAGCACACTGTGAAGAGAGATAGCTTCCATCAGGGAAATGTTAGAAAAGTGAGCATACAATATTCCTTAGATCTTAATAGTGAATGAGGAAAACAAAACTGCAATACATGAACTGCTGTCTAACAAAGAATTCAAAATACCTTTTGTAAGGAAGCTTGATGAATTTCAATAAGATATAGAAAAAACCACTTGAAAACATAATAAAACAGTGTTTCCAAAATGAGGAACATAGCAGAGATCGACATGGTAATAATAATAATATAGACAGAAACTCTAGAGCTGAAAAATATAATTAACACAATAAAAAGTGCAACAATGCATAAGCAACAGATATAATCAAGCAGAATAAAGAATCTGTGAACTCAAAGACAAGATACTTGAAAATATTCTGTCAGAAGTAAGAAATATGTTGTGGAGAAGTGAAGTTTATGGAGTTTTTTGGAACAAAATCAGAAGCACAAATGTTCAAGTCATTGGAGTTAAAGAGGGAGAAGACGACAATAAATGAAAAGAAATTTTATTTAAAACAATAATACTAGAAAAATTCCAGGCCTGGAGGATTGAAATTCTCCAATCCAATGAAAATATTGCCCCAAATATATTTTAGTCAAACTGTCAAAAATCAGAGTTGTGGGTGCCGGTGAGATGGCTCAGCGGTGTAAGTGCCTGCCTGGCAAGCGCAAGGGCCCAAGTTCGACTCCCGGAACCCACATACGAAAAAAGGGCCGGTGATATCACTCAGCAGCATGAGCGCCTGCTGGCATGCAAGGTCCTGAGGTCGACGCCTGGTACCCACAAAAAAAAAATATATATATATATATATCAGAGTTGTAGATAGCATCCTAAAAGCAGCACATAGAAAAACAGTAACATGTAACAGAGCTCCAACATTCTAACACCATACTTCTCAGTAGAAACCTCAGCAGCCAGGAGAGAGTGGAAAATCTATTTAAAATACTGAAGGGAAAAAATGTCAACCAAGAATTCTATACCCAGCAAAACTGTCTTTCAAAATCGAATGTGACTAAAACAAGAGCTGAGGTACTGAACCATCAACAAGTCTCTTTTATGAGAAACAGAAATGCTGTTTCTATAAATGCTAAAAGGAGCAATTCAAACTGAAACAAAAGATGCTAGTGAGTAACATGAAAACATCTGAAACTGCAAAGCTCAACAGAAAATGTAAGCACAACGTTAAATGTGCAGTAGTCTAGTACTGTAATGATGGTTTGTAAATCATTTACCTCAGTAATATGAAAGGTAAAACTTAAAACTATTAAAATAATAATTGCAATACTGTAAGACATATGCAACATAAAGTACATAAATTATGACATTAAAAATTCAAACTTGGGGGAAGGTGGAGTAAATAGAGGAATTTTTAAATCAAGTATCAGTTGTTAGCTTAAGATAACCTGTTATAACTATAAAAATTTGTTTAATCCTCATGGTAACCACAAAACTATAAAGTATACTAAATGTACAGAAATAAAAAGCAAGAAACCAAAAAATAAAACACTAAAGAATATCAATTAACCATAAAGAAGACAGTAGGAGAGAGAGAAAAAAATGAAAGTGAGATGTATAAGTCAACTAGAAAATAATTAAGAAAATGATCATAGTAACTTCTTGCATAATAACCTTAAAAGTCAATAGATTAAATTCTTTAATCAAAATACATTAAATGGCTGAATGGACAAAAACCCTAAATGTATGATGCCTACAATAGACTCACTTCATCTATCACACAATACATAGACTAAAAATGAAGGGATAAGAGTTATTTTTTGCAAGTGGAAATCATAAAATGGAGAAGCTATATTTAGATAATATAGTCCCTCTTTTGAAAGGTATAAAATGAAACAAATGAGGAGATTATGTAATGATAATAGGGTTGCTTGAAAAAAGAAAACATATATATAAACATTTTCACTTAATGTTGTAGAAGCTAAATATATAGCACAAATAGTAATAGATTGGAAGGAAAATGAATGAAATATATTGATTATAACATACTCCAGGACTCTACTCTCAGCTCATCCACACAGAAAACAAGTTAAAAAGAAAAGCACAGAAGATTCCATCTAAGAGGCACAGAGCACACATTCTTCTCAACAGCATGTGGAACATTTTCTACAACAGATTGTATTTTAATACACAAAACATGTTTTATCAAATTTAAGACTTAAGTCACATGAAGTATCTTTTGTGAACAAAATGGTATAAAGCTAGAAATGAAGTGGAGGAGGAATTTTGAAAATCAAAAATGAAGTGAAAAATTTAAAACACATCTTAGTAGCTAATGAATCAAGGAAAAATTGAATGTAAATTAAAATTTTTCTTGATATAGATGAAAACAGGAACACAATATACCAAAACTTATTGGATACAGCAAAAACTGGCCTAAGGAGGAAGTTTAAAGCAATAAATGCCAACATAAATATCCAGAAATATGTCAAGTAAACAACAAAATATACCTAAGCAACCAAAAAATGTGTAGAAAATAAACTTAAAATTAGTATAAGGAAGGAATATTTAAACACCAAAATTGTGAATGAAATAGACTAGAAAAACAATAGAATTGATCAAGAAATGTAAGAGTTTGGTAAACATCAACAAAATTAAGAGGAGAGAGAGACAGACAGAGAGAGAGAGAATTGAAATGAATAAAATTAGAAATGAAAACAGACATATTACAATGGTTTTCACAGACATAGAAAGGATCATAATATACTCTAACAAAGAGAAAAAGTGCATAGATCAATAATAAAGGGTACTGGGTCAGTAATAAAAAGCCTTCCATAAAATATTAAATACCAGAAAGCGATGGTTTCAATCATGTATCAGGAACTGATGTAATTTTATCAAACAATTAAAGAGCAAGGGCTGGACTGTTTTCATATTTATTTTATGAAACCAGCATTAACCTGATACTGAAACTTGACAAGACAACAAAAATAGCAAACAGAAACTACAGTCCAATATCCAATATTCTTAGTCAACATAATCAACAAAGATTCAAAAATCCTCATCAAAATACAAGCAAACTGAGTTCAACTGCTCACTAAAGAAATTATTTGCCATGATGAAGTGGGATTCATTCAGGAATGTAAAAGTGCTTCAGCACATGCAAAACAATAAATATCATGCATTACATTATCAAAAATAGACAAAATATGTATGATCATTTCCACAGAAGCAGGAAAAGTATTTAACAAAATTAAACATAGTTTTATGATGAAATGGTTACCAAATTACAGAAGAAATTCAACACAATGAATACCATATATGACATACTCATAAATAACATCATTCTTTTTTTTTTTTGTGGGTACCAGGAGTCGAACTCAGGACCTCGTGCTTGCCAGGCAGGCGCTTATGCCGCTGAGCAATCTCACCGGCCCAGTAACATCATTCTTAAATGGGGAACAATTGAAAAATTTTTTCTAATACATAGAAAAAAACAAGAATTTTCACTATTGCTATTTCTGCTCAACATAGAGACAAGAGAAATAAATAAAAGGGTAAAATTCAAATATCATATAGAATAAAACCAATGTAAACAGTTTTATCTGACATGTCAAAAGCATAACACATTATTTTCCATGAATGCCACTTTGACTTAACATGGAGTGAAAATCATTCACTATAATTCAATAGACTGACAAAATGAAGGACAGTGCCAGTAGTTGAACACTCTTAATTTTACAATGTAAAATAAAAAAGGAAGGATTTTATTTAACTTGACAAAGAATCTGTGCAAAAAAAAACTATACTAAATGAAGTAAATGGGAACATATTTTATGTCCTACTCATCATCCAATGCTGGGATCAAAATTGGGATGCTCACTATGCCCATTACTCTCATTTCTATGGATGTTAAAAATCAATATAAAAAAGCAACAGAATGAATAAATATATTCTAGAAAGGTAAATACATATCTTTCATATGAAAAGTATTTGTAGAATTTTTAAAAAGATGCAGACAAAATTGTATTAATAAGTGCAATTACTAAAGATGGAAGATACAAGAGTACTATACACAAATCAATGTTACATGTATATTCCAGCAAAAAGAAAGACCAACAACAAGAAAATAAATTTAGCCTTGCAAAATCAATTATAAAAGCAACAAAATCATTACGTATCTAGGAAGCAATTTGCCAAAACTCATGTAGGATGACTGTTCTGAAAGCTACAGACACTAATGAGACATTTGTAAAAAGCATAAAAATTGCTGCATATATCATGCTCACTTATTACAGGACAAAATAATTCAAAGATATAATTTCTGTACATGCAATGTAATCTAAAAATTGTGACTGTGTGTATGTGAAAATAAAAATTTACTAGGTGAACATAGTACTTAGAACAACTTGAAGTTATGAATAACTGAGATAATCATAAAGAAGAAAAATAAAACTGCATAACTTATACTTCCAGAAATAAAGATTTATTACAAATCTACACTAATTAGGGTAGTGCAGACAAAGAAACTACAAAAGGGAATAGCACTGAAAAGCAAAATAAATATATATGGCTCCATATTGTATGATCACAGTTACAGTGACATATACTTCTCACATCTGTGAAGAGAATGTAGATCAAAATTTAAAGTACAAAAAACAACACTTTGAGAAAAAAATAGATTTTCTTGGTATATTTTAGATAGATAAATGTTTCTTTAAAAGAACATACAAATCCTAATTAAGAAGAAAAGTGCACAAATTAATGATGCTATTCTTGCAGAATTTCTCTCCAAAATGCACTATTAAGAGTGAAAGGGAAACCAAGGAGTGGGAGATCGTATTCACAATGCATATATCTGATAAAGAATGATTAATTATGTTAAGTCTCTTTCAAGTTAAAAAGTAAAAAACAGTGCATCTTATCATTAGTCATCATAGAAATGCAAATTAAAAGTGTCATGTATGCATCCAACACAAAGGCTAAAATGAATTAGACAATGAACACCAAAGTCAGTAAGAATTAAAACTGTCAGAGATTCTAAGTGAAATAGAGATTAAAGTATTTGTACAACTCACAAAACCTTTAAATATTATTTATTAATGCTGAACTTATGTGTAACTTGTGACCCACACTTGGGTAGAGACTGAATGAAATGTGAGTACATGTGCCCCAGAACAAATGTCCCATTCTCAGAATTTCGTTATAGTGCTACTTGCGTTAGTCCATAAAGCCAATCTAAAGCAGACTGATTAATAAAAGTATTTTACTCATTAGAATGAATACAATGTCTGGCCAGCGGAGTAAACAACTTGATAAATCTCCAAATAAAATGTACAGCAAAAGCACCACTGCAAAGGATTGTAATCTTTGCTATTCTGTTTACATAGAGTCCCCAAACTAAAAAAAATCCAAAGTGATGACAGTGCTCAGATTCGTTGGTGAGGAGATATGAAATGGTGAGTGAAAGTATAAATATAGGAAGTCTTCTGCAAATTTGCTAAGGTCCTGTTTCCTCATATGCTTGATAGCTACCTAGGTGTGCTGAGTTAGAAATTTGTGATATATGGACTTTCAATTTAATGGCTTGGCAGATTGATTTATTTATCTTGCTCAAATATTACTGTATATATGCTATACATAATGTCTATATTTTTATGATTATAGCTATCCTTGTGCTCATAGCCTTCTAATACTGTAATGCATTTGTGTATAGGTGGTGGCATTCTTTGAGATAGTAGAAGTCACCCTAGAAGGGAGAGTAATGCTAAAAGAGAAGGAATTCAAGAACCAATTCCTTTGGAAAAACAGGGAAGCTAGAATTTGGTACAGCGCTATAGCTAAGGCTTTCAACAGAGATAAACAACATGAGAGAGAAGCTATACTCAGGTCATCATAGGAAACTGCGGCGAGCATACTCCAACAGGTGAGATGAAGGAAAAGGCACTTCTGAATTTTGTGACTATCTTCATGATCTATTCAGCCTTCACTATGAGCTATGTATTAATTCAGAGATGATTACATTTTCTATATCTAATCTCATGGCTCCAGATCACCTTTCCAAAGGACATCTTAAAACAAATTTGTGATCAATTCATTGCCAATAATCAAACCCTTCAAATATTCCACTATCGTTTATAGGACAAAGCTTATATTCTTTATCTCAATTCCAGAGTATCTTAATATTTAACCTTCATTTAGATATATAGATTTAGTGTTGTCACATACTACTCTCATATTCAGATTCAATTATTTTAGCACAAAAATTGCTGATATTTTTGGAGGGTGGGTATTCGGTGAACATATGCCTTCTAGCGTGAGGTGTGCTTTGTCTGGAATAATCTCTTGTTCTCACAGATATAACTGCTTTGTGGCCAGTCTCAACTCAGGGATCATCTCCTTGATGGAGTTTCATCAGAATTTATTTTGAGTGCTCCACATTTGTAGACCATAGTTCAATACTTGTAACTATATATTGCACCAATTTTAATATTTATTTAGAAAACTGCAGACAATGAGCTTGTTAAGCAAAGGGGATATTTCAAAAGTCACATTTGTATCCTGAGTTTCCAGCTCCATGCTTGGCACAGGGGAAATAAAATGGACCTCATATTAATTACTTTGGTTAGGTTATGAGAAAAGCAAATATGAAAATTGTAGCATAAACAGGATAGACATTTGTCTCTAACATAAAAAAAATCCGAGGCACAATAGTAGAGATTTCAGGGACAATTCAGAATTGTCGTGTTCCTTGACTTGTACTATTTTATTATTCTGCTGTGTGTGGCTCACAGTCACCAAGTTACCACAGGATTCAGGAAAAGGGAATAAAGCAATAAAATTTTACTTATAAAGTGCCAAAAGTCTCTTGAAGTATTTCCATAAAAACTCCATTGGCAAAATCCAGTGGAAGTGTCCTAGTGCACACCTGTAATCCCAGCACTTCAGAGGCTGAGACAGGAGGATTGCCATGAGTTTGAGGCCAGTCTGGGTTATATAGTGAATTCATGGCGAGCCTGAACTACATAGTGAAACCTTGTCTCAACAACAACAACAACAACAACAACAACAACCCCACAAAAAATAAAAAGAAAATAAAATGAACTCCACTGGCCAGAATCTGCTCCTATGATCTTTTCCATTCACATGAGAAGCTGGAATACCATGTGTAACCTCAGAATACTTTCTATTCTTCCTCATTGTTCCCTTCCCCATCTTCCCATCCTCCTAATTCAACCCACGTCCACTGCCTTAACTCTACTTCCTCCTTTTACCTTTCCTCTCTTCTAAAGTTTCTTTACCAAGTTTTTCCAATGTACCCATTCACCTGTCCTTCCTTAGGTAAGGACATCTAAACTGACCAACAAGAAGATACCTCTGAGCATACTGAATTTAAAATGAATAATCAAGTTAAATATCATACATATAAGCAAATTCTTTACTGGGGGACACAATGCTATATATAGTCAATTACTACCCAGAATTCAGTTCTTTCGTCTTTGATAAGTAAAAAAGCTATGCCGATTCGGTTCATCTACATAGGTTTTACCATAAAGTGATTTTATGAAATAATAAAATGTTTGATATTTAATATTTAGTTCTATGCATATATAGTTCTTGAACAAGTAATTTATTTCTCATTCCCCAAAACTGCTTACATGTCTTAGCTAAATATATGATTAGGGTAGAATATTATTCCTTTTGCCAACAGTATTTCTGATGGCAATTTGTATGTACTGAATTTGACAGACCTGGAGAGATTTGCCCACGGTCAAAACAACTCAGCCAAAGTATCGGTTGCCATGGTATTTCACTGTAGGATATCCTGATATACTGTCTATTTTATTATTCTTGTGGAAGTTAAGTTACTTCTCAAGAAATGAAAAACATTTTGAAGGTCTTTGCCTTTGAAAGAAAATATGAGAAATAGGTATAAGCAGTTGAAATGATTACTTCTTTACATTGTACTGGAAAAACTCCTTGACAATATGTTATACACACATTTGGGAAATGAAAAATTACGTATTTAGAATATTTAACTAACACTTCATATCCTTTTTAGAAAATGAAATTGCCTTGTGAAATTCCAAATTTTTATATATAGTGTATATATATTATATATGATATTAAACATCATTACAAGTTATGACACAAAGAAAATCTTTAAATGCAATTTGTAGTGGTCAAGCAGTTTTCATAGAGCAAGTGTACCCATGGAATCAACACTCAGATCATGAAATAGAACGAAACCTGTATCATCCTTGTAGCCTCTCCCTCCACAAAGGAGATTAGCATCCTGTCTTCTATCAGTGCTGATTGGTTTTGCTGGGTTTTGAATTTATGTAAGTAGGCTTATAAAATATGTACTCTTTGTGTCTGTCCTATTTTGTCAGCCATATGTTGGTGGGATTGGTCTTACAAGTATAAAATTAGTCAACTCTCTAGACATAATTTTTTTTTTTTTTTGGTGGGTACCGGGGGGTCGACCTCAGGACCTCGTGCCAGCAGGCGCCCGTGCCGCTGAGCGATATCACCAGCCCTTTTTTCGTATGTGGGTTCTGGGAGTCGAACTGGGGCCCTCACGCTTGCAAGGCAGGCGCTTATGCTGCTCAGCCATCTCACCGGCCCCTAGATATAATTTTTATTGTGCTGATCATGATTCTTAACCTTGGCAATATTAATATTTTTGACCAGATAATTGTTGCTGGAGTTGTTCTGCGCATCATAGAACATTTAACAAAATTCCCAGTCTTCACCTCTTAGATGCCTGCAATGGTATTTTCTCCTCATCCCTTCATGTTTTTTTTTTGTTTCTTTGTTTTTTTTTTTTTTTTTGTGTGGGTACCGGGGGTCGACCTCAGGACCTCGCGTGCCAGCAGGCACCTGTGCCGCTGAGCAATATCACCGGCCCTTTTTTTGTATGTGGGTTCTGGGAGTCGAACTCGGGCCCTCGCACTTGCCAGGCAGGCGCTTATGCTGCTGAGCCATCTCACCGGTCCCCCTTCATGGTTTTGACAGTTAAAAATATCTCCCATATCACCAGGTTCCCCTGGGGGGCAAATCACTACCAGTTGACAACTGCTGGCGTAGACATACTAAAGTATATTTCTAATCACGTATTGACAGTTCCAGAGTTTCTGGCTTAGAAATTTTATAGATATTGATGATATGAAATTTTATTATCTTTTCTTGCCCATATGCATGTTTTTTTGTTGAAAATACTGTATACCTAGGGTCAGAATTACTGGGTCTTAAAAAATGGGTAGGTTCAACATTAGTTGATTATGTCAAGCAGTTTTTCAAAGATAATATCAGTTTACACCTCTGTAAAGTTCTAATTTTTTTATTCAGTCACTGACATTTTCTGAAACTTTTCTTAAGTATATGTTTAGTGAAATCTTATTATAGCTTTAATTTTCATTGTTTAATGACTAATAAAATGCATAATCTTTTTCAAGATTTATTGACTATTTGGGTATTAGCCTTGTTTGATTGTTGGAATGCTGAATTAAGATTCTTTTCTGTTTTACATGTTGGGATATCTATCTTGCTTTTGATTTATAAGAATGGATATAAATATACATTTATATATGTATGGAATATATATGTATATGTATGTGTGTATATATATATGTAGAATATATTCTGAACAGAATATTAGTTGAGTACATGTGTAACAAGTATCTCTTCATGTTATGTTATTTTTATAATTCTTAATGATGTCTTTTTTTTTTGGGTACCGGAGGTCGACCTCAGGACCTTGGGCGCCAGTAGGCGCCCGTGCCACTGAGCGATATCACCTGCTCCTTTTTAGTATATGGGTTCAGGGAGTCAAACTCGGGCCCTTGCTCTTGCCAGGCAGGCGCGTAGGCCGCTGAGCCGTCTCACCGGCCTTAATGATGTCTTTCGATGTGTTTTTCAACCTCTAATTGTACCTACTTCTACGGTGTATTCTTCTGGATTCCAAACTGAGACCCTGTTATGGTATTTAATCTAGCGGATTGTGAACTACAGTTGTGTCTCTCTGGTAACTCATATACCGCAGCAAGGTTTTCAGCTGATTTCTCATATTTATACTCCACATATTCACAAGGCCAATGCCTCATACTAGAACTTAGGGCAATGTTGAATTCATTTCATTAGGTTTACCCCATCTCTAACATCTCAGCCCTTCGTAACTGTGTTGCCCTTGAATCTTTATACTCCTGTTTTTTTTCTTCCCGGCTAGTTTTCCTGCATTTTAGCTGCTTTCTGCTAACCTTGGCATCTTGCCCTACACAACTTCAATGTTACTAAAAAGCTCAAGGGCAAAAGTGTAGCACAGCTGTTTAACTCACTTTAATGAGCTTCCTGTTTTTATGGTTTCCTCTCCCAAAAAATGCTGGATGTCTCAGGTTTCCAATGGCATTAAATACTTAAAAAAATTAATTCAGATTTCCACTAGTTCTTAGAAGGAATGCTGCTCACATACAAGGTACTCCCTATGAGTCTGAAATAGAAATCTATCGATGAGTAGTTTTACCACAGAGAAAGAGTAGCTGTGAGATACTAATTACGGAAATCTGTAAAAATATTGTCACATCATTTCTATACTGGCAACCATTTTAGTGTCAGAAAAATGAGTGACAGCAATAGTCCACTATTTGGATCTCAAGCAGATATTTTGACTTTTACATTTTTTAATTTTTCTTTTTGTTTTTATTATCTATATTATTATTTTTATTTGAAAGCATTAGTTAATTTTGTATTTCCAATCTTGGGGTTTCTTGCAGGCTATCTTATCTAATATGCATATGTACTACTGTAGAAATGTGATTTTTTTTCCTGTGGCCACTGCAAAGAAAATATTTCCATTTTTTGTGGCTATCTTGAATTTAAGAACTGTTTATTGTCTTCAGATATCTAATATTTTTCATAGACTATGTTGACTGTTCAACCAAGGATTATGCTTAAGTCAAAGTATAGAAATAAATGTCATGAGAAGAAGTTCATGACTCTCTTAATTTTCCTTGTTAGCTGAAGAGAATATCAATTTTTGTAAAATAGATCATTGTATGACTAATTATATTCATAATTGGAAATAAATTCCCAGAGCAGCTCTAACATTGATTACTTCCTCTATAATTTTCAGTTCATAATATCCTTTTTCTTTATCTTTTACTTTTAATGTGAGTTTTTTGGTCAGGGAAACAAACTTTATCAAACCTGAAGCATTTTTATTAAATCTTATAGGTATATTTTTGAGACTTCTTATGGCTAAAATGTTACATTAAAATTAAATGCGTCCATGTGTTAAAGTATTAACTAATATATTTTCTGTCTATTTCCGAAGAGGAACCTCACAATAATCTATAGTATTGGCATGCAAAATTATTATTGAATCTTATTCTTGGGATAAATGTGGCTCAGAGTTTTAAGTAGGATTAAAAGGTAAATACATGCTAAATTAACACATGAAACAAAGGTCTCTGAATTATTAAACAGTGAAACACACATGAGAAAAATTAGTACATGATCAGGGTGTGACCAAAATATATATCCGTGCATTTTTCTTACATGGGAAAATAAATTACAGATATTTTAAAGCAGTATTCTAAATTGTTATTACATTCAATTACTTTCCATATGGGGTTGTAGAATGTGTAAGACCAAGCAAATATTTGCTGTCTGCTATCATTACAGGGAATGGAAAATTTTTCCATCAGAATGTATCTAAAAGAAAACATTAGTTTATGAAAAGCATTTTACTTTTCTTACTCCATATCATTGCTGAAAACACGATTAGTCAAAAATTAAAGGCATACACCATAAGTTATACAGACCAATGCTTTTGCAAAAACATTTAATTTTCTATTGTACACAACCACCCCATTTTTTTAAACTTGCTCCTACCCCAAGGCATGTGTTATATCATTTATAGTGTTTCCTCCTGTCCATAGTTAATTGGATCTAGTACTAGTCTAAATTATACTAGTCAGACTCCACTTTAATGAAACTTTTAATTGACCTACAAAAAGGTTTTAAAAGGAGGCATGTGACCATTTGAATTAAGAACCTACAGAGTTGATGTTGCAGTGCATAGGTCTTTCACCTGCACGCTACACTGATCACTGCAGCATTGCACTAAGCAAATAGCAACAAAACTAAAACCAGACACTGTGGACTACTAAAATCCATCAGAGATCCATATTTATCAAAAATTTCTTGTATTGCTACTGTCTCCTACTGCAATTATCACAGATAATTCATTAAAGTCCAGAATCGCTTGCTCAACTTCTCAATAATTTGTAGATTAACATAATGGATTGAGAAAAAGGGAGTTGTCTAGTGATGTCAGCTTTGGTTGTTATCCTGGTGAGTGTCTCCACTAACAGACTTAAGGCTTTGTTTATCAACAATACAGACAGTGCAGGCCCAAGTGTCTTTGAGACTTCAGAATAACAGACTTTAACAAATGCTGTCTTTTTACATATTGATTAGCTTAGGCATAGCGAAGACTAGAACTACCTTAATATTTTAAAAACAAAAGTAATGCAAATATCTTGAAACTAAAAAGAAAAATTCATAGAATTATAAACCAAAGCATAAATTTGATTTCAGAAAACTAAGAAAATACGATCTCGGTAGTTTTAGCATCTTTCATTCATCACTCAGATAAAAAGAGATATTTATTATTTTATGATTGGAGTAAAGTGGCATGTCAACAGAAAAATTTTCTGAGGAACATAGGGCACTAGCATTTATATGTGCATTGTGTCTTAGCATTAGATGGGCTTAATGGCGTTTTTTTCTAATTTCGGAATTCTAGTGTTTTAACTTTCTGTTTTATGTTATTTTATACCCTAACATCTACATTTTATTAATGAATATAATAAATAAATGTAAATTGTTAATTTGTTCTATTTACTTATCTTATTATGTAAAAATCTTCGTTACCACTCCCTATTTATTTCTCCAAAATGAGAAATCATAATGTAATTTTGTTTGAATTTGAAGAACTGAGAGAAAACAAAATAAATTCTCAAGACAATGAATGAAATTACTTGACACCTCAGGGGTCCACAATTGATAGAGCAGATATCTAAGAATGGTCTTTGGTAAAGTACATTAAAGAGAGGTGACCAAAATGGAGTAAAGATCCTAGCTTTATATTAAGCCATTCCGAAAGAAATAGAAGTGATTAATTTTAATTACCACACTTCACCAAAATATTTCATCAAATAATAACAAATATTTGGCGATAAATACAAAATTATAAGTATTCTGAACAAGGAAAACATCTTGCGTCCTTTGATAGTCTTGCCTCTAATTGTTACAACACCTTTAGAATATATCTACTAAATTTTATTTTCTTAGTCTTCAAAGCATATTGGCTGAATGGATATAAGGTCATTCAACTATTAACTTTAGTTGAGAATCTGGTTAGTTAATGATCTCAGTTAAGATACATATATATAAACAGAAATAAATGACAGGGCTGGTGAGACAGCTCAGCGGCATAAGCGCCTGCCTGGCAAGTGCCGAGGTCCTGCGTTCGACTCCCGGAACGCACATAAAGGAAAAAAGGTGCCAGTGATGTCGCTCAGCAGCACAAGAGCTTGCTGGCAAGCGTGAGGTCCTGAGGTGGACTCCTGGTACCCACGTAAAAAAAAAAAAAAAAAAAAAAAGAAATAAATGACAGCTTGAAAGATGTATAGATAGATAGATGGAAGCTAGATACACATATAGTACTGTTTGCTATATATGAGTATACAAAAAGAAAAAAAAAATATATATATCACCCAGAATTTATGTTGAGGAAAAAGATTTTATTAGGATATAAATTCCACTTTAAACTTGTTCTAATTTTCACAATAAATAGATAAAAAACTGATGCACTAATAAGTGAAATATTTGCTGTAACTTCTATGGTTTAAAATAGCAAGAATATGCTCCCTGAAAATATTAAGTATTATTTATTTATAAAGAATAAGTACATCTATCTTTTTATGTGGAAAAGAAATAAAATGCATGATTTAGAAAGTGTAAATCTTTTATATCCATTGAGTGAATCAGACTTAATAATTTTTGGTTTTTAAAACCTAGGAATGACTTTTGAAAGCAGGAACTACACTACTGTTAAATGCATTAAATGATAATTGGATAGACTATCATGCAACACTTAAGCATCTTGATTATGAACATTATGTAAAATTTGAAGAATGCTAATGAGATTGTGTTAGCTGAAATAAAAATATATACTTTGTGTTTGGACACACCATGCTATTTCTATGCTCCTTTTCTTTACTTTTGATTTCATTACTTCTGGAATCCTGCAACTGACATTTCTTTTTTGCCTGGATAATTCCTATTCACACTTTAAAATTTATTTGAAGAATCAGTCAGTATTTCTGAAATATTTATTCATTTTGTGCTACTATAATAACTAGTGAAGAATCTATTATGAGGCATGCCATATTGCATGGTAATTATCTATATAAAGTCTCCTTTGCTTCTAAAATATTACTTTCCTGAAGGCTGTAATAGCCTTCTTCATATTTGTAACCCTAATACATAACACAATAGCTGACATGGCCTTGAGCCTCCTGCAGATTAATCCATTAAATAAACCACACTTTTGTCAGTGCTGCTTTCTGCAAGCAGACACAGGCTCTGGAAAATAAGGCTCTTAATGTTATCACAAATCTCAGCAATGTTAGAAGATATATAGAAGAGATAAGCGGCACACCTCCCCTTACCACAGTCTCCTCATCAGGTTATTTCTGGAAAATTTATCTTGAAAACCGTACAATTAGATAAACCTACAGTGTATCATAGCACTGAGATTTTATCATAGCAATGAATACAAGATAAAATTACTAGTCAATAAATAGAAAAGATTACTGGAAGAGATTAATGAATTTATAAACATGTATCCATGCAATTGTTTAAAAAGAATGTCATAACAGATTTATTTTTAATAGCCCAAACTTAGAAAAAAACCTAAATATTCATTAATAGAAGAATGTAAAAACAGATTGTATTAAAATTGTAAAATGAAATCCAGACAACAGTAAAGGAAATGTACCACAAGTGCACAAAAAAAATGTTAAAAATCTAAAACACAGGCCGGTGAGATAGCGGCATAAGTGCCTGCCTGGCAAGCACAGGGTCCTGAGTTCGACTCCCAGTACCCACATAGAGGAAAAAAATGGCCGGTGATATCGCTCAGCAGCACAAGCGCTTGCTGGTGTGCGAGGTCCTGAGGTCCACTCCTGGTACCCACATTAAAAAAAAAAAAATCTAAAACATGATGCTGAGGAAAAGAAACTGACAAAAGGATATATTCCGTATAAATATATTTATGTAGAATCTAGAAAAGGAGAAAACCATATGTGGTGAAATAAATTAGACTGCTATTAGCTTCATTGGTGTTAGACAAAGAGCACCTGAAAAAGGGAATAGTGAGCTTTCTGAGTAAAGGAAATGTTCTTTGTTTTGACAGGGATGCAGATTATGTAAGCATATGCATTTGTTGTAACTTATCAGTTTTATAGGATTTTAATGACTTCAGTGTGCACAGTATGAAAATTATACCTAGGTTGAAAAAATTAAGATAAAATCTAAGTATACTTAACATGGAGAATTTGAGAAATTTTGTAAAATGTATATGGAAGTTCAAAAGGCTTAAAATAGCCAGAAAGATACTTAAAAATTAATTAGTAGATACTACACACATGATTTTTAATAGGTGCTATAAAGATACAATGGATAAGAAATTTCAGTTTTGCCATAATTATTAGTTTGCAGAAATGTATTAATGTAGTTAAGGAACTAGGATAGGTAGTTGAGGAAAAAACCATATAGATATAGTGAACAAATATTTGAACAAAGTTACCATGGAAATTTAAAAAGAGGAAAGAATGTTTTATTTCAAGTTAATGTTATGGAATAATTTATCTGCGTAAAATAACTATGAACCTCAAACCATATTGTATTTAGTACACAAAGAATAATTCACACCAGAACCTAAAAATCAGAGATGGAAATATTTTAGAAGAAAACTTACACAAATATTTTTGATAATTTGTAGTAGGGAAAGATTTCTTATTCAACATAAACAATTAGACATAAAGGAAAAATGCTAAATTGATGGTCATAAACATCAAAAATGTCTGTGTATTGAGTAAGTTCATTAGGAAGACAAAAAGCTCTTTCATAAACTAGAAAAAATATTCTCCTTAAGTATATCTTATGTATACTTGTTAGCAGAATATATGGAATCTTCCTATAACTGAATAATTAAAATAAAACAACCCAATAAAAAAGGAGAAATGTGGATTTGCTATTTTACTGGGAGACATAGGATATAAATGGATTTGCTTAATTTAGCCAGGCATCGAAATAGGCAGCACTGTAATCTGATAAGATGTACAGGAGATAAGAATCAAACATTTCTGGCCTAAGTTTTCCATCCATCTCTAGTTTCTGATTTTTAAAATAACATTGAAACTTTTAAGTACAAATTTAGACTAGTAAAAATACAAACTATAAAATATTCAATAGGTTATTTGAAGTGCTAGAAATAAGTGCCAAAGTTTTGAAGAAAATTGCAGCTTTCAAAATAACATTGGACTTAATAATAAAGTTTTTTTACAGCAGAATTTCTAAGCGAGTCTCTAATATCCACAAAATCTTTCACTGCAGAATAACTTTTGTCTCCCTTTGCCAACATCACTTTCTCGTTCTTCTATTCATGCCAATCTTGAGCTTTTGATTCTCTGATAGCTTTCCACATTAGAGAAATATTCCTATTTGCTCTATAAAAGTGAATTCCCAGAAAAATGGAATTTATAAGACATAGCAATAAATATGCTTACTAAAGTTCACTGCAGTGATTTGAGTTGGCTGAGACAAGTCACTCTTGGTCCTTAATCCAGTGAGAAAGGGAAGCAAGCATGGAATTGGGTGAGCTCCAGTTTCCATGGCAGGGCAAAAATAGTTGAAAGTGATCTGGTTATAGAGATGCCATGGAGCAGGGGACTACTTAAATATAGTATCTACAGCAATGAATTCATGAGCACATTTTTTTTCCGTAATCCATCATTGACTAAAATATTTGAAAAACTGAACAGAATTTAGTAATCCAAAACAAACTAACACACCTATAAATGTAATGACAGTGTCAGAATGCTCTGTATGTTTCAAAATGCCTCAGCTACTGTATTGAATCTGAGATAGAATAGTAACATATAGTTCAGTGCCTTGCATTAGTCAATGCACCACAGTTTGAGTAGCTCTTGTCTATAGGATATTTTAGTCTTCTGAAGGGTGAGCTGATATAACAGCCCTATAAAAAGCAGAAAGAGAGAGAGAGAGAGAAAGAGACTGTAGTGCTTCCCGATTTTATAATGATAAAACTTCTTCCATAGGTGACTTGAAGCTATTAATACCACATTGCCAAATGTACAGTTGGAGGGAAAAGAGTGCATTCTCTTGCCTTTTGAGGACGTTACTCAAATTAAATACTAAAATACTAACTAGAATACTAGTTAGCAATCTTTTAGAGTCCCTTCTCTTTCCACCAGCATTTGTTATTGGTTGATTTCTTAATGATAGCCTTTCTTTCTGTAGTGAGATGGAATCTCAGTGCTGTTTTAATTTGCAGTTCACCAATGGCCAGTGGTGTTGAACATTTTTTCATTCATTTATTGGCCATTTGTAAATCTTCATCAGATAACTATTGATTTCAAATGCCCATTTTGGATTGGGTCTTTAAACTTGGGAGGTCTAATGTTTTTCAGGTATTTATATATACTAGATATTAGTCCTATGTCTGAGGAGTAGCTGGCAAAAATTGTTTCCCATTCTGTAAGTTTTCTCTTCACTTTGTTGGTGGTTTCCTTTGGCAAAGGCACACAAACTTTCTGGGCATACTTTTGATCTCACCATACTTTAAGAAAAAGGCAAGTTGCTGTTTGCTATGCTGGGAGAAAGATGGGGAAATTAGACCAACAACCTCCTTTGGACAGTCATAGCATCTGGAGTTTGAGTTGGGATTATTCATTGCAGAAGTTGAGCAGAAGCACAGAATATTTTATAGTACCAAATAATCTACTCCCCTAATTTACAAAATCTTTGCGACTCTTGCCTTAAACATGAGTTAGATATGACTGTCCTCATTTTCCAGAAAGGTAATATAAAACCAAAAAAATTTAAATGGATTGTTGATGATCTCAAAGCCAGAATATGGCAAAGCTAAGATTTTAAAAATGGTTGTGGTAATTAGGGTGGAGTATTAACTTCATTAGCTTTGGGATCCACCCAGGCCATTTGTGCAGTGCCTTTCTGGATGTGTCTGCATAGTCATGGAGGTGTTGCCTTGGGTCATTTTCTGATCTCTCACCCCATCCTTTCTTGCACTTTTACCCTGCTGTGCTTCCCCGCTGCAATGCACTCAACACCTTTGCTCTGCCGTACACTTGGGTCGTGATCTTTCTGCCTTGGAGCCAAGTGATCATAGACTGAATTCCCGGAAAGTGTAAGACAGAGTAGACCTCTTCTTTAAATTGTGGGTACTGGCTATTGTGATCCAGCAACGGGAATGCCCATACAGTGGTTTGTTAGAATCCAAAACACATCATCTCAATCTGAACTTTACACTTAGTTTTTGCAACATACTCTAAAAAGGAAGAGAAGTTGAAAGAAGGAGTTTTGATTTTTGAAGTGTCTCAGCTGTCAAGATTCAGGGAATTTTCTTCAAAAACTCCATGAGAATCCAGCAAAAGTGTCCCATTGCAACACACCATATCCAGGTTAAGTCACTTCCTAAATGACTTGGTTATGATATAATCTTGTCTATGGCTCATTCTGAGATTGGTAGAATTGGTACAATAAATGCAACTATATTGAAGAGTTTAAGTCTCAAATAAAATAATAATTGTATACAGCATGTATGTGGTAATAAATTACCACTTTTCCAATACTGGGACAAAGTACCTGACACCTGCAACAAACATAAAGCAGGACAGAGGTATTTTGGCTTATGATTTCAGAAATTTCAGTGTATATCTGGTTGGCTCAGCGGAAGGACATGGAGGGAGAAAGCTTCTCATCCCTTGGTATCCTGGAAGCAGAGAGAGAAGAGAAGAGCCAGAGAGAAGAGTATACTCTTCTAGACCATAGGCCCAGTGATCCGCCCCTCAAACTTGCCTCTCATGAACTCATCTATGGATTAATCTTCTGCTCCATACATTGCACAAGTGATCCCATCGCCTTTGGGCTTACTTCTGAACACATGAGAGTTTGGTGGGACATTCTAGATCTAAAACAAAACATAAATCATTAAATATATTTTAATCATTGAGATGATTATCAGTTCAGAATTTAGACTACACTGTGGTAGGTCTAGTAGATTTAAGCCAAAGTGTGGAGAAATGCAATGCAGAGAAATGAGCACTAACACAGCTAAGTCGTTCCTATCATGAAACACCCAGTGTAAAATATATTCTTCCAATGGTAATTCCTCACTTGCACCCAGTTCATTTAATTTGTTCAGATAAATATATAGGAAAATGGCAGAAAGAAAGTAGCTGTAACTTGGTTCTGCTTTTTAGTAGGTGTTGTTCATAAGCAAGATAAATTTTTAACTGAAAATTAAGACACATGGTATTATACTAGTGTATTTGAACTTTGAATTTTGTCAGTGTTAGGTTGTTAATATATTCACATGTATTATTAATAAACCAATTTAAAAAAAGTTAAAATGATATATGTAATGCCAAGGTTTGAGCACAACAAAAATAATAACGTGATTCTTTTTTTTTTTTTTTTTTTTTTTTTTTTTTGTGGGTACCGGGGGGTCGACCTCAGGACCTCAAGCGCCAGCAGGCGCCCGTGCCGCTGAGCGATATCACCGGCCCCTTTTTCGTATGTGGGATCCGGGAGTCGAACTCGGGCCCTCGCGCTTGCCGGGCAGGCGCTTAAGCTGCTGAGCCATCTCACCGGCCCATAACGTGATTCTTAAAGGTACAACTAGACTTGCTTTAATTTGCTGAGTTTTGGCTAATGTTAAGGAGCAACAGAAAATGAATTTGTAGAAATTCCTATTTACATCTCAGTCTCTTTACTAATATAGGTGCTAACATCATCCAAAACCTTATATCCTGCTTTAGCAGGAAAGTATGCCTTAGTTTCAAGCTTCTTTTGATCTCATGTTTTTTTTTTTTTTTTTTTTTAATTCTTCTTTTTCAGTTGCCAGGTGTTCTCCTAACAAAAGTGTGCCATGGAGGGAAGGTTTCTTTAGGAAAATGAATCTCTAGAAGCTTTGAGCTTCATGTAATTAGCAAATATTGGGTTGTATCTCTCTTGAAATAATTAGATACATTAATTTTTTGATGCCTCTGTCAGTTCATAAGAAAGTCAAAATCTACAAAGCTCTTCATAATCATTGCTTTCTTTTTATGGCTTACTTCAAAAACCTCTTCAGTTAACACAACAAACCAAAGACTCATCTTAAGATATGCATATTAGGGAAAAATGTTAAGGTAATTGCAGGCACCTAATCTTTTCCTGGAAAGAATTTTGGGAATGAGAAAAAATCATTTTTTTTTATTACACACTGGTTTTAGTTAGAAAGTCAGGGCTCAGAACGCAAGGCTGGGACTATAGATATGGTCACCTGCAAAAGTAGTTTTCATATGCAGGAGGATATAGTAAACATATGGTAACCCAGTAGGGTGAGAGGCAGTGGACTGGAAACCCTGATTTTGTAGTCTTCCATTTTCTGATTTCCTCCAGGTGTCTATCAGAGGTCAAAGCCAGCTGGATAGAGAAAACAAAGGAGCCATTGCAGGCAGTCCATATATATCACATCCCCAGGATAAAGGACAAAGTGACAAAGGATGACAAGTGGATCAAGAATGACAAATACTGTACAACTTGACAGCCAAAAATGCTGTATATAAAATTATTAGAAATGTGCAGGTGGAGGCAAATAACACAGAGAAAAGCGATAATAAATACAAAATAGAAGGTGGTTCTAAGCAACATACACAAAAGCTTTTAAGGACTACTGAGAAATCTTTCCAAAAAGAAATATCTGATAATAAGATGCCAAAAGCTATGGATGCATATTATTTATTTTGTCTTGTCAACCTATTGACTATGTAACTTTCCTTCATTGCTACCAACAAATTACCATATATACTTTTACTTAAAGTCTGCCACATATATTTTTTTTTTTTTTTTTTTTTTTTGTGGGTACCGGGGGGACGACCTCAGGACCTCACGCGCCAACAGGCACCCGTGCCGCTGAGCGATATCACCGGCCCCTTTTTCGTATGTGGGTTCCGGGAGTTGAACTCGGGCCTTCGCGCTTGCAAGGCAGGCGCTTAAGCCGCTGAGCCGTCTCACCGGCCCTGCCACATATATTTTTAAAGAAAAAGCTTCCAATGTACAGCAAAGGAGAGAAGAGTCAGTGAGAGAATCTGACAGCAAGAGAATCTGAAAATGAAACAATAGAAAAAGTCTGTGAACAAATGATCGCAGAACCACTCCCTTCCCTTGAACCAGCATATTTTCTCAAGAATTCTCTAGACATTGAGAGGGATACTCCTGGGTCATCCACTGAAGTGAATGGGATTCAGTTAAAATTTCTTTTCTCCATCGAAGGGCAGAGTTAGCCCAGCTGACATCCAGGGTGCACAGGACCATGGAAATAGTATTTTCACATCTGCTTCATATCTCAGTTGTTAAAATGCTACCATACTTCAGTATAAAAGGGAATATAGAAATTTGTGAAACTGAAAGCAAGCACATTGCTATTGATAATAATTTTATTTTCAGAAAAATCCCATTCAATCAAAAAAAGAAAACTAACACTAGGCATTTCCTTCTTTCCTTCCTTCCTGCAGTTCTCCCTTCCGCCCTCCCTTTTTCCCTCCCTTTCTTCCTTCCTTTTCACAAGATGCATAAAAATTTTCAAAGTAAAGAAAATTCTTGTCACACAAGAAAATTTTCCAGTGCTTGCAATACTAGTAACTCTATTCATAATCATATATATATGAAACAAAATATTTTGTGGATTTTTATGACCATACAAATATACATTGAATTCTGTCTTGCAGTTGATAAATGATATTATAATGTTGCTACATGTTTATTAGCTCTTAAATGAAGAATAAGAAATTCTAAGATATTAGAACACCAATCATGTTTTACTTTTTCACACTTGAATTATGGATTAATTGGTAGATGTAATAAACATTTGTGTCCTGTGATCCCTGTTATGAGGCTGACGTTTTAAGCAGATTTAGTACAGAAATAAATGAAGGTTATATCAATATAAAGCCAGCAGGCTCTGTAATTCACTCAGAATTCACACTGATTTAAGGATCCCTTCACACAGGTGCAGAATAATCAAATAGAGATACACTCAGTAGATTGGCAAAATATAGTTGTTTTTAAAATTGCAGAATTTATTTGATGGAATGGGATATTTTCTTTTGAGAATTTATTACCATAAAATAATACTCAGAGAAATTTATGTGTATATACCATCACACCAAAAATATACAAGTAAACTCAATTTCCAGAGGGAAACAATGTTTTCAAAATCACTGATTACCAAGGGAATTCATGAAATTTCAGGTAAGTAGTAACATGTTAATTTTGCATTTTATTTCTAGTACCGAAGGTTTTTAAGTACCAAAAAGCATTCTTATTTTCTTTTTGGTTAGTCTAGGAATACAGATTTATTGTTTATCTGGTTAAAAAGCCTAAAGCTATCCTAACATCACTTACTGAATATAAATGTTTTACAGATAAATGATGACAGCTTTATTTGGAATGTGTGACTTATATTCAAGGACCATGTAGATATGAAATACAAAGACGATGATAATCATAACTTTTCTTTGGCTATAAGAAAATCCCCTAATTACACAAATCTGTGAGGAAAACACTGTGAAGAAAATCACCGATAAGAAGGCAAAATACCCACTCCGTTAATTTCCTCAAGTAATGTATTGCAAAAATAGTTTGTCTTGAAAAGATTAATAGTCCTGACAGATAATCAGAGGAGTTTGTGAAACGATGATAAATTTTCAATAAACTCACAGGAAAAAAACAGTTTCTACACTTTCAATTGTACCTACAACTTCACTATGGAGTTCGCTTCTGCGGTTTTTATGTCAGATCACAGAAAATGATCATTAGTTTTGTTCGATAGGTTGTTATCAGTCAGCTTTTTGTTGCTGTGTCCAATACCAGAAATAAACAATTTAAATGAGGAAAGGTTTATTCAGGCTCACAGTTTCACAGGTTTCATAGTCAGCTGGTTCCACTGCTGCAGCCCTGAGGTGAGGCAGAGCATCATGGTGGTGGGGTGGCGGGACGCTTGGTGACACAAAGCTTCTCCTCTTGTGAGAGCCGGGGAGTAGGGAGACAAGGGAAGAGCAGGAGAAAAAGAGGCCAGTGACAAGTTACTGTTCTCAAGGCCATACCGCTAAGGCCCCCTTTAAGTGGACCCCATCTGTTAAGTTTCCCTCATCTCCCAATAATACCGTCAAATTAGGGTCTTATCAATAGATTAATCCACCAGTGGAGTTAGTGTCTTCCTCATCCAACCACCTGCGGAAAGCCCCACATTTCATTATTTATAGGTTTCTACAGAGAAAGTCTGAAGTTCAAGATTATCTTTACTGTTTTGCTATTTTGCTTTGTTTTCTTATAATTTTCATGTATTTGTTTTATTATTTATTTATTAATTATTTCTTACATGTCTGCCAATCTCTGTCATTTGCTGCAGTGTTTAGTATCCATGACGTAACAGTGGACATGGGGAGGTTTGTGCCCTCTGTCTAGCTGTTTGTATTCCGTTTATCATATCTTTCCTCTCTATATTCATACTACCCACTCTTACTTAACTGGTCTCATTTTAAATGAGTAAATAATTAGTGTACCATTTAAAAGGGATTTTTATGGGTGATTAAATCTAATATATGTATTTTACTAAATTTTCCTTTAGAATAATGGTAATTTAATTCTAGTAAACAGAATACTTGCTTCAATATCCTGTTTTTCCCTTTCTGTTGCCATTTTCATATATGTTACACCTTTATATTATATAAATACAATTTAATTTTATTTATAAGCAGCTATCATTTATATAAAATATAGATAAAAGAGGAAATGTAAAATATGGATACAGTTCTTTATTAAAGGTAAATGTAAATACCTTTACAAGTCCTGTTTCTCTTTCAGACTCCTGTTACCTTCTGGTATCATTTCCTTTCATCTTCAAGTTTCTAATTTATTATTTTTTGTAATACAGATAAAGAACAATCAGTTCATTCAGGACCCCTTTATCTGAATATATCGGTATTTTTATTGAATAATACTTTGGCTGGGTATAGAATTCTTTTCTGACCTGCTTTTTTTTTTTTTTTTACAATTTGAATATTTTATCCCATTGCCTCTGTCCTCTATCACTTTTTTCAGAGACAAGTTAGCATTCAAATCCATTGACGTTCTACTTTATAGGACAAGTATTTTTCCACTTACTGCATTCAAAATTTTCTCTTTATGTTAGGCTTTTAACAGTTTGATTATGATGTGTCAAGGTGTGGGCTGCCTGTGTTTACCCTAATTGTAGTCAATGATCTTCTTGAGTATTTTATATTTTCATCAACTATGTAAAATTTTGGTCCAAAATTTCTGAGAATTTGTTTTTGTTTTGCCTTTTCTTCTTTCTCTTAGGTCTTCTGTAATTCCCAGTACATATATCTTGACACTATCAGTAGTATTCGCTGAGTCTCATTGCGTCTATTAATTTTTATTTATTCTGTTACATGGTCAGAATTTCTTCTTTTTATCAGAGTTCATAATTTTTGCAAGAAGCATTTTAGATATATTTGGAACCAGTTCTGCGTTCTTTTCTCCCTCCTTGAGGGTGTTGTTGTTTTGTTCTTATTGTTGTTTATTTATTCTCTACTGTGTCAGGGTTATTTTATTTTATTTTACTTTTTTATGTGGGTCCTGGGAGTCGACCTTAGGACCTTGTGCTTGCCTATCAGGCACTTATGCCACTGAGCTATCTCACTGGCCCTAGGGTTAATTTTTTTGGCATCAGTGCCTTCCACTTAAGTTGTCACTGATGTTGTCTGCTCAATTTTTTGTTCTCTTTCCCACATTAAGAACAGTTAAGAGATGTAGATTACTAATCAGTAATTGGCTAGAATTTGTCTTTAAACAATGATCCAACCAGTCTTCCACACTTTGCTGATGATATGGGTAGGATATAGAAGTACTCAGCTTGTTTTTTCTTTGGTACCAGGTCAGGAAACTGATAGAAAATTTATACATAGTTCATTATCTTCGAAGTCTTGATTTTAAATTATATGATTTTTGGTGGAAGTATATATTCTAGTAATTTTTTCTTTATTTTTATTACCCCTAATTTGTAGAGTAGCTTATCTTAACTTCAGCCAGTTTCATTTTTTCTTCTTAAAAAACCTTTTTCTCCCATAGATAGATCTTTAGCGAATGAGATGGATATCTAAAAATGTAGATGGGGGAGAGGGAAGGGAAGAACAGGTGAAGTAGAAAAAGAACTAAGTTATGTTATGTACATGTGCCAACTCTCCACCATGTATGTAATCATTATGTACATCAAACATATACTAATAAACACATTTTAAAAAATTAGTATTTCCATGAACATTAAGTATATAACCACACAATCTAAGGGAATTCTTTTGATTTCTTCAGATTTTGGTATTAGTATAGTTATTTTTCTTAAATTTTTTTTATGTATTTAGAAATTATCTAGAATGTCATAAATTCATGTGTGGAAAACTGTTTTGTGATATGATGCTATATCCATTATTATTTAAGAAATCTATTAATAATTAAGAGAAAAATGATTTTAATTTTAGAAATTTCTCAATTTCTAGTTAGAAGAGGGAATGAATACTAAAAATAATTTTCTTGGATTGGGTCTTTAAATTTGAGGAGGTCTGATTTTTTTGAGTTCTTTGTATAGTCTAGCTATTAGTCTTTGTCTGAGGAACAGCTGGCAAAATTTTTTTCCCACTCTGTAGGTTGTCTCTTCACTCTGTTGGTGGTTTCTTTTGCTGTGCAAAAGCTTTTTAATAAGATGAGATCCCAGTTGTTGATTCTTTGTAATTCCTGTGTCATCAAGGCTTTGTTCACAAAGTTTTTACTTACACCTATGTCTTTAAGGGTTAAACATATCCTATCTCCCAGCAGATTTAGTGTTTGTGGTTTAATATTTAGATCTTTGTTCCATTTTGATTTTAGTTTAGTACATGGTGAGAGAGAGTTTTAATTTTCAGCATGTAGAAAGCCAGTTTTTCCAGCACCACTTATTAAAGACCCTATCTTTCTTCCAGTGCAGGTATTTGGCCCCTTTGTCAAAGATGAGTTGGCTGAGTGTATTTGGAGTTATTTCTGCATCTTCTAACCTGTTGCATTGATCCTTGGGTCCTAGTCCAAAAATGAGTATCTGAAATAATTAGACACTTCTGAAGTACAAACTACAAAAAAAATATGAAAAACTGTTCAATGTTACTGGTCATTCGAGAGATGCAAATTAAAACAACACAGATCCTGAGATCCCATCTCACTCCAGAAAGAATGGCTGCTATCAAGATAACAACCAACAACAAATGCTGGTGGATGTGTGCGCCAAAACGACCCTTCTCCACTGTTGGTGGGACTGCAGGCTGCTGCAGCCACTGTGGAAATCAGTGTGGAGATTTCTCAAAAAACTAAAACTAGAAGTTCCATTTCATTCAGCTATTCCTCTCCTTGTTATCTTCCCAAAAGTACTAGAAGCAGCACACCACAGCAAAAAATGCACATCCATGTTTATAGGCACAAATTTGTAATAGCTAAATTTTGGAAACAACCCAAATGACTTTCAATGGATGAATGGATAAAGTAGATGTGGTTTTTGTTTTTAGACAATGGAGTACTACTCTGTCCTAAAGAAAGATAAACTTGAAACATATCTAGGTAAATGGATGCACCTTGAGACCATACTCTTAAATGAAATAAATTGGGCAGACATGTTTAAATATCACATTGTTTCTCTGGTGTGAGAAACTGAAAGGCTAAATAAGGACCAAAATGTATAATAGATATTGGGAAGGGGGAAAAAAATGTTCAAATGGGAAGGGGAACAAGAAGGGGGAGGGGAGGAAGGAAGGGAAAAGAAAGAGGAGAATAGAAGGAAAAAATGGAAACAAAGATTTTGTAAATGAGGGGAAGGGGTGTTGAAGGGAGGGGAGGTGATTGGGGAATAAAAAAGAATCAAGATATATTATATACAGGTACAAATTCCCTATGATAAATGTGATTATTATGTATATATAAAATGTAGCAATAAAATTAATTTAAAAAATCAGCACATACAGACAAAAATTTTTTTTCTTCATATTGGAGGCAGAATTATAGAAAATTAATTTCATAAATTAAAGATATGCAGTGACTTTTATATTTACATATTTATCTAATGCATTTTCAAATAAATAAGAAAAATACTTGCTGAATGAAAAAATCCTTTCCTGCCTTTCTGTTGTCTTCCATACATGTTTGTTTTGAAGTTGTCATATGCTTTGAGTATTTTTGAGTAAATCAAGCATTTGTTTCTTAAAATCTCACCTTCCTTTTTTTTTTGTGGGTACCGGGAGGTCGACCTCAGGACCTCTCGCACCAGCAGGCGCCCGTGCCGCTGAGCGATATCACCGGCCCCTTTTTCGTATGTGGTTCCGGGAGTAGAACTCGGGCCCTCGCGCTTGCCGGGCAGGCGCTTAAGCCGCTGAGCCATCTCACCGGCCCTCACCTTCCTTTTGTCTCTGTACTTTAGCTCATACTTCTCTTCATTTTTATTGCGCTTTTTCTTGAAGTTATAATATGTATATGTAACTGTTACTCTTTCTCCAGAGACCATAGATGTTTTTTCCTCATTTACCTATTTGATTATTCACATCCATCTATTTTCACATAAATATTAGGATCAAATTGATATTTATGATTCTTTGTTCAATTTAAAGTGCCTGTAACTTAATTACATAATATACATGTATGCTAAGATACAAAAAATCTGCTTCTGCTTCAACCACAACACTTACTGGTTAAAAGAAAAGTGCAAATTCATAACCTTTTTTGGCAATAAATTTCACTTGTTTTTTCTGTGCAAACATTTATCATTTTAAAGTGGTGTTTCAAGTGTGAATTTCCAGTATTTTAAAGGAACATAGACAAATCCACATGAAGTGTGTACATCAACTTCTGTGTTACCCAGATGTCCATTATTACAAGTTTAAATATTTGCAGTGTAACTATAAACGCAGCTTCCCATGACTTACTTGACGAATGAAGGAGAATCTTCTGATTCTTTTAATAGTAGCTATTTGCATCTGGTTTAGCCAATATGCTGTCCTTGGGTGAGACTTCAAACTCTGCTTCAATTATCTGCATCTCTCTCTATTGTCCTATTTTCTTTCCACTTTAAAAGTCTTTCTCAAGCTCTATTGTTAACCATTAAGTGAGTACAGCCCCTTTAAGGGGCACATTTTTAGACTTGAAGTGGAGATAGCTGCTGTCCATTTTAAAAGACTAATAATGCACCTTCAAAGTTGTTCTTTCTTTTGTTTCAGATACACTGCCTTGAAAAAACTTACTAGGAACCAGCCAAAGTCACTGAGTCACTCTGACTCATACTTTTGAACAACCTAGAATAAACTTAGTTCATTAGAATACTAAACTGAGGGTGCCCAGAAGTATTCCTGTCCACTATTTTTCTTTTTTAACCGGACCATCTATAGCTTTGAACTGAGCATGCTCAGTAATGTGTTTCTTATCTTTCCTTTTTGAACGTGTGCTCTAGGACTTTAAACTGAGCATGTTCGTAAATAGGTTCATCTCACATGTACTTTTCTATATGAATACTGTATGTACAGGCTCCCCAAATAAAATCCCCATCCTTTGAAAATTGTGCAGTTGAAATATGTGCACTTATTAGCTGAATTACCCAAAGACTTTTATTAAATTATATTCACTCATCTAAGTTTAACATAGATAATATAGGAATATTGTGTTGATTATATGATGTAATGTTCTTAGCAAAATTGTAGTACAGAGAAGTTTGAGAGATGCCAAAACTGAATAAAAATTACTCTCAGAAAACATTTTTCATGCTAACATTTGGACTCATAATTTGAAATTCTTCATGATTTCAAATTCTGAATTCACTGCTTGTTAGTTCTCCTTGGTACTTTAGCATAATTACCTACAAGTTTTTCCCAAATTATGTATATGTAATTTTCATTGTTAGTTTTTACCATCATCCATTCTAATAGGGCACAAATCTCTAAAAGTTAAAAGCTATCTTTCTTAGTTCCCCCTAAACCTATAGGATTAATACCTGTTGTAGTTACTTCTCATTGCTGGAACAAAATACCTGACACCCACAAGGTGAAGGAAGAAAGGTTTATTTTAGCTCATGTCTGTAGAGGTTTCAGTCTATAACCAGCTGGATCCAAGGCAGGGTGGCATGGTACAGGAGCATGGCAGAGGAGAAATTGCCTATGGTGTGGAAAACAAGAATCAGAGTAGACTTTCTTCTTCTTTCCCTTTTTATTTTATCCAGGCTACAAGCCTATTGGCTGTCTCCGCCCACGCCCAGGGGACTTTTCTCTTCAGAAAATCCATCATCCACACCCAGAACTATGTTAAACCCATCAGTGGACTGGTCCAGTATCACACATATGATCCAGGTACTCTCAAAAGCCCTACCTCTGAGCGTCTTGAGCTTCAGAGCAGTGGTGGGGAACCCACGGCACTTGTGTTATTTTTTTTTTCTTTTAAGACAAATAATGTTAATGTATGAGTTGTTTTTTTCTCTGAACTAAAATCTCAGTATTCAGTTTAACTGAAGTGTTGGCACTTTGCAATAAATAAGAAGGTTTTGGGTTGCAGTTTGGGCACTTGTCTGTAAAAGGTTTGCCATCACTACTTTAGGGGGACATCTTATAAGCCACAGCAGGATGTATAGTACAGTACTAATGAAAATAATTTCTTCACAAATTGCAGTGACATAAATAGAATTCTACCTCTAAAAAGATAACATAATTTTGTAATGAAAAATAAAGAGGTTTTACGACCTTCCTTAAAATAAAATATATGTACATTTATTATAGCATAACATTTTTTCCCTAATTTTTCTATCAGTCTCATTAAAACTATGCATTCTTGAATTCTAGACAATTGGACTTAGACAAGCCATATCTCAGTACGACATGGTATTTACCATGAACCATTTGACTTTTGCAACTTACTTTGTTCCAGTTTTAAAATTCATCTAGCAAATCAGGTATAGGGCAGTTTCAATGGAATAATAGCAAAAATTCAACCAGTTAGAACAAAAGGCACATTCAAAATTTACTTACAACTGTTTCGCAGATATGCCTGACACTATGAAACTTCTTTCATAGATGAGAAAATATTTCTATTTTCTGTAGCCTCTGCTAACAGTAGGACTAATTAATGCCAATTATGACAGCTTCCTTTACTTGAAAGACCTGCTTCCTTTGCTTCTAAAATATAGGCAAGGCAACGTAGTTGCTGCAGTAATTGTTTTCATTCTGCCAACTCATAAAGGGAAATACTTTATGAATACAGACATATTTTGCTCATCAACTTGGTAAACAGTAGTAAAAGACTCATGTGGAATTACAGCAAAAAATCTATAATTGTTTTATCGTTTAGAATCAGATCAATAAAATAATAGTTACGAGATAAAGGTTATATTAGAATTACAATATAGATTAATGGATGTTTGAGAATACCTCAGTTTCCTTCCTAGCAGTGGGTATTTCTCCCCACTTTGTGATCTCTAAACAACTTTATCTGTATAGATCAATGCTATTCTAAACCATGATTAGTCTCCTTACCATACTTTCACTCAATTTCTCCAACCAGAGAAACACAGCTTTGTGTGCTTGTCAAAAACAATTACCCTGACCAATAGCAGCTGTCCAAAACATTCCTTTCAAAAAACAAGGTTATCACTACTTATACTGGCATGGATCCTCACATTAGCAATTTATAGTTCTCCAATGCTTTCATTAAAAAAAATGAAACACTCATTTTGAAATAGTTTCTAAGTTCAAGTAGTAATGGAATGCATACTCTTTGGAGCAATTTCAATGCCTGTTAGAGAATTTCAGCTATTTTAATATAAACATAACATAGAAAAGAAAGCATCAATAAATTCTACAACCACATGTTTTCTATTTGAGGAATGTGGTTGATGATCACTTACTGCTCTACTTCATAGGAAATTGACATAAAAAGTGTATTTTAAGTGCTTAAAGAAGGAAAGTATTGAATAATTACAAGTTTAATTAGTTAAAATCTAGAAAGACAAATCTTTTGCATTCCAAGACTGTCAGCTCTCACCTAGCTTAAATTCTTGATTGAGCTCAAAACGTAATTAGGCAAAATATTCCTTAGTAAGGCATATTTGCATATTAAGCTATAATTTGTCCTATGTTAAAGAATATTTGTGAGAGAAATAATATTTCCATGAGCATAATATAAAATTAAATATGTGTTCATATAAACACAAGTGTGAAAGATTAACTTTACACTTTAATACTATCTTCTGGGATAGCCTGAGGCTTAAGTATAGAAATATGTGTTGAAATCTAATAATCAGAAGTTCACTATTTCCTTTTGGGGCACTATTACTCTCTTCTTTCAAATTCCTGTTAGAAAAAATTGTGCCCTATGATCACACAACAATCAGAACTGTAACATATAACAAAAACTTTGGACATTCTTAAGTTTGGCAACAATTTTGTATTTGATGTTCCACTAATTTTAAAATTACTTTTATAATCAAAATATTCACTAGTAAACCTACAATATAGATGGCCAGACAGAAAAAGAGATAGAGGGAGAACAAGAGCTTCCAGCACCCCTGCCCACCATACACACAAGGGCAGCTGCCCAATGAATCATTTTGGTGAATGTAAAACCTTTAAAGACAAATTCATTAATAATTTTGAAAACACTTTATGCAGAACAGAATCAAACGAATATCTAGAGCACAGAATGGAAAGGCAATTGATGGCTTGAGAACCACTGGGAAAACTTGGATTTAGGGGGTTGGTAGATGGATAGTGAGAGGCTGAGAGTCAATTTTAATGAATGAGCACCACTGGTCAACTTCTACAGTGTAGGAGCTTCTACACTGAGGCCAGTGGGCGCATCGAATTCACCCTGAAACTGCATGAAGGTGATGTCCTGGGGTTGTAGCTAGCTCATAACCAGGGACCTGGCTTGTCTTCTGAAGTGCCCAAATCATTTTCATAAGTTGATATTCCTTTTAGATTCTCATTTTCCCATTAGGAAGTAGTTTTATGTGTCAGTCCATGTGCAGCACAGGGGCCTTGGCAGGCATGTGATGGGAGGAAAGAGCTCAGGAGTGATTTCTACCCAGGGCACCTTCACACTCACTGCCCTGAGCAGCTTTCCAAATGACCCCTAAACATGTGCAGATTTTAGTCTCATATGCATAGATCAGCAGAGGATAACCTTTCTCTCACAAAAATCTTACCTTTTTATTGTGCATAGATATGTATGCCAGTTCATTTCCTTTTTCTTTACAGATCTAGAATACAAAACAGGGAGTGTTCAATGGTTTAACTTAATTTTATTTTATTTTACTTTATTTTATTTTTGGTGACACCAAGGATTGAATCCATTAATGCTCTACATTGAGCTACATCCCCAGTTCTTTTCATTTTGGGCCAGATCTGCTTTGCTATACTACCCAGCCTGGCCTTGAATTTGTGATCTTCTTTCTTCAGCTCCCCAAGTAGCTGGAATTATATGTGTATGCCAACATGCCTGACTCATATTGACTTCTTAGTTTTTAAAATTTTATTTATTTTGTGTGGGCAGGGGGGAAAGTACTGGGAACTGAACATGGGTCCCTCACACTGAAACACATCCCCGGATCTTTTTTTTTTTTTTTTTTTTTTGAGATAGAGACTTGCTAAGTCACTAAATTGCCCAGTCTATGTTCAAACTTATGATCCCCCAGCTTCAACCTCCTCATAGAGTGCTGGGATTATAGGTTTGCAACACCACAGCTGGCTCCTCGTGATTTTTTTTTTAATGCCTTGCACCGGTATCTATAGTCTAAAGATTAAGTTTTAAATTTGTATAAGCTATGTTTATAACACTAGATATTTAGTTTCAATAAGTAATTTATTGTTCCTCTGAAGAACAGAATATTGAGCATAGTTATTCCCACAGAGCACGTCCTCTGGTTTATTTACCTGTGATAGCACACACACCTCTCTCCCAGCCAGCCTGGCTCAAGTGCCCTGAATGCACTGGAGTCACAGTCTTGCAGTGTCATACTCTTCGGTAAGCTATATGTGGAGCAAGATTCTCAGCCCAAGTAGTTTTCACAGTTGCTTGTAGAGAGTTTAAATATTACAAGTGTCTGGGTGCTCAGGCAGGATATCCGGGGTGGGTTGGCCACAGCCCAGGTTCCAAAGCCATGAACAGAGGCTAATGCTGGGTGGGCTTTGGTCTTTGGGCCCAGTTACTGCTTCCCACTGCTATTGGAAAGGACTGGCCCTGCAGACCACCTTCCCTGGCTCTATTTATTTGGTAGTTTTATGTCAAATTAATAAGCTGTAAAATAGATTGTTTGGTTCATTTCTTAACAAAATTTCTCATAAAGGCATAGAGGTTGAAGTAGAATTTGATTTTTCATACTGTCCATTTCAGACGATGCTGCTGTGTGCAGAGTTGACTTTCCGTCCTTTTCCTGTTCTTCCTTCTCCTGTTTCAGACTCCAGGACGTATCACTTGTCCTGCATACACGTTTAGATCCATAGCCCATTTGAAAAGACTCAACTCTTTCTACTTCCTACCCTTGTCACCAACAGATTCCACTTAACAATGCTTTGGACCTAGCAGTATTCATTGGGGTTCTGTCTGTCCTGAGTGCTATTAATGAAAAAAAGCCATGTATATTATGTATAAAACAAATATGTGAAGCCTCTGAAAGACAGAGAGAAGAACGGACATTGCTTAGGAACATCAGCACTCAGGAGCATCACGGCAATTAGTTCTCTGGATCTTCTATCCCTTGTATACCAGATGCAGAGTAAAAAAGCAGGCAATCTAGAAATGTCAATCGGAACAGCAGAAAACATATCCTAACACAAGCCCATTCTCTAGATCCAAAGATTGTGGACAGGGCATTCTGGAAAACCAGCAAACTTTTAGACAAAAAATAATCCCACTCTAACCAGACACCACTGAACAACAACAACAACACAAAAGAAAAATGGAAAAAGGGAAACAGCACTGTGTTTTGGGAAGGGTGTCCTGAGAAGGGTTAGCATCTGTTCCTCCAACTCCTGTGACTCGGGGAATGAGTTCTTCCTACCTTCATTTAACAGCAACCTGAAAAAGTGCTTAAACTATGTTTGAAAAACCAGTACCAAAATAAGTTTCAATGTGGGATGCATTGTACTTATTTTGCTTTGAAATATCATACATATTTCAGTATGTATATTCTAATTTATTTTGACATTTTTAATATTTTAGCAACTCTTTTCAAGGCCATGGACTTGTGCATGTACTGCCCAAAATGTACATCTGAACTTTTGTTATCATAAAATCTGAATGAATGTTTTCTTAATTTACATATAGAACAGTCACTTAAACTACTGAATATGTAGTAGATATCATTTTGCCTCCATCTTTCATATTTAAAACAATAATTAATGTAAATAGAATATGCCTACCACTCGACTTCATTAGAAGTAATGATTGGCTTCCTCAAGTGTGCAGTTAATTTCTTTTAATCTTAGTTAACATAGTAGAGATGCTGGGTTAGTGTTTTAAAGAGTAAGCTATGATTTTTGAAGCTCTACAAAATTTGAACATATATATCTCCATATCTATACATATATCTATCTCTCTATCTATATAGAGATAAATAGAGGTAAATATATGCACAGTGGTAGCTCAGTTCATGAAATTTATTTGTTCCATGATTCTGGGGAAGATGGCAGCATTCTTGTTCCTGCAGGGAAGATGGCCGTGTTTACCACCCTATGGGGAGTCTGAGAAGGGAAGCAAAATGTTGCCAAATGCTTCTGTTGGCAAGCCAAGTTATTTGTGAACTGAAGTATTCCTGAGCTGATATACATATATACATATATATAATATATATACGATACACATGGCAAAAAGTAATTATAGGAGCAAAATTTCTTAGTGTGTTAAATTTTATAATATGTTTCATAGTTTAAACTAGAATATAATGTCTAGAAAAAAGCACGCATTTGGGAATGCTTACAAGTATATGATTATCTGACTTTTTTATAGAATGTTGTTCAGAAAAAATAAAACACATTTTAAGACAAATATAAGGTATTCTAAAATGCCTATTGGAAATATTTCTTATGGTAATCTGGCCAAAAGGTAAAGCTAAGCCCTAGAATTTGTTGTTTATCATTTTGCAGAGACCAATACTTCTTTATTTTATATCTTTTCTTAGCTATACATATCTCAGAAGATGTACCTGTACTGTTTTAGAGAATCAAGTTAATAGAAACTATATTATTAATGTTAACTTAATCTTATTTGTGTGATCCTGAAGAAGTTATTTTATCTCTCTAGACCAGTGTACTTATCTGAAAAATAATAGTTTTCAATCATTTGAATTTGCCAGTTCTCACATTAACTAGGTTCTAAAATATATTCCCTCTTTGTACTGAAATTCCTTTTATGTATCCTTATGTATTGTATTCCTTTTATGTATCCTGAAATTCTTTCTACTCATCTATCATTTATCTATTTAATTAAGCATACATAAACACGCACATATGACTTCTTATATACGTACACAAATGTAATTTATACACGTATGTAAATTCGGTTTTAGTGTCATTGCTCTAGTTTTTAATTTAAAATATCCAAATTTCCATTTCAGTGTAAACATATTAATTTTTATGAGTAACAATATAAAAGAAGATAGGATTATCAATAGAAATTTGATTATAGATACATATATACTAGGATTTAAAATATTTCACCAATATTGAAACGTATTTACATGCTCTTCAAACTTTTCTATAAAAACTAATGTTAAGTATCAAATTGAGATCTAAGTACACAAAATGCAAATGTGAAATGACAAAGAACTAAAGAAAATCACTTTTTTCATGAATAATTTATTTGCTTCGGATTATTTTTATGTGCTTACATAAAAGGTTCTATAGACTGCATTAAGCCATTTGGAATTGACAACAAATACTTTTGTATTTCATTTTCTTTTGCTAGTTCTTGCATAGTTTCTTTGAAAATTGCAACTGTAATTGTAGTTAGTCATTAAATACTGTTAACAGATTGTGTTTCTGATACAGATAAGTAATAAATCTAATTCTGAACCTTTATTAATACCTTAGGCCAAAATATTATTTTACTTTATGGATGATAAGCTTGCATTATTGAGATTAAATTTAATAATAACTGTTCTAAACTCCTAACACATATAAGAAATCATTATTCAAATATAAAAAGTGATAAAATTTGAAGTGAAACTCATGCATCTAAATTCACAGTATATTTAATATCAATAATCTTTTCTATGACACAGCCCTGGAAATGACTGACTCTTCTGTTTTAAACTGACATGTAAAAGAAAACTTCTAGATCTTTTTATGATTTGAATAATAGCTCTTTTAATCTTTTTCGTACATACATTCTACTAAGTGATTTTACAGATACTATGTAAAATATATACATATAAACGTCTAAATTTTTAACCATGGAATGTTTCCCAGGATTTACCCTGATGTTTGTGATTCTTTTTTTGTATTAGCTAACAGTCAAGAAGTCATTCAGATACTGTTGCTTATTCCATTTGACCTTTGGTTAAAATGTCTTTCTTCTTTTCATTTCCTATTCTCCCTTTTCCTGATTGAATGAAACAACAGCAATGTCAATAGGGGTTACAGAGTTCACTAAAGTATTCTGTGGGGAGCCATAAATGACCCAGCTTCACGTCTGAGCATGCGCCCCCCCGCCCATCCTGATCCTACGTCACCCATTAGACCCTCCCACCGTTTCCCTCAAAGAGATATAAGCCCTGGCACTTCCGCAATAAACTCTCTCGCTCGACTTCCCTGATCTGTGTGTGTGTGTGTCTTCTTTCTCATCCCCATACCGTCGCCCGGGTTCGCGTTCCTGCCCCTGGGAGGCCCCGCTGGTCGGAGTCTTCTTGGGCCACAACACAACATTTGGCGCCCAACGTGGGGCCCGGGAAAGATGGATCCTATGAGGGATCACCCTGTAGGGCGATAAATGCCAACGATTGACCGGTCTTTAGTTTCATTTTCATGAGATTCCTTTCTCAGTGATCCGTACGCCAACTCCTTTCTTCGCGTCTGAATCACGGTAAGCATACAGGGTGCAAAATGGGACAAAACCTCTCCGAGCACGAACTTTTTACTAAAGGGGTCTCTGAAGCGCTCAGAGTGAGGGGAATAAAAGTCACCCCTCGGCAATTGACTGATTACTTTTCCTTTATAAATAAGGTTTGTCCATGGTTCCCCTTGGAGGGCACCATTAACATCAGGGTCTGGGACCGCGTGGGTGACGCACTCCAAGATTATTATCGGGCTTCGGGCCAGAAAAGGTTCCCGTCACAGCCTTCACTTATTGGACCCTAATTTCAGAACTATTACGGACACAGCCCAATAACCTTCAACCATCACAGGCTCCGGCTCAGCCACTGAGTTAACCGGTTGCCCCCCCAATTACTGATACCCCTATCCCTAGCCCTCCACCCTCTGTAGTTCTCCAGATGCCAGAAGAAAAAGATGGCCGTTGCTCTCCTACTTCCCCCGTACCCACTTCCGCCTTCTTTAATGATAGTCACCCACCATCTTATGAAACAGACCTCCGCCTGCCATCTTGTCCTGGGTCTCCACCGTTCGATGGCCTGTCATCATGTCCTAAGCCCACGCAGCCTCCTGCACTTTACCCCCCTCTTCCTGACCCCCCGCCTTTCTCCTTACCTCCACAAATACCACTGCCCTCTGCCCCCCCACCTCCCCTTGTTGCGCCCGCCTTTTCAGTTAACTTCCCCTCCCTTCACCCTGCACCTACTGCCACACCCATGCAAGATCAATTTCTCAGTTCGCTTCTGGAGCGCATCTCCCTACTTGAACATAAGGCTCAACAGGATCATCTTAATTATAAGTTTTCTCTTTCTCAGCCCTCTCCCAAGTTACATGCATACCCCATCACAGAGGTACAACAGGTCCCCACAGCGGAGGGACAACCGGCCCCTCCGCCTCAGCGCGCCAGGGTTCCCTTCCCTTTAAATTCCCTCAAAGAACTCAAAATGGCAGTCACCCAATATGGCCCCACCGCTACCTTCACCCTTGCGGTCCACGACAGCCTTTCCCAGGGATGGGTCACCCCAAATGAACATAAGGAGTTGGCAAGGGCCGCTCTCTCTGGGGGTGATTTTCTACTCTGGAAGTCTAATTTTCTAGATCAATGTGAAATAATCTCCAAACAAAACCAAGAGAGACAGTCCCCCAACCCAGTTACTTTTGCCATGTTATCCGGAACGGGTGATTTTTGCACTGATGAACAACAAATGGGCCTTAACCCTCAGGCGTTTGCCCAAATCTCCCTGGCCGCAAGTAGAGCCTGGCGCAAGCTTCCATCAAAGGGAGAGGGTCCTACCTCTCTTACCAAAATTCGGCAGGGTCCTACTGAACCCTTCTCCGACTTTATTGGCAGGCTCACCAAGGCTGCAGATCGCATTTTCGGAGAACATGAAAATAACAATTCTCTCATAAGACAACTCGCCTTCGAAAATGCTAATCCCACTTGTCAAGACATTATCAGACCCCATCGACATACGGGCTCTATTGAACAGCTTATCCGTCTGTGTGCAGACTTTGGCCCCTCATATCAACAAGGAGTAATGTTTGCCTCTGTGCTCGAAAACACCCTACAAAAGGCCTTATCTTTACAGATAGCTGGCCCACATGATAATAAAAAACCCCCGCCCACCTTCGTTGCTTCAAATGCCACCAACCAGGACATTTCTCAAAGAGCTGTCCTCTTCGCACAGCCACCCCGCTCCCATCTCTCCCTCAACCTTCAGGCCTCCCACAATCATCTCTACCCCCATCTCGGCCCCCACCTCAAACCATTTGCCCTAAATGCTGAAAGGGATTCCACTGGGCAAATGAGTGCAAGTCCCGATATACTGTTGATGGACACCCCATTCCAAAAAACTTCTCGGGGGGCCCTCCCCAGGCCCTGATATCAAACCCTCTTCTGACTCAGGGGACTACGGAGTCAACACACAATCCCTCCACATTACCGACCTCTTCAAGGCAACACCTTCCAGCCCGGGACTTGACCTCTGTGCCTCCACCCCCATGGTATTAGAGCCCACCTCCCTGGTACATATAGTTCCCACCAATGTTAAGGGTCCACTACCAAAGGGCTTTTGGGGCCTTATACTAGGTCGATTCTCCACAGCCACTCAAGGGATACTCATACATCCAGGAGTTATTGATCCAACCTTTCAAGGACATATCCACCTCCTTGTCTCTGTCTCAACTGGCCCCACTCTAATCCCCACCTTCCCTCCCCTTGCCCAATTGGTCCTTGTTCCCCAAGTCCCCACTCCATCCAACCCTCCTCTTTCCACACATCCTCGGCCCGTTCCCCCTGGTCTCTCCCAGGCTTATTGGTCTCAAACCATATCTCAAGATAAGCCCATGCTTAAACTCTTTATCAATAACAAACCCTTTCGTGGGCTCATCGATATGGGAGCCGACGTATCCATCATCTCCCATAAACATTGGCCCTCACATTGGCCCCTGAGGCCCTCGGCCACCCACCTACAAGGCTTGGGATACCTCCAACAACCTTATCAAAGCTCCACCCCCTTACATGGCGTGACTCAGAAAATAATACAGGAACTTTCCAACCCTTCGTTGTTCGGGACCTCCCCCTCAATTTATGGGGCAGGGACCTTCTCTCACAGATGCAACTCATTATGCATAGCCCCAATGCTATAGTCACTAAACAGATGCTTGCTCAAGGCTACCTCCCCGGACAAGGTCTCGGAAAATACTCTTCGGGCATCACTTCCCCCGTTCATCCTAAACCTTTAGCTCCCCGCCATGGCCTTGGCTACGATGATAGTCCTCCTAATGAGGATCCTCCCTCTGAGCCCCCTCTCCATCCTCAAAATTTTTAATTGGGACCGCTGATCCTCCTGTAACTCATGCACAAAAGATCACCTGGCTCTCAGATGATCCTGTCTGGGTTGACCAGTGGCCCATCATAGGCCCCAAATATTCTGCCCTTCTGCAGTTGGTACAGGAGCAACTCACAAAGGGCCATATTGTTCCCAGCTCCTCCCCATGGAATACGCCCATTTTTGTAATACACAAAAAACATAATAATAGCTTTAGACTACTCCAAGACCTTAGGGCTGTCAACAAGACCATGGTTGTCATGGGCTCCCTCCAGGCGGGTATACCCACCCCCTCCGCCATCCCCCTTAATTCTCATAAGATCATCATTGATCTCGAGGACTGTTTCTTCTCCATCCCTTTACATCCTCAAGATCAACATAGGTTTGCATTTACCTTTCCCGCCCCCCGTCTTCAGGGACCCTCCTCCCGTTATCAGTGGACTGTCCTCCCTCAAGGCATGGCTAATTCGCCAACTCTCTGTCAACAATTCATAGGCCAAGCCATTCAACCCCTTCGCCAAACCTGGCCTTCTGTGCATGTGTTCCATTACATGGACGATATCCTTCTCGCATGCATTGATGAAAATACACTTTATCGATGTTATGCTCACCTACAAACCCTCCTTAGAGATTCTGGCCTTCACCTCACCCCCAATAAAATCCAGCTCACAGATCCTTACACCTACCTTGGCTTTCAGCTGACACACTCTACCATTCATGGACCAAAACCTCAACTTAGACTTGACACCCTTCACTCCCTCCATGACTTCCAAAAACTTCTAGGTGATATCAACTGGCTTCTCCCGTCCTTGGCAATCCCCAAATCCACGCTTAGACCCTTATACGACATCCTTCGTGGAGACCCAAGTCCTACTTCTCCTCGATCCCTAACACCGCTGGCCCGTACGGCCCTCCAACATGTCCAAGAGGCAATCAATACCCAGAGCCTTACCTACATTGACTATACGCAACCCCTTACTCTGATTGTCCTCCCCTCCCCTATACAGCCCACCGCCCTCTTCTGGCAAAATGCGCCCCTCCTCTAGATTCATCTGTCTGTCTCCCCCAAAAAGGTCCTTAATCCATATTATGATCTCATCGCCCAGATAATTATGACGGGCCGCAAACAAGCTAAAATCTATTATCATAAGGAGCCAGATGTCATCATCCTCCCATACTCTGAACACCAACTCACCTGGCTCCTACAGACCTCTGATACATGGGCCATTGCACTTGCTGCCTTTCCTGGCCAAACACAACATCATTACCCCCCCAATAAGCTCCTGGCCTTTTTTTCCCGCCACCCACATATCTTTCCAAAGATCACCTCTTATACCCCCATCGCTAACGCAACCACAATTTTCACAGATGGTTCTTCCTCCGGCCACGCCGCTTATACATGCCTAGATCATAACCCCATCATCATTCCAACACCTGGTCTCTCAGCTCAACACGCTGAACTCCAGGCCATCATTCAGGTTTTCCAAGATTTCCCTAACACTCCCATAAATATCTACACCGATAGTCACTACCTGGCCACCTCCGTCCCCCTTTTGGAGACCCTCTCCAACTTCTTTCACTATACTTCCATCGTCCCCCTTTTTGCCACCCTCCAGACACTCATCCATGCTCGCACACACTCATTTTTCATTGGCCATATACGCGCACACTCTGGTCTTCCTGGGCCTCTGGCCTCAGGCAACGCACTCGCAGATCAAGCTGCTCGATCCACATCTGCCTTCCCCATGCTCCTCCCCACTCCCCGTACTCGACCTTCCTTATCCAATGTCTCTCAAGCATAGGCTGCGCATGACCTACACCACCTTAACGCCCAGTCGCTGCGCACTCTCTTCAAAATAACTAGGGAACAAGCCCGCGCAATTGTTAAACAATGCCCCAAATGCATCACTCACCTGCCCTCCCCAAATTTGGGGGTCAATCCCAAAGGTCTCATCCCTAACGCCCTCTGGCAAATGGATATTACTCATATTCTTTCCTTTAGACAACTCAGGTTTGTCCACGTGTCTGTTGACACCTTTAGTGGCTACATCTTCACCTCCCTGCAGTCGGGGGAAACAACTAAACATGTCATCGCCCACATGCTCGCAGCTATGGCCCATATGGGCTGTCCTACAAGGCTCAAGACAGACAATGGCCCTGGTTATACCAGCAAATCCTTTGCTGAGTTCTGTCAACACCTTAACATTATTCACAGTACAGGGATCCCATATAATCCACAGGGCCAAGGTATCGTCGAAAGGGCAAATCAAAAACTCAAAATAACCATTTCCAAGCTCTCGACGGTCACATGGTATCCCACCAAAGGATCCCCCCGCAATATCCTCAACCATGCCCTCCTTATCATCAATTTTCTTTCCCTAGACCAAAACAATCGCTCCGCTGCCGATCGCTTCTGGCACCCCTCTACAGCCTCCTCCTTTGCCACAGCCCTCTGGAAAGATCCCCTCACTAATCAATGGCATGGCCCTGACCCTGTCCTCATATGGGGAAGGGGCTCAGCCTGTATCTATTCTCAGGCTGACCACAATGCACGCTGGGTACCCGAGCGCCTTGTAAAACAACTTAATAAACCTGCCCAGGGAGGCGCCCCTGAGGGTTAATATTTTTCCTTTATAGATGTTCCCGTCAAGCTTCCTGTATGTTCTTGTGATGCTCCCGGTGACCATCGCTAATCATCAACATGCTTCATTCAGGTGGACACTCAGGCGCTGGGGGGACCAAAAGATACTAGGCGTGGCTTGGATCTACTATTCCTCAAGGAGGGGGGCCTCTGTGCGGCCCTCAAAGAAAAATGTTGCTTCTACATTGACTCCTCTGGTGTTGTCCTACGCGCTATGGACAAATTAAACAATGCCCTAAAAAGAGAGAAATAGCCAGAACGCAAGCCTTATTCCCTAGCGCTGGGTTCTCCACTGTGCTCCCCTACCTTGCCCCCCTTTTTGGCCCCCTTATAGTTGTGGTCCTCGCCTTGACCTTTGGTCCCTGCCTATTCAAGAGACTCATTGCCGCCATAAAAACAGATGCTGATGAGTACAAACAAGCCGAACCATATGATGATATTCAGGCCCCAGCATATAAGAATGTCGGCCAATGACAGGTAAGATGGAGTCACAAGTCACTAACACTCTCAGGACCACCTAAGACAGAGCGCCACTCTTCGCTGGGACGCTGGCGATGCTAGTGGTTAGCTCAATGATGGGTAAGGCCTGAAAAATCAAATGCGTAAAAACAAAAAGACTTGCAGTAACCTCCACAACCTAAGACAGGCCACATTCAGGGTCATACAAACATTCATGGTCGGCAATATTCTCATTTGGAGAAAAAGGAGCATATGTGGGGAGCCATAAATGACCCAGCTTCACGTCTGAGCATGTGCCCCCCCCCGCCCATCCTGATCCTACGTCACCCATTAGACCCTCCCACCGTTTCCCTCAAAGAGATATAAGCCCTGGCACTTCCGCAATAAACTCTCTCGCTCGACTTCCCTGATCTGTGTGTGTGTCTTCTTTCTCATCCCCATACCGTCGCCCGGGTTCGCGTTCCTGCCCCTGGGAGGCCCCGCTGGTCGGAGTCTTCTTGGGCCACAACACAACAGTATTTATCACTATTTCTTTCTCCATTATGGGGTAAATTTGAAATGTTTCTTTTGTGTTAAGTGTAGAACCCTGTTACTTGCAAAGGAACAAATTGCCGTACATTTTCCAAGGACCAGATCTTAAAAGCACATAATAAAATGATACTTTGACTGCAATCTCTTCCTCTCTGTAAGGAATAATAAGAAAATAAACAAATAAATATTTATTTTGTTATCATCATCTGTCAAGACTTGTGGTTAATAAACTAACTATTTATTAGTTTCATATTATGAAACTCAACATCACAATTATTTTGTAAAGGGAAATGCTATTATGCCTAATTTAAAGATGAGTCAGGAAAGAGAAAGAAGGAAAAGAAAAATAGTGTTCTTTCTGCCACTTAACAGAAAATAAAACCAAAAAAATTATAATAGAGTTTGTCTTGTTACAAACAGTAATGAAAGAGTTTCATTTTGTTTTGATTCTTGTCATTGCTATTTCCCAGTCTATCCTGGTGTTGTCATTTACAACGAATAACTCTTTTCTCTTTAGCTCTTTCTTTGCTGAACTGTAAGAATTCACAGTTAAAATTTAGTGAATTTTCTGCTCATATAATTTGTGGTGACTCGTATTCTTTTTTATGAAAACAAGAGTAATAAAGACTTTAATTACTACATTAAATGATTTATATTTTATATAATTTATAATTTGCACAAATAATATATGTAACTTCAGTGTTTACTACATATTTCCTCAAGAAATTCAGGTATGTATTTAGAAAATAATTTTTAAAAATTTTGATGTTTAAATGTACATAATTTAAATTTGTTGATATAAATACCATTTTCCTCTTCTTAGAAAAGAAAGTTATTATACAAATGATATTATCATTACAAAATATTTCTTTGGCTTAGTTTTTATCCCCAGAGCAAAACTCAGAAGATTGAGAAGTTTTTAATTAGGGACATGAAATAAATTTTGGAGATTTTTGATACCATAATTTAATTTTTAATACCATAAAAAATAAAACTATAGTAAGTTGATCCCAGCTTATTCCAATGGAAAATATAGATCAATTTATGTTATACTGCAAGCCATACAGGTATTTAAGACTAATATCCAAATAATATCCATTAGAAAAAAGTACACTTATACAGATACAATACTAAAATATATATTGTACTCAAAAAGTACATGTTATATGTACACATACTTATATAAATGTTTACATGCCATGTGCATATAAAGAACTAAACATCAATTGGGTAACAACTGTTGCCAAGCAGGCCTTAAGACTAAACAATTTGGAGCGATTTCCCCTGAGAGTGTCTCAGTTTGTTTTCTCATTGCTGAGACAAAATACCTGACACCCAAAGTTAAAGGGGGAAAGGTTTACTTAGCTCACAATTTGTAGAGGTTTCAGCTCATAATCAGCTGGGTCCAAGGCAGGGTGGCACATGGCAAAGAGGAAACAATTCATGGCAGGAGACAGCAGAAACAAGCAAGAGTAAAAAGGGGGAAAGAAGTCTCTTTTTACCCCTTTTATCTTATCTAGACTGCTGGGATTAGGGGGGTGCCAATCCAATCAGTGGACTGATCCAGCAATCACCCACACTTAATCCCAGCATTCTTCATCCCAGCATTGCACTATGAATCAATCACAAACTTTAGATTCAGCTGCTTCCAAAAAAGCCCCATCTAAATGGGCATGAGGCTTTGGGGGGACATCTAGACACAAACCATAACAGAAGGTTATTCCTGATTTTAACACTCGTTTTTGCCTATATAATTGACCAAAATAATATTTACCTTACTGAGTGTATATAAATATTAAATTCCTATTCCTATGAAACTTTCTTAGAACCATAATAGGCCAATCAGTATTAGCTAAACCTCTGTAATTGTTACTCAGTAAATGATATCTAATAGCTATATTTACTTTTAAAAAAACAAACAAATGCAGAAGATAGTTCCAAAAATATAATTTTAAGGTATGAATTTTTACAGCTAGGTAGAAATGATACTACAATATATACTTTAAATATTCAGTAATTTCATCACACCACAACTCCTTTAATTGGAAATTGGGCTGTACACGTTTTCTCTTATTACATTACAGTAATATATAACAACTATGATACTTAGAAAATAATGTTGACAAACATTAATGGAGACATGGGCAATTTAATGTCAGAAAACATTTTTATATGATAACAGGGTGGAGAATATAAAACATCATTACATTGCAGTAAATTATGTATGAGTACATACAGCCTCCAGAGGTGTTCAATATTTATACACACTTAAAATCTGTTACCATTTTCCCTTGCATATCAACTTACATGAGTCATTTGATTTACCTTAATGAATTTGGCTGAGTGAATCTATAAGAATATCTCAATGGGTAGAAATTAAGATTCAGTTACTCTTCAAGTTTTCAAAGACAATCGAAAATTGATGAAACATTTCCTTTGGCAAATACATTAAATTTATGTGACATTAAATTTTTATCAGTTTTAATTTGTAGTTTTAGCATCATTTTGATTAGGGGACAATATCTTCAACTAATTTCCTTTGCCATCCAGAATTGTACTGTAATGAGGATTGCTTCAAAGATAGAAGAGTGGTAATTCTGGTAATTCAATAGAAGGAGATAATTACACTACGTGTGAGAGAGGTAGAGAGAGAGTATGGGATGCTATTTTCATGATTTTGGAAGCTGAAAATTCACGATCAAGATGCTGGTAGATTGGTTGCCTGGTGAAGACTCAGTTTCTGGCTTGTAGATGGGCCCTCCTTGAGTGTTCTCATAAGGTGAAAGAGGCACAGCAGATCTCTGGAGTACATTTGATAAAGGCACAATTCCAGTTCATGATGCCTGTGTTCTCATCATCTGACCACCTCCTAATGCCATCTTACTGGGGATTGGTTTTCTGTTTTTTTTCTTTTTTTTTTTTTTCGTGGGTACCGGGGGTAGAACTCAGGACTCTGTGTGCCAGCAGGCTCCCGTGCCACTGAGCGATATCACCGGCCCTTTTTTCGTATGTGGGTACCGGGAGTCGAACTCAGGCCCTCGCGCTTGCCAGGTAGGCACTTATGCCGCTGAGCTATCTCACCGGCCCTGGGGATTACTTTTCAACACAAGAATTTTAGGATACACATCCAGTCTATAATACCCTAAATACCACCCAGTGTCTATTTACATTACTATGACATGTACATTTAAAATTCAGAACAGGAAATGAAGCATTTCAAAATCTATTCCCAGCAAGTATTTACTGTAAATTAATTTTAACAAATATAATTTATTAATTCTTGTGAAAAGTAAATAAACTTTTTCTCAGATAATTACAATGTGAAAGGAAGTGGTATTTACTGAATTCTTACTCATATATTAAATCCTGGCTCAGTATTTATTCAAGAATGACACAATGTAAATGAGAGGTAGGTTTCAACTCTTAAATTTGTAGATTATTAAAATGATGCATGAAATTAAACTTGTTTTGCTTTGTGTTAAATTACAAGTATTTTATGTAAGTTGGTAGCAAAAAGAGTGTAAATCCAAACAGTGGTGAGTTGTCACTGACCCCATAGTGGTGGGGTTGATTACACACACACACACACACACACACACACACACAGTATATGGATAAGCCTCCCTTATGAGATAAGAATGAGTGAATGAGTTGGTTATTTGCAGACCGATAGAGATAGTGCTCCAGGCAGAGAATAAAAGCAAGGAGAGGAAAGAAATCTGGTTTCTCTGAAGAACAGAGAAAAGACTGTAACTTTAGAGAAGGCAGTAGAGGGGCAGATGGCAGGAGATGTGAAAATATGTGAGAAAGAAGCAATGCATGATTTTTTAACCTATGGCCAAACATTTAAGTTTTATTGTGAATGAATAAAGAAGTAATTAAGAAGGAAATTATTTCAAGCAAAATGGGTTATGTTGTATAACATTCATTTTGTTGCTGTGAGAAAAATAAGATAATAGTTTGTAAAGGTTAAATTTGTTGGAGCAATTAGGATGCCCTTAAATTAAGGCAGAACAGAAAAGAAATGGGCTTGAGTATATGTTGTAGAAGAGGACATGGAAGTAAAGAGGTAAAGTATACATTTTTGATCTATATAAAAGGATTACATATGTTTAATTTTTACAATATAAGGAGTTTGGTTAAAATACTAAAAGAGAAGATAATCAATGTCAGTCTCCCTTACATTCTAACGTCAGTAGAGGTGAGCCTGGTAATTCCTTTGATTTACCCCTTTAATTTATTGGAATGAACATTGCTAGAAGAAGTAAATAATTTATGGAATAAGTTTTGTATTTGTTGGAGTAAATTGTACTGTTTTCTCTACCCTAATACTAGCTCACCAACTAAAGGAAGAGGGTGTTAAGTAAGCATCATTGTTAGAGGATGAGATTACGGAGACATAATGTGTGTTTCGCTCTCCAGACGGCTCTTACTTAACTGGAGAATCACAGACAACCACCTTGATCCAGGAGAGCACAGCGGAGCAGGTTCCTTCAGGTGTTTGGCACGTAGTCATCTAGAATTGACGTCAAAAGACAGTCTCGAACACCATAATCTCAAATGTTAAAATTCTACAAAATCACAAAATCAAAATCCTTAAAGTCAATCATCTCTAAAGATCAAAAATCAAAACTCATAATCTAGAAAAATTAAAACTCTAAATTTTGAAATCCTGAAAGCCCAAATCCCCACATCCAAATTGCGATTTTTTAAAGGCTTCAAAAAGGGTAGAAAATGAAATTCTGGGTGGGAGATTATTGTTTCTCTGTTGCACACAGGATAGTTGCCCAATTATCCAATTGTGCACTACTCCACACATAGCTACATACCTTCCTTCAAAAATGTTCTTCAGGGCCAGTGAGATGGCTCACTGGTAAGCGCCTGCCTGGCAAGCGCGAGGTCCTGAGTTCGACTCCCGGAACCCACATACGGAAAAAGGGGCTGGTGATATCGCTCAGCGGCACGGGTGCCTGCTGGCACGCGAGGCCCTGAAGTCGACCCCCGGTACCCACAAAAAAAAAAAAAGTTCTTCACCAGAAAATAAAAGTAATTTGACAAGCTCGGAGACTTTCTGAATCAAAGCCTCTTGCTGATGTAGAGATTCCTGCAATGTTACAGTACATATTAAGTGATGAACTGTTCTTGGTTAGGCATTTGTCTGTTGAAGAAGATAGACTTGAATTTATTACTAAATCTAACATGGAAAAACTAGCACATACTTTACTTTGAATAATAATTTATAAATTATCCCTATTTTGTAATCAAATATATACAGTTTACACCATTGTTAGATTAAAAATTCTAGGACTTATATGCTTTTTATCTATTAATGACTGGAAAAAGTGAAGCACTACTTCATAAACATTTGTTTGAAGATTATCCAATCTGCAGAAGAAAGCACACTTCAATTAATCTCTAAACTGTAATTAAAGATTTGCAATTAGGCTTGATTAAGGTTCCTAAAAGTAAATTTCAAGGTGTGACCAATATAGTTTATTTCTACTTAACTGAATGTATTTGGCATTAAATTCATGTATAGTCATTGGCTACTACATATAGTAATGATAAAAATTTCAGTTTAAAATTTATTCTTTGTTTGTCTGCATTGTAATTCCTTTCAGCTGATGACATTCCAGGAGCTTTTAATAGATTGAAGCCATATTTGCATTACAAAACTCATAATGTATTTCTATAAAGTTTTATTAATATTTTTAACTTTCCCTTTTAGTTTTTCATTCTCTTTTCTTTCTTTCCTTGTTCCTTTGTTTTCCTTTCTTTCTCTCTTTCTTTCTTTCCTTCTCTCTCTTCTTCGCTTCTATTTTGTCACACTATTTTTAATTGCCAGTAATTTTTTTCATAATTTGCTTTGCTATGTACTTTATCCTCACATCATTTCTAATACTAGAGGTATAAATTGTGAAAGACTTTTAGACAGTTCTAATCATTTTATGTACTTTTAATCAATTTGATTCCATGAAAATGTACATTATCATAACATTGTCTATGTGAAACCATTGTGTATATTTGTATAAACACTAAAATTTCTTCAATAAATGAAATGATATATGTACTTTTTATATGTGGACTTGTGAAAGACAAAATTTCTCAAGATCTTAGTTCTTTACAGAGTGTATATGATGACCTATCACAGTTTGTGATCAATCCTGTCAAAAGACCTGGGTATCTATCATGACATTTCATATGACTGCAGTTATAAAGCTGGATGCACACAATAACCAACCATAGTTTTATGTTTTTACATATTTTGCTTTATGAGCTATTTCTCTTTTTTTTTTTTTATGTGGGTACCGGGAGTCGACCGCAGGACCTCGTGCTTGCCAGGCAGGCGCTTATGGTGCTGAGCTATCTCACCGGCCCTATGAGCTATTTCTTAGTGAATACAGTTCACCTACTTATAAATGTAGTTGTGCAACATGGTAGTATACCTCAATGTTTATATTTGCAAAAATATTTGTATCATCATAGTTCTTTTAATTTTATAAAAAGGTCTAATGAAGTATCCTGTGATATCTTTATATCTTTCTCAATTACATAATCTTTTAAAATACAAATAAACATCTTTTAAATAATTTTTATTAATTTTTCCAGGTCATTTAAGATTTTGATATTTTGGAATTTTAAACATAAGGAATTTTTCTATTCTCTTATTTTAATATTTGATATGGTATTTGGGATTGTGTCTCTGAGGATTATGTTCTAAAACCAAATTTGAAGAGTCAAAAGGAATGATATCTTCTTTTTGGGGAGAATAATAAAAATGGGAGGATAAGTAGTACAGTCCAATCAACTAGAACTACAGAGAAAAACAAAAATCCTCTACCCAATCATATGGCATGGGCAAGAGAAAAAACTTAAAGACACAATGAGACTAAATATGATGGAAGGCAAATATATAGCAGGAAAATACCACAGTGCACTGCAGTAATTACTTACTTCATATCACACTGAGGTAAAGGCAAGTGGTAATACGGAATGATCTTTCACAATTTAAAACTTTGAGATCATGATTAAGATAAAATAATTTTTTTTTTTTAATGTGGGTACCAGGAGTCAAACTCAGGACCTCACACTCGCCAGGCAGGCATTTACGCCGCTGAGCTATCTCACCGGCCCAAGATAAAATAATTTTAAATTTACAATTTATTTAGACTTGGCACTGTGCCTAGAGAGGTTTAAGATTTCAAAAATCTGAAAGTAAAGAAAGCAGCAAAATATCAATGAGGTAAGTATCTGTCTCAATAAATTACATAATAAAAATAATATAAACTCAAAGATTATTGTCAAAAAAATAATCGATTGTAACTTAAATTTCCAAGATAGGTCTCATGTTGAATGTTTCTACTAGAACAAAATAAAAATTTGAAAAAAATTCATAGTTGAAAACCTGCTCCTGAAAATAAATATCCAAATCAAAACTTTGTGAGTATAGGCAACCAGTTATGTTAAGCAATGGCCATCCTGTACAAACTCTCCCATAGCCTAGGAAAAGGGAGATCATGAAATAATTCATTGTAGACCACTGCCATAATCTTGATACTATGACTCAATCAAAAAGGGAAAAATAAACATGCCAATCTCACTTATAGAAATAATATCACACCCTAAAATTTGTAATCAAAGTTCACTATAATTGCATTCATGATTTATTAAAATGTACAACTATAGAAGGAAAAGTTAGAGTTGTTTTCAGGATTGCAAGATTGATATTTTAAAAGATAATACAATTTGCCACACTACCATGATACAAATAAACTTCCTTAATAAAAGAAAAACCATTGATTGGGTCCAAATCCATTAAAAAAATTCTTATTTAGTTTTAGTAGCATCATTATTGTTGTATATAATATCCTATAAAATCTCTACAGAATATCACACTAAATTGTGAAATGTTAGAATCGTGTCCTTTGAAATCAGGGAAAAAACCCAATAACTATTAATAACACTTCTACTAATATTATACAAATCAAATAAAGTGAGAAAAAGAAATAGAAGACATCAAGACTGGAAATGGAGTATAAATAATGTCTCATCTAAAGAGAAGATAATTAAACAATTATGAAATTTTGATGCTTTCCAGCTCAATATTTTAAAAATTATACCTCATATAACAAAAATAACAGAAAGAAATTTGTGAAATCATTCATAATAGGCGAGAGTGTATCAATATCTTTGATTGAGTCTAATGAAATTTGTACAAAACCCAGTTAGGAAAATCTATACTGTTCACAGCAACAACACTTTCTAAATAATGGGGAGTTACGTTGTGTTTATAGATTGAGAAAACCAAAGTTGTGGAATTTCCTCAGTTTGACATACTGTTTCAGTGTTCTTTCCACCACAATCATTATCTGTGTTTTACTGATACTTTTATTATTTGCTCAAAACTGTAGTAGTTCGGGAATAGATACGACACACATACATTGGTGGACTTGGTCTGTGACGTGAAATTTTACTTTAAATCTATAATAGCTAAGCTGATTTAGACTTTCAAAACAAACTCCCTGAGAAGGTCCTTAATTATATGAATTTGAGATTTAATAAGCAATGGCAAGATAGAAGAGGCAGAAGTGAGAGCCTTTTCAATAATGGTACTAAGTATTTGGATTTCAGTATGAAACCTACTTCAAACCATACAAAATAATATATTCTAGTAAATATAGATCTAAATATGAAATGGCAAGAGGTAAAATCCAGGAAAATATTATAGATGATATATTTTGTTCTCATGGTAGGAAAAGATTCCTTAAATAGAGGAAAAAATAAACATAAAGATATATATATTACATATTATTATATTTTATTATTATTAAAATATTATATTATATATATATATATTATTAGGCAGAATGAAATTAAGAATTTCTCTTTACCACCAGAGAAGGAAAAAGAAATAGAGAAAATATATTTCTAACACATATAAGAAAAATACTGTCTCCTGAGTGTTTATTTTAATTCCTTCAAATCAATAAAGACAGACATGCCAATCTCACTTATAGAAAGACATACAACCCAGAAAAAAACAACCATCAGGTAATTTGAATAAACATTTCATAAAAAATGTAATTTGTCAATATACATGTGAAAAAATAGTAAGCGTCTAATTATAAGCGAAGCACATTAAAATCACCAAAATTTCATTATATACCTTTCGCTAGAATAAAAAAAAACCTGTTGAAAATTCAAATATAGCAGGAATTTGGAAAATAAAGACTCAACATAATAAATTGCTAATATAACTTTGACAAATTTCTTAGAAGTATCAACCAAAGCTGAACATAAGAATATTCTGAGCTACCAATTCACAACCTGACTCAGATGCCCAAGCAAAATATAGATCAGCAAGTATCAAACCTGTGTACAATTATATTCCCTGTAGTGTAATTTATGAGGATCTTAAATTGGAGAGAGACCACTGTTAAGTGATAATGATATTTAACTCTGTTCTTTTATAAAAGAAGTGTCAGGCCCAGTGAGATAGCTCAGTGGCATAAGCGCCTGCCTGGCAAGTGCGAGGTCCTGAGATCGACTCCCGATACCTACATACGAAAAAAGGGCCAGTGATATTGCTGAGCGGCACGGGCGCCTGCTGGTGCGTGAGGTCCTGAGTTCGACCCCCGGTACCCACAAAAAAAAAAAGAAGTTTCAACAATGTACAAATAAATGATTGTGATTGTATTCCACCAAAACATTACTTACAAATCAAGAATGGACCAGAACTGCCCCAAAGTCAATGGATTGCTGATCTCTGGTATAAAGCAAAAAATATGCAAACTGCAGCTAAGCACAGCATTGATGAGTCTCTCAAATACAGTGCTGAACCAAGGAACGCACACATGAAAAATAAATTGTAATGCTAACAAATGCAACCAAGGCTGCTGGGAGAAAGGGTTGATTCTTGATTGACTGAGGGAATGTACTAAATAAGCTTGCAGCATCCTGAGTGCTGGAAATTATGAGAATGCTCAAAATACAAAACAATGGAGATGAATATCAAAACGGCACAGAGTTGGTATGGTTTAGATCTGAAATGTGCCCCCCAAAGTCTCACATGTTTTGAAAATGATTGAATCATGAGGGCTCTGCACTCATCAGTGGATCATCCATGGCTGAGTTCAGTGGCTGACTATGCTGTTAGAAAGGGGGACCTGGTTAGAGGTGGATCACTGGGTTGTAGCCTGGGAACGTGTGTTCTTGTGTGCAACTGTCCCTTTCTTTTTCTGCTTCCTGTCTGCCACAGGTTGAGCAACTTTCCTGTGCCATGTCTCATTGCCAGGTCTTCTGTGTTGCAGCCAACCAAACATGAACTGACTCATCTGAAACGTGAGCCAAAAGAAAGCTCGCCTTTAAGTTGCAGGTGCTGGGCATTCTGTCCCAGCAGCAGGAAAGTGACTAACACAGAAGTCAAATGAAAGAGCTCCAAGTGACGAAAGTTGGAAACATTTAAGCAACAAAATAAATAACACAGTATTGTATTGTATCTCATAGTATAAAATGATTCATGAGTCCATAATGACATAAGGAAATATAGGAATAAATAAAAAATGAAGGATAACTACCAAACCTCCCTTGCAGAAAAATTGCAAATAATTTATGTAGATTCTCTGCCACCCAGGAGCTGCAGCATAGCTATATTGCTAATCCTTAAATGTAGGCAGCATATATGAATTCATCCCAAATGCACATTATGGAAGTGGGATGAGTAAACAAAAGTGACTTTATATTGGAAAATCTTATTAATGCCACTAGAGCCAAATGACCAAGATTAAAATTATCAGTGCTAAGAGATATTGATAGTATGTATCCTCGGTATGATGGGATGTTAGCAGCACTTCCTTTCTGCAGTTTGCCTTTCAGAAGTCATTATCAAAATGTACTCATCAGAAAAAAAATGTTATGGACAAATGGAGGGACACTCTATAAAACAGACAGCAGTACTTCTCAAATCAGTCAAGACTGGCAAAAATGAGGAAAGTCTGAGAAAGTGTTGCAATCCTAAGCAGATACGATTATTTAATGTAATGTGTATCCTACGTGGTATATGATGTCCATCGTAAAGAATATACGAAGAAACATGTTATTTTTGGGAGAATAACAAACTATTGCAATAGCAGTATGTGCACCATATTAAACTATGGCATATTTGAGAAGACTGAGGCAAGAGGAAATATTTAAAAGCAAAAAGAACATAATTTATATAAGCTGCTTGGATACAAAATTCATTGATCATGAAGACTGGAGTCAGAAGTTAGCATCAGCTCAGTGGAGGAAGTAGAGTTGATGAGCAAGAGTTCTGTCCAGATTTTGCATGAAACTGTCTCAGTCTTAAAGAATGTGAAAGATAAACTACATCACCGAAACCTGTGTGTGCATATGAGGTGTGCAAAATATGTAGAGTAATAAATGACAGTAAAACTTTTGGGTGCCTGTGGGAAGTCCCTCAGAAAGGACTTAGGCAGGCATGAGTCCTCTTTCTTCATAATTTCCTGCTCTAATTATTCTAGGTTTCAAAAGAATGATTTCATTTTAGTATCATCTAAATTCACACATGTTATAGAAATGGGGAACATTGCATAAAAACCAAATAAGTACAAAGTATTAAATTAATAGTCATATATTCATATCCATTTATTATTTGATATAAATACCTTATTTCATACAACATCAGATCGAAAAAACATGAGAAATTGGATATAGGCAATACAGAAACTACAGTATTTTTTTAAGAAGTTTTCAATCGGGGCCGGTGATATCGCTCAGCGGCACAAGCACTTGCTGGCAACCGCGAGGTCTTGAGGTCGACTCCTGGTACCCACATTAAAAAAAAAAAAAAGAAGAAGTTTTAAATCACCTTATTAAAGTTTACTAAAATGTGCAATGGATGATTCCGTTTATGTAAGATTCAAAACAAGTAGTCAAAATCAAGCTATAGTTTTTAGACGTTACTTGCTTGAATGGTAACATAAGGAACAGATGAAAGTTACTTATCTTAAATCAGGTTATCAATTATGTTGGTGCAAATGAATAGAGAGCAGTTGGAAGATGGAACAAAGTGGACATTGAATGGTAGTAATGTTCTGTCCTTTAACCTGGTTGGTGGTAACAAAACATTTGCTTCTTAGTAAATTATTCAGCTGCATATTTTGTATATTTATGAACCTATCTTTTAAATGTAGGCTGCATATAATGAATTCTTCCTTGAAAAATACATTATATAAATGTGTCTTTTAACAACAACAACAAAAAGACTAACCTTGCACCAAAGAAACTTGACAAACACTCAAAAAGGATCACTTTACCCAGGTGACCAAGTCAAACATTGTCAGTTATAAGTCAAGATGTGAGTGTATGATTTTGTTTCCATGTGATGTAAATAGCACTTTACCACTGTGGTCCTCTATTCCAAAATCCATAACCCCTGTGTAGTTATGAGAAAACATCTAATAATCCAAACCTGAGGGACATTTTAAAAATACCCGACCAATATTTCAGTGCTGAAGCCACGTATTTGTGTATCTATCTATTCACCCATCTACAAAGAAAAGTACATCTTAAAGGAGTGAGATAATTCCAGCAAGAAGTTTCAGTGGCTACACCATGAGAAAGCTTAATTTATGTAGGGATTGCATCACAAAGAACAGAGAACTCTGCAGGGAAGAGAGCTTGAAGTGGTCACCCCAAGTAATTTTGTCTTTTGACTCATGAGAGCTAAAGGTGAGGGCTTGCCATAGAAAGGGCATTGAATAAAATGTTTTTCTAACTTGTACTTGAATGTCAAATGCATTTGCCAAAAAATACCAGTGGTATCTTTTGGCTTTCAATTAATTATAGTAGAAAAAATGTTCTAGACATCTTTTAGTGTATTTATGGAGTGAATAAATACTAAGCAAATTTAGTGCATCACTTAAATAGAAATCATGTAAAAAGAATTTATTATCTGAAGCTTAAGTTGCCCAAGAGCTATTCAGAGGAGATGTGATGGATACAGTTTGATTTATATCTATGGAGCATTGAACAGAGGTCTTAAACTGTACAAGGTATGATCAAAGAATAAGGTGAAAACTTAAATTATAAAAATTTCTACATAAAAGACATATTGCTAGGAATCCTCCTTGGAATACTCCACTCATTTCAAACACTTCCCATCATTCCTTTTTTGTTTTTTTAATGTGGGTACCCAGAGTCAACCTCAGGACCTTGCACTTCCTCCACTGAGCGATATCACTGGCCCTTTTTTTTTTTCCTTTATGTAGGTTCTGGGAGTCAAACTCAGGACCTCGCGCTTACCAGGCAGGCACTTACGTCACTGAGCTATCTCACCGGCCCTTCCCATTGTTCTTGAGTCCTCTCTCTTGAGTTGTGCTGCCATGGCTCCTTCAGTGTCCTGAATCCATTCACAACAGTTACCTTTCATGCTCATGTTGATTTTAAGGACGAACCAGAAGATGCAAGGTGCCAGATCTGGTGAGTAAGACAGATGAGGAAGCACAGTGATGTTTTTAAGACTCTGCTTTTTTATTGGATGGCAGTCATAAGCAACATTCATAACACATAAAGATATGAAAGAAGACTTCCAGAACTGCTTCAGAAAGTGGAAGATAAGTGTTTTCAAAGCAAGATAGAGTATTTTGAGCGAGATTAATGGCAATGTGTCTTTTACTGTAATCATTTTAATTTAATCATTCATCATATATTTTGATTGCAACTTGCTTTATAAATTTGAGTGACCCTGACACAAAGATATACTAAACTATGAGAATGAATGAGAGTACCCAGAAATTGAAAATAAGGAATGAAATGAAGAAAGACTGAAAGTAAAGCTCAGAGGACCTGCAAACATTATTCAACAAAAGGATGTAGAGTTGGAAAAGTGGAGAAAGAAGAAGAATCAAGATAGAAATAAACCCAGGACAGTTTGATACTGTATCAACTAAACTCACATAGTTTATTTTTAGAAGAAAGGCAAATGTCAACTGAGAAGCCTGCTGTTCAGAGTCATGATAGGATGATGAGTGAAAAGTGACCAATAGATTCAGTAACTGAGGTCTTTCATGAGTGGCAACAGCATGTTTGATGTCCTTGTAAATATGTGAGCCAGATGCTAAAAGTTTGGAAAGACAAGGAGGAAGAAGAAAGTTGAGATAGTATAATCTACATATTCAAGCCTTTTTACTGAGGAGAAAATTAGAAAGTGGTTAAAAGGGAAGGAGATGATCAGAAATACATATCTAAATACCTGCATCATTTTAGGGTAATGATATAATAGAAGGGGCCAAATTAAAAATGCCTGATAGAATGTGGGTAACCAAAGAAAAAGTGTCCTGTATAAAGCATAAATGGGAGTCAGAGAAACCCCCACTCTAGTAGTCAGAGGAAAATACAATGCCTTTATAGGAAGGATGAAGAACGTGTGAGAAGTCTAGCCACAGATGAAAAAAGGAACAAGTGAAATTGTATTTTTTAATCTGAAAGTAAGCTCCTGGAGAGACACTTTTGGCTATAATGTCTAACACTTGTTTGAGGTGTGACATCACATATTTAAAGTGAAACCCATCCTGTGTCTTACATAAGTTTATTCTGTCGAGTTTAATAGTTCATGTGCAAGCAAAGAGAAAACCTGTACTTGGTTTCAAATCGATTATGGTTTCATACCAGATGGAAATTTATGGATATTTTTAAAGGAGAGTTCAGGGTGATGGAAGAAAAGCAGGGGAGTGTATTGCTAGAGTAGAAGAATAGGCAGATTTTCTGGATTGGGGTTTAATGTTAAATGGCTAAAGAAAATACTTTCAATCATCTTACTGTCACGTACACGAACACATAGGTTTACCAAATTGACTCTCTCAGGACATTATGGAGAAAAAGTAATCACTATTCAAATATTTCTCTTCCCACCTATTTAGATGAGTGCCAACATACAATTTATATAATTATTTGAACAGATGTATCCCTATAACACCATTGTAGATTCTCATCCTTTATGATGGGAATGCAGATTCACAAAACATGGCCAGTACTGCCTGAAGTTTAACAAATAAGACATGAGTGGGTGTAGGGCACTTAAGAGTGAAACCAAAAATTGTTTAGGAAATTTTTTGTAGAGAAAATCAGTCAAAAAATATAATAAAAGTTATCACCAAGCACTTGGAAACATGAATGCTCCCATCACGGTCTAATTTTAAAGATTAGTTCTTTGCTAATAGTTAGATCCATATTAAAAAGTCATAATATTGCTAAAATAATGCTTGATTCAGAGCAGCCCTTCTTAATTTGTTCATATTCTCTCAGCTTGGAGCATTGATCATGTTCTAATTGAGCTCTGTTTGCTTCCAATTGTGTGTTCCCATTCTTTTTTTTTTCCACAAGCAGCTTTCAGCCACATGCAAAATTGTATCTGATTTCATGAATCTCACATTCAGATTGTACTAACTCCATGTGAGCCTTTGTTTTTCTGCTTGCTGAATATGCCCCATGAACCAAATTTTCTACAAATAATTAGTTTTTAAGATATTATTTCATATAATAAAGCTCAATAAATTGTCAGGTCCAACTAAAATATTATTTTAGAGCTAGAAAAAGCATTCATCACAGAATCTGCTTTCATGTAGGAAGACATCTTAACATTTCTAGTATTGTTAATTACAATAATACCAGATATGTAGTATCTAGAGCAGACATGTGAAGGACAATTTTTAATAGTCCCCTGGATTAAGCCTGTAGGTGGTTCCATCTCCATAAAACCGATAGCATGACACATATTTAGAAAAGGAATATCCAGGCATATGGATTTGGTACATATGTCATCCTATAAAATTATTGTCAAAATGCAAAATGAGACTTACAAGAAAATTTCACCAAAATAATTAAAAGAAAAAAAACAAAAGCAAAAACAAAAACAGTTATCGCTCCCCAGATCCTAGGCAGTCATTGTCGAACTTCCTGGCAGCATCAAGCAGCAGGAGCCGGCTAATGAGGCAAGTCATCCGTTATCATTGCAGTGCTTAGCCTGATTTAGTTATCTGAATCAAAATGACAGATTCAGGAGGAAGGCTCCTGGGAACTTGACTGAAAATGTTATGTTGATGTAACCATGCATTGATCAGTCCAGTGGAGTGCTTCTTAGCCTCCATGCCAACAATGAAAAGAAACAAAAAATACTGGGTTAGAGGGTATGCTTTAGGAAAACGGATATTGGGCCAGATATTTTCTTTAAAAACAGCCTGAGTTAAACATTGAAATAAGCTCCATGCCCTGACCAACTCAGGGCTTTTCAACACATAAGACGTTTTATAAAGTAATTTCAGCTTGTCAGGAACAATTTTCCTCTTTCCCTTTAGGATTACTTATAACTTTAGCTTTTGTGAGTATAACCCATGTTATTGGCAGCCTATTAACTTTATTCCAGTGTGAAAACTGAAGGAATTAACTCTTTCAGTCCGCTCCTAATCCTCTACTGTTCCCCAAAGCCAGTAGCAGACAGCAGATTTTAAAGTGCATTTGACATGCTAGGCATGAATTTAAGAGGCTTGATAAAAAAGATACTAAAAAGAAAAAAAGAAAGACTCCAAATTACCTAAGGGGAATACATGCTGTTGACAAATAGCTCTGTCTGTTGGCCCTGAGTTTGAGAAAGATTTTTTGATCAGAGGGCTAGACAGATTTTTCTTGTTAAAAGAAAACTATCAGCATTCAGAAAATAGCATTGAAGGCACATTAAAAGCCACATATGATGAAGAAAGACTACTCTTCTAAAGATAGAAGAGCTCAGTGAACAAATCTTACTCCGTCAAAGATGACATAACAGAAGATGGTTTATAAAAGAAATGTTTTTTTTTGTTGTTTGTTTTGGATACATGTACAGGTTTTTTATGATAGGGCCTGAGAAGAACAAAGAATAGAGAAACCCACATGTATTTTTTCATTTGGTATGTCTGGTTTATTTTATGCTAAGCAGTGTAAATGTATAAAACATCATTAACTACTCCCCTGGACTCATTTGAGTTGATTTGGGCATCACATTAGGATTTAACGATTTTCTAAACTGATCCAATTTAATGCTTTTTAAAAACCCCACTTTTTTGGTCTTTCAAGCGCTCTCTCTACATCTTCAAAACAAAGTACCCAGCTGTACAAATGAATGAAATAAGGGCCTGCAGTAAGCCAAAATCCTAATTTTAACCACATGCTGGAAAGTAAGAGAATTTATCTGTTTCATCCAAGTTTTTTTCCTCTTCTCTCTTAAATGGGAACTGTGCTTTGTTGGTGATTTTTCTTTGGAACATAATTCAGTATTTAATTTCAGCTGCATGTATATAAAATAGTAAGCAGGTTATGGTAATTCATCTATTATCACATCTTTCCAATTGGATACCTCAGATACTCAGAGGCCCTGGCTTTCCCACATCTAGCCATAATGCAGGAATCTCCAGCCCTCTTCTGGAAATCCCTAAAAATATTCCAACTTCTGGGCACATATCAGTTCAGTGAGTGTTTTGCTCAAAGGTGGACATGGAGCCAGATAGCCTGCCAAGTTACATTGCTCCATGTCCTGCTCTGAGCACAGGGATTCTTGTGGTGGTCTGTGTTGACTTCCAAAACACTGTTCCTAGCTGCCAACAGCACACACATGTGATAGGATAGATCTGTGTGTCCTTTGGTAGGCACATCTGCAGGAAGAACTGATGAATCCTGCTGTGTAGTCTCAAAGTCCTGCTCGTCTCCTAGCACACCCATGATGTTCTTAATTTACTGCCACTCTTTCTCTCTCTCTCTTTCTTCTAGCCTGCCTTGCCTTGCCTTTTTTCTTTCCTTTCCTTTGTTTTCCTTTCCTTCTTTTTTATCTTTCTTATCTCTGTCTCTCTTTCACAAAACTGCTCTTACTTTCATTGTCTTTCTTAGAGTCAACCAAATCCATTATCTTATTACTTTTTTTTTTTTTTTTTTGTGTGGGTACCGGGGGGTCGACCTCAGGACCTCGCGCGCCAGCAGGCGCCCGTGCCGCTGAGCGATATCACTGGCCCCTTTTTCGTATGTGGGTTCCGGGAGTCGAACTCGGGCCCTCGCGCTTGCCGGGCAGGCGCTTTAGCCGCTGAGCCATCTCACCGGCCCCCATTATCTTATTAGAACACTAGTAAACAAGCCTCAGTAAAGAAAATGAATTACAATAAAGAATTAATATATTCTTTCACAATTTAAGAGGTTCTAGATTTTCATGTCTGATTACAACAGAAAAAGTGTACATTTCATTAAAATTTTTCTAATGTGTTTTTTAAATTAAGTTTATTGGTACAACTTAGATATACATAATGATCACCTTCATTGTAGGGAACTTGTACCTGTACATGATATATCTTAGTCCTTTTTTTCCCATTCCTCTCTCCTGCCTTCAACCCCTCTTCTCCTCCTTATTTACAAAGCTTTGTTCCCATTTTATACTTTGTTTCTCATTTTTTTCTTTTCCCTTCCACCCCCACCAATTCCTTTTCCTTTTGAAAAATTACTTCCTATTTCACAATATCTATTATACATTTTGGTTCTTAATTACACTTTCAGTTTTTCACGCCAGAGATAATGCGACATTTACACGTGTCTGGTTTATTTCACTTAAGAGTATGGTCTCAAGATCCAACCGTTTAGCTATAAATGTCTCAAGTTTATCCTTCTTTATAGCTGAGTAGTACATCATTGCATTAAAAAAACCCACAACTTTTTTATACATTCATCAGTTGATGGGCATTTGCGTTGTTTCCCAGATTTAGCTATTACAAACTGTGCTGCTTTAAACATGGGTGCACGTATATCACTGTGATATGATGCTTTTAATTTTTTGGGGAAGACACCAAGAAGGGCAATAGCTGGGTCAGATGAGACCTCTAGTCCTAGGTTTCGAGGAATCTCCACACTGATTTTCACAGTGGTTGCACCATGCACTAAACTAAAATTAAAATGGATCAAATGTCTATTAAAACAGAAACACTAATTCTGCTGAAAGAGAGAATAGGTAGTACTCTTAAAGACATAGGTGTAGGCAAAGACTTCATGAACAAAACCCCGATGGCTTGGGAAATACTACAAAGACTCCACAACTAGAATCTCATCTTATTAAAAATCTTTTATGCAGCAAAAGAAATCACTGACAGAATGAAAAGACAACCCACAGAGTGGGAAAAAATTTTAGCCAGTTGTTCTTCAGAGAAAGGACTAATACTTAGAACATATAAAGAATTGAAAAAAAATCAGACCTCCCAAATTTAAAGACCCAATCCAAATATGGGCATCTGAGGTGAATACACACTTCTCAGAAGAAGTACAAATGGCAGATAAATATATGAAAAAATGTACAGCAACACTGATCATTCAAGAGATGCAAATTAAACAATGCTGAGATTCCATCTCACTCCAGAAGGAATGGCTATCATCAAGAAATCAACAAAAACAAATGCTGGAGGAGCTGTGGGGAAAAGAAAACATTCTCTACTGTTGGTGGGAGTGCAGACTAGTGTAACTAGTGGTATCAAGAGAAAACATACCCCCAAAACTTGTCAGAATCCAAAATCCTCGCCAGGTGTCTCCATCTGCCAGACTCAAGTGCTAGACTCTGTACAGTTAGCCACACCTTCAACTGATGACCCTTTGATCGAGAGAAAAGGCGTAGTAATATGTTGCTGGGAGTGGGATGACGCAAGGTGAACAACACAGGTACATGTGCTGCTGTAATGGAAAAGGAGATCTTATCGAGGGATCACGTATTTTAGTCTACGATAAATCCAAAAAGTCATTAACCTTTTTCTAGAGACAGAGTGGTCATTAAGTAATTCTCAAGTTTCGATAGCAGACCCCAGAAGAAAGTTGTTAGGTTCTTTGTTCAGAGTCCCTTCTTTTCTAGAAGAAAAATTGTTTTCAATGCAGCAAACTGAATTTATAGTCGTGGTTTATAGCGGTTACAATTTTAAGTAGTTAGTCACACTATATTGTCATATCCTCAAAGGACATTGAATTATTTTATTTGCCTGTGAAATTTTTGCCTTTATTTATTTTTCTTCATTCAGGTCACTTGAGAATGTAGAAATCCTATTTTAGAACAACATAAAAACTGAATGGAACTGAGGAGAACTTACTAAGTTAAACACTTAAAATGTTCCTATTTGTCTCTCTTATCTGCTTTATGACATAGGGATACTTGAAGTTATGTCTGAATATATTTCCTGGTGCCTTCCAGACATGCTAAAAATAGTCAATATTCTTTGTAAAAGAATGCATACAGTTGCAGCATGGCTCAGCACCTAGCTTCATGTATAACCGCTTAAATATACCACCGACTTGGCACCCCTTGCTATATTCTAGCCCCTTTTTGTAGAAAAGAAACATTTATTTTTCTTAAATTGCTCTCATGCTTGTTAAATCCTCAGATTCAATCTAAGAGTTCATGTTTTGTATTCAATATTCTCAGAGGGGGAAGGAAAAACATCCTGAAAGATTATTTTTCCTTGGAGGATTTTGGTTTAAGCCATTATGCAAAAAGAATACTAGATTAATGAAAACCGAGAAGCAAGAAATATTCCTTCTGGTCTCTAAATACTGAAAATGACACATGATAGTCTGTGGTGTTATGTAGACTCCTCAAATCCCAACAGAATTTCAAAGACTTGAAGTCAGTAGCGTATTACTTTTTCTACTGTATGAATGTCATTTTAGTTTTCAAACTTGATGGTTGTCTACTGAGAAACACCATTTTCAAGCTTCCTTTTATCCTCCTGGGTGAATGAAGTAAAACACAGGGAAGATTTAAAAAAATAATGTGGAGCAAAATGAAGAAGCCAAATTCTGTTGCTATATCTATGTGTATATTACTTATATACAGTGATTTTATTTATGTACACGCATGTATGTGAAGCCCCTAATTGTTTAGTCCTGAAGTTTTACCTAGCATTTTAGAACATGTCATCCTCATTTAACAAACTTGGCTCATAGTTTTCATCTTGTACAATGAATATGAGCATTTGATAGTGGTTAGCAGAGCATGAATTGAGCACACTTTTAGAGCCTGTGTTCCTTTTTTTTTTTTAATTTTTATTTTAAAGAGAAAAAGTAGAACAAAATTTCAAAACAACATAATAAGAGGGTAACAATGGTTAATACACTGTATATTGTTATCTTTAAATTAGTTACTCAGAGTACAAGATTTCGGCATTCAATTGTCCAAACAATATTAGCACAAATCTTTCTTTTCAATGAACCAAGTGAAATTAGTAGTGTATAACTATCTTGCATATATATATATATATTTTTTTCCCTTCCTTCTTTACTCCATTCCCCCATCCCAGTTTCTCTTTCCTTTTGAACAATTTCTTCCTGTTTTACAATATCTATTGTACATTTTGGATCTTATTTACTCTTCCAGCTTCAAACATTAGGGAGACAATATGATGTTTACACGTGTGTGTCTGGTTTATTTCACTTATGAGTATGGTCTTGAGGTGCATCCATTTACCTATAAGGGCCTGTGTTCCTAAGAAAATGATGCTTATACCAAATTAGTTTCATTTTCTGCCTACCTGAATGTAAAATATTTAAACTTCTTTAACTATAACCATACCTTTTTTTATTAGATGGTTAACTCTCTCAAACTAGATTTTTTGATACCTGGAGATAAAGAAAGCAGGTCTTGTTTCTGATTCCTTCCTCCAAAAAAATCTAATTCCCACTTTTTGTAACCTATCAAAATATTTTATAACTTTTAATCATATTTAACTTTGAGATAGTGCTATTAATAATCAGCTATCACATTATTTTATGAGAATTAATTGAGTTAATAACATAAAGTGCTTAGAACAGTTCAAGGCACATATAGCTAACACATACTCATAAACTTTCAGTTATATGCACTATTACTTTAAGTGGTAGAAAATAATCAATAAAGAGCACATGACTATGAGGGTTGTTCCTTTACTTTTCCTGCTAATAATAAAACTTCTGCCTTTTAAAGTAGTTTGATGGTGAAATAGTAAAACTACAAATATACATGATACAGTGAACACAGCAACATCAAAGAGAAGACAGACATGGTGCAGTGTTCTGAGCGTTAATCTTGCTGTTATGATCTACTTTTTACTTCCTATGATATCAGATATTCTTTATCAACACTGTACCCTTAGCATTTGTAGCACCAAAATTAAAATGATCATTCTTTTGTGCTACAGTTTGGGCTTGAATATCCCCAAAGGCCCATAGGGTAGCCACCCTGTAGCATTATTGGTATCAGTGAGACTTTCAGTAAGTGGGATTAGTGGGAGGAAGCTGGATCCATGCAGTCATGTGTTTTATGGGAATATTGAGATCCCAGACCATTCTGTCTTTCTCTTTGTTTCTCAGTGGCCAAGGTGTAAACAACAGTCTTCTGCCATTTATTCCCACTATGATGTACTTTGCTGCCACAGACCCAGAGAAAGAGGACCAAGGGATAGACTGAAACCTTTTAAGGCATGAGTGAGAAAATAAAATCTTCTTAAACTGATTATCTCAGCTATTTTGTCACAGTGTTGTAAAAGTGAACAAAGCCTTTAAGTAGAAGAGCATAGAACTTAGGGATGAATACAGTGAGAATTGCTTTTAAAATAACTTATTTCAGTGATTAAACTAACGAAAGTATGTTACAGCTAAATTCCATTTTTTAAGTAAAATAAATATTTGAGGAGAACACCACCAAATATGATGGGTAAAATGGGGGAAATGTTAGATTAAGTGTGGATAATTGTGGTTGCTTTATATTGTCCTAGAAGTGGACCTTCTAATAAAAACTATAACAAATTATTATTCTTCAGGGCATATGTCTTTAACTCAGCTAGAGGGAAAGTCAATTACCCAATATGAAACTTCTAGCCTTCCTGTCTCACATAATAGAAGGAAAAAGCTAACAAAACTTTATGAAAATCACAGCCGAGATGCAAACTCCCACTAAAATACACAGAGATAATTGTAAGATTCTAGATCACTTTTTCTATCACACAGTTCCTTACCAAATAAACAGTACAGTAACAGTGGATAAACCTGAAGAAGCAGTAGGCTACAGGCTATATTTAGGAAAAGTACTTAAAGAATACCACAGACAAGCAGAGAGAAGAAAACCAGGACAGTAGAGGAAACAGACACAACAGGAGCTGTAGGATCGTAGGATGAGGGATGAGTACCGAAAAACACAAACCATAAGTACAACCTAATTCCTAGTTAGATTAATATAAAACCTGATATTTTGACTTAGTTCCTAAATCGGGTACATTTCACAAGGTCCACCTTTCAAAATAGTATTATGAAACATGCTAAAAGACAAGAAGAATACTAGACAAGGAATTTACAAAAAAATAAAACAGTGAATCTGAGCAGCATGTCAAAGGCTATCATGGAAAGAGCAACACAAAAGAACAGCAGATGGATTATCATAGATAAGCATTGTGATGGCTAACTGTGAGTGTCCGTTCAAGTGGCCAGAGGGTGGTCAGATACTTGGTCAAACATTGTTCTTTGTGCTTCTATGAGTTTTTTTTTTAATGAGATTAAATTTAAATCGACAGATTGAGTGAATTAACTTGCCCTTTATAACGTGGGTGGATCTCTCCAATCAGTTGAAGACCTGGTGTTCTCTGTGGAACTTTAAGATACCATTTATTCATGGACTGCCAGTGCTGTCTGCCAACGACATTCTTTTTATTTAAAATCAACTTCCTTATAATTACATGGAAGCATTGTTTCCACCTCATTGGTACTTACTTCTTTATATTTAGCTTCTGATGATCTTGGCCTTCATCCTATGCTCTCACAGTACTGATCTACATATGCTTCCCCAAGTAAATCAGGTCATTTCATTAATTCTCTCAGTCAGAAAATGTTTGATACTTACTGGATACTATTTACATGGCAGTATATTTATGACTTCAGTATACCAAGGGAAATCAGGAGTAATCTGATTCCTAAAGAGTTTTAGAAATAAATGTTATGAACTCAAAAGGCAGAAAAGCCCTTACTACAGAAAACTAAGTTTTCATAAAATTGAGTTTTTTAAAATTTCATAGCCAACCTGGAAGGGAGTAACAGAAATCTCCAAGGTGGGACTGGAAAAAGAGAAAATCTAAAAATGATAGCTGTTAATAAATACTAGGATTTTGAGGGACACTTGCCAATCACTATAGCTTAAAGGACTTGGGAACAAAGGGTTATACAATGCAGGACAAAGGCTTCCAGCAAATTTAAAGAGAAAGCTGGGATGGAGACTTTCACATGAAGCCTGAGCATGTGAAAAATGACATGTTTGGTGAAAGTCTAAACTGAAAACAAATCTATCGTTCAGAATGGAAGATAAAGAAACCTCTAGGTTTTAGCCTGGGTGCTAAAGAAGGAAAAACGTACTTCCCAAACATTTATAAATATTCCTATTCAGGTTAATTCCCCAGTAGTATTGGAACCTATAACATATGTAAGTATTTTAGAATGCAGTTTCTCTTGCACATCTGATGGAAATAAATGTAAAAACATCTCCACTGTATTTGCAAAGACAAAGCTCTGAGGAACTTACAGTCTCAGCATACACAAACGCTAATGAGGTTAAGCAGTTGCTTATAGCACAATTATTCATGTCAAAAGTGAGTAATCATCTCAGATAAAGATTATGTAAAAAGATATTTAATATGATAAAATGAACAAGACGGAATTGAATTTAAAAAACTATCAAATATCCAGGAAGGTATGAAACTAAATTTAAACAATATTTACAAAATGATAAAGCAGCATTTCTGAAATTGTAATATAAAGTTGGTTTAAACAGAAAAAGACATAGTCAAAAATAAAATGAGTAAGAGAAGTTAGAGCTAAAAAGATCACTAAAAATGTAAATGTAAAGAAAAACAGATGTAATACAATAGAACGGGTGAGAGGCACTGGGAAAAGAATGAGAAAATGACCTATCAATAATAGAAGTTCTGGGCCCGTGAGATGGCTCAGCGGTGTACGTGCCTGCCTGGCAAGTGCGAGGGCCTGAGTTCGACTCCCGGATCCCACATACGAAAACAGGGTTGGTGATATCACTCAGCGGCATGGGCCCCTGCTGGCGCATGAGGTCCTGAGGTCGACCCCCGGTACCCACAAAAAAAAAAAAAAAAAAAAATAGAAGTTTTAACCTAGAACAATATAGGTATATAAAACAGAAGCCATTTTATATAAGGATAACAGCTGAATATTACTAATGGAAATATGGGTCTTCAGGTGCAATATTCTTATAAAACTACCAGAAATCATGTAGTACACCAAATATAGTTTAAAGATGGGGGAAAAAAAAATCAATTACTTATAAAGCAAATTAAATTGATAGTGGATTTCTCCATGGTAATATAGGAACATAAAATAATTATACATTCAAAGATATGAAAGATAAATTAATATTTATTAACACAGATAAAATAAATGCATCATTAGACAAATAGAATTTATAAAATTTATTTGGAGAACTGTGTGGCAATATTAAATAAGTCCAAACATAATCAAACCCAATGGCACAGCAATGTTATACTTAATATATATTTGACAATATAGTCACATATGTAATACCAAAAGATATGGACAAGAAAATTAAAAGCAGCTCTAAGTTTGTACACAATATTAATTGCAAACAGCTTTTTTTTTTTTTTTGTGGGTACCAGGGGGTCGACCTCAGGACCTCGCGTGCCAACAGGCACCCGTGCCACTGAGCGATATCACCGGCCCCTTTTTCATATGTGGGTTCTGGGCGGGAGTCGAATTCGGGCCCTCGCACTTGCAAGGCAGGCACTTACGCCACTGAGCCATCTCACCAGCCCGCAAACAGCTTTAAAGTTGATAAATTATGGAATAGTATGTTGAAATATTTTATAGAAGAAATTAATTTTCTGTAATTCATGTGATTTAATCTCAGATGAATAAATGAAATAATTTAAATAGAAACTAATGTATAATATATGAATTTCAAAGGTTGCAAAATTTTTGCTAGTCATCTCTGAGGAAAAGAGAAGTAAATACTTGAAGTAGCAGAAACATAATGTTCTGAGGCTCTAGTAATATTTCATTTCTTTATTTGAATGGTGATTGTACAACTCGCACTTCGTGAAAAGTCATCAAGTTGCACATCTAGGTTCTGCACATTTCTGTAAAACAAATGACTTGCATAGTCTTATTTTTAAAATAAGAAAGGATAATAAGAAGCATTTCAGATGCAAAAAAAGCATGGACAAGATACTTAGTTAATATGAAAATAAAAATAGAAATATATTTTACTTAATGCCAAACAGCGCCACATACCAGTAAATATTAACATGAAAGACAACTGTGAGAAAATAAATCAATGTCTTAGTTAATTTTCTCATTGCTGAGACAAAATACCTGACACCCAAAATTAAGGAAGAAAAGGTTTATTTAGCTCACAGCTTGCAGAGGTTCAGTCCATAATCTGCAGGCTCGAAGGCAGAGTGGCTTGGCAGAGGAGAACGGTTCATGGAAGGCAGAATGTAGCAAAGCAACAAGGGACCTTAACAGCGTCTGTCTGCCCCTTTTATAGTCTATCTAGGCTACCCGGATTAGGGCAGTGCCAAACGAATTGGTGGACTGATTTAGTAATCACACATCCTTAATCCCAGCATTGCACCATGAATCGATCACCCTCTAAATCCAGCCACCTCTGAGAAAGCTCCACTTATGACCACATGAGGCTTTTGGGGGACAGCTAAGCACAAGCCATACCAATGAGAAAACGTATTCTTTCAGCAAACTGTTATTAAACACTCAGGCAATAAGAACCCTCCATAAGCAGGGGATGCAACAGTAAATGTTCCAAGGACAGTTGATCCACCTCTATGTACCCATCGCTAAGATAAGACCATATACTCTTTGATATCATATACTGTTCATCTTTCTTCTGTTGAAAAACATCAACGATTTCTCCTTATTAACTCAGTGACCCATACAGAGTTCTAAGATAGGCATTATAATCTGTTTTGTGCTGTTAACCATAGACTAGGTAATAGAAGTTTATTTGGCTCAGGTTCTGGAGCCAGGTAGTCCGTGACTGAGGGGTTTCATTGAATGCCCTTCTTGTTGCATTATGACATGGAAAGAAAGCAGCACCTGGACAAGGAGCTAGGGGCCTCTATTTATTCTAAGTATCTCCCTCTTGGATAATAAACGCACTTCCTTGATCTATCACTAAGGCAGACCCCTTATGATGTTAGCATCTTTTAAAGGTCTCACCTCTCAACACTATTATATTGGGGAATAAATTTCCAGTACATGAACTTTGAAGGGCATAGTCAAATCATTGCCACACATAATATTGTAACTATTTTACAGTGGAGAAAACTGGGGCTCAAAAATTTATCATATTTTCCTAAGATTAACTAGTTATCAAGCAATGGACTGGGTTTGAACCTAAAATTTACTGGTTGACTTAGTTGTCATGCAGGTTAGAAATTATTGAATAATTCTATGTCACTACACACTGGCATAAATATATGTATGTAATAAATGTATTGATGCTGTGCTATTTCTTAAACTGCATAATGAATACTCATCTTAAAATCTTCATGAGATGTGTTTATATATATAAGTACATACACACATACAAAATTTCAGTTAAGAAATTACTTAAGAAACATTAACATCAATATTGCATTTTAAAATATATAATTTAGTCGTTACAAATTTATAATCACAGTACATAAGCCATAGATACTGAATTCCCAAAAGAAGATAATTAAATATAAAATGGAAATATTACTTCAAATGATATTCAAATTTTAGTCTTGAAAGTGTCACTGACTTATTAGCTGTGGAAGATGATAAGGAATGTCACGTTTAGTATTACATAGCAAACCACTAGTGTGAGAAAATGGGCAAATGGGCAAATAAGTGTTACTTTGTATTTGAACATTGGCTCCCAAATCCCAAGGGAAATCAGAATCAGAATCATCTGAAGAACTCCTGAAAATTGAAACTGATGAAGCCCAATCTAGAATTTCCGATTGATGTCTTTCTAGAATGGAACCCAAAATTGTGCATTTCTAACAAGTTCATTGATTGTGGTGGACCATAGATCATAGTCTGAGGGATACATCTTTGTAAAGTGATGAATAGATTTGAGGGTTTATTACATAATGTACAGTTTTTCTCTTTTACTGAGAAAACCCACACATTTCTTTTTATTTCCAAATGAGTAACCTCTACTCAGATCAGAAGTTCTCTGGAGAAGCAGTTCAAGAAGAACCTCTTACTTATATTCCTGAAGATAGAGATATTCTGCCTTGTTGAAAAATTGGTTTTTCTTTTTCTTTGATGATATAATTCTCTCTTAATTTATTTCTGTCAGATCTCTTTAGGCTCTACAGTCCCATGAATCCGATTTCTTTCTTAGAGACTCCCCCTTTTCACTATGACAAGGTTTTAGAAGCTATAGTCCGTTCCCTTGGCTGCAATTAAATTTATATAAAAATAAATTCAAAACCTGTATTTTCAATCATTCTTTTGAGCTTTAGGCTAAAATTGTGAACTTGTTTCTAGAGATCAGTATTTAGAGGCTTACAAATAGATTACTATCAACATGAACAAAATGGATTGTTGTCTCTAATAAACATCATATCGGCATCCCTATACTTTACTATCTTCCTGCTCTCGTGCCCTAACTTTTCCCCCCTAAGCATCACTGATGATTCTTCCTTTTACAGCTAATCTATTTCATTTTGACTAATTTACCATTTGCAGAGTTCTTGAATCCATATATTTTGCTTTATCCTTATGGAGTTTCCTACCTCATGCTTCATCATAATTTACAGAGAATGTTCTAACCCTTCTTTTATCATGTTTTCTTTTAATACATTCTCCAGAATGGAAGCAGAGACACATCAATTAAACCTGAAAGTATTCATATTTATAGCTTAGTAAAATTGTTACTTCTGCTTATAAGTAACAGAAGTCCATGTAATTAAGCTAGATTAAGCAATATATACTATTTTTAAGGCTGTTTGACACAGTGCTCCTGGAACACGGTGGTATTTGGTAACACCCTGACATTCGAAATTGCACTTGGTGTAGCCTAACACTTCCTTTTGTTCTGTTCCATGTATAACCTTTTCTTAATAAATATCAGACAGAGCACACTTATCCAGTTACTGGGGGGTTAATTTTGACAACTATATTTAGGTACCATGTCTACTTTCAAGTTTGCACAAAAGAAATTCTAAAAATCATTCTTAATGGACGTATATGTGTAGTTCCTTCTATTACCCTCCCCTATTATATGTCTTCATGTAATATACAAAAATTAAGATTTAAATATAAATGTAAATATAAAATTGAAAATTAAATCTATAAATTGAAATTTAAATCTAAAGAGCAAATGTTAAATAATATTAAGCTATATACTGTTATAGGTTAGATCTAAAATGTCTTCCACAATCTCATGCATTCTTAGGTGGAGTTTTTGAAAGGTGGCAGGATCATGGGAGATGATACACATCAGTGGCTTAATTCACTGATAAGCCCATAAAGGAATGTGTTTTTAGGAGGTGGGGACTGATTGGACACAGGTTATGGAGGCTTACTTGGAAGGGTCTGTTCTTGTCCTTGGCTCTTCCCTTCTCTCTCTGCTTCCTACCTGCCATATGTTGAGGAGACTTTCTCTGCCATGCCCTTCCAATCTGTCATTTCTGCCTTGGGCTTACCAACTATGGGTTGATGAGTTAGCTAAAATGAATCAAATTAAACCTCTTTTAAATTGTGGGTGTGGGGCATTTTGTCCCAACAACAGGAAAATCGGCTAATACAGAAAATTGGTACTAGAGAAATGGAGTCATTGGGGTGACTGTACATAACCATGTGGTTCAAAGCCTTTGGAACTTGTTTGAGTGAGGAATTTCTACAAGTTTGTACAAGTGGCTAGAAAAACCCTAGATTGCTGCAGGTGGAGTTTGATGGGTGATTATGGTCAAATCTCATAAGACCAGAACAATGATAGGAATGTGGGCAATAAAAGCCTGGCTAATGAGATTTTGGGTGGGAATAAGGAATCTACTGGAAAGTGGACAAGTGGCCATGAATGTTTCATTTTAGCAATGAATTTGCCTATATTTTGTCCATGCCCTAAGACTTTGTGAGGGGCTCAATTTAAAGGTCCTATACTAACTGATTTAGAGAAGGAAATTTCAAAGCAGCCCAATGGTATTACTGTTGCATAAGTGCTGCTGATGTCATTAAGCCAGAACTACAGGAAGAAGCTGGAGCAAAAAAGCAGAGCTGAATATTTGAAAATTTTGCAGCTTACACAGAAAGGTGGAATATATAGTTGGGGCCAAAGCAAACATGTTTGCTGAAAATATTAGCATTAATATGAAGCCACATACTTTGCATGGGAACAATAAGAAAAATGTCTTGATGTCAACTCAGAACCTGGTCAGATCCCATCTATTGCAGGCTCAAGGGTATGAAAGGGTAAACTCTTTTGAAGAATTTGCTTTGAGAAGAGAGTCCCAGGGAAACTTTCTCACTGATGGATGCCTGAGGAAGTGAATCCTTGAGTTCAGCCATCCAGGTACTCAGAGGCTCCTGTAGCCATGGTCCGAGAGGAACAGGCTACTGCTCAAGTTGGAGGCTGACTTTTGCATCATCCACTAGGTGCCAGTTTTTCATGGGTGCAGAATGCAAGACTCATCAGGTCACAGAGGCATCCCCTCTGTTTTCAGAAGAAGGCCTGGGAAGCCAGGAAAAAATCATGTGACAGGGTCATAATCCCTGCCAGAAGCCCCAGAAAAAAAAAGTGTTGAAGCTGTAAGAGTGAAGCCAAAGTTGCAATAGAGGTCCGAGGAAGTAGGAGATGAAGGGCACATGAAACTACTGCTGAGGAAAGCTGTGGGCAGTGAGCAGAACCAGCCCAAGAGAAAGACTGTGTGGACTTCATACAGCAAGGCCATAAAGGCAGGGCTGCCCAAGCCCTTTGGGGTTCACATCTCACTGCAAGCTGATCCCTAGCATGGTGAACACGGATTTATAGGATTTAATGTTTGCCCTGCTGTGTTTCAGTTTTACCTTTGTCCTATTTCTTCCTATCTCCCTACTCTTCCCTTTTAGAATGGGAACATTTACCCTGTGTTAGTGTATGTTCTAAGTATTTAACTTATTTTTTTTAAATAGGGTTACATACCTAAGTGTTTGCCTGACTCTCACAAGACACTTTGCACTTGGACTTCTTAGCAGTGTTGGAACTGTTAAGACTTTGACAGCTCTTAAAGGTGGGCTCAATGCATTTTGCATAATGATATAGGCATGAGCCTTTTGGAAACAAAGGGTAAAATATTATGGTTTAGATGTAAAATTTCCCCAGAAGTATTCAGAGTGGGGGTGTTTGTATGTGACTGGTCATGTGGGTGCTATCCTACTCATCAGCAGGTTAATCCAATGGTGAGTTCATAAATAAATGTGCTACTAGAGCACAGGTCTTGGAGGGAGGGGAGTTACTGAGAGTGTGACCTGGAATGGTTTATTCTTGTCTCTGGCTCTTCCCTTCTCTCTCTGTTTCTTGGCTGTCCGGAGCTGAGAGGCTTACCTCTGCCAGGTGCTTCCACCACACCATTTCTACCTTGGACTGAACTATGAGGAAAAATAAATATTTCCTCCTTTAAATTGAGGGTGTCAGTTGTTTTGTCCAAGCAATGAGAATGCATCTAATGCATATGCAGCTAGAACTAAAATATCCTATTAATAGCTAGCTTAATTTTCAGACTTTGAATTTTATCTAATTAAGAACAATGACATTCTTTGGTTCACCAAAAAATCACGTGAAGGATGAGAAATTATCAAAGTTAAACTAGAAAATACTAAAGATATAGAAAAGATTTTGAAATAGAAAGACAGTAAGAAAAATATTTACTGCAAAGGAGCAAAACATAAAAGCAGAATTATCCTTAACAAGTATGGAGAATAGTCAAACAAGATATAAAAATGTTGAAAAAAATAAATGTCAGCCAAGAAATATAATCTTAGCTAAATATCACTCAACCGGAAGGACATAAGACAGATATATTTTAGGCAAATAAAAAATTTACAGCCATTATAGCTAATTCTAAAATTGTACAACAGGAAGAAGAAAAATGATTAAAAGAGGGGTCTGAGACAATAGAAAGAATATTAAGTTTTTATTTATTTATTTATTTTTTTTTTGTGGGTACCGGGGGGTCGACCTCAGGACCTCGCGCGCCAGCAGGCGCCCATGCCGCTGAGCGATATCACCGGCCCCTTTTTCGTATGTGGGTTCCGGGAGTCGAACTCGGGCCCTCGCGCTTGCAGGGCAGGCGCTTAAGCCGCTGAGCCATCTCACCGGCCCGAATATTAAGTTTTTAAACAGTAAATTTGTGGTTATATACAAGTAACAGTAGTTTTATAGTATGATAGGGATAATGATATGTGGAGTCAGTTTAATGGATAATACACTAAATTTAGCAGTCTAATTTAAATAATTCTCAAGTAGTTGATTAGAGGGTAGAAAAAGAAAGAAAGCTATATACTCACACAATTATATCTTAATGTAAATAGGAAATCACTAAGTTAGCAGAAATATCTTATAACATGTAGAAGGATAATAAGTGAAGAAACCCTAAAGAAAAAAATATAAGAACTAATTGAAACCAGTAGCAACATGGAAAATCAGCAGGGACAAGTGGGAGATATGTGGGGGAGATAAACTATAAAAATAGGATGAAAGAAATGAAAATAGACTCACCAGCAAGTCCCTTAATACATTATCTTCAATAGAGTCTAAAGGAAGAAGTTGAGAAATTGACACTCCTAGCAAGATTTTATGTAATCTGTCTGAGGTAGTAAAATACCAAGTGGGCCAAATCAATACATCTAATATGTATCTATACAGTTCCTCCTCTCTTTCAAAGATACACACACACACACACACACACACACACACACACACACTGATTAGTGTTTATTCCTTTTGGAACCATAGCACGTTCCACAATATTGATCACAATCTAAGCCATAAAGCAAATGACAAAACATCTTAAAGAATTGGTAGCATTCATGTATTTTCTGACCACTAACCTGTTAAATATAATAAATATAGAACAGTTAAAAACATCTTTTACATTTTGAATTTTAGTAAGAAACATATAAATACTGTGTTTGCCAACTTATGAGTCTAAGTATAAAAAATATACTAGATTGAGTCACAAAAATCACACAAAATACATGTTATGCAGTTGCAGAAATATCTACAAATAAATAGATAGCACTACATATCTTTATTATAAAGATAGAAAGGTTAAAAATGATGAAGTCTAACTTGAAGAATTTCCGCAGTAAAAACAAAAGGAAGGGATTGCTCATAATACAGACGGAAGGAAATAAGAGCAGAAATTAGCGAAATAAAATGGTAAAGATATTTCCGTCATTAAAATTTCTTTCTCTGAAAAAATAGTATCAAGAACATTTCACATGTATGGCAAATTAAAAAGAAACAAGGCAGATCAATATTTAAAAACTTTAAAAGCTTAAAGTATGGTTTTAGCAAAGAAAATGGGTAGAAATATAGTATTGGTATAGTATGTACCAATACACTATAAAATTAGATGAGATTATGTTGGAGAAAATGTAAATAACTAAAATATACTCAAGAAAAAATTAGAATATCTGAATTGTTCTAATACTCCTAATTAATTTGGATTTCTGTTTAGAATCTGCCTATAAAAATACGAAGTCTAGTATTTATTTTTGATCAACATGTATTAGCTGTGCACATTGATAAGGTTTAGTGTTATATTTCAGTACACATATAGAGGGAGTACACAGTGAACAAATCTGTCTTTCTTTTCCCCCTCCCCACTACCTTCCCAATCTCTAGCAATCACTATTCTACATCAAATTTATCTTTTCTCCTCCCTCCTATTCTGTCCTCCACAAGCTTATTCCCGCAAAATTCTAAAGGCCTCATTTAGAAAGTTGAAATGGAATACCCCTAGGGGAGGGAAAGCCTTTGAAAGCTTCTAAATAAAGAAACAAAACTTTTGAACTGAAAATAAGGGGATGTTTAAATTCTTTCTCCCTGATACATGACCCCAGGAAAATTTCCCTTAAGGAAAGGAAAAATAGCAAGGGTTGCAAGGTGCAAAACAACAACATAGGGCCATAATGTACTTTATTCCATGGATAGAATCCTTCAGTCTAATGGGGTTTTATCATTACATATTACTTATTCATGTTCTTACCTTTGACTTTTATTAGCCATCCACATCATGAATCATTTCCACTTTTTAAGGCACTTTTTCCCTTTGCTTCTTTATTTTGGCTAAAATTTTATTTCTTTAGAATTGCAGCAATTTCTTCTCTTTCCTCTTCTTATGTCTTGCCATCTACAACTGAGGTACGTGTTTGAAGTTTTAATTGGCTGATTTAAATTTCACAACAAAACTGGATCTCCTAAACTAACAAGTTTTACGATCTAGTTTAAATCATGCATGATAGTGAATATAGGGCATAATTTTAAGGAGACATGTTTTACAATTGGCCTAAAACCACACTTCTTTTTTTCTTGCAGTACTGGGGATTGAATTCATGTATTCTCACTTGCTAGGCAAGTTCCCTGTCACTGAGGTGAATCCCACCCCCACACTTGCTTTGAAATATTCAAAAGCTGTTGGAGAAATATTTTTTTCTTAAAATAATGTGAAAAAAAAAAAAGCCACATGTGGTGGAACATGCCTGCAATCCCAGCACTCCAGAGGCTAAAGAAGGAGGATCATGAGTTTGAAACTGGCCTGGTCCATATGGTGGGACCCCTATCTCAAAAAAAAATAAAAAGAAAAAAAAGAAAAAATATAATATTAAGATATACATTTTTATAAAACTATAAATTATGTTATTACAGTTTCCACATCATGCAAGATTTTAATTACAAAAACAATTAAATTATTGAAATGTTTTACTTGGTTTATTTAAAAATGAGCATTTCCCTTGATACTTAATTTCCTTTCATACGGATTACTGAAAAAAGGTGAATTAAGACATACAAAGAATTAAAGAATTATTGCTGGTATAGCCAGTAAGGTTTAGGTAGATTGCCTATCTTCGCATTTTCAAACTTAAAATGATATAAGAGGATATTTTACAATGTACACACAATTATTTGAGTTATCTTTAGAGGAATCCATTGACTACAAGGCAGAGTGCAGATTTCTTATGGTGACTCATTTTTAAAACTCTACTATTTGATTTAATAAACAATGATTGGGATATTTTTTAGAATGTTGGTTTTAAAAAATCAATGTGAAAATAGGGACTTAAAAATAACTCTAGAAGAAAGTAGAATAGGAAGCTGCAGACCCTCTTTCTCCCCAGATAAAAACTGACTCAAATATAATACACGAACCACTTCCCTTTGTGAGGATTACAAAACCAATTAAGATGCTCCTGCATACTAAATGAGAGTGAAACCAGACACAGATACAGTTGGTTGAAAATTGGTGAACAATCATTTACCATATTCCCTGCCCTAGACAGAGCATGGTATAATTGGAAGGAGACTTTGAGCTCTTGGTGTTTCCCAAGGGCAGGAAAGAGAAAGCTACATCATACATCTTATGTTCTGACTTTTTGTGGGATGAAGTGCTTACTGATTGGTTTGCTTTTGTCTTGATTGAACCCATGCACGGACAGGAAAGGAATTCGAGTTGGAAGCCCCTGAGAGCAAAGATGGCAGTTTGTTCTAACCTGTACGATTTCCCATAATTGCATTCTCCAGGTCAAAGTTTAGAAAATATAAACTTTCAGCTTCTCTCTGAGAAGGGAAAAAGAAAACTGAAAGATACATCCAACATTTATATTTTAGGAGCCTACCTTAGGACTGATTTCTGTCTTGCCTGAATTTAAGTCCTGACCAAAAACAAGAGCTGTAAACTGAGGGATGCTGAGAACAAATGCAAATATCTGGACTAGTACACACTCATCACTGTTAACCCTCCCACCAGTTCACCACAGAACTTGTGGCAGAAAGACCTCACTTCCTACTTCTCCCAGGGGAGAGAAAGACTAGAAAAGTATGTGTCCAATGTTTCAGCTTTTTGAGAGGTCTGCCCAAGGGATTGGTTGCCTGATTCATATTGCTAACATGACTTAGCATACTGGATCCTGAGGCCCTAGATAGGTTGGTGATTTGCTGGTGCTTGAGAGGCCTTGTAATACAGCAGACAGGGATCAATGCAACCAGACAAACTTTCCCTTGGTAGGGAAAAGAAAGAAGAATGGAGCATTCATCCAGCATTTCAGCTTTTTTGAGGGGCTGCCACAGGAATTGTTTCTGCCTCCTCTAACTTGAAATGCTTACTCTACAGACATATTCTGGAAGCCTGGGAATACTGAGAACAAAGATGTGGGTGTAGCAACTTCAGAGAAGTATTGCACATGGACACCAAGGGGAGCGAGAGAGTATAAGCTCCAGAAAATAAACTAATCAATCTCTGTAGTTGATAATTTACAAGCATAATTCTAGAGTACATGCCTTCACAGAAAATGGTAGAGAGACACTGATCATCTTTAGCTTGGTTGACTAGTGAAGATTTTCTTTGTATAAAATGGTCTATAGCGGGCCGGTGATAGAGCTCAGTGGCATAAGTGCCTGCCTGCCAAGTGCGAGGTCCTGAGTTCGACTCCCGGTACCCGCATAAAAAAAAATTGGTCCATAAAGAGTGAGAGAAGTAGATTTATTTATTCCAGATAATCAGATATTAAAAATCACATTTTAGAAAAAGAAACACCATCCTATCAAAGGAAGAAAATAAATCACTAGACACAAGTCTGAAGAAATGGAGGCATAGGAATTATCTAACAAAGAATTCAAAAAGACTCTCATAGCAGGCTCAATATATTCAGAAAAATAATGCATGAACAAAATAAGAATATCAGCAAAGAGAGAGAAAATACTGTGAAAACAAATTTTGGAGGTAATGAATACAATTACTAGATTAAAAAATTCACTAGAGGGGTTAAAGAGCAAGCTTAAAATAGTTGGAAAAAATCACTAAATGCAAAGATAGATCATATAAAATTATGAAGTCAGAGGATCTAATAAAAAAACACAATTAAAAAAGAGTAAAGAAATGATAAGGAATTTATGGAACACCATCAAGCAGACCAATACACAAAGAATTCTAGGAAGAGTTTCCAGAAGAACAGAAAGATGGTAGACATCTTATTTGAAGAAATAATGGTTAAAAACTGAAGGAAGGAACTATACAGAGTCAAGGAATCCAATAGATTCCAACCATGAATAATCCAAAGAAATTTCCACTAAAATACATTATAATTAAGATGTCAGGGGCCGGTGAGATGGCTCAGTGGCTTAAGCGCCTGCCCGGCAAGCGTGATGGCCCGAGTTCGACTCCCGGAACCCACATACGAAAAAGGGGCCGGTGATATCGCTCAGCGGCATGGGCGCCTGCTGGCGCGCGAGGTCCTGAGGTCGACCCCCCGGTACCCACCAAAAAAAAAAAAAAATTAAGATGTCAAAAAACAAACCAAAAGCAACAACAACAACAAAAAAGGCAAATTTTGAAGCAGCAAGAGAAAATCAACTTGTCCTGCATGTGAGGCCATCTGTAAGACTATCAGTAAGTTTCTCATTGGAAATCTTGCAGGACAAAGGAAAATAAAATGGTCTATTCAACACGCTAAAAGAGAAAAGAATTGTCTAGCAAGAATACTGCATCTGGTAAAGCTGCCTTTCAATAATTAGTTTGAAATGAAGACATTTCCAAATAAACAAAAGCTGAGAGTTTGTCACTACTGGACCCTCTTCACGGTGAGTACTGAACGGTGTCCTTCCAACTGAACTGAATGGATGCGAGGCAGCAGCGTGAGAACATACAGAAGTATAATGTTCATGGGCAACGATGAACATACAAACAAAATACAGAATACTGTAAGTAACAATGTAATGGTGGAGCACCGATCACCTTTACTTCTGATGTAGAAGTAAAAACATGAAAAATGTTAAGACTCTATTCATAAAATATGTTAATGTATACACAATAATAAAGATGTAATTTGTGACACCAATAACATAAAGCAGGTAAAGGAGAAATAAAAGACTAGAGTCCTGAATGCAATTGAAATTAAGTAGTGAACAGGTTAAAATGAACTGTTATAGCTCCACGAGTTTTTATGTAAACTCTCTAGTAGCCATAAAGAAAATAACTATAGGAGATACACAAGAGAAAGTAAAAAAGTAATAAAAACATCACTACCAAAATCAATGAAATACAAAGGAAGACATCAAAGCAAAAAAAGAATGACAAAAAAGCAGAAATACATGCACATAAAAATTACAAAATAGCAGTTGTAATTCCTCATTGATTAATAATTACTTTAAATCTAAATAGATTTAACTTCCCAGTCAAAAGGTAGCTCATAGCTAAATGGATTTTTCAAAAAGTAACCCATTAACTGCTGTCCAAAATAATTTCACTTTAGAATTAAAGACCAACATAGTTTGGAAGTAATGGGATGGAAAAAAAATCCATAGAAATTAGCCAATAGAAGCAGTGGTTTTACTTTATGTCATACGAGTAGACTTTAAGTATAAACTGTCATGAGAAACAAAGAATAATTTATGATGATACAAGGATCAACATAATAAGAAGATAGGAGAGTAAATACACATATGCACACAATCTTGGAGCTCCAGAATATGTGAGGATAACATTATAGAACTGAAGAAAGAGATACACAGTGACATACGAATAGACTTCACTACCACTCTTTAAATAATGGATGGAACATACGTGCAATAGATTAAAGTAAAGAGAAAACGTACACGATACTACAGATATCAAAGGAACCTCCCTTACAAGTACAGAACGCTCCATTCAAAAACAATAGAACGTACATTTTTTCAAGTGCACACAAACATCTTCCCTGATATATCACAAAGCAAGTTTAAAAATATCAAAATCACACCACGTATCTTATTTGATTACAATAAAAAAAGCTAAAATTCAATATGAAGAGGAAAACTGGAAAATCCAGATATATTTGGAAAGTAACTCCCTGGACAATAAACGGGTCAAAAAATAAAAAGAAATCAAAAGGCTATTGGAAAATACCTTGAGACAAATGAAAACAAAAATAAAACATACCAAACTTCTGGTATGTAGCAAAAAAACAGTACTGAAGGAAGTTTATATCAGTAAATATCTACATTTTTAAGAATTTCCAATAAATAAATTTTGCCTCAAGAAATGGGAAACAGGACAACACAATAAGCCTAACATTAATACCATGAATAAAATCGTAAAGATTATTAGAATGCAAATAAGTGAAATAAGGAACAGAATATCAATAGAAATATATTAACAAAATTAAATTGATGTTATAAAAAATCAAAACTGAGAACTTTACCTAAACTAAGAAAAAATAATGAAGACTTAAATAAAGTCAGTAAAGGAATAGAAGTCATTAGAAGTAATGCCACAGATATACAAAGGATCACAAGAGACACTCAAGAACAATTACACACCAACAATCTGGATAACATAGAATATATGGATAAATTTATAGAAAGATAAACTTAACGAAATAAGTTATGAAGAAATGTAAAATCTCTACAGACATACCTAACAAGTAGGTTGACTAAAAAAAAAAAACATTTAGGACTAATAAACAAATTCAATAAAATTACAGTATACAAAATTAATATAAAGAAATCATATTTCTTTGACATTAGCATTTCTTTGAGAATGGATTATTGAAAAATTAAAAATTCCTTTTACTTTACCATTCATAATATAAACTAAAAAAAAAAAGTACCCAGAAATAAATTGAAGCAAAGGGGTAAACAGAATAGCTATTATCAAAAATTTAATATATTTGAAAGGATATGGAGAAAAGAGAATTTTAGTCTATTGTTCATGGGAAAGCAAATTGCACAGTTCTGGAAAATATTACAGCAGCTTCTAAAAACTTAAACATGGAACCACCATATTATTCTAGAATCTTATTTTTCAGTGTGTGTCCAATGGAAGTGCAGTTAGTATGTCAAAGGGATGTTTGCACTCTGGTGTTCTTTGTGGCATTGTTCATTATATCTATGATATGGGATCAATCAAAGTGCCGGTCAATGGATGAATGGATATAGAAAATGTGATATAAAATAGAATATTATTCAGCCTTACAAAACAAGGGCATCCCGTCACTTACAATGAAAATGTCACTTACATAGATAAACCTGGAGAACATTGTGGTAATTGAAATGTCAGGGACAGGATGATAAATACAGCATAATCACATTTTTGTGTACCACCTAAAAGAGTTGAATTTATACAAGCATAGAGCATGATGGTGGCTAGAGGTTGGGGCAGGGAGAAGAAATGGGGAGATGTTGCTCCCAGGGTACTGTTCCAGTTAGACAGATTGAATAACTCCTGGGGAAGTGTTCTACAACACAGTAACCATTGTTAATAATAATGTACCGTATCCTTAAAAATTGCGGAGAGTATGTCTTAAATATTCTCACCACAAAAGTTAAAAAAAAAAGATAACTATGTGAGCAGCTGGGTATTTTAATTAGTCTGATTGTGATAATCACCTCGCAGTGAATAGATATATCAAAACATCCTACTTCACACTGTAAATGTATAAAAATTTTTGTTAATTAGACTCAAGAAATGGAAAAAAACAACACCACAAAAATTGCAAGAAGAATCCAGATCAAGATTTTATTTGATAATTCCAATATACACTTACAAAATAAATAATACGAACCCTTCTCAAATTCTTCTAAGAAATTGAAGAGAACACATTCTAGATTATGAGTCCAGAATTACCTGATTCCACAGGCAGATAAAGCAGAGCAAGAAAACTACAGGGTGGTAGTACTGTTGAAAATATATGCAAAATCACAACAAAATACTAGCAAGGTGCAATCAATAGTACCTCAAAATTATTATATACCATGATTAGATAGTATTTATTCCTGAGATGTAGTAATGATTCAATGTACAAAAATAACAATAATATACCTCATGTATAGAACACAGGATAAAAACCATATGATCAACTCTATGTAAAATCTCTATATAAAATTCAGTATCTTTTCATGATAAAACCTCTCCACAAACTAAATCTTCTCCTTACCATGATGTCTGTATATGAATAGACCATAGGTAAAATCATAATCACTAGAGAAAAGCTGAACCATTTTCATCTAAGCTCAGTAACTAGATAAAGATTTGCTGCTCTTTTCTTCCTATTCAGCATAGTAGTACATGTCCTAGCTTGAGAAATTAGGCTAAAGAAAAATAAAAGTCATCCAAATTAGAAAGGTAAAAATAAACTATCTTTGTCTCAAAAATATTTTTATAGGAAAAAAAAAACTAAAGATACCACAAGGAAAATCTGTTATAACTAATTAGTGAGTTCAGAAAAATAGCTACATAAAAAATGATCATATAAAAATCAACTGCTTTTTCTATTCATTACATGAATAATCTGAAAGGGCATTAAGGAAAACACTATTTATGACCACATGAAAAAATAAAATACTTCAGAATAAACTTAACTAAGCAGGTGAAAAGGCTTATATACTGAAAAGTACAAAATAATTACTATGGTGTTCATTGATTGGTCTTGACAATGGTTTTTGGCTATTATACCAAAAGTATTATTAATTTTTCCAACAATGCCCATATCGTAAATAATGTCCATGGAACCCAAAGCTGCCTACAGATTCGATGCAATCTTTGTCATGATTCTAAAGATATTTTTCACAGAAAAAATGTATAATTCCAAATATTATTTAAAATCACAAACAACTCTGAAGAACCAATTTTTAGAACAACCGTAAGTGGAAGACTCATGCTTCTTCGCTTCATACATCCTGCAAAATTACAATAATCAAAATGATATTATAGGTTTAAAAGACAGACACATAGATCAATGGGCCAGAATAGAGACCCCAGAATTACACCTATGCATATAATCGTTAAAATTTTTCATCTAAGATGTAAAGGCTATACAATGGGGTAAAGATTGTTTCATTAACAAATGGTATAGGGTAAGTTGTATATCTATATGCAAAATATCCACATATGAAATTGCACACATTTTATCACATGCACAAAAATATCAAATCAAGATTGACTAAGATTTAATAAAAGACTGCAGTGGTAATTCCTAGAAGAAAACATAAGGAATATGGATCTTGCAAATGATTTCTTGGCTGTTACACCAAAAGCAAAAGTAATAACAAAAAAGACACAATTGGGACAACATCAAACTATAAAACCTTTGCACAGCAAAGAAAATAATCAAGAGAATGACAGGCAAACCCTGGGATGGATGAAAATATTTGCAACCCATATATCCGATAAAGGGTTACTATCTTTCACGAGTCTCCAAGGCAGCTATTAGTCAATCAGGTTGACAAACTTAACCCTCACAAAACCTTAGCATTCACATTAGCCATTAAGCAAAGGTCACGGATGTATCGCAGATTCCAGGCACCTCAGTGATGCTGCATAGCTGAGGAGTAGAGAGCTCTTCCCTCCTCCAGGAAGATAAAATTAGTTGTACTCTTACCTGCCTGTGTTCTGATACGGAGTCATGCCACTGTTCTGTCTGTCTTTAAAGACAGTCGTCAATGCAGTTGTCATATAACTGTCAAATTGTCACTTTCCATAAACAAAGAACTTCCATATTCCCCATTTGTCTTTCATAAACGTGCATGTCTACAATCATGCCTCTGGTATAGGAAACTGAGCTTCAGAGAGGTTATTGTTCGAAAGAAGACACAGGAGCCAGGCGCTCTGATTCACTGCCCAGTGCTCTCCCTATCAGTCCCTTTTCTTATTTCTTCCACCATTATGATGGATTTGGAAGGAGATTGGGAGGCAAAAAGATGGTTTGGTGGTAGAAAAGCATAAATAAAGAAAGAAAATAAACTTGGATTTGGCAAGCCTCTTTACAGTGTACCTCAAAAAAGTGTCCAATTTATGTTGATACAAAACTACTATACAGAGAATATCCTTTGGGAAAACTGTAGAAAATGGATTTTATCTGTTTATTCCTTTGAAATTTATGTTGTTTCCATTCTTCACATCAGAAGTATTATTTAAAGCTAGAAACTTGTAAAAGAAATCTTTCAATTCCTAAGATTAAGTTCAAGTTATGTAATATAACTATATTTGTAATATGTTTGCAGATTTCATATTATTAAGTTAATAAATCTATAATGCTTCACTTCACTGCAAATAATTACAGACTCTTTAAGGATCACAAAAGACTCTGTTTAGGTATTTAGAGAATGTAAATTATTGTGGATCGGAGAGTAAGTTTTCATTGCATCCAAATATCTCATTAATAGTTGATATTTGAGACCAAAGTTTTACAATATGATTCCGTCTTCACTACTGCAAAACCTTAGCAGAATTGATTAAAAAAAAAATTCCCTTACCAATCAGCCAAAGGCAATGAAACACTAATATCTGAGTTTTTTACAAGTCTCTATGCTCTTAAATTTTTAATAAATCATTAAAAAAGATAACCTCTGAAAGTACTCATTAGCTTAACAAGTACATATTGTATCTTATTACTTTTGGTTCTCCTAACATTATACATTACAGTGATTATGCTCTAGAAATTCACTAAGTGCATCTATCCATACCTTTTCTGAAATCAAACATCTGATATACTTTCTCAACCTTAACTTTTTATTCTGAGACCCACTGTGTCACTTACTTTCCCAATGGTGAAAAGCTGAAGATTTAAATATGAAGCCAGAGGTTTACCCGTATATTGAAAACTACAATAAGATACTTTTGCATCATCTTCCACCTCTTTTTAAACGTCCTGTTGTATCCCCTAGTTTGCACAAAGACTAGATGTTGTTTTAGGACCATCTTTGCAGAGAGCGGTAAACATACAAATTCAAAAATGTTATTTTCATGCAAATATTGATTTTTATTTTGCTACTTAATTGATAGACCTCTCGTATATCTTTATGCAATATGACAACATACTTTATCACTGTTCAGTATACTCTGAGGCTAACTGTAGTAATCTCTAAAATATGCACTTTTGAAACATTAAATCCTACTGAACATTTGTTTCTTTTCGGGTCAAACTAGCTATGTTTAAGACACGAAAAGATGAGTAACTAATTCTTCATTTGTTTGGGGACAGCCCACCATTTATAAAGCAAACAGACAAATCACTTCAAACAGAGAGGACACTCAAAACCAAGTGGTATACTTCTTCAATCGATACCCCATGACCTTTCAAGATGAAAGGATGATAGTCATCCCCCCAAAGAACAGGGAGAAAAGTTCTATGTGCTGTTTATGAGATTTCGAGGTCACTTGCTTATGCTGAAAACAGGATACAATAGAAACTGCAGAAAACACTAGCGAGAGGAATCATGGCTGCATATTTTTCTAAGCTTCCCATTCACTGCCAGTTTTCATCTTTTAATAAGACCCTCTGTTCCCCAAACTAAGAACACATTCTGTTTATTGTGTGGCTGAAATACCCCTCCCCTTATGCTCAGCTGTCTATCTGTGCCCTCTTTAGAGTGCAAGTAATGGTCTAAATCAAGAGCCCAACTGGCATGTCTAACTCATTCAGCGTTCTCGTGATCATATGAAAGAGCTTAGAGAATTTGAGGGAGGTCCGGAAAAACAAAGCAGGATATTATTTCCAGCGAAGTCTTGTGGCTATGTGCACCTCTGCTGCAAGGACAAATAGAGTCTTTGTTTCTCCTCTGATCCTGAGGGTCAGCTTGACTGTCCCTTTGAAAAAACTTAAAGGATTTCCCATAGCCTTTGACTATAGACTATGTATGAAATCACTCTGTCTTTAACTCTCCAGAGCATATGTTTAGGAAAAAAAGAGGGTTTTTTCTAATCCACTGGTCACAATTTGATGTGTTTCCAAATGAAGTATAATTATGATGGTAAAATCTTGATAGAAAAGGCATGAAGTAACAAACATAACAAGTGTATGTTTTAAACATATCAAACGAAATGAAAATTTTGTATTCCTGAGTCCAAATTCTTGGCTCAGTATCTTACTTGTTCTTTAGTATGTCCATTATACTTTTCTTTACAAGTTCATTTGCCCACATTTTGAAAGAAATCAGAATTGTGTTCAAAAACTTTTTGAGGGCCGGTGAGATGGCTCAGCGGCGTAAGCGTCTGCCTTGCAAGCGTGAGGGCCCGAGTTCGACTCCCGGAACCCACATACGAAAAAGGGGCCGGTGATATCGCTCAGCGGCACGGGTGCCTGTTGGCGCGTGAGGTCCTTAGGTCGACCCCCTGGTACCCACAAAAAAAAAAAAAACTTTTTGAAACTTCAAAATACAGAAAATTTTTTCAGAGTTAGGGAAACATGTAATTCTATGAAAAGATATAATTCTATGAAAATTTGATGCTATGGCAGGTTGCAGCATATATACAATTACTGCTTTTATTTAAAAAATGAATACATCTTATTCAGTGAATATCAGTATTAGAGGGAAACTGAGCATGAAATATTACTAAATTATTTTATAGATGAGGTTTGACAATGTGTTCAGTCATGATGAAAGGTCGAGAATTCAATAATTGATATTTGGTCCAGTACTCTCACCCATTCCCCCTTCTCTTGAACTTCAGAGTACTTGATATTAAGGCAGAGTAAAAATTCCTATGTTTTCATAAATTGTGTGGAGTGGTTACTAACTTCTACCTCAAAGTTATGTCTTCTACCCCCATCTTGTAAAATGAAAAGAAAACTACTTCAATTTCCACAAAACAATGCAGCTGCAAAGAGGAAAAAATGTCAAAGCTTCTAAGTTCCCAAGATTTTGTTCTATGATTACCTAAAACCAAAGCTCTTCGGCATGGATTTGATAGTGGTATTTTAAATTAATGATGGTGTTTTTTAGGTATTGTGTTTAATTCTGAAACATGACACTTCCTGAGGGAAGTATATTAAAAATTGTTTACCTTAATAAAATAGTTTGTACTTATACTTTGAAAATTCATTACTGTATATGTTCAAGAAACTTGGAAGCAAATACTGTAGTTTACCCTAAAGTTTATGACATGATATCTGAGAAAGACAGTAGAATAAGCAGAGCAGGCTTTGCTAATGTGGGTCCACTCTAACTCAGAGCTATTCATATACACATAAATGTAACTTAAGTGTAATATATTGTAATTGATCAGACTTGTGAAGAACTTTATTCTTCCACATGGAAATCAAATCATTTTGTTTTTAATTTCTTTTTCTTTTTTTTTTTTTTGTGGGTATCGGGGGTCGACCTCAGGACCTCGCACGCCAGCAGGCACCCGTGCCACTGAGCGATATCACCGGCCCTTTTTTCATATGTGGGTTCTGGGAGTCAAACTCAGGACCTCGCGGTTGCCAGGCAGGCGCTTATGCCGCTGAGCCATCTCACCTGCCCTGTTTTTAATTTCTAAAGAAAAAAAAATAACAGTCACCAGACACTGACGTCTTGGATAATGGCCAGACCAAAGCAATGTATTCTTAAACATAAAAATAAGAAATGATAGAATAATCTTTTGAATGCTTTGAATGTGTCATCATTACTTTTCCCAGGTTCAAGTTATATTTTTAGAAAATTAAGGGATTGGATTAACTAACTCATCTCTAATGATCAATGTACTTCATCAACTGTTATTTTATTAAAAGAAAAGAAATAGTAAAGTATCACTAGTTATAAAAATTGCTTTGGTTTGTTCTCAAAATATTTTTTTTAATGTTAGAAAGTGTAACTGGTAGAGTATGACAAAACAGATTTTATTTGCTTTAGCCTTGGAGTCAAACTTTTCTCTGTAACCACAATTTGTGTAATAAATATTCAAAAATTAAGGACTCTACATTTAAAAATCATGCATTTAGAACCCTTATATTTATCAGTGTAAGACTTTAATGAGATAAAATATTTCTGTTTTGAGAATAAAACACTCTAAGGTAAGATACACAAGCATGTATTCCATTTATCAGAGAGAAACAAACTATAGCCTGCAGGCAAATATAGACTGTCATATATTTTTTCAAATAAGGATTTATTGAAACACAATCCATTCATTTGTTCACATCTTGCCTATGGGCACTTTTCAGATACAATGGACAATCTGAATATTGCAACAGACATTGTGTGGCTTTCAAAGCTTAAAATATTTACTATCTGGCCCTTTCAAGAAGAATGTTGACATTTACCATACATTAAAACAGAAGAGGGAAATGTTGTGCAATTAAGGTTAAGATTGTAAAATAATGAAAAGTTTATCTGAGTTTTAATGATTGGAAAATGCAGAACTTGCACATGAGGGAATTAATAGTAGTAACATCATAGGAAATGAGTTTGAAGGGACTTGCTCCAAAATTGTGCTTATGTAGCAATAATACCTCCTAGTTGGTAATACTAATATTATTAAAATGTAAAATAATATGTTTTTAAACCTATTTATATTATATATCATTGATTATACAGTTTCAATAAACTTTTCAACTTCAAACTATTTTAACTCTACAGGATTATTTTGAAAGTAGAGTTTCTAAATACCCCAAACCTGGTTCCTACATTATTATCATGTTATACTAGTATGTTACATTTGTCATTTATTATAATGTGATCAATGAATTAGTATTGGTGCATAATTATTAAATGCACTCCTTACAATTCATATTGCTTTCACCTTTTTTCATATGATAACTGAACATAAGGCTTAAAACATACTGGACAAGGAACTGACCACTGACTACATCCCAGCCCATGTTTATCCTTAGTTTTATATCAACAGATCTTTTAAATTTGAGGATTGCATTCCGGCTATATAAAATTTAAAAATCAGATGTCACTAGGGGTGGTGGTACACACCTGTAATCTCAGCACGCTGAAAGTCGGAGGCAGAATTGCAAGGTCCAGCCTAGGCAGTTTAGCCACTTAGCAAGACCCTGTCTTATAATAAAATGAGCAGGGAATGTAGCTCAGTGCAAGGACCCTGGGTTCAATCCTCAGTATCAACCCATACACACACACGCACACACAATCAGACCTTTATGTGGGGGATTATGTAATATTTTTGTTTTGGGGAGGAAGAATCCCATAGAGGTAAGTGTGCTTTCTCATCAAACCTCATCAAAATCACATACTATCTGCATTGCTGTTACTGTTATAAAGGTATTCACTATTTTTATCTGGTTTGAGGTAATGCTTTTCTGGTTTCTCTACCATAAAGTTATTCTTTTTTTTCACTTTTTGTACAGTTGTCACTGGAGAAAAGTTCTTATGCAGGCATAGGTAATTATATCTGTTCTCCTTGATGGTGGATTAGCCATATAAATTTCTTGGCATTCCTCTACATGGAATACTGTTCTCCCTCAATATATTTATGTGAATATAGATTTATTGTATGCTTTGTGTTGTAATTTAATTCTACTTTGTTGACATATCTTGGCTACTTTGACATATCCTCATCTGTTTGTGTGTTGTATGTGTTGAGAACTTTCTAAGTTTCTGATACTAAAAGGTGATCCAGGTTCATCTTATATGAAATTTTTCTTCCCAGCCCCAGCATCAGGCATTTCTCCAGTTCCCAGTGAAAATGGTGTTAGCAACCAAGATGTGAGTGCTTGATACTCCCGTTACAATCAGAGTGCCATTGTCTCTAAGCAGTCTAAACTAAACTGACAGATCAATAAGATATATTTATGTATAATAATCTTTGGACATGTGCATATTGATTAGTGTTTCTCTACATAGCTATCTGTTATCTTTATTATGCTAAATATAGGTTGAAACCGAAGTCTGCTACTCTCAACACATGGATCATTCTTGCCTGCATGCTTTATTTTTCTGTAAATTTCCTCTCAAAAGGTGAGACACCTGGCTCCCACAATATAGGCCACCATTTACAAACTTGCTCATTTCTAGTACACATGTATACTGGTTTCAAAGAAGTAATCCTATTCCCCCGTGGGAAGAACTTTACCAATTAGATATAATTCACAAATACATTTTCTCTTTCTAGCCTTACAGACTATTTTTATTACAACATTACTTAGCATAGCACCTTACTTCCCCCTGTTCAGTAGGACTGTTTCATACATTCCTAATGTATATAGATCCTTTTGTCAAGTTCTGCATTCCATCCCAGAATTCTGACTTTCTAAATCATTTGTAACTGTTGTATAAGGTTTATTCTATGATGCATTCTGTTTAAATCTTAAATTTTATTGAGATTTATTCTGTATTCTATAAAGTTCTGTAAGTTTTTAAAATATTTAGTATCTTGGATTTAACACATTAGAAAAGTTACAACATTCTATAAACACTCTCCTGTGTATGGCCCATAGAAGACTTTCTCCAAGCCCCTTGAATAAATTTGAAAGAATAATGCAATATCATCAAGTGGACTTTTTGTTTTAATTGTTATCCTTCGGATGTAAGGTTTTTCAGCAAATACACTCTGTCAGTTTAACAAAGTTTCATATATAAAGGGAAGAAAAATAAAACGTGATTGTATCATTGTTGGCTCAAATACACTTGACAGATGGGCCAGCCATTCCTATCAAAACATTAAGAATTAGCACAGGGAGATAATTTTCATACATCATAGTGATTGATCATTAGTAACTAAACTTTAGTGGAAGAGAAAGTATAAAGGATTATCAAAAATTATGAAAATAGGGCCGGTGTGATAGCTCAGCGGCATAAGCACCTGCCTGGCAAGCGCGAGGTCCTGAGTTCAATTCCCGGTACCTGCATACGAATAAAGGGCTGGTGATATCGCTCAGCAGCACGGGCACCTGCTGGTGCGCGAGGTCCTGAGTTCAACCCCCAGTACCCACAAAAAAAAAAAAAAAAGAAAATATTGGATAAGCAAAGGAATATCTAAGAATTATTTGTATGTAATTTTTAAATTGATATTTTATCAATGTTGGCTATTTTAGCAATCTGTAAGACAGAAGTTAGCCTGCAGAGAAGAAAATCATTTCTGTCTCATGGAAGAGCTAACCCCATCGTTTAACACTGGTAGCCTTACTAACAGTAGCACAGCAATTTGATACTAGCATGTCTCTGTTATACATAAAATTTATACATGTAATTTCTGAAACTTCCCTTGAATTGCTTATAACATACAGTTCATTACTTAATGAGCATAAGAATATTTTCTATGAGTTTATTTTATGTTCGTATGGGAGTTTTGATTTTATCTTTTTGAAAATTATCCTCCACTTGGGATAGAATTGACAATATAGTAGTGAAATATAACATTATATGTTAGAAATAAGTGATCTTAACAACATGAGAAAAATAGGCCTGTAAGACAAATAAACGAGAGAAAAAATACTTAAAAAGAAACATAGCCATAAAATTAAATTCAACAAAAGAGAAAAAAATGGGATTTTTTTATTAGTATACAGTGCCCACTAGTAAAATAGAAAGCTAAATTTTCTGCTTTTTAATATGTGATATGGGTCTAAAAATAATAATAATGTATGATGTATAGCAACAAAATAGTCAATTCATACCTTTCACAACTCATGGGAAATGTGACGGTTAATCTTGATTGTCAACTTGAATGTCTTGAGAGCCAGTTAGGGTCTTAGTAAAGCACATTTATAAGTGTGTCTGTGTGGGTTGTGGAGATGTGACATATGTGGCCCCTCTTGCCTTTCTCTCTGGTGTTCTTCCTCGTCTTCTGCCCAGCCACCATGAAGTGAGCAGCTTCCTATGCCATTCCATTCACTGTTCCCTAGAGCCAGCTGACAGTGGACTGAAACCTCTGACATCATGAGCCAAAGTAAACCATATGTTAATTTCTGTGTGTTGGATACTTTGTTCTATTGACAGAAAAGCAGATCAATATAGTATAAAAGAGCAAGTAGACCCTGACCAGATGCCAGTGTCTTAATCATGGATTTCCCATGTTCATAACTGGAGGGATATAAATTTGTTTTCTTTGTAAGTTATTCAGTGTCACGTACTCTGTTATAGGATCATGAAATAGACTGAAACAGTAACTGAACTTTTCTATCTAGTCAAACTTTCATTCAAGAATGAGAGCAATCTGAATACATTGACAGGTAAGAGTGAGGAGAATTTACCAAAGACCCTCATTAAAAAGAAAAATATGTACCTCAGCCAAAATGGAAACAAATGCAAATAAAGGACATTGATTTCAAGCAAAATATTGGCAGATAATATTTGATAAAACCTGTTAGTAAATTTGAATGTAACAATATTTAATTGCAAGAACTAAGTATATATAGTAAAACATAAGACTAAAACATAAGCAACATAACATAACACTACTTTCGTGTAGGAAATGATCCATTTCATAACAATGACTAAGAATAGTTTATTCTTAAAATGGATTCTGCATATTTAATAAGTTATTGGAAAGCAAATAGTCATAGGCCATTTCATATTGTATTTAAAATGCATTAAACGTGTAAACATGCGGTATATTGTCATGAAAATTCTCAGAAAATTCTTGTATGACATTTTAAGTGTATTAAATAGGCTTATTAAATTGTATTTTAAACTCTTAAAGGTATTAGAAAAGCTATCTTCAACTGGGGTGTGGAAACAAAGGACATACATTCATAAGTCTATATGGGATCGCATATTTAAAATTTGTGCACATTACAAACCACACTATTTTGTACCTCTAAGTCATGGTGGCAATAAAGCACAGAAACCCAGAACAATGGCTAGATTTTGGATGCACTTTGTTGAGATTTGATTTTGGGGGCATACAAGTACTTTGCATATCTAAATAAAAATTTAAAATTTAAAAGAAAAACTTTAAAATCAGAATAAAATAAAGAAAATTAACATAAAAGAGTTGGTTAAAGAAGACTGTGAAATTAGCCTCCCCCCATTTTTAAAATAAAGTGCTGAAAAGAAATAAAGGAAAATTCCCAAGCATAATTTGAGGATGTATGTGGTCTTCCCAGGAGTTAGAGAAAAATAAAAATCTTAAGTAAAATCATCAAAATATACATGTAATATTTAAAATGTTATGCAGCACAGGAGTCACAATAACAAGGGAAAAACAATCAAGTGCAAAGAGAGAAATTTAAACATTTCTGCTATATGTAAATTCATATAAATTACATTTAAAACTGATAAAGGAAAGACACTTCCCATAATAAGAATAAAAATGCCCAACACACGTCAATAAGATTTCTTCAAATTTAAGACATTCGATTTTTCACAAATTAGGGTTTCATGAGAGAAAAAATATGTAATATCCATTGTTAACATTTTCCAGAAACTATTGGTCTCATAAATTGTTCATTATTTTTTATATAGCTACAAACAATTTTGAAGTACTCTGATCATATCTGTAAATATCTTTAAATGGCCTCCAACCTCAAAACATTGGTCTTAGAAATGTATCTTGTAGAAACAAATATATATTTATACTCAATTGTAGTCAATAATCCTGTCTCTGATATCAATATTTGGAAATATCTAACTGCTCATCATAATAAATTATGGATATATACAACAGACTGAAACAATCTTTTTTCTATAAAATGGAGGTAAAAAACTGTAATGTTATTAATAGTTTATAGGTGAAATGTTATACCTTGCTGTCATATGTATTAGTTCAAAAGAAGTCACAAAATAATATAATGGGCAATTCTTAGGAGAAACAGTGCCAGGATTCTAAGGTTACAAAAGAGGAAAAAATGACTTTGATGACCTTATGCCCTTCAGGAACAAGAGACACATTCATAGTATTCCTCTGGTTCTTGAAATGAAAAAATATTACAAATTCAAGTTTCACAAAAGGCAATGAATGACACCTGGAAACAGATACTATAGAACAACCATAACTATTTTTATACAGTGTTTGTTTCTCTCCAATTGTTGGCTTCACTCTCTCAAAAATTTCTCTGCACTCAATAAGAATTCCAAGATTGCATGCAGTACACTTTGAAAATAAAGAAACTATTTTGTTCTACCAAATCCTCTTCAAAATATTTTGGGAAAAACCTCTTTGGCAATGTTGAGTCTAATAGAAGTAGTAAAAAATAAACGATCAATCCCTCTTGGTGTAACTGATCTCAGGACCAAAGAGATTGCAAAAATGCAGAAGATTCTGAATCCCTGGCTACAGTGCAGAATTTTCTTGTGCATAACATCTAATGCCAATGATTGGTCAAAATAACTTATTGACTCTCTACTGGAAAATATTTATCTAGGGAGTTATCTAGATTTTCTAGATGAACAATTTTACTAAGTAAGACCTATTTCCGTATCATTTTCCATATCTTCCTTCTGTCACTTTCTGTCCACATAGATGGTGCAGGATAGCCATTAATAAACAGTTCAGGAGCTGCATGCATTCTCATTCTCTGCAGAGGAAAACCTCATCTGGAAGTCCTTTCCAGAAGGTTGTGAAAGTTTCTTTCCCAGAATGTCTAATTGAATTCTCTTTGCATCACTGGACAGAATTTATGGTTGTACCAATAACTGTAGCCAAGAAGTAGGATTATACCCTTTTTTACAACCAGACATGATGCCAACTTCCAATAAACCTCTTGGGTTACATGTGTTGGGACAGAAACCCAAGTGAAAATTAGTAAGGGAGAAAGCAAAGATAACAGGTTGTCAGAAGACATGTTCATCAGCAAATCATTGTGAGGTCGGGCTTTTAAGTGGATGAAGCTCAGTGGAACTATAAGAGAGAGGCTGTATTTTGTTCCTTTATGTCTTCAAACATGGTCTGTTGGGTTTTCTTTCCCCGTATGTGGAAGACATGTGAGAAAGTTTCTGCATGATTTTTGACCACTTTTGTTCTCTGAAATGATATTTCGGGTATTTAAAAGTGAACTGCAGGCACAGCGTGGTGGTGTACATCTGTAATCCCAGAACTCAGGAGGCTGAGGCAGGAGGATCACTGTGAGTTTGAGGCCAGCCAGAACTGCACAGTGAAACCCTGTCTCAAAATGAAAAAAAAAAAAGGAACCTGAAATGCAAACAAATAAAAAATTCCACTTCTTATAATACACAATTTTCACATTTCCTCCTTAATCTTTCATTCTAAAACCTGTTTTTATCCCTCCTTCCTTGAACAAGTCTAGTGTACGGCATTGTATATGCCTTACACTCTTTTGGACTTTGATTGTTTGGGGGTCAGGAAAGTAGAAAGTAGAAAAACCTATCATTGTTTGTTGTTGTTTGTTTGTTTGTTTTTATTCCCAAATTTATTCTGTTGCATTTCATTTAGGATTTTTCAATTTATGAAGTGCAAAAGAATACCCAGACAATAATTTTGGTTTTCACTTTAAATTCAGTATTCAAAATATTACATGAGACACTTAACACTTTGTTCAAAATATTGCACGAGATACAGAGTTTGTGTAAGATGATTTTGTCCAGTTGTTGACTGATAAAAATGTTCTGAGCATGTGTAAGGTAGGCTGCACTAAGCTATGATGTTTTTTAATCCAGGTAATAAATTCATTTTCACTTTACGATATTTTCAATGTACAATGAGTTCATTAGGATGTAACCACAACATAAATTGAAGAGCATCTGTGTATGATACCTGGCTCTTCATCTCCTGAGGTATTTTGTTGATTCTTTGTAGATAATCTTTCCAATACAAGATGCCCCATGCCCTGCTTTCTGGAGAACTCCCTTATCCCCATCAGTTCTGGTCCAAATAAGAAGCCAACAGTGATTTCTTATATCAATAAACATATCCCATATCAAGATATTTACTGTCAGTGAGCAACATGCACTATTAATAATATGTATCGTGGGGGCATAAACTCTGTCTTGTGCTTTTGTTTTTGTTATGAGAATTAGAATAAATCAGAAGTTTTGGAGAAAACAACATTCTTATGCATTTTGCATTTTCTACCCTGATCATTTGCTTTGGTTGATGCTAATTTTAGTGTCTCACTAGCATAAAGGTTTTTGGTCAAAGGTTAATGGTAATATTTTATAGTCAATACATAAATTAGCCCCACATGTACCATTTTAGAACCACTGTTTAAAATGTGGGGGCTTTTATTACCTACACTCCTTAGATGTAAGTCCTCATCTCCAATGTCTCCTTATGCAAAATAAAGGTTACATTTTTAGTTAAAACTTGTGTAACAACTAGGATTAGAAACTGAAAGACAGGAATTCTATGATTTAAATAAATATTCATAGATGGGAAAAACACTTTGAATTTTAAAAAGTTCAAATACACTATAAAATTTTCCACACTGAAAATTTGCAATTTAGCAATCAGGGGAAATGTTATCATGTGTGTTGTTATTCTATCTCAAGTAATTATTATTTAGGGATTCACAGGAAAATAGAGTTCCATTTTATTTTTCAGGAAAAAAAATTTTTAGAAATTGACTGTGTACTTTGAATGATATCTGTAACTCATCAACATGCTTTTGTGGAGCGCTCAGATAAGAAACTGACAATGTATTTTAACAAGCTTAGTTTTGAACTGAAAGTTTCAAAGAGCATATTTAGACTATTTAATCCATTTATTTCTGAAAAAGCTCAAATAATAGCCTTCTTCTTAAAAATAATTAATTTTAAAATAAAAGGTTCAAAAGAAATAATTAAAGTTCAAAGAAGTCTCAAACACCCAAAGCAGACCTTCAAAACCTACCTTTTGTTTAAGAAAAACTAGACATTATAACTTACTTACTCTTTTGCCACACAATATCTGATACTGGTACTGACAGAGTTATGAATGAACAACCTGAGCTTATTAACTAAGCTTATTTCTACAGATTGGCTGACTTATTTCTTAACAGAACCATGAAATTACTCAATGTCTACTATTCTCCCAAAATATTATCAGAAAAAATATTTTATCTGCTTGAGGATGCATAGATATTTATCTAGAAAGCATGCCTTCCCTGCACAATGCATAGAACCTGGAATGTCTGAGAAAATAACAGAAGATAACGAATAATACTTAATAGTTGGACTTAGCAATTGCAAACTAAAGAGTCTTTTAGATAACTCGATTCTCTTAATGTTCTATCATCTCACTTTTGTGCTACCTTACTACTATGAATCAGTAATAAGCATAAATCAGTTCCCCTTATTCTTAAGCATAGTTGTGTCTTCAGAAAATATTAGATTTTTCATTAACTTAAACTTAGCTGCTTGACTCTCCATAGTCAAAGCACATACTCATATGAACTCATGAATTTATATACATGCATGCATACATGTACATGTACATGTAGAGAATGTTTCTTCAATAAATACTGTAAAGTTTATTTTGTGATAAGGAAGTCTATATCTATAAAGCTTTAAATACTTACTGTCTTGATTCTAATACATATAGGTGACATACATTAGTATTAATTTTAATGTCTGTTAGTGCTTTATAATTTTAGTAGTTTATATAAACATAGATGCTCTCTGTGAACTAGCTGCTATTATTTATTTTTGTAAATGAGTGTCAGAAATACATATAAAATTTCACGGTTTCTATATAATTCATTTGATACAAAAATACATATAGTATTTAACTGATGTATGTTGATAGACAATACTTTAAAGAGAAAAAGAAAGAGCATAAAGACAGAAAGCAAAAAAGGGATAAGTAAAGCAGAAAAGAGAAGAGGAAACTTCTGTCTTTAACAGCTATACAATAATGTGTTAAAAATATATCAAGTGCTCATCATTGCATTATGTATCCCTCCACTGACAACCATGCAATCCTCATATGAAACAATTAATAAAGAAGAATCCATGTGGACTCTTTTATCTCATATTATTATGGATAAATAAAGCATGGTAATTTTCCTATATTGTTCACATGTATCTATCTATCTATCTATCTATATATCATCTATCTATCTATATCTATGTATATCTATCTACACATCTGCCACTGTACGATATGGTAATTTTTTTCAAAATTTTATGTCTAAAACTAAGAATCAAGGAGTAGCACAATTAAGGGTACATAAAGTGCTGTTTTGGTCACCCTAATTTGTTTACTTTACTGCTGGTAATCAGCTAAGCGCTGTCAAATAGCAGGAAACATTAAACAAATGATCTGGGGTATGGTTACATTTATTTCTGTAGCAACCTCCTAAGTGAGTAGCTAATTGGACACCTATGTGAAACCCTATTGAAAAGTAGCAGTTCCATTAAGCCCTAAGTCAATAAAAACAACATGAGCCTAATTTGTTTTTATTACTACACAAAAGGAAATTATAGAAACATTTAAAATCTGCAGGAATTCATTGTAGGATATAAATATGCTTACTTTTGTTTCATGGTCTCTAGATGTGCTCTTCATAGAGGCTCATTAATATTCAGAATTGGTATTTTTGCAAGATGAGAGTTAAAGCAAAATATTTGGATAACTGAATCCCCCAGTGTAGTGCTACTGGGACCAAAGAGATTGTTCATTTCAAAATTTCTGTCATAAATCTTTCACTCCCTAAATATTGTTGAAGGCATAAAATACACAAGAGACACCATAAGGCAAAGGAGAGTTCTAGAGCCTCTAGTTTTCTGACTTCCTTTGCCTCCTAAACTCTGTCTGCTCCATCTCTATATTTGAAATATCTGAAAACAGGATGGAAATGAAGGGCACTTAAAAGGCTGGGATGTTAATATGTTGCTGCTGTTTATTTCAAGTTGAATGTTCTGGGGCAATAAAATAATTTTATTATTTCAAAATAAGTATTACTATACTGTGGTTAAGAGTATGGACTCTTAAGCCAGATTTCTAAGCTCAAATTTGCCAACAGAAAGCCAATTTTCTCATCTGTAAAATGGGGATGACAATTATACCTTCTTCCCTTGGTTGTCTTGAGAATTAAAGAAACTAGTTTAAGCAAAGTGCTTAAATTAGTGTTTGGTTATTATAAGCACTACTTAATACCATGTTACTATCATCTAAACTGGCTAGAAAAACTCTCTGATTATAAATTCACGCAGTTGTGTTAGAATAAACAAATGCTTTTCCTAATATGAACATTGTAATCACGCTGGTACATAGAACTCTATGTTTGATTAACCTTTCAAATTAATAATGCTACTTTGGGCAGCTCTTAAAATTATTACAATTTATCAAGCTCTTCCAAATAAGCAAGCTGTTTTGTGATCATTGATACTTCTTAATGTATAAACACTATATAATTCATATATAAAAGTAGAAATTTTCCAAGAATGTTTGTCTCATTATGTGTTCATACTTTGTTGTAACTAAAGCCAAAAATACTGAGTACACAAATGAAATATATTACAATTGTATTACAAATACAAATGTATTATAAAATGTGTTACAAAAGTATTAAAAGTACAGCCATAAACCTCTGTCTTCAAAGGGCTTATAAAAAGGTAGAGGGGGGCCGGTGAGATGGCTCAGTGACATAAGCGCCTGCCTGGCAAGCGCAAGGGCCCGAGTTTGACTCCCTAAACCCACATACGAAAAAAGGGCCGGTGATATCGCTCAGCGGCACGGGTGCCTGCTGGCGCGCGAGGTCCTGAGGTCCATCCCCGGTACCCACAAAAAAAAAAGGTAGAGGGAAAGACTAATAAACAAAAGGATACAATTTGAAAAGTTGTAGGTGGTTTATTAGTTTGGAAATGAGAAAAGAAGAAATGAATTCTAGCTTAATATCTAGTGCAGAGATCTCATATCAATTCAGGATTTAGACCTCTGCTTATTTGGATTATGAGTTATGAAAAACAGTTGTTATATTTCACAGTGTTTTAAGGTATGCTAAGTTTAATGGCTCTAGTGAGCCCTCATAGATTAGAAATACTTTGCATTCCAACTACACAGGACAAAACAAAATGAAAATGAATACAAAGGAACCATTAGCTTATCAATGTATAGTATATTTTGTTTAAAGAACATACAAATAGTGCAAAAAAACCACATACACACTGAGAAGTTACCTTTTCTTTATTTTATTTTATTTTATTTTATTTTATTTTATTTTATTTTATTTTTTTGTGGGTACCAGGGGGACGACCTCAGGACCTCGCGCGCCAACAGGCACCCGTGCCACTGAGCGATATCACCGGCCCCTTTTTCGTATGTGGGTTCCGGGAGTCGAACTCGGGCCCTCGCGCTTGCAAGGCAGGCGCTTACGCCGCTGAGCCATCTCACCGGCCCTTCTTTATTTTAAAATATTATTTTCTGTTCAGTTTCTCAAGGTTATAAAAGCAAGTTAGAACAGTAGTAGCTTGGTAAGTAAAACAGAAAAATGTTAGAGCCTTTGATAAGGAAACTACCATAAAAATATACATAAATTGAAAAGGATTTTTGTGTGGTTTTAGTTTAAATGCAATCACTAAGGTGTCTACACTCAATATCTCATACAGGCTATGCAGCATCCCCTCCATAAAAAGAAAGACTTTTTTTTTATTTAACCTGGGAAAGAATTATCACTTGTTTTATGTATGTCAGCAGCATTATGATGGCTTAAATGTTGTTGTCTTTCTGCTTTTCTGCAAGGTAGAAGATATATTATCAAATAGGAGTGAATGAGAAAGAAATTCTTATATAGAAATAGCTACTCAAAAGCGCTAAGAAAGCAATTAAACACCTGTCTGATCGGAAAGCAAATTAATTCCTTCTACTAGGAATGAGTAGAAGCAAGAGAAATCTGTGGAAAAACTGATTATACAGAAGATTCAGAGGCACAATAAGGGAATTTCTGAAGTTTCCAGGGAGTTGCCTGGGAGAGAAGAAACCTCCAGGTACCATGGGGTGGGAAGGCAGCCTTCAAGCATGAGAAAGACAGCTGAACACAAACATCAAGGCTTAGATGGGGAATCCAGAACTGTGAAGGTCAGAGTTAACATGAGTGACATTAATGAGGAGGAGACACCAGTCTCTGTTTTCCTCCCAGGGCTGAGTCTATTTTCCCCCTGTTTTTATACTTTCTGATATTTGTGGTTAGATGAAAGGTTGAACGTGTGTGTTTGTACGCCAGAGGGAAAACAAATACCCAGAAGACACGGTGTAAGCTTCTAAATCCAATCGCTTAAAGCCACATTTTTCTTCTGTTTTAAGCTAGAAAAAAAGCTAAACAAATAAATAGCAAGATAAATGTTGTAAAAGAGTTTTCAGCACAATTTAGTGCCTCTAGAGTAAAAATTCTAAAATAATTAGGTGACTTAGAAGCATAGGAAGAAAAATCTACATGTGTACATTATTTTATAACATGAATAATAATTATAATAGCTTTTAAAATTGGATAAAACTATCAAGCCACTGATTTTCAGCTCCAAATCTATTCCTTGAACTCTGTGATGTTGGGGCAAGGACTGTGCAAGCTAGGGTTTTCCTTGCCTCTTATCTATGTGCCGGTAAGAGCTTGGATGGGAAGACAAGGGAGAAGGCTTTACTGCTTCCTGCCTCTTTGGCTCCCATCAACATCATCCTGATAACAGTGCATTCTCTGCGCAATAGCATGCAGGTCTAGCCCGCTTGTCCAGTCTCACCATGCAGCTCCCAAGTTGCCAAACCAGGAATTCACCACAGCAGGAGCCTGTTTTCCTGTTCTGGATTCTTGAATTAGAAAAGTTTTCCTTACATTCAACTACCCTTAGAGGTTCCATTGCTCTCTGTAGGTATTATCTCAGTATGACCTCAGTATTGTCTTTCCTTGCTGATATATATGTGTATGTATTGGTTGATTTATTCACTTATTTTTGCTTCCCAAACTGGTTCAATCAGTTATTCACCTTAAAATCCTTCTTTTAAGCCAAGTGCCTAAGATATCTCTGCTTACATGACAGATATATTTGAGCATAACAACTGAAAAAAAACTGTATATCAAAATCATCAGAAAGCTGTGAATAGAGTGGAAATAGAAGGAAAAAGGAAGAAAGAACCAGAACCATTGTGAGTCAAATTCATGGATCAGCAGCCTCATGCTTTTGTTCTTGACAATTGAGGATCCTGATAGTAATTTGAGGATAAGGGCTTAATGCGGGTAGAGTAATTCCGCAAGCCTAGAGAAAAGATATTAAAAAAACTTTGGATAGTGACAGTGTTGGATAACATTTCGGATGGGGCTCATGTACAGTTAGTTGCCACAAAATGCTGCTAATTTATGAGGCTGTTCAGAGGAAAATCTACTTGGGGAACATAGACACTATTCGTTACAGGTTAATATTTTTCTAGGGATGACTTTCAGCAGCAGGTCACTGGGAAGGGGGGACTATAACAGATGTCAGAATCTGGGCAGAGTGAGAGTGAAAACCTTAGAACTTTAAAGACTAGTCTCCAACATACAGGTGGTCTTTTTAAAAACATAGAAAATAGCAGTTGTTGGCAAGGATGTGGAGAAATTGGAACACTTGTGAACTGTTTGTAGAAACATAAAATGGCAGTTATATAAAACAGTATGACAGGTTCTCAAAAATGAAAAAATAAAATTATCATATGATCCAGCAATTATACTTCTAGATTAAAACTGGTATCAATTAGAAATTTCTATGTCCATGCTTATAGCAGGATTATTCACAATAGCCAAAAGGTGTCCAATCATGTTTCTAACTAAACAATTTCATTGTGTGTATCTACCAGTGTATGTATATGTATAATCAGAATTAAAATCAAAGGAAATTCTCACATATACTACAGCATGCATAAACCTTGAGGACACTTTGCTAAGTGAAATATGTTACTAAAAAAGATAAATATTGTAGGATTCCACTTATATAAGTTCCCTACATTAAATTCACAGAAACACAAAATACGATGGTGGTTGTCAGAGCTAAGAGGCTGAAGAATGCAAGGTATTTTACAGGTACTGAGCTTCAGTCTGGGAAAAGGAAGAGTTCTGGAGATGGTTTATAAATAATATGGATGTACTTATTGTCTTAACACTGGTCAATTTTACAAACAAAAATAGTTAGATACATAAAGTTTGTTATTTATATTTTAGAGCAATGAAAATATTTGAAAAACCTATTAAATAAATATGTAAAGGATTTGAGCAAAGATTTCACCAATAAGACACATGGTTGGCAACTAAGACCGTGAAATGATGATCAACACTTTTGGCCAACAAAGAAAAATAAATTAAAAGCACAATGCCATAGTACTACACGGTTATTAAATTGAAGAAAACTAACACCATCAACATAATGTACCAAAAGAGTTTTAATTTGAACTCTTGCACATTACTAATTGGTATAAAAATGTTACAAACACTGTAGAAAATATTGGCAATTTATTTAAAGGGTGAGTACATAACCACCATGTAATGTAGTCTAAGAGAACTGAGAGCATATATTCATACTAAAAATTATACATACAGGTCTGTGGCATCTATACATGTAATACCCCACATCAACCCCCAAAATAACAACAAATGAGTGGGCAAATGAACTACACTACATCTGTAAAATAAAATCCTATCCTAAATTTTAAAACACAAAGAATTATTGATACTTGTAGCAGCATGGATAAATCTCAGTTACGCCAGAGAAAGAAACAAGATGATTCTGTTTGTATAATATTGTGAGAAATGCAAATTTACCTATAGTGACAGAAATCAAATAATGGTTTTCAAAGGATTAGAGATGGGTAGATTTGGGTAAAAAGAGAAGCATTATAAAAAGACATGAAAATTTGAGTGGAAAAGAGTACAAGAAGTTCCTGACTTACAAACAAGCTCTATTCTAGGAGCACATTTGTAAGTTGGATTCATCCATAAGTCCGACAAAGTGACTCATACACCTTTGACAGAAATATATAATGTAAAGCACACACACACGTAAAAAGCTAAATGCTAGGTTCATTCATATCTGTGAAAGTTTGCAACTCAAATGTCCCTTGTTTGGGTACTTACTGTACTTTTACTTATACTGAATGTTGTGATAGTTCAATAATTCCAAAGGAAAATGTAAAACTTACCTAATCGTATGTATTAATTATTAATATGGATAATTTAGTTTATACCAATTTTACGTCAATAAAAATTTTAAATATTAAAAAATATCTATGAATGCTGAGCTTATTCTGTAGTACTGTGAAATAAAAACACAAGAGGAAAAATCTCCTCAATAAAAATAAAAATATTAAAAAGTAAAAAATGTAGGAAGTTATCCTGCTTCCTGCCTGCCATACCATGGACAGTTTCTCCTCTGCCATGCCTTACTGCCATGCTGCCCTACCTTGGAGCCAGCACACTATGGACTGAAACCTCTACAAACTGTGAATTAAAATATATATTTCCTCCTTTAACTTGTATATGATAGGTATTTTTGCATACAAACAACAAGATAATAACAAAACAGTTCCATTGTCTGAAAAATATGTATCAACTTCCAGATGGCTGGTGGCCATTAACATAAAAGGCCACTGTCATGTCAAACGTCTGATATTCGTTTCTATTCATCACTTACAAATTAGTATGACTATACAAAGAGACTACATCACAGTTCATTTTTAGACATATGAATACTTTAGTCTCATAGAATAATATGCAGTAAACAAGACCTTTAAAGGTAATGGATTAGAGGTAATATGTGTATACAATGAAAACATCGATATTATTGAATGAGTTCTCAAAAAACACATTTCTTTTTAATATAGAAACTCATTTTCCTAAAGCCTTTTTCTCTGAAGAAAATAGATAAAAATTTTAATAATTTTAAACAAAAACATCAAAATAGCATCCATTCCCTAGCATAAGGATGGTTTATCCTAAACTACATATATTTCACATGGGAGTACTGAAAAACATTAATAAGCTTCTATATGCCAACATTAAATATATGAAGGATCAGACATTGTTGATGGTTTGAATTCAGTGTGAAAGATGGCTAGATACGAACAATTTTATGTGTGGAAAGTGACGAGAAAGACTTTTGTTTGTTTTTGTTTTTCAATCAAGGGCCAAAGATTGTGTGTGTGTGTGTGTGTCTGTGTGTGTGTGTGTCTCTGTGTGTGTGTGTCTGTGTCTGTGTGTGTGTGTCTGTGTGTGTGTGTGTCTGTGTGTGTGTGTCTGTGTGTCTGTGTATGTGTGTGTCTGTGTGTGTGTGTCTGTGTGTGTCTGTGTGTGTGTGTCTGTGTGTGTGTGTCTGTGTCTGTGTGTGTGTCTGTGTGTGTGTGTGTCTGTGTGTCTGTGTGTGACAGAGAGAAGAGACAGGGACAACAGAGAGAAACAGAGAAACAGAGGGAGAGGGAGATGGAGATGGAGAGGGAAAGGGAAAGACAGATGCATCATAGAACAGTTAAGAAGAAATCAGTTATTTTTAGATACTGGGTTCAAAACCACTGAAGGCTATCAGCATGGAAATTAAATCCTTAGTATATCTCTATAAAGAACTGATACTTTAGTCACAGCATTTTTAGAGTCCAAACACCACCTAAGGAACAGAAATAAAACCTCTGAGTATAATGTGCTGCACAAATTAGAGGTGCTAAAAGTAATTCTAGAGTTTTGGATTAAACCTGTTTTAAACTGGTGACCTTTAACATAAAAGGCCACTGTCATGTCAAAGATCTGATATTCTTTTCCATTCATTACTTACAAATGAGTATGACTATGCAAATAGATTTTATCACAGTTCATTTTTAACATATGAATACTTTAGTCTCATAGAATAATATGAAGTAAACAGGACCATTAAATGTAATGGATTAGAAGTAATATGTGTATACAATGAAAACATTGATATTACTGAATGAGTTCTCAGAAAACACATTTCTTTTTAAAATGCAGACTCATTTTCCTAAAGCCTTTTTCTCTGAAGAAAATAGATAAAAATTTTATAAATTTTAAACAAAAACATCAGAATAGCATCCAGTGTAAAAAAAAAGTAGACAGTATAAAGGCAAGGTCAGTAACATACCATATTGCCAAAGAAAAGTATTGTAGAGTTTCGCCAAAGCCCTTTATATTTTTTTCATATTTCTTATTTGTGCTTAATCATCGCAATGGCATTTTTACACTGAGGAAAGCCAAATTTCCAAAAGTCTGTTATAGGCTTTCAAGAATCATTTATTTTAGTTGTTATTACACTTCCCAGCTGCCAGCTCATTTCTCACATAAGAAGACTCGATAGATGTCAGTGTTGAGGGGATTTAAAATTCATCCCAAAATTTATGACTCTTGCTTCAAGGATGAAAGATGGCCTCTAAAGCCAAAATGACAGAAAAATACTTTTTTAGGGTCAAAATCTGATGAGAAGAAAGCTCAGATTCTTTACAATATTAAGTCCTACAGAATACATATATTTCTGTATCACTAGGGTTTTTTTCTAACTTTCATTAATTGTTCTATTTGCTTATTGAGTTTAAATATTCCAGTTCTACTTGTTCTTGGACTTTTATACTTTAAGTATGTTAAATATGGTTGCTTTTTTTTTTTAAGTAAGGTTTCCCCATAATTAAGGTGTTCAACTGTGTGTTAATTTCATCTCAAAAGAAATAGTTGTTACATTACAGGAATTTTTTCTTTTACAAATTACTTATCTGAGTCATTTATAGAACACAATGTTCGGGAATGTAATGAAGGTTTTTTAGTCTTAAGAAAATCATAACTTTGGAATTGAATGATTGCTATATTTCCAGGAGTGAGATTTCAGTATATCTATAGAATAATTAATAGGCACATAATTACTTAAAAAGAATCCAGATCCCTACTTCTTATGCATAAATTTTAGGAAATTTGGGGTGTTATTTTCAGTTCAAAATTTCAAAAATAAATCATTTTACAAAGAGAACATATAATTCTTCCCTGGTATTTGGCTCTATGATCTTTTATCTACATGTCCTTGGCAGCTATGAGAATGGAAAGAATTCAGCATAAGTTACATAGTTATTTCTCAGAGACTAACAGACATAAAAACCAGAACGTTTTATACAAATTCTCTTGCTCTCTCTATCACAATTTTGTATATTCTACTTTTCTATCATGGTGATGACTGTGATTGTCAAGCCTTTTATAAGCAGAGAGTGCATTAAGAGTGATATCAGCAAGCTGGTATCAGCAAGTTCTATCAGAATAGAACTTTTGACTTGACCCAATTTATATATCAAAAAAGTAAGATTTCAGATATTTAATGGACTTTTTAGGATCAGCCAGTTATATAAAATGATAATTATGTATGTTTTCTTTTTGTATCTAGTACAGTTACATTGACAATAACCTACAAAAGAAACTCTTGCCTTCCTTATGGAATGAAAAAGTGACAGATTATAATAATGACAGTGCCTAAAAGTAGACAGTGTCTACTTCATCAAACTTAAAATAGTGTCATGACTTAAATTTTGTGTGCCTCTACTGTATCTGGTAAATAGTATTATTTATTCTATTCCATAGCACTGTGTAAGAATATCTAGAATAATACTTGACATAGAGTATGTACTCAAAGTGATTTGCAAATCTATACATTTGCAAAGTGAGAAGGCTGGCTAAGGATTCTCTAGTTTTCCATAACGATTGTTAAATTGCTTTATTTATATAGCCCATTACTGCACAAGTTATTGTGATGGAATACATTTACAAAAATATGTTTCAAGTATGTGGGGAGACTAGGTTTAATTCTTTATTGTTAAATCTTGCCTTTAACTGTCTTGTGGTGAGAAATTGCAGCCTACATGAAAGATAGGCTCTTTTGTAAATTACATCTTTGACATCTAATATCTCTTTTGGTTTGTGCACATAAGTGTATATTCTACATATATCATCATTATTTTAATGTTTTTGATGTATAAAATTTACATTTCCATAACTATTTAAATATATTTGATGTTATAGATATTATTTCACATTTAATTTAATACTGAAAGTAAATGTTATCTATCTAGCCATATTCCATTTATATCATTCTGATATAGCATTTTGGCTTGGTAAATGCGTGTGTTCAAGTGCATTTCACTGATTGTTATTACCGTTTTCCAAAATATGCAAGTTCAAGCTATTATGTGCCTATTGTGGCCACAAGAGACTGACAACTTGCTTAAGTATACAATTCCAGAATCACAATTACCCTCAATATTTCAAAAATAATTCTTCATTTTCAGCTATAATTTCATGTTTAGAAATGACAAATTTGGGCTCAGTCTACTTTTTATTTTCTTCTAGTTGTAGTGTTTTTGTTCCATCTCCTGCCATTCAATTTTTTAATATCAGAATTCAGAATTATGACTTGAGTAAAAAGAGGTTCTCTTTTATTAGCTTTTCCTAAATACGCATCTCTGTAAAAGACTTAATTATGCTGTCTTTCCTCAAACTTAAAATATTTTGTTTAATATTTTCTCTCTCTGCTCCATACAATGTTTATTTTCTTACCCAGTAAGGACATAATATGTTTCTCTAAGTATCGGTTCTCCTCCACGGTATCTATTGCGTTTGCAATCGTTGTCCTAATACTAATATCTTTCTCCTGTATTTTTGAGAGACGTCGCTTTTGATTTTCTAGTAACTTGATACCGAGTACTCCGCCATTTTTAACTTTCATTGTCTATGAGATCGGTTTTAACATATTTTGTATTTTATTTATATGCTTACTTTTCTCATCTATGTCACTTTGCATGGTAGACTGCGTTTATTTTTTTTTTATGTCCAGAATTCTGTTTTTAATAGGACAATATTAATTCTCTAAGATTAATGTAAATTCATGAATCTGTTTTGTTTTGGTTTTCAATTCATTTATCATTAGATTAGAAAATCTTTTATCTGAGCTTCAGATTTTTGAAAAAATATCAGCTGACTACCGTATTCACTGTCCTCATTGTGGCTGTTATAGCTCCTTCTTCGATCAAGAATGACAGCCAACATGTTGTCCTGAATAAGCGTCAGTTCATTTTAGATCTAGCCTCAGCCTTAAATCTATATATGTATTGTTCTCTCATTTTCTTTTAGCATTTTTATTTCCTTAACTTTCTAAACTAGCGGTATGTAGCCACTGAAGGCAGTAGTAGACATCTGAATATCTCTCAGTTTATTTATTTACATCCAGGTAATTTTGAAAGTTGCCTTCTGTGGATGGAGGGAGAGAGCGGGGGATACTTGCCTTTTAGTAAGTGTGAATATGTAGGGGGAAGCAGTGATGCGTGCTCAGGACCTGGTTGGTAAACGCTGAAGGTCTCTAAGCCAAAGGAAAAAGCAAGGAAGAGTAGATAGATTGCATTTGCTCTGCGGTTGTATGACAGAGCTGCTTTGCATCATGTGAAAACCCATGCAGAGGTCACATTTACACCATAAAATATACTCTCATGGAATTGAAAGCTACCAGGAAAACCTTACTCCACTCCAGCAGCAGGATCTTGCAATCTTTTGTTTGGGGTAGAAATTGGAGTTCTCAGCTCTCTTTGTTTTTATGGGCAGTGAGGTAAGAATTTGGGAGTAGTTGCAACGGGCTGTGGGACACATATTAATTTAAACTGAGCTATGAATATTGCTTTTAAATATAAAATTTAATAAGAATAAAAGTTTCATTTAAAATGGTAAGCACAATAATTTTCATTATTAATAAAAAACACATACAATTGCCCTCATAAATAGCAGGAGTGTAATATAGCAAATCCATTGTATTATTTGATCTGATATCTGTTTTTCTTGGATCAGCTTTTCAGAGGTAATAAACAAGCATATTATTTTTGCTTGATCTTCTTCATAATCTTTTTTTTTTTTTTTTTTTGTGGGTACCGGGGGTCGACCTCAGGACCTCGCGCGCCAGCAGGTGCCCGTGCCGCTGAGCGATATCAACGGCCCCTTTTTCGTATGTGGGTTCCCGGAGTCGAACTCGGGCCCTCGTGCTTGCCGGGCAGGCGCTTAAGCCGCTGAGCCATCTCACCAGCCCTTCATAATCTTTTATGGGACTGAGAAAAATACTTGACAGAAATATGCTATGGTTGAAGAAATAGACTTTCCCCTGCTATAATGTTATTAATTAATTCTACATGAAATCCTCTTTAGCCTTGCTTTCCTTTTAAGAACATTTGAATAATAGTACATAGCACACACTGTTATACTTGGGTTTTTTCAACAAAATTTATGAATAATATTGCAACTTATTTAGTAAAAACCCATTTTAAATGTTTGCTTAGACCTGCCAAAAGCAAATTAAGTTGACTTAATCCCTATTTTTTCTCTTTAAAATACAAACCCTTTAGAAAGTGTTGCTCTAGAATCCATGACACTGCTACAAAAATGTTTCAATGTATAAAATGTAAATTATTGAATAACTTTTCAGACTTTAGAAAATTAAAATCCAAAACATACAAAATGAGATACAGTTCCCAAAAATCCAAGTCATAACTTTTTTAATGCATATAAAATTGAAGACAATTTTATTTAATTGTTACTATTTTACAGATAATTAGAATACAGCATGGTGTATCTTGACCATGTAAAAAGACAAGTCCTTTATAGAACACCTGACTCAATAATGAGGTAGAACTTGAAAGTCTGAATCCAGAGACAGTATCGTTATTGAAATATTTATGGGTCTGTCTTGAGATGAAAATTCAGAAAATATAACATGGTCACTTTTATGCAAACAGACTTTAAAAGAAATGGCAGTCTTACAAAATAATAGGACTCAAACAGATATAATCATATTTTTTGTCTTTTCATTTTAAAATCATTCAGTGATTTAATTGGGTATGAACTCTTTCTCAAGGAAAGAGATCACAAATGAAGGCGATAACTTTTATTTAAAGTTAATATTTTATTTACCTGAGTAGAAAAGGGAATGAGCTGTTCCCTTTTCTACTCAGTCTTTGCTGACTACATCCCATTAATTGTCATAACCTAATGCAGCCCTATAATCTTTTAACTATGATTTATTAGGATCTGTTTCTCAGTCAAGATTATTCCTTATGGAAGAATTCCTATATGCTTTTACGTATTCATAAAATAATTTTACGCAGTGCAAATAATTCAATTGCTTGTATCAATCTAATGTAAATTTAAATATTTTAAAAATATTTATAGAATATACATAGAAAGGAAAAATGTATACTAAAGTTGAAATAAATCAAAGATAGAAACATCTATGTTTTAAATGTTTTAAAATAGAAACATTGAATCTGCTGGAACATAGAATAGGCAAAACTCTTGAAGACATTGGTGTAGGTGAATACTTTATGAATAAAACCCCAATCACACAGGAACTACCACAAAAAATCAACAACTGGGACCTCATCTTCTTGGAAAGCATTTACATGGCAAGAGAAACTACCACAAAGTGAAGAGACAACCTACAACATGGAAAAAAATGTTTGCCAGCTGTTCCTCAGACAAAGGATCACTATCGACGATATACAAAAAAAACTCAAAGAAAGACCCCTCCAAATTTAAAGACCCAATCCAAAAATGGACATCTGAGAAGAATATATACTTCTCAGATGAAGAAATACAAATAGCAAATAAATATATGAAAAAATGTTCAATATCACTGGTCATGCGAGACACGTGAATTAAAACTATGTTGAGATTCCATGTCACCCCAAAAAGAATCGCTATTATCAAGAAATCAACAAATAGCAAATGCTGGCAGGGCTGTGGAGAAAAAGTAATCCTTCTCCACTGTTGGTGGGAGTGCAGACTGGCGCAACCACTGTGGAAATCAATGTGGAGACTCCTCAAAAAGCTAGGGCTAGAGATTCCATTTGACTCAACCATTCCCCTCCTGGGTCTCTTCCCTAAAGAATTAAAAGCATAATATCACAGTAATATATGCACACCTATATTTATAGCACCACAGTTTGTAAGAGCCAAATTTTGGAAACAACCCAAGTGCCCATCAACTGGTGAATGGATAAAGAAGATATGGGTTTTTTTTTTTTTACAATGGAGTACTACTCTGACATAAAGAAGGATACACTCAAGACATTTCTAGGAAAATAGATGCATCTTGAGTCCATACTCTTAAGTGAAATAAGTTGGACACACATGTTTAAGTACAGCATTGTTTCTCTGGTATGAAAAACCAAAAGTGTAAATAAAGTTCAAAATATGTAATAGGTATTGCAAAATAGGAAGAAAATGTTCAAATGGAGGGGGGAAAGGAAAGAAGGGAAAAGTAAAAAAAAAGAAAAGAAGGAAAAGAGTGAAACAAAGCTTTTGTAAATGGGGAGAGGAGGAGAGGTTGAAGGGAAGGTAGGGGAATGGGAAAAAAAGTCACATCATGTACAGGTGCAAAATCTCTATGATGAATGTGATCATTATGTATATCTAAAATGTACCAATAAAATCTGATCAGAAAAAAATTTATAAGAACGTATGACTTAAATGTATGTTTTGTATCCTACTATTTTCCATATTCTCACTTTCCTGAATGTCTTGAAAATTAAGTAAAATATTTAAAATTCTTGAAACTTGCATGCGTATCAATAGGCTGAAGAAATTCAGAAAAAATTTGTTTAGGTCTTCTATTATAATTTAAATATATCTTTCAGAGCCAATGTGCTTGATTCTACTTTTCACTTAAGTCCAATACAGATATTATTGTTATTTTCCAAAGAATAAGTCTTCCCAAGTATACCCATTCTAGTCTAATTAGTGGCCTCCAAAAACATATCCATATGCTGACCCCTTCCTAACAATCTGAATGTTACTTTAAAGTGCAAGAAAATGTGAGTAAGTGGAGGATTTTGAGATGGGGAAATGATTCTGGATGTGTTACTGGAGTCCTAGCCCAGAGGACTGACTCTGGGGGTCGCAACACATCACATTCAGCCACCTGCTGTCTTTTGGGTCCAATCAGAGAGAAAAGTGGTATTGAAACAAAGACAGAACTTATTCAGTATGAACATACTGGGAAGAAACATCAGGACCAGGATCTTTAGCCTCGTCTTTGAGTTATTGATAAGAGCTCTAGGATTTTATATAGTGGAAGAATTACAGCAGAGGGCAAGAAGTATGCATAGTCAAGCAGTTTTGGTCAAACTGTGGTCTAGTGGATCATTATTTCAGGTCTTGTTTAGCAGGGTCCTTCTAGCACCAGGGAATTCTTTATTGATTGGGGGAAGGGGCAGTAATTTAGATCCCGCTGTGAGATCTTTACTCACAAGGCTCACCATTTTTGAATTTGAGACAAATTGAGAAATGACTTAGAGAAAGAATAGGCCAGAGGAGTCAAATGGAATTAGTCTTTGTCTGGGTCCTCCCCTAAATCCCCAATTTTAAAGGCAACTCTGTTACAAATGTCCAGTTTTTAATGCAATCACAGACATCCTTAGGAAAGAGTCAGAGGGAGAGAAAAGAGAAAAAGCTGTATTAATTAGCACTCTAGGGAGAAATTCAATGTATCTACCTACCTACTTGCCTATTATCTGTCATCTATATCTTCTTTGGAGGGAGGGAGGGAAAGAGGGAAGAAGAATGGGGGAGAAGGGGACAGAATGAGGGAGAGAAAGAGCTTGGCTCATACCATTACTGGAATTAACAAGTCTCAATTATGAGAGATAAACTTCAGTAGGCAGGATATTTAGGAGGGAAAAATGCTGATGTTGCAGCTTGCATGCAAAGGCAGTATGCTTGCAAAAGTCCCTCTTCCTTAGGTAAAATCAGTCCTTTTCTTAAGGCTTTCCACTAATTGAGTGGGTTTAATCTGTTTTACTCAAAATATCTCCATCATATAATAATAGAAAACATAACTGAAAGTGTCCTACAGTTATGTAGAGAGCAGAACTTGTAAGTTATGAACTTGAATATTTAGTGGAAGAAATATCCAAGGGAAGTGTCAAAGGTATGGTCTCATTTATTATTGCTGCTTACATTGAAATGCTAGGAGAGGGAGAGAGATAAATGAAAGCAAAGGCTGTGAACTAAAAATGAATGTGGACTTAATGTTTAAAAAATTTGCATCCCATCCAGATCGCTAAAGTTTCTTAAGTTAGGGGAGTCACTTTAGGAAAGCATGTTTTAAAGGGAAAGGCAAGGGTATGGCCATCAAATACTGTAGAAATGCTCCTAAGGTAAAATTAAACATGCATCTTACAGATCCCCCACATATCTCAGCAGAAGCCATCAATGCAAATATTACCCATAAAAGATCCATGGAGTTTCTTTTGGCTAATGGTGTGTATCCTTGTGACATACATAGAAGACAAGATTTTTGTGAATTTTATAGCAGCAGAGGCACTGAAGTGGGCAAAAAGGGAAAATGGTACAAAGCTGTTGGATTTCTCAAATTTTATGGGTAGGAAACAGAATAATAAAAATCACTTACCTGTAAACATATACTATCCCTCAAGGAAAAGGAAGATGTCTGCAAGGGTTAACACTCATTTCCGAAGATGAAGCCTCTGGCCCTAAAGGTGTACTGGATCCCTTAAGTCTTGCTTCAAAGATTTTTTTACTAGGCCATGAAATCCAATGTATTTTGCTTTGCTGGATTTTTAATTAACTTGGAACCAAACACTACTTTCTCCAGTTTTCTCTCTTTTGAAGTAGGAATGTCTATAACATTCTTAAGTCTGCTCCACCTTTGTATTTTGGGAAAAGGTAAATTGTTTTCTAGTTTGATAGTTCAGAAATTCATAATTTTTCTCCAGGATAGATATTACCTAGTCTTACATTTTATTTATCTTTTTTGTGGGTACCGGGGGTCGACCTCAGGACCTCATGCGCCAGCAGGCGCCCATGCCGCTGAGCGATATCACTGGCCCTTTTTTCGTATGTGGGTTCCAGGAGTGGAACTCAGGACCTTGCGCTTGCTAGGCAGGCACTTATGCTGCTGAGCCATCTCACCGGCCCTAGTCTTACATTTAATTTAAATCATTTACCTGATTAGAGTTGGCACTTTTGAGCTGATAATTAGATATTTTTTAATTGAATGAATGCTACAATAAATTGAAAATTTTGAATGTTGGGATATGGTGAAGGTATTTTTTTATGTGAGATGATCGTGAATCTTTGAAAGCTGAAAGTTAAATTTTAGAAGGCTAAACAATGACCCACTCCAATCCAGAAAAGATATTGACTTGAGAAACCCTTTGAAAAGTTTTGCACTTGTATGACAAAGGAAGAACTTTTTAGATGTGATCAAGTTAAATTTTTGAGTTGGGTGATTGTCTTGCATTATCTTGGTAGGCCTTAAATGTCATCATATATGAGTATATACTAATAATTGGGAGGCTAAGAGAAATACGAAAGAGTAGAAGAAAAGGCAGTGTGACCATAAGGACAAAGATAGCAGTGATGTGGACAGAAACTAAGGAAAGCTGGCAGCCATCAGAAAATAGAAGACGTTTAGAAGATATTTTCCCTCAAACATCTATAGATTCAATGTGATTGAAATATAAATCTCAAAAGGTTTTCTTCTTGGTGAACATTGTCAAACTAGTCTTAAAATGTACAAAAATTAATAAACATAGAAACAACAAATCAATTTTGGAAAATAATAAAATTGGAGAACTCAGACTGATTTGGAGGTTTACTGCAAAACTCTATTGATCATAAAAGAATCACATTGGCATAAGTGTGGAAACAGAGATGAAAGGAAGTAGAAAATGTGGTCAACTAATTTTCAACATGCTAAGTTAGTTTAATAGAGAAATGGTAGTCTTTCCAATACACAGTGCTAAAGTAATTGGCTTATCGTATGTAAAGATACAAATGACACATCTAAGTTAACAGTTGGCTTCAGAATCCAGCTGGAGGAAGGGAATTGACTGCAAAGGAGCACAAAGTAAGTAATAATATCCTAAGCTGATGATATTTTTGCATAACAAATTTATGGTAATGATAACATATATTTTACATATTTTTCAAAATTGCAAAGGTTAATTTTTTATATAAATTACCAATCAATAAAATTGTTTAAATTGATCTTGACACAGAGAATGAGGTGCTTTAAAACATGATTTCTACCATAATTAACAGATGCTTTTCATTTATACTCAATGCTAATAATGGTCAAATAGAAAAAATTTGAGTCCTCCTAAAATATAATTTATAACATTAGCAGTATGCTCATACAAGCAAGATGATAACGGTATGTGAATACAAGCATAAAAATCACAATTTTTATTACTCATAATTATAGGAGCTATAAACAGTGAATATACAAATCAAGTCTATTATATATAAAAAGATATTCAATGAAATGATGTGGTTATCCAAAAATTGCCTCAGCATTGAACACAGAAATTATTAACAGTTTACAGGCAAAAACCCATAAAAATGACTAAATTTATTCCAATACACTTTCTGATAAAAACTCACTGAAAGATAGTAATGGAGTAGGACACTTAAACAGACATTTAAAAACAAGAAAATTTGATAAGACATACATAAACAAAGAAACTTTTTAGTTGTGAATAAAACATGCATTTTCTAGGTCCCCACTACATTACTATTTCTATTCAATATTATAATGAAAAATATTGTCAGTATAAAAAATAGAATAAACAAATATTAAAAAGGAGAAAGATGACAACTGTCCCTTTCAAATATAACTACAATATAATTACAGATACTATATTACAAATAACATAGTAAAATATTTATTAGATTATTAATAAATCCAAGCTGTACTTCAAATACCAGAAGAATTTATTAATCAGTGCCTAATAGCTACTGTAGGGGTAAGGATATTGCACAGGAACATGCTTCATAATTTATTGACAATATGTTTGTGTTTTCTGTTTTCATATGTGTTTTATGTCTAAATGCAGAAAGCTAAAAAAAGCTAAGAAAGCTTACATCAAGAACATAACTCCTCAAACGAACAGTTAAGGTTATGCATTTAAATATTTTAAAATCAACTTTCAGTTTCATATCTTGCAGGGTTCATATTTTACAGCTAAGTTTGACTGAATTATCTGTATTTAATATGCTATGCATATGGCAAAAACAGTTTTTAGATGTGTACAGTTATTCCTTTAGCTTTGAACAATAAAAGAATGATAAATAACAGATTAAATGATATGGCTTATGTGGAGTGTATTTTGAGTGATTACAAAGTGTGCCAAAATAAGTTAAATACTATCTTGTGATAACTTTTTGATCATTGCAGAAGTTTTGAATGACTTAGCTAGACTTCTCCTCTGCATCATTAACTTGTCTCCTATGTGAATTTTACTTTTCAATGTACTATAGTCATATGTTACTCAACAGATGTTCAAACATTTTATAAAGTACCAAGCTTGCAATGTTTTCTGGTTATAAATTCTCAGAAATTATTTCAAAGGTTTTTATTTTCTACCCTTTTTGTTCAAGAGGTGACTTTATCAGTCATACTTAAGGCTAAATAGACATTTTGTATCTATTTCTTCTTTCTTCTAATCAGCTCTTTAACTCTGAAATACTTCGCTATGAACTTTCAATAAATCTTATGCTGCTACTGCACATTTATGGAATGCACAGCTCTGTTTTAGCCATTATGAAATTTCAAATGTGGAATAGGTTCCTACTTCAAGCTATGGAGTCATCAGAAAAATCTAAAGCTCTGTACTAGTAATATTAACAGGCTGCTTCAATTTAGAGAAATACTTTCAGATTCCTTTGACTACACCTTATCGAATATAAGTGTCAATGAAATCTTGTCAGTAGATGGACCTACTGTTGATAGATAAAAGTCAGTTGATAGATAAAAGATTCAAACACAACATGAAAAAAAAATCATTACCTTGAAGAAAACTGCGGAAGTACATTATTAGCTGAAGACAATTCATATCAGAGATGAGACTTTTTTTCTTTTTCGTTAAATTTATTTAGAATTTATGGTAACTTTTGTTGGGGGGTGATACTGGGAATTAAACCCATGCTGGGAAAATGCTCTGCCACTGAGTTACATCCCCAGCCCTTTGTGTTTTCTGAGAAAAGGTCTCTCTTAAGTTGCCCAAGCTTCTCTCCAACTTGCAATGCGATCGCTACAGTTGTCTGAGTCATTAAGATTACAGGTGGTGGTGTCCACCACCATGCCCAGATAAAAGCATTTTCAAATACTAATTCAAGCCACAAAGTAATGAATGCCTGATAAAATGTGCACTTGTAAATATCATTGTGAATCTGTCTGTGTTTTGACTCCAACTTCCTCTCTGGTTGTATTGTCATCTGTTCATTTCTTTTGTAGGTTGCTTTTACTTTATTGCTTTAATGCTAACTATCTCACAATTTAATGACTATCCTGCTTTCAAACAACATATTCAGATAAAATGTCAAGAATTCTTAATTTTCTTGTTCCGGATATACTAATTCATTTTATGTTTATAATACGTTCATGATTTGAAGTTCACAGAAGTGTTGGCTTTTTTACTAAATACTGAAATTCCCTTCCCAAAAGAATCTCTAACTTTTCAGTACCTAAAGAACATAGCAACATTGCTAATCATAATGTTTAAATTCCTGTAATGCGTCATTTACTCAAGTGTCTCTTATGCTTCTGATACAGGTGAAAGATACGGGCAAAGGTGATCTTTCTGTATTTTATCAACTGTCATCTTAAATCCATACTAAAAACATATCAAATACTGCAGTTAGCAGACTTCTGCTGAGACTTCTATATTGTCTTGTGCTTTGAAGTACTTTTTTGTCTCTTTAGTTTAGTGGTGGCATGCTTCTATGTTGTTTTTGGATTCCTTTCGTCTTTTTAGGTTACCATGTGTTCTTGGGACTACTTCTAGGAGAAGTATAACTTAGTACAACTTAGTACAATTAGTATGATTTCCAAGTGTGCCATGATTTAACAAAACGTATTGATGATAAAGAATGAAATGATAATAACAAATATTTTTATTTGTAGCACATAATTTAAATATTTTCAAATATATATATATATACATATATATAAGTAACATATAATTTAAATATTTTCAGATAAAATTCTGGCTTCATAATAGCAATAATATAATACTTATCAACCACATTTATCTGATTTTTTTTGTGTGTGTGGGTACCGAGGGTCGAACTCAGGACCTCACGCGCCAGCAGGTGCCCGTGCTGCTGAGCGATATCACCGGCCCTTTTTTCGTATGTGGGTACCGGGAGTTGAACTCAAGACCTCGTGCTTGCCAGGCAGGTGCTTATGCCGCTGAGCTATCTCACTGGCCCCCTAATCTGATTTTTAAAAGATGAATATTTTATTTGAGGAATTTCCCAGATACTACTTTGTTTCAAAGAAACAGTGTGTAATGTCTCCTCCCTCCCTCCCTTCCTCCCTCTCTCTCTCTTTCTTGTAATCTACCTATAGACATCTCTGAGTAGCTGTCAGTAAAATAATTTAATAAGAAGCTAACATTCAATACTGAAAGGAGACAAAATCTACTTTTTGGGGTTGTTGGACTGAGTTGTGGTATCTAAAACATAGCTTTCTACCTCTGTATTCTTTTAAGGGAATACTCAAAAGAGCACATTGATCTGATAGAAGGAAAAAGATTACAACAAATGATATGCATACCATAGGAAAGGAAACTTTACTATAAATTGGGGATAGTTTATATTAGAAATCTGTAAATGTTATCAGTCTATACTGTCACCCTAAAAAATGGAACAAAATAGAATAGCAATGTATTTATAGCAAATTACTTAAAAATAAACTGCATCCTAAAAATGTGATAAATAGTTTTCTTTGGAGAATAAATATGCTTCTGAATCGTGAGTCATTGTGCATGAACATACCTAGAGTTGTAAAAAGAAAAGTGAAAAACAGCTATGTTGGAATGACCATCTTCCTCCTGTGTCATGCAGCATATACGTCATGTATATTTTCAGCCACTCTATTAACAGATGCAGCACACTGTTTCCTTTCAAGGTTTCAGTGGCTGCTTCTATTTAGCACCCTGACATTCACACTTCAGTTGCAGTATGCAAAATTTTACTCACACTGACAGAAACAATCAGATCATTTTTCCATGGGATATGAACCCAGATGCATCAGGTTACTTGATGTAACACACAAGATATAAATGTTATAATGTTCCTCTTTCAGCTTGTGTCACAATCGGAAAATCTGGATTTTCCTGGAAGCCTTTTTTTTTTTTTTTCTTTTTTTGAATTCTGAAGTGAAAACAAAACAAAACAAAACAGCGACGTGTCAATATGGACTGTCAGCAAAAGAGAGAGAGTAGCACCTCACTGAGAAAGGCTCTGTCTTGGAGACCTTTACTGTGTTTCTCTAGGTGAGCCCTTCCAGCTCTCAGAAACTCTGATGTGGTGGCCTCAGTTAAATTGGTGGGTGGGAAAGCAAGTTCCATTTTGCAAATACTGAATGATGTTAAGATTCACTGTTATTAAGTATCACATGATACTATGAAAGAAACAAAAGGTTTCAAATACTGCAGATTACTTTACAATGTTCATAGCTACTACCATTCTATGTAATTTCTAAATTATGGAAAAAAAGAAAAATGGCAAGAATTCTTAAATGTATTGTGTTTAATATATTAATTTGTTTTATTTTATAGGATGTTCGTTATCTAAGATCACAAAAGTATTTTTTTAACTGGATACTTTTGTTAATATACTTGTCCTAGGCATAAGTGTATTTCTGTGATGGAAAGAGGATATCTTTACTCTAGTAAAAACTACAAGAAATTTACCGTCTTCAATAAGGAGTCTTTTCTGGCCAAAGATCTAGCCAACAATAACTAGACCTCTGAGGTATAATACTGGATTTGCAGACAGGACGGTAACCTGAACCAAAGCGAGAATGGAGGTAGAGGAAAAATGAATTAATTTTTGCCTTTTTGATCACACTGTCTTTCTTCCTTGTATTATCTTCCCTCCCTTTCTATCTTCCAATAACAGATTCAATGATATATCATTTTTATAGAACAAAACTCATCCATGTAAAACATACCACTCAATGTTGTTTTATATATGTACATGTATTTATGCCATCAATTTTAGAATATTTTCTGTACCTCAGAAAGAAACCCCATTCTCTTATCTTCTGTCACTTTCTTCTATTCCCCTTGAGGTAAACAACCACCAGCAACATCTGACTCCATAGGTTTGCTTCTTATGGACATTTCACTTTGGAATCATACAACATGTAGTTTTTTGTCACTGCTTCCTTTTACTTAGCATGTTTCCAAATTCCATGTTACAACATCTATCAGTCCTCCACTTCCATTCTTTGTGTATGTGTGTGTACTGGGAACCGAACTCAGGACCTTGCGCTTTCCAGGCAAGCGCTTATGCCGCTGAGCTGTATCACCGGCCCTCCACTTCCATTCTTTTTCAGAGCCAAATAATATCACACACACACACACACACACACACACACACACACACACACACACACACGCACACATAGGTATGATGTTTATTCATTAATGAATTGATGTGTATTTGGCTTGTTTAAACATTGCTATTTATTATAAGTAATGTTGCTATAGACATTAACGTACAAGTTTTTCTGTGGTCCTTTGTTTTCATTTTTCCTGAGAATACGTCTAGCACTAGAATTACTGAGTGATATGGCAACTCTATGTATCATCTTATGCTTCATCCTGCTGTGTATGAAGTTTCTAAATTCTCTACATCCTTACCTACACTTGACACTTTCTATCATCTATTTTTTGCGGTACTGGGGATCGAAACAGAACTATTGTACTTAGCTACATCCTGAGCATTTTATTTATTTATTTTTTACTCAGGATCTTGCTAAATTTCCCAGGCTGGGATTGAAGTTGCAATCCTCCTGCATTTCTAGGAGGACTAATGACGCTGAGTCTCTTTCTATGTGCTTATCGGATATTTGTACAGCTTCCTGGAAGAAATCTCTACTCAGATACTTTGACCATTTTCATTTTTAGAAAATTATCATTGAATTAAAAAGTATTATTTTCTCATTCTACAGAAAAAAATCACTTTTGTTGGATGTATGATTTGCAAATATTTCTTCCAATTTTATGGATCTACTCATTTTCTTGATGCTGTACTTTGAAGCACAGAATTTAGAAATTTTTGATAAAATCCAGTGTATCTAAATTTTTTTTTTTGCTGCTCACGCTTTTGGTGTTTTGATGTTCTGATGTTCTGATGTTAACAGAATCTAAGATTCTGTTAAAAATCCTGTCATAAAGCTTAACTCCTATATTCTACTCCAAAAATTTTATAGTGTTAGTTTTTAATTTAGATCTTCCATTTATTTTGAATTAATAGTATGAGGTAAGAGTTTAAGGTCATTATGTGGTTGCCCTAACATCAATTGTTAAAAAATGTTCTTTGCACGCTGAATGATCTTGGAACATTTGTCAAAAGATCAGTTGAACTGTAGATATGTAGGTTTATTTCGGGACTTTCAATTGTATTCGGACTTTCAATTGTGTTTGTACTTAAACCAGTACTATGCTGTCTTCGTTACGGGTGCTTTGTCATCAATTTTGACATTTAAAGTTGTGATTTCATCTTTTCTAGAAAATGGCTGTTTTAGATTGCAATTTCTTAGAAACATTAGGATGAGCTTGACAATTTTTTAAAAGAAATAATATGGGAATTTGACAGACTACACTGAATTTGAAAATCCATTTGAAATGTTTGGCATCATAACTATATCAAGTCTTAACAGAGGAACATGAGTATTCTTCAACTTATTAAGTCTCCTTTAATTTCTTGCAATAGTATCTAATTGTTTACAGTGCACAAATCTTTCTTCTAATTAAATGCATTAAGTGTTTTAAAATATGTGTCACAGTTGTAAAAGTTATTCTCTTTTTAATTTTAATTTTGGACTGTTCAAGAGTATAGAAATACAACCAATTATTGTCTGCTGATATGCATCTTGCTACCTTACTGAAATCATTTGCAAGTTATTAGCTCCAATTATTTTGTGTTTACATACGTATATATTATTTAGCAGGGTCTGTATCTCAAACTATATCATGTATAAATAGAAATAGTTTCACTTCTTCCTGTATACATTGTGTTTTTATTCCTATTGTTACCTAACAGTCCTGCCTAAAACCTCTGTGTAATGTTGAATAACACTGAGAAGACCAACATCATTGTCTTTTTCCTGATATTAGGAGGGAAAAATATCCACTCTTTCACTATTAAGTATGATTGTGTTGTTTGATTTTCATGTATTTGTGAAACTCTCAAATTTATTTCTCTTGATGCTATCGAATTCTATTTGAATGTTGTTGAAGACAAAGTTCGGTATTTCCACTAGCTAGTTTATTTTATTGTTCAAGTCTTCTACTTCCTTGCTCATCTTGCCTAGATACTCTATGCATCACTGAAAATGAGGTATTGTACTCTCCAATTATTGTTATAGAATTGTTCTTTGGTCCTTTATTTTCTGTCACTTTTTTTCTCAAGTATTTTTCTACTGTATTGTTAATTGAAAATATGTTTAAAATATTATATCTCCCTGATGGATGAATGTGTTTGTCTTTATAAAATATGTCTCCTTATCTATAGTAGCATTTTTTGTTTTAAGGGCTAGTCTGTCTGATAATAGTAGAACTACTATAATCTCCTTTTGGCAGCTGTTTGCATGATAAAATTTTTTCCAATTTTCGTTTCAACCATTGTATCTTTGAATGAAAAGTTTGTCTTATAAAGAGTATACTTGGATTTTGTTTTGTTTTGCTTTGCTTTAATCCAGTCTGTCAATTTCTACCTTTTGATTAAATTATCTAATCTATTCACATTTAATATTGTTTATGTAGTTGGAGTTGCATCTGTCGTATTACCTTTGTTTTCTATTTGTGGCATTTAGTTTTGTTCTTCTGTTCCCCCTCTTTGTCTTTTTTGCATTAAATGAATATTTTATAATGTAGCATTTTAACAACTTTAATTATTCTTATAATTGTTTTGAGTTTTTCTCTTGGTGGTAGACATAAATATTACCACATATATCCTAACATATGAGATACATTTTCAGATTCATGTTCAATTCCAATGAAATACAGAAATTCTACTACTAGAAATCTCTACTCTATTTCATATATTCCTGTTATACTTACTTTATCTATTAATAGTATAAACTCCAAACAACAATGTTATAATTCTTACTTACATAATTTTGTCATTTTAAGAAGATGGGAGAAAACATACACTAAGTATTACTTTATAAATTTTATTTCAATCCATATAGCTTTATAGTTTCCATATGCTCCTCTAGACATGAGTGGCCAGTTGTAGTCCTATTCTTCACTCAATCACATTTTTACTATGTGCTTGTTTGTGAATCACTATGCCTTTATCTGACTTAAAATAGAGATTTCCAGATAAGTAGAATAATATTTTATATTAATAATATAGTAATATTTTATATTAATGTGGGATCTTTTCTGATTCTTTGTTTTTCTTCTTCCAACTGGATTCTCCTAGTTCATATATACTGAAATACTTAATAGCAACCAATACTTTTCTGAGGCTGTGTAGATTTTTTTAAACTCATTTGGTTTTTAGATTACAAATTTCTATTGGCTTGTCTTCAAGTTCACTAAATCTGCAGATTCTAATATACTACTAGGACTTTCCTGTAATTATTTAAATTTGCTTTTTTAATTGCAGAATACCCATTTGTTTCTCTTGTACACTAATTTTTTATTGATAACTTCTGTTTGATGAGATTTTATTATATACCTTTTATCATGATTTCTTTTAGTTCTTCATTTACTTCTTTTATTATTGTTTTCTTATTTCATTGAACATATTTATGATGGAACTTTTGTTAATTCCAGCATCTGATGTTGCTTACACAGGTAGTGTGTCTTTTCTTCTTTTCCCCCCAGTTTATGAGTATATGGGGCTTTCTTTTTTTCTTTTACCTTTTTGGTTTTTTTTTCTTATCTCAAAGTTTTGTGTTGGAAGTTGGACATTTTAGAAGATATATTGTAGCAACTCTTGATGCTGATTACTTCCATTTGCTCCAGACATCTTGTTCCTTTATTTTTTTAGTGACTTGCTGGATGATTTTAGTGAAATTGATGTCCCCTTCACTCTTATAATTAAGTCTTTGATGTTATTCCTTAGGGCATGTCATGGCTAATTTTGGAGGTAAAATTGGCTGCATTGAGAAATGCCTGGAGAACTGGTAAAACATGTTCTCAGTGTGTTCATGAGAGTCTTTCCAGAGAAGACTGGTGTTCGGATAGTGAATGCAGTGAGGAAGACCCACCTGAGTGTGGCACCATCCAACATGAAGTCTGACCTCCAGGGACAGCAACATCAGACCCACCCAGGAGGAGAGCGAGGAAGTGCAAAAGGAGCTCATGGAGCATTCTCAGATTTTTATTTTCTATTTACCTCCACAAAGCTAGTTCATTTGTGTATATCTTATCCAGTGACTCCAGTGAATCCAACAATCTCATTCTGATTGCCTTTCTTCCAACATCTACACTACTTAAGGTCCTCTAAACGTTGTTCTTTTCCACACTCTGTTACAAATTAAGTTAGCTTTTTCTGGAGAAGGATTTGGAGTTCTGTTCTGTGGCTTCTTTTCTTCACTCCTGCTATCATGGACAGGACAGTGGGACTGGAATTGGGGAACATGTCTGTGTTTTTCCCCGAGTGATACTTTCTAACTTTATGAATTGAGAGTTTTAGAAACTGGAGGGGAGATAGTAGTTTCAGTTCCCCTTAATGTGCTTTCTTGGTGGGTTGTCTGCTTCTCACAAGCCAATGAAAGCAGGACCAAGGCCATGGAATTCCCAGCAGTGATGCTGCTGAGACAGTCTCCACATTACGTGTGGCACCCAGGAAGAAGAAGGGAATGCTCAGCTCCCACCACTTGCACCTGATCTCAGATAACTGATCTCAGATCTGAGATCAGGATGAGAAATACCACTGTTCTCCACTTCGTGATGCTCTCTGACTCTGGGACCTGGGCACAGAGGGAGCCCTATGTACTTTGTTGTAACTGTGTAAACAGAGTTTCCTTCTATGGGACGAGGAAAGGCATACATCTCTATTCAAATACCACAGACAATCTTAATCTTATTGAGTTTTCATAGATTTTCTTGGGTAAATATTTATTCACTGTATATCTTTAGGTACAATTTCAGAAACTCTAAGCAATTATCATTCTTAAAATATTCACTGAGATTTCCCTGAGGATGAGTCTGGAGTTATTCACATATAATGCTGTAATTGTGTCCCCTTCTCTACTAGATCCCTTACTGTGTGGCTACACATCATGAGCTGTGATTAGAACAACACTGTGGTGCTCAGTGATATCCCAGAGAGTTTGGCAGGGTCATAGAATGAACTGAGAACATCTTCATACCTGTTTGCTTAGTCCACACATATAGGGGAAATATTTATATTTAAATAAAGATATTATGCTAATAAAACATGATTTAGATGGTTTTAAAACATCAAATCTAACACGTGACAAAGAACTCTCTACTAGCAGAGTACCTGGGGCCACACCATAAGCTTGTATTTTTCTACAACGTTCATATTGGGCATATGGCAAGAGAACTATCTTCCAGTAAGCAAAGAACAAATTCTAGTACTAATTTTGGTAAACAGTACAAAAATAAAATTACCTGCAACCTGTTGTGGTTGCACTTAAAGATTTCTAGAATTTTGTTGTACCATATTATATACTAAATGATGTAAAACACATAGCATTGTGCAAAGTAAGATGAGAAGATTCAGTGTTCCTCTTCAATGGCTCCACAATTTAACAAAGATCAGGAACAAAGTAGTGGATTCTTGGTACAAATTGAAATTAAGTTCAGAAGATACTAGCATCATATAAGTGCACCTAACTTAACAAGCAACAAAAACATTGTTCAAAGCTTCAGTTTTAGTTAAAAAATATTCTATTACTTCTAAGGTCTACCTTTTGCCCTCCACTTCTATAGATAATCTTTCCAGTCACTCTTAATCTTTCTATGTTCTTTATTCTCTTCCCTCAAATTTGGTTTCACAACGTTTTGTGCTACATACTTTCAACTGCATTCTCAAAGCTAATTATTCTCAAAAGAACATCTCTATCTTGTCCTATCTCCCTTCATTCCAGCAATCTAATTATATAGAGTGTTGTGTTCCAGAAAAATTCCAGTTCATTTTCCTGGTGGAGTTCCCCAACTATTAAAATGAATCTTATCCTTCACTTTGATTTCCTCAAACTATTGACTCTGATGCTGAATTTAGCGGAGTCTCTAAAATGAAAGTGTGCTAATGATTTCAGGGAACAATAAAAGAGGAAAATTACAAATATTTCAATATACCACCAAGAGAACATAATACAGTACTCAGTGTATTGCCACTTGATAAATAGTTTCAGACTTCTAGGATTTCTTAGCAAGCTAAGTAGTTGAGGTGCTGTAATAGAGTATTATGTACATTTCCAGCTCATTTTCAAGATATACAAATTATCAAGAAGTCAGTTTTTAAGATATTGATGCTGAAATATGTTCTTAGTTTGTTTTGAAGGAGTACAATGTTTTTCTATTTGTCAGTTACTTTGTTATTTTTAGCATTATATTTTTCTTTGAACAAAATATATTTCTAAAGCTGAGTTCTGATAACTTAATTATTTCTTGTTACAAATATTCAAACAAGTTGAGATTCCACCAGATGTTTTCTGCTATCTTTCTCGTTTTACTGATGTTTTGGTACAATTTTTTACTGCATTAATTTGCAAATACTTACTCTCTCTTCAGTGATTCTAGCATACCTAAAAAATCTTTAAAACTCATGGATTAGCATTCTTGAAAATGAAGTCAAAGTAAAAGTGTTTTCAAGAGGTGTAATTACTGGTAACATCTAATAAATATGTCTTCAATACAAAAATTAGTTTATATTTTTGTAAATAATCTGAATGATTTAAAATATCATCAGCAAATATATTGGAATCATACTGAAAACATTAAACATAATTCCTACCACTTTCTGCTAAATTATTTTGAAAATAATTCTGTTCTACATATCAGATTCTTTATTAAAATGGGCAGATTATAGCATGAAGTTCATAAATTAATTATGATGTTGCCTATAATGATTAAATGTCATAAAACCTATGAAATGAAGTTTTGCATGTGTTGTCATAGCTTTCAAAAATTAAAATTTAAGAAGTTTTATCATGTGTAGGATATTGTTTTTAGAAGAGTTTGCTAATTATGTCATTTTCATAATTTCAAAAATGTGAGATAAAGAAACATACAGTTGTAGTGAGTTCACTAGGCAGTAAATATAGAAGATTAGATTCAGAGAACTGAACCATTACATCCTACTGAGTATACTCAAAAGCCCATTAAATATTATTTACTGAGTGCTTAGTAAATGTTGAGGAGGTTTTTTTTATTCAATATTTAAATTTTAAGAATTATTATAATTACACATCAGCTGTAAATTTTCTCCTTTTTCTGGAAAGCAAAATTTCTTTTTTCTCCCTAATATATTAAATTTCCTGCTGAATCTTTTTTTTTTTTCCCCTAGTACCAACTATAATTAGAGAGTTTGCCCCATAGCCTTTACAAAAGCCTAGAAGAACATTTGCTGGGAAAAAAAATAAGATTTATTGACCCTAACTACTGGAAATATCTGCCAACTCAGTATTATTCTGAATAATAAAGATACAAAATAATAAAATAAATCAAATAATAATGGTCTTTCCCTCACACTCATAGGCTTATTTCATGCTCTTTCTCTGTCCTAGGATCTGAATAAATTCAATGTGACTTCTAGGAAGACTGGGCTAATATTTTATAGACCCTAAAAGGAAGATTTCCTGGAGCCTAAAAAGTTCTTAAAATCTACTGCATCTTCAAGGATTGCTGAAGCATCGAGCATGTTAGTAGTCTTAACTACAGCCAGTTGATGTGTATTCCAGTTCTTTATCTCCCTGTTTCCTTTTCAGTTAGATTTCTAAATGTCAGTACAATTATTTTCAAGTTTGTTATGTTGATTGACTGACTACTCATTCCTTTTCATTGAAAAGCAATATTCCATTTTATGGATATATTACATTTTTTTATCCATTTGTCTGTTGTTTACATTTAAGTTTTCTCCACTTGGGGTTTTGAAAAAACCAAGTTATTCTAAATATTCATGTAAAGCCTTCACATGGGCTTGTGATTTCCTGGGTTGATACCTAAGTAAGTAGAAGGAATAAATATATTAAGTATATTTAAGAAACTGACAAACCATTCTCCATAGAATATTATTTTACATTGCTAATAATAGTGTATGAAATTTCAGATGTTCTATATCTTTGCCAGCAAATTTTTTGTTGTCAGTTTTTAAAAAATTTTAGTAGCAATTAAATAAAACTTTTAGCCTATTAGAATGACTATTACATAATGATATAATTATGGTAAATATTTTTATGGATAAAATTTTATCTCTGTGGGCACATATTGTATTATGTTACTTTCAAACAAAGAAAGGTATTCTTATTTTTTAACATGGCTATTTTGCACTTCCTGTTTGTTGTTTTAAGACTCTCTGAACATACATTACCATACTGAATGTAAATTGAGATAAGACAATTTAAAATTGTTCTTAATCTAAGTGGAAGGAAACCACTTCCATATTTCACTTTCTTGTGATGTCACTCTAGTTTGTAGAGTTTGTTTTTTCAGGATTAGATGTTAAATTCTGAAAAACTCTATACTTTTCACACCTATTAAAATTAAACACGGTTTTATTCTCTTCATCTGTTAATATGGCAAATCACATTAAATGTACTTTTTACTGTGAAAGCAATTTTTTTTTTTGCTGGGTTTAAAATACTTGGACATGATGCATTATTATTTGTACTTATTATTGTCTTCGTTTTGCTATAATTTTTGAAAAGAAGCATCGCATCAATGACTATGAGTTACATTATTTACATTTTTCTCAGCTTGTAATATGGTTCACAGGTTTTGGTATCACAACAATGCTAGTCTTTTGTACTGACCTGGACATTATTCCCTTTCTTTCAATTTTTTTGAAAGACTTTATCAAAAAACTATGCTATTAGATCTTCGAATGTGCTTGATATGAAACAAGATTGTACAAAAGAAACATTAACCTGTGTGAAGCCAATATATCTAGAACAAAATATCATGGGATAAGATAAATATTCAAGAAGTCTTATCATTAAATTTTAGATGTTAAATATTATTTCCAAAGGAAATAAAAAACCTATATATTAAATATTATTTTGCTAATACATTGGTCTCCAATTCTGAAACTGCACTAAAGAGATAAAATTTAATTTGCATATCTAATATATTTCTCACTTTAATCTTAATAAAACTATAAAATAATTTTTAATTCAGGAAAATGTTGGTGATAATAAGTTATGATTCAACACATTTCTATTGGTAAAAACATCAGTACTTTTCAGCATTGAATTGTCTTCTTTCTTTTTTGTGGGTACCGGGGGCCGACCTCAGGACCTCATGCGCCATCAGGAGCCCATGCCTCTGAGCAATATCACCAGCCCTTTTCTTGTATGTGGGTACCAGGAGTCGAACTCAGGACCTTGCGCTTGCCATGCAGGCGCTTATGCCTCTGAGCTATCTCACTGGCCCTGTATTGTCTTTTTAATAATTTATTTTATTTTTTAAAGAGAAAAACAATAAAAACAATGATACAAAATTTCAAAACAAGATAATAGGAGATTAACAATGATTAATACATTGTATATTGTTATCCTCAAAGTAGTTGCTCAGATTATAAGATACAGGCATGAAAAATTGATCAAACAGTATAAGCATAAACCTTCCCTCAATGAACTAATAGAAATTAATAATATAATTCTCTTAGCTATCTCGTATATATATATTTTTTTCTTCTTCTTTTCCTTTCATTCTTTTCTCCTTTCCCCCATTGCAGTTGTTCTTTCCTTCTCAGCAGTTTCTTCCCATTTCACAATATCTATGTATATTTTGGATCTTATTTATTAAGTTTCCTGCACTAGGGAGAAAATACAATGTTTACACATACAAGTCTGATTTATTTCACATATGAGTACAGTGTCTAGTTGTATCCATTAACTTATAAAAGTCTCAAGTTTATCCTTCTTTATAGCTGAGTAGTACTCCATTGTACAAAAGTACCACATATTTCTTATCCATTTCTCTGTTGATTGCCATTTGGTTTGTTTCCAAGATTTAGCTATTATAAATTGTGCTGCTATAAACATGGGTGCACATATATCACTGTGGTATGATGTTTTTAATTCTTCTGGAAAGATACTCAGAAGGGGAAGAGCTGGGTCAAATGGGACCTCTAATCCTAGGATTTTGAGGAATCTTCACACTGATTTCCACAGTGGTTGCACCAGTCTACACTCCCATCAACAGTGGAGATGGGTTCATTTTTCCCCACAGCCCCACCAGCATTTGTTATTGGTTGATTTCTTGCTGATAGCCATTCCTCCTGGTGTGAGATAGAATCTCAGGATTGTTTTAATTTGCATTTCTCTGATGACCAATGATATTGAACATTTTTTCAAATTTATTTGCCATTTGTATTTTTTCATCTGAGAACTGCATATTCATCTCAGATGCCCATTTTTGGATTGGGTCTTTGAATTTGGGGGACCTGATGTTCTTAATTTCTTTATATGTTCTAGATACAAGTCCTTTGTATGAGGGACAGTTGGTTAAAAACTTTTCCCCTGTATGGGTTGTCTTTTCTGTCTGTTGGTGATTTCATTTGATGTGCAAAAACTTTTTAATAAGATGAGATCCCAGTTGTTGACTCTTGGAAGTATTTCCTGTGCAGTTTGTGTTCTGCTCATGAACTCTCTGCCTACCTCTATATCTTCAAGATTTTTACCTACTTTCCCTTCCAGTAGATTTAGTGTTTCTGTTTTAATATTTAGATTTTTAATATTTTGACCCATTTTGACTTTAGTTTAGTGCATGGTGATAGACATGGGTCTAGTTTTAGTCTTCAGCATGTAGAAAGCCAGTATTTCCAGCACCATTTATTGAAGAGGTTGTCTTTCTTCCAGTGAAGATGTTTGGCCCCTTTGTCAAAGATAGGGTGGCTGAGTGTGTTTGTAGTTGTGTCTGCATTTTCTAATCTGTTCCACTGATATTTAGGTCTTTTTTTTTTTTTTTTGGTCAGTACCATGCTGATTTGATCACAGTAGCTTTGTAGTATAATTTTGAGTCAGGGATTGAGATGCCTCCTGCCGTGCCTCTGTTGCCCAGGATTGCCTTTGCTATTCTAGGTCTCTTCTGTTTCCAGATGAATTTTAGGAATGTTTTCTCTAGATCGGTGAGGTATGCTAATGGTATTTTGATTGGAATTGCATTAAATCTGTATAACTGTTTTGGAAGTATGGCCATTTTCACAATGTTGGTTCTTCCTATCCATGAGCAAGGGATATCTTCCCAATTTCTGATATCCTCTTTGATCCCCTTTTTCAGAGTACTGTAATTTTCAATGTAGATCTTTTTACTTCCTTTGTTAGGTTGATTCTTAAGTATTTCATTTTTTAGATGCTACTGTGAAGGGTGTTGCTTCCCTAATTTCTCTCTTAGTGAGTTTGTTGTTTGTGTACAGGAACGCTACTGATTTTTGAGTATTAACATTGTATCCAGCTACACTACTGAATTTGGTCATTAATTCTAGAAGTCTTTTGGTGGAGCTTTTGGTGTCTTCTATATAGAGTATTGTGTCATCTGTGAATAATGATGATTTAACTTCTCCCTTTCTGATCCTTATTACGTTTATTTCTCTCTTTTGTCTAATTGCTGTGGCTAATATTGCCAGAACTATATTGAATAGCAGTGGTGATAGTGGACATCCTTGTCTTGGTCCTGATTTTAGAGTGAAAGCTTTCAGTTATTGTCCATTTAGTGTGATGTTGGCTGTTGGTTTGTCATAGATGGCTTTTATCAGATTGAGGTACAGACCATCTATCCCAATTTTCTGTAGGGTTTTTATCATGAATGGGTGCTGGACTTTGTGAAAAGCTTTTTCTGCATCTATTGAGATGATCATGTGATTTTTGTATTTGACTCTGTTAATATGTTTATTGATTTGCATATGTTGAACCATTCCTGCATTCCTGGGATGAATCCCACTTGGTTATGGTGTATAATCTTCTTGATGATTTGCTGCATTCTGTTTGCTAGTATTTTGTTGAGGATTTTTGCATCTATGTTCATTAGGGAGATTGGCCTGTAGTTCTCTTTTTTGGTTGGGTTTTTCTCTGGCTTTGGTATCAGGGTAATATTTGCCTCCAGGAATGAGTTAGGGAGCATTGCTTCCCTTTCAATTTCATTAAAGAGTTTGAGGAGTATTGGCATTAAATCTTCTCTAAATTTCTTGTAGTATTCAGTAGTGAATCCATCAGGACCTGGACTTTTATTTGTTGTTAACTTTTTAATTACATTTTCAATTTCATTCACTGATATTGGGTTACTCAGAATTTTATATCTTCTAGATTCAGCTTTGGTACTTCATATATTTCTCAGGAATCTGTCTATTTCTTCTCTGTTTTCTATCCTATGCAAGTAAAGATTTTCAAAATAGGTATTGATGGGCTTCTGAATTTCCACAGGATCTGTAGAGATTTCAGCCTTTTTATTCCTCATTGCATGAATTTGTGTTTTTTCTTTCCTTTTTTTGATAAGGTTGGCAAGGGGTTTACCCATTTTATTTATTCTTTCAAAGAACCAACTCTTCAATTCATTAATTCTTTATATTGTTTTCTTGTTCTCCATTGTGTTAATTTCTGCTCTGATCTTTATAATTTCCTCCCTTGTGTGGGCTTTTGGTTTGACTTGCTCTTCTTTTTCTAGAAACTTGAGGTGTAGCATTAGGTTGTTTATTTGTGCTCGTTCTGTTTTCCTGACAAGAGAATTCACTGTTATAAATTTCCCTCTTATGACTACTTACAACGCATCCCACAGGTTCTGGTATTTTGTATCTACATTTTCATTTCATTGTAGATATTGTTTAATTTCTTCTTTAATTTCATCTGTGACCCATTGGTTGTTCAGGAGGGTGTTATTTAACTTCCATGTGTTTATGGAGTTTTCGCAGTTTTTTTGCTATTAATTTCCAATTTCATTGCAATATGTTCAGATAGTACACATGGGCTAATTTCAATTCCTTTGCATTTACTTACACATGTTCTATGAGCTAGTATATGGTCTATTTCAGAGAAGGTCCCATGTGCAGCTAAGAAGAGTGTGTATTCTGATGTTGTTCAGTGGAACACTCTGAAAGCATGTACTAAGTCCATTTGTTCACAGGTTTGGTTCAGTTCTTTTATTTCTTCACTCATTTCTTTTTTTTTCTTTTTCTTTCTTTCTTTTTTTTTTTTTTTTTTTGTGGGTATTGGGAACCAAACTCAGGACCTTGTGCTTGCCAGGCAAGTGCTTATGCCGCTAAGCTATATCACTGGCCGCTTTGGTCATTTCTTGTCTAGCTGATCTATCTCTTTGTGACAATGCGGTAGTAAGGTCCCCATTACAATTGTGTTATTGCTTATTTGATTTTTCATGTCTATTAATATTTGTCTTATATAGTTGAGTGCTTCCATATTCAGTGCATATATATTTATGATTGTGATCTCTTCCTCTTGAAGTTTTCCCTTAGCAAGTATGTAGTGAACTTTTTAATCTCTTTTAATCATTCTTGGCTTGAAGTTCACATTGTCTGCAAACAGGATAGCTACCCCTGCTTTTTGGGGGGTTCCTGTTGCATAGAGTATTGTTTTCCATCCTTTGACTTTCTGTCTATAAATTTCTTTTGAGTTAAATGTGTTTCTTGCATATAGCATATAGTTGGATCTTGTTTCTTGATCCATTCTGCCCATCTGTTTCTTTTGGTTGGTGAATTGAGGCCATTTACATTGATGGTTATAACTCATATGTATTGGCTTGTCTTTGTCATGTTATTTTCCTGCGGTTGGTTCCCTGCTTTTCCACTCTTTTCAAATGTTTTCCCTGGCTGATGGTTTCTTTCTGATGTTGTTCTTGTAATTGTGGTCATTTGTATCTCTGTCTAGAATATCTTTTAGTACTCTTTGTAGGATTGGTGTGGTGGTCATGAATTTCTTCAGTTGTTCTTTGTGATGGAAGTATCTTTTTGCTCCATTAATTTTGAAAGATAATTTTGCAGGGTGTATCAATCTGGATTGAAAGTTGTTTTTTTCAGGACTTGAAATACTTCACTCTAAGCTCTTCTTGACTTGAGGGTTTGTCTTGAGAAGTTGGCTGTGATTCTAATGGGCTTTCCTTTAGAGGTGATCTGTTTCTTTTCTCTAACAGTTTTTAATAGTCTGTTTTTGTGCTGAATTTCTGGGATCTTGAATATTATATGTCTGGTTTTAAATTTATTTTCATCATGACTATTTGGAGTTCTATATCTCGCTTCTCTGTATGTCAGATTCTGTTCCCATGCTTGGGAATTTTTCTGCTATTATTTCTGCAAATAGTATCTTTATGTCATTTTGTGTTGACTCCTGCTTTTTCATTGACACCAATTATTCTTATATTATTTTTCCTTGCATCATCTTGCAGCTGTTGAGTTGTTATTTCCTGGTCTTTTGTTATTTTCAAAAGATCTTTCCTTTCATGATCACCAGCCGCGATCCTGTCTTCAAGGCCTGAAAGTCTATCTGCAGTTTCGTCAAGAGACTTTGCCAGCTTTCAATGAATTTTTAATTCCTGGATATTTCTGTGAATTTGTTTCATGCATTTTATTTCTTTCTTGTATTTTTCATTCAGGGTTTCCATCATTTTCCTATGCTCATCTATTTTTTATCTATGTCTACTTTAGATATTCTGAGCAATTCCATCCTTATGATTGTCATTTCTTTTTTAATCTGAGAGATTATTTCTGTTCTGATCTCTTCTGTAGCTTCATGGATTTTTTCTTTACTTTGGTTGCTATCATTTCAGGTGTGTGTCTTCCATTTTCCTCTGCATTCATGTCTCCTGGACTTGTTCTGGGTGGGATGGGTCTGAGATTGCATTTTGCTTCTGCATCCTTTCATTTTCCATTTCAAAAAATTTTTATTTTGTTTTGTGTGTTGATCCTTGTGAATTTTTGTAGTATGTAGCTATATCACTGGTATCAAGGTCTCTCTAGGAAAAGTCTGTTCTTCAGGGATGCCTTCTGTGTGTAGGAGGTTCTTGGTTTGTGTCTGTCCCAAGGTCCTACCTTCCCAATTAATTAAGCATGGGATGTTGGTATCTGTTTGGCTCAGTCCCCAGTTCTTCGATGTTGGGCTGTGGTGAGGTTATTACTGCACAGCTTCCCAGTATTGTTAGAGAAGGGAGAACAACTGATTACAACAGATATTACATCCTAGTTAAAGTAGTATAATAAGCAATAACAATAACTTCAAGCACAGTTTAGAAACTAGCAAACTGTGGTAACTATTAATTTTGTACCTTAGACAATAGGAGCAAAATCTATAGTTATATAACAGAACCAACAGTAAATGAGGAGCTGGTATGCAAAGTATTTCCCCTCTGTAGAGTGGTTTTACCCTGTGGTGGGAAAACTTAAAAAGGATAGTGCACAAAACAAAGATAACTGAAAAGGACATAGAAGCAAGCCTGGAGGACAAGGGATTATCTCGCAAGCTTTGGGAAACTAGAGAAGAGGGCAGAAGAGAAAGAATGAAGGAGTAATCAATGGATTATCTGAACTTGGTCTCCGGGTTTGGGGGATGGTAATAGTTTTCTGTGGCTGGAGTTCTCTGCAGGCATTTAGAAAAGATAGAAAAAAAGAAAAAAATTAAGGAAAAACAAAAGAAAAAAGGAAAAGGAAAAGAAAGTAAGATAAAAACTAAAATAAAACAAGATAAAATTAATTTAAATTTAAAAAAAAGTAGTCGCGGCCCCACCCACCTGTTTGTATTCCATGTGTCTTTGTCCCTAAGCACTTGCTGGTTCATATAACGTACCACCTGTAGGCTCATATTTTGGACTTTTCCATCCAGCTAGTCTCACCTGTCCAATGTGTGTGCCCTAGTTGGGGTCCTACCTTGTGGCTTGTGTTCCCTGCAGTCACCTGGTCCCACTGATGTAGGGGGAGGGGCCGGTCACCTGGATTCCTCCAGCGGGGCCAGTTGCTGAGTTCTGGATTCTTCTTGGGCTGGTTCTGTATTTTTAATATTTTAATAATTCTATTATTATAAGCATAGAAATGAGATGCATAAATGAGATTTCTTGAAATAAACAGGTGTTAGAAAGAGTTTTATTTTGTAGACAATAGTACTTATTTTGCAGTCTGGCTGGTGCTCAGTAATAGTCACACCATGCTTTTGTTTTAATTTCAAATTTAACCACAATATTTTTCTCTACACATATACTTTTTCTTTTTTATGCATAATGTGGTTGTAGAACTTGCAATCAATATTAAATACTAAATATTAGGAAACCATGAACCTTATGTTTAGGATATATTTCTGGCATTAGTGGCTGCCTAAATATATTTTGCCCAAGGCTAAATAACCAATCTCTCTCAATGTCAGTAAATGCCTAACCTTGGTTTCTTAATTACTGTAAACTGTGAAAACATAAAACATGTTTTAAAGATTAAACTTCTTTCCATTTGAGAAGGTGAATGTTCTGTTTCCATGAATACAGTGTTCTACTGTTAAAACCTGCCAAATATCTGGCCAGTAACCAACAGATTAATTTTAAGTAATTCACTCTCCACAGTTCAACTTTACTTTCTTGGTCACTATTTAGTAGTTCATAATAGCTAATTGTTTTGATTTTACTCAACATTGGGATACACGATTCACATCAATGTTTCTAAAAACTCTTCAAGTTGTAGCAACATTAATGGAAATAGCACAATTTATTCCCATTAATATTATAAGTGAACTTTCCTAGTATATAATAGTATATGATCAAACCTCATATTCATTTTAACTGTAAATTCTTCTATCTCTCATCTATTAACAGATATTTCTCTTATAAAAGAAAATAACAAAACTCACGTGACTGAAGAGAATTATTAATAAGCATTAAATTAATCAATGATAATTTTTTCCAAAAAAGATATCAGAAAAATTTTAGGACATATGAAAAAATGCTTAATTTTTCTGCATGGCTTCATACAAAACAATATTTTGTAATTTGAGGATAGTCTTGTTATGGCTAATTTATGTAGGAGTTGACATATTCTGGATGATGGATTTGCCCACTTCTTCACATGTATATGTATGTGTATGTGTATGTGTATGTGTATGTGTATATGTGTGGAAGTATGAGAACATGCATTGTAATATGCCCAACAATGGGAAATACGGCAGTGCTTTATAAACACAATTTAGTATTTTAAAAAATAAAAATGATTAACCACAGACACAAACATAGTGGTTGAATAACATAATCATGATGTCCATTAAAAAGCTGGATATAAATTGATACGTATTTTGCAGGATATGCATGTAAAACTGAAAACTAACAATGCTAGCATGTCATGTGGTTAGTTCAAAGAGTGACTGACTTCCTCTGGATGGAGGAAGTGATTGGAAGAGCTCTTGAAAGAGGCTTCTGGAGCATGGTAATGGTCTACTTATTCACTTTATGATTTTCATGGGTGTTCCTCAGTGACACTTTATAGAGTTTTACATTTATGTTTTTTAATGTATTATTATTTAATGAAAAGTTTTAAAATTTGATGTTTATCATAAAAAGCATTTTATGAGCTATGAATAGCTCATGGAAAACAAAGTATACCTGAATGAATCTGTCATCCTTAGTTATTGATTGAAAATATTGAAACACAGATAATTTCATAGATCCTAGATGTTTATTGACAGAAATGCAAGTAAAAATTATTTATCAATTGTTGCATTTACAGGATTTTGCTCAATGCGAATTCACTTACTTCAAAGTGGAGAAGTAGAATTGTGAATTAATAAAATCACTAATTTTATTTTTTTACACGGAGAAAAAATTTTCTGTTCTTCATAAAAGAAAATGGTAAAAAATTACTGGCCAGATGACATTCAAAAAGCATCTACTGAAACTAAGTCATGGATAATAGAAAAATTTCCTTAACTCAAGTTCTCTTTTCAATATATTTGCTGTTGCTCTGATGTTTCTTTTCAGAGCTCTGTACCTTCAATGCTTTTAATGTCATAACATTCTGTTATGATCTATACCACACTGTCTTCACGTTTTAAATCAGGCCTCCATAACCTCACCACATCCCAACTGATACAATAATCACCCAAAACCACTCACCAAAGCAAATAGTTTTAATATTATGTAATAGCTAGATATATTTTCATGCGGATAATTGTATCAGTCAAAAATGTAGAGCAAATATATCATAAGGGTGTGCCCCGTGCTTACCTTGTAAAATAAACTGTCTTCCATTCCCTGTTGCTTCTTATGGAAAAGTAGAAGTAAAGGGATCTTCAAAAAAGTGTGGAATGGAGCCTGATGGAGAAGTTATTCTAGCTGGGAATGCTCAGAGCTGAGGGATGCTGCTTAGAGGAAGAAATGAGAAAAAGTGAATGATTACTCCAGCACAGTCAAAGATAAGTGTTTAGTCCACAGTAAAATGGATAGCTGTTACACTGAAGAGTAAAATTATCACAATGGTTGATTTGGAGAGTATTAGAGGTACCATAACCTTCCCAGAAGAAATAATCTTTACTAAAGCTCAACATCAGACTTGAAATACCATGATATGAATGAACTTGGAGCACTCTACAATGTCTATCACCCATAGGTCTAGAGTGCAATTTTGTACATTGAGTATCTCTCCTACTGAGAGTTTTGAAAGGAATTGTAAGCCAATTTTGTACTGCATTTTCAGGCAATTTTATAGCTGTTCTGTGACTGTTGCCTTGGATTGTCAACTTGATTGGTTCTGTAACTTCCCAGAGAATTAATAAAACGCCCTTCTGGTTGTCTTGCTCATTCACAGAGGTATGACCTTGGCTACTGTACTAGGTCCCTGGCCCCTTCCACTCTAGTACTACTCCCTTCTCCTGCTTCCAGCTGCCATGAAGTGAGCAGTTTTACTCTACTATGTCATTCTGCTGTGATGTCTGAAACTGTGAGACAAATTAAACCTCTCCCTCTTCAAAATGTAGGTACTATGCCCTAGCAATGGGAAAGCTGACTAATACACTTATTACAGGAAATAATTCCACGATTGCCTTTTTCTACTTACAGTAGTCCTATGATAATTATGTTTGAATATTGGTTTATAAATCTTGTGTAGTAGTCTACCCCAAGTGAGATTATACTTGCAATAGAGAAAATAATGCCCAATGTGGACATAGGTTCTCAGCATTAGATCAAGAATATTACATAACCAGTAAAGTTCTTATTCAGGATTAAGTTTGTGCATTCCATACATGTGTGAACATTGTCAGAATCAAAGTGGAATCACTATTATAAACACAACCAAATAAATAAATAAATCCATACAGCTGGGATGTTATGAAGGAGAGAATCTCATGCATGTATATTCATAGCAAGAAATTTTCCCAAAGACTGTCAGAACCAGAACTCTGTACAGAGGCTATCACAGTCTACAACAAAAAAGTCACATTGCCAACTCTGTGATTAATCTTTGCCTGCTGTCTCCTTTGCAGCCAAGGCTTATTATTTCAAAATACCTTATTGCAATTCACTTCATCTTTGAAAAACTTTCCCTTGTCTCAATCTTTTTTAGTATATTTAAAGATTAAGTAATGAGCATTTCCATTCCAAGGATCTACATACCATTTCCAAATAAATATCCTGTTCTTTAAACAATCTCTCTCTCTCTCTCTCTCTCTCTCTCTCTCTCTCTCTCTCTCTCTCTCTCTCTCTCTCTCTCTCTCTCTCTCTCTTTGTTATTTAAGTACACATGCCATAAACCTCCTCTGGCCATCACACCAATCCAACCATGATTGTTCTAGTTTAAGAAATTTGATTGTGCTGTGTTTGTTTATGATTCGTATTTCCCTCCCAGTCTTTCGTAAAAGCAGAATTCCAGAGAACAAACCCTACCACTGGGGCTTTTCCAGGATCAAATACTGAATGAGCTATTGGGAGGTGTCTCCTAATATTGACTACATAGTATGTGGAAATGAATAGAAGGGATCTAACAGAAATGTCTGCAGTAGAAGAAGCAAAACTGCATATTTATTTGCTATTGCTAGTATAACAAATTTGCATGTATTTAGTAGTTTTAAACTATGCAAATGTATACACTTACAGTTCTAGAGGTCAGAATTCTAAAACAAAAAGTTAACAGGATTGTTTCTCTTCTTGAAGCTCTGAGGAAAACCCATTCCTATAACATTTCAAGTTTCTGAACATCACCTGTATTCCTTGACCAATTGTCCCATCTTTGGTCTTCAAATCAGAGGCATTCTTTTTCCCATTGCCTCCCTCTCCCCTTTTTGGCATTTGGTTTCATATTGCATTTTGTGGCTATTATCCTACTATAGCCTTATATAAATTATTTTGCTTACATGATGACCACTTTGATAATCCAGAATAATTCCCTTATCAGAAGATTTTAATCCCATATGTAAAGATTTTGGCTACATAAGATAATATATTCACAAGGTGCCTGGATTAAGATATATACATATTTCAAGGGTCATTATTGTACCATACCTGGGTAATATATTCCAATTGATATTTACCTAAAAGCCTAAAATGGAGAGCAAATGGGAAATAAATAATCACATCTATATGAAAACGATAAAATTGAAATATTGTGACACGAATGGAGTCTAGAGTCTAAAGTTTTGTTGGATAATAGCTGTGCTTATTAATTTGTGGGTAGCCTATGACTTCGTTTATGCTACAATAACAGAATTGAATAATTGTCACAGAGAACATGCGCTCCACCATTCCAAAAACATTTACTGTCAAGCCCTTTATGGAAAATATTTGCCAACCTCTGGTCTAGAGAATCAACTAAATGGGAAGCAACCACATTTCTTTACATAATTTTTTTTAACATTTGGGATGGTCATTATATTGGACTCCTAGGGCTGCCATAACAAAGGGGTGCAAAGAACAAAATCTGATATTTCATAGTTCTGAAGGCTGTAAGTCCAACAGTGACAAGACTGTAATTTCTCTGAAGATACTTGGAAAGAAATTTTTTTTTCTTCTGGATTCTGGCGGTTGCGAGCAATCTTTAGCATTTTGGGTTGTATATTAATCACTCTCATCTCTTTCTCTGTCTTCATGTGGTTTTCTTTTCTTTTTTTTTTTTTTTTTTGTGGGTACCGGGGGGTCGACCTCAGGACCTTGCGCGCCAGCAGGCGCCCGTGCCGCTGAGCGATATCACTGGCCCTTTTTTTTTTTTCGTATGTGGGTTCCGGGAGTCGAACTCGGGTCCTCGCGCTTGCCAGGCAGGCGCGTATGCCACTGAGCCATCTCACCGGCCCTGGCTTTCTTTTCTTAAGTCTCTATACAAATGACAGTTACAAAGAAGTGAGCCATTGGATAAGAAACCGACCTACTCTAGAGTGACCTCACCTAAACGTGTTTATACCTGCAAACCATATCCCAAATAAAGACACATTTAAAAGAACCTAGGACTAGGATTTCAATATATATTTTCAAAGGACAAAATTCAGCCATATCAGGCATCAGGGAACCGAACGTTAACTACTCCTCATATTCTGCTTAATACCAATCAGGATATTTTGTTGATGCTTCTAGCAAAGCAAAAGTTATCAATTCCTTTAAATACTATGGTAGCATTTTCATTTGACATAGGGATGCCAAAGATATAGTTGCAAACTCATGCTGCATAGTGCATCAATACTCTTATTTTCATACAAATATGAAGCCTCATTGGAAGTCTGGTCCTATTTCCTTCACTTTGATCTTAGGTTTTATTTCTCTCTCTTTTGGTAGACTTATACAAGCTCTTAACATTCTACATGTCCTAAAATGTTAGAATATTTATCATATAGTAATAAAAAAGGGAACAAGGGGAGGGCTTTCAAAACAGCCAGGGTAAATTTTTAAATGTCGCTTTCTCTTTATGTCTTTGAGATTTGGAACAGATTTTATCTGGACCTGGTTTTTATTTGTGCTTCATATGGTAAAGTATGTTTTGTTTTTATGCTGCTTATTAAATTGAAGCTGTGGTGGCAGAGATTGTCTTATTACTTTTGTAAATATGCCCAAAGGCTATTAAGCAATAAGCCTTTCTAATAAATGCAATTTATGAATATTAAAATGCCCATAAATGATATTTAATTCTTAAGGGGAACTGCTGAAACTCTGAAACCATAAGATAATACATGCTTTTTGGACTTCACATTGTTTCTCTGGTGGAGCATCAAAGTTGAAAAGAATGAAAACTGATTTTTTATAACTGTAATGTACTCCATAAATTAGGATGAATTGTTATATCATATATTTTGGAAGAGTGTAGTAATCCTCACTTGTGATCACTATGTTATGGAAGAGGTTGTGTTTTTAGATATTTATAATTTCCCAAGTTATATGATATTTCAAATATTTATAAGGAAAAAGAACGTTTTAGTTTTAAGTGATGTTTTATCCTTAAAAAATTACATTCAAATATGAGAAACACAATAAGGCAAAGGCATTCATTCATCTATGTATGCTCCCACACTACTTTATACAAAATTTCATAATTATCATTCATCATATTTTATTATAGTCATTCGTTTATATGACTGTCATCCTTTCTAAGCTGCGAGGACCTTGAAAGTGAGATGTTTCATTTATATCTGTAACCACTACCTGCATGTTAACATATGGTACTCATTTAAAAAATGCTTTTGGATTAAAAAAAGACCTGAAATTAAGAATAAACTGGAAAAGTTTCTACTAATTGAGCAGTATGCACACATCAAATAAAAAACTAACTATGTGAGTGGTAGTGAATGTCGCTGAAGAAGAACATTAAATACACATAAATCGAGACTTCGTAGCAGTTGAAAGCAACCATCTGTGTCAGCGGTGCTCTGCTTGGTTCACTTTAATGTAAAAGGTGGCAAGAAACTTTCATATGCCCCAGGAAATTGGAAATCCATGAATTTTTTCATAGGATATTTTATTACTCAGGGTCCTTGAGAGAAAGACAACACACACACATATACCACACACACACACAGATGTGTGTGTTTGGTGTGTGTATGAGAAAAAGAGAAGATAAAAATAATTTATTATAAGAATTAGCTTACACAATTGTGAAAACAAAGAAATCCCACCAACTGCTGTCCATAAACAACAGACCCAAGAACCCCCATGGTCTAATTCACTGCAAGTCCAAAGGCCTGAGCAGAAGGAGGACAAAAGTGTGAATCCCAGTCCAAGTGTAGACTGATGTCCCAGCTCAGCAGGAAGCAAAGGTCAAGTTCCTCTTTCCTCCACTTTTTGGTTCTGTTTAGGACCTCAATGAATGGACTGAATGTAATTCTCCCACTTTGGGGCAGCGGTGTACTTTATTTATTCTACAGACCGAAGGCTAATGTCGTATGGAAACACTCTCTTAGACAAACCCAGAAATAATTTTTCATCTGGAAGCCAATGGCCCATTACAAGTGGCACCTAAAATTATCCATCACGAATGTTTAGAACTTTTAATGTAAGCATTTTAACTCCACAAGCTTACTTAGAGATAGAATATATGTTATGCATAACTTTTTTTTTTTTTGTGGGTACTTGGGGGTCGACCTCAGGACCTCGCACGCCAACAGGCACCCGTGCCGCTGAGCGATATCACCGGCCCCTTTTTCGTATGAGGGATCCGGGAGTTGAACTCGGGCCCTCGCGCTTGCAAGGCAGGCGCCTACGCCGCTGAGCTATCTCACCGGCCCATAACTTTTTATTTTATACTTAATACTTAGGTTTTAAAATACATTCATTAAATGTATGCGTATCTCTGATTTGGTTTTAGTATTGTGCAACATAGGGCACAATGTCAGATAAAGTGGAGTCCTCCTTAGTTGGTTCTGGGCACATGTTGGGGCCACCCCCACTTAGTTCATGTTCTCTTAATGATCGGGATATCTGCCAGTATTCTTTTGTGTTTTATGCAAGTCATATTTTATACACGATATGATATACCTTTGATATTTGTTTCAAAAAGGAGTATGTTATAATTGCCAAAACAAATTTTATTGTTTGTTATTATTTATCATAGCAGATACGTTTCCTTAGTATTCAGCTGATTAAAATATCTACATTAAAAGAACATTGTAATTCAATGAAAGACTCTTTAAATATTTTCTAGAAAAATCACATATCAATAAATACATACTCATGTGTTTGCCCTTTATCTGATTTAACTTCCTGAAATATTTTAGGCAGTTTCCTCAGGTTAGTAGTTCCTGTCACACCAATGGGTTATAGTCTCTATCCCCCTATAACTATCTCCTGTTTTATTCAATCTAATCACAAGCCAGTATCTCAGTTATCTTTTAAGAGCAAGCTAAAAGTTCACTCCTACCTTTGCCCACTGAGATGGAACTAACTCCAGTCTCAGGTTTGCATTGTATTGAATAATTTAAGCTTTATACCTTTCAGTAAAGCCACACCACTCTTTATTCACCAGGTACAAGTAACTAAAGGAAGAGAAAGTCCTACGCATCTCTGAATTCATATAGTATAAAACACATTGCTGAAGCCTACACCCTAAAAAGTGTTTCTTGGATTAATAAAAGAATTAGTACTATATAACATTACCTCCTGGAAATAGTCTCATCTAATCACATAAAACCACAGTATTAAATTCTATGCAATTCTAAAGACATTCTCAATCATATCAGAATTCAACCCTAGATAATTGGGATTTTAACATTTGTTAGTTATATCTGCATTTGAAAATGATTGATGAGTTCATTGGATGGAGACAGAGGGGAAATTTTACTGACATCACTTATGGTTTAGGTCTAGAATGTTCAATAAAATTTCATATATTCAGAGGATAAGATTTTGCAAAGTGATTGGGTCCTGGAGGTGCTACACTTTTCAGTGGTTTAATCCACTGCTGAGTTCAGAGTTGTATGAGCTGTGAGGGCATGGGGCCTAATTAGAGCCCTCACTTGAGGGTGTGACCTTGAAAGTAAGTCTGCCTCTTTAGCTTCTCCCTTATCTCCCTGCCTCTGGGCAAGCAGGGTGTGAACAGCAATCCTGTGCTATGTCCTCCTTGTTATGTTTTTTCAGCTTTGGAGATAGCAACCATGGATTATAACCATGAACCAAAATAAAGCTTTTATAATTAAAGGTGCAGGTGTCAGGTGTTTTGTTCCAGCAATGAGAAAGTGACTAGAATACAAAATAACTGTTCCCTCAAAATTTAACAAAGAACTGTCTCTGCCGCATGTCCTGGCACATGTCAGTAACCCCAGCACACTGGGTGGCTAGGGAAGAAGAATCACAAGTTTAAACCCAGCTAAGCAATTACTGGTTACTTAGCGAGACTCTAGGGAAAAAAAGTAAAATAATAATGATAATAATAATAACAATATAGGTTGGTGTGTAACTCGGGGTGGAGGTACAGAGATCAGTATTTAAAAAAAAAAACTGTCTAAAATATATCTTTGTAAACAGAAGAAATTTAGAAATTTAGAAAGCAATAATCATTGTTCATGTAAATGAAAGCTTAATTTGTATTTTTAGGTATGTTTTATTAATTGAAAAATTAAAGACACACAGAATTCCTTTTATGATAAATAGCTTTCTTGGCAAAACTGAGTTTTCATAATAAATTCCAATGCATTTTCCACTTTTGTAAGCTAAATTATTGATAAGCACACAAACTTGACTTTTAGTTGGATACTTCCTAAAAGAAAGCATGTGTACTTTTGGATTGAACAAATAAATTACTACATTTCTAGCATTTTAAAGTAAACACGACACCACCACCAACAAAACATTATTCTCTCCTGAACTTGACTGATAATCCTCTCAATTTCATAAGAGAAGAGTGTTAACACGTGGACACATACTATTGTAGGTTATTCTCTCAGAGCAACATGCAATTTCACATTAATTCTTAATCATCTCACAGCAAAATAATTTGTCATTATGTTATAAATGAGTAACTGAGCCTTATATTCCTTTTCTAAGATGAAACAGCTACTAGTATATCTGATTATATGTACTGTGTTCTTTCTACTTTCAAAGATTTACTGATGTACTAGTAAATGTTTAACCCATGGCTGGATTTGGAGGATTCTGATGGACAGCACTTGTCGATTTTTCTTTTTTTTTTCTGGTGGGTACCGGGGGTCGACCTCAGGACCTCGCGCGCCAGCAGGCGCCTGTGCCGCTGAGCGATATCACCGGCCCCTTTTTCGTATGTGGGATCCGGGAGTCGAACTCGGGCCCTCACGCTTGCCGGGCAGGCGCTTAAGCTGCTGAGCCATCTCACCGGCCCCGCTTGTCGATTTTTATGGCAGAAATACCCCTGCCTTGATTGATTTCCAGCTACTAACATCATCTCAATAAAGATGAGATGAAAGAAAATGTAACTCTTGCACACTAGTAACAACTACCAACATCAAAACACTACCTTAAAAAAATTATATTATGGACAGCTGTTACATGAGAGCTGCGTCATAGAGAAGGCTTCAGTTGTTCAAGCTGGGAATTCTGAGTCAAGCCAAAAAAAATGATATTCTAGAATTTGGGGGAATGGGGAAACAGTAGGCAGACAATAAGGGGAAATTCAGAATTTCCAGTGGTTAAATACCAGGAAGAGAAGAAAAGTTGGCAAATGAAAAGATGTATAAAATTATGTTTATATTCAGTACACATTTTTCCTTGTCATTGTGAGATTTTAAAGTATCTCTCAAATAGTATAATTTGTGTTATGGTTTGGGACTAGATGTCCCCCCAAAGCCTCAAGCAGTTTTAGATGGACTTTTTTTTGGAGGCAGCTGAATCTAGAGTTTGTGATTTATTCCTAGGGCAATGCTGGGATTAAGGGTGCTGGGATTAAGGGTGAGTGACTGCTGGATCAGTCCACTGATTGGATTGGAATCACCCTAATCCCAGCAGTGTGGATAAGAGAAAAGGGGCAGAAAGAGGCTTGTTTCACCCTTTTGCTCTTGCTGCCTTTTCGGTCTTCTTCTGCCCCAGCTGCCATGAACTGTCCCTGCCACGCCACCCTCCCTTAGAGCCAGCCAATTGTGGACTGAAACCTCTACCAAATCTGAGCTAAATAAACTTTTCCTGCTTTAATTCTGGATATTCAGTATTTTGTCTCAGCAACAAGAGAAAAGTAACTAAGACAATCTGAATTTGTAAACACTGGAAATACCTAAAGTGCTCATCAATAGTAGAATGTACAAACAAGTGGTGAAATATAGCATTCACTTTTAGCGGTCAAAAGTTAAGCTCAATGCTGGCGAGGCTGTGGGGAAAAAGGAACCCTCTCCACTCCTCATGAGACTATAAATTGGTATAATCAATATGGAAATCTGTATGAAGAGTCCTCAAAAAACTAAAACTAGAAGTTCCATTTGACCGAACTGTTCTCCTTCTAGGTATCTTCCCAAAAGAGTTAAAAGCATCATACCACAGTGATATATGCACACCCATGTTTATAGCAGCACAATTTACAACAGCTAAATCTTAGAAACATCCCAGATGCCCATCAATAGATCAATGGATAAAGAAAATATGTTTTTTATATACAATGGAATGCTATATTGCCATAAATAAAAATAAATGAGACATTTTTAGGTAAATGGATGCATTTTGAAACCATGATTTTAGTTGAAATAAATCAGACATACATGTTTAAATATCACATTGTTTCTCTTGTGTAAGAAACCCAAAGGGTAAGTAAGGAACAAAATGGAGGATAGATATTGGGAAGTAGGAAGAAAATGTTCAAATGAGAAGGGGAACAAGGAAGGGGTCCCGGGAAGGGAAGGAAGTGAATAGGAATAAAAAAAAAGAATGGAAGGAAAACAATGGAAAAAAAGTTTTGTAAATGGTGAGAGGAAGATGGGTTGAAGGGAGGGGAAGGGAATGGAAAAAAATAGAATTAAGATATATTATGTACAGGTATAAATTCTCTATGATGATTGTGTACAGCAAACATGTAACAATAAAATTAATTAAAAAAAAGTTAAGCTCAAGAAGACATTTCTAGTAATAATAATCCATGCATTCAATGAGTAGATAGAAATTTCTTATTTATAGGTTAGTACCATGCAGCAGTTAGGAGTGAACTAACAACTGCCACAAAAGCCATCATAGATGGACCTAAGAATATTAAGGTAGCACTAATCAATATATTACCTACAAGTATAAGCAAGTAGTAAATACCATAACTAAAATTCAGTAGAATGATGAATAACTTTGGTTTTCTTAGAGAAAACCACTAAGAACTGATGGAGAAAATTTAGCTAGATTTTTAAAAGGTGCTTTTACATAATGGTTACAATTTATTTCTTAGTCTATGGTCTGGATATATAGCTGCTCAATTTTATTTGTTATTAAATCTTGCATATGCCACTCACACACATCGCAAGAGTTTGCAATAATGTTTTGAAAATTTAATAATAATCCTAGTTGTAATTCATAGACCATGAACAAAACCATTTGAAATTATTACCTCTGCTTTTGGTGTTTGCAGTATCTTCTTGTGAAAATTGAATAAAATGGGTTGCAGTATAAGACTCAGGAGGACTCTACTCACTTCTCTTTATGTATTAGTCAAAGCACATAGAAGGCTCTTAACAGTTTCAAATCCAATCACTTTTATATTCAATATCATACTTATGGTTGATAGAAAGATGTGTTGATATAGCATTAAGAACTATCACGTCTAAAATCAAAATTTAAAGCAGAATATCAAAGAACAAGTATTTGAGATAATCAAAATGATAAGAATGAAAACAAAAGAAAAAATATTTTGGAAGTTCATTTATAGCGCACGTATGCAGTATCTTAAAGCTAGAATAAGTTTTGTATATATTCTGAAATGTTAAATTCAGCCATGTGTAAAGATGCTGAAAGTAAAATTTTGTACTTGTAAGATGGCTTTACAATAATCACATTCACATAAATCATAGTGGTAACTTGAATCAAAAAGAAAAAGTATCAATGTGCACAATTGTAATTAAATAAAATACTTTATAATGATAAATGGGCTAAATAAAACTCATCACAATAAAAAATATCATTTGAAATAGTAAATATAGATAAAAATATACTTTGAACTCAATGCATCATTGGTTTTATTTGTTAATGGGTTAAAATACATTTATTGGTTATTATAAACCTAGTACTAGATCTTGTACTACATAGAAAGAGCTCACTTTTAATAAATGACTGTGTTTATTAAAAAGTAATATAATTCCAAAATTAAATTAATATAATTAATTAAAAAATCAAGTAGGCCTGAGGCTTCTACAGAAGAATTTACAGGAAAAAATTATGTTGCTGTAAAATTTTTATAATTTCTCATGAAAAATTATGATAAGAATTTTGATATTGTAAAGAAAATATATGTCCAAATTTTCCCAAAATGTCATCCCTAAAACCTGCATTGTTTCTGAATACATATTTTAACATTGTCTTAAACATAAGATACCATAAATTAGACCTAAATACCATAAATCTGGACCTAAATTCTTCACATAATTTTATAACTAAGGCATTTTTCTAGGAATATTCTTTGGGGATATGTTTAAAAGACTTTCTTTGGTATGAAGTTTCACATATAAAATTATTTTTAGCAAGGAATTATATAACTTTATGTTCCATTAAAAAGTGCTACTTCAAAATATTTTTGCCAATTCTTCTTGACATTAGAGACATGCGTATGTCTGTTAAGCTTTAAATTTTGATTTTAGACTTGTTAAGTAGAATTAAATTTTACCTTCTAAAATACATTTATTTGTTTGAAATGACACGGCATCGAGATCTCATTTGCAAACTGACTACCAGAGACATTGAAAATAGTCTCTAAAGTATACTAACTGATTAGATTTCTTCTTTTATGTACTATTTGGTTATCTTCCTGTCTAATTTATTTTTGTTTTACTTGTAAGTTTTATAAGCCCTGCACAATAAAGTAGTTAACGGGTTACAAAACAGGTGTGTAGAGAGAAATAGCTAAGGATAAGATTGATTATTTTAACAAATGGACTAATCGATTAATTTAATATGATACAATCAATCATTCATCCCATATCCATTGATTTTAGGATGACAGGAAAATGCCACTAATCCCAATGCTATAATGTAAATATAACAGAAACTTGAGCCCTCATTGTAATTATCATGTGACAAAGATTATAAACAGTAGAGAATAGTAGAATGGAGTGAAAGGGAAAAAAGTAATTACTTTAAACTTTATGGATCTAGTCTATCATAGTTCTTCTTTTTTTTTTTTTTTTTTTGTTGTTTTCTTTAGGTTTTTTGAGACAGGGTCTCACCATATAGTTCAGGCAGGCCTTGAACTCATACGTAGTCCAGGCTGGCCTTGAACTCGTGGCAGTCCTCCTGCCTCAGCCTCCCAAGTTCTGGGATTACAGGGGTGTGCCACCATGCCTGGCCTATCTTGTTCTTCTTAACACCACAGAATATTAAAACAAAGATTTCAACCATGATAGTAAATTAAAGATCTTTTCAGTGTGCACCTCCCAGTGCATCGCTATGATCTGTCTTCTAAGCATGTAGTCTCGAAAGAGAAGTAAAGTGACTTATTAAACAAAGATTACCATGAGTAGAGCCACATTGTGGCTAGTTGCCAAGTCAGAATTTTGCTCTAAAATCTTCTGTAAGAACGCTGTCTTTTGTCAAGTCACAATGAAATACATTTTTAAAATTATATTGTTACATTATCTCACCTTAAAAAATAGACTTGAGTTCTTCTAAATCTTTTCTTTTGCATTCAATTTTTATTATGAATCACTATTTGAAATCATAGGCTGGAAAATCTCAAAAAAGTCCACCTAATACGACAAAGAAGTTATAATGTAAATCATTGCTAATTTGATATTTATTTATTCATTTTTAAATTACTAGGAAGAAGATTCTACATTCATAGTACAGATCTCTCATTTTCATATACAAGAGAAAAAAGAAATAATAGCAAATAATACATTTCTGTGATTGTTGAGAACAAAGTGGACAAAAGCTGCATCTACAGATGGGCTGATTATTTTTGTAGTGGGTGATAAAATGCACCATAATCAGTAGAATTTTACAAATTCCCTTGTGGATCATAGGAGAAAACACAGATAAACAAAAAATTTGGCATCTGCTTGACAACTATATTATTCTAATATGGAAACCAATTTTCTCTGTTACATTTTTCAGAACTTATTCACATTTTTCCACTGTGAAGATAGATTACAGTGTATAGCTTCACTGAGTTTGTATCTACTTAATGTCAAAACAATATATTCAAAATTATAAAACCCAGCCAACTACCTGCAAGTTTCGTGGATGCAATTTCAGGTTTTTTAAATCAATAACTTTGTATAATTGTTTTTGTTTGTTTGGTGGGTTGTTTTTGTCTGTCTGTTTTTTGAGAAAGGGTCTTGCTATGTAGTTTTACTCAGTATGTAGCGTAGGCTGGTCTCAAATTTATGGCAATACCCCTCAGCTTCCTAAGTGGTGGGATTACAGATGTGCTTCACCATGCCTGCCTCCAATGTAGAGATTTAAAAATACATCGAAAATATAAATACAAATATAATCTAATATCCAGTACTAAGGGTCAAGGAATAGTAATGTATTGGCATATTTCCTTTGTAACTTTACATGTAGGATTTCATACATATTTGATAAAAACATGTTATCCATTTTGTATGTGTATTTAAATATAAAAGAAATAGATGATTCCATATATTTCCTGCAAAAAAACAGAACATAACTTATAAATTTTAAACTTTTAGTGGTCAAGAGTTAAGCTCAAAGAGACATTTTTAATAATTGATACATTCAATGTACAAACAAAAATTTCTTATTCATAGTGGTTTGCTTTATTGAAGTCAAGTTGTGAACATACATTTTGATCATATACTCACATTTTTATTTTGATATTTTCTCTAAAATGCTTTAGATATGTCTTAGTTGCTATTGACATGATTTCATCTTTTCAGATTTCATCTTTTCAGATTGCTTGAGTTTAGTGTCTGAAGTTCAGTGATAAAAATTTGTGTGAATATAAATAAAATTTTGGAACCTATCACCAGACTTATGAATTGGTATCTGTGTTTTGTTTTGTACTCTCATATTGGAGTGGATCAATATTCAAATAATTGATCAAAAGCTCACATATTCTATGTAGAAGGAATTGCATGAATTCTTATAAATTGAAATTAGAAAGATGTCATGAAATGTGAATCATCACAATTCTAAATTATGTATATTTGCTTCTAAATATTTGTCATCTAGACTTTGTGAATTACTGCATGAATCAATGAAATTATATGGTGGTGATTTATTAAAGAGTACCTTCCCTCTTGGTACAATTTATGACAAAAAGGAAAGAAAAAGAAAACAAAGGATGAGTAATATTTTTAATAAAAACTAGAATGCTTAGTAAAAGAGTCAAATTTATCTGCTAACTGAACCCTACAATTAGGCAACACAGCCAAACAATCTGCAGGCAAATTTGGACCAGAGCTTCTGAACTTGAAGAAGATGTGCTAGTCATACTGAAGGTCTGATATAAAGAGAAATTCTGTTTTAGGGAAATACTACAGTCCCTACGACAAAACTACAAAATTGAGTAGAATGTAAGCATTTCTGTCAAATAAATCAATAACATTGAATTTTCACCATGTACTTTGTGGAAAGAATTATTAAGATAGGAGACAGGGGTCAGGAGTGCTACACCAATGAAACATTATCCATTTGGAAGCAAATGAAGTGTGAAATTAAGAATGTCTCCAACAAAACATATAAATTCATACACATACAAGAACACTACTTAAGGGCCTGGGGAAATAGCTTAGCAGTGTAGCGCCTCACTGGCAAGCACAAGATCCTAAGTTCCATTCCCGGTACCCCCCCCCAAAAAACCAAGAACACTATTTAATATGAGCTTGTGGCAAAACTTAAAAATACCATTGTAAAAACAACATTCCATTAAAAGGATGCAGTCCATAATTTACTTAAACAATTCACCCATATATTATTGATGATTTTAGAAGAGAAGCAATTTCAATTGTAGCTATTGCTCTCCTTCAGCAGATATTTTCTAGTTACAGAGTAATTTTTGGCATAGTCATTTACCTAATGTGCCTTCTAGTCACTTTATAGTCTAGGTTGATATTCTAGTGAAATAGAATTAAACTTTTTTTCTGTAAATAATGAAACAGTTTGGAATTGCTCACTTTTCAATTTCATAATCCTTAGATCGAAAGCTATTAACATTTTTATCTCTTTTTAAGATACTACTTATGTATTCCTTTGAGAAAGCTTCCTGATTCTCACTTCAGTTATTTATGATTTAAATTTGCATACTGTCTTTCTTCTGAAAAGCTTATGGCATTGAATAAAAACACTTTCAACTTTCATTAAACATCTGTCACCATCCAGGTTAGAAAAAGCAGCCGGGGAGCTTTGCAACAATAACTGAAAAAATATGATGGTATAAAAACACAAATCATAAAATGTGACAAGAAGAAATTTATTGTATCATCATTCAAAGCCCTCTGACATAGCTACACAAACATATTAAGCTGTCTTAAACGTATTCATTACATATAATCCATTTTCTAGGTAACTAAAGTAGATGATCCAGAACATGGTGTTTACTTTCTTACCTTCTATTAGGAAATTTCTTGAAACTTTTGATTAAAGTGCTTATCATTTACATTTAAGTCTGTTAGGAATTTGAGAACAAAACTTCAGCTGGCTAGACAGTGAGGACATAGGGTTTGAATCTCTCTGGATAATTCCAGTAGAGATTGAACACTGGGTGATAAAATGAGATACCTGAGCTGATAATACAATTATAAAAACTGAATGAAAAAGTATCCATCAAAGCAAAAGATAGGCACAGTAACAATTTCTATTTAAAAGGAATCAGAAGAAAGGCCAAAGGAATTCTACTATTCTGATAGCAAAAGAAATCTAAAACTTTATTGTTAGTAAATATTTACTACCAAAGTGGTCTAAAACATTTCTAGTAACTCGTTGCTACCAAACAGAAGGATCACAAAGTGAATCGCAACGTAATCTTGGAATGCAGCCCAAATGAAGGACGACTACATGAATCTCCTATTCATGGGTAAACAGAAAAGGCCTGTGGAAAGAGCAAAATAATGTCAAATAGTCCAGAACAAAGAAACTCTAATCAAGTGAAGCTGTTTTCCATAACAAAATACAGCATTGAGAAGAACTGATTTGGAGTAGAAGTTATGTTGAAAAGTAAATGTGTATTGGTCAAAGGGAAGAGATATGTGTATGGGCTGGTGAGATGGCTCAGCGGCACGGGCGCCTGCTGGTGCATGAGGTCCTGAGTTCGACTCCCGATACCCACCAGAAAAAAAAAAGAGACATGAATGTAACAAATAGAAGAGAATAATGATAAGAAGAAACAATCAAGGCCTGACTGAAATACATACACAGAAAATGTCTAAAATTTTAAAGCTAACAATTTTAGGAACGTAATTAAAGAATATGATGAAGGTAAAAATAAAATGGTATGTAGTTCAAAAATCTCATAAATTAGATTTCTTTTAAAAAGAAGAAAATTTCAAAACAAGAGCTGATAATACTTAAGAAAGGGATAGAAATAACAGATTGATTTCAACACTGAAAACTGAAGAAATCACAAAGGAGTGAACAAATATCATTATGAAATAAATAGAAGATGAAAAATACAAAAATAATAAAATAGAGAAGAAATAGAGAAAATAATATAATTAGAAAAGACAATATTAAAGAAAATAAGCAACAGAGGTCCAACATACAGATAACAGAAGTCTCCACAAAAGAAAATGAAAGCAATGAATAGGAAAAACACTACCATCAATAATTAATGTGCTTTCTCTAAAATAAAATATGATGAAAACCTATGCATTAGCATGACACAACACACAGAAAGGAAAATTTCCCAAAATAGTGTCAAAACATATTCTAGTAATATTAAAGATCTTTTACAGAAAAAAGTTCATATTCATTTCGTATTGACAAATGTTTGTCATGCAGATTATTAACATTTTTAAGAGAATATATATATATATATGAATATATACACACACATATATATATAATAACTTGATGATTTTTGATCTCTTTTTGTTCTTCTCCTTACCTAAATTCCAGCTTCTTTTTATTCCCTTCTTGTACTTCAAAACGTCTTGCTTTATCTTTACTTTATTTATTATTGGAATTGCATATAAAAGAAACCATCTAGTATTTAAAATTCTGCATGTGATTTATTTTTCTTAACATTATGGTCTCAAGATCCATCCAATTTCCTAAAATGACTTGAATTCATTATTTATGGCTCAATAAAATTCTATTTCACCTATAAAGTTAACATTTTCTTTATCAATTTGCCCATTGAGAAAGGCATCAAGGCTGCATCCAGAGCATAGCTGTTGTGAATTGTGCTGCTATAAACATGACTTTGAATGTATTACTGTGTTATTATGTTTTTAACTCTTTTGCTTATGTATTCAGAAAAGGTATAACTGGCTCAAAAGGCATTTCAGTTTTTAGTTTTTTGAGGAATACCCATACTAATCTCCATAGTGCATGTACTAATTTATATTCCCACCAACAATAAAAGAATTCCTTTCTCCCCAAACATACTCATCAGCATTTGTTCTTTATTTGTGTAGGGAGTGAATCAAAGTTGTTTTAATTTGCACTTGCCTTATGGATAAAAATGATGAATACTTTTCATGCACTTATGGGAAATTTGTAGTTGTTTTGAAAAGTGTCTAGTGATTGCAGTTGTCCATTTTTTAAGGAGTTATTTTTTTGGAGTAGCTGGCAATTTTTTCCCGTTGGTAGCTTAGCTTGTGTCTTCAGTCTATTGATTGTTTTCTTTGCTATGCAGAAGCCTTTTAATTTCCTGTAGTCCCATTTGGCAATTATTGGTCTTTTTTCTCATCCTGCAGGAATTTCATTCAGGAAGTCCTGGCCTTTGCCTATTGCTTTAAATGTTTCCTTTATATCATCTTTCAACACTTTCAAAGTTTCTGTTTTTGTATCTAGATCTTTGATCTATTTCTGTTTTATTTTAGTACAGGGTGAAAGATAAGTTTCTAATTTCATTATTCGGCATGCAGATAACCAGTTTTCCCAGCATCATTTCTTAAAGGGGCTATCATTTCTCCAGTATGTTTTTGGCCACTTTGTCAAAACTCAGATGGCTAAAGGTGCATGGGGTTGTTTCTGTGTCTTTTGTTCTATTCCGATGGTCTGCGTATCTATTGTTAAACCAGTACCATACCAATTTTGTTAGTACAGATTTGTAATACGACATGAAATCAGTAATTGTTATGTCTATCTCTTTGCTGTTTTTTGCTCAATTGCTTAAGCCACTCTCATGTATAAGGGGGATTCAAATTGACATTAAACATTTCTACTGCAATACTTCATGCCACGAGATAACAGAGTGACATTTTATCCTGTGGGAAGAAGTCAATTTTGTTGAATTTTGTATCCAGGCACAGTGAATTTCAAGTATAATGATTTCATAAGAACGGCTGTGCACATGTAAATTCAAGATATTGTATTCATGAGTCCTTTCTCACAGCCATATAATAACTGAACTTCAGACAAGTAAAGTGAATGTACAATAATCAGTATTAGCTCTGTATTACACATTAAATATAACTTAACCAACAGAATTCAGCCTTGTAATGGACCTAAGGAAAACTTTTGCCTGTGTTCACTGAAAGGAAAAGTATGTTAATTCAAATTAGTTGCTGTGGGTGTAAAAGAAAACAGATATTAAATGCCTGTCATGAAAAAGTAGCAAATAATTTGATTTTTTTTTTTTCAGTGTTGGGGTTGAACCCAGGGCCTCAAGCAAGGTATCAGTAGCTCATACACTGTGGTAAAATCCCAGCCTGGGAATCATAATATAGTATAAAAACAAACAGTATTGGCTGTACTTTACAATTCCAGTATTAAAAAATTAACTTTTTAGATAGAAATATGATTCTCCCTATATATTATAGAATGCATGAGGAGATAAATAAAATTATTTCTTTTTTCTGTAGAATTTTATTTGAATATAATTGTCTTATCAAATCACCTATTAAAAGGAAAATGCTTATCTAACAAAAATATCCAACACTGTTTGTGAGAAATTGAACCATTAAAGATAAACAGAAAAGCAAAGAGTAAAATGAACAGATTAATACAATACGAATTCAAACAAAAGTAAAGCAGTAGTCAATATCATGTTTAACAGGCTAGAACTTAAACTATAAAAGTCAAAGCTACAAGAAACCACTTTATATTGTATGTTTATACTGTCAAAATAAAATTGAATATACAGTCATATTTATATACGTGCTGTTAACATGACAGAAACTTTCATGAAATATAAACTACAGAACCTTAGAGGAGAAAAAGAAATATTTTGACAAGCATACTCCTTTCAAATTCAAGACCAGTTTAGATGGATAAAAAATAAGTACATAGAAAAGCTAGGAAACCAATGGTAGGTAAAACTTCTATCTTTCATAGTAGAATGTTAATGTTACTTTCAAGATTATATGGAAAAATAAAGTTATGCCACCAAAAAAAGTATAGTAATTTTCATGCAATAAAATTAATTCAAAGATTGTTCTCTGAAAACAATGGACTAAAAAAGAAATAATCATGTCAACATAAAAGAAGCTTTTAACTTGATATTGGAAACTAACTCATGGGACAAAAAGCAGCACAGAATTCCTTGAACATAACAAGGGTTAAAATATGACATGAAACACAGCTATAACAGTTATTAAAGAAAAATGCACTTGCTGCTCTATTCTTCAGGTACTGATTTTGGCAACCTTTGCAGACACCAAAATCTGTGGCTACTCAAGTCCCTTATATCAAACAGTACAACATTTGGCTATAACCTAGCCACATCCTCCCATATTCTTCAATCATCTTTAGATTAAATGTGACTGATACAATGCAAATGTCATGTAGATAATTATTTGGGATTTGTTAAACCTCCACAATACTGAAAGCAATTTCTTTAAAGTGAAACTGTACAGATATACCCATCATTTTGATTCTGCTTTTTTGGAAATTTCTGACTAATACAGCTGTTTTAGCAGTATATTTTTAAAAAGCATAAGACAGTATTGGACATTTATGGAAAACAGGGGCTGTTCAACATTAAGAGGTCCACCAGTAGATATAAGGAGAATTTGGGGTCTCTAAGCTCTGATCCTCTCTAATGATGCAGAAAAATCAATTAATAAAATTTATACTTAATCATAAAATATTGAGAAAATATGAATTTATGGAAATCTCTCCTACATATTTCCACCTATAAATACATACTATCATGCAAATAAAGTATCTTTAATGAATAAGGCTCATAGAACATGAAATATGACCATTATTTTCTCTACTTCAAGTAATTTATTTGGAAATATTGGCCAATTTAATTTGATAGGAGAAAAAAATCACTGGCTTAAAATCAGAAAATATAAAGTAACTGCTATTTTCAAATGGAAAGGTTATGTATCTAGAAAATCTAAAATGATCCATGGAAAAATTCTTATAATAGCAGTTTATAAAATAAGCATACAATGATAAATAACCCTGAGGCACACAAACACAATAGAATGCATATTAAAAGAAACTAGTGAAACAAGTATGCTTCTGTACTTATGTATAAACTTGACCTTTGTTCAAATCTATGAAAAACACAAAGTACAACTGCGAGAAGCAAAATTATGCTTAAACTAATGGAAAGACTCAGCACATTTTGGAACAGGAAAATGACATACTGCATAGATATGCATCCTATCCATGTTGATATATAAAATTAGCTTGACCTCAATACGTTGCATAGTTTTATTTTCAGTGCTAAACAAATTGATTTGAAAACTTCTTTGGAATCAAAATATGAAACAATAATAGAAATTGTAAAGTTAATCTCTTCAGCTAGATTGGTTTGATAGGTGCCTACCGGATCACTATGTTACACCTCCGGGTGTGTAGAGGTCAGAAGGGGTGTGGCCTTGGGAACTGTACCTGGTCCCAGGCTCCTTTTGCGCTAGGCTCTTTCCTTCTCTCTGCTTCCTTCATGAGGTGAGTGGCTGGCTGTCATCTGCTGTATCCTTTTGCCATGATATTTCTGCCTTCATGCCACTATACCATGAATTCAAATACTGAGACAAAATAAACTTCCCCTACTCTACACTGCGGATGTCAGGTGCTTCTTTTTTTCAGAAACAGACACTTGATTCAGCAGCAACTATGAAAATGGTGACCAATTTCATCATTACATTATGGCCTCTGATCATCACTTTAAGGCTTCTGATACTAAAATTCAAGCAAGACACACGAAGGGTTCTTCTTTTCAGTGGAAAAGTGGGTGTCATGGACAAATATATACGAAGCAATAAAATCAAAATATTACCAAAATGCTCTCAATGAGGAGAAAATTTGGATGATGGATATTAACGTATTTTAAAGTCTATGTTCAACTATGTAATGAAGACATTCAGCACAAGTAGAACAATGGAATCAGGCCAACATTCTTTTAGTCATATCATTTAAAACAAAGCAACTTCCATAAGAGAATAATTTCTGAGGTATTCTAACATATCATTTAAACAACTTAATAATGCTGGGTCCATTGGAAATCTCTGTAGAGAGAAGTAAATCTGAGTACATACCATGACTCAATAGTAATTTCAGAAAAATCATAGACTTACTTTATGTAACAACAAAATTTATTAAAGAATATATATAAATATATATATTGTCTTTATGATTGGGAATAAACTAATAACTTTAAAACATAGTCCCCAATGCACCATATGTAAAAAAGTAAAAAAAGATTAATTTTATTTTATTGAAATTAAGAACATATAAAGGAAAATATAAAAGAGCAAAATGTCAAGTAAGTAATGAGAGAGAAAAAAATTTGTGTCCATGTACATGTAAACATATACATAAATGTTAATATATATCCCCCATTTATAATAGCAAAAATTTCAAAACAAATAACATCTCCATCAATTAATGATTAAAGCAATTTAGTGTATTTTCAGAATGGAGGTACTATTTGATAATAAAAATAAACAAATTATGACTGTATACATATATTAAAAGAAATCTTATAAAATCATACTCTCCTGGAATAAACCCAAACTGGTTTAACTGTGGTAACTTTTAATATGTAGCAAATTTTGATTCAATAATATTTTGTTCAGAAATTTGACATAAATGACTAATGAAAATGATCCTGTCAGTATAATTTTCCGATATGTCTATGTTGCTTTTTAGGTGTTATGGGCTAAATTGTGTCCTCTTCAAAATTTTTTATGTAGAAATCCAAACTCCCAGTTGTGACACAGGTAAGCAGCAGAGAGCACCAGGCTTGTGTAAGGCAACCTGGCATGGAATTTATTGTGCCTGGGTTCAGGCAGAGAGCGCGATAAGAGCTTCTGTCCATAACAAAGAGAAGTGTGTCCCTTTAGAGGGATGGACAGAAGGCAGGGGACATTAGGACGGAAGTTCCCAATGAACATCCCTGGTTAAAATTTTCAAGCAACCTTGAGGTCTCAGTGGGCAGAGTCCTTTGATGTGCCCCATGTAAATTTTCGGGTGTCTCCAGATGTCCCCAGGACCTGCAAAATTCCTTGTCTTATCTCCTTTGCTGTGCTTGTGGATGACAGCCTCAGGTGGCGAGCTGAGTTCCCTGCAGAGAGTAGTTCTTCTGTTGGCAAGCAGGCTGGGGGCTGGGAGAGTCAGGTCCAGTTGGAGACTTGCACCAGTGTCTCAGAATATGACTATGTTTAAAGACAGGATCATTAAATAAGTGTAACTGTCCATGTCCATGACTTACAATGGTTTGTTTTATAATTTTTGACTCTATGAACTGAAGTCCACATTTTGAATTTTTATCTTTTCTCAGTAATAGTTCCCAGAACTATTAGTTCTTTTTGGAGGTGATATAAAATTACACATTTTCACCATTTCTTTTTTCCATTTATAATTTTAGTATTTTAGCTTTATTTTGTAGCACTTTTTGATAAGCTTTTTTAACATCTGAGGTTAAAGCAATGTGCCTCACTATTGTGAATCATCTTTAACCATTTCATCAATTCACTCCTCTGGATATAATCACCTTAAATTGTATCATGCTTTCAGCCTGATTCTCAGTACATTGGTCAAAGAACGTGTTTTTTCTCCAATAGAGACTACATACTAATTCCACTATTCATCTTTTCCTACTGCTATCCATACATAATGTCAAAGACAGCCACATGTTTCTTTTATTTCACTTTACTTATGAGTTTTTCATATCTTGTGGATGGCTATGGTACCAGCGTAGTTTGTTACATGACCACTGTGTAGTAAAAAATAAAGAGAAGAGAAATGTAATACTGAATACCCAGTCCATACCCACAACAGGCAGACATGAGAAGGGAAAACCGTTTTTAGCAATCATAAGAAACAATAAGATCCTCACCCCTGAAAATAAACATAACATGTGTACTCATGACCATGGGCAGACATGCATTGTAAGAACACCATCGGACACAAAAAACAGCAGAGGCCAGGTTTTGAGACTTACTTTCCACATTCAGTCAATTGTAGAGAGTCCATTCAGTCTGTAGATTCAAATTCTTTGGGGGGTTAACTTAGATATGATTATAGTTATACTAGAGAACTCTGGTTAGTACCATTAACAAATTAGGAATGTGTCCATAGACCAACTTTAGAAAAAACAGTGTGATTTGGGAACTTTTAAAATTGCTTCATGAGGGCCGGTGAGATAGCTCAGCGGCATAAGCGCCTGCCTGGCAAGCACAAGATCCTGAGTTCAACTCCTGGTACCTACATAAAAGAAAGAAAGGGCCGGTGATATCACTCAGTGGCACAAACGCCTGCTGGCAAGCACGAGGTCCTGAGGTCGACTCCCGGTACCCACATAAAAAAATAAAATAAAATAAAATAAAATTGCTTCATGAAATACACTTGCCAGCTTGAGACCTCTTGAATTATTTCCTGTCTTTTAGGCTTGGTGTGTGCACTAGGTACTGGCTTTTGGATTATGACATTTTGCTCCCCATACGGACAAGTCCCATCCCCATAAATCAGTCAATGAACCTCAAGGCTGGACAGATAAGGGAGTGCCTTTCAATTCCAGGCTTCTTTCTGCATCAAGTAGCTGAGCAGCAGTAAACTTCAATAGATGCTATGGTATGAATGAAGAAAAATTTAGGGGGCCGGTGAGATGGCTCAGCGGCATAAGCGCCTGCCTGGCAAGCGCGAGGTCCTGAGTTCGACTCCCGGAACCCACATACGAAAAAAAGGGCCGGTGATATCGCTCAACGGCACAGGTGCCTGCTAGCGCGCGAGGTCCTGAGGTCGACCCCCAGTACCCACAAAAAAAAAAAAAAAAAAAAAGAAAAGGAAAAGAAAAATTTACGAAGACTTGGAAGAGCGGTGCTGGCTGTGTGGCAAATACAAAATAAGGTACTTTAATGTTCTTGATAAACATTTATAAAAGTATATGCAAATAATGAATGTCATTTAATAATGCTAGTTAAAACATGAAAGCTTGTTATATTAATTGTTTTACTAAAACCATGGGCTTCAAATTAATTTGTAAAAATATTGTCATTTAAATTGCAATAAATACACTGGATGATATTAAACATAATGAGAAAAACAGTAGTTTCAATCTTTCTCTCTCTTTACTGATAACATGTTTTATGAATTAATGATGGACTTCAACTCATAAGTAAACTAGCCAATAAAGGATTTTTCTAAAAATGCATTCATTTTCTGATAATGAATATAGATCTGTACAGTTAGAAAAACCAGGATGGTGGCAAATAACATAACAGGAAGATAATAAATCCTGCTTTGTGAATGTCATATAATCTGTACCTTCTCAGTGTCTCCCAGGTGGGCACTGGAATAACACCAGCTCTAAAGTCTTCTCTACTGTTTCCTGTGGTTCACTTTTTGCATGAGATGGAGCAAAACAAAAACAACAACAAAAACAAAATTGTAGATTCATTCAGACGGAATTAGCACAGCTAAGTCTTTTGGTGTCCTAGCAATTCACACTGAAATTAAGGACTCCTTTCAGGTTCCAAGAATGCAGTCAAGTGGCACTCAGAAAATCAAAAACATTTTTTTCCACTGCTGTAAATATCTAAGAAAGTGAAAAATCAGCTCCTAGGAAAAAAGAAAGACATAACTTCATCAGCACCAAGTAGAAGTAATTTTCAAGAGGAGCAGGTCTCTCATATGGACTTGTGTTGATGAACTGGTTTAATTTTCCCTCTGGAAGAATCCACTACCTGAGGTTAGTACCTTTAGGCAAAGTAAAAAGTAAGATTCAACAAATTACATTTTGATTTTGTCAAATAAACAGAGATTTCAATGTTGTGGCACTACTTTAAACATTTTTCAGAGTAGGTATGGCTTCAAGTTAAACTATCTTCCTTTCCTGCTCTATTACTTGCTAAAGCAGAAAGTACCAAATTTAACTTTATAACTAAAATTTTTTATGTATCATTCAAAGAATTGTACTTAGTCACAGTACTACAGTGAACATTTAAGTAAGACTCTGGTTGTAGCTAAAATTCAAAGGAGGTCATATCAAAATCCTGGCTGTCTTTCTTACTCATCAGGTATGACTGAATTAGTAGTGGCTGAAACTCCAATCACAGTGCACTCAACCACATTGCTGGGCCCATGGCCTACGTCTTGAATATGTCTTGAATATGTCTCCGTAATCAGACACGCACAAACTCCCCCCTTTACAGCACCAAATCCAAGACTCCTACTGTGTTAAAGCACATGTTGCCATTGTGGTCACCAACTGTGAAGGTCTTTCTCATTCACTAGATCTACTCCAGCCACTAGAAAGACACGGGAGAAGAACACGAAGACCGTGAGACAAGGGGTGAAGAATACGAATATTTAATGGTCTGATAGAGTAGAAAAACCCAACAGGGAGACTGAGGAAAAAATTCCCAGAGAGGTGTTAAGTCACGGTGCAAAAAAATATTCCAAGATAGGAAAAATGATAGCTGATACTAAATCTTGCAGAAGTATAAAGACTTTACAATTTTATAACAAATATTCTTCTAACTACAGTATATACTTATTGTAAGGAATAGTGAGATAAGAAATATAACATGGACTTAAAGTTGTCATATGCTAAATGATAAATATTTTTCTTAGTTTAAGAATTAGACTAGGGCAGTGATGGCGAACCTTTTAGAGATGAGTGCCCAAACTTCAACCCAAAACCCACTTATTTGTCACAAAGTGCAAACACTGCAATTAAACATGAATACTAGGTTTTAGTTTAGAAGCAATAGTTCATACTTAACATCTTTTGTCTTAAAAGAAAAGCAAATAGCACACATGCCATAGGTTTGCCACCACTGAACTAGGGCTCCTATTTTAGATACTATTCATTCTTTTTAAATTTTTAATGAATATTGTTTTTAATTGACAGATCATAATTGTCTATAGGTAGGGACAGTTGATGTTGATGTTGTGGAAATAATGTAGAATAATTAAAATAGCTAACTGAAAAATCAATCATTTGCTCATCAGTTTTTGTGAGAGACATTTGAATTTATTATCTCCACTCTTTTGAAATATACAGTACATTCTTATTGGCTATAAGTACTCTACTGTGTAATTAATCACAAAACCTAATCCTCCTGTCTACCTGAAACGTTGTATATACTGATCAATGAAATGTTTTTCCATTTAAACTTTAGTTTTTAGTGTGATTTAAATCTTGCTTTAGGTATAGCTATTAGCACGTAATAATTGCAAATTAATGGATTTCATTATGACATTTCCACAATTGCATATAACATGTTTTGACTATACTTGCTTTCCCCACTCCCTTGTTTCACCCCCTTCTCCATTTTCCCAGGTACCCCTCTACTTCTCTACTAGATCCCCTTCTACTTCCATCATCATGCTCCCTGAGACACCACGTATGAGAGGAAACATGTGGTACTTGTCTTTGTTAGATTATCTTGTTTCTGTCAATATAATAATCTCCAGTTCCATCTATTTTCCTGAAAATTACATGATCTCAATCTTCTTTATGGCTATATAATACTCCATCTTGTAGTTCACAACTAAATACCTTCTATTTTTTCAACAGTCTGGATGATAGAGTATGTGAAATCAAAAAAGGAACTCTAAAGTAATAGCATTTTTTGTTGAAAAATAATTTAAGTATAAACTAAATTGTGGATTGAGTTTCAAAGGGAGATATTAAAGAATTAGTTTGGATTACAGGATAAAGAAAACGGATGGGATAGCTGGAATGACCTATTGTCCAAGGAGGTATAATGGAGAATGAAAGGTTGTAACGGTGCAATGGCGGCAAAATAGAAAGTATTCCTTCTGTATAGGTTCATGCTAATACAAAGAGGTAAGCAAATAAATGAAGCAACAGGCACCTGTGCAATATTTTCCAACTCAGAACCATTCCTGTCCTATAAAACACTGGGCAAATGTATAAATGTCTGGGGGGGAAGATTCTGCTTCGATCCTTTGCCTAATCACGATGTATGGAGAGCTTCGTGACCCTGAAGGAGTAGTAAACTGTAGCTTCATAGCAAGGGACTTTCTCATGTCTTATACACACCTATGCATTAAAATGGTTCTCCTCATCAGTTACACATCTTTTAATGTAAAATAGGAAAAGAAATGAATAATGTTGAATTATGTTCCTAAGCAGATCCCTTTAGGAAACATGAGTATCAAAATAACTGATATATCTGAGGTGTATTTTTTTCTTTTGTGATTTGCTATCCTGAAGGAAATCCTTTTTCTATGGTTATATTTATATTAGTTCTTGTGCCTTGCGGCCAAAACAAGACTTGTTAATAAAGCAAAACCATATATACTCTTTTCATTTATTTGAAAATATTTTTCTTAACACTGTGCTGACATAATGAAATTCATTTCATTTAAAATCCAATATTATGCTTTAAAAATAATTCAAAGTCTGAGTTTTTGTACTGAGTTGTGTTTAGTGTATACAGGTAATACAATTTTAATTATTATTTTGTCTTCCGATGTTGACTAAAGCAGAAATGTAAAACTATCGTTTATGAAAACATATAAAATGAAATATATGATTGACGCTTATTCAAATATTACTTAATGGGAAATTGTTACTTATTAAATCCAGGAAAATGCATTTTTATTCTTTTTCAAATAAATCACATGTGCTTATTTACTACATTTTCCTTCAGATTTATTTCTATGCCTTTCTGTTTCTTGTCACTGACTTTTCTTACTTGAGGTACTGTGCTGGCAGACACACACACACACACACACGCGCGCACGCGCACACACAAATACATAGGTTCATGTGGAATAGAGACTGAGTGAGGAAACTTAATTAAATGAAAAAAGGTATATTTAACAGGAAATATAGGAGCTTCATGTTTCTTGTCATTTATCTTAAGAAACATGGTATAGTTCTCAGAAAATACACAAATAATTAGGCCTAAAGAAACATAAACAGCTTTCACTTTTGTCGGTAAGACATTTTCCCTAGATTCTTATTGTAGTAAAACATAAATGTAAAATGTATCATCTTAGCTATTGCAAGTAAACAATTTAAGGCTATGAAATTTATTTTATTGATAATGTGCAACAATCACCATCACCATCATCCATCTCCATAATTCCTCCCAACTTATAAAACTGAAACTCTATATTCTTTTTTTACTTTCTCTACAGCTCCTGAAAGCTACCATTTTACTTTGTCTCCATTATTTTGACTACCCTAATTACTAAATTGAATTGGCTTTCCTGTCACTGAGACACAATATCCAGCATACACAAGTTAAAAAGGAAAGGTTCAATTTAGCTAAGAGTTTCAGGAGATTCAGTCTCTAAGGGAGAAATCTAACAGAGGAAGAGCAGGGAGGAGTGAAGGTGCTTGGCTCATGGTGGCCAGGAAATAGAGTAGGAGAACAGTGCCAGAAAGGAATGGGCCAGGGCCCATATATAGTCCCCAAGATCACACTTCCATGACCTACCCGGACACACCCAGGCACATGCTTTACTGATCTGCTAGTCATTTTACAGTGCAATGAAGTTGACATGGCAGAATTAATATTCACACTAATATAAATGAAATCATACAACATTTATCTTTTAAAACTGAGCTATCGCACTTGCTGTAGTGTTCTTGAGGTTCATCCATGTTGTAGCATACATCAGTATTTCCTTTTGTGGTCATTTTTTAAGGTTGAATAATTTTTCATTGAATATATTATATTATATGTATTATATATACTTGATTAATTCCCCTTAAAATACTCAAAATACTCCTCCTTTCTTGGGACACATTTATTTCTTTCTTATTGGTAATGTGTCTTTTATTCTAGTATTTTTTTCTAAATCTAAGCATTCACCGTATTTTTCAAGCACTCTGTGTGTGTGTGTGTGTGTGTGTGTGTGTGTGTGTGTGTGTCCCTTCCTCCATCAGTGGACACTTCAGTGGCTTCTACCTTTTAGGTACTCTGAACAATGCCTCTATGAACCTGTTGTAAAAATATCTCTTCAAGATCCTGTTTTCAATTCTTTTGAATGTATACTAAGAAGTAGAATCGTAATGCCATATAGTAATTCTATTTTTAATTTTTTGGAAAACTACCGTATCATTTTCTGTATTGACTGTAGCATTTTGTATCACCACCTAACAAGTTTTCCAGTGTCTCCACATCCTTTGTCAAAACTTACCAACTTTCTGGGTTTTCAAAATTTTTATATCACCTTCCTAATATGTCTGAGGTGTTATTTCATTCTAGTTTTGTTTTGTATTTTCCTAACGATTAATAATTTCCTCTATATTTTGATAAACATAATGCCTATTTGTATATCTTGTTTGAGGAAGTAACTTTAAGTTCTTAGCAAATTTTTAAACTGAGTTGTTTGTTGTTTTGTTATTGTTGAGTTTTATTTTTTTTTTATTCATTTATTTTGAGGCAAGGTCTCACTATGTAGTTCAGGTTGTCCTTGAACTCACTTTGTAGCCCAGGCTGACCTCGAACTTATGCCGATCCTCCTGCCTCTGCCAGCCCAGTGCTGGGATTACAAGTGTCCTCCACCACTCCTGGCAATTGTTAAATCTTGGCTTTCTCTGTCTATTCTGTGTATTCATATATTATTAGATATATGATTTGAAAATATTTTCTCCGATTTTGTAAAATGAAATGCATTCTTAGTCTGCTAACATCATTTGAATCTTGTTAAGTTGCTCAGGCTGACCTCACACTGTTGACCTCCCTGCCTCAGGTTCCAACTACTTGGGATTGCAGACCTGTACCAATATGTGTAGTCTGTTGACGTTATCTCTTCATACACTTACCCTTAAAATCTTCCCGAAGAGCATTGTCTGGTTGTTTGATCCTTTGGTTCCACATCCAAGAAATCACTGACAAATCCAAGGCTGTGTTTTCTTTGTAATAGTTTTATACTTTTAGTTCTTACATACTATAGATTTTTGACACATTTCAAGTTATCTTTGTATGAGGTATTGGGTAATGATGAAGCTTCTTTCTTTTGGCTGTGCAAATCCAGTTTTCCAAGCACTATCTTTTTTTAACCTATCTTTTTTTCTCCCATTAAAAAGTCTTAAAGCCTATTGCAAAAATTATTTAATCACATGCATGGGGAGTTTTTTTCCTGGGCTTTTTATCCTATCTCATTGCTCTATTTGTTGGCTTTTGTACCACTATTACGCTGTATTGATTACTATCATTTTGTAGTAAGTTTTGGGTCTGAAAGCATGAGTCTTTCGGCTTTGTTTTTCCTTAAGTCTGCTCTTCCTATTTGATATTCTTGTGATTCCTCTGTGAATTTTAGTATAGGTTTTCTACTCCTCCAAAAAAGTCACTGAGGTTTTGATAAGATTTGCATTGATATATAGATTACTTTAGATAATATGGATATTTTAGCTACACGAACAAAGTTGTATTTCTATTTATTGATATCTTCTTTAATTTCTTTCAGTAATGTTTTGTAATTTTTAATTATATAATTTTCCACTTTATTATTTTAATTCTTAAATATTTTATTTTTGATGATATTTTAAATGAAAATTTTTTAAGATCCTTTTCAGACTGTTCAGTGTTAATATACAGAAACACAATCAATTTTTGTGTTCTTCGCAGAATTCATTAATTCTAGCAAATGTTTTTAGACAGTACCTTTAGAGTTTTTTCAAGCTAAGATTATATATCTGTTATTATAGAGGTTATTATTCCTCTAACTTGAATACACTTTCTTTTTTTCCCCTTAATTTCTCTGGCTAGAATTTCCAGTATTTTAAGTGGTGAAAATGGGCATCTCATTCTTGCTTCTTTATTGTCTTATTACTAGAACCCAAATCTTTACAGTACTCTTTATTTTATTCATTTATTTATTTACTTTTTTCGTTATTTATTTTTATTTTCAGAGTTTAGCTGAGCACCTGAATCAGGTTGGGTAAAAACTTGCGATTCTTCTTCCTCAGATCCCCAGCATGCTGGATTATAGGTGTGCACCACCATGCCCAGCATTTTCTTTTTTCCTTTAAAAGGAAACATTTTCAGTGTTTCACTATTTAATATATTTGCAGTATTTTTTGCTTATAGTGCTTTTACAATGTTGAGGTTGTTCCCTTCCATTCCTAGCTTGTTAAATACTTTTCCAAAGCTTAGTACTTTCAGTGCAATTCAGTACATAATTGTGCAAATTGAATTACATTTTTGAGTCTTTATTACCTTATGAAGGCTCTCGTACATTAAACAGGTTTGCTTCTGTTTTGTTTGTGCGAATTTAAGTCTCAGGCTAAGGAGAAAAATCTTAAAATGGTAGGGTTAATATATTACCTCCCCTACACAACTATGTGGGTAAATACAACAATGGTCGCGCACCTCCTGGCCCAGGCCTATGTGACAGAAGCAGCCATAAGAGACCAGAGCAGAGACCCCCGGTATTTGAGAATAGGGTATTATTTTCTCTACCCAGACTCCTCCAACCTATGTGCAAGTTCATCCCAGCCACAGGTTGAGCTGGGATTGGTACGTACTACAAGTTAAGAGCTGAAATTGACATAAATTAAATGCAAATTACTATCTAAACCTTCCCCTGGAAGTTTTAGCCTTCAATGGACTTCAGAGTTCCAAAATATTTACACCAGATTCTGCTGTCCAATTGTTCTCTTGATTAAGAGGGAGGCTCTTTGTGCATTCTACTCTGATTTCCTTTTGATGATACAATCCCCAGTACTAAACATGTTGTATGGAACTTCTAATAGCAAAATTATATTAACTATATTTTAAAGTGTCTGTGATAAGTAGCAAATGGTTGGGTGATAACACCCCAGAACTTGACACATATTTCATTAATAAAGTATTTGTTCCCATGTTATTACCATTGATAGCCTAAAACACTTAACAATAATGAAATCTTTTAAAGAGGCTAGGACTTCAGTTAAATTATTGTATTGTATTTCAAAAGTATTTAGGTTGATTTTAAATACTATAGGTTATTTTTTCTTTATAACCTATAGTAACCTATAGTATTTAAATACTATAGTATATTTTTTCTTTATAGATTTATAAATATATCTACTATTTTGAGTTTGTGAGACTCCGGTGACTACAAATTAGAGTATAAATGATTAAATTTTTTAATAAGAGTAGTTGCATGTCAAAATATTGTTCATAGCAATTGGTGTAACTTCTGTATGAAATGCCGTTATTTAACCTACTGTGATCTAACTCATACAATTAAAGAATCCTTAGCTCTCATTAGTAATGTGTTGTAAGTATGGCACCAAGCATTACCAATGGATTGTTAAGAAAAGGGGCTATAATGGTTAATAGAAACAATCATAAATTGCATCATTATCTTTTTGGACACATGAGGAGGATTTTGCTTCTCAGAATTTGTAAAATGGTTTGAACTGACCAATGAAATACAAATGCAAGTATTATGTGTCACTTGAGGGAAAGGCACATAGTTACTACGGCAAGCTTCAGTGTTTTCTTCTCCTACAGGCAACTATGGAAGTGTGTTCCCTAAATATACAGAGATCCTTACTCAAGTAAGCCTGGAATAAAAAGTAGAGAGAAACAAAGCGCTGATGTTAAACCTCTGCTATTGCATAGTATTAGTCATTGCAGTATAACAGACTATCCTGAATGATATAAGGAAATAATAATAGGCTAATTAACTTCTATCTCGAGAAACAATTTCTGACACTTAAAACAATTTTAAAAGTCACAAAAGCCAGACTGACTTGGTGGCTCATGCCTGTAATTTCTGCACTCAGGAGGATGAGGCAGGAGGATCCCTGTGAGTTTAAGACCTGTCTGGACTACAAAGTGAGTTCAAGGGCAGCCTGAACAGCACAGTAAAACCCGGCTGCAAAAAGATTAAATGAATAAATAATAAAATAAAAGTCACAAAGACCCCAATAAGTAATCAGGTGATTTAATATTATTTGAGTTATTTCAACCTAGATATATTTTATTCTATATATGATGGGAAAAAGGACCACAGATTTAAATAAATATAAGAATGTTATTATATTTTTAAAAAGTCTGATTTACAAGAAATCTCAGAGCTACATTGCATATACATATGATCCAACAAATCTAGCAAAATTAGTTATATTTCTAAAATCCCTTAGCTGTTAATCTTTTAATATAAACATTTTATTGCTGATTTATCCATTGTATGTAGGTATAGTTAGTAATCTTTTTCTACTGTTAAAATTGTTCTAGTTTAAATAATAAATTACACATTCAAGAATTTTTACAGCAAGCAAAATGAATGCTGAGGCTTTGCAAAAATCAATTAAAGTTATATAGACAGAACATGTATGTACCTCACACTATAATATTATCTCTGTGAGGGCAGGGTGCTAACATTCTGTCCATAGCACCTATTATGGTATCAGAAACTTAATCAGGACATAAATAATGTGTATTAAGTGGATTCATGTATGATAAAGCCAGGCGAGTTGACTCATATGACAATGTCTAAAATCAGTTGAATGAGATCCCAATCGTATTAAGAATCCATAAATGGCTTTAAATTTGCCTTTCAAGAGCATGACAGAGTGTTTTGATATGCAAAATCTCTGGTATATTTTAGTGCATTAAGATATATTATTTATTAAGTGACTACCAAAATGAAATAATTTTGAGACAGTTAAAGAAAATAGGATAATATTATTTATTTAATAATTGTATCCTATTGTCTTAGTTTTCTTGTTGCTGAGACAAAGTACTTGACACCCACAAGTTAAAGGAGGAAAGATTTATTTCAGCTCACAGTTTGTAGAGGTAAGTCCATAGTCAGCTGGCTCCAAGGCAAGGTGGCATAGCAGAGGGACATGGTAGAGTAGAAACATCCCATGGCATTGCAGCTTGAAGGCAGCAAGCAGCAAAGCCTTCCTTTCCCTTTTATCCATTCAGGCTACAGGACTTTTGCATGGTGTCTCTCACACCCAAGGTGGGCCTTCCCATTATCCACACCTCGAACTATGCTAACCCACCCTATTTATCACACACCCTTAATTACAGTATCACACACCCTAATCCAGCATCACACACCTATGATGCAGCCACCTCCCAAAAGCCTCACTGTGAGCACATGAGGCTTTGTGGGACATCTAGATATAAGCCATAACAACTGTTAGTTTGTATTAAGAAGAAAAGTGTTTTTCTATCATGAACAGTATATATAGTGTCGGTTTTGTTGTTTAGGGGTTTAATGATTTAGAAGGAAAGAGGCTCTGAAATTGCAGGGGATATTTATAAACCAGCTCAGCACCTGCTAAGGGAATTGTGACTATTTAGCATGAAGAAGAGAATACTTAACAGGTTATAATAATTGTTTGCAAATATTTGGAATATTTCAAGATGTCGAAGAGTGTTCAGATTTTATTTATCTCCAGAGGACAGAAATAGAACCAAACGGTCCCTCCCATTACCTTCCCTGCAAACCCAGGTGAAAGAGGAGGATGAGGGCAGCCCCTCCCATCACCATCACTGCTGCTGGGACCCAGGTGAACCTGACTGGAAGGTCCAAAGAACGGCCCCTCTTCTTATTGCTACCACAACTGAGGTGAACTGCTTGGGAAGGCCCAGAGACCAGAGGGAATGACAGCAACACAGTAGGGTCCCAACTAAGGTGCACAGGTTAGATATGTGAGACTAGTGGCGTGAAAAGTACGAAGCAACAATAACAATATGAGCCAAAAGGTGGTAAGTTAGAAGAACCAGTGTTGTGCTTGGGGACAAAGACACACAGAATAGAAGCAGGGAGGTGGGGCTGCCCCTGTTCTCTCTTTATATGTTGGGGATTTTTATGTTTGTTTGTATTGGTTTGTTTTGTTTTTTTTTTGTTGTTGTTGTTGTTCTTTCTTCTGCTTTTTTATTTCTTTTTCCTTTTTTCTTACTTTTTCTTTTCTCTCTCTCTCTCTCTCTCTCTCCTTTTTATTTCTATTTTCTAAATGGCTGGGAAGAACTCCAGCCACAGAAAATTTATCCCACCCCCCAAGCCCAGAGACCAAATTCAGATAATCCCTTGCTTACTCCCTTATTCTTTCTCTTCTGTGCTCTCCTCTAGTTTCCCAAAGTTTGCCTGATCATCCCTTGTTTTCCAGCCTTGTTTCTATTTTCTTTTCAGTTATCTTTGTTTTATCCACTATTCTTCTTAAATCTCCTCACCACAGGGTAAAAACACTCTACCAAGGGGAAACACTCGGTTCTGTTATATAAGTGTAGATTATGCTCGTATGTTATTTTTTTTTTTTTTGTGGGTACCGGGGGTCGACCTCAGGACCTCATGAGCCAGCAGGTGCCTGTGCCGTTGAGCGATATCACCGGCCCTTTTTCACATGTGGGTTCCAGGAGTCAAACTTGGGCCCTCGCGCTTGCCAGGCAGGCGCTTATGCCGCTGAGCCATCTCACTGGTCCCGCTTGTATGGTTTAAGATACAAAATTAATAGCTACCACAGTTTGTCAGTTCCTAAACTGTGCTTCATGCTATTATTATTGCTAATTATGCTACTTTAGCTAGCATGTCATATCTGTTGTAATCCTTTGTTCTACCTCTGTAACAATCCTGGGAAGCTCTAGGGTAATAACCTCAACACAGCCCAGCGCCAAAGAACTGGGGACTGAGCCAAACAAATAACAACATCTCACACTTAATTAACTGGGGAGGTAGGATATTGGAACAGACACAAATCAAGAACCTCCTACACACAGAAGGCATCTCTGAAGAACAGACTTTTCATAGAGAGGTCTCAATAGTAGTGATATAGCGACCTATCAAAAACTTAGAAGGATCGACACAGAAAACAAGTAAAAATTTTTGAAATAGAAAATGACAAGACACAAAATTAAGATGCAATCTCAGACCTCCAACTCACCCAGAAAAAGTCCAGAAGTCAATGAGATAGAGGAAAATGGAAGACAAACATCAGAAATTTCTGAAATGATAGCAACTGAAGTAAAGAAACAAATCCATGAGGTTATAGAGGAAATCAGATCAGAAATAATCTCTCAGGTAAAAAAAGAAATGTCAACATTCATAAAGGAATTCCTCAGCAAATCTAGAATAGAGATAGGTAAAAAAAAAATAGACAATGTTAGGAAAGGATGGAAACTGTGCACAATCAATATAGGAAAGAAATAGAATGCATTAAAAATTCATACAGATACCCAGGAAATTAGAAATTCCACTGAAAGCTGGCAAAACCACTTGAATGAAATTGAACACAGACATTCAGACCTTGAAGACAAGATCGCAGCTAGCGATCATGAAAGGAAAGATCTCTTGAAAATAACAAAAGATCAGAAAATAACAATCCAAAAGCTGCAAGATGATGCAAAGAAAAATAATATAAGAATAATTGGTGTCATTGAAAAAGCAGGAGTCAACACAAATGACTTAAAAAAAACTATTTGCAGAAATAATAGCGGAAAATTTCCAAAGCGTGGGAAAAGAATCTGACAAACAGATAAGTGAGGCATATAGAACTCCAATTAGCCATAACCAAAATAAATCTGCACCCAGACATATAATAATTAAGATTCCAGAAATTCAGCACAAGAAAAGAATATTAAAAGCTGTAAGAAAAAGAAACAGATCACTTAAAAAGGAAAGCCCATCAGAATCAAGGCAGATTTCTCAACACAAAACTCAAATCAAGAGGAGCTTGGAGTGAAATATTTCAAGCCCTGAAAGAAGACAGCTTCCAACCCAGATTGATGTACCCTGCAAAGCTATCTTTCAAAATTAATGGAGAAATAAAATACTTCCATAACAAAGAACAACTAAAGAAATTCATGCCCACCACACCAACACTACAAAAAGTATTGAAAGATATTCTAGACAGAGATAAAAAAGACAACAATTCCAAAAACAACAACAAAAGGAAAATACCAGGCAGGGCAAGCAATTAAACAGAGGGTAAAAGCAAGGAAATGACAGTGAGAAAATAACATGACAAAGATGAGCCAATACATGTCAGTTATAACCATCAATGTAAATGGCCTCAATTCACAAAACAAAAGAAAAAGATAGGTGGAATGGATCAAGAAACGAGACCCACCAATATGTTATATACAAGAAACAAGTTTAACACAAAAAGAAATTCATAGACTGAAAGTCAAAGGATGGAAAGCAGTATTCCATGAAACAGTAACCCAGAAAAAAGCAGCGGTAGCTAAACTGTTTGCAGACAATGTGAACTTTAAACCAAGAATGACCAAAAGAGATAAAGAAGGTCACTACATACTTGTCAGGGGAAATATTCAAGCAGATAACAATCATAAATGTATATGCACCAAATCCAGGAGCACCCAACTATATAGGACAAATATTAACAGACATGAATAAGCAAAAACACAATTGTAATGGGGGACATTTATACCCCATTGTCACAAACAGTTAGATCAACTAGACAAAAATAATAATAATAATAACAGAAATGAACCAACCTGTGAATTAATGGACTTAGTACAAACATGGGACATTCCCTAAAATAGACCATATACCAGCCCATAGAACATGCATATAAATGCAAAGGAATTGAAATTATCCCACGCATATTATCTGATCATACTGAAATGAAACTAGAAATTAATGGCAAAAGAAACCACAAAAACTCCATGAACACATGGAAATTAAATAACATTCTCTTGAACAACCTATAGGTCACAGGTGAAATTAAAGAAGAAATTAAAGAATATCTACAATCAAACGAAAATGTAGAGACAACTTACCAGAACCTGTGGCATGCAATGAAAGCAGTCCTAAGAGGGAAATTTATAACAGTGAAGTCTCTCATCAGGAAAATAGAATGAGCACAAATAAACAACCTAATGCAACACCTCAAGCTTCTAGAAAAAGTACAGCAAGTCAAACCCAAAGCCCATACAAGGGAGAAAATTATAAAGATCAGAGCAGAAATTAATGCAGTGGAGACTAAGGTAACAATAGAATTAATGAATTCAAAGAGTCAGTTCTTTGAAAGAATAAATAAAATTGATAAAGCCCTAGCCAACCTTACCAAAACAAAGAAAGAATAAATTCAAATTCATGCAATAAGGAATGATAAGGGTGAAATCACTACAGAGCCTGTGGAAATTCAGAAGATCATCAATACCTACTTTGAAAATCTTTACTAACATAGGATGGAAAACACAGAAGAAATGGAGAGATTCCTAGAAATGTATGAATTACCATAGCTGAATCTAGAATACATAAAAATTCTGAATAAACCAATATTAGTTAATGAAATTGAAAACATAATTAAAAACTTACCAACAAAGAAAAGCCCAGGCCTTGATCGATTCACTGTTGAACTCTACAAGAAAGTTAGAGAAAATTTAGTGCCAATACTCCTCAAACTCTTTAATGAAATTGAAAGGGAAGAAATTCTCCCTAACTCATTCCTGGAGGCAAGTATTACCCTGATACCAAAATTAGAGAAGGATCCAACCAAAAAAGAGAACTAAAGGATGACCTCCCTAATTAACATAGACGCAAAAATCCTCAATAAAATACTAGCAAACAAAATGCAGCAAATCATCAAGAAGATGATACATCACGACCAAGTGGGATTCATACCAGGAATGCAAGGATGGTTCAACATATGCAAATCAATAAACATAATACACCATATTAACAGAGCCAAAGACAAAAATCACATGATCATCTCAATAGATGCAGAGAAAGCTTTTGATAAAGTCCAGCACTCATTAATGGTAAATACCCTATAGAAATTGGAATAAATGGTCTGTACCTTAATCTGATAAAAGCCATCTATGACAAACCAACAATCAACATCATACTAAATGGTCAAAAAGTGAAAGTTTTCACTCTAAAATCAGGAACAAGACAAGGATATCCACTATCACCACTCCTATTCAATATAGTTCTGGAAACATTAGCTACAGCTATTAGATAAGAGAGAGAAGTAAAAGGAATAAGGATAGGAAAGGGAGAAGTTAAATCATCATTATTCACAGAGGACATGATACTCTACATAGAAGACCCCAAAAACTCCACCAAAAGACTTTTAGATGTAATTACCAAATGCAGTAGTGTAGCTGGATACAAAGTCAACACTCAAAAATAAATAGCATTCCTGTACACAACAAACTCACTGAGAGAGAAATTAGGGAAACTATACCCTTTACAATAGCATCCAATATATGAAATACTTAGGATTCAATGTAACAAAGGAAGTAAAAGATCCATATATTGAAAATTATAGTACAGTGAAAAAGGTGATCTAAGAGAATATCAGCAAATGGAAAGATATCTCTTGCTCATGGATAGGAAGAACCAACATTGTGAAAATGGCCATACTCCCCAAACTGTTATACAGTTTTAATGCAATTCTGATCAAATTACTACTAGCATACCTCACAGATGTAGAGGAAACATTCCTAAAATTCATTTGGAAACAGAAAAGACCTGCAATAACAAAGTCAATCCTGGGCAACAAAGGCAAGGCAGGAGGCATCACAATCCCTGTCTTGAAATTGTACTACAGAGGTACTCTGATAAAATCAGCATGGTACTGGCACAAAACCAGACTTGAGAATCAATTCAATAGGTTACAAAATACAGATACAACTCCAGACATATTCAGGTACCTTGTCTTTGACAAAGGGGCCAAACATGTTCACTGGAAGAACAATAGCCTCTTTAATAAATGGTGTTTGAATGCCTGGCTTTCCACATGCTGAACACTAAATCTAGACCCATGTCTATCACATGCACTGATTTCTTTCAGTTCATTGAGGAGAATAGTTTGTGCTTATATTGTTTGATCAATTTTGCGTGCCTGTATCTTGTAATCTGAGCAACTACTTTTAAGATAATAATATGCAATATATTAACATTGTTAATTTCCTATTATACTGTTATGAAATTTTGTATTGTTTTTATTGCTTTTTTCTCTTTAAAATAAAAAAGAAAGAAATAGAGCCAAACCAATAAGTGATTTTGAGAGGAAAATATTTTTCTCTATGTTAGAAGAATTTACTGAAAAATAGCATTGTTTAACAGTATAATGAGCTACTTCAAAAATTATGGAATGTCATATGTTAGAAAGGGTTAGCTTTCAGGAATAGAATTTATTTATGCCTTGTTAGGAAAAGTTAGAAATTTATGATCCTTTACAATCTTCAGATTCTGTGTTTATAAAATAATATGATATAAGATGTATTGTTGAATGTCTTATCTATCTACTTATATGATTAAAAAAGTATTAGAATACATAAGCTATTTGAAATCAAGGTTAGCCAGATGTGGTGGCTTATGCCTGTAATCCCAGTACTCAGTAGGCTCAGGTAGGAGTATCGCCATAAGTTCAAGACCAGACTGAACTACTAGTGAGACACTGTCTCCAATCGTCAAAATAAAATTTAAAAAAAGATTGGAGTTGATAATATCACAGGAATAACTATAATTAAGACAGAATTTTGTATTCTCTAACCTCTCTGGTTGATGATAGACCTATCTTCAATACTACGGCATGATAATTCATTCAGTCCTTCCCCCAAAGAAACCTACAGCCACATAGAAGTAATTGTAAAATGAGGAAAGATTAATGTCGAGATTTTTCCGTGGCTAATGGACATGGACTCGTATTTACGATGATGCAGAGATTCAAAGCATCTTACTAAGGACCCTGTTAGAGTCCTTTATTAGCTAAAGGAAATGGAGAATGGCCCATGGTTAGGTCATGTTTGGTGTATGGGACAAATAGAAATCTCTGAAACTGATCCTTACATCTGTTATGAAGGGGGAGTTTACTGTAACCCTAAAAGACCTGAAAATTCAACAATTGTAGTACCTTAATTAGTCTGCTGTCCTTAGTCTCAGTCTTCAACAAAGTCTCAAGACATAGGCAAAATGTACATACATTTTCTGCCAGGATATAAGGCACACGGCCTCTAGTACAACTGCTAATGGAATCCTTGTTCCCAATTGAAACCTCCTGAGCCTGAATCTATTGTCTGCATTTCTGTCAGCATTCTGGTCTTCTGAACTCTGACCAGAATCTCCCATCAAGCTTGGCTTGCACTATTCTAGGGCTTCTTTAGCCAGCATCCACAAACTTTTCCTAACTTCCCACAAACCTGATCCAGAGACTTCTGAAGGACATAGTCAAAAATAGTCAGAGGAGGGCCGGTGAGATAGCTCAGTGGCATAAGCACCTGCCTGGAAAGTGCGAGGTCCTGAGGTCGACTCCCGGTACCCACATAAGAAAAACAAAACAAAAAACAAAAACAAAAACAAAAAAAACATAGAGTAGTGGCTCCACTTCTCTTCATTAGTCATATGCCCTTTTCTGGGACAAAATACCTAACACCCACAAATGAAAGAATAAGATGCTTATTTGCCTCGAAGTTTCAGTCTATCCTCAGCTGGATCCATGACAGAAATTGCATGTGGGAAGAAAAAGTGCTTAAGCTACAGCGTCAGGAAACAGAGAGAGTGAGGAGAGAATGTAGCAGACAGAATACATCCCTCCCAGTCATGCCTCCAGTGACAAATCTCATCAAGTTCTACCTCCAAAGGGGAGAGTTTGGGGGACATTTTAGATCTAAACCATACCAGATACAACAGGTCAAGAAGTCTTGATCTAAAAGTGTTTAATGTTTTACTATGAAGCACAGTAAGTGTTCCACTGAAATAAAGTTATAGTTGATGCTTATTTGTGTTCCTCATGCCAATAGAGCATCAGAGTGGTGGGGACAATTGAAGAAAACGTTTAAGAGAATGTAAGTAATTCTACAAGGGCAACAGCAAGAAATATATTTGGCACTTTTGCAATCCATTCACTGGGGCACCTCTTTGTACTTAGATAACGTTTGTTTAAATCTATATATTTTGAAATAATGTTAGACTTACAGAAAAGTTGCAAAGATTGTATACAAAGTTTCTATGTACAGTTTATAGAAGATTCATCTACTATGAGCATCTCACATACATGATACACTTCTAAAAACTAAGTGATTAACATTAGTGCAATACTATCAAGTTAACTTCAAACTTTAATTGGATTTCTTTACTTTTTCCCCTCACGGATTTGTACTACTTTCTTTATTTTTCTTTTCTTTTCTTTTTTTTTTTCCAAGATCCAATTCAAGATCCCACATTACATTTCAATTTCATGGCTACTTATTCTCTTCTTATCTGTGACAGTTTGTCCTCATTTCTGAGATCTTGTTAGGTTTGAAGAGTAATCACCAGATATTTTACAGTATGTTTTTCAACTTGGGATTTATCTGATCATTTGACTCAGTTTGTATTACCTCTGTATACCAGAGAGGTGTTCTCCTCTCATTTCATCACTTGGGGAAACACATTAAATGAGCTGTCTCATTTCTGATGACATTAAACTTGAGTATTTGCTTCAGATGATGTCTTTGAAAACTCCAAACTACGAAATTATTTTTCATGCTTTCATACTTTATTTATTACACATGCAATGTTAGGTCCTGCTTATGTCAAAGAGTGGAGAATGAAACATTAACTTCTGAAGAAATAGTTACTATGAATATGTGGACATATGTTAAAACCAGCATAATAATCCATAAGTGTTTAGAGGAATATCCTTTGAGTGAGTGCAAATGTCCCATTTTGTCTTCAGTTTTTACCCACTAATTTTAATATTAATCATTTTATTCTGTGTGGAACAATTATGATTGTGGTGATTTTCTATTACTTTTGTTACTTCTACTTTATTCATTGCAGTGTTTCTTTAAATAAGAATTGTATCATCCTTCCATTTACTCAATAATGTAATAATTTATTCATATCATAATAGAGTCATTGATATTTATTCTTTAGCTTACAAAAGAGTTACTGTCACTATTTTGTTTTTCAAATTTTTCTGGCTTTGCCTAGTTGAATATTTTTTAAGGCCACCTTCTGTACTCTCTTTTTCTAGATGTATTTATTTATTTATTTATTCTTTTTTTCACAACAAGAATCATCTATATCTGCAGAAAACCACTGTGTTATTATTATTTTCTGTACTTTAATACTTTCCACCACTCCTATTTTTAATTGTAAGTGGCAATAACAGTAGTCACTGCTGCACGAAGTCATGGTAAATAGGGTCTAAATCTCCCGAGTCACTCCACTGTTGAGCTGCTCCAGCAGGCAGTGCCTGCACACCAGACAGTAGTGGTGAAGGAGGGGGAGGTGGGATGGTGGGGTGGGGGTGAGGTGCGTGGGTGGGTGGGGGTGGTAAAAAGGATCAAGATGCAGTATCCATATGTCCCACTTCCCCAAGATGGATATAATTATTATGTATTACACCATATACTACTAACAACAAAACTCCAGCTCTCATCTGACTCATAATGTCACTTTTAAAGAGTTCTTCTATATTTAAAAACAAACTATAAACCTATCAAGAAATGTATAGATCCTACTTTTCCATTTTTTTTTTCAAAATCATACTTGCAGAAACACCAGTGGAATTTTACTTTGAATCATGCATACTTTTCAGTAGAAGACAAAATAATAACCTGGTTAATTGCAGAGCAAGATAAAAAATGTTAAAATTCTTTACTTTTTTATTATCTCAGTTGCTTTTGTTTTTAAAGGAAATTCTTTTCCTGAACAATAGGAAATGAGAACATGGTAAATGAAATAATTTGATAAAAGTTTTGTTACGAACACTATCATCTAAGAGTGGGAGTATTTCATGGCTCAATTTATTCAGATTTTAAAAACTAGTTATAAACACTTAAAGGTGGGTATTACACTTAAAGGTGCAGTTCAATTCAATACCGTGAGGTACATCTGAGTGAGTTTAATGATGATAGTTATCCTAATGAGGCAATAATACCTGAATCCTGCCCCAAGCAAACAAACTTGCCACCCAGAGATCACGAGGAAGTTCACACACAGGGGATCAAAACAACTAAGAAAACACTTTATTATTTCATTGAATTTAAGATCTTGAAAAATATTTTCTGGGCCTCACTCAAATGATCATAAAATCTTAGGAGCTCCTTGATATAATAAAAGCAATAATTCTTGCCTGATTTTTCTAGAACTTCTAAAACTAGTGTGTACCATTGGCTTTCCCTAGTTTGATGAAAGGAATACCGAGCATCAGCCTTACATGGGGAGCGGGAAAGGAAAGAGGGAAGTGAAGGCTCTAGAAGACTGAAAGAGGTGATTTGGCCCAATACCTGTATTCTAATGTTTATTAGGTCAGGACAGCATTCTGAAGCTTGCTGTCTAGTTGGCAACAACAACAAAACAGAGGACCAAGCAACACCATACTTCCATAAGTTGTTTTGGAGGGAACAGATGTACAGAAGTTTCCTCAATTAATCTCATACATGACTTCCTAACATCAGGATTTAGCACATTTTATGGAGTTTTCAGCATCTTTAAATCTCTCCAAAAGTTACCCTTCATATAAATAGCCCCAGTTAGGGTCTTGTTGAATGGTTTATTCAGATCAACTTCTGCTGTCTTTGAACAGTACAGTGGGGAGAAAGAAGATGATGGAGAAAGTTTTTTGACCTAATATCGCACTTCTTAGTATCTGTCGATCCTAGTTATTGGAATAATTTTAGTAAATCAGAGTTCTAAGTGCCCACTGGAGGAGGAAAATGCAGACAATCAAAAGATTACTGCCCAGACGTTTTGAAATGACTTCTTAGAATCTTGCTATGGGCCCTCTATTGACCATCTCCTAGATGTCTGACATGCATGAACTAAACATCTTTTGGTTACTCCTCTACGGTGATTCCAGAAGCTTCTGAACTGATTCAAAACAAAACAAATTCTGAACACAAAGCCACTTTACACATTGTATTGGACCAATCTGAGACCTGAATTCTAAAATTCACACATTCCCATCATATTCATTCAACCCAAATCAGAGAGGTTTTATGCAAGGACAAGTCTGAAGGTCAAAACTGTGGGGTCACTGAAAGAATTTGCTAACTCAGATCCACTCCCATCCACAAATAATTACAGACCCTAACTTGCCAAAGATTTTAAAAACAGATATTACAAAAATAGTCTTCTCTACAACTATAGAACACACAAATTCCCAAATACTACTTCTTTATAGTTTATATGGCAAGAAAGAAGAAAGAGAGATCATGAATAATTGTAATTCTTCTTTCATAAGGTCCTGTTTCCATTTGTAAATATTATTGGATAGTGCGTTTTACACTTTTTGTTGTGAATTGAATTGTGCTCCCATTCATGTGTCTAAGTCTGTGTTAATTAGCTTTCTCTTGCTGTGACAAAATACTTGAGGGTCTCAAATCAGAAATTGAAAATTTTATTTTGACACTTTGTTTCAGTGGTTTCAATTGATACTTGGCTCAATCCAAGCCAGAAACATTATGGTAGAGGGCACAGAAGAGGAAAGCTGCTCTCCTCATGGTGGTCAGAAAGCAGAGGAAGAAAACATGTACAAAAGCCAGAAAGGAAGGGGCTAGGGGCTAGATATATTCCCTAAAGTTATGCCCCCATGATCAGAACTAGTCCCTCACTCTTCTTTCCACCACCTTTCAAAAATGCCATCAAATTATGATCTCATCATTGGATTAGTCCACTGATATGTGAAGTTGGAGCCCTCATAATCTAATCAATTTCCAAAAGCTGATGAGCAGCCAATTCTTTGTATCAGAGTTCATGTGAGCAGCAGATTTAATATAATACACATCTATACTACATATATATGTACATATATCTGTGTATATATATATATATATATATGATTTACATGGTAGGTTTACAATAGCTGTGCATACAGTCAGACAGACAAATACAAAAATGTTGTCTGTCCACTGGGGAGCCAAAGGATCTAGTCAAAGTTGGAAGACCTGGAGCTCACTGCAGAGTTTTCTTGGAGACCATATTGGGAAGCCAAAGGCTCTACATTGGAAAGTTGAAGAGTCTGTGCTGCAAGCTTGAAAATGGATGTCCAAAAGTGAGATTAAAGGCTGAAGTGCCCCCTAAGAAACAGCAATGAGCTTCCTTCTTCTTTCCTTTTTATCCCATTCTGGCTACAAGCATGTTGACTGGTGCCACTCACACCCAGGGTGAGTCTTCCCTGTTCAGTAAGCCCATCATTTAGGCACACTAAAAATTATGCCAAGCCAATCAGCTAGGCATTTGTTACTCAAATTGACACAGTGGTTAACGATCACAGTCCAGCACTGTGAATCTTCTGGAGAAACAATTTAGATCCTGTTATGGATTATGTCTTAATATCCCCTGAAGCCCTCATATGCTCACAGGTGGGGCTTTTGGAAGGTGATTGAATTATGGGGGAAGTATAGCTGACTTGCTGTAAGGAGATGAGCTCTGGTCAGAAGAGGTGACTCACTGGGGGAGTGACTCGGAAGGGTCCGCCTCCCTTCCAGCTCCTCCTTTCTCTCTTTGCTTCCTGACCTCTATGACATGGGTAACTTTCTTCAGTCCAGGCCCTTCCACCATGCAGTTTGCATGTTTGAGCCTGTTGGACATGGATTGTAACTTCTTTTTTTTTTTTTTTTGTGGGTACCGGGGGGTCAACCTCAGGACCTCGTGCGCCAACAGGCACCCATGCCGCTGAGCGATATCACCGGGCCCTTTTTCATATGTGGGATCCGGGAGTCGAACTCGGGCCCTCGCGCTTGCAAGGCAGGCTCTTATGCCACTGAGCCATCTCACTGGCCCGGATTGTAACTTCTAAAACAGGAGCCAAAATAAACCTCTCCTCCTTTAAGTGGCAGGTTTTAGGTGACAAGGAAAGTGGCTAAGATAGATTTCAACTGTAACATTTCACAACTGTCCCCCGAAGGTTTATGTCCACCTTACTAAGCAAAATGTATTTAATTTAATCCCAAAAGTCACCAAGGATCAAAAATTCCAGCATAACTCAAAAGTCCAAGGTCAAAGTCTCCTGCAAGACTCAAGGCAAATTCTTAGCTTTTAGCCCATGTCAGAAACACCCCCCAAAACAAACAAAAAAAAAAAAACAAAAAACCCCACGACAACAACAAACATTAAATATTTACAACATAAAATGGAATTGGGTAAATATTTCTGTTCTAAAATGGAGGACTAGAGGCATAGAAAGGAGGGATAGGAGCAAAGCAAGATTGAAATCCATCAATGAAAACAATATATCCTATAGTTCTACATCCGGTGTCCAGAGCACGTGGTGGTTTGATGTGAGCTCCAAAGCTCCTGGGCAGCCCTGCCCCTGTGACCTTGTCAGTTACAGTCCACACAGCAACTGTCTTGCGCTGGGTGTCTTTGCTGCCTGTGGGTTTCCTCGGTAGATGTTCCATGTTCCTCACATCTCCAACGTCCAGGGATTTCCACTGTAACTTTAGCTTCACTCCCAACAGCCTCATTAAGTGCCTATCAGTGGCTGCCTCCAGGGATTCCAGTTCTGTAACACATTGTGTGACCTCCCAGGGCTTCCTTTGCAATCTTGTTGGAAGCCTCCATGGCATCATGGTGGACATGGGAAAGCTGCTTACCCCTTGGCAAACAGAAAGCAGAAAGAACCGGAAAGAGATTGTGCTGGAGGGCTCTTCTGCTTCCACTTTAACTCCATACAGGCTCCACCCTACAGGTTGATAATGCCCATATTAATTTTTTTTTTGTGTGTGTGTGGGTACTGGGGGGTCGACCTCAGGACCTCACGCGCTAGCAGGCCCCCGTGCCACTGAGCAATATCACCGGCCCTTTTTTCGTATGTGGGTTCCAGGAGTCCAACTCCGGCCCTCGCGCTTGCCAGGCAGGTGCTTACACCACTGAGCCATCTCACTGGCCTAGTAATGCCCATATTCAGCATGAGTCTTCTCCATGGATTTGCTATCAAAGATGCCAGTCACTTCTGGAAACACCCTCACTAACACACACACAGAAGTATGCTTTCCTAATTTCCTAGGTGTGTCTCATTTCCATCAAGTTGCCAACCAAGATTAATCCTCACAAAACCTTAATCCCAAGTGCCTTAAAATGTGAATCTATTTGGAAGTAGAGTCTTTGCAGATAGAATTAATTAAGATACTGTCGGGCTGGAGAGTTCAGGCACCTGTTCCAACATGACAGCTTGCTTCCAAAAGCAGGAAAATTTGGACACTCATAGGAATATAAGGAGAACGCCATACAAGGATTAAGGCAGAGAGGGCCACGATGCTTCGTCATGCTAAGGAATGCCGAAGATTGCCAAAACTAAAAGAGCAAAAGAATGGATTGTTCTGCATAATACCAAGAAAAAAAAAAATCAGTCCTACCACCTTGATCTCAAATTTCTAGCCTCAAATCTGTGAGAAAACATAATTATATTGTTTATGCCACTTAATTTCTGGTGCTTTGTTACATAAGCCCAAGGTAGAAAACTAGTACACATAGTGTTGTTTATTTTCTGTTCTTTTTTAATCATCTAGTGAATACTCATGATAATTTCAACTATGAAGTGGTGAGACAATGCTTCTGTAGCAACATCAAAATAGTAGATTCATATAGCAAAGTTTGTTTCTGGAATACCTTAGCTGTCTGTTTTGGATTGCCTGCGATTCTCTTCCACCTCTCTGCACTCTGTGACATAGCAAGCTGGCCATTAATCGTGTAGCAGTTTCAATACTGTGGCAAATAATGTTCCAGCTGTTAAAGCGTCCCTCTGTGCATAACACATACCATGTCATTGATGACTCAAAGTCACATGGTTCTGTTTAAATTGGAGATACAGGGAAATACCCTACAGTGTACTTAAAAGGAGAAAAACCAAAATGTATGCTGGCCTAATACATGCCTATCAACACACCTCCAATCTAATGTACTACTAATAGCATGTATCATCACAGTCCCGCTTTAAAGCATTTTTATTGTTTCAGAAAATCCATTTAATCACAGCAGCAATCCCTTCTTGCACCTTGCCTCCCCTCACTGTAGTGACTTTGATTTGTTTTCTGTGTCTTTTAAAATTATCATTTCTGGACATTTCATACAAGTGGAATCACACAATATGAAATTTCACTTCAATAACTTTACACCTCTTTGCATACACTATAAAATATTTACAGCAATATACTTTAATTTCTAACTCTTATCTGTTATGTTATTGTTAGCATAAATTTTACTTCTACTATCTTTTATAAGCCTCAAATTACATTTCAATTTCTCTTTGGCTTGTAAGAGAGTCACTTATCTTTTAAATGTTTTGGAAAATAGAAAAACAGATTCTTAAATCAAAAATATATGAAGAGTTACTGTAACTCAAAAGAGAAAACATACAATTCAATTTTAAAAGTAGGCAAAAGACTTGAGTAAACACTTTACATAGAAAACAGAATATTTTACAAAAGAAGACAACATTAATAGCCCATAAGGCCTTTATAAGCATACAAAAAGATGCTGAAGGACATTAACAAGTAAATTTAGATTAGAATAAAAATGATTACTTCTTTGCACTCAGACTAAGTTTTTTAAAAAAGTGTAGCAAATCTAAGTGTTAGCAAAAATATAGACCAAACAGGAACTTTTATTCATAACTAGTGAGAGTATTGTATAAAATTATATATAGATACAATACTTCCTAATGATTCTATAATTAACTCCTCCTCCGTGAAATAAACACAAGCACAAATGTCCATGGTCACTTTTTCATAATGGCTAATGACTCCAAATGACCTCAGTATGTATCAACAGGTAAATAGGCAGGTTGTGGCATTTAAATATAAAGATGTGTCTTACCAATGTGAAGAAATAAAATTTTGCTAAATGTAACAATAGGGACGAATCTCAAAAAGATTATGAATGACTAAAGAAGACAGACACAAAAATGTATATATTGGGTGAATCTTTTTATAGGATGTTTTGCTACTGACTAAAAATTATAACAAACCTTGCTAAGGTGATGAAAATATTTCACGTATTGTTTAAATGGTGATTATATGGATACATATCCTGGTTGGTCTTTGGTCTGAAAATATCTGAAGATGCACATGATGAATTTTCATATAAATGCACCTGCCTTCACTTATTGTTCTTGTTCTAAATGAATTAAATTAACATAAACCACACAGAATGGCATTTTTATATACATTCACTTATGCCTAAATGTGCCATTTTGTGTAACTACTAAGTTAAATCTGCCTCCATCTGTGCAAATGCCTGTTTGACTCAAATAGCTTTAGTTCTCAAAAATCTATTCAGTCCTGCCTTGTTAATTTTATTTGTTTGATTTTCTGTACTGTTTAAATAGTAAGTTTCTAAGTTTGAACAATGATTCTATCAGAGGTAATTCTGCCTTGAAGGTAATCAACCACCTGAGAATCAAGGACTCTGATTTGTAATTTCCTTTCTTTGACTAGTTTGCCAAAATTTGGCACTAATTACTAAATTTGGGTATATCGAATCTGCATTAAAGTGTGGATAATAACAGAGTAAGGATTTGGTGAGGTGGAACAAATGGATTTTAATACTTTTCTATAATAAAATACCATAGAAGGATATATGGAAATTGGTCTATCATTACACCGACCTAGAGTTATAAACATGTGATTTCTTTATTAAGCCTGCTATGCTAGTTATTTTACTTTGGGGTGACTATAGCTAATGATAGTGGACAAAATATATTAAAAAGCTAGAAGAAAGGGCTTTGAATATTTTTATCACATAGGAATATTAAAGTTATAAAGACAGAGATATGTTTACTCTTATTTAAATATTATACAGTGTGTATGTATATAATATCAGCTAGTACTAAAAAACATGTACAATTATTATATTTGTACATATTAGGTAAAGTAAATAATTAATTTTTTAGAAGTCCCTTTACATAAGTGCCAAATCTTTATAAGTTTGCTTATCTTGTTTCTGAATCCTTCAGATTTCAGAGTTTTTATTTATTCATGGATATGATAAGAACAAGTAAAATTAAAGCTCCATTTCCATTGTTCTTATTGAAAATACCTCTGAAGACAAAATAATAAATGAGGCCTAAAAAGAACAGTCAGGCCTAAAATAAAAGCAGCAGGACAGTTCCTCTATAGGGAGCAGATTTTGAGACTAACACTTTTCCATTTGCTGAATCTCCACAGAGGTGCAAATTTCTAGAAGTCACACATACTGCATAAACGCCAAGACCTGCAGAGTGAAGGAAATTCTGCTCTCCTGGTCTCTCCAACTCCTACCCTTCCACCAGTGTGCCAGAACCTGTAATTTCTTATCAGTGTACTGTACCTGTCGAGATTATAACATCTCACCTGTGTATTCACTGAGATTCTAAATACGTAATTGCTTGGTGGGCTTTTTATAGAAAAAAAATTGCTCATTTTTTTTTAATATCAGCCAGATTTAGAAGAGTGTAGGTCCCTGGAATTGCAGGCAGCTGCGGACAGAGGGGACAGTGTTGGTTCCAACAGGACACTGAGCAATATATATTCCTTAGTTCCACACTGCACATTGATTTTTTTTTTTAGTTTCAAAATATCTAAAAATCTCCTTGCTTGTCTAGCATGTGTCTGCTAAACATTCAGCCATGATTCTTAATGACAATAATTACAATCATACCTACAATTTATTCAATATACAGTTCATACCAGACTGACAAATATATGCTTCCTATGTATAATATTTTGTTTTTATTCTCATAAACACTATGTGAGTTATTTTTATCCTCACCTTATGTATGAAAATATCAAAGCTTACAAAATGGAATAATTTACTAAAGGTAACACAGCTAATAATTTATGCATCTAGATAAAAATTCCACATTTCCTGAATACAGAGTCCATCCTGGCACCCTTCCTTCTCATCACCATCTGTCTTCATGGAAGATGTTGCTATCACTCTTTTTCTTACTGCAGTGTCGTTCCGGGCACTGATACTCTGAGAGCCAGAACGGATGATTCCATTTTCCTGATAAGGGGTCTAGCATTTCATACCTGAGCTTTATGTAAATTGGATCATTAGAAATCTCTTTAAATAGGCAAATATTTGTTAGAGAGGTGAATGAGAGTAAATGTCAGCTCACTTTTCTTCAAATCCAGTGAGTTAATGGTGATTGGGGCCAAGTCTTTGGACAGAGGTTACTCACCAAGGTGAGAGGAAACTGAAGTAGGTAAGATTGTCATCCCATGTACCTCTCCTGGGCCCGTATTTTCAAATTCTTTTGTTCTTCCGGATTTATAGTTGTGTCTCCAAAGTTTCCTTCTTTCACTCCCACATCTGTGTCTTGTTTTCCATAATTTCCTCCTGCATCATTTTCATTCTTTCTTTCTCTTTCTCCTCCTTCCAACCTTAATCATATTTGTCAAAGTCAGCAGTCTACACAATGTACCTACTTATGCTTCTGTATGTAAGATTGCTTCATTTTGAGGAGGAGAAATTTGGAATTTAATTTTTTTTTTGATACCTCACTAACAATTAAATTACAAAGGCTGACCAGTAGCGATGTTTGTTTGGCCACAATGGTCCAAACTGAAGCACGGAAATCACATTTCTTTCTCAGTAAAATCAAATTGAAGAACAACAAAAGATATTTTTGGGACTTCATGTGATTGAAGAGACTAGCTAAAGGTGGATTTAAAAAATTGGTGTCATAGGAAGCATGAATGTGCTGGTATTAGGTCTCAATATTGAGAATGCTGAGTTTCTAATTGTACAATATTTACCAGGCTGATAAATGACAATTTTCAAGCAGGATGGACAAACTTTTTCCATAAAGTTCAGAGTAAATATTTTCTGCATTGAACATCATGTGGTCTCCATTGTGACTTCTCAGGTCTAACATTATAGTGACAGATCAGCTGCACACAAATAAATGTCAATGGCTGTGTTCCTGTAAAACTTCATTCACAAAAATGGGTAGGTGGCCAGATTTGATTACAGGGTGGAATTTTCTGACCCCTGTTCTAGATTTTCATCATTCACCGCCTATGTCTAACCAATCACTAAATTTTTAATAGTCTAGCTTTAAATAGGTTTTATCCATCACCTTACTTTCCTGTTTATATGAAATTCATTAAGATAATCAATGTGTACAATGTGTACATATTACCTCATTAAAACTTCCCACTACCTACGAACCCCTCTTACTCTCCCTATTTTAAGGTTTAGAAAGATTAAGTAACGTTCTCACACGAAGCAAATGTTGTCACCGGACTATGCCTGATTGGGGATAGTATGGCTTTACCAATCCCTAATCTTGCATCTGATCTCTTTGTCTCGGTTACCAGCCTTTATTTCTGCCTAACTAAATCCCAGAGATAATCAGGTTCCTCACTTGATTAAAAATCTTCAGTGAACTGGCCCTGATTTACCTCTCTAACTGTGGTTTAATAAAAAATCCCTCATCCTCACTATTTTTTCCCTTCCACATACATTCTCACATAGTTGATTTTAGATTTGAGCTATACAAAATTGCTTTATGTCTGATAATCGCATTTCTATGGCTTCAACATTGTTTGTTCCCTGTAATATTCATGTTGAAATGTAAGTCCCACTTGAGATATTAAGAGATGGGACCAAGTTGGATCTTTTAGAATGATAAGGGGTCTGCACTCACGAATGGGTCATCTATTCATGCACTTAATGGGTGGAGTCAATGTGCCCTGTCTAGAGTAGGTCTAGTACAAAAGCCAGTTTGGCTCCCTGGTTCTTGCTATGTGATTCCCTTTGTTGCCTCAGTACTCTGACAGCCAGAAGCTTCTCAACCTGGGGCCTCAGTTGTGAGCCTGTGTACACCTCTCTTCCTTATAATTGAGTCTGCATTCTGGTGTTACGAGCAGAAGAAAATGAACCAAAACACACATTTCCACGCCAGCATGGCTTTAGTCATCATACTGTCAATTCCCCTGTCTTCCCACCCAGGTTCTCTCCTTCATCCCTTTATTATGTTTTGCCTTTCCTTTCCAATATTCTTCCAAGAAAACTATTGATACTCACATTTCAATTGAACCTTCTATGTTCTCCGCTATAATCTGAATGTTTTTCTTCCATATCACAAAAAATATAGCGTTATATATTTTCTTTGCTTTATTGTGCGTTACTTTTTAACTGTATTTCTTTCTTCTATCATCTAGACTATGGTAGCACCTGGTAAGGAATTTGGCAAATCGTTAGTCTGCTATAAAATTTTACATAATTTGCAAAGAGAGTAAGAGGTAATATGAATATATGAAGAGAACAAGAAAGGGTGCCAGAAAGATCTCTGGTTATTTAAAACATATATAAGGACTTTGTAAATATAAAAGTACTCCCTGTTAAAGACAGAACAACAGAGTTTCACAGGTTTGCTTTGTGAGTGTGGCAGGAGAAGCTTTCCTTTGCTTGTTTTGAAGGAGGAAAGGGAGTTACAATGTCAGGGACATTATGATCTAAGAGATGTAACCTGGATAGAGTTGCATCTACAATACATGTATTGCTCTATAATGAAAATTTGATCCAGATAAAATAAGAATATAGCATAATCAGTAGTATAGCACAATAAATTCATATTAAATAGAAATATTATTTTAAATAAAATCTTCAAAGCAATATATTCCAGAAACATTTGCAACTCTAATAATGATTATGACCATGATTTAGAAATTCAACTATTAGATTTGCCCTGAAGTCCAGATTTAAGATTTCTCCTAAGCAATAGGCTCATATATAAGGAACGGCGAGAAGCAGAGACCAGCTGCGACCACAAGGTTTGTGTAAAGGCAATATGGCAAGGAATTTATTGTGCCTGCATGCAGGCAGACAGACAGTGAAAAGGCCATCTGTAGGGAACAAAGAGAAGTGGGCTTTTTTTAAACAGGGCTTGAAAGAAGGCAAGGGACATTAGGCAGAAAGATCTTAGTAAACATCAGTGGTCAAAGTTTTCTGGATGTCTCATGCCTCAGTAGGCAAGTCTTTGAAGCATCCGGTGTAGATGTTTGTGTGTCTTCAGATGTCTGGGAGTTTGAAAGATTCCATGCTCCATCTTATCTCTTTTATGACATCCTGTGTTTGCCAAGGGCACCAGTGCTGAGCTACTGGCAGACAGGTTGGGTATTGGGAGAGTCATGCCCGAATTGAGCCTTACACTATAAAAATGAATAAGTCATCCTCTGAAATCTTTATGAGATTTATTAAAAATGCTATGCTGAAAAATAATTTAGCTTGAAAAAGCATAGTTTTTGTATCATTTAGAGGAAATGTTTATGCAGCTTGTTAATAATGTGTCTAGCTAATTTGTTATTTTTCAGAAGACCGTACAATTTACTTTTTCATAGCTGTCTTCTATTCTGAGACTGACTTTTAATATTTTGATTTAAAAACTTTAAATTCACAAAGATCACTGATACTAAAAGGTAAACTTGAGACTTACATATTTCGTGTGGAAATTCTTCTCATGGTCTGTTACCTTGCTGAAGGTGCCACATGAAGGTAAATAATGATGTTCTACAAAAATTGGCAAGGAACAATCCCAGCCCTGGCAGTTATACAGGAAGACAATAGTGGGGGATGGGTGACTTGAGAAAAAGAACACTCTTTGTGAATTTACCTGAGAATAGTGTTCGCTAATGAACTGTCCTAAACACGTTAGTGGCTCCAGGGAGTCTTCCCCTTATCTCAGAAGTATAGCTTTTAATAGCTCACACACTTCACTCCTGACAATTGTGAGATGATCTCAGCCTGCAGTCCTGTCTCCTAACAAGGATGCAAAGAATCCTCAAGAGACATCCCAGGAGACACACTTCCACATTATTCCTTCTAATTTCAGAGATGCAAACGGATCAGAAATAAAGACACGGTACCTAATAAATCTGATTAGTTAAGAGTTAGTTAAGAGGTTGAGAGTATGGTATGTCAGCCTTCGAATTGTTGAAAGGTGCTATTTCATTTGATTTGGATGGTAATGAAAAATACTGTGTGAAGAATCATATCTCATGAAGAATAACATGCCCCAAATCACCACATGTAATTCTATAACTAAGTCTCTCTCTGTTCATCAGTAACCAATAGGTAATAAAATAGGAGGCAGTGATTATATATGTTTTGAATATGAACCATTTAATCTATGAAAAATTTGATAGTAAACTTTAAGCTCATGTACCTGAAACTGTACAAAGAAATTCATAGAGATGTCACATGATATTTTAAATACATAAGGAGAAACGCAGATGTATCATAGCAAACATTAGAACATTACATTCTCTAATCCACTTTGATAACAGCATGTCTATAGGTCGATAGGATTTAGATGGTTGTGATCAAAAATAAGAACCATAGAAAATGAGAATGGTGCTGTTCAAATCTTGAGACATTTTCCAGTGCTCAAATCGTATACTTTTCCCACTGCTAAGTAATTGTAGTTGTGTAAAAAGGAATTAAAATAGTATCTTCATTTAAATTGTGTGTGTTACTGTGTTTTAGAACAAAAATACTTATTAAGTTGTGTTTTCTTATCTACTCATTAATCACAATTGTTCAGTATATTTTTTGTTCCATAATCATTTTGAAAATAAGTTGAGATGCTAAGAATGCTGTGAAGTTAGTTTGGAAATCCCCTTTCTGGTCTCACATGGCACAAGTGCTAAAGATAAATAAAAGAATGAAAAGGCAAAGAAAAAATCCTAGGCTGAATATTAGACAGCATTATTAAATATATTGGGTCCATATTAAAAGAAAATAATGAATCAATCAATATTTTCAACTGTACTGCCTGTCAAATACAGAAATAAATATGATGAACCAAAAATAAGGCATTCTAAGGTATTCTACAAAAATAAGGCTGTACTACAGTGTAATTTCAAATTCCCATAGTGGTCCACTTTTAGAGATATGAAAACTCTAGAAAAAGATTTTACTCAATGAGATCATGATAATGGAACTAGTTAGTAGGTGATAACACTGAGAGTTTGCCCCACCTTTTTTCTGCATACCCAATAATCATTTCCCGTTCTACTTTGCCTCCATATGGTAAGCACACTTGGCACTAGAGATTCACAAAAAAATTTTGTTGAGTTTTAATTGTGTTAAATTTGAAAGTTGAAATTTAAGAAAGAAACCAGTGAGCTGGAATATGCTTAGAGTGACAAAGGAAGGACTTTAATATTAAATAACTTGAGCTAGGCACAGCACTCTTGAGCAGCTGAGGCAAGAGGATCTCAAGTTTGAGTCCAGTGTGGGCAACTTAGCAACTTAGTGAGACCCTGTATAGAAATAAAATGGTCTGGGGGCGCAGCTTATTGTGAAGGCTCTGGGTTCAATCCCCAGTACAACAAAAATAAATAAATGAATTAATTCAAGAATTATTTGAAAATGTGAGGGCATATTTCTGAGGAAATACTCAAGGCATGATCATTTCAAAAAACATCTCATTGATTTCATGTGGCTAGAGTAGGGATTGAAGACTATCCAAAAGGGAGATATTGGGTCAAGATAAACATGATTTATTATCATGAGAGCTTCCTAAATTAGTGAGATGCCTTTGAAAAGTAATGGTATTTCTCTCTTTGTAGGCATTCAAGGTAGAGATGTTTAGGAAATTATTAGGTCAATTTTTAGAAACGTTAGAGAACATATAAACTGGAATACATCTAGATTTTTTTCAAACCTTGAGATTCTGGATGAAATTATCATTCACTACAATCAAGCCTGTCCTGGCTGTTAGCCAAATTGGAACCACGATCAAATTTTGGATTCCCTGCAGCTCAGATGAACTCAGGGACTTCTTGTTGAGAAGGGAGAAGAAGCAGAGACCAGAGAATTGGTTTAAGACAGATGCCACTGAAAAATAAACAGTGAAAAGCTGGTGAGAATTAGAGTGCAACTCAGAGGAACTAATGGTTGAGATTAAAATCAGGGTCATAGAGGCAAAGAAGAAAGGGGAACCTCAAAGAAGTACGTGTCAAGACCAAAGTGGGAATTTGGGAGAGGTGAGGTAGAAGGTGCATAATTTGAATTTTAGTGACAATAATTTGGTCCATTTGAGATGTGATATAAAGTATTGTTGGCCTATCTAAAAGATCACCTACTGTGATTATAATTTCATTAAGTTAATGATGTTAACTGCCTTTTCTTGAATGGCGCCCCTGGCATCAGTGTTTGTTATGCCTGAAAACCATGCAAGATGCTGTTTGTGAGAGTACTTCTCTCCCTGTTTAATTGAAATAATTATCACTTTACTAGCATAGGGACACACACAGGCAACTATAGAAACAACATTCAACACAAATGAAATCTGTTTAAGGCTTTAGGGTATTTATTACCTGGATTAAAAATTTATTTGAGATACAGAATAACATGGAGAATGATTTTGATTGAATGATACATGCAAGAATGTAAACTATGAAACAGTATAAGTTTCTTCTACACATAAGCTGCTTGATAGAAATTTCCTAACAGTTTCACTAAGTATTGAACATTTTTCTTCCCTAGGCTAGAAAAGCCCAAGATGCCTCCTGTTGAGGCATTCTTGAATAAAGCAGCGGGGAACTGCCAGCAGTCTCAGACCTTTTAATAGATTTTAGGGGACAGGGATGTCCCATGGAGAATCACAAGAACAACTGGTCCCCAATCATCTTGCCTTAGAATCTAAATCCTTTTAACAATGGGAACATGGGTGATGGAGGTTGAAGATCAAGGGGAGAAGCATCGCTAAGAACAAGACTAGAGGATAAAATGAAACATGGTGTGGGAGAACTAGAGAAGAATGAAACTCATACTTAAGGTAATTTGCATTTTCATAAGACACACCTCCCTGTTGTGTAATGAAATGCTGAGATCAGTAAATGAGAGTAGATTCCTTAACATAACAGCACAAAACAATGGAAGCCCTTTAACAGTACTCTTTGTGCTTATCCACTGGGCTCAAAGTCAAATACAGTTACTTGAAAGGCAGCAATAATTTGATGAGCCAGCAGCAGCCCTACCTGAGTGGAATGCTGTGGTCATCAGGTCTACCCTGCTGCTAGCAATTAAAAATTAACCATGGCATTTTCAAAAAAGAATGTAGCAATTCATATGCAGCTTCTCTTCTGCTTGACAATACCTCTAAAGAGCATCTGCTTTCTCAAGTCAAGACAGTTATACGCAATAAACCTCTTTTGTGTGCAATGTGCAAAGCTAGGTCATTAACACACCTGCCAGAAAAGCAGGGAGGAAGGAAAAAAATTCTTTCTCTTGGTAAACTCATTCATTTAAGACAGTCAGGCTCCCAGTGCTGTCCTTTGAACACCCCAATTACCTCCTCTTGCCCTTACAAACAAGTGATGTGAATTTTAATCAGCTGGAACGCAATCAAGGGCTGGAATAAATAGTGTTGTTAAATCATTTTTACAGAGAAAAGCAACTCACATACCTACACTACATGTATCTCTGTTTTCACAAGGGTGGAATGCCCTTGCTATGGACTGAAGCAAGCAGTGTTTTATTTTTGTTTCAACCTCTGTTGACTTTCCTCTGCATTCTTTCCCCCTAGTATGCCAGAGCCTCAGTTCTGAGAATAATTAGCAACACCCACTGGTGATAACAGGGCCACAGCCACCTCACAGCGATATCTTGCCGGCGCCAGCTGTGATTCAGTATTTATTTATTAAGATCACAATATTTACATAGTATGAACTCGTTGAGATGGTGGAGGATTTAGCAATGCTCCTGCAGCTAAATTTCATCTGTATTTTTAAATGGAGATTAAAAAAAAAAGTCTTATAGGATGTATACTGTTTACTTCTCTGGGTAGAAAATTCAAGTTTCTCATTCCAATCCAGTACTATTTTGCTAGCAATTTGGTTAGCTTCAGATCCTGAAGAAGCTTCATGCTTGCAGGCATGAAGTGCAACTGCTGTTGCAATGAAACCTGCTTGTCCCACACAGAGGGGTGGCTTAAAACTGTCGCAGATGCATGAAATGACAAAGCAAAGAAATGAGGCAGCTGGTTTTCCATGGCTGATAACTCCACTCCCCTCAGAGCTTCGACTGAACAGTCTTGACATTTGCTCAAAATTCCCATTTCACTTGAATTGTTGTATCTTTTCATTTGCTCCTCTGTAAGGATTTGTTATCATGGTGGTAAGAAACATGTGTTCTGATGTTCATCTGTGAAGTGAGTAATGTAAAGGAAGAGTTCTCATGTAGATAAGCAATTTGGGGACTTCAGTTAGGAAAAAATATTTTCCCCTTTTAATGTTTTAAATGAGAAAATAAATGGCTGAAGCAAAGATTGCATGCCTGCTTCCTGCCCCCAGCAAGTAAAATTTCCTATTTCTGTCTTGAGGTTTTTCAAGAAAGTGATTATTCCACTTTAAAAAATAAACTGGTTATCTATGGGCAGAAATTACAGGGTATTAAGGTAAGTGAAATAAGGCACCCAGGGAAAGACAAATGCTGCATGATCCCATTTATATAAGAAACCTAAAAAAAGGTTGAACTCCTACAAGCAGGAGGTAGAATGGTAGACGGGGATAGGGCAGTGCTTGAACAGGAGAGAAATGGGACTGGGAGTACAGGGAAACAGGCATATATTGGTCAGAGGTTGCAAACTTTTAATTATGCTGGATGAATAATTGTGGAGATCTAATATGACAGGGCTACTATAGTTAATATTTTATCACATACTAAAAATTTTCTAAAAGCCTAGATCTTAAATGTTAACACCATGAACAAAATAGTAACTCTATTAGTGGAAAAATGTTAATTAGCTTGGTAGTACTAATCATTTCACAATGTGTACATATATCAAAACATCATAGAACTTACATATATACAATTTTTGTCAGTTACACTTCAGTAAAATTGGGAGAGCAAAGGGAAACATAATAAGATAAAAAGCATTTTCATAATTCTTTTAGCATGGTGACCTCAAATCGATCACCTAACTTTTCTATATTTTTATTTTTTCCTGCAAACATATAGAGAATTTTTTTTACTGAATTTGGTATCTTAAAAAGCATGGTTTAATATTTTAAAAATATTCTTAGTAGAATATTTTATATATTGTGGTTGTATGGTCTTAAAAACCTTTTAAGAATCATATTAAAACTCAATATTCTGCAAAGTTGATAAAAGTAGGGCCGGTGATGTGGCTCAGCGGCACGGTGCCTGCCTGGCAAGTGTGAAGTCATGAGTTTGATTCCCGGTGCCAAAAAAGAAAAGAAAAAAGAAAAAAGTAGGAAGACTTCAAAATTGAGCTTTATTAATAATTAATAAGTAATAATAATAATAACAAATTCCTCCTATTATTTACAATAAAAATCTGATTTTTATAGGCCTTATTTTTATTATACATTACACATAATATATTAAAAAATCATGTAGAGTGAAGGTAATTTTACATTTACCCTCTGAAGATTCACATTAATTGAGTGCTAGAACAAAGTGATGGTAGACATTAACAGGAGAAAAGGTATAAACTTTATGGCTTGCATGGCAGTGACATAGAGAACTGAGAACCAAATAACCTAATGACCTTTAGAAAATTATATGTCTTTTCTATAGGGAAGATGAAAGTTGGGAATGCATGCAATTTTAGAAGGAGAATAATTAATTTTTAGGACAGAAGAATAGGCTGAAAGGAGAAATGGCCTGGAACAATGTTTATCTGGATTCCAGGAGTGGTATTAGCTCTAACATTTTTTCCTGCAAGTTAACTTTCCTTGTATGGTGAGACTATGAAGGAAGTGCGGAAGACAATGGCATTCATTTTGGAGGAATTCCTTTATTTAGGGGAACATCACAGGAAGTTCCTGCTTGAGCTTTAGGCAAGAATGAAGATTCAGAGAGAGAAGCATGGGAGAAAGTCAAAAAGGCTTTGAGGCTGCTTCTTCAGTTCAAAGTACTTAGAATGTCAAACATGAGACTCTGGGGTATTGTTTTCTGCTTTCTGACAATATATTTAATGATTTTTTATATTTAATTATTTACAGTAGTATATGAATGTACAATAAATTACATTACTGATTAATAAATCTTGCTTAAAATAACTGCAAATATTTTCATCTATTTTAAGGAAGATTTATCAGATAGTAATGTTGCCCAAGGTCATAAATTATAAAATTATTTTCAAGTACTGGCTATTTTCATGCCAGCCTTAGGCTTTTTAAAAATTAAAAAGACGATAGTGCAGCAGTTAAGCTGATATTCAATATTGTATTGTCCATGTCGCAATATCTTTCATCAGGTTTATTGCTTTTATATTATTAAAATATCTGACAGTGATCTAACATGAACAGAAATCTAATGTTGTATGTGATTTAAACTATCGTTTTAACATATCACTGCAAAAGAAGATGTCTATTTTTTGTAAACTTATTAGTGAAGTAAAATATCCATACAGAAAAGTGAACCAAGGTAATCATACAGACTGAGGAATATTCTAGAACAGAATATATCTGTGAATCCAGACTTAAATCAAGGAATGGATTAGATTAATACCAGTGCAGAGAAATGCTCTGAGCCCCTCCTTTGCACTCCCTACCCCTGTAAGCAGTATTCTAATTTCTTTTTTTTTTTTTTTGTGGGTACCAGGGGTCGAACTCAGTACCTCATGCGCCAGCAGGTGCCTGTGCCACTGAGCGATATCACCGGCCCTTTTTTCGTATGTGGGTAATGGGAGTCCAACTCAGGACCTCGTGCTTGCCAGGGAGGCACTTATGCCGCTGAGCCATCTCACCGGCCCAAGTATTCTAATTTCTTTCTTTTTTTTTTTTTTTTTGTGGGTACCAGGGGTTGACCTCAGGACCTCGCGCACCAGCAGGCACCCGTGCCGCTGAGCGATATCACTGGCCCTTTTTTCGTATGTGGGTTCTGGGAGTCGAACTCGGGGCCCTCGCACTTGCCAGGCAGGCACTTACGCCACTGAGCCATCTCACCGGCCCTCTAATTTCTAATAGCATAGATTAGTTTGAGGGACGATTCAAGCATTCACCAAATACATAGATCAAAACATTATCTTCTGGTTTACCATTGCTGATATTTTTCTCGCCATCCTTAATGCATTGATATGCATTAAATTTCATGTGGAAGACTTTACATACATCTAGATAGTGACTGCTGATAGGGAAAACTGCTGTTTTTAGAGTTGGGACCATACATATCTTGTTCTACCTTCACTTGACTACAGGCAAAATTCAATAAGCTGCAACTATACTGATGCTTCAGACACTGATGGTATATTTTTGGTTGTCTCCCAGTTATTTAGTTCAAAAGTTACCATGAAAGAAAAATTCTTTAATTCTAGAGAGAACAAATAGATAAGATGGGAATCTAAACACTGTCTAGAGATAATGGTGACTTAGTCTTAATTTTAGGTTTTTTTTTTTTCTCAGTGACTATTTGAAGTATATTTTCACACTCAGGATTTTTTTATTCTCAAAGCCAGCATTTCTTTAATTTAATTAATATTAGTGATTAAATTATAAAAGTAGGGCCGGTGAGATGGCTCAGCGGCGTAAGCGCCTGCCTGGCAAGTGCAAGGGCCTGAGTTTGACTCCCGGATCCCACATATGAAAAAAAGGCCGGTGATATTGCTCAGTGGCATGGGGGCCTGCTGGCGTGCAAGGTCCTGAGGTCGACCCCCGGTACCTACAAAAAAAAAATTATAAAGGTAAATTGTGAAACATATTTACTAATATTGATGTCATATTATTTTTAGGACAGTACTAATATTCATGACTTTCTTACAATAACCTCGTACACAGAGCAATTTTCTACAGAGAAAGCATAGTTCATTTATATTAAGATATAAAAGACAGCTTAGAAATCCCATGTAATCCCATATGATTAGGGGTAAATTTGTGTACATCAGTGCATAATTAGATATATCAACATTAGATGTCTTTTTGTACTTGATACTCTTGAATCTCCTCACTAAAGAAGGAATCCATTACTACAAATAGCCTGAGAGTTCTTTTGCTCAGTTGGAAAAGAAATCACAAATAGGCAAACTGTAGCTCCTTTAGAGCACCTTAGATCTTTAAATGCTAGCAGCTATAATTTTTAGTGTTAGCAGCTCCCACCCTATCCCCTTGCTACTCTGCTGGGAGGTGAAGCCAGCAGCTACCCACAGCTCACTGGAACTCTTCCAGCAACGGGAACTAGCAGCTCCTGCTGCTCTCTGTCATTCCTTGGCTTCCAGCCACTGTCAGTGTTTCCAGGCCCAACTGTTTGCTGCTTTTGGTGCCAGCAACCTTCAGTGTGCACAGCTTTCTGTGTACCAGCCGAGCCTGCTCTACCCAAAACAGAAATTACAATTAGGCAAAAAGTATACTACTCAAAATAAGAAATAAGCCTTAGGAGGAGGGGGGCATGGACTGACCCCCCCTAAGTTTATGGGGAATCTGGTTACACAGAGAAAAATAAAGAAAACTAAAACAAGTGGGCTCACACATGTGCAGTGTCCTACTAGCTAACTATAGACTTTCTGTTTGGTCCTGAGTAACAAGGGCCTCGGAACAGACCAGAATGAGGATACAATCTGTAGAAAGATACAGTCATTCAAAGAGGCTACAATATGCAGAGAGGTACAATCATTCAAAGAAGCTGAGGGGTGGAGAACTCTGGAACGGACCCATGACAGAAGCTTGCTACAGCTGAAACAAATGTCTCTTGAGACATCTGATTGGCCAGGGCCAGGCACATGGTACTTGGGGCAACTGTGGCCACAATAGATGGAAGAAAAAGAAAAAGATTTAAAGGACTTTTTGGGTAGATTTGGGCCCTTTTCACCTGTTTCAAAACCACTATTTTTAGTTAAACACAAGAAATGTTAAATTATATAAAAAACAATATTAGGGCATAGGATGTCAGTATCAAATGGCAAGCAAGAAGTCATTATTTTGTATATCAAGGTCCTAGCTAGAAATCCTCAGAATACATACAATTTCCATACATATATGAAATCCATATATATATATGAATTGTAACAGCTTTCATTCAGGCAAACTAATGACTTAAATATCTTAGATATTTATTATTTTAATATTTGTTTGTTTCATTCATCAGTTAGATGATCACCTCAAATGGAGAGGATATAAAAGTACAACAAACAAAAGGATAGAACTGGCTAATCATTACAGGTTTTTTAATGCCTTTTTTTTTTTTGTAATCCAACCTAATGTAGATCTTCCTTATCCTTATTTCTTTAATATTATCACTTATTCATCTAAGATAAATGATCATATCCAGCATCTCACAAAATTTTAATTCTTGTGACTTGAGTGGTGATAGATTGGAAATAAAGTCCAGCAGATTTTATAGGACAAGGTAGTGGTGGTACTTTATTAAATACTATTGAAATATACTTAGCCAAATCAGTTCAAATTTGTGATAATTCAACATATGAAATATTTCTCAAAAAAGTTTATAAAGTATGACACATATTTACTACTTTAGTTTATTTTATTGTCATGTTATCAAGGTCTACTGAATTTTTCACATGTTATCTCATTTTTCAGTTTTATTTTATGTCAGAATTTATGTTTTGACATGTTATGGTCTTCAATTTTCTGTATCAACTTGACTGAGATAAGGAATACCAAGAGTGCTGGTAAAACATTATTTTACTGTGTGTCTCTGAGATTATTTGCAGTAAAGAATAACATTCAAATCTGTAGGCTGAGTATAGCACATAGTCCTTACCAGTGTGGGTGATCATCATCAACTCAGTTGATGGACTGAATATAACAAAAAGCCGCAGGAAGATCGAATTTGCTCTCTCTCTCTTTCTTTCCATCACCCACTTCTCTCTCTTTTTAACCAGACCATTTGTCTTCCCTGCCCTCAGACATTGCCACTCTTGGTTTTCGGCCTTTCAAATTTGGACCAGGACTTATGGCATTGCCCTCACCCCCAACTCAGTAGTGATTCCCAAGGTTTTGGATTTAGACTGTGAGTTACATCATGGGCTTTCTTGCCTCTCAAGTTATACACAGGACTTATACTGAATTTATCACCATCTTTCACAGTTCTCCATCCTGCAGATTGAAGATAATGGGACTTCTTGGACCCTACAATTGTATGAAATACTTCCTATAGTCAATCAATCTGTCTTTTTCTTTGTGGGTACCGGGGGTTGAACTCAGGACCTCACATGCCAGCAGGCGCCCGTGCTGCTGAGCAATATCACTGGCCCTTTATTCTCGTATGTGGGTACCAGAAGTCAAACTCAGGACCTCATGCTTGCCAGGCAGACGCTTATGCCGCTGAGCTATCTTGCCAGCCCTCAATCTGTCTTTCTGTCTCCCTTCTTCCCTCTCGCCCTCCCTCCTATTGGCTTTGATTTTCTGAAAAATAATAAATATGAATAGTAATTGAAATTAATAACTGTGAAATGTATTATAGTATTGTAAACTACATTATGTTTTTCTTTTAAAAAATGATAGTTTATCTCTGTTTCCCACTCTACTCATATTTAATATATTATAAATTGAAAAGGATTTCTGGTGAAGATAACCAGGTTACAAAACCTTTTTCTGGATTTACAAAATTCAAATTTTGAAAAATATCTTTGGATGCAAACTATCTAGTAGATTTTTTAATATGGTCTGAAAATTAGTTACTTTCTTCGTAAACAGGTTATTTTTGCTCGTCTCAGAAGAATGAGTCAGATGATCTTGTCTCTCATTATAGTTTGGGGTTTATAGTAAAAAATCTAGCTATTTCCCTTGGGCTTAGCCTCACTGATGACGGAGTTCAAAGTTGGGTCAAAATAACTTAGGATGCATTATCTCAAGTGAACTGAAATACTCCTTTGGGAAATTCTATTTAGTCTGTAATTGCATTTATGAGGAAAACATTGAATTTGAGAATTTGTTTCCATGTGCATTTTCTATCATATAATTGTTTTGTGTACTTGAATATGTTTCTTAATCTCCTTGATCATTTTTTCTTCTTAGACAAGAAGAAACTCATAAGAATGCACTCTGAAGAGAGACACCAAACCAGGCATTACATTTTCTTCTGTTTCAAACTCTATGCTTTTGGTATACTACATTCCATTCAGTTTCACTTCTAATGGGTTAAATGTAGATGTCTAATTCCAAGTGGAATAATCAGATTTGCTCATTTTCTTCATAAAGGGAATTGAGGTATAAAAATTGAGCTAATCAGGGGCCAGTGATATGGCTCAGTGGCATAAGCGCCTGCTGGCAAGCACGAGGTCCTGAGTTCAACTCCTGGTACCCACATTAAAAAAAAATTGAGCTAATTATATAATGGTACATTTTGTAGTCTCATATGTATAAAACTGTGAACAAAAGAGAGAAAATGTCTCTCTTCATGAACCTTTATTCTAATGCTAAGGAACATGTTTGAGTTTTTACCATACCAACTAACTCTCTCGTCTTAGTAAACATCAACTGGGTGCCCTATAATTTAACACAACTATGATGTTAACTACCCAAAGTTAAAACAAACCACACAGTTTAAGAGTTTATTCCCAGATTTCCCACTAGTTCAGAGTTCTAGTAATGATTATTCACAATATCCAACTTGGTTACAAATCAGAGTTTTCCAGGACCCCTTCCTTAACTCTTCAGTTTCAATGATTTACTGAAATAGTACACAGAATCCCAGAAGACAATTAATTCCTATTATAGATTTCTTACAAAGAATAATTTAAAGATACAAGTGAGAACTCAGATGAAAAGACACATAGGGCAAAATCTAGAAGCACACCAAAAATAAGTGCTTTTGTCGTTATGAGTTTGGTATAGACCTGCCCCTGACATGTGGACGCATTCTTGTCTGTCAATCTAGAAGCTCTCTATACTCCACTGTTTAGCATTCTAAGGGAGGTGTCATTAAATAAGGATTACTAATTAAGTCAATCTGTAGGCCTTCTCTTCCCTTGAGGTTGGGAAATGGGAATCAACGCTTCAAACTTCTAATCATGTTTGCTTCCCTTGGTAACCAATACCCATTCCTTAGAAAATTTATAAAAGTAATCCAATTGACATGAACTCAGATGGAGTTGAGAAAGGCATGTTATGCATAATAGACATTTTTTCATGTTAATGGTCTATGACAGTTAATCTTAACTGTTAACATAACCAGGTTAAGAGATTTCTGGAAAAATGATTAGATTGTAGGGCCTCTATACTTGTACATGGATTTAACCCACTGATGTTCAGAGAAGAATGTGCCATTAGAAGGTGGGGCCAAGTTGGAGGAGGTGAGTCACTAGTGCATGTCTTTGGAGGGTGTAATGATTTAGATATAAAATGTTCCCCAAATTGTCATATTCTTGGAAGATGGGTGGAATACGATGGTGCCTTACTTATTAGTGGATTCATTCCTTTGTATTTCAGTAGCTGAATATGCCGTTAGGAATTGGGGCTTGGTTGGAGGTGGCTCACTGTGGGTGTGACCAGGAAGGGTGCTCTCTCTCTTTCTCCTTCCTTGCTACCACACGATGATCACATTTCCTATGCTATGCCTTTCTGCCATACCATTTCTCCCCTGGAGTCAGCCAACCATGGACTAAACTCACAGCAAATTTTGAAATAAGTAAAACTCTCTTCATTTAAATTATAAATATTAGGTATTTATACTCATAATGGGAAAGTTACTAACACCGAAACTGGTACCAGCAAATTGGGGTCATTGGTGTAACTATACCTGATCATGTTGTTCAGACGTGTTTGCAACTGCTTTGTGGAAGAAGTCTAGAAAGATTTAAAGATGCAGGCTATGGAAGCCTTAGAATGCTGTAAGCAGAGTCTGTTGGATGATTCTTGGCAGAACTCAGAAGACCACAGTGTTGACAGAAATGCAGAAAGTAAAATACCAGTTCAGATTTTAGTTGGGAACAAGGGCTCCAGTGGCAACTGGACTAGAAGTCAGAAAAGTTTGTTGATATTTTGCCCATGTCCTCAGGTATTGAGGAGAACAAAGATTAATAGCAGTTAACTAATTGATGTGACAAAGGAAATGTCAAGGCAGCCTCTTCTGGCCGGGACATGGGTATGGCTGGTACTTTTAGTCAGACCTACAGTGAGAATCCGAAGATAAAAACAAAATTGAGTGATTTGATAAACTTGCACCTTAACCAGAAAGCAAGTGCTTGCAAAGTTGAAGCCATGGAGAACATGGTTGCTGAAAAGATTATCATTAAAAAGTAAGTCAAGTGCCTCATATAAAGAAAATAGGAAAGATCGCTTAAAGGCATCTTAGGAATCAGCAAGAGCCCAGCCATCACAGACTTAAACATACAAAAATATTACCTTTCATTTGAAAAGAATGCTTTTGGGCCCCCCGTTTGAGGAAGCCAAAGTAGGAAATTGTTTCCCCAGGATTCATTTCAGTATTCTCAGCCATTGAAACCTTCAGAGCCCACTCTAGCCATGATCCAAGGAGACCCAGTCCAAGGAGACCCAGTTGCTCCTCAGTCTGGTGATAGACCTTGGTACCATCTACATGATGCTGGTTTTCAGGCATACAGAAGGCAATAGTCACGGGGTCAGGAAGGCTTCTACCCAAATATCAAAGGAAGGCCTGAAAGGCTTGACAGTGTACATCTAGAAGAGCAGTATATAAAGCTGTGAGTGAAGCCAAAGGTGATGTGGAGAACCCAGGAATTTAGATGTCAGAAACATGGATCATCCGCTGAGGAAATCTGCAGGCAGTGAGCATATCCAGCCCAAGAGTGAGGGGAGGTAGTCTGTAAAAGGCAATGCCATAGTTGTTGGAGTAATGAAAGCCTTTGCAGTTCACATCTTGCCACAACTTGCCATGGGTTCTGGTCATGGAACTACAGGATTTAATGTTTGATCAGGTAGATTTCAGTCTTGCTTTGGTCTAATTCCTTTTTATTTTTCCATTTCTCCCCTTTGGAATGGGAATGCTTACTCAGTATCTTTGTATGTTGGAAATTTTCAATTTTAATATTAATAGAGGCTCACAGCTAAGAGTTTGTCTTGAATCTCAGAAAAGACTTTTGACTTGGTCGTTTCAGCAATGCTGAAAGTGTTGAAATTTTGGGTTATCTTGGAAACAGGTTAAATGCATTTTGTATAATAGGATGGACATGAGTCTTTTGGAGGACAGGGGTAAAATGTTATGGTTTAGATCTAAAATGTCCCCCCACATGTCTTATATGCTTGGAAGGTGACTAGGTGACTGTATCATAAGACACTGACTATTCAGTAGATTCATCAGTTCAGATTGATCAGTTCAGTAGCTGAATGTGCTTTTAGGAGGTGGCGTGTGGTTGGAGGTGTCTCACTGGTGGCTCACTAGAGGTATGACCTGGAAAGGTATAGCCTTGTCCCTGGCTCATCCTGCCCCCTCTTTACTCTCTCTTCTCTCTTTTCTCCTCTCTCTTCTCTTTTCTCTCTTCTCTAAAGCTCTCTGCCTTTTGGTTTCTATGGCAAAGTGTGAGCATCTTTCCTCTGCTGTGCACTTTCATGCCATCTGTGCCTGCCACAGGGTACACTTTTCCATTCTAAAGAGATAAATAGAGAGACAGAAGGGACTTAGACCAAAGCAAGCCCAAAACTTAGCAGAGTGAACAAATCCTATAGTGCCATGGCTAGCACCTGGGATAAGCTGTGGTGAGAAAAGAACTCCAAAGAGCTTTGGAGCCTCTCCACTGTGGCGTTACCAGTTGTAGCCAGCTGACTGTGGACTAAGCCATGAGGTAAAATTATCCTCTCCTTCTTAAAGCTGCAGGTGTTGGACATGTCAGCCCATCTACAAGAAAGGCCCATCTGTACAGGGAGTGCACGCCTTGTTCACACTCCTCTCCTGTGCTCTGCTTCCCCGCTGCCATAAAGTGCACTGCTGTGCTTCACTGTCCCACTCTGCCATATTTTTGTCTTGGAGCCAGCCAACCATGGACTGAAATCTCTGAAACTGTGTACAAAAAAGAAAAAAAAAATCATCCTTTTTTTTTTTTTTTTTTGGTGTGTGTGTGTGATAATGGCATTGATTGCTGGACCTTTGCACTGAACTACACCCTGAGCCCTTTTTTAAAGAAAAAAATTATTGTGAAACATGTTCTCACTAAGTTGCTGAGTTGGCCTGGCTGGATTTGAACTTGAAATCTTCCTGCCTCAGCCTCTCCACGTCTTTGCATTATAGACATGTGCCACTATGCCCAGCTCCTCCATTCCTTAAATTGAGGGTGTCATATTTTTGTCCCCACAGGTAGAGAGTTGAGTGGTACATGTTTCTAAAGTACTTCCTACTTCAGGAACTTGAGAGTAGAGATAACAAATAGCATAACAAAGACATTCTTATCTGCCCTATGAATCAGGAAATTACAAGTGTTTTAGAAACTCTATGCCAGAAATCAGGAAGGAAGCAAACATTTATATCATATTAAATCATAATACCATGACAACAAACATCACATCAGGAGAGTTTAAATCATATCAATAGTGAAAAATATAAATAAGCAACAAGTGGGATAAGAAATGCCAGAATGAGGCATTTGGAATTTTATCATTTTTATTACTGGGTAAAATTAGAACAGTAACTGTACAGCATTTTTGGCTTTTTTCAGGTAATGTTTGTAACTCTCTCTGAACCAGAAATGGTTTACACTATCAAATGCAAACAACTAAAGCCTCAGTTTTTACAGGGAAAATTAAATGTTTTAGACAAAACTTGACCTACCACATTTTTATCAGAAATCTCCATTTGGAAATTGCTGGTTTATGCCATCAGATTAGGAAAATTTTTTTAAGGGCCGAGGTCTTCATAAACTTCTAGAATCTTTGTAATACAAGTGATATGTAAAATACAGATTCACCAATTGGGGTCTCAGTAGTTTCTAAGTATATTCCTAACTGGGTTACTTAATTTATTTATGAAATACATGCTGAGTTTTGCCCACTTATTATCAGCTAGTATTTGCTTCTTTTTTATACTTCTCAAAAGGTTATCAGAGAGAGTGACAATGAGTCCAAATTAATCTTGACCCCAAATACTGTGTTATTTTCCATGCTAACATAAAATATAAATAGCTTTTCTTAGAAGAATTTTTCGCTGTTTGAGGGACTTTTTGGTAAAGAAAGAACAATGTGTCTGAAGTCAGAGGTCACAACATCCAGATGATAATTAATAAACTCTGTCTACTTTTAGTTCTTTTGATTCCATGTAATTTATTTGCTCTGAAATTTCATATTCATATTTACTTATATATGAATTGCACGAGTTATGAAATCCTGCTAGAAGGGAAGACCAAAGGATAATGGGTGGGAAAATGTGACAAAGCAAACATATTAGACATGTGGGAATTAGGTCGGGGTTGAGGAAAAAATAAAGAAAGTTAAATAGGGAAATGAAAATCCCCCTTCCTTCTCAGGATCTCTCCTTACAATGACATCTTACCTATGACTGTGGTTTTTTCCCGCATCACAATTATTAGGTACTTGTTTTATTTCTTACTCCTCAAAGATAAATAATTCGAAGGCAAATACTATATTACTACTAATTCACTGCCACTATTTAGAACATAATGATTTTAACACAGTCCTTGCTCAGGCACATATTTATTGCATGAATAATGTCTGTGATATTCTTTTTAAAGAAAACATTTATTTAATTCTTACTTTAAAAATCAGCGAACATAAATATATAGGAAAAAAACTTAAAAAACTATAGCTTTGATTTTAAAATTATGCTATCTACTGGGTCCAGGATAACTGAAGAAAAAATATAATTTGAAACTAATCTTTAGTTAGTTGTGCCCCTGGGGTGCCTTGTAATAAGCAAATATAAATTTGGAAGGATACTCTTTCATTCTCATTCACATAGGAGTCCCATGGCTAAAGGGTAAGAAATATGAAATCACATTCCAAACTTTAAAAAAAAAAATGTAAAGAAATGATCCATCACAAACTAGGCTCAGCTGAGACCATAGGTATTAGAACAAGACATGAAAGAATTTCAGTTAAAATAATAGTAGGTAGAAAAGATAGATAAATAAATTCAAATTAGTGTAGACATTTAGAAGCATCAAAATATATAATTTTAACAAAATAACTTAAAAGCACAAAAAAACCTAAACAAATTTATTCCTGCAATTAGAGAATAATGCAAAGCAATAAAATACAAATATGTATTAAAATACATACAAATTTAAAAATGAAGAACAGAATAAGAATGTATAAAATATGTCCACCAGAGATTTCAGAAATATCAACAAAAGACAATAAGGGAAAGGAAATATCCAAACTATTAAGGCAGACAATCTAGTAAATTAAGGAAAGTTATGAGTTTTCAGAGGTAAGTACTAGAATTGTTCTCAAGCACAATAGTAAAAAATGTTCAAATATAGACATATCTTAGTAAAACTTAGAATACAAATGACAAATGTAAGTCCTAAATTTACCCTTATCTATAGATAAGTCGCTCAGTAAGAGTCAGACTCACACCTGATTTTGCAATAGGAAAAATAGTTTTGCAATAGGAAAAATAATTTATTAATAGATTTTCAATAAAAGACCTTCTAGATGACTAGCTTGCAGAACTTGAAAATTGGACATGGAAATAATAAATGAAATTTAAGAAAGATAAATAAGCAAAACTGATCTTAAATTGTGGGTATATAAAATTCTTTCGCTTAGGTATAGAAAGCCATAAGGAATGTTGTTCTCACTCCAACAATGAGAAAAGTCCGGATATGCTACAGAGCCTAAATTTTCTTGAGTCCATCGTAGAGCTAGGATCGTAAGACAACCAGATGAACTGAATTCCAGAGAGAGAATACAACCTTCTGTTCATGGGACCGTAGTAGAGGAACAGGAGATCACCAAACGCAGGTGGGCAAGTGTCAACAGGAACTTGAGCACAGTCCTGAAAGCGGACAGTGGACTGCTGTGAAACGCTCTGTAGGCCTCCCACGGAGGAGCCCATCTCTCTCAGCAGCTCTTCCCCCCAGGCTCCACCAGGGCTCCAGAGGCGCCCGGAGGCTGGAAGGACCTGAGAGAGCTTCCCTCGTGGCACGGAAGGAAGAAGACCTGCCTACTTCCCCGCACCCTTTTATTTGTCAATCAAGAGTTGCCAGCTGCAGAATAAGGAGTGGAAACCTCTGCTACTCTGTGACCCAGGCATTGCCTCTGAAGGAAGTGTACAGAAGGGGTTTTGCCTCCAGCTAAGGGACCAGACAACCTGCTAGGGGCCAGGATGTTGCAATGAGACTAAGCAGATGTCTGCTATCTCTGAGGTGGGGCTTAAAATTTCTTCCTGCTCAAAACTTCCTGAAAGCAAAAGGCAGGGTTCAGACATTATGCGTGGTAGGGATGGATGCTGACAAGACTCATTTCCTGAACTAGGCACGTGATCTATGCATAATGCACAGGAGAATATATTCATATTTATGTTAATTATTTGTTGTTTGTTTGTTTGTTTGTTTGTTTGTTTTTTCCCCAGGCTGGAATCAAGCTTGCAATCCCCCTGCCTTTGTCACCCAGAGTGCTGGGATGACAAGTGTGCACCACAAGCTTGGCTTAATGTGTTTTTAAAAGTATCATCTCCTTCCCAAGTTCTGAACTCCAGATTTTTCTATTTAGCAGTATGGGACTGGAAAAATTTCCCTTTCCCTTCAGAAACTTTCTCTTGTCCTGCCTTTTGGGGTTCCAGTATTCATTTCTTCATTATTGTCCTGCCAACTCCAAATAAAATACTGCACATCTGTCGAAGGGGAGATTGGAAGTTGCTGGATGGACTTGTACTTCGTTCTCACCAGTATACTGGGTCTCTCCCGTTCCCGACTGTTTCGGCGTTCATAAATTACATGTCTCTCTCTGGCCTCCTCAGATTGCCAAAAGCAGTGCTGCTTTCTTTCCTGTTAACAGAGGCCATCAGCCTTGGCCCTTGGATAGTATTTCTGCCAAACAATGGCAAATTCTTATTGAATAGAGTCAGCTACAGAATTCCCTCTTTGAGGATCTTGGCCCCTAAAACCTTGTTTACTTCAGCAGTTTTCTTGTACTTCAAAAAAATGTGTTTTGGCATTTAATCTCTTCTTTTCTGGTTGTTATTATAAAAATGTTAATCTAGTGCAACATATTTCAGAAAGACAGAACTCTAGTCTTAACTGCATTTTACACAATAAAACACATTGTTTAAACTTTTTCTTTTTGGAATAAATACGAATTTGGTAAGGCTTTATAAACAGATCAGTTTAAGTTTAAAAACAATTAGGAAAAAAAAAGACATAAAATCTTAACCTCTATAGTCCTGAAATATATCACAACAAAAAAACAAAGTAACACAAATAATTTGAAAAAATAAGAAGAGACAGAGGCATTATAGAAAATTCATTTTTAGGAGAATTATTTCCTAAAGAAGTAGAATTCAAAGTAAAATTTCATTTGAGAAAATAAGGACGATATTTTATAACACTAAATTTATTCTTGTTTTTGTTTTTTTTTTGTGGGTACCGGGGGGTTGACCTCAGGACCTCGCGCGCCAGCAGGTGCCCGTGCTGCTGAGCGATATCACCGGCCCCTTTTTCGTATGTGGGTTCCAGGAGTCGAACTCGGGCCCTCGTGCTTGCCGGGCAGGCACTTAGGCCGCTGAGCCATCTCACCGGCCCCCTAAATTTATTCTTAAACCTTGCTCTAAAGGTCCTGAAAAGTGAGGCAAAGTTTTTTTTAAATACATTTTTTTTTTTTGTGGGTACCGGGGGGTCGACCTCAGGACCTCACGCGCCAGCAGGCACCGGTGCCGCTGAGCGATATCACCGGCCCCTAAATACATTTTTGAAGTTAGATAAAAGTTAAACTGTTAACATGGTTCCCATGAATGATCAACATATAAAATAAACACAGTTTCTGAAATAAAAATGAGAAAAGTTACACCATAAAGGGAAAAGACTAATACCAAAATAAATTCGAAAGCATAGTGCAATTAAGAAAAGACATGAATAACTACAACAAAATACCTCTTCCCTAATGGGAAAATAATATTATGAAATCATTTTTTTTAAACAATTTTAACTGTAAATTCAAAGTAACTCATTTGGAACTGACCCCACAAGATGTTTTACATGAAACTGCATCAAGAAAAGGAAAAATGGTAATGGTAAGAAAAAATGGTATTTTAAAAAGATGAGCAGGTGTAAAATGTATTCTTGCTGACGTCAAAATATTATAAAGCTAGAATGATCAAAAATCATGGGATATTGGCATACAAATGGGAAAATTAGAATATCTGAAGAAATAGTATCCAATGATTTTAAATTGACAACCACATTCAGTAGAGAAATACAATTATTTGACCAAAAATACTGTTGATAAATCTGACTGTAGCATTTGGCCATAGCAACTGATCATTCATTTGGAGAAAGGAAGTAAGTTCCTAAATCTGGAACACTAGAACATAGTAGAGATACTAATTTTAAATAATAACAAGAGAAGATCTATAAAAGATATACAGTTACAGAAGAAAAATTGTTCAGCTTTAAGCTTGTGTTTCAGAAAAAGAAAATGTTTATGAAAATTTGGGAGAAAATTATCTGTATTAAAAATAAATAAGGAGAAGAGTAAATGTTCATTCATAAAATGGCATATACTATGAACAGAAAATAATAGTAAATTATTCTTAAATGGTTATTTAAATTATGTATGTTTCATATTTTGCTATATATGTTCTAGTTCCTCTCATTAAAATGGAAATTCCCAACTACAGCAAGGATCTGGGTTAGGATACTTCCGTATTCAGTATGTTCTGAGAAAAATGTTAGTTTAGAATATAGTAGGTTTTCAGCTTAAAAAGCATGGAAATACACAAATAGATTATGCTGAAAACAAAAATATAACAAAATATCTTAATTTTTAATATATTAATATAGTTCTTGTAAAAATGTGGAAACTAATGAACTCAGTACAGTTTTGGATATTCTGTAAATTTGTAGTGACTTCTGAAGACCAAATGGCTGCTATCAATCAAATTCAACTTTTTTATTCCATTAGAGCCAACAAACCAGAGAAATCAGTTGCATCTTATTCTCCATTTTGTAAGAAAAGAAACAGGATTATTTTAATAATGAAAACTGAAGACAAATATTTTAATAGATTTTGGTCTGTTCATATTATTACCTTCTATTAGACTATTAAAAAGAATATAGCAAATGTAAAGACATAGAAACATTAAAGGATATTAAGATGTTACAGACCCTTTGTTATGTATGCTTGGTACTTCTCAACATAGCTTTCTTTCTATTGCTCCTATTTATTTAGGAATCTATGTCTATAAGCATATGTGTCTCTATGTGAAAAATTCTGTTGGAACCAGCTATTCTCTTCTTGGCCTCATCCCAAGAGTTAAAGACATTATGTTACCGTGATACCTGCACACACATGTTCAGACCAGCACAATTCATAATTGCTACATCTTGGAAATGGTCTACATGTCCATCAACACATGAACGAATAAAGAAAAGTGCTACTACATGCAGTGGAGTACTACTCTGTCATAATTAAAGATAAATTTGTGTCATTTGTAGGCAAGTGGATGTGCTTGAAACCATAATGCTAAGTAAAGTAAATCAGACACTCAAGCTTAAATAGTACATCATTTCTCTTATATGAGAAGCCCAAAGTATAAATAAAGATCAAAATAAAAGATAGATAAGAGGAGGTAGGGAGACAGATCTTTCACAAGGGGGAAGGGGACCAAGAGATGGAGTGGGGGAAGGGAGGAACAGGAGATAAAAAGCGAGTTAAGATGTTTCATGTACGTGTACAACTCCACATGAGGACTGTAAACTTTATGTACTGAAAACGTACAAAAAAGGAGGGAATCAAGAGATGGGTGGAGAAAGGAGGGAGGGAAGGGAAAGGGGATGAAAAAAAGAATTAAAATGTATTATGTACATGCACTGACTTGACACAAGGAATGTAAACATTATTTGTTTCACACATGTACTAATGCAAACATAAAAAATTATAATGCATAGAGAAAAAATCTGGAATTACCCACATTTATTACACATGTTTAGAGTAGGTTAGGGGTCTATATGCATAGATAAAGAAGAAATTTCACTTTTTATTCTATATATGTATTATTTTAGGTTAGGTACAGATTTATGAAGTAGTTGTTATTAAAATGAAAAAATAGTCATCATTTTTATTTTTACTTGTCTATCAAGGATGGTGACTACTTTTCAAGTTAATTTATAAATGACATTTTCTCCTCATTTATTTCTTAAATATTTTTCTAGTTTTTATGTTAAATTACTTCTATTAATATCTCTTTTTATTTTTTAAATTATCTTCATAAGTTTCCTTGTTTCTCTTTGTGTGCAAACAAATATGTTTTAAGCATGCTTGCTAACCAAAGGTGTACCACTTGCTCTTCTCTTAACCAAAGTAAATTCTTTTGAGGACATGCTGGAGATCTAAGCAAGTGCTCTGTCACTTAGCAATACTGTACCCCACCTCCTATTTCTTTTTTAAATTAATCAACTTATTTCTTTTCAACTCACATGTAATAATTGTACATATTTATGAAGTACATTTTGATATTTCAACACATATATATGATGCACTTGATCAGAGTAATTATCCATCTCCTTTATCATTTTTTCATATTTTGGGTCTTTGCAGTTAGCTTTTAAAATCTAGCCACTTAGTTTTGCAACTTCATAATTAGAAGCATAAAGCAACTTACTTAATTTCTCTTCATCTCAGTTTCCTGTTAGTAATGCTATAGCTGTGTAACACATATTGTGAGAACCAATTAAAATGACATATGGAGTGTACTTAGACTAATATTGGTAAGTAGGATTACAGTTAGTAATCACACTAATCAAAATTAGTTTTCATATTCAATTCTGCTTGATAATTAGTTATCAAAACTAGTTTTCATACTCAATTATTTTTGTTAATAATGTTTGTACCTGTTCTAAAATATTTTATACAGTATAAAATTATATGTAAATCTGCCTAATAAGACTATAAATATCTTGGTACTGGATAATGACACTTTTTCATTATTTTCTTCCCAGAAGCATTTAGCAATGACTCTGTCATATGGTATGCACTTAGCTTATATTTGCTGAATTTAATTGAAAGGCTAAAATAATTTAAAGAACTAGATCAGCACTGTTGTGCAGAAACAAGTTACCCCAATTAAGAGTACATAAATCAACTAATTTGTTTTATGATCCTCTGATGAGTTTTTTCAGAGTTGTATTTATAAGTTTCTAGTAAAATATGCTCTTTTTAAAATCTGCATTTATTCTTGTTCAGTTATGAGTGTCACCATTTTAGCTTACAAAGAAAAATTTTCAAATTTAAAAATAACAGGCTCATCTAATTAAAAACAACAACAATAACAACAACTGGTCCCCTACTTGATAATCCCTTCTGAGAAATCTCTTTTTAGTATGAGCCAAACGACAAGATTCTTAGCAAAGTATTTCTGTTCTATTTAAAAAATGTATACGTTCTCCAAATACCATGAGAGTACTTACTAGTAGAGTACAGACCTTTATCTTCACCCAAGAAAGCTATTTTTGTTCTTGTAATTTGCATTATTTGGATGGGCAATGCCAAAAAAAGAACGTGTGGGAGGTAATGTCATTGAATGACAGAGTTAAAGGAGAAAAATCCTAAATACAATAGAGGAAAACACTGAATTAGTGCTTTAAAAATATGTCCATAGACTGGGCATGGTGGTGATTGCCTGTAATCCCAGCACTCAGGATGCTGAGGCAGGAGGATCTCTGTGAGTTCAAGGCCAGCCTGCAGTATACAATGCGAACCTGTCTCAAAAAAACAAAATGAAAACAAAAAAACAAACAACTTGGCCATAAAAATATAATCTTAAGAAACAATGAAATGGTTTCTGCTTTTAGTTTTCCTTTACTTTTATTATTTTTTTATTTTACAACTTAACATTTTGGATGTATAAGAAAAAATAACAGCTCAGATGGTAGCAGATATCTTCAGATAGAGAAAATTATGAATTCCCTATTTTTTGGCACTAAGAAAAGAAGCCAACAACTGTGAATTGTACACATAGTAAATTTCTGAAAATAAACTGAGACCTCAAGCAATTCTCTCCAGAAAATACCAATGAAACCAATTTCTCAGTAATTTTCAGTAAGCAATGAATTACTTTTTACTTTAAAAAGACAGACATATACAGATATAGACTGACAGACATATGTATACATACATGTATATATGCAAAGAGTTTTCAATGTTGACATGTATCTTTCCTCAAATAATTGATCAAATTTAATTCTTTATTTCAAACAAGTCTGAATGCTTAGAAATATTAGAGCTTCCATAGCATGCAGAGCATTTTATTATTATTTATAATTTTGAAAACCCAACATGCTGTCATTTGTCTATTTTGTGGCTAACTCTGGCATGAAAGCAAATTGTTAGAACTGTAAGAGTCTAATTAGTTGTTTTAAACCCTAATGTAATGTAGCGACTAATATGAAAAAAAAGAAATTTAACTGAAGCTTAGTTTCAATTTCATTTGTCAGTTAATATGTAGAACATTGTCTGAACAATGTGACTGTTTGATAGTTTCCCAACTTGATGCGATGCTATTTACTGTTATTTATTTACACCAGCAGAACACAGTGTTTTCTCTTATTCCATATGATTGATCTTCAATAGTGTAAAGGTTCCACCTTTATTCTACCTAAAATGTACCCTGCAGTTATCTCTGACGAGTGAATCTGATTCTATTCTGCCAGGACTGTCAGTAATAAATGATGGGCTACAGTGGATGTCCTCTCAGAGGAGAAAACCAAAACAAAACAAAAAGAGAGAAAATAAAAACCCAGAGATTTTTGAATTGATCCCATTAACAATGGTGATGATTGCTTATACAAGGGAAAAAATTGTTATAAAAGAGCCTCTTAAAGTACCAGAAATTTTTTCAGCCATTTAAATACGCTTAAATTTCTAAATGCTATAGTAGCTAGTGGAGTTGTAGTAGATTGAATTAAGCTCTATTATTGATTCTCCAAGTCATTGTTGGTGTGTTGCCCATTTACACACATTACCAGATACTTAAAGAGTAATTTATAATGTTTTGGAGAACACTGACTTCATTTAAAATGGCTAATAATATCATTCAAATGAGAGAAGGTGTCAGGGCTCAATAAATGAAAATGCTGGATGCAGACATAATACCCATTAGAACAGAAGCCAAACAGATTTTTCTAACATTTTGAATAGTATATTTCAAATAAAAGTCTTTTAATAATTGAACTGCATTACAAAATATAATTATGAAGAGTCAATTAAATAATTATGGTTAAGAACATCCATGACATTACGGAGATATACTAGGAAATAATCCTGGACCTGGAAGATTTCAATTCATCTGTAACTCAAAAACGGCTTTCTATTTGAATGGACATGTTACTTACTACAATTTTCATTTTTGAGTAGCAATACCGCATGTAACTTTCCAGATTTGTCTAAAAATGTCTCTCCAGCATTCTTTCCTGTTCAGTAGTTTAAAGAATGCAATGTCTGTTCAGAATTACAATGTAGATCTTTAAACAGAAGAAATATTTATGTAAGTTAATATGCATAATTTTACTTATTTAATATGGGTTCTAATAAGAGATTTTTGCAAAATTACCTCGTTAGTCCTCTTACTAATAATCTAACCTTGTATTGCATTAGAAAGAACACTGGGATAAAATTTATTTAGAAATCTTTGTTCTGGAATCATATTTTATTGCTCAAGTATTCTGAGTTGATCATTAAGATTTCTGCCACATTTAACCTAAACTTGGTTCCATCTAGTTCCATCAAAATGTCTGGTTTTTAAAGAGAATAGGGAATTCTAATTTTAAACATTATATTAATGTTCTGACACTTATTTCCTGAAACCATGTGTTTTTGAAATATGAACCAATCACAACTCAATTACAATATTTTGCTTGGCAACAAAGCTAACTACTTTAGATTCCAATTCTCTAAAATATACATGAAGCATAATGCAAAAAATACCAACTTTTTTATGTTAACATTAAAAAATAAAAAACAGGGCCGGTGAGATGGCTCAGCAGCTTAAGTGCCTGCCCAGCAAGCACGAGGGCCCGAGTTCGACTCCCGGAACCCACATACGAAAAAGGGGCCGGTGATATCGCTCAGCGGCACGGGCGCCTGCTGGCGCGCGAGGTCCTGAGGTCGACCCCCCGGTACCCACACAAAAAAATAAAAAATTAAAAATTAAAAAACAATTTTATTAAGTTTCTTTGGTAGATCATTGAAACTTTTCCATTTGTGTTAACTGGCAAGAAAACTAATTTTCCATTCATTCTGACATTTTAATTTCAAGTTTATTAAAATTGAAAAAAAACATGTATCCTGTACTTCTATGTGGTAATTAATTTACAGCATTGTACAAAATATTCTAAAATCTTGAGTAGAAAATATTATATAGTGTCACACATTGAGAGAGCTCCATTTGTACAAATATTTATTAAGAGGCAACTTTTCTTCTGCAGATGTACAAGTGGGAACACTATAAGCACACATTTGTATTTTCCACGTATATTATATATGCTTTTTACTCCAAATATTGTTTTTTCTTTTCCTATTTTTTCAGGTGTTAAATTCCTTTTTACTTTCTTATTTTTAATGAACTTTTAAAAAGTTTGGAGTAATTTTAGATTTAAAGAATTGCAAGTATTGTCAAATCGTTTATTTATTTCTCACCCACTACCCCTCATGTTAACAATTTCTATATACCTGTGGTATATTTTTCACAACTAAAAGCTAACTTCGGTACATTTGTCTTAACTAAACTCCAGGGGTGATTTTGCCTGCATTACACTAATGCCCTTGTTCCCTACCGGAAGCCAGTCCAGTACATCACATTGCATTTAATCATCATGTGTCCTTCATCTCCTCTCATCTGTAACTGTTTCTCAGGCTTTCCTTGCTCGTAATAATGATGAGAATGCTGAAGACGATTGCTCATATATCTGTAGAGTGCTCCTCAATACAAGTTTGTCTAGTGGTTTTCTTGTAGATTTTGAGTAGGTCTGAGTTTTGAGAAAGAAGACCACAAAGTTACACTTCTCTTGTTATCACATCGAGTGTTAAATGGCATGAACATAACTAGTCACTAGTAATGGAACTGTAATCACTTGGTTAATGTTGAGTTTTCCAGCTTTCTATACTGCAAAGAACCCATCCCCACTCCAACCATTTCTTTCTGTATTCTTTGGAGAGTTTTAAGTACAGCAGACACTCAAAGCAAGAGATTAATGTATTAAGATATTTTGCTTTAAGGGGGATTTTCCTCTTCTTCACCATTTATTTACTTATTCAATAATTTTCTTATATTACTATGGACTTAGATACATTTAATTTTATATTTAGTTTGTAATTTATATACATTTTTCATTGTCATTTATCTGATATTGTTTGTCATTATGTATTTTGCATACAGTATTGTTGAGCAGCTTTTAAAAGTTCTATTAATTTATCTTTTAAATTGAAAAATAACTTCTTTAAAATATTAGAGAACCTGAAGTATTGGGAATTCAACCCTCCATCATTATCTTAATAAATAAGTTAGATGTTCCTTTTTTTATTCTTTTAGTGGCTGCATTAAAATAATATGTATAATTGATTAGCCTAAATTAGTTGTTATTATATAGGTTTATTAGCTATTACCTACCTATATGTACCCAAAATTTGCAAGATAATTCCACTGGATGAAGAATTATGGAATAACATTATTTTTCCTTGTTTTTCCCATAATTTTAAGATGTCACTCTGTGTCTTCTGGCTTTCATAGTGTTTGTTGATGAGTCAGCTGTAATTCTCACCTTTTTCCTGGCTGTGTATCTAGGAGACTTTCCTTTATTTTAGGTTCATAGCATTACATTATATGCCAACTTGTAAATTTATCTGTTCATATCCTTTTTGAGGTTACTCAAAACTGCTTTGTGATTTTTTTCTGATTTGTGATTTGTTTCTTTTCATTAACTTTGAAACCCTATGAGACATTATTTCTAAAATATTTTATCTCTCTTTTTCTCTTTTAGTCCTGGGATTTAAATTAAATATCGATAGACCACATGATACTGTTCAACAGCTATCATTGTTCTGGTAGTTGATATTATTATTGTTATTTATGTTTTTCTCTTTCTCCTCAGTTGGGATAATTTCTGTTGTCCTATCCTCAATGATTACTTACTCTGTCCTATCAAATCCTCTAATTAGTCTGTCAAAAAAATTACTCATCTGTAGTAATATCCTTTTATTGTATTATTTATGTTATATATACATATACACACATATAACTATTCTGTCTGATTATAACTCTGTACAAGTAGTCCATCTTTTCATCTAATGTTTTCACATACCTACTATAGCTATCCCAGAGTTCCTGCCAGATTTTTCCAAAACCTGGATGACCCCTGTTTTGTTGGCTTCTTCATCTCTTCTTAATGGCTGATTTTTCCACTTGCTTTTATGAATTTTTGATTCAAGGGTGGACACTGTGTTTAAAAATAAGTTGAGACTGAGGTAAATAAGGTTTAACCCAAGATTGGTGATACATGTTCTTCTGTCACACTGACCATGGAGAATTGAGTAAGTCTAAGAAGTTGTCTTGGCTTGAGTTTTGGTTGTTATTACTACCTACAGTACATATTCACTACAACTTTCTTCAGCTGTGGACAGATGCTACCTCGTGGTTAGTGTGGAACCTAGAGAGCTGAAGAGTTTCTCCAGTAATATTCAACTAATGTTCATCATAATTACTTCCTTTTTAATTTCATTACATCTGCGAAGATACTGTTTTCAAAAAAGGTCACTCTCACAGGTATTGGTGAGGAAGAGGCAGAACTTCAACCTATCTTCTTGGAGGACATAATTCAGTTTATTACAAAAGTTCTACATATATATTGGGCTGGACATGTAGCTCATTGCAAAGGCACTGGGCAAAATCCTCAAAACTAAAAAATCAAAGCACAACAAAACAACTGCACACACTGAAAACACATTAAGATATCACCTGTTATCTTTTAAGGGCTACACCCGAGGACAGAATGCACCCAAGGTAGACTGGGCTTCCTAAAGTGTTCACTCATGCATAAGGTCAGCATCTCAGTGTCCGAATTAGTATTATATACCTTCAAAACTATATATATTTTGGAGAAGGTAAACTCTATGTGATAAAAATATCATCCATAGACTTTAAAGTATATTTTATTAACATGGTCAGGAAAGTAGAGTACAAGATGAAGTGCACCTGAGAATGAGTGTCCATTAAACAAGAAAGTTTAGAAATGAAATGTGAGATAAATCTCCACAAAACCAAAAACCCCAGTGTAATCATAAGAAAAACAAAAGCTAATCCCAGGCTTCCTTCACTTTTACTGAGAAGTAAAATACCAAAACATCTAGCCAAGACTACCCAAATATATCAAGCTCCTCCAAAATAAGGAAATCCTGAGAAACTGTCAGAGTCAATAGCAGGCTGAAGACACAGAACAGGAGGACCAAGTGTACTATGGTATTAGGAATTGCATCTTGGAACAGTAAAAAATACAATCAGAAATGATTACGGCAATCTCAACAAATATGGGAGTTAATTGTGTTTCAATATTGGTTTATTATTTAAAACAAACATGTCCAAGTGTGGCATATAGAATATCTTATGTATATGTATTCCACTATAATGATCACCAACAATTCCTTACTACGGAAAACTTGTTTTTCCAAACTAACCTTTGGAGAATAAGATACTTCAATCAACAGTTTTATTAAAAATCACATGCTTAGCTCAGTCTGGAATGTTTTAGGGAGAAGAAATCATAGATAATATTTAAAGCAACTTGAAAGTCAGCTTTGCAAGCTGTGTAAACCTTTGTCTCATGAACTTGACCACCTTTGTGCAAAAGATTCAGAGGAACTTGCACAGACATTCCTCATTTAATAACCAAGTTCAGTTCCTGCAACTTGGTCATTAAATTAATTGGTTGCTAAATGAGGAATTGTGTACAGTATGTACATTACATTACTGAGAACAAAGAATGGTCAAAGGAAACTCTAGCTTGATTACTTTGCTTTCATTTGCAAAACCCTTACATGCAGTACAGTAATGTATAACAGAACATAACAGTGTTGTACAGTGCTGTATAAAAAAGATGTACTGTACAAAAAAGACATTGAGGTTTAATCAAGAAGATGTACAAAAAAAAAATGAGTGGCAGGTGGTAAGTCCAAGTGGGAGGTCATAAATTCACATAGCACATGTTGGGGTCCTAAAGTCTGAACAGTCATTAAACAGGTAGGTTGTTAAAGGAGGAAGGTTTGTATTTGCTGTATATGTAATCATGAAGTGAATGAGGGGAACAAAATGGAGTGGTAGGAAAAATATCAGAGAAATAATGTGAAGAGTTTGAGGAAAAGTTCATAAAGCCACAGAGCAATAGGAATGATGATCCTCTGTGTCGGTAAGGATCAGAGGCAAAGGAAGAAACCGCTAAGGTTTGGATGTAGTTTGAGTTTGTAGCACACGGGTTCTTGTGTCACAGGCTTGATCCATAGCGTGGCAGCGATGAGGTGCTGGGACCTTTTAGAGGTGAGGCCTGGTGTGAGGTCCCTAGGTCACTGGAAAACCGCCTTCTAAAGGGATTTTTGCACTTTTTGTGGGAACTCTTAATTAGTTCCCATGAGATGATTGTTAAAAAACGAGTGACAGACAGACCTTTCCTCTCACTATGAGCTTTATATATTGTAAGGAATCTCTTCTCCTTTCGTACATGTTTCTGTCCTGACATTCTTATGCCCTGTGCCATGTGGGCCTTGTGAGAGCTAAGCTGATGCTTGTGCACTGATGGCTAAATAAACTTATTTTTTTCATAAAGACCTAGCCTTGGGTATTTAAATACACTAACAGAAACTGGAGTAAGAAAGTCCAACAAATTCACAGTATCACAGGAGCCTAACCTTCAGGGGCAGTACTAGAAGTGTGATCTCCGTGATGAAAATTTTGCAGCTATTCTGGAAAGTGACAGTGGCAACCGAAAGATGAAGTTGTAGAATTCTGTCAATACTGGTGTAAAAGAACTCAATCATCAATAATAGAATTCTGGTAAGAAATGCTCATAAAATATATAAAAATATACTACCAAGAGTATGAGCTGACGTCACCTGACAACTAAATTTTCAACAGAAAATATGAAAAATAGAAGATAGTAGAATTGTGCCATTATAGTGCCATAGAATAACAGCTCAATAACTAGAATACTCTGCCAGCAAATATATATTTTATAAATAAACACAAAATACATTTCCATGCCAATGAACATGAGAAAATTCATTTGCTAGTGACAGTCACAATAATAAATACAAATATGTTGATATTAGGTAGAAACATGAAACACAGAAGAAATGAAGAATTAGTGAATGGATGTTGGAGCCTAAGGACTTATAGAAAGAAGATTGAAGAGAAGAGGTTTATATTTAAGGAGAACTGAGTACCAAGGAGAAAAATGACAAGAGAATTATTCAATGTGAAAGGATATAATTTATTGAATTTAAAAGCAATAATGTTTTTTAAGTCATTAACAACATGCGCCAATATTTTTAAAGCACTACACTTAGGGACCCGTAGTGAACAAGATATAGTCTTTGGACTTGAGGATCTAAATTTTTTTAAATAACTCACATATTTCTTCTCTGCCACTATCATTGCCACTGAAGTGATGTCTCATAGGCAATTTTATGATTTTCTACTTTGCACGCAGTCTAAGTAGAAATTAACAGGCTAAATAAATTAGGCAAATCTCTAAAATTTGTTTAAAACTTCAGAACTACTGTCACCATTTCCTTGTGGAATAAAGGAAAGAGTTTACTTTTACAAACACAACAGTGAAATTAGTAAGAAAATTGAAAAAACTTTATAAGCTACTTAAGTATTGTGAAAAAACACTTGGTAATAATTAAATGACATGAAACAACAGTTAAAATAAAAATGATTTTGAAGATTTTTAGATGTACTAGATCAATGCCAAGTTTCTTACAATTCTAAAAATAAGAATTTCAACCTTTTTTTTATAACTAGCGAGAACAGGGAATTCAAAGAGCTCAGGACTTTGAAATATTTGAGGAGATAGGATTAAAACACTATTAACCTATTTACTCTCTGAACTTTTATTGTTTTTTGCATCCTCCTTCCTTCATCTGCCCAGTAAACTGAAGGTGAACCTTGATTTTCCCTAATTCACATTATGTTTACCTTATGTTTACCTACTCAAGTCTAACTTTCTTCATATAAACATTCTTTCTCTTTTTTTGGTTTTATAAACTATAATCTGGTTCCTTCGCAAACATCTGTCATGTAAAAAAAAAAAACCACAAAAATATTTTCTGAAATTGTGCTATATGATTGAACATATTCTATCTTATTCTTGGGGTTCTGGAGACAGAAAGCTTTGAAATCAGTGAGTTAGTCTTTAATGTTACCATTTTAGGAACCACAGTAAAAGGAAGAAAATATTTGAAGACAGGATAGATATAGTTTTCAACTATTCATCTATTTTACTAGCAATATGCACTCCTGCTAGAGTTCAGTACTGCACCTGGTTTCTCAGTTTTCCAATGCCATTCCTAGATACTTGGTTCATGGGAGGCGTTAAACATTTTGACTACAGATTTTAGGAATCAGCAGTCTCATGTTACACTTTCACACTGCTGATGTTCTGTCACCACTACAAAGTCCCAGGACTTGCTAAGTAACTTTGCCAGTTTCTTCAGATAGAGCTGTCTTTCTGTAATTTACAGGGTTAACTATGAAAGAGTAAGCTATATAAACTTTTTCAATTTCTCTTTTATTTTTGGACGATCTTAATTTTTTTATTGTTGTTGCTGTTTTGTCATTTGTTATTCAAACTGAATGGTATTGCTGTTTAGTAATATCCTTGATTTAGATACTTTATGAAAAGATAAACACATTTTATGAATGATGAATAATTCCACGTGTTTTAAAAACAAAATTGATACTGGAAACAATTAAGGCATATGCTATTGGTCAGAGTCAAAAAATCCCCCAAAGTATCAGGAAGGTAATTGGATCATGGGGCGCTATAGTCATCAGTGGGTTCACCCATTGATGAGTTCAGAAGGGGAATCTACTGTTATAAAGTAGGGCCTGGTTAGAGGTAGGTCACTGGGGATATAACCAGGAGGGGTGTACTCTTGTTTGCAGTTTTTCCCTTCTCTCTCTGCTATCTGGCCACCATAACATGAGCTGCTTTGCTCTACCATGTCATTTTACCATGGGGATTTTTGGCTTACAGACTGCTGAACATGGACCGAACCCCTTACAACCACAAGTCAAAATAAAACCTCTCCTCCTTTAAAATGAAGGTATTGGGTATTTTGTCCCAACCATGGGAGTGTGACTAACACAAAATGATTGATGCTCTGATTGTCAATGAAGGTGGAATGTTGTGTGCTTACTGTGCATACAAAAGCAAACTATGGAAAGATTAAAAACTTCTCCTCACATTCAAGAAATTAAAAAAAAATTCTGCAATGACTGTGCACATACTGTTTTAAGCAGAAGAAACAATCATTAAATATGAATTGATCCTACAAATACTAATTAATTATTTTTCAGGTTAAACTTTCAATATATTTTCATAGAGAAATGTAATTAGCTGTGTGATATTAATTATCTACACCTTATGTATTGCTTAACATTGTATAATTAAGTGACCAATTTATTACTTTCTCGTTTTATCAATTCATTTGCTTATTGAGACTTGATAATGAATCAGGCATCATGAATGATGTTTGACCTATGAAAGAGTTCCCTGGTCACTTTTTTCCAACTTGTTTTTCAACTTTTAGTGCTTTGTATAATGTGATGATATCTCTTTAGGCCCTTGTTACAAAGGTTTACTATAGCTATCTTTTGATATGGTATGGAAAAAGGTACAATGGTAATTTTTGTGCATTTTTGAGTAAGGTATGTTAATTAAAATAGGTGTCTATATTCCATTATGAATATGGAATGTTTACAATATATTTTTGAATACGTACAATGTACTTCATATGTGCATTAGTAAGATTTTCATCACTGGAGCCATGTACCTGACATACACAGTTTAAAGGAGAAAAAGTTTACTTTGGCTCACAGTTTCAGAGGGCTAAATCCATGGTTAGCTGACTCCAAAGCAGAAACCATGTAGTGGAAGAGAGCTGCTTACCTCAGTGCATCCAGGAACTAGAGAGAGCAGAAAGTCAGAGAAAAAGTAAAGAGATACAAAAGTATACTTTTCCGGGTCATTGTTAACTGATTCCCCAGTTAACTGATTTTTCAAAATGGGTCCCACGTCCTAAGAGCACATTTAGCTATGAATTCATCAAAGGATGAATCCATTCATTAATAGTATATCCATGATTAATCACCTTCCAAAACTCTACTTCCAAACATATGAACCTTTTGGAAGACATTTTTGAACCAAGACATATCTCTTTAAATATTTATGAGGAATTTGCCTGTTTATCGCTTATAAATAAAAAATGGTAGTTTTCACACTTTCTTTTAAGGACTAAAAAAATATATTTCTTTTGTTTTTGAAGACCACCATGTACATTATTAGTTTATATCTTCATTTTAATTTATTGTATCTATAGTTACATGTATGTTTATATATGTATGTAGGTATTATTATATTTTTAAATTAAATATAAATTTATATAATTTATATTTAAATTAAAAATACATTTTCATATTTTAATTCTTAATATTGTATGCCACTAACTTTTGATTACCTGCTGAAAAGAATAACCCCAATAAATTAGGTGATATGTGTTTTGATTTAGGTTAAGAATGTTCTCCAAGTGCATCATACTCTCAGAACGAAGGCCTTTGAAAGATGATTGAATGTTGGGGTGTATCTCCCTCCTGTGCTCTTCTCTCCTCTCTCTGCTTCCTGGCTGCCGTGACCTTGGCAGCTTTCCCCAGCCAGTACTAGACTGCCATGTCATTTCTGTGTTTAAGAAAATGGCCAAATATGGCCTGAACCTTCTCATCTTTAACCCAGATTAAACCTCTAATCCTTTAAGTCTTTCAATTGTGGGTATCTGGTATTATCTTTTCAATTAATTAAGTTTATTGGTACATTTTAGATATACATAATGATCACATGTATCATAGGAAATTTGACCTGTACATGATACTTCTCAATTCTATTTTCCCATTCCCCTACCCTCCATTCAACAACTCTTCCGCTCCTTATTTACAAAAGCTTTGTTTCCACTTTTTCCTCTCTCATTTTCTTCTTTAACCTTGCTCCCTCCCCCATTTCCCCTTCCTATTTGAAAATTTTCTTACCCCACCCCAATATCTATTATACATTTTGATCCTTATTTACAATTTCGGTTTCTCACACTGCAGAAACAATCTAATATTTACACATGTGTGTCCAATTTATTTCACTTAAAAGTATGGTCTCAAGGTGCATCCATTTACCCAGAAATGTCTCAATTTTATCCTTCATTATGACTGAGTAGTACATCACTGTATTAAAAAACCACATCTGATTTATCCATTTTTTCATATATTAATTTGCTGTTTGTACTTCTTCATCTGGTAAGTGTCTATTAATTTCAGATGCCCATTTTTGGATTGGGTCTTTAAATTGGGGGGGCAGGTTTTTTTCAGTTCTTTATATGTTCTAGATAATAGTCCTTTGTCTGAGGAACAAATGGCAAAATATTTTCCCACTCTGTGGGTTGTGTCTTTACTCTGTTAATGATTTCTTTTGCTATACAAGAGCTTTTCAGTAAGATGAGATCCCAGTTGTTGATTTCTTAAAATAATATTTTCAATGTGATTGGAGTTTTGTTCATGAAGTCTTTGTCTATACCTATATCTTCAAGAGTTCTACCTATTCTCTCTTCCAGCAGATTTAGTGTTTCTGTTTTAATATTTAGATCTTTGATCCATTTTTATTTTAGTGTAAAGTATGGTGAGAGACATGGGTCTAGTTCTAATCTTCAGCTTATAGAAAGCCAGTTTTTCTAGCACCATTTATTAAAGAGTATATCTTTCTTCCACTGAAGATGTTTCACCCCTTTGTCAAAGACAAGGTGGCTGAGTGTGTTTGAAGTTGTTTCTGCATTTTCCAATCTGTTCCATTGATCCTCAGGTCTGTTTTTGGCCAGCATCATGCTGTTTTTGTCACAGTAGCTTTTCAGTATAATTTAAAGTACAGCTTGTGTTGCATCCTGTCTTGCCTTTGTTGCCCAGAATTATATTTGCTATTCTAGGACTCTTCTGCTTCAAAATAAATTTTAGAATTATTTTCTTATTCTGTGAGGTATGCTATTGGAGGTTTTTTTTTTTTTTTTTTAATGTGGGTACCAGGAGTCGACCTCTGGACCTCGTGCTTGCCAGCAAGTGCTTGTGCCACTGAGCAATATCACCGACCCTTTTTTCCCTTTATGTGGGTACTGGGAGTTGAACTCAGGACCTCACGCTTGCCAGGCAGGTGCTTATGCCACTGAGCTATCTCACTGGCCCTGTTATTGGAGTTTTGATTGAGATTGCATTAAATCTGTATGACAATTTTGGGATGATGGCCATTTTCACTATGCTAGTTCTTCCTACCCAAGAGCAAGGGATATCCTTCCATTTTCTGATATCCTCCTTGATCTCATTTTTCAGAGTACTATACTTTTTCATGTAAAGATATTTTATTTCCTTTGTTAGATTAATTACTAAGTATTTCAATTTTTTTTGTTGCTATTGTAAAAAGGTGTGATCTCCCTAATTTCTCTCTCATTGAGTTTATTATTTGTATACAGGAATGCTATTGATTTTTAAGTGTTGACTTTGTATTCAGCTATGCTACTGAATCTTGTTATTAAATCTAGGAGTCTTCTTGTGGAGATTTTGGGTTCTTCTAGGTAGAGTATCATGTCATCCACAAACAATGATAATTTAACTTCTTCCTTTCATATATTTATCCTTTTTATTTAATTCTCTTGTCTAATTGCTCTGGTTAGTGTTTCCAGAACTATATTGGATAAGAGTAGTGATAGTGAACATCCTTGCCTTATTCCTGATTTTACAGTGAAAGCTTTCAGTTTTTGACCATTTAGTATGATGTGGGCTGTTGGTTTATCATAGCTTTTTATCATATTGAGAAAAAGACCATCTATTTGAATTTTCTGTAGCATTTTTCTCACGAATCTGTTGTATTTTGTGAAATTTTTTTCTGCTTCTATTAAGAAGATGATACGGTTTTGTCCAAGGCTCTGTTGATATGTTGTGTTATATTTATTGATTTGCATATGTTGCACCATCCATGCATCCCTGGGATGAATCCTACTTGGTCATGATGTACAATCTTCTTGATGATTTGCTGCATTCTATCTGCCAGTATCTTATTGAGGATTTTTGGGTTTATGTTCTTTAGGGAGATTGCCCTGTAGTTCTCTTTTTTGATTGGTTCTTCTCTGGTTTTGGTATCAGTGTAATACTTTCTTCCAGGAATGACTTTGGGAATATTCATTCTTTTTAAATTAAAGAGTTTGAAGAGTAATGGCATTAGATCTTCTCTAAATTTCTTGTAGATTTCAGCAGTGAATACATCAGGACCTGTACTTTTCTGTGCTGGTAAGTGTTTAATTACATCTTCAATTTCATTGACTGATATTTGATTATTTAGAATTTTTATATTTCTTTATTCTGCTTTGGCAATTAGTATGTGTCTAGTAATCTGTCCATTTCTCCTGTGTTGTTCATCTTATTAAAATAAAGTTTCTCCAAACAGGTATGGATGGTCTTCTGGATTTTTGCAGGATCCATTGTGATTTCACCCTTTTCATTCTTAATTGCATAGATTATTTTGTTTCCTTTTTTGGCTAATGTTAGCTAATGGTTTATCAATTTTATTTAATCTAAGTAGCAACTCTTTGTGTCATTGATTCTTTGTATTGTTTTCTTAGTCTCAATAGCATTAATTTCTGCTCTGATCTTTATAATTTCCCCCCTCTTACAAGCTTTGGGTTTGATTTGTTCTTTTTCTAGAAGTTTTAGGTTTAGCATTAAGTTGTTTATTTGAGCTCATACTGTTTACCTGATGTGAGTTCACCTCTATAAACTTCCCTCATAGGACTGCTTTCATTGTGCCCCATAAATTCCACTATGTTGGATTGGCATTATTATTTAATTGTAGAAACTGTCTAATTTCTTCTTTAATTTCATCTGTGACCCACTGGTTGTTCATTAGAGTGTTACGTAATTCCTATGTTTTTATGGAGTTTTTGTGGTTTCTTTGCTATGGATTTCCAATTTCACTGCATTATGGTCTGATAATATGCATGGGATAATTTCAAATCCTTTGCATTTACTTAAGCATGTTCTATTAGCTAGTATGTGGTCTTTTTTGGAGAACATCCCATGCAGAGCTAAGAAGAATGTGTATTCTGATATTGTGGGGTAGAACACTGTAGACACCTACTAAGTCAATTTGTTCACAGGTTTGGTTCTGTTTTGATATGTCTTTGTTGATTTTTTTGGTCTAGTTGATCTGTCTATTTGTGATAGGGGGTTATTAAGGTCCTGCATTACAATTCTGTTTATGTTTATTTGATATTTCATGTCTGTTAATATTTGTTTTATATAGTTGGGTTCCCAGGGGTTTGGTGCATATATATTTATGATTGTTATCTCTTCCTCTTGGAGTTTTCCCTTAGCAAGTACGTAGTGACCTTATTTGTCTCTTTTGATCACCTGTAGTTTGAAGTTCACTTTGCAAATAGAATAGCTACCCTTACTTTTTTTCTCGTTTCCTGTGGCATGGAGTATTGTTTTCCATCCTTTGACTTTCAGTCTATAAATTTTGTTTTGAGTTAAATGTGTTTCTTGTATGCAGCACATTGTTGGATCTTGTTTCTTGATCCGTTCTGCCAGTCTGTTTCTTTTGATTGGTGAATTGAGACCATTTACTTTGATGGTTATAACTTATATGTATTGGCTTATCCTTGTCTTATTATTTTCCTGTTGCCAGTTCCCTGTCTTTCCCCTCTGTTTCATTGCTTGCCCTATCTGGTGACTTCTTTTTATTGGTGTTGGAATTGTGTTCCTTGTTATCTCTTTCTAAAATGTCCTTTTGAACATTTTGTAGAGCTGGTTTGGTGGTAATAATTTTCTTTAGTAGTTTTTGTCATGGAAGTATCTTATTTCCACATTGATTTTTTTTTTTTTTTTTTTTGTGGGTACCGGGGGGACGACCTCAGGACCTCGCGCGCCAGCAGGCGCCCGTGCCACTGAGCGATATCACCGGCCCCTTTTTCGTATGTGGGTTCCGGGAGTCGAACTCGGGCCTTCGCGCTTGCAAGGCAGGCGCTTAAGCCGCTGAGCCGTCTCACCGGCCCCTTCCACATTGATTTTGAAAGATAGTTTTACAGATACATCAATTTGGGTTGGAGTTTGTTTTCTTTCAGGCCTTAAGGCTTTGTATTGAGAAGTCAGCTGTGATTTTGATGAGCTTTCTTTTATAGGTGGTTCTCTGTAACTGCTTTTAATATTCTGTTCTTCTGCTGAATTTCTAGAATGTTGATTATTATATGCCTTGGTGTAGATTTAATTTGTTCATGGCTAATGGATTTCTATATGCCTCAATTACTTGTTTGTGAATTCTTTTTCTTTGCTTGGGAAGATTTCTGCCATTTTACTTTGTGAAGAGGTTTTTTATGCCCTTTGCATTCTCATACACTCTTATGGATCTTATGCTCTTCTCCTTTGCATCATCTTGCAGGTGTTGGATTGATTTTTCATTGTTCATTGCTACTTTTAATAATTCTTTCTTTTCATGATTACTAATTGCAATCCTGTCTTTCAGATCTGATATTTTGTCCCACCTTGGTTCAATCAGCTGTGTATGCTTTCAATGGAATTTTTAATCTCCTGGATATATGTCTGAATCTATTTCATGAATTCCATTTCTTTCCTATGTTAGGCATTCATGGTTTCCAACATTTTCCTATGCTCCTGTATTTTTTTTTATCTGTGTCTACTCTAGATTCTCTGAGAATGTGCTGCATTTTGATCCTCATCTCTCTCTCTCTCTTTTTTTTTTCCTCTGAGGGATTATTTCTGATCTAATTTTTTCCTATGGCCTCATTCATATGTTTTTGTTGCTTGTTTGTTTTGCTTTTGCTGCTACTATTTCAGAAATTTCAGATGGGTGGCTTCTGATTTCCTCTATGTTTTTGTCCCTTGGACTTGTCCTGGGTGGGCTGGATGTCCGGGATTGCATTTTGCTTCTGCATCTTGTCATTTTCTATTTTTTATTTTAGTTTGTTTTCCGTGTTGATACTTGTAAATTGCTTATGGTAGGTAGTTTTATCACTACTATCGAGGCTTCCCTAGGAAATATCTATTCCTCAGAGATGTCTTCTAGGTGTAGCTGGCCCTTCAACTTGGTGTCTTTCCCAACATCCTACTTTCCCAATTTATTAGAGATAAGAAGTTAATGTCTATTTGGCTCAGCACCCTGCCCTGTGGTACTGGACTATGGTGATGATTATGACCCCAGAAAATCACAGTGTTGTTATCCAAGGGAGAACAACTTATTACCACAGGTATGACACCTTGAGTAAAGTAGTAAAATTAGCAATAACAATAGCATCAAGCACAGCCTAGAAACTGACAAATTGTGTCAACTATTAATTTGGTACCTTTAACCATAAGAGCAAGATCTACAGTTATATAACAACATCCAACATAATAGGAGCTTGTATGCTGTGAGATTTCCCCTTAGTAGAGTGATTTTACCCTGTGTGTATGTGGGTGGGGGGAATTTAAGTGGAATAGGGGAAAAATAGAGAGATAAATTAAGAGAAATATCATAGAAGGAAGGCTGAAGGACAAAGGATGATCGCCCAAAATTTGGGAAACTGGAGAAGAAGATAGGAGAGAAGAATGAAGGAGAAAGCAAAAGAATATTGAAGTGAACCTGAAAAACTAGAGACAATGTTCACTAACATGAAAATATCATAAAATCAAGTAACTAAGTTGAGGAAAGAGAGGAAAAAGTTAAACAACAGCAACAACAAAGAAAAGTAAAAGTCTAAATAACTGTTAAAAAAAATAAAACAAAAAGAAAGAAAACAAAACAAACAACTACAACAACAACAAAAACAGCAAAGAAACAATAAAATTTCACTGGTGCCTTCACTTCTGTGATAGTTTCCAAGTCAGAACCCATATCTGTGCTGCTTAACTCCATCAGGTCCGTGGTAGGATTAATGCTGGATGCAGGGCTGATCCTGGCCTCTGGATGTAGGGGCTGAGGCCAGAGTCTTCAACCAGCAGCTTTCTGTATGCCTTTCAGTGGCCCACCCACATCTCCTTCCTTTGTCTTAGTGTCACTCCCCAGGTGTTGTGGTGCCCTTATACAGAGACAGCACAAGGTTTCTCCCATTACACTGTACAGTTTGCCTCTCACACCTCTTGCACAGCCTCCTCCACTCCACACCACTGGCTTGTCTCTCTCCTTTCACACTGCTGGGAGCAGACTGGGGGTAACTCTGACTTCCCACATTTTGCCCCACTGTGGCTTAAGGCTGTTTAAATTCTCCACCTCTCTCTCACACTGTTGAGAGTGAGCAGAAGGGGTGGTGGTGTTCCACTCACTACCTTCACTGTTGCCACTTCAGTCCTTAACCTTGTCATTAGAAGTTCCAGTGAGTGGCTATGGCGCATGACAAAAAAAGGAAAAACAAAAACTGGTGGCCCATCCATTGGGGAGAAGGCAGCTTCCTGGTCACTTGCCCCTGTGTGAGTTGGTGAAATTTGCTGCCAGGCTGCAGTGTCCTCTGTTTGGAGGAAGGCAAAACAGGCAAGAAGCCTTACATCCTAAATTTATCCTGTGTGGCTTGAGTTAGCCATGCTATTGCAATCCATCGTCTTTTGGGGAACTTCCCAAAATCGGGTGTCTGGTATTTTGTTCCAGCAATGAGGAAAGTGAGTAAGAACATCTATCATCTATCTATCTATCTATCTATCTATCTATCTATCTATCTATCTATATCACTTTCTAACCCTCGCTTGTTTTCCTGATATACTTACACTCAAATTATTGTGACAGAATATTAGAGCTAATATTAAAAGTTGATTGCATTATCAATTTTAATTGAATATGTTATTATATTTATTTTCTTTAAAAATAATTTTATTACAATTATTTAGAAAATATTATATTTAATTTATCTAATTGGAAATGATCTTATAAATATTAAACAATCATTTCATTAACACATTCTGATTTAGTTGGCTAGATTTTAATTTTAAGCCTATTTTTTTAAAGTTTACATAGGGGACTTTTTTTCCTCCAAAAGGTAGAAATACACACATTGTTTTTGGCATGCAGTATTTTAGAGGAGATGTCTTAGGCTAGTCAGCATCTTTTACTCTTCATCAGCAATGGAATTTCAAATAACATTCTAGAAAATTATGATAAAATTCACAGAGTTGGAAAAATGTAGTATAAGCCATTTTATAGAAAGAGTGATAGGCCGTGTTTCTACTTAATTTAGCAGATAAATGGAGAGAATGCACCTAAGATGAAATTAATATTTTAAGTTTTCACTTTTCTCCTGTAGCACAGCTCTCACTGTATCTCAGGATCCGGACAATTTTTTTCACCTCAACCCTGTTCTCCTCAAAATTCCAAGCACAAACAGAAGCAGAAACAAAAACTCAGATCACCAATCTGTATGCAAGAGGGGCAGATTTAAATAATAACTACTATTCCTTGAGTGTCAATCTACCACATGTACATATTTCAAACACAATTCTGAAAAGTCTATGATTACCTTTTATGTCGTGTAGATTAGAAAATAACTTCAAAACTGATATTTTATATAAATTACTTCACATAATTTGCAAGAAACCTCTGTGACGTGATTTTGCAGTCCTTGTAATATACAAGAAACACAATGTAAACTAGTTAATAAAAAACATAACCCAGGAATTTTTCTTTCTTCACATTTGTATGTATACAGGGATTTTCACTATGGTATCAGAGCTATTTTCCCACAAATCTACCTCACCTGTATCCTCTGAAGTATAATTTGCCTTCATTGTTAGAATACTTTTCCCTTAGGATGGCAAAGTGGCTTGAAGCTGATCAGTCTTGAATGCCCTGAGGTTAAATAGGAGACACAGAAAATAATTTTCTAGTTATTGAAGCAATATTTAGATAGGTTATTTTTGGCTTATATGTCCATCCATAGATTTTGTGACTAAGGAACAGGGTGATCTATAGGACTGGAAATAGACTTCTGCCATTGCTTCTCTCTGGGAGCGGATAGAGTAAATGCTACCTGAACTACAACTTAATAGGGGAGAGTTTCCTTCCACGGTAAAGTTTGTAGACTGAGACCAGATAAAATGTTAATTAAAATTACTCTGGGAGGGCTGGTGAGATGGCTCAGCGGTCTACGCGTCTGCCTGGCAAGCGCGAGGGCCCGAGTTCGACTCCCGGATCCCACATACGAAAAAAGGGGCCGGTGATATCGCTCAGTGGCACGGGCGCCTGCTGGTGCACGAGGGCCTGAGGTCGACCCCCGGTATCCACAAAAAAAAAAAAAAAAAAAAATTACTCTGGGAGCCATTGGGACCTTTATCAAATCTAGGGAAACTAACATATTTTCCCATTTTGGAGTTTGAGGAAATATCACATGATAATAATAATATTAATGTGAGAACAAATATCAAGGCTATATATTCAAAACTCAAATTTTAGGGGCAGCTTTATCTTCTTTACTCTCCATAATTAAATGATTCACTTTGAGCTTGAATGTGAACTCTGCATGAGCAGAGATTATATTCATTCATTTTCTTTTTCAGAAGTCAGCACTTGATAATCAATGTGTTTATTGAATGAATCAAATCACTCAAAAATGAATAAATGAACCCTTCATTGACTTATAAACATAGCCAAGTGCTCTCCATTCATATTAGCATTCATCAAAACTTGACATTCTATTTCCTTATTCTCCCTATTCATTCTAGTCAAGTTTAGAGTACTATAAATTTAAAGCAATATTGACTTCAGATATCTAGTCACGTTCCATTATATCTAGTAAATAGCTGAAATAAGATAAAATAGTTATCATGAAAATACACTATTTTCTGTACTTAGAATTATTCTTAAAGAACAGAAACCCATCAAGAAATAGGTGCTCTTGAGTTTTCCTAAAATCTATGCAAATGAATAATTGTTGCCATTAGCAATTATTGACTAATTGTTAAATTTCAGATCCAATGCTGGCTTTGTACTCACAATTTTGCACTATTTCCCAGAACCATCACTCTTTTAAAGGTCTGTGTAAGCTACAGAAGTGATACACTTAAAATGATCTTGGGAGAATTTGTTAAGAAATATATGCTGTGATAAAAATAAGACTGAAAAATAGTTTCCTTAGACTGTAATGTCAAAGAAGTGTCTGTATTTCATTTCGGATTACGTGGAAGCAATTCCTTTAATGATTGCGTAAAACATTTTAGAAAAAAGTCCAAATTAAAATTCTGAAAACAGGGCTGATCTGTGAGATGGCTCAGTGGTGTAAGCGCCTGCCTGGCAAGCATGAGGGCCCGAGTTTGACTCCTGGAACCCACATATGAAAAAAGGGCCGGTGATATCGCTCAGCGGCACGGGCGCCTGCTGGCGCGTGAGGTCCTGAGGTCGACCCCTGGTACCCACAAAAAAATAAATAAAATAAAATTCTGAAAACAAATAAATTATATATCCTACTTCATTGAGGTTCTAAATTAAAATGTATATATTTTCCTAATTATGTTTAAATAGCATGACTGATATAAGTGAAAGGAAAGATGCATACAAACTTAAACTTCTGAAAATTAACATTAGTATGTTTCAAATTTTTTTAAACAATTTATCTATTATCTTTGCCCAAACCATTGCTGTAAATGTTGAATAAGAAATAAACATTGAGGGCTGGTGATAATAGCTCAGCAGCATAAGCGTCTGCCTGGCAAGCGCAAGGTCCTGAGTCCGACTCCCGGTACCCACATATAAAAAAAAGGAAGAAATAAATAAACATTGAATAAGCACCGGTCAAGAAAAATCAAACAGCTAAATAACAGTAAAAACAAACAGAACAAGAATGCTTATATAGAAAACCGAGAAAGTCTAAAAAATAGAGTGGCTTCACAGATTAGGATGTTGGGGAACAGCAGCCTCAGATATTTACATGGGGAAATGTGCACTTAGGTATTTAATTTAGGAGTTTTATCTTTATCAATCCGTCTCTGAAAATAAAAGAGGGTTGAGAAAGGGAAAAGTGTGAGCTACTCAGTAGTTATTAGAAAAAACAGCATGAGCCTCTGAGTAACACATAAGGAGTGCTGGAGTCAACACTGTCCTTTAAGATTGGCCTGAATTTGGAAAATATTGTGTGTATTCAATACCATGCATACCGTTCAGTCAAAGGATATATTCAGCTTTAGGAAGATGCCCTAACCCTAGGTCCTTACAGGGCTTCTTACAGCTGAGGCCAAATCTTCATGAAGGGGGTTGAGACATAAATTGTTATCTGCCAATATTCCCAGTAGCTGAGGAAGAGTATTTCATTTCAGAAACTAGGTTGGTGGTTTTGGGATAGGACCTCTTGGCTGCTCTCAGAACCCTCTGGCACTCTAGCATTGAGGTAAAAGCACACAACTATTGCAAAAAAGAGAAATTATTTGTATAGTTAGTATGATGATGAAATTCAAAAGGTGACCTATTTTTGACTGAGAGAAAATATGTCCCAAGTGCAACATTTTTGATACAATGCTTTAAGGCCAAAAGCATTCATTTGATATGATTGAGAAAAAATAAGTGGAATTCATTTGTTCTCCAGAAAGAGATCTAACTGAAAACACATAAAATTCTTTCTAATCCTATATTTCTGATTCACATGATTTAAACAATTTTCTAGTTTTAATTTTCTGGTGTGTGCTTTTAAAGACTTGCTTTCATAAATGTATCCTCTGTCTCCTAATGGACACAACAGAGAGGAAATGAGAACCTATGAAAATATAAAAGCACACATTTTAGCTAAAAACATTCAAGACTTCCAATAATCCAAAACAAATAATGCAAAACTGCACAGGGGATCACTTAAAGGTCAATTTTTAGTATCATGTGCTGTTAAACCCAGCAAAGTAAATATAATGTTCTTGCACTTATTAAGCTAGAACAGCTTAAACATGAGGCATGAACCAATTAGATCAGCCTGTAGTACATTATCATTAAAAACAGTAATTATCCTTACTGCTGAGTGAATTAATAAATTGTTGCTGACCTGCTTTCCCATCTATTTATAAGACAGGCCAGATTGCTATTGTTTTCCTAAGGATTATATCCAGTATGTTGGCCTCAGTGCAATAAACCTGAACTCTGAATGAAATTATCCCAATAATTTATGAGGCTCTGTCTTTATGGAGCCATGTTGTTGTGTAGAGAATTTCTAAAGCACCAAAAATGTCTGTTACAGCTCTATTTATTTCACCATAAATCAGGAATTATTTCAGAACATTTCTTCCAAAGGTTATAAAACCCTTGATCCCAGAAAAGAAAATCTGAAACATTCTACATTCTTAAATAAAAACGAGAGTATTTTCATCAGAAAACTCATTTCAATGAAACATATTTATGCTTTTTAATGCATAGCTTAGCATAGATAATTAGCTGCACCTGTTGTTCACAGTTTATAAATACATACTCCCTGCCACATTTGTAAATGAAAAATTAACCTGACAGCAATGCTTTCTGATTCAAAGTTATGGTTGTATAATTTTCTTTAAAATGAAGTGATGACACAAAATCATACCTGGTGTTTAATGTGGTGAACATACGTCCACTTTTTCAAGGGTAGATAGACAGGAAGCATAATATCTGAGTAAATTTCAATGAATACCAATGTGAATACTATTTTAGTAACAACTCAAGTCATGCTTTGTCTTTCAATAAGAGGAAAATCTGTCTTTGGCTAGAAATCGCAGCAAATATCTAGGAGCCATATCATGGGCAACATAACTTTTATTTTCAATTTCCACCCATATTCTTGCATGTATTAGTAGTTTATTCTCTTTTATTTGTGAGTATTAGTACACAATAGAAAGATACTATGATTTGTTTATTGATTTTCCTCTTAATGGACATCACTTTTGTTTTGTTTTGGTGCCTATTACAAATAAATACATTACTGGGGTACTGGTTAGATTTACTGTTGCTGGGACAAAATACCTAGCACCCATATTTAAAGGAGGAGAGATTTATTTTTTTGGTCATGGTTTCAGGCTTCAGTCTGTCTCCAACATAGAAACATCATGACCGAAGATCACGGTAGATCCATTCCTGCCTGGTGGCTGGGAGAGCAGTGGAACAGTGCCAGAAAGAGAGGGGACAGGGACAAGCGATAGTACCCAAGGTTTACACATCTATGTCCCACCCAGGCACACAAAAAATACACTTTACTAGGTTCCTCTTAAGCCAATGAAGTTAACAATCCAGTTTAACCTTACATCCCCCTACTTGTCAACTTCATGCACAAAAATTGAACATACACTAATTCCCTCCCCAAAGTCTTAACAGTTCTAACGTTACTCAGAAGTCCAATTCTGAAGTCTCTACTGAGATTCAGTGCAAACTTTTAGTGCTGTGAAGCCCTGTAAAATTCAACAATCAGAGGAAGGACAGGGAGATAGAAAAGAATCAGACCAAACCAAAACTGAAACCCAGCAGTGCAAACATTAAATCCTGTAGCTCCATGTTCTGCATGTTGGGAACATGATGGTAAGAGGCGAATTCCCAGAGGGCTTGCCTCCTCTTGCTCCCTGAAGCTTCCCTCAGCAGACATTTCATAATCCTGGAGTCTATGAATTCTTGGGGTCTCCAGTCTACCTTCAGAGAACTTCACACACTCTTCACACACTCTTCACACACTCTGAGGGGCAAGTTGTCTGGCCTCCTACCCATCCTCAACGTTTGTATTCTGCAAGCATGAACAACCAGCACACTGTGGATAACTGAGATCTGCCACTAGCTTGAGCAATATTCACGACCCTTTGGATGATGACTATAGTGGCTTTTTAGTGCCTGGATGGCTGAGCATGGTGATATGAATATAGGTGAACCAATTCTCTAGGTGGTTTTTTCCAGGCAGAGGGCTCAGGGACTTCTCAAATAAAAGTTTTATAATTTTGCACCCTTGATCCTGTAGTGGGTGGAGTCTTGATAATTCCTGAGATGCCCTCAAGATATCTTTCTTCTTATCCCAGTAAAGTACTAGTGTTCTTTTAGTAGAATTATTAATCTCTTCAACTAAAACTTCTGTGGCTCCAAATATATATGTGGTCTTTTTGGGTCCAAATTTTAAGTTTTTCAAATACCTCTGCTCTGCTTTTCCCTTCTGGTTCTATTGTAAATCTGGCTAAAATCCAGCAATATCTTAACAATGGGATGCCTTGAAATGTCCTTCAGTAGATCAATTAGTCTACCACCTTAAATTCAGCCTTCTATAATGTCTTATGACATGGACAAAATGTAGATACATTTTTGTTGTTGTTGTTGCTTGCCCAAGTGTAACACTTGTGACCTCTAATTCTATTCTTGATAGAGTCCTCCTTCTCAACTGAAATCTTATGAACCTTATTTTTGCTGCTTATGTCCCTATGAACATATTGATCTGAGTTTCAACCAGAAATGCTCATCAAGATCTCTGCATTCTAAGACTTCTTTAGCCAGCATCTCTAAAACTTTTCCAACTACTGAAAAGCAGTTCCAAATCCCTGCTAACCACATGATCAGGTATAGTCAGTAATATACCCCAATCCTAGTATGAATTTCCAATATTAGTCATATCCCATTTCTGGAAAAACTCCACCCACAACCGAAAGGAGAATTGATTTATTTTTGTTTGACAGTTTCAGAAGTTTCATCTACAATCTACAGGCTCCAATGGAGAAACATCATGGGGTAAGAATGTGGCAGAGCAAACCTGCTCAGTTCATGGCAGCTACAAAGGAGAACAAATGAATAGCTCTGAAAGGAAGGGGCTAGGGACAGGTATACTATCCAAGGTCATGCCTTCATGACCCACCCAGACACACCCCAAAGGGCACTGTACCAATCCTCAAGCCAATCAAGCTGACAATCTAGTTTAACTGTTGCAACTGGATAATAGGATAGATATACATTTCTTAACTTCATAAGAAATGATATTTTTCAAAATAGTTGCACAATTTTACATCTGCATGAGGAATTTATATAAATTCAAGTTGTTCCACATCAGTGTCACTGTTTGGTGTTAATATCTCCGTCTCTCCCTGTCCCAGTGTTTCTCTCACTTTCTCATTTTTTCATTTTAGCCATTTCAGAGGTATGAAGTCATTTTAATAGTATTCATTTGCATTCTTGATCAATAATGATGGTGAACAACATTTTATGAGGGTTTATTTACAAAATGTACAAATGTTGCCACTTTTTCCAGTTCTTTTGCCTTTAATTATTGAGTGATAATATTTTATATAGTCTATAAATGAGTATCTTGTGAAATACATGTCTTACATTTAATTTATTCTTTTTAACTCACGTTTTAAATGTTTATTTTAATGAGAAATTTTATTTCTGATAGTGTAATTGATATTTTCTCCTTAAGATTTGTAATTTTACCTTAACCAACATGAGAAAAACAAGTTTTCTTGCAAAATCTTTAGTGTTTAAATTTTGCATATAAACCTCTAGTCTACTTTGAATTCATGTATGTGCACAGCATGAATTAGAAGTTGAGGTTTGTGTTTTTCTATATTGTAGTTCAGCTTTTTCCAAACCATTCTTAAATAGATTTTCCTTTTCCTATAAAATTCCCTTTGAATTTTTGTTGAATATTGATTGACTATATGTGTAAATCTTTTTCTCAGATCTCTTCTTTTCCACTAATCGATTTATACAATTTTATATGAGTGCTTACTGCCTTCATTACTATTGCTTCAGAGTGAAGTCAGATGGTATGAGTTTTCATTATATTTTTTTTCCAAAATTTATCTTATTTAAGTAATTGAATGTTCACATAAATTTTGCAATCATGCTTAATTTTTTTATTTTTTATTTATTTTATTTTATTTTATTTTTTGGTACTGGGAATCAAACTCATGACCTTGTGCTTGCTAGGCAGGTACTGTGCCACTGAGCTATATCCCCGGCCCCAATCATGCTTAATTTTTTTAAAACAGTTTTAAGGGATTTTAATAACTGGTTTTTAAATTCATAAATACATGCATTGTTACCTTATCAATGTTGAATCATCAAACAGTGACAATGTAGTATCCATATTTGTAGGTCTTCTTTTCTCTCTGTATTGTTTTCAGTTTACAGTGTAAGAGAGCTAATTAAATTTTCTTCGTTTTACTAGTTCTTGTCAGTTGTTTTGAAGCTTTAATTGGGCTTTTACCAAAGTAATCAAGTTGACTGGGAATAAAATTTTATTTTTTACTTTCCCATTTCTATTTCTTCATTTGTTTTTCTTATCTTATTGCAGACACTACTAAGACTTTAAATACAATATTTAATAGGTGGAGAAAAAGACATCCTTGCCTTTTTCCTCACCCTATTATAACATTCAGTATATTATTAGCTGAGGAAATTAGAATTGTTTTTGTATCAATTTAAGGAAGTTCATTAATTTTGAAGAGTTTTTTGAATCAATGTTTTGACTTTTGTTATATTTATTTCATAAATGAGGTAATATTACAGCAGATACTACAGATCCTAATTTATTTCCTAATGATATAATCAGATTTTTTCTGTATTCTGTTAATGTGGTGAATTGTTTCAACTGATGTTTGAACATGGAAACCACCTTCAGTACTATAATAAACTCCACTTGGTAATGAGTTATTATCTTTCTTACAGAGCAATGCATTTAATTTGCTGATATTTTTATTAAAGAACATTGTATCAACATTAATATGAAATTAATGATCAGTGATTGAAGAAAATTCTAATTTTCTTGAGGTAAAGAAAAAATTTATTGTCAGGTTTTAACATGAATGTCATGCTGGAACATAGGACTACTTATGGATTTTATTTCCTCCTCTGTTTTATAGAAAATTTGTGTCATTTCTTTTTTACTAAATAGACTGAGGCAACGTGACTGTTAATCATAAGTCAACAAGATTGCATTAAGTAATGCCTAGCAGAATAGTGAAGCATAGCTCATGGTGTGTCTGTGTAGATGATTAGCATGTGGGACAGCAAAGTGGGGGTAGGGGCACTCTCTGATGGTGGATGGCACCAACCCATAGGCTTAGAGCCTGGATGGAATAGAATGTAAAAGGGAAATAAAAAACAGAAAAAAGTCCAACCATTTTTTCAGAGCTCCAGTGTTCTTGAGTGGGCGCATTCTTTGCTGCCCTTGCCCTTGGCATCAGTCTCCAGTTTCTTCACCCTACAAATGCAAACTGGCACTGGCCACTCTCCAGTGATCTTCCAGGCTCTTGACCTTGGGACTGGTGCTGCATCTTCAATCCCTCTTGTTCTGCCTCCTCCATTTTCTTGGGCTAACCAGCTACTAGATCTTCTGGCTCTCCAGCACTTGCATCTGGTCATTATGGATTCTCCTGTTTCTGAACCTATAATCTTACCAAATAACGTTTCTTGCTTGATTATATATATTTTCTATTGACTTGGTTCTTCCAGATAAACCTAAATAACAGGGGCAGTGAAATAAGTAGAACCTTTTTATTTTGTGAAAAGCTCTTAATGAATAATTTAATTTCACAGATAAAGAGTTATTCATACTTTCTACTTTTTTCTTTAGCTTTGAAAAATTGTGTTTTCTAAATAATTTGTCCAAGTCATTGAATTTATGTCAAAAAGCTGTTCATAACAGTTCATTTTTTGGATTTTAAAATCTGTTATATTTGCTGTAATATTCCCTCATAAATTCTCTCTCTGTCTCTCTCTCTGTGTCTGTCTTTCTCTCTCTCTCTCTGGAGTTGTCTCTTAGGGATTTCTCATGTTGATAATCCTTTAAAATACTAGCTTTTAACCCTGAGAAATTAATCTCTACTTACAATTCTTCTTTCAATTGAATTTGGCATTTTATTATTTCCTTTTATTTGAGTTTAAATTTCTCATATTTTTCTAGTTTTATAATGGAAATAGTTTTCATTAATTATTGAGCCTTTATTCTTTTCTAATAAGAGCATAATGAGCACATAAATTTTATATTACCCTACATGCACCACTTTGGCAGCCATCAACACATTGTGATATGTTTTATTTTCTGTATCATGAGTTTCAAATCATTTTTAACTGCCCTAATTATATTTCTTTGAATCACAATTTATTTACATTTAGATTTTCTAATTAAACTCTTTATCAGAGAATATTTTGCGTAATATGATATTTTGAAATATATTCTGGCATATTTTACTGTCTAGTATAAGATCCATTTGCATGCTTTTCTTTTTTTTTTTTTTTTTTTTGTGGGTACCGGGGGTCGTCCTCAGGACCTCGTGCGCCAGCAGGTACCCATGCCGCTGAGCGATATCACCGGCCCTTTTTTTGTATGTGGGTTCCGGGAGTCGAACTCGGGCCCTCACGCTTGCCAGGCAGGCGCTTATGCCGCTGAGCCATCTCACCAGCCCCTGCATCCTTTTCTATGCAAATTTGAAGTAAATTTGTATTTTGCTGTTCAGATCTTCCATATTCTTAATAAATATTCCCTAGCTGCTCTGTCATTTACAAAGTAAGTGCTGTTACAATATGCAGTTATGATACATGTATTTGTCAATGTCTCCATTTACTTCTGCTAGCTTTTGCTTCATATAGTTTGACATTGTGTCATGTACAAAAATATTGTTATGTCTTACTGATGAATTGGCCCTTTCATCATTAGAAAATGTCCTAATTTCTCTCTGGTTGTAGTCCCAGCTTCAAAACCTCTTTTGTCAGAAAATTACATGGTTTCATTGACTTCCTAGTGCTTTGTGTTTCCATACTACATCTTTTTCTATTTTATTACTTTCAATATTTTTGTGCTTAACATTTAAGCTATATCTCTTGTAGACAGTCTACAGTTGTGTATTACTGTGCTGTTGTGGTTATTATCTTATAATCTTTGCCTTTTTTGAATTATTTTGTTTTTACATTATGCAATGAATGATAATTGTAACTGTTTAATTCTATAAGCTTTCATTTTTAATCAATTTTTGCCATTGCTTTATTTTTCATGAATTTCACTTTTTCTGCTTTGTTTTTGAATAGTTGAATATTTCCTAGAAATTCATATCACCTCTATGTTTGCTTTAAAAATATAATTTTAAACACTTGATACTTGGTTTGGAATAACGACTTATCTTAATGTAACTAGTGACAATACACCAAATCATGTAAAATACAAGAAACTTACTGTAGTAAAATTCCATTCGAGTTTGTTGTTGTTGTTGTTGTTACTTTTGAGACAGAGTCTCACTATATTGCTCAGCTGGCCTTGAAATCCTGGGCTCAAGTATTTATTTTGCCTCAAATTCCTTAGCATTTGGGACTACAGGCATGTGCCACTATGCTCAGCTCAGTAAAATACCATTTGAACTCACATCGTTCTTGATATTTTGCACATTGCTATGTAATAAAATACAACATAAGGTGTTACATTTACTTTTTCATGTGATTCTAGTTTCCAATTTAGAAATGTTAGTAACGCACATAGTGATAAATGCCTGATACTAGAGCCTGAAGACCACCTTTGGTCTCTACTGTCTCCCTCAGAAGGCATCAGATAGATAACATTCCAGTTGTTTTATGCACATTACCATCCACATCTCCACGAAGTGCACTACTCAATGAAGGACAATTTATTTATTTCTTGAGCCCATGGAAAATTTTTCTACCTCTATCTGTACAAATTATTAGTAAGCATCAGGATTCCGCCCAAATATTCTTCCATGGCATCATCTAATAACACATTATCATTTCTATTGTTACCAGTCTTCAATTGGTAATAATCATTTCAAAATGCACAGAGTAATTAGCTGTAAGTTCTATTCCTCTTTTTATTGTACATAGTCATCTGTAATTTTTGAATTCATGTAACCGTATTTCAACTGATACATTGATTCAGCCATTGAATCCAATTTTACATTTACAAAGTATGTGTAAGGTAATGACTTCTTCCCATTTTTATCTTCCTTTGTACTTTGTACATTGACAGCAAATTATCTCTTCATTAATGCTTTCACATATATAATTAGTGACATTTAAGTATATTTGCATTTATTGACAATTAATATATTAGGATTTCTGTTTGATTTTTACACTATAATTCTCAGAGAAATTTCATGTTAAAATATTTTACTGATATTTGTTTTTAAAAATTAGGGCCGGTGAGATGGCTCAGCAGTGTAAGCACCTGCCTGGCAAGCACGAGGGCCCGAGTTCGACTCCCGGATCTCACATACAAAAAAAGGGCCGGTGATATTGCTCAGTGGCACGGGCGCCTGCTGGCGCATGAGGTTCTGAGGTCGACCCCCGGTACCCACAAAAAAAAAAAAAGAAAAAAAATTATACCAGATAGACATGATTATATCTTTCTAATCTAATCTGTGATGCAATGAAAGTATGGAGAACATTATGTAGTTATATTACAAAATAAAATGCTGAATTTAGGAATGTAATCAGAAACCAAATCAAGGTTTTGCAAATAATGTTAATTTTTCAAGAATTATCACAGCTGTATGTTGCAAGCAATCTTATTTTTAAGTATTTGCATTCAAATATTGCCATTTCATGCCTAAGGATTAACATTCAATCTATGCATTATGCAACTTTGCCAAATCAAAATTTCTACTGGAGACATAACTTGGGAATGGCCCGTTAGTGGGATAATTACTTTAAAAGTAATAGTGATTATTGTTATTAATTTTGAATTCCTGGCCTTAAGAAAATAAGAAATTTAAATTAACTCATTCCTTTCCCTTTTATAATAATAATAGTAGTAATAATCAAATGTCACCTGTGTTGACTGTCCTCCTCAGGCACAGCTTTCTCATCAAATATTTGGTCCCTTCTAAAAATTCATTCCTAGAGCTGGCTCATGCTGCTAAAAAATACTTTTTCAGTTTTAGAAAATAGAAATATATAAAGGGATATGAATTCAAATATTCAATACAAATTGCTTCAGAAATTTATGGCATACTTCCAGATTAATATTTTATAAAAGTGAAATCATTGAGAAAAGAATGCTGGAATCTTGGCAAATGTGGAATAAATCCTGAGTCTCACGAGAGTTCTTGTGTGAGTGAAAGCCTTAAATTTTCTCTTAAGCTCATCTTTCAAAGCACTCTATTTCACATATTTCTGGCTAAAAAATAACCCTAATGATTTTATTATTTCTGTTCAAAAAATATCAAAATGATAAGAGGTAGTAACCCAAAGAAAATTTTAGAAATATATTAGGAGACAATAAAAATACTACAACAAGATGATAGGGCTAAAGTTGTTTGTTTTGTTTTGCTGTGAGCTAGAGTTAATGTTGATATCTGGATAAGTAAAAAGAGCAGGTCAGTAGATGAAAATAAACATTTATTTATTTATTTATTTTTTGTGTTTACCGGGGGGTCGACCTCAGGACCTCGCGTGCCAACAGGCGCCCGTGCTGCCGAGCGATATCACCGGCCCCTTTTTCGTATGTGGGATCCGGGAGTCGAACTCGGGCCCTCGCGCTTTCAAGGCAGGCGCTTACACCACTGAGCCATCCCACCAGCCCAAGTTTATCTTTCTTTACAACTGAGTAGTACTCCATTATACAAAAATACATCTTTTTATCCATTTCTCGGTTGATGGGCATTTGGGTTGTTTCCAAAACTTAGCTATTACAAATTGTGCTGCTATAAACGGGTGCACATATATTGCTATGGTATGATGTTTTTAATTCTTCTGGGAAGATACCCAGAAGGGGAATACCTGGGTTAAATGGGACCTCTAATCCTAGTTTTTGAGGAATCTCCACACTGATTTCCACAGTGGTGGTACCAGTCTACATACAGACCAACAGTGGAGAAGGGTTCCTTTTTCCCACAGCCACTCCAGCATTTGTTATTGATTTCTTGCTGATGGCCATTCTTCCTGGGGTGAGATGGAATCTCAGTTCTCTTCTAAATTGCATTTTTCGAATGACCAATGATGTTGAACATTTTTTCATATATTTATTTGTCATTTGTATTTCTTCATCTGAGTATTGTGTATTCATCTCAGATGCCCATTTTTGGATTGGGTCTTTGAATTTGAGGGGTCTGTTTTTTCAATTCTTTACATGTTCTAGATAGAAGTCCTTTGACTGAGGGACAATTGGCTAAAATTTTTTCCCACTCTGTGGGTCTTATTTTCACTCTGTTGGTGATATCTTTTGATGTGCAAAGACTTTTTAATAAGATGAGATCCCAGATGTTGTTTCTTTGAAGTACTTCCATGCAGTTTGATTTTTGTTCATGAACTCTCTGCCTGTAAGTATATCTTCAAGATTTCTACCTACTTTCTCTTCCAGTAGATTTAGTGTTTCTGTTTTAATATTTAGATATTTGATTCATTTTGACTTTAGTTTAGTGCATGGTGATAGACATGGGTCTACATTTAGTCTTCAGCATATAGAAAGCCAGTATTTCCAGCACCATTTATGAAAGAGACTATCTTTCTTCCAGTGAATGCGTTTGGCCCCTTTGTCAATGATAAGGTGGCTGAGTTTGTTTGGAGATTTATCTTCCTCTGTATCTTCTAATCTGTTTCATTGATCCTCTGGTCTGTCTTTTTTCAGTGCCACGCTGATTTTATCACATGCTTTGTAGTATACTTTCAAGGCAGGGATTGCGATGCCTCTTTCTTTGCCTTTATTCCCCAGAATTGCTTTTGCTATGTATCTCTTCTTTTTCCAAATTTATTTTAGGAATGTTTTCTCTAGATCTGTGAGGTATGCTAATGGTATTTTGATTGGGATTACATTAAATCTGTATAACACTTGTAGGAGTATGGTCATGTTCACAAAGTTGGTTCTTCTTATCCGTGAGCAAGGGATATCTTTCCATTTTCTGATATCCTATTTGATTTCTTTTTTCAGAGTACTGTAATTTTCAATGTACAGATCTTTTACTTAATTTGTTACACTGATTCCTACATAGTTCTTTTTTTTTTTTTTGGATGATGTTGTGGAGGGTATGGTTTCCCTAATTTCTCTTTCAATGAGTTTGTTGTTTTTGTACAGGAAGGCTATTGATTTTTGAGTTGTTGAATTTGTATTCAGCTACACTACTGAATTTGATCATTAATTCTAGAAGTCTTTTGGTGGAGTTTTTGGGGTCTTCTATGCAGAGTATCATGTCATCTGTGAATAATGATAATTTAACTTCTCCCTTTCCTATCCTTATTCTTTTTATTTCTCTCTCTTATCTAATAGCTGTGGCTAATATTTCCAAAACTATATTGAATAGGAGTGGTGATGGTGGACATCCTTGTCTTGTTCCTGATTTTAAAGTGAAAACTTTCAGTTTTTGTCCATTTAGTATGATGTAGGCTGTTGGTTTGTCATAGATGGCTTTTATGAAATTGAGGTAAAGACCATCTTTTCTAATTTTCTGTAGGGCTTATATCATGAATGAGATTTGGACTTTATCAAAAGCTTTTTCTGCATCTATTGATATGATCATGTGAACTTTGTCTTTGGCTCTGTTGATATGGTGTATTACAGTTATTGATTTGCATATGTTGAACCATCCCTGTATTCCTGGGATGAATCCCACTTGGTTGTGGTGTATAATCTTCTTGATGATTTGCTGCATTCTGTTTGCTAGTATTTTATTGAGGATTTTGCATCTATGTTCTTTAGGGAGGTTGGACTGTAGTTTTCTTTTTTTGTTGAGTCTTTCTCTGGTTTTGTTATCAGGATAATACTTGCCCCCAAGAATGAGTTAGGGAGTATTGCTTCTCTTTCAATTTCATTAAAGAGTTTGAGGAGTATTGGCATTAAATCTTCTCTAACTTTCTTGTAGAATTCAGCCATGAATCCATCAGGACCTGGGCTTTTTTTGTTGGTAAGTGTTTTTGTTTTGTTTTGTTTTGTTTAATGTGGGTACCGGGGGTCAAACTCAGGACCTTGCGCTTGCCAGCTGGCACTTGCGTCACTGAGCCATCTCACTGGCCCTTGCTTGTAAGTTTTTAAACACATTTTCAATTTCATTAACTGATATTGGGTTATTCAGAGTTTTTATAATTTCTTGATTCAGCTTTCGTAATTCATGCATTTCTAGAAATCTCTCCCTTTCTTCTGTGTTTTCCAACCTATGTGAGCATATTTTAGAAGTAGGTATTGATGATCATCTGAATTTCCACAGGATCTGTAGTGATTTCACCCTTGTAGTTCTTTATTGCATGAATTTGAGTTTTTTCTTTCCTTTTTTTGATAAGGTAGGCTAGGGGTTTATCAATTTTATTTATTCTTTCAAAGAACCAACTCTTCAATTCATTGATTTTTTGTATTTTTTTTTAGTCTCAATTGTGTTAATTTCTGCTGTGATCTTTATAATTTCCTTCCTTGTCTGGGCTTTGGGTTTAACTTGCTCTTCTTTTTCTAGAAGCTTGAGGTGCAGCATTAGGTTGTTTATTTGTGCTTGTTCTATTTTCCTGATCTGAGAATTCACCACTATAAATTTCCCTCTTAGGACTGCTTTCATTGCATCCCACAGGTTCCAGTAAGTTGTATATGAATTGTCATTAGATTGTAGATATTGTTAAATTTCTTTTTAATTTCATCTTTGACCCACTGATTGTTAGGAGGGTATTATTTCTTTGCTGATTTTTTGTCTAGATAATCTATCCTTTTGTGACAATGGGGTATTAGTGTCCCCCATTGCAATCATGTTATTGCTTAATTGATTTTTCTTGTCTATTAATATTTGTCTTATATAGTTAGGTGCTCCCAGATTTGGTGTATATATATTTATGATTGTTATCACTTCTACTCAAATATTTCCTTATCTCTTTTGATCATTCTTGGTTTGAAGTTCACATTATCTGCAAACAGAAAAGCTACCCCTGCTTTTTTAGGGGTTCCTGTTGCATGGAGTATTGTTTTCCATCCTTTGACTTTTAGTCTATGAATTTCTTTTTGAGTTAAATGTGTTTCTTGTATACAGCATATTGTTGGATATTGTTTCTTTATCCATTCTGCCAGTCTGTTTCTTTTGATTGGTGAATTGAGGCCATTTACTTTGATGGTTATAAATGATATGTATTAGTTTTTATTTGTCCTGTTATTTTCCTGCTGTTGGTTCCCTACTTTTCCTCTCTGTTTAATTGCTTGCCTTGCTTGGTGGTTTCTTTCTGATGTTGTTCTTGGAAATGTGGTCATTTTTGTCTCTGTCTAGAATATCTTTCAGTACCCTTCCTTTGTAGTGTTGGTTTGGTGGTCATGAATTTCATCAGTTTTTCTTTGTGATGGAAGTATTTTATTTCTCATTAATTTTGAAAGATAGATTTGGAGGTACATCAATCTGGTTTGGAAGTTGTTTTCTTTCAGGACTTGAAATACTTCACACTGAGCTCTTCTCGACTTGAGGGTTTGTGTTGAGAAGTCTGCCATGATTCTGATGGATGTTCCTTTATAGATGATCTGTTTCTTTTCTCTAGCAGGTTTTAATATTCTGTTCTTGTGCTCAATTTCTGGGATCTTGATTATATGTCTGGGTGTAGATTTATTTTGGTTATGGCTAGTTGGAGTTCTACATGCATCACTTATCTTAAAACAATGTCAGATTCTTTTTCCATTTTTGGGAAATTTTCTGCTATTACTCCTGCAAATAGTTTTTTTATGTTATTTGTGTTGAGTGCTGCTTTTTAATTGACACCAATTATTCTTATATTATTTTTCTTTGCATCATTTTGCAGCTGTTGGATTGTTATTTCCTGATCTTTTGTTATTTTCAAGAGGTCTTTCCTTTCATGTTCGCTAGCTGTGATCCTTTCCTTAAGGTCTGAAAGTCTGTTTTCAGTTTCGTTCAGGAGGTTTTGCCAGCTTTCAATGGAATTTTTAATTTCCTTGATATCCATTTGAAACTGTTTCATGCATTCTATTTCTTTCCTATATTGATCATTCACTTTTTCCATCCTCTTCCTATCATCATCTATTTTTTTATCTATCTCTACTCTAGAATTGCTGAGCAATTCCTTTATAAATGTTGACATTTCTTTGTCTTATCTGAGAGATTATTTCTGATCTGATCTCCTCTATAACCTCATGGATTTGTTTCTTTACCTTGGTTGCTATCATTTCAGAAATTTCAGGTGTGCGTCTTCCAATTTTTTCTATGTCCATGTCTCCTGGACTTGTCCTGAGAGAGCTGGAGGTCTGAGATTGCATTTTGCCTCTTTGTCTTGTCATTTTTTATTTTTAAAAAATTTTATTGTGTTTTCTGAGATAGTCCTTGTGAGTTTTTGTAGTAGATAGCTATATCACTAGTATCAAGGCCTCTCCAGGAAAAGTCTGTTCTTCAGGGATGTCTTCCATGTGTAGGAGATTCTTGGTTTGTGTCTGTCACAAAAGCTTACCTTCCCAATTAAGAGTGGGTATTGGTGTCTGTTTGGCTCAGTCCCTAGTCCTTTGGTGTAGGGCTGTGGTGAGGTTATTACCCCAGATCTTCCCAGTATTGTTACAGAAGGGGAACTACTGATTACCGTAGATAAGACATCCTAGCTAAAGTAGTAAAATTAACAATAACAATAGCATTGAGCATAATTTAGAAACTGACAAACTGTTGTAACTATTGATTTTGTACTTTAGACATAGGAGTGAAGCCTGTAGTTATATAAGAGAACTGATCATAAATTTGGAGATTGTATGCAAAGTAGTTCCCCTTGGTAGAGTGGTTTTATCCTGTGGTGGGGACATTTAGGGAGGATAGTGCTAAAACAAAGATAACTGGAAAGATATCAAAATAATTCTAAAAAAAGTTTCATTTGACTTTATGCAAATAATTTCTAAAATATAAATTTACATAAAAATAAAATTACTTCAGGTGATCCCTAAAAACAATATTTTTCTCTCAACAAAGAAATTTCCACAGAAGAAATTTAAATTTTTTTGCAGGGTTAATTTAAAAATACTGACTTAAATGCAGAGAAAAACTTTTAAAAGTTTAAACAACAATGACTTCAATAATTTTGAACTGGGGATTGTAAATGGAAAGTAAAAAGCAGAAGATGGAGTATTTCTTCTAAGTCTATAACATCTCAGGTACATTTGAATTGTTCAATTTTTCACTAAAATTTATTGCAAACATTTTAAAGTGCATTATCAAATAAAAGCAAATCATAATGGGACTTGCATTTACTTTTAGATTTTAAAGAGTCAAATATTAATGCGCTTAGTCGAACCTGGTGTTATAGTGTTAGAATGGAAGAATTGTATAATAATTGCTTTCCTGAAAAATCAAGGCACTTGACAAAATACATTATCAAAATCTATTAATTATTTTATTCCATCATTTCTGCTTGAAATTCACAGATACTGTGACAAAACATTAGGTTGAGTTATTGTGAATATAATTTAAAACAATATTAAAATTAGCAAAAATCTTACATGCCTCACAATGGCAAAATATTTTATCAAATACTTAATATCTCAAGTTGAGAAGATTTTAAGTCTCTATGTAAATGCTATCATAGGATAGGTTTTCTTTACTGTTTGCACGTTTCATTAAGAATTATGAAATACTTCATTACAACTAGCTATAGATCATTTTCTCAATTTTATCATATTCTATTTTGCAAATACACTGAAATGTGTTTATCAGTTAATGTCTAATGAGTTCACTGTTGATGATATTTACATTGTTTCAAATGCATTGGTACATATATCTATATCTATATATATATCTATATCTATATCTATATCATCTATCTATCTGTATAATTTGTTGTGTGTATTCCTTTGTATGTATGCATGGATTTCTTCTTGGCATGTATTTCTGATATGAAATTACTGGGACATAAGACATGTATTCATTCAAATTTAGTAGAAAACTCCAAACAGCTGTTTCAAAACAGCAGAATCAATGTAGTGGATGAAACAACCAGTTTTCACCTACCCTCCAATCTTCACCTACTCTCAGTATTAGCAGACTCCTAATTTCTGTCATTTTATTGATTAAGTGTTATGTGTCTATGTTATTAGTTCATATGACTGTAAAACTAAGGAAATTGAACAGTTTTTGCATTTTAGCAGTATTTCTTTGATACTGCTGCACCCTTTTTTAAAAATTTGATTGTCATCACCTAATTAATTTATGAGAATCTCTATACCTATTCTGACAAGACCATTTTTTGATTTTTGTCTTGTGAATATCTTCTCAAATCTTCCACAAACTTTTCAATCTCATTATGATACCTTTGATAAAATTTCAATCATTAATTATTAACTAATCAAATCATTAATTAAAATGATAATTACCTTAATATCTCTCTGATCCCTTTAAACAGATTTAATTTTTAATAGCTTTAATTTTTAATTTTTAGCTTTTGTAGTGTTCTTACCTGGAGAATTGGTCTCAGTTACCACTTAGTCACTGCCACTCTAAGGGACTTAAACTGTAATTCCCTTGGTCTACATGAGTATTATATCTTCCTAATACTTACTTCAAGATGTGACATATTATATTCCTTAGTTTCTGATAATAGAGAATCTCCTTTTAGAGGAATGACAAGAAAAACCTGTGGAATCTCCTCAATGAGATGAAAAAAATAGTCAAATACTTATCAAAAACCAAACTACTATTTTAGCTGGATTATTCAACAATATATTATAGCATATATATTATATTATATATTATATTATATAACTGGGAATATAATCCATCATAAGATATTTGATAATCAAGAGATAACATTAGATTCTATAAGCTAGGTAAATCTGTCTTCTTTCTTGCTCCTTGTCAATCCTTATCCCTAGTTACAACTAATTTTAAGGAGCTGGGTCTCCTTGCTGACAGTCCTCAGCTCCCCATCCTTGTCATCATTAGATCAGGTGGACTACTAGAAGGGATATGATTAATTTCTTTGGTAATAAAAACTCATGGCTAACATTTCAAAGAAATTTTAATATTTATTAAGTGAAATAAAAGCTAAAAATTACACAGAACAAGAAGAAAGCTATAGGGAATTACTGAGGCTTTGCTAGGTGTTTGCCACTTATCTGGAGAGATTAATAGAGAGCTTTAGCAACAAAGTCTGACTGCAATTTGACATAAAAGCTAAAATATTTTCAGATATCAAACTTCTCTATTTCTTAGACACTAAATAATTCCATAATGGTTTTCTAAGAAATAAATCTTATCAAAAATTTGGCAGAACTTTTTGAAGGCATGCAAAAACCAATTGATGATGACAAAGAATTGAAAACCAGTCTGAAATATTTCAAAAGCACACTCACACATGTCATCATCATCATCATCAAATAAATAAGATAGTTTTTGACACATTTACAAATATTATACTCTTTTTTTTTTTTGTCGGTACTGGGGGTCGACCTCAGGACCTTGTGCTTGCCAAGCAGGCACTTATGCCACTGAGCCATCTCACCGGCCCGAATACTACACTCTTAAAAGAAATCTGACAGTGTTTCTAAGAGCTGAAAAATTCCTAAGCAAATGACGTCATAGAATGATAACAGTTATTCAGTATTATGCTTATAAAGTGTTTGATAATATCCAGTATCTTTTACATATAATATAACCTCACTGACAGCTATGGGATTTAGATTTTTGTTTTTGCTTTTTAATTTTTTTATTTTATAAAAGTAATTCAACACTGGACATTTACCCCTCAACCATCAACTTGTCTCAAAAACAGTTCCAATAACTCAATCATTTATTTAATAGGTATTTTGACAGCACACACATTGGATGACACAATACATAAATAAATAGTCATTTCCACACTGTTACAGAGAGAATTCTACAAAGAACATAATTAAATTTGTGCAGTAATTATTTGCTTTTATTTGGGAAATGTAAAAAGTGAAAGAAAGTAATGCAAAATCTACCTTTCATTTTCATTTCCTATATGAATTTTATCTAGCAAAGAGTTTAGCATTTTAATTGCTTTCTCCAATCAAATATTTCTCTTTCTAGACATTTTTTAGCAAAAAAGATTGATTTGTAAAAGCAAAGTATGTTTACCAGAGAGCAAGGCAACACATTTATTATTCAAAAATCTCTTAAAAATCTAAAGTATATAATTGTATAGTGTCTTAGTTCATGTTGTGTTGCTATAAATAAAATACTTAAGACTCAATACTTAAAAATAAGATTTACTTAGCTCACAGTTCTGAAGGTTGAAAAGCATGAACCCAACAATTTTTTTGTTTTTCTGAGAGCCTCATGATTGATAGCATCACACGGCTAGAGTACATGCAGAAGAGCTCACATGGCAGTAGAGGTAGCAAGAGACCAGGGAGGGGCCAGGTTCATTCTCAGTTAACAACCAACTCTTGCAGGAGATAACTCAAGTCTTGAAAGACCTGTCCCTTCTACATGGTATTATTTATCCATTAATGAAGCTGGAGCCCCCATGACCTAATCACTTTCCACTAGGTTCTGTCTCTCAAAATTTCTACCATGTGATGCTTTCCACCACTGGAACTAATCTTCTTTCACGTGTATCTTTAGGGCAGACTGTATCTAAAGCAAAGCAGCAGGCAGTTACTGATTTCACTTCAGCAGTTTCTGATTCCAATGCTTTCCCAATAATACTGTATTCAAAAGCATTATTAAATGACATTGTGACAATTAGTGATTTGAAACAGTGATTGATTTAGAACCAGTCGACAAAGGTTGTCTCTTATGTACCTAATGGATAAAAAAAATGATCCATTAAAGTCTGAAAAATATATAAACTGAGCATAAAAAAAGAAGGGGGAGGGAGAAAAGAACAAGTGGGAAAAAGAGGAGGAAGAAGAGGAAAAAGGGAATTACAAGAATGCTAACCTATGGCATTTTACTTTTAGTTTTTTTAAAAAATATTTTAAGTTATAGTTTAAAGTCATTAGGATGGAGATAAATTTGTATTTGATAAATAATTTAAATATTTCAATATATTTTATATCTTAGAAATTGTCAGTGCAAAACTTAGATGAAGCTCTTTCTTTAGTTCCCTATAAAATCCTTGAACTACAACCCTTTTTGATAATGTAGATTCTAGCTGTTAAATTGCCAAGTTTGGTATTCTGACTATTTTGTTCTCTTCCAGAATTTTTAAGTAACAATTTAGAATGATAAAACTTTGATTTTTGGAAAAGAATGAAAAAGTTAGAAAGTTATTATGAAAATCTTGGGAAGAAGTATTAATAATTGAATCTTTTGAGGAAAAGAAGGAACAGGCACTGGAAAATACCCTGGGTTGAATTTGGTCCTTATTTCCCATTGGCAATGGATATTTAGTAACATGATGGGACATGAGAAGACAAAAAATATAGTGGAGGTGATACCTGAACATAGAAGAAATTTGCCTATAAGTACATGGAGATTCAGAATTAAAGAAATGCTTTATTTATGATTGGTTTTAAGTTTAAAGAAGGAAGAAATGAAGGATGTTTATACAGTAAGGAGAAAAATTCACAAATACTAGAGAAGAGGAATTTAAACAGATTAAGGGAAGAAGCAAGGAGAGAAAGTGATAGCTGTTTTAAAAGGGCAGACATTACAGAATGCCAGATTTCAGATAAATGTAATAAAATAATTGTTGGCAGAAAATGTATTCAAAGGATGATCCAAAAGTATATTAGCAAAGTATAACCAACTATAAATACACTCTTTAAAAAGTAATAACGCAGGATTCTTTTTGCATGAGTGAAAGTCAACTGATTTTAACACCGTTATTTATGTAATAAAAGCTAATTAAACCTCATACTTGGCTTTAGAAAAATCTGGAGACACAGCAGGAAATAAAGAGAAGAAATAGACAATAATGTTTGTAGCATTTGGATTAATTTTGTTAAATTCCAGCAGGACAAAAAATATATAAGGAAGGAACAGGAGGAATGATATTTTTATGAGATTGTTTTGGTTTTGTTGGCTGGAGAAAGAGTTTGACTTATAAAATTCATAATAAAAGAATGGTAAAAATTAGTCAGTTAAAATAAACCTTTCCTCTTACATGTGGCAAAAGGCGATATATATAACGAAATTGTTCTCTCTTACCAAACAATATCAAGAATTATTCTTTTATGTGTTTTAAACTGAAGCTACTGATTTCTGTCAATCGATATTGCAATAGTCTAATGCATGCAAGTTTTCAGAGTACTATACTAGCAATGATTGAAATTTCTAAGATTAGCTTTATCTAAATTTGTCTTTTCATACTTCTTTGTATTTTATCCTGGCTGTTGTCTTTATTTTTATTGGCAATATACTCTTATTTCAAAGTCATAAAGTACTAGTGTTCGATATATCCTTTTATGTGAAAGACAGTGATTTCTCTACACCCTTAAAATTTTAAGATCCACTAGTAAAAGCAAATAAATGAAAAATATTTTTAAAAATCAATTTTCAATCATATTAATACAACTATTAGAAAAGTATTGTAGTGCAACATTTACTGTGTAAAGTATTTTCTTTACAAGATATAATCTCATATTTCTGTCAATAGTTTGTTCTTCATTTTACTTGCATGGATTTATTATAATTATTACTTCAATTACAAGTGAACATAGTATATTTCTTCTTTGTTTTGCTACTTCCATTGACTTTTTGTCCATTCTCTTACTAATTTTCTTAATGTGACATCATTCTTGCTTGCTAAAGAAATGATTCCATTGTGGAAGTGTAGACACGCTGATCATAAGGAGGTTAACATACTGATTTCTTATTTCATAAAGAAATACCCACTAAATTGTTGTTGGTGTATGTACATTCTACTTATATAGTCAAATGCATTTATTTAGTCAAATAGATTTATGAGTGAAGCTGCATTGCCATAAAGTGACATTCTTATTTCTGGAGATTTTGAAAAGCAGAAAAAGAGTGTGCTAATTTTAGTGCTGCTCTGTAGGTAACTGGAGGGGCTGAGACAAGGGCTGAGCTACTGGATGAATGAGAACAAACAAGGTTTTCTTTCCCCTTTTGCATACAAAGTCAGCAACGGAGCTCACACTGAGATTCAGAATTGAGACCCTTTTGTATTTTCTCAAATAATTTACCACATATCTCCTGGTGAATGTGAATGGCCTTGGAGCTGTGAGAAATGGTGAAGAGCCAGAGGACATTCTTGCAATGCATTGTGCAAACACCGTAGGCCTGCTTCACATTAGCTTTTCTGTAAGTGCATGGCAGCGAAGTTTAGAGATGAGTAGGGTAAGTCAGTTTCTTTCTTCCTTCTGTAAAATATGCTTGGGGAGATTCAACCAACATTTACTATATGCACACATTTCTTGGTATACAAGGTTACTTGTACTTTAACTTAGAATGGTAAAAATTTTTTTTTAATTAACATGAAATAAAACTTTGAAATTAGCCATTTTATTTTATTTTTATTTATTTATTTATTTATTTTTTTTGTGGGTTCCGGGGGTCGACCCCAGGACCTCACGCGCCAGCAGGCGCTTGTGCCACTGAGGGATATCACCAGCCCTTTTTTTGTATGCAGTTACCGGGAGTTGAACTCAGGACCTTGCACTTGCCAGGCAAGCGCTTATGCCGCTGAGCTATCTCACCGGCACTGAAATTAGCCATTTTAATAAAGCATGTTGCAACTTATAATTACATTAAGAATTCCTAGATTATCAAGGTTGGCATAAAATCCCATGTAAATCACTAAAAAAGAAAGAAAAGCAAATATGTCACTTCTCATGAATTCTAATGTAAATATCCAAATAAATGGAAAACACGTGCCACTTTTTGCTCTTGTTACCCTTGTAGAAATAACTATCACAGTATGATTTTTAATGGGAGGTTAAAAAATAAACTTTAATATTGCTACAGCTGAGGGGAAATGGGGGAAATTATGATTCAGCTCTATCACCTATTAGTGTTGCAAATTTAGATGAGTCTCTTTGCCTTCATCAAAACTATTAAATGGCACTGAGATTGAAGCTTCATGGTGGAGCACAAGCCTAGCATACACAATGCCCTGGGTTTGATCCCCACACTACCAAAATAAGTATTGAGACAAACAAAAACATGAAGGGATGAAATATTGTTGATTTTTTTCTCTTTATCAGCTTCCTTAGCCAGGTAAATTTTAGATTATTAAAGCATCAGCCCTCTTGGTTTATGCCACCTTTATGTATATCTTCAGTGACTGCAGGGTCTAAGTTTCTTATGTTGTTTCTTCAGTGACCCCACTTGCCCTATTCTTTCAGGTTTATCGCTTTGCTGCAGAAGCATCTACTGGTCAGTCCAACTCAGTAGTGGATCCTTGAAAATACTCCCTTGATTACTGTGATCTGATCTTTCCTTGTACTGCCTTCAGGAATGAAGGAAAACATCTACTTTATATCTGTGTTGATTTTGCTTTAAGTTTTTCTGTGTTAAGACTCCTAACTGAAAGGAGACATATAATATCCGAACCAGATTCTTCCCGAATAATCACGTAACTGTGATTACATCTTAATTGATACTCTGTCATTTTCTTAGGATTACATAAACAATGTTATATGATATACTTGTTGTATAATCAGAGGATATTGGGAAAACACTTTAATATATTATTTTCTCATTCTATTAACAATGTCTAAATTGGATTTTCAAAATTACATATTATTATATTGACACATAATTAATACTGGGGTGGTGAAAACCTTTGTTTTGGTAAATAGGATTTTCTTTTAAATCATAGTTTCTACAGTTAGAAGAATTATACAGTGGTACCTTGCTCTGTGAACTTCATTTGTTTTATGATATGGAGAAGATGGCTGCCTCTGTGTTCATGCAGGGCAGATGCCCAGGGTCATGTTTGTCATCCTAACTGGACTTTGCAGATGGAAGCAAAATTTTGCCAAACACTTGTTGGAGACCTGAATTATCATCATCATTATCTCCAAATTATATCCTATTAACAAATTGATTATTTTTATTACACATTTATGCCATATTTAGAATGATATATTCAAAACTATCTCTTCGAGAACTATAAAAATAGCCTTCTAGAAGTTCATCCCAATGACTTGTCAAATGAAAACTGTTTGGGAAACAGTATGCATTAGTCAGTTTTCCTGCACTTCAACATAATACCTGATAGCATCAAACAGGCTCACAATTTCAGTAGTTTCAATCCATGGTTGTTTGGCTCCATTGCTTTGGGGCCAGTTATGATTCAGAACATCAGGGCAGGGGGCAGAGGAGGAGCAAACATGCTTGCCAGGTGTCAGCAAAAAACAAAGACAGAGACAGAAGAGAGTTGGGGTCTCAATATCTCCTTTAAGGACACAGGATCCATAATTTAACCTCCTCCCAGTAGTCTCCATGCTGAAGTTATCATCGCCTCTCAGTAGCACCACAAGCTGACAGCCAAGACTTTAGAATAGGTGCCTTTGAGTAGGATTCAAAATCCAAACCTTAGGGCATGGCTTGCAGAACCATGTTTTCAATTCTCTTAAAAAATATAAAATTGTCCTTCAGCAGAGACATCTTAAAAGTTATTGACCAAAACATCATTTTATAAAATGCCGAGAGAAACGTAACCACCAGAAATAATTAAGGCTCTCTGTTGAAAATGTAAGTGAATTTTCTTGCCCTGACATTGCTTCACCGTTAACTTTTCTATGCATTCAGTCTCTCTCGTCTAGAAACAGAAGCACTGCAATATGTCTTTTTGTCAGGCTGAAAAGATGTCATTCTCCTAGATAATATATTACTGATTGCACAGCTCTTGTATTTGGGAGGTTTGTACTAAAATATTGAATCTTCTAAGCAAAAGCTAAACTAGCAAACCATTTTCAAGTAGTTCTTTGTGCTAAAACTACTTAATTAGAATTTTTTAGAGTTCTGAAAAAAAAATGAATTTAAAGCAAATCATGGCCATGAACACAAACAGATAAAAATGACCTACATGGCACAAGCCCTTCTCTGGGATACAAAGAAATCAAGCAATATTTCTCCTTGGAGGTCAACAGCATGGAAAACATGCATCAACAGATAACAACATGGAGACTTTGAAAATGCTCTCACAAATTCTTTGTCATTTCCATAAAGTGTGGAGCCTAATTCTTCCTCTCATAAGTGTAGGTTGGACACAGTGATTCACTTCTAACAAAGGGCACAACAGAATGACAGCTGTGACTGTGCGACTAGGTCATGTAGGGCATGTGGGTGCCTTTTTCTCCTTGCTCTAAGGGACCTTACCGAGAAAACACGTTATGTAATGAGGACACTCAAGCAACTCTGATTCGAATCTCATCTGGTAAGGAACTGGCAACAGCAAGGCGAGTCAGCCTTCATGGTAATGGATCATCCAGTCCGAGTCAAGCCTTCAGGTGATGAGAGTCACGGATGACACCTTGGCCACAGTTTCATGAGAAATCCTGAGCCAAACAAGCCAGCTAGGTAGCTCATGAATTCCTGCCCACAGAAAGAGAGATATAATAATTTGTTCATTAATGTTTTAGGCCACTGGCTATTTATTGGATATTAATAAAATCAATTAATCGTAGTAATTGATGTTAATGAAAGAGTAAAGTACGGATAAATATGCTCAGTATTAGAAGAGTGTATAAGGAAAAAGGTGTTGGTGAGAAACAGACATAAAATGAATTGGATCTCAAGAGTTTAAAGATGGGTTTATGGTGGAATGTCAAGTCGATTTGCTTTGGAATCCACCTGGGGGATTGCTGGGGCAGACTGATGGATATTCTGCAGAGTTATGGCCAGGGGCCTCTGTCTGTCAGTCTCCACTTCCTCCCTCCCACTGTTGTGTCCTTGCTCTGCTTCCATGCCGCCATGGCCTAAGCAGATTTGTTTCACCATGCCCTTCACACTTAATACTTTTCCTAAGGTCAGCTGACCATGAGTTGAATCCCCTTGAAATTATAAACCTAGTTAAACTTCTCCTCATTAAGTGGTGGGTGTCAGGTATCCTGTCCAGCGATGGGGGAGCTGACTAATAAAGGTAGTATTTGGATATTTCTAGGCTTAAGAAAAGACATTTCCAACATTGCACTTAATAGAAGAACTCATGTGGAAAAAAAAAATGATACATATTTGAAAGAAATTGTATTCCAGCTTGGATAGACAAAACACATGTGAAAGAGACAATGAAGACAAAGATTAGAATGGTGTTTAGAAGTTAGGTTATAGTGCTGGTGATATAGATCAGCGGCATAGGCGCCTGCCTGGCGAGTGTGAGGTCCTGAGTTCGACTCCCGGTACCCACATTAAAAAAAAAAAGTTAGGTTATCAAGGCAGCATGAATTGTAAATTGAGTGAATTCCATTTTTTAGGCAATCTAGAAGCATTAATTAACTATTTAATTGGAGTAGATTGGTTAAAGAAATGGAAAATCTGCAATTATATTTCACTTTATGAATTTTGAAGCAATATTAAGAAAGATGTCTAGAAAATCATTTGTAAGGCTGTTTCAATATTCTGGCTCTTGGTGACTCATAAGCAAGAACAATAGATTTAGGAATGTCATGAAAGGGAAAAATGAAGCTAATCTTGTACATCACAAATGGTAGAACTTGCTCTTGAGGATGGTGGCATCAGAAGGAAAGAGAGGGAGAGAGAGAGATTGATTTTGAAGAGATGTTGTTGAGGAACTGCTGAAAGTAAAGTAGTAGAGAGCTCTGGAACATGCATGCTCAAAGGTAAACCTGAGAAAGGATAATCAAAAAAGAATTGGGAGGTATTTATTTTGGGGCATGTGGAGAAAAACTCTAGTGAAGGATTTTGTTTTGTTTTGTTTTGTTTTTTAAAGACATATTTTTCTATGTGGGACTATGACCTTCTAAGGAAAGAGAAAAAATAGAAAAAAAAATAAGAATATAAAAGAGAAAAATTTTAATTATATTCACAAGGAAGTGTGTGTGTACACCAAAAACCTTCACACTGCTCTATAACCCCAAGCTTTGTTTTTGTTTGTTTGTTTGCTGGTTTGTTTGTTTTTTGAGATAGAGTCTCTGTAATTTGCTAAATTGCCCAGGCTGGGCTTGACTCAGCCTCCCAGAGGGGGTTATAGGTTTCCACCACCACTCCATCCTAGGAAATATCTTGATGCCTTAAATATTTAGGATCCACCTCTCTCCCACGCCCCCACTCCCACACAACTAAATAAAATCTTACCATAAAATTACTACTAGTGTTTTGGCTTGGATCAATGTTCTCTATGATAAAAATTGTTTTTGCTAGATATTCTGTCATTTAGATTCATCCACACTGAAATGGGTATTCTACTTGGGCATTCTGCTTGACAATGTTCTTTGTGTACATATTTTCACTTGTAAATCATTTAATATTAGTAAAAATTGTCATATAGGAGAAAAATTATGTCATATCATTTTGATGAAATAGACTTCTTCAGAGAAAAAATCAATGACACTGTTGTATAGATAAAACTTTGTAAATCATTTTACGTTTTAGGCCTAATGACAACTTTATTATCTCAGCAACAATTATTTTAAGAATATAGTGTTGAAATTTAAGTCAGGGTATTCAGTTTGAAACAGGAAATAAAGACATATGACATGACTAAATTCTCATTTTATTGATACTCTTTCAAAAACTAAATTTGGTACGTTACAAAGATCAAAACTGGGTCATTACGTTTATGGGTGTTTTACATGAAAGACGCATGGATAGGGCCTGGTATTAAGTATAAAAGACAGCATAATTGTGTGTTGCAAATTCAGGTTATTGGCCTGGAATAAATTTTAGCTCTATTTCTCCCAAATTCTGCAAAGTTGGAAAGTTTTCAGTGGTCCTTTATTTCAATTTCTCATGTATGACAATGTAATAAAGATTGATCCTAATTTATTGACTTGGCATGAAAAATTAAATGTAGCACATTATCATAGTGACTGGCACTTAGTAAGCATTCAATAAATTTTAGCAACAAGTATTGTCTTAGAATGAAAATTTCTGATTTAGCAACCATTTCTATAAAAAGGATCTAAGACAAATCTTGGATGAATGTCTCTTTTTCAATCCCAAGTGTGAAATCTAATTTCTGCTGACTAGAGTTATATAATTCTATACTTTTATTTTTCTCCCATTTGTTGTTTCACAATACAATAAAAATCTTTTAAGTAACTACTATTTTCACAAGTCCCTTTCCTCATCCAAATTTCTTTATTTTGATTTTTATTAATACCATATTATCCTAATGTCTATCTTGGAAATTGTGAGGTTAGATTTAACTCTTTAAATTCCACAATCTATCATTTTATCCAGAACTACATCATTGTAAAATGGAATCATTTCAGTAATAGCTTTCACCTTGAGTGCTGGAATCCTGGGAAATTCTCATCTTCTTTGCTATAGTCTTTGAATTCTACTTATGTAAATCATGTCACTCCCTCGTATCAAAACTCATATCAATCCCTATTTTACATTGCAAAGGTCTTAGTTTGAAGGTTTCCCATAATATGGGCTCTTCTTGCCTATATATAAATACATATTCAGTGTGGATTCTCTTCTGCTTTTGATGATTTCCACCCTGCCAAACACACAAGCGTATATAACATATATGTATATTTGTATGTATGTATATATATTATATAGTTTTTATGTGTATGTATATATGATTTTCATTCTTCTAGTTTTCTTTACCTGATATTTTCTAGTGTTACTTTACTTACCTTTCATATTTCAGTAAGGTCATTAATCTACTCTAAAGGTAGGTTTTTTCTGACTTCATGAGCTGATGCGCATTTATCCCCTGCAGCAGACAGGATTATATCTATTGTGTTAATTGTCTTATGCTGTTCTTTCTTTCTTTTTCCTTTTCTTTTCTCTTTTATTCTTTTTTTTTTTTTTGAGACACGGTCTCATCATGTAGTTCAGATCAACCTTTAATTCACTATGTAGCCCAGGCTGGCCTCGAACTCCAAGCAATCCTCCTGCCTCAGCCTCCCAAGTGCTGGGATTATAGGCATGCACCACCACGCCCAGCTTATGCTGTTCTTTCTTATTTTAATTTCCCTCTCTGAATATCTCATAAATGGTAAAAATTGTTTCTTTTCTCCAATTCAATAATTATCGTATTAATAGGTTTCAGATCAGTTATGTAAGACAGGAGGGGAAAAATCTGTTTTATTATAACACTGGAGTTCATGTAATAAAATATATTGTATGGATATTCTCTAACTTTCAAGTACTTTATTCATAAGAATGAAGCATATAGTGGAAAATCAGTTTTATTTAGTATTTGTTGCTTAAGTAAAGAAGGAGACAAGGTATGTATGCATGTTAAAAAAATGAAACAAAATTTCATGAAGTTTACCTGGAGATAAAATTCCAGGTATTTTTAAAATATCTCTCAAGCTTCCTTTTTATTCCAAACTGTTTTACAAAATTACATTACTTTATAATCATATAATTTTATATTTTTAAAGTCTATCATAGAAGGGAAATAAGATGTCAACATTTGTACCTATAACAAAAATGTAGAAGATACATTTCCTGTCCGTGAGCTTAATTCCCCAGGCAAACAGTACAGGTTCGTGGTGATAACTTTTTGTAAGTTTTTATATTCTTGCACTTTTCAAGGTTTCCAACTGTGTAAGATACAATCCAGTTCTTTGCTTTGCTAACTTTTTCAGTTAAGATTTTTCAGATTTTCTTCTTATGAGAAGTAATAGACCATGATTCACCTGGCTGGTTTCAGATAACATATACTAGAGTCAATATTAAATCTTATTTGAGCCCCATGCAAGGACGATTATAATTGTCCACAGGTACCACTTCAGAGAGGTTTGGGTGGACAATGAGTGGTTCATTTCTACCTGCTAATCTTTCATAAGTCACAAGTCAGTGAATGCTCCATTAAATTCTAGGAATATTACTCATTCTTCTAGAATAAAAATTAAAATAATCTACAGTTGCATTTTAGGTATTAGGTGATGGTCATTTAATTATTACTCTTATGTTGTCTCTTGTAATTATTGGGACCAATCCACTTGTTATCTTTCTGCTTTCATTCAAGCCATTGAGTTTGACCTATTTTTTGCCCTTTTCTATGTTGGTCTCCCAGTAAATTATGATGCTAATATAAAGGCTAGGCTAGCTACAGTATATGAAATGAGACAAAGACTTCAAAATTATGATTTTACTTGTAAAATTGCCATATTTGACACTTATAAATTTACATTACATATAAAGATCTTAAAAAGTTATTTTTGGTGGATAAAAGCCTCAGAAAATATTATTTGTGGACAGATAAATAATAATCCTCCCTTACAATACATATAAACTGTAGCTTTTTCATTATCAACTGAGTAAAATTGAAGCTTAAGAATTTTAAATTTTTTATTAAACCCATCCTTATAAAATTTGTTTACACATTAAATTGAATAAATGTTCTATTTTTTTCTAAAAGCTGTTACTGAATGAAATTTTATTTGATTTTTATTTAGTTATAAACCACTCATGGAAGGTTTATGAAAAACATTATTTATAGAGAGTTTATAGTAGAGAAATTTAAAGTTCTCAGGAAAAAAGATTCTGGGGAAAATTTATTATTCCACTGATACCATATGTTTTTTCCTCATAATTTTGTATTTGTTACAGTATAAGTGCAAAGTTACAATACAAAGCATAATGTAAAAATATTTTTTAGTACTCATTGTTTCTGTAATTTAAGTATTAATTTTTGCTTTTATCCTACAGAATATTTTAGTATTTGTTTCTGTTACAATAATTTTGTTTATAAATATAAAATATGATGACTCCAATGTTTTAATCAATAACCATTTATGATAATTAACAATAAGACTGGAGGTGGATCACTTGTGCGGTTTTTAGTTCTGAAGCTCAATAATAGCATGAAAGATTCAGGTTCTTTCCTTTTCTCACTTAAATCTTAATCTTTTATTTCACTCTTGAAAAGTGCATTCTGCAGTTCCAAGGGTTATTGTAGACAGGACCACATTTAACAGGTCAAATCACCTCTGTGTACATCTCTACAAGGGCAAAGAAATATTTCCCATAATTGTCTAGCAAACTTTGCCTTATGTCTTATTTACGAGATGATGGGTATTCCTAAACCACTTATCATTAGGAAAACAAAGTATAAAATATTCAGGGTTTACACCTAATATAAAGAAAGTAATATCTAACACTAATAAAGTTGGAGTTGTTTTCTGAAGAGAATGGGATGAATGGACATAAAGACACATCCTTTGAACCTTTACAGTTTTAATAAAATTCTCGTACGTTAATTTTTTAGTGATGTTCGTGTTAAACTATGTTTTTGCCTCCTACATTTGGCTCAGTTTCTCTTGGATTTTATTATTTGTTGGGTCTTATTGACATGCTATCCACCTTCTAGAACTGCCTGTGCTTAGCCTCCCTAAATAACTTTATCTCTCTACCCCTTTAAGTTAATGTACTGTTTTGGAGCTAGGCTTCTGAGTCAGATGAGCTGAATTCATCAATTATAATCTTGCAGACTTTTGGCAAATGGCTTGAGGCCACTTTTTGCTACCATTACCAGTGAAATTGAAGGGAGTAACAAAATAACTCATGGGATGATATCTTTTATATGTTGGGCTGTTAGAACGAAATCCAATAAACTGAGCGAGATAAACAATAAACATTTCTTTCTCAGTCTGGAAGCTGGGAAGAGCATGATCAAGGGTCTGGGAGAATTGGGGTCTGGGTACGGCCCCCTTCTTTTTTTTTTTTTGGGTACTGGGGTGTCGACCTCAGGACCTCGCGCACCAACAGGCGCCCGTGCCGCTGAGCAATATCACCGGCCCCTTTTTTGTATGTGAGTTCTGGGAGTCGAACTCGGGCCCTCGCGCTTGCAAGGCAGGCGCTTACGCCGCTGAGCCATCTCACCGGCCCCGGCCCCCTTCTTAATGGCCCTGATGGCCATTGTTATGCTATATCCTTACATGGCAGAGGGACAAGGGAACTGCATGTGATGTCTTTTTATAAGACATTAATCCCTTTCATCAGGGTTCTCTCTCAATAACCTAATCACATCCCAAAGGTGCTACCTTCTAATACCAATACCTTGGTGTTAGGAATTCTAATTATATATTTTAGAGAGACACAAACATTCAGTTGTAAACTCTGTTCCTGCTACGCTCATCATTCACGCTCTTCTCACATGTGGAATACCTTTATTCCATGCTGACAGCCTCAAAATCTTAACTTGAACCAGCATCTCAAAAGTTTAAAGAACACAACATCATTTTAACCAGGTATTTGTAAGGTTTGGGTTCCTGGTTTGAGACTATGAAGCCAAACCAGCTATACACTTTCAAAATACAATGGCAGAAAATGCGTGCTAGACATTCTTATTTTAAAAAAGAGAACTAGGAAAGAAGAAAGGAGTGAAAGGTGCCAGGAAATCCCAAGGCTAATGAGGCAAACAACATTAAAACCTAAAGATTTAGAATAATCCTATTTGGCTTGATGCTAGGCCTTCCAGGCCCACTAAGGTGGCAAAGTCACCCCACTGCTTGAGAGGACAGTCCCTTAACTCCTGCCTGGGCCCTGTGGCTCTCCTGGGTTGGGATATCAATGCTTTACAAATTAAGTAATCTAGATAAATAAACTATATATCACAGTGCCGAGTATGTAACTGCACAAATAACAATTTCTTTCTTATAATCATTAATATAATTAATACTTCATAAAAACTGTGTATATAGACATTCCAAGAACATAATTATAAGATCCATGTTTCTTCTCTGCCATCTGTTCTGGTTTCCATTTTTAACCATAATATTATTTGCCTTTTCCCTAATTAATCTCAAGAGGTCACTCGCAACTTTTGTTACTTACATATTTTACTACAAAATTCTGCCTTTTTTCATTCAGACATAGATAAAAATACCAAGATGTATTTCAACTTCACAGGAAAGTTACACACACATTATATTATTGAAATTATTTTCTTTTATGACATTCTTCCCTTATTATCTTATTAAAATACTATTTGAAATAAAGGACATTTTTAATAGTAATAAATAATTATTTCCCAAACCCGGACTTGAGTAAATGCATCTCTGCTGTATTACCAGGAGGGAGTAGTTTCCCAAGTACTTCAGTTTGCCCTACCAAGCTGGTCCTTAACACCCTGTTTAAGAAAAGATACATGTTTTCTCAACCAGTGATTTTCGATGAAGGGAGACCTCCTTTTTACTCTGTAGTGCAGTTCTCTTTTCAGGTATGTATCTGTTTTAGAAGTTGACAGAGATTCTGATAGAATATCCTCCAGAATGCATTCAAGGAAGCCAGTGCTGCACTCAGCGAAGCCAATCATTCTTGTCATCCGGGTCCTTTTAGGAACTATGAGCAGTGGTGCCCGGAAAGTTGCCAATAGTAGATCTACTCTAAACTTCCCATCTTCAGAATATTTTCTGCAGGCACCAGATGAGTCCCCGTTTCAAATAGCAGTCAGTCCACCAAAGCACTGTCACCATGCCCAAGCTCACCACACCCAAACTCCACACACCCAAGCTCAGGGATGGGCCCTCATTGGTGGATATTGTAAAGCCAATTTTACTTTATGTTCTTCTTGGTCTAACATTTTGAAAATTTGTGCCTGAGTTTGTTTTCAAACTCCTTCCCAATTCTTTGCTGTTTACATTTCTCCTTCAGAAGTTATTTATTTTGTATTCCTTGGCGGGTCTGTGGGAGGTGATTGAATACTCAGCAGTGAATTTGTCCACTGATGAGTTTGTAGCTAAATGTGTCCTTAGGAATTGGGTCCTGATTAGAAGAGGCGGCTCAATGTTTGTGTGTCCTGAAAACTTCTATCTTCCTCTCCAGCTCCTCCCTTCATGGTCTCTGCCTCTCCCTTGAGCAGTTTCTCCTCTACCATGCTCTCTGCTATGCTGCTTTTGCCCTGCAGCCGGCCAATCATGGACTGAAATGGGAGCAATATAAACCTCTCCTCCTTTAAATTGTGGGTATTGTGTCTCAGCAACAAAGAAAGAGACTAAGACATACCCTGTTGTTACAGGAGAAAGAAAATTCCTTTAAACCTTCCACAGTTACTTTTGTTTCTTTCCTCATTCCTTGGCTTACAAATTCAATGCCTGAACTCCTCTTTATCTCTTCGCAGAAGTCTGGGAACTCTCAAATTTTCATACTACCGCACAATTTTTAAAATCACTCTTGTCGCTAGAACTACTAATTTTCACAGCCACATCCGATCTCAAGACCAACATCTAGAGTCATGATATGTGATGATTTGGAAAAAAGAAAAGTGTTGTCACTGCATGCTGTAAATTACAACGATCCTCTTTTTACTCAACAAGAAGTGTAAAGCAACTCTTGAAATTACTGAGTAATCCATTTTTGAAGATTCGCCTTCTGGGATAGTCCTGATACCAATGAGTGGGATCCGTGGAAAGCAGATGGCACACGTAAGTGTTTGACTGAGGAGAATTTGAGGAGAAGATTGTTGATAGATGTATTTGCCAAGGATAAGAATGGTAAAATGCTTGGGACTAACAACACAAAGTCGCTGCCAATCTGACACAAACAGGACAAGGGTAAAATACAGTGGTGCTGGCACATGTAAAGATTTTGACCCCAGAAAAAAATCATTTAATTAGAGTGTAATCATTGAACAGTGGCAATAACAATTGGAGAGGTAACTTCCCTAATTTCTTTTTCCCCAATCACTTCTGTCTTTCTGCTAAAGTCTGGTGCTGGCAAGACGCAACCACTCTCAAGAACAAGTAAGGTATAGCGTTGCAGTCTATGCGCATGGTACTCCTGAAAACATGAACAGAAGAGTAAAAGGCAGAGGGTGGATCTGAGGGAGCAGGTGCAAATAGATATCATAATAAAAATGATGCTCTACCTTATTAATAATAAAGATAATGTGAATTAAATGAGACAACATAAAAATAACACCAGATACCCACCAGAAGTTCTGTGTGAACATCTGTAAATAATGAATGGAAAATATCCATTAGCATCCAGTGTTGGTGAAGTGGTGAAGTAGTGAAGCCTACTGGTAAAGCAGTAAGTCGTTATAAAGAGTTTGGAAAAAAGTTTTCAATTATTCATTATCATTGAACATACATATACAGTTGATACCTCAGTCTACTTTCTTGGTATATAATCAAGTGAAATAATACTCCAAGTTTCCCAAAGTACATGCATAGAATGGGCACTGCAGCATTATATTTAATAAACAAAATTGTATACAAGTCAAATGTATATCAAAGGTGAGTATTAAGCTATAGTTTAATTGAATAGCAAAGATTAAGGTAACTTAATGTAATGCACACAAAAACAACAATATGGGTAACTCTTACAAATGTAATAACAAGTGAATAAAACTGATATGAAAGAGTGGATCATATATTAAAATTTAAGAAAAGAGACACAAGTGATTTTTAGTGTTTGGAAATTCATGATTATGTGGTAAATATCGTAATGGAAAACAAAAAAAGTGATTACCCTAATGGTTAAGATATTGGATATATGTTTGAAGAGATGGGAGTATATGGTTATCACAATATTATTTTAAGGGCTTTTTGAGTTTCTGGCAATTCTCCACTCTTGAGGTTACTTGCTGGTACTTTGGTATTCAACTGGTGATAAAAACTATTGAACACAGCATTTTGTTTTCTGTTCTCCCTTTTACACGTTTTTATTTCATACTTCAAAACATTCACTAAAGGAGCATAATCTTCATAAAAGTATAAAGTAGGAAAGAATAAAAAAGAGGCATAAAAACAAACAAGTCTGAAATAATTTAAGAGAAACTGTAAGTAAATGAATAATTAATAAATGTGTCTGTTGGATAATGTGTCCCCCGTGTAATTTCTTTGGATACAAAGGTTGTTTACAATAAATTCACATACATTTTCTCATCTTTGTGGGCAATATATTCTCAAAATTGTGGATAATGTTGAATAATTGAAATGAAGCCATGGATTTAAATTTTGAAAGAAGGATTCATTTATAAAAAATTAAGGCATTAAAAAATGTAAAATAAATACCAACCTTATGACACTTAATTGAAATAAATATGAAATATATAAATCATCAATTTCATGACAAAATCATTATTACAACGTTATAAATGGAAAAATGACATCAGCAGTAAACTATGGTGTTATCTACCTTCTGAATATTCACGTCACAAAATGTGACCAAGAGACAACTGATGAAGTTAGTCTACTATTATCTTTGTGGCAAACACTATTTTCTGTAGAAAACAGATGGAGTTTATATTATCAAGTCTCATAAGCATGCTCTGCCACTGAGATAAATTAGTTTGTGAAAGTAATATTTTCGAAGAAGAACTTTCAGAAATCAAACTCTTACTAACATCGAAGGGAACAAAGCATCAATTAGCAAACTAATGTAAGAAGTATAACATCAAGCTGTGTATTTTCCAACCTCCAAGATTTACTATAAATAAGCATGACCATTGAGATGAAATAAATTTTTTCTACATGAATACTTATTGAAAAAATATAAAAAATTTAAAATAGTACTTCACCAATGTGAGGATGCATGTCCATATTATAATATAAATGTAACTACACTTTTTATTGACCAAGAAACAATATTAGATATCACATCCAAAGTCACATAGGAAACTTTAATATATTAGTCACATAAAATGTAGAAGGGCTAAATAAATTGAGCTCTGTGTAACAAAATATGTTGCAAATAATATTTTAACAGAATGCTTTTCCTAAATAATTCTTACTGGCTAAAAGAGAAGAATTAATTCAAAAATATTATTAGAGAAAGAATGGCCAGGGCATAATTTTGTATCAAAATTAGTAGAAAAGATTTGAAATTTTTCTCCTGCAAACTTGCAAAGTTCAAGTTAATCTTTATTATTCAAAAAAGAATGAAGGGAGATAAATGAAATAAATATTCATATCAAGAAACCAAAAATACCCTAGTTAAATTGTTCTAAAGGAAGAAAGTGAAAATAATTAATAAGATAAAAGCACTTTGAAATGGCTAATAATCTGACAAACTTTGCATTATTAATCAAGAACCAAAAAAGAGAGATAAAAGAAAATGTATTAAAGATGGTAGGAAGATTAACCAAGATCAAACAGAGATGAATATTACGTTAAAAAATACATGAATCAGTTAAAGTGTTTTTGATTGGGAATGACAGGAAATTCAGCCTGGAAACTGGCTTTTAAAAAGTATCTATCAGCACACACAATTGATAAATACTGGGATTGAGTTGGTTCCAGGCAATTTAGACTCCTAGGATCAATATGTCTTTACTGCCTGCTGGTTCTTTTTCTTTGAGCTATACAGCTCTCCTTCTGTTCATTTCATTCCCAGAGAGGTTCTTTCCTTATAGTACTGAAGTGTGTGGACAAATTTCACCTTACATTAACGCATGTTTAAATCCTATTGAAAGAATATTTATTGTTCTCCATGTAGGCCTAGAAAAAGTCTCAAGATTTCTCTGTGGATGTAATTGAGTCAAGTATGCATCATTGAATCAATCATGGGGCTTACGGAATGAGGAATTTTCATTATTTATATTTTAGCCACATGTGTCACCACTGTTACTCGACTTAGAAATCCATTGACTGAAATGAATGATTTCCTCAATACAAAATAAAGAAGGTGTCGGTAGTCAATAGTAGAAAGATAAATGAGTATGAAGTTGAAAAAACAATGAATGTACATTGCCCAATGTATTTATTCATTAAAAATATTAAGTGCTTACTATACATCAGGTATTTATTAGTTTTCAGTGACAAATAGCAAAAATCACGAAGACATGCCTTAGAAGAATTTACATTACACTACATTTTTTTAAAATTCTGTACAACCCAAAGTTATGATTTCATCATAAGAACGTATAAATTACCTATGTTGTCCTGGTAAAAGTTTTCCAATAGTTTTCAAAAGTTTGCAACTAAAAATTAATATACCTTTTGGTAGAGAAATTGTACTTCTCAAAAGGATTATAAATTTATTCATCAGTGTTAAAAATGAGATACATCCAAGCTTATTTATCACAGATTTTATGCAAGAAAACAGTTGGCAATATCCCTAAAGTCTATCAAGAAAAGTTTTGTGAAATTAAATATTTACAATGATGGAATGATATGTCACCATATTAAGGAAAATATCTTAAATGCTAAGATAGAAATGAAAGGAAATGTGAACTCCTCTTCATGTGAGGACATCAGTCACATGGTATTAGGGCTCACCCTAATGAATTTATTTCAGATTTTTGTGTCTTTAAATAGCTTATCATCAAATGCAGTCACATTGTGGGGTCCTAGAAACAAAATTAAGCCCATAACAAAAAGAAAAATAAAAGAAAATTATCTTTCATGACCAGGTAGAAGTTTCTTAGTAAAAATAATAATGAATGAAATAAATTATTAAGAAATTAAGGGCAGTTTAAACTCAACAGATTTATTATTGTCAGTTTTCACATTAAATTACATTGAGATGTTAAATATTAAACCAAAATGTGGTTAGGCAGAATAAGTTCTAATGTTCTACAGTTGCAGTAGAATCTACATAGTTTGCCACAATTTATGATATATTTTACAAAAATAGAAGAGCTTGAAGATTCCAAACACAAAGAAATGCAGGAAAATACATTTACTTTTAAAGACTTATTTCTAACAAAATAAATACATTTTTAACATGTGATCTAGCAATTGTAATGTTTGATATCTCTCTAAAGGAGTTGAAAACTTACACACATACACACACACTCACACACAAACTACATATAGTATTTTATAGCACAATTATTCATAATTGCCAAAATGTTGGCAGCAACCAAATGTAGTTCATTAAGTGGATAGCTAAACTGTGGCACCTGCAGACAATGGAATATTATTCATCATTGTTAGAGAAAAAAATTTGAATGATTCTCGTTACAGCATAGTAAGGCAGAATTTATTCAGATACAAATAGGGATCACTACAATAGGATTTTTCAGGAGGAAAGAGAGATTGTACTCAATTCTTCATACAAAACAGGGAAGAGGGAATTTATAGCCAAGGAGCTCAGTAGAGTCAGCAGGTGGAAAATTACGAAGAGGTACATCAGATGCAAAGGTGATTCTGACAAAATTTACAAAACATGGTTTTTGCTGAAGACAGACCTGGATCGAAAACTTCCTGGGGTGGGGTGAAGGTGCATAAATCATCATGCATCCAAGGTGTTCCACTATAGAGAGTGGGGGGTTCTTGCTAAACTGAGTTATAAGAATTCTTGCTGAAGGGTTTACAGGTAAGTGCACATAACTGATTACGAGAAACTTCAGACTCTAATTTACAATTCCTTAGTGAAGGAAAAAAATTTTGCCATCACTATAAATAAATGAACTATATCAAACTTTTTTTTTTTGTGGGTACTGGGGGCCGACCTCAGGACCTTGTGCACCAGCAGGCGCCCGTGTCGCTGAGCGATATCACCGGCCCTTTTCTCATATGTGGGTTCCGGGAGTCGAACTCAGGCCCTCCCGCTTGCCAGGCAGGTGCTTATGCCGCTGAGCCATCTCACAGGCCCTCAAACTTTTAAAAAAGTAGAGAAACTTTAAATGTGTGTAAAATGAAAGAAGCTAACCCGGAAAAGCTACATATTGTATGATTCCAACTACAGTGTATGGTATCCAGGGAAAGGTAAAACTGTGGATAAAGTACAAAGATCAGTGGTTGCTTGCAGTGATGTGGAAGAAAATGAGTATGTGGGAAACAAAGAATTTTGAGGGCAGTGAAAATATTTGGTCTACTATGTAGTGGTGGATACATGCGTCCAAACTCATGGTATGTGCAACACCAACTATGAATCCCAATGTAAAATATGAATTTATGTGATTAAGATGTGTCAATGTCAGTTCATTGATTATCACAAGTGTACCAGTCTGATGGAGGATGCTAACAATGACAGAGGCGTTGCATGTGTAGAGGCAGGGGAACATGGGAAATCTCTGAATTTCCCTCTTCACTGTTTTTGGATTCTGAAACTATTCTAAAAATGGTTTAATAACAACAAAAAGTTTAGAACAGAGTTTGAAAGTTTTACTTAATAGCCATATGAGATGTCTGCATCCAACATTGTTCCCATGCACATAAGAAACATTCATCAAAGATCAATTGCACACCACATCATGATAAATACAGTGGACCATTGAGTTACAAACTCAATTCATCCATGAGGGCTGGTTGTAACTCAAGTTGGTTGTAAGTCAAGATTATTTTTCCATTAGAGATAATGGAAATACCCGTAATGCATTCTGAACCTCCCAAAGCACACCTTAACTAACCTTTTCCTAATAAAAACAGGGTTGCGTAATGTACCTAATTTACCAGAAACAACAATTTCATACTGTGCTCAACATTCAGATTGACATCTTTGGCTTGCGAAGAAGGGAGGATGAATTGGAAGGTGGTTATTGTTTGGAAGGAGAGTCCCCTTCCATAAGAACATCAGGAACCTGGCTCTCTGGTGTCCTTTCTCTCCTTGGGAGCGTCTGTAGCCCACTAGGACCTGCTCCTGGCTCACTAGGTCTCAACATTTTCAGAACTAAAAATTGATCTAATGTTGTCTGTTCCTGTCTTTTCTTTAACACTGTTCTGTAGTATGACATGGCATTGCTGTTAAGCAAGTGAATGCAACGATTGGCTTTTGCTCTGTCTGGGTGAGTCTTCTCTACAAATGTTTGTAGTTCTGTCCATTCCTTCAGGATTTATTTTATTTCAGACGAAGAAGTTTGCTACACTGATGATTGATACTCCTTCTCCTCTTCAGAAAGCTCAGCTGCCATTCTCTGTGGCTCAGCCAGAAGTTGCCGAAGTTCCTCTGTAAACAATTCCTCTGAGTGTTCCTCCACCAGTTAATCAACATCACCACTGTCTACCTGCAAGCCTATGGACTCTGCTGTAGTCACAGTGTCATCAACCACAGGGTCATTTGAAGGCTCAGGCTCCTCTATACAGCCTTTAAAATCTCTTTCCTGTATAATTTTAGGCCACACTTTCTTCCAGGCAGATCTCTGAGTCCTTAGAGAGACATTAACCCAGGAATTCTCAATTAACCCCACATAGGAAAGGATGTTGTAATGTTCCTTCCAGAACTCTTTAAGGGTTAAATCTGTATCTGAGACCATCTGCAAGCACTTCAGTAACAGCTCCTTGGTGTACAGCTCCTCAGTAGAGGAGTTGTATTAGGTGAGAGGAACTCGACTGAGAGCCATGGGAGTTCTTCAGCCAAGTCTTCTTCCACATCTCATGGGTAAGCAGGAGCATTGTCCATGAAGGAAGAGCCTTGAGTGGTAAACCTTTGTCTTCTAGATGTTTCTTAACAGTAGGACAGAAAGCCTCCCTGATCCACTGAAGAAAAAGTACTCTTGTTACCCAGGCTTTTGTGTTAGATCTCCACATAACCTCTAGCCTATTCTTCACCACTATGTTTTCTGAACACTCTAGGGGTCTCAGAGTGATAAACAAAGAGAGGCTTTATCTTGAGGTCACCAATCGCATTGGCACATAGCAGTAAGTTTAGCCTATCCTTCATAGGCTTGTGGGTTGGTGTTTTCTTCTCTTCCTGAGTAATGCATGTTCTCCTGGGCATTTTGTTCCACAAAAGACCAGTTTCATCACAGTTGGAAATTTGATGGGAGCAAAAGCCATTTCTCTGTGTCATCATTTCAGAGTGGTGTATGTAATTTTCAGTAGCCCTTTTATCAGCACTGGCTGCTTCACCATGCCTAGTTTCACTATGAACCTCAGTTCTTACTTTAAAATTGTGAAACCACCCTTTACTGTCATGAAGTGTTTCACCATTATCACTCATTGATGGATTATCCTTTATGAGATTTGTGTTTATAGCCCTAGCTTTTTCACAAATTATAGACTCAGGCTATAACCTGCCATCTGTCTTTCATTTATCCACACATATAATAGCTTTTCTACCTCGTCAAACACTGTTGATCGTGATTTTCTAATTTGGGAAACACCTTTAGCAACACTAGCTTCCATATACAAATCTTTTCTCTGTAAGATTGTCGAGATGGTGGGTTTCAACATGCTGTACATACTAGCAAGATTGGTCACACAAATGCCACTCTTGTATTTCTCCACAATTTCCTTCTTTTCGATTGTGATTGCTTTCTTTACCTTCCCCTCCTTCCTTAGCCCTTTTCTAGATTTTTTGGGGCCATTTTGATAGCAGTAATTGCATAGCAATTATATAAAGCACTGACTGAGATCATATCTACAAACATTCCAATTCCCTACAATGAATGTACTATAATTATTATGTACTGCAAATGTTTACAGATAAAACTAAAAATGTTAAATTAGAAGATTATAAGATTTTTCAGAAATTACAAAAACTGTCTAAGTACTCAATCGAGAAATCAATCATGGGCCGGTGAGATGGCTCAGCGGCGTAAGTGCCTGCCTGGCAAGCACAAAGGCCCGAGTTTGAATACCGGAACCCACATACGAAAAAAGGGCCTGTGATATTGCTCAGCGGCACGGGCGCCTGCTGGCATGTGAGGTCCTGAGGTTGACCCCTGGTACCCACAAAAAAAAAAAAAAAAAAAAAGAAATCAATCATAACGGAATATAAAACTTTTAAAACTGAATGATAAAAGAAGTAACTGTAAACAACTTGAAGTGCAGTAAAACAAATGTTTAAAGTTAAATCTTGTTTGAAGCTATTATATTGGAAAGCAGCTGAAAACTAATCAGCTTGATGTACATTTTAAGAAGAATAAAGCACACTACAATAAGCACATTGATTAAGAAGAAAATAATAAAAATTACTGCAAGGACCAGAGATAGAGAAATAAGATAAAATAGAGATAAACCAACATATTTGGCTTACCTGTGTAAATTCATTGAATATTCACCACCAACAACAGACTCAGAAGTAAACCATGTTATTAGAGTGATTATGATATGTCAATTTAGTTTCATCAATTATAACAAATGCATTGCAGATAAACTTTTCAAGATTGATCAGAAAGCTTAAAAACAAAATGAGCAAATATATTATTCCTTTTACCTTGTTTAAGAAAACTTAATTCAAGAAGCAATTAAATCAGATTCCTTGAAGGTAAGCCTAATACTGTAAACATAATTGTCATCAAGTTAATTTGTGAATTCATTGCAGTCTAATCAAAACTAGAATAGGGCATATTTTTAATGAAGTTTGACATGTTGACTCTCAAATTCAGTGGAAAAGAAGAAGGAAATTAATAGTCACAGAGGATTTTAAAACTAAAAAAAAATAGCTAGAGAGACATATCTGACAGAGCAAGAAGCCATATTTTACTCTATGATCAATTAAGAAAATGAAATTGTGTGCATAATATTCATACAGGAAGAAACTAATGTAATGTGAGAATATTGTTAATGAAAAAGGTTTACATCCCCCACCAGCAGAGGGAAGTATATACCATTCATTAATAGTTTGTATGAAATTATCTATGTATTAAATAAAATTGAAGTCCTCTTCACACTGAATTATTATTATTATTATTTTTGGTACTGGGAATCAAACTCATGATCTTGAGCTTGCAGGCAGGCACTTTGCTGCTGAGCTATATCCCTGGCCCTACAATGAAATTTAAAGAGAATAAAATTATGAATGCTCAATGTACTGTGAATAGGGGCTGAGATATTGTTGAATGGAGGAGCAATTGGCAAGCCTACAGGAGGCAAACAAATACAAACTGTGAATATAGTACAAGCTCACAGAGCAAACCATTAAAAATGCAGAATGAAGAGGAACTACATAAATGTAGTACAGTGGGTACTGTACTCTTAACAGCAGCAAAATTTTACACAATTTACCCTTGAGAAAACTTCTATTAGGAAAAATATACATTAAAGAAAATATAAATCCAAAAACAATTTTTTTAAATTTTATTTTAAAGAGAAAAAATAAAATTTCAAAACAAGATAACAGAAGAGTAACAACGTTTAATACATTGTGTATTGTTATCTTTAAATTAGTTACTCAGAGTACATTATATAGGCATTTAATTATCCAAACAATATTAGTACGAACCTTTCTTTTCAATGAACTAAGAGAAATTAGTAGTATAACTATCTTAACTATCTCGTATATACACACACATATATTTTTTTTCTTTTTTTCACTTTTCCCTTCCTTGTTTTCTCCTTTCCCCCATCCAAGTTTCTCTTTCCAGTTGAACAGTGTCTTCCTATTTCAGAATATTTATTGTGCATTTTGGATCTTATTTATAAAAACAAATTGATGGATGATATATACAATACCTTATATTTAAAAGGTAAATTTTCCTAAACACAAATACATAAATATTTTCTATAATTTTAAATATATTCACACTTAAAATGTATAAAGAGGATAGGGAATATCAAATGAGCTTTGAAAAAATGACCTTAAAAAAATGGAGCAAGACTGAAGGGTAGATACGAAGATAGATCAATGTGCTTCCACCACGCTGAGTGAGATTTTACTGTGAATACTTATGTCAGATGACGTTTGAGGGTCTTTTGAAGATGAGCTCAGTGTTTGTAGCTGACATAGCAAGATCGTTCAATGTGCTAATTCTAGTTCTACAGACTTGAATTTAACCGAAACTGTCAGTAAAGTGTGGGAATGAGGCTAGGACCAGAGTTTAAATGTGTATTAAAAGCAGAAGGATAAAATAATTTGATATGAGTTTTGGAAAGATTATTTTGTCAGGGTACATTGAATTAATTAAAGTAAGCGAATCATGGTCCTGGTGTCTGGTGCCTTGTTTCTGTCTCTTGTGTTGGAAGAGCTCACCATCCAGTGACACAAACAGATCTGAAAGCAGGCAAAGCGCAGCGTGGAGCAGCAGTGCTAACATATTTAGAACCAGACTCAACTTGGGTGGGGACAGCACCACAGATAAAGTAACATTTAATCTAGTATGTGTGCAAGCGTTTTCTTGCTCATCAATAAATTGTGAACATAGCAACAACAAAGCAACTGCAATAATATGAATGTGGTGAGCTACTCTTTAATTTTTGTGCAAGTAAAATAGAAAGTTTGTATCATCACTATAAATTCAAAATATGAAAATAAGGTAATTCCACAAATGACATGATTTGATGCTTTTGTGTTTAACTTAATTATTTCTTTTTTTATTATTTATTTAGTAAAGTATCCTATGTCCTAAAATTTTTAAGCATGCTTGAAATTGCTGGGAAATGAAAATATACGACTCAAGGATTTAATATTTGATAAACAAAAGTAAAATGAATGTCATTTTGAAATGTCAAAAATAAACAGGTACAGAAAATACATGGTGTTTCCTTGCCATTTTTTCTTTTAGCAGTACTAAAATTGTTTCAAATTAAGTGAAAATTAAAAGTTGGTATGTAGAGTAGTAATGTCTTATAAAACTGTAGAAAATGTCTGCAAAATCAATTTTACTCTCTGATTTGCTTATCTGACTCTACTTTAACAATGATATTTATTATGTATTTCAACATGTGATATTAAATATGCTGTACATTGAAGCAAAATTAAAATTACAATTTTGACATGTTTTTAAGCCACTATATTTTAGCTTTTTATAACCATTCACCTCAATATAACTCAATATTGGAAAGTAAGATCTAAGTCTATTAAAAAGATTAATACCACAATTACGAAGTTATAGATTTGCGTATGTAGATTGCCTAATTGTAACAGAACATCTAAGTCTAAAATTCACGTAATTACCAGGCGTGGTGCTACACATCTGTAATCCCAGCACTCCAGAGGCTGAAGCAGGAGAATCCCTGCAAGTTCAAGGCCAATGTAGTCCACGTAATGAGACTTTGTCTAAAAAAAAAAAAAAGTAAGATAAGTGAAATTCAGATAGTCTAGAAATAATGTAACATAACAATAAAAATCTCAATCTAAAAGATATTTGATATATCACTGCATCATTTTGGTATTTATAGAGTAGGAGGAAAAATGATATATAAGGCATATAGAAGAAAATAGATGTTTAATATTTCATAAAGCAAATTTATAGTGGTTAATGGGATACATAAGTTTTGTTTTGTTTTTTTCAAGGATATGGTTGCTAGTGAAAAGACAAGATATTAGGATGGAAAATAAAAAGCTGTTTTTGTTTCTGTAACAATAGAAAAAGTAGCACTCAAATTCTTATTTGCTTTTCATTTATAATCATGCATGTCTCTTTATTCTGTTTATTCAGTATTATCTATTTTTATTCTGTTTCTAGGTGAATATATTGCACGGTATGGTTGAATCTCCTATAGTTATACAGAAAAAAAAACATAAAAATTCTAATTTCTGTTAGACTGTGCAGTGAATTTTTAAAAATAAGTGTATACACACATTTTAATGTGTAGACAATTTGCATTTATTTACACTTTGAAATAGTCTTTTCCACTCAGATTTTCTCTACTTTTGTTACTTTTGGTGTCATTTGCATAAAGCATGAAAGTTACCCAGCTGTTCAGTGGAATATATTATTTTCTGCTTTCAAAGAATGTGCAAGTGACATTTTCTGTCCTTAATTTAGTGCTCACTTTATTAAATTTCAAATTAAAACAACATAAACATCACATAAATCAGCATATGTTAATAATGAGGAAAGGTAAGAAAGCAGAGTCTACAAAAAGTGTGGAACTCAAGGAGTTTAAAACATGGTAAAGACATTTTCCTAGTAGTAATACATTCTATCCCAAATATGTCACAAAAAGTCATTAAATCTGAGAGTGAAAAATATTTGTAAACAAATGATAATTTTCATAGAATAGATATACTTTTCAAAGTGTTTTTATGATTGTTTCTCACAATCCATACCTCTAGATTTTTTATACTAAACAGATAATATAAAAAACCAGATACATTAAAACTAAATGTAATTGAGTAAATTATGAGACTAAATTGTAAGCCAGTTATATTTTGAGCAAATAATTGTTTTAAGCATCTGCCATATCCCTTTATTAGTATAAAACTTCTGGTGTTTTCCCACACTTATCATAATTGTTTGAAGTTTAGCTTTTAGAATAGAAAGTATGGGACAGTTAAATGCAATCTTTTTCAACTCCATCTGACTAACTTGAAATATTTATAAAAGTAAAAAATACTTTCAGCTTTCTACTTTCAGATCAATTTATTTTGTAAACCAATTTTCATTTTATAATACTATACTGCAAAATTTCAAGTGTTTTGAATTTAAAATTGCTGCCAACCAGATAATGTCCATCTTATATTTTGTGTATATTATTTGTGTATATTATTCACATCAGTCATAAATTAACATAAAAGTAAAAATTATGGGGCCGGTGAGATGGCTCAGCAGCGTAAGCGCCTGCCTTGCAAACGCAAGGGCCCGAGTTCGACTCCCGGATCCCACATACGGAAAAGGGGCCGGTGATATCGCTCAGCGGCACGGGTGCCTGTTGGCGCGCAAGGTCCTGAGGTCGACCCCCCGGTACCCACAAAAAAAAAAAAAAAAAAAAAAAAAATTATGATTAAGAGTAATGTTTGCATGAATTTTTGTACAAGGAAGAGGAAACATGACATTTTAGTTTTGTTTGGTGCAGTAATCTTGAGTGATCTAATAAGTTTTTCTGCAATCATTTGAAATATTATACTTAGCTGGTCATGCTTCTTCAAAAGATAAATTCTTTGTGTAGAGTTTTATAATGTTAAGAGTTCTCAGAATGAAAATTCATAATTCATGACATTTATAATATTGTGTATTTTATTTTCCTTGAAATAATTATTAGAAATATATCACGAGCTGATTTTGATATTCCAGATAAAACTACTTAAAGAAAATTACAAGTGTACGTATATATATCTAAAAACTAAGAAAAGATGTCTCAAAAATAATAGATAAATACCTCTCTGACTCAACACATCAGAGAAATATGAATCTAATTATGAAGCAAAGTTTTATTTTTGTTTATATATTGTTTGATGTTTTAGATAGAGGATCATGACACATACTGTACGCTAAGCTTGAAGTCTTTATGTAAACAAAGCTGGCCTTCAACTCATGATCTTTTTGCCTCAGTCTCTGGAGTGCTGGGATTATGGGGGTCTGCCACCATGTCCAGTTATGAAGCAGAGTTTTAAGAAATTGATATTGTAAAAGATTACTATATTATAAAATCAAATCATGAATATATATGAATCACATATATATAACTGCAGCTTGAAATCTAAAATCTAAAACTATGCTATACTATGAATATAGATGTGTATTTGCATGAGGGAGGGAGAGAAAAAAGGACAGAGAGATGGGGGGAGAAAGAGAGAGAGAGAGAGAGAGAGAGAGAGAAAGATAATCACATTTCCCAAGATCATTCAAGAATAGAAGTGTTTGGGCCGGTGAGATGACTCAGTGGCGTAAGGGCCTGCCTGGCAAGCTCAAAAAAGAGAATAGAAGTGTTTTAGTTTATACCAAAAGGTGACAGTTGCATTTCCTTTCTCCTGTGCTTTAAATAAAATTCCTTCTCTAATTCATGAAATTTATTTATTTATTTATTCAAGTCATCCTTTTTGTTTTAAATTCTATTTTCCTTTTTTTTTTTTTTTTGCTTTAAGAAAAGATTTAAAGTTTCACCTTCCTTTCAAGTTTCACCAGTTGTTGCTAATTCTTTCTGTGTATTTTTGGACCTTGACAAGGTATGGTCAAGTTAAACTATAAAAAGATTTCTCAAATTTGTTTTGCCTGTTGTTTCCTCATGGTTATGTGTAGTCACTCAGTTTTTGTGAGAATATGACAGTAATAATGTTGCCTCTTTTTCACTCCACTTTATTAGGAGGTACTTACATCCAATGTATTACATTTTGATGTCCTGTCTAAAAGATATTTGCTTACTAAGAATCAAGAAAAAATAGTTAATCTGTATTGCTTTTACCAGTGAATTCCACCTGAGTGGCTGAGAGGACTTGCATATGTGGGCTGCCATATCATGTCAGGCGCATTCACTTTAGGCCCTTCATGGTGGGAAATAGAGTAGGGTTTAGAAAGAAGGGTGGGGCAGGTCATTGGTCAGAGGCCTCTTTAGCCAAATCCTAAGACATAAGGAATAGTCTAGTTTATTGAGTTAGAATTAGCCCAGAGATTCAGACATCAGAGCTGACATTTTTCTTTACTACTTTTTGGTATATATACCTGAGACAGAACTCATTTTGTGTTTATTTTTGGAAATCTCACACGCCAACAGTGATATCAAAAAATAGTGAATGAAATCTAGCCTCACATCCATAAAGATTAATTTAGATCATAAAAGAAACTTTAAAAAATATTTACTTTAAAAAATAAGTGGGGCCGGTGAGATGGCTCAGCGGCGTAAGCGCCTGCCTTGCAAGCGCGAGGGCCCGAGTTCGACTCCCGGAACCCACATACGAAAAAGGGGCCGGTGATATCGCTCAGCGGCACGGGTGCCTGCTGGTGTGCGAGGTCCTGAGGTCGACCCCCCGGTACCCACAAAAAAAAAATAAAAATAAAAAAAAAATAAATAAAATAAAAAATAAGTGAAGCAATTTAGGTGGAAAAGAGAAATAAATCTGTAGCATGTGTACCTAACGAAATTTCACTTTGTCTAGTGAGCCTGGCATAATGTTAAAATTGTCCAACGTTATCAATTTGCACTACTTGTAATGTATGGGTTTTGGACGATTAGGAGAAAAAGAAATTGCTAGAGTTGTCTGAGAATGAAGATGGAAATAATATGTGTAATGAACCAAATGCGAAGGCATGATGGCTCTATCCAGATGAAAGAACAGTGAGCAGTTGTTTAATGCTCCCTGAAAGAAAGATTTGTAAATTAAAACATTTAGAGAAAACTTGCAGAAAGACTGTAGATATCTTGTGAAAATAATCCCAAAGGGCATCTGCACGTCAATGAGGATCATGATGTCAAAAGGGCAGATAAGATTTAAAAGAATTCATATGGATCATCATCATCATTCTTTTGTATTTTACTGGGCAAGATACATCAGAAAGACAGTTATTTTCACACAGAAGCAACAGTGAAGGACACGGCACGGTACCGCTGAGAGAGGCAAAGATTGAGAAGAGGGTGGTGAGCAGTACAAACACGATGGACAGCAGAGGCATCCAGGCCATGAGACCGGCGAGTGGAACCACAACATATGTGGCCCTGAAGGCCTCTTGAAATACTTAGAGAGGCTTCTGAGTGAACGCGGTAACTTCTGCTGTTTAAAAGGAAGCGAAGGCTGTATGCTGGCTTTGCAGAACTGAATCTGTTCTGTATGCTTACAGTCTACACCCTGTGTACCGAAGAGTAGACATTAATAAGAGGCTTCAGTAAGGGTAATTCTCTGTATTTTGAATACTAGAACTGTTGCAATAAGATTATTAATATGAAATAAATCAGCAGAACTTAGGGAACCACTTGGCAGAGGTGCCATACAGAGGATCCAAATGACAAAAGAAATACACCTTACTTGACAGGCATTGATTTTAATAAGACGTTTTAGTTTCTATGTCCATAAGCATTCCAGAAAGACAGTAAAAGGAAAAAGAACATAGGAAAGATTTGGAAGGTTTAAGTAAACAAGTGAAAATATTTCTAAACATTCATTTGGATATAAATTTACTAAATGTTTATTTGTGAAATCTATTTTCTAAAAGTTCTTTTGGGGGGGCCGGTGAGATGGCTCAGCAGCGTAAGCGCCTGCCTTGCAAGCGCGAGGGCCCAAGTTCGACTCCCAGAACCCACATACGAAAAAGGGGCCAGTGATATCGCTCAGCGGCACGGGCGCCTGCTGGCGCGCGAGGTCCTGAGGTCGACCCCCCCGGTACCCACAAAAAAAAAAAAAAGTTCTTTTGGGAACATAAACAAAAGACATACTGAAAATTTTATGGTATGTTTTGTTCCTCATTTGGAAGAACTTCAATGCATCTATTCATATAATATCTTTCTTCATAAATCCCAATAATAATCGTTTAGGAGAGCACAAAGACATTGTTCTATCCTCCCAGCAGATATACAAATCCTGGACAACTGTGGATGCAAAACCAAGTGCAAAATAGTTGAACTCTCATCAGTAAAGTGTGCTTTCTGAATAGAGTAGTACTTAAGTAGTTTAAAGTGAATTTGTGTGCATTACAATTACAGCACTTAAAAACGTATTTTAGGGAAAAACAGATCCCTCAATAAGGGGCTTCTTGAGGAGAAAAGCCCATCTACTAGCAAGACCAGCTTTTTAGCCCATCTTTTACATTGTGAAAGATAGGCATCTTACTAGATTTCCTAATTTCTTTTTATGATCTTCCCTCAGAAGTCTGTACTTGTGCCTTTATCAGTGTACACTTGTATATGCACAGGAAGTGGGAAAATATGAGAAGAATGAAGAAGATGGAAAAGAAAAATGTCTTCACTTTGTGATTAAGGATTCTTTTTAGTAGCTTGAGAATCTAATAAAGTTGATCCATCTGCTCTTTTCTAGAATAAAGAATAAAACTCCTTGAATAAAACATTTTTATGTGATGAAAAATATAAATATATGATTATAAATCTACTTCTCTTTCTGTTCTGATTTTCTCCTGAACCCACTGCCTTAATCTTCACTATAAAAAAGAAGAAAATTAAAATCTACGATTTGTTTCCAAAACCAAAGTTTTGTTCTAATATCAAAGTCTTACAATTCAAAGAAGTATATAGAAATCATTCTGCCCTTTTCATAATTACCCAAAAGCCATTAGAAAGAAAATAAGACATTTTCTTCTTTTATTCATCAGCAAAATTAGTTTCTATTTTATCCCAAGCTTAATAGAAAGCTTTGCATGTGTGAGTCAGCACCTCAAAGCAAATCTCATTTGCAATTCATTACATCTTTTCATCCCAATTATCTATCTTTATTTCCTTTGCATTTTATTTTTTTAACTTTTATATTCACATTTATTTAGCCAAAATTGCTGTAATTCTATCCTCTCTTTGCCAAAATCCACCATGTATCTAAAATGTTTAATTTTTTTGCACTTGTGAGGTTGTTAAACTCAAATATAGATCTAAGAGAAATATAGATTTAAGATCTACTAAGGAAGAAATGCTAGAAAAATTTCATAAAGTTAATTCATTAGTGCATGTTGTTGGTATCCAGGTAAATTCATACAATAGTTTCTTTCAAATTATGTTAACAATCTAACAATTTCAATCTATATAATGTTATTTCATTTCACTTAAATATGTTGGGGAGGTGACTCTAATATCTTTTTTTGATGTTAGGCACTATTTATCCTTCTTAACTGTACTTTATGTCATTTATTTTGAATTACAACATGCTTTCCTATCCTCAACTATGAGTAACACAGTAAATTATATTATTTACATTAGCATTGTGTTTTTAAAAGACTATATTTATAATATGTTTGAGCCATGTGTATATTTATGCCATATATCTATGGCATAGAAAAAAATATGTATACTACCCCTCTTTTCTATTCATCCCTCTTTTTATGCAATTGAGAGTTTATTGTACATGATATTACTACTACTCTTTTTAATCTTTAGTTTACTTTCTCTGTAACACAAATTGGCAAAACCTTGCTTTTTCCTGTGCTCTTGTCTTTGAATTTTGAAGCATGGCTGGAGAAAGTTTTCAAAGGATAGACCTAGATCAGGTGAATTCATAACCACTAACCTCAGAAATGTTCTCACTTTGTCATTTTGTGTCCTGTTGAACTTCGTTTCTCACTCTGTTGAATGTAAGCTTCAAACTGCTTCCTCTCTCTTCTAATATTCCAGTTCTCCTTTACCTTCTGTTACTCGCTGAAGATGATTTTTCATTGTCTCCCAGTGAAAATAATACACAAAGTATAAGTCTAGAGCTTTCTCATCTTGTGCTGCCAGATCTCTGGACCTGCTTGCATTCCTTATGCAAACAAAGTATCTTCAAGACATCTCCAAGTGGATTTTTCACAAGTATTTATACTCTGCATGTGAAAGATCACTTCCACAGTCATGCACTTCTTCATTCACTTACTCTTCTTGTTAGAATCTCCCATCTGAGATGTAAGCCAACATCTTCCCAGTTGGGTTGCCTAAGTTTTAAACTTAGGAGTCATCCTTCAATTCTTCCTCTTCCTGAACACAATATTCAATGAATTAAGTCTTGCTTATTAAATTAGATAATATGTCTTTCAACAACTTCTCTCTAGATCACAAATGTGAACAATACAGAAATATTTTTCTTTGAATTTCAGAACAATTCTTCTACATATATATGTGCTTCAAGTATTATTTCTGGTGTGCACAATTTATCTTTCTGAAAGCTTATCTTCCTGAATTATCTTACACTTTTACTCTGTCATATAAAATTTACATTAGCATAGTATTAGTCTGGGTTTGACATAAATTAATAATAACATTTAATGTACTTACAATCATAATTGTTATGATTTAAAATGTGTAAGCCTGGGATAGTGGCACATGCCAGTAATCCCGGCTGAGACTGGAAGATTGCCCAAAGTTCAAGGCCATCCTGGGCTACATAGTGAGTTCAAGGCCAACCTGAACTACACAGTGAGACCTTGTAAATATATAGTAAATAAATAAATGAGCATAATCTTGAACATAAGTCTTAGACTCATCTTAAATTTCATTTATGTTGCTTAACACTTAGAAGGACAATAGGGCTCTGGCAAAACACAGTTGCTTAATTGAAACATTCTTTGTGTCACTGCAATAGTCTGTCTTTAGATATTTTCTATCCCCTTGTAGATATTGTACAAGGATGTTATCTCAGACATTAATGACAAAAACGCATAATAAATTTAGTGGGCTTTTCTTTCAAAACTCTAGTTACCTAATAGTAAATCTCAATTTTAATATAATACGTGGATCGTGTTCAAGGCACCAGGAGTTTAGAAACTGACTTCCATTCATTTCTGTGGGAAATACTAACATACTACTTGGAACATCATAGTTATATTTTTGTTATAGGTGTAGGTATGTGAGGAGTTGTCTATTTCAAATATCAAAATGAATATTTTGTAGAAATGTGTTTGAATCTTATGAATATATTTATAACTAATAAAAATTGGAAGTTTCTACAAAAGCAGTAATATGAGCACATGTTTGGGCCACCTGGCAATTTTTTCATTCTGGTGGAAAAGTGCACACTTCAAACACTAGAAGAATCACTAGTGTTTCTACTGAATATACTTCTGATCTTCCAGGAAGATATTATACCTTGTTTACATCATAGTATTGTTACAATTTTGCATGCTGCTCTTTTCATATACTTCAAGGTTAAAATGTTTTTATTTTACTTCCTGTAAATTTAAAAAATTAATTTGGTCACTAAGTCTCCTTCATTTAGATTTTATTTCAATTACATTATCTATGATGATGTTCTGACTACACTGGGTGGCTCCTACATAAACTATTAGAACAAATTGAAATAGCATTCAAAAGAACTTTCTCTCAAATTTTTAGATTTTTTTCTACAAGAAAATAGTAACTGGCCAATTATAATATAGCAATTTACACATCTTATGATAAGTAGATTGTATTCCTAGTATTTATCTATTTGCTTATTTATTAATTTATTTAAGACAGTTTCACTGTGTTGCTCAGGCTGACCTCAAACTTCTGATCCTCCTGCTTCAGCCTGCCTAGTATCTAGCCATGTTTACAATAATAAAAACTAGTAGAAATCTTAAATTAGAAACTATTTACTTGCATAAGATTTGATATATTTAACTACTTGTAGGATGCCAACTCGATCATGCATGCTATCCTTATAAACCTATTTTTTATGTTTCAATCTCTCTGAAAGCAATCACTCAGTGCAGGCTTTTACAAATAGTCTTAACTATTACTGTCTGATATATTTCATGTATATCATGGAGAAAGAAGTCAAAGATCTTTATTCAAAAGAACTAGCTGTAGTGGAATTGGTACCTCGTCATTCACCTGCCCTTACACATTCATGATAGTCTGACTTCAACTACCAAATTTAACCATGAAAAATTAAAGAACTATTAAACCTTCTAACTCATTCCATACATTTTTCTGTGTGTTTGTAAAAGTAAACTTATCCCATAAAACAAGACCAAATGAAGTGATGAGGTAGAACTCAATTTTAAAAAATCAGATTATTTATGTATACATTTCCCCCTTTTGTGTCTTGTTCCATGTACTTGCTTTTAAATACTATGTAGGTCATAACACTAAATATTAGAAAGACATTATTTACTTTAGTATTAAACCTCTACTTTTAGGCTTGGTCCAGTTTCACATAGAATTACTTTTTCAGCTGTCACTTTGGGAAATTTGAAATATGCAACTCTCTGTGGAATCCTTGATGTCTACTTTATTCATGACTTGAGAAACATTAATAATGCTGTAAGGTTTGCATTCTCATTAGAAAGAGGAAAATTTTATACATCAATACTCATTCCAGAAGAGCTTTTGTTTTGTTTTGTTCTGCTGTGAAAGGCCTCTACTTCACAGGAATTCAAGCTGGAAATTGATTCCTAATTTGGAACAATATGAGCAGCATGATATTTACCTAGTGTGGTAGCAATATAAACATTAGTATCATTGAAGCTGAGATTCAAGGTATTCCTGTTACTATTCAGGATATATATATATATATATATATATATATATATATATATATATGTGTGTGATTTGTCTTTAACATAAATCTCACAAGTGTGTTTGTATGTGTGATGTTACATGCATTATATGTTGTGTGATTTCATGTAGAACCAGAAGTTATAAGTACTATATCTCCATGTTTGCATTCATAATTAATAAAATTATTTTGATTAAACTATGTTTATTTAAGGGCAATCCTATATGAGATACTATTTTTAAGTACATTGTGAAATCCAAAGATAGTGAATTTTCTCATTGACATTTAGGATAGAAGCAAAGAATAAAGTATCCAGGCATAAAGAAATACCCTAAAACTGACTAATGAAGAATAAAACTTTAATATATGTGAAAAAAAAGAGTAGCATTTTGCAAAGCATAGAATCTACACTACGATAACTGGAGAAAATTAAGCCACAGAGGCTGATTGGTCTCAAAAGTGTGAACTACAAGGATTAGAACAATGTTCTTCAGGATTGCACACAATTACCCAAGGAAAGAAGATGGAAGTAAATGAGAAGTAGGAAAGAATGGTAGAAAGGTAGTTTATGAAATTGTTACAGATTCCCAAGTCTCATGGAATTCAGAGTGACCAATCCAAAGTGTAAAAATTAATGAAAATTGTGAGCTTTTTATATCTGCTAAGTGTAAAATGACTGAGAAAAGTTATTTCAAAAGTTCCAAATGCTGAGTCAAGAATTGTTTATAGGGCCAGTGAGATAGCTCAGCGGCATAAGTGTCTGCCTGGCAAGCAGGAGGTCCTGAGTTCGACTCCCGGAACCCACATAAAGGAAAAAAAGGGCCGGTGATGTCATTCAGCGGTGCAAGTGCTTGCTGGCAAGCGTGAGGTCCTGAGGTCAACTCCCAGTACCCACATTAAAAAAAAAAAAAAAAAAAGAATTTTTTACACATTTCCACACACAAGAAGGAGGCATATAGTATTTCTGTAAACAAAGATGAAGCAATGTGCACATATTTCTCTGGAAAATATTTTTATGAACACTTATTTTTTAAAGTGTTTTGATTTAAAGAAAGTTATAAAGACAGTGCTGAGTTTGAACATACTCCCCACACCAATGCTCTTATTAATATCCTACATGACTGTTATAGGTACTATAATTAATGAAATGATATAAATATCCTATCATTAAAGCTTATTTTTTGAAGTTCTTTAATTTGCATAATGTTTTTGTTTGTTTTTCTGTACCAGCATGTCATTCAGATATCCATAACATATTTAGTCATCAAGTCTCTTTTGGCTATGACAGTTTCTCAAACTTTTTTTTTTTTTTTTTAATTTCAGATGTCCTGAACAGTTCTGAGGATTTCTGCATAGGTGTTCTGTAGAATGTCCATCACTTGGACTCTTTCTGCCATTTGAATTATATTACACTAAAGTTTTGTGTTTGAGGAAGAAGACCACAGAGGTTAAGAGGGAATCTCTTTATACCATACTGTATATGTCTTATAGTATATATAAGCATATATGTCACTCTTGATGCTAACCTTGATCACCTGATTGAGATAACGTTTCAGATTTCTCCCATAGAATGATTCTTTTCTTCTTTCAATAATGTACTCTTTGGAAGGAAATGATTTTAAGCAGGCACAGTTAAGTTGTGTAGACTTATGCTCCACCTCTTAACAGAAGAGAGGCTGTATAAATTACTTGGAATTTTTCTGCATGAGAGATTTATCTCTTTTTGCCCACAGGAATTTTGGTGAATTACTTTGGGTGCAGACATATTTGGATTAACTTTTTGGAGATAACTGATTCCTTTATCACTATGTGATGACCTCTCCTAGAAAACATCTCAACTACAGAGGGGCTATCATTGCTTCAGGCCACTGTTAACAAAGAAGTGAAGACAAAATCAGAAAGAAATCAAAACTTTAAATATCACAACTTGGTAAACACAGGATTTTGAAAATGTTGCTGGGATTAAATATCTGACACTTGAAACATAAGGAGGAGAGGTTTATTTGGTTCATGGGTTCAGAGTGTTCAGTCCATCATTGGCTCCAAGACAGGCACATCACGGTACAGAGAAAAGCTGCTCAACCCATAGCAGTCAGGAAGCACAGAGATAGGAAGGAGCTGGGGAGAACTGGTTACATACACCCCCAGTGACACACCCCTTTCAATCAAGCCTCACCTCATAAAAGCACATTCAGATGAATCCGCTCATGAATATAAGGCCCCCATGATCCAGCCACCTACCCAAAGCCACCACTGAACACATGAGACTTTAGGAGGACATTTTAAACCTAAACCATTAGAGACACTATACAACCTATAACTAGAATCCTAATAGAAGAAATTTTTTTGCAGAAAAACAATCTTATATAAAATTAGTGCATTGACACACTGCGGTATTTTTTCCTTAGCAATGGCTTGTCATAATTTCAAAGTAAATGGATATGAATACTTCAATAGGATGAGCAAAGCTATTGATTATATGAATGAAATTGGCTCAGAATTCAAAGCATTGAGAATAAGCAGAATAAATTGTTAAACTGAAGGAGACAAATCTAGAGTGGCCTGTTGTTTAGTGACTTTGACTGTGGAATGATAGGACAGGATTTTTAGATCAAGGGCTTTGTAGCTGTATGCGAGATGTGGAAGTGAGATGCATATGTTTGGGAAGAATGGAGCCATTATGTGTGGAAACTGTTTTCTAAACTAAGACAAAATTGATAACGTCTCAAAAGAGCAGAGGAAAGCCTCTCCAGAATCAGTTAAAAGATCTAAAGGGCTGTTGAGACTTGGGAAACAAATTAATTTTACTTCAGAGGTAAAAAGAAGAAAGAGAAAGGGAGACTGGGTTGTGGGGTTATCTAGGGAGAAAGGATGTGAGGAGGCTGCTATCCAAAATTATTTGGGGGGAACTTAGATGCCAGCTACTTAAAAAAAAACTACATATTAAAAAATTGACATTTTTAATTCAGTTGTTGGATTTTGACTTGTGTGTAGAAAAAAATTATCAAAATACATCTGTATCAGAAAATATTTTGAGATTTTGAGATACACACTAATTTTGAGGGAAAAGTCAATTCCTCTGAATCTATAGAAAGTTATTCATCATAGTCTCCCAACTGTAGACTTTCTCTTAGACTAGCAGCAAATAGGGCTTCTTGTTCAGGGCCTGTACAGCAATTTTAATGATCTAAATAAGCCCGGAGGCCCTTCAAAGGCTTATGAGGAAAATTAATTGAAGATTCCCTGTCCTTGGAATTGACTGCTATTGCACTTAACAGCTCAGACAAATTCTTTCTCATATGTTAATAAATTACTGTGGCATTTTAGCACTTCTCTTTTGTCTCCTCTTCTCTCTAGTTATTGTTCTTGTATCATCATAATTATATCCATATTTATATAATTCCACACAACAGCCATGACTATCTACTCACTATTTAATCCACTGGAATTCGGAAGGATTATAAATTTAACTTAAGCATTTTGCTGTCTGTATTATCACATAATACTCAGTGTTAATTGGCAATTGTTCTTTTCTGATTTAATTATATTGTTCCAAGTTGAGATTTGCTTAAGGAGAAGTAGCCTGGCAATACAAAGAGGAATAATAATACTTGAACACATGAGGGATACACACAGTGGCATTCAGACAGAGCTAAAAAATGTTCTGTCCTTCTGGCAATGCGATTATGCTCCTTCTTACTGCCTTCTTGTCCTAGGTTACTGATATTTAAAGACTAGAATAAGATAAGGGGCTGCTGCTTCTCACAAATCCATTTACTATGAACATTTTGTAGATCTCTTTTCATTAAAGCCTCTACATACCTTTGCTTTTACTGAGCATTCTGCAGTCATGACAAGAAAGGAACACTTCAATTAGATTACACTTTGGACTAGAATTTGAAGCAGCTGTGCTAATCCAAAGACAAAAATGGTCATGTATTAAAACAATTACCACCCCTAAATGAACATGACCAACACTGTGCTATGTATACATTAATACCCATCTGTGGATTTTTCTTTGCTTGTGAGGGATATTAGGTTGACAAGGACGTTGAAATGATAATGGAACAGGTCATAGCTCAAACAAAGCTGTGGCTTATATATTATAATTTCAGTTTCACGGTGAAAGTGAATGCCATTGGAGGAGGCAAAAAACTAACAAGCGTAACACAGCAAAAAACATCTTTTAAAGTATTTGCAGAGCTCAAATGTCCTTAAATTCATTGGCTGAGCAGTAGTAGAAAGAAGAACATGGATAGTTGCTTTTCCTTGTATACCAGTAAGGCTGGAAAGAACTGCACTTTAGAAGGTACACTCTCAGACGAAGAGCCTGCAGAAGATCTGTAACAAGACCATTCGGAAAGTGAACAAAGATTTTAAAATGTCATTAAATAGTTGTCACAATAAGATTCCACACAATCTATTTGGAAACTCCACATTTATGAGCATGTGGCCTACATTTCTGGTTTCTGACTCAAGAATTTTAAGCAGAGTGTGATTTGCATGACCTTTTTCATTTTGATAAGAACAATTTAAGAATCAGGCTGATTTCTGTGTAATCAGCAGGGAAGTTGAGAAATGACTCCTGCGGTTTCTGCTGACACTTATTTATAGAATTTGCTGATGGTAGATAAGGAGACAGGAGGATGGAGGATGTGAAAACCCAAGGGTGGGAGTGAGAAGAGTAGATAACAAGGCAGATACACTATCTAGTTAATTTCAGTAAAAACTCAAACTTTAAAGTTAAATGGAAGATTGGACTGAGGGATGTCCAAGATAGGAGACATGAAAATTTATGTGATTTCAAAACTGTACATCTCTAAGTGGTGTCCAGAAGAGATTCTTTCATTTAACTAGATAGCAATGTTAGTAAGTCCTTTGCCTGTAGAAGGACTGTAAGAAAATCCACTCATATTTTTAAAGCAAATATACAGTATTGGTGATTTGAGTATGATACTAATATAACGGTTTCTTATTGTTAACAATAATTCACTTTCAGTCTATTCAGTATGTTAGCACATAGATTACTTTTTATATGTTTAAATTTTATTAACAAATTAATCTTTGTCTTTAAATGTTGGTCTACCAAATTGACAAGTCACTTTGTTTTTCATTTTCTTTGCTTTTGTACTTGAAAAATTATGAAATATGTACATAAGCATCATGAAAAGTATGGAAGTCCATATGTTATTCTCTTCACTTAACTCTTGGCTTTCTGCAAGCTTCCTTTTATCTGTCACTACAACTTGTTTTGTTGGAAGTTTGTTAAAAGAAGTTGTGTCATATTATCAATAAATCTTCATATCTATTTTCTACTGATAATGAGTATTAATTTTCAAATAAATTTTGCCATAACTGTACCTAAATAAGTGGATAAAAACCATTAGTATGATCTAATATCTAATGCATATTAAAACTTCTCCAACTGCCTCAAAAATGACATTTGTTTTCTTAAATCACACGAACCATTAAATTCCACACATCACTGCACTGTGCTTTGTTATTGTACTAAAGTATATTTGTATTGCATAAAAGATGCATTGTGGATGTGTGTGGGGGTATTTTTGCATAAATATGTGCACAATTATTGAGAAACGATGTCATTAATGTGGTAGGATTCTGCACATTTGGCATTTCGATAGTTACTCTTGCAACTTTATGATTCCTATAAATTAGACACTTGATTTAATTCATAGTCATTTGTTTGGGAAGGATATTTCATAGGTATTGCTATTAAACTTCATCACTATGCTTATAAAACCTGATTGTCTTAGTGTATTTAAGGTACTATTAACCAAATATCAAGGTTGTAAATTTCATTATCTATATTTCTCATGATGCTTTCAGTATTCATTAATGAGTTTTACCTTTATTATTTTTAATATGACTGATACAGTCTGCTAATTTTCACAAACACTGTAAAAAAACAGAAGAAGGAATACTGATGACCCAGTTCATTGTCCCAGTCCAAAATTGCCATAATACAAAAGCTATCTAAAAGTATCACAAGAAAACTAAACAGCATTCCTCCTGAATGCATCCGCCACATCATGTGTGCTGCCTGTAGTGCAGTCTGCTTCTGCCCCTAATTCCTTTTATATCTGTGCCCAGTAAATATCGGTAATCATTAATTTCACCTGTATGTGGATTAAAACAATATTCAAAGCTTTGGAATATCTTGTCTGAAGACCCATATCCATCCAGTGTTATATTCTCTTTTTCATGGTTAGAAGTGCAAGAATAAATAATTGGCCATTCAATCTAGGGGAAATCCTAGCATATCCCAGATGATTCGCATCCTAAATACTGAGTGCTAGGATAGGCTCCTGAATGTTTTTAGAGTTTATTTTCCAACTTCTAGAGTATGTGTGTACTCCCAAGGCCTCCGCTGTGTCTTGTACTTCTTGTTCAGCCGGTGCATTGAGCATGCATTTATTAACTGATAAAGTGTACCGACTTTAAGTGTACCGATGTTAATTCCTGCAACACACCCAACTGATTTAAGCTTCTATACATATATTATGATAGAGGGTGGAGAAGATAACATCTCTGTTGCAAGTGTTGAAATACTCTTGACCATTTCGATGCATGCCAATTTATTTTCATCCCAGGGCTGTTAGATGATCAGTGCATGTATATCACTCAAGTCCGTGATAAAACACCTTATGAAAGATACCACAAAATATGCATCAATGTGTAGGTCCCTGGTTGTCTTCCTTTCTGTATCTTCTGGCTGTAAATTTCTCTTGTTAAGATCCAAGAAACTGGGCCGGTGAGATGGCTCAGCGGCTTAAGTGCCTGCCTGGCAAGCGTGAGGGCCCGAGTTCAACTCCCGGAACCCACATACGAAAAAGGGGCCGGTGATATCGCTCAGCGGCATGGGCGCCTGCTGGCGTGCGAGGTCCTGAGGTCGACCCCCCGGTACCCACAAAAAAAAGAAAAAAAAAGATCCAAGAAACTAAACCTGCAAAATCTAGAGAGAAAGTAAGTGTAATACCATAACTGGTTCACTGGTAGCAATATTAAATAGCAGAGCTGTCCTCTTGATTCTTCTGAACTCAGGCATTCTGCTACATGGGGCACAAGAACTATATATTTTTTTCTCACATACTATACATCTGGCAAAAAGCTTTAATTATGTAACTGAGTATATCTTCACTTAGGATGTTTTTATTTTATGTAGAACACAGCTGTGAATTAAATACATAATGGAGACCAGCACCTCTTCATCTTTCTTGTTCTTAAGGGCAGCACTTACCTCTACTACCCCCCCAGAATGTGATGTAAACAGTAGGTCTTGATTTGGTCTAGACATTGGCATGAAGAGCAGATAGAGGTCTTTCCATTAGGTCTTTTCCACTGCTACATCTTTTGTACTACGGTTCACAAAACTAGTGAAGCTATTGTCCCAACTACCAAATATATTCACTTTATTCATTCATTCAACAACTGAGGAAATGATAGTTCTGGGCCCAGTTGAACACAATATGAAATACCAGACACTAAGCTTCTCATTACAGATCTGATTTCTATGTTCTTTCATTTTAAAATGGAGGCTTAATGATGCTTATTTATTTTGGATATCAATATCAGTTTAGATTATGTGACCATTACATTAACACTTTAAGGTAAATAGTGTATCACTACTTTTGTGACATCATCATCTTCTAAGTTTTACAGACTTTTTCAGACTTACATAATATATAAAGTCCAATATGACCTCTTCTTTGTGTCTTTTTGCCTCTTTTCTTGGCCACGGCAATTCTAAAATTTCTGAATTCACTACAGCGAGCCATCCCTTCCTTTGTCTTTCTAAGAGCTATCATAGGAGCATATTTTCCCCAAAGCCTAACCTATTTGCCAAATTGTTTTTGGTTATATCTTAAGTGAGTGTTTCAAACTTAATAAAATCTTGTTTATATTTTCTAGCCCAGTATTTTTCCAAATTTTTCCTGTACATGATTATCTAATGTATGGAGTTTCATTCATGAACAGTGTACTTTACTTTGTTAGAAAGTTTAGCATTTATCTTTCCAAGTCATTTTTTATTTAACCCTAATTGTTTGCACAGTGAGCATTAGAGAACATAGAGTAGAACTTAATATGATAGGATAGGTGCAATAGTTTGTTCTCCAGAGAACATTGTTAGAGGGTTGGTTCTCAGCCCAAGGTGCTATTGGGAGGAGGTATAAACTTCAAGCGGTAGACCTAGTGGGAGGTCATAGGTCATGGAGGTATGTCCTTGTAGAGGTCATGTTTTGTATAGTGTCATGGGACTTCAGTCTCTTTTGCTCAATTTGTTTCTAGGTTGTCAGGATATGAATGGCTTTGCTCCACCATGCACTCCTTTACATGATATATTATCTTGTTACCAACACAAAAGTAATAGGTACACCCATCTGTTACACTTACAAAAAGCTAACTAACTGGACATACAAGTGAGAAGTAATGAGAATTACTTCAATGGAATAAGGTGACTCAATTTTCTGTGTTCAAAAGGCAAGGAAATTTGAGAGTAGAGATTTTTGAGTGAAACAAACCAGTTTGTATGCATTTTTATCCCATTCTTAGACGTCTGTAGTTTCCCACTCAAGATCCTGACTTAGTAAGACTGATCTAAGTGAGAATTTAACTTATGGAATATTCCTACTCTTCTAATTAAGTCGAGCTTTATTTTGAGTGTTCTCTCTTTGCCATGTGAAGAAAATTAGTCTCTTTATATAGTTTTGGCAGTTCTTAAAACTTAATTACTATGGTTTCACACCATTCTTACTGAATGTGTGGACTATTCCTCTTCTCTTGAATCTCAGTTGGTTTTTGATTACTTTACCCAATCAAATGAACAGAAATGATGCTATGTGACTATTACGTTATATGTCGGGAGAATCATTTCATAGCTCTGATTCTTCACTTAAGAAGTCTGACTATTCTGAAGCCACTATGCTGTGAAGCCAGTCCGCAGAGTACTATGTGGAACAACTCTGACCATTAGCAATTGGGCCATTTTCAAATCATTCGTACACGGTCACGTGTGGATAAAGATGTCTCCACGTAATTACAGTTACCAGACTATTGGAACATCAGTAAGATTTCCTTCCTCTGTTTGAGACAACTCCTGGCCCACAGAATATATAAGTATAATAAAATGGTTGCTTTATGTAACTAAATTTTGGTGTCATCAGTACTGAAGAAATAGTTACTAAACTAGAATAAAACTGAAATATATGACATTATCTTTGGGACTACATAGCAGCTGGAGACTTGAAAGGCTAAGACAAGATTGATAATTAAAGCCAGGGAAAAGGAGATTCTCAGTGTCATGGCTGAATATTTAATATAACTCTTGCTTGTATTAATGTTGAAAATAGAAAATGTAACAATTCAATTATAAATATTGTTAAGGAGATTTCTAGAAAAATGTTGAAAGTAGCAACTGGTCCTTTTAGCATATGATAAGGTATAGATAAAATCATGCAAGCTAGAAATTTACATATTAAAATAAATCTTGAAAAGAATATAAATTGCTAGCCCCTCTAGTATGCAAAAGAATATCAAGTTAAGAAACTGATTTGAGGAAAAATAGAATATAGGTTGAGACTGCAAGATCCTAGAAAAATATAAGGTAGTGTCTGTCAGAAACATTTTATAAAACAGAAATATAAAAGATGACTTTCAAATGATCCAAGTGACATACCTATTTAATGTCCATTAAAATGGAGCTCCTGAGAATATTGAAGACACTGTCACTTGGCATCGTTACAGCAAGCCAAAAATAGATAAGCGCTCATCTTGAAGAGATTTGTCTATTTTGTGTAATGGAGCAGATTATATATTGATTTTTAAAACCAAAATCAGTTATACATCACTGAGCAATAAGAATGCATTCTGAGAAATTTGTCATTAAGCAATTTCATCAGGGTGCGAACATAAAAACAGTTTATTTATATAAGCTAAAACTATGAAATATATTCGTATAAGACCTCTGTATTAGTTACTTTTCTTGTTGCTGAGACAAAATACCTGACACCCAAAGTTAAAGGAGGAAAAGTTTATTTAGCTCCAGTTTGTAGAGGTTTAAGTTCATAGTTGGCTGGCTCCAAGCCAGTATGGCATGGTAGAGGAGTGTCACACGGAGAAAAAGTCTACAGCAAGCAGGCAGCCAAGAGGCTAGCCAGCAGTCAAGTAGCAACAGCAAGTGACAATAGCACCTTCTTTCTGCCCCTTTTATATTCTATATAGGCTACCCGGTTTAGGGAGAGTGCCACACCAATCAGTGGACTAATTTAGTAATCATACACCCTTAATCCTAGCATCACACACTCTAGATCCAGTCTCCTTGGCAAAAGCCCCATCTATGACTGCATGAGGCTTTGGGGGGACGTCTAGATACAAGCCATAACAACCATCATCACTTACCAGTGTATGTAGTTCATCACTGACCAGGCTGCCATTATGCAGCACATGAGTGCATACCTATTTGGAATTAAGAAATTAGAGAACGTACAAATGGAATTAGGCCTTTTCATTCCAATATTTACATGGAAATTTCCTGCAACCATAGGCAACTCTGTAGAAACGGGAATGACTAAAATTGAGTAAATCATACTCTCAAAGGGCAAAACCAAGAGCTCTGAATAATTAGTTTCGGAAAACAAAAATATTCTTAAAGATGGAACTACCAATGTCTGCCTTATTTAATTCAGAATACCTATGGACTAATGATGGATATGTGCCTCCCATCTTGATATACATATATTAAATTAACTGACAATAATTTGTACCTTCATGCTGGATTTGAAGCCAAAATGAAATATGGAATTTGAGCATTTTAGAAGTTAGTGTGCATTTCGAATATGGGTGGAATAGAAGTAATTTGTTGCACAGAGTTAGCTGTGGTAATTTTTTAAAAAATAATTGCAAATTTTTTGCACTCTTCTGCTGAAAGATGGGATCCATATCACATGCTTTTGAAGTTGTTTGAGTTTGTCTCTTTAACCAATGAAGAACATCAAAAATGATTCTTTTTTGCTAATGTTTGGTTATATAAGGAATTGCAGCTTCTGCCTCATGTACTGGGAATCTCATTTTTGGCAACTTAGTCACAAATTTATAAATCTGATATCCTGGAGACCATTATGCTGTGTGGAAACACAGTTTACTTGTATTGACCATAGCCATATAGATAGTCAACATTTTGAACTTACCCAAACTTTTATGTCAACTCAGCTCAGGTGCTAGCCATACTAGTAAAAGAGCTGTAGATAATTCCAGAATTCAGTAATGGCATTACTGCAACTATTGAGATATTCCAGATATTGTGAGGAAGACAAAAGTCATTCTGGAGGTACACTTTTTGAATTCCAGATCATAGAATCTGTTAGCAGTTTTTTAAAAGTTGTTTTGTACCCTTAAGTTCTGAGGCAATCTGTTATGCTGTACTAGTATCTTGCAGATATATTCAGTGTGCATTTTTTGAAAAAGTCCATGATTTTCAAGGTCAATAGACATATAAATTTAATAGTAGATCAAATTCAAATTTTTACAAGGCTTTTCATGGAAACAGGCGAGCTGATACTAAAATTATGTGCAAAAACAAATTACCTGCAATTGACAAGTCAATTTGGAGCAAGACATTTGGATTACTAATAGAAAGTGCTTAATTTCTGAATTTACTTTAAAAATATCTAAAAATTATGATAGTTCCTTAATGGTAAATACATAGAACAAATGAAAAGAATGCACAGTGCAGAAATAGGGTTACATGTACTGTCATTTGTTTCGAGAAGAGTGCCAAGATAAATCACTGGGGAAAAAATAAGCTTTACAATATATTTCTGCAGCAGTATGATATATATGTAGATCATAGGAAATACGAATTTTGAACCCTATCTTATACTATACCAAAACTAAATTTAAAAATATTATGGATATTGATGTTTAAAAGATTTCTAGGAGAAGATGTCTATGATTTGAAGGCAAGCTAAAAAACTTTTAATATGAAACTATTACTAATAAAAACAGACTGAATTTTATTGTTAGAAACAATAACCAAACCAAAAAATTTGCTTCAGAAAAGAAACCATAAAAAAATAAAAAGGAATGCCACACATGGGAGAATACTTCCAAAAATATATTTCATGAAACAGTCTCTTGTGGATTATATAAATAGTGACCACAACAATAACAAAAAGACACTCATTAAAAATATGCACCAGATCACTTCAGAGTACTATAACTTCAGAGTACATATACAAATGACTATAAATGACTATTGATATCCTTTTTCTTTAGGAAATTGAACTTAGCTTCTGCAATAAGAACTACTACCTAACCCTACATGGTCAATATTAAAGAGACAACTATTCCTAAATTATGGCGTGTATGTGGATTTTGTGGGTTGTTATTCATTGTTGGTTGTGATGTAAAACAGATATAGAAGGATTGGTTTCCTACATCTGTGCAGTTGTATAGGGCTTTACACTCCAATGGGTCCTGTGCTTGCCTTAAAACTTTGCTATTTTAAACAAATAAGAATTTCACCATCTTGAAATTCTTAATAATTTTGGGGGGGCCGGTGAGATGGCTCAGCGGCGTAAGTGCCTGCCTGGCAAGCGCGAGGGCCCAAGTTCAACTCCCAGAACCCACATACGAAAAAAGGGCCAGTGATATCACTCAGCGGCAAGGGCACCTGCTGGCGCGTGAGGTCCTGAGGTCGACCCCCAGTACCCACACACACACAAAAATAATAATAATAATAATAATTTTTGGGCAAATGATCCCGAATATTCATTTTGTACTAGCCATCTAAAACTACATGATTGGCCTTGGAAAACATGTCAGTGAATAATTTGACCGATTTTTCTTGTGTTAAAAATATTCTTATCATATAATGCAGATTTTCTACTCCTAGTGAGTTATCAAGTAGAAATGAAAATATATGTTCATAGAGCAACTATTCATGAATGGTGATAGCTTTACACTTAGCAGCCCCAAACTCACTAAGACAATTGTGGTATCTGCAATGGAACGCAATCTAACAACTCAAACGAATTATCCATCCGTGCAACAACAAGGGTGAACCTCACCAACAGTGCAGGAGAGGAAAAACGCCAGCCACAGAGTGAACATGTTACCTGAATCTATTTAAGTCAAACCTTAGAGCATTGAAAATTATTCTGTAGAGAGGCCGGTGATATCGCTTAGCGGCACAGGCGCCTGCTGGCACGCGAGGTCCTGAGGTTGACTCCCGGTACCCACAAAAAAAAAAAAAAAAAAAAAGAATTATTCTGAAGAGACAGAAAGTAGATCAACTCCAGCCCAGTGCCAAGAATTGGAAGGTAGGCAGATTAACAAAGACAGAGGGGGGAACTTGTAGGTGGTCATAAATATCCTTCTCTTGATTGTGTTCATGATTTTTTACATGTGTGTACTTCATTTGTGAAAACTCATTAAAGTGATCAAGCAGTCTTATTATTACTAAATATGCATCCAAATTGAATGAAATCAATGTGCCAATAACGTACCAGCGCTCTCATGTTCATTGCAGCGTTATTTACAACAGCCTATGTATGGAATCAACCTAAGTGTCAACCAAAAAATAAATGCACAGCTGGGTGTGGTAGCGCACTCCTGTGACCCCAGCACTCAGGAGGCTGAGGCAAGAGGATCGCCATGAATTCGAGGTCAGCCTGGGCTACATAGTGAGTACAATGACAGCCTGAACTGAATAGTGAGACCCTGCCTCAAAAACAAACAAACAAACAAAACAAAACCATAAATAAATAAAAGCACAAACAAAATGTGGTATGTATACACAATGAAATACTATTCTACCCTAAAAGGAAGACATTTCTGTCATTTTATACATACAGCTTACATAAATCTAAAGAACATTATATTAGTGAAATAATCCAGGCACAGAAAGCTAAATATTGCATAATGTTACTTACATGTGGAATCCAGAAAAGTCAGACTCATTGAAGAAATGAGAAGACTGATTTTTACTATGGGCTGAGGATGAAGGTGTGGTTGAGGAGATACTGGTCAAAATATTTCAGTTAGATAAGAGGAAAAAATTAAAGGGAACTATCGTACAACATAGTAACTAGAGTGAATAAAAATGCGCTGTATTTTTAAAATCACTGAGAATTCTTAGTGATTTCAAGTATTCTCACCACAAAAATGTAAGTATGGAAGAAAATAAATATATTAATTTGTTCAATTAAGACAAAATTCTTAACCTGAATCTAACCATGAGGAAACAACAAAATATATTGAAAAATATTGAAGCAATTTGGCCTAGATACATAAAAAAAAAAAAAGAAAGTAAGAGTTAGTAAAGCCTTTAGCAAGTAAATTAAGTATATACTTAATTCTTGGTTAGTTACTGACTTGAACAACACCAAACAACAAACATTTCAAGCAGCTGTGAAACATATGAAGGCAATCAGGAGAGTGTCAATATTATTACACAGCCTCTTTCAGTAAGTTTACATCCACTAAGTACCATAACAGTATGATGGCTATATGACATATTATTTTTCTTAGAAAATATATACTAAAGCAATGAGAAAACAATGTCTTATTTTTAAATAGTTCAAGAAACTACTAGAGAGGAAGAGTGGAAATGCAACAAAATGTAATATTTGGACAATTCTTACAACTTTTCTGTAGGTTGAAAATTAAAAAAAAACAAAGATTGGCAGTATAAAAGAAGTGTGATGAGGAACAATATCAGTTACACATAATAAGCATTTAAACCACATTGTGAAATAGGAAGAAAATGTTCAAATGGGGAGAGAAGCTAGGAAGGAGGTGGGGGAAAGGGAAGGAAGAGGAAAGAAATAAACTGAGAAAAGAAGGAAAAAATGTAAACAAAAGTTTTGTAAATGAGGGGAAGAGGGGTTGGAGGGAGGGGAGGGGAATGAGAAAAAAAAGAGAATCAATATATATCATGCATAGGTACAAATTCTCTATGATGAATGTGATCATTATGTATACCTGAAATGTACCAATAAACTTATATAATAAACAAAGACCAGTGGTTAACATATACAATACAGTAACTCTAAAATAATTATTAAAAATATATATTCTATAAAACAAATTTATAGTATGGTAAATGAATTAGGTCTCAGTGCCAGGAAAGAGCATATTACTAGAAAGGATGCGTGCACTGTGAGTATTACAAGATACACAAGCACATACAATTTTTATTTCAAAGATTAGGGGGTATTTTAACAAAAACTTGCATTCATAAAAATAAAACAATCAATACCGCATTTAAAATTAAAATTGACTTTCCCAATCACTAGAATTAAAAGAATGTGAAATGATTGTAAGGAAGTATATAAATGAAAAAGAAATGAAAGGAACCCTTGAACAGGCTTTAGTTATAACAATAATAAGAAATCATTTACGATAGTAAATATGAATGTATTAAAACTTTCTATTGAATTTATGTGCCTCTAATCAATCAGTCCCTCATGCCACTACATTAGATTTTACAAAGAAATAAATCTAGCAGACATTTTAATGGGAAAAAACTCCTTAAAATATGGCAGAAACTTTTAAAAAGTCGAATTAGAGTTCATGCTGTCATGTGGAAGAAATATTTATTCACTCTCCATCTTTCTGGAGGGAAGGCCTGAGGATTTTAGCGCTCTAGAATAAATAATGTGTCCTTTTTTGAAAGCGGTTGGCATACTATCAAGAATGTTCTAAATAAGGTTTAAAATGTTTTTGTCTTTCATCAAGAAATTGCTCTTCAAGGGAAACAAAAACATGTTTGATCTTACGTAAGAAATACTTATTGCATAGAGAATTGCAATACTTATTGCAGAGAATATATGATAATAAAGCAAGTTCCCAAAATAGAGAATTGATTTAATAATGGAAACAGAATGAACTGCTACACTGCTGAAGGTAGACTCTGATGAAACCAAAAATAATGACATTTTCAAATGATATTAACAAATAGGAATGTTTACACTATATCATGCTATATAATCTTAATTAGATAAATTCTCATGTGTTATATAAGGCTTAAAGTATTAAAATAAAATTGTGTGTATGTATTTGTGAATGAAAATAGTAAAACTATTGCATATAGAACTCAGAGAACAGCAAAAATACAAGTATTTCATTGTCATTATCTGTTCTTGATAATATTATATGCCTCATTGTTTTTACTTTTTTTTTTTTTTTGTCTTTTTGAGACAGGATCTCACTACGCAGCTCAGGCTGGCCTTGAACTCACTTTGTAGCCCAGGCTGGCCTTGAACTGGCAGTGATTCTCCTGCCTCAGCCTCCCAAATGCTGGGATTACAGGTATGCGTCACCATGCCCAGCATTTACCTTTCTTATTTAAGTTTCTCACTAGTAGCCAGATACTACTGCTAAAATTGGAAAATGAGTAACAAATAATTTTTAAATCTCAGAGAAAAGAAGATGAAAGATATGAAAAGTATGTTAAATACATAACAAAATAATTATTTTATATATGCAAATGTTTGCCATAAGAAATATAACATAATAATGTAATAACTAAAAATATAAAATGTGTAAAATTTGATATTCTGTAGAACAAATGACAAATTCTTCAGATTACTATAAAATCACCAGACATCTATAGACTCAAAAATCAAAATGCAATGTCAGAAAACCAAAAGCAGACACTCATTATTTGTTTGTAAAATATTATTTTGAGATTCTAGCATATGTGTGTGTGTGTGTGTACATGTGTATCTGTTAAGTATTATGCAGACTGTCACAAGCAAGGAAGCCATTGTGTTTCTATTCCCTCTAAATCAGGGATTGGCAAATAAAATTTATTGGCCAAAATTGACCCACAACCTGTTTTGTATGGCCTCCAAACTAATGATTTGGTTTATAAAATGAAAAAGAATAGGAATATAGGGAAGAGTCATAGGTAGCCTGCCAAATCTAAGGTCCTTACTATCAATTCTTTCATAGAAAAGAAAAACGGCTGATCCCCGCTCTAGATGGTCATCATAGTAGAGAAATAATAGCACCTGTGGGCTGATAAATGGTGCAGCAAGAGGGTCCTGGGCTTTAGTGTCGGGCCAGTTTAACTTCAAATCTTAGTCCACACCTTACAACTGTGTAAACTCAGGAATGCTCTTTGTATCTCGTGTGAATTGGGAGTGGATTTATCTTTCTCCAAGGGCCCTGACGGTTACATTCAAAGCTAGATATGAAGTGCTTGGTCCGTCGTCAGCATAATCACACACTGTTAGGTACTTTTCTCATCCATAACTGAGCAGTTTTGAGACTTCTTGGCATAAGGAGCTATCAGCAGTGGCAGTCAAAGAAGAGAAATTAGGTGAGCAGTGAGATGTGGCAGGATATATATCCCCAACTGTCCGCACAGCTCTGAAGAAGCGCGCTGGGCCCTCTCAGGCTGCTGCTGACGCCCTGACTACCTCTGAAGTCAACACTCAAAGTCATTCCACTCCACTCTGAGCAGAGGCAGACAGACAGTCAGGAGCTACCAAGGCAAAAAGAAAATCAAAGCCCGCGCCTTGGCAATGGGTCTTTGCCACAAGCAATATGCAGTATGGTAAATAGTTATGTTGTTTCAAGATTTCAGCATAACATAGGGCGTTCTGAAACTCAGACCCAGAAATCTGAAAACAGAGCCACACTGAATAATATGCAGTGTTAAGTGTGAGATTTCCTGGCAGTAATGCTGTCGCATTTAACTGAGTTTGATTTTTTTCAAAAAGGTCATTACTGAGAATTCATTTTTCTCCTTTAAGAACAGGTGCAGGGAAAGGAGGAGAATGAGAAAAAAAGGGATTAAGATATAATATGTACAAGTACAAATTCTCAATGTTGAACATGATCATTATGTATGTCAAAAGTATGCCAATAAAGTTAGTTAAAAAAAAAAAAAGGACAGGTTCTGCCCTGCAAAAAGAAAGCAGAGTATTTTCTAAATGCTATGATGACTTTGTCTCACTTAAGTTTTGCTATCTGGTATTTTTGTTAATATTTGTGACCTTGCATGTTTCTTTGGCTTTTATTTGCTTTGGTTTTTGTGTTGTACTTTTCTTTTGTCATTTTTCCAACACCGAATGTAGAAATCACAGGCAGTGAACTGTAATTTTTCAGGAGGTTTTATAATTTTATGTATTATTTATTTTCAGAAGAAATTTCCAGGAAAAACCTCAGAAGTAATTTACTGAAGAGATCTTTTACAGACTGACTTAATCAATGGAGGTAATACCACATGTTTCTTTCTATATACATATTTGATGCAATTAATTATGCCTCGCTGACTGACCACCTGACTGTTCATCCAGTTTTCTTAGTACATAATGTTTTGCTTTGGGGTCATTTGTCCCTCCATACTTTGCCTCCCTTATATTTATGACAATACACTGAAATTTATTCCTCTTTGATAAGGATGGCTCATATTTCATCAGGAAGGACTAAATGTTTCTACCACAATAGAACAAAAACAAAGAGTGAAGGGCCTAAATAAAATATCCTATGGGAAGTTCATTTTTATAAAAATGTTAGTTTTTAATTTTGTAAGTTCTTGTATAAGTAACACAATTAAATACAGTTTAATATTTTCCTAACGTTTAAAAATTTATGTTGTACAATTTCATGACTAAGATGTTTCTAAGGATGAGACTGTAAGCTTCATTGATCATTCTTTAAATTATCAAATTAATGGTAATCTACTCAACCACATATACTGTATTAACACTTGAAATAACATGTTTAAAAAAGTTCATTTCATATATTTTAGAATATTAGTCATTATAGCAAACCTTTTCAGACTTACAATCACAGTATCTAAGTCATGCTCCCTTGTTTCAAAATAACATTTAAAGATAAATTTTAAGAATATAAATATCCCAGGAAAATAGTTTATTTTATGAATGCCAGTGTTTTAAAGTATGCAACTCTGATAATTTATTCAGGAGCCCACCATAACCGCCCTTCAGGATTTCACCTCACAAATGAACGCACTCCGCTTCAGTCACAGGCCAGAATTTCCATGTATAATTTTTGAAGATCAAATTTTAAATCAGTAACAGTTAAGCATTATTCTCTCTTTTATCGGTTACAAAATTATGTGTTAATTGTAGGGACTCGATGTTTCACAATCGCATTTTATAAAACATAAATCTGTGTTAAGCAGCATAATTCAGTATAAATAAGAATTATTAAATGTACATGATTGCCTAATTATAAAGTGACAAATTCTTATATTGGTAATGCATAAGTAACCACAAATATATATGTGTTTCTTTATATAACTTCAAGGTTCAGCCAAAAAAGAGTGGATATAAATTACATAATTTCATGTCAAAAGCCTTATTAATGGTTGATGTTAATGTATGCACCTACCAGAACTCATTAAATTTGCCAATTATAATTTTGAGAAACATATTCCTCAAACATTCACCTTTACGACTGAAGAAAAACATTAGTCTTTTCTTCCTAAAATGACAGGAGGTGAACAATAATCATGCTTGGCAAGGAATTTGAGAAATGGGAATGATTTCATCATCATTTAGCATACTTTTCTTTCAGTTCATAGAAAAACCTTTCCTTTCTCTGCCCATTTACTTTTCCTTTTTTGAGTTTCAGAGCTTGTTATAACAATATCTTTAGCACTTTCACATTTCAGAACTATGTAAATAACAACTTTCAAATCCCTTGAGTATTACATGCAAATACACAAATGCTGCAATTGTAGGAAGTTAAACAGAATTCCCAGGACAGATATATTCTTTTTCTATTCTTCAGCTACAACCCTTCTGTTGATCAGAAAACTTAATTTTCATTACACATGAGCTTCAAATAATTGTGATTTATGAGTATCTTTACTTATTATGGATACCTATTATCATCATGTCTTTAAAACACTTTCTAAAATATTTAAATACATGATAATAATTTGAAGTTTCATGAGTCATATTCATATATTAGTTGTCTTAGTTATTTTCTTGTTGCTGGGACAAAATACCCAATACCCACAAGTTAAAAGAGGAAAAGGTTTATTTTAGCTTATATTTTGTAGAGGTCTCAGTTGTTAGTCAGCTGGCTCCAAGGCACAGTGGCATGGCAGAGAAGGGACAGTTCATGGTGTGGCCAACTAGAAGCAATGCTCATTCAAGGTAAAATGAGCAAGGTATATGTCTCCCTTTTACCTTGCTTTAGCATTGCCTCCAGCAATATATATATTTATATATATATATATATATATACAGAGAGAGAGAGAGAGAGAGGCCATGCCCACAATGACCCATCAGACTTCACCTCTCAGCATCACACCCAGCTATTAGTCAGTGGGCTAATCCAGTATCACATACCTATGATCCAGTAACACACTCACGATGTAGTCACCTTCCAAAAACTCAACGTATGAGAGCATGAGGCTCTGGGCGGGACGTCTAGGTATAATCCATAACACTAGCTTCAGAGACAGTATTCTCTGCTTTCCTCAACCATCCGCACAGTAGATGTCAACTGGTATATAGGTTCCACATGCCTAATTTTCTCTTTTAGATGAAATATTGGAAACATGGAGTATTGATACGATGAGTTCTTGGAATGTTCGTGATCCGACAGATCTTGAAAAATACATTATTGACACACAATAAGACTCACTTTAGGTGAAATAATTAGATTTCATTTACCTGGATTTTTTTAAATAATTTCAAAGAACAATTTGAGATAGTTCTCAGTGGAATAGAATGGAATCCTATCCTACATCCACTTTGGGGAAAGGAGAAATGGCTAAACATATATTCAACTCCTCATTTTTTTTCATTTATGGAGTTTTTTTGTTTTTGTTTTTGTTTTATGTGGGTACCGGGAGTCAAACTCAGGACCTTGAGCTTGCCATCAGGTGCTTGTGCCACTGAGCTATCTCACCGGCCCTTGTTTTGTTTTTTGAGACAGTGTCTCTATCTGTAATTCAGACTGGCCTTGAATTCAGTGTATAGCCCAGGCTGGCCTCGAATTCATGTCAATCTTCTTGCCTCAGCCTCCTCAATACTGAGATTACAGCCATGAACTACCATTTTTAAAATAAGCATAATAACACCACTAAATTTACAAAAAAGAGATAAGAAGATTGAGGGATTATATGTGCACTATGAGTATAACATTTCCTGGTATCAAGTACTTAGTTAATATTAGCCATTACAACAGATAAAGGTATTTCTACAACAAGCTAAACAAAGTAACCTTGATTGTCTTTGAGTTTATGGTCTCCTATACTTCTTTCTGCACACTTCAGTAGCTTTCAATCTAGAACAGAAGGGAAGACTCAAAATTATTGATTTCAAAGTGCCATGTTCTCCACAAAACCACCAGATATAGAATATTTCAGCAGAAGATACCCAGAGAAAAATCTGTTAGACATAAAATGTTGAACCAGGGATTTTGTGAAAATGTTCTCTCTCTCTCTCTGTGTCTCTCTCTCCTTTTTTGCATCAAACACTTGCAGTATTAAACCAGAAAAGTCAAATCATTGTGCATCAACTCTATTTAATATTCAAAAGTCAAATCACAGTGCATCAGTTTTATTTAATACTCAATAATCTTTTTGGCTAGTTATTCTTCTGTTTTCTGTTCTTCCTTTACCAATAATTTATTGTTATAATTTCCTGATCTTAAATCTTTCCATATAGCCTATCTTTCCACTGATTTACAAGGTATTTAAGAGAAAAATCCCAACTTCTCTAAGCTTCCTTATGAAAATCAACTGGTAATATGATTATGAAATAAACATATGTATACAATGGATATAGAGATAGTAGTTAAGCAAGGTCTAAAGTAGTACCGAATAATCTCTTCAATTTAGTTTAAAATATGAATGCTGCACATGTGCCAAGGTAAAAAAAACAAATCACAGTAGTGTAAGTACCCACTGAACTATAGAAAAGTTTAGTGTATGTTGCTGAGTTAAGAGTGTGATGAATTTGTCACTGAATTTGGTGAATATTTTGTAAATTTTCAGTAAATATTTAATCAACATGATACTTGACTCAACTCATTCATACCTATTGATTGTTTTTACTGATCCTGTCAAAACTGGTAAGCACTAAATTTGGTAGGCTTCTCCAAAGACTACAGATGAGGTTTTTAGCACCTAATAAAACCTATTTTTACTCTTGAAAGCTTAATAGTGTGATTTTAGATGTGATATATGACATATGAAACATGGATTTATTCTTCAGGTTCAATTTCTTCAGATTTTATAATGTACTGCTGAGAGAAGAAAAAAATGCAAGGAAGTTAGAAACTATAAAAGCTAAAAAAATACCATGATTCCTCCAAAATTTTGAAACATTTCTTCAAGTTTGGTTTAATTTCTATTTGAATTTTACACAATTTCCTGATGTATATTTTTTCACATGCACAGTAGAAATACTGCTGAAGCTAATGCTATTAGAATTTAGTTTCCATAATATCATTTCTTTAAATATCAGCCCTATTAAAATACACTTTAATTATCTTTTGTTAATACCTATTGTTTTTGCCCTTTCCAAATATTTTTATTATGAACAAAACTATTCTTGAATAATATTGTTTGATTTTGCTTTCTGAATGAGATTTAATTACACTATATTGAAATTTTTAAAAATTTAAAGGAATATGCATAGTTCCATTTTGTTCAAAAATATATACCCATAATTTTATTAATTTTAAAACAGCTTCATCCCAAAAACTCTAAAATTATTACTAAGCATTAAATATTCATTTTATGTAAATTAATAATTTATAATTTCTTCTAGTTGGTATGAGAGATTGAACACAGGGCCTTCACACCAAGATATAGTCTTAGCCTATTTTATTTATTTATTTTTATGTTGGTATCAGATCTCCCTAAGGTGCCCAAGCTGGGCTTTAATTTAGAACCCTCTATCCTCCTGCCTCAGCCTCCCAGGGTGTTGGAATTAAATGTGTGTAGTGCCACAACCATCTTATTTATAACTTCTTAAAACAAACCTAATAATCATTCCTTGTCTGGAGTTTCCATCATAAATTTCTTTATCAACACTACGATGACATTCATAATACACTAGTATTATGAAACCAATATAATAATCTATTAATATTAGACCACTAAAGTAACAATATATATTTATATATATTTAATATATTTATATATTAAATGAATAATTTGCTATTTATTCCAAGTCATTTTTGCATAAAAGTACGTCTTTGCCTTTAAAAACAGATTAAAGAAAAAACCGTTCTCTGAAATAAAAAGAATAACTAAATTTAAATTCTAGAATGATCAAGACATGAAAACATAATAATAAGTAAGGAAAATATAGAGTCTTATTAAAACAAGAGCAGAATACAAAAGCTACTAATAGCTTTCAAGGATGGATCATGTAAATAAGATTGAGTTGTGGCAGCCTGTAAAGCGGGGGCATAGTTTGTTATAACTGGCTGGAACATTTAAATCAAATGCTGGGGGAAAGAAAGCAAATTATACTGGATGGAAAGCGAGTAGACTAGGAATTGCCAGCAGGCATTTAAGGGCTAGTTTTGACAAAAAATGTTGAACTAAATATTTGCTAGTCCAAATATATTGCCAGAGACAATTGATAAAATAAGTTTTTAAATTGTCAAGAGTGTCAACCAACAATTCTAAAATGTCTCTAGAATTTATGAATCCTTTGAATCTCCTTTACAGTGGAAATACTCATAATTTTGAGTATTCCTAAATGGTACCCAAGAGACATTCCATCATGTAAAATTTTAACTTCTTAAAAATGTTAATATTGCATAACTGAGCATCCAAAAGACTTATTTTAATATTTTATAAAGTTAAATAAAATAGTCCAGGCATATTCATTTTAAAAATATTATAAAATATTTTGTAATATTTACATTAAAGAGAAATTTTGCTTTGTTTGCTTAAATTTATTTTTAAGGATTACTTTGTATTGCAAGAAAACTCAACTGAAAAAAATCCTGACATCATATCAAAATCCATAATTAATAGAAAATAACCAACTTTTAAAAAATACTACCTTGTTTTCATCTTTTCACTTTGATAATCTTTGTTCAGTCATAGTCATATTTTTGCTATAGGTAAAATAAGGATTTTTAAAAATACAAATATTCATTTTCAACAGATTTGCTTTACTTAGAACATCTTTTTTTTTTTTTTTTTTTTCTGGCCAATTTTTCTTTCAATTTTCCAAAGTAGTCCTTACAAAGCCCTCAAATAATGTGCTTGATATTTTCACTGGCACACTAGGGTGTTGCCTTGGTGTGGCTAATCAGAGATTAAGCATAAACCTGCCAATATTTGCTTCCGGATGTGTAAATAATGATGTCAGAATTCAATAAGGATGGAGAAAGAAGAAATATTACAGAAAAGAGTTTACTTCAATGTCTGAAGCATGACAAATCAATATTGCCAGCAAAAGATTTTCTCAGTGAACTGGACTCTTTCTTCCTTTTCTTGAGCTCGGCTCTACTTTATGGCCGCCACAAAGGAAGCAACTATTAAGATTATCTTCTCTTTTGTAGATATTATACATTTTTTGTTGGTTGCTGCTGTTACTCAGAATTTATATTACATGTTTGCTGACTCTGCCCTTTGGCAACTTCTCTCATTTTTGTTATTATTTTTATGATGTTTCTACTTCAAGAGTCTTAACTTCAATTCATGATGAACAGATAAAGAGATATTCTACAGTAATTGTTTTACCACAATTGTAATTATTTGTGTGATTTTTAATGAATGTCTTTATATTCAAACTAGATTCTAGTTTGAGAAAGGACTAAAATCGTGTGTATAATTTTCATTGTCACATCCTGGCGCACAGTAGGCATGTGAAAATATCTATTCATTCAACACAAGTATTCACCTTCCCTGAAGTGCTAATTCCTTGTATTAATAGGTTTTTCAAAATATAACTGGAAGAAAGAATTGTTGTAATGAATCACAGGTTGTGTTCTCCGGGAAGCAAATGTGAGAATAAGTACAATCTTCAGAATGAATATTAAAGAGTACCCATCCTTCCTGTGAATAGATTAGAAATAATTCATTTAGAATCTCATTATCTTTCTTAGATCTTCAATTTAGTTTAGTAATAGCCAACTTGTTTCATCTTTCTTATAATTTCTAATTTTCTCTGTTATTTTCAAATACATGATTGATTCATGGAGCTTGTAATTTCTTTCTACCATCGTGTTATCTCAGTTTACCAGTAACATTTTGACAATTTTAACGTTACCTCGTACTCAGGGTATCTCTGTTCTATCCACCCCTGTGATAAAGTTCTCATTGCCAGCCTGAGGCAAGGTGACCCAGCTCCCAAACAAGATCTGATCATCCTTGGCTTCTCCAAGCAGCAACTTTCACTCTTTGGATTTCCCAGGAGCAGCTTCAAAACAGAACTGAGTGTTCAGGATCTTTTTATTATCAAGTGTAAGAGCAGAAGAGGACCCAAAATGACATTTGATATTAACCCATGTCAAACCAAAATGACTGAGCCTGTAAATCTTCACTCAAGTTAATCACTGGAAATGGGGGGCAGCTCTGTGCCACTGAAATGATCTTTCTAGGAGGTAACAGCCAAAGGCTATCTGGCCTCTGTTCCTGGGCAAAATGCCCTTCTTTGAAGCATACACGGCTAGTTTCTCTTTCCATGTGCTACCATAACTGAAATTTTATCCCTAAATATAATAGGACAATATCTACTAGATCCTATTTTACTCTATCTTATATTTACTTAATTGTAAAAGAATTATTTAATAGATGGGAATTATTTTATGGGACTTTTGACAAGTTAAACATACATACATAAACTATGCACTCAAAGACAGAAATAACTTTATTACATTTATGAAAATTAAGCTATCACATAAAAGTTAATATTTAAAGAAATTCGGAGTCCTGAAACTTGTATAAAATTATATTTTGTCTCTTTCTTAAATTTGGTGATGATAATTTTGTTTAGAAATATAATGGAGGTAATTTTACTTAAAATATAGAATTTAAATGTGGTATAGGAGACCATGTATCAATAAATAGCTAAAATTCATGATTTGTTCTGCATAGTCACTCCAAGCTAATCAATAGCAATGATACACAGAATATAAAAGGTAAAGATTACTTCATTCTTTGTTATCTTTTCTTCCAGTTCACCTCTGGGTCACTACTATAATTATGCATTGATCACTACCTAGATATTCTGAATACATCACTTAAAAGAAAGGTATCTTTTCCCACAGGTATCATTGGAATAAGATATGGGGCAGTTATTCATCTCTATTAGTTAAATATAACAAAGACAAAAACATAAGGCAATATTAGCATATTTGCACTTTCAGACTAAAATGTCATGCTTTGGACTGAAATTTTGTGTTATCACAAATTCATATGTTTAAATCCTAACCCTCAGAGTTATGTGTGAAAGGGAAGGGACTTTGGCAAGACCTGGAGGGTGGATTCCTTTTGAATAAAATTAGTGCCCTTATAAAAGACTCCAAGAGAACTCTCACCTGCTCTCTGCCTTGTGAAGATATATTGAGGAAACTACATTCTGCAATCTGGAATAATGTCAAATCTTGTCATGCTAGTGCCCTGATTTCTGACTTTTTGTCACCAGAAATATGAAAAATAAATTTCTATTGTTTATAAGCTGCCCAGTCTGTAGTACAGTATTCTGTTACAGCAGCCTGAAATGACTAAGACACAGGGAAAGAAACTTAAATGCAAAATATCATATTTTCTTGAACTAAAGTAAACATCTTTAGAATGTCACATCCACTACAATGGGTTCAACTTGTGCAAATTCCCAGTCTTAATCTGGTTTCTCTGCCTTCTAACCCTTCATTCGTTACCAAAATACTCCAAACCTCTCATTCCTTTCACATTCCAGTCTTTACCACCTTTTAGATACCTTGACACTATGTTCAGGTTTTGAACTTAACCTGCTTGCTTCCTCTAGCAGTAGATTCCTAAATCTAAGTAATTTATCTGGACCTCTAATGCTCTGCACTTCAATGTAGCAATTTAGTGATGGCGCATGAAGCATTGAACTTCACTAGACTTCAGAACTTTGATGGCAGGGATAATCGTGCAGTGTGTCTCCAGGTTCTGTTCAATACCCCTTCACTAATCTGCATCTCAGGCAAACTTGTGTGTTTCCCCATTGTAAATATTTTCCCATTGTAAATATGTATAAGTATGACTTGGCTGAGATGACACATTGCCCAAAGAAATGATTTTATTTTATTTTCAGAGATACAATCAAATTAATGAATAAAATACTTCTAAAATGCTTCCTAATTGAGCAAGAACTTCTGTCCAATAAAGGACTCAATAGTGCTCATGATATTAAAGTGCAGAGTTTATAACTTTTATTTGTGCCTTTTCCAATTTGTGTCTTCTTTGTTATTGTAGGTTAAGAAAAATTATCAGTATCAACTATTAAATGTTTTAAGTTTGAGAAGTTGTTATTACTATCATCAGTATTGCTATTATTATTATTATTATCTTATTTTAGTACTTTGTCAAAAGTCTAATTCTTCCAAGGGGAAAAGAGACTGCACTTTGCATTTCACAAGTGCTTGGTCCATGGTGAAAAGGAAGCTAAAATTTATTGAAGAGCATTTTTCTCTGGGACAATGATGTGACTTCCAGGTGTGTGTGTGTGTGTGTGCGCGCATATGTGTATGTGTGTGGCCCCAGGGAATTGAATGCAGGGCCTTGACACTGAGCCATGTCCCTGACCCTTTTTAATATTTTTTTACTTTGATACTAGGTCATAGTAAGTTCCCCAGGAAGGACTTTAATTTGCAATTTTCCTACCTCAGTCTATCAAATGTTATGATTTTAGGTGTGAGCCACTGTGCCTGACTGGGATATGACTTTTTAAAGATAAAGTAGTCAAATTCTTACAAATAAAGTATAGAGAAGAATGCTACTTAAACTGCAATACCCAAGTTGTAGCAATATACGTAAAATGCTTTGATGTTAGAAATACTACTTTAAATATGCAAATATTACCTTCCTGGAGTATGCCTTATCCAGATCATTCAGAGTTGGTTATCCCCAAAAGGAACTTTTGGTAGGAAATACAATGGATATAATGCGAGATCAAAATAAGACTTTAATTTCCTAGCATTTGGTTCTGCAATGGATAAGGACATTTTAAATGGTGTATCACATGTGTTAAAGCCAACGGAATTGTACCCCTAACAACAGAGAATTCAATACTTTTGAATACAAATCACTAGTAACGTTAGTCATTTTCCTAATTATAAAACACAATTATCCAATATTTGTAAAATATAACTTTCCTAATATAAAAATAATTAATTAATTATTATTATTATAGTGTTACCTACATATTATCTTAGGAATAACAGTCCAAACTACATTGACATCATGTAAACAACTGTATAGTTCAAAGTTAGAAATTTTTGGATTCACTATTTAAATTTTACGTGTAATATATAATGAGCTTCATTAAACTATTTATGTAGGATAACTAGACCAGAGAATGTTCTAGAAGAAACTGGCTAGCTAACATTCTATTGCATTTATTGATTAACTCTCAAATTGAATTCATGTAAAACCACTCCTCATAAATAGACAAATAAATGATATTCCTTAGGAAAAAAGTTCAATGCTGAAAAGTATCTACATTGTTCCTTTTGTTTTCTATTCAAGAACTACTTCCAAAGAAGATGAGAAAATTAAAATGGCATGTCACTTATTATTCTATCCACATGGTTGGTGAAATGTGATTGTTGGAAAACAGAACTGTTTTATTTGACAGTCCAGTAAAAGATTTTTAGATCTTGGAGCAGCCTGATGTTTTCCCTTTTTTTTTTTTCTTTTACTTTTATAACTCTGGACATTTTTTAGGGGTTATGGGGAGGAAAATCTTTGTGCTGATCCAAATGCCAACTTCTAGATAAAATTAGAAAATATTGTTTGGTACAGATATAAAATGAAAAAAAAAAAAAAAAAGAATACCCGGCTTTCCAAGGAAAATAGCTTTTCTTTTTTCTGGGCCTTTTAAATAAGAAATTCTCTACATATGTATATTGTTTTAGACATTCAACAAGAAAATAAATGAATAATCTACCTTTATCATTGATCCTGTAAAGACTTTTTTTTTGTGGGTACCGGGGGGTCGACCTCAGGACCTCGCACGCCAGCAGGCACCCATGCCGCTGAGCGACATCACCGGCCCTTTTTTCGTATGTGGGTTCCGGGAATTGAACTCGGGCCCTCGCGCTTGCCGGGCAGGCGCTTACGCCGCTGAGCCATCTCACTGGCCCCCTGTAAAGACTTTTAAACTTATTTAAATCAATTCATTCATTTTTGTGTTAAACATATGTATTATAAGGAGGGAGAAAATTCATTCATGGGATGTATAATCGGATGATTTCTCACAGGAAACAGTCATTCCTGAGGAATGAAGTATATTAAAAAGTAAAGCAGGTTTGTAGTTGAAAAACAATTTTCTTGAGCAGGAGTTTTAGCAGATAAGGGGGAAAAAAAAAGAAATAGAACTGTTTCATCTTTCAGCAATCCTCAGTTAATATTCTGATAACTGAAAATCTTCATATAAAGTTAGATGTACTAATGCTGATTACCGAGTTGAGTGGATTAAGAGATTCTTGGAAAGGTGATTTTATAGTGCATGTTCATATTTGAATGGACTTTTAGGAGGTGGTCCTGGTTGGAGGATGCAGACCACTGATCTGGCCATGTCCTTGGGGAGTACACATGGCTCTTGGTCCTGTCCTCTGTGACTCCTACCTTTTTCCCTGCTTCCTGGATGTTGTGAGTTAAGAGATTTTCTTTCAGCCATGATCCTGCCATGTTTCTGTCTTGAAGCCAGCTAATCATGGTCTGAAAATTATGGTGCCATAAGCCAAAAATAAATCTTTCCTCTTACGTTGTTTGTCCCAGTGATATGAAACCCGAATAGAGAAGATTTGAACCAAGGAGGTGGGGTTATTTCTGTGATTATACCTGACCTTGTGGTTTAGAAGACTTTGAAACAGGTTTGCAAGACGAGTTTGGAAAAGTTTGAAGAAGCTGGCTAGAGAACACCTAAAATACTTTAAGCAGAGCTGATTTGTAACTCTGAGCCCAGAAGACCAGCATTCTCATAGGGATGTGGACAGTAAATGACAGGCTCCTGAGGCTTTAGATGAAAACAAGGACTCTATTGGTAATTAGATTATAGGCCATGTATTTTTAATTCTGACAAATAATTAGTTTAGGTTTTGTGTGTGTCCTAAAATTTTTTGTGACACTAAGTTTAAAGAAGTAGACTAATCAATCTGCCAGAGGAAAATTCAAGGAAGCCCAAATTTCAGGCTGCGTGTTGGGTACTGCTGGTTGCTTTAGGCCAGATTTATAGTGAGAATTGGGAGCACAAAGCAGAGTACAAAGACAAGAAAAACTTTCAATTTGGTCCAAAATGAAACAAACATGAAGTTGGGGCCAAAAGAGAAGAGGCCAGTGAAGAGATTAATTACATTAAAACAAAACCCTGTACTTTGAACAAATACAAGACATATATCATGAAAGCAGCTCAAGAACCAGCAAGTCTCCATTCATAGTAGGCTCAAGCCTGAAAACTGTAAACATTACATTTTAGAAGAGAGTCCCACTCTCACCTCCTCACCCCTGGAGAAGGGCATCCTAAAGAATTTGTTCCCTGGGGTTCATTTCACCAAGGTTACCCTTTAAAGCAATCAAAGATCTCTACAAACATAGTTCAAAGGGGTCTGGTCACTGCTCAAATTGGCAGCAGACCTTGGCATCATCTATGTGGTGCTGATTTAACAGGCATGCAGAACATGAGAACTGCTGGGTAATAGAGTTTTTTACCCAGATTTCAGAGGAATTCCTGTGTCTCTACTGATAGCCCTCGAGAAAGTGATACATGAAGCTGTGGAAATAAAGCCAAAGCTCTACTGAGTACTCTACGAAGTTGGAGATGCCAGGAGCTTAGACTGTCTGCTGAAGAAATCTATAAGCAGCAAGCAAAACCTGGTCAAAAGAGAGGTCATGTGAGCTGTAACCATCAAGGTCATAGAAGTGGGGCATTCCAAACCCTTTCAAACTAATATCTCACCACCACGTGGTCCAGATCTGGACATGAATCTATAGGATTTAATGTTTGCCCTGCCCCCTTTAGGTCTTGCTTTGGTCCAATTCTTTTTATTCCCTCCATTCCTCTATTTTGAGATGGGCATGTTTACACTGCCTCACTGTATCTTGGGAGTATATAACTTGTTTTTAGAATTTTTTAGGGCTTCATAGCTACTAATTTGCCTTATGTCTCAGAGGGGACTTTGAACTTGGACTTTTGAACAATTCTAGATTTGTTGAAACATTTAGGAAAGGGATGAGTGCATTTTTATTATACAAAGAATAGCTATGTGTTAGTCATATTATGACTTGGTTATTTTGTTTATTTGGACATAAATTATGGTTAAGGGGTTGTAATTAGTGTCAAGGCCATAAAGGGTGTACTTGTGCTGATTAATCTTTATTGCCAACTAGACAGGACTGGACAGGTGACTGGATTGTGAAGACACTAACATCATCAATGGCTTTAGTTCATAGCTGAATGGGCTCTTAGGAGGTAAGGCTAGGTTGGAGGAAGTGGGTCATGGAACCATGACTTTGAGGACTGTATAAGACACCTGGTCCACTTCTTTGGATCTCATCCTCCGCTCTGTGATTCCTGCATGCTGTGAATTGGGCAATTTTTTCTGCCATGTCCTTCCATCATAATGTTTCTGCCTCTCAGCCAGCTGACCAAAACACTGAAACTTGTGAAGCTGTTAGCCACAAATAAACCTTTTCTTTAAGTTGCAGATATAATATATTTTGTCAAAGTAAAGAAAAATGACTAATAGACTATTTTAATATCAAAAATCATGAAGAGTATCAAGTAGTATTAAGTCTATTTCTGGATATATGAGGTTAGATTGTACTGAGGGAAGTAACGAATAAATTCAAACCAAAATTGGAGAGCTCTGTAAGGAAAGAACAAGAAAAATTATCTCCAGGAAGAATCGGATGCTACTAATGATAAGTTTCTGAAATGAGCTTTCTGTTACAGTCAGGATTTAAAATATGAATTGTGATGGAAAACTATGATGAATAGTCAAATTAAAAAATATTATATTAAAAACACACTGCCCTTTGTCTCCCTTAAAATACTCCCCATCACTTGACAGACTCTTATCCCATCATTTGTGCCACTCTCTGGAGCAGGTCTGTAAGCCTTCTTTCACAAATGGCTGTAGTTGTGTTCTCATGGATGCCTTAATGTTGAATCAATTCAAAACTGTCACTTGTGGTCATTTTGACTTTGAGTAACAGCCAGAATTTGTACCAGATCTACTGAGTGAGGTGAATAAGGAGGATGAGGACACAGCATATTAGTTTTATGAGCCTGTCTTTCCCTTTCATTCAGTGGCAGAATTCACATATTTTTTTATGACACCTTGAAAAGACACTCAATAAGATTTTCAGGCTGCTTTGCAAATGACAAGAATGAAGGGGTAAGGAGAATATATTTAGTTGGGATTAATGGCAATGTGTCTTTTACTGTAATATGTTTTTAAGAATTTAAGATGTGTATTTATAATCACCCTTTTTTATGAATGTAAATCTTATCAATTTACTGGGCCATGATTGAATAGCTACAACTTCTCTTTAAATCGTAAAATAGGCTCAATTTCCCAAATTTATCTATAGGTTCAACATGATCTCTATCTTATTTAAGCTGGCTTTGGAAATACAAATGATACAAATTAGGTAAAATAATCTTGAAAATTAATAACAAGGTTGGATGAGTTATATATCCCAATTGCAAAACTTAGCTATAAATCTAAAGTAATCAAGATAGATTGGTACACATAGTAAGTCAAATAAATAGATTAGTGAAATGGAATTGCAGTTTCTGCTATAAATCCTTCCATCCCTTGTCAATAGATTTTCAACAGAGATGTCAAGACAATTTATGGGGACAAGGGAAATAGTCATTACATAAAAAGTTACCAGAAAAATTGTATAATCACTTGCAAAGAGAAAAGTTTAGAACAATTATTTACTTCATATTTAAAAAGTATTTTAAAATGGCTTATGGACCTACACATAAGAGTCTATCTATGAAATTTTTAGTGGAAAGCAGACACTCTTCATGGCCAGGAAAAAAGTTTTTAGTTCCAATACCAAAAGCATAATCTGTAAAAGTAAATGATGACAAGTTGTACTTTAGAAGATTAAAAATATTAATAAGAAAATGAAAACATAAGCCACGGAATGAGAGTAAATATTGAGAAAGCATATTATAAAGGGTTTGCTTCCAGAATACATAAACCATACTTACAAATCAGTAATCCGAAGATAACTCAATTAACATAATAAAGCATTTAAATAAATATTTCATTAAAAATACATAAATGGCTAATACACCCATGAAAAGATGCTCCAGTTATAGTAATTAGAGAAATGCAAATTAAAACCATCATAAGATTTCACTTTACTTTCAGTTAAAAGACTTAAATTAAAAATATAGAACACATTAGTGTTAGACAGGATGTAGAATAACTCAATGTGTCAAAACTATTGATAGCAAGATAAAATGGTGTAGAACTTTGGAACAAAATTAGTTGACTTCTTAAAAATAAATTTACCATACGCCCTACTAATTTCACGGTAGTTTCTACCCAAATGAAATGAAAACAAAGTCCAACACAATGTCTTCTACAGAAATACTCATGAAGGAATTATGCGTAATCTAAATATGCAATCACTGATGAATAAACAAGCAATGGAATATTTTTTCTGCAACGCACTGCTAATGAATGACATGAAAAATTTCTCAAAGCTTTTCAAGAAAATATATCAAATAAAAGAGAACATATTGTATGATTTCAATTATATAAAACTCTCAGAAAAGAAAATGCTTTAAGTTTGAATATTTCTTTATGTGCTTTTTTGTCATCAACATATATTCTTTGGTCAAGAATTATTTTCGTCTTTTATCCATGTTTTCCTGTTGTGTTTGTTTTTTGTTTTTTGTTTTCTGTTTTTTTGTTTGTTTGCTTTTTACGTGGGTACCGGGAGTCGACCTCAGGACCTCCCACTTACCAGTAAGCACTTGTGCTGCTGAGCGATATCACTGGCCCTTTTTTTCCTTTATGTGAGTTCTGGGAGTTGAACTCAGGACCTCGCATTTGCCGGGCAGGCGCTTGTGCCCCTGAGCTATCTCACCTCTCACGGGCCCTGTTTTTGTTTTTATATTACTGAAATTACAGGTTCTTAATATGTTTTGAATACAAGCCTTTTATCAGATACATTACCTGACAAATATTTTCTCTCAGTCTGTTTTACCTTTTATTCTCTTAACAATATCTTTCAAAGATGTTAATCTCATTCCCAACAAAATATGTACAAATAGTTAAAATATATTTTACTGTTTGGTAGAGACATCTGAAATTTTTAACAAACCAAGTGTTGACATTATTGTTTAAACAACGCATATGCTTGCTGTCTTTCTTCTGCTTGTTCTGTCATTGATTGAAAGAAGGATGAGAAAATTTGCAAGTTAAATTATGGATTTCTCTACTTCTGCGGGTGATCCTATGGTTTTGGCTTTAGGTTTGTTAGCTCTCTGCATTAAAGTTTATGATCATGTCCTCCAGATGAATTTACTCCCTTTATTATTATTATATGACCTTCCTTATATCATCATATCTTCATTTCAAAACCTAATTTGTCTAATATTAACATAGCCGCTCTATCCTTATTTGATTAGTGCTAATGCAGGATGTCACTACCATCATTTTACTTATAACTTAATTGTCTTTGTAAATTGATATTCCTAATAGGCCTATATAGTAGGGCCTTTCTTATACATTCTGAAAATATCCACCTATAAATTGAGGAATATATAACATCTATATTTAATGTGATTTTTTATGTAGCTGGGTTTAAGTCAGATACCTTGAAATTTGTTTTTAATTTGATCAGTCTATATTTTCTGTCTTTTGTCTATCCCATCCCATCTTCTTTTGGACTATAATTATGATGCTATGTCAAATCTGTTTCTGAACTGTTAGTTATATCATGTCATTGTGTTTTATTTATGGTTACTTAAGTATATATAGTATTGATTTGTAATTTGTTATATTCCACACTTAATGATATTCTGCCTCATGATAGTATAAAACCATTTCCCTCTTCCTGGCCCTTGCACTGTTACCATTCTGCATTTGCTTGAGTATATGAAATAGAGAGCACATTGTATTGTTTTTATTTTTGTTTAAGCAGATAATTGTCTTTTAAAGACATACAAAACTAAGGGGAAAAGTTCATATATTTATCCATTCAGTTTCCATTTCTGGTGCAGTTTTTCTTTTTTCTTGTATGTAGATTCAAATTTTGCCCATATAGTTTTTCCTACATTTGCAGGTCCTCCTTTAACATTTCAGTTATATAGCCCTAATAGTCATATATTCTTTCATGTTTTCTGGTTGATTAGTGTTTATTATCTCATTTTTGTTTTGAAAGGTAAAATTACTGGGTGAAGAATTCTAGGATGATGTTTATTTTCCTTTATGTACTTCATAGGTATTGCATAACTGACACCTGACTTCTATTTTTTCTGATGAGAAATGTGCTATAATGTTCATCTCTGTGTCTCTCTGTACATAATATGTCTTTGCTTCTCTTAACATACTTCTCGGGCTGATTATTTAAAAGTAGTTGCTTGCCATTACTATCTTATGCCTTTGTCTATTTTTCTTTAATCCTTATAATTGGTATTCATTCAACATAGAAGTGTTAATGAATGGTTTTCATCAAATCTGAAAGGTTTTTGTCTATTAGTTCTTCAAATATTTGTTTCTTTTCTCTCCTTTAGGGATTGTTAATGTTTTTACAGTCATGTTTCCTACTTATATTTCATTTTGGATAGTTTATATTCCAATGATTTTAAGTTCAGTGCTCCTTATTTTCTAGTGATTAATTTGTTGATAATTTTTCAGTTAATTTTTCAAAATCTCAGGCAAATTTGCATGAGCTCTGAGGATTTTCCCCCTCTAATTCTTTTGAGAGATTCTTTCATCAGAATTTCTTCATGTGTGTTCCTGCACTTTATCAGTACTCAGTTGTACACTAACGTGAGACACTATGAAGGACTCCTAATGCTCTGTTTTCTGGTTCTCTGTTAATTTTAGCCACCCTGGTCTCCCTAGAATCTTACTTCTGTCTATTTGACTCAGGGGACTTCAGAGCTCTGGCTCTAATTCTGCTCAAGGATCCATATCCTGGAAATCTTATCCAGGCACTGGGGCTTAGAGATTTTGTTTTTCTTCCCTAAAGGACACTTTTCTCAGTTTTCTGATATCTAATGCATCGACAATAGTTGTTTTATGTATTGTATTTAATTTAAAATTTTTCGTATTTTTTTGAGACTGGGTTTCACTATGCAGTTCAGGTTGGCCTTGAACTCACTTTGTAGTCTAGGCTGGCCTCAAATTCACAATAATCCTCCTACCTCAGCCTCTCAAGTGCTGTGATTATGAGTGTGTGCCACCATGCCCGGCTAACTTATTTTTTAGTTTTTAATATTTGAGGATAAATTTAGTTTCTGTTATTTCATTGTTTCTGATAAATAAAAATTCTTGGAAGTTCTCTGCTCTAAATTTTTCTACACCAATCAAAATGGAATATTCTTGTAGAGGTAGGGCTATGTTACTCTCACTTTCAAAGATGATATATAACCACATTTATAAGTTAATATTATATCATATACTATTTATTTTTATTACACCGCTTAACAGTTGTCATGGGCCACATTAAACTTTTCTGAAAATATACTGAAGTTTTATTTTTCGTCAACATCAATCTCTATTCATGTATAATCCCAAAACAAAAATTGTTGCTCCATGGTATGTGCGTTTGTTACCAAACTAAATTATTCTGGCAGAAACTATTATATCAAGTGATGTCATTGAACTAATTTGGCAAGTTAATTCAATTAAATATGCTCCTAATGAGCATAAATTATCTATCAATTTGTGAACTTTGTTCTAGAACAACTAAATCAAAATCTCTAGAAGCATGGTGTGGAAGTTTTTATTAGAAGAAAGAAAAGCAATATCACTTTTCTAGGGCAGTGTGTTTATCAGTTAGGTTTGTGAAGCACCAGTAAATATGTGTGTAATCATAATTGGCAACAGAAAGATGTACAGGATGTTGTGTGTTTTAGCAATCCAAAAAAGGAACTGCTGTTTGGAGAGTTTTACTCTCCCACTTCACTGTTCTTTAATCGCTTATATCTTCTTTGAAGATGCACTGAATTTATTTACACATAGAAATGCAGGTATGGCACTGGCTTATGTGCAGTTAGCGTCTGTTGCTGTTAAGTAAGAATAAAACTACTGAAAAACAACTATTTCTATATTAGCTTCAAATGTATAATAGCAAAACAATATAATTCCTTCTTTGATTAATGAATTTTATAAAACCTCATAAGTTTAAAATTTTCTCAAGGAATATATCACATAGAACACTATATTTATATAACCATAGTATTTTGATAAAAGTAAACAGCTGAAAGTTAAAGAAAAAAATAGAATTTTACAATTTTGTACATCTCTACTATGGTACCTCAAAATTTTATGTTGAAATTTAATCACCAATGTGATAATATTAAGAGGTAGACTTTTGAGGAGATGATTAAATCATGAAGCAGAAGCTCCCAAAAATGGGATTAGAGATTTTATGAAGAAGGTGTGAGGAGCACCCTAGTCCTTTTTGCACTTCTACTTTCTGCCATAATCAGAAACAGCAAGAAGGCCTCACCTTGAAAGGAGAAAATGAGCTTTCATCTAACAATGACTGTTTTGACACCATGGTCTTGGACTTCCCTGCCTACAAAACTGTGAGTTATACATCTCTTTCATTTATAAATTGCCTAATCTGTACTATTTTGTTATAGAGGCAGGAGATAGACTAATCTGTCTGTGTTCATAGGTTTAATAGACTAATCTGTCTGGGTTTATAGGTTTAAATTTACTTTCTAATGTGAAAAATGGAGAATGCAAAACTACCCCTGAGCTATTTTGGAAAGAGTATATGCAAAACTACTTGGAATAATGACAACTAAAAGCATGATGAATAATGGTGTATTCTCATTTTCTTTCCTTCATGGTTCCACATTATTTAAAGATAATAAAAATTATATATAACTTCAAGATGAGCCTGAATATTAAGTATAATACCGATTTAGAACATTTCAAAAGAGAAGATAATTTTATTCATAAACCTTTTGAAAGTATATTTCTAAATAATATTGTAGTAAAAATAAGGTTCAAAACAAGTACCTAATTGCATATATTTTTTTAACTATCTGAGTGTTGCTCATTTTACAAAGTGTTTTCTTCAGAATAATTAAAATGTATAATTGAACATACTCATTTCATCCTACCTAAACCTAAAACATTTTACCTACAAAAGCTGGTATCATTAGATTTGTTTTATACCTGGGTTTCCCACAATCACACACTGAAAATAATTGTAGTTTATTTATAATGTTTGAAGAACAGCAGGTTGAAATCTTCTTTAAATTATGTTCAACTCTACAGTGACATCTGTTGAAGTACTCAAAAAGTACTGGTGGACAGAAATCAAATTGCAAGCTACACACCATCTCTTACGTTTTTGCAAACTTTATGTCACTATTAAAAATATTAAAGTGAATTGATGTCTATATACATTTGAATTATGTTAAAATGTAAGTTCAAAAATAGAGTCACAACTGTAAATCTTATTCTTACTGTTCTGTGACTTTAGAAATGTAATTTTCTCAGTAATATTCAGAAAGTTTAGTGTTGACTTAATACATTTTTTTCCTCAAGATTTTCTCTTCCACCAACTGTGTCAAAAACAGAATCTGGAAAATGAAATATTCTTGTATGTGTGAATATTGAGTGATGAGTAAGAAAGATGGTGGGTTTAAAATTCGGTGAAAATGATATAGTCTTAAAAATGTACTTTAGCAATATTTTGGTAACTTGGAAAATTTATCAGCAGTATTTGCATTTTGCTGTCAAAAACAACTTATTTGACCAAGCTAGAGGAAGAAAGTGGGAAATTAGGAAGGATTTTAAGCCTTATAAGACCAAGCTATGATTTTTAAATGAGCCATACAAACTACCTCCTGCTGGAAATCAAACATGTTAGGACTTGCTTTCCTGGTGCTTATTGCCTGTTAGCTATATTTTCAGTTCCTCATATTAATAACTATTCTTTCAGTTGCAAATGACAGAGTCAGTTGCATCTGTATCCCTTTTTTTTTTTTTTTCTAATCCACTTGGTAAGAATTGTGGATAGGACCAGAACTTTTCATTCACAACCTCACTTAATACAGATCAAAGAGTAAGGTTTTGGGGTCTTATTCTGATAAGCCCAAGGGGCTCTCTTTGTATCAAATCATACTACATCCCTGCCTCTCGATTACAAAGTCTGACAAAGGTTTATGATCTTCAGATGCGACTGTGTCTGTACCACTTTTGGCACTGTACCCACTCCTCTGTCAGCCATCAATATGGACACTGGATTGGTGTTGGAGAAGAGGGTGGCCAATAGGATCTGAGTGCAAATGGCAATTATAATAATAGAAGTGATTCAAGGCATGCTAGAAAAAATGGAAATCTACCTTATTTTGTTTTCTATAAATATGCTTCTTTCTCTACTTCAGAGTACATTGAATATTCTTTGTCAATCACTATCTGTAAAAATTTATTGTTTAAAAACAGAATGATGGTTTTGTAAAGAAGACAGAAAATGGTTGCATCCCAAAGTTTTCTTCCTGTTAAAGCATTTTACTTTTCCACCTACAAAAAAATATTTATTTTCATTTTAAATGTAGAACATGTCAATTTTCTCACATTACAACCAGAAGTGTATACTCACCCAACCAGACTGTTTTTACTGAAATAGCACTATATTTAGTAGAAGAAGTATACTGATATTTTTCCCAAGCTAAAGTATATATTACTTTTTTTGGCATTTATTTCTAAATAGAAAAGGCCCTTATTCACTCATTATCACAAATGGCATCTGTTGAAGGTATCTTAAGTATGTTTGTTAGCAGTGTCTATGAAAATATTTATGTATACTAATCAATTCTACCAGCTGAGATACCTGATTTTCAGAAAAATAATTTCATTATATACTTTGCATAACATATGTCAAGTATTTACAGCTTCAGTTTAAATTAGGACAACAGAAAACAGGTGAGGATCATCTCAGAAACCACACATGCATAGTTTTTATAAATTTGCTATACATTTATGCATTGAAGCCTAGAAGGAAGTCAAATTGTCTAAACTTTCAAAACCACACTGAAATTTTTCTAAAGAAATTTGAAACATCATCTACAATATAGTACAATGAAGGCACAGATGGTTAATTTATCATGTTCAGTGCAGAGGTGAGAATAAGAAAACTTCAGGGATATGTGTCTATAAACTTTCTGTATCTAGTAGTAAAGGTAATAAACTAAGCCTCTAGAGGGACAGAAAAATGAGTTTGGCAGATTATAAAGAGGAGCCCCTATTTCTCAGATATGTTAAGACCAGTTCTTCCTAGATTTATATTTAGGACATTTCTAGATGCCTCGCTATAGAACAGAGAACACCACACTATACCCTGAAGTTGACCACTACTTTTCTAAAAATTCGCCCAACTAAATAACTAGAAATTTCTTGGAAAATTTCTTTCCTTTCCACTTCACAAGGCTTACATGAGCCCTACAGATGTCTTTTATCCAAGGTTTTCCCTCCCTTACAATAATGAATACTATTTAAATCCTACCAATGTTGGAAAGTAAAGATTTCATCTGACTTACTCTCCAGTCATCTCTTACAGCCCTGTTATATATTTACTATGTGTTATGTCATGTTTGCTACTGAAACTAATCTCAGACATTATGGAATTTTTAAAAACATACTAGGATTGTGGGAAAAATCACAAGTCTACCCATCAACAGAGAATGTATTTGTTGTTGACAAATACGGATTTTCATATCAGTGTAAAATTTATTTAAAGGACTTTTTCAGCTTCACTAGAAATTTCAGGTGAGTAGCAAATTTAGATAGAAGAAAATTCTGTGGAAAAGACAATGAATTACTTAAATCAATGATAATTATACAAAACCACAGTAGAAGATATCAAATAAAGCAATGCTACCTAATATAGACCAAATTCTGCTCAATACTTTAATCAACTGATTGGGAAGTAGAGAAAAATGTATGCTGATTACCTTAGCAGGTGAGGAAATGTGGGAGAAATTATAAAATCTTGGGTGGACAGAACTATGATACCATCATTTCTTAAAATTGGAGTCATGCCTTCATGCATAAAAATGAGATTTTTCTAAAGAATAGTAAAAGTTTTGAAAGAAATGACAAACAAATCTATGGTTGCTATTGTTATTTTATTAAATATTCTATTCCATAACAGTTGCTGTTTCTTTTCTTCTATGCACATCCACAGTCTTATGCACATGCTTCTCTGACCACACTAATATAAAATAAAGAATTTCATTTGATAAATTCTAGTCAGAAAAATTCTATAATGATTATACACTAAAAAAGTACTTATAAGAAAAATATAAAAGAAACTAAATAATTTATGAATATAAATCTCATACAATATAATTTTAGAACTGGATTTATCTTGGAAAATTCAATCTTGAGCACCTCTTTCATTAGGGAATTAGAGTTGAAAGTTTTGAAAGATTTGTCAAAATTGAACAAGGAAAAGAAAGAACCAAAGCCAAACCTGACCCTATTATACCTATTGTATCTCATTCTGCTTTATTTTCCTTCAAAATTGAGGTTGAAGAGAGGTAATAGTCATGGAAAATCCCACTGAGAATATGAGCTTTTTGTGTTTTAAATAAGCACAGTGTTTATTTTCATACAAATTTTAATGCTTTATTAGTTAGACCTAGACAATCAGTCTGTTGAAATTGTTCCAAAAGATGTGAACACATGGCCACATATTTTGGCAGATCTGAAATATTTGGAAATGCTTTATGCTTAGATAAAGTATACTAAAATAGAGTAAATTCTACTCCCGTAGTACATGGTTTCGGTGATCCAAGTTGATGATATGAATGTCTTGCTGATGGGAGAATAGCATAACATACTCATAAGTGGTTTACTGATAAATTTGGATAAGTAAGAGGACATTATTTAAACACTAAATTTAATTTCATTTAATTATCCTATGTAATGCCTGACATCTATAAGTGAAAGGAAAGGAAGCTTATTTAGGTCCCTTATTTTGCATAATTGGCTGGATCCCAGGCAGAAGCGTCATAGCAGAGGGACATAGTTGTAATAAAGCAGCTGACCTCGTGTGACTAAGAAAGAGAACACAGGGAAAGCACACCAGACAGAAAGATGTACCCTCAAAGGAGAGAGCTCCAGTGCTGCAGCTGTTCCTGCTGGGCCCTGGCTTCCAACAGCACATTCAGCTAGAAATAATAGTGGACTGACCCACTGATGAGTACAGTGGCCGCATGAATCCACCACTTCTTCAGGACTTTCTTTATCTAGTCAGTTTGACAATTAAGATTATCTGGTACAGCTAATGAGGGTGAGATATTCCATATTCATTTATAGCAAGATCAACATTATCAAGAAATCAGTTCTTCCCAACTTGATCTATAGGTTCAAAACAGTCCAAATAAATAACAAATAAAATATCACTGCACACTTACTAAGCACTGACAATACAAATCCTGCTAAGGAAATGAAGTAACAGAAATGCCCATTCATTGTGGGGATATCAAACAATACAGCCACTTTGGGAGACAATGTGGCAGATTCTTATGAAAGTATAACTGCTCTTACCATATAAGTTAACAATCACGTTTCTTGGTATTTAACCAAGGTACACAAGATATTATATTTTTACTCAACCTGTACTCAGATGTTTATGTCTTTTTTATTCATAACTGCTAAAATGTGGAGGCAACTAAGAAGTGCTTCAGCAGGTGAATGGATAAATAAACTGTGGTATCTATAGACTATGGAGTACTATTCAGTGCTATAAAGAAATGGACTATTGAACTATGAAAAGACATGGTGGATCATTAAATGCAGGCTACTAAGTGAAAAAAGTCAATTTGAAAAGGCTACATGCTGTATAATTTCACCTATTTGACATCTTGGAAAAAAGTATCAACACAGAAACAGTAAAAAAATCAGTAGTTACCAGAAGTTAAGAAAAAAGGGAAGAATGGAAAGGATATAGAAGAATGTAAAGCAGTACAACTATTTTGTATAGTGTTATTGTGGTAGATAAATGTCATTATAAAATTGCTCAAACTCATAGAATATATAACAACGAGGAAAAATACTTATCTAAAGTAAGTATGGCCTTTGGTAATGATGTGTTAATATAAATTTATTAACTGTAACAATTTTATCATTCAGCTAAGAGATGTTAGTGGTCTACATGTGGAAAAATCAGATGATGTTGAATACTATTTGTTGTTTGTTGTGTTCTATGTTTCTGTGAATTTAATACTGTTTAAAAAAGAACATCTATTAAAAACTAGGCCCATATATATGGGGATATATATATATATATATATATATATATATATATAGAGAGAGAGAGAGAGAGAGAGAGAGAGAGAGAGAGATGGTGATATTTTTCACAGTAATGAAACTTAGATTTTTGGAGGAAGTAATGTGTGGCATGTGATGAGACATGTGATGGTAATCTTGATTTCCAACTTGATTCACTTGTGGGGAGAATTAATAAAGCACACTTCTGGGTGTGTTTGTGTGGGTCATGGACACATGATCTTGGGAACTATATCTAGTCCCTCACTCCTACCTCTCTGGATGCTTCCCCTGTGCTCTGTTTCCAGGCCACCATGAAAAGAGCTGCTCTGCTATACCATGCCATTTTTCCATGTTGTGTTTTCCTTGCAGCCAGCCAGCCATGGACTGAAACCTTGAGAACTGTGAGCCAAAAATAAACCTTGGCTCTTTTTTTTTTTTTTTTTTTTTTTGTGGGTGTCATGTATTTTGTCTCAGTGACAGAACTTTATCAGTACTGGACATATCTTACATTATTGTTTTGTTGGTTTGTTTAATTTCTGGATGTAGTCAACTGGGAACACCTATGTTAATCTTGACAGGCTGATGTCTTACACTATTTAGGCTGCTGTAATAAAAATACCATAACCTGGATGACTTATAAATAACCAGCATTTATTTTTCTCCATTTTAGGGGCTAGGAAATCTAAAACCTAGTTACTAGAGATTTAGTGACTGGTGAAAACCTGTTTCTTACAGACAGTGTATAATTCTCTGTCTTCCCATTGCTGGGACCAAACGCAATGCATCCACATTTTAATGGAAGAAAAGGTTTACTTGTCTCATGGGGTCTTAGAGTTTCAGCCTTTGCTTAACTGATTTTAAGGCAGGAACATCATGGTGAGAGGCAGTGCAGAGCAAAATGCTTCTTGGTGGCAAGGACACAGATTAGGGGAACAGTAACAGGAAGGGGCCAAGGACCAGATATAGTACCCAAGGTCATGCCACCTGGATACATGCAGAAGTGTCTCACTAATCCCTTACTTGAATAATCCCAAGTCAATCAAGTTGACAAGTTAGCTGTCACACAGTGACAACTCACTGTGTCCCTCTAGAGTAGAATGTCCAAACTAGTTCTCTGTATTCTCTATTGCAAAGCCACTAATGGAAATAAGAATGGTCTACTGCTTTAACCTAATCACCTCCCATAATTATCCACCACTTAATACTATTATCCTAGGGGCTGTATATCAGCATGCGAATTTTGGGGAAGGAGAAACAGACATTCAGACTACAGTAACTTTTTTCACACAAAAGTAATACCTTCTTTGCTGTAAAAGGTAAGATGAGGCTTTAATAAAGTACTTGAAAATTTGAGATGAGTAAAAATGCTTTTTGAGGAAGTAACAGATTCTTCATCTTAATGCTTTCAAAATATAGTTTCCTAAGATCAACAGTGCTTATTTAAAAGTGCAAAAGATATTGAAGCAAGCAAAATGAATAATTTATCATTTTCCCTTCAAATGTTAGAACTGAGTGGCCTTAGAATCACATAATCAAAGACCAGTGAATAGTCTCCAACCTAAAATTAAACTCTCACCAACAGTACAACGAAAACCGAAAATGTGGTATGTTATTCATTAGCTTGAATGATCAGTTTAAACGTTTTATATATATATATATATATATATATATATATATATATATATATATACCTTGAAAGCATAATGAAAAAAAGAAACCATACCAAGTGAATATATCTTATATGATTCCATTTATGAAAGGTACAAAACAATCCTATTAAACATGGCAGAAAATTGTCTTCCCTGAGGATTGGGTCTTGACTTGGTAGGGGTGTAAGGATGTTTCTGAATGTGCTGGTAATATTCTGTTTCTGGATCTGGCAATAGTTTACATGAATGAGTTCAATTTATAAGAACAAATCAACTTGTACAATTATAACGCATCCATTTTTTATCTATATGATTGCAATGTACTCATTATATGCCCAGCAATGAAAGGAAACAGACAGAAAAGAATCACCATGGAGTATTGGCTGTGAGCTTTATAGCCTGGATAATGAACCATTCAACTTTCAGCTGGAATGTAAGAATGCCGTGGTTTAGGTACAGTCTGAGTGTACCCCAAAGTTTCATGTGGTGAAAGCTTGGGCAACAGAATGATGATGCTGAGAGGTGGTAAGAGATGGGGCTCATAGATGTTAAGGGCCTTAGGGGCACTGCCCTCGGAGGGAATTGAGGCATTTCTCATGAGACCACAGCTAGTTCCTAGCAGAGATAAATGTTATAAAAAAGGTGAGCCTGGCCCCTGAATCTCTCTCTGACATTCTTTCTTGCTTTTGTGATTTCTTTCTCAGGCACTGTGTCATTGAGATGCCATCTCAATCTGGCATGAACCACTCACTAGAGGCTCAACAGATGGAACTGCCCAATCTTGGACACTCAGCCTTCAAAATTAATTTACCCTTTCCTTTACAAAGTATCTGCCTCTGGTATTTTGTTATAGCGCAGACCAGAGAAGAATAAAATGTCTTATAAATTTATTACCTATATAGGTCAAAGAAAGACACTAGTATAACGTAGGGAGATAAGGAATATTAGTGAAGATTGAACTTGAAATATACATTAGAGTAATAAATTGGACAATTCTAATCTCAGCCTAAGGCTATGGCAATTTAAACATCTTTGTTATAGCCTCTCTCAGGTATTTAAATCAATAGCATAAAAATTTTTCATTCAAGTCTTATAAGACAGACAATTTTTTAACTTTTCAATTCCTATCTAGTATATTTTTCATTCTGTTGCTAAGCTAGTTATGTGGCATTAATAAAACCAAAGTTTACAAGTGGTAGAACTACAAATTTTTTAAAAATTTCATATTTTTTTAAAGAGAAAAAACAATGAGAATGATACAAAATTTCAAAACAAGATAATAGGAGATTAACAAAGGTTAATATATTGTGTATCGTTACCTTCAAAGTAGTTGCTCAGATTACATAATATAGGCATGAAAGATTGATCAAACAATATAACTTTTTCAATGAACTAATAGAAATTAATAGTATAATTATCTAAGTTATCTTGTGTTTGTACATATATATATTTTTTCTTTTCCCTTCTTTCTTTTCTCCTTTCCCCCATCCTAGTTGTTAAATTTTATTTTTATCTCAAACACATATTCTGTGTTATCTGGTAACAAATTTGATTTATCATTCTAATGGCTAGCAACAGCAAAAATGACTTTAGATTGAATTATGTGATGGTACCTATATATATATATATATATATATATATATATATATACTTTTTAATTAAATTGAGCTGAGTGGAAGCAATGTTATTTTTCTTGTTTTTATAAAACAAGTGTATTTGTAAGCACTTTTCCATATCTTTGTATGGTACATTTTATATTTTAGTCTTGTTAAAAATGAACATTTCTATTTGTAGGTTTATCCCATTAGTGCAATTGAATCATTTTTAAGAAATACATTTTAAAAAGTGAGCAATGTTAACTTATACAGATTCATTAAATTTGCCAGTCCCAAAGTAAAGGTCAGATTGCTTTCATGCTTCTGGGTTCCCAGACTAGGGTGTCCGGAGAATTGCGTTGTTCTGTGGTGAATCCCGGGACTATTACATCTGCTGCACATTTTAGGCTTTCACAGCTCTCATCAGCTACTTTTATCATGAATTATCCTTTACATTTGCCCCACTTTCCCAAACCCAGGATAATCTTTAGACAAATGTCGCACCCAGTCCATCTTGTAATTTACACCGATGGACAGGAAGATCTTCAAAACTTAAATTAAAACTATTTCATACCTACCGGCAAATGAACATATTCTGTATAAATAAAGAAAATCACATTGGATGTAGTGAAATTGCTTAGCTAAATGAACAAAGTAACTAAGCATGCAACTATATAGTTAAAAGTAAGCAATAACAATTATAACAAACTTCTATTGAAGTGTTAATCTTGTATCTTGGAGCTATATGCCAAATATGTGAATCCGACAAATGTATAATAACATCTGGAGTTCTTCCAGTAATTCAAATATTCATGAAATTATATGAATCATGCACTTGTAAAGTCATCACAAAAATTTTAGAAAGTAACTTTAAACTTGTGGAATTGATACTGTTGGGAAATTATGCTAAATGACATCAGAGTTCATTATTTTTCTGCAGACATATTAATATTAAAGACAAGGGAATAAAATAATTTCCATTCTGGAAAGAAAAAATATTCTTACAAAGGATATACAATTCAAGAGAAATATGATTTTTATGAGTGCAAGAAATTATTTGAGTTATAGTCTAAGCCACATTTACTTTCACTGTTAAGTAAATTAATAAGGGAAGAACAAGCTTTGTTCCTATCACCTGTCCCTGAGTGTTTGCAGCCTTCTGGGAGCCTTCATATGCAGTGCAGATTGTGCACCGCACAACTTCCTGAGCTGTGAGTCCCTGTTAGCTCTTTTTAGGACTGGCATAACAAAGTGTTGCAAATGTAGTGATTTATGTAGAAAAATTTTTTCCCTCAGTTCTAGAGGTCAGAAGATCAAAAGCAAGTTGCCAACAGTATTAGTTACTTCTGAGGTATGTGAGAAAGACACCATTCCTTGCCTTTCTTCTGCTACTTACTGGTAATCTTGAGCATTCCATGGCTCCTGCAACACCTAGATTTCTGTTTTTATCTTCACATCATATTTTCCCTGTATGCAACTCTATCTCCAAACTTCTCTTTAATGTAAGGGTACCACTGTACTGAATTAGGGACCCATCCTACTTTATTATGATCTCATTTTAACTACTTGCATCTACAATGATCCTATGTCCAAATTAGGTCACTTTCTGATGCACTAGGTGTTAGGATATTAGCATTTAAATTTGGTTAGGATATTAAATTTAGCCGAGATGAATCCTTATTCATATAAATTATATAAAATCCAAATGTTAACCACGGACCTTACAATTATAGCACAATATTAATCAGAATAAACATCATGAGAAAGATATGGTGCTCTTAGAGTTAACTTTTCCTTTCAACTGGAAGAGCTAATTGTCAGTGAAATCCATGATATGTGACAGTAGCATTAACTTCCAGAAACATATATCATAATATACTGAGGTTCAGGATAACAGAGTTTGAGAACTACTTTATAGACTTAACTAATATATTTTTGTATTAAATAAACTTTATTATAATAAAATAGAAATAAAAATCTACCAAAAGTTTGAGTGTAAAATTTGACAAGATGTGATAGTTGTATACACTATATAAACCCCATCAAACTTGCAATATGAAGTGTTCCCAACATTCCAAAAAGTAGTCCCATTCCCCTTTTGAGTCAGTTACCAGTCCTGTGGATATTAGAGCACACTAGGTTTACTTTCTATAATCATAGCTTTGCAATTGTTAGGTCTTCATTTAAATGTTAAGATAACATTTGGAATCCTTTATGTATAGTTATTTCAATTTACTGTACTGTAGTAATTCATGTCACAAGTATTAATAGGTCATTCTCTCTAGTGCTAGAAGTGTCTCATACAGTACGATTTACATATAACATGGTTCTCATGAGTTGATGCACATTTGTGTGTTTTTTCCCATTCATTAGTCATGAATAGTTGTGTGCAAAAGTTTGTATTCAGGTTTTTTCTCTTCAATAAATATTTAGGAATGAGACTGTTGTCATACCATGAACACACAATTATGTGAACTTCATAAAAAGTTTCCAAAATATCTTCTCAAGTATTTGTCACATTTAACATTCTCACTGACAGTGTATGAAATATAGCTAGTTTCAAATTGTAGCCAAAACTAATTATTGAGTTTTTAATGTCAGCAATTTTAGAGTGTATATATCAGCCGATAACAATGTTTAGACTTTGTGTTTCTCTAACAACTTAGAGAATGCACCTTTTTATGTATTAATGGGTTATTTTCATAACTTCTTTGTAAACTTCAAATTTTTTAAAATTGGGTTGTTGAGGTATTTTTTTTATTGATAAAAGTAACATATCCTGGGTACAAGTCCTTTCTCTAATAGGTGTTTCATGTAGTACTCTTTAATTTAGCAGTTTATTTTGTTAATAAATCTTCAGAAGAGGAAATTTTTAAAATTTATGAAGTTGAATTTGTTAATTTTTATGACTTTCTTTTAATGTCCAATTTAAAAACATTTGCTTATCCAAGATTACTAAATTTTTGTCTGTATTTTCTCACAAAGTATTATAGTTTTGTGGCTTTTAATTTTACATATACAGCTATAATCTATTCCTAATTTTCATACATGGCGTTGAACATAGGTGTATATTTACAAACAATTACATACATGATTGCGGAGGATTATGCATTTTGTCTATGACAAAATTATAGCATAAATAGTATATGATGAATATTTTGAGTTAATATATAAAATCTCTATTTTTGATGTTGTTAGTCTTGTTTATGATTTCCTAACATCTGCTCTTATGTTTTACTACCTCCTTCTTCTATTTGGGTGTAACTTTTTCCTAATGTCTTGAAGTAGAATAAGTTACTTTTAAATTTTCTCAATCTCTATCTTTTCTTAATAAAATACCTTTTAGGACATACCTGACTTTTTGACAAATAAAAAAAAAATTAAAATTATATAAATCATTATGTGGAAGAGTTGGATGAGATATCTTTAAGATACCATTATTATTATTTTTTTTGTGTTTGTGGGTTCCAGGAGTCGAATTCAGGCCCTCGCGCTTGCCAGTAAGATACCATTATTGGAAATGATAAAAAAGGATGCAATTTCCAAATTCACCAATTACCCATAATTTTTACGTTCAGAGATATAGGATAGTGCCCTGGAAAGTATACAGAAGTGGCAATCAGCATGAACTACGATTAAAGAAATAAGACTTCTAGCACCTTTTAGTTGCTGTACCTTGAACAAATTACCCATTGTATTTGTACCATGGTTTCTTCCTCTAAATATCAGGAAAAAATTCTGACCTGGTAGATTTACTATTAAAAGAAACAAACTGTATAATTTTGTAGGCATATTATCTGACTTTAGATCAATGGAATAAAGTTAATGCTCTTTCTGCCTCTTAAAATATTAAGTCTACATGTATAAAAATATTTATTTCCCTTAAGATATTTGTATTTCTTTCTTCCATAAGGATCAGTATTCCTTAGCTTTCCCCAAATCAACTGACCTAATTTGTTGCAATGATCTAGAAAGATCATTAGTTAAAACAATTGAAAATATATTTCATTATCTAAACTTCAAAAATTCTTTAAGATTCTTAAAGTGGGGTATTATAAAAGACCACAAATACTTGATCTAATTTTCTGTTTATGTGTATTATCTCTCCTAAATGATGGAAGCTCTTGTGACATATTTCTAAATATGACCATAAATAATATGTTCAATAGTGTGTTTTTATTTTCTTAATGTACATTAATGGAATAAACTGAAACTTTGATCTTCTGTCTTTAAAAGATATGAATTAAAGAACGTTTTTCAGTAGATTAGAAATATAAGCATGACACTGGTTATTTTAAAACTGGGGTGGAATATATTTAGCGATATTAAAGTGAATAAAATGTGCTTTGAACAAGAAATTTCATTTGTCTCTGTTCCAAAAATAGTGTTTTATTTTTGCTCTAAAACCACTTTTCTTATCATTTTCTGATAAAATAAAGAAGAATGAAAGTGACACAAAGTTTTTATTAATATTATTTGCTTGTTTAAATAATTTAGCAAGTCACATTGCCCTAAAAATACTGTTAGTATTTCAGATTTTTTTTTCAAATCTTTTTTAAATAGCTTATTCTTTACAGAAACAAGGCTTTGATTGTATAAAAAAAATTCCTTTCCTTATACTGTCTAGGTCAATATCTTTTATAGCTGTTAGGAAAACTACAAATATGGTAAGTTTGATTGGCATTTTCTAAATCAGCATGTCCATGCATGTGTTATGCTTTGAACGATTTTATTGTGGAATAAAATGTCAGTCAAGTCCAGAGACAACTGCTGGAAGTAATCCTAACATAGTATAATTTACACATGGTGTTCCCACATAGCTCATTAGTATCTTATGTATTTGGAAAACATAATAAAAAATCCGTGTGGGCGTTGCCTTGGTCAGTGATATTCCTCTGTGCGACCAGTGGTTCCCTCTGATTTTAGAAACACGTCTTTCCTTATCTGACAGCTTCACGTTTGATTGAATGCCACTGTGACCATTTCTGAGTCTTTCTACATGTCATGTTTGCCAAGTGCAATTGAGCTACTGGTATCAAGAACAGAACTTTAGTGAATACAGAGTTGAAAAGAACTCAGACAAAAGCTTAATTTGGTCACTATGATTTAAGTACTAACACCACAGACCTAAACAGATTCTGCCTGTACCACTGTATTTTTTCTCTAGAATCATTAAAGCCAGTACATTTTCTCCCACACCTATTCTTTCTCCAATTGTCCTTTGACTTTTGAATTTGATAAGATTAATTCTAGGTCTTATCAAAAATTTATTTGCAACAATATGGTAATGTTAAAGAGGGACCAGACTGAAGCTTCTACTGCTCACTTGATTTTTGTTCATGATTAATGTAATTATTTTTATTAAGCCCAATTTCCTCCTTAGCTATACTTGAATAACAGTAATAATACATACATACATATTTATATATGCCATATGTTCAATTGTGCAATTTAGTACAGAGGTACTAGCAAAAATGAGGAATGCTTTGAATGGTTGAAATAGTTTCTAAAATGTCAGTATATGTTTTCAAAAAGATAATTTCATATAGATCCATTTTGTACATTCTTATGGAATAATCACAATCACCTCTCTAATACTTAAGTACTTACAGTGGGAAAATTAGGTGGAAAAATTGTATCTACTTTTCTTCAAACTTTAAAAGGCATTTCTGGCTTTGAAAACAAAACCATTAATGCAGTTGGAAACTGATCATTTGATATTAAATTCCAGAGGTCTGCCCTGTTGAATTTGAAGCTGTTTTCATCTCATTTTTTATCTCTTCCATGGGCTTTACCACTCAGCACAAACTATGATCAATATTGATAATAGAATGCAAGAAAACCTTTACAGCCCCCCTCCGTTTCCTCTTTTTATGCTACAATATCTCATTGCCAAGTATGCAGAGCTATAGAGGCTTTAAATAGTTTTATGGATTTTTTTCCCCATTGCAACACTTTCTTCCAATGTCACTGCCACCACAGGCAGTGTCACTGCCAGTGCACTTGTCCTACATAAACAGTAGGATTTGCTGCTCTTTTTTGTGATGGCAAATCATACACTATGTTTTATCAACCCATTTAACTATAAATACAATGGTTATTTAAGCATTTGTAGCAGGAAAAGAGGTCAACCAAAATTTTAGAATAGAAATACTATTTTAAGAGTAGCTGTCTATTCCTCCTTTCCCTGCTACTAAGTCTCTCCATCAGCATCCACCTCAAAGTGGTTATAATAGTTACAAACAATGTACCACAAACTCATGAAGTGCCTTAGATGCATAAAGAATAAAACTCCATGTTAAGGGTTTTCAAGATTTCACCAATAATCCCAGTTCCACCTACCTCTTCCAAGTTCATGTAATATTTTATTTTCCAAATTACATAAACCATCTGATTTTCTAAACTTACTTGCTTTTCCTTTACCTTTATTTCTTAATCACTGTGCCTCCAATCATGCTATTCTATTCATCTCTCTGACCAAATTATTTATATTTTAGGTGCTTCTTAAACTTCCCTGAATAAGTAGAAGCTTCTCCTGCCTATTTTACCCACATAGAGATTTTATTCACATAGTTCTTTGATGTATCCTGGAAGAATATGCATTTAAAGTTTAGCAGTTTTTATAATTATATTACAGGTTCTAGAAGAATCTAATGAGAATTAATCTGATAAAAATCTAATGCTGGAAAATTCAACTTCAAACACACTTGGCCATCTTATCTTTGACAAAGGGGCTAAACACATTTACTGGAAGAAAGAGAGCCTCCTTAATTAATGGTGTTGCAAAAACTGGCATTCCGTATGCCAAAAATTAAAACTAGATCCATGTCTATCACCATGCACTAAACTAAAATCAAAATGGATCAAAGATCTAAGTATTAAAACAGAAATATTAAATGTGCTAGAAGAGAGAATAGGTCTCAAGGTCCATAAGTGTAGGCAAAGACTTCATGAACAAAACCTTGACTGCACGGGAAATACTACAAAAAATCAACAACTGGGATCTCATTTTATTAAAAAGTTTTGCAAAGCAAAAGAAATCACCAACAGAGTGAAAAGACAACCCACAGAGTGGGAAAAAATCTTAGCTAGCTGTTCTTCAGACACAGAATTAATATCTAGAACATATAAAGAATTGAAAAAATTCAGACACCCCAAATTCAAAGACCCAATCCAAAAATTTGCATCTGAAATGAATGGACACTTCTCAGATGAAGAAGTAGAAATGACAAATATATGAAAAAAAATGTTCAATATCATGGGTCATTTGAGAGCTACATATTAAAACAATGTTGAGATTTCATCTCACTCCAGAAAGAATGGCTATTATCAAGAAATCAACCAATAACAGATGCTGGAGGAACTGTGGGGATAAAGGAACCCTTCTCCACTGTTAGTGGGAGGATAGACTCTGCAACCACTGTAGCAATCAGTGCGAGATTCCTCAAAAGACTACGACTAGAGGTTCCATTTGACCCAGCTATTCCCCTTACTGGTATCCTCCCAAAAGATTTAAAAGCACCATATCACAGCGACATATGTGCACCCATGTTTATAGCAGCAGTTTTTAATAGCTAAATCTTGGAAACAACCCAAATGACCATCGACCAACAAATGGAGAAAAGAGATGTGTTTTTTTTTTTAAATACAATGGAGTACTACTCGGCCATAAAGAAGGATAAACTTGAGACATTTATAGCTAAATGGATGGACCTTGAGACCATAGTCTTTTTCTTTTTTTTGTGGGTACCGGGGGGTTGACCTCAGGACCTCGCGCGCCAACAGGCACCGGTGCCGCTGAGCGATATCACCGGCCCCTTTTTCGTATGTGGGATCCGGGAGTTGAACTCGGGCCCTTGCGCTTGCAAGGCAGGCGTTTATGCTGCTGAGCCATCTCACCGGCCCGAGACCATACTCTTAAGTGAAATAAATCAGACACATATATGTAAATATCGCATTTTCTTTCTGGTGTGAGAAACTGAATGTGTAAATAAGAACCAAAATATATAATAGATATTGTGAAATAGGAAATAATTTTTCAAAGGGAAGGGGGAATTTGGGGTGATGGAAGGGAAAATAAAAATTGAGAGAAAAAGAGGATGAAATGGAAACAAATCTTTGTAAATAAGTAGGGGAGGGGAATGGGAAAAAAAGAGGAACTAAGACACATCATGTACAGGTACAAATTCCCTATAATGAATGTGATTATTATGCATATCTGAATTGTACCAATAAACATAATTATGAATTTTCATCAAAAATAATATGTTTTTAAAATTCAAGCAGTTTTTATAATTATATTACAGGTTCTAGTAGAATCTAATGAGAATTAATCAGATAAAATCTAATGCTAGCAAAGTAGCTCAATGGCCCTTGACACAGGGTTATCTTATATGTAAGTGTATCTGAAGATGATAAGAATGTACCCAAAAATATAATATGAACTTTTCCACCCTCATTCTCTAAACATTTTGTGTAATGTAAACAGCAAATGTTGAACACAAGTTGCCTTCTTGTGACAAAGATAGAAGAAAGGAAGGGCAGATTGAGGTATATCTTTGTACAAGACAAACCTTGTACATACTTGGATGTGTATGTACACAGGTGATTAGTCACCTAACCTTGGTGAGCAAGGTAATGTGATAAATTTGGACACAAGACAATCATCAGGACATAGGGTTAAAGGTGAGGTGAAAGGTGCAGAGGTCAATGCATAGTAAAATTATTCTTAATTTTAATCACTCCTAGAATAACTTTTTGTGAAAATTATATTATATCTGTATTTACTACACAAAATACAATTCTGGAATTATCTAGGATAACATACAAACATATTACTAAGCAAACCCTACAGATAAGCAGCAAAGGTTACATTTAACATTATGGTCTTATTTATTTATTTATTTATTTTTTTTTTTTTTGTGGGTACCGGGGGGTCGACCTCAGGACCTCGCGCGCCAACAGGCACCCGTGCCGCTGAGCGATATCACCGGCCCCTTTTTCGTATGTGGGATCCGGGAGTCGAGCTCGGGCCCTCGAGCTTGCAAGGCAGGCGCTTACGCCGCTGAGCCATCTCACCGGCCCTATGGTCTTATTTATTGAGACTTAGTAGTGGTGTCACTGATGTTGGTGGGCCCGAGAGTTTCTGGAAGAAGATGGTCATTCTTTCCTATGCTTTTCATGAAGAGAATATAAGTTCAAAGTCTGAATTTCGACATTCAAAAGGTCCCAGCTCTTTCAATCTACAACCAGCAAGCACAACATTTTCATTTGTGAGCATAGCTAAAAAATACTCCAGCAGGAAATATAAGCTAATTAAAATAGCACATGTGATCCATGTTTTATACCAGCATTCAACTCAGATTGTCCATCATGAGTAGCAAGCTGAAACTGGATATATTAAGCTTGTTTGGTGCTGGCAAATTTGTTCGTTGGCTAAAGTCCAAGCGCAAACTCAAATTGACTCTTAATGGACACAAATCTTAATGACAATCTTAATGACAAGCGAACGTTAAACCTTATCAAAAATGGTGCTCATTATAGAGGATATATTAGGGGAACTCATCTCTACGAATTGAATGTTAGCAAAGCTGGAATTAAACTTACCATCCAAAGCACTATATAAGCTAGATTTAAAAGAGAAAGGGGAAGCTTCTATTTCCCAAGAGAAATAACACAGGGTTTATCTTGTAAACTAGAGCTGTTTTTTCTGTCTTGTTTATTAAGCCTCTCATTCATTCCATTTTTCTTCCTCTCAGCTCTTCACTCAAGGGCCCTCCTTTTGGAACCTCTTTAGTCCATAAATATATCCATGCTCTTAACTAAAATATGTCTGTTTCCATGGACAAAATTTGTCCTCTCCGCCTCTCTTACTTTTGTCTCCTCATCATGTCTTCACCTCAAATGCCTTCTCAAAAATACAATTTTCACTTAAATTATTATTTTTACATATCTCTACAGTGATTTTTGCTGCCCTTCCTCTGAAGTACTGAATAAGGTTATTGCTTTTTTACTCATGCTGTGCTACTCATTGTCACTTTTTTCTATTTAGTTTTTTTCTTGATATTTACCAAAACCATTAAAGTAAAAACTTGAAAAAATGAATATAAAGCCACGTACGCTATTCACTGAAAAATTAAAAATAAATTCTACAAAAAATTATTGTCATATTTGTAACAAAATTTATTCTTGCTCAAAAATGGAAAAAGGTAATCTTACAACACAAATTTCCCTATTCTTTTCTGGTCGTATCAGGTAACACGTTATTTCAAATCAAATGAGAGAATCCCATCTTTCACCATTGCTAGTCTGATGTTCCCATTGACAAATGTGATTTGTTTGAAATGTGTCAACAGATTTCATTATCAGGAATGTACCAACAGACTAAATATATGTAGTTTTTAAGACTTATGGCCATACAGCTAATCTTTTCATTTCATAGCAATAAGGATAAGACAACATAAATGTATTAGGCTGGTGTCAGTTACTATGGTATGAAAAAAAAGTTAAATAAAATTCCTGGAATATGAGTGAAACTTGGACATACATAAAGCAATCTACAGAACTGGACAGAGTATTTTTATAAAGAGAGATAGTGCTGTTTTCTATCAGCAAATCAAATTTAGAAACAGGAAAAAGTTGAATGTTTCCACATGCTCAGAGAAATAATAATAAAATTAATCATCATTGGGGTTCAGGCCCTATAGTCTCTAATTATTTGATGCCACTGATATCTATTTAGCTAAAGGTGTACAAGATTGAATGTGTGGTTTAACTATCTGTGAAATTAGACAGTAATCGAGGGGAAGCTGTGATGCTTAAGGCAAAAGGTCCAAGTTATCAGACAAAATATTTAAGTGTGTGCAAGTGCGTCAGTGGGAGTGCAATACAAATATGTGATGTGGAAGAGATAATCTGGTTGAGTTACATTTTAATTTTCTAAAATATTCTTGAATACCAAAAGTATTATAAAACAAGTTTATAAAAAACTAATTGGAAATTACTCAGAGATGTGGCTAAGATAGTCTAAGGTAAAACAGAACAGCTGAGTATTTATGTAGAGATACTGTCTATTTTGCAATTTCATGGCATGATTTATCTAACTCCGTCTAGAAAAAAAATGAGGGAAAAGAAAAAACACAGATCAGAAGGAAATAAGAAAGGATCTGGCAAGTTGGAATTCCTATGCATAGAATGAAAATAAATATTTAAAAAGGTTAAATTTTCTGAAATATATCTGTAATATCTTCTTAGACCCGTAACAGAAGAAGCTGGCAGATGTTAGGAAGTTTAAAGTTCTCGTTGAAATTGAATTTTTTAAAAATGAGCTTCAAGAATTTAAAACAAGTGATAATTTAAAACAAGTATTTGTGGTAAAATCCCCTAAGGTATACTCCGCCGAGCAGTGGGAGGGAGGAAGACTTCTGAAGTCACTTGTAGACACCATGTCCTTACGGAGTAGTCTGCAGCTTTGCTCGAGCCAAAGCTGAGTCTCATGACAGAGAAGTCACCTGTCATTTTTGAGTGCCCCTTCCCCCATCTTCTTTTCTGGAGAAAATTTACTTCATAATTCGAAACCAGTGTGAATACATTTAAAAATAGCAACAAGTCTACCTATTTAAGCAGCAGCTTATTATAAACACACTAGAGGGCAATCTATTGATTTAGGAAATTGCTTAGAGGAAAAAGTTATTTGTTTTAATCAGAAAACTTAGGTTCCATTAACTACAGCCTAGGCTATGATCTTTTGCTTAAAATAAATTTTAGCTTCAAGTTTTTCTTCTTAAATGGACAAAATAATACTTACTGTTAAATGAATTTGTAGAAGCCATAGGATTCTGCTCTTGTTTAACACTCCCCAGGAAAAATCAATATGAAGTCACTAACGCTAATTACTAAGTAATAAAACTGAAACTTTAAGAAAACAGCAAGATCCTTAAATAAACCATCTTTTCTTAAGACAGAGGATTGACAAGAGCCAACAGGAGGAGCCCAACCTTAAGCAATGGGATGGTCGGCTGTTTCAAGCCTTACATGTAAAGTGAAATAAAGTGATCTTATATCCATTCTCTTTCACCTCCTCCTCCTCCTCCTCCTCCTCCTCCTTCCTCTTTTTCTTCTCAATTTTTTTTTTATTCTACTCAAGCTACTTTTCAAAACTCTATAGTTCTGTCATGCCCAGTATAGTTCACCTCTGGTATGAAACACTGGTCCTCAATAAAAAAGAACAAACTATTGATACATGCAACAAATGGATGAATCACAAGGCCATTGTGCTGAATGGAAAAATCCAATCTCAACATGTCACGTACTATATATTTCCACTTATGTACCTTGTAAGAATAATAAAATTATAGACATAGAAAACAGATTAGTGATTTTTAAGGGTTAGGGACGGGGATGTGGGCTCATGTGGAGCAAATGAGAGATGTTTGGGGAGGTGGAATTGTTCTTGGCCTAGAACGTAGTGCTGGTCACACAGATCTACAACAAAATGGTAAACTATACACACATATCACAACCCATGCCAAATGCCTAGTCTTGATATTGTACTGTAAATACATAAAATATAACCATTGGGAAAAAATTGCAGGAAATCTGGTTAAGAGTACTCAGCTCCTCCCTACATTACATTTGAAATTCTTGTGAATCTGTAATTATTTCTAAATAATTTTTTTTAAAGTAGTCTCTTGAAAATCCCAATAAGGAAGAAAGTTACTGGAGACAAGACAAATTATATATTATCACATGATGCAAAAAAGAAAATAAAAAAAAATACTGGAAGCAAATGATAAAGAAAACAGCTAGTTGAGCACATTTAATTGAAATACTAAAAATTGCTTTAAAATCACATTTTAGATGTTCAAAGAAGAAACATAATATGTTCAGTATATATTTTGCCATATTTTCTCATCCTCCCATAGTGAAAAATGAAGTTAAATATGTAAGATTAATAATTTTTAATTGAAAAACTTGCATATATTAGGGTAATTTCTAATAATGTTTTTAATTTTTCTACAACTTTCTGCTAAAGTAGTTCTGTTCAGAATAATTCTGCAGAATGTTAAGGAAATTCTCAGATTAATTTGTACTGATTCCATGCATATGTTGTTCCTATATGCCTAGATATATTTACCTTCTGTTCCTATTTAATTAAATTGTTTTTGATCTCTTTTGCCTAATATAAAACTTTTCAGGATGGTTATGGAGATTTTTCAAAGAAATCATGTTTCTCATATTAAAAATAATGTCACTTTTAAAAAATACATTCTTCCGGGCATAGTCATTTACACTGTCAATAGAAAACCTACTCTGGGCTCTGAGGTATTTTCATTTCAATGAGTTTACTACTCATTTTACAAATGGGCCTCCTCACAGAAAATGACAAAATAGCTCTCCAAACAAAACCTAATTGTACACTTATATGAAGATATTTCTAATAATTTAAATTTATATGGCTATTTTAAAAAATTCGTTACAAAAATTCCAGAAATAAATAATTTTGTCTTTTGAGAGTTATAATTTCAAGCAATGAAATAGTTTTCAGCCACAGCGGAATCAGGGATGAAAATAATCTCATTGTTCAAAGGCATCTTCTATTAGCTTCTTCTTATTCTTTAGGCTTACTGCACAGAAACCTTGCCCCAGATGATAAAAAAATGCCTATGAAGAGTTATAGTTTTATAGCAAGCTGATAGCCAGAAATCCTGGGGAAAATAATGCTTCGTTCCTCGCATTCATGGTAAAATTGCAGCAATAACATTCACTGCCTTGACATCAGTTATAAATTACAATTACTGAGTTCAGGGAAGTAGATACACTGCCTCTCCAGACCTGTGCCATGTGTCCACTATTTTTAGTTCACCATAATAATAGGTGCACTCAGATCCATTTGTAATAAAAGGTTTGAGTTTCCAGACAGAAGTTTCTAGAAATGGTAGTTGAAAGTAAATGTTAAGAAGGGTGAATGAAGCTAAGAAGTTTAAGAAACAAATTTGTACTTTTGATAGCAAAATCAAACTTGAAACAAGTTATAAATTGCAATTTTTATGTCTTGATCTTTTTTATTCCACTACATGAAAAATTTAATACATTATGGAAGACAGCACACATTTATAATTTAATATTATATATTATGCCTAATTCATATATATTGTATTTTACTAATTTAATTATTTGCCTATTTTATTTCTATCTTTGAACTCTTTCTTGGAGTATTTTACTTCTTATTTGACTCTGCATCTTTAACACCTTGTACTATTCATAAAATTTGTCCACTATTCAAATTTTTCAGGCAGGCAAGGAACATTTATTGAGCAACTTGTATGATTCAAGAATAATTCTAGCCCTTGATTATATCAGAAAAAAAAAAAAAACTCTTGTAATCCTACAGTCTACATCTTAGTAAGACGGCATAAAATACCTGAATAAACAATGATATATATTACAGTATTAGGTAAAGATGTGACCTAAAAAGAAATTTAATCAGATTACAATATAGAGGGTGCTCTGAGATGTTCTCCATGAGAGCTGAAATTTGTATTCTGCAATTTTTTGGCTAGAGATCACACTAGATGGAAGGAATATTACACGCAAAATCCAGAGACAAGTGGAGGACAGCAGTGTGACTGCCATGTACCCAGAACCACTATGAGACCAATGTGTACTATTGGCAATAGGAAAGGGATATTAATAGTGCTTTGAAAAGTCATGGTAAAGGAATTGTTATTCTATTCAGTCTGAGAGAATTGGGAAATTTTGTAATATAGATTTTATTTTGTTATTCAGTATTTTGACAAATATGTACACATGAGAAAATTTTATCCCAACCAACATTTCTATCTTCCCAACAATTCTTCTTTGACATTTCCAATTACTCTTCTCCCACCTACAAAGATAACCACTCTTGTCATATCCATCATCATTCATCAATTTTACCTGCTCTTTAATATAATATCATAATAATGGAATCTTAACACTTGTTTCTTTTTATCAACATTTTTCAAAATTCACTCATATAAATTCATACTTATAGGAATCTGTAGTTCATATCTATTTCAAGGAAATATTCCAAAGCAAAGCTCCAAACATATAGTAAGAATATCTATTTTTCTTTTGGTGAACAATGGGTCATTGCCAGTTTGAGCTGTTGTTTCTAAAGCTTCAATCGGCATGATTATGTAAGGCTGTATTTTTATCAGTCAGTGCTTATTAGAGAAACAGATTTAAGGCAAGTTATACAAATATACAAGGATTTACAAGACAAGCTTACGCTGGCCACTCACACAGTCAGGTACAGAAGAGTGCAAAGGGGCTGTCCAGAGGCTGGAGGTCCAAAGAATCTAGTCAAAGGTCTGGAGCTCACTGTAATCTCCACACAAACCAATGTCAGGAAGCTGAAGGGTCTGCACTGCAAGGCTGAAAGGTCTGCTCTGAACCCCAGAAGATGACATCCAAGGTGAAGGTGAAGACCAGAGCTCCTCCTCAGAAACAGAAGTAAGCCTTCCTTCTTCATTTCCCTTTTATTCCATTCAAGCTACAAACCTATTCATTGGTGCCACTCACTTGCAGGGAGGGTCTTCTGTCTCCAGTAAAGCCTTTCAGCCACACCCAGAGCTATGCTGATCCAATTTAGTTGGGCATTTCTTACTCAAGTTGACACAATCAGTTAACTATCAGAATCCACCTGTTGTCAGTCTGACAACCAGTCACATTTTCTTAAAATGTATTTATTCTCCACATACAAAGACAAGTTCATAATTATGCCTAATATGACTATCCTGTGTACAAAGAGAAACACGCTAATTGCCTCCCCAGAATAGAAGGCAATTTTCTTTGGGTGATGCTTACTCCTAACCTTTCATAACTTGAACATTGTAACAGGTTTAACAGTACTTAAGAACCAATATTTAGCCTATCAACATTATGTTATATAGGAAGCATTTTAGGAAAGAACTATTACAGTTAAAATCCTCATTTCTGTAACTGTTCATGGGATCATAACTGGTATTTAGAACTACCTTCTTTTACCACCCATTCTGTGTTCCTCTGACCCTCAGCAAGTATCTCAGCAGGTCTTGGTTCTTTCCCTTGTGGGGTGACACATACCTTCTTTCCTGAAGGTTGTGTGCCATTTGTCATCCTGCCTAAATTGTGCTGTAGTTTCTCATTGACCTTAATAACAGGGCATGATAATACTAGGAGATGCCCTAATGGATCTCCTGTGCTCCAAGAATATGCTCTTTTCCTTCATTGTGGAGTAATAGTCCAATTTCCCTTTGATACTTTGAGTCAGTCACCCCTGCCAGCACCATAACTCCCTTCCCTTTATAGTTTTTTTCCTCAGAGGCATGAAAAGACTGAAATGACCACGGAGAAGTCTTAGCTTCAAGTTCAGTGGAATCATTGTTGTGCTTCCTGGCACAAGCTTCCTCTTCTCTTGAACAAAAAGTTTTAGGCCAATAGAGCATAAGGTTGTGGGAGCAGGAAGCAAAAATGTTACTAGGGCATCACTAGAGGTAATAGTCAATACCACTCCCGATTCCACCCCTTAATTTCTGGGCCCATGAATTCTGGCTATGGGGGACACAGTGTCAACCTTGACCCATCCCTGCAAGCCATTGCCTAGCTAGAGCTGTAACTGTGTTTTCAAAAGACCCTTCCACTTTTCCTTCAATCCAGCTCCTTCTGGATGGTGAGGAACAGGTTAAGACCAGTGAATTCCATGAGCGTAAGCCCATTGCCTCACTTCTTTGACCATAAAATGTGTTCCTTGGTCAGAGGCAGTGCTGTGTGGAATTCCATGACAGTGGATAAGGCATTCTGTGAGTCTACAGATGCTGTTTTTGGCAGAAGATTTACTTGCAAAGAAGGCAAATCCATACCCAGAAAGTGTTTATGCCATTAAGGACCAACTACTGTCTTTTCCATGATGAAAGCAGTCCAATGTAATTGACCTGCCACTAGGCTGCCCTGGGGAATGGAGCCATACTGGGACTTAGTGTTGGTCTCTGCTGCTGACATAGTGGGCATTCAGCATGGCTGTAGCCAGATCAGCCTTGGTGAGCGGGAGTCCATTTTGCTGAGCCCATGCAAACCTCTATCCCTGACACCATGGTCACTCCGTTCGTGTACCCACTGTGCAACAACAGGGGTGGCTGAAGAAAGAGTTGGACTGCTATCTGTAGAATGGGTCATCTTATCCACTTGATCGAAGTCCTCTTCTGTTGAGGTCACTTTTTGGTGAATGTTTACATGAGATACAAGTAGTTTTACATCCCTTCCTCCAATATCTTTGTCAACAATTTTCCATAATGTTTTTTCCAAGTGCCTGACCAGCCAGCCAGACCATTGGCTACATGAACCCAAGAGTCAGTATACAGTCACACATCTGGCCATCTCTCCTTCCAGGCAAAATGTACTGCCAGGTGCACTGCCTAAAGTCTGCCCACAGTAAAGATTTCCCTTCACTGTCCTTCTGGGGTGTCCTGGAAAAGAGCTGTAATGCTGAAGCTGTCCACTTGTGGGTGGTGCCTGCATAATGTGCAGAACCATCTGCAAACCAGCTCCTTGCTTTCTCTTCCTCTGACAGCTGATCATATAGTATACCTCATGAGGCCATGAGTGCACGCTGGGAGACAGAAGAAAATATAGCAGGAGTGGGAGCCATGGGGATCTGGGCAGCTTCTTCATGTAACTGACCTGCACCTCTGGACCTGCTCTGACTCAATCACATATATACCACTTCCATTTAATGGTGGACTATTGCTGTGCATGTCCAACTTTATGACTCAGTGGATCAGATAATATCCAGCTCATGATAGGCAACTCAGGTCACAAGGTAACCTGGTGTTCCATGGTCAATCAGTTAGTTTCCAGTAAGGCCCAGTAGCAGGCCAAGAGCTGTTTTTCAAAGAGAGAATATTTGTCTGCAGATAATGGCAGAGACTTGCTCCAAAATCCTAAAGGCCTCCTGTGCAGTTCACCTATAGGGGCTGCCAGAGAGTCCAAACATCATCCCCACCTCCCACTGACACTCCAAGTACCACTGGATCTGCTGGATCCTATGGCCCAGCGGCACAGCAGCCTGCACAGCAGCCTGAACCTATTGCAGAGCCTTTTCTCATTTTGGGCCCCACTCAAAACTAGCAGCTTTCTGAGTCACTCAGTAAATGGGCCAGAATGAAACTCCTAAGTGAGGAATGTGTTGCCTCCAAAATGCAAATAGGCCCACTAGGCAATGTGCTTCTTTTATGCTTGGGGGTGGCAGATGCAATAACTTATCTTTTACCTAAGTAGGGATATCTCTACATGCCCCACACTACTGGACTCCTAGAAATTTCACTGAGGTAGAACGACCTTGAATTTTAGTTGGATTTATTTCCCATCCTCTGGCTTGCAAATGCTTTACTAACAAATCCAGACTGGTTGCTACCTCCTGCTCACTTGGTCCAATCAGCATAACATCATCAATGTAATAGACCAATGTGCTACCTTACAAGTGAGAAAAATGATCAAGATCCTTGCAAACTAAGTTGTGACAAAAGGCTGGAGAGTTAAAATAATCCTGAAGTAGGACAGCGAAGGTATGTTGCTGGCCTTGCCATCTGAAAGCAAATTGCATCTGATGGGTCTTATGGATAGATATGGAGAAGAAGTCATTTGCCAAATCAATAGCTGCATACCAAGTACCAGGAGACATTAATCTGCTTAAGCAAGGAGACCTCATTTGGTACAGCAGCTGCAATCAGAGTCACCACTTGATTCAGTTTACAGTATTCCCCCTTCATTCTCCAAGACCCATCTGTCTCCTGCACAGGCCAAGCAGGAGAATTAAATGGAGATGTGGTGGGAACCACCACGCCTACATCTTTCAAGTCCTTGATAATGGCACTAATTTCTGCAATCCTTCCAGGGACGCAATATTGTTTTTGGTTTACCATTTTGACTAGAGTCAAATGCAACTCTAATGGCTTCAGTTTTGCCTTTCCAATATAATGGCCCTCACACCACAGCTTAAGGAACCAATATGAAAGTTCTGCCAAGTACTAAGTATATCTATCCTAATTATGCACTCTGGAACAGGGAAAATGACAGCAGAATGGATTTGAGGACCTACTGGACCCCCTTTAAGTTGGACTTTCCTGAAACTATGTTAATCACCTGACCTCCATAAGCCCCTACTTTTACTGGGGGGCCACAATGATGTTTTGGATCCCTTGGAATCTGCATTAGTTCAAAACTAGTATCCAGTAGTCCCCGAAATGTTAGATCATTTCCCTTCCCCTAATGTACAGTTACCTTGGTAAAAGGCCTTAGGTCCTTTTGAAGATGGATGGAGAATGATTGACTGTATAAAGTTTTGGTGGAGCATCAGGGCCCTTCTTCAAGGGGACCTGGCTTCCCCTTCACTCAAGGGGTTCTGGGTCTGTAAACTGGCTCAAATCCAGGAACTGTTTGAGGGGCCATGATTCTCTGTCACTATGATTTAAAGCATGTTTCTGTTCATTTGCCCTTTAATTTTTTCAATTATATAAATTAATAAAAATTTGTAGGCTTCATGTCTATTTCACCTTTGGAATACTGAGGCTAATCAGCCAATGCCATAGTTCTAAACATGTCAGACCATTTTCATTATTGTCCTGCTTCTGCTGTCCATTATAGTAAGTATGTGCACCTTGTCTTTGACAATTAAGTGCCTCACTTGACCTCTGCCACTTCAGGATCCATTTAAACCCATCGCCGTCATGTTTCCAAATTGAGTAACCATCGTCCCCACCGTAAGGTCTGGCATACAGAGAAGAACAACGACAGGGCTCTTCAGGGATGCCGATGCTCCCCTCACAAATCTCTTTCTCAAGGTTAATGAAGGGTACATTTTCTGGATCACCCCAATGTGGTAGATTAATTTTAACACGACAGATTCCTTCCAGCGTTCCCATTTTCCTAAGCCTCTGAATCCCTTTATTAACAGTAAACCACAGAATATCAGGCATCTCTAACTCAATCACAGTGGATCATCTTTTGATCCATTCTTTTGCCAGCCAGTCAAACAAACTACAGCAATACCTTGGATGTCAAACCGCTTCAAGATCAAACTTTCCACTACTTGTACAGCAAAGGTTGAAAAATACCTGTTCGTCGGGCCGGTGAGATGGCTCAGCGGCTTAAGCGCCTGCCTGGCAAGCGCGAGGGCCCGAGTTCGACTCCCGGAACCCACATACGAAAAAGGGGCCGGTGATATCGCTCAGCGGCACGGGCGCCTGCTGGCGCGCGAGGTCCTGAGGTCGACCCCCCGGTACCCACCAAAAAAAAAAAAAAAAGAAAAATATCTGTTCGTGTTTCTAACTTTGCTTGATAGCAGAACCTAAACTAACAGACTTGAAAAATCTTGCACGGCAAACAGTGAGTCGCTTCTCGTTGCAGACACAAAGGGGTGACTCTTCAGTCTAAGTACCACTGCCAACCACACAACATATAGTGCTTGTGTAGTTTGGGGGCCTCAGAACCAATGATTTGATTTGCCATTATTTCTTATGAGAAAAATATGTTCAATTCTGGAACGTTAGGGTGTTCGAACATGAATTTTGAATGAACTAAATTTAGCAACCGAGGTATCACTATACTAACATCATTTTTTCCTCCATGAGCTGCAACATTAAATTCAGAATCTCTGCTTAACAGGGCCACATTGACAAATTCAGCCTAATTCAGGTGTCTGTGTCAAGCTCATTATTTTCCTTCACCAGTTTGTTCAGAGATGCTACGAGAAGCCAGTCAGCATCATTATAGTTCCTACTTTGCTAAAAGTATTCAAAAGTATTATGTATGGAGTCAGTAAATTCCTTACATCTCACAAGTGGTGAATTAGGGTAATCAGATGAATTTACACTGTGAATTACTTTCAACAGTTCACGCCAAGGGAATATCAGTATTCCCCACATTACCAAGAGAGACCATGGCAGCTTTAGGTCTCATTAAACTAGAGAGCCAACTCTAAGAACCAGTAAAGCCATTAAAGAATTTTATCTTTACAATTCTTTCGCTCTAGGGACACTCTCGATACCAAAACTAATGAACGCTTACACGGGTTTCTTTTTATCAAAATTTTTTGAGATTTCACTCATGTTCCCATGTGTATCTGCAGTTCATAAATATTTCTTTGGTCTGAACGTATGGTAAGCATATCAATTTTTCAGTTGATGAACGATGAATGGGTCATTGCCAGTTTGGGACTTTTATTTGTAAAGCTTCAATCAGCATGATTATGTGAGGCTTTTTAAAGACATATGATTCATGTTTTTGGGTAAATTGTAAAAGTGAAATTTCTAGTTCATATGGTAAAATGGATGCTTAACTGTGCAAAAAAATGCCAAACTGTTTTTCCAAGTAATTGTGAAATTTTTCATTCCTATATTAATGGATTAGAGTTCTAGTTGTATCATAATATAGCCAAACCACTGTCAGCTTTTTACAAAATTTTGGTTTTTCTACTGAGTATTAAAAGATATTTAATTTTAATGTGCATTTCCCTAGGTGATGTTGAAAATATTTTGACATGCTTAGCTGTGAGATACATAAAACATACACAACCATTTGGAAAATCATTATTTTAGAGTTTTTGGCTATTTCTATTAGGTTTTTTAAGTATTGATTTGTAGGAATTCTCCACATTTATATTAGGGATCAGCCTTTAAGATATATATGGACTGGGAAGTTATTTTTCAAATATATTTCCCAGCTCAATGTATTAATAACATTTTATAAATGATAACATTTTAATCTACCTTATCAATATAAAGATGGTTAACTAAAAGTCACAATGGTATTCTGTTTTTCTCTTATGAGACTTAGAGTTTTAGCTTATTTGTTCAAATCTGTCATCTGCCTCAGATTAAAGTTGTTGGTTATGTAAAGTAACCGGTTAAAGTCAGCCCCTACATATTTTCATATACTTATTCTGTTTTCTCCCATCGTTCATTTAAAAGACTTTCCTTTCCCACTGAACTCTCATGACACTTTCATCAGCAATAAACCCACAGTTTATGTACCAGTCCACATTCTGTTCCCCTTCCTATCCTTTTACCAGCGTTACACCGTCTGCAGTAGTACAGGGGTACCAGTGAGGCTCAGTACCAACTGGAGAAAGCCTTCTAGTTTTCTTCAAGAGGACTTTGTTGATAGGTATTTTTGACTCCGTATAATTTTAGAGTCAGCTTTTTGTTCTCAATAGACATTCCTGTTAGGAATTTGTGATTACACTGAATTCATAATTTAGCAAAAAATAACATTGTTATTGTTTGGATCTCAAATGTCTCCGAAGGCCCACATGATAACGATGGCTTGGTAGCCAGCCTGCGGCACTACTGAAAGTTGGTGGAACTTTAAGAGATGGGATCTGTGGCAAGGAAGTTAAATTGTTGAGGGTGTGGCACTGAAGGGGATATGGGACCACCAGGCCCTTCTCGCCTCTCTCTTTGCTTCCATGCCACCATGAAGCAAGTAGCTTTCCTCCACCACGGACTCCCTGCCATGTTGTTCTGCCTCAGTCTCAGAGCCCGAGAAACAACGGAGCCAACTGGCCATGCACCAAAACCTCTACAGTCCTTAACCCGAATCAGTCTTTCATCCTTATAAGCTTACTATTGCAGGTAATTTTTCACAGTGATGGAAAGCTAACACAGATATTTTAGCAACATTCAGGCTTCCAAGCAATAAACACGTATAGCTGCCCACTTAAATTTTTCCTGTCAGAAATGTACTGCGGGATTTCATCATGGAAGCCTCGGACTTCTATTTATTAAAATGAATTTTGAATATCATGTTTATTGTCATGGCAAATGGAATTGATTCTGAAATTTTATTTTCTAATTATATAATGATTTCATTCAGAAATAAAACTGATATTTCTATAATTATCTGTTGTCCTATAACTTGATTAATTCTAGGAATATTCCTTATGATTTTCCATAAATTAAATCAGATTATCTATGAAAAAGACAAAGTATTTAGCTTCTTTTGTTTCTACATCATTAATTCCTTTCCTTTGCTCTATGTATAGAGTAGAACTTTCCTGTTGATTAACAGAACGAATATTCTTTCCTTGCTATTAATACTTGAAGAAAGTCACTTAATATTTCACCATTAAATATTCGTTTTATTTTGAGACCTGTTATTACATTCAGTGAGTTCTGTTGCTAGTTTATTAAGTTTTTATTGTGAAATCTTAAAGAACTTTGTCATATGAATTTCCTGTATTTATTATTTTAATTTTTCTCCTTTCTCCTCACATTCAGTGAATTATACTGATTCATGGTGAATTATACTGATTCATACTGAATCATACTGATTGATTTTTAAAGTTAGAAGCAATTTTATTTTTAAAAGAAATACCACTTGGTCATGTTGTCTTATTTACACACTGATGAATTCAGTTTAGTGATATTTTATTAAAATCTTTGGCATTTGTGTTCACGAGCAATATTACTTTGCAATTTTCTTAAAATGTCTACGTTTGATTTCATACCATAATTCCTGCCTCATAAAATAAATTACAAATTTTTTTCCTGTCTAATTTCTAAAAAATGTTTGTTTATGATTGCTTTTAGTTTTTTCAATGTGTGAAAAAATTCATTGAAAAGATCATTTTGGCTTAGAATTCTTTCTGTGGGAAATCTTATAGTAGTGGCAAATTCAAGTTATTTAATACATGTAGATTTATGCAGCTTGTTTTTTTAATTTCTTCCTGTGTCAGTTCTTGTAGATTGTATATTTTTGGGAGAATAAAGCCAAAAGCACCAGAATTGTTGGTATGTCATCATGAAGTTCACAAGTTGTATACATTAATTCATAAAATACATTTAGTGATGAATTTTTCTTATGATAGTGGTAATTTGTGTTCAGGTTCTCATTTTTCAAATCAGTGTGAAAACATTTTTCTATTCTATTAATAGCTTCATTAAAACAATTTTTGTTAACTAACACTATAGTTTGTTCTGTGTTATCGATTCCCACTTTTACATTTAATATTGGTGATTTATTCTTATGTGAGTTTAATTGTCTGCTTTTTCAAGATTCTTAAAGTGAAATGCTGACTGTAAATGTTTATTTTACCTGTTAAGACTTCCCTAAATAACTCTTTAGTTGGCAATACTTGTATGCTGTATTCATTACCATTTTGTTTGAAACATATTTTACTTATGCTTGGAATTTCATTTATATATGTGGGTTGTTTAAATTTCAGTATTAAACACATTTTAAAGGGAGATTTTATGGTATATGAGTTATATCCTAATAGACCTGCTGTAAAGTTTACTGTGAAACCTCCAAATATTTTGGGCTTTTAAATTTAACTTATGTTTTAGCATTTAAATTTAATTCCATATTTTCAAAAAACACATTCTGTCACAGTTATCTGCTATAAACATTGAAAATGATGAGAAGACACAGTAGGTTGCAGTATGAGTTTAAAAGATCTGCTAATGCACCTGCTTTAGTCCTGCCATGGTTAGTATTCATGCACCATAAATTAAGTCTAATAAGTATTAAATTAAACTGTTAGCTCTTTTTTAGGCTGCAAGTTTTTTTTTTTTTTTTTTTTTTGTGGGTACCGGGGGGACGACCTCAGGACCTCACGCGCCAACAGGCACCCATGCCGCTGAGCGATATCACCGGCCCCTTTTTCGTATGTGGGTTCCGGGAGTCGAACTCGGGCCTTCGCGCTTGCAAGGCAGGCGCTTACACCGCTGAGCCGTCTCACCGGCCCAGGCTGCAAGTTATTTAAACTTTAGTTTAGTTTAGTTTGTTTTTTGTTGATTTGTTTGGTTTTTGATTTGGAGAAAAAGACAGTGGGTATCAGGATTATATTTTGAAAGATAAGGACACAGTTGTCGAATAAAAGTAAATTACACTTATAGAATTTACTTCACTTTTAATTTTCTGTGTGTTCCTGGGTGGGTGAGCATGCAGTAGTGGGGTAGAAATAGACTGATAGAATGATGCTATCTGGCAGAGTGAAATTATTTTCTTAAATCTTATTTAATGGCAAAGGATATAGAACTCCTCTTCTCAGAAACAACTATAAGATGTTGAAACCACTTCATCATTCTCTCCATCTTTCATGGAAGTCTACTGTATTAGTCAATTTTTCATTAATTTGATCAAAATGCCTGAAAATAACTCAAAGGAGGAAATGATTTATTTGGCTCACAGTTTCAGAGGTTTCAGTTCATGGTTAACTGGCTCTATGGCAGGAACATTATGATGGGAAAAATGGTAGAGCAAAGTTACTCACTTCATGGCATCCAGGAAATAGAGCAACCATGAGAGGTATTCCCTTCAAAATGACACCCCTAGTCACTCACCTTCAACTGAGCTCAGCCTCCTAACAGCATATTTAGCTGATAGAATCAGTGGATTAATGGTTATATCCCCTCATGATCCAATCTCCTCTCCAGGAGTCCCTTAATCTAGTCAAGTTGGCCTTTGACTATCCCTGACAACTAGCAAATCTCCGAAGATCTCAGGGAGATATGCACTGCAGATACTGTCTTCATTAAATAAGTTTCTATCAAGTGTGAGAAACACTATTTGCCAAACTCAGGGCATTTTCTTATTCTTTTGGCCTTTTTTGAGTATTCTGGACTATTTTGAAATGCTAATTACATGACTGCCTGCTCAACAAGTGAAATAAATGATGCAAGACAATTCCAGCCTTTCCTGAATTCATTGATGAAGTAGGAGAATTAAAGGTCAACTTCCTATGAATTCCAAAGTTCCTTATGACAATCAGATCTCAAGACTCACTCTGTCTACTCCTCAACAACCTAAGATAGTTACTCTGAAACCAGTCAAATAAATGACAGAGCCTGTCAGAGTAGTGAGCCAGCATTTACTTTAGTCATCAGTTCAGAATGCTACACTATCAGTCTACTGAAACAATCAGTTTTCACTGAATTTAATGTATGGTCAAGGACACTTTCTTATGGCAAGCCTTGGGCAAGTTGTTGACAAGTGTGAGCTCCTGCTCAGTTTCAACTCACTCAGTGACTCTTCAGAAGGTGTGATTTTTGGTGTTAAAGAATTCCTAACCTATAAAATCCAGGAAACATTTTTTTCCTTAATAGCTTTTCTAAGACACTCATTTCATGTTTCATTTCTATTTTTCTGTGAGTCTCATCACTCACTCTACATAATCACACGTGTAACTTTGCAAGTATACATTCTGTATAACTCTGGACTAGAACTTCCCTTGCATATGCAGCCAGAGTACTGTTTGATCTTATCCATTACTATGACCTAAATTCTTCTCAGCTTTAAAGAAAAGGAAAAAAAGATCGAATCAGCCTTTGCCATTAGTCTAATAGAGTTGTTTTAGTTTCCTTCCACTAAGGTACTATTTAACCACTGAACTTGTAATAGACTAAATAGAACCAAAGTGGCTCAAAAGAATTAGGGCTGTTTCCTAACTTACTTCAAGGCTCATTAAGAGTAGAGTTTCCAAAAATGTGTTCCCAGTTTACCCCTAGATTAAACTTATACTCTTAGAATTAATAGAGCTTCCCAAATATCTTAGAGGGCTTGGTGAAATACTTAAGAAAACCAGCATTTTATATAAATATATCAAATTGAGGGTGGTTTGACTACTCATGAAAAATATAAAAAAGAAAAATGAGGAAAAGAGTATGTATAGCTATAAAGGAAAAAGTAAATGTAGGTAATAAATTTAATTATGTTTTTTGTGTACATTTACATTTATTGAATTTCTATTTCATAGAGGCTTTAATTTAGACATTTGAAGATATGGAGTGGACTTAACTGAGAGGCAAAATATGGGATCATGTACATAATGTGAGTGTAACATTTTCAATAAATAGTCAGCTTGTTAAATGACTAGCCACTACCTAGCACTCAAGCATTAGGTACTGTCTCAAGCATTAGAGAAAAAAAGTCGAAGACTCTCTCATTGCTCAGAGGGACATACAAGCTTACATCAGTAATTTGAAAACAGTGTACAAATACACAAGACAACTAGGAAGATTGTCTATACATAAAACATTCTTAATTACTGATTGCAACAGAGTAAATTTATTTAGAAAAACTGCAAAACCTGCTGGGAAATGCTGAGGGAAGTTCTAAGAAACAGGGTAGGAAGAAGATGAGAAGCAAAGATAAAAGTACATAGATGTAGAAACAGAAATGATGTAGGGATATAAGAAAAACAGCTGTCATAAATAAATTGGCTTGATTATAAAAGTGAGTTCCTCAGTTAAAGATAAATGGATAAATTATCGTAGGATAAGAAAGACTCTGATTTCTGGAACAAAACTTAAATGTTAAGAATTGTTGGAGTAAGTAATAATTGACATTGTGAGAAGACCTTGCTTGCCAAGAGTCTGTCACTTGGGCCAATTATGGTGTCTGAATGTCCTATTATTCATTATTTGGGTTTAGAAATTGCTCCAGAAGTTCTCTATAAACACACACATATGCAATCTATTAACATGTGCTGGTTTATTGACTTAAGTTCGTGCTGCCTCCTCCTGTATCTTTTCTGTATGCTTTACAAATAGAATTGTTAATTCTCTCATAACTGCTAATAATAGCAGCACCACTAGGTTAACAATCACTCTCTCCCTCCCTTCAGGGAAATGTTCTTCACCTAGAAAGAGGATTAAGTATTGCCAATGTTAACAATTTCTATCTAATGATCTCTTGTATTTTTTATACACACCTCCATTTTCCTTATCAAATCTAATATCCTTCAAAGAAAATCTCTGCCTGGATTTCTCTAATTTTTATCCACCCAAAAATCTGGCTTATGCTTCCTCCATTCCACAAAAAATTCATCCCGATGGTCTCATAACTGTTGTTCTGCTACAGGACCTCAAAATTGCAAAATACAAAAATACTTTAGTCCTTATATTCTTGGCTTCAGTTATTCTGTGTTTTGTTTTCTTCTTGTCTCTCAAGAAGCCCCTCATATCCCACTCTTTTGATTTTCTTCCTTTTTCAGAACCAACCAAGTGTGCATCTTCCTATGCCAGTCACAGCTTGGGCAATGGCACCTTGACCAGAGCTCCACCCATGATAAATTTGGTATTGTAGGAAATGTTTAAACTTTCTCTTACTCTCTAGAGTTTTGATCATCTTTAAACTATGAAATAAACTGATAATATACAGGTAACAGGAAACATTTTATTGCATACTAAAGCACAGAGGTACAAAACTCAAAGAGATGGAAGGTGGTCTCACCTTACACAGAGTTTAAGGAGAATGGAGGCGAAATAGAAGGAGATGGTGAAGGCTGTGGAAGGTTGCATGGAGGACGCACAGCAAGGAGAGGCTGCCTTGTCTTGTAGATGAGTCTCCCTGATAACAGGTGACAGTCACTTCTGGTGCTGTGTCAGTGTCAAGTGTCAGATCCTCAACCTCTTCTTCTTGTGGGTGGACCCCTCTAGGGAGAAAAGGGGGGGGTGTGATTAGACAAGAAAGGCCTCAGTCTGTGTCTGCTATTAGTAATGCAGAGAGATGTAAATTTATTTTATCAAAGGACAGACTTTCAGAGCCATTCTTGCGACCTCAGATGTCCGTCATTTATCTGAAAAACCAACTCAAAATATGCCAAGTAATATATTTGGGGTAGGATATTTTACTCTCTCCTCTTATCAGTGCTCAACACTACCTCTAATTCAGACCCCTTGAATAGTTCCTACCTTATTGCAAGTTATGGGTACAACAGTGCAAATTCAAATTGATGTTTACTAGAACTTACCTGTGTCTCTCCTTGTTTTCTTTACATTGACTCAAGCAGTTGCCAAATTAGCTGATAAATACAAAAACATTTAACTATATTTGACTTCTCTTCATCCATATTCAATCAATCATAGAATTCTAGTGTCTATGTTTTTAGTAGACTTCATAGGTGTTTCTTTTATTTTCCTGACCACTTCTGCAGTTTATATTGCTTAAGTCTGCCTTAACATTTCAGCGGTCTGCAAATTAACCCACTCTTCTTCAAATTGAAACAAGTTCTCTTCAATCCATTTTCTATATTGAAGTTATAACATTCTTCCTCTAGGAATAGTGAAGATGTGTTTTCTTCCTTAATGTATCATACTTTCACACATTTGTGTATTGTATTCACAGTTACTGAATGTTTTTCTTCCTCTATTTCCTGGTATTGTCTCTGAATACTTTGCTAACTTTCTACTCAAAAGACATAAAAAATGTTTCTTCATTGCACATGGGTTTGTTATTCAAACCTCTTTTCTTTCTATTTATTAATAACACACCACATTTTTTAAACTCCTTTGCAGAGCTGTCCTGGCACATATTTTCCATTTTTTTTTTTATCACATGCTCTTGCCACTATTTGGAACATTAGGATGGGGAGTAATGCTCAACAATATTTCTGCTTAAATAGAATTTTGGCACAAATAACCAAAAAATTTTACATAAAAAATGACCGCTTAAATGTTGGGGACATTTCCAACATGTAATGAATACAAGATAAAGATTAAATAAGGATCATCTTATTAAGTTAAAGCTAATGACAAGATATCAAGAAAGAGTTCTCATGGGGAAAGTTTAAAAACTAAACTGGGGGAAATAGGACAAGTGTAATAATCAAATCTCAAGCAAGACAGATAAGAAATAAATATTGACTCTATATAAACCTAGAAATCAAAAATAATGATAATAAAATCATTTCTAGAATCCATGGCTTTAATTAAAGTTGCATTTCAGTTATAAGCTATCAGAAGATGTCTTATAAAGTAAAAAGGAGAAAATGAAGGAAAACTTTTAATTTAAATTACTCCCACATCATAAATGCCATCCCTAAACCTGAAATAGGACAATGAAGAAATGCAGGAGACAAGAGGAGAAAGTTAAACCTATTCTAATATTACAATGTCAAATATCCCAAGTTAAAACAGGTGGGGATAAAAACATAGGGGACAGTAGGTGTAAAGGAGGTCTACAGAGCGCGAATGAGAGTGCGTAGAGTTTACTGCAGATTTCATCTTTTCCACTAGTTAGAGCTAAACAGACTAGTGACACGGGCAGATTTTAAAGCCAGTAATTTAGGACAAGATTTTCACATCAATATTATTAAATCCTTAAACTAAGTTGAGCTAAAAGTTTTCTGTGTGTACTTTCAGTTTTGTGTTAAATTAACGGAGACAGGTCTCCTGGTGCCAAGAGAAGAAATTTGTAAGGAGGAAGTACACATGTTCCAAGGGCCTCAGGGCTCTTGGAAGGGTGATTTCAGACAAGCAGAGCATTTTGTGAAGAAAGAATTGATTGAAGGCAGATGTGCTGCCATCTACGTTTGCCTCTCGCCCTAGTCTGCTGGCTTTCTCAGACGGTTGTTGGAGATCGGATTCCAGCATACGGTCTTTGGGCATTTCTTCCTAACTGTTCTAAGCAACCACTCTATACCTTTTCTATTTCTTTGTTTCCTTTCTAGTGAAGAAGTTCAAAAGCATTCTTTTCATCCTTGCCTATATTTTCCTCTACTGTATCTGTTTCCTCATCATGTGTGATCCCTATTTATCTATTTTATTGATTTCATAGAAAAGCAAAAAAGAAATACATATATGTAATATATATATGCATGCTTCTAAATATATACAGCTATACAGTTTCTAACCATCCACAAATACATCCAGACTAAGTCATGCATTCCACCTCCAAAATATAAGTATATAACAAACAACAGAGTACACATACGTCCTACTTATCTTTCACAAGTGCTTGTTCATCGTTTTTATGAAATTTTAAGTATGTATTGGTTTTATGTTCATATGTTACCCCTGGCAAAATTTCAGTTGTCTGCTTTAATCTATCTTTCTCAAAATTTCATTCCTTTCCTTGTAGTAATAAAACTGTGGTCCAAATTTTCATTGATACATTTTTTAAATCACCAAACTAAAATTGCCGATTTTAAATGACAATTACATTAATGGTGGATCCTGACTCAACCACATGGTCTTCTGACTCAGAGTTGCTATTACTGTACTTAATTTGTCTTAGGTCTCATTCATTTTTTCCCTGCTTTTAAAATTAACACAGCATGCTCTCAGAAATTCATTTCTTAAAAAGATATACCATGGTTCCTATACTGTTCACATGAATGACATATATTAAGTATAATGAATGCTTTGTGCTTTGATTAAGTACAGATGTCAAAATAAGTAAATTTCATTTTATTTAATAGGCATTAATATAGCATTCAATATATGCCAACCTCTGTCTAGTGCTTTGTATATCCATGGCTATTTCATTAACTTTCATAAGAATCCTATTTGAGACACATCTCTTTTAAAGAAAAACAATCTGAGAAAAAGTTGCTAAAGTAACTTGCTGGACACACAACAATTAATAAGTGGTAGAGCTGAAATTGTGTCACTAGAACAATTTGGGTTGAGCGTCCTTGCTTGTAAACTTTCATATAAGCTATTTATCATAAAAGTTGACTTTTAAGACTTAAATATTCCTATTTTATAACTTTCACCATTTTCCAATTTTTAATAAGTTTAAAATTTTAAATGACCTCAAATTTACAGAAAGTTTGCAAAAGTAAGCTATAAGACTCTTGTATATCTTTAACCAAGATTCCTGAATTAACACCAGATTTTGGTTTATAATTTTCTTTCTAGGAAGTACATTTACATCCTTCAAACCAGCTAAGAATAAGCTGAAGATAGGATTTTTTGTATATTCTCTAATAGCAAAAACATATTTTATATAGTTATATTTTATAATAGCTTAATTTTACAACATTAAAATTTTATAATTGGTGTGATTTCACCATCTTATCATCTAATTTACAAATTTTAATGCCATTCTTTTTCAAAAAATAGTCCAAAGATCCAATTCAAAATTACATATTATATTTAATTTTGATATCTATTCACTGTTTTTTAATCTGAAGTTGAAGACTACAGTTAGTTTTTAGAATTATTCCCAATTTCATTAAACTGATAAAGGTCAGGTTATGAAAGTGATCTTGTTTGTTCCATTATTGGAAACTACTCTTTTTTTTTTTTTTTTTTTTTTTTTTTTTTTGTAGTAGAAATTGAACTGAGGACCTCCTGCTTGCCAGCCAGGCACTGCACCATAGAAATTACTCTTATTACTAGGTTACATGAGATCAGTGAGATTTCTCCACGGTATTGTTTATATTTTTCTTTTTTTACAAATATGTTGTCCCTCAGAAAATGTCACCCACTAATTAAAACTTATTTATGAGCCCTATTAGAATCAACTATTATGATGATGTTTGCCAAATGATGATTTTCTAATTCTTTTTTTCTCCTTTATTTTTTATTTTATTAATGTACTCTTTTATTAGTACGTGTTCACAGTACATAGTGATTACATTTATCATGGGGAGTTTGTACGTGTACATAACGCATCTTAATTCTTTTTTTGTCCTCTTCCCCCCCATCTCTCCCTGCTCTATCCAACGCTTAATCCTCTTCACATTTGAAAAAGTTCTATTTCTACATTGTTGGTGGGAATGTAAATTGGTACAACCACTGTGGAGATCAGTATGGGGATTGCTCAACAAACTAAACATAGAAATTCTTTTTGACCGAGCTATTCCCCTTTCAGTATTAAAATGTAAACCCTGCTTTCTTAGTTTTTCCACACCATGCTAAACTCTTATTTCAGATCTTATTGGGTATAGCATAGCTAAATCTCTGTAAGATAAAATCAAAATCATGGCCGCACGTGGTGGCACACACCTGTAATCCCAGCACTTGGGAGGCTGAGGGAGGATGATCACTGCGAATCTGGGGCTGGCCTGGACTATATACTGAGTTCAGACCAGCCTGACCTACACAGGGAAACATTGTCTCAAAACAAACAAACAAACAAAAAAAAAAAACAAAAAAACAATCAAGATCACATTTATTGGATAATTTTAACCTTGAGTTTTCTAAAAATTTTGCTTTATTATTGCTTTAATCTTTAATATCCATTTCCAAAACTGTGATGCCAGTCTGATGCTCTGATTTCTTGATATTTTTGCATTGATTATTAGAGGGATTTTTTCTTTAAATTCTGCTAATTTATTGATTATGCCTTGGAGTTGATCATTTTGGGAGTAATTTTTCAAGTGTTTGTTGGCATTTATAATATGTTAATTTAGGCTATCTAATTATATAAAAATTTATTGGAATTTAGTACTAAAATAATTTTTGATTATTTAAATTTTGTTCTTCAAGTAATCAAATTATACATATATTGGGTCAGTTTTGCCTTCCTTATTTTTAAACAAATTTTTCCCATACACTTTTACTTTTTTCTCTACCTGACTTTAATTCATATGACTCTTTTTCTGGTTTTTTTTAACGTTGATTTTAATCTTTTATTTAAACCTATTTTTTTTTTTTGTGGGTTCCGGGGGTCGACCTCAGGACCTCGCGCGACAGCAGGCGCCCGTGCCGCTGAGCGATATCACCGGCCCTTTTTTCCTATGTGGGTTCCAGGAGTCGAACTCGGGCCCTCACGCTTGCCAGGCAGGCGCTTACGCCGCTGAGTCATCTCACCGGCCCTATTTAAACCTATTAAGAGCCTCAAAATTCATGTATACTATCACAAAGAACAAAGTCCATCTCCTTTTTAACAGTGAATAACATTCACTGTGTATGGATAATACTATAATACATTTTCTACATTCATTCATTCATTCATTCATTCAACAATGGGCCCTAAGATTGATTTCATATTTTGGCTGTGGTGAATAATGCTGCCGTGAACATGGGAAGGCAGATATATCTTTTGACACATTGATCTCATTTCCTTCGGATATATTTGTGGATGTGATAATTCCTGAATCATACAGTAGTTCTATTACTGTTTTCCATAATGGCTGTATTAATTTGTGTTCTCCCTAGCAATACACAAGTGTTCTTTATTCCCCACATTCTTTTTTTTGTGTGTGCATACTGGGTGTCGACCTCAGGACTGCGCGCCAGCAGGTGCCCGTGCTGCTGAGCGATATCACCGGCCCTTTTTTTGTATGTGGGTTCCGGGAGTCGAACTCCGGCCCTTGCGCTTGCCAGGCAGGCACTTATGCTGCTGAGCCATCTCACCGGCCCAATTCCCCATATTCTTGAAAATGCCCATTACAATTTATCTTTTTGATAATAACTATTATATACTTTTAGAGCTTTTCTAGTTGAGGATTTCAGTAGAGATTAGGTAGCAAGCATCTTCACCTTTATTACCTCCATATACCTTCTTTGTAGTCTATTGACAAATGAAGACTATTACCGCCTCAAAACCTAACACATAATATTCCATCTTTCTGAAAATTTTTTCCAAATATCTATATCTATATCATAAATATCTATATCATCTATATCTTTATCTCTATATATCTATATATCAATATCTAAATATATCTATATATCTCTATATATCATCTCTATATATCTATACGTCTATATATCTCTATATATCTCTATATATCTATCTCTATATATCTCTATATATCTCTATATATCTCTATAGAGAGCTATATCTCTCTATATATCTGTATAGAGCTGTATCTATCTGTATAGCTATATCTCTCTATATATCTACATATATATGTACATATGTCTACATATATACATATATATCTACCTATCTACATATATCTAGATATACAGATATATATATATGTATATCTATATATCTATATATATATCAATCTATATCTACATCTCTATATATCTCTATAGAGAGCTATATCTCTATGTATATCTGTATATATCTATATATATCTATATATCTGTATGTATCTCTATATATCTATATCTGTATGTATCTATATATCTATATCTGTATATATATATCTGTATATCTATGTATCTGTATATATATATATAAATCTATATCTATATATAGATTATACCTATATGTGCCTATATGTATCTATATATGCTATAAGTAACTATGCTTATTACATATCTCTGTCAGTGTATTTCAGTATAAATTCTGTATTCCTAGACCATGTTATATAATACAGTATTATACAAAATAAACTTCTCCCTATTTGCTGGGTTTATCTGTCTTTCCTCCCTAACAACATAATTTTTGCCTATTGGGAGGCTTTCTGTCTTATATTCTCAAAAAATTAAAACAGGAACAGTCACAGCATTAGAAAGTTGTCATTTGAATGAATGATTGAATGATGTTTTATTTAGCCAATTGTCTCATGAGGGAAAAGAAATTGTTTCCTTGAAGGTAATTTATCTCGTTCCCTCATGAGTCTTTGCAATTTCTTGATGAATACCCACCTTAATGGTGCAGAAAATAAATTTATAAATTTATGAATTTTGAAAACCATTTTATTTTATATTATTTTATTTTTAATTCAATAAATCTTAAGGCTTGTGTCCAACAACAATTTAATGTAATAGGTACCAATAAATTAGAAATTTTAATAAAGCCTGGTGTGTCTGTCATGAAAATAACCATCCTAGTCATTCAAACTCCAATATTTAAATAGAATAGATTATAGAAATTTTTATTTGTATAGGAACATTTTCCTTCAGATATTTGGAAAACACAGGAAAAACATACGGAACATGTATATAGACCCTAATTTCAGATGCCTGGTTAATGCTCATTGTAGCATAGGGAAGCCCCCCAAAATAATGCATGATATACCAAAAATTTGATTTAGGCATAATGAATTAAAATGTAAAACATTAATTTAAACTAAATGATATTGGCTATGTGTGTGTGTCCACTTTTTTGAGAAGTTTTTCTTAAGTAGTTATCTTTTCCCAGGGTGCATTTACTTAGTATTTCTGTATAAATGCCAATAAGCTGAGAAAGAATATGAATAGGTAAATCTCAAGATCGCAAGTTGCTGATTTTTAAGATCAACAAGAAATGAGGAAAACTTGAAATGCAATATCTTTTCAAACAGAAATAGTAGTGAGTATAATATTAACATTTTTAATGCTACTATGTGTCAGCCATCCTTTCAAATCCTTTACATGAAGTAATTTACATTATATAAATAAGCAGTTTGGATCAGATTTTTATCACCCTTAGGATTATTTCTCTTTCAAATAACAAAGTAACAAAGTTTTTTCATGCTGAGAAAAGCATAAAGGGAGACTGTTTGATAATGATTATGTTGATTAAACTACCAAAAGTGGAAAGAGACTATGTATTAGGATTTGTTGGGGTAGACTATTGAAGTACTTTCTCTTCTTCAGCTTACTAGAGCTAATAATGGTCCCCATCCACTCATTAGGCAGTTAATACATACACTGATAAGAGCTTGTATTTGTCCTGCAGCAAATGCATACATTTCCTGAGAAGAATCTTCTATGCTGGTTTCTTACTGTTTGCTTACTTTGTCAGCTCCCCAAACTACTATTACTCATGGAAAATGATGATGATCCAAGAAGCTCAAATGGACTTAAATTATATTCTTTGTTTTTGTAACAGAAAATGATATATTAAAAGAACTTGTGTCAGTGATAAGATATCACTCGCAATATAAAAATCATTCCATCACAGCAAGAAGTTTCTGGGTCAAATGCCCCAAAGAAAGAGTAGAGGTCCAAAAATCCAGAAGAAATTGGCAGCAGTGAAGTAAACTTTAAGATTCTGTCAAAAACACAATGTACTCAAGATAGGCAATTCTAATGGGAATTACACTCTTCATAGTTCATAAGTTGCTTTAGAATTTTAGGTGATATTTGAAAACTTTCAGATAATGTTTACTTTCAATATCCAAAAGATGCCTGAATATATACCATATGTACCATGTGTACCACATATTACATACAAATGCCTTCAAATATTCTTGAAGGATGGCTAAAATATGTATGAATGGTAAAATGAGAGAAATATTAACAACGTTTGTTAATTTTGGCCAAAGTCTCAAGGATGAAGACTCTAGAAAACTGGACTAGACATGAAAAGGCACTATCTGCATGTCTCAAACTAATTATCTCAAAAAAGTTTCCATCACATTTATATACAGCTGGGCATGGTAGTGCAAGCCTGTAATCCCAGCACTCGAGAGGCTGAGGCAGGATTGCTACAAGTTTGAGGCCAGCCTGGGCTACAAAGTGAGTTCAAGGCCAGCCTGAACTGCACAGCGAAACCCTTTCTCAAAAAAAGGAAAAAAAAAATATTTATGCATTCTAATCTTCCCATTCTACCTCCAAGTAAAAACACATGCTTTCACACTTGCACTAAAAGTGTACCTCATATCTGTGATCTCACCAATTTAAATTTAAAAACGTCTGAGACTGGAGCTAAAGGAAACACAGTTTGGAAGTGAATCAAAGGACATGACAAGTTCTCCTGTCACTGCTCTCCTGGCTTCAGCAACATCCTCAGTGCGGCTGCTGGAGGGGTGGGAATAGGGTGGAGAGTACGGGAGTTATGTAGGCTTCTCTCTGTTGTGAAGGAATTGTATCAGTTACCAAAGGCAAGGAAAGGAGAAGTAGTTAAGAGTCTTGATTCAGACAAGCTTACTTCTTAACCGATAATGATACAGTTCAGAAAGGATCTTAGAATCATATCAATAACTTTCAAAATTGACCATCCATTTTAGCTTAAGTTTAATTTCTCTATGTCTCGATTTCTCTATTTCTCAGTGGGTATAATGTTATGCCTATCTCATGGGGGAATTATGAACTTTCAAAGAGTATTTCCAAAGTACTGAGAATTTCATTTTTCAAAAAGAGGCATAGTTGATTCTCCATATGTGTGAATTCTGTATTCACTGATTCCATCAACTACAGACAGAAAATACTGAGGAAAAATGGAGTCTATTCTGATCATCAGACTTCTTTGCTGTAATTATTTCCTCAGCAAATACACTGTAGCAATTGTTTCTAAAGCATTTGCATTTAATTAGTTATTGTAAGCAATCAAGATATGATTTAAAGTGTAAGGGAAAATATACTTAGGTTATAAGCAAATACTGTGCCATTTTATGTGAGTGACTTGAGCATTCGCAGATTCCAGTATCCTTGGGAGGTTCTTAAACCAATCCTCAGATGCCAAAAGATCACGTGTTATATAATGTCACAGTTTGATCTGAAATGTCCCTCCAAAGCCTCATATATTTGGATGCTAATTAGATTACGAAGCAGTATAGCTGATTTGCTATTAGGAGGTTGGGCCTGCTTAGAGGTAGTTCACTGGGGATAGGTCTGGAAGGTTATATCTTCCACCTGGGCCCTCCATTCGCTCTCTGTACCCTGATGCCATGACTTCAGTAGCTTTCATCTGCCAGACTTTTCCACTGTGCAATTTCTGCCTTGGACCCTGCAGATAAGGTACTATGACCATGATACAAAATAAACCTCTTCTCCTTTAAATTGCTAGTAGCAATTATTTTTTCCCAGGAATGAAAAAGTGACTGAGACGTACAATTATGAAACAAAATTATGAGACAAAAATGAAATCAATGAACATGCTGTAATACCATTTCCAACTTCAAACTAGGTTTACTTTAATAGGGCTTATATTTGAAAATGAAAGTAGGAAAATTATATGTGATGTTATTTGTGTACTAATATAGATGACTTTGTAAGAAAGAGTTTGAAATTTTTCATATCCTATTTGACAATTTGCTATTAAGATTTTAAAATCTTAAAAATGCACTTAATCCCAATCATGATTTCTAATACTTATATAAAACTGTCACAATGTGTATTGAAAACAAACTGTCAGGGGCAGGTGAGATAGCTCAGCAGCATAAGCGCCTGCCTGGCAAGTGCGAAGTCCTGAGTTTGACTCCCGGTACCCACATAAAAAAAAAAAAAAGAAAAAATAAAAGAAAACAAACTGTCAAAATTTTGTCTTTTGTTTCTTTGCTACTTATTGTTATGGAAATCTGAACCAATGTTTTAAAAGTACAAAGTGTTTTGCTTTGTATACCAAGAAAATTCTAAATGGTTATACTTGCACGGTGCAAATACCTTGAAGTAAATTATAACACTATAATTTTCTTGAACTAGAGAAAACAGATCTAGATTTAGTTGAGAAACAGCTACACATATTGCTTCCTTAAAAATGATTACTTTTATTTTTAAAATTTGCATTTTAAGTAGATCATAATATTAACAGATTTATGCTAATGTTTTAACATAGGAAATATTAATATTTAAGCTTTAGTGAAGTTTGATCAGAAAACAATGCTAAAATTGTACCTGAATCTTCATATACTGCTTGGGTTTAAGTGCTTTCAACTAAAGTGTATGTGTTTGAAAGAATCGACAATATCATTTTCATGTTCTTCGAAGTACCAAATGCATCTATGATTTCCAGAAATAAGGATACAATTTACTATAACTTGAAGTGTCAGAGAAAGAGAGAAATAGTTCAGTAAGTTTGTGCATTGAACCACTTCATAACGAAACATGTGGTTAAAACTGCAATGATCAGCAAAGTTATGAGAAAAAAAAAAAAAGGAATAAATAGCTACTACAATTACAGGCCAGTCCAAATTCAAGTGATTTTTTAATGTGCATCTGTGCACATGCATCTATACGTGTGCACATGTGTGTGCATGAATATAGGTAATATCCATTAATTTCATATCATCTTCCCATCTATATTATATGCTTATTGTAAATAAGGTCTTATTTTTGACAAAGTCAATGAGGTCATCTAGTTTCTTAATCATGTTAAATATTTATTAGCAATTTTCATACCTGATTTTGAATATTATATAGTTACTATAAATCTCTCCTACTGTAGGTTTCCAGCCTTAATTTCTATTTTTTTTTTTCCCTTTACCCTTTGGTCCGTCTTTTCCAGTCTGCTTCATGGACTTTTCTTCTATCTGTTCTTTTTTTTTTTTTTTTTTTTTTTTTTTTTTGAGACAAGGTCTCACTATGTAGTTCAGGATGGCCTTGAACTTACTATGTAGCCCAGGCTGGCCTCAAACTCATGGCAATCCTCCTGACTCAGCCTCCTGAGTGCTGGGATTACAGGCATGCACTGCCATACCTAGCTTCTTCTATCTGTTCTTGAGATCATTAGTTTTCACTGTATTTCACTGTTATGATTTAAATCTAAAATGTTCCCCCAAAGTCTCATTTGTTTAGAAGTGTGGGTTTTGGAAGATGACAAGATCATGGGAATGCTCTATTCACAAGTGAATTAATCTATTGATAAGTTCATCACTGAATGTACTATTAGGAAGTGGGATATTATTGGAGGAAGTAGGTCACTGAAGGTGAGATTTTGAAAGGTATCTAATTCCTGTATCATTTCCCCTTCTCACTACTTCTTGGCTGCCATGGGTTGAGCAGCTTTCCTTTGCCATGTCCTTCCACCAAGCCATTTCTGCCTTGAAGCAAGCTAACCATGAACTGAACCTTCTGAAACCATAAGCCAAAATAAATATCACCTCCTTCAAATTATGGGTGTCAAACACTGTCCCAGTAATAGGAAGCTGATTAATACATACTCTACTCAGTCTACTTGACTTCTTACTCTTAATATGTTTTGTAAAATATTTCTTCTATTGTTGAGGCTTTTCATATCTATATTTAGATAAATTTCAGAACTATATATATTTTTTTACTGGTTTACATTTCCTTTTTATTTATTCCTTGAAACTGTCTGTATTGCAGTTTTTTCATGGATGAAATATGGAACTGAGCAGATACTTTTTTTTCTACAAAATTGTGGTATTAACTTGCTCAATTTTCTATCTTATTGCTAATAAAACTTACAGGTACACAGTTTGTAAAATAAACCCCTTAAGGACTGGCTGTGTAGATCATGATGAAAGGTATGAGAAATAACTAAAAATGTGCATAAAGAACTACATCTGGACCAACACAGTACTGAATGCTGGCAAATATTTATCATGACACAGGGAAAAGTTAATAAAAGGTGATACAGTTAATCCTGAAAGTGTTAAATAGAAACCCTAATATATTATTGTTTCTAACCATCCATCCCACAGTATAGTGCTTGAAAACAAAGTCAAAAGTCTGTCACAGAAAATTACACACATTTGTTCAGTACTCATTGGAAACACAGCTGCTTTTGAAATCAAAGTAAGTTAACTTGGCTAATAATTGAAGAGCATTTTGTTTCAAAAGGGAATCCCTCCCCCCATGAATTTTCTGGTTAACTTAACTAGTTAGGTTAGTTCTCAAAGATGGCATTGGAATTTCTGAGAGCTCACAGATGGTACCAGTTTCACTAAAAGCAAAGACAAAAGAACTTAATAGTTATGATGGCAAATGAGTCTGTACAGTAAGAGGAGACAAATATTTCACTAGTTAATTTTAATGAGGATGCCTTTAGTTGCCACAAGAACTATATTCTAATCCTGACTTTCACAGTGAGGCTGAGATAATATTTAAAAACCCTAATAGTAAGATATAAACATTGAATCCATTAGCTTCACACCAAATCCATTTCTTCTGCATCTCTCCTTTCATCTCTTACTCAGGCTAACAATATGGAAATTAGGGCTTAATCTTAATATTCATTTAATCCTCAAACAGGACTGCATTTGCTTTTTTGAAGCCTAAGTACCAGTCACTAGTGCCTAAAATAGTGTCATATATGATCACAACAATATTTGAGCCACTGTTATCCTAATAGATCAGGCTGATTCACTCTTACACAATACCCATTTTCCTTAAATGTATGCTGAATTGAGTAATTTTTTTCAGTTAAATTGTCTCTGCTTTCAGTGCCTTCTCCTTAGTGTGTCATATTAAGTCCTATGTGAACTAGAGTGTTTATTCATTTTCCACTTCATTGCTTACCTCTCACCCTCCTCTAGTGTATATGTCAGTATTTAATTACATACTATTATCTTTAAGATACATGTTTATTTGCATTTGCACACGCTGCTCTATTTTAGAGAACCTCCCAAAAAGCCCACAATTAAACAGTCTTCATAACTTATTTCTGATGATATCTCCTCTGCATTCCTTCTTTCAGATTGAGTTACATGTCCTCCAATGTTGTTACATGAATACTAGCCCTGATTGTCTGTAATTTAATCATTAGCTTCTTTGTTAGTTTCTTCCACTGAGATCCTTTGTATGAAGACCATTGTCCAGAAAATAAGCGTAGCACTTAGTAATTACAAATGAAATTAGTAATTGTTGAGTTGACTGGAGTTGTGAATAAATAAGTATAAGTAGAATTTAGCCACACTAACATTACTATATCCTAATATTTAAAACCTATTAACATGTTTATGGCAAAATGGTATTTGCAGTTATGACAAAATTAAGATTTCTGAAAAGAGAAGATGATTTTGGATTATCCAGTTAAATCTATTGTAATCTCAAGGGGCCTTATGTGAAAGAATCAGCAAAACCATTGTCAGACAGGGCTTTGAATATGCCAGAAAGCCAGATTTGAAAGGTGAAAGGAACCACGAATCAAGAAATGCAGGTGCCCTTGAGGAGCTGGAAAAGGTAAAGGGGCAGTCTTATTCATAAATTCTCCAAATGAAACTCATTTATTCATATGGTACGATTTTAGCCCACTGAAAGCCATTTTAAGCCTCTGACTTCTAGAAGTATAAGATATCAAATATATGTTGTCTTACATCACTACTTTTGTGTGAGTGGGACTTTGTTATGACAAAATGGGAAATGAAACCAATGGCTTATCATGGATTACATTATGTTTCAATCTGAGATGTTCCTCAAAATTTATGTATTAAAGTCTTTGTCTCCAGATGGTGGCACTATTGAGAGGTAATAGAAACTACAGGAACTCAGTTGAAAGAAGCAGGTCACTGGGATTGTGCCCTTGAAGGGTACATTGGGACCCTTGTCATTCCCTCTCTCTCTCTCATTCTACCTCTTGTCAACATGAAGTGAGCAGCTGGGCCCCACCACGTTCTCCCCACTGGGAAGTTTTGCCTGCAGAAGCCCAGACTCAGCGGAGCCAGAACATGATGGACCAAAACCTCTGAAGTTGTGACCCAAAATAAAGCATTCCTCTTTTAAAGCTGTTTTTCTCAGGTATTTTGTCACAATGACAGAAAGCTGACTAACACAGCACATATTTAGAAAATTCAAAATATACAAGAATATTTTACTGTCTGATTAAATCAATTTGACATGAGTTATCAAGTGTATGTAAAATTTCCTGTGATCTTTATGACTAATGAAAGAAATCTCTTTAGAGAGATTTACTATATTCTAAAAATATATCATTTTAGTCTACAAAATATAAAGCTTTTTAAAAATAAGCTATTTCATTTTATTAACAAGAAAAATGAGTTTTAGAGAAAAGTTAATTGATTTGCCTAAAAATGCAAAAAGAGTGAATGCTAGTGACATAAGGACTTTGATTCCCATTCTCATGTTCATTCTTGTGTGTCTAATGCAAACCAAACTTCATTTTTGACATTTCCTTACCAAGAAAATTCTGTATTTGTTTTATTTTTGTCTTCTTTAACTGGGGAGTTGCTAGTAATTGATTCAAACTAACAATAATTGGTGAAGTACATAGGATTATCTAAAAACCAAAATGTCTCAAAATAAAGTGACTGGCATTGAAAATTTAAGTTAGGATGATGTTTCCATTTTACACTAGCTGATATCAGTATTAAAAATTCAAATAATTGAGTTTAACATGTTGAGATACTCTTTTCCTGGATAGGGTTTTTTCCTAGGTAGGGCTTCAGATAAAATACAGGCCACCCAACTAAATTTGGATTATAGTTATAGCAAATACAATTTTGTTGAAAAATATCCCAAATTTAAGATGGCACATACTTACATTGATTTTATTTGTTGCTTACCTAAAATTAATATTTAACTAGATGTACTATGTTTATATTTGATAGATAATAACTCTAAATCTGGAGATCATGCAGTTCAGCATGTCACCGAGATGCAAACCCATAGAATTTCATCCTAGAATTTTAAATACTCAAAATTTTAGATATGAGGTTGATTTGACTTTAATGCAGGTGATTCAGACCATTTTCATATTGATTGTATGCACAGACTATATGAAATAGACCTGTGAGTTTGTTATGTTTAAGTATATAAGGAATGCTCATAAGTAGGACATTGTAGGACAGTCTACAATGGATAAAAAGGATTTATTAGATTGCTATGGAAATGACCACCTTCTATTTATTTACTGACAGAGTAATTATGATATTTTGAGAGGAAAATATTTTAGACTTGTCAAGGAAAACTGGTGCATTATGAATAATTTCTAATAATAAAAATATTGGATTATAAATACAGTTAATGTATCTGTTATCCTCCAACATATTCATTTAGGCACACACAAACTTGCCCCTCCTTCAGCAAATTTTCTTTCAGTATGCTTTTCCTACTCATACCTTTTAAGAATAGAAAATAAGAGGATCTTCCTGGCATTTGTTCTATGACAAGCGAACAATATGTTTACTAAGAATGCCTCTCCTTTATAGATGATTCACTTAGAACCTGGTGTGACGATTCTGTCTACTTTAGATGTCTTATTCTGCAGCATACATTGCTTCCAACCAGAACAGGGTCAGTTAATGAGTTCATAATGGTCCACCAACATGACTTAAATTCAAAGATGTTTTCCTATATAATATTCACACTGGAAAAAAGTGATAATTAAGAGTCTGAAGTACAAAAGGGTAATGCACTGTCCTCTTGCTCTGTAGGGAAGTTCATTAGCAGTGGAATCATGTCATTTGCCCATCTGTTCATAATTGCTTTCACCACAAGAACTAAGTGAAGGAAGTGACATCACAGAGTCCTTATATTCAGGAGTTCGTAAATCACATGTATGTTCTTATCTGCACGGATGACTAGAGAGAGAAAAAAAGCAACACAACAACAAATGCCACCAGGAACAATAACAACTAACTGAGCTTTTTTCAAGTTAGCATAGGCAGATGACCTCATTAATTTTGTAATCTTGACAAGATATTCCATCTCTAGGAAATTTCACACAATAATAAGATGCTACTGCTTGCGTGTGTTATCAAGGCCATATTGTGGGGGTAATTATCTTTCAACTGGTTGGAGACACACCTCTTGTTTGTATGTCCTAAACATCGGGTGCTTAGCAGCTGCTGTTATATCAATGAGAGAATGAGATAGGCACTCATTAGATTAGCACTGAGCTGGTGCTGGTGCCAGTCTCATTATTATTGGTGACTAAACTGGCAGATTGTCAGGATGCCTCATGGCGAGATGAGCTTTTACAGTTCTTTGTTTGTAGTTATTATAAACAATGAAGTGAAAGCAATCCTTTGGGCATAGTCCTGTCTCAGAGGGTTTTTTTTTTTTGTCAGCAGAAATCAGCTTGCAGAGGCAGCACTGATAAACAACTTCTTATTTTAAGGAATGGTATTAATTAAAGCATGGGGTGTGGTTTGGAAAGAGAACTTGTTAATTATTTAATGTCACCTGCTTCTATCAAGCCCACCAGTTGAAAGTGACATATACTTTTTGCCTTGAATATGCTTTGCCTGTCCATGTACACCAATAAAAATATAGGCTTCCAAGTAGGAAAAGACTGTTTTTCATTTTAAATAATCTGCATATGTGAGACATTACATCATAGTCTTAAATGTAAAGCAGATTTTCTTGCTTTCCTTGAAAAACAGTACTGAATCCAAAGTCTATTCTGCTGCACTGTAAACTAGTTAATGTTGGTAGGTCACGAGAGCAGAATTATCAGTCTATCTATAAAATGATTCTAAAGCATTTGGCACCCTGTTATTTTATATTTGAAGAATTTTGACCAGAATTAGAATTGTCGCACTGATCTGAGTAATGTAAAATATTTGTCTAATTTATTGAACAGAAACTTCAAACAATACCCATAATAGTTTGTTTCAAATGATTATTGTATAAGCCACACTTCATTTTGCTTCTTCAGTCTTAGTATCTATGTTTCCCTGAAAATAAGACCTAACCAGAAAATAATCAGCTTTGAAAACTAGAGATCAAAGGAGCCAGTGCCCATCAGTCTCTCCTTGACTCACGTGATATGAGATTAGCCAGCAAGCAAGACAATAATAAGGCAATATCTTCTGCATTACATTAGTCATGACATTGCAAAACGGAGCTCTAATTTTCAAGGATGCTTATGTTCCAGTTAGGTCTTATTTTCAAGGAGACAGGTATATGCATGAAGGTAAAGCACAAATAGCTTCAATCCAGTTCCAGGAATTAAAAATAAATTTTGCATATTTAAGAATTCATTTGCCTTTTTGATTTTAGGCAAAGGAATATTGACCCCCAAATTCTAATATCTGTATAACAAAAGAAAATTTTGGATCTTATATCATCTAATTGGTTTCTTACTGTTATCATTTTCTGAGAGTAAGGTAAACTCTAGAATGCTAAATATTTTTTCTGGTAAAATGTCTATAAATTCCTTTGGAGCCAAATCTGATCTTCTGATGTTGGCTGTGGGGATTTCATGTGAATTACTCTCATCTAATAAGATACACTTTTTCCAGGAGACTATTTTATGACAAAGGGGAGCCATCTAAAAAATAGTGCTGAAATTTCCACTATTTCCCCAGGAAACAGTAATAAATGCACCATAAATTATAATTCACACAATTTGGCTTCACCTTTCAGTAGAAGCAACAGTAGATAGTTCCAATCATGTGTCCACACAGCTTTGATGATACTGGAACTTTCCTTCATTTTCTCTATATTCTTTCCATCATCAACAATCACCAGGACTAAACTCATTGTGGTTTCATCTTAGAATTATCTTGGCAAACTCTGAGAAACTCCCTACAACCAACTAATTCTTTAAGACTACTAGCATCCTATAATTTAATTTATGATTTTCAGGAATTGTGTTGCAGGGGATTTATGGGAGAGAGAAGTAAAGTTCTTTTTGTTGTATTATATAAAATTTACTTAGAATATCAAAATTCAACCTCTATTTCAATTTTCCCTGAATATATTTTAAATTGTCAAAATACCTTCATCAATTTTCTCCTTTAAGTGCACTTCAATATTTTTTCTCAAAAAGAATAATAATTTATAAAGCATACACTTAGGTTTACTTTAGTATCAACATTTTTTCATAATTATAGAGTGTCTTATATGTTTTTAAAAGATGGTGATGTTTACTCTAAAAAAAAGTTTGTTTAGGGCCGGTGAGATGGCTCAGCGGCTTAAGCGCCGGCCCGGCAAACGCGAAGGCCCAAGTTCGACTCCCGGAACCCACATACGAAAAAGGGGCCGGTGATATCGCTCAGCGGCACGGGCGCCTGCTGGCACGCGAGGTCCTGAGGTCGACCCCCCGGTACCCACAAAAAAAAAAAAAGTTTGTTTAAAAGATATCTGTATTACTAGCGTGGTAGTGCATGCCTGTAATCCCAGCACTTGGGAGACTGAGGTGGGAGGATTGTCATGAGTTCCAGGCCAGCCTCGGCCAAGTAGTGAATTCAAGACCACCCTGAACAACACAGAGAGATCCTGTCTGTTTCTCAAAAAAAAAAAAAAAAAGGAAAAAAAGATACCCATATTGATTGATTGATTGGTTATGGTTCTCTACATGAAGAGAAGCAATAGAAATATATATATAATATATAACAGAATAGAATAATATAATATATATAATATTATAATATTCTATTCTATTATACATTATATATTATAGAAAAAAATATATAATATATAAATATATATATAATAGAATAATCCACAAAGGACATGCATGATGGAGAGCAAGCAGATGACGTAGCTGCTTAGTCCAAGATGCTGGAAACTGCAAAATAAAATAGTTCAAGATTATAGCACCATGGGGCCGGTGAGATGGCTCAGTGGCTTAAGCGCCTGCCTGGCAAGCGCGAGGGCCCGAGTTCGACTCCCGGAACCCAAATACAAAAAAAGGGCCGGTGACATCACTCAGTGGCACGGGCGCCTACCGGCGTGCGAGGTCCTGAGGTCGCCCCCCCGGTACCCACAAAAAAAAAAAAAAAAGATTATAGCACCAGACCAAGACTGAAGGCCTAGAAGCTCTTTGGAGAGTCATTGTGTGAATGGTGTAAATGCACACTGAAAGGCTGAAGACGCTGCAATCTGATGTCACTAGAAATGGCAGTAGCAAAAGACACACCTGCTCAGCCAGAATGGAGTTTAACCACACAGGCTGACTTCCTCCTCCTTCTTCCCCCTTCATCCCATCAGGGATACAAGTTTATTAGAATGGTGCCCTTTACAATTGAAGGTCTTATCCCTTCTTTTTGCTGCCCTCTATGCCAATCATCTCTGGAAACATCCTACACTCAGAAGTTGGCTTTATTAATCTGCTAGGTGTTTCTTAATCCGGTCAAGTAGACAATTACCATTAATGGTCATAATATCCTAGAAAACATTATGTGACTCAAAATTATGATGGGCAACGGATTTTTTTTAAAGAACAGAAACTAAGAATAATTTTTAAAATCTATAAAAACATTACTGTAGAAGTTCATAAATGTTTGAAGAACTATATTAATATGTAAGTTATTGTGTTATTTCAAAACATTATTGGTGTCCTCTGAATATACCATGTTTTGGATTAATTTTAGATGAGATTTAGATAGCTTATAGATCGATACAAAGAAAGATATAAATATGATGTTTTTTATTTTCATGACCAATCTTTCACTAATTAGCAAAGTCTACCTTTAGGAATATTTGAACAGAGGTGTCCTCTTTCTAAATGCCTTTAATAATGTAAATATATAGGTATCTAGACATTAGTATGATTTTGTTGATTCCCCAAAAGTTGCAAAATCTGCATTCTTCAACTCATTAGAGGAATATAAAACCATTGTTACAGACTAATGAAAAATTTATTAGATGGTGAATATATTAATTAGGAATAATTTCCTATGATTTAAGGCATTCCTCAAAAGAAATATGAAAAGTGTCAATTTACTCATCACTTAAGCTCAACAATACTTGTGTTCGTAGACTTATGTTATTATGACTTGAACTCATTACCATAGATGTTCACAAGTTCTGTTCCTGCAATTAGGTCGTTAAATGCATTGGTCACTAAATGAGGAATTGTATACAGTATGTACATTACAATATTCAGAACAAAGAAATGGTCAAAGGAAATTCCAACCTGATGACTTTGCTTTTATTTGCATAAATCTTACATGCAATTCTGTAATGTACAACAGAATATAAGACTACAGTATGGTAAGCAACAGTAAAATTAGCAAAAATTAGAATATTATATAACCAAGGTGGACTATACAAAAAAGACATCGAGGCCTTATAAACAAGATGTACAGAACCATACCAAAAAATAAAAAATAAAAAGGGCCATAAGTCCAAATGGCAGGTCATAAGTCTGAACAGCATGTCTCTATTTTAAGCCCAAACAGTCCTTACACAAGTAGGTCGTCAAAAGAGGAATACCTGTAGTACATATTTTAGTTTTACAATCTTAGTCGGTGTTGTCATTTGTGTGTTAAATGGATAATTTCCTTAGTACATTGAAATTCTGCATCTTGTTAAATATGTAAGTTATAATTTGTGCTTGGTCAAAGATCTCTGGCAGTCTTACACCTCAGTGGGCAAAGTCCTTGAAGTGTCCTGTGTAAATTTTCGAGTGTCTCCAGATGTCCCCAGATGTCCCCAGGGCTTGAAAAATTCCTTGTCCTATCTTATCTCCTTCATAATATCCTGTGCTGGCCTATGAGTTCCCTGATGAGAGTAGTGCTTCTGCTGGCAGGCAGGTTGGGGGCTGGGACAGTCAGGTTAGATTCAAACCTTACCCGTAAGTTATAATTTGTGCTTATCTCTCTTCTTTGCTCCTTCAGACTTAAAGGTAAAAAGAGCTTTAGCCTCTAATGTAAACCACTCTCAGTGGCTAGACCCATAGTAACTAAATCTAGTAATTTGATATGGCTTCAGCCTTTGACCAAGATTTACTTAGAACAAGAGTCAACAGCTGGAGCATTGTCACATGCCTGAAATCCTTGCCAGGCTGATGTAGGAAGATTGATGTTTACTGATTTAGTGAACTTAATGAATTAGTGAAACCCTGTCTCAAAATTAAAATACAAAAAGGGCTAGAGATGTAGCTCAGGGTGAAGTATCTAGGTTCAATCTTTAGTTAAAAAAAAGGGTCAGTAAGACTACACAATAGAACAAAAGTCTGGTAAGAAAACCTAATAACCAGTAGCCGCCACAGTTTTATGTAATGTACAGTAGGTCCTTCATACTTCCTTAATGTATGGTTTTGTTTGGTTTATATCTATGCAGTTTTGACCTCATCTCAAATTACATGAGACACCTGTGGAAGGTTGATGACAGCCCCAGATGTTAATTTCTCACTGTTATTATCTGCATCAGTCTTAATTTAAGTCTCCAAGTGCATAAACCACTTGGTCTGCTGATACAAAAGTATAAATTGTTAGCAAATATATTCACATAATGATTGTGGGGAATCTTCACCCATCATACTCTCGTAAAATATTAATATTTGGTCTCCTAAGTATCTTATAAGAGAATTGATTCTAGACTCAGGGATTTTTGGATCCAACATAATTTCTACTACTTATTGGTTATGGAACCCTAGATATAATATGCAATTTTCTATCCCTTGTCTCCTCAACAGTAAAATGCAAATATTAATTGATCTGCCTTTTAGCAATGTTATATTAAATGGGATAACATATTGCAACCTGTATGTTTCTATTTGTTCTCTATTCTTGGATTAAAATTAATGACAAATTTAGTTGCTTAAAGTAATACACATTTATCATTGCATGATAATTGCTTTCTGTAGCTCAGAAGATGTGCATGGCTTACCTGAGTTTTCTGTTTTAGAATGTCACCAGGGTGTTATCCAGGTGTCAGCTTGAGTGGTGGTCTAATCAGCTGCTTGACTGGGAAAGATGCATTCCCAAGCCCCATTGGTTTGTTAGCATAATTCATTATCGTGGCTGCAGAACTGAAGATGTCAGTTTCTTAAATTGAGACAACTCTCAGTTCCTGATGTCTGCCTACACTCAGTTCCTTGTCATTTATGCATGTGTGACACAACCCTTATCTCACAATAATTTACTTCTGAAAAGTTAGCATTAGAGTTTTTGATGCCAGGGAGCATCAGTACCTCCCTCATCTGATCATTTGGTCTAAATTTTAACATTTAGAATAATTCCTTCAAATTCTACAAAAATGCAGACTTGCATTTTGCTCCAATTTATGCAAATCCAGTAAGACTAGGATCAGAGCTAGAAATGTCCATTTTTAACAGGCCCTTTAGGTTCTCTGTTACAAATTATTCAAATAACTATATTATTGGAAATCATAATGAATCTGTAAGGTAAAATAAAACTATTTCACTTGCATCCAGAATTTGGATCAGTTTGTTATAAGTAAGAATGAGTGACATAAATTTATCATTAAATACATATTGAATGATGAATTTAATATTATTGGAAGATATAGAAATATGTATCTAATATTACAATATTTCTCATTTGTTAAAGTCTATATCAACCTAAGAAAAGCTCATTATAAAAGTCTACTTAAAAAGATCAAAAGAAGTGCCTCCCCGTAACAGAAATGAGAAGTGAAAGAATACTGAGAAAGGGAAATTGGAAAGTATTCACTAGAAGGTAATTAAAAATGTATTTCCTGGGCTGTATAAACCATTAATAAATTGCCTACAGTATTACTATAAAAGAGCTTAATGCTTAATCAAAGGAAATTAGAATGTAGTTAAAACCACTAATAAGGAACCAAGCAAAGATTGAATCGTAAGGAAACTATTAGAACTAAATTAAAGATGCATAAACACATTAAGTAAATATAAAACTATAGTCTGCATTTGATTCTTCAGAGATATATTGAAAGTCATTATCATATGCCCTGTGAACTGAATGATATGGTTAGGTTTGATTTTACAATTAGGCAGACAGCTTGATAAAATTTAAACAAGTTTAACTTCAGAACTGCAGTTTGAAATTGAACCCTATTTCTTGACACCTATGTGATGAAATACTAAATATCTTCTTCGGGGTGATCATATATTAAGGATGGTAGCATGTATTGTGCCTATTAAGAGAAACAAGTGAGGTAACTGTGTGTTGAGTATGTGGCTCATAAAAGCATATAATAAATTTGGTCTTCCCACCCATTTTTCTCTTTCTTAAGCATTCTTTATGGAAAAGACACCCTACAAAACTTTCAGAGGTGATTTATTACTTAAAATGTAAATTTCCCAGCATTGCTTCTATTTGTTTTCATTATTTATTCATCTTGTAAAATGCAAATTTCTTTCATGGATGTTTCTCTTTGTTTGAGGAATGTGATCCTTAGAGATGTGACATGCCAATATAAATCAAATATGGGAGGTCTGAGTGTCTAGATTAAGAAGACTTTAGGCAAAAATCTCAATATGGTTCCATTATTTCAATCTGAATCTGTCGAGAATTGAGCATGGGGAAACCACGCGTCTCTTTTAACCTTGGTTAGACTATACAAATAAAGAACAGGTTGGTCCTTCTAACTATAGTATTTATGCTTCACCATTGTGTCAAATATTTTTTCTTAGAAATTCACTGTCAATGTAACACTTATAAATTTTACTTTTTTTTTTTTTTATATGTGGGTACTGGGAGTTGAACTCAGGACCTCGCGCTTGCCAGGCAGGCGCTTATGCCGCTGAGCTATCTCACTGGTCCAAATTTTACATTTTTAACCAGAGAAAATTCAAGTCAGAGTCACTTGTTCAAGAGTGTATCATTTTACTACTATGCATTCCTGAGTCTGGGGTCCTCCATTCTTGGGGAGTTCCCTCATCCTAAAAAATGCTAGGAACAGAATTTCTGTTCACAACTTGGATTCAGGGCAATGACATCCACATGTCCTATGTCATTTTTCCAGTGTTTTGTGTCCCAGCTTTCTTTGTGCTACAGTTTCTGACTTTACCTCTGTGCTCCAATCATCTTATCATAAGCTGATATCCAATTTCTTATTCTTGCTTTCAGACTTCTCTAACATTACCTATACTTCCTCTTTCACTCCCACAGATTGCTAATACCTCCCATTCTTGGGTAGAAAATTTGAATATTGGTTTGAATCATTTGCTCATGGTATGTGGTTCTGCCAGGACTCACTCTCAGGGAAAGAATTCTATGTGGTATTTTCTTTAGATTCTTTAGCCATATGAACATCCACAATTGTAACTAATTGTTAGTGATTTGTAGAATTTCCTTGATGATGAACTTTACCTATTTTGTTTTGGTATGACAAAAACTTATTTTAAAAGACAAATACACTACTATACAGATGGCTATACCTCTAATTTACATGTGTGTTTGGGGGTTGTGCAAACAAAATATAACCAAAATTCTAAGAATAAACTGTGAAATTTTAAAAAATCTCATTATGTGTATATTATAATTTAGTTACTCTTCCACTAGTTACATAATATTTTACATTCCTAAATAGGAAACATTAAAATGTAACATAGTAAGAGAAATATATATTTTATATGAAATATGTATAAATATATATATATAAAGAATATCACATTAAATTTTTTTGTGTGGGTACTGGGGGTCGAACTCAGGACCTCACGCGCCAGCAGGCACCCGTGCCATTGAGTGATATCACCAGCCCTTTTCTTCCTGTGTGGGTTCCAGGAGTTGAACTTGGGCCTTCATGCTTGCCAGGCAGGCGCTTATGCCGCTGAGCTATATCACTGGCCCCACATTAAAATTTATAACCTTAAATCATTAAACATTTTCTATATAAACATGAAAAATATGTAGTTCTTTCTAACACTGCCTTTGCCTTATTCATATATACTCACATGGTGACAATCAAATTTTACTGTATTGTTTTTTATTTCATTCATTATAAACATGCCATTATTTGTGAAGATAAATGATGGCACATCATGATATATTTATTTGGTGCAGTTTCTTGCACTTAAAATTTAGTTTAAACCATAATACTGACAGGTTTTGCATACTATATTAAATAATTGAAAGACTGGGATCTGGGGCAAATTAATTTCTCAGCAGTCAAGAATAAACATAGTTGGGCCGGTGAGATGGCTCAGCGGTTTAGGCGCCTGCCTTGCAAGCGCGAGGGCCCGAGTTCGACTCCCGGAACCCACATACAAAAAAGGGGCCGGTGATATCGCTCAGCGGCACGGGCGCCTGCTGGCGCACGAGGTCCTGAGGTCGACCCCCCGGTACCCACAAAAAAAAAAAAAAAAAAAAAAAAAAAAAAGAATAAACATAGTCCAAATGATGCCTTGTTGTTCCCAATACTACAAAACTTTCTCACAATAAAGGGTGTATTTGATAATTCCTTTTGATTGGCACATTGAAGATGAATATTAAAGGATTTTTCTTGAAGTTAGAAAAATCTCAATTTGAAACTCTTCTTATTCTCTTATTCACAACCAAATGTGCATGTTTTCTGCCCAGATGTCCACATAAAATTCAAATTCATAAATCTAACCATCTCTAATATGTATATTATATATATTACATAAACACATTTTCCACACATTAAAAAGGTATGCATCTTAAGTGTAAATTTCAATATATTTTTCTATATGCACTTAAACACAACTCACATCTGGATAGAGGGTGTGAGGTGCTTTTTCATCCCAGAAACCTCCTTCATTACCATTTCTGGTCAATACTCCCAATTTGACTTCAATGTGAATTCATTTTACCAGTTTTTGAATTATACATAAATAGAAGACTACAGTAGGTCTCCTTTTATGCTTGACATTTTTCACTCAATATCATGCCTGTGATATCAACTCATACTATCAGTAATAATTTTTACATTGCTACATATTATTCTACCATATTAATATACCAAAATATGCTTTTAATTTTGAAATATAATTTCAGATAATTGGTATAACACATAAAATTTCTGTGCACTTTTTTCCATATGCTATTATGTGCTCTAGCATTTATTTTTTATTTGGAAACATTTCTTCATATCCTCTATGCTCTTTTTAAATATTATAAATGGCTGAGCTTTTAAACAATTTTCAGCTGTTAAGGGATTGTTTTCCTGGAAATGTTTTGCAGAGGGCATCATACCACTAATTTGCCTCACATTCTTTATCTTAATCAATACTGTTTGACTTATCCCTTGAATCAATATGAAAAAGAGATACAATGACCAAATAGGTAAAACTCAGGTATTCGAGATTTTTTAAACTTTCAAATATTAGCATATTTTCTATGTTAACTACCTGAAAATAATATCAGCTTTTCAATGAATTTGGAAAAAAGTCATTAAAATCTGACAATCTTAATGAAAGCTTCCTCAACCTATTAACATGTAGGTACAAAAATCCTACAACAAACAACGAAGTAAATGATTGATAGTTTTCCTCCTAAGGTTGGGGTGAAGGAAAAATGTCTGCTTTCATGACTTGTGTTTGGCATTTCAGTGAAGGTTCTTGTCACTTGAATAAGGGAGGATGAATTAACAAAAGGAAGAAATATTACATTTGAAAGGAAGAAATATTACTGTTTTATTTTCACACAATAAAATGGTCTCTACAGAAAATCCACAAAAATCAAAAAACAAAATGTATAGTGCTAATAAATTGGTTACTCAAACATGTTTGGTATGTGATTAATGGCAAAACCAATCATATTTATTTAACACCAAAATATGAAATATTTAGGGATAATTTTGACAGACTTTGGTTAACCTGTACTGAAGACTATTAAAATTTACTGAAACTAATTGAGGAATATTTAAGTAAATTAAGAAGAAATGTTCTCAGAATAAAATACTTCATATTTTTAATCCATCAATTGATATGTGGATTCAATTTAATTTGTATTAAAGCAGTGTACGAGTTTTTTTGTTTGTTTGTTTGTTTGTACTGGGAATCGAACTCACGACCTTGCGCTTGCCAGGCAGGCACTGTGCCACTGAGCTATATCCCCGGCCCTATACAATTTTTAATTGACACATGGATTCTGCTGTATTATATAGAATAGGAAAATATTGACAAAAGAACAAAAAATGAAGAACTGAAACTAATTTAAAATCTTAGTATGGCTACTGTAATCAAGACAGTTTTTTTCTTACAGATAAACAGACTCATCAAAAGATGACAGATTCCAGAAATAAAGCTATGAATATGCTCAAAATTAAATCAAACTGGAATAACATACTTAAATACACCTCTAAATGTACACAAATGTACAAATTAGCAAAAAACATTTGTGACCTTGGTTAAAGCAAACATTTCTTAGATGTGACATCAAAATACAATCATTATGGCCGGTGAGATGGCTCAGCGGTTTAAGCGCCTGCCTTGCAAGCGCGAGGGCCCGAGTTCAACTCCTGGAACCCACATACAAAAAAGGGGCCGGTGATATCGCTCAGCGGCACGGGCACCTGCTGGCGCGCGAGGTCCTGAGGTCGACCCCCCGGTACCCACAAAAAAAAAAAAAAAAAAAAAAAAAAAAAAAAAAAATACAATCATTAAAAGATAAAAACAGATGAATTGGACTTCTATCAAATTAAAACCTCAGAGATGTACCAAGTGTTGCTCAATAGGTGGGGAAACTGAAACTGTTTATTCGGTGCTGATGAGATTATAAACTGAAACAGGTACTTTTGAGAATAATATGGATATTTCTTTAAAAATTAAATAAACATTGTTATAGTTTAGATCGGTTGTCCCCCAAATTCTCATGTGTCTGGAAGGTGATTGGAAGATGGAGGTGTTATAGGAGTTTCTGTTAGGAAGGAAGGGGGACCTGACTGGAGGAGGGTGTCTGTGTAGGTGACCTGGAAGAATATATTCTTGTCCCCAAGTCCTCACTTCTCACTCTTTGCTTCCTGCCTGCAATGGGTTGAGCAGCTTTTCCTCCTCCAGTGCCCTCTGTCACCTGTTTGATCCTTGGAGCCAGCCAAGATGACTGAGACTGTGAGCCAAAATAAACCTGTCCTCCTTTAAATTGTAAGTCTTGTGTATTTTGTCCCAGCCATGGGAAAGTGACTAAGACAGACATTTACCCTAATACCCAGTTTTCTTCTCTAGAGCATAGAAATAATAGGTCACATATAAATCATATATCATAGGTCATCATAGGTCATATATAAATTATACTTAAGTATTGATAGAATTTTTGTCTATAAAAGTCTCAATATGAAAGCAAACCAAAATATCCATCAATAAATGGGTAAACTTAATATACAATCAAAATGTGCAACATCCTCACATTGAAGCACTGTTCAAAAATAAAATTACTATTGACATAAATTAAAACATAGATTTAACATAATAAAATCACACAAAATTGAAGAAATTAGAGCCCACAAAAGACTACCTGTACATGGTTCTACTTATTTTAAAATGCTACAAAATAAACGCTAATCTATATTGATTGAAAGCAAACAAATGGTTGCAGGAAGGACAGGAAAATAGTGTAAAGAAATATTAGAAAATGGCAGAGGAAAATGTTCAAGTGATAGATGTACTCATTATCTTGACTATGGTGACTTTCATGCTAATAAGCAAATGTCAAAATTTATTAAATTGTGTTCTTTAAGTTTGTGTAGTTTAATAAATGTCATTAACTCTTCAATAAGGTTGTTAAAATGATAGGAAGAAAGTCTTTCATCTTCTCTACTCTGAATAATCTTATATATAATTTTGATGATATATTTATTAAATATTTAGTAAAACTAACCTAAAATATTTATCATCTTCATTAATCTGTGGGCTAGAAAGAATTATGAATTGAGAAATAGCATTTAGCTTACCATTTTTTAAATTTTAAGGATGTTGTTTCATTATTTTATCATAGTATTAATTCAATTTTACTTGTAGTAGTTTTATAGAAAATTGTTAATTTTATTAAAATTTTGGCTGAAAATATTCAAACATATAATTATCTAACATATTAAATACTACATTAGGCAAAACCATGATATATAATATCACACAGAAGACAGTTTTGATTCTGAGACATTCTTTTGTGCAAAGCATGGAACATTTTATTTCACTAGGAGTTGTATGCCAAAAGAAAGAAAATATACAGAATTCAGTAGTATGCTCTGCAAACCTAAAACAAAACAAAACAGAACAAAACAAAAAACATCTTTCCATGTTTAACAGAGATTTAAGCCTGCAGTATTTTGGACCTTAGTTTTAAAAGGGACTGTTATGGGTGGAATTAATATGAGAGTAACCACAGAACAATTAAAGTGAAGACATTTCTACAGTTACGAATTTTATGTTATAAAGGTATTCTAAAAAGTTGCAAGAGATGAATCGAGTGATAATTAATTTTATTCTGTTTGCTCTATTTCTTGTTTCTCTGGGTAAAAGCTTTATGAATAAAATCTACAATACAAGAAATAAAAAAGAAGAAGGTTATAATATAAATTTCATTCCAGTGAATTGAGGGATAAAACATTCTACAGAAAAATGTTATCTTTCTAAACTTAGAAATAAATTTGGCCTTTAACCTTTTACATCACATTTAATATACATATATATCCTTAAAATATAACAAATGGTATGCACTTACACTGACATGACTATATTTTGAGTAACATTTCATTTGAATTAACGTTTAAGCAAATGCAAACTTTGATTAAGAAGTTCTGCACAGATTTGGAATATAATACTGAAAGACATGACCCCAAAGCCCATAATCCTGAATGCTGAAGTTTCTAGAAGATCAAAATCTCTGGAGTGTGCTATTCTAAGAGACCAAACTATTCATAATTTCAATATAAAAAAATAAAAATTATTTTGAAGAGAATTATTTACAATTTTAAAGGGGATTTATTTTAGAACCATAAAACGTGGCAGAAGAATTCTTCATTGGTCATTTTACAAAACAGTAGAGGCAATAATAGTATATTTGTTTTTTGCAAGCTTAAATGCTCAGGTATACTAACAAGAATCATCTGGAGATACAGTTATAAGCAGACAAATCAAGACTGTAATGAAATAGTAAAAAATCAAAATCCGTAGACACATAGCACTATGATTGTAACCATGTACTGTTTTCTAACTGCAATCATGTCAAACACTGAGATGTAAAAACAGTATCTTATGGTGAATTTCAACCTAAACCGCAATGGATCATCACTATATATGCAGTCACCTACAGACCTGAGGTCTCCAGAAATTTTACACATCCTTACTTACTGAGGAATTTTCAATGCTTTTGTGTACACACACAATGCTTACCCGCAAAGCCAGCAGTGTAACCAAGCACTTTCACGAGGTCAAATTTGTACACAATGCATAAAGCAAACTAGGCTAAATGTCAATACATGGTTTATATTTCTGGTGTCAAAAATGATGGGAACACGAAATACATAACTTAGTTAACTGAAGAAAGAATGATTGCCATTTTAAAATAGGGCGTAAAATGAAAAAAATTAAAAATTGAGAAAGCAAATATGAAAAAGTATATTACATGGATTAGATTACAAGTAATTCAACAGATGTTGTTCATAAGGACTGGCCAATATTCATGATCATGAGTATATTTTGAAGTCTTTCATCATGAGGAATCGATGATGTTTAAAGGCGTTGCTCTCCTTGGAGAATATTTTCGCATTTATTTCTACTTGATCCTGCTCTTTTTGACATTCTTCTACGACTCCACAGACACTAACATGAGCATTCCTTATTAAATTTTCTCATCCTCTGTGCCATTCTTCTATGTTGTTTTGAGTATGTAGAAATGCATTTTGCATGCACTCATATACAGACCACAAGTTTTGAAACAATACTGGTTATGAAAAGCAACAGTGGAGTGTGTCTTCTTTTCCTATCAGGAAAATAAGTATTTTTAAAACAGTCAATTCCCAGGTTCCTTCAGGCAAATGCAGCTTTAATTCATTAAAAGCTGCTAGGATTTCATCAGCTTCAAGAAAGGCCAATGCACACAAATGACGCATTTTTTAAATTGAAGTTTTAGTTGTTGTCATATTACATAGTCAACCCCTCCCTCCAAATTTGACTTCCTCCCCTCTTATGTAGCCGTAACTCTCCCCGCCATGGGAACTGTTGTTTTGAGATTTTTGGCTTTCAGGATATTTTCATAATTGTGATTTTTGTGAGGATAGACTTCAGGGATTTTGATCTTTTGAGATTTCAACACTCAGAATGATGGCATTTGGGATTGTCTTTTGAGATTGTCGTCAGCACCAGTTCCAAATATATTTATATCCTGCTTCTTCCCAACCAAGGATCCAGACAAAATACGAATACTCTAAAAACATATTGTGCATGCCTACTTTGGGTTTCTTTCTGCATTCCTTATTCCATTGTCTTTTATCATACTAATGCTCTAAAGTCCTATTCTGTTTTCAATGTTCATATAGAATAAGAGATATCAGTTCTTTCCGTTTATCACTTTGAATTCCAAAAACTTTACAATTTTTCTCATAACACTTCATATCCTTCCCATTATTAAAGTCACTATATATTAATTTATCTCACGACTAGAAAATAAGTGGGTGGGTTAAAGGGCTACTGATGCTATTTTCACACACTGTTTTCTGCCCAAAGCATTTACTTGATAAAAATGCAAAGATCAAATAAGTATGAAATTGGAATTAAGACTCATTACTTTGTAAAAAGTAGGTTAAGTTGTAAAATTCATCTTCTCAAGATTTAGTCTGGAAATAGCGAGCAAAGTAATTATATGTTAAAAATTGGAATGAAAAATTATATATATATGTGTGTGAGCGTGTGTGCGTGATATGAATATATTTTAAATCTACATTCATTCAAAATACATAAGATTGCAAATACACATTGAGAAATGTAATGATAGAAAATGCAAAAATAATCACAAACTATAGTTTTTTTTTGTTTTGTTCTGTTTTGTTTTGTGAGTACCGGGGGTCGACCTCAGGACCTTGTGCGCCAGCAGGCACCCGTGCAGCTGAGCGATATTACCGGCCCTTTTTTCGTATGTGGGTTCCTGGAGTCGAACTCGGGCCCTTGTGCTTGCCAGGCAGGCACTTATACTGCTGAGCCATCTCACTGGCCCCACAAAATATAGTTTTTAACATTATTATTTTCCAGTACAGCTCAAAATATTTATTTAATTAAAAAAACCTCAAAACTTCCTTAAACTGGCCTTCCCTTCTGGAGAATAATTACTATATTCTCTCTTAGAGAAAGAAAGAGTTGCCTACACTTGCTGTATCCTCTTTGCTCTCCTCTGCCCATTAGTATTTCTTAATTCTTCTTCCACATTTTAATTTTCAAACCCACCTTACAGTTGAAACATACTTTCAAATAGTGCTCAAGGCAATGGCTAGCTTTTGTATATTATCTGCCATGTTATAATGACATTTGAAATACTGGCCAAATTTTAGTCTTTTAACCTCATTTTGTTCTTTTGGATTCCAGGACTCCACATTCTCCATATTCTTATGAGCATTTTGCTCATTTTTCTATCTGGAAAAAAAATTTTAAATTATGTCACTAACTCCAGACTAGAAATATTTTATTTGTAAGTCAGATCCGTTCTTCAATTATATGTTGGTTTTAGAATGTCAACAACTGGTTCATCATGTTTTACATACACACACACACACAAAACAAATGCACATAGTTTTTAAAATGTATCTTAAATTCCTGAAGAATCAGTGTTAAACTTTCATTTTAATACATAAAAAAACCCTGAATTCAAGAAAATATTTAATACATACTATGAATATTTATTCATAGGTTATTGATAGTGGCTGCATTATAATTGCACAAAGTAGGTTTTTATTACTAATGTTTTAAATAGCTAAACAAAACAAATGAAATCATTTTATTTGCAGAGTTTTAGAAAGGGCATCATGTGTACTTTACCATGAATGACAACAGAAACATCTGTTTTTCCTTGTGATGATAAAGATAACATGTCAACTAGATTGGCTTTGGAGCTGCCTCAGGTATTAGTAAAGCCTACTTCTGGATATTTCTGGGTAGGTCATGGAGACATGACCTTGGTGTATATATCTAGTTTTTGGCCCTTTTCCTTTGTGGAGCTCTTCCTTTATTCTGCTTCCTGACAGTGATGAACTAAGCATCTTTTCTCTGCCAGACACTTCAGCCATGATACTTATGCCCTTAAAACCACCTAACCATTGACTGAATCCCCTGAAACCATGAGTCAAAGTGAACCTCTTCTATTTTGATCTGTGGGTAACAGGTATTGTGTCCCAGCAACTGGAAACCTGATTAATACATTTCCTAATAGCTTATTGAAATTTATATTTAAAACAGTTTGCTATAAAAGATGTCCACTTTAAGAGAAATAATTTAAAATTCTTATCCAAGACCCTTTTGTGACAGTTATACCACAGAGAGAAAGACAAAAATTCTGAAATAATAAGCCTGTCTCCACACCTTAAGTACATTTATACTCTGTCATGCTACCTCCTGCGTCCTCAACCCAGCAATGGCAGCAGAGTCACTCATGCTTTGAATCTCTGTATTTTCCTTCTCCTGTATTTTCTTCCCAGTCAGAGAAAACTCTCTTCTCTCAGGGCTTAGGTTATAAAACAGTGTTAGCACAATAATCCACAATAATCTCTCTATTTTAAGGTTAATAAAATAAATTATATCTGAAAATACATTTTGTCACATAACCTAGTATATTCACAGGTTTGGGGAATTACACTGCAAGCATTTTTCAAGGGACTAATTTGCCTGCCATATGACTTTTATGCAATAACCATTTAGAGAAGCCCCCATATATTCCTGACATTTTCAAAAATATTCCATAAAACACACATATATTAAATAAAAACTTCCATTTAAATGTAAGTAGATCGATTGTCTAGTGAATAAGCCTAGACTCATTTCCAGGATTGGATTTTTTGTGTTTTCTTTATGACCTTTAAATTTGAAAACAACAAAAAAACCTGGAAAACAACATGGAATATTTAACACCTACTGGAAGTTCCTCACATGAGATATTGAAGAGCTGAACCCAAGTCCAAAACACTGTTTCTAGTAAATTAAGTACAACACATTTGGTTCCAGAAAAAAAAAATTCTTAAGAGTTAGAAGCTTATGTAATATTCTTTAATTGAATTTTGGAAGTTCTTATGTCATTTTCTTTGGTAATGTCAAATTTATTTATAATTTTCTACGTAAGTTGGTGTTACAGAGGTAAGTTATTTTGATTGACTACAAGGTAAAATCTTGGTACAAAATTTCTAACTTTGATTTATAAATGTGCTTGTACATATGTAATTTTGTACTGGTGTTTACTCTTTGTTCTTTTTCATCCTTCATAGTTACCATTCTTCAATACTGTCAGTTGTTAGAATGCGTAATTGGACCAGTTAGCTAACTCTAACTTTCCAAGTTGCTTCCTTTACTGTAATTACAGGCTCAGTTCTGAAGAAAAATAATAAAATACATGAGATTAATATTTTAAATTTAAGTCAGTATAATTCATAAAATGTACCCAGGACTCTTCTAAAAGTCCAGGTCTTTGTGCCAGCCATTTCATTTCTGAGTTCACCATTGTGTTAAAGAGCTGAGGCATTCGGTGTATTTTTAATAAGGGGAATTCTTTCCTGGTTACTTTCACTAAAACTTCAGAAGTGAAAGCTTATGATAACTCTTTTTCATTTTATAGTTCTCTATTATTTCAACAACTGAATACCAACATTATTGCATGATGAAAAATATTGTTTATTTCCCATAATTTTGTCATTATTCAAAAATAGTGATGGGTTCTATGTGCCAAATATTCTCTTTTTCTGTTAATGTTTTGGCAGTAGCACCAAATTTGACAGTGGAACATTTTAATTTGGAATCATAATTGTGTTTATGTATTCATGGGCTTAAAATTATGTGGAATATTTTAGATAAACCATATCTCATCACAGTTTCATTGAATTTGGCCCTAAAAGCATAATTCATATATTCTCATGATTATCTCCAAATTATTAGAAGGGACCCACTTTCTCTGACTACCTTTTTATGTAATTTTTTATGAACCTGCACTCAATTACTTTTTTTAATCTTTGCTGAATGTAAATTATATAAAATGTATGAAAACATGTGTCTTTCTTCCAAATAGCTGCAGGCAGTGTCTGGAACAAACTGAATTCACTGAATCTATTAAAAGATAGGAGAAGAAATTTGAAGTTAGTCCAATATGTCTAGAATGCCAAATTACTATTTCTAACAGGATTTTTTTAAGTGTTATACAAATATCAAATGGACATAATTTTATTTACATAAAATTAGGAGAAGAAAAATGAATATATGAACTATCATAAATGCCATAGAATATTTCTGAAATGCAAATAAAGTACCATAATTTAGTAACACTGACCTAATTCTAAGTACACTCACGTGATTCTAAGTACACATACTGTAATTTAAGTGTGCAGGAAATGATACATTAGATTTCAAAACTAGTACTGACCTTAAATTTCCTCATTAGCTGGGCAGAAAATGGACCAGTTAGCTCTAACTTTCCAAGTTGCTTCTTTTACTGTAATTGTAGGCTCAGTTCTGATGAAAAATAATAAAATACATGAGATTAATATTTTAAATTTAAGTCAGTACCATTGCTAGAATTTTTTCAACACTAGCCAAGAATTGACCAAAACTGTGAGTTTAAGGCACAGAGTGGAGAGGTCTACAAGTCAAAGGAGGGCATCCAGTGAGGTGTGGTATTTGGTCCAAGTGGCTCACTGCAGAGCTCTGTTGTCCTAGCCCAGCTTGCTTTTGGAAAACAGAAAAGGCTGAGGCATCTACTGAAATCCTTAGGCTTTCTAGTCTTCCTTCAAAGAATTCATTTATGTGTCACAGTGGTGAAAAAAGATTAAGAAAAAAAATACAATTTAATCTAGTATTTTGTTGGACAAATTATCTCAATAGAGATTTTCTTTATTGAGATTTTTTTTATTATGGCTTTTATGGGGTGGGGCAGTTGCTTACTTGCCTTGAACTCACTATGAGCTCAGGCTGATCTCCTGCCTCAACCTCTGGAGTGCTGGGATTACAGACATGCACAACCACATCTGGCTTAATTTGGTTCTTTAAAACCAACCCATATAAATTTAATTTCTAAGATTTATGTGTTTTTATTGCTCTTCCTACTAAAAGGAATTCAGAAAACATCTACTCATTCTAAGATATATTTCTAAACTAAGACATAGTCTAGAAAGCTTTTACATTTTCAAATATACAAAGTGAAGAAAAGGCACAAAGAGGAATTTAAATCTGCAGGAGTGAAAATGTATGTAAAATTTGAACTCTGTCATAATTTTTGTTATATTTTTCCTTCCTGTACAATAGTCAGGATAAAGAAATGTAGTTCAAAGAATGTAAAGATAAATGCTACTATGAGAAAGCAAAAAACACTGTGACCCTGTCTTTTTTTTTCAGTAACATGGACCAAAACTGAAGTTTTTGGACCAACATTTTCCTTCATCTGTTTCTATGTCATTCACTTTTTGGAGACCTCTTATGAGACTCAAATTTTCTCAGTATTAAATTTATTTTGAAAAATGTGTGTTCCTGCTTCACACTCAAGAACTAGCAAGGACTAGCTGTCATTTTGTGGTAGTAATAGATGAGTAAGCAAAATATGTTTATTCCACTAGAACTAATAACCAAAATGGTATAAAACTTTTATTGAAAATATCGTTTCTAAAATAGTGTATAAAAGTGTAAAGTATCAAAACATGATTGGAATTCAAAATATTACTTCATTCCACAAACAAATTCCTGATTATTTCTTTATACACTTTTTTTTATGCTTTTGGGACAAGTGACATTCCAAAAAAAATAAGAGTTTTATTCTAAAATATTTAACATAAGTATCATACGTAGTTCTCATGTATGGTTTAATAATAAAATCAGGAAAATACCACCAAACTAGAGTAAATACCACTTTGAATATTCCTGTGTTCCTTTTTCCAGTGCAAATTCTGCCTTGCTGTGATGAGTAGATACTATTCCGAATTTTGTGATTCTCATTCTTTTTCTCTTTCTTTTAAAACATGTGAAAATATAACATACATTAAATGCATAATCATAAATTCAAATTTTGTTGGAAAAGAAGCACTCATGCTACCCCAGTTGGACCACTTTGTATTGGTTTCTGTTTACATTCTCCTCTCCAGCAGTAAATAAACATTATAAAGATTATTTTGACGTTGTACCATGCAGTAAAAGTAGTCCTTCAACCAAATTTTGGCTCAGATCTTGAGACTGATTTTACAACACTACCAAAAGAGATTTATTTATTACTTACTGAATTTCTTGAAAGAGCAGAGCTCCCAAGATTGTAACGCTAGAGAGAGAGAGAACATGTGATGGCCTTGTTATTTATTTTAGGCAGCTGGAGAGTCTACAGAGGTCAGGACTTGGGCCTTTCTTGGTTGGAGCTTTGCTGACACCAAAGTAGTGAGCACCTGTGCTTTATTGTTGGTTTGTTGAGACACAAGAGAGGATAGGAAGAGGGAACCACATGGGCTTCAGCATTCAAAGGTTAAAAATGGAGTCAGACTCTATTAAAAACACCTTGTAATTACTTTCTTTCATTCCCCTCCAGTTTAATGAATTACCCATTTTTAAACATAAAATATGCATGTTTGCATTGACTGGCTTCCTCTGCTCAATATCATCATTTAAGAATTTTTTTAAGTGCTGCCTATGGCTATAGTTATTTAATTTTGGTTACTGTATGATAATCTAATATTTGAGAAAGGCATAATTTTTTGATTTATTTTATTGCTTCCAATCTTGACTATTTAAGACACTGCTGCTATTTAAAAATGTTATGCATTTATCTCAGATACAAATGTATGAATTGTTTTTCTTATTTGTAAGTGTTCATAGTATGTTACAGAATGAGCACTAACTCCCTTTTATATATTACAAATGTTTATCTTCTATCCTGTCTTATGTTTTTAATCTTATAACCTTTTAAAATGAATAGATGGCTTTAAATTTAATTTCATCAAATATACCAACTTTTTTACTTACGAGTTTTCTTTTTGAGGGTCAAGAAAAGTTTCCTACTATGTGCTTAGGAAGAGTTCCTTCTATTTCAATTTATTTTTATGGTGCTGGTGATTGACATAGCATGTTGCATCCAAATGCTATAGTACACCTTACCATCCAGCTATACCCGCAATCCCTTTCATTTTAACATAAACACCATTTATGACTTTTACATTTAAATATGTATATAAAGAGTCTCATTTTATGAGATTTAAGAGTCTCATTAAATATGTATATAGTCTCATTTATTTTCCCAGTTTGACGATCATTTTTCCCAACAGTATTTATTGAAAACATTGTCCTTAATTCCATTAGTCTGTGTAATATGCAATATCCTTTTTGTCCTGCCTACATTTTTTATGTTCCACTTATGTATTCGTCTATTTCTGTGCTTTTACAAATTATTTTGATTACTGACATATTAAATAAGTATTGACAGCCAATAAAATGAGTTTATTCACTGTGTTTGTCTCCTTTGAGTATGTTAAAGATGGGGTTTTGGGCCGGTGAGATGGCTCAGCGGCGTAAGCGCCTGCCCGGCAAGCGCGAGGGCCAGGTTCAACTCCCGAATCCCACATACGAAAAAGGGGCCGGTGATATCGCTCAGCGGCACGGGCGCCTGCTGGCGCGCGAGGTCCTGAGGTCGACCCCCGGTACCCACAAAAAAAAAAAAAAAAAAAGATGGGGTTTTGCATTTCTTTAACCTTTCAAATCAGCTTAAAAATGACAATACATGCACACACCTATTGGAATTATAATTGAATTTATATTAAATCCACAAATAATTTGAAGATAATTGATATACACATGCATGTATACACACTCACAACACAAAAATGCAGGTCTTTTAATACATGTATCTCTCTGTTGTGGTGTTAGTATCTGTGTTCCTTCAAAATTTGCATTATGAAATCCCTACTCCTAAATGAAAAAAACTGCTGACTGAAAAAAAAATTTACCTAAATGAATTGAATACTATGTCCATACAAAAAAAGCTACACATAAAATTTCTTAGCAATTTTATACATAATTGCCAAATTGCGAAGCCTCAATTTGTGCTTTACAAAGTGAGTAAATAGAAAAGTGATACAGTGATACCTGGGTTTCCAAACTTAATTTGTTTTGCAATTTGGGGGAAGATGGCAGCATTCGTGTTTGTGTGGGGAAGACACCCATGTCATGTTTGTCATCCGATGCAGTTTGTGAAGGAAACAAAATTTTGCCCAATGCTTTCATTCTTAAAACAAATTGTTTGCAAACAGAATCGTTAGCGAACCATGGTATTAACTGTACATCCATACAATAGCATATTGTCCAGTACTAAAGAGAAATGTGCCAAAAAGTCATGAAAAGACACAGAGAAAGGGTAAATTAAGTCAAAAAAGCTAATCTGAAAAGGCTACATAGCATCTGATTCTACATACATGACAGTGTGGTAAAGCTAAAATGACCTAGGCCAGTTATTTTTCAGGGATTGTTGGGAGGAAAAGAGAAATAAGTAGATAAAGTAAATTTTAGGGGCAGTGAAATTATTCATTCCATATACTACTATAATCATGGATACATGGCATTATGCATTTATTGAAATCTAAATAATATTACTACACAGAGTGAATCTTGATGTGAAGTGTGGACTTTATTTAGTAATAATGGGTCATTACTGGTTAATCAATTAGACAAAAAGTGCCACAGTAATAATAGTAGGAGAAATAATGGGGATAGGGTAAGGAAATTCTTTTTACTTTCTGCCTAATTTTTCTGTAAATATCAATCTGCTCTAAAATAGAGTATATTAGAGGAAAGCATAATAAGAACTAGTGTTATACAATGCCTTCATTCCAGAACCTTAAGGACCTTAGGTCACTTCTGCCCTTAGACAATCCTTACAGAATCTTTTGGAATCCACTATACAGATGGTCCTGATTTATAACAGTTTGACTTTACCATAGGTGTGGAAGTGATGTTATTCAGTGAAAATCATACTTTGAATTTTGATTGTTTATTTTTTCGTGGGCTAGTGATATACAATACAGTCCTCCTTCACACTGTGAGGCAGCAAGGTGAGCTATATCTGGCAACCAGCTAGATGATCCCAAGGAGAAGAAATAGATACTCTACAGTGTGCTATGTTGCTAAGAGCAGAACGGAAGTGACCTCTGTCACTGAGTAGAATCTCATGTTTGTTAGGTTAAACATACTTTTGACTTAAAATATTTTCAACTTACAATGGTTTTATTGGGACTTAACCTCACTGTAACTCAAGGAATATCTGTATTGACTTAAAAGTTATATACAATAAATATATCCATTTTAAATGTATACTGCAATGATTTTTTCCCAATGTGTATATCCATGTAACTACCACCATAGTCGAGATATGTAACTTCCCATCTTTCCCTATGTTTTCCTTATATTCCTTCCCAAAGAATTCTTACCTTCCATTCCTGACCACGGGTAATTAATCAGTAGTTTTTTTCCTACACATTAGATTTTTACAATTTTTGTACAAAAGGAATTACAAAGGATGTACTATATTGGACCTGGGTTATGTTCAGCTCAGTCTTCATGGTATTTATCTTTGTCATTGTTCATAAGAGTAATTTATCCCTTTTTCTGATTACTCCAATATACTGATACATTATAATTTATTTATCCATTCACCTACTTCTGGATTTGTTTCATTAAAAGTGTCTGGCTATTATAAATAAACCTGCTATGAACATTTATTCAGGAGTTTTTTTAAGTTAAATATTTTCATTTGCTTTAGGGTTTCTTGAGTTGCATGATTATTGCATTTTGCAATTTACATGTATTAATTTTATCCTCACTTGAGCTATGAATTATTCTAAAACAGAAAAGTATCTCTTAATTCCTTCATAATGATTAGTAAGTTTATTGCCCTTCTTTCCCTTTTTCTAGGATCATCCCTTATGCAACATGATGAGATTCATGGAAAATTTCTCTACAGAAATGGTTAGATACTTCATAGGTATAAAATGAGGAACAAATGCTTTTTCTTTTTTAAAAAGAGAAGATGTGTGATCCTTCCAGTGCCCTGAAAAGTCTATCCACTACTCCAATCTTTTAGTATATGAACACTTTTTCCTGTGGTTAGATAGAACCAAGTGTCTCAATCTTTAAGAACTAGGGGCATATTCCAGGTCTGAGGCCAACTTCCTCCTTGACATGTAAATATATGGGAACATATTCTAGTCCCCATGGCCTGATTAACAACTAGGGACCTACTGTAGGATGTAACTGTTCGAATTGGAGGAGATAATAGACATTTTTATTATTCTTTTGGGTCAGATAAACTAACTCTGACATTAATGGGAAAAATGGCTACATACTTAATCTTTATGGAAGGTTAAAACTTTCAAGAAGTGAAAACAAATAATGTCTAACTTTATTTCATCTACATTTCTATGTCTCAGGACATTAGCATTCATTGCAGTGACCCAAACAAGTATCATATCCAAGAAATGATGAGGAAGTTTCAATTTACTAAAAATTGTCAGATATTTTTCTACAAAGTTGTTTTACAACCTTATATTCTCCAGAGCAATTATATGAGCATTCCAATTGCTGTATACCTATCCTCTCCAATATCTGACATTTTAAATATTTAAAATTTTGTTATTTAATGAGTATATAGTGATTCTCATTACAGTTTGTGAGGTTTTTCTCCATCAGAAATATTATTTCCCTGTCTCTGGCTTCCTTTGCTTCTGTTTTCCACTGTTGTTAGCTATTGATTTTTCAAAGTGAGTTTTTCTTTCACCATAGCTAAATTAAGATTTCCTCTTTTTATTTTATTCTGCAATATCACAATGTTTAACAGTTTTTGTCTACTTTAGATTTGGTGGCTTTCTTGAATATGATTACTATTATTTTAGAAAATTCATAGCTACTATTCCTTAGTACAAGCGGTGACTGAAAAAAATATTGTGAGCATTTAAATTTTAAAATATTGTTACCATAAAAGACACCGTGTCATTAATCCCTTTCAAAATATTCCACTTCACTATGAGTCAGGTTATCCTATAATCCTCACCATTTTCTGAAGTAGTTCTGGAAGTCCTCTTTTGTGAAAGGCTTTAAAAGCTGTAATAAAAAACATGGTGAGGGCCGGTGAGATGGCTCAGTGGCTTAAGTGCCTGCCCGGCAAGCGCAAGGGCCCGAGTTCGACTCCCAGAACCCACATAGGAAAAAGGGGCCGGTGACATCGCTCAGTGGCACGGGCACCTCCTGGCGCGCGAGGTCCTGAGGTCGATCCCCCGGTACCCACAAAAAAAAAAAAAAAAACATGGTGAAAATGCTTCTGCCAAATGTCATCCAATAGAAAGGCAGTTTCATAAAAACATGGCATGACCTTATTGACTTTATTTTCCAGATCGGGGGCTGTGCAACTTCTAACTCTTCTGTAAAGTCAAAATGACCATGAAAGGTAAACATTTTTAATAGAATCAAGACAGTGAGGCAACTATGAGAGCACCACTAAAGATGCTCATGAATGAGGATTTCCAGACCTGCATCAGAAAGAGGCTAGATAATGGGATAAGTGTTTTCAATGCAAAGGGGAGTATTTTGAGAAAAAGTTATGGTAATGTGTCTTTTATTGTAATTTTTTTAAACATATACCATATTGGTCTTTCATACCTCATATAATGCCTTACTATAGTATCACCTCACTCTGTGATTTTAAGTTATATGTCAATCTTTTTTTCTGTATCTTTAATTTATTTTATATTTTCTTCTGTATTTTCACCTTTTCCTTTTAATGCTTCATTTCTTTCTGTTTGGGTGCAAATTGTCTACTCATTTTTATTTAATCTACTAATAAATATTTTGATTGAGATCTTAATTGTATTTTTCCATTTTAAAATGTTTTATTTTCCAAATATGGCACATAATTTTTCATTATTAAATGTCATACTTGAATTTTATATGCTTACAAATACTAAACACACTTGTTTTCAGCCAACACTGTTGCTATTTCTGTAGTTTTTTTTATAACTATTTCTCCTAAAACAGCTTATGTTTGTAAACTAGATATTATATTTACATAAATTATTGTTTAAGTTATACTTTCTTCCAGAGAGAACTCGATCTCATCATATAAAATGCATTTAGTTTATCATGAAGTGTTGACAAACTCTTAACAGTTCCAGCATTGAGAAAAGTCTGAGTACAAAATCTTCTCAGATATTTAAAGCAAACACTTAGCTTTGAGCTTCTGTGGAAATTCAAAAGAAAGTTAAGTACTTCCAACCTATGATGGTACAGAATGAGCATTCTCATTCCAAAAGGGAGAAGTATAGGAATAGAAAATAAGACCTCGCCAAAGCAAGACTGAAACCCAGCAGGCCAAGCATTAAGTCCTAGGGCTCCATGTCTGTTTATTCCCTGCAGTTTTCCTTAGCAAAGTTTCACATTGCCAGCATCTCCAACATCCTGAGGCCTCCACTTCAATTTAAGATTCACTCTTTTTTCTTTTCTTTTTTTTTTTGGTATCAGGAATCGAACTCAGGACCTTGCGCTTGCCAGGCAGGTGCAGTGCCACTGAGCTAAATCCTCTGCCCAAGATTCACTCTTACATCTTTTCACACTGCTCTCTCAGAGGCTTCTTGCTTGGCCTCCCAGGCCTTTCTCTGAAATCTGCTTAGAAGCCTCAATTTCTCCACTCTTCCAATCTGCATGCCTGCATAGCTAGCACCATGTGGATGATGTCAAGGTCTGTTGCTACCGTGGGCAGTAGCTCAGCCCCTTTGGATGGTGACTGCAGTGACCTCTGAGTGCCTGAATGGCTGAATTTGGGGGGAAAATTCCCTAGCAAGGTTTCCTTGAATGAGCAGGATACCTTGGGATTCTCTTCTCAACACAAAGTCTTTCGAAAGAATTTATCATTTTACTTGAATGAACTTGTAGTGGGTGGGGTTTGGCCATTTTTTGAAATACTTTCTAGGCTTCTTTCCTAACATACTGATGAAAAATACTGAATTATTTTTAAGTACTAATCTTTTCAGCAAACATGTCATCCTTAACCCCAACTGGAAAGACTAAAGCCATTTTATTTTGATCTGAGATTTCTCTCAGTTTCATTTTAGGCATGGACACAAACCCTTCTTTTATTCTCAGTGTGTATAACTTGTATGCACATCACTATTCTATTTTCTGAGATGTTCAAAATACTATGACTAATAAACACTATCATATCACATATCTATCAAACCTTTGTTTGCGTGGATCTCTTTCTCTTTTTTCCATTTTTCCATTTTTTATTTACTCCTGATCCCAAACAGACCTTCTTCACGTAACTCAGCAATATGTATTTCCATATGGAAAATGCTTCATCCACAGCCAAACTGATTATCTCCTTTCAGTATATCTTAACTATTCTTGGCTCATCCATCCTGTTTTATAATCTGTCTGTCTGTACAACTTGTTGGTATTTTGGCTGGAATTCTATTGAATTCATAGATTTGCCTGGAGGGAGTATTAATCTTTTTGAATTGATCATTTTCAATTAAACATAGCATTCATTCACATATTTAGGATTATCTTACTATATTTCAGGGTACTTAAATTCTCTTCATGAAATTTATACGCATTTAGAAATACTCCTAAGAATTCCATAGTATAATATGTGTCTTGAATGGGATCTACAAAAAATAGAGGTTTTTGTGGTTATCTACAAATTAGGTAAATACATGTATTGAAATTGACGATCAGATTATTTGGTCAAATTAGTAGATATTTTCCTATCTAAGCATTGCAACTCTTTTTCATTGTACAAATATAATAGATAATATTTTTCTAAATTCATAAATATTATAAAACAGTACAGTATTATTTCTGACTTAACATCAAATAAATTTCATGAGAATTGTTTGTAACTGTTTTGTTATGGTTGAAGAAATTCCCTTTTATTTCAAGGTTGGTATAACTTTCTATCCTGAATAGTTCCTGAATTTTACCAAGAGAATTTTCTTTTTTCTAATCTCTAATGTAGCATTCTTCATTTATTTTTTTCATTCAGTAGCACAGTGGTCTTCTCATGTCATTAGCATTTTATCTAAAATATATTTAAATGATAATATAACATGGTAATCACTCAGAAAGATAGACAAGTAACAATGATTTTACTGAAATTTGAGTTCAGGTACAGATCTTTTTGATGAGTCAAAGACAGGAAATGATAGTAAAAAAATAATGAAAATCCTTTTTCTTTTTTTTTGTGGGTACCAGGGGTCGACCTCAGGACCTCGCACGCCAGCAGGCGCCCCTGCCGCTGAGTGATATCATCGGCCCTTTCTTCGTACGTGGGTTCCAGGAGTCAAACTCGGGTCCACACGCTTGCCAGGCAGGCGTTTATGCCACTAAGCCATCTCACTGGCCCCCTGAAAATCCATTTAGCTAGAGGCATAAGATTAATATTTTTGCTCAACAGTATTTTGCTAAGTCAAAATTCTATCTTCTCAAAATAAATATTTTATAAATTATGTATCTCCCAGAAAAGTCCAAGTTGAATAAATCTGGCAATGTTTAGGCTTTAATATTATTTTATTTATTGCTGTTACATTTTGCCTCCTTATTTTGATAATTAGACATAAATATTAAAAGAATTTTCTCTACTATAGCATCTCCGAGCACTTTGTAATTTATACCACATAGAAGTAGGGGAGATTAATATACTGTCTCTTTACTGTGAATAATTTTTTGAAGATAAAATTGCAAATCTTCACCTTTAACGAATGCTGAAGAACAAATTTACCTCCTGTTTCAACTCTCTAAAACAAATTCATCATACATTAAGTATTCTAGTCTTTATGAGGAACTTATATAGAGATTCATATAATTTCATATTACTAACAGAATGCTGTAAAATAGACGAAGAGAATTATTTTTTTCTCCTTTTCCATTTATTGAGTATTCTTTGGCAATTGTATTTATTTATTTGTTTATTTTTGCAGTGCTGGGATTGACCCAGAATCTCATGAATGCTAGGAAGCATTGAAACACTGAGGTATACACTCAGCTCCAGTAAACACCTATTCTTACCTTGAATTAATTTTCCATTCCAATCAATAGAATTTTCTGCGTAGATGAAAAGGTTATATAATCTTCATCATGCAATGTGGTAAACAGTAGTCATTACTGAGCATTTTAACCTGTCACTGGTGTTCCTGGATTACAGAAAGTACAGCACAGGCTGAATTTCTTTCTTATTTATTTATTTATTATTTACTTGATATGTATACATTCAATTTCTCAACACTAAAATTAAAGTTGAATGAAGGCAAAGTCTTTGTTTTGTTAAATATTGTAAACTGAGTAGTTATAAAAGTGGTTTTTATTTGGTTATTTTCATGCCTTCTAATACTTTCAAAGTAATAAACATTCAAATGTTTTTTAAAAATAAATATAACATGTAGTGTGTTCTTTAAAACAAACATTAAAGAAATTTTAAAATTTTCATGTTATAGAGAATGCATTCTTAGACCAGGTTGTCACAATAAAAATCAAAATTTTCTGTCCCATTTCAACAGTGATTGATAACTCAAATTTATATTTACTTTTCTGAGAATTAGGATTCAGTTTACACATAGGACAGTTAGCTTTTGATATAGAGGGGCGTGTTTGAAAGCAAACAGAATTTTTAAATCTTCATGAAAACAGAATAAAGAATTATGAAGGTATTCCAAACAAAATTTCAATGAAATGAGATCAGCTAAGCAGTAAAACTTACCCTCAAGGTAACTCACCAAACTCTAAAATTGAACAAATTATTTTGAAGAATGAATGTTAAATTGTTAATAAAATGATTTCCCCCAAGTTACATGAGAAGAAATACATATATATATTGCTGTATAATTTGTCACATAAAAATTAGATGCATAAAATGGGAATTATTTTTTATTTTCATATTTTTTTCACCAGCAATTTGAGCAAAATTCAGCAAAGGTAGTTTACCTCTGCTCCAAAAAAAAAAAAAAAAAAAAAAAAAATTGGAGAATTGTCTCCAAGTAGACTGATTTGGAGAGAGCAGAAAGAGTTGGGGGCTAAATTCCTCTCTGTCTCTGTCTCTGTCTCTGTCTCTGTCTCTCTCTCTCTCTCTCTCACACGCACACACACACACACACGATGAACTTCCTCACAACGTGGAGAATTCAGTCAGACTTACAGTTACTCAGTGTACCAAGATAAAGAAAGCTCTCCAGCCTCTTAAAAACTAAGTAACTCTTATACAATCATCCCTACTATAGTAAATTAATAGAAGCAGCCAAAATCTAACCTTGGTTCAAAGTTAGACTTGTGGGAAACTCTGACCAGAGGGTTGCTTAATATGAATGTTCGAGGAATGGACCTTGGGAGCAACAGTTCCCAGGCTTCTGGTTAAAGATTAGGACAGAGGCTCAGGACAGCAGCCAGCACAGTCAATAACAGGTTACTCTCAGAAGATGTGCGCTCTGGTCATTGTGTTCCTCCTTCCTTCTGATAAGCTTCCTGCCTGGTAACTTTGCTTAAACTAGCTTTACACACACTATGTAGCAGCTCATTCTTTTCTGGTCCCTGTCCCCTGACCAAAACTCCTGTATGTTGCAAAATGCTTTTCTTCTATGTCCTTTTCCCCATGTCCCTGTGTTACAAATAAATAACTGCAGAGGTCTCAGGTGGTTGCTGTTTCCTTGAGGCTCTCTTATGCTGAAGCACCCACCCTTTAAATTCTCAGTGAAGAACTAAATCTTAACTCCAAGCAGTCTTTTCATCCTCTGCACATCCATGGTGAGACACTGGGACACAGACTCACAGACCTCACACTTTATTAGAAATATCAATATATTTGTGGTAATTTTTAGCTCTCCGTAGCTGAGAGCAGCTTCCTCCCATGAATAGGTGAGTATATAACTGTTCACACATGCTTATTTTTATTTAAAATTTACATGAAAACTTTTAACTACACATGTTAAAATATCCTTGATGGTTTCCTAGAAATTGGCTATTGTTATAAAAGTCTTACATATTTAGGAAGACTCCATTTTACTTTATTGCCTTTTGGGCCGTTACCCACTGTCCATACCGCCACGTCTGCAGGCAACTCTTATTCTGCTTACTTCGACTTTCCAAGATAATCCACCAGGCTCCCTCCAAGGAATGACCCAAAAAATGGCTAATTTTATTAGTATGTCCTTGTTATTGTTTATGTGATTTATTATCTTTATTGATTTCTATGTGCTGATCATCTTTCCATCCCTGGGATGAAACCCACTTGTTCATGATGTATGCTCTTTCCAGTGACTTGTTTGCAAGTATCTTGTTGAGGCTTTTTGTATCTATGTTGATGAAGGAAATTGGCCTCTAGTTTTCTCTCTTTTTTCTTTAAGGCTTTGTCTAGTTTTGATATCAGGTTAATGCTAGGTAAGGGATTGGTTTTGCTCTCTCTCCCTTTCAATTTTATGCAGGAATTTGAGGAGTGTTGGTGTTAGATCTCTCTGACATCCCGGTAGAGTTCTGCCCTGAAACCATCAGGTCCTTGGCTTTTGTTAGTTTGTAGGGTTTTTATTACTGTCTTCATTTCATTACCTGTTACTGATCTATTCAGGGTTTTTATATTCTATTGGCTCAATTTTGATAAATCATATGTATCTTGGAATTTCTCCATGTCTTCTAAATTCTCCAATTTATTGGAATATAAATTTTTGAAATAGTTTCTTTTATTCCTCTGATGATGGTGGCATCTATTGTTCTTTTATCTTTGTCATTTTTAATTAGTTTGATATGGGTTTTTTTCTTTCCTTCTTTTGATAGGCTCGGCTAAAAGTTTATTTACCTTGTTTATTTTTTGAAAGAACTAACTCCTGATTTATTAATCCTTTGTATTGTGTTTTTGGTCTTGATTTCATTCATTTCTGCTTCGACCTTTATAATTTCTTTTTTTCCTACTAGTTTGGTTTTGATTGTTGTTTTTCTAGGAACTTGAGATGGATCATCAGGTTATTTATTTAGGATCGCTTTGTTATTTTAATGTGTGTATTCATAATTATGAACTACCCTCTTAGGACTGCTTTCATTGGGTCTACAGAATTAGTAAGGCAGAAAATAAAATAAATAGCTTGAGACCTTGGAACTTCGCAGAATTTTTGTTCTTTATCATTTTGTTACATAAACTCCCCTGTTTTGCTTAGGTTCACATTACAAGGTTAGAAGAGAAGAATCAAGCTAAAAAATAAAATGTCATCATAAGTTCATATTATATGCATCCATGACTTATACCAAGTTCTCAACAAATGTCACACATTTCTGTAGTCACTCTACTTATACCTTAAAAACAGAAAAATTGAAGAGATATATGGAGGCCTAATGGTTAAATGCGTTCTTTGAGCTAAGACTTCCAAACCATTCAGTCTTCTCTTATGTTCTCATAATTCTTTGCTTTTGTTTGGTTTCTGGGTTTTATGATAAGCAAAATAATGCCCCAGTCAAAGATGCCCACACCCTAATTCTCAAAACCTGTAATTATCACATGTGGCAAAAGAGACTTTGAAGATGTCTCCAAGTTCAGGATCCTGAAATGACATATGATCCATGTGGGCCCAGAGTAATCATAAATGTTCTTACAAAAGGAATGTGAGAAAACCATATTCAGAAAATGAAACAATGGCACAACAGAACCTTAAGTGACAACACTGATAGAAGGAGGCCATAGCCAACACAAGCTGAATCAAGCAAGGGATCAAGGAATCAAACCTGGTTCTCCTAATATCTTGCCTATATCAAGATTTTAGCCTAGTAATCATGATATTTATCCTCCATCCTCCTCCAATACTAAATTTGTGGTGTTTTAAGTCACTGTTTATGGTAATTTGTTAGAGCAGGAGTCATTAGGAGGTGAACTCGTGATGAAATTATTTATAATATAATCTATACCATCTCTATGAGTGAGATGGGGCAATTACCAGTATTGTACTTGGCAAGTCTGGATTAATGTTTCCCCTGTGTGTAATGCCACTGTCTATCTTTGTTAAGTATCAGATTAACTCTGTGATTGTCCCTTGTATAGGAATGAATATCCTGATAGAAACTAAGAACAAATTGTGATATATTAACTTTTCTGGATTAGGAAATATATAGCATATTAGTAAAACACAGTTTGGGGCTTGTCTGTGTGGGTCATGGGTGCATGAGCTTGATTTTATATCCTCTCTCTTATCCCTTCTCTATTCCCCTGCTCTGCTTCCTGGAAGCTATAAACTAAGCATCACTGTTCCATCTTGCTCTTCTAAAATGGTGCTTCTGGGGTGGAGCCAGAGTGCCATGGACTGAAGTCCCTGAAACCATGAGACAGATCAAACCTCTCCTCATTTAAGTTGTGGGTGCCAGGTGTTACGTTTCAAAATGGGAAAGCTGATTGATACCGAATAAAATATATCAGAGAAATGAGGTTGTTGCTGTGACTGCACCTGATGATGTTGTTCAGATGCCTTTGGAACTGGTTTGCAGAAGGACTTTTGAGAGTCTTGGTAATGTGGGCTAGAGATGACTTTGAATATAAGCAGAGCTTGATGAACAATTCTTGTTGGGTTCAGAACACCAGAGCACTGATCGGATTGCAGAGAGTAAAGAAAGTAAAGACAGGCTAAGAAGCTTTCAGATGGGAATTGGACTCTACTTGAAAATGGACTGGAGGTCATGCAGTTACATTCTGGGAAAGAATACCTTTATTTTCCATGGCCTAACACTTTGTATAAAGCAGAAATTAAATGTGGCAGAAAAAAATTAATCTGGCAGAGAAAATTTCAAGCAGCTCAACATTTAGTCTATAGCATGGATGCTGCTAGCTACTTTCAGCTGGATTTACAATGAGAACCAGGAGTAAAACCACTGCTGAAAGATGTGAAAACTGTACAACTTGCTCAAAAAAGAAGCACTTATAAAGTTAGGTCTAGGGTATGATACACAAAAGATTAGCATTATGTTATGGTTTGTGTCAAGATGTCCCCCCAAAGCCTCATGTGGTCATACATGGGGCTTTTCAGAGGTGGCTGGATCTAGAGTGTGTGATGTTGGGATCAAGGGTGTGTGATTACTAAATTAGCCCACTGATTGGTTTGGCATGGTTCTGGGTAGGATTAAGGGTGCCCACCTTGGGTGTCAGTGCTACTCACCCTAATGTTGGGTAGTGTGGATAGAATATAAGGGACAGAAAGAGGGCTGCTGTTGTTGCTTGTCTCCTGCTGTTTCCTCACTACTTCACTACTCTGCTGCCTTCTGCCTGCCATGAACTGTTTCTCTTCCATGATACCCCTTTGCCATGCCACTCTGCCTTGAAGCCAGCCAACTATGAACTAAAACCTCTACAAATTGTGAGTTACAATAAATCTTTTCTCCTTAACTTTGGGTGTCATGTATTTTGTCTTAGAAACAAGAAAAGTATCTGAGACATGTTATTAAAAAGAAGCTAAGTATTTTGAATCAGAACAATAGGAAAGATGCCTTAAGGAGATCTTGAGAATTTTGCAGACTATACTCATCTGAAGCTCAAGGGTGTAAAATAATTTAAGAGGACCCCAGACTGCCCTGCTTATTCAGAGATGCTCACAGAAGTGTATCCCTGAGTTCAGCTGTCTAGGTCCTCAGAAGCCACTGCAGCTATGGTTCAGTTCAAGGGGAGTTGGCTGCAGCTCCAGTTGTTGGCAGACCTTGGCATGATCATGGTTACGCTGGTTATTTAGGCACGCAGAATGAAAGAGTAGTGGAATAATTGAGGCTTCCATCCAAATTTCAAAGCAGAGCTGAGAGATGAGGCAAGGATACCCTGAGAGGGCAATAAATGAAGCCGTGGGAATGAAGTTCAAAGTATAGTGGAGACCCCCAAGAAGCCCTAGATACCAGGAATGTGGAAATCTGCCTAGGAAACCTGCAAGTCATAACTAAAATCACCCCAAGAGAGAGGCCATGTGTCTTCCAACCAGGAAAGTCATAGTGATGGGACTTCCCAGGCCCTCTGGAATGCATCACTCACCACTGGCTCCTTTGATACTGAATACAGAGCTACAAAATGTAATGTTTCCCCTGATGGGTTTCAGTTTTGCTTTAGAACAACTCTTTTCCCATTCCCCTAGTCCTCTCTTCTGGTATGGACACATTTACATATGCTACTGTTCCATGGGATAGCTAGTTTATTATTTTTACAGTGTTTCAGAGCTGAATTTGCCTTGAGACTTTGACTTGAACTTTTGAAAAATAGTGGAATCATTTATACTTTGGTGAAGGGATTATCATGTTTTTGGTTTTACACATGGTCGTTGTACCATATTATATAGAATTACTAACTCTTTATATACCAAGGTACAGTGGTACAGTGGTACCTTGGTTCACAAAATTAATTTGTTTTAAGATTTTGGGAAAGATGGGTGTGTTTTTGTTTGAGGGGAAGATGGCTGTGGTTGTGTTTCTCACCCAATGTGGAGTTTGTGAACAGAATTAAAATTTTTTCAAACGCTTTTGTTTGAGAACAGAATTGTTTGTGAACAAAATCATTCTTTAACTGGGGTAGTACTGTATTTAACTAGAGATTAAGTACAGTTTAAAAAGAGGCATTTGAGTGCTAAGTTGAGAAGGGATAGATTCTGGCCATTAGTCATGATATTTCAACTTGATTGGGTTAAGAAATGCCTAGCAGATTAATAATGCACACTCGCACATGTGCCCGGGTAGATCACAGAGGCACGATCTTGCAGTTTATACCACTTGCCCTTTCTCTTTGGCACTGTTCCTCTACTGTGTTTCCTAGCTGCCATGAGCAAAGCCTTGCTCTTCTTCTTGATGTTTCTGACTCAGAACCAGCTCACAATGGACTGAGTTCTCTGAAACCAGGAGCCAAATGAATGCCTCCTCATTTAAGTTGTTGGTATTAGGTACTTTGTCTCAGCAGTGGGAAAGCTGACTAATACACAAATACAATGTTTTATATGAGTATAGAACTTGAAAGATCAAAAAGATCATTGAGAACAAATTCTGAATTTCCTAGTCACCATTTGCTGTGGATTTTTCTTCCTGATGAGCAATGCTTAAGAAAGTAGGTCTTGGGGTGGTGGCATGGTTCAGTGGCATAGCATTTGCCTTGCATGCAAGAGGCCCTGGGTCAAATACCCAACATTACAAAAACAAACAAATGGACAACAAAATGGAAGAGAGTTAGCCTTGAGCAAGAATCTCTAATGTGACTAACACACGGAGGTCAAACAGAACTCTATAATGCTATCCAAAACACATTATCCATTTTAACCATAAGAAAAACTTCAGATAAATCCCTCCTAAGGGATATTCTAAGTACTGCAATAACCTAGAAAACTGTCCAAGTCATCAAAAACAATGCATGTCTGAAAAAATGTCACAAACAACAGTAGCCTAAGGAGATACAACAGCAAAATATAATGCAGTGACCTGGATAGGATCCTGGAAGAGGAAAAGGCCATTAAGAAAAACTGAGGAAATTTGAGTAAACTATAAAATGAGTGAACATGATGTATCAATATTGGTTCAATAACTGTAACAAACAGATCTATAAATGTTATGCTATTTATAGTAGTGGAAACTGGGAATGAAGTGTACTGGAACTTTCTGTATTATTGTTGTACCTGTTAATCTGAAAATATTTATTAAAAACTAGAAAAAATTCTATTTAAGTGAATTAATAATATGAAAACTGAAAGATAAATCAGATGGTTGTGAGATATAAAGTCTACATATTTAAAAAATTCTAATAGGCAATAAATTCTAAATTTATATCCACATGATCAAAGTTATTTTTGTTATTTATAAAAAGATATTGACAATGAGGGAGACTTTTACTTGCCCATCTACCTCTAAATTACTGTGATATTATGATAGATAAAAAATGTTTGAAGACCCAACTTTTGAAGACAATGTTTTTATGTTTATAGAAAAAATGTTTTGTGTATGTATCACTGATTTAGTTTCTTCAAACAAGTTTAACTTCGTAGATTGGGAAATGAATTTCCCAACCTGTAGAAGGAGCTCATTTCTAGCAATTTTCTGATAACATGCACGTATAGCAACAAACACACACACACACAGATTTATTCATTCTCTCCAAACTATCCTCACAGGTAAATAGTTACAGGGTTAACAAAAGTCAAAGCTACTGAAATAAACCACCCTCTTTCACGGTGGGCAGGAGTTGCCAGTGAATGAATTAGAGATGGGCGTGGATCTTCTCTAGTGCATGGAGATCTCTTCTTTCTTGTGAGAAGTGCCAAGTTTTCTATGTGAAACAAAATAAAGGACCCCAAACCATCTGTTTTACTCTAGTTATAATGGGTAAGTTGATTCCACAAAGGGTGGGCAACCAAGATCCAATGGTAAAACATAGTTTGTATTTATTTGAGATGGGACAAAATTATATTCATCTCAAAAATTTTTAATGACATTGAATTGGTTAACAAATATTTTTGTCTGTCTTAATAATCTCTTTTTCTTCCTATAAAAAATAATACCAAAGTTTTCTATCCAGGAACACCCAAAATACAAGATGTCACTTTAACAAATTCAAAAAATTAATACAGAGTTTTATACAGAAAAGAAAGAACTTTATATTTAGCAGTATAAAAATTTTCATAATGACTTTTCAGCATTATATATTGCATGCAGTCTTGTTACACTTTAATACTTTAATATTAGTTTAAAATTTATAGTTACATATAAAATATATCACATTTACCTCTAGAGCATTTATTATTGTTTAATACATAGATAAATATTCTTAAACTTTCTGAATTTCAGTCAAATTTAACCTCATAATCAGAAAATTATCTTTCCTATAATATTTTTTTTTGTCTGTTGGGAAAGAGGAAGATAGGAGAAGGGCCACAAAAAAGAATTATGTTTCCTCTAGCATTAATTCTCAAGAAGCAAAGTATTACACTTTTAATTGTGGAGATCTTTAATTGTTTCTATTTTACTGATTCTTTTTCAAATATCATTAATAGCTTCATTTTGTGGGTTTTGGTTATTAATTCTCTAAAATATATGATATGTTTTCACTAAATACGATGTGGTAAAATCATCTAAATTTTGCTTTCTGTAATAGCTCTGCCCTTTTCTCAGCTCAGAGAGCATGCTTTCTGCAAGATAGGGAATGATGTCATTTTGTGCAGAGAATAATTTACCACCTGCTGGAAGGAGGAGGCATATTGTGGCAGCTGCATTACTGAGTTGAAAAATACAACAAAATATAAATGTATGGATGAGTATGTCAGTGTACTGGGTGGGGAATTTTAACATGCTTTCCCCAACAACAGCTGGAAAATTATTCTAAGCCTAAAATAGTATCTTTTGGCTTCAAACCGAATGTTTCTATAGCTGGTACTACAAAGAGCAAAAACACTACTCACAAATGAATTTATTATTCTGTTTACAGAGGTAGCATTTTAATTAAAAGTGATATTAGGTATTTGGGAGAGGATGGTATGAAATGAGTAAAAGATATGCTTTATGACTTTACTCATTTTCAAATAGGATACAGAATCTTCAAAGAAGAAATAATATCTTTTGATTTCTTGCTGTGTTTCCTTAATAACTGACCTTTCATAAAGAAAAACAGATTTTTAAAAGAAATGTATAAGTTCCTTTAGAGCTCTATAAAATGCCAGTAATAATGTCAGGAATAATCTGTCTCTAAGTCACTAATTTAATCAGTTATGAATGAAAAGAAAGCTGTGTGTGTTTATAAACATTTTATGAATGGATGAGCTTGTGCAGCAAATACAATCAAATTATGGGTACCTGTAAACAATTTTTTCTTATATAGTTTGGCTAATGTAGAAATTGCCTCAGAGAATCAGCGTTAAACTATTTTTATTTAAACTGAAGAATGACTGGTATCCAAGGATACACTATATTCTTTCTAAACACATGGGTAGCAGGTGTTCCTGGTCATCTTCAGTGGGACCAGACTTTTACATCACCCTCAGTTATTTAACCAGAAATATTCTAATGTCATATTTAAATAGTAGCACTAATAGCATTTTAATTTGATATATTATCTTTCATCTTTCATTTTTTCTTTCCCTTTTGATAGTAACATTTTCATGATTTATACTAAAACTAAGACCTTTTCATAAGCATAAATTATTTTTGCACACAGATTAATCAGATTTTTTTTCCTACTTGTGCATGTTGACCACTTAAGCAAAAATTAAACCTTATTTAAAGTTAGGTCCACGTAGCAGGTAATTATGTGATTTATTCTCTTATCATTGTTTAAACTGGTCATTCAAGAGAGAAAAGATCACTTTAGTGTAAACATTTTTTTCTAGTGTTCTCTGAATCAAATGAAATGTTTTTTTTTTTTTTTTTTTTTTGGTTTCTGTCTGCTTTATAGTGTAGGAAACATACATTTAATGTAAACATTATCTCTCATTATTAGACATTTTCACACGAATGGTGATTAATTCATTGGTTTAAAACTGCTATATTTTCAGTTCTGAAAAGAAGTCTATGTGTATTTCAATTAACTTGGTACACATTTTTACTGCTTAACGATTCTGTCATTTTGTAAGTGTTAAAACATGCCCACAGATTAAATACCCACAAGTCTCCTATCTTTAAAGACACAGGGGTTTTTTCTTTTCTTCTTCAATATGGTTGGGTTTATGACTGCTCGACTGGCAGATCATTGTGGAACTGACACTAGGTGATGTTTGAGAGGTGGGTTATAAATTGTGAGGAAGCATCTTCCTGGTTTTGGGAGAAACTTACACATAGAGAAGACATCGCCGTGTAAAAAATTTCACAACCATCCCAGAGAGGCCACACGTGGAAACCTTAGTCAACATTACCAGACAATAACCAGTACTAACCAGCTGCATTGGTACCCAACCTATAGGAGACTTCAGGTGACCAGTCCCCAATTAGCTACAAACTGAAACTCAGAAAAACAGAACTTCCAGCCCAAGCTGTCTCAAAATTCTTGAACCAGAAAATTGTGAGGAAAATAAAATCATTGCTTTGAACTGCAAATAATGTGGTTAAGTAGTTATTTGACTATAAATGGCAACATCATTTGTTCTTATGTATTACCTCTCCAGGAAAAAATCTGTTATTCAATTAATATTCAATAAATTCTACTCTCTGTCTTCATGGTACCATATCATGTAGATTCTTCTCTTGAAAACACTTAGTTCCAGTGTCCTTAGGTGCTGGAGGCAGTGTCTGGAAAGTGAAGAGATTTTTGCCTAATAGCATGTAGAATCTTAGATGAAGAATCTCCTTACAAGTAGTCTTCAGAGTGCTACAACTCTGGTCCAGTTCTAGTACTCACTCAACACAAGTTCACATCCATCACCAAAAAACATGATAGCACCATGATATTTTAGGTTAAAATAACAATAAATGTAAACTTTGGTTAAAATTGGTGTTTTTTTCCTTTGCTAATTCTTATGAGAAAGAGTGAATACATCTCAGTAAGCACTGATTGTTACTTTTTATTTGTGTAAGTTGACTTTTCATAACTATTGATAGCTACTGCATCACGGATGCATCACTGGCCTTTGATTTTCCTGATTTCCATATTAATCTGTTGAGGAATCATGGACGAATAATGTATTCTTAGATTAATTCCAAAAGGACAGTTTTGACTCTCTGAACTTCTAAGCCTGCTAGCTTCTACCCTCTGGAATGTTTCCAAGAGTCATTTTGCAGTGAATGATATTAAGATATGAAGCCTGTCAATAAGATCTCGACTATTGAAATTACCAGTGGCTGCGAACCCGGAACCCACTGATCCAGAGTAGGGATGCTCTCATGCCTACACTCCCTAACCTGATTTCTGAACAGTTCCTCTATTTCCTCCTCTAGGAAAAAACGTTCACTCTAAAAACCAACCAGTTTAGCTGGCAGCTATTTTGCCTGTTGCATTCTTGAAAAAGGGAGTCTTTCACAGCTCTCCTCTGAGGGCTAAAGCCTTACATCGAACTATTTTTTGTGCATCTAGAGGTACATTTCATAATTTTGGGATGGCAAACGTTTCAATCAATAGCTCGTTTATTGATTTTTGAGTTCATAGATATGGTCAGAGAATATTGTCTTTAAGAAATCACTTCAGTGAAACATATTTGTGATTCTCTTAGGAAGTAGAACATGATGTGTTTTTTGAGTAAACATTTGTATGATTTAAAAGAATGTTCATTATGGGGTGTAAAAGGATGGGGTGCATAAGGTTGCATATATTCCATAATTTTGGTCACTTTATTAACATCTTTTATTTCTGTTTTATCTATCGGTTTTATAAAAATAGTATATTAGAATGTTTACATTTTGCATTAGTCACTTTTGAGTTTCTGGGACAAAATATCTGGCAACCAAAAATTAAAACAGGAGAGATCGAATTTGGATCATGGTTTCACAGGCTTCAGTCCTTGGCTAGCTGGGTCCAAGACAGAAACATCATGATGGAAGAGAAGGTGGAACAGAGCTTCTCAACCCATAAGAGCTGGGCAGCAGAGGGTGGAAAGGAGGCTGAGAAAAGTTACCTCTTTCAAAGATATGCCCCCAGGGCTTTACCTCCTCCAACCAGGCCCCACCTTGTACCAGCACATTTAGCCACTAATCCTCTGACAATGTTACAGGGACTGTGATCCCACCTCTAAACACATGAGACTTTTGGGAGACACTTTCAATCTAAATCATAACAACTTCAATTGTTGATTTACCTATTTCTTCATTTCTTGAGTCTGTCTATCTCAAACCTGTGCTGCATAATGGGAATCATTATAATAAAACTTGGCCTATGTTTCCATTGGCAATTGTTAATTCAATTTGCATCAAAAATTTTACTTTAAAATTTATTCTTTATGATCTTATATTGACTATCTTAGCGCTTGTTGGTTATCATACCCATAGCATAATGTTTTCTTATTGTTTCATTTTAAATATTTCTGCAATTTTTTAAAGTATGCCTTACAGAAAATCTATTGCTGAATTTTTACAAGGAGCTTTTGCCAATCTGCATGTATATTTTTGATGAATGAGTTTAGCCAACTTGAAATAATTTCAACTCATTTTATATTGACATTTCTCCCTAACTTAAAACTTAGTTATTTTTCTTTATTCTTAAATTTCTCATTTCCTGACTTCCAGTAAGAGACCAAACCTTTTGTAATTAATTTTTAGTATTATCTTTCATATACTTTTTTCTTTAATATTGTGATCACACACTTAATCTTTAAAACCACACAATGCATTTTATTATCAGATACATATGTACTGCCCCAATATGACAAGTGATGGTTAATTGTACCTCACTCTCTTCCATTATGACCTATATTGATGTAACCTGCAATTTAAATCCTAAATCAGATGGATTGAGTATAATTATAGTACTTGTCTCACAAGGTTGTTGTGAGATTAAAACAGCATAACAAATAGAAAGTCTTTCTTTGTACCTTTGCATATAATAAACAACAAATGTAGGTAAAAATGTAATCATCATTATGGGTAATTTTTCATCTCTTATTTATTGTTTACATGATAATTATCACTGTTTTAATACTTTATTTGTTGTAGTCAAACATTCAGTCCTCTTTAGGTAAAGGTCAATAGGCACTAATATAACTAAGAATATTTCAGTTTATATTTAAATGTTATCATTTCTAAACACAAAATTTATAATTTATGCCATATAATACAAAATTAGTAAGCTTATAGTTTTCTGTTTGTTGTTGTAATTAAGAACTATGATTTGTTTAAACAATAGTTTTTCTTTAAGGTGTTTTGCTTCTATCTCTTCAGAGACTGAGAAATTTTTCTTCACACTTGATGCTTTTACACTTTTCTATGTTACCTACATATGTTAACTCCTGAACAATGTTTTCTGCTTAGCAACCTACAATCTGAACATTAATACATTAATACATTTCTCTAAGTTTTAGAAATTCTTAGTCATTATTTCTTTAAATATTCCCTACCTTCCTTTTTGTCTTTTTTAATTCTCAAAATATATAGGCATAAATATATATTTCATATTACAGAAAATTAAGTTTTTATATAACAAAATATGTTACACATTTATATATAAAAATTAAAATAAATATATCAATTTAAAGCAACAAGACTTTTGCAGTGAGCAGCATCTTATCACTGACAATTGGAATTATCAATCTATGGGTTTAATGTAACACAAACCAATTTATATTCAGTTCTATTATTGTCTCTAAATTACATATCTAAGATATACCCCACCCCATTTATTGCAAAAGTGTAGAATTTCACCTTAGGTCCTGATCCTGTACTATTAGTTTGACACTAATCAGTTCAATTGTTTCTGAAAAAAGTGTGGTATGATTTATAGTGAACTTATCAAACCCCTTCATTATACTTTCTCACTAGCTAAAATTGAGTAAACACTATTCACAATAACATGTAAATTTAAAATAAAAAACAAAACAGGATTGTTTAGAACAAGCAAATATAATTTGCAAATAAATGTTATGATTTCTGGAAATTTTTATGTTAAAATGTATCCCCTTGTTAAAAAAGGAGAAAATTCATCTTATAAATGCATATTATTTTTAATAAGCAAAAGCTCATTGAAATGAATGAGACCTTTGCACTGTTTTACCCAAAGCAATTTTGTGTAATAAGAAAAATTCCTTTGGGGTAGTTTGTTATGGAATTTAACTTTAGTTCAGTAAATTGTTTCTCTATTTCTTCGGAAATGAGAATTTAAAGGAAGTGAATATAAATGAAGGTATAATGAATAAAAAAAGTGAACCTGTCATTAATAATGAGTCATTTTTGAAGTGTAAGAAAGATATAATTATATCTGTATATCAAGTCATTTGCAAAAACGCTGTATCAAATTTCCTATGACTAAATTGTTTGAAACCTATTACTAATGTTGTACTTATTTTCAACAATATAAACTCTAATAATTACAAGACAAAATTTACATTGTCAGAGAAAGTCACAATCTATCCTTCCAACTTCGCTTCTTATGGTTGATATTACAGCTCCCTTGCCCTGAACTCATATTCCAAACACACACAACACCTTAATATTCCCAAAGATGGCACTAAGCTCTTATCTCTATGTGTTGACTCATTCTTGTCCCTGTGATATTCTCTTTTCTCTCATCTTACAGTCCACTAAATTTCCGCATTCCTGTCATGGGATTGATGGACTCTTAGGTAGAGTTCATTCTTATCTCCTTTGTGATGGAAGGGACATTGTTCCTTGCTTTTCCAGCATTGCGTTATATTTTTAACAGATATAGGAATTATTTGACATGAACAGAGAAATAAGCTCCAATTTTAAATCTTCTCTTGAATATAAGTCACAAAATAAACATCCGGGTATTTACACCTTTCCAACAGCTGCAGGGTAGGTCCAGGAACAGAACGTGTGGGCATACAAAATCATTTCAAATAACTGCTGTGCACGCACACTTAATACTTCTTACTCCCTTACCAGAATAACATTGCTTATTTTGATGCAATTAGACCAAAATTCCTCTTCCAGAGTATACACTTTGTTTGATTTCCGTATGTAATTTGTCAGTGTTCAAGGGTTTTGTGTGTTTGTGTGTGCATATTTGTGTCTGTGCATATATGAAGTTGTTGTAGATGTTGTATTAGATGCAAGTGCTACTTATTAATAAGCCAACAATAATACATAGATTTATCTCCCTGCTCCTTGCATGGAATATTAGATGAAGGCAAGATTCGGTGTAGTATAGCATACCCTTGATTATGCCATTTCATTTTACACTGAATAACACATAGGTAAATTTACCATTGAAGAGGTCCTCTTATATCAAAGAATTGCAAGTGGCAAAGTGATATAATATGGTTCTTCTCTGGAATATATTTAAGAGTTAAGGTAAAGAGAAATTGTTACATAGGTGACTCAATAAAACACATAATGAAATTCTCCCCATCAAAAATACTTTAGAGGAAGCTATTTCTTGGATTTGTAAATATGTAAAAATTCATGCTTTAAATAAGTAAAGAATGGCCATACTAACCTATCTAAATTTTCCAGCTTTTAACACAATGTTTGAATTAGTTGGTTCTATATTAGAGAAATAATAAGGGAAAGCATACAGGAAGGAGGAAACCAGGGAAGAAAACCATTTCAATATCTTTAAATTATTTGAGCATTATTTGAAGTCCTTTACAGTGTGATTTCGTCTGTATGAGTTGTAGAAATTCTAATATGATATGGTATAATTTCCTTATAAAATACAGCACGCAATATTAACAAGGATATGGTCAAAAGTATAATAGAAACATAATTTTATATTTTTTACTGAAGGCTGTATTCTATTTGTTTTTCTCCAGGTTTATTGCTCATTTTCATATAGGCCATTAAGGATGTTTACTACTTTCTATCTCTCTTATATTTTGATTGAAATTATTTGATTTTTTCACCTTAATTTTCTCCCTTTATTTTAACATATCATAAATAGCAGCTTCCTGGAATAGAAAAAATATGTTTTTTTTTTCTTTCTACATGGTATTTTACATTTTCTAAATAGATTTAACCATTGGAAAACTTATGATAATTTTAGTCATTTTCCCCAAAACCTTAAGTGCTTAAAAATGGTATCCACACATTTATTCTGTACATTCTAAAAGACAAGCAGATTTTTCTTTTTTCTTTGTTTTGCATTTAAGTGACGTTTTGCTACTTTAGATATATAGTATCTGTGTTATAGGTTCAATATCTGTGTCACAACATTTCCAGGTGTTAATATTTCTCTTTAAAACCAAACAAACTAATTGTCTATATGTGTCATTGTCAATCTTATTAAAAACAGTTAATATATTTCTCTGATATTTTTAATCTGATGGAACTACAGTTGGATCTCTGTATCTATGGGTTTTATATCTACACATTCATACCAGAGCAGATCAAAAAATATTTTGGAGGGCCGGTGAGATGGCTCAGCGGCGTAAGCGCCTGCCTTGCAAGTGCGAAGGCCCGAGTTCGACTCCCGGAACCCACATACGAAAAAAGGGGCCGGTGATATCGCTCAGCGGCACGGGCGCCTGTTGGTGTGCGAGGTCCTGAGGTCGTCCCCCCGGTACCCACAAAAAAAAAAAAAAAAAAAAAAAAAAAAAATATTTTGGAAAAAAAGTTACTTTGTGGCTGGTACTGGTAGGTACTATTTAGTAAGGCCTACAATAGATGCATCTGTCCTGGATATGTACGGGTTTTTTTCTTGTGATTATTTCCACAGTGATACAGCATCACCACTACTTATATAGCATTTACATCATATTAGATACTATAATGTGAATAGTTTATATGTAAACACAATGCCATTTATATGAGGGCCTCTGTGGAGGTTGGTGTCCATGTGGGATTATGAAACAAATGCCCTGGGGATACTGAGGGACAATTATATAATGTATGATGTTGAAAAATAATCCACATATTAATGCAATGCTGAGTTTCTCCAACTGCCACTATTTCATTGTCAGAGTAGCTGACTACACCAGCAAAGCTGACTTAACCTGTGTCATCAGCTCTGACTAGGACGAGCTGGATGATCTGGAGGACATTAGAGTAACAGCATAACACTGGGTCCAGTGGACCCATCCCTTACTTTTCTACTGTAAATTTGTACTTTAGCATTATAGTAGCTAGCTGTGCATCTCCATACCTTTCCCTGAGGGATACAGGAAGCAATCTATGTGTTTACCCACTTGGTATGATGGATGGAAAACTGTGTGTACATGTGCAAAACGGGATTCACTGGTGAGCTGAGAGGTGAACAAGCATAGCATAACAAAGACAATGGGAAAACCAAAATGATTTCAACTGTGCCTTACAAGAAAGGAGAGGAAAACAAAACATATGTGCTATCAGTGTGATACTTGCGTACGGAACATGCAGTTGCCATGTGTGAAGACTGCCTTGGGTCTGACAGTTGAAGCAAAGATTATTTCTGTGGTGGACTTTTGTTTGTGTTTACATTGTAGTTCCAATATGTTTTATTTTTGATGTTATCTTTTAGGTTTTATAAGCAAGTACACAGCTGATGTGAAAATGTTGATGGTTATTCTAAGCACTCATTACATATTTGATATTCTATTTTACTGATATCTTATTTCCCTGCTAAATGAATGTTGTACAATATAGTAGAAAGCTCCTGACAAAACAGGAAGAGCAGAGAGGTGGCAAGTCTGACACATAGGAAAGGAAAGCTAAGCACAGGTACTGTCAGTGTAAGCAAGACATGTGCATGGAACATGCAGTTGTCATGTGTGAGGACTGCCTTGAGTGTAACATTTGAAGTAAAGCTTATTTCTGTTGTAGAGTTTTATTAGTATTTTCATTGTAGTTCATATAAGAATTTATTTCTGATGTTATATTTTACATTTTGTAAGCAAGTACACAGTTGATATGAAAATGTTGATTTTATTCTAAACGCACAAGACATATTAAGAATTTAATACTTTATTTTATTGATATTTTATGTTTCTGTTAACTACACACCGTGTAATGTAATAAGAAACTCCTGACAAAACAGCCCAACCACTGAGATGTCAAATACGTCCTACAAAAAGGCCAGGAAAGCAAAACACACGTGCTGTCAGTGTAAGCAATACGTTTGTTTGGAAAGTGCTGTTGTTGTGTGCGCAAACTGCCTTAGGTGTGATTTTTGAAGTAAAGATTTTTTTTAAGTGCTATTGGTGTTTTCATTATAATTCATATAAGAACTTATTTGTGTTGTTCTTCTTTACACTTTGTACACCAAAAAACAGTCGATGTTGAAAAATTTGATGCTTTTTTATAAACACTCAATAAATATTAAAAATTCAGTACTTTATTTTTGTGATATTTTCCTGTTAAGTGCTCATTGTTTAATATAATCAAACTCATAAAATTAAAATTATTAATTCATCAATAGAAATATTCTAAAGAATAAATTTGAGTCTGACAGACCCATGTTTGTGTGCCTTTATTATAAAATTAGTGTTATGCTCCACTTAAAGAGATACCCAGGCATCCCTTTTCTTGGGAAAACTTCTTTAAATACAGAACTTGTATACACTGGTATCTTCAGAGTGTTAAAAGAACTAAGGATTCCGTTTTTACATTCAAATAATTAAAGAGATTTCCAAACTTAGCTCTTTTACGGTTTAAGTGTATCTCCCAAAGTTTCATATGTTGGAAGTTTAATCTTCTGTCACGAATTTGGAAGGTGAGATATTGGGAAGCTATGAGATCAACTGGGGCCTTGAATTTGGAAAGGGAAAGGAGTGTAGGACCCCAGTAGCTTTCTTGCTTCCAGTTTTGAATTTGTTTGTATTTGTTATTTCTTTCCTTTGCATGTCTTTCAGAAATGTTCTGAGGTTTTCACCTGAGCCAAGCCACATCTGATTCTATACCCTTGAATCTCCTGAACTATACATCTACATATGTATGCTACACAAATACAGAGTCCGCCAAAAATGCACACACACTTCAGAAGAAGAAAAACTTGTATGAATAATTTATACTGATTTTATTGAGACACCATGAGATTAACACAACTTTCCTCTGGCCTCTACAATTACAAGAGGTGCTCAGAGTGGTGACCATGGGCTTCCAGACATTTATTAATATGGCAAACTGCTGCTTAGGTAGCCTTGGTCATTGAGATTGCTGCGCACCCATTTTCAGTTTCCCTAAGGGCCATCAACGTAGTGAGTATTCTATGATAGGCAACATCCTCTAAGGTCCCCCAATGTGAGGGTCATCTGCTGAAAAAAAAATATTTTTCTTCACCTGAAGTGTGTATACATATTTTTGGCAGACTCTGTATATCTCCTCTGTGTGTGTATTTGTGTGTGTGTGTGAGAGAGAGAGAGAGACAGAGAGAGACAGAGACAGAGACGGAGAGAGAGTGGACCTGTCATTTAAATGATATCTCTTCACTCCTAGGCTAGAAATAATATTTTTCATGTCAGGTAGTGAATTATTTCCTGAGGATATTTGTTTACTCTCCATGAAATAAGAACCTTGACTAGACTGAAGGAAAAGAGCAATATTTTTCCCTCACCCTTATTTTTGTTAGGTAATAGTTTATTTATAAGTCTATCAGCAGTGAGTTGTCAAGAATTCAACTAATATTTAAATATTTAACTGATATATCTACGATTGGGACCCAAGGAATAAGGTATCATCACAAACAAACTCAGAAATGTTGAGAAGGAACAGTAGTGGGAAGGGTTAACCGGCAAATAGCAACGGCCCTGGGGGATTGGGAATGTGCTTTAAAAAGTGTCCTTGCTTCTGACACACTGCAGGCAAAAATTCTACATTCTGTCTTAGAGACATTATTTTGCCTTCTTTTGTTTTTTGATGTTTTTTAAACAAGAGTGTAGCTGTAAACTTAAATATGTTAGACAAAACACTATGTACATAAATGTAATGCTATTACTATAATTCATTTGAATTTCTATTTTTATTGTAAAAACATCAGTAGTTAAAATGTTGATTCTGTTATAGAAGTGCAGACAAAGGGGAATAAACCTAACATTAAATTTAAGATACTTTTATAAGAAAATGTTATGTCCTCTCCTGATACCAGTTTCACTAATACCAGTTTCACTTTCAACAACATTCACACCCTCATTAATATCCAGAGCACACATGCAATTAATTGATCTGTTGCATTTCCCATAGAGAACCCTTTGTCTCTGATGAGAAATAAGGTCAGAAATAGATTACTTATTATGTTGAAAGTGATCATTGTAATCTCTTTTTAAATGCTACACTAATAAACTTCCATAACACAATGTGGTGATTTAATGTAATTTTCTCATAATTAGAAATTACACATTATTAAAGATTTTTCTAATTTCCTGTTAGTTAACCTTTCATCACTGCATATTTTTATCAATTACTCAGCAAAATCTTCCTAAGGAAACAGTTGAAATATCTTTAGTCCCTTCAAAATAATTCCGTAATAATTAAAAAACCTTAAACTTTTAAAAGCACCATTTTAATTTAACCTTTTCACTGAGTTTACTGTTGTGGATTTTATACAGTACATTTCACCTCATAAAAATAGACAATTTTCATCTTATTGTTGGGTATATGCTAAGTAATTTGGATGATAATTAAAGTCAGTCAACATCACATAAAATCAATTACCAGTTACAATGTTAGATTTAAAATATGCTACCATTGAAGGAAAACAATTGAATTCAATTTTTGTTTATACCAGCTACATTTCCACATCATCTTTATAGGATTATGTTAAGACAAAATGCTGTTATTTCTTACTTTATGAGTTAATTAACTCTTTTGGCTGTTTCCTATTAATAAAAATCTAGATCAATGAAGTTTTCATTCTGAGATTGATTCTATTTGGGAAAAATTTTTTTTCTATTTTTGTAGCTATAACTCTAATAATTATTTACTTTACAATGAGTTAAATATTACCATGATAACAACAATGTAAACATTCAGAAAATTGCTGTAATTTAAAGTTTTGTAAGTGATTTTTAAAGACTCGGTTAATTTTATTACTGATTTGGAATGTAGTTATTAATATTTGCTGGTATACCTATGATCGATGATCTGACTCAAATGTATTTTATGTTGTTACATTTAACTGTGCTATATTTTCCCCATTTCTTTTTGCTATATTTAATGTTTTTCATGTTTTTATTATGAAACATTTTATTTGAAAGCTCATACATCACAGAAAATATTTATTAATTATATGTGTGAGAGAGCTATCATGAAATAAAGACCCACTTATCTACCACTTCATTTGAGAAATAGAAGTCACAGAGGCCCTGTACTTTTAGTGACACTGTTTTTTCTCTCACCAGGGGTTACTTTATTCTGATTTTTACCTTAAATCTGTTCATAGCTTTTCCTGATTGTTTTATATCACAAGTGTTATTTTTAATTATGAATTACTTAGTTTTACCTGTTTCAATATCCATACAATAATTATATACTATATGATTCCTGAAAAAAGTATGTTCACATTGATTACTTTGCTCACATTGGGTTGATAAACCTATGGTTTATTTATCTAAAAATTAGTTATTTCCCCTTTTTCTCTTTTTGGTTATTTTCTTTTATTGCTAGGAATATTCTTGGAATTTCTCTTCAGAAACACACAAAGTGAGAAAGTTGAGTTATATGATGTACCTACATTTGACTTTACCAAAGAATGACAAAAGTATTTCAATGCATTTTACCTAAATTACTAGTTCTATATGAAGTTTAGGAAAAGTTCTTTATTCTTGCCAATACTTAGTATTTTTAGACTTTTTATTTGTCCAAATAATGTAATTTAGATGTCTTTGGCTACTATAATGAAAATGAACGTCATTATTTGTTTACATGACATTAATATTTTCTATTTAGTATTTTTTCTTTCTTTTTACTGAAATTTATATTTATGTGTTTTCAATACAATTTTTTTCATACACAAGGGAAAAATATCCTTTTCATGACTGTAATTTGGCTTTTTGTTCTCATCATGCATGTGATACATTCTTAATTTTAATATTGTGAAACTTAACCAAACTTACTATATGTAATGGCTTTTTAATTTTCTTTAGAACAATGTATTGTAGGTTTACATCTGGCTTATACATTTTGGGGAAAATAACTCCCAACTTATTAGATGTCAGATGTTTTTGGTCTTATGACATTGAAAAATGAAGTTGTGAACCAAAGGAGGAGGTTAGGAGAGTTTTATTGGAAATAAGGAAAGGAAAAATAGCTCATGAATTTCCAGGAAGGGTCCTGAGTGGGTGGCCACTGACACCCTTTGTCAGTGGTATTTTATACAGCAAAATCTTAATGTGGGTACAACGTGGGTCAAACCACAATCAACACATAGGATTACAATTACAGTTGCTTAGATAATACTGATCCAGTAGGGAAAGGAGTCATGTAACGAGGGTATATGGAAACAACAGAGGCACTCCTGGAAAGGGATGGCAGCATGGGTTCAGATGTTCTGGTGACACAACTGTGTCTGAGGCCAGCGTGGGCTCACTGGACCACGTGGTGCTAATCACAGTACAAACTCAATGAGAGACACTTTTGCAGACCTGGCTATTGTTTTTCCAACTTGTGGCCTGGCTACAATCTTGTTTCTTGTCTTCTGCACTGACCCCCTCATGGGACTGATCCCTCTATTAATTCGATCTAACTTAGCTGTTTACAACACTAGTAAAGTGATGTTTAAGATACAAGTGTTAATAGCTCTTTGCATATATAAAAAGTCACATACATGAAATATGCTATAGAAGTGCATAAAGATGTTGAAAAAATGTTGATGGAGAAATGAATGGTATTATTTAACACCAATTCTACTGATGTAAATCAATAATGCTAAGTTTTTTTTTCCTATTTTCCATGGTAAAACAAATTACCTATTTCTTGTCAGCAGATACATGAGGAAATATACTTTTGGGGTTGAAAAATAGGTTTTCAAATGATGAAAATAATTTTGTACCACTGATAACAGAAAATATGATTTTGATACTGTGATATGGTAAATACATCCTAAAAAATAGGTAAATAGTGTTATAAACACTGAAAACTCATGAGCAAATATTGCTATATCACACTGGCTAGGAGTTCTAAGCTCTTCAGTAGTTTCCTATGGGTCATCCCTAGAGCTCCCAATTGGCACAGTTACCAGATGCCCACAGAAAGCTTAGGTATAAATATAGACTACCCACTAGACACAATGACAAAAGGGAAAAGTTTTGCAGAACTGGAATATGTCTGCAAAATTTTGTTTCAAGTAACATACAAAAATTACAATAGAAATTAAAGTTTGTAATTCTATTTTTGTGTCCTTTCCATTTTATAGTAAAGCTACATAGGCTAGCCTCTTGTGGACAATGGAAACTTAGGACAGATATTTTTTCCAGAGAGTGAGCAACTTATTAGAATGACTAGGGTTGCACGTTTGAACCCTTAAGTTCTTATGGAGACAGCTGATCCAGTTACTACCATTCTTGATGCATACGCTAGATCCCGAGAAACCTCACAATTTGTCAAATATTGAAGTTAGTGAATAAGGCAAGATTGAGGTCTATCTATGCTAAAGACCAAAGGATACTTCCAACAACTGCTAGGATCTGGAAATATGATGATCTGTTATTTAGATCTTAAGACAAATGGTCATTCTGCTTTAGTTTGCCGGTCAATAATTTAAGCTAGGATTTCAGACTAGAAAAATGTATAATTATGGGGAGGAAAGCTGTTACCAAAATCACCAAACTTCAAAAGTGTTCTTGATAATGATCGGTTTTTACTTATTACTTTCAGCAGATATAATCTTGAATATAAAATATTAATGCAGAGTAATAGTATTAAATTTTTTTTTTTTTGTGGGTACCGGGGGGTCGACCTCAGGACCTCGTGTGCCAGCAGGCGCCCGTGCCACTGAGCCATATCACCGGCCCCTTTTTTGTATGTGGGATCCGGGAGTCGAACTCGGGCCCTCGCGCTTGCCAGGCAGGCGCTTAAGCCGCTGAGCCATCTCACTGGCCCTTTTTTTTTTTTTTTTTTTTTTTTTTTTAATTCTTGATTGAGCATAGCAAAGACAAATTTCATCTATTTTGTACATAGCTGTATAAACTAAGCAAAAAAGCAAGTGATCATAAATCAGAGTTTTGAAGGACAGACGACCAGAATTCAATGAAATCAAATGAGTCTTTGTTAGTAAATGCATAAGGAGTGCTTTAGATTTTATCAACAGAAAACAATGTTAGTTGGTTCGCTTGCAATTTGATTCAATAAACAAGGTGACTAGATATCCAAAACAATTGTGCAAAACATGAATTAGATAAACTCTACTAGTTACTTTCTTATTTTATCGCACTTATACTAAAGGATTTCATTATATTATTTTAGAAATTTTTTTCTAAACTTACTGATTACTTTTCTATAGGATTGCAGCATTCTGTGGTAGAAACTGTAGTTTATGATGACTTCAGTGCCCCTAAACCAATATTTCTTGGTAACTCAGCAGAAAAATTTCTTAGACATAGGTGATGACTAAGAACAACTGGAGTAAAATCAACAAGCACTTCATGAATAACCCTCTGGCTTAATCAACTTTCCTTTGATGGGACAAAAAAATAATTGACATTAATAACTAAAGAAGTAAACGTTAATACTGGTTCTTGTTCCAGTGCGTGGTCCATTGGCGCCAAAACCAAAACATGGACAGAAGGGCAAGGCAGAGGACAGGTGTTCACTTCATTGGAGTCAGGAAGCACAGTAAGAAAGAAATGCCTTCCAAGAAAAGTTACAGCCTTCAAAGTCAGGCCCCAGTGTCCTACTTCCTCCAACTAGACCCCATCTCCTACTAACCTGTCCCGCTATGAGCTCATCCGTGTTTTAATATGTTGACTCGATTGTGCCCTTACATTCCAATCACCTTTTTAGGACCCTCTTAATTCAACCAACTTGACAATCAGGATTAACAATTACCACCGCTAAGATTTTTCTTCAAATGAAGTCAACAAGTCTTCACTATGTAAGGGGCATGCTTTTCAGGGAATGGAAAATACCTATCAAGCTAGTAGTAGGAGAGCCCTCTTGAGTAGAAATAGTGGGAGTAAGTAAAACCTAAGTCACTAGGGAAAAAATTTATAGAAATCAAAGAAGTTGAGTAATGAAGATGGACTCATTGTGAGATGACCATGGCTGTCAAGAGTAAGCTGATAAACAATGTTTTTATGATGGAAGTCAGAATGAAGATTTTAAATCCATTTCCTGATAGAGCTGGAGGCTACTATGTCATAGAACTACTAAAGGTAACCAAATACCTATAAAAGAAATGTTTTCTGTGACAAATTATATTAGAGTTCACTAGCAGAACAGAATCTGGAGAAACAGAATCAATATAAAATATTTGTAAAATTTTAAAGGGACTTATTAGGTAGGCTCACAGGGTCAGAATGGGTAGAGAGCCAGTGGCTATCTGCCTAATCAGAGGAGGAAGAATCCAAAATGGCCGTCTTTGTGCTATGGGTGGGAAGGTGCAGTAGTATTTGGAAGCCAAAGGTCTGGATGCTCACTGCTTAATCACCCCTGTGAGTCTGTGTCTGGAAGCCCAAAAGCGCTTGGAAAGTGGAAGAGGCTGTAGTGGAAGCCAGAAGGAACTGGAGTCCAACAATCAAAAACAGTGGTGAAGATGAGAACTCCAGCAAAGAAAAGGGGAAGATTTCCTCCCTTCTTTCCTTTTTATTCCATCCAGGCTATAATCTTTTTGGTTGATGGCGCCCATATCTAGTGTGGGTCTTCTCTCCTTAATTGGTGGCCTACTTGCCAGTCATCCACAGATACGCCCAGAGCTTTACTAATCTGCTACATGATGATTACTCAAGTAAGTTGATATATCACTATTAACAATCACACAAGTTTTTAGATATTTCTAAGAATATTCAAATGTGAAACCATAAATTAAGGTTATCACTGGAGATCTTCGCTTTGCAAAATTAATTAATTCTTAGAGATTAAGGAATTGCTTTATATTTTTCTTTTCATTTGTGGAAGAACGCTTTCCTCACTGATCTTTTTTTTTTTTTTTTTTTTTTGTGGGTACCGGGGGGTCGACCTCAGGACCTCGAGCACCAGGAGGTGCCCGTGCCGCTGAGCGATATCACCGGCCCCTTTTTCGTATGTGGGTTCCGGGAGTCGAACTCGGGCCCTTGCGCTTGCCGGGCAGGCGCTTAAGCCGCTGAGCCATCTCACCGGCCCTCCTCACTGATCTTGTTGCTGCTTTCTTCTACTGTTCAGGACAACTCAAGAACCAATTCCTAAAATAATTTTTTTTTCATTGCCTAAATTAGTAACACATTATCCTATTCAGATTTTTCATAGTATACTATAACTTGAATGACTGAATAAGTAGTTACTTTAATACTTTTGCCATAAGGATATGTTCATTAATGAAAAATTTACTCTTCTTACTCATCCTTGTATCCTCAGCACCAAGAACAGTGTCAGCAAAACTTTGATGCTCAATGTATTGTTTGACAGTGTTACTGATCTAATATCTGTGTTTAATTCAGGACATATATGCTTTGGATTTAAAAGCCATGGCTGTCAGTCATGTCAGCAGCAGCATCTTTTGTAGGTGATTGAAATCTAAGGATATAATTTCAGTTTTGTTTGATTTTTGGTCAGAGATAAGTTCAATCATACCTGTGTTTCTGAAAATACAGTATTACAAATATTGTTATCATTATTTATTTTTGTTTCACAAACAGTACTTTCTAAAAAAAAAAAACATTGTGATCCTATCTCTTTGGAATCATAAAATGTGAAGAATGGACTTCAACATTTTATGTCAAGGTTTTTATAATTCTAACCTATTGTTTTTATATTTTATGAATGAAACAGTATAACAATTAACTATTATATAAATTCTGAGTAAATTAAAATTATATTTTAATTTATAATTTTCTTTCTTACTTTATGGAAGTAGAGCCATAAATGTTTCATTCAATAAAATTGAATTAAACTGAAAGATACCTAGTTTTTACCATCTTTTTAAAAATATCATATTGGCACTCAAGAATCTTGTGCTGCAGGGCGGGGATATACCTCAGCGGCACAGCGCCTGCCTGGCAAGCGCAAGGTCCTGAGCTTGATTGCCGGTACCAAAAAAGAAAAACAAATATTGCTCTGCAATTCATATAAAAAATATCCCCAAGCCAAAAGCTTTGGCAAAAACTTTTATTTTGATCTATTTTGTCAATATTATAATTGTAAACATATATGTTTGTATTAAATAAAGTATTTTGTCTACACGATATTAAAATACAAATATTTTTTTCTCATCTGAAATACTCGTGTTCCAAAGCTAAGTGATTTTACATGTGGAGAACGTGTTTTATCCATCATGCTAAAAAGATGTAGAGCTTTTCTATGTGACAAAATGAGGGTGACTCTATAAAAATGACTCCTTCAAATACCCCTGCCTTATAAGTAATATGACATTTTGTTAAAGTGCATTATTTGTTGCTAACAATTTTTATAAAAATTTCATAGCTCATAAAACATACTACTATTATTAATTATGGTGATGATAATGGTTGTATCGTTTAAATGCATCCAAGAAAGTGAAAGAATTGCAAACAACATTAACCTGGTCCAAATCTGGCTGTGAGCTATTGTTCCGAAATGCTTTGCGAAGAAGCATTCTGTGGGTCGTGCAGTGTTTTCATTTGGATTCCCGTATCTGTCAATCACTCTAAACTGTAGAGTACCCAACGACAACATAAAAATAATATTAAGCCTTTTCAGAAATAAAGCAACATAAAATATAGGGCACAGCATGTAAATTATGGGAGTTGTCAATAATGAAGGGGACTGTAAAGCTATTTTTAATTCTCTTTCTACTTTCCAATGCTCCATTCGGACAACATATTCATTACATACAGAAATTTAATATTTAAGACATCTAAGTAAACATTAATTCAATTATTTTCTTTCTTCGCTTTTACATCCAAAACCATTTCCGCTTTGACCTAGATTCAGATTCGGTGGTACTATTCACCAATATTTAACAGGAAAAATTAAAAAGTAAAGTATGCTAATATATTATATTTCTGGATATTCTATTCCTGAAGATTATTTTTAAAAATTTTTCTCATTGTACAACTGCACTCCTAGGAGACATCCATCAGTAGTTATTAAATAAAGATAATTTTTATAAAGAATAATTGCAAATAATTTTCATATCTAAGAATACAGCCAAATGGGTTTTATAGTGGTTGTTTATTTAAAAAAAGCAGCAACATAAAATTTCATTTAAAGAAGGGATATAATACGTATAGACCAATACCTGAGGAGAGCTAAATAAAATAAAATATTGGCTAATTTAAGTACATAAAAAATTGACTTAAATTATTTTAAAATATTTTGTTATATTTTTATATTTTTAGAACACAGATTATAAGTAGCCAAATAATCAACTACACATAAATATGACACTACAAAGTAAAACCAATAAATTTCATGTGATTATTTGACAAGAGTATGATAATGTTATAATTTGATTATTTCCAATGTCTCAGGATAAGCAGAAAATTCAATAACCACGTTATGAAAAATCCAAACACACTAAATATATCAGCCAGAAGCACATTTTACAAATTTGCATGGATATTTATTTACATACTTCTCACGTAAAGCCAGAATTTTACATTTATTTGTTTAATTTTGGGATAAAATACATCTCATAATATATAATTAAAGTGAGACTTTTTTTTTTAGTTCTCATACCTCAAAATACGGTCTGTTTTTAAGCATAGTTACATGAACTATGTAAGAGAGAAAGCATAGTTACAACAACAACGAAAACCCTCAAAACTTGTTCAACTACTGAAAGAATAGCACAGGACATTACAATAAATGCTAGCAGGAAGAAAGGTATATTCCAAACGTAAAATCCTCAGTCTCTAATATCCCACATGAGATATCAGACTTTCAAATGAATATGGGGAAACATGAAGAGGCAAGAAATACCACCCAGAAGAATGAAAAAAAAAAAAAATCATAGGATTCACATAGGGCATAGACATTGGAATAACCAGGGAAAAATATAAGGTAACTTGAATTTCTTCATTAAAGGTTCTGATGGAACACTTACAAAATATGAAAGATCAAAGTGATACTTTCAGCAATGTGGTAATTACATGAAAATTCAAGAAATCAAAATGCAGCCACAGAGACGAACAATGGCTTGGAATAGCGCATTTGTAGATTTCAGCACAACCCGGGGAAGAGAAAGTGAACATGAAGGTAGCTTAATAAAGATTACTTCAAATAAAACTAAAGAGAGAAAAAAGAAGGAATGAGAATAAAAAGAAGTGTGAAAGTTACAGGAAAATATATAACTTAAATAATAGATTGTAGAGTCCCCAAAAGAGAAGAAAGATGGAAAGGGCTGAAAATATTTACAATAGGACAATTTGGAAAATCAGTGTCAGATGCCAAACTGCATATTCAAGAACCTCACAACCCCATGTGGAATAAACAGTAGACACCCCAAAAACAAAACAAAAAACAAATACATAAGTTTATCATGTTCATATTGCCAAAAACTAAAGGCAATTTTAATCTCCCTTAAGAACCAAAAATGAAACATTACCTATAGAAAAACAGAGTGAAAAAGCACAGAAAATATTTCACAGAACCAAGAAGCAAAAAGAAATAATGGAGTGGCCTTTTAAAGTGTTGATGAACACGTACACAACACACACACACAGACTTGTGTTCTGTACCTAGCAAAAATAGTTTTAAAAGAGGATGGTGTAAAAATACAAATTTTTCTTAAAGAAAAATGCAGCAAAAACTGAAATGATGCCTACTATCTTTATAGAATAAGTACAAGTAAATATATGAAAAAAGATCACAAAAATAGAAGGAGGTGATTGGGGATATATTAGTATATGGTACTTACATTAGACATTAAGAGAACAATATAATAATATAAACATAGATTTAGCTTGATGCTTAGTAAAATATAATTGTGAAATCTTGTGAAAGTACTACATTTCTTTAGATGTTGTATGTAAAAACAAATACGGAAAAATGAGCCAGAGTTTCTCCAAGATGCTTATTTAATCTATGAAAAGAAATAAGAAGAAAGACCTAACAACACATAAGAAAACCTAAAAATAGCTTCCAGTTTGGTAGATTTTAATCCATCTCTGTTAAAATTTACCTTAACTATAAGCGTTCTAAACATATCATTAAAATAATAATATTGCCAAAGAAATAAAAAATCCAAGACACAAATGTGTTCTCTGCAATAATACCATATTAAGTACAAATACATAAATAATTTGTATGAAAATGTAAAATATTAGAAAAATTATATAATTTAAAATATTGAAGAAAATCAGGTCATCCAAATTAATATCACAGAAAAAACAAATACGAACAGGCAATATCAAGAGTAGAAAGCAATGTTGCTTCATGATAAAGAGGTTAATTCTCCAACCATACTTAATAATCTAAAATTTTAATAGTGCTTCTAAAAGTATGGAGGAAGAATAGATAGAAATGAACAACAGAGTGAAATTTATAGGTAGAAAATGTAACACATCTGTTTCAATGATTAATAGAAGAAGCAGACAGATTTGTAAGGCTCTAATAACATTAAAACACTGTCAACCAACATTACATAAGTGATATTTATAAAACACTTCACACATCAAACAGCAGAAAACAAGTTCATCACAATCTCACCGAAAACAATTCACCAAAGGGAGATGACATTCTGGCCTTTAAAGCTTTAGCAAATTCAAAGTAAGAAAAATTCTACAAACTATTATTTAAAATCACAGTACAATTAAACTATAAATCATTAATAGAAAGATAATCAGGAGAAGAAACATATTTTGTGATGAAACAACCCACTTCTACACATAGGTCAAAGAAGTCTCTTGAGGGCTCAAAAAATATTTTGAATGCAAATATAATTTAATACAATATGTGGCATGCAGATAAAGGAGCAGTTAGAGGGAAGGCCATATTAATAAGTGCATATATTAGAAAAGAAGATCTAAAATTAGTAATATAAGCTACCTATTTAGGAAACCAAAGAAGCAGCATTCAAATCTAAAGAAACCAAAGGAAAAAACATACAACAATCAAAGAAAATGAAACCTAGGAAAAAAATGAAATTTAAGAAAAAATAAATAACCCAAATAATCCAGTGTGTATTAAAATAAGTGAAATAATTACTAAAAATCTTCTGAAAAAGAAAACCTCAAGGCCAGATGATTTAACTGGTGAATTCTAACAATCATATAACAAACAAAACTGATTCTACACAATGTCTTCTGGAAGACAGATGGTGAAGTGCTTCCCATTTCTTTAAACCAGGCAAGAATTACCATTTTACTAAAACCAGAAAAAGACATTTCAGAAACAGAAGACTATCACATGTCAACATTTATCTCTCTCTCTCTCTCTCTCTCTCACACACACACACACACACACACAAACAAGATTTGAAAAAAACCCAAATCCAAAATTGTATTTAAAAATGAATAATGACCAAGTGGGTTTGTCCCAGTAATGTAACATTTGTTTAGTATTTAGGGATCATCAGTTTTATTCACCATGTTATTAGATAATGAAAAACTACAGGATCATCTCAAGAGATGCAGAAAATATTTAGCAAAACTCAGCACCCATTCTTTGTAAATACTATCCATGAAATAAAACATAATTTTCTTAACATAGTAAAAAGTACTTTTAAAATCTTATAGCAAGCTGAACATACAGAGCACCTGTATTCTCAGTACTCTGGGAGCCTTAGGCAAGAGGAGTGGAAGTTTGAGCCCAGCTGGGGCAGTTAGTCACTTAGCAAGAACCTGTCTCAAACTTTAACAACAAAATAAATTACAATTAGAAATGGCTGGGGATTTAACTCAGCGTGAAGGCCCTAGGTTCAATCTCTAGTACTGAAAAATAAAATCAGGTATCACAGATATAAAGTTCTGCAATCTGTGTAACACAAAAATGATTGTTCCTTCTAGGTACTGCTATTAGAATCATAGTAGATGTCCTAGAAAAAGTAATAAGGCAAGAGAAAAATAAGACACATGTATATTCGATAAGAACAATATAAACTTCATCACATTCATACATCAGCAATGAATAATCAAAATTTGAAATTAAAAAACAAAGAATAACATCAAGATGAGATGTTATTTAAGAATAACATCAAAATGATTACTTTATTTTAATAAACAGTCTCTCTGTAAGTATGAAAAGCTAATGAACAAAAGCAAATAGCAAATAAATCAGTGCTCTACCTCATTCATAGAGAATTTAATGATTATGGCAATTCTTCTCAATTTCTTGATATAATTCACATAACACCCCAGAATATAATTTGCAAATATAAAAGAGGATACTAAAATGTACATATTTTGTGGATTCAAAACTATTTGAAAAGGTTATACAAAATTAGAGACTCTATGTTACCTGATTTCAAAAATGACTACAAAGCTATACAATCAGGCATGTTTAGTACTAGCAAAAGAACAGATACATACATAAATAGATCATAAGAGTCGAGAAATTTGACAAGAGTAAAATCATTTAAATATTGAGTAAGATCTAAAAATAATTCAAAAGTGAACAATTACAACCAATAAAAACTTTAGTACATATGTCATATTTAATACAAAATTAATTCCAAATGGATCAGAGAAAAAAATAAACCTTTAGAAGACAATAGAGGGAAAAATTTTCAGAGGCTTGATATCAGCAGAAATGTTTTAGGTATGAAAACAAATGAATCATTACAGAGAAAAATAATAAATCAGAAATCATATAGGTTAATAACTATTTGTGAAAATATTTTAGGAGAATAAAAAGGCATGCCAAAACCTAGAATGAAATATTTGCCACCCTTATGTTTGAGGAAGAAATTCTATCTAGAATATATAAAGAATCATATATAAACATTAAATAAACTTATAAAAAGATGACTTTTAATCTTTAGAAAAATGTAGGAACAGTGAGATGGCTCAGCTGCATAAGCGCCTGCCTGGCAAGCACGAGGGCCCGAGTTCGATTCCCAGAACCCACATATGAAAAAAGGGCCGGTGATATCGCTCAGCGGCACGGGCACCTGCTGGCGCACAAGGTCCTGAGGTCGACCCCCGGTACCCACAAAAAAAAAAAAAGAAAGAAAAAAAATAAAAATGTAAATTAAAGCCAAAATGAAATGTCACTGTATGTATATAATAATACCTAAAAACAAAAAACCTTAATGTGAAAACAAGAGCTTTTGAAGATGATGAAAAGATGCTGAAGCAAATATTGCTCCAAAGAATTCAAAAATGGCATGGGCATCTTGGAATATAGTTTGACAGTTTTTATTAAATTAAAGACACAGTGCACATGAGACTTAGTAATTCCAACCCAAGGTATTTACCCTGGCGAATTGAAAACTTATGTTCACTCAAAGTCTGTCTGCAAAAGTTTCTAGGAGTTTTATTCATAATTGAAGAAAAAAGCTGGAAACAATCCAAATGTCTTTCAGCAGAGGAAGGGTAAACACACTTAGATACATTCACAGGATGGAATGGTACTCAGCTATAAAAGAGTAATTAACTATGGATTTGCACCACATAGATACATTTTCAAAGGATTTTACTGTGAAAGGAACAAGACTCAGCTGTCTGATTTCAATTATACGATGTTCCAGAAAAAGCAAACTATAGGGACACAAACACATGAATAACTGTCAGGAATCTGGTTGGAGGAAGAGTTGGCTACAAAATAGCAGCACATGGGTATTTGGGGAATTGTGAAATTAGTCTATAGTATATGGTGTTGTGCTGGTAGATACATGGACCGATGCACATGCCAAACCTACAAAACTATATGCCATAAAGACTGGATTTTACTGTATAAATTTTTTTTGAAAAATGAACAAGATTGAAGGAGGAGAGAGATCCAATACGAATGCACCCAGAAGCTAATATATAAATGTATTGCCAGTGTATGACACACCCAGAATTAGAACAGATAGAAAAAAATGCCTTAAGTAAGTCATAAAATTTTGACCAAAACTGCAAGACAAAAATAAATGTATACAAACACTGTGCCTTAGTTTTTTTTTTAAAAAGCCTGAAATATAGGTGTTATTAAGTCTGAAACTACCATACCTATATATTGTTGTTGAGGAAATAAATAATATAACATAAAATAGATATTTTACTGCCTGTGCCAGGACTGTGGAAGGGAAAATAGAAGATGATCCTGGAACACTGCCCATGTTGGAATGTAAGGAAGTATGAAAATAAAAGTAATAATACAGGTAATAATAAGGAGCAGAAGATGAAGGAGGAAGGGAAGTAGAAGAAAGGGAAAAGAGAAATGATCACATAGAAGTCAACTTTCTAAAATTATGAGCCATAACATAAACTCTGAGTGGCTTTTAACTCAAAGAAAAAATTATACTTGGGTCGGTTCTGTAAATAATTCAATAAATAATTAATATGGCTAGGCACAAGCTTTCATACAGAAAAGTTCTAATACTAATGATTCTGAGAAAGAATAGAAATGTCACCATGAGAGTATCTTGTGATTGTTGCTGTATGAAAGATGTAGTGAAGAACATTAAAATTTGTGGATGAAACTTTAGGGAGACTTAGGATATTAGTATACCGTCAAGGCTTCTCCCCAAAATGACTCATTAGTTACTATGCTGGTTTTAAAATATGCACAAAGAGTTTGATATTTAAATTTCTCTCCTTTTGAGTGTGAGCTGGGTTTACTCACTTCTATTAAAATATAGCAAGGTAAGAGAGAGAGAGAAAGAGAGAAGGAGAGAAAGAGAGAAGGAGAGAAAGAGAGAAAGAGAGAAAGAGAAAGAGAGAAAGGAAAGAAGGAAGGAAGGGTTAGTTTAGAGCCTCAAGGAAAACATAAGAGATTACCACTTTAACCAAGAGATCGAAGATCGAAGTCATCTTCACTGTAGAAAGTTGTGAATATACCATACATTCCCTAAAGCAAAGCTATGCTCCTTCTCAATTCATATCCACAATCAAATCTGATAATACATCTGCCAAAACAATAGAAATAAGGGATATTTAATGAAACAACTGATACTACTCTCTAAAACAAAAACTCAGGTCACAAAAAGCAAAGGAAGATGAAAAAAGTCACAGGTCAGAGGAGACAATGAGTATGTGACAACTGTGTGTGATGTGGCATTCTACATTTGCTCCAAAACATACAAACAGAAAACACATATGTGGAAAAATCTGAATAATATCGATAGTTTAATTAATGAAATTATTTCAATGAATGTTTATTAGATTTGATTACCATACCAGATTTTTATGTTACAATTAAGGGAAGATAAGGCGTCTACTGGATAAAGGATATAACGGACAGTCATTAATATTTTACCATGTTCTGTTAAGTCTAAATTTGTTCTTTAAAGAAGTTTGAAAATGTTATACACTTAAAGATTTTCATAATTGTGCTGTAGGAAAATACTGTATATATTATTGCAGATGATTTAAACATGAATAATTAATATGTAAAATGTTAATTGGAAGTGGATGGAGAGTCATATAGGTTATATATTACTTATATATTTTGTTGCAAATGTTTTCCCCTTTTTTTTTTTTTTTTGTGACAGGGTTCTCAAAAAACTGCTGTGTAGTTCAGGCTGGCCTTGAACTCACTATGTAGCCCAGGCTGGCCTAGAAATCATGGCAGTCCTGCTGCCTCAGCCTTGTGAGTAATGCTGGGATTACAGGTGTGTGCCACTATGCCCAGCTTTTTTTTTTTTTCAGTAAATTCATTTCACAAAGCAAATTAAACATTGAAGAAAAATGTACTAGGAAAGAAAATGAAATTCAATAACTGATCATTTTCATAATTTAGTTTTTGAAATAGATAAAATACCATGTGGAAAATATACTATTAAATTTATCTTTGTATTTTTAAGAGGATAAATTTGCTAGCTTGCATTTTCAGTAATCAACTGTCTATGTGACTACTTGATTATTAAGCAGGATTAATGCATTACACTTTCCCATAAATTTTCAGTTTCCCTGCAGCATACAGAGAAAGAGGTACTTGTCTGTCCTAAAAATATATAGATACAATGCTCTTAGTGTAGTATGTGCAATTTTTGTTTGCTTGGTCTGTAGACTGTGAAAGGTAAGAGAAATAATGAATATATTTTTCTGAGATATGTGTCAGTTTCTATTGAAATAGGGATACATTAGTTTTGAAAAGGTTTGTCCATTTTTAACACTGTCAGTAAATACAAGTAGACAGGTACATACATATTATATATCTATATTTTTAAGTCTAAGAAACTTAACTTTTGACAGCTTCAGCATTCATTATACTGCAAGCCCCAGAGTTACAGATAAGGATATTATGGTAAAAAACCATATTGTTCTCCATTTAATTGTATATTTCAAACACATAAGTTCATTTTTAAGATACATATTTTAAGTGATGTTTGATCGCTAGGTTTTTTGTTTTGTTTTGTTTTGTGTTTTTCCAATCTTGAGAGAAACTGCCATCACATGAGTTTCAGTCAAGGTGAAGATACAATGTGATATGTTTTTGTCTATCACTGAGTGGATTCAAGAGCATTCACAGGAAAACATATCACAGGAGGAAACAATTTCCATTGAATATTTTTTTTTTGTGGGTACCGGGGGGTCGACCTCAGGACCTCACGCGCCAGGAGGCACCCGTGCCGCTGAGCGATATCACCGGCCCCTTTTTCGTATGTGGGTTCCGGGAGTCGAACTCGGGCCCTCACGCTTGCAAGGCAGGCGCTTATGCCGCTGAGCCATCTCACCGGCCCTCCATTGAATATTGATAAATTACCACTTCTTAAATTTCCTAGTGAACGCGAATAGCCTTGGAGATCCTGGTCTGAAGGTGGATTATCATTTAATAGTTCAACTGTGGGCCTTGTTGTTTGGCATCTCGAAGAAAAAGATGCCAAAGCTAATGATCTACAGGTCACAGTTTGAATACTAGAGTTGTAGTATCTACGTTTATATAAATGCTCTAAATCAGCTTCCAGACCACTGAAAGATGCCCAGGTTTTCACACAATGACAACAGGCCTCCACTCAAGTACACATTTCACAAACTCAAGTTTCCTCATCTGTATTTCTTCTGCTTTAATTCTGGTGCTCAAATCAGGGTCTAGCATATGGTGGTCCCTCAATTACTATTTCTTCACTGATTGGTTAAATAATTAAAGTGAATTAATATATAGAACATGGAAAATATAATGTAATTTATGTCCTGATGCTTCATAATAATGAAATCAAAAGTAAAATCAAATACTAATTGAATAAAGAGGACAGAATCATTCTATAATAAGTAAGAGAAAATTAGCCTACAAGTAAGACTTTTAAGTTTACAAAGTTTTTAAAAATATGGTAAAAAAAACCTAACTGAATTCAACCTACAGAAATAAAAAGTAAATATTTGGAAGCCAGGAAGGTATTAATAACCCTACCACTAAAAGAAGAGAAAAATTTTTCTAGTTATTTTTACTTGAAGAAGAATGTGGGACTACACTTGTATATAGACATTTTTTCTAACTTTTTGTATTAGATAATATGTTTCCAAGAAATAGTATCTACATTATCATGACTTGAAAGATCAAATGAGATAATTTAGTTAAAGCAATAAGTAAAATGCCTGGCAGATAACAAGAGTATAATCATATTATTATTACTATCAATAGCTATAGTATAAAATAATTCCCTATATAGCTAAAAAGGTAAGTATGAGGATTGATGAAAAGGGCAAGGATTTTGGAGGAAGAATATTTTGAGTCCTGGCTTCTTTGCTAATAGACTGTGTGACCTTGAGCCACCCCACAGGTTGGTCTGGATATTAAGTTAAGTAGAAAGGAAAAGGTTTTATAAACTCTGCAGTGCTGAACAAACACAAGCGTGTATAGATCTTGAAAATGCAGAAAGAAGGTTTCTTAATCTTTTAAATCTTATGACATTCATTTCAGGCTGTGCAGATTCACTGAAAACCATAATGAGTCCAAAATATATTATGCTATATCCCTGTGTTCAGGCTGAGCAGGTCCGGCCTCTCACCGCAAACAATCTTAAAGCTAGAACAAGCTTAAAGAAAATTCGCTAATGAATGTGAAACTGCACAGAGGGCACGTGAAGGTGTGTAGCTTGTGCTTATGTATGTGGTTTTATTAAGGTATAAATCTTCCATTATTTTGCTTGCTAAAGGACAGATGGCTGCCTTAAAATGGAATCAGGATGCAGCAACCACATACTGAATGTCATTATACACAGCAGCAGCTGTGTTTAGCATATACTTCATTTGAATTCTAGTTCAGGGGAAAGAGAAAATCACAGCCTGTCCATTATCACCAGACACTATGTCCAAATAATAAACACAGAAAGATTTCCTAAGAAACTGAAATTTAAGATATTCAAGTTTGGGAAAATGGCTCATCCTGGATCTGTGGAATGTCCTTTGTTAAATTTTACCCAGGAATTAAGAAAAAAGGCCAAGGAAATTTAAGAAAGGATGTGCAAGTTGAGTACGCAAAAGGAAACTTTAGTACAAAGTACGAAAAGGTGGAAGTATTTTGTGTGAAATAGTCAAGTCTTTTTCATCATGTATTATATAAATCTTGTATGAATGTTAAGCTGTGTACTAATCAGATCAGTTTGCCACAGTCAAATAAAATACATTGGGTGGCTTAAATGACAGAAATGTACTTTCTTACAGTTTGAGACCAGAAGACCTGGTTCAAAATCTGGTAATATCTGTTTTCAGCTGAGGGCCCTCTGCACAGATTGATTGCAGGCAATAATTTTCAGTGTCTCCACGTGACGGCGATGAGAGAGGGTTTGTGGGAGGGAGATGGCTCCATGGTATGGTGTTCCTGTTTCATGAACACTAATCTTAAGGGATCAGGGCCCCAAATTCACGACCTCATGTGCCTTAAATATCTACCATATGAACCTGTTTCCAAATCGAGTCACTCAGTGTTTTCCCTTTGCCACGTTAATTTTATTGTGACACAATACTATAGCAAGCTCCTAAATTAATACTATTTCTGTATGCATGGCTGTACAGTTTTAGAGTCCTACACTTTTTCTTCAGAATTGACTTTGTGGTAAGTTTTAAACAACCAAATGGGCAAGGATTCTGACAACTGCCAAATACGAAGCCTGCGTTTTGTCCTCATTGGCACTTACTAAACTGTGTGACTTTAGGCCAACTGCTTTATCCTTCAAAGCCTGTTTTATATTTGTAAAGTAAGAATACTAATATCTGTATGGAACACTTCCTGACAAATGTATAAAAGAAACATTGAATAATTAGCATTTCATAAAGTAACACTTCCCTTAATATATTGAAAGTTTTATTTTTAAATGGCAGCATTTTTGAACAGGTAATTCCCCCTAATTTTTACCAATATTTTGGTTCTTTCCAAACTTTAAAAAATATTTCCGGAAAAGATATTAAAATATGTATATTCATTTTGGCAACCATGATTGATAAATATTTATAGAAGGAAATATTTCGTGTAAGCAAAATAGTAAGATATTTTTTGTTCGATGTGGCTTACATGAATCATGAATGGTAGAAAGTGATGGATACAACCAATGTAAAAGAAATAATAATGGCAATTTTACGAAGTAAGGTTTAGAAATAAATTCAATCTATAAATGTGGAAAATAAGACATAGATTACTAAGGTGTTATCAGTTTCTAAAAGTAGGTTTAGAACCCATGAGCCATAGCTCCAGTGTCTCCACATCAAAGCATTATGATGGCTACACTGGTACACACACACTGCAGAAAAGCTTTGATGAGGTTTTTAAAGACAGTTCCATAATTACCATTGTTGTCAATGTTCTCAGAAGTGATTTAGTCTTCAAACACTTCAACACACCCAGGTATATTCTCTCATGAACAGTACAGATGTGTGTATTGAGATAAAAATTATCTGTTGATGGAATCTAAATTCTTATGTTAGCTTACCAACAAATCTATTTTCCTTTCCATTATAGTTTGCTGGCTTATTCTGAGCATTGTAATTTAGATATGATGCCTTAGTTTGTATTCTGGGGCTATATCTGTCAAGTAGGAGTTTTACTCATTTTGATTCATTAGAGTTCTTTTCCACCTGCTCTGTACAATACACATATGGACCCATGCCCATTTTCGTGACTGAATATGACTTCTCTCTTCACAATCATATATTTTCTTTAAACATAATGCTTTATTTTATTGGAGTTCAGTAATCTTATAATTACAATCAAACTACATCATTTTGAGATCAAAATATATTCATCTTTACTTGTGAGGGCTCCCTACATAACTTAAACAAATAAATTCTTGAGTTATTGTCTGCTATCACGTCATCAATTATTTAAAGGTTTTTATTAGTTTCTGGATTTGGATGGAAATAAGACAGTCTGAGGACTGTTCAATTTGTCTAAAGAAGACTAAGTACTGAAAAACATATGCTGCCAAGATTGTTAAATTGTTTCTCTTAAAACAAAAGAGCTATTAAAAAAAAAACAATGAGTTCTGTTAATGATATGATTTAAATCCTTTGAAATATGTAAATATGTTAGAGTGACTGCACAAATTAGGGCTGTCTAATGCAGCAATAACAGAAATGGTATTAAATAAACTAATCAAAATGTCCATTTGAAAATAATTGTGAATATTTGTTGATCCATTTTCTCTATTCAATCTAAACACTGAATAGTTGGAAGTTCCAGATGCTACAGTAAGCCTTGATTTTCTATAATAAAGATGTGGTTTTGGTCCTCATGAAGATCTCTGCCTAAGTGGAGCAGCAGACAGGATAATAATGATGAAGTTCTAATTCTGATTCTTAAACTTCATTAGCTCAGTCACATATCAACTAGATGGATATTCTTGGACACATTTTAGTCTTAGTGAAATACTACTGTGGCAACACATATGAAGATCAGGAAAGCAGGAAATGAGTGTAACTTGAAGGTCTATGTGAAGACCTAAAGTTTCAGATTAGCTAATTATTATTTGTTTGTTTTTGTTTGTTTTGATGTGGAAAATTTCCAGCATATACAAATCTATACAAAGGAAATACAATGGTAATAGGACCCCAATCCCTCATTCATTCAGGGAAGGCTTAACTCCTTCCCTTTATTTACCAGTTCTCAGGAAATTGAGCTTGGTCTCTAGCACCGTCTAAACACAGACGATCTTTACTTATGAGATTGTGCTCTGATAAAACTACTGAAAAATTGAAAATATTGTAAAATAAAAATGTTAATGAGGAACAGCACCTTGCAGCCACAGCCCAGCTCATGATATGCCCGGCATATCACTGGCCTGGGAAAAGATTAAAATTCAAAATTCAAAGTATGCTTTCTACTGATTGTGTACCACATCTGCATCAACATAAAGTAAAAAAAAGTTCAACTCTAATCATCACTAAGTGTGGAACTATCTGTATGCCTAAAGAAAATTTTGTGTTTACTCGTATCATTTTTTAATTTACAAATTGTAGTATTTAAAGTGTGTTGGGTTCATGGAGTCTTTTGGACAAGGCTGAAGTAGTTTAGATGGCTTTTTTATTTTTTGATATATCATAATGTCCTAGTTCATCTTCTCCACTTTCTGAATCAGAGCAGGAGTTACCAATACAGCACCTCCCCAAAAGATAAGTTTTTGTGGTAGACAGACTACTGATTTGTTCCCTTTTTCTTCATTTGTTCAGTGGTTGGAATGTGAAAATTGAAAGAGGACTAAACCCAGATTCATACACTTATTTGCAATTCAAATGCAAAATTTTAGCATTTTAACTAAGTTTTAAAATTTTATATTCACTTATCTTTTTTCTTTCCTGAAAAATCTAGATTCTTAATGAAGTTTTATAATTACTTGGATTTTGGGTAACATATGTATTATAGTTTGTAAATAACAAAACCAATATAATTTCCAAAAATGTACTTACCGAGGATCTCTCGAAATTTCTGCAGTTTTTTGTTCTGTTATCTTATATATAGCTACTAAGTTTTACAGTCAATTTAGTATTTGTTTCAGTTGTAGTAATTTCTTTCTACTTATGACATAAATGCGATGCAAATTTAAGCTCATTGCCTTTTATGTCTTTTTATGTTGATTTAAATTTGTTTTGTAGTCATGTAAAATAGTTAGATGGTTTTAGCATAAAATGTAAAAATTAGGTCTAGGGAAAACAAGGCCGACTAATGTTTCCAACTCCTCCATCCTGTACTCTCTCTCTCCCACATAAGTAAAAATATCGTTCATTTTATGATTTAGACTTCCATTTTTAAAATTTAAGAAAATATAAATATATTTAACCACTTATCAAATATTACAAAACTGTATACATGTGTTTTGTCTTGCTTTTGCGTGTAATTTTTTATCTGAAAGATTTGATCGTAGCGTAGACTGCTATTCTGTATTTCTTATTATAACTGCATGATTCTCCATAATATAAGCCATACTTTATTCAACCAGTTCTACTGAAGAACATTAAGTTGTTTCCAGTTCTAATTTATTTCTAACCTAAGAAACTGACCACAGTGTAGGTCTCTGCCTGGAAGAGAATTAGAGGTGTGATCAACATATATGGTGAATATTTAAATAAAAAATATTATTATAGTAAAAGACACATTGGCACACATTGATATTCATCCCCCTCAGAATACTTGCCACTTGCCATTGTTCTTGCCACTTTTTGAACCAATTCTGAAAGTCTTCTTTCATGAATGTCTTTATGAGGTGCGATTAAAAAGTATGGTGAATGCTAATAAAAACATTACATCGTCATCCACTTTATTCACCAGATCTGGCAGCCTGTGACTTCTGGCTCTTCCCCAAACTCAAAATGACCATGAAAAGTAAACATTTTGAATTGGTTCAGGACATCGGAATAGCCACAACACTGCAACAAAAGATACAAAAGAAGGATGACATCCAGAACTGTTTCAGAAGGGAGTAAGAATGGTGGGGTGTGTTCAAATCAAAGGGTTTTTCTGTTTGTTTGTTTGTTTTAAGGGGGATAATAGCAATGTGTCTTTAACAGTATTAATTTTTTAAAAAATTCATCTTACTTTTTGATCACATTTTGTCCAGAGGTATTGATAATATTGGTGATTTTTCCCATTGTCTAAGACTTTATCATTAATTTTACAGCCATTTTTGTATGTGGACATTTTGGTTTAATATTGTATTAAGTGCAAGAATTTGTAGACATCCAAATTACTATCTCTCTCTCGAGTTCTGTATTCTTTGACTTTCTCTCTTGCACTCTCTGACATATGACACATATATATGTCATATGAAAAGATAATTATCCAAGATCTGAAATTATAACTTTATGTATGTGAAACTCTTTGCAGAAAATTATTTTGTCCTCATCTTAGAGATTAAAATTGTTTAAAAAATGTTCATCTTAATGTTTGGCTTAGTCTTATACTTAAGATCTACTAAATTTAATACCTCCTTTATTCTCTATGAAATCAAACATGAAACTGACACAAATATAATTTTGAATCATCTGCTTTTCATTTAAAAACAGCCATAGCTATTCATGAATATGACAGGTAATTAGCATTACTTAATTACTATGGGAAAAATTGAAGAGCTTCAGTATGTCTTTAAATCTTATTTATAATTTTTAAAAATTCCTAGTTCTTACTTTTTAAAAACCAGAATACTATGAAGGCTTAACATTGTACTAGACATTTTGGAATGTTAAGAAAATTCATTTAGAATGCATATTTTAAGGATTTATATTCAGGCATTGAACATTTTTTTTTTAATTCCAAGTGATAACTCCCTTGTCATATAGATCTTAACATAAGTCTATCTCAGAATATGAAATTCAGTTTAATTGACTGAGTGACACATTGATGTAGTTCGTAGTTATTAAGTAGTATTTAGTAAATCCCATTGTGAAGGTAACACACATGCTAAATGGTGGAAGGAGGTTTTCTATGTAAGCATTTCTCACCATTTTACCTCCTTTGAAACTCTTCATAAGCATCCTTATAGAGCCTTCCCACACACCCTTTTTGAGGTGAGGTTGGGTAAAATGGTTAAGGAAATGAAAGAAATAGTATAAAAGGGCTGTAATAAAATCTCAATTCATTACCCAAGATAAGATAAGCAAGACATCTGCATGTGACCCTAATAAAATCAAAAGCCTAGATTTAAAAAATAAACCACAATTCTCAATTGATACATTCTCTTTGCCTACTCTAGCAACTCCTATCAAAGCAAGGAAAAAAATTCCAGTATTAAATAGGGTTTAACACTCCTTCCTTGCTCTCTGTGGATGTCAGATGCTTTCTTAAAAATTAATTAAGGCTCTCTCTTAAAAAGAGGCTTGTTTTTCAAATTTGTGTACACTGAGGAAAGAGGCAGGGCAAATGATTGTCCGATCTTCTAACACATAGTGAAATTTTACAAGAATCAGTCTGCGCACACAACAGATTTATTCTTCAATAGTACATACAAAAAGACCTAATTACAAAGAAAACACAGGTAATTCATCTTAAATGTGTACTGGACTGTGTACTAATTTCCTTAAAAGATTCTCGGGTAAGTCACACTTCATCTATTCTAAGTAGCAAGTGTCATTATTAGCCATGTTTTGTAGATGAGTAAACTAAGGCAGTTATAATTCGTATATGTAATCAAGTTAGTGGCTGAGTTAGGAGTTCAAACCAGCCCTTTGGTTATTGAGCCCATGTTTGTATACTTTAACTAGAGCCTAGAAACCTGGACTATTTTCCACAGGCTATGAAAAGAACATAACTTTCCACTCAAAAATATTCTATAATGACAAATGATGAGGAGTCACTATCACCCTAAGGTCTTCAACCTGCAGCAATAGGTATCAATCACATGGCAGATAAATAGATTTCAGAAGTTTTGTGTACAATATGTACTTGAATTTGGGCTTAAGTTCAAACTGACATATAGTATTTCATTGTTAATGTGATCTCTTTCTAGCAGAGGGAACATTCTTTTTCTAAAATTGCATTGCATAACTTGTTTGCTTCCTGGCAAAACAATTTTTGAATTTCCGTGTAATTTCTGTTAAATCTATTTTTAAAGTTGAAGCTTAGGTCAAATGCAAATATGAATATAGATTTATCCAGCATGCATAATTTGTAGTCTGTGTGGAACTGACTCATCTGTCTTTGGTATCTGGCAGTCACATGACAAGCTCTCCCGCTAAGAGTGACCTATTCATCCTTCAAATAAACATCCACAGAGGAAGAAAAACAATATGTACAGTTCCAAAGAAGGAACAGCATATTGTGCAGAAGCCCATGTACTTGAATCAGTGCTGCCTACGATCTTTTAAATTAAGAGTTTCTCATTGGGAAAGCATTCGGAAACACTGAGGAATTTTCCATGTAAACAATCTGAAAACAGGATTATATTCCTTTTTAAAATATGTGAGTGACCAAATAAGAGAACAAGTTTCTCAAACATCTGCAGGATTATTTTGGAACATGAACTACTCATATAAATATAAAATTCAAATAAGTATAAATCATATAGAGACATTTGTTTTTCTTTATTTCCTTCACTTTAATCAGGAAAATACAGTTACTTCTCTAATATTGTCTATATTCTTGTCAATTCTGTTTGAACTTGAGAAGACAATAAATGTCTATCTATCTAAGCCCAAGGCAAACTGTTTTGTTACTATATGTGTTTTTTCCATGAGAAAAAATAGTCCCTTTATGTACACACTAATAGACTTTTAATGTATATGTCATTTTTAACAAAAATGTAGAAAATGATAACAAATATATAATAAAACTGATTTTCTGAGAAAGCATTGCACTTTTGTTTTTTTAGACTGCCCTCAATCAGAAGGTTGAATTCCTGCTCTGAAATATACATCTGTCTTTAAGATGATAAATGATTGACTATTTGCCTTTTAATACAATATCTATTATCATTTTAGAATAGGAATTGCAGAAATGCTTAAAACTTTAGGGAGCATAATAGTTATCTCTATATTAAGACGACTTTTGTGTAATCTGTCATGATTTCCCTTATTTGTATGGCTTTTCACAGATAAACTGGAGAATTACATTACTTGTAGAAAGGTATGAAGAACAACTTTAAGATATAGGCTTTAAAACAATAGGGATGCAACTAAAGAATTTAACAGCTTATACCTATTTTAAAATTATATCTGAAGATTTACCATTGTAATTGAACATACTAATTTTAAGATCATCCCATCTTACTAATGGAAAAAAGTAAAAAAAAAATTTAAAGATGTTCTGTATTCTTACAGCAAGATGCTCCTAAATTCTTATCTTCTGATCTAGCATTCCTGGGTTTTGCAAATATTGACTTTTGGAAGTGGCTAGGACAGTTGATAATAGATGATGATATAGAATTATTGACAATTTTCTCTGGTATGATAATAGCATTGTGGCATTGGAGAAGACTGTACTATTTTTTGTAGATGCCTACTGATTGTTTCATGTGTTATGATATGTGCAGCTTACTTGCACATTCATAAGAAAATGATACATATGTTTACTTGTAGAGAAATATAAGACAAATAGCTACAATCCTCCAAATAGTTAAAAACTGAAAGCATCTGAGTACTTACTATAATTTTAGTTTCTTTGAATTTAAAAATTTTGCCAACAAAATGTTGAAGGAAAAAATACGATTGCAGTCCCCTCTTTCTGATGATTACATTCCATATCATATCCTTGCTTATTTTCCTATATTACTTATCACCTTCACCTATACTTGACATCAGTGCCTCTTAAACTTTGAATGGTAAAACACTCATTTTTTGTTCTTTCTTTCCCCAGTTTCCATTGTGTGATCAAAATACACGGTGAATGTTTAAATTTTAAAAGTTTATTATAGTAAAAGACATTGCCATTAGTCCCCCTCAAAAGAGTCCTCTTGGGAGCTGGTGAGATGGCTCAGCAGCATAAGTGCCTGCCTGGCAAGTGCGAGGGCCAGAGTTCGACTCCTGGTACCCACATACGAAAAAAGGGCTGGTGATGTCGCTCAGCGTCATGGGCGCCCACTGGCATGCGAAGTCCTGAGGTCGACCCCCAATACCCACCAAAAAAAAAAAGATTCCTCTTCACTTTGAACTCCATTCTGCCAGTACTTTTGCCACTTTTTGAAGCAGTTCTGGAAGTCCTGCTCTGTGAGTGTATTTAAAATGTATCATCAAACATTGGATGAATGTAGGAATGCCATTCAACAGAAATGTAGGCCTGTAGAAACATTAGCATGTCCTCATCTACCTTATACACCAGATCTGTCACTGTGTGACTTCTGGCTTGTCCCAGAAATCAAAACGACTCTGAAAGGTAAAGATTCTGAATTGATTCAAGACACTGAGGGAGTCATGACAGTGCAACTAAGGACACAAAGGACAACTTCCAAAACTGCTTAAGAAAGTGGCAAAAGTAACAGGATTGTGTGTGTGATGTGGAGTATTTTCAGGGGAATTAATGGCAACATATCTTTTACTGTAATTTTTTTATAAAAATTAAACATTGCTGTATTTACTGACCATATATCATATCACAGATTGACAATTTGCAAAATATCTTAAGATAAAGAGGAGTATACAGTTCCAGTGCTCCTTTTTTTCCCCTCATAATAGGAAGTTATTACAGTAATTTATGGGATGATAAGGGTATTTGGGCCAGTATGTTAGTCAAGGAAGGGGTAAGAAGTGGTAGAATTTTGAATGTGTTTAGTCTATAAATCTGGTAGGATTTGAGGTTGTACTGACTGCAGAATTGAATAGAACGAGAAAAGTAAAACTGGTTTTATTTTTAGATCCCATGTTAACAACTACAAGGTTAAAACTGTATTAACTGGGTGGTGAGATGGCTCAGCGGCATAAGCACCTGCCTGGCAAGCGTGAGGTCCTGAGTTTGACTCCTGGAACCCACATATGAAAAAAGGGCCAGTGATATCGCTCAGTGGCATGGGTGCCTGCTGGTGCACAAGGTCCTAAGTTCGACCCTCGGTACTCACCAAAAAAAAAAAAAAAAAAAAAAAAAAAAACTGTATTAACTAAAAAAACCTAAAGAGAAGGACAAAGGTAAATTAAAGTCAAATACAGCAATTTTTATCTCTAGAATTAAATTTTGAGAGAGAAATCACTTTGATAAAAGGAAAAATTCATATTGATGAATTTGTATGCCCCTTATTGGTTCAAGTATATGACAAATGTGTTGGGTACAGTTGTTAAATAGTTTAACATTCATAACTGATTATGAAAATGAAATAAATTGCTTAAAATATATTTACTGATACTAATGTAAAAATATATAATTATTTTGCAAACATTAATTGAGAATTTATTATGTGCCAGATTTTCTTCTACATGCAGGAAATATAACACGAAGATCCAAGCCCTCCTGTCTGTTTTTTGTATGTGTTCTTATTAGGAAGGTAGGCGATGGGGCCAAAAAGGCCTAGTGCCAACTCCAGCTTCCTCCACTTGTTAGTTGCGTAGCTCTTACTCAAGTTCCTTAGTTTCCTCATCTGAAAAGTAGATTTGTGTGATCCCTAATTTCAAGGGTCAACTTCACTGGCCACTCAATGTCCCAATGTCTTATTAAATATTATTTCCTAATGTGTTTGTAGACATGTTTCTGGAAGAGATTAACATTGGAATCGGTGCATGCATTAGAGCACATGGGCCTCTCCATCGTGAGCGGGTGCCCCATCCAACCTATTGAGGGCCTGAATAGAACAAAATGATAGAGAAAGCTGGCTTCACCCTCTCTGTCTGATTGCTTGAGCTAAAATATTGGTCTTCTCCTGCCCTTAGATTGGGACTTACAGCATCAGAACACTGGTTCTCAGGCTTTCAGAAACAGCCTACGATTTATACATCAGCTCTCCTTGGTCTCTAAATTGTAGATTTAGGGTAGATTATGGGACTTCTCGGGGTCCACAATCACATAGGCCAGTGTTTTATAATGTATCTTACTGTATATATGTTTATATACATATATATGAAGATATCTATGCCTATATCTCATTACTTCTCTAGTTCTCCAGAGAACCCTCACTAATGCAGTTATTTCAAAAATTACTGTTGTTTTCAAAAATTAAACATGAGAGTTTGTGCAAAGCACATAGAACAATGCCATGTGGAAAATCTTGCAAGGATTGCAAGGGTGACCAACAACATTATTACTGGTTCTTTTTATACTGTCTCATTATATTTCTGTAAGTTGCTCATATATTCCAGCTATCACGCGCACCTCAAAATTACCATAACAGAATATATTATTCACGTATTTGCTACGATCCAATTTAACTAGAGATTATTAAAAAGAATTTCAAAGAGATCTTTAAAAATTGTCAAGTGATTAGAGATTTTCAAATATTTTTATTTCTCAAGAATACTTGCAATTCTTAGGTTAGGTCTCCATTCTTTGTCCTCCAAAACTGTCTTTCAGTTACCTTATTATTTAATACTTTATTGCTCTACTTTCTCTGGCATGCAATACCGATGAGATTTTTGACAACATCCATGTTTGCACTTGTTCACTTCCACAGGTTTTAAACAAGACGTTGCAATTTAAATTCCTTGCAATCTCTTCATGATTTTACACTTCTTATTTAAACTTTATTGGTTGCCTTTCTCCCTTATTCTGAAAACAATCTCTCTTCCTATTTCATGTTTGTATTTTATGTATGATGCTCATCTCTCAATTTTCATTCTGATTCTTAAACCAAAAAAAAAAAAAATCCTAGGGAACTATTTATCTTCTTCAAAATCTTCAAGAATATGTTGTGTTTTGCAGCTTTGCCAACTTTCCATGCCAGATACTGTAGTTACATATTCTTAGATGAGTGTTCCACCCAGCCTCTACTTTAAATTGAGATTGGTATCATGATACTCATTTCTATCCCAGAGTCAGCATTGCTGCATGACAGGTTAAGACTGGAGGTGAAAACCTCTATTGAAAAAAATTTTTTTCTTTGCTAGACTGGCTCTGGTAATAACAAATGATTTATGTTCTCCAGACTATTATGAAATAATCTGTATTTTATTAGATTAGAGGATGTATATAATTAAGTAGACTATACAATCTCCATTGTGAATATAGTGAATTACAGTTTTGGCATTCCTCTAATACTAATAATTGAACTGCTCTACGGATACTAGTGATACGATTAATAGCTCTTTGACAATGTTATAAAAAATCAACTTCCCTAGACTGAAAGAGAAAATCAGAAATTTCATTTGAAGCAAAATCTGTCTGATTTTTCCCCTTTTACAGAATTAATCCACTCTTTTATATTGATGTAACCATCAGATTTTATTTTATTTTTTTTTTTTTTTGTTTTTGTGGGTACCGGGGGGTCGACCTCAGGACCTCGCGTGCCAACAGGCACCCGTGCCACTGAGCGATATCACCGGCCCCTTTTTCGTATGTGGGTTCCTGAAGTCGAACTCGGGCCCTCGCGCTTGCAAGGCAGGCGCTTACACCGCTGAGCCATCTCACCGGCCCACCATCAGATTTTAAACAGCAGAAAAAATGTCACAGAGTTCTGCCTTTATACCTTCGAAGTGTGATTAACAACGTCTTTTAGCTGTGACAGTTACATACCTCAGAGGACAAAATACTTGAAAGGCGACACTTTTTTATCATTAGATTTATAACTATTTCATCAAATAATATTATTAATACTTTTGGTTTGGCTGTGATATACATGCAAAATCCTACTGCAAAGTCATGCTTTTTACCAATAATATAGGTGGCAATGAGTCCAGCCAGGAAAAGAGGTGCCATGTGTACAATCATCTTGTTCATTTGGAATTCCACGATTGACATCATCTTCACTTATGATTACCTTTTAGGAATCTATTTAAGAAACTGCTCTTTTTCTCCAACTTAACATCAGTTACTGTAACTCATACTTAATTCTACTTAATTGTATACCTTTTTGTATACCTGAGTTTGAGAACTATTCTCTGGGTTTCAACTGCTCAACAATTACAACTGCTTTAAAATGTTCTTAGTGTTACAATATTGAGAATTAGGAATTGGAGGCCAGCCTGAGCTACATAGTGAGTTCAACGCAGGCCTGAACTACGTAGTGAGACCTCAAAGAAAACAAACAAGTCTTCTAGGGGAGTCTGATTCACAAAATTTGAGAACCAGTAGGATGTCAAATCACAGGGGCTAAGAAATACACAGAGGTCTCAGTTTATGCAAATAAAGTAGAATGATTTTGTTTTCCTGCATTGTTGTGGAATAAATGATTTGCTCATAAATCTTTGACAGTAATAAGTTTGAAATGGAGTCTTTGAAGGTTTAAAATTATGACTTTTTTTTTTTTTGTCTCCCTTTCAGAAAACCTATCCTCATTATTTGTGAAGTCGGCAACTTGGTAAAATATTTTGCAACTTCCAAATCGATTTTATGGACATTAACAGAAATTGAAAAGAAGCAAAAAATTGATTTGTCCAAGACGAACCTTCCCAGTTAAAATAAAAAACTTTGGTGCCCTGCCTTATTTCAGCTCATGTACTGTGAACAAGTGCTCTTTCATGATCTATTTAGTTCTGTATATTTTGCATTCTTTTTACTGGTGATTTCACCACTTAAAATGGCATCCAAAAATAGTGTCAACAGCTGTCTTTTGTTCCCAAGCACAAGAAGTCAAGAATAATGTGACTTAGAGAAAAAGTATGTGTGTTAGGTGAGGTTGATTCTGGCATAATAGTGCTGGTGACTGTAGCTCAATGCTAATGAATCAACACTACGTATTAATGTCTTTAAGCAGAAACATACACACATTAAACAAGTTTATGTATTATATTGTTCTGTTGATGAAAATGTTGTAACCAGAGGTTTGAGGAAGCTTAACCCTGCACTATTTCCTCTAGGAGAACTGATTCAGTACTTGCTAATTCAGTGTTCATAGCAATTTTATAACACATACTACCAGGGATAATGAGAATCAAAGGCATATGATTTCAATTTCTCAGTTTTCTGCCAACTTGTAGTTATAACAACTCCATCTAATTCTACACAAAGAATATTTTTCCAGTGGACCTAATCTTGTACTTCTGAGGTTATTTTAAGATTGACTTAACGTCTGACTTTCAAACCCTTCCAGAATAAACCTGAATGGCTTTTCAAATATTGTTTTCTCTTTTCTCTAGAGTATGTATATGTCATGGCGAATTTCACGTTCAGGAAATACTTGACACCAAAAGCATGCAACACTTTTTTGTAATTTGATAAAGAGGAACAAGTTCTACTCTTGATCCTTGAGGCATATGGAATACTGCAATCTACTGTATTGAAATATGATTTACCCATACTGGAAAGTTAGAAGCTAAAGATGTTAAAGCAACAGATTAGGGGAAAACAGAAGTTATAAAATGATCTAAACCTGAGACAAATTTTTACTGACCTAAGTTTGTATTCCGGCTGCCGACCATCTTTTGGGTATTTTAATACCCATGGACCCACATATGATAGTTTATCTGAGTTAGATAGTGTAATATAAAACAACATAAAACAGAAGATATACAATTCTAAAAAAAAAGACATGAATTCAAAATGTTCTTTCCTTATTAAGTATTAAAATACCAACACATTTTACAGTTTACTCCATGGGTATTTTAATATTTAATTTTTCTTTCATTTGGTTATAATCTAAGCACTACGAAGGAGTTGCATGGGATGTGTACACAAACAGGCTCAGGTTTGAATTTCTACAAATTAGTAGGATGATTTTGTTGTCCTGCATTGTTGTTGTGGAATAAATGACTTGCTTATAAACTGTTTATTCATATTGAAAATTGAGAATTAACAGAGATAAATAATGTGCGAATAATGCAGACACTCTACTGTCTATTGATACAGCTGTAATATCTGCTAATCATCATTTTTTTATGATAACAAAGTTTTCATATATGTAGGGGTGAATCTGCTAATGCCATCTTCTTTCTTTCTCACAAATATCTTAAGGGAGACAAAGTAGATAAAAATAGTCGTTTATATTTGTGGTATTTTCATTTTCAGTTCATTTAGAAAAGAAAACTTCTCTGTGAATAATAAGGTGAAATATATTTAATAGTGAAAAGTTAAATAGCCAATGTATTTGGTTATTTTGATGTGGTTCATAGATTTCATTTCTAGATTCATAAATTTAATTTCTTTTTTTTTTTTTTTTTTGTGGGTACCAGGGGGACGACCTCAGGACCTCGCGCGCCAACAGGCACCCGTGCCGCTGAGCGATATCACCGGCCCCTCATAAATTTAATTTCTATTAGAATATTAGGGCTGGTGATATCGCTCAGCGGCGCTGATGCGTGATGTCCTGAGGTTGACCCCCTGTACTCCCCCACACAAAAAAAAGAATATTACACTATTTATATTTTAATTTCAGAAGATTCATTCACTTTGAAGGTTTTATGAGCCAAATTGTAGGAACTCAAATTATTTATGTTGACTTATCAGAATATTTGTCATATTTATAATTTAAAAGATTATTAGGTGTGACTAAATACCATAAAGTAGAGTTAAAAACTGAAAACTTTGGAAGATAGTCATTATTAAAGACAATTCTCTACTTTCTGAATTTCAGAATAGAAATAAAATCCCATAATAACATCAGTAAACACAACAAATTGTGTAAAGGGCATTTATTTTTATCATAGTATATGCTTAATAAATTATTCTTTCTCTTTCTACTAAGAATTCAGAAAGATGAATTCACAGCCTAAACTTTAAAGGCTCTCAACTTTAAAATGATATGTGTTATTGTATTCAAACTTCCAATGTAAACTTACAGAGTAAGGATATATCCACAAGATACTTATTCCACTATCAGACGTATTTAAACAAATTCTAGCAATACATGTTTGAGGATAGAGGAAAGTTTCTTTAATTTTTTTCCTCATGTCGGTATGAGAATCATAATAAAGTATTAATGACTTCTTAGCTTCTTCTGACATTGTTTCACCCTGTGGAACAGTTTCAGTGACTATCACCAAACTGCCACTGTGTTGTGACAAAAGCCAATGTCAAGGTTGGAGAAAGGGAAGAAGGGAAACTGCCCTGAATAATAGTGTTGAACTACTGAATCTGCCATGGCTGGACACTGCCTGAATACTGTAAGTTGTTAAAAAGAAAAAAATATATATATTGGATATGTATTTAGGTATGACTTTGTTAATTTTAATCAAAATTATCCCAATACTTTTTAAAAATCAAAAATTAATTTTTGGTATCTAATGTCTATCATTTATTTCAGTATAATCATGTATTTAAAAGATTTAAAGCTTGAAGAGTCACTGTGCATTGTATTTTTTCTTTTCTGTTTTGTGGGTACCGGGAGTCGACCTCAGGACCTCAAGCTTGCCAGCAAGCGCTTGTGCCACTGAGCAATATCACCGGCTCTGTATTTTTTCTTTGGGTAGCATAAAAAGCAACCAAAAACAGTACATTTTCATGCAAAATTGCAGAAATGTTTCCTCAGAGAAATCTTTTTCATTTAACTTCTATCACCAATAGTAATAAGTTGATTTTTCCCTTTAAAAATGCCTGAGTTAACCTACTTGATTCTTTTTTTTGTTTTTTTTTTTTTGGTGGGTATCGGGGGGGTCGACCTCAGGACCTCGCGCGCCAACAGGCACCCGTGCGGCTGAGCGATATCACCGGCCCCTTTTTCATATGTGGGTTCTGGGAGTCAAACTCGGGCCCTCGCGCTTGCAAGGCAGGCGCTTATGCCGCTGAGCCATCTCACTGGCCCCCTACTTCATTCTTTTGAGCAGTGATGCTCTTTCTCATTTGCTTCTTTGTGGTGAAAGGGGTGGAACCTTGGGCTTCGAGCAGGCTGTGTGAGCCCTCTGTCACCGCCACGGCCTCAGTCCAAGTTAACACTCGCTTGTGTCTCCAAATACATGAATCGAATGGAAGTTCCGTTTTGAAAGAAAAAAAAATGTTGCGCTCCTCCTAGTTCATTGGTTCTAGGATTTATACTTCATGCAGTACATACTGGACTATGAATTTCAGACTTAGAATCAGGTAGAGCATATCTGATGGTAAATATTTTGTTTATGTAATATGCAAACTGCTCAGTAGAAAACTTTCTGATAATAAAGTGAACAGCAACATAGAAGGAGAGATTCAAGGTTTTTTTGGGGGACTGTAATTAAAATATATGTAATACTTGTCCCCTATTGGGACAAGTTTGGAATATATAAATACACTTTTTCGCAGGCAAAGCTCTTTCCTCTTCTTTCTATTACTCTCATATTTTTACACAATCACTTTTTCTAAATAGATAAATACAATGTCCTTGATTTTCATGTACATTTCATGTAGTATCCTCTCCCATTTCTGTTTTATACCCCGGGGTGCTCAGTAAAAGCTGGTGGAGTAGGATCTGGGGATTGAGATTGAGAGGGTGGAGCAGTAGTAGAATAGTACTAGCACAAGACTGGAAATGGAAAGGAAACTGACAAGGTCTCCTGTTATCACGTTTCCGGTTTGAAAAGAACACATTGTGAAGGAGGCAAAAATGAAGTCTAACCCCAAAAGGCAGTTTGATTACAAAAAGCGGAATTTAGTTTTTATCCATTCTGTCACTTCATAACTTTCAATTTGAAAATTTAATTCATTTACACTGAAAGTAATTATTGTTACGTAAGATCTTACTGCTATGATTTTGTTACTTCTCTAGTTTTTTGACAGTTCTTTCTCCCTCTTCTATGGTCTTAATTTGTGATTTTGTCTTGTAGTGTGTTGCTTATTATTGATTATTATTTTGGTTTTTTTGTTTGTTTGTGACTAACATGAGGCTTACAAAAACATCTTTCGATTACAATAAGATATATACTAAGCATTTTGATACAGATATATACTAAGCAGCAGATTATACTAAGCAGTTAGAATATTACATATCATTTTAGGTTTCTATAATGTTAAAACATTTTAGAAATTTAACATTGATAACCAGGGATACAGCTCAGTGGCACAGCAGCTGCCTGGCAAGCACAAAGTTCTGAGTTTGATTCTGGGTACTAAAAAAAAAAAAAAAAAAAAAAGAAAGTTAATATTTATTATAATAATAAGTAAAAACATACAAAAGAAAAAAGCTAACAAAATACTTCTAAACATGTGCTTCCTACCTCCCTACATTTTAAATTGTCAATGTCTCATTTTTCATATTTTCATGTTGTCTATCATTTATCTTTTTAACATAATTATCATTTTAATTATTTCCAGTCTTCATATTAAAAACATGAATGATTTACTTGTCATGTATACAATGTTAGAACATCATGGATTTTTCATATAGTTACTCTTACCAGTGAATATTAACCTTTTTGTTTCCTTCTTGCTAATATCTCTTTCTTTGATTTGGAAAGAACTCTGGCATTTCTTGTAAGACAGCATGGGTGGTAATAAATCCTCTTAGTTTTTTGTTCATCTAGGAAGGTCTTCTCTCTCTTTCTTGTCTAAGGGATAACATCACTGAGTGAGACACTCTATACTTAGTTGGCAGGGGTTTTCTTCCTACTGTGAATACTTCATTCCACTCTCTTCTAGTCTGTAAGATATCTGCTGAGAAATCTGTCTGCAAATGGCTCATCCTCATATACTATTTGATTCTTTGCTTTGGCTGTTTTAAGAATTTCTTTGTCACTGTCATTTGAGAACTTTACTATAATATTCTTGGGGTAAATTATGTTGAATTGACTCTAAATAGTGATCTTTGAGCTTTCTGTACCTTTATAATTGTATACTCTTTTAGGTTTGGATTTTCTTCCTATTATATCTTAAAAGTATTCTACTTATTTGACATTCTCACATACTTCTTAACCCTCAATACCTGAATATTTGCTTTTCAAATCCTTTTTAATAATTCCTTAGTGCTTTCTTTCTTCCTCACTGTTCTTTTTCATTTCTCTCTGCCCACAATGCATTTTCAAATATACTGCCTGTGAGGTCACTGGGTCTTTCCTCCATGTGATTGATTTTGCCACTGAGGTCTTCTACTGTGTTTTTCATTTTGCTTAGTGAACTTTTCAGTTCCAGGAATTGTCTGAGCTTTAAAAATTACTTCAACTCTGATAAATTTCTGAATTGTTTCTCTGATTTCTCTTTTTTAGTTCTCTGTCCAGTGGTCCACACATATTGATTACTTTCTCTTTGGTTTGAAGTAACTTACTTTATCCATGAGGTGGTGTCCTGTTTCCTTCAAAGTTCTTGATGTGTGCTGGAATATGATGATGTATGCACATAGAAGGAAGAGGTATTTATTTTAATCTTCATAATTTGGCTTTATTTGTGTCCAATTTTACAGAAAACCTAAGCAGATCATTTTTTATTTTCTCTGAGCCTGTTACAACAGCTACTATTTCTGTAAGTCTAAGGACGGCACTTGTTTCCTTATGTTTCCCCAGCAAGAAGCATCTTTCCCCATATTGTGCATCTTGGATTTGGGAGATGGGTAATGTGCAAAACTCTTTCCTCCCTTTTTCATTGTGCCTTTTCTTATTATTGTGCTCAAAACAGATATTATATTCTGTCACTTATTTTCTTTAGCTCTTGTGAAAGTATTTTCCTGTGTCAATGTGTGAGGAACTGTTCGAATTAATACTTCTGTAGGGAGAAGATTGGTGGAGGGCCTTAATCTGCTGCCATATTTCTCAGAAATTTCCTGGGATAAAGATGAATGGATGGTTAAATTCATCATCATGGAATGATCAGAAAATGTTACAAAAATTGTCTTAAGATTTCTCACAGAGAAAAGAGAAAAGTAACATAATAGATTTCCAGTCAATCAGGAGAAAAATGTATTTTCAGTTGCATCCTGGTGAGTATGTTTGCTCAGGTAACAGCAATAGTTAATAGACATATTAAAATCTTGCCTTAAATCATAAATAGCAATGGACATACAACATGATACATGTACATGCTAACTAAATTTATGACAACAAAGAGTACGTTGTAAAAACTGATAAAAAGCAAGTAATTTCAAATAATAACAAATTTATGTAAACAAAGCTTAAGACTTTTAAATTACATGCCAGAAAAATTAATTAGGGAACGTCGATATCAATATAGGTAACATTTCCTTTAAATCATTCTTAAATAAGGAGCAATTTTATCTTAACTCTCCCCCCACAAATGCCTATTCTTTGGACCATAATGAATTACATTAACATACTGTTATTTAATTATTACACACACCATCTTATCTTCCTATATTTATAGCCTATATTTATAGCTTTAATCTAAGGAAAATGCTGATTAAATATTGGAACGATTTTATGCTTCCATGGTATATTTGCTATTCGAGTAGATAGTTAACTAACAAGGTAAACGTGATGTAGGTTGGCTATAGCCTTTGAAAGATTAAGCTTATTGCAGGGCAAATGGAGAAAACGTGATGAGGATTGAAGAAGCAGAGATATAGGCAAGTATTCTTGATGAAAATTTGGCCTAGAAAATATATGGAAATTATGTAGGAGTGAGTAAATCTAAAATATAAAGGAAAGAAAAATAAAACAATGTGAATCATATTCTTAAAAGCCCAATAAAGCTCATAAAGCTGAAATAGAATGAGCATGGTGCAAGAAAGGAGGAAATAAGGAGATGAGAATCTCAGATCACAGAGAGGCAGGATCAGAGCAGAGCACGCTGAAGAGTTTGTACTTCGAGAGAAATGTCATGAACAGAATGGCTTCAGGCATGAAGATGACCTAAAATATCTGCTTTACAAAAAGATTACTTTACATTTTCATTCCTAGAAGCAGGATGAAAATCCCCTGGAATAAAATGAGAGATAAGACAAAAGCAAGACAAATAACTACTATGATCTGAATTTGTCTCCAGAAATCCATATATTGTAACTTAATTGCAATTGTGATAGTACTAACAGGTGGGGCCTTTAGAGACTGATTAAAGCATAAGAGCAGAATAATCATGAATGAGATTAGTGACCTCATAAAGGAATCTGAAGGTCTCTTTACCTATCACTTCTTCCATCATGAGAGGACAGGGTGCTCATAGTCTCTAGAGCATCAAAACACACAATGACCTTGAGCAGGCACCTGTTGGTGCCCTTGATCATGGACTTTCAATTCTGCAGAATTGGGAGAAACAAATGTCTGTTGTTCATAAGCTGTCCACTGTGGCAATCTGCTGTGACACTACAAGACACACACTACAAATCAGAAACAAGTTTTCAACGCACTATGGAGGTGAGAAAGTAAGGAATCAAAAGTGCAGAAATACTTTTTTGAAACCAAAAACTGAAAATAAAAACCAATTTTAGCCCCATTAGTTTCTATGGAAAGATGGAGGATCCTTGTTGCAGAATAAGTGCAGTATAGAGTATGACCCACTGAGGAAGAACGTCAAGGAAGAAGTGTCTTTGTAAAGGCTACTCCTCAAAAATAAAGGGGAAGCAGAAAATGAGTTCCAACACTCAGCAATAATAGCAAAGAAATTTATCTCTCTCATCTTTGGAATTAAATAAAGTGAACAAATGATGTAATTATAAGCATCAGCTAGTTATCACGTGAGATTGCTTTATGAATTGAGGTTATCTTTAGAAAATGCAATCTGCCACATGCAAGAAAATTAACTAGAACATGACCTAAAAACTTAACAGGAAAAATTAAATTCAGAGGTTCAAGGTTATAAGAAACCCAGGCAATTGTTGAAAATAAATGCAAATACATTCCTGAAGAATTTTGCACAGCTTAGATTGTAGTGGTTTCTTTCTTTCTTTTTTTTTTTTTTTAACTTTCTGATGTTCTCATTATCACTGAGCTACATAATCCCATGATTTTTTTTTTCTTTTTTGAAACAAGGTTTTACTAAATTACTAAATTGCCCTTATTGGGCTCCAACTTGCAATCTGCATGTGCCTCTATGCCCAGCTCTTTAGTTTTATATCATGCTTTTCTCTTTTGTATTTTATTTGCTCTTGTGTTTTAGAAATATGTCTGATGGTCCAATATAGGTATCTGTTAAGATGAGAGACACAATACAAGAGGGAAAATGTAGACCTGAACGAATGAACAGCTTTTATAATGCCAGTGATGAAGCTTTCCAATCTGATGAGCTATGAACTAGTGCAAAAACAGACGCATAAAATCTGCTAAGTAAGACATCAATAATTTTTATATGGGCTGATAATATAACTTGCTTAATTTTTTTCTGCAGCAACTCAAAATACAGCAATATTTCCAGGAAATTTAATGATATTTATTTGATGATCAGGGTAACTTGGCAAATGAAACACTGATTATTCAATATGGCCATTAGAAATTAAAAAAGATCATTTTATTAAAAGTATACTTTTAGAAGAAAATGAGTTATTCACTAGCATAAATATTTCCAGGAAAGAATAAGTAAACCATCAGTTTAATATTAATAACACCCATATGTAAAATTATAGTGCAGAAATTGCAAAGACAAGATCCAGATCAAAATTTAAAAACCATCCACTTTCAAGGAATGTGATCATTGAAGTATTGATGATATGTCACAGAATGTTGAAGAAATTTTTTGCAATAAGCTGGAAAAAAAAGAGCTTCAGTCTCGGGGTTGATGAGTCAATGGACTCCAACAATAAATGTCATTTCATAGCATTGTAAGATTTGCAAATGATGATGAAATCCATAGTAATGTTCCCTGTGCAAAGAGTGGTGTGAAATAAGCAAAGGACTAGATATATTTAATATTTCATCTACCTATCGAAAACAAGATTCTGTCTCGAATCACAATAGCATCTGTGTTAAAGCATTCCATCGATTATTGACTCCTGAAGATTTTTCCTCTTTCATAAATCAAAAGTTCAAACATTGTCATAAGTCAACGCTTTGTTTATAGATGGTGCTGATGTAAAGAAACTTGTAGACATGAAATGATAAAAATTCCAGGATACTCCTACAAAGAACAAGAATAACTCACTCAAGAATCTTTTAAAAAACTGTATAAAAAGCTAAGTAGAGGGCAGAGGCTCACCCTTCCTCCCGCTGTACAAAAGAATCCAGTGGGTTTAATGGAGGGAGAGTTCCCAACAGGATAGTTATGGTCAACAAGAATTATAGAAGCAGGCCAGTGAGATGGCTCAGCAGCGTAAGTGCCTGCCCGGCAAGCGCCAGGGCCCGAGTTCGGCTCCCGGATCTCGCATACGAAAAAAGGGCCGGTGATATCGCTCAGCGGCACGGGCGCCTGCTGGCACGCGAGGTCCTGAGGTCGATGTCCGGTACCCACAAAAAAAAAAAAAAAAAAAGAATTATAGAGCTCTTTCAAGAAAATTGAAAGCCAGATTTTGCTGAGTGCTTTGAAGATGAAGAAATCAGCCTAACTGATATATATCTTCATCTTACCTTAAAGAATTATTTTCTGGAAGCTTTTTTTTTTCTTTTACTCTAAATGAGATCTTTGTATTTACATAAGAAAAATCATGTATTTTGAAATATTATTTGTATTCTTAAAATCACTTTGCAAAAGCAATCTTAAAGTTTTTCCACTACTGTTTGGGCTTGGACTGAGAAAGGATATGAGCAAGGACCAAGCATTGAAAACCATCTGGCGAAATTCAGAACCTTACGGAAGAGTGTGTTTCTTCTCTCTCTCAAGTATGTAACAGGTGACAGGATTTTTCTCTCTCATTACTTCCAGTTCCAGAGCTTGACTGTAAAATTAAAGGAAGAACTGTGACTTTCAGTTTGTCATATAATCAAGATTAACAGTCTTAACTGGCCTCTTCTCTATATTTCTGTGGAAAAAGAACATCCCTCTGGCCAGAAGAAAACCCTGAATGTTTTGATGTCATTTTTAACTTCCTACATGTGTATAAAACTTTTTGCTTGTTTAACAGCCATTGGGATCAAGGGCAGAAATAGCCTCATTTTAGTTAAAAATGAAAATCATGTGTGTTTACTGCTAGTGAACCGGAATTGAGTTATACAGAAAACAAAACAAAACAAAGTGCAGGTTTCATACTAAATACATCAAGTTGTTCTTTATATTTGAATTCAAAAATAACTTTAAAACATATACTTATAAAAAAGATCATGTAACGTATGTGCGTAATAATATTACAACTGCTATATTGCATCTAATCATATCACGGAATTTTTTATCTCATTTTAAATTGTATCTTAGGCCGTAATTGTAGTCATATGTGTTTCATTTATGGTTTTAGTAGTTTTACTACTCAACCATTTCAATCCATTTAATGTTGTAATTACAAGAAATGATATCTAATTCAAATCACTATATATTTGCTTTATGATTAATAAAATATTTAAAAAGGAAATAAAGAAATTAATGTCACAGAAGGTAAATTAAACTTAACAGCAGCTTATATTTCAAGAGTTTGGCTGAAAAGTCATATTTAGTTTCAAGTAAGGGAATACTAGAAAAGTTCGCTTTTACCTACTATATAGTGCATATGCATGTAAGAATTCTGAATAGTAAAAATATATGTTAGATCTTTTAGAACAACTTGAAATTATTACAAAAATAAGTAGAAGATTATATATTTTTAAAACGGAAACATTTTGGAGATGTTTTCTATCTATAATATTACCTTACTTAAGAAATGGGAAAAGAATATTAAAAAATGAATAAATTGTTTAACATATACATGAGAATATATTATTCTTTATTCTATAAGTAAACAATTACCATTTGATTAATATGTATGCAATTGCCTTGTAGCTATAATAAATTTTATTCAGAGATTCTTAGAGATTCGTAAATATTTTCAAAGTTTTCTCCAAGGTAAAAAAAAAAAAAAAAGGACTGAAAATTACTGCTGTGATAGAAATATACGCAAACATTTACAATAACTTAAATCACATTAAGTAAAAACGAAACAAACTCTTTTTAAAAATAACAAAGTTGGGCCGGTGAGATGGCTCAGCGGCGTAAGCGCCTGCCTGGCAAGCGCGAGGGCCCGAGTTTGACTCCCGGATCCCACATACGAAAAAAGAGGCTGGTGATATCGCTCAGTGGCACGGGCGCCAGCTGGCGCACGAGGTCCTGGGGTCGATCCCCCGGTACCCAGAAAAAAAAAAAAAAAAAGACAAAGTTGCCGGTCATGGTGGCACATGCCTGTAATCCCAGCACTCAGGAGGCTGAGGCAGGAGGATCGCCATGAGTTTGAGGCAAGCCTGAGCTACATAGCTAGACCTTGTCTCAAAGAAAAAAAAAAAGGAAAGAAAGAAAAAGAATGGCAAAGTTCAAGCTATTATGAATATGCCATTTATAGATATACTGGTTTCAGAGACAAGTGTAAACTGTAATGACTTGCAAAATTAAATCTCAAAGTTTAGAAAGATAGATAGCAGGCAAAAACTAAGTAAAAGGTGCTGTTGTAGTTAAAGAAATATCAGATTTAAAAACACACAAAGATAACAGTGATGACTAAAGATAAAAGCATTACCACATAATGACTAAAATTTTAATAACTGAGTTTAATAGCTCTACAATTTAATGCAGTTATTGATATCAATTCAAAATATTTAAAGTAAAATTTGTGAGATCTTCAAAGATATGTGGCTACACCTACATATTTAATGTGTGCTTTTTTTATATATCTATCCTGAAATAAATGAAATTGAAAAAAAATAATCAGGAAAAATATAGTAGATCATGTGAGGGAACTGGGAAACTGGTCTCATTCACCAAGTGGCAATACACATTTTGAAAGGGCGACAAGGAACATTAATAAAAACTGATAATGTAATAGTTTATAAAGTTCGTATCAACAAATGCCAAAGAATTTTGATGAGATATGGAATATATTATCTGAATATAATAAAGATCCACTCTCATTTTTTGTTCCAAAAATTTCACAATTCCATTCCTAGTTCAAATGGAATTCCACAATTCCATTCCATTTCCAAAAGAATGCATGTTATAAAAATCATAACCAGTACTGTTCATAGAAGTGCTAGACCTAACAACCAAAAAATTAAACATAATCCAAATATTCATCAATAATAATATTGATAATGCATCATAGTAGCTTCATAAAATAAGATAGTGCAATATTTAACCACTCTTACATGTAGCAATGTAAATAAATCTCACAGATAAAATGATAAATGAAAATAAGTTAGATCCAAAAGATTAAAACACTCATGGAGGGATAAGTTTAGGAATGGGAAGATGCAGTAGGAAAATTTATGGAATACTGAAAGTGGCTTATATATTGATTTGAATGATAATTAGATGGATATTAAATTTGTAAATGCCCATTAAGTTGTATTTTTTTTTTTTTTTTTTGTGGGTACCGGGGGGACGACCTCAGGACCTCGCGCACCAACAGGCACCCGTGCCGCTGAGCGATATCACCGGCCCCTTTTTCGTATGTGGGTTCCGGGAGTCGAACTCGGGCTTTCGCGCTTGCAAGGCAGGCGCTTAAGCCGCTGAGCCGTCTCACCGGCCCAAGTTGTATTTTAAGATTATACAACTTTAGCGATACTACGCTGTATTAAAGTAAGTTCATGGAACAAAAAAGTAATAATAAAAATTGAACAATACTGAGAATTGAATAAAATAAAAATATAGATAAAATGCATGGAATGCAGAAAATTTCAGTATTTTAGTGAATTAAGCAACAGTGTTAAGAATTAGAGTAACTCAAACTAGTTAGGATATGATACATAAAAAGACAAATAATAAAAATAAGATGAAAAACTACAATATAATCATCGTAATATAACATAAAACTATAGTAGTATAATCATGACATTAATACTGATTAACAATGACAATTATTTTCATTTTTTAGTACAAAGTTATATATTCAAATTTCTTACAAATTAATAAATAGAAGAACAGAGACAAAAAATATTACTAGGAATAAAAAAGGTGCATATGTTCTTAAAAAGTTTCAGAAAATAAGTATATAATAATAGGGTGTTATAATATATTGTACTAGTGAATTTTGATAGTAAAAAACATTAAATTCTCTGGAAAAATACAATTTTTTAAAAACTAATCATGAAGAAAGAGAAATCTGAATAGTTCAATAATCATTTAAAAGTTTCAACTCATTTAAATGAGTAACTGATTGACATGAATCATCAGTGCCAGAAATTTTTTTTCTTTAGGACACTCATTTCAAACATTAAAGAAACCAAAAATTATAATTTTACAGAAAATCACCCAGGGAGTAAAAAGGAAGGGATCTCTCCCAATTCTATTCATCAGACAAGCAGAATATTGTTATTACTACTTATAAAAAGAGATCCAAGAAAAATATTTGCCAAATATTTTTATGAATATAGATGCAATACCACAAACTTCTTAACAAATTAATTTATCAATGCAGGAAAAAACAGCATTACATTTGTAACAAGAATAACAGATTAACATGAAAGTGAGACCATCAATATACCTTACTACATACAGCAATTAAAGGATAATAATATAATCATCCCAAACTATACAGGAATGTTATTTATCAATATTCAAATATATTGTAATTTAAAAAAAATCTATAGTGTGTTTGTTCAGTGGTTTTTATACCTCTATCAATGTCTTTATATATCTTAAGTCAATAGAAATAAGTGCATATATATTTACTCAGAAATGTAGAATTGTAGACTCAAAGAACTGATTTTTTATCACTTTGAAACATCCCTTTTAAAAAAAATGAATGAAATTGTCAGCTTTATTTTAGATAGTGCATTGCTCATCATTTCTTGTTCTCTTTGTCTACTTTGTATAAATTTCTCTATCTGGATGTGTGAGGTAATCAGTATGAAATTGGATTTGATTATTCTTTAAACCAGTGTAGTTTTTCTTTTACTTGGAATTTCAAAAGTCATTTAACTTTAGTGTAATAATGATTGCATATAAGTTTACATGTAACACTCTGTCAATGTTTTATTTGGAAGGGTTTTTTTTTCTATATTTCATCAACTTTTTCTGTAAGAGACTAGCATTGCTAACATTACTGTTTTTTGTCATTATTACTTAAATTGTACACAGTTTTACTATTCTTTGGGGGTTTATCCCAAATATACCAGTATCATCTTGGCATTAAAATCTAATAAAATTAGGACTTGAACCACTTTCTAGAAAATGGAAGCATTGAAAAATCACATAGCTGCATTCAACTTCCTTCTACCTTGTAATATTATTGCCTTGCATTTTATTTCATCATGTATAATAAACTTCACTATAATTAATGATACAACCAGTGTAGATTTAGATTTAGATTTATGTTTATCCTTCCCTTTGCTTCTTACTGCTTTCTTGGTTCTTATGCTTCATTCTGGAATTATTTTATTACTGCCTGAGGATATCCTTTAGTGTCTGGGTCAGTGAGGGTGTAGTAAGGAAATACAAATCACACTAATAATTAAGGCAGGAAAAATGTAATATTAGTATTTGTTAACTACTAAAAGCGTTGAAAAAGCATACTATGGAGTTCTCAGGTAGCAAATGCAGGAAGTAAATGCTACTTCTAGAGAAGAGAGAATGTGAACCAAAACTAAGAACTTAGATGAGGTCCCTGCCATTGCAAAGATTAAGTTATTTTTGCCAAGGATAAGAGCATATTATACAACCCATGACAAAGAAGCTTTAGGTTATAAAGAATTCCACCTGGTAATGGAAAGGCTTTCTGGAGCACATGACCATTGTTATTCTGCAGGAGTGACCAGCTGGCTGATGGGAAAACATCTTAAATTTTTGTCACAACTTGTCACTCCACATGGACTCCTGGCTGGGTGCTACTAGGTCTCCCACATGCTTCTGTATCAGCTCCTACATTGAAAAATGGCACGCTGGCTAGGAAGGAATCTATCCTATTGGTTCTCTTGTTATATAGTATCTTTCAAGGACCCTCTCTTAAGTAAGATAATGAAGGAGAAATGTTCACCAGGTCCAGTTGTAGCATCATGAGAAAGGTAAGGAGTAGTGAATTACAATGAGGCATTTTTATAACAGGGACAGCTAACCCATTTAGTTCTTCAGCTTTCAAACACACCCTTCATGTAGCGTGAACTTCCAAACAGCAAATAAATGACTCAGCAATTCCATCTAATAAAACGTTGTTATCCTGTACGTGAGTGTGAGGTTCCTTCCCTCTCACCAAAATAATGGGTTCTATTTACAGCCTCATAGCCGTAACTGGCTGTATTTATCACTAAGCAAATTGTTACAGTTTCACCTAAAATTCTGTTATCTAAGACTAAATTGTAAGATTAACCAATAACATATTTTATATAAAATTAAAATACAAAAATAAATACAATATACTTAACATTGGCCATTAGATGCATTTAAAATAAGGGAAATATAAAGAAATATAACTTTTGTCTACACTTTGATAATTGGTTATGCCTACTGTTTTTTTTTTGTTTTCTTTTTTTGTGGGTACCGGGGGGTCGACCTCAGGACCTCGCGCGCCAGCAGGCGCCCGTGCCGCTGAGCGATATCACCGGCCCCTTTTTTGTATGTGGGTTCCGGGAGTCGAACTCGGGCCCTCGCGCTTGCAAGGCAGGCGCTTAAACCGCTGAGCCATCTCACCGGCCCGGTTATGCCTACTGTTAAAAGCTATGGCTTTTTTCTTTTATAAGCTCTTCTATATTCCTTTGCTTTCAAACAAAACACTTCAGATTTTCCTAGGTGGGGTAATTGAAACTGTCATTATGAAAGGGCTGAGTCCTCAAAAGTCCTACCTATTTTTTTATTTTATTTTATCAATACCATTCGAAAAGTGCGAAGAGTTACCTTCAAAGACATCTGTGGGTTCCACATATATTCTTCTTTGCCCATGTTGTAAAATTAGAAATTTATTTAACCTTGGTTATCACAATTGAAAACTCAAATAAGAGTAACATTTTTTTCTGTTTTTTTGAGTCAGTGTCATAAGGAGGAAAAAATGGCTGGGTAGCATTCTCAGCTTTCATCTCCACTGAACCAGTGTGGTGTACCTGGGAAGCAACACTTCCTTTGGAAAAAAAGAAAAGAAAAGTAAAAGAAAAGGGAAAGAACAGAATTGTACTCTAGCAGAATTTGAAGTTTCTGAGACAAGAAGCAAATATTTCACAAACAGGTTACAGGTACAATAGTGAAGAGCCCCTCCTACTTCCTTTCTTATATTCTGGGAATGAAGAAAACACCATACGGTGATTTTGATTTATTTAAGAACTGCCTTGTGGTGGGTACTGTAATTGAATCTTCAAGAAGCCATTGCATTTTTCTATTAAACTAGACACTCACTGATGCACTAATACAAATAAATTATGGGATCAAAAGCCAACTGCTTCAATTTATTTTCTGTTAAATGAATCCCTTCAAAAGAAGCAATGTGAACCAGAGCTGCTGAGGCATGCTTAGAATCCCAGCACTTTGGGAAGCTGACTCAGGAAGATTGCAAGGTCAAATCCAGCCTGGGCAAATTAGTGACTCAGTGAGACCCTGTCTCAAAATTACAAAAATAAAAATTAAAAAAAAGGGCTTGCAATGTAGCTCAAGAATGAGGGCCTTGGTTTCAATCCCCCATTTGGCAAAAACTGAAAAAGAAAGGCAATGTATGAGGCAGATGATGATGGTAGATAGGTATTCCTTGAGTTTCCTGATGAAAGTGCTGGCAATAGCAATCCAGACAGGTAAGGCAAATCTGTATGCAGAATAAGTATATACCCAGGCAGAGAGAAATCGTTGCTCCTTTTGTGATGAATTGATCTAATATAACCAGCTTTCCACCTGGTGTCTGAATGGTAGTCCTGGGGCAGAGTGTCATAATAGGGGCCCTGCACTGTTCCTTGGGATCATTGGTATTGGCATATTAAGCTATTAACATTAGGAGCAGTAAGAATAGCTTTGGTAAATGAAAAACAAATTATTGAGCTTGTGAATATCCTCTATTACTGATGCTATGCACATTTGTTGACAGCACCTTGAGCAGGAACTGCAGTGGCCTGGGAGAGAAGTTTACTGATAGCCACAGTGAGTGGTCATTTTGTCCAATTGATTATTAAGCGCTTTCTCTGCCATGGATTTCTTTTGCTGATTATTCATATAAGACATTAAAATCTTCACATTCTGCACTCAATCTAAAAGTTGTGACATACCCCTTCCTCAGACTTCCAATTTTCCAACCTTATTCCTCCCAACTTCCTGACCTTTCAGCTAAACTGTTAACTGCTATTTATGAATCAGAGCACATTTGTATTCCTGGCCAAATGAAGTGGCTGATGAAAGTGGAAAATAAATTTTACTGTTCAAAATTCTGCCTACTGGAAAGATTTTTCTCTCTCATTTTACTATAGAATTACCCATGAGTGGGGTTATAATGACACAACTTTCACTCCACATTTGGGTGGCACCAGCATATCGCGCAGAGCCATCTTTTAAAAAGGCTCAAGTCCTAATTCTTCAGGCAATTTATTGTAAAGAAAATGAGGTATAGGCAATGGTTTAGAGGGGAGACAATGTAGCAGGACCAGTGTTAAGGAAGTACTATCCACTAGCTCAAAAAATATATTTGTGCCTTTTAGACATGCCTGAGTATAACCTTACATGATTTTATTTTTACATATTAATATATTCTTACAGTTCATACACAATATTTTGGATTTGGATAAGATAATACCCAGTTAATGACAGATATAGCAGCCTGAATCATCACCTGATAATACCACAGCTAAATAATTTGTCTTCTGACCAAATAGCAAGCATGAAGCTATCTATTTTATATCTTTATAATCTTTATTTTGTGCATGTTTAGAATTTTTTCATAAAAATTGTTCAAATAGTTCTCTATAGCTGAGCATGGTGGTGCATCCTGTTATCCCAGCACTTTCGGAGACTGAGGCAGGAGGATCACACTTCCAGCCCAGTCTGAGGAACTCAGCCACTGAGCAAGAATCTCTCTCAAAAAATAAAAAGGAGACTAGGAATTTAGCTCAGTGCAGAGGCTGAAATCGATCCCCAGTATTGGAAAACAAAGAAAGAAAGGGAGAAAGAAAGAAAGAAAGAGAGAGAGAGAGAGAGAGAGAGAGAGAGAGAGAGAGAGAGAGAAAGAAAGAAAGAAAGAAAGAAAGAAAGAAAGAAAGAAAGAAAGAAGGAAAGAAAGAAAGAAAGAAAGAAAGAAAGAAAGAAAGAAAGAAAGAAAACAAAGAAAATGAGAAAAATGAATGTTCTCTATATTTATATTCTTAAACATTTTAATGATTGTTGTTTTGGTCTCTATTACAAACATTTAAAAACTTGAGGATTGTGAAATATCAAAATGTCCATTTTGTAGGGTTAAAGCAGAACAAGATAGTGCCAAACTATCTTCACATCACCTGAAACCAGATGAGAGATTATAGTGTCTGGTTTTAGTAAGATAATAGGAGAATAAAGAAGGAAGAAAATAAAAAGAAAAGAAGCCAGGAAGGAAAACATTGTTTACTTCATCCCGCTCACAACTCCAAGCACTGTGGAGAGAGATGTTTCTCTTTTGGGAAAGGAAGAAATAATCAAGTTCAGCCCATAGATTTGCAAACCAGTACCAGGTGTACTTTGTGAAACTCAGTGCTGGGAGCAAACTCTGCTGCCAGACTGGTATCTGTGGACTGAGCCACAAAAACAGCATGGCAGGTGACGGACTCCAACAACCCTTCCCAAAAGTTAGGTAGCAAAGCAGAGTGAAGAATAATTGCTCAGAAATGGGGCATGAGAGCCGGCATAGGACATCAACTTGGACTTCAGTCCTGGGCTCCATGTGGCAAGACCCAGCACCAGGCAAAACAAAGTCCTCTGTTCCCAGACCAGAGCTCACAAATGGAGACCTGAGGCCTGCCCCAGCAACACGGTGGATACAGGCACTAGTTTCTGATTACATCATTGTCAGGTGTAGAGTGGCCCCATTCTTCCTTCCCACCTGAAGACTTTGTAGTCCCTAAAGCTATAACTCAGTTATGACCCAGCTTAGCGTTAGACTTGCTGCCCAGTGGACTCACTCCATTACCCATCCCACAAACTCAGTTAATATAGCTATCCCAAGAGCAGAGTTGACAGACAGAATCTTTGTTTCTAGACCAGCAACATGTCTTCCAGTGGGACTGACTGATTTTCTACCTGCATCACTGCCAACTACATCATGAGCCTGGGTGCACCCTTGAGCCCTGTACAGGTCCTTACTGCTGTGAGAGGTAGGTATAGTACAGCTTAGTATCAGCCTGTGGCCAAAGGACTACTTTCATCAACAGCACCCCAACCCTAAGCAGCACACTGTAGCATAAGATTCCATTAACTGAAAGTAGGACAATGTCATCTCGTCAAGATTTTACCTTGGAACTCAGGGCCAAGCTGGTAAAGCCTAATGCTGAGAAGATCGTAACAAGACTATCTCCAGGTTCTCCTGTGTACAGAGGCTCTGAACATCTCTGGTGTCAAATGGAGACTCTTCCCAGTGTATAAACGTTCTCGTCTGGCCATCATCACCAATGTCTAGGTGCAGCTACAAGAACACTCAGCAGAGGGCAGCCCATAGTGCTGTGGCCTTGCCCCTTCCCCACTGTTGTGCTGGTCTCAGAGGGTTGACAAACTCAAGGGGTGACATAATGCTGCTGTCCACAGGCATAGCATGAGATCCTCAGCCTTATCCTTCCATAATGATCCTATCCCACACTGGGCAAAATCCCACAATGCCTGACTATATGCTAATGGTTGTGAATGAGGTGTCCAGTCCTAACCTGGATCCAGGCAAAGGCTTCTTGGACAAGCTATCCTTTTCAGGTATTCCACATTTTCATGATTAACTGCAAGTTTAAGACAAAACTGGGCTTGGGTCACTCTTTAGGGATGAAACAACAATAACACACTGCAGTCAGTTCACAACAAATCTGGACTTAGTACAGAGATAATGGAAATGACTACAAGCTCAGAGGAAATCAGCAATTTTCTTAGAATTCTTGAAGACAGGCACAAATAAAACCAAATTATAAAGACTAAATAAATGTCTACAACTAAAACAAAGAAGTGTTAATGAGTAAGAAGAAAACAGGAGTTTATAAAACTCACTGATCATTGTAACTACATGGACAGAATGCTCCAATATTATAAAAATGGTGCATAAATCACTCAGATATTTCTTATGAAGATCAAGAACATAAACAATTAAAATAATAATAGCATCAATAAGCTAAGAGGTCCGCATTATGGAACAATGAGGAATGGAACATTAAAAGTTCAAAATGTGAAAAAGGATGAAATCTGAGTGTGTGTTTTACTAGTATAATTTCTTTCTCATTTTAAATTTTATTTGACCTCATGATCTTATTATGATATTTCAAAATAGCTTGTAATAAACAATAGTTTTTTTAAAGCAAAACAAAAAAGTCTATGACAGACAATCAATCAACAAATCAATCAATCAATCAATAAAATATGGTTTACCTCTAAATATACCCCAAAAGTACATTTACATGTTGAAGGTTAGGACCCAGTTGGCGACATTATGTTGATGAAAGTTTTAGTTGGGTCATAATTGCAGAAAGTGGTCACTCTGCACATGTCCTTAAAGGTATATTGGGACTCTGCCCTCTCTCTTCTCTGTCTCCTTGCCACCATGATGTAAGCAACTGTGCTCCCTGCGGAGATGTTCAGTCTCATCTATAGGCCCAGTAGTAATACAGTTGCAAGTAACCATGGACTAAATGTATCTTTTGAAACCATGAATCAAAATAAATCATTCCTCCTTTAACTTTATTTTCTCAGGTATTTTGTCACATGATAAAAACTGGTTAATCCTACAAGCAAAGCATCAAAACATATTACTAGTGCAAGTCACTTAACCCCAAAGGAAGACTACAAGAAAGAGAAAGAAATAAATGTTGTAAGAAAATTAGTTATATGCCTTTAATATTAGAAATAGAATTGAGCAAGAGCTATAGATTATTACCTACCTGAAGCCACTGGAAGAAATGTGATCTCCTAAAAAAAATGAGTAGAATAAAAAGAAAAGAGAACCCGGGGCACAGTCTTGAGAAACATCAATATTTAGTGTTAGGGAGATAAGACTTAAGAAGAATAACCAGAGGACGAAAAATGTAATTTGAGGAGAGTAAAACTCAACCAAAATTTAGGAACTAGAATATTTTTTGAAGGAGGAAATATTCAATAAATGTGGGACTGGAAAAGGGGGTCACATAATTCTTTTTTTTTTATTGTTGTTTATCTATTTTTTTGGTTTTTTATTTTATGAGAAAAAAGTAGAACAAAATTTCATAACAAAATAATAGGATAATAACAATAGTTAATACATTGAGTATTGTTATTGTTATCTTTAAAGTAGTTAATCAGAATATAAGATGTGGGATTAAAAAATTCAACATCGTATTGTCTCCCTATCATGAGGAACTGAAAAAGTAAATAAGGTCCAAAATGCACAATAGATATTGTGAAATGGGAAGAAATTGTTCAAAAGGAAAAAGGAACTAAGATGGGGGAAAGGGGAAAGGAAGGAAGGGAAAAGGAAAAAACAAAATACAAGATAGTTATACTACTAGTTTCTCTTAGTTCACTGAAAAGAAAGGTTTGCGCTAACATAATTCTTTCATTTCTTTCAGTGAAAGTAAATATAATTTTGCAGTTAAATGCACAGGACTTGGAAAGTATTCATATGCTGACTGCATATTTAATAACTGTGTGACCTACTTAAACTCTACATGTTTCAATGTCAGTGTTTATCTATGAGTTTCACGAGAAAAGATGTAACTACTTACAACTGTTCTTATGAGATGAAAAGTGCTCATTACCTTGTTATTCTTATTATCATTGTCATTTTTGTTTTTGATCATATTATTTTATCTGAACAAACATGACACATTGTAACAATAAGGGTTGTCTACAGGCAGTGGCTTGAAGAATTGTAAATTGGGCTCATAGAAATAGGAGGAGAAGATCACATTTGTGATGACCTATCACATATTCAACTTTGAACAGTGAGAGAAAAAATGATCAGGGAGTTAAAGGAATATGTTTACTTCCAGTTTATATTTTAGACAAACGGCTATATTTCCTTGCTGAAGAAAAATAATGTATGAAAGGTTGAATTGGGTGGCTTCATGAGTAGTTTGAAGGTAGGAGTGGAAAGGAAAGATTCTTTTCATAATTTATAAGCCAAGAAAATGCAAAATGGTCTTAAGTTTGGCAATTGATTCTGATTTTCCAAAAGTGTTTTGTGGAGCCTTTTGTTCATTTTGGATCTTCACAAGTTACTACAGAGAAAAGTAGAAAATTATATAGCAGAACACTGCTCTCTGATCCATTTATAATAGCTTTGATTTTTTACATAAGTGAGGCTCTGTGTAAGACTTTGATTCAAAAGATGCTATTTAAATAAAAACATACTTAACACTTCAGGCTTACCAATTTTCATGGGGGAAAATATGTTGCAGAAGCATTAGTTAAAATACTTCAGAGACAAATTTGCAAAGAGATTAAATGATTATTTTTGGTATCAAAAATACCTATGAGTAATTAGTATGGCATAGATAAAGTTTATAATTCTTTACATAGAATATATACATTTTAGAAAAACTAAGACGGAGAGTGGAACATAAGTTCTTTAGTATGTTTAATTTTTTGGTCATATTGGCCAGTTAAGATAAATTATGCATTCATATAAAAAGTGAAGAAATAATTCCCTAAATATTTTTAAAATGTGAGATGTTTGATAGTTTTAGAACTCTTTCTAAAATTTTTTTTGAGCAAAGAATGGAAATACAGCTGGAAAATTATTTTACTAAAATATTGTTTGCACGTTTTGAAGAGAAACAAAAAATAAATGTGCCAACCAGAAAACAGTGCTGGAAACAACGTAAGAAGAAAGAATGTCATATATAGAAAAATGTGATAATTATGGTTATAAGCTAGTATAATGTTAAAATTGAAAATTGAATCATATTAAAGTTATTAAAGTCAAAAGTTATGGTTCTGTAGTAGCATTATCATAGTCATATTACCCATATGTACTATTTTCTTTTCTTGTTTGGTTGATTTTGCCTCTGGTCTTCAGCTTTTAATGTGATATGAATTAAAATTATATTGTGTTTTTCAAGGGTTGCTTTTTTGTTTTTTATTAAAACCAGGATTATAAACATCAGTCAGATAACTTGTCTTTCAGTTTCTCAAATACATGTCTTGCTATATGTAAGAACTACATTTGGAAGACATTTTTAATAGATACTTCAGCTTTTCCTTATATTGACAATGTAAAAATTTCCAGGAACGGCAAGTGACAGACACAAATGGCTAAAATAAGAAAGGTTTGATCATCCTTTCCACATTAGGAAAGACACTGATATTGTTTCATAAGGGCATTTTCACAGAGAAAAGAGCAAACAAGGAATAAAAAATTTTCAATGCCCTCCCTTGGGCATTTTCCCATTTTAGCACAATACTTTTTCTTTAATGTTTTCTTGAGAATAGCTCTTATCCTAAATGAGCAATAATATTTGTTTACTTCCTCAGTTACTAGAATCTTGTAAAGAGAAAATGCTTTTTTCTAAACACTTCTTAAGAAATAAAACAATCCAATTTTTACTTTAGTGTATCTCTGCTGCAAAAGCAGGAAAATGGGTACCTGTATACACAGCTAAAATTTGACTCAGTTTTGACATGCTGCATGTCTTATTTCTCAGTTTTATGAAGCAATAGGAGAGAAAGAAAGGGGAGAAATGAATAGAATATAGGAAAAAGAAAGAGGAATTATCAAAAAAAGGAAAGGGACCGCTACTACTGATCATTCCATTAGGTTTCCTGGTTCCTTTATTTCACCTTTCTGTTTCTCAATGGTCTGACATCAAAGACATAGCGGGTATTGGTTCAGGTACATTTATCTGATGATGTGAATAATTATAGTAACTGTTATATTCTATGAGACAAAAAATTAATAAAAAGATTTTAATGAATTACATATTTAGTAAAATTGACCAATTATCTTAAGTTGTTCCAGTGACATGATATCCACTTATCAAATGAAATTAAAGAGCAACTGGTGGATTGTTTTATATGTACAGTGACTATCATTCAACCTGAAGTTGCTTTTTTTTTCTTTCTTTTTTTTTTTTTTTTTTTTGGTCTGTTTATTTGTTCCGACCTTCCTGGTGTGGTTTCCCAGGCCTGGTTTTGTTATTTTCTTAATACGAATATATTCATGCCCGAGTTTGAGGTACTGGTAAGGCAAGCAAGCGCCATTCATTGAGCATTAACAACTGAATTTCAAGGAGCCACAGATTCTAGGAAATATGATTGCCTAAATGTGTGTGATAAATTCATTTCCTAAATGAATTAGATGTGGCAATGTTCCTCAGTTGCCACTTGAAAGGAAGATATAAGATAAACAGTTGCATACAAATAATAATAAAGAACATGAAAAAACAAAATCAAAATAAAACAGAAATTTAGATAAAATATTAGTGGTCTTGAAATAAACTTTGCAAGTTAAATTCACAAATTACACCTAAAATAACTTAGACAGATGACCATTAAGCATGTGCTTAGGTATTTGTAAATCAAGATGTCAAGAGAAAGAAAATAGGTATGTGAGAATGAAAGTTACATGGATGTAAATCACATTTTACCATTGATAAAATCCTTGACCTGGGGGCCGATGAGATGGCTTAGTGGCAAAAGTGCCTGCCTGGCAAGCGCAAGGTCCTGAGTTCGACTCCCGGTACCCACATAAAGGGAAAAAAAAGGGTCGGTGATATTGTTCAGCAGCACAAGCACTTGCTGGCAATCGCGAGGTCCTGAGGTTGACTCCGCGTACCTACATAAAAAAAAAATCCTTGACCTACTGATAGGAAAATTATCCACAGTACAAAGTAGACAGGAACTTTTCATTTTCAAAAAATATATATACGCTGGATGATGTCAGGCAAATACAAATTGTTAATAGAAATATTTTTAAGGATGAATATTGGAAAAATTTGCTCAATTGGGAAAAGTTACTGAAAATTTGACTATGCCATTTGATAATCATTTAAATAATTTATTTTTGTCAAAATAGTACTAGGTGACAGTGATTCATTTTTGTTGCACTTGTCTGTGTTATCAGGAATGTAATGCTGCTGGAGATGATCAGTCTCTCTTAAGCTAGCTCTCATTTACCTCAACCCTTCCTTCCCAGTTCTGTTATGTTGCAATGGTAATAATTATATCTGTTTGCTTCACTTGCATTACATATAATACCTAATCTCTACCCCAGAACATAAGCAATGGTTTTATGAGAAGCAGACACAAATGAAGTGGTCATTTCAAAAATTATGCAGATATTTTTGGGTGTAAAAATATTCTGGGGAGTACCAGGCACATTTGGTTAAAGAGTGTCTGGGATACTAGATGTTCAGCAGGGTATAGGATCAACATAAAATAAAATGATTTTAAAAAATGAATTTAAAAAATCCAAAGCCTCTCCAAGACTTTTGATGTCTTGGCAATCACTTATGCAAACTGGGATATGGAGAACATTCATATATTTAAAATTTAGGGTCTCCGGGATAGGGGTGCCAGTGAGAGGAGTGAAAGTTTGCACTCTGTGCTTCCTCTGTTGCACTGAGATGGCAGAGGGGGCAAGTGGAGTGTAAGTCCCTACTTCACCCTCCTCCGTTGACCTGGGATAGCTTGCCATGGAGAGGAGTATGGTGGTGCGGGTGAGAGGAATGTAAGTTTGAGCTCCTGCCCTCATCCACTGCCCCAGAACAGTGGTGCCAGCTAGAGGAGACATTCTGAGGAACAGACAGCTCCTAGCAAAGCCTCGACATCAGTGATATGGCTATCTAAAATTAGAAATTTAAAAGCATCAACACAGAAAACAAAATAAAATAGAAAATGACAAGACAAAAAACAAAATGCAATCCCAAATGCCTGGTTCACCCAGGGCAAGTACAGAACACAAAGAGAGGAAATCGGAAGTCAACAAATGGAACTCGCTGAAATGATAGCAGCAGAAGTGAAAAAACAAATGGAAGAGGCCATAGAAAAAATGATCTCTAAGGTGCAAAAAGAAATGACTATCAAAATAAAAGACATTAAAGCAGACGCAGATAAAAAAATAGAGGAGCTGAAGAAAACAATGGAAACCATGAATACCAAACATAAACAAGAAGTAGAATCAATGAAACAGATCTAAATAGAAATGCAGGAGATTAGAAACTCCATTGAAAGTATATGCAGTGGGTTGAGTGAAGTCAAGGATAGAATATCAGACCTTGGGCCTGCCTGGCAAGCATGAGGTCCTGAGTTTGGTTCCTGGTACCCACATAAAGAAAAAAGAAAGAAAGAAAGAAAGAAAGAAAGAAAGAAAGAAAGAAAGAAAGAAAGAAAGAAAGAAAGAGAAAGAAAGAAAGAAAGAAAAAGAAAGAAAGAAAGAAAGAATATCAGATCTTGAAGACAGGAACACCACTAGTGACCAGGAAAAGAAAGATATCTTAAAAACCTCAAGAGACTACAAAAAATCAATCCAACAGCTAAAGGATGAAGCAAAGAAGGACAACATAAGATTGATTGGAATCAGTGAGAAAGCTGGAGACAGTGCAAAAACCGCTAAAAACTCTTCACAGAAATAAAGGCAGAAAACCTCCCAAACATGGATAAAGAGTCAGACATACAAATAAATGAAGCATACAGAACTCCAAATAGCCACGACCAAAATAAATCTACACCAAGGCATATAATAATCAATTCCAGAAATTCAGCACAAGAACAAAATATGAAAAGTAGCTAGAGAAAAGAAACATATCACCTATAAACTAAAGCCCATGAGAATCACAGCAGACTTCCCAATACAAACCCTGAAATCATGAAGAGCTTGTAGTGAAGTATTTCAAGCCCTAAAGGAAAACAATCTTCAACCCAGATTGATGTAGCTTGCAAAACTATCTTTCAAAATTTATGGAGAAATAAGATACTTCCATGAAAAAGAACAACTGAAGAAATTTATGACCACCAAACCAGCTCTACAGAATGCTCTGAAAGATATATTAGAAAAGATAAAGTAGACTACAAACACACAAACACCAATAGAAAGAAGCCCCCAGCCAGGGCAAGCAATTAAACATGAAGAAAGACAGGGAACAAACTATAGGGAAACAACATGAAAAAGAAAAGCCAATATACATCAGTTATAACCATCAATGTAAATGGTCACAACTCACCAATCAAGAGAAACACTGGTGGAATGGATCAAGAAGCAAGATCCAACAATATGCTGCATTCAAGAAATACATTGGACCCAAAAAGAAATTCATAAACTAAAAGTCAAAGGATGGAAAACAATTATCCATGCCACAGGAACCCAGAAAAAAGCAAGAGTAGCTATTCTATTTGCAGACAATGCAAACTTTAAGCCAAAACTTATCAAAAGAGACAAAGAAGGAACCTATATACTCATTAAGGGAAAACTCCGAAAGGAGATAACAATCATAAATATTTATGCACCAAACACAGGTTCACCCAACTACATAAAACAAATATTAACTGTCACGAAAAACCAAATAAGCACTAACACAACTGTAGTGGGGGACCTTAATACCCCACTCTCACAAATGGATAGACCAACTAGACAAAAAATCCACGAAGAAATATTAGAATTAAGCCAAGCCTATGAACAAATGGACTTGGTAGATGTCTACAGAGTATTCCACCCCAAAACATCAGGATACACATTCTTCTCAGCTGCACATGGGATGTTCTCCAAAATAGGTCATATATTAGCTGACAAAACATGTTTAAGTAAATACAGAGGAATTGAAATCATCCCATGCATACTGTCTGAACATAGTGCAATGAAACTGGAAATCAATAACAAAGAAAACCACAGAAACTACATTAACATATGCAAATTAAACAAGACCTTTCTAAACAACCAATGGGTAACAGAGGAAATTAAAGATGAAATTAAACAGTATATACAATTAAATAATAATGCCAGTGCAACATATGGAAACTTATGGGATGCAATGAAAGCAGTCCTACGAGGGAAATTTACAGTGATGAACTCACACATCAAGAAAACAAAATGAGGGCCGGTGAGATGGCTCAGTGGCGTAAGCGCCTGCCTTGCAAGTGCGAGGGCCTGAGTTCGACTCCCGGATCCCACATACGAAAAAGGGGCCGGTGATATCGCTCAGTGGCACGGGTGCCTGTTGGCGCGTGAGGTCCTGAGGTCGTCCCCCTGGTACCCAAAAAAAAAAAAAAAAAAAAAAAAAAAAAAAAAAAAGAAAACAAAATGAGCTCAAATAAACAACCTAATGTTGAACCTGAAACTTCTAGAAAAAGAAGAACAAGTCAAACCCAAAGCTCATATGAGGGAGGAAATTACAAAGATAAGAGCAGAAATTAACGCAATAGAGACTAAGAAAACAATGCAAACAATCAATGAATCAAAAAGTTGGTTCTTTGAAAGAATAAATAAAATTGATAAACCATTAGCCACCCTCACCAAAAAGAGGAAAGAAAAAATACAAATTTGAGCAATTAGGAATGAAAAGGGGGAAATCACAACAGATCCCACAGAAATCCAGGAGATCATCAATACCTACTCTGAGAACCTATATTCTAATAAGATGGAAAACACAGAAGAAATGGACAGATTCCTAGACACAGTCAAATTGCCAAAACTGAATCAAGAGGATAAATAAATCAATATCAGCAAATGAAATTGAAAATATAATTAAAAATTTACCAACAAAGAAAAGCCAAGTCTCTGACAGATTCACTGTTGAATTCTACAAGAAATTTAAAGGAGAACTAATGCCACTAATGCTGAAACTCTTTAAAGAAATTGAAAGGGAAGCAGTACTTCCAAAGTCATTCCTGGAAGCAAGTATTACCCTGATTCCAAAACCAGAGAAGAAACCAACCAAGAAAGAAAATTACAGGCCAATCTCCCTAATGAACATTGATGCAAAAATCCTTAGTAAGATACTGGCAAATGGAATGCAGCAAATCATCAAGATTATACACCATGACCAAGTAGGATTCATCCCAGGGATGCAGGGATGGTTCAACATTATGCAAATGAATAAATGTAATACACCATATTAACAGAACCAAAGACAAAAATCACATGATCTTCTCAATAGATGCAGAAAAAGCTTTTGACAAAGTCTAACACCCGTTCATGATAAAAACCCTACAGAAAATCGGAATAGACGGTCTTTACTTCAATCTTATGAAAGCCATCTATGACAAACCAACAGCTAATATCATATTAAATTGTCAAAAACTGAAAGCTTTCATTCTAAAATCAGGAACAAGACAAGGATGTCCACTATCACCACTTGTGTTCAATATAGTTCTGGAAACATTAGCCAGTGCAATTAGAGAAGAGAAAAAAATAAAAGTAATAAAGACAGGAAAGGAAAAAGTTAAATTATCATTATTTGCAGATGATATGATACTCTACATAAGAGACCTCAAAAACTCCACCAAAAAATTTGTAGATTCAATATCCAAATTTAGTAGTGTAGTGGGATACAAAGTCAACACTCAAATGTCATTAGCATTCCTGTACACAAGCAAAACACTCTAAGAGAGAAAAATTAGGGAAAGCACACCCTTCATAATAACATAAAAAAAAAATGAAATACTTAGGAATCAATCTAACAAAGGATGTAAAAGATCTGTACAGTGAAAATGACAGTACCCTAAAAAAGGAGATTGAAGAGGATATCAGAAAATGGAAAGATATCCCTTGATCATGGGTAGGAAGAACCAGCATAGTAAAAATGGCCCTACTCCCAAAACTGCTGTACAGATTTAATGCAATCCTGATCAAAATACCGTTAGCATACCTCACAGATCTAGAGAAAACATTCCTAAAATTCATTTGGAAACAGAAGAGACCTAGAATAGCGAAAGTACTCTGGGCCACAAAGGCAAGGCAGGGGGCATCATATTCCCAGACCTGAAATTATACTACAAAGCTACTATGATAATGGTATTAGCAAAAAAACAGGCCTGAGGATCAGTGGAATGGAATAGAAGATGTGGATGCAACCCCAAACACACTCAGACACCTTATCTTTGACAAAAGAGCCAAACATGTTCACTGGACGAAGGAAAGTCTCTTTAATAAATGTTGCTGGAAAAACTGGCTCTCCACATGCTGAAGACTAAAACTAGACTCATGTCTATGCACTTAACTAAAGTCAAAATGGATCAAAGATCTAAATACTAAAATAGAAACACTAAATTTACTGGAATCAAAAATAGGCAGAAATCTCAAAGACATAGGTGTAGGCAAAGGCTTCATGAACAAAACCCAGACTGCAAGATAAATAGTCCAAAGAATCAGCAAAAGGGATCTCATCTTATTAAAAAGCTTTTGCACAACAAAAAAAAATCACCAACCGAGTGAAAAGACAACGCGCAGAGTGGGAAAAATTATAGACAGCTGTCCCACAGACAAAGGACTTATATCCACAACATATAAAGAATTGAAAAGTATCAGAACCCTCAAAGACCCAACCCAAAAATGGGCATCTGAGATGAATATGCACTTCTCAGACCAAGAAATACAAATGGCAAATAAATACGTGAAAAAATGTTCAACATCATTGGTCATTTGAGAGACACATGTTAAAACAACACTGAGATTCCATCTCATCCCATAAAGAATGGCTATTATCAAAAAATCAACTGATAACAAATGCTGGAGGGGCTGTGGAGAAAAAGGAACCCTTCTCCACTGTTGGCAGGAGTGTAGACTGGTGCAACCACTGTGGAAATCAGTGTGGAGCGTCCTTAAAAACTAGGATTAGAGGTCCCATTAGAACCAGCTATTCCCCTTCAGGATATCTTTCCATAAGAATTAAAAACATCATACCACAGTGATATATGTGCACCCATGTTTATAGCAGCACAATTTGTAATAGCTAAATCTTGGAAACAACCCAGATGCCCATCAACTGAGGAATGGATAAAATGATGTGGGTTTTTTTTTTAATGTAAAGGAGTACTACTCAGCCATAAAGAAGGATAAACTGGAGACTTTTATAGAAAAATGGATGCAACTCGAGATCATACTCCTAAGTGAAATAAATCAGACCCATACATGTAAACATCATATTTTCTCACTAGTGTGAGAAACTGAACAAGGAAACAGGATATGAAACATACAACAGATATTTTGAATTGGGAAGGAACTGTTCAAAAGAAAAGATAAACTGTGATAGGGAAAGGGGAAAGGTAGAAAGGGAAAAAAATATACGTATACACAAGATAGTTAAGATAGTTATACAGCTAGCTTCTCTTAGTTCCTTGAGAAGAATGTTTTGTGCTAATATTGTTTGGAGAAGATATCATACCTGTATCTTGTACTCCGAGTAAATACTATGAAGACAACCATACACAATGTATCAACTATTGTAACTATCCTACTAACCTGTTTGGCAACTCAGTTTCATTGTTATGTTTATTTTTTTTCTCTTTAAAATAAATAAATAAATAAATAAATAAATAAATAAATAAATAAATAAAATTTAGAACCTAGCTATCCTTTACATAGAGACAAAAATACTTTTTGTACTTCTTAAATTTACATTTAGTTTTCTAGCAAAGTAATTATAAGGTACATTTAAGGGAGAATATACCCAGTGTTTGGAATTTTACCAAATTCATATTTGAGAATAATTTTCAGTATGTGCTTATCTGTATTTGCAATTCCCAGATTTATATTTACTGTATGTATCCATGTGATCTTTTGAACATTCCATTATATCTCATATTTCTAGGCTTTTAAAAATTTTTACACTTGTCAATGTTTTTAAAATGTTGAAATTGGAAAGAGAAATCTGAATTTTATTTATTTGTATTCCAGTGGTAATGGTTGTTTTTGGAAAATTGTTCCTGAGAATAACCACTGCTCAAATAATTTACAAGATTTGATGTTAATAACTCTACAAGTCTCACCTGTGTATATTGATGTCATAATATCTATAAGATGTACATTTCAAGCAATGTGAACAAAGATTCAGATGAAGGAAACATGGACGTAGTGGTTCCATTCTTTCTTAGCAGAAACAACATTTATTAAAAATAATTCATTTTAAGAATTTGGGAAAACTAGATACTAGTTAGGAAATTTGAATTAGCCATAATAGTTTTTAATTTAGTTTCAATAGACTTTCTTCACCATCAAATGAATAATATCGTTGAAACTTTAGGATTCACATTTAAAAACAACTGTACCTGACTTGATTAGCTTTGACTCTTCTTTAAAAAATAGCGACACAAGAATATAACGTTCAAACAAATTTAACCCCATGAAAATCTCAGAAGGCTTGAGGAAACATTTTTACTCACTTTCCACACTATTCAACTGTCCCTCCTACAAGTCCTTTTATATAATAATCAACACATGCATAGAGAATTCGTACCAATTCTCTTATTTCAAAGCAGCCAGCAAGACAAATCAATATATCATGAACTTTCTTTGCTGCTTCTTTCAACTTTAACAAAACAATTACTGCAACAACTAAGCCAGCCTCCAATACTGTGATAAAGCTGTTTCTAAAGCCAGAATGCTCTGCGACTGAGATTGATCCCAGAATTCATTTATTTATTTCCAAGTTCTAAATGAGAAAAATGTTACACCTGATCTTCCATTCCCCTCTTAACAATAAGCATTAGGAATGATGCATTTTCGCATAAAGAAATGTGAAGATAATTAGGAGGTTAAAATAGATATTTCTATCATTCCTTTCTTTTTTCAAAGAGATTTTGATGGAAATAAATCTTATTAGCTGTATTGTGTGTAATTTAGATAAGTTAATAGAAATTAATCACCATAACACATTAATCTGGTATGCGATACAGGGCATTTTTTTATTGAAATAGGCTGTACCAACAATAAATATAACTTTCAACAAATGATTAACCTTACTTACACAGTAATTTCATTTCCCCAAGAGTCGCTAACCTTAAAAGGAAGTGTTCTTTTTTATGAAATGGCCTCTAAATTTCTTTTCCTGTTAATGGAAAATGTGTCTCTGTGCAGACAGAAATTCAGCATAGATTACAATACAACTTGTTAGATCAGAATTTTTAATTAAATTTTGTCTTTCTCTTGGAGGAATATATTAAAAGAAAGATTATCTGATAGGCAAGGAACACAAAATATTGACAGATAATTAACATAATTGCATAGTAGAAACAAGATTTTATGTGATTTCCTCCATGAAATCATAAAAGAAAAGCTTCATGAATTTCTAGTTTAGTTATAAAGTATACATAGGTAACAAAAAATGACTTATAAATGGTTATGAATTTTAGCAGAAAAAAAAACTTCCATACTCAACTATGTGATGTGTTTTAAAAGACCAAACACAAGATTTGTGTAAATTTGGGAATATAAAATATCTTGGTTAATGTAAACATTAAACCTTCATTCTCCCTGTTGAAGAGGTAACTTTACAAAATGTTTATTTTAGGGAATTAGAATAATAGTCTTTTAAAAAGCTAGAGTAGCAGGTGGTCATTATTATAAGAAATACAGACATGTTGATTGGTATTAGCTCTATTTCATACCAAAGTTCTGTTTATATTTTCTTGTAATACAAGATATAACCTCATGAAGTAGTTCTTCACAATATTTAATAAGAACTACTATAATATCCTGTTGGCAATGCTGGAAAAAAATTTATCATGAAAGCAAAATGGTGAATTTGAATAAAAATCCTTCAAATCAGTTTCTGTGGAAATAAGGCTGAAGATGGACATGTACAGGATTTCGGATAATGAAAGCAAAACTGCCTTTCTATGAGTGTTGTATTCTGTAAGGCATTCATTTTTTATTTAGTATCCCAATCACTTGGTAGCATGGATTGATTTATAAGACAGCATTTTCACTGAAGTCATATGGTAAGTGTTTTATCACCTCCCTTCTGCTCCATCAATAGAACATACTTAACTGAAGTGAAATAGATGCACTTCTTTTATTCTTTTGTAACAAGTGTCATTCTGTTACTGTCCTGTGAACAATTAATATGATTAGAAAAACAAAAAAGATAAAAGAAGGGTTCATTATTCTCCAAGTCAAGATATATTTTCAGTATTTTTCCTGACTCAAAGTAATATAGTAATTTCAATAATCTACTCAGTAACACTGAGAAGATTTTACTTTAAATTCTTAGAAATATTTGGTGTTATTATTTTTTTTTTCTTTTTGTGGGTACTAGGAACCGAACTCAGGACTTCGCACTTGCCAGGTAGGTGCTTATGCCACTAAGCTATATCACTGGCCCTGGAGTTAAATTTTTAAAAATTTGTTTTGTTCTGATTTTTACTATTATATGATTCAAATTGTAAAGGCTACTCATTTACCTCTGTTTTTAAAAATATTTTCCTTGTTCTAAAAATACAGAAATTGAGCCGGGTTTGGTGGTGCATGCCTGTAATCCCAGTGCTCAGGAGGCTGAGGCAGGAGGATGCCTGAAAGTTCCACCCAGGGCTACATATTGAATTCAAGGCCAGCCAGAATGTCATAGAGGAACCCTGTCTCAAAAAAAAAAAAAAGAAGATAATCATAAAATAAAAATATACAAATTATTTGTGTTTATTTCCCAATTGTCAGAAAGGGGCATTATATATGTGAATATGTGACCTAGATATAGTAAAAAGTTGTCCTTTAGGCGTTTATTCTCTTACAATCACTGACATCATCCTTACAGGAAATGCTGTGATGTTGACCCACATTTCAAAATCATCTGCCAAAAAACAGATTTTCTCTGCATAACTATCGTAGCTGGATAAAAATTTGTCTTTGTCAGAAGAGTCAAGGCAGTTTCTACATGCACGTGTGTTGTTTTATTAATGTTTTATATATGGAAATGGAGTGGATACTTTTTATTCCTCTAATTTTAGTTGATTTTTTTTCTAACTTCACATTAAGCAGATAAATTCATTAAGTGCAAAGTAATATTATTAGAGGAACTCTTCCAAGAATGTCTGTGAAATTGCATTTCAATACCCATTAGACATGGTTCTTTTTCTCTATAAACCTCTCTCTGTCACTGAAAATGCAATTCTGCAGCATTGAGCAAAGGCAAATTCAAAATACAGCTTGATTTTCAATCAATGAGCTATAGCTACCTCAAATAAACACTGGAACCCAATTAAGGGGATGTAAGCTTTTCAGTTTGACCCACTGACCATTTCAGTGCTCTCCATTTTATTTTCAGTCTCAATAGGGAATGAAAGACTTGAGTTGGATCTAGTTTTTGGAATTTGGATGAAAGAAGCTAATCAGAAAATATTAGTGGGGAGAGAGATTGGTACCTGGGAGATAGAAGAGAAAGAGACAGGAGTTAGTAGAGAAATATTTTCCATTATGTATCCTTATGAAGAACATAAATAAAAATGGAAAAGTCTGCCTTCCTACAGAAGACAGTTTATCATAGAGTTACTATTGCAAGGACCTACTACAGACTTACCTTGCACCAGAGACCGTGGCATGGGCCAGGTCCAGAGAGGCACTGTGTATCATTAACAACAAGAGCTCTGATACTGCCCAGTGTGAACTGGGTCCACTGCGCACTATTACCAACTCCCCTGAAGCCACTGAGGAAAAGCACCCCCATAAGCGATAAACTATATGCAGCACTTTTATTACTTACAGATATGCACGAAAGGACAATAGAAGGCAAGGATTCATTGTGAGAACTCGTCCTAAGCTCAGGAGTGCTGCCCAGGGCAAATGGAGTCTTGACTGTGTGCCCCATTTGCAGAACAGTTATGGGATCCCAAAAGCTTGTTCACCAGGGTGTACATACCTTGAAGTCACAAGACTCACTACACTATGCTTTTGAAGGACATCCTGTTGGGAAGGTAGAGCCCTTTGATCTCACAATGCTCTTCCCACACTTTCAACAGCTACTCTTAAGAATTTTCAGTACAAAGGTGGGGAGAAATAGGTCAGTCTAAGACTACCTGGAGAACTGTGCTGAGCAATGAATCAGCAGTCTTTTCAGAAGACAGAATGATCCCATAGTGACTCTATCAAGACCCATGAATCCTTTTAGCAGTTTTGTTGGAATGTATTCAGACCGTTGCTGCACCCCCTCTGCAATCCAGAAGAAAAAATATCTATGTATCAGTATCTCCAGAAAATGAATTTATCTTCTGCTATGTTTATAAGAGGTCTACAAGTCTATGTTTATAAGAGAGCAAAAGAGAGGACCCTCAGAATTTAGTTAATTGTAAACATTTACTCCTTTCAAGATCTTTTCATAACTCGGTTCTTTCTGTTCTAAGAGAGCTTCCTTACTATAAAGCTAAATTGAGATATGTAAGCTAAATGCAGGCAAGGTTTGTAAAATAGTATTCATTCTTAGAGGCACACAGGTCCTATAGGGGAGATATATCCTACATAACAAAAAGGGATGGAGACTTCCCAAAATTAATAAGAACTGCCTACAACTGCGTGATGATTTCTCTAGGAAAATTTGTTTGGCAAATGTGGAGAAGAAATCAACACCTACCCATAGAAATGCTCCTTAAAAACATCCCCTGGAGCTGGGAGGTCTTTCTCACACTTGAAGGGACATGTAGACAGATTTGTTTGATTTATCCATATGCTTCAACTCCTTGCACAAAACCCAAAATTAAACAGTAAATATTTCAGAGGTAAGTATATCATTTTAAAACTTATGCTAGATATAACATGATACCAAAGCTATACAGTTCTTTTCAAAACTCTAAATGCCCATTTAAGAAGCACTTTTTATTGGACAAACCAAATTCTAAGAATATTTTAAGAATGATTATCTTCGTGAGAAAGGTTAAGAGAACACTGGAAACATTGTTATGCAGGTTGTCCGAGGCACATATCAATGTCTTAGTGAATAGACACGTGCTTACAAGCGATTGCAGAAGAGTATAGTTACAGGGGTCTGCATAATAAATTACTGAGCCCCTAAACAAAGCAGGAGAAGCATCTGATATGTGAATGTAGAAATACTGAAACAGTAAGCACGAGAGAGAAGAGGAAGATCACTAAGACCAGACCCCATCAAAGAAAATGCCAACAGGAGCTACCTCCTGCTCGACACAGTGGGAAAAGGGCGGACTTCCGATGATTAACAAGTCCAAGCATGAACCCTAAGGCAGACCTGTGTGAGATAAAAGCACTATCCTGAAGCTATCTTCCTCTAATGGATAACTGTATGAAGGGAAGTAGTATTTAAAAAATAGTTACTCCACTTAAAGAGGTGAAGTCCAGTCATGTGAGGATTTTCAAACTAACAGGAGACAGGCGAGGAGAAAATAAACTCAATGAGGAAAATCACCTCCAGTTTCCACTCTTATGTGTTTCTTGTTTTTTTTTTTTTTTTCTTATCTAGTTTTTTTGTGATTCTCAGATAAGTGAGTTCATTGTCAGAACTTACAGGAAGTGGGACAGAAGGATAACTGAACTTGAAAATTCTTTCCAGACTTAAAAGTTAATGTTACCAAAAGTTACAAGATGATATTAAGACACATTGTTTATTGCACAGATAATTTGGGACATGTATCTGGTGTATGTAATAGAACACTGTTTTCTAGTTGCTCTCAGATTACTCCAGTTGACCCTGTAATCTAGGTGCACAATATTCACAGAATCAAAGTGTTATAATCCTGTTGCCTTTTGATAATAAAAACACTCCAATTTTACACCACTAGATGTTGGTTTTAATACACTAAACTTGAATTTTGACAGTCACACTTCCACCTTCGGCACAAACAAACACCACCTCACATGAGAAAGTTTCTACTACAGTCCAGCGAAATACTACCTACCAGACAAGAGCTTTGGGCTATAGACATTGGGGTACTGCAAAGGAGGGGCTCCCTGGCACCATGGAACAGTGCATATGAGCATGTTGGAGGAACTTCTGAATAGACAATTCAGTCCTGTACATTAACTAGTTCAGTGTTACATATGTTCTCAGATAAACCCCAAAATATCAGTAGTTAAACAGATGAAATCCATTTTTTCTTGTTCTTACGAAGTCCAAAATTTGTTACGTGACAGAATTGGTTCAAACTAGATTGCAAGAATTGGCCAGCTTGCGCCAGTGAGATGGCTCAGTGGCATAAGCGCCTGCCTGGCAAGCGAGAGGTCCTGAGCTTGACTCCCAGAACCCACATACGAAAACAGGGCCAGTGATATTGCTCAGCGGCACGGGCACACACTGGCACATGAGGTCCTGAGGTCGACACCCGGTACCCACAAAAAAAAAAAAAAAAAGAATTGGCCAGCTAATTTTCCAGGAATTTTTTGAACCAATTGCTAATCACAGACATTCTTAAAAATATTCACCCACACATGGTATTTGGTTTCTGTCTGTGGTGTGTAGGCGAACGTTATTTATACACAACAGAGTACTACCCTGCCATAAAGAAAGATAAACGAGTCATTTGTAGGAAAATGGATGCATTTTGAGACCATAATTTTAACTAATCAGACACACAAGCTTAAATATCATATTTTTTCTTATATGAGTAACCTCAAATATAAAGAGCAAAATAAAAAATAGATAATAGATACATCTTCTGCAAATGGGAAGGGGAACAAGAGATGGAGGGAAGGGTGAGGGAGGGGTGGAAAAAGGGGATGAAAAAAGAATTGAGATGGATTCTGTACATGTACCAACTTCCTACAAAGAATGTGATCACTATATGCAACAAATATGTACAAGTAGAAAACAAATTTGAAAAAAGCATTCACTTCTTATTAGTTGTATTAAAAGCAGTCATTGATAATCAAAACTCATTGCATCCAAATCATGTTGCATTGCTTTTTGCTCTAAATATTATTAAATCTTATTTTATTCAAATAGTAGAAATTCCATTAAATGGTGTGATTTTTATATTTCTTCATATTCTGCCTTAATTGATGAAGCCTACAAGGTTAGCATGCACATTGTGCAACTTAAAAGTTATCAAAGACTATATATTAACCAGATATTTTGTTACCACATAATATGGGCCTCCATCTTCCGATAGTAATTTTTTTGTAATATGTGCTCAATGATTAGGTCAGTGCTATCATTTAGATTTATGCTTACTGATTTCCATATTAGTTAGGATAACACCAGCTATGATAACACCATTGCTGACTTAATAAATGTGAACTCTATTCCCAGTTCACGTACCTCCATGAATATGTCCCGGTGTTTGCCAAGTGACTCTGTTTATCTTAAATTATAACTGCCTTGATAATGGCTTCCAAGTTTCTCCCATGAGTCCACTATATCTAGCCTGAGTAGGACAAAAACAAAGGGGGCGCTGTAGGCAGAACTAACTATGGGACAGGCCTGAGAGCGCTGCACACTAATTTTCCTATCTTTCTAATGGCTAGAACTCAGTTACATATCATATCTAACTTCAAGAGACGCTGAGGAAAAGACACTAGCAATGCACACATTTAGAAAATGATACAGTTTTGGTGAAGAACTAGCGTCTCTCCAACACCCAGATGTGTAAATGGTCACATATGCTAAATTCTACCTTCAGACTTTCAACCACTATCTAATCGACACCACTCATGGCAACTCAAATAGGCATAGTATGTGTAAATATCATCCTTACATTTCACTGAGGAAATTTAGCCCAGACAGGTGAAGTGACTCTCAACAATCAAAGTGCAACCTGTAGAAGTGATGGCAGAAGTGTCTTGGCTGTGTCAGGGATATATTTGGTGGAAGTTATCTTGCACTCTGCCTCAAATCATACTCCCTTCCACCCGAGGATGCTGGGGGATCTCTGGACTGTAACAGCTATGTTGAAACAATGGGCATTCTTCTCGTTTTGATTTGATTTTCTTTGTTTTAATTAAGCTTATTGGTACATTTTAGATATGCATAATGATCACATTTATAATAGGAAATTTGTACATGATATATCTTGATTCTTCTCTTTTTTCCCATTTCCTTCCCCTCTCTTCAAACTTTCTTCCCCTCCTTAATAAAAAAAGCTTTGTTTCCATTTTTTCCTTCTTTTCTCATCTTTTTTCTTTCCCCTTCCTTCCTTTCCCTTCCTCCCAATTCCTTTTCCCATTTGAAAAATTTCTTCCTACTTCACAATATCTATTATATATTTTGATCCTTATATACACTTTCAGTTTCTCACACCACAGAAATAATGCCATATTTACGCATGTGTGTCCAACTTATCCCACTTAAGAGTATGGTCGCAAGGTCCATCCATTTAGCTATAAATGTCTCAAATTTATCCTTCTTTATGGCTGAGTAGTAGCCCATTGTATAAAAAAAACACATCTTCTTTATCCATTCATTGGGTTGATGGTTATTTGGGCTGTTTCCAAGATTTAGCTATTACAAACTGTGCTGCTGTAAATATGGGTGTGCATATATAGCTGTGGTATAATGCTTTTAATTCTTCTGGGAAAATACCCAGAAGGGGAATAGATGGGTCAAATGGGACCTCTAATCCTAATTTTTTGAGAAATCTCTATACTGATTTCCACAGTGGTTGCACCAGTCTATACTCCACCAACATTATTATCTCTGGTTAGGACAACCCAACATATCAATACAGTTCTTTCAACTGGACAAACTGTCAGTACTTAAGGCAGTGTGTAGAGAAATCAGGAGGGATCCAAGAGATTATTTAATTTAATTTCTCATGCTTAAAGTATCCTGAGCCATTACATATCTACAAATCTCTTTGGGATGGTTTTATTCATGCTGAAAATAATATCTTTACATTGAGCTAAATTTCCCTCTTTTTTATGCCCATACATTGTTTCCTAACTGAACTTTGGGGAAAATAGTGGAATTTTTTCCCAAGTCACAGAATTTTTTAAGTACTTGAAAAAGGTCACACCATCGTAATTTTCTATTTTGTGATGAATAATTCGAAGTTCTTTACCTGTTATGTGACATCAATCTGAATCCTTTATCTTCCTCAACACCTTCTGAAAATATGGCTCCTAAGAGATAATTTAATTTTCCCAGGTGGTTTTGGGCAATTGATCAAGAATACTCTTGATCATGAACTATGCATCCTCCCTTATTTCTTCTTCCTTTGTGGTTTCCACTGGAAAATTGTTGCTTTTTTTCCCCCAAATAATAGTTATTATTATTTCAACATTAAACCACCTTTCTCATTATATATTTTGCCTCCAATACTATCTCTTCCTTATCATTATCTCTGCACTGTATTTCACAGTAATGAGCTGCACTTTTACTCATTTAGTTACATCAGCTTCTGCTGCTTCTAGGTTTACATTTCGATCACTTATTCCCTATCCTAAATATTCCAAGTAAGTAACTCCATTTTCCTACAGTAATCAATATGCATTTAATATTTCATTGATTTTGTACTACTATCTGCCATAATTTTAGCATTTCTTAGTCATATGGCACAAGAAAATAATTTTCTTTTATCTCTAGTAACATCGACATCATCATATTTGATTACGAATAAAAATATATTTAAAGATAGAGCTGACTTCCTGATTCAATGCTTGATTCAATTTCCTCTCTAGACCCAGGAGGGAGTTATTTAAGAGATCCCAATTATGAATGATTTGAATTAATTGGAGCAACATAATGTACACACTGCATTGCATTCCCAATTAAGTTAGAAACAGAAAATATTCTGCTGACAGCATGTCTTTATTGGACTAATAGTCATTATTTACGTATCATCAATTCTTTATCTAATGTCAAGTATTTTGTTTCTTCTGAGCACAAATAGGCATTATTAAGAAACAAAAATACCAATGAATAATAGATAGGCTTAGTAAATAGAAATAATAATGATAATTTTCAAGTACACAAAGCTTTACTTCTGTATGTCTGCATGAATTAGCTATCAGCACTATGTATGACTGCTCAGATTCTGGGGCATACTCTGCCTTAAGATAAGAGCCACATTTATTGGCTCTTTTTTGATCTCTGTTTGAAACTGAAGTTACAATATAGCATGGAGCATGTAGAGATTCTTACTATGTGTACATTATTCATAAAATTAAATTATTCTTAGGGTATTGTTGATATTTTAGATTGGTGAATATTCTTCTCATAATATTGGTCCTGAATCTTAAAATATTAGCTTTAGGCTACTCTATTAATATTGGAAATTATTTTATTGTGTTTAGGGTCAAAATTTGCTACTTAATTTTTTATCCCTTCTGATGTTTTTAAATAATTTGAATAAACAAATATATGATTTGAATTCACAACATCATTGTTTTGAATACCAGATCTGCTAATTATTCTTGTGCTGCAGCATGTAGTCCACTTAACTTGTGTGGCTTTCATTTTACTTCAGTGTAAAGATAAGTAAACAACATCACTTTCATCAAATATTAGTTCTTGAGTGAATGTGTGTGTGTGTGTCTTTGTGTGTGCGTGGGCACATAGCAGTAGGTGTGCAGGGGAAGACAGAAAGAAAAGAGAGAGAAAGAGACAGAGACAGAGACGGAGACCCAGACAGAAATAGAGAGACTTATTTTGAATCAAAAGAAATGCTCCCATGGAATGTTAATTGCACAAAGGAAAATCCTATTAAACAAGTAGTAGTACATCTTAGTAAGACACTCTGGATTATAGGACGATTTCAGTACAATAATTTAACTTGTAAATATGTGCCTACAGCATGTATATAGAATGTGATTAATCCCTCTTCCACATGACCTATCTGATTTAAGTCAATTCCAAATTTTAGCTGATGCCTATAAAAAAAGTTATCTCAATGACTAAAAAAACTAATTTTAACAGGAATTAATATTTTTTAAAAGTATCTAGAGAGTCAAATTACCAATTTGATTGTTCTCCCCCATCAGTTCACTAGTTTACCAATTGTTGTCAGTGATACAGACTCAGACTTAATTGAAGCTGAATACAAAGTCTTGTTTCTAAAAGTAGATGAAGCCTTCCTGTATTCCAGAAGCTATTATAGTTTCATTACAACCAGTTTTCTGAGGCACGTACCCAGACTAATGAAGTCTAATTTCCTACAGATTATAAAAGAGAAGTGATAAGATATCGCTGATGTGAGGTAAAGAAACTCTGAAAATAGCACATTTATTCTGTTAAATTACTCGTGAACACATGAGCAGATGGATACAGACCAAAAAATCCACTGACATTTTCCTCCTGTGGGAGTTGTAGGGATATGGGGAATTGAAGAACTCATTCTATAATCTTAAAACCTTTCATATAAAAACTCTGTGGGTGATCTCATTTCAAGATAAACTAATATCACAGGTCAAAACTTGCCAGCCAAGAAGTCTAAAGAAAATATATAATTGTCGCCAATAGAAATCTAAGCAATAGGAATCAAAACCATTAGAGGAGAATATTATTTGTAGCTTGGATTCATATGGCATCTATTTTGGACAAATGGGTATGTGGATATAAGCCTTATATTCTTTAAAATAATCGCATTTACAAATATAGAGTAACAGAAAATATTAGTTAGAAAATCAATTGTCAGTTTATTACAAATATCAGTTGTTTCAGAGACTGTCCTGTGTTATAAGAAGTCTTAAAAAGCACATTATTGCTATCATAAACCATTAATGTTGGTCTATAACCAGGGGGAAAATCTTTTAAAATCCATCACTGCTACAATTCACAACTGTTTGTTAGTCTTTACCGCCTTCAGCTTTGCCTTGGGCCATTAACTAACAAACCAATCATTAACTGCTAGTAATGACCATTTTCTAAGGGATTATTGCTTAATTGAACTCTTGTGCAGGACCTATTATTTTCTTAAATGTCAAAATAACTATACATTACTACATTTTCTATGATATCCACACCTCCCGAAATAAATAATATGAATGTCAGAGGATTAAATTGTTCACTGTACACACTATTTAAAGTGCATTACTTTAATGAACAATTTTGATGTTTCAGAGGAATGTTCTCATTTCTTTCATTCTCCTGAGCATATTCATCATGTAACTTAGATGCAGAATTAATGTGTATTTTTCTTCAGCAGTATATACAATGTCAAGACATTTGTATTAGTAAACCGTGTTATATATTCATCTGGGTAAGGCTCATTTGATTATTAGCATTCTGCTGCTGAGAAACAAGACACTGTTGTTTGTCTGTTGCCATGGAAATAAATTAGGAAGAATAACCTGCCTACTTATCAATTTTTATTAATGCAATCAGCCTACCTGCTTAACCCATAAGTAACAATAGCACATTTAAACTAAGCCAATAAAGCACTGTAACTCTAGGGGTGCCAGTTAAAGTAAATAGGATAGAAAATTGCTGAAATAAAAAGTCTGAGTTATGTGTCATAGTTTTGATGTGCCTCATTAATATTACAGGGTAAAGAATGTTGCCATTTGAGAGGCCTTTAATGGTGGAATTACCATCAACTAACATTTATTGGGAGAAGAGGCAACTGGGACAAACCAAAGGGATGTAATAAAACACAATTGCCCTCCTACTGTGTTGAGACAGTTTATAGGTGTATGTGTTAAAATTCAAAATTAAAGGAATCCGAATGCTAGCCAAATAAAGACAAACATTATAGAATATTTGTTTGTGATTATTCAATTCATAATAGACTGAAGTTCACCTTTCTAAGGTCTGAAAAGATCAAAGCTTACTAAGCTAATCAATAGCAAGTTAGAAGGTCAAAAAGATAGTTAACCTGTAAAATATAATATACTCATTTTTAAGACACTTGTCTGTTCATTAAAGAAGATCCAAATAGGTTTAGAAATAATTGATGTTTTCTCCTTCTAATTCAGATTGACTTGATCTTGAATGGCTATAAATTACTGAGATTTTATAAAATGATTACTTTCAGCAACTACATGTAGTTTTATTTTCCAAAACAAGAATTAAATCACTTAGGTATCAGTATGTAATGCATACTAAAATAATTAAAGTAATATTTTTCTCTTCCTCTGTATAACAACAGAGAATAAAATTTTATATTTGTAAAACAATATTCAAGCTTCAACAAAAATATATATAAGAAAAATGACCATTTGTATTAATTTTTTATTTTTATTTTTATATGTAGTTTCTCAGCATTTACTATTCAGAAAAGCTAAACTAAACGATTTACCACTATGACTCTCATAGTGACAAGAAATTAATAATAAAATGTCTGAATTAAACTAAGTTTCTCTAGTTTTGCAAAAACAAAGAAAACATCTTTCTCTTGTAATTCATAGTTAACTGACTTATATCTTCTCAATAAAAATATTTTTCCAAATGCTCTTCCCATATTTATACAATAAAGTGGATTATCAAATACAAGATCAGCCTTTCTTTAGACTCCTATCTATCCAGTCAGATCTGCGCATTGTTGGCTACAACATCCTTAATATTGAAAACACAAAGCTGGTAGAAAGGTACTTTATATTTGTTATGCTATGCACCAAGACAAGATGAAGCCTTAAACATATACTGTCTCATTTACCACCAAAATAAAACAATGCAGTGAAATACATATTTTTGTCTATTATACAGGTAAGACACTGAACCCTTGAAAGGATAAGTAAGTGACAATCCAAACTAAACAAATCTTTTATAGCAAAGAGAACTAGAATTCAATTTGGTATTACTGTGTAGAGTACTAGAAAATGTAAGTTATTTTCCCTAACTTCCTAATAATATACTTTTGATAAATATTTGTTGAAAAAGAAGCAATTTATGCAGAGATTGTAGATGACAGAGTAGAAATGTTTGAAATAAAAAATGTCTAGCATAAACATGGTTTTGTTTATAATTATTATACTATTATAATTAAATATATAATGCATATCAATGTATTTATAGGCATATAAATGAATCTGCTCAATACCGTTTTTAATTTCAGTTTATTTTATTAAAAAGTTATAACAAGATGTAATTCACATGCTATTCACAAGTATCATGTGATATGTAGATATAATCAAACATGCTTTTTATCAACTTGAGTAATCCTCCTTACTTCCTAGTTTGTTAAATACTGTTACTATGAAAGAGTGCTAAATTTGGCCAAGTAATTACTCCTTTTCTATTGATATAATTATGTAAATATTTTTAAAATTTTAATTGGTAGGCTATAGTATATTAATTTATGTTTGATGTTAAATCAATCTTGAATCTTTAGTATAAATCTCACCTAGTCATAGTGAGATTCTTTTGATTCCATGATTGTTTGTACAATGTATTGGTTTCACTTCAATGAACTAAAAGCAGAATAAATGCAAAAGATTCCACAAATATGTCACAATGAAAATGCTAGAAACCAAAGAGAAGGAGAATATCTTCAAAGCAGCAAGGGATAAAAGACCCATCCCTTACAAGGGAACAGCAGTAAGGTTATCAGTCAACCTTTTATTAGAAAGAATAAAGTCCTGAGGCAATGCCATACAATACCATTTTCAATGTTTTTCTAGAAAGTGTACACCAAATGACCTACACGTACAACAAAGATGTCTTTCAAAAATGAAGCTAAAATGGATATGCTACCAGATATTCCAAAACTAAGCAAATTTGTTTCCAGGATAATTACCTTCAAAAACACAATACATTTGGGAAGTTTAAGGACATTGATTCTTGGAAGTTTTTCTGCTCATTTCTCTCATTTCTTCCTCTGCTATTCTTTGTAGATATATGTAATAACATCTACATCTTTTGGAGGCTCTGTTTTCATTCATTTTTCTCTCTGTTTTTCAGGCTGCATAATCTGTCCATCTATTTTCAGATTTGCCTATTATTTCTTCTTTGGGTTCAAATCTACTGTTGAGCCTCTCTAGTGAACTTTCTATTTCAGTTATTATACTCTTTGCTTTGGAATTATCAATTAATTTCTTATTTTAAATTTTCTTTATATTTATTTATAACTTTTGCTTGGCTATACATTTTCATCATATCTTCCTTCTTCAATAAGAATTTTCTTTCATTTTTAAAAAAATATTTACTTTTCAATCTTTTGCTCTTCAATCTGGCATCTTGTCACCCTCAGGCAGACTCAAGTAGAAAGAGATAATTCCTGAAAACAGCATTTAGTTTTATTTTTTAATCCTAAGTGGGCTCCTACAAGGTATTTCTCTCTTGATTTTCTCAAGCAAAGTAGTGGGCATACAATTTAGTCTAATTACCCGGTGCTTCTAATAATCTCTCAATTTCCTTTTACCACAATCTCTACTGTTTTTGAGAAGTTTTAGGCATGATTTTTCTCCACACTTTAATGCAAGTGAATATAGAAACATAGTTCCTTTGCAAAGTGATTATAAGCTCCGTGTTTGATGAATTGTTTTTCTGAGCCACATCTTTGGATCTGGGAATGGAGAGAATAATGTCTTTATTGTGTTTCTCTCTGAGTTATACCAATGTTTTAGCAACTGATTGCCTCATGGTTAAAACAATGAACTGCAAACTTACATCTTCTTATCTTACTCATAATAAGGAATCACTATATTATGAGCTTGGACAAAAATGATAAAGGCCTATGTATACTCAGAGGTCCTAAACAAAGATAAACATATCATTTTATGATTTATGATTAGTAGAAGCTATCTTCTCCATGCAGACAACATGTCCTTGACCCTCTCAGAAATATAGCCCTTTGACTGAGAGCTAGGAGAAGAGCAATGCAGTTCAAATACCTCAGATTCTTGCTGTTCTTGCAGTATTTGAATAGATTTTCTTAAATAAGTGTCTCTTTACTGCCTCTATGACTTTAAGACAATTTCCTGAGATTTTAAATAGCCATTTTTAAGTAATTTTCACTAATTTTGCTGGCGAGAAGATTCATAGAGCTTCTCATTTTGTCACGCTGTAAGTCTAATTTAATATCATTTTAACTATATGAGAAAACTAATAATAGAAATTAATATGAGACACTGAAAGATTAGGTTTTAAATTTCAAAAATTTAAAGACAGTGGTGTTGAAGAAAGATACTACACTGAAAATAAAATACAACCTTGAAATCTGGCTCCTACTGTGTGACTTAATCTTCTGAGGTTTTCTTTCAAGGTAAGCCCAGGATTTTTAAATTCATGATAACCCGTGCTTATAGGTTTAGAGTTCTGCAATTGATCTTCTAGATTTCAAAATATAATATATTGTATTTAATAAATCAAAAAGAGTTTTTAATAACTACACTGTATATATAAAATACACTAAATTGATCATTGTCACATTGTTTTGTTTGTTGGTACTTTTTGGGGGGGAGTTAAAGAAAAGTAAGGGTAGCACATTATTTCCTCATGAACAGAATTTAATTGGAAAAAGCTAATAGTTTTACCAAATTTGTGGTTGTTGAACATGTTATATTTAACATCCTATGCAGTGATTAGAGGAATGGAAGGTATATATTTTTTTCTAAGTCTTGTGCTATATTAGTTTCAAGAAAAGAATCATTACATTTCTTTCCATGGCACTTGTAATTTAAAAGTTTAAAAATGTCAATTGTCTTCTAAGATTCAGCAAATGAGGAAAACGTGTTTACATTTAAATAGCATAGCAGCTCTGGTATTGTGTAGATTTTAGGCTCAACTATTCTTAACATCATTTTTCATTGCTTCTTAAAGTTGGTCTTAATTTCAACTCATATTTTTGAGCTACAACGTTAAAGGCTCAGATATAAGAACAATAAAATACAGAAGAGCAGCATAGATAATGCATATATTTAATTTCATTTCAGAGTGCTCTAGGCAAGGGACAACCAGCAAGACAGTGGCAGAAAACAAGTCAATGTTAAACACTTTTGTCAAAATGGTTGATTTTTGGCTCCTATTACATCCATGAGCATGACTCATTCCACAATAACTGGATAAAATGGCATTCCAGTTACGTTTGCAAACTTTGACATTGGCTTATGGAAGATTCTCAAGCTAGATATTATAGTATGCTTTTTGATAGTAAGAGAACAGAATGACTTTTGAAAACATGAGGACAAATCATGACACATCATCCAGTAATTTATAATTAAAAATAATAGCATTGTGATTTAAATTATTTTAATTAATATTATATATATTCAATGCCATGCATTGTATTTAACTAATATCTGCTACTTGTCAATAATCTTAGTATGTGGGCAATTTTCACATTTTTACTGATAAGAAAATTGAGATCTGCCAAGTTTAAGTTAGTGGTTAAAAGACACATAAAGGGCTCAAAAGCATGCAGAAAGTTCAAGCTTTTGAGAGTAGATGCAATTATTATCTACATTAAGTGCCTAGCCAGGCGTGGTGGCACACACCTCTAATCCCAGCACTTGGGAGGCTGAGGCAGGAGGATCGCTTCGAGCTCAAGGCCATCCTGGGCTACAAGTGAATTCAAGGCCTACTTGAACTGCATAATGAAACTCTGTCTCAAAAAGACACAAAAAAATTAAGTGTTTAATGATTAAATATGATTGATTATGAAACATTTTCACTTTACAAACTAATTAGCCTTTAATATCTTAGAAAACTAATTATTTATAAGTCATTCTGACAATATCCAGATCTCTAGATTTAAAAATTAGGTAATATAATTATTGTTCATATGTTTCCATTTTAATATATAGATCAGAGTTTTTCATACATGAGAGTCCTCTTATGTAAATTTAATAAGTATAATCATTTTAGTACTCTAAACACAACAATATGAGGTTGATTATTATTTAAAAACTAAAGTGGCATTCAAGAAAAGCCAGCAGAAGCCTTCTAAGTGGAGCATTTTTATTTTTATTAATTGTAAAAGTATATAACATCCTGAATATTGATGAATAAAATGTAGATGCAAATGCAGCATTAATTCTTTTTAACCTTATGAATGTTATATATTTAAATATAGTAATAACTAATTCATAACTAATATATGAATTTCAATAAAAATCTTGTCCACCAAAGTCCAAAAAGCAAATTACTGACTTTCCAGTTTCATAGAAATTTTAGATGTTGGACTTTTACTCTTGCCAGCTGATCTAATTGTACATAATTTATAAGATATATGCTACATAGGAGACACATACAGTTACAATAAATCTTATAAGGTAAAATAGATACAATTATCTAGCCTCAATTCTTTAAAAAAAGGCAACTTTAGACTTGTCTTTCCACATTACTCATTAGGTAATAATGTGTCTTGATAAATTTTTCTTTATTGTATAAAATTATATATTGAATACAGAAGCAAATCATGTTACACAAGGTACAACATACAAAAAAAAAACATGAAAATAGTATTCTAAGTCTCACAATGGGCTTACATAGGTTAACCAAAGGAAATATTTTGATGAAAGCAAATGTTTGTATTTTCCAGCATTGATAGAAAGCCTAGGGTTACTTTCGAATAAAATGTAAATTTTACCCATTCTAAATGTATTTACTTTAGTGATTCCATCTTACTGCGTTCCGAACATCTTAGGGGGTATCTCTGAAGTTCTTGAACTTAAGTACATGAGAAGTCCATATTTCTCTGCAGGTATTGATTTTGTTTACAAAGATCTCCAGGAAGGAGCACAGTCCATTTGGGCAACAAGATCAAAGCAGGAAGCATCACAATCCTGAGTTTCAAACTATCACACAAAGCTACAGTGACTAAAAACAGCACAATACCTGCACAAAAACAGACACAAGGGTCAGTAGGACAGAATTATGGATGCAGAAACAACCGCGGGCACATCTAGTCATCTGATCTTTAAGAGAGGGACCAAAAGTATACAGTGGAGAAGGGTGACCTCTTTAACAGACAGTACTGGTAAAATCGGCTATACACATGCAGATATTTCTCATCATTTACTAAAACAATGTATCAAACACCTAGATATTAAAAAACAAACACTTAATCTCCTGGAAGATAAAATAGGTGTAATTCTTGAAGACATAGGCATATGAAGACATAGACATAAAGTAAGGGATTTATTAAAGAATCCCAATTGAAAAAGAATCATTCAGTTGAATAAGAAGCATTCATGAATCAACAAATAGGATTATATCAACCGAAAAAGCTGCTGCAAAGCAAAGGAAACAAGTGATAAACCGAACACAGCAACTACAGAATGGGAAATTTTTTGCAAGCTACTCCTTGGACAGAGCACTAATATCTAGAATATATGAAGAATTCAGAAAAGTAGACACCACAAAATAATAGATCCTATAAAAATGGGCAGTTGAAATGAATAAACACTTCTCGGAAGTACCAATAGCCAATAAATACATGAAAAATGGTCAATAACCCTGGCCATCCTACAAATGCAAGTTCAAACAGCACTGAGATTCCATCTTACTCCAGAAAGAATGGCTGTCACCAAGAAAGGAAAGAATAAATGATACTGAGGCTTCAGGGAACAAGGAGCCCTTCTGCATTGTTGTTGGGAATGTAAAGTACAGCTACTATGAAAACCAGACTGGAGTTTCCTCAAAAAATTAAAAATAGAAATTCCATTTAATCTAGCTAGTCCCTTGCTAGGTATCTTTCTGAAAGAGCGGGATATCATAATGTAATGGTACATACCTACTCATGTTTATAGCAACAGAACTCATAATAACTAAATCATTGAAGTGGCTTATATGTACAACAGATGAATGGAACAGAAAATGTGGTTAACAATATATACACAATGAGTATTACTCTGTCATAAAGAAGGATAAACGTGAGTCATTTGAAAAAAATGATTGTATCTTGAGACCATTATGTTAAGTGAAATAAACCAGACACCAGAGCATAAATATTACATGGTTTTTCTTAAGTGAGAAAGCCAAAGTATAAAAATTTAGAAACAGGTAATACAATAAGTCCCTGACTTACAAATGAATTCCATTCCAGGAGAACATTTGTGAGTTGGATTTGATCGTAAGTCCAATAAAGGGAGTCTTACTTACCTTGGACACAAATATACAATGAAAAGCATAAAAAAACAAACACACACCAATACAGTAAGTCTCCAACTGTATTGTACTACTGTACATTATTGGATGGTACAGTGAACACACGGCAGCACAACTCCGACAATGTCTGGCAGACACGTGAGCTACTTTTGGGATTTGTTCACATCAATGAATTTCCCTAGTGAGTGGTCCATTTGTATGTGTGAAAGTTCACAACTCAAATGTTCCTAAGTTGGGGACTTACCATACGTAACAGGGAAATAAATTCTTGGCAAGCTGAAAGAGAAGGAGGAAGAAGGAAGGGAAGTGAAATTAAAAAGAATTACTATGTGTTATGTGCATATACTAACTCACCACAATAAAAGTAATCATTATCTGCAGCAGACATGTACTAATAATAAAATCGTAAATGTGAAAGATGAAGTCTTGTACAATATGAAAAGAAATATGTGTGGCATCATAATGACCTCTGACTCTCTGCTATTCAGACATGTACCTGTACCTAAACTTTTTGTTGTTGTTCATGAGATATTATGTACCTTCTCAAAGGGCGTAATATATTCAACCAATTAGTGCATCACAGTGTATGTAGTGATGAAAAATGGAACTGAAAGTAAAGATATATTCCAAATTCTGAAACTCTCACCACCTACAATTTGTTACTGATCACCAACAGGAGACAAGGAACAGGCTTTCTAATTTTTTAGGCAACAAAAAAAACAGATATTAATGGCTGAAATGATTATTTAGATAAAAAAATATTCATTTTAGGGTGAATGCAGCTGAATTTAGGCACAAATAATGTCTTAAATTAAGAGCTTTGTCATTACTGTTTTGTTTTTGCTAAATATCCAAGTCATTAGCATTATAAATGTTTTTGACATATGGGGAAGTTTTATTCATCTATTTGACATATAAAGTGTTTTATAACTATATAGAACTGTTATATCTTCAAAATTATCAGTTCAAAAATGATATAAAGTCAAATTAGTCACTCCACAGTAGATCTTTCTGTGTTTGTAAGTTTTTTGTGCAGTATTACATAGAACTTCTCAATAATGATTTCTTTTAGAGATCTCTGAAAGTGTGTTATTATTTCATAGTTCATTAATTTTTAGGTTTAAATATATATTTCGTATAGTTTATTTTTTATGCATAGTCTATGAATATAACAGCTGCACTGTGGTACTCAATTTTGTTCAATTCACTTATTAATGAACTACATTTGTGCTTGGGAAGGTATTTTTAGAAGTGTATTCACCAAAAATGATCTCTCATCTATAATTACCACCAAAAGCCAGATAAAATTCCATCTTGAGTAAGATAGATGTGCTACTTTAGCATTTTAATGAGAAGTTTAAATTTTCAAGAGCAGTTCAGTTAGTCCAGCTTATTTTAAATGTGTATAAATACAAGCACTCAATGTCTGAAGTAGGAAACCACTAGTTAGTTGATTATAGTCCTATAATGTAGGTAGTCAGCATGTGCTCAATATAAACTTACCTGAAGTTCCTTAGATTAATTTATCCCAGAATGAGTTACCTTTGCATGAACTTTGCTTACCTCTGAATGACCTCTATTGAGCTTGTGCACAGTATCATTTTGTCCCTGGAGCCAGGCTGATAAACACCAGAAGGAAGAGCAAGTTCTCACTAACCCTTTTCCCACAGGGTCTAGCTCACTGGAGAGATGCTTATTCCCAGATGAGAAACTTAACCCAAGCATTGCACAGGTTGAAGAATAAATAAAGCCCTTAGTCTTAACATTCGCTTTATCACTCTATCATGGTACTGAAAGGAAATCCTGGGGAAATATTTCTTTCTCCTTCATTTGTACTGATATTTGAATATAGTTTTCTGTACCAACAATGAAATATTTCTATATTATACATAGGATGAAGATATAATATACACAAGTATATAAAACTATAAAGATATATTTTATTGGAAATAGTATTACAACAAGTGTTATTTTTTATTTTTGATATATCATCCCAAGGAGTTACATAGAAATTGACAGATTATACTTAAACTACAAAGAAAAAAATATGCTCGGCTTGCAGTGAAAATGATGGTTCACGTATCCCAACCATCTGGATGGATCAAAATCACCTTGAATGTACAAATTAATAAAAGTATAAAGACAAAAAGATAAAACTGGAAGAATACAAAGTATAAAGACATATTTTTCATGTAAAATACTGGTGAATAATATTTTTTTCACCAAAAGGGACTGCATACACACTTCAGCAGTTTGCCATATTAATAAATGTCTGGAAGCTCATGGCCACCACTTGAGCACCTCTTGTAATGGTAGAGGCCAAAGGTAACTTGTGTGAATCTCATGATGTCTCAAAAATTTAGTATTAAAATATTTATACAAGCTATATGTATATGCATATATATGCAACTGTACATGCATAAGCATATTTATGATTTATATTAGTGTATATATATATATGAAATTACCTTCTTAAGAAGATAATTAATTCAATGATTTGAATTTAAGCCCTATAGACAAGAATCTTATGTGAGGAAAACACAGGAGACGTTCATAAAAATCACTATCCAGGAATATATAAGCTCACTTTCCAATTAGCACTAAGGCAAAACAAGTATTTTTGAATGTATTTTTCTAGCTTCAGTGAAAGGGAGAAATAGATTTTCCAAGTAAGTCTAATTTCTTCATACCATCCACATATCTATCTTTCTATATATAGGTACAAATTTTGAAAGTGTGTATGTCAGGACCTTTATCACTATTTTTTATTATGAAATATATCAAAAGAATGAAAAAATGGAGACTGTAATATGGCAAAACACTGCCATATACTGATCTCCTAACATAGACAATTACCGATTTATGACTACATTTGTTTTATAAATTTCTGTCTTCTCTATCAAAATATTTTGGAGCAATCCTCACATATAATATGATTTAATAGCATATAAGTGCTTCAGGATATATCTAAAAACTATCTTAAAGCAATCAAAACCATAATACTGCTTCCAAAATTCTGTGTCTTTGGAAACAAATATAAAAACAGAAAAATCTCAGGAAGAAATAAGACTTTAAAAAGAAAAAAGTGAAGTGGGAAATATGGAACTGAAAAATACACTAACAGACCTTCTTTGATGAGTTCCATAATAGAGATTACAGGAAAGAATCACTGAATTTGAGGACATATCAAAAGATTTCACTCAATCTGAACATCCCAGATTAGAGAGACTTTAAAAAAATGAACAAAGTCAGCCCAAACTCCAAAATAATAACAAGATGAGATATTCACATCAGTAGAGTCCCAAAGGAGATGAGAAAGATATGTGGCTGAAACTATTAAAAGAAATGATGGCTAACAAATTCCCATGTTTGGCAAAAGTCCTGTGCCTACTGACCTAGGAAGTTGGGAAACCACAAATACGGTATTTCCAAAGTGATCCAAGCAAACACACCACAATTTAACTCCTGAAAACTAAAGAAAAGAAGAATCTTATAAGTAACCATGGAACATACTACCTACTGGGGAACACTGTTTTGAATGACACTGTATTTATCATCTGAAACCACAGAGACCAAAGTTATTGACACATTTTTCAAGTGCTGAAGGAAAATATCTGTCACCTATGCTTTCTATATCTAGCAAAGCCATCTTTCAAAAATGTAAGCAATATTAAGATATTTGTAGACAAAAGAAAAATAAGACTTCCTCTTTAAAACTGCTTTAAAATCTCTCCAATTAAAAAGGGTTGATTCAAGATGAAGTCTCAGAAGTTATATTAATGATTTTCCCCTTGCTGGGACATAATACCTGTCATCCACAACTTTAAAGAGATTGCTTTATTTAGACTCACAGTTTCATTCATGGACAGCAGGCTCCAAGGATGAAATATTATGCTAGGGAAGCATTGCTCGGGAAAGGTACTTAAGCCGTGGCAGCCATAAAACAGAAAGAGCGAAGGAAGGAGCCAGGGAAGGAAATATATACTCTTCCAGTTTACATCCCCAGTGATTTGCTACCTCTTTTCAGACCCCAACTCCTAACCAAAAGTTAAACATATCTGTGGTTTAGTCCACGGTTGAGTATAATACCTTCACAATCCAATCAATTTCCAACACATGAGGCTTTTGGGGAACATTTTATGTCTAAGCCATAACATTCTATCCCTAGCACCCAAAACACTCATATCTATCTCACTGTACAAATACATTTAGTATATCTCTAAGAGCCTTAACAGTTTCAGTATGGCTGAAAGGGCCAAGTTCAAAGTTACCACTGAGACGCAAGGCAAACTCTTAGCTCTGAGCCTCTGTAAAAATAAAAAAGAACATTAATTCCTTCCAACATACAATTGGAAAGTGTAAACATCCCCATTCCAAAAAGGGAAAATAGGATGATAGAAAGGAACTGAACAAAACCAAGACCAAAACCTACCATGGCAGACATGAATTCCTATAATTCCATGTCCAGCATGTGGGTCAAGTTGTGGCAAGTGGTGAGCTACAAATGGCTTGGGCAGCCCTCATGGCCTTTCCCTTGGGATGACTCAGCTTACTGCTGGTGGATTTCTTCACAGATATTCCATGTCACTGGCATCTCCAAATTTCTGAAGTCTGTATTGCACTTTTGGCTTCACACTCACAGGGTCAAACACTGCCATCTCATACCACACTGTCTGCATTCAGGCCTTCTTTCATCTGAGTGGAAGCCTCCATGACCCCACAATTTGTATTCTGTGTGCTTGATAAATCAGCACCATGTGGATCACATAAAGTTCAGCCCCTAACTTCATAAATAGTCAGCACGCCCACATCATGGCTGCAGAGGCCTCTAAGTGTCCAGATAGCTGAGCACTGAAACATATCTGAGGAAACCAATTCGCTAGGCAGCCATGCTTGATAAGAGAGCTTGTGAGCTCTCTTCTCAAATGAAACCTTTTTGTCTAGGCAGTTTGGGGTCTTGCTGATCCCTGAGATACACTCAAACCATCTTTCCTAATGTCCGGGTACAAAGAACTTGGCTTCCTTACACTGTTCATCTTTCAGCCACTGTGATCTCCATGGCCCCAACTTTGCAGGCACTTCCTTTCTGATAAAATTACAAACTTTTCACATCTGCTTTCTGCTCTTTGTTTTCACTGTAGGTTTGGCAGAAAGCAGCCAGCAGTACCCATGCCGCAGACCAAATATTGGATTGTTTTGAAATTATCTTTATGAGATTAATTATTCCACCACGATTAACCTTGATCTCTCACAGCCTCAGGACATGGGAAAAATGAAAACTAATTTTCTGCCAGATTGTAATACAAATGACTTCTACTCCAACTGTCAGTGGAGTCCTTTTTCCCAAATGAAACCACCTGAGCCTGACCTTTATTGATAACATTCCTGTCAGGATTGTGGTCTTTTGAGCTCCAACCAAGATTTACCTTCAAGTTTGGATTACATCATTGTAGGGCTTCTCTAGCCAGCATCACCAAGCCTTTCCAAATTTTCTTACAAACCAGTTCCAAAAGCTTCTGATCAACATAACCAGGTATTGTCACAGCAATAATCTGACTCTTGCTACCAAAATCTGCTTTAGTCATTTTTCCATTACTGGAACACAATACCTAATGTCTCCAACTTAAATGAGGATAGGTTTACTTTGGCTCACAGTTTCAGTTCATGGTCAGCAGGCTCCAAGGCAGAAGAGCATGGTGGAGGAAATGTTCTCAACTCGCAGCAGCCAGGAACTAGAAAGGATGGGAGGAGCCAGGAAGGCAGATAAATCCCTCCAGGTCACACCCTCGGTGACCTACCTCTAACCATACTGAAACTTTTACAAGCAAGTCAGCTATGAACTCATCAGTGACATTGTCTATTGGTGATTACAGTGTCCCCATGATCCAATTACCTTCCAGACACATGAGGATGTTGTGTGACATTTTAGATCTAAACTATAGCAAAAATATAACAGCAGACCACATCAGAATAGGAGTACATATACTAAACTATGTTATTTCTCATGAACATAATTCCTGTAGGATTATTCAAGTGCAAATTATAACACCATTTGATGTGGCACTTCATGTAGGAAGAGGAAATAATTTAGACATGCATATTTTAAAGTGAGGACAGAAAGAAATATAAATCAGAAGCATTGAAACTTGAGGAATTCAAATTTCTGTATTAGTAGGTTTAAATAAATTGTATATGTATACCATGATACCCAGAGCAACTACTAGAAAATCATAACAATGATATGGTTTAAAATAGTATTAATTACACAAGATAGGGTCTTATGGACAAGCAAGGAAAGAGAAAATAAAAGAATAAGAATTGAAACATATTGTAAAATGCTCCCTATGAGCTTTACCATATCAATCATTATTTTAAATATTAAAAGAGAGATTGGCAGACTGGATTGAAACACTTGACCTAAATATCTCAAACCTGTACCTACATAGTTTAAATTTCATACTATAGATATATGCAAAATAAAAAGAGAGAAATGGATACATATGGTAGTTTTATTCTGAAAATAACTAGTAGCTGTATTTGTACTTTGTAAAGAACACTTCTTAGGATATGAATTCCCTGGGGAAAAAAAAGAGGGAATTGCATAGTGATAATAAACCCACCAAGAAGATACAGTGATCATAAATTTACATGCACTAAACAACAGAATTTATAAGCCAAAATACATAATATATACACTGAGAAAAATTAGAGAAGAAACAGCCATAAATGGAGAATTCAATATTCCATTTTTAGCAATTGACAGAATACTAAACAAAATTAGCTATGATATGAAAGAAAGTAAGGTCAATAAAATTTAGGTAACCGAAAATTGACTAAAATTTCATGCAACAGCAATAGAATACACATTACTGTGGTACCTTGGTCCACAAACGCTTTTGTTTGGAAACAATTTGGTTTGCAAAGGTAAATGTTTAGCAAAATTTTGCTTTTGTTTGCAAACTCTGCATTGGGTGATAAACATGAATGCAGCAATCTTTCCTGCACGAACTTAGCCGTCTTTCCCAGAATTGAGGAATGAATTAAGTTCTTGAACTGAGGCACCACTGTATTTTCAAGCACTTGTGAAAAATTTTACCAAAATACAGCATATTCTGGATCATAAAGCAAATCTTAACAAATTTAATGAAACTTCTATTGTCTTCAGTTAGAAGTTAAATATAGTTAAAGGAGTGGTTTGTTGTTGCCTAATTGACAAGACTGGGCTTGGTGGCTTTGTACTTTGTGTGCTTGTTAAATCCAAAGTATTCCCTAAGATTTCATTTTTCTGAATTGTTATCAATTTAAAGTAGGACAAAAGAAAATTCACATGTGGTTTTGTGAGGTAAAAATGAAGCAGTAACCCTTAGTCTCTGAAGGTATTCCTAGTGAGAGGGAGTGAAAGATAGATATCATTTGTCTTCCCTTTTTGTTTCACTGTGATTAGTTCTTTACCTTAAATATTTTTACAGCTCACCAACTGTGACAACAGACTGGACATGGAGGGGCAAAGAAGCCCTTAGACTTCTACCCCAGCTCTTCTCACACTCCAGTAGCAGCTACCCATTTCTGGCACCCAGTGGACTAATTAATGAGTACCATTTCCCAGCTCCCTCTATCAAATTCTCGTTCCACTGCTTTTCTCACCATTTCTATAATGAATCATTTCTTCCATTACATTCATAAAGGTTCAGTTTCCTTAATTTTTAAATTTTATGTCACTGTTGAAAAGAACAGGGGTATTATTGATTGTGTAAGGTATAGATTCTTCAGTATACAGAAATCTAGTTTTCCTCCAGAAATTTAGAGTGTATAAAAAATTTATTCTTCCTAAACACTTATCTTGCACTGACATATTTATGGGGTAGGAGCTATTTGTATTTCTACAACTAAAGTTGTAGAGTAGTGTACTATCTAGATCATGCACTCATACATTGTATATAAATATTTATATATGGATATGAGGTATTATTTGAATGTCTCTTCCAAAATTCATGATGGACTTTGCCATTGTAACAATATCAAGATGTGGATCCATCATAAGTAGATTACGGTTATTGCAATGGAAGTGGGTTAGTTATCAATGGAAGAAGTGTGTCCTGATTTCCTCTTTCGTCTTCTGTTCTCATCTGTTCTGCCACATAATGATGCAACAGAAAATCCATAGCTACTATATAATGTTATTTGTATATCAAGTGAAGCAATAAATATCCTTGAAGTATTACTTTCCAAGCAAGTGTTAAAATAATGTTATGGATGTGGTTTTTTGTCTTTGCTGGTTTAACTTAACACAATAAAATGTGTCATTTATTGTCACAATTGCTGTATTTCATATTACAGAAGATGTTAACTTGGATCACATTTTTATGGTAGATTCTGGCAATTTTCTTCTCTGCAAAATTGCTATCTTTTCTATATATAATTGCTATTTTATGTTTTGTAATTATTTTGTGGACATATTATGAGAGCTATAAAATATATTGCTTCTCACAAAACTGGTTCCACAGACTCTAGCATTCACTGATGAATATTTTCAAAATCAATTAATAATATGATGCATCAATTCTTGATTTTCTATTCTTACATTTCTGCACATTTTTTGAATGGAATTATATTGTAATGGAAAATCTTTTCCTTGTTATGTATTTATAAATGTATGAATTCATAGTTTTTTGTTACTTGGTTATAATCTTTCAACTATAACATACTACTAACAAAGTAGTAATAAGAAAACAGTACCAGTGTATTTTTATGTTCAAATTATCAGAGAGTTGATCAATTCAAGCCCCCTTGAAGGAAACCTCTATATTTTTGACATGTTTAAATCATTCTTTGAGCATTAAATTACTTTCTAGTGCAAGATTCTCCAGTCTCCTCTTGCATTTTCCTCATCTCAGGACTCTTATCAACCATTTTTTCCCTTAAGGAGTTCCGATTCCTTTAGTGAGAATGCTATTTAGAAGCCTAACTCGATCCTATGTGTTCTCATTTCCACTTCTAGCCTCTTGCAGCATTCTGAGCTAGAAAATATATTTCTGAATCTTCCTGTTAATTTGATTCTTACAATTTCAATGTAATAAACATGGGTCTTTTTGTTTCTTTATAATTTCATTTTTCTTTTTTTTTATTTTAAAGAGAAGAAAAAACAAAACAAATCAAAAAAAGAACAAATTTTCAAAACAACATAATATGAGGGTAACAATGGTCAATGCATTACGTATTATTATCTTTAAGTTAGTTATTCAGGATATCAAACATTAGCATTCAATTGTCCAAACATTATTGGCTCAAACCTTACTCTTCAATGAACTAAGTAAAATTGGTAGTGTATCTATCTTAACCATCTTATATATATATACAATTTTTTCCCTTTCCCTTCTTTCTTTTCCCTATTCCAGTCTCTCTTTCCTATTGACCAATTTCTTTGATTCACCGTGTCTATTGTACATTTTGGATCTTATTTACTCTTTCAGTTTCTCATACTAGAGAGACAATACGATGCTTACACATGTGCGTCCGGTTTATTTCACTTATGAGTATTTTCTCAAGTTGCATCCATTTACCTATAAAAGTCTCCAGTTTATCCTTCTTTATGGCTGAATAATACACCATTGTATAAAAATACCACATCTTTCTTATCCATTCCTCAGTTGATGGGTATGTGGCTTGTTTCCCAGATCTGGCTATTACAAATTGTGCTGCTATAAACATGGGTGCACATATATCACTGTGGTACGATGTTTTTAATTCTTCTGGGAAGATGCCCAGAAGGGGAATAGCTGGGTCAAATGGGACCTCCAACCCTAGTTTTTTGAGGAATCTCCACACAGACTTCTACAGTGGCTGTACCAGTTGACACTCCCACCAACAGTGAAGAAGGATTCCTTTTTCCCCACAGCCCCTCCAGCATTTGTTATTAGTTGATTTCTTTATAGTAGCCATTCTTTCTGGGGTGAGATGGTACCTCAGTGTTGTTTTAATTTGCATCTCTCTAATGACCAGTGATGTTGCACTTTTTTTGTATATTTATTTGCCATTTGTATTTCTTCATCTGAGAAATGTGTATTCATCTCAGATGCCCATTTTTGGAGGGGGTCTTTAAATTTGGGAGGTCTGATTTTTTTTTAGTTCTTTATAGGTTCTCGATAGTAATCCTTTGTCTAAGGAACAGCTGGCAAACATTTTTTCCCATGTTGTGGGTTGTCTTTTCACTCTGTTGGTAGTTTCTCTTGCTGTGCAAAAGCTTTTTAATAAGATGAGATCCTAGTTATTGATTCTTTGGGATAGTTCCCGTGCGGTTGAGTTTTTATTCATAAAGTCTTTGCCTACACCAATGTCTTCAAGGGTTTTACCTATCCTACCTTCCAGCAGATTTAATGTTTCTGTTTTAATATTTAGATCTCTGATCCATTTTGAATTTAGTTTAGTGCATGGTGAAAGATATGGGTCTAGTTTTAATCTTCGGCATGTGTAGAGGCAGTTTTTCCAGCACCATTTATTAAAGAGGCTATCTTTCTTCCAGCGAATGTGTTTGGCACCTTTGTCAAAGATAAGGTGGCTTAGTATGTCTGGGGTTGTTTCAGCATCTTCTAATCTGTTCCATTGATCTTCAGGTCTTTTTTTGCCAGTACCACACTGTTTTTATCACAGTAGCTTTATAGTATAATTTCAAGTCGGGGATTGTGATGCCCCCTGCCTTGCCTTTGTTGCCCAGAATTGCCTTTGCTATTCTAGGTCTCTTCTGATTCCAAATGAATTTTAGGATTGTTTTCTCTAATTCTGTGAGATATGCTGTTGGAATTTTGATTGGAATTGCATTAAATCTGTATAACAATTTTGGAAGTATGGCCATTTTCACTATATTGGTTCTTCCTATCCAGGAGCAAGGGATATCTTTCCATTTTCTGATATCCTCTTCAATCTCCTTTTTCAGAGTACTGTAGTTTTCAGTGTAGAGGTCTTTTACATCCTTTGTGAGGTTGATTCCTAGGTATTTCATTTTTTTGGATGTTATTGTGAAAGGTATTGTTTCCCTAATTTCTCTTTCAGTAAGTTTGTTATTTGTGTACAGGAAGGCTATTGACTTTTGAGTATTGACTTTGTATCCAGCTACACTACTGAATTTGCTTATTAAATCTAGCAGTTTTTTAGTGGAGTTTTTGGGGTCTTCTGTGTAGAATATCATGTCATCTGCAAATAATGATAATTTAAATTCTTCCTTTCCAATCATTATTCCCTTTATTTCTTTCTCTTGTCTAATTGCTCTGGCTAAAGTTTCCAGAACTATGTTGAATAAGAGTGGGGACAGTGGACATCCTTGCCTTGTTCCTGATTTTAGAGGGAAGGTTTTCAGGTTTTGTCCATTTAGTATGATATTGGCTGTTGGTTTGTCATAGATAGCTTTTACCAGGTTGAGATAAAGACCCTTTATTCCAATTTTCTGTAGGGTTTTTATCATGAAAAGGTGCTGGACTTTGTCAAAAGCTTTTTCTGCATCTATTGAGATGATCATGTGATTTTTGTCTTTGGTTCTGTTAATATGGTGTATTACATTTATTGATTTACGTATGTTGAACCATCCCTGCATCCCTGGGATAAATCCAACTTGGTCATGGTGTATAATCTTCTTGATGATTTGCTGGATTCTGTTTGCCGGTATCTTATTAAGGATTTTTGCATCTATCCTCATTAGGGAGATTGACCTGTAGTTCTCTTTCTTAGTTGGGTCCTTCTCTGGTTTTGGTATCAGGGTAATGCTTGCTTCCAGGAATGAATTTGGGAGTATTGCTTCCCTTTCAATTTCATTAAAAAGTTTGAGAAGTACTGGTGTTAGATCTTCTCTAAATTTCTTGTAGAATTCGGCAGTGAATCCATCAGGGCCTGGGCTTTTCTTTGTTGGGAGGTTTTTAATTACATCTTCAATTTCATTGGTTGATATTGGTTTATTTAGGATTTTTAAATCTTCTTGATTTAGCTTTGGTAATTCATACAAATCTAGGAATCTGTCCATTTCTTCTGCATTTTCCATCTTAGTAGAATATAGATTTTTAAAATAGGTATAGATGATCTTCTGGATTTCTGCAGGGTCCGTCGTGATATCACCCTTTTCATTTTCAATTGCATGGATTTGAGTCTTTTCTTTTCTTTTTTTAATAAGGGTGGATAAGGGTTTGTCAATCTTATTTATTCTTTCAAAGAACCAACTTTTTGCCTCATTGATTCTTTGTATTGTTTTTTTAGTCTCCAATACATTAATTTCTGCTCTGATATTTATAATTTCCTCCCTTGTACGGGCTTTTGGCTTAACCTGCTCTTCTTTTTCTAGAAGTTCGAGGTTCGCCATTAAGTTGTTTATTTGCGCTTGCTCTATTTTCCTAATATAAGTATTTAATGCTATAAATTTCCCTCTTAGGACTGCTTTCATTGTATCCCATAAGTTCCGGTATGTTGTACTGTCATTATCATTCAGTTGTAGAAATTGTCTAATTTCTTCTTTAATTTCATCTGTGACCCATTGGTTGTTCAGGAGGGTGCTGTTTAATTTCCATGTGTTTAGGGAGTTTTTGTGATTTCCTTTGCCATTGATTTCCAATTTCATTGCACTATGGTCTGATAATATGCATGGGATAATTTTAATTCCTTTGCATTTACTTAAGCAGGTTTTATGAGCTAATATGTGGTCTATTTTGGAGAACGTCCCATGTGCAGCTGAGAAGAATGTGTATTCTGATGTTGTGGGGTGGAACACTCTGTAGAAATCTACTAAGTCCATTTGTTCAAAAGTTTGGTTCAGTTCTATTATTTCATTATTGATTTTCTATCTAGTTGATCTGTCTTTTTGTGACAGTGGAGTATTGAGATCTCCCAATATAATTGTATTAGTGCTTATTTGGTTTTTCATGTCCTTTAGTACTTGTTTTATATAGTTGGGTGCATTGGTATTTGACGCATATATATTTATGATTGTTATCTCTTCCTCTTGGATTGTTCCCTTTACAAGGATGTAATGACCGTCTTTATCTCTCTGAATCATTCTTGGCTTGAAATTCACTTTGTCTGCAAAAAGAATAGCTACCCCTGCTTTTTTCTGGGTTCCTGTCGTGTGGAGTATTGTTTTTCATCCTTTGACTTTCAGTCTATGGATTTCTTTCTGAATTAAATGTGTTTCTTGTATACAGCATATTGTTGGATCTTGCTTCTTGATCCATTTTGCCAGTCTGTGCCTTTTGATTGAGACCGTTAACATTGATGGTTAAAACTGATATATATTGACTTATACTTGTCATGATATTTTCCTGTTGTTGGTTCCCACTCTTTGTTTGTTTTTCCCCTTTCCTGCTATTTAATTATCTGCCCTGCCTGGTGGATCCCTTCTGTTGGGGTTCCTATCTCTTTCTAGAATGTCCTTCTGAACATTTTGGAGTGCTGGTTTGGTGGTCATAAATTTTCTCAGACGTTCTTTATCATGGAAGTATTTTATTTCTCCATCAATTTTGAAAGATAGTTTTGCAGGGTACATCAATCTGGGTTGAAAATTATTTTCCTTTAGAGCTTGAAATACGTCATTCCAAGCTCTTCTTGACTTGAGGGTTTGTGCTGAAAAGTCAGCTGTGATTCTGATGGGTTTTCCTTTATAGGTGATTTGTCTCTTTTCCCTAACAGCTTTTAAGATTCTGCCCTTCTGTTGAATTTCTGGGATCTTGACTATGGTATGTCTGGCTGAAGTTTTTTTTTGGTCATGTCTTATTGGTGTTCTAAAAGCTTCCTTTATGTTGGGGTCAAATTCTTTTTCTCTTCAAGGGAAGTTCTCCGTAATAATGTCTTTGAACAAGGTTTTAAAGTCATTGATGCTATCTCCTGCTTTTTCATTTATTCCAATTATTCTTAAGTTGTTTATCTTTGAGTCATCTAGCAGCTGCTGAATTGATTTTTCATGGTCCCTTCCTGTTTTTAAGAATTCTTTCTTTTCATGATCACTAATTGCAAGCCTGTCTTCTATATCTGAGATCCTGTCCTCACATTGGCTTAATATGCTACAAATACTTTCAATGGAATTTTTGTTCTCTTGGATATCTGCTTGTATCTGCCTTATGGATTCCATTTCTTTCCTATGCTGAGCATTCATGGTTTCTATAGTTTTCTTAAGCTCATCTATTTTTTTGTCTGTATCAGCTATAGTGTCCTTAAGCATGGTCTTCATTGTGGACATTATCTCTGCAGTTATCTGTGAAATTATTTGTTTTAATTTTTTCCAGAGCCTCATTCAGTTGTTTTGTTGTTACCCCTTCAGATAGGCCAGGTGGGTGGCTTTCGGATTGTCCCACCTTGTTGCCCCCTAGGTTTGCCTTTGGTGAATTGGATGTGTGGGGTTGCATCTTGTTTAAGTGTCATCTCATTTTTTCTTTCTTTAATTCCTGGGGTGATGTTTATAAATTACCTATGATAGGTTACTTTATTGCTAGTGTTCAAGATCTTTAGAAGATGACTACTTCTCTGCAGTATCTTCCAAGTGGAGCTTGCTTTTGGGTTTTGAGCTTTCTGCCAGATCCTACCTCTTCAATTCTTTGGATGTGAGAAGTTGCTACCTGTTTGGCCCAGTCCTTGAATCTTTGGTACTGTGTCACTGTATTTTCTGTGTCCCTTAGTCAATATCAATCATGAAATATCAGGAAGGAAAGCTGTTTAGAACAATTATTTCACTTTTGGCTATAATGGTAACTGAAGCATCAAACACAGCCTAGAAAATGACAGACTGAGCTAACCAGTTACTTACCACTTTTAGCCGTATAAAGTAGAGTTGCGGTTATATAACAAAATCTAAAACACAAAATTATATGCAGTATACAAGTCCTTAGTATGTCAGTTTTTCCCCTCAGGAGTTTAAATTTAAAATGAGTTAAGGAGGAAATAGAGTATTGGGAGAAGAGGAAGGAATTAGATGTAGGGTTAGGGGACCAAGAGGGATCCCACTAACATTGGGACACTGGTGCAGAGGACTGCTGGGAAAAAGAGAAGGAAGGGATAAAAGGAAGAACAGATCACAACCACAATCACAAAGAGGTTAGAGGCTCTGTTTACACTCATATAAAAACCAGAGAGAATAATGAAGGAAAGAGCAAATAGACAAACAGAAACAAAAATGGAGACAAAAACAACAAAGCAAACAGACAAAACAAAAATACAACCCCACAAAAGAAAAAAATAAATAAAATAAATAAAATAAAACCCTTCACCAGAACAAAAAACTAATGAGAGAGAAAAAAATATATAGAAAAATAAAATAAAATAAAATAAAAATAAAAGTAAAAATAAAAAAATAAAAAGAATCAGTTGCAGGTGTTGACTCTGCTGTAGGCAGGCACCGTGTGATGACAGAGTCCTGTTCCGTGCAGGTCGGTCCCAGTAAGCCAGGAGCGGCCCTCTGGCAGGGCAGTGAGCAGAAGTGCGTACTTTCAGGTGGAGGCCAGTCTCCTCCGCCTGCCGCTGTCAGCGCACTGCTTTTGCGCTGCTCTGATTTTCGCCACGCCCCCCACAATGGCGCCAGGCCAGTCGCTCTCTGTCCCGGGACAGGTGTGGCTGAGAGACCAGTCTCGTTCACCCGTCACCCTCAGCCTTCCTCCGCAGGTCTGAGAGACGCAGCGCCACCCTGTCCGGAGCACGAGTTCCCAGCGCTGTTTTCCTGCCACTCTGATTTTCGCCGCACCCCCCACAATGGCGCCCGGCTAGTCGTTCTCTGGCGCGGGACAGCTGTGGCTGAGAGACACTCACTCACCGCCGGCCAGTGCAGTTCTCCATTGCTCCCCTGCCCTGCCACTGTCTTGCGATCCGCCGTGGGGCTCCCTGGGTGCTAGCTGTCACCGTGTGTCCGCAGCTTTGAGCTTCTGTCACGCAGCGATTCCTGGGATGGTAGAAGGTGCATGTGTTCCTTCTTTGTTGAAAAGTACCCTTCACTGGTGCCGGGGGTCCCAAGCTGCACTTCAGAACTTTTCTGGGTCCTGGGGAGGCATCTCCCCCCGTCCTGCGCTCTCCTGGTCACTATATTCCTGTAGTCCAATGGCAAATTTTAGAGAGTTTCGCTGCGTGTTTCTTAGTCATCCGCCATCGTTTTTAGGTCCCTCTATAATTTCATTTTTCAAATACTGAAAAATGTGGTTATCAGGTTTTGCTTAGTGTCTCATTCTTTTAATATAAAGAATGTAGTTTCAAGGCCAAAATGGTACCATGATAAAAATTAACATGCTAACTAAAGTTTAATTATATAGTATGTATGGTCTTTTGTCTTCTCTATGGACAAAATATGCACAGCAAAGTTACTTGGACTAGTTCTTCTTTTCCTCATAAGAGACATAGCTATTTATCCTTTTATATTCTACAATAAAGATTTTACTCTTCATCTTTCTTTTCTTGTAAACTGTAACATGGTTTCAAAAATCAATGCCACAATAAAAAAAAAAAAACTCAATAGATACTTTCTTGATCCCTTCGATCTCATTTCTATCACCCTAATTTCTTTCATTTTGGAATCTAAAATTACTATTTGCTTTGAAAAATAATAAGTTACAGTATATTTTATATTGTCCTTCCATTCTTAAAAATAAATATTTGAGGTAACATTTATTAAGATAAGTAGAGGTTAAGGTTTGCATTTTTTTTAATCAATGCACATAAATACATAATGAATGCATTCATTGTGGAGAGATGGTACACATACCTAAAACATCTTAATTCTTCTTATTTCCCCTGCCCCTCCACTCCCCTATTTTTGATATTCTACATCTGAATATAATACTCAATTTAATAAATTTATGCATAGGAATGCTTGTATAAGCTATTGTAGAAGCAATTTGTTAGGCAAAACATAAAAACATGTAATTTTTTTTTTAGTGCCGGTGAGATGGCTCAGCGGCGTAAGCACCTGCCTTGCAAGCGCGAGGGCCCGAGTTCGACTCCCGGATCCCACATACGAAAAAGGGGCCGGTGCTACGGCACGGGTGCCTGTTGGCGCGCGAGGTCCTGAGGTCGACCCCCCGGTACCCACAAAAAAAAAAAAATGTAATTTTCTTACACATGGCCAAATTCCCCCTTTATAATGATTGTACTAGTCTACATTCTCAGTGTTTGTGAATGTCTGTTTCTCCACCTTCATACCAAGCGACTGTTTTATCAAGGTTGTATTTATGCCATTCCAAAAGGGAAGAAACCGCATCCCAGGGCAATATGGTTTTGCTTTCTCTTACTATGATGGAAACTAAATATTAACCTTATTTTATTAAATAATAATCTCTTTTTCTTGGATTTTCCACGTGTAGTGGGTGTAGTGGTAAGCCTATCAGATTTCCCTTTCAGATTCACTAATACATCTACTCAAAGTGTTGGGAGATGACTCTTCAGAGCTGAATCTTGTTCCCAGTGTTTTGTTTTGTTTTGTTTTGTTTTTTCATCCAAAAGGAGAAGCTTTCACATGTCCTCTTTAGTGATAAACTGCACTAAATATTGTGAATGATGGTTAAACCACATATTTCTTCTATAACCCTCTAACAAGCATTGATTCCCAATGCATTCCCACCTATATCCAATTCCTGAGGAACACAGCCTGGTATCCTTGGATTTTCTTGTTCTATTCTTATAGCTTTGTGTAATCTTTCTGGTCTCATTGACAAAATCCTGCAGTAAAATGAATAGTAGTTGAGAGAGTAGATTTTTCCCTGATTTTGATGAATGTACGTGTAAAATTTTCTTTAAGTAAAATGATGGCTTTATGACTAGGGTATAAATTCAGATTAAGAAAATATACATTCATTGTTACTTTACTGAGTATTTTAAAAATCATTAATGGATGGTGAACTTTACTAAGGATGTATTTTTTTCAGTATTGTTCAGAGGTAATCATACTAACCTTCAGTCTATTACTTTGTTTCATTATGTTAATAGATTGCCCAACATTTACACAGTCAGATGTTCTGGGTACAAATTCACCTTCGTAACACTTTATTGTCAACATTTGTTAAGTTATTTTTGCTTTTATTCTATACAGTATTTCTATACAGATTTTTACAAATGATATTGTTCTATAGTTTTATAGGCTTTTTTGTTTTATCTTTATCACTTTCTACATTTTGTTATTAATTAAATTTCCTCTTCTCCATGTTAACTTACTAATCTGTACATTAAAAACATCAGTTAGGAAGTGGAGAAGGGGCAATACATAAGAAAAAAATTGAACAGTAAGCAAAGTTTCCAAATTTAGTTAATATAAAATACATATTAAAAATCTATCATGCTTTAAAAATAGAGAACTAGCATATAAGATACTTTTATAAGAAAATAAGTTTCATATCAAGTAAAAATCCAAGAACAGCTGGGTATTATGCCTTTTAAAGTGTTGAATAGGAGTATCACATTAAGTTAAGTACTAATATTTTTCACTAATTCAATAAATATTTTTGTGGTAGTTGTGACCACAACAACAAATAGGTTACATTTAGCATTTCTTTTTTTTTGGGACCCGTGATCCAAGGCTGCATAATAGGGAACACTGCACTCCCTGGCATGATGGGTGTTGGGATCTAAAAAGGACATTACATGGCCAGATATTAGCCTCCAGCTTGATTCTTTACCCTCAGAATTTATGATGATAGAGATTTGTATTTTTCCTGGTGCAACCAAGGGATGACATCCAAGACAGACAACTGTAGCTCTCTGACATGATCGATCTCTCATTTTGAATGCTGGTCCTCCATACCTCAGAGCTAGCTGGAACCTTCAAAAGGCATAGAAATCTAGTTTAAAAGGAATCAGTCTTGTACAAGTTAACTCTTATGATTTAGTAGTATGCAACATGGTGAATAAGAAGGTATGGTTCTCACAGTAAAGTAATAATTTTAACTGTAACTTTAAAAGATCCAAGGAGAGATCAATTGATAGGAAAGTGGAAAATGATATGAGAGGGATATATAGATATATGAAAAAATAATTTAGAGAATTATGGTCTATAAAACATTTAAATATATAATAATTTTAAATTCCACATAAAACTTTTAAAGTATGATCAAAATCCCACTTATGGGATGGAAGAAGGAAAATAATTTTAATACTCCTCTGGGCCTATACAATGTATTTGCACATTTTAATTTATACATTTTTATTATTCTTTTCAATTATTTGTTTTATATTGTTATTTTGTTCATTTCTAAGTTTAAGACTGCTGATGCCTGTTATCGTTCCTCCTTTTGGTGACTTGCATATATATTTTTTTCTGTTCTTTTGGATTTAAAAATACCCTTTCTGTATCTGACTTTAATCTATATAATTTCTCCTGAGATAACATCGGTGCACAGGCAAAGAGCCAGAAGGGCAATTTCTGCAGAGCTCTGTAAATCATGTAAAAGCAGGGAAATGTTAGACTTGCTAGACTTGCTCTAAAAATTATGAGAATGCAATGAACTTCTGCAAAGAGAAATTAGGTTTTAATAGTAATTTGTTGAGAAAATTTTGTTCCAACACTATTTTAAATAATTGAAAAACAAAATTTTGTTCTTTGTAATAAGATATATCATGGAAGACAGAGAAATGATAAGACTTAAATTAACAATTTAAAGTTGTACCTCATGATATACTGCTCTTAATATTTATGCAGAAGGGAAACACTCCGAGGCTCATTAGAATTCTCTTCTATGTGTTTCTGTTACAATCACTGAGCATTTTTGAACCTTTATTTCTTTACCTCCCATCATAGTTTTCCCATCCAAAAGTTTTGTAGATAATATGGGACATTCACTTTAGGAACAGGCATTAAATCTAAGCATACTGGTATTTCCTTTTCTTTTTCTTTTTTTTTTGTGGGTACCGGGGGTAGACCTCAGGACCTCACGCGCCAGCAGGCGCCCGTGCCGCTGAGTGATATCACTGGCCCTTTTTTCGTATGTGGGTTTCAGGAGTCGAACTCGGGCCCTCGTGCTTGCTGGGCAGGTGCTTACGCCACTGAGTCATCTCACCGGCCCAATACTGCTATTTCTGAAGCACAAGGAAAACCATTATTTATTGAAAATAATTCCTCATTCATCATGTCACTGATGCCACTATTAAAGCTTCATTCCATTATTAAATTGAAATTCATAAAATACAAATATCTTGGAGAATAATAACACAAAGCATTCAAACAAACATTTCAAAACGTGGGATATTTGAGTCTCATTCTGAGAGCAGATGTTGGTAGGTAAGTGGGGGATATAACGGATTATAACATCTCTAGGAACCCAAGAATAAGAGGCATCACTTGGGAAGGAAAAGCAAGCACATTATAGAAGCCAGGCAGGTCAAAGTCTGACTTCACCTTCCTTCAGTTTTGGAGGCAACAGAATGTAAAAGTACTCAGTCATAAATTTAGGAGATGAAAATTATTAGTTATAATTCTTAATAACTAAAACAGTCATTCCTATTTTTAATATATTCAGCATTAAAATATTACAAAGTGAAAATATGAAGCAGGTAATCAGAAAAAGGTTTAATACTTAAATGAAGGCATACTTTACCATTCTGGAGAGATGCAAATTTGAAGGAATTTCAGTAGACATTTATTTTCACATTCCATCATTGCTATACTCAATCCATATGAAAATCAAATTAATTAAGTCCTTTTATGAGATGAGCAAAGAACTAGCCCTTAATTTTCACATCTAAAGTACTTCTACATATATGTTATATAAAATAGCCAAACTGTAGAAGTGGAAAGCAGAATGGTGGCTTCCAGGGGCAAGAAGGCAAGATATTTGGAGTTGCTGATCATCAGATACAAATATTTTATTATGCACTTAAAAGTTTATTAAAAGTGTAGGTCTCATGTTGTGTTCTTCTGAAGGACAAATATTGACTTAAGTGCCTGTATAGTGAGTAGTTACTATAATCCCAATTTCCAAGTTAGTACATAAACGTCTATGCAAAGTTCAACTCAACATATTATGACATACGGTTTAATCCTCCAAAAAAAATTTTGCAGATACTAAAGTTGTGTTTTCATAACGTTCCTTTGTTTTTCATGAGATAAGTGTAACCAAAAATATTGCTGTGGAAAAGGACTAATGGATCAGAGAAGCATCTCCTTTTCTTGAAATTTGGGGTAAGTGTATAAAACTTCTAAATGTATTCCAAAGGTTTTTTTTTTTTTGTGGGTACCGGGGGGTTGACCTCAGGACCTCATGCGCCAACAGGCACCCGTGCCTCTGAGCGATATCACCGGCCCCTTTTTCGTATGTGGGTTCCAGGAGTCGAACTCAGGCCCTCGCACTTGCAAGGCAGGCGCTTACGCTGCTGAGCCATCTCACCGGCCCCTATTCCAAAGTTTTAGTGAAGCAAATAGACCGCTTCCTAGATGTGTATATTTTTTATAGCTTGGAGTTAGAGATGAGCAAATCCTGTCATCTAGAGTAAAAAGGTAAGTTAAGGAAACAGGCATTTTACTATCCAAACCTACTGCTTAGCAATAATCAACTCAGACCTAACAATCGTCACAGTTTCCCACCTATTTCTCCACTTCATATGTCCCCAAGGTGCCTTGAGATCAACTGCCTTGAATCATTAATCTTACATTTTAACCTTTTTTCATGTGAAGTTTGCCCTTTAGCTCAGGTGTGCGAATACATGGGTTTTTTTAAAAGTCACTGCAATTGCACTTAGGGGATCTATGCCATAGATTCAAAATAAGTTGAATTATCTCTATTCTAGTTCATATCTGATGACCTTATTGTGCCATGTAATGTAAGAATGATCTATGGCAATGGATGATAAATACCATATATAAAAGACTCCAATTTCTTTCTCAAATACCCTCACATGATAAAAATTATAGTAACATATTTTGCTGGCTTGAACTTCAAGAAGTTGTGCATTGGGACCAAAAATCTACACAAAGGACAAGTGCTTCAGGATTTTTCCTGAGCCTGTGATAGCCTGCAATAGGTAATTTTAGGTGTCAACCTGTTAGATTAAAGGCTATCTAGGGAACTGGTAAGACTAAGTGTTCTGTGAGGCTGTTTCTGGAGAAGATTGTGTGTGGGTTGACGAAATGACAAAAGAAGATTGTCCTCAATGTGACTGTGCTCCATACAATATTCTGGGGGCACAAATGGAACAAGGAAATTAATTTTTACTTTCTTTTGGACCTAGAATTCTTTTCCTCCTACTTTTAGACATAAGAACTCTTGGATTTCTAGTCTTTTGAATAAGAAGCATTGAAAAAGAATCAATCTTAAGACATCAACTTTACTGTGTATTAGTGAGTTACTATTAAAATAATGCCACTTGAATCTACTTTCAAAATAATAGGCTATTATTCAAATAGATTTTAGTAAACATATTTAATTAGAAGTTAAAAATGAACACTCTATAACTACAGTTCCTACACTGCTATTTACTTGAAATAGTTATAGAAAATAATAATAGCATATAAGCGAGCTAAAAACACATTATCTACATATCAATAAATTGTCATCTTTGTCAAGACATGAAAAATACCTAGGTCTTTGTTGCAGATGTCCTTCCAGGTCCCCCAGTGCTGGAGGCTCTGCTGCCATTCCAACAGCTGGACAAACAAGGACCCAAGACCCTTTAAACACTAATGATATGAACGAACTGAAAAATAAGCTTCTATAGAGTCATGACATAGGAGTAGAGAAAGTACAGGAGGTATGGTGGGAGCTAATGGAGGTGAGGCAGCAGGTTCTCTATGCTTTACATGCCTGGTACTCTACAGTAACCCACCAAGCACAACAGTTGCTGCCTCTAGCCTACCTACCAGACTTAGAAAAATTTCTCATCTCCCAACCATGTTCTACAACCTTAAGGAAGGGTTTTCTAGGAATTTTTGTTCCAACTTATTCATGTGGACAGTACAGAACCATCAATGTAGGATCAATCAGCTCTCACTGCTTTCTCTTCTTTCTTTTCATCCCCACAAATTTTGCTCAAAAATTTTTGTATTTCTGCAGAAGTTCCATTGAGATTACCCTGGAAATACACCTTCATATTACTTTTAAATAAATCCATTAAATATATATTTTGTTAAAAGGTTATGATCATTTAATAGTTTTTTTCTGTTTTTAGTTATTTAGGATATAGTTGTTAAACTTTTAGTATGTCTGTGTTATGTTATTGTGCATATGTGTGTCAGTAATAAATGGGTTAATAATAAATTGAAATTATTTCAGAATAGCAACAACAACAAAAAAAAAAACTCCATAGGAGTAAATTTAAGCAAGTAAATAAAAAATATTTACAATGAAAATTAAAAATTATTGCTGAAAGATATTAAAGACAAAAAATTGAAATAATTTCCATCTTCATGAATAGGAAAAATCAATATTAATAAAATGTCTAGACTACCCAAACTGATGTAGAGATTCAATAGAATCCTACCAAAAAACCAATGATATTCTTCAAATAATGAGAAAAAATAATTTAAAAATTCAGATAACCCTGAATAGCCAAAGCAATCAAGCATAAACATCAAAGCTGAGGGCATCAGCATACCTGTTTTTGAGATGTACTGAAGAACCACGGTAATCAAAAAAAGCAAGATACTGACATAAGAAATAGACATATGGAGGAATAAAACAGAGCAGAAAACCCATAAGTAAATCCATACATCTACAGCCAACTGATTCTCAGCAAAAGACCAAAAATATACTGTGCCTTGGAAAAAGACTGTCACTTCATTAAATCATGTTTGGAAAAACTGTATATCCTCATACAAAAGAGTGAAATTGACCTTCTTCACACTGTACAAAAAGTCAGTTCAAAACAGATAAAAAAACTAACCATAAGATGCAAATTTCTGAAATTACTAGAAGAAAAACATCGAGGAAACTCTCAAGACACTTGGTATGGTCCATGACTTTTTTTTTTTTTTTTTAACGTGGGTCCTGGGAGTTGAACTCAGGACCTCGCGCTTGCCAGGCAGGCGCTTATGCTGCTGAGCTATCTCACCGACCCAACTTTTGAATAGAAGTTCAAAATCACAAGAAACAAAAGCAAAAATTGGCCAATTCAATTTCATCAAACTAAAAGACTTCTGAAGAGTAAAGCGAACAATCAACAAAGAGGCAATCTACAGGATGGGAGAAAATATTTTCCAATTCTGTACATGACAGAAGCTTTTTATTCAGAATATAGAAGGAATTAAAGCAAATCCCAAGTAATCCAATTTTTAAATGTGCAAATGACCCACCTCAACATTTCTCAAAGTAAGAATTACACATTACCAACAACTATACAGAAAAATGGTCAATATCGTTAGACATCAGAAAATGTAAATCAAAACAACTGTGAGATAATGTCTCATCCCAGTTAGATTGGCCATTACCAATAAACAAGACAAACAAATGTTGGCAGGGATAAGGATAGAAAGGTACTCATATAGCGTTGTTGAGAATAACAATTAGTAGACCCAATATGGAGAACAGAATAGAAGTGCCTCAAAAAATGAAAAATAGATCTCCAATCTGATCCAGATATTCTACTTCTGGGTATATATCCAAAAAAGAAGGAAGGGAGGAAAGGAGGGGAGAGAGGGAGGGGGAGAGAAAGAGAGAAAGAGAGAGAAAGAGAAGGAAAGAAAGAGGGAGAGAAAAACAGGAAGAAATCAGCATATGAAATTTATAATTGCATACCCATGTTACAACACTCATATTAGGTTGCATTCCCATTTGCTGCATTATTCACAATAGATAAATATGGATTTGGCCTAAGGGCCTTCAGCAAATTAATAGACAAGGAAAATATGGTATACATAAATAAAGGACTATTACTTACCTATGAAGAATGAAATCCTATCATTTGCAGAGAAATGGATGGAATGTGAAGCCATTATTTTAAGTTGGATAATGCAGACACAGAACCTAAGTACTGTATGTTCCTTCCCATATGTGGAAGATAAAATCAGTCAGTTAGAACCGACAATAGGCTTAGTAGAGATTGCAAGGTTGTGGGAAGGAGGGTGGGAAAATCAATGTTGGATTTGATCTGAGCATACTAGATGCATGTATGGAAATATCATATTGAAACTTATTCATATATAATTAATATGAAGGGATAAACAATTTTAAATTAATTTACTGAACATGAAAATTGGTGTTTTCAGAAGTGATTATGAAGGTTATTGATATATTTTCAATTTAAATTTTCTTGCGTTCTTCAGATGAACCATATCTATTTCATTGGCGTATTTTATACCATTTGTTGGCTGTAATTACTATGATGTTGGTATTTTGTTGGCCAATTCAATTTCATCAAACTAAAAGACTTCTGAAGAGTAAAGCGAACAATCAACAGAGAGGCAATCTATGTTCATAGATATCTATGTTCATAGGATATCTATGTTCATAGCTTTCCTTTCTTGTGACATCTTTTTGTCATCTTCTAATTAATGTAAATTTCCATTTTTTTCTGAATGGTTAACCAATTGATACAATAAAATTCATTAAAATATTATCCTTTATCTTTGTACTTTATTTAATATATTACCTCTTTGTAAACAAACTGAATATATATATATATATATACATATATATATATATATATACACATATATATATATATATCCTTGAGGTAACTCCATGCTATTCTAATTACAATAGATTTAGAATATGCTTTCATTTCTCAGGTTAAGGTTCTTCCATGTTGATTTTATTTTTTAAGGATGAATTGATTATTCTTGGTTATTTAATTACTTAAACTTACAAGCTCTTGAGAAATGATGAAAAGAGTTGATATTTTAAATTCAATTGCATTTAATTTAAAGAGATATATGACATTTTTACAACGTTAAATCCTTCATTTTATGGACATCTATTATATATGAATATTTTAGGGTATATAATATTTTTAGAGTCTGTAGTAACATGTTTCATTCTTGATGCTCATTTTTCTGTCTTTTCTCATTTTTTGATAACTATTATAAGAAAAAATACTTAAAGGACCAAATTTTAATTATTAGATGTCTACTGCACATTACTTTTGTTTCATTAATAGACACTAATTTTATTTTTCTCATCTTATACTTTTTTTTTAAGGCAAGTTCTCACTATGTAGCTCAGGCTGGCCTCGAACTCATGGTGATCCTCCTGCCTCAGCCTCCCAAGTGCTGGGATAACAGGCATGTGCCACCATGCTCACCCCATTTTATACTTTTGAGATTAATTCTCTGAATTTTTCTAACTTATTAAGTTAGCTTCTTAATTATTTGCCTTTTTTCTTTTCTGTATCATACATTAGTCATAAATTTTCCTCCTGGTACCGTTTCTTTGAATCTGGTAAATTCTGATGTACAATAATTCATCTTGATTAATATAAACTGTTATTATTCTTGTTTTGATTTCATTTAGATCTATGGATTATTCAGAAGTACATTTCTTCATTTCCAAATTATGATTTTTTTAGTTATCTTTATGTTTTTGATTTATAGCTTCATTTATTGTACCCATAAAACATTTTATTATTTTCTTCTTTAATTAATTGAGTGCTGCTTCCTCATGAAGGTAAATATGCAAATTAAGCTATTCTATATCTTGCTTTTTATGTTTGTACAATGTTTCAAATCTATCAAGTAAGTCAAAACTAATCACATTGTGAAATTTTATTATATTTTTTGTCTACTTCATCAGTCACTAGGAAAATTAATATTAAAATACTTCACTGTAATTATTCACTTTTGTAATTATTTGTTTTCAAGCTTTTCAAAGATACTTTAGCAGGTTAGTAGCCTTTATGATATTTGCATATTCTTAAAAATTAAAGTGTTTTGGGCCAGTGATATGGCTCAGCGGCATAAGCACCTGCTTGGCAAGCGTGAGGTCCTGAGTTCAACTCCCAGTACCCACATAACAAAAGTTAAAATATTTTAATTACAGTGTTTTTTTTTTTAATATATGTCAGTGTATTTATGTTTATATGTGTGTAGGGATATGAAACATTTCTAACAGACATTACTTTTTTTTTTCAGTTTTTTTTTTTTTTTGTGGGTACCGGGGGGTTCCACCTCAGGACCTCATGTGCCAGCAGGCACCTGTGCCACTGAGCGATATCATCAGCCCCTTTTTCGTATGTGGGTTCCGGGAGTTGAACTCGGGCCCTCGCGCTTGCCAAGCAGGCGCTTAAGCCACTGAGCCATCTCACCGGCCCTTTTTTTTCAGTTTTTTGAGACAAGGTCTTGCTATGCAGTTCAGGCCAGCCTTGAACTCACTATGTAGCCCAGGCTGACCTCGAAATTGTGACGATCCTCCTGCTTCAGCCTCCCAGGTGCTGGGATTACAGGTGTGTACCATAATAGATATTACTTTTAATGGGTAACTCAGCTTAGTTAAAAATTAATGTAATTACTCATGTGTGAATTGAAGTGAACTCATCTTGTTTGCTATTAATTTGTCTCACATCTCTCTGTTCTTTTTCTCTCTTCACTTCTTTAGGATGATGATGATGAGTGTTTGTATCATGTTTCTTCTAAATTATCCTATAATATTTTTATACTTTCAGACTCATTTTAGTGCTTACTGAAGATATGATACATCTTCTTAAATAAACTATTGTATAATATTCCAGTGAGTATTTTGTTTATTCCTTAACAAAATAAACAATTTAGAACAATTTAAATAAAATCACTTTTTTAAAGTTATATGCAATTTCAGTCTTACATTTAATATGGTATATATTTTTAAAAAATAAGATGTCATTATTGCCTATACCACCCATATATGTTTAGATTTATTCTCTTAATTCCTTAGGGTTTGCAAAAGCAACAATTTTATTATTATTTGAATAATTTTTTAGAACTTCCTGTATTATGAATAGCTTGTGGATAAGTTCTCATAAACTTAATCTACCTGACTTGCCTGTAACTTACTTTTGTATTTTCTCATCAACTTGCTGAAGAATAGTTTATGTACAAGAGAAAGAAAGGAAAGGGATATGGATAGGGAAGGAAGAAGTTAAATTATCACTATTTGCTAAAGAAATGACCCTCTACACTGATAATACCCCAGAACTCCACCAAAAGACTTCTACAACTAATATGCAATTTCAGCAGTGTAGCAGGATACAAAATCAACACTTAAAAATCAATAGCGCTCCTGTACACCAATAACAAACTTACTGAGAGGTAAATTGGGGAAACAATAGCATCAAGAAAAAAGAAATAATTAGGAATGAACCTAACCAAGGAAGTGAAAGACCTCTACAATGAAACTATGGTACTCTGAAAAAGGAGATTGAGAGGATATCAGAAAATGAAATATATCCCCTGTTCCTGGATAGTCAGAGCCAATATAGTCAAAGTGGCCCTATTTCCAAAACTGTTACACAGATTTAATGCAATCCCAATCAAAACTGCAATAACATTCTTTATGGAACTGAAGAAAGGATTCCTACAACTCATATGGAACCAGAAGAGAGCTTGAAAAGCAAAAACAATTCTTGACATCAAGAGCAAGTTAGATGGCATCACAATACTGGACTTCAAATTATGCTACAGAGCTACATGATAAAAACAGCATGATATTGGCAAAAAAAGCAGACTTGTGAATAAATGAAACAGAATAGAAGATACAGAAACAACTCCAGGCTCACTTAGCTATGTTACTTTTGACAAAGGAGCCAAATCCATTCCCTGCAGGAAAGATAGCCAGTGCTGGGAAAAGAGGCTTTCTATGTGCCAAATGTTGAACCTTGACCCATATGTTTCACCACACACTAAACCAAAATCAAAATAGATTAAGGCTCCAAACATTAGAAGAGAAACACTTAATGTGCTGGAAGAAATAAAAAATAAATAAATAAAATAAATAAATAAATAAATAAAAATAAATAAGACATGGGTGTAGACAAAGACTTTCTGAACAAAACACTGGTTGTACAAGAAATAATGCCAAGAATCAACAAATGAATCCCATCAATTTAAAAAGCTTCTGCTCAGAAAAGGAAACCACTAATGGAGTGAAGAGACAATCGATAGAATAGGAAAATTTTGCCTGCTACCCCTTCAGAAAAAGGACGAATATCTAGAGTATATAAAGAATTCAAAAAATTAGATCTCCCATATTTAAAGACCCAGATAACAAATAGGGATCTGAAATGAGTGGACACTTCTCAAATGAAGAAATTCAAATGGCCAATAAATACATGAAAAAATGTTAAACATCACTGGCCATTCAAGAAAAGCAAATTAAAACAACACTTGAGATTCTATCTCACTCCAGAAAGAATGGCTGCCATCAAGAAATTAATCAATAACAAATGCCAGTGAGGCTGTGGGGAGAAAGGAATACTTTTCCATTGTTGGTAGGAGTGTAAATTGGTACAACCACTATGGAAATTAGTGTGGAGATTCCTGAAAAAAACTAAAAATAGAAATTCCATTTGAATCCTGCTATTTCCCTTCTAGGTATCTCCTCCAAAGACATTATATCACAGTGATATATGGATATCCATATGTGTTTATAGCAGCACAATTCATAACAGCTAAATCTTGGAAACAGTCTATATGTCCATCAACAGAAGAATGGATTAAAAAATGTGGTATTTATTCACAATGGAGTACTACTCTAGCATAAAGAAGTATAAACGAGTCATTTGTTGGAAAACAGATGCACCTTGAGACCATAATATTAAATTAGAAACACAAACCTAAGTATTGCCTGGTTTCTCTTATTTTAGAAATTATAAAAATTGAAATAAAAGACAGATAACAGAAAAAAGGAAAACAAAAAGATATTGTAATCCAGCATGGACAATGTATCTAAAAGTATACGTTGGCTTAATAAACTGTCTTGTATATTTTATATGGTCTATGCTGTATTTGTCTCCATATATTATAATTAACTTTATAAGTTCCTATATATTAAGTAAATAAATCTAATGCTGGAAATAGAAAAGAGGATGGAGGGAGGGGTGGAAAAGAAGGGAACTGAAATGTGTTATGTCCATGTGCCAATTCCTGACAGTGAATGTAATCATTATGTACTCCAAAGATATACTAATAAAAGTAAAATAAATAAATAAATAAATAAAAGCAAATAAATACACAAGTAAATAAGTAGCATCTATTTAAAATGTATGATTTTTAAACAGAAATATAAAACCATGAAATCACTTCCAGAATCAATATACAGAATCTACTACCACAAATTTCATATGCCCTTTTGACTTTCCCTGTGTCCCTGGTTCTAAGCAATCTCAGACTGGGGTGCATTACATCACATTAGGTTAGTTTGTGTGTTATATAGATTGGAGTCCATACTTCTGATTTGCTTTAGTGCTCAATTATTCTTCTGCTTCCTGTGCAATGAATCTATCAAGCGAATATTATTTTTAATATGAAATTTATTTTTCTATAACAAAGTCATCTTAGAATTTATATTCATTAATATTATCTTTAAATATTTCTTTTATATTTTAATTTATTTAATATATTGGTTAAAGTCTTCATGTAGTATAAACCCCCCAAATTACATAATAATTATTTGCACAGATTCATAGTATTTATAAATATGATATAAATATCTGTGAATTATTTAATGATCTCAAAGGATTTAAAAGGATAGCTTTATTTTATTTTATTTATTTATTTTTTTTATATGCAGGTACCAGGAGTTGAACTCAGGACCTCATGCTTGCCAGGCAGGCACTTATGCTGCTGAGCTATATCACCGGCCCTACCTTTATTTTAAAGTAGAGAAAATTTGTGTTATATATACTTATTTATTAGTATGAGACAAATGATTATTGTGACCAATACCAATCCTTATGATCTAGACCAAAACTCTAGAGTACTATAAATCTGTAAGAATATTTCACAATATTCCAAATAGATGCAATATATCAACGATTGTGCTGAAAATTTTTGTTTTTATAATAATAATCAAAAACAAATAGCATTTGAATTTATATGCAAAAAGTAATGTAATATATAAAATTTTTCATCTCAGAATTCTAGAGTATGTTTTATTCATGCAAGAACTATTTATAAACACTTTCTATATTTCACATACTCTTAGGTATTCAATACAGTTTGATGAGCAAAGCTAAAAAAAAATCCTTGTCTTTGTGAATCATATTCTAGTGAATATGAAATTTATTCACTAGAAGAGAGATAGACAATATGCATTTTAAAAATTACACAATATTTAAGGGGGAACTAGGTCTTACAGGAATAGAGAATGGTAAGGAAAATGAAAACTGGCAGAAGAATTTCAATTTCAATTAAGTTGTTAATTATTATAGGAAAAAATTCAGGAACTATTTCTTTGAATAGGTTTTTTGTGCCTTTCCCTTCTTCTTCTAAAATATCTGTAATGCAAAATTTTCATAATTCCTATTAAATATTTTCTGAGGGAAAGGTTGATTGACAATGTAAATTTGTGATACGCAAAAATTTAGGTTGCAGTAATATGTATTAAAATCATACCATTTTAATGTAAACTGGTTTTGTGATTATAACACCAGTAGTGTATTTCGTTGTTGTTGTTATTGTTGCTTTTGTTTTTAAATCCTCCATATTAAGAAATAAGTTCTTGGGGTGACATCAACAAGATGGCTGACCAGAGGTATCTGGCATTCTTCACCAAAATATGAGAAAACTGAGTAAAAAACTATAGCTATCCCACTGGAGTGTTTGCGACAGAGCAACACAGTGCAGTGGGAATGTGGCAGAGTCAACCTGAAGTATGAAGACATCAATGGCCTTCTGAAGAAAGGAACTAAGCACAAGGGATGCACACTGCCATCCTTCCAGTAAAGATCAAGCCCCAAACCAGGAGGGACATCTATTAATGGGAAAGGCAAACAATATACTTCCAGAAGCTTCCACTAGTACTATGGACACCTGAAGCTTTTGTTGCTGGAGATGCTTTCACAGGCTCTGAGACCACACCAGTTGAAGAACTGTGAAATAGTCAAATAATACCAAGCGAGGCTCGACCAGCCTTGCATAAGAATTAAGCAGGTGTCCTTGGTTAATGAGTTGTCTTAAATAATTTAAAATAAGTATTTAAGAAAACTCAGTGAAATATAAGAGAATACATACAGACAATCCAATGATTTTTTAAAAATCATGATCTGTGTGAGATATTCATAAAACAGAGAATATAGAAAGACTGGAGATCTCCAACTAAAAAAACTCATATAGTGAAATAAAAAAAATGTAGTTTTAGAATCAGACTAGAACATGCGGAAGAAAAAATTCTGATCTTGAAGACAGGTTTTTTAAAATAACTTAGTCAAGGGGCCGGTGAGATGGCTCAGCGGCTTAAGCGCCTGCCCGGTAAGCGTGAGGGCCCAAGTTCAACTCCCGGAACCCATATACGAAAAAAGGGGCCGGTGATATCGCTCAGTGGCACGGGTGCCTGCTGGCGCACGAGGTCCTGAGGTCGACCCCCTGGTACCCACAAAAAAAAAATTAAAAAAAAATAATAAAATAACTTAGTCAAATGAAAAGAATAAAGAGAAAGGAATGAAGAAAATTTCCAAGACTTATGAGACATGTTAAACACACAAAATTTTGCACTATAAATATTTTAGAAGGCGAAGAGAGAAGGAAAGGTGCAGAAAACCTATTCAAAGAAATAGTTACTCAAAAATTTCCAATCTTTGGAAAGATGTATTCTTCCAGACCCAGGAATCTCAAAGGATCTGACCTAAAAATTTTCTTCAAGGAATATTATGATCAAACTGGCAAAGTGCAAGACAAAGGGAAAAAACTTCAAGAGAAATGCATAGATTCACAGGGGAAGGAATGTTTCAAGAGATTAACAGCTGGTAACAGAAATTTTGGTACGATTGAAGAGAAAATGGGATGACATATTCCAAGTCTCGAGAAGAAGAAAAAAAAGAACTGCTAATCAAAATATTACATCTAGCAGTGTTGTCCTTCAAAAATAAAAAAAAAATGAAGACTTTGTAAGAAAAGTAAGTACCAAGCAATTTCATCACCGCATGACAGACTTTAGTCCTACACTAGAAGCAAAAAGACAATAACTACCATCTTGAAAACACTCAAAATTACAAACTCACTGTAGAAGCAATACACAATAATGAAAGGCAAAAGAATTAAAATATAACCCAGAAACTTCCATACTACAGTAATGAACAACAAGAGAGAAAGAAAGGAGCAAAAGATGTGTAAAACTACCAGAAGAAAATATCGAAATGTTCACCCTTACTTATAACAATCTTGAAAGTAAAAGGATTATGCTATCCAGTTAAAAATTTACAGCAGATAAATGACTAAACACAGCCTACTTAGTAATACCAGTAAGAGACATAAAATATTTTTTAATCTGGTTACTAACATTTTGCAAAGAAGCAATTAGTTTCGAGGAAAATTAAGGAAATTATCAAATATAAAAATATGTAAAACAAAAATATGGAAGAAACAATATGACACCAGTGAACAAACATGGATACATTCAAACTTGACAAACACAAATATGTGGAGTAAGGTTACAATATATTTTACTACTTTAATATGTAATTAATAAAAGCACTGATGTGGTTATATGCTAAAAGCAAATTGTGGAAATGGTTTGGTCAATAACTTCCCTCATAGTAAGCCTGTGCGATGTTTTTTTCAAATTTTTCACCTTATGTGGGTTTATATATGTGCCCAATGAACTTTAAAAGTAAAAATTTGTGTTGTCTTAGTAAATTATGGATCAGAAAATTATTTCTAACCAATTATAGTGAAATCCAATGTTGTCTTTAAAATATTTATTTTCCACCATTGACAAATATTCATTCCTGATACAGTTCTGACACAAAATGACATATTTTCTTCTAAAATTAAAGAGAATTAGGCTTGTTTCATATTATTTCAAACTCTGAACCCCAATATACAAACACTCCAGCTGATACCTTCTCCATAATAAATATTTACGGAGCTCTGTTTCAATACCATATATCAAGCGAACACGTAAGTGTCCTCATTATTCATGAACCAGACAGCACCCCAAGGGTACCCAGCATTAAAGTGTTTATGAACCATCTATAATCTCCAGAAATGTCTCCTTCCAAAACGCATTTTGCAGTGAAACTCAATTTGAATTCTTCATTTACTATGGCAACACACAAAGGTCTGCAGATAGGCTTGAAGATCACATTGACATTGTTCCTGGAAGAAAAGCTTTTATATATTATGAAACAAAACCCAGGAATGCTCTGCATGTCACCAAATAAGATTAGCAGATACCTGCTTGGTTCTATCCTAGGTAATAATATAGTAAATTCCCCCTTTTGCTAAAACCAGATGTTTGTTTTTTCTAAAACAGAAACAAGGTATAGCTTTGAAAGAGCTATAAAGCCAGGAAGTGAGAGGTCAGCTGTGTTCGGGTATAGTCAGTTGATCAGTGACTATGTGAGGAAGCACCCACTAGAAGTTAGCAGCTAATCATGCTGGTTTATTCTTGGAGGAGCATGGTGTTTTCAGATAGCATGAACAGTTACCAATTACTGCTTCTGCTTGACAAAACAAGTGGGTCTGAACTGTTATCTCAAAGGTGTTCTCAAAAAAGAGCTATATTTAAACTGGTGACACCAGTAATTGTGTATGGTTCACCCAATCCTGAGTTTGATGTTAAGTGTTTTACAGTATGCAGTCAAATACACTCAACTTGGGCTTTCATAGTTCACTGAGTGTGTCTGATAAGCAGCTTAAGCAAAAGACATGTTTGTAATGTTCCTTTAACTATCTCATTTCTTTTAAGTCTCAGAGTAATGGAAGGATCGTTTATAGTATAGTGATTTCTGAACTATTTAGGTGAATATTTCTATCATCAGTGATTTCTAATTCTCATGTTAAAGCACTCTAGAGTATAATAATATTTATATCTGCTTTCAAACTGATAATTTATGGCTATTGATATATGGAACAAATGGAACAAATATGAACAAATGGAACTATAATTCGTATAAGAAATATATTTATTTCTGTTGCTTACCTGAAGGTATACAACATAAATAAAACCATATGAATGGTGTCTTTGATAGTTATAAAAAGAAAAGCTTTCCATTCCTCGTTTGAAGTTATTGTTGTGATTACTGCTATTAATTGTGCCTGAATCTTCCTCTTCAATATTTTTTTTGTTAAGGCTCTCTAATTTGAGGGAATTTTCCCAAGATACATGTAGAATTTAAAGGGAACATTTAATATAGACAGGGTAAGACTAGAATGAGAAATTATTAGGTCTAATATGAAAAGTAATGAATTGTGTTATAAAGTCAGTGGAGTAGATGGCAAACAGCTGTCTTATGAAAAAGACCTAGGTCAGTGGCACTGTTGAGGTTCTAGCTAAATATCCATGTTTACATGATCCAGTGAGGTCATGTACCATTCTCATTTTTCTTTCTTTCTTACATTTACTGTATTTTACCATGATCTTCTTAGTCTCTATTGTTATTTCAAAGGGCAAAGAAAATCACAGGCATTTATAATTGCTTATATTGATTAAAATATTTCCATTTCATGTTCAATATATTTTTAGTTGGCAAAACAATAATATATTTAAGAAAATGCATGCAGCTATAGAGAAGATAATCTAAACTAAATGTTTTTAATATGCAGATGATTTCTAAATAATAGAATATTTTTAATAGACCAAAATAGAAATAATTTCAATCTTGGTTGTTATTAATTATCATGAATGACACTGAAAGGTAAAATGCACCTCTGTTTAGTTTAACATTATTTGGTTTTTATGTTCCTTTCTTCAGTTCTTTTAGCCTGTGATTTTGGAGTTAAGTAGAAACAAAAAAATTACATCAACTATTTTGCCATTGATTTAGAAAAAAGCTAGCTTCCTATTTTAAAGTGGCTCTCTTGAAGAACGAGGGCCATATAGACTACTGCAGCAATTGAGATATCCCCAATATCTTTTTTCCCTGAGAAGATAACGCAAGATGTTGTTATCTTTTTCCCAAGAACACATGGATTTTTTAAATAAGAGCTATGTTGAAGTAACTCTTACTTGGCTGCAGAAATTGTATTACACTCCAAATCTTGCTAATGATTCCTCTCCCAAAATGAGTCCTCTTGTACCATATTTCTAATGAATGACCATATTGCCAGGAATCTCTGAAGACCCTAAGAATTTTTGTTTATTTACGGTAAATTTCACACAACAAAATCTGCTGTTGATTTTGAACAGAAATAAGAATGTAGTCTGATCAATATAAAAAAAATGTATGAATTCCAAAGCATGTGAATCTAACATCAATTTAGCCACTCAATCATTCCAGGAAAATAAATTTTGCACAATAGCACAACCATATGCTCACTTCCTTATCAGTGTTAGGATTCATTTGGGCAACTCTTCCCATATATATTTTATGATCATGTCCCTATTGTCCAAGAATTCAGAAAGAAGAAGAAATTTTTATTTCACATTACTTAAAATATCACACATCAACAACTGGATCCCTCAGACATTCCACCAGACATGTGAAATGGTACAATCCCAATGGAAACCAGTGTGCCAGTTTCACAAAATGTTAAACACAGCTATCAAACAAGTTAGTAATCACACCTGTGAGTGTTTATTATTACAAAATAGAATTTTATGGATTTGAAAATCTTTATACAGTATCTAAGCAGTTTTCTTTGCAATATCACAAACCAAAAGTCAACAGAATGTCCTTCAATTAGTGAATATAGATGGATTTGTTTTAAAGCCATGGTACATCTACATAATGGAAAACTACTCGGTAGTTAAAACCCTTTTTTTGATGCTCATATGAACTTGAATGAAATCCAGGGCATTCCACTTAGTGAAAAGAAACAAATTCAAAACATTCCATATTATGTCTATTACTCCATGGATACCACATGCTTAAAATAAGAAAGAAATTATAGCGATAAAGAACAAATCAGATGAAATTTCCAGGGGTTAGGCTGTAGTAGGATGTGACTTAAAGGGCTAGTAAAGGGCATTTCTCTGTAGTGGGGGAATAATCTGCATTCTGACTGCAGTTGAGGCTGCATTCTATGATTTCTTGTAAAATAATGAAAATTCTCACTGTTCAAAATCCTTAAAAAGAAGTCCAATACTTAAGTAGTTTAAAACAGTTCAAAAGTCAATGAGCCATAATTCACTATGTTACTAATCTAAATAAATCATTCTAAAAATATTAACCTATGTATAAACATATGCGGGACACACAAACTATTTTGTGCCATAAAAGAAATTGAAAATGTAAGAACTGGGATACTGTGGGACGTTTAGTACAATATTTTGGACAGAATATTTAAATTCTAATATTAAAAAAAAAAGAATCATTCCAAAAAGTATTGTCAGTTTTCAGAATAATATGTCTAAAAAGGTATGTGGGACATACATGTGGAAATCTTAAGTTTTTATACAGTTTTATTCTTTATCCCTTGATAGAATTATTAAAATAAATGTTACCAAAAGAGCTTCTTCTAAGTAAAAAACCACAATATTTACATATATAAAATCATTATCTATGAAGTATAAATTATATTTGATGTAATACTAAAACATATTTGATGCTTAACTTTAAAAACGGTTTAATTATTGATCGATGTAAGAATTTTAAGCATGATTATAATTTAGCTTTTAAATCAATGCACTTATTTGTCCAAAATCATTATTAAACATTATTAAATGTGTTTTCACTATTTCTATTAATCATTGATTATTTTTTTAAAATATTTGATTTAGGGAATAAGATTTTTTTTGATTTAAATTTTGTCGAAAGAGAGATGATTTCATTTGATTCGTGATACTATTTTTACAAGAATAACCCAGCATAGGGCCGGAGAGATAGCTCAATGGCATAAGCGCCTGCCTGGCAAGTGTGAGGTCCTGAGTTTGACTCCCGGTACCCACATAAAAAGATAAATAAATAAATAAAAGAAAAAGAATAACCCAGCATAAAGGCACATATTCAGAGCTCTGTTTAATGTTCCCATGCTAAAGAATTAACTAAGAAGAGACAGAGAAAGAGGTCTAGCAAGTAAAGAGACAGAATAATTATTATATTTAAATGTAGACTATAGGGGCCAGTGAGACAGCTCAGCGGCATAAGCTCCTGCCTGGCAAGCGCAAGGTCCTGAGTTCGACTCCCGGAACTCACATATGAAAAAAAAAAGGGCCAGTGATATCACTCAGTGGCACAGGCGCCTGCTGGCGCCCAAGGTCCTGAGGTCAACCCCTGGTACCCACCAAAAAAATAAAAAATGTAGGGCCGGTGAGATGGCTCAGCGGCTTAAGCGCCTGCCTTGCAAGCGCGAGGGCCCGAGTTCGACTCCCGGAACCCACATACGAAAAAGGGGCCGGTGATATCGCTCAGCGGCACGGGCGCCTGCTGGTGCACGAGGTCCTGAGGTCGACCCCCCGGTACCCACACACAAAAAAAATGTAGACTATAAAACTCTTACAACACAAATAGGCTTGTAAATAAAATAAGGCAACTTCCTATAAATTATTTCACTTAAGGAAAAAAATAATTAATGGAAGGATAACATAAATAACCAAACATGATGTGGTAGGTAGGTGGTATTATATATAAATTACAATTAAAGTACTAGGTAAAGAAAGGAAACCAAAAAGATCATCAGAATTTGTTTGAAACTGTTTAATGGGTGATCATCCTCCTCCTATTTTCTCTTTTTCACTAGTTTTGTGTTCGTGTTTCAGACATTGTTATGGTTTATATCCAGATGACCCAGAAAAGCATCTTGGGCTCAAAGGTGTGGCTTTGGAGAAGGTGACGCCTGGTTGGAGGAGGAGGTGGGTTACTTGGAGTGTGCTCTAGAAGGGTCTGTCTGCCTCCCTCCTCCCTCAATGCCTCTCTGCTTCCTAACTCCATGCCATGAGCTGTTGCTCCCCTGCCATTCTGCTATACCTTGGAGCAGGCCAACTATGGGCTGAAACAACTGCAAACTGAGCCAAAATAAACCTCTCCCCTTTTAAATTGCAGGTGTCAGATATTGTGTCCCAGCAATGAGAAAGTAACTAGAATGGATTGCATTTCATTCACTCAACCAAAAAGTAACATTTTAGATTTTGATCGTATGTACTAATATTAGTATTGCCCAGACAATCAAATAAAAGCATGCTTTGTTGTCTCTATATTGTTAAGAACCTGCTTTTGCTATCAAAATCACCTATTTTGTGATCTTATCTCTGATTAGGTCTAGTTGTGTTATGGTAAACCAGTTTTATAAATACTTTTAAAGGTTTAGCTGCCTCATCTGCAAAATAAAAATAGTAAAAGCTATATCAGTTAGAAAATCTTGTCATAACAAAATATTACAGTCTGGGATGCTTAAACTGGGGAAACTTACTTTCTCACAATTATGGGGGCTAGGATTCTAAGATCAAGAGGTTGGCCAGTTGGGCTTTCCAGGAAGCTTCTCCTAGACTTGCTGATGGCTGCTTTTGCACTGTGTTCTCATGTGGCCTTTCCTGTGTGCATGTTCACCGCTGGGGACTTCTAATCAGGACACTGGTCGTATTGGGTTAGGAGTCCAACCTAATGACCTCATTTATACTGAATTACCTCCTTTAGAGCCCTATCTCCAATTTCAGGCACATTGGTGGTTAATTTAGCAAAATAATGTGTTCTGGGGGACACAATCAGTCATTAAAAAAAAAACTTAAAATATCTTTTCTGAAATCTCTACAATTTTTGTCAGTATGCCCAGTGTACACAAATTTCTTAACAAAGGTAAGCTGATATTACATATTTTATTAGAATTAGGACACAATGGTAAGTCAAATGGAGAATGAATTAGTAGATTCATTAGTTAAGACTTGGTGCACAAAAAACAATCCAAATTATAGTCTCCTGGGGTAGTTACTTATTCAGGTCATGATTTTGTGGACTAGCTACTTGAGATGGATTCAGCTGTGTGATTCACTGCACCTGTGGCAGCCTGGGTTAATATCAGGTAGGATTTTTTATGCAACTTCAGTGAGCTGGTGAATTAGCTGAGGCTGGCAGTTTTATGTCTGAAACAGCTGGGATCAGTGCGCCTTTCTTCATGAGGTGTCTCATCATTTAGCATATGAGCTTGGGGATGTCTAAGAACAGCAAGAGAAACACCCCAGTCTTCAAGTTTTCAAGCCTCTGCTTGTTTGCTGTTTGATATTCTATTGGTGAAATCAAGTCTCATGAACAGCTCACATTCAAAGAGTGGAGAAAGATTTCACTTTATAAGAAATCTGGTGTAATTCATTGTAGATAGGCAAAGAACACAAAGAGAAGAATTTGTGACAGTTCTAATAATCTACAGAACTATTGACCAATAGTCATTGAGCTATTAACATAATGTCTATGGTCATTAATCAGGATGTCTAATTAAAGTGCTGCACTGAGATCATAGGTCTTAAAGGAATGCAGTTATGCTCTCCACTTGTTTGAAGGGGGTAAAGAATACACAAAACAGGTTATGGTTTTTAAAATTTGTTTTCAATGATTTCTTCAGGATGATACTACCTCTCAGGCAAACTCTCTGGCGTTTGGGTTCCCATGCCAGAATAAGGTAAAGAAGCTACACTTGAGAATATCCTGATTTCAAGATCATCTGTGTAATTGTTTTACATTTCTAAAAACCTAACCCCAGGAAGTCAACACTTACATGCAAATCTTAGATTTTTAACATTTTAACATATGGTTTAGATTACTACATTTTTCTTTTGATTTCCTATTGTTTTCATAATCAGAAAATGTCTCATATTACCTCAGAGGAGCTTCAATTTTGTAGTGAAAGAACAGATTTCTATCTTGGTTTTTTATTTAAAAAATGTTTCTCATGTTTTGCATTCACAGAATATAGAAATATATGATTAGTCAGTGCCTATGTTGTCTTTCCCTGGAATTAGAAATAGATATCCAAGTTCTGAAAGTTTCTTACACATCCTCATTTGTGCTTAGACTCCCCAAACAGAAAATACCCATATCAACATACCTACAGGTAAGGTTGGCAATAAGTCGCATTGAAAGCATTCACATTGTACAACTACCACTTGTGGCTAGTTCCAAAACATTTCCACCACTCTAAAGTTCAACACAGCATCCACTAATCAATATCCAGAGAGGACAGGCTAGAACATAGCTGATGCAACTTGAAGAGGGAAAGAACTACAAGTCAGAGGCCACCAGCAGAGCTATGAGCCTAAGAGTACAGATGTCTTAGTCCTCAATGGGAAGTTATGGTTCTTGTACCACAGAACTTTTAAAAAATAATATATTGAGGTAAAATTGACAGACCATAAAATTAAATATTTTGTCATGAATAATTCAGTGGTATTGAAAGAGTTCACAAGCTTCTCTCCAATCCCTCCTACACTAAGCCCTGGGGGCCACCAATTTTTGTTCTAGCTCTGTGTTTTTATCTATTCTGGATATTATATATATATATATATATACACTGAATCATTACAGATGTAATATTTCATGTCTGCCTTCTTTTAGTAAGCATGACATTTTGGTGATTCATCCACAGTGTAACATGCATTGTATTTTTCATGTACATCAGTAGTCATTCGAATGCATTGTAGTATGTTTATCCATTCATCCGTTTGTGATCTTTTGAGCTGTTTCTCTCTGCTTGTTGACTATTAATAGTGCGGTGGATGTGTGTATATGTACTTTTTTTTTTTTTTTGTGGGTACCGGGGGTCGACCTCAGGACCTCGCGCGCCAGCAGGTGCCCGTGCCGCTGAGCGATATCACCGGCCCCTTTTTCGTATGTGAGTTCCGGGAGTCGAACACGGGCCCTTGCGCTTGCCGGGCAGGCGCTTAAGCCGCTGAGCCATCTCACCGGCCCTCCTGTGTATATGTACTTATTTAAGCATCTATTGATTCTTTTATGTATGTGATTAGGAGATAAATTGGGATGTTATATAGTAAACCTGCTTAAATTTTTGAAGAAATCACAAAACTATTTTCCACAGTTGTTAATCCATGTTGTATTCCACCAAATATTTAATTATTTTTAACAACTTATCTGAAAGACTTTAGGAATGTTCTTGAAAGAATTTATGTGAAACAAATATGATAGAGTATGAAAATCTACTAGTGAGTGAGGTTGGTTATCATTTATTATTTCAAGTATGATTCACAGAATATAAGCTTAAATTGTGTACTTTCACACACTAACACACCAATATCCATCAATATCTATCATCTATAATGCATTTATCTGTATACATACATACATATTTAAGCATTAAAATAATAATCTTTCAGGACATAAAAAATTTAAATGTCTAAAAACTTGCATCATAACATAATAATGATAAAATTCTTGAAACTTGATTAAAAGCTGTAGTAAATGGCTGATACATTTTTTGGTCAAATCTTCTGAGTAAAATTGGTAGGAAATGGACTTCTAATCTAAAAAGATCATTGACTAGTGAATAATTTTGAATTCACAAAAGCACGTTATGTGACTTTAGGAAGGATTCTAACAAATTACATTCATAAGTACATGTTTTATTTAATTTACACAACATATTTTCCCAGAAAATTGTACCAATAGTTTAGCTTTCTTTAAAATTAGTTTCTGGTAAAGTAATAAGTGAAATTTTAAAAGAGGAAACTACAAATACATTTTTATAATGTATAAACAAACATAATAACATTTATTCTTTCTTGCTCATACCTGATGTCCTGCCCATTTTTTTCTTTATGTTAAATTGCATTATAAAATATTTTCCAAATATAAGACTGTTTATTGAGCTAATAAATAATTAGTTTGATTAAACTGATGGTCAAGTGAGGCAAACACATTCTGTCAACACAATCTGTGTATTAACATGGGGAATATTTATAATTTAATACAAAATGTGTCCAAATAGACTAATTTATGTAGATAGATTCTTGGCCAGCCATGGAAAGCTAAACAACTGTTTGGAACACGCTTAGAAACCAATTAAAAGATAAATTTCACAACAATAAATCACAAATAAGAACTAGATTCATGCACATTAACTTATTTGTAAAAAATATGCTATTTAATCTGAACCTGAAAGCATAAATGACAAAGAAAACAGTTGTGGTGGGCAGAGTAATGGCCCGCCAAAGATATTCACATCCTCCCACCTGGATCTTGTGAATATCTTAACCTTCCAAAACCAAGAGACTTTGCCAGTGTGATTAGCTTGAGGACTTTGTTTTAGCTGGCCACTCTAGGTGCACCCAACCTAATCAGAAAAGGACCTTGAAAGTAGAAAACTGAGGCAGAAGAAAAAAATTAAAATGATTCCCTACAGGAAGAACATGACCCACTCAGGATGGTTTTGAAGATGGAGAGAGAGGCCATGGGCCATGCAATGAAGGTGGTCTCTAGGTCCAGAAGAACTCAAAGAAACAAGTCTTCCCTAGATTCTCCAGAAAGGAAGGGGACAATAACGACATCTTGATATTAGCCCAATGAAACCATTTCAAATTGCAAACCTACAGAACCTTAAGAAAAATTCCTGCCATCTATTTGAGCTACTAAGTTCACATCAATTTGTTATAGTAGCAGTAGAAAACTAATACACCAGAAATGATGACAGTGACTTAGGGATGCAAATGATGTTATGCTTTCTTTGAGGTATTGTATTCATTTCTCAACCGCTTTATTTGCACTGTGACATGACCACTAAAGTAGGCAACATGGATCCAAGATTTGGCATCTATAAATAAATTAGCCCTACAGAAAAAAACAGAGAAATTTCTGTTAAAGAAAATAAAAACAATTATGAATACTATCAATGTGCAAAATGTTGCCCATGGTTACTTTGTGCTAAAATTGAAAATACCAACAAAATGTATGATTTTCTACATGAATATAGTTTTATATACTGCACACAGAAGTCAGTGTATCAAAAGCATTGAAAAATTATAAAAATGTTTATTAATTACCACTGATGAATTATTTATTTTTCTCCCAGAAAAAAATTAATTGGAGTTTCACAAACTGTTCCAGGTCAAAAGAGATAAGAAGCTACATAAATCATAATATGAAAAAAAAAAATCCCAAAATAATTAGCACAGAAAGAGAACCATGGCTTAATAATTATTAGTACAATAATTTTCCAAGTATAAAGGCATTCAGTATAAGGGAACTACTTATGCAATTTACTGTATCAGTAAGTTCAATAAAATCACTTTATCTACAAGCAGACTAATATTATTGGGCAAATTAGCATACAAATTTTCATTCAAAAAATTTGAAAAATAAATTAATGTAGGAAATCTCCTTTTTAAAGTAAATTTACTTTCAATAATATTTATTGAATATTTTATTAAAATTAGCAACCCTAGTAGATTTTGTTGTATTATTTTAAGATTATTTTTAAAAGCTGTATTTCCTTCATGCAGAAGAAAACAGAAAGAAGTTATATAGAGTAGAGGAAATTTAAAAAGCCATCAATTTTTACAACATGTGTACACACAAAAATCCCAAGGGAATAAATTGAAAAGTTTTCCATTAAAAATATTGTTTGGGGGCCAGTGAGATAGCTCAGTGGCATAAGTGCCTGCCTGGCAAGCGTGAGGTCCTGAGTTCAACTCCTGGTACCCACATACGGAAAAAGGGCTGGTGATATTGCTCAGTGGCACGGGCGCTTGCTGGTGCGCAAGGTCCTGAGTTCGACCCCCAGTACTCACAAAAAAATATCTATCTATCTATCTATCTATATATATATAGATAGATAGATAGATATTGTTTGGACAAGATATCATGCCCATATCTTGTACTCTGAATAACTACTATGAATATAACAACACGCAATGTATCAACTATTGCAACTGTCCTCCTAACCTGTTTTGAAACTTGTTTCATTGTTATGTTTATCTTTTTTCTCTTTAAAATTAAAAAAATTATATATATATATATACACACACATATATATTCAGTACAATGTTTTACAATAGGGCAACTATGCAAAAATCAATAGTTTTGCTGAGCTAGAAAATAGGTTGTTTATATCCCAAACCAAAAAAATGGTATGTTTAGGAAAAGGAATGTATCGTTAGTATAAGTACAATAGGAACAAATACATCAAAAGATATGTCATGATTTTTATTCTGCTGAATCCCATATTAATTCAATCCCAATAATGAACCTATGGAGACTTTCTTCCTCTCAGGTCCTATATGGTAATTATATGGTTCTTAATATTTTGTTATTATTCTTTTTTTTTTTTTTTTTTTTTTTTTTTGGCGGGTACCGGGGGGTCGACCTCAGGACCTCGCGCGCCAGGAGGCGCCCGTGCCTCTGAGCGATATCACCGGCCCATTTTTCATATGTGGGTTCCGGGAGTCGAACTCGGGCCCTCGCGCTTGCCGGGCAGGCGCTTAAGCCGCTGAGCCATCTCACCAGCCCCATATTTTGTTATTATTCTTAAGAGAAGGATCAGATTTATCAAAGAAAAAATGTGATAGATTTTAGAGGATTAGAAAATAAATATTTGTCACATTGTCACTTATTGAAGGGTACATGTGTTCTCCATCATGACCCATTGATTTTGGTTAGGGAACGCAAATAAAGTACCTTTGAATTAAAAACTGCATATTTGTCATGCTGTAGGTTATGGATTGAATTCTTTATTCCCCCAAAATTCAAGTGTTGAAGTTCTAATCCCCATTGTGACAGTATTTGAAGGTAGGGCCTTTGGAAGATAAGTAGTTTAAGGTGATGTTAGAAGGTAGTATCTTTATAAGAATCACTATCCTTCTAAAAAGAGAAAAACATGAGATCTTCCCCCAGGTACAAGCACTGAGGAAGGGTCACGTGAGAACACAAGACAGAGAGAAGTCGGCAGCCCTAAGTCAGAAAGCGAGTGCTTACCACACACAGAACCTGCTGACATGTTGGTTTTGTATCTCCCAGCTTCCAGCATTTTCGGAGATAAATTTCTGTTGTTTAAGCCACAGTCTGTTTAGTTTGTTTTATGTGCCTAAACTGACTAAGACCTACAGACTACAAAACTTTTGTTCTTAAACTTCATTCGGGAGGTATATTCCCACTCTCTTTCCAATTCAGTCATCTCTTTTAATTAACAACCATCGATCACACTGCCAAAAATTTTTAGACAATAGGACATAGCAAGAGGTGTGAGATCTACAACATGCTCCTTGTTACAGCGCTCTTCCTACCTTCAGCCATGTTTTATATCTGGTGCTGGATACTGTCTTGAGATCTTAGAAGATCTCATAGGTACTGGAGTTTTAGCTTCAAAAGCTTTTTACAAGGAAAAAGATGAAGAAAATTCTTTTGCAACTTCAGAAATTGTGAGAAGCCTAGTTTGTTGACTGGAAGAGCCGTGGGGTTTCTCAATTAATAACTGGGAGAATATATAGCATTGCCTTTTCATCTTTCAGATCATCAGGCTCGTTAGTCAACTCAGTTTCCACTAGAAAATGTATTTGCATTGAGCCACATCTCTCCAATAGGTGTGTAGAAAAAGTTTTAACTGATAAAATATTCCGTTCTCGATACTTTACACTAGTGATGGTGAACCTTTTTAGAGCTTTCAGTGATACAAACAGCCTGTTGTGGTCCGTGTGCCATAGGACCACCACCACCGGTTTATAACATAATTGAAACTCATTTAAAATTTATAAAAAGAAATCCTATAGTAAGCGATTTAAAGTAAACATTAACAAAGGTTTATTTTGGAATGACTTTTTTTCTTTTTTAGAGTACTCTTAAAACAAAGTACAAATTGGTATCCCCAGGCCAAATCTACTCCAACATTTGCTTTTAAATGATTTTTATGGGAACACAACTTCATAAATGCATTATTGTGTTATTTATGCAAGCTTTTGTGACACAACAGTACCTTTAGCTAACTGATGCAGAGACTGTAGGGCTGGCATCAACAAAACTATTTACTTTCTGGCCCTTTGCTGAAAACAAATTGTGCTGATCCCTGAGTTACGTGTTATCTGTTGTTGAATTCAATAATTTTAGAAAAGTAATGGATATGCACTCACATACTTCTTTACAATGTTTGTCAAGTGGTATTTGGAAAAGAACAATCTTATGTTTCCACTGTTTTAGGTAAAAGAAGTTGTAATTCAACATGCAGCACTGAGAAACTCCATCAAATGCCTGTTGCCACCTTAATAGTATGTTTCAGATATGTACTGTATTAGTGACAAAATAACCTTACATAATTGTCCCTTGTTTCATTTTCAAATTGGCTGTAAAGAAAAAAATATATTGATGTTCAAATTGTCTTCTAAGTATGAATTACAATGTTGATACTTTAAAATATTGAAGTTTTAGAATTTCTTTGCATTATAAGTAAAATGCATGAGGATTAATGTTGGTTCAACATTAGTTTGCACTGATGAAACCAGCTTTCAGTAAAGATTTCATGGTGCATTTAAGTGGCTATAAAAATCTTTTCACTGTTTTTTTTATTGTATAAATGTAAGACATATTAATATGATGTTTTGATGTATATATCCATATGGAATTTGTTACTAGAGGTAAGCCATTTAACAAAGTCATCACTTTCTCTGTTTACTCTTTTTTCCTGGTAAGAGCACCTAGAAATGTAATCTCTTAGAAATTTTTCAATATATAACACAATATAATTAACCACAGTCCTCCTACTAAACATTCTATCCCCAGGCTCACCTTACACGATTATAAGTTTATACCTATTGACTAACATCTCTCCATCTCATCCACTTCCCTACCACTGGTAAACACCATGCACTCTCTATTGTTATGTATTTGATTTTAAAAATAATTCCACTGTGTGAGTTCATTAGTGTACCCTTGACTTACAAACTCAATTAATTGGCGAGAGCTGACTATCACTCAAGTTTTTAGAAGTCACGACTCTTTTCTCCATAACAAATAATGGGAATACCCATAATACATTCCGAATCTCCCGAAGCACCACTTAACTAACCTTTTCATAATTAAAAATGGTTTTATAATGTGTGTAATTTACCAGAAACACCAATAATTTTCTTAGTGTATTCACTAAAAAGTTATAAAATGTGCCTAGTTTATCAGAAGCAACATTTCATACTGTACTCACCATTCAAGTTGACATCTTTGGCTTGCAGGAAGGGAGGATGAAATGGAAAGTGGTTATTGCTGGGAAGGAGAGGCCCCTTCCATAAGAACATCAGGAATCTGGGCTCAGATTGATGGCAATGTATGCTTGCATATTTTTTCTGGCATCGTGAGTCTTTGTTTACAACTGCACAAGCTGCCAGCATTAGAGTTGTAACTCAAGACTTTGGACGTTATGTTAAACCTAAATTCCTGCCATAACCCAAGTTGTTCATATGCGAGGCCTGTTGTAACTCAACGATCCCACTGTATTTTTATTTCTTTGTCTGGCTTATTTCACTTAGCATAATGTCTTCTAGCTTTGTCTATGTTGGTATTTTTATGCATTGTTTTGACAAATTACCTAAACTCTAGTCATTTCTTGCCAAATCCATTTTTTGGTCCCAAACAGGTAACACCTACATACATTATTGACTTCATATCTTAATAAATTCACTATGCTTTATTTAAGCATATGTATTAAATAGATTTGAAAATATTTGTATCTTACATGAAAAGCTGATTTAACATGGCATAAAAACTAAGTAAAAACAAATTTAAGGAAATTTTAAAAATTAAATTCTAATAATTTATTGCTGCCAAGTCTTCGAACCTGAGGGCCATGTTCTCTTTGTTTCAAGTAGGAATTAGCAAATGTTCAAAAATTATTAAGAGATAACACCAAATGGAATCTTTAATTTAAAAGCCCACATTAGCAATGGTATTATCTTTTGTATTTTTTGATTCTTTTAAGTTTACTGCTTGGGATATTTGCAAAATAAAATAAATGTTTTATTTCTTAGTTTATCTGCTTCTAAGAAAGTCATATTCCTATGATTATGATCTCCCAGTTGGCTATTGTGGAAATTAGAATGATATTAGAAAATGATTATGACTTCCTAATGAGTCAGGACTCAGCTAAATATATAAGCAGTGAAAATGTGTTTTCATGCAAAGTCTTGAATATTAGTAAAGAACAAAGAGCAAGGGAAACAAGGAAGTGGAAAGGTACAAATAAAAATAATGACCAATTACATTCTGCCTACCAATATTCCCTGTATAATTTCCATCAATGTGTCTGCTGTTGCTTTCTAAATAGTTGTATTTTTTCTGGTAAAGAGGTAAAATAGTTATGATATAAAAATGCTATGACTGCTTTCTTGAGATTTTTAATTAATTCTTACTCTTTTTAATTTACTATTTCATGGTATTTTTAAAAATGCACATAAACTTTTACTTCTTGGTCAATCTTGCCATGCATGTATGGATTCAAAATTTGATTCCATAGAGTCCAGATTCTAGAAATTTGATTCTAGAGTCCAGCGTTAGTAAGGAGTGTCATCTCAGAAAAAACATTCCAGAAAAAAGTGGCAGTATTCATGGTGGGACACTTGTATGACGGGCAGATCTCCAAACCTCAGTTCTGTTCTCTGGAAAATGGGCATAAAAATATTACCTACTGTATAGAGTTGTTGGGGAATTAAATAAGACAATACAGGTATAAAAATTTAGGAGCATGCCCAGCAGATGAACACTGCATAGCAAATGTCAGCTATTACAGTAAGTAAAGTTGGAAGTTGCATGCTTATTCAAACAGTGCAGCACCACCAAAATACATTGGTAACTACTCTTTTAGATGCTTACCCAAATAGAACGAGCTATGATTAGACATTGTTGTTTTTAAATACCAAAGATTACCCCATGTTGCTGTAATACTTGCTTTTTCTATGCAGAGCTGATGTGGAGCTGTTGGTGACTATGGCCTGAGCCCACATCCATGTTGGAAGACAGCTACTGAGTCTTTTTGTTTTTTTTTTTTGTGGGTACCAGGGGTCGAACTCAGGACCTCACACACCAGCAGGCTCCCGTGCCGCTGAGCGATACCACTGGCCATTTTTTTGTATGTGGGTACCGGGAGTCGAACTCAGGACCTTGCACTTGCCAGGCAGGCGCTTATGCAGCTGAGCCATCTCACCGGCCCCTGAGTCTTGACTAGAATCCTCACATTGATCGCTGTCACAGGACTGGTAAGGCAAGGGCTGCAAAGAAAGTAGATCCATGAAGGTCTTAGAGAGGTGCTGAGAAGACCATTGATCATTGGTTAGAATCCTTTAGCATGCACCTCTCAGTTATACAAGGTGAGCCTGTGAGAATTTATGTAGGTCTCCGATGAAAACAGCCTCCCAAACTAATTCCACTTTATTTGCACAGCAAAGCACCAATTTCTCCTAGTCTCCTAAATTAATGTCACCCTATTTGTACACCAAAGCTTACTTAGTCCTAGCACTTATTGATATGAAGTATTTTGATAAAATTTTCCTTTATTTTGAATACTAGGGATCAATGGTTCTAATCTAGGGACACTCTACATGCATCCTCATCCCTTTTTATATTTTATTGCCCAGGTTGGCCTGGAACTTGTGATCCTCCTGCCTCAATTTCCCTAGTAGCTGGGATTACAGGCATTCTCCACCACGCCCAGTGATCAAATATTTTTAATTAAAACTAGCACATTAAATTTGTATCATCTATTACAGGACTCCAAGGATGACCTCTAAATTACTTTGCCCAACTTCAGGGCAGTTCCAAAATCCATAAAAGAATCAGCTATTATCTAAAAGCACAGTCTAGCTTCATTGCTTTCATACTCACAATTTGTTGGTATTTTCTCATAAAATAAAGTTCAGTATTCGTAACATCCTTGCAAGGCTTTCTCTCATCTTGACCTTGCCTTTCTTTCTAGCCTCAATCTCACAGCTTTTTTTTCTTTACTGTACCCACCTGCAACACTAGGATGCTCTTCCTCCAAGAATCCGGAACGGGACACTAAGCTGCATTCATCTGGTATGTCTGAGGTTGCTTCAGATTTATGTCCTTTTGAATTTTTCTGCTTATTATATTAATTATATTTAATAAACATTTTTCTGTTTTCTTATTATTCTTATAATCCTTCCTAAAGATTTGTCCAAGACTTTTTTATAAAATTAAAATGTTTTTCCTGTGGCCTGCCCCATAAGGAAAAGTAGAATTAAATCAAGATACATTGCACACATTTTTTCTACATAGAAAGATGTTGTAGAGCAAGAATTTATTTTGTCTTAATCATTTTTAGCATCTATGATAGAAATTTGCATATTAATAGATGTCAGAACATTTTTGAATGATGAGTAGTATGGAGAATTGCTTTAGACTGTTTGCTAGGTTGATGTAAACAAGACTTACAGACTGCAACTCTTATCTATTCAATGTGCAGTAATTGTTACTTTGTAAGAAAATGTGAAAGCTAAAAAATAATTGAAAAAATATTTGCATGTACCTCCATGTGTTAAAACATGACTACTATAAGCAAGTACCAACTGTGAAAAGCTTGATAAGTATTTCAATTTATTTTCCTAAGAGTTTGGGCATCCTTAAACTATTATTTCTCTAGAGAGCAATGGTAAAGTGGGCAGCTGCTACTCATATTGGATACATATAACAGCTTTCCCACAACTACGACAAGTTCCTACATAATTGGATTTTTGGATGAGGTGACAATTACTTCCAAGTTTTCTGTCAGTTGTTCTCTGGGGTGTTATTCAAAATACTGTATGTAACAACTGGTACAGTAAGTGCCGACCAATCAAAGCACACACCCTATTTGAAACAGACAACTGTCATAAATAATCAGCAAAGCAACATGGCCTAAACCAGTCTGACTGCGCTGGAATTCTCATTGAAAGTAAAAACCATTTACCTTTGGAGCACCAAAGGAGAGTTTTGAAATATAATTTTCTAAACATATAAGGAAGCAAATTCACTCTGAAGTTGCTTTCCTTATTTTCTTTTGTCTTCAAATACCAGAGTCGTTATTGTGACAGAAGTTAAACTGGGACTGGAAAAAATTTTAGGCATGCTACTTTTTGAGCATGTAGACTTTTAATAGCACGTATAAAAATAGTGTGTGTAAAGCATTAGCAGTACTGGTCTTCTATAGAATATGATCATTTGGCTAGTAAATGTCAGAGTAAAACAACTGCTTTGGGAAACCTGAGCTTAATACTGCTGCTTCTATAGTTTTCCTGTTGTATTCCCAACTGTTCCAGTAAGTTAAGGAAATTAATGTGAACACTTTCATTTTCAAAAATGCATAGTTAAGTGCTCTAAAAATTCTACTACTTCTATTTTTATTGTTGTCAGATTTCGTTTGCTTTTGTTTTGTTTTGCTTTTCTTTTTGTTTTGTATTGACACTAAAATCAAGAACAGAGCAAGGGCACGATGAAATTGTACAGTGGGGGAAATGACATCTCATAACATTAAACAGACTCCCTTCCCTGGCCTGTGCGTCTCTACACATTTGCCTTATTGTAGCCACATCTGGGCAATAGTTCACACCCCTAATCTCCCTTTCTTTCTCCTTTCCATGCAATAGTATGATGCCTCTATCTTTCTTCAAGGCTGTTCTCACAACTGAGAAAAAAATTATTCAAAATTCTTTTAATAGACAATAATGATTTCAAGTGTTCCTTTATCCCTTTCCGCCCACATGCTAAGCTCTTAAAATGATTCTGATGGAGACAGAAAAGGACACTTAACTACCAAATCACCTTTTGGGTATTGAACGTTTCAGGTACAGTGACAAGCTCTAATAAAAAGAAATATTCATATTTGCATATCTACCCCCCATAATATAGAAGGCCATGCAGGTTTTTATTCATAAACAAGAAATAAACTTCTAGTATATTATACATTTATAGGCGTATGATATTTATTCAGTTAAGACAAAACCTCAGACCAGCAAGACTAGTATATTTTGAATCTTCCTTCTGTTTTAAGAAATATCTAAGAATATCTGAAGGGATATAATCTATGGAAATAGCTTCACACAATCTAAGGGAATATTTCCACTTTTAAAATTCTCTTTTCTTTTTTTTCATTACTCAGAATAAGAACTGTGTGGTTAGATCCATTAAGTTTATTTTATCACTTTTAATGCAAAGATTATTACTGTAATTTACATATCTCAGTAAGAGCCAAAAGCTTCCTGCTGTGGTTTTTCCCACCAATGTGCTACAAATTAACAACCCAGCTACATTAAAGTAAATGAAAAAAAAATGTTCATTCTTTTCAATATAAGGAAAATTATCTGCCCACGAGACTATATAATTCTCTCAATAACACTCCCAGAAACAAGAAAATAGAGTTTTCCTATAAACTACATTAATGTTTTAGTCCCATGTAAAATTGTAATTTAAATCTTAAGAAAATGTAGTAAAACCAGTATTGATCACCAGAAAGGAAAGCAGTAACTTTGAGGCTGTGAACGATGCCAAATTTGCAAGAGAAAAAGAAATGTACACCTATAATATTTTCAAGAATCACTAAGGATTTAATAGCGTAGGCATTATTATGTAGGCATGAATTTTCTTCCTTATTTCCTTTTGGCAATATCAAATTTGGTGAATGACTAGTCCAACTATATTAGCTTTCCCATTGCTGGGCAAAATACCCAGTATATACAAAATAGATGTTGTAGAGGTTTATTTTAGAGTGTTCTCTCCATGTTAGGCTGGATTCAAGGCAGAAATGACATGGCGGAAGGTCCTGGTGGAGGAAATCTGCCCAATACATGGCAGTAAGGAAGCAGAAAGATCAGAAAAAGCCAGAGAGAGAGAGAGAGAGAGTCAGAGAGAGCCAGAGAGCCAGAGAGACAGACAGAGAGAGAGGCTCTCCAAAAGCATCCCTTCTTTAAAGCACTTCCTCTATATGGGCTGCACCTCCAAACAGAACATTTAGTTATCTTCATGGATTAATCTAGTGGTGATTATAGTACTCCATTATACTTTCTATGTAGATTTCCCCCCAAAACCTCATGAGCTCATAGGAGGGGTTTAGGGAGCTGTTTGGATTATGGGAGTGTGATGCTCATCAGAGCAGGGGTGTGTTACAACTAAATGTGCTTTGGGAGGTGAAGCCTGGTTAGAGAAGGGGTATGGCCAGGAAGGGGCTATCGCCCTCCCTCCTCTGTTGATCTTGCTCTCTGTTTCCTGCTGCCTGCCATGAGCTGTTTCTCCTCTGCCATGCCCCTCTGCTATGCTTCACTGCCTTGGAACAGGTTGACTATGGACTGAAACCTCTACAAACAGTGAGCCAAAAATAAATCTTTCCTGCTTACAGTTATGCGTGTTGGGTACTGTGTCTCAGCAATGATAAAGTACTTAAAACAATGCCCATAATCCATTCACCTTCCTAAAGCTCCACCTCTGATTCCCGAGACTTAGGAGATATTTTAGGTTTAAGACATAACACCAGTTCTTCAGCAAGGAAGCCCACGTGACACGTCACCTGTAGAAGTGGAGGCTACCCAGTATGTACCACTGTAATAATGGAAATTTTTCATGCCTTACATCTTGATGGAAATACCTAGGTCATTCAAATGATTCTTCTGCCCATGTCATTTAGAGGCTTTACCATGATGGTGAAAAACTAACTCCAAAGATCTGACCACAAGGAACAGTCTCCCATTGACCTGCTTTTACTCCAGGTATTATTTAAACCTTTCATCTTGTTCTTGTATTTTCACTGACTTTTCTTAGCACAGTGTACACTATCTGAAATTTCTCTTCTATCAACTTGCTTTTGAAGCCAAAGTCACTCCGTAAATGTTAGGATGCAGAGTAGTTAGCAAATTGATAGTAATGTAAATGAGAAAATGTACTGCAGTTAAAACAATGTACCATAACTAATTTTCCAACAACTTTTGGCTTCAGATATTCTCTAAGATCTATTCATTAGGGTATCATAGTTTCATTTAAATTATTATTTCATGCCTAAAAATGATAGAAATATGACATCTAAAGTTAGGTATAAATTTAATGAAATCTTGTTACTGCAAAATAGACATAGTAGAATGTCCAGGAAATATAAGAAGCAATCTCTCTGAAACAAAGTCAGCAATTATATAAATGACAAATACTCTTGTTCAGATATTTGGCTTTGGGAAAGACAAAATATATCTTTACCTTAACTGATTTCACAATCACCCCCATGAAAAATCATTTCAGTAACTACATATTTTTTTATATTGAGAGATATTAATTTTATATTTGTAAAGACATCTTTTGAAACTCTTTTATTATTACTAATAAGACAAAAATATACAATATAATCACAAACAACACACAAGTGTATAAACCAAACAGTAAAATAATCAGGCTGTTCATGATTTTCCCTTCTGACTTTTTATAAAGTGGATGATATTTTCTTATGTATGTTTTTTCTTAAGAACATGAAATCAAATTATTTGAACTTCTCTAATTTTATTTGTCTTTGTATCCCCTTTTATAGATGTGTGATTATATATTTAATTGTAGTTTTTAAATTGTGTTGCATGCATTTCAATGTATTTAAGCAAAAATGCACACAAAAAGTCAACAGAATTAATGATCTACCTCTTCTGTACTTAAAGTAAACCGGATCACTAATAATTACAAATATATCTATCCTTAAAACTATTAATTCCATATATTTTTACTTCTATTTATTATATGTGTACTACACAATACATGATGTATAATAAATAATATAGCATTTTTTTTGTGGGTACCAGGGGTTGACCTCAGGACCTCGCGTGCCAGCAGGCGCCCGTGCCGCTGAGCAATATCACCAGCCCTTTTTTCGTATGTGGGTTCCGGTAGTCGAACTCAGGACCTCGCACTTGCCAGGCAGGTGCACACGCCGCTGAGCCATCTCACTCGCACAATAATATAGCATGTTAATTAAACATGCTTAAACATGGGACAGGTCAAAAATAAATTTGAAAGTATAATGCAGAAGTTTATAAAAGATTGTTATAAAGAAAGAAAACATAGAGTGTGCCTAATTCTCTACTGGTAATAACTGATCTTAAAAAAATATAGACTGAAATTCTGATAGATGATTTTTAGGTGAAAATTATTAAATTATTAAATTTTTAAAATTTTTTAAAAGATAAATTTATATCAATGTGATATTCATACCAAACAGATATGCTCACATATGAATATGAATTTTAATACCCATCTAAATTCATATGGAAATATAATGCACCAACATTATCAAGGACATTTCAAAGACATAGTCAAAGAAATAAATTACCTCAATATCAATAATTATGAAGAGTTCAATTCATTAAAACATTAAAGTATCGACACACTAATAAATTACTTGACAAAAGATAAAATATAGTTAAACTAGAAAAAATATTAATTTATGTATGATCATATATTTCAAGGAGAGAACTCAGATATAAGCTTATCAATGAATAGTCTTAGGTCAGTTAGCTGCATGGGAAAAAATAAAGGCTTGACCATTTACATCATTTACAAAATTTAACTCAAAGTAGATCACTGAACTATCCTGAAAACAAAACTATAAATTTTCCAAAAGCAAGATATAGCTTCATAAATTTTGAGTAGGCACAGATGAGAAAGTAGGGCCCTAAAACATTAACCCTGTTAAATAAAGACAGACATATTGAATTTTAGAATTAAAATTAGTATTTTTGCTCATCCAAACAGATGAGTAAGAGGGGGCAAAGACAAGTCATAAACTGGCAGGAGATATTTGCAATATTATGTCCAACAACAAGAAAAGTTCTTGTATCCAGAAGTTTATATAATTTAACAATAGAGAAGCATTCTTTAAAATTAGCAAAGGGCATGAAGAAGTTCTTATCAAGAAATAGTAGGGCCGGTGAGATGGCTCAGCGGCTTAAGCACCTGCCCAGCAAGCGCGAGGGCCCGAGTTCGACTCCCGGAACCCACATACGAAAAAGGGACCAGTGATATCGCTCAGCGGCACGGGCGCCTGCTGGCACGCGAGGTCCTGAGGTCGACCCCCCAGTACCCACAAAAAAAAAAAAAGAAAAAAGAAATGGTAATATACAGTTCATTATTGTAGTCACAGGAAGCCTCAAAGCAGACAAAAACAATACTTACTAATAGATATCAGAATAGGGATTACTTTGGGGGATTATGGATGGGGAGGAGCATTACCTGAGTTTTCAAATTTTTCCACATTGTAGAAGTTAATCTAGAGCAGATGCCAATCAGATATATTTACTTTGCTGTATTTCTCATAAAATTTTTATTTTTTTATTTTTACTTTTTTGTGGGTACTGGGGGGTCAACCTCAGGACCTCATGTGCTAGCAGGCGCCGGTGCCACTGAGCGATATCACTGGCCCTTTTTTTCGTATGTGGGTACTGGGAATCGAACTCAGGACTTCACGCTTGCCAGGCAGGCGCTTATGCTGCTGAGCCATCCCACCGGCCCTCTCATAAAATTTTTAAAAGTCAAGTCCTTGTCTATTTCTTGACTCTTGTGTATGGTTTCAAACAATATACATCTAATGTACCAGTTTATGTCCAAACTATATAAATAGTTCCTTAAAGAATACCTCTAGAACCTTACGGAAAAGGGAGATTTCACTATTCGGATATATCAGGTTCTTTCTGTTTCTCAAATGAATCTAGTGAGTGGATGCTCTTTGAAATAAAACGATGCATATTCAATGATAATAATGCTATTGCGAACCAATTTCCTTCAGACTATAATGAAACCTTGTTAAGAGTAACAGAGAAAAATCGATTATTGCAAATTACATGCTCTTTCATTACCCGTTGGAATTCACCTAATATGATTTAGCTTGAGTGATAGACCCTTTATTCATATAATAAAATGAGTTTTAGTAACAAGGAAAATACAGTAATTATTCACAAAAGCCGTGACATCATTGTAGATGCTTAATAATAAATGAGTGAGAATGAGTAAATCAATCAATAAATTATAGACATTTCCTTACTAAATTCTGGACACCCCGCTTTGTTCTCATGAATTAGATAATTTAGAGGCCTAGTGAATTACATGCAAAGCACAAAAATATAATATTATGTAACTCCTAATTTAACATGTATTTATTGAATACTTCATGTCTGATGGCCATTATTGCAGGTTTTAAGGATGCAGTCAGAAACAAAATCGATTCCCTGTTCTAATAGAGATTTCAAAGAACTTATACATTTTTCAATATTTTCGAGCTCTATTTGGGGGTGGGGTAAACAAGTGAATCACAAGGGAAGAAAGAATGGACCTGAGCCTTGGGGGCTCGGGATACAGGGCTCTTCGCTGCACAGGCTCACGCGTGTGTGTGCACACCGTCCAAGGTCCAGCCCTGTGAACCTGCTTTCATATATAACTTTTTCTTTATTTTTTTTAAAAATAAAAGAATAAAGGGAAAAGAAATATATTTGCTCTACATTCTCCTGAGACTGTTAGCCGTACAAAGAGGACTTCTTTTTTTACTACACTGATGCAATGATACACTCCGGTTTCAAAGGTTGTGATTACATGAAGAACAGTCTTGTGTTCTAATTTCAAAGTCCTCTTTCAGGATTAAACCCCACCTGATCTGCTTGCACATTTATTTTTTGTCATTCAACCTACCTTTACTAGGAGATATTTTTATGAATTATACTACAATTTGGTATTCACCACATGCACCATATGTGGAATTTTATTACATTAATTTCCCCACCTGTAACCACAATTAGATTGTCTTCTGCTGGACTTGTTTTATGCTTAAAAGATTGGCCACATAGTGTATATTACGTACAATAAAGTTTTACTCTAGTAGTTATGGTGATGATGGTGGTAGTCTTGGTGACAGAAATAAACTGGGACTTATTTACTGTTCTGGAGTGAATGTGTCTCTCCTCAACTTCAAATTCATATGCTTGAGTCCTAATCCCCAATTTGATGGCATCTAGAGGTGCAGACTTTAGGAGTTTTAGATGAGATTTAGATGAGGTCATGAGGTCAGGGATTAATGTCCATAATGGGATTAATGTCCTTATAACAAGAGAAGGAGCAGTCTCCCCCTTTCTGCCATCTGAAAATAGAGCAAGAGAGTGGCATGGAGTTCAAGTGAGAAAGAAGACCCTCACCACTAACAGAATCTGTTAGTCCTAGATTCTGGATTTTCCAGCCACCAGAACTGTGAAAGATAATGTGTCTGCCGCTTAAACCATCTAGTCTGTGGAATTTTGTTACAGCAGCGCCAGCTAATACATTTACTACAGACTTGCCATATGTCAGCCAGATATAACTATGATTTATATGTACTTTGTCATTTAATTTATTTAATAATAACTAGCTAGTATTATTGCCAGTTTATAAATGAAGAAACTGAAACAGGGACACTTGAGTAATTTGCTAAGGCTTATTCACATAGTCAGTGGCAGAAAATCTATCTGACCTAAAGATCTATTTTCTCAATCACAGTAGCTTGCTGCTTTCCAGTAAGGTATGTGTTGTTTCATTTCACCTGGATTCGGAAGTCATTGCAAATAAATGACCTTCAAAATTCAGTTACATATCTTAATTTAGCATCATATAATCAAGAATAGATAATGGTAGATTTTAATGTTGAATGAATAACCTTATTTTAGAAAGAAAGGAAAAACTTCAAGGATGTTTTATGGAATTAAAATACTTTATCTGACACTTCTGAATTTTATAAATGTGTATAGTGAAATAGACTTGGATTCATTCATTATTTTAGCCATTCAACATATGTAAATGAGATATGGCATTCATATTAAGAGGTAGAGTAGCTAAACGGGAGGCCAGATTATTTATTAGATAACACATATGTGTTCATCAAGATGACAATGCTGCAATTTTGCAGTAGAATACATAAAATTATTACCAGGAGGTCAGAGAAAGTTTCCAGGCAGATATAATACTTAAATTGACACTGGGAGTGTGAATCCTTTTGCAAACCAAAGGATGTATTAATTAAAATTAGAGCTGATAGATCATTAAAAATAATTTTTGCTGTCTCTTAAATATATATATATATATATTTTTTTTTTTGTGGGTACCAGGGGGTCGACCTCAGGACCTCGTGGGCCAGCAGGCGCCCGTGCCGCTGAGCGATATCACCGGCCCCTTTTTCGTATGTGGGTTCCGGGAGTCGAACTCGGGCCTTCGTGCTTGCCGGGCAGGTGCTTAAGCCGCTGAGCCATCTCACCAGCCCTAAATATATTATTTTTCCTTATATAGTCCCAAAGTGATTATATATAACATTAACCTAAGTTTCTCTCTCTCTCTTTCTAGATACGTATATATACGGAATATATATTATGAGAGGTGACAGCAGTGACATTAATCTAAGGAACTGTAAATTCTGTACAAAGCTTATATAGTTCTCTCTACATAAAATTACATGGGTTATTTTATAAAACTATAAAATACTTTTATAAATATGTGATTCCTCGGTGTTCATGCTCATGAAATTTAAGATGGTAATAGAAATAATGTTGAACTTTTCCTTATTGAAACAATTAAATCTCAATGATTACATGTATGGAATGAAACAAATAGAGCATTTTAATATTATTGTTACTATCTTAATAATACTGTAAGAAAAACCCCATTATTCCCAAAAATTGTAATAAACTAATGATGATTTACTGCAGTATGCACTAATTATATTTAAAATGTTATCCAATCTATGATGATTGAGCCCATTAAGAAGCTTATATTCATTGGAAAAAAAAAAAAAAAAAATATATATATATATATATATATATATAAAGATCATAGTAAAACTTCTATATGCTTTATTAATCAATGATATATTTAAAATAATATGATATAATACACAGGTAAAATCATGTAGGGAATTTAAATGGAAAAGTAAGAAAAGGTGCAGCATAAATATCCTGTCTGGCAGAGAAGAATTTATTCATTTATATGTAAAAATGGATGACAGTAACTAACAAAATACTTTAGTATTCAGTATTTTGTATTCAATATTCAGTATTTAGTATTCAGGATTTAAATATTTTCAATATTTAATTGGCTGTATCATAAAAAGTAATGTACCAGGTTCTTTTGGAAATGTTAATATTTTCAATATGCTTGAGACTGCATCTTTGCATCTGTTTACCCTTACAAGGAAAAATTAATATTTTCCTTATAAATGCTCATAGATTTGTGGAAGTTATAAAACTTATTTTATAGGTAATACAAAGATGTTAATGTCATTTATCTGAAAAATGAAGGTTCATCTGTGAGCTGGCTTTGGATAAATATATGACTGTAAAGAAACAATGAGAGGAAATATATCAAGTTGAAAATAAAAACCAAAAGAGGACAAGTATTTCGAGTAATGTACCTTAAATATAAGAGCACTCTATTTTCTTATATTTAATGTGCCAAAGTTAAGTGCCACTGTGAGATTTTGATCCAACTATCTGAACTACTAAGCAGTTATAATTTTATTACATCTGGTCAAATATCTAGTCAGGTCTATAAATAAATGTTCCTAAGCCTCCCTCCACTGTAGCCTAGATTGGTAAAGTCAGTAAGGTCCAGGTCCTAACATGCATGCTACGTATGTAGAACATGTATGTGAAGAATTGTCTTCTGAATGCACCTTGTGTATCATTCGGGGCGATGCACCCAGGAATTCTGTGTCACTGTAGGCTGGAGTCAATGCATGAAGTATGTGAGGCAGCAAGACAGAATTGTTTTCATGCAATCCTCAGGGAGTCCCTCAGTAAAAGGAAAATAATGATTTTGAAGGTTCATTTTGGTGCCAGCTGGCAGAGATCTTAAAGGTTATTCTATTTTACCCACACTACATAGTTATTTAAATGTCTCCACGTGGAGCATGTGAGAGGAGCGTGTATTTAGTAACACTGGAATTATAAAATGTATTTATAGTGGCAAAAGAAAAGAAAAAAGCAGGAAACCTTGTGTTAAATACCAGTTTGACTGCAATGCAGTTGTATTTTTGTTTTACAAATTTTTGCTTTATTTTCTTTAACAGACTGAAAAACAAGCCTAAATATTTGTCTCTATCTTTACTGCAGATTGAAACCCCATTTGAATATTTTCCTTTATTTCTATTTTCTTCCAAATTATAGATTTGTTATATTGGAGCAGTATTCTACACAGATTCTTCTTGTCATAGTAGGTTGGTAGTTGAGTAAAACGGTGTTAAAAGGTGGTAAATTCATATAAAAATACGCAGTTGATTGAAGAAATTGTTTTTTTTCTTCACTTGTCAAAAGCAACTTATTGCAGAAAGTGTTCTTTTAAATTAATACAATTTAAGAATATCATTATATAACAAAAATTCCAGATGATATATAACCATAAAAATTATGAAATATAGAAATAGCTAATTTTCAGACAAGAAGTCTTTTTTTTAAGTTTATTGGTACAATTTAGATATACAAAATGATCACATTCATCATAGGGAATTTGTACCTGTACATGATATATCTTGATTCTTTTTTTTCCCATTCCTCTCCCCTCCATTCAGCCCCTCTTCCCTTCCTTATTTACAAAAGCTTTATTTTCATTTTATTCTTCTTTTCTCATTTTTTTCTTTTTCCTTCCTTCTTCCCCTCCCCATACCACTTCCCATTTGAACGATTCCTTCCTATTTCACAATACCTATTATACATTTTGGTCCTTATTTACACTTTCAGTTTCTTACACCAGAGAAATAACACAGTATTTACTCGTGTCCAATTTATTTCACTTACGAGTATGGTCTCAAGGTGCATCCATTTACCTAGAAATGTCTCAAGTTTATCCTTCTTTATGGAGAGTAGTACTCCATTCTATTAAAAAAAATCTTCATTCATCAGTTAATAGGCGTTTTGGGCTGTCAAACAAGAAGTCTTGACTTACCGCTTTCCTTTTTTCAAGTAGTGTTTTCATTATTCACTAGTAAAAGGGCATGGCTATTACACTGAGAAGGACAACTTCCTGGACATCCTGTGTAGTCTTACAATGTCACTTAATGTCACTTAATGCTCTTTTGCTGTTATTTTCCACTACATCATATGCATTTGTCCCTGCACCTTGCAAATTAAGTGACTAGTTCTAGCTTATAGATTTGAGCAAAGACAGACAAAATTATTTTATTTTATTTCATTTTTTGAGACATAGTCTCACTATGTATTTCAGGTTGGCCTTAAACTCACTATATAGCCCATGCTGGCCTGGATCTTGCAGCAATCCTCAGGCCTCAGTCTCCCAACTGCTGGGATTACAGATGTGCAACATGATGCCCAGCCAGACATACTTGAAACAAAAAACAAAACAAAAATCTCTCTATATAAAATATATATTGATAGGCTGCCCCATTTATTGGCTAATACACTGACTAGCACACTTGTAAGACATTGTATTTAGGAAAATATGTAAATAATGTCTTATTTGAAAAATTTGAGTCATTCCAATAATAATATGGAAACAAATGCCATTGAAAACAGTTTTGAAACAAAATTAGCATAAGAAAGTACATATTGGACATGTGGGAAGTTTGGGAGAGTGCCTGAATGTAGCACAATAAGTCTTCTATAAAGTTTCAGCAAGGAAAACTACTAGCTAACCAATTATAAATATTCAAGATGACAGAATGCCTTTCATACAGGACACATACCATCTAGCCTGTCTTTTCCCTCAGTGATACTCATACTTTTCTGAATACAACATGTTTGGTAGATGTCTTAAATTGAAGTATTCTGATTTTTTAACTCAATGTTAGGCTGCACCAATTTTTTTTTTTTTGTGGGTACCGGGGGTTGACCTCAGGACCTTGTGCACCAGCAGGCGCCCGTGCCACTGAGCAATATCACCGGCCCCTTTTTCGTATGTGGGTTCTGGGAGTCGAACTCAAGACCTCGCACTTGCCAGGCAGGCGCATACGCTGCTGAGCCATCTCACCGGCCCTGCATCAATTATTTTTAAGATAACTCTAGATGGCCCTGAATGAGTTCATCTATACCTCATAATTTGAAAACTACAGATTTAACTATGAGAATATTTGTTTCACTTTGGACTGCTTTAACAAAACACTACTAAGTAGGTGCCTTACAAACAAACAAAAATTGTTCTGGGGGATGAAAAGTCCAAAATTAAGGCAAATTTAATGTTTAGTGAAAACCTAGTTCCTGTGCAATAACCTCTAGCTGTGTCCCCACACAGAGCAAGAATCTTGAGGTCTCTCTTCATCTTCTTTGATAAAAGCTCATAAAAATTCTGCCCCCAAGACCTAAATCACCTGATAAAAAACCATCTACTAGGGCCGGTGAGATGGCTCAGCGGCATAAGCGCCTGCTGGCAAGAGCAAGGTCCAGAGTTTGACTCCTGGTACCCACATTAAAAAACAAAAAACAAAACAAACAAACAAAAAAAACTGCTAATGCTTTGGGAGTTTAAGATTTCCACAAATGAATTTTGGGGAGACACAAACATGCAGGCCACACCAGTGTCCCATTGGTTTGAGCCTCAAAAACATGTTCCACCCATCACTAGGCTGCATCAGGTGCACAGTGAATATTTCTGAAGAAGTCATCATTTTTACCTAGGCATTATGCTTTGGGTTTATGGAAGATTTCCCTTCAATGAGTGGGAGACCAAAGAAACTTGAGGAAAAAAAGCTAAATGGATAACGTAATAGGAAAGCTACAGTTAAATCTAACACAAACATTTGATGAATTTATACTATCCTCTTTTGTGAAACTAACCCCTGAGTTTACAGTTGACATCTGTTAAGACAAGATGTATGTGGTCTAAAATTTTTTAAATTTGTAGAATTGTAGTAAGAAAAAAGTTAAGTCATACCCACAAGTGTTTGTTTATTAAGGCTGTATTAATATAATGTTTAACAATGTTCTGAAAAATTATGTTCAATACTTCGCATTAATGTAAAAAACATTATTCAGAACAACACAAATGTCAAGATTCATTTGTTTTCTCATTTGGTAAGTGATTAAAACAGTTTTATTTTACAATCAAATGAAAATTCTATGAAATGAGAAAATAATCTCCTGTGTGCGTGCAGGTCCTCTTCCCTTTTTCAGCATCTAATCTTAACAACTGAATTATTTTAAGTATCATTTTATTCAACATTTTACATAAAAAAATGCTTTTTAGTGAAGAATCTGCATTAATCATAAAGATAGAACAAAAAGTCCTTGGCAGAGTTTTTCTCCACAGAAGTAGGCTATTTTTGTACTGTACATTTAGCAAATTGTAAAAATACAAATTCTAGAAACTGCATCTCAAATTTAGAACTAAAATAATCTGTGTTTAATTTTTTTATTATTGTTTAATAACAAATTATCAGAAATGATGTCATTATAATCCCTTTAAAACTCAACATTTTCTGAAACTTTATTTTATAGAGAAGTTATTTTATACAGAACTTTATTTTTTTTTTTTTGAGAAGAACAACCATTGCAAATATAATCAGTGACAGGAGACTAACACTGTTCACCATTTGCTTACTTGGAGAAAATTAATATGTTTAAAGAGTATGACGTGTAAGAAGTAGATTTCAGATAATGTAGTAAGGAGAAAAGAATGTTTGATGTGTTTTCAAAATTGTTATGAAAATTGTTAATAAAATCACCTAAAACCATAAGGTTCCATGGTGGTGATTCAGTGTAATGTAATGATGATATGCATTGATCTACTTTAGTCAGAATTTGGGAATAGCTTGACTGTTTAGTAATACACAGGCCTGACAGTACATGTAAGAAAATAGCTATGATGCTGAAGTATACAAAACATAAATACTTTAATGAGGAATTATAAACAAATTTACCAGATATAAATTTGTGAATAAAAACATATTTGTTGTTTTTATCTTCATTTAAAAATAAATCAATCGCTATTATTTGTGATAGTATTCTAGCTGTATCTCTAATAACATCAAAAACGCTACTTCCCGAGTAAAATGAGTACCTTGTTCTTCATACTCTCAGCTCAGAAATGCATACACTGTATAACATCATAAAGTACAAAATACTTATAAATTGACTACTTAATTTCACAGAGGCCTTTCAAATACTTTTACCATGTCATATGAGATATTTATCTCTTCAAAATGCAGCTATTTCATATCTTCCTTCTCTGTATGTCACATCTCTATCTACAATGAAAAGAAATATAAAAACTCAAATGAAATTCTGAGTTTCTAGAATTTGTTATCACCAAATAGTTCATTGATGTGTCAGTTCTGTCTTTGTTCTGTTTCAGGCAGGTGACTGCTAGAGAAAGGTAGCAGTCAGGGTATTGTATTTCTTCTTACTATTACTAAACTCAGGATAGTATTTTGATTTCACTTGTTTTGCCATTAGTGTCATTTTCCCCAGGACTCATTCCCATGAAACATTAAGGATTTTTTTGCTTTTAAATTTAAAAATATTGTCCCTTTTTCCCTCCATTTTTGCTTATCCACTTGTTACTTCTGGGTCTAACCATACTAAACATAGAAGGATGGATAAATTCCTAGATACATATGAACTACCAAAGCTACACATCTTCAACTATTTTCTGGAAAAATATCTTACATAGTCTATCAAGCTTTCAACTAAAACAATGAACTTTTTTCCTCCTAACACTAATTTACTATCTACATCAATGCATTGAATTATCCAGTCACTCAAATTTAAAAACTTAAAAACACCTATCATTTTAGCCTTTTATATATCTCTCATGTTTGTGAATCTCAAAATCCCATTGTTATCCTTAAAACCATTTACAATTTTTACATTTCTGTGGACCATACTAACTCATTCCTTTTTCGGTTTTGTTCTAAACATTTTCAATAGCCTCCTAACTTTTCTTTATCAAAATAGTCTATTTACCTAAACTTAGCAGAGTACTTTTTCACAAATATTTTTCTAGGTTATGCCTAAATTCAAAATAATGAAGGATATTTCCTTAAGAATAGATCAAAATCAGGGCCAGTGAGATGGCTCAGTGGCATAAGCACCTGCCTGGCAAGCTTGAGGCCCTGAGTTCAACTCCCGGTACCCATATACGAAAAGAGGGCCGGTGATATTGCTCAGCGGCATGGGCACCTGCTGGTGCGTGAGGTCCTGAGGTCGACCCCAGTACACACACACACACACACACACACACACAAAAAGAATAGATCAAAATCTGAACATTAATACTGATCTTAAATGTTCTCCTCCCCCAGGATCTGACTTCAATTTACCCTAAGGTACCATCGTTCTACTACAGCATTCATTATTTTGCTCCCACTGGGTTATTTACGTGCTGAGATCAGGACTGGTGCTTGTGAGAGCTTGCCTTCTGGAATGGGCAAAGGCAGACCTTAGTGAACCCGCCCTTTCAATAAAGCAATGTTAATACAGTAAAAAACAAAACAACCATTTCGGAACTCTGGAAATTTATCAAATTTACAGGATGAGTGGAAGCCATCTATTCAAGAAAGACTACTGACCCTTCATCAGAACACTGGCTGTGGGCTTCTGATTTGGCATTGTTTCCATTCTCCCTCACTCCTCACTTCAGTGGCATTGGAGGCAAGAGTTGGAGTAGAATCTCAGGACAGGAGAATGCAGCTCCACTTCAGAGCTCAGTGGAAAACTTCCTCTCCAGGGTACACCTCCTACTGGGACAAAACTACAATCTATCTTTAAAAAGTATCCATTTCTTGGGGTTTGGAGCTATTTGATTTAACTTGGGGTTCAACACTGCAAAACAAACCAAAACCATATTCCCAGGACAATCCTAAAAATAATAGCAATTTGCTAGTAAAAACACACAAAAACAGGATGCTGAGTGCCCCTGGGACAGACAAGAGCTTGGCCAAGTATTTTTTAAAAATCACTGAATTTTTTATCTATTTTTCAGTTTTGTCTTTTCCAGAATGTTATATAAATGGAACCATATACTGTGAACACTTTCCAAAGTGACCTCTTACTTAGCAGTATACATTTAAGACTTATCCATGCCTTTGCTTGTCTTGAAAACCTGTTCCTTTTATTACTAGATGCATAGTATTCCAACATGCAGCTTGCTATAGTTTAATTCAACTATTGAAGGATGTCTTAGGCACTTAAAGTTTTCACAATTGTGAATCAACCTGTTATAAATATGCATGTGCAGGGTTTTGTGTGCACACACACTTCAGTTGAGTAAATACCTAGCAGTGTGATTGTTGTGGTGATACTGTGTTTAGCTTTGTTAAAAAAAAAAAAAAAAAGAAAAGAAAAAACTGCCAAACCTTTTGAAATGGTTGTGCCATGTTGCAACCCATCAGCAACAAATGCTATGCATCCACACATTTTATTGCTTCATTAGCAGTCAGGTTTTGTTTTCTTTTGTTTGTTTTCAGCTACTCCAATAGGTGTATAGATGTATCTTATTATTGTTTTCATGTGTACATTTCTAATGACAAATAATATTGAGTCTCTATTTATATGTTTAAATACTTTCTGTATATCTTCCTTTTGTAAGGGATCTATTCACATATTTTGCCCATTTTGAGTCATTTTAAAATAAAGCCTCACTCCAAACATAGAAACAGCATGGTACTGGAACAAAAATAGCCATGAGAATAATTGAAACAGAACAGAAGATGCAGAAAGAACCCCAAGCACTTTCAACTAATTGATCTTTGACAAAGAGTCCAAAAATATACACTGGAGACGAGACTGCCTTTTTAATAAATGGTGTAGAGAAAATTGACTATACAGTTAGTTTCGATGAGCCATGAAAAAGATTGAATCTAGACTCGTGTTTCTCACTATGTACTAAACTAAAATTGAAATGAAATCAAAGAACTAAATGTGGAAACAAAAACCCTTAACCCACTGGAAGATAAAACAATACAAATCTTTAAATCATAGGTATAGATGAAATCTTTCTGAACAGAAATCCAGTTCCATAGGAAATAGTACCCAGAAACAACAAATGGGATAATATCAAATTGAAAAGCTTCTGCACAGCAAAAGAAACAGCCAATGTTTATAGCAGCACAATTTATAATAACTAGATCTTGGAAATAGCATATATGTCCGTCAACAGATGAATGGATAAGAAAAAAATATATATATACACAATACGACACTATGCTGTGATAAAGATAAACTTGAGGCATTCATAGGTTAACGGATGCAACTTGAGAACACAGTGTTCAGTGAAATAAGCCAACACACAAGCTCAAAAATCACGATTTCTCTATATAAGAAAACTTTCTCTCTCTCTCTCTCTATATATATATATATTTACTTTCCCAAATTACATATTCTGTTGTTTTTTTAAAACTTCAATATATATGCTAATTTATTTCATTTATACTACTAGTTCATCTTAGTTCATTGAAAAGGAAGTTTTGTATTATGTTTCTTTTTCATAAGAATGTTTTGGTTTATGTCTTGTACTCTGAGTAGCTATTTGAAGATCATGATACACAGTATATTAACTATTGTTGTTATTATTATTTTGCTATGAAATTTTGTTTCATTTTTTCATAAAAAATGAAAATAATTTCAGGGTAAAAAAAGACAAAAGTATAGCAAATAAGTCTTGCCAAGTATAGAATATATACAGTATATAGTGCTGGGGCTATAAATCAGTGGTATAACATTTTCCTAGAGACTACAAGACCCTGGGTTATTTTTTTTCATTGAGTGAGTAAGTGAGAAGAGAGAGAGAGAGAAATCCAGTGATTTACAAAAGAGATTCAACAATAGATTTGAACTGGCAGAAAAACATAATTATCAAACTTGACCATAGGTTGATAGATGTACCCAAAAGAAATAGAAAAAAGGACCAAACAAAAGAATTTTTTAAAAGTAAGTTTCACAGTCTGTGGGATCCTAGTATTGTTTCAAAGTTTGTTCCATCCCAAATCCATGTTGAAATTGAATTGCCATTGCAATTGTATTAAGAGGTAAGGCCATTAATAGGTGATTAAGCCATGACAACCTTGCCTCCTAAATAGATGTTCTTACCACGGTAGTAAGTTTGTTAGTTTGTGCACCTTTACTCTCTCTCTCTCTCTCCCATTTTGCTCTTCCAGCCTGTTATGACACAGCAAGCAGGCACACCCCAGATACGGATGCACTGATATGTGCCCTCCAAGTCTCCAGAACTATGAATCAATACATTTTGAATTACTATAAATTACTCAATCTTGGATATTGTTACAGCACTACAAAACAAACTAAGACAGAAAATTTCAAGCATACCAACATTATGAAAAAGAAGATTCAGATGCACAGAATAATGATGAATCAGCAGAAAATTTTTTGAAGAAATAATACTTGAAATGTTCCCCATTAATATAAACATTTAATCTAAATATCACAGATGTCTGAAAAGCTCCAACTAGAATAACTTCTAAGAGATTCCCCATGTATGTACATTTTTGTCTACCACATGAAAGTGAATAATTAAAGGGAAATTATTGAAGGTATCAAAAGACCCAAGATTTGTCATGAACAAGATGCCCTATAAGATCAACCACAACCTCCCCTGAATTTCTGGAGGCCAAGATGCAATGGGAAAAATCTATTCAAAATTTTAAATGAAAAAATTGTCAACTAAGAGTCTATGTCATATAACATGATCCTTCATCTTAGTCCATTTTATGTTGCTATAACTGAATACCAAAGGTTGGGTAGTTTATAAATACTAGGAGTTTATTTGGCATGTATTCCTATGGGGTGAGTCTAGCACCAAGGTGCCAGCCTCTAGTAAACATATTTCTGCTACATTTCCCCAAGACAATTGTTGAAAAGAGAACATGTGGGTGTCCCAGCAAGAGAGGTCAGAGCTCACTCTTGGGATAAATTACCTGTTACCTTGATAGTGACAATAATCCAGACAGGAGGGCAAAGTCCTCATGCTAATCAACTCTTAGTAGGTCCCATCTTCCAACACTATCAGATTACAGTTTAACATTTAATATATAACCTTGGGGAAAAATTCAAACTGTAACATTAAAGGTGAAATTATTATATTTCCATATAAGTAGAGACTGAGAGAAGTGACTATATTTATATATAAAGTGACTTTATTTATATATATATGATAATTAGCTAAAATTAAATTCAAATAATTGTATCATGTTCATATGTCTAAAGCATCATGCTTGTGAAAGAACTCTATTTGCAACATTGCTTATATTTAGATTATTTTGGAGCAAAGATATGTTTGTACAGAAAGTGTAAATGTGCTATTATAATTTAATTTATGGCTGAGACCACCATATGTTCTAAACTTCGATGATGGTTGATATTGCTTAGAGTAGAGATGTGGGTATGAGCATTGTATGTTTCACAGAGAATTTCAGTCCATCAACACAAGATAAATTTTATGAAGTTATAGATATTTTTTGAGTGTTTACTTCTATATTTCCAGCACCAACATTGTTTGAATATGTAGGCACACAATATATGTTTGTTGGAAAAGATGGATATATACAAGAAAGCAAATCATGGTAAGGAAATTGCTTGTTACCAAAGTTATAAATATTGAAGGTATTGTTTCCAGAGAGCTATCCCAAAATTAGTAATACATTTATAAGCAAGTTGTAATAGCACTAATTGGGTCCCTTCTACCTTGGACCCACTTATAATGAACTAGATATAAACAACTAGAGATAAGAAGAATATGAGTATCTGATCAGATGAAAAATCATCACATCATTTATAAAATTCACTGACTCCTGTAATTGTAGTAGTAGTGAAAGAAAATAACAGTAAGACTTTATGAAATAATACATAATGTCATATGAATAAAGCACTTGGACAGCAACCATGTCATAAACTGAAGGCCACCAACTCACTTCCAAACAGGCAGAGGGTATGTGAGGATTTTCTAAATCTAATCTGACTGCGCTTATCAACATTTTTTATGACTGCATGACTTACGATGATGTGTTGAGACTCACTATGTGTCAGGAACTATGTTAATTACTCTCCACTGTCACACAGCATAAACCCAGTAATGGCTTGTGAAGATGTTACACAGATGAAGAAATTGAAATTTTTTTCATGTAAGGAGAAAGATAAAAACTTTAGAAAGACAGGATTTTTCTATTTTCTGCAGTGGTAAATTCCCATTTCTACATTACAGGAGTATGTTATGGTTTGAATTATATTCCCTGATTTTTTCTTACCCACCATACATTAAAATGCGACAGTATTTGAAGATAGGCCTTTTAAAAGAGCAATTAGACTTACCGGAGGCCATTAGGGTTGACGTCAGTCCAATCTGATAATGTTCTTAATAAGAAAAGGAAATTTGGACACACAGAGAGATACGAGGACACACATGCACAAATGGAGATGCCAAGATGTGTGTACACAGAGAAAAGATCATGTGAGGACACAGAGAAAAGACAGCCACGTAAAAGCCGAGGACAGAGCCTCAGAGGTAACCAATCTGGCAAAACATTGATGATCTTGAGCTTCAAGACTCCAGAAATGCGAGAAATAAGTTCCTATTGTTTAAGCCACCCAATCTAACTGTGACAATGTGATAGTAGCCCTAGCAAACTAACACTGTGTCCACAAATATCTTTTACACAAGGTTAAGTATTTTGTCCAAATTTACAAAATGTGAAAATTAGCATGCCTGTAAATCAGTCTGCAGCCAGACTCCAAGCTGGTGTCTTTATTGCAAGAAACTTCTGGCTGGCAGGAGTTAATATTTTATGTATCTGTAGCAGCCAAGTTGTTTAAGGAAATTCTAAATTAGATATCTTCTATTTCAAATTTCTTTTGCTATAGGGATTTTTTAACAATTTATAAGTGATTCGCATTTTTCATAGTTTAGATATATTAAACAACGTTTTCATGGGGTGGATAATGGGATCGTAGTGCCAATTCCAAGGTACATGTTGAAGCAAATGCAGCATTTATTCTTCAGGCTCCCAAGCAATAAAAACTAGTCCTTCCACTGGAGGAATTGACTGGCAAAATATAGATAAAATTAAACTAAATAGAAAGAAAGAAAGAAAGAAAAAGAAAGAAAGAAAGAAAGAAAGAAAGAAAGAAAGAAAGAAAGAAAGAAAGAGAGAGAGAAAGAAAGAGAGAAAGAAAGACAGAAAGAAAGAAAGAAAGAAAGAAAAAGAAAGAAAGAAAGAGAAAGAAAGAAAGAGAAAGAAAGAAAGAAAGAAAATGTTAAAGAAAAACATTACATATTGTATTTATCAGCTTTTTGTTGCAGGACAAAGTGTCTGACATACACAACTTAAAGGAGAAAATAGTTTAATTTGGCCCATAGTTTCAGAGGTCTAAGTCTATGATCAGCTAGAGCTAAAGCAGAAACATTGTGGCAGAAAGGTATGGCTGGAACAAATCCTCTTACATGATGGCAGCCAGGAAAGAGAGTATAGAGGAAGAGTTCCAGAGAGGAAGGGGCTAGGGACCAGATATATTTCCCAAGATCATACCTACGTGACCCAACCATTCACAGCCAGTAGCATGATTTACTAATCCCCTAATCATCACTCAAGCCAATCAAGGTGACAATCATGATTAATCGCCACATAGACAGATAGACACAGGTGGATGTGTATGTAGATATGTATCATCGGCACTACTGAAATATTGAATATTTCTGAATTACAGAGATCTACATATTTTAATGTATTCAAGGAAATTTTTTTCCTTGACAATTCAAATGTCGAAACCAGAAGATTTTGTAGACAAGATCTGAAATCTGACACTACAGATATTATGAATTTATTTTTATTGGTTAAACATGGGTCTACTCCTTATGGGTCACAGGATTATCTCTAATTTCTGGGAATACAGCACCTCGTAAAATAGCTCAGCTAACTAGGAAGAAAATAACCAAGTTCATAAGGGCAGAGGCAAGTATGGTTGAAGAAATTACACAGGTAGAGCCAGATGACAGAAGGTTTTAAAGTAAAAAAAAATAAGTATCATATGAATGTACACAATGGCATTGTTTGAATTTTTTCCTGAATTAATAAACTTGACTTTTTCTCCAATGAAAAGTTAAAGCTCATCTCTTATTCTGCACTATTTATTCAATATTTGTGCAATATTTATTCCCAGTTGTAAATTACACTCAAATTTCTGATCCTGCATTCAGTTTGTATCAGGATTTCCTATAGGAAGAGTATTTACTAATAATTGTGTAGGTCCTTGAAAAAATCTAAATCATTTCTTAAATGTGACCACTACATAGTACTTAAGTTAGTAATAGTAGTATCATCCCAACAATTGTAATTTGCTACTTCAGAGATTATAATTTAGTGTATTTTAAAAGTTTGTGATCAATGCAATTTGTCACTTACGAAAGAATGTGTGTATGTGGGGGGCACAGACATTTGTGTGTATTTGAGTGCCTCCTTCTTGGCCTCTGTTAGCAGTCTACTTGTTCTGATGAGCTGGAGCAACCTTTTCATTCCTCTAAAGAGTCAGCTTACCAAAGCCTCTAGATTCTATCATTAGCAATTAGCTAGATAACAACTAATCAATATTCACTATTCTAATTGCACAGCATCTGGATTCTTCAAAGACCCCTGCAATTTTTGTCCTTTAAGAGCAAAAAAATGGAAATGAAAAATCTATCATTCTTAATTTATACAATTTTGCCAAAATTATGATTTGGTAGTAATAGAATTTTCAATAGGTAGGCCATTTCCCTCTGCTTTTATCCCTAAGTCACCTCAAGTGATCCTGAATCCATGATGAATGTCTATATTAAAGCCATCATTGCTAATAGTATTCCATATCATTTGTCTTTGGTTCTGTGGGACAAAATTACAATCACCACATGACTGTAGCTTATCTTGTGATTAATGATGGTTTTACTAAGTCACTGACAGTGAAGCTTCTGGGAGGAAGATGGTAATATGGTTTGAAATTTTAAATTGCACATTTAAAAAATCATTACCTAGTTTTCAAAGAGAGAGTTAATTTGTGCATGATAGGGGCTGAAAATCTAGTCCTTTAAGCCATGAAAAAATTTTCTAAGATAATTATCCCAAATTTTAAAAGTTGTAAGATTCTTTAAAAAGAAAGGGTTTCTAATTGAAATGCAAACATGTCTTTAAAAAGAGGCTGAACTTATTCAGATAAGTAAAATTTTAATACACAAGTGCAAAAACTCAGAAACCAAACAGTGAATAAGGGTGGGCAATGTATTAAAGAGTGTTCCATATGATACATTATAGATTTGGGAAACTGCTCTGCTCCATTTCCTTGAGAGTCATCCGTGTACATCTAAGTCATTAGTGAATGAATATTATCAGCATCCATTGGACTTTTGACGTTTTCTTTTAAATTACCTCAGCTTTGGAAGTAATATGAATTTGCATTATTACTACTGGGACTAATTGGCATTGGTTCAGTTTAAGCAAAGAGAGATTTTAAATTCATTTTGCTTTAGGAAATAGGTAGCCAATATCAGGGAATTTATTTTTATTTTTATTGCAACTTTGTCTCTTTTACTACACAAAATTCAAAATCTTTTCTGCGAAAGTAGCCTCAGTTAAGTTCCATGATAATAGACTATTTGCAACTGTAGTGCCCATAAAATAATCTTGAAACTCTGAAGATAAGTCATAAATGGCTTTGTTGTCCTATGGCTTGGTAAAAAATAGAACAGTGGAATCTGAAACTCCATTTCTATCCCTTCTACAAGTCAATTGCCCATATCATCTATGATTGCAATGGTCAAAATATGTCCATCTTTCAAAAGCCCGTAATCATCCAAGTGACTGCAGCTCTAACAATGCCCGCTCAGATTGTTATTTTATTTCTGTGCTTTTCATGCTAGGTTAGCTACAGAAAAATATTTTTGGTAGCATGTTGATTCTCTGTGTACTTGGGCTGAAATATTTCATCTATTGCTTGATATGATACTGTCTGAATAATAAGAGTGACATTCTCTTGCACTAGTGTTCTCTACACAACAGGGTATATAATTGTGGCTTCTGTTATTAATGTTGGGGGCTGCATTGTTAAATCTAGAAAGGTGATCATTCTGACCTGTGCTCGCTCTGCTGTTTAGAAGACCAGTTAGTCTAGAAATATTAGATCATTTTAATGTGCTAAGAAAGCCTAATAATTCTGCTAAACATTTGTTAGAAAAATATTTGCCTCTATGAACCTCTGAAGCAAGGGTATTCCTGTATTTTAACCACTTATTTCTTAGTAATCATGCTGACATGAAATTGTTGGTGCTTATAAAGCTATTAATGGAAAAGATAGAATTAATGATGTAGTCTGTCTAAATAATGGAAAACAGCTCATGGCATTTAAAACAAGACAGAAAAACAGATACTTGAAGCAACTTCTAAAAAAAGTAATACCATTCAAAAATAATATAAAGAAAAGAAAATTAAGCTATTAAAAAACTGTGATGGCAGTATAGGGAGTTCTTGGACATGCTTCCCAATGGAACTGATGAAAATTATTTTATAATTCAAAAAGCACAATTTAAAATGGTGCTAATGACATATGGTGAATAAAAATATAGCTGTTCAAAGAAATCTAACAACGTTCACCAATAACAGTGAAAGCCTATATAGTATTTGATCCCAAATCAATTCCTCCCTACTTATTCCCAGTTCAGCCAGTGGGAAACTCCTGTACAGACTGTTGCAACCAAAACAATACCCATGCAGTGTGCCACTGAACCTATAGCATACAGAAATGTAAGATGCTGCCAATAGCAGCTCAAATATGGTGGGTAGAAGCGAGGATAGGGCTGAGGAAATGACTTCAGATGGTAATGTGAGTCTACTGAACAAATGAAGAAAGCTAGAAATAAAGAACAGACAAAGGTTAGAATAACAGAACTGATATATTAAGCCCAGTTACATTATTTCTTGAAATAATCTTACTGATTGTACATATACCTTGAGTTAATAAAGCTTCTTAATTTTTAGTTTCATTTACAATATAGACAATACTTTGGTAAAAATATGGCAATTAAATTAACTCAAATTAATACAATTTAAAGGTATTTATTCTCTTAATTACTAAATGATTTATTAAAAAATTTTATATGTCGAATGACTAGATTTTTATTGTTATAATAGTCACTATAAGTTAAAAAGCAAAAGCTACATTTCATTTGTGAAGATCCACAAAATGAAATAACCTCTTATAGGAAGTGATTTTGATTTACAATATGTCTGACATATAAACAAAAAGCAGTATGTGATTATTTTACATCTATGGATTTTAGCAGATCAACTCAATTTTTATATACAAAAAACAAAAACTATTTATTTAGTTCAACACTAAATGGCAAAAATTCATTTTTCACATATGCAAATTTGTTATTATGTTAGTCTATTTTTTAAAAAATAAAGCTTGTTAATGGGTTTCTACCTGTTTGCTACTATCTGTATTCTGCCACTTCTTCAAATGAAAACTTCTCAGAGGACAGAACTGTTTACCACATTGCATCCATTTATATTGCATTACTCTTTCCTTTAAAAAGGGGCAAGATTTCATCAATGTTTTATAATTTGGGGAATACAGACTTTTTACTCTCTTGCTTAAATTTCTTCTTAAGTATTTTGGACCTTTTGTAAATGAGATTGTTTTCTTGATTTCTTTTTGAAGGGTTTAGTTTTCATGTAAAGCAACACTTCTGATGTTTATGCATTGATAATTAATCTTATAACTTTACTGTATCCATTTATCACTTATGAAAAAATTTTGGTGGAGGTTTTGTGTTTTCATATACATAAGATCATGTAATCACCAGAGAATGACAATACTATTTCCTCCTTACTTGTTTGGAGGCTTTTTTTTCTTTTGACTATTTGATGTGGCAAGAAATTCTAGTATTATTTTGAACAGAAGTGGTGAGAATAATCATCATTGTGTTTTCCTGATCTTACAGGAAAAATTTTCTACTTCTCACCACTGAATATGTTGGCTGTAGGATTCTCATATGCATCTTTACGGGGTTAAGGTACATTCCATCTACAACTAATTTGCTGACATTTTTACCATGAAAGATGTTGAACTTTTCAAATGCTTTTTTTATATCTAATGAAATAACCATATGGATTTGTCCTTGAGCCTATTATATGATGTATCACATTTATTAATTCACATATATTGAAACATCCTTGCACACCAGAGATAAATCTCACAGTGTCATAGTGAGTGAAATTTTTAATGTTATTGAATTCACTTTGCTACTATTATATTGAGGATCTTTGCATCTATATTCATCAGGAATATTGGCTTGTAATTTTTTTCTTGTAGTATACTCATCTGGTTTTGGTATTGGGATAATATCAGACTTACAAAAAGAGTTTGGAAGTATTCCAGCCTCTTAATTTCTCTGAAGGACTTTGAGAAGGATTGATGCCAGTTCTTTAAATGTTTAGCCATTATGAATATCTGTTCTTCATGGCTAAAGCTACAATTTCTAAAATTAAAGGTGAGTAATTTTCTTCAAAAAAAGAGAAAATCTTGATTACATTGCAATATAATCAGAAAAAGCAATACGAGGGCCCGTGAGATGGCTCAGCAGCATAAGCGCCTGCCTGGCAAGCGCGAGGGCCTGAGTTCGACTCCCGGAACCCACATACGAAAAAAGGGGCCGGTGATATCGCTCAGAGGCACGGGTGCCTGCTGGCGCGCGAGGTCCTGAGGTCGACCCCCGGTACCCACAAAAAAAAAAAAAAAAGGAAAAGCAATGCGAAAAATAATCTTACAGGGCCAGTGAGAAGGCTCAGTGGCATAAGCACCTGCCTGGCAAGGGCGAGGTCCTGAGTCCGACTCCTGGTACCCACATACAAAAAAGGGCTGGTGATATCGCTCAGCGGCATGGGTGCCTTCTGGCGCACGAGGTCCTGAGGTCAATCCCTGGTACCCACAAAATTAAAAAAAATAATAAAAATAATCTTACAAATTTTACTTAGAATTGTATGTTGTGCAGGCTATTGCTAAAAATGTTATAGGAATAACTAATCCAAGTTTCCTAACAGAAAAGTGTAGAGAAAATAATGATGTTTAACATCATTTTAATTCATAGTCAATTTGAGAAGTTTATGATTACATATGTGTGTGTGTGTGTGTGTGTGTGTGTATATATGTATATATATATATATGATAAAGTTGCTAGTATGGAGATACAAAAACCATGTAGAGACCACAGATGCGTTTTGAGTTTTGTTGACCAAACCTTTGCTGTGAGTGCATTGATAAGGGAAAGCTATCAATTTTTGTGCTTGTCTTGTAGAAACTAACTAGGAAGTGTAAAAACCAAATGGAGAGAAAAACAGTAATTTTTATGAGAGGAACACATGCTACAAGTATGGCATGTTCAGTGAGCCAAAATAAAGAGAGGAGAAAGTAATGAAGATGAAGATCATATGAATTTCCATTTGCATCCTCAGGTAAGCAAAAGATGTCCCATTAGTTAGTTTTATTTATTAGTAAAAGCAAGCTTTAATGAGATGGAGTAAGTGGGGAGCCAGACGCCAACCTTTAGGTAATCTGAACCAAAAACACGTGCTATTGTTCTTTCTTTGTCTTCACATTCCAAGGTTTTAAAAAGCTTATGGAATGTTAGAAATAAAAAGATCAATATTTTATAGGTAAGAACAAGAATCTCTAAAAAATAAGGCAACTTTTTTCTTAATGTATAAAATAAGGAAATCATGAATTAATAGGTGATTGTCTAGATAACAAATTTTTAAAATTTTCATGTAGGAAAAAAGATAGCTATTAGAGAAACTTAAATAATATAAAAGCAGAACCACCCCACCGGTTTTTTTAAGGCTCTGTTTTGCCCAGTGATTCTTTCATGCTTTATAAAACCAGATTTTTTTTTGTTACATAGTTTTTTTGTTCCCCTAAGAGTGAGATTTCCCTAACTTACTCATTTATACAATTCATTGAAATATAATTTATCTACAGTAAAATGCACTGATTTTATGTATACAGTTCAATGAATATTGACAGATGTTTGATGTGAATGCAATCTGCTCTTTTAGCATATATTATGCATATCACCCCCAATGCATTACCATTCCCTCTTACACTCATTCCACCTACTTCACACTTAATCCCGAAATGACTAATGATCTTTCTGTTAGTATAGGTTTTCCATTTCTTCAGTTTCATATAAATGGAATTACACACTATGTACAAGTCATGCCTGCCCTCTTAAGTTACTATATAGTTTGTGATATCAATCCATGCTCTATGTATCAATATTTTAATTATTTTTAATGTGAGGAATTCTCTTTTTTCTCTAAGTATGTCACAATTTGTTTATACCTTCCTCTACTAATAAATATTTTGATGGCTTCTAAACTGGAGCTATTATGAATAAAATTATGAGGAATATTTACCTTTTAATAGGTGTATTTGAATTTTCTTTATATAAGTTCTTACAGGTATATTTATTGAATGTACAGTATAGAACACTCACTGAATCGTGTAAGAAATGGCCAAAATGTTTTTCAATGTTGATGCATCATTTTATACTTTTCTAGCAACTTCTAAGAGTTTCAGTTGTTCTATAAGCAATAGGTGTGCAATGCATCACATTCTTAAAATTTACATATCCATATTATATGAGCACATTGGAAATTCTTCTATCTTATTTTGCAGGTAGCTCAATATTTTATTGATTTAAAATGAATGAATTACTTTCTTAAAATTGTGTTTTAAGTATTATAAGTATATATTTCAATTCCTTTGTGTTTTACTATTTATACATATTTTAAACATTTATTCCTAGTCTCTAATTTGCTTTTTTCATCTGACTAATGATGTCTTTCAGAGAACAAAAACACTACATTTTAGGAACATCCAATTTATCACTTCTTCCTTTACAATTTCCATTTTAATATTCTGTTAAGGATACCCCAAACGTATTCCAAGATTTTGAAGATTTTCTTCTGTTTCATCCAAAAGTTGTATTAAATGTGTGTATTTTCACTTTGAGTCCATTTTGTTGTTGATTATCATTTAAGGGACAAGTGTCATTGCATCAGGATATATGTATTTATTTTTTCTACAGCTATTTGCTAAAAAGACTGTACCTTCTCCTTTGAGTTTTTCCAACACCTGAATTTCAAAATTAATTAACCATGGTGAGACTTTCTTGATCATTATTGACATTTAGCTGACAATATTTTCATATATTTGTTCATCCTTTGTATGTCCTCTTTAAAGAAATATCTATTCACACTCTTACCTATTTTTAAATGAGGTTAGTCATTAGCTTTATTTATTTTGTTCCATCTGTTGAATTATTAAGTTGTTTATATGAGGTATATTCAAAAAAGAGTGTGTTTAAATAAAAACTTCTTACTACAGTAAAAAAAATATTGTGATTAATTTCCCTCAAAACATTCCCCTCATTTTAAACAAAATTGTGCCATCATTCTTGTTACTTTCTGAAGCAATTCTAGAAGTCCTTCTCTGGAGTATTTTTAGTTGCATATCGTGACTGTTTTCGTATCCTGAATCTATCCAAAATATGGACCTTTCCTGGTCATCTTGACTTTAGGGAACAGCCAAAAGGTCACACAGGGCTAGACCTTGAGAATAAGGTCTATGAGGACACACCATGATATCTTTAGGAGCCTGCATTCCTTTGGATGGCATTAGGCAGCAAGTAGCATTCACTGTATTTTGGATCACACCTCCTAAGGTCACTCATAAAAATGTCTCTACCTCAGAACATTGCAAGAATGGTGGGATAAATGTGTCTGAAGTGAGGGGGATATTTTGAGATGGATTAATGGCAATGTGTCTTTTACTGTAGTTTTTTAAAAATTTAAACATTTGTACTTTTCAAATCTTTGAATTTCAGAGATGAAACCATTATTAGATATATGGTTTCTAAATATTTTATCTCATTCCATAATTTGTCATTTCTTCTTTATGTATCATTTCACGCCTTTGGAATGGCTACTATCAAAAAATAAAAGTGTTAGCAATAATGTCAAGGTATTTGAACTCTTGTACACTGTTGGTCAGAATGGAAAATGATGAAGCTATTATGAAAAGCCGTATGAAATTTCCTCATAAATTAAAATGCTGTTTATTTAAGCACTATTTCTGATACCCAAAATGTAGGACAACCTAAACAGTATGTCTATCAATACATCATAAAGAAAATGTTGTATATACATAAAATAGAGCACTATTCAGACTTAAAGAAAGTAAGAAATACACGGCAATATGGATGGACCTGGAAGACATTAAGTGAAATAAGCCAGTCACAGAAAGATAAATATTTCATATAAGTGTATAAAATACTTCCTCCTACATAGAATATCCAAAAAAGTCAAATTCATAGACTCAAAGAATGTAATGGTAGTTTTCAGGTGCCAAGGAAGGAGAGAATAAAGGCGTAGTAATCATAGGTACAAAGTTCCAATTAAGCAAGATGAATATGTGCTAGAGATCCACTATACACCTTTGTGGTTCATATAGTCAACAATAATTTATCATACAGTTAAAATTTTGAGAGTAACCCTCAGGTTGAGTGTTTTTAAACACAATAAAATATTTCTTAAAAACATCTATTGACCATTATCCGTGTGCGTATTACTGAATTCTCTACTCTGCTGCAATAATCTATTTATCCTCAAGTCAATAGCACTCTATTGGCCACTATAACTCTATAGTAAATCTTGAAGTCATGGATTTTTTCCAGATCTGCACTAATCTTTTGCAAAACTGAATCATTTTAAAGTTCTTATCTGCACTTCCGATTGTCTCTTATGTTCCTGAGATTTATTGCTTCTACAATTGGAAGTATTTTCCCAATTTATTGCATATCTATTTATTTTTATTTTTCATATTGAGCCTACTGATTGTTCCAAATCTGGATTTTGTTCTCTAACTTTGTTAAGTATTAAAGTTTATTTATTCAAGCAGGTAAGTTACTTAATAAGTTTGGTTTTCTTAAGGCTTGTTTTAATTTATGTTATTATAAATCTAGAGAAGCCATTATTATGCTACTACTACAAACCAGGGAATTTTTGTTATTGTTGTTGTTGTTTTGTTTGCTCTGTTTTCTGTTGTTTTGTTTCCCCTTGTAGGTCATTTACTGGATGCCCTGGGTGTTCAAAAACATCTCTCCACCTTGGCTGTCTGTATTTCAAGTATTTTTCAGAAGTAGGTAATCTCTAAGACCAGTTTAGCTTGCAAATCTCCAGTAGGTATTTCTTGCCCAGCCTGGTGGGTTTTGCTGTATCTGAAGAGGTCAGTGGCTTGGCAAAATGCAGATGCAGATTTTAGGAGACTTTTCGCTGTATAATATCCTACTCTTCGGGATGCTAGCTGCATATTCCAGCTGCCACAATATCAACTCTGACTATTTTCTCCTCATCGAGTTTTCTTTACACTTGTTAAAAAAAAAAATAGTCCAGTAGATTCTCCAGACAGAATGTAAAACTTTTTTTCCTCTCCTTTCAGAAATTACAAACCTTCATTGTTTATTGTTCAACATAATCAATGAGGAAAAGTTAGTTTATTTGCTGTTTTGTTCCATTTCATGCTTATCTGTAGTGGGAAGACAAATGCAATAGAGAATATAAAGTTAGGCTTAACAATGTAAATATCTAAAATGATTATGTGACTGAAAGACACCATTAAATTTTTTAAATGCAAAACAAAAGTAGAAAATAAAATTGTCATTTATCTTTCAACTTAGTTTCATGTGTATTATTGCCAATCAGTAAGAACTCAAACATGATCAAGAATCACAAGTTAGCAAATCATAAATGTTAAAATCTAGTTGGATAATAAGTATAGTAAAATTTTTAGTAGTATAAGTCATCAAAAATTCAGAAAATATATGTTCAGTGTAGGGGATTAGTAGATGAACAGTCATAAGTGTCATTTCTGAATTTGATATCTATTAGATATATAACCTGATTGAAGTACTATGTCTCTTTGAAAATTACTTTCTTAAAGTTTTTATGAAGGTTAGTGATATAGTACACTGAGGAACTTAACATACTGTCTTTAACATGATTTTCTTTTGCTTTAAATTTGCCCTATGTTAGTATATCAATTGTATTTTAACTATTTAATAAAACTAATATATCATCATGTATCAAACTAGGAAGCACTTTACTGTAATAATAGTATATTGTGTTATGGCACAAATTTTTATGATGAGTGGACTTGGGAAATCAATAATCTCATATATTGAGAATGACTTTCTACATGTTTGTCTTAAAATATAATAAAGATATTTAAGTAGATTTTTTAACTGCAAAAATATTTATGTATATTTTACTTATGGCATTAGTTTCTCTTTCCAATTTCGCTTTTTTTTTTTTTTTTTTTTTTGGTGGGTACCGGGGGTCGAACTCAGGACCTCATGTGTCAGCAGGCACCCGTGCAGCTAAGTGATATCACCGGCCCTTTTTTTGTATGTGGGTTCCGGGAGTCAAACTCAGAACCTCGCGCTTGCCAGGCAGGCGCTTATGCCGCTGAGCCATCTCACTGGCCCCCGCAATTTCGCTTTTTATTTGACGTGTAATGTTAATGTTTTCTCTCTCAGACATGGGGTAATAATAATGTGTGTTGATTAATTGAGGTCACCTTTTGAATGTAATTAATAAACAGTGATTGTTATTGCTCTGTTCAAACCTGATTTTACTGTTAATTTTATTATTCTGAAACCCCTAAATAGTGATTGCCTAGTTTAAATAATTTGGGGATATTCATCATATAGAATCATAATCCTTCATTCAATGCAGTGATCCAGAAGATGACTCAAAGAATTCCCCACGAAAGACTAACTCCACAGAGGAGCAGGCTCACATGGCGGTGCTGGCAATGAGCTCAGGTCCACTCTGTCCTTTCCCTCACTCCACTCGAAATAGTTTTGTGCCTATGCTGTACCTATCTCACTTCTCCTCCAGATATGCTTGTATCAAGTATTCTACCACTGAAGTGTAAAAACTATGGAACATGAACTGACAGAGAAAATGTAAACGACATATTGTTGGGCTTTAATGATCAGATTCTGTAGGCCTGGTCTGAGGTAGACCTGTTTGATAAAGAAACTGGACACCGTGGCTGGTTGTTGAAGTTAGGTTCACTGTATAAGCTATGATGAGTATATTATTAGAGGAATAAGTTACAATAAAATTTTCTGAACTAAAAAGAAACATCAAGAAAAGACCAATAAACTAATTTCATCTTTATTTTCTAATGATGTAGATAAATTACTCAATGTAACAGAGATTTGCAAAGATTTTTAAATTTGTTTTTGTGTTAACTAATGATGGACAGATGTAATATGGTATGTTTACTTCGTAAAACACAGTAATTCTTACTGGAATTAATATGCATTTTAATGCTACAAATATTTGGTTGTAATACTATACTTTTTTAGTTGTTAATGTTTTTGAAGACAATTCTTTAATCTCTCAGAGTTACAGTTTACTCAACTATAAAATGTGGTTAAAATAAATGATTTATGGGGCAATAGGGACTAGAGATGTAGACAAAAACACCTTGTTCATAAGAAAGACAAGGAGAGATTAAATTTACTTTCTACATCATCTAGTTATCTACCATAAAGAATAGAATCTTTAAAATACTCAAATTCCAACATTTAATTGCCATTAAATGTAAGGAAAATAGCTTATCTGTTACGTATTTGATTTTCAATTTGTTGCTAAAGTGTCTACATGAACTCAGTATGTTCTGAATTTATACTTTGGAAAAGGAAAAATGTGTTAATTTAAGAAATATTGTTATAGATAATCTAAAGAGTATCTACTAATGATTTTTATGAATCTGCCTTTTCTGATCGAGCTCCTTTTTCATAGAAAATTGCCAGTGTCACTAAAAGATCAATGTTTGCATTTTGTATGAATTTGTTCTTGTTAATATTTTGCTAGTTCCTATTTTTAGTTTTAGTAAGACTAACTCTTCTTCTTGAGGCTTGTGAACGTAAACTGTGCTGCACATTAAAATGCTTGGAAAATCTATTCGTTGTGAATATTTTAAGATCTCCATGAAAAATGGAAGGACAAGGTCCAGCCTTTCAAGTGGGCACACAAACCTAGAGTAAAACATATTAGCAAGAGCCTCACACCTGTTTGGATCTCTCTTTCTCCCTCTCTCTCTGGTTTTTTGTCCCTCTCTTTCTCTCTCTCTCTCTCCCTTGCTTGTCATCCCATCTGAGTAGTGACATTCACTTTTTTAACTTTTCTTAAATGACAACAAAATTTTATTTTAAGGATATTCACTTCATGATATTAATGCTTGGTATAAAAAAGATGTTGTATTTGTGCAATAGTCCACAACAGCTTTCATCAAGATTAAATTACATTTCAAATATCTATATGAGTAATGATATTGACGACAGCCCAATTTCTAAACTGTGAAATGGCATAGCAAAAATATGCTCAAAATTAGTGACAACATCTTACAAGTTACCTCATATTGACTAGTTGCCAACTACTTTGCTCATATTTTCTTGGGAAGTTGTGTTTCAATCCCACAGCATCCTGTATGACATTTAGCACCCCCATTTTACAGATCAGAAAACTGAAACTCAAGCCTCATAATTTAACCAGTTACATGGCTGCTAACTAACAAAGCTGGAATCTGATCAAATGGTTCATTATTGAAATGTAAAACAAACGTGAACACTGATCTACGTTTTCAAAAAAATTTTTTTTTTTTTTTGTGGGTACCAAGGGTCGAACTCAGGACCTCACGCGCCAGCAGGTGCCTGTGCCTCTGAGCGATATCACTGGCCTTTTTTCGTATATGGGTACTGGGAGTCAAACTCAGGACCTCGCGCTTGCCAGGCAGGCGCTTATGCTGCTGAGCTATCTCACTGGCCCTCAAAAAATATTTTAAAGTTAAATGATCATATTAATGAAATTCAGATTTTTTACCTGAAGTTTCAAAAGTGACATTTTCACTAGTTGTTCAATTTCTGATAATAACAAATTTTTGTATTACTCATGATTTTCACGCAAATGCTCTTACAAGAGGTGCCTCTTGGAAATTAAATTAAATTATAGGGGAAAATAACCTCGTTAGAGACAGGGAATATATTTTTAAACCGAAATGCTTAAGACTTTTTTGGACAGAGAAATAAAGTGGTTGTTTTGATTGCACATCCTTTTCCTGAATCACCACCAAAAAAGGTCAAAGCCCCAAGCCCTGGGACTAAAGTCTTCAGCAGCTGGCTGTTACTGCTTCCTAGACGCATAAAGGGATCCGGAGTGGCTGGGTGTAATAACTGTTAAAGAAATGTTGTATTGTGTTTACATCATTTTATTTTTTCTCAAAAATCCCATGCATCAAGTCTTACGCAAGATAATACAGAGCACTCGAGTGTTAACCAAATAAAAAAGGCAATTTAGTTAAGTTCATTAAAGAATATACAGGAAAATATTCTCCTTTGCTGCACAACTGGCATTTTCTATCCTTTGAACTTGAATACAATAAGTCAGTACCAAACTTGTTGGCTTTTTTAAGCATTGCTATAATCACACTTCAAAATTCCTTTGGTCTCTTGAAAGCAAAGATCTACATAAAAAAGGTGACTTGGGTATTATATATGCAAAATTCATCATTACTATAACAAGGCAATTAGCTTATTGAAATATTCTGGATAATAGTGAAGTGAGCTTGTTTTGCTTAAGAAAAAAAGCATGGTCAAAGACATTTGTAATTTCAATAGCTTACACCATTCACTTAATTATTAATAATATGTCTCTGTGCTGCACCCAGAACTTTTCTTGCTTTTGATAGTATGGCAAATGAAAATTCTTACCATGAATTGAAGTTTATTAGAATTAACTATGCCCCAAATGCTGATAATCTATGCAACAATTATTTTAGTTATCGGATTGAATCACTTCCTTTTTTTTTTTTTTTTTTTTTGTGAGTACCGGGGGTTGAACTCAGGACCTCACGTGCCAGCAGGCACCCATGCCGCTGAGCAATATCACCAGCTCTTTTTTTCGTATGTGGGTACCAGGAGTCAAACTCAGGACCTCGTGCTTGCCAGGCAGGCACTTATGCTGCTGAGCCATCTCACTGGCCCGAATCACTTCATTTTGACTAGGATTTTTACAGCATGAAAAAGTAAGAGCAAAGTTTGTTACCTGTTTTATTTGTACCCAGGTGTATAAGTTAAGGAGATAACTCATTCTGAGTTAGAGCAGATACCAGCATAAAGTACGATTTTGCAAGTTGATCAAATTAATTTGGAAATTGTTAAATCTTGATTTGTTTCTACTTCATAATTTTATAATTAGTGTTATTCATAGGTTATGATGGAGGAAAATGTAACTGTAAAATAATGTGCAAATTAGACAAATGTATTAAAATTAAATAGTTTAATGTAAAGTTGTTATAGAGAACAAGAAAGAATAGTTCCAATTTCCATTAAAATTTATGAAATGATTACTTTCTAATATGTTTTAAACTTTCACATAAAGTCAAAATATCTTTAGCTTCTGACTTTGCATATGCCCCGTGAAGTTTACTGGGTATATGTAATTCTCAAACCAGTTTCAGTTAGTCAGTGATGTCAAGAAAGACAAATGCCTCTGGAAGAATTGCGAACAAATTTTAAAACAAGTACCTAAGATTTAAGTGTCTGTGGTAAGGTATAGTATAGTAGTAATGAAAGATGTATCAAGAATTAAACTCACCTGGATGTTGAGATTGATTTCTTATTACTCCAATCAGTTCTTTTTCTGAATTCCCTTGCAAAAGATAGACTGCCACAATAATTGTGAAAGAAAAGTTTGCTTTCCCAAAGTAATTTGCTCAAGAATTTAATCTATACCTTAAGATGATACTTTGTCAGTGACTAGGTTTATAAATATATTTTGTATTCTTTCTCCTTCTCACCATTTTTTTTAAGACAAAAAGAAACCAAAAAAAGCCAATAGACTGCAAAACTAAACTAAGTCATATAAGTTACCAGAATATCTGGACACCAAGACTAAATTTGTTTTTATTATCTACAGGTTCATTAGGTATCAGAAGTTGGTAAATGTCTTGTTTTCATGAGCTATGGAGAAATCATCCAAAATCCTGCTTTTTTTCCTTTTGCTTTATAAATGTGGAGCTAAACTGAATGTTCAGTGAATATTCTCTTCCCTTTTCCAAATTATTTAAACCAGCTCCTCAATGTTTTGAACTAAACTAATTGAAGAAGATAAATTAAACATATTTGGGTGAGAAAGATGTGATTTGTGACCATTCTTATCCAATGCAAGTTAAAAGAAATCTCGTTTGAAAGAAATACCTGACAGGTATAATACTTAGGCGAGTTTATTTTCCTTTGACTTTATCAGATTTCTGTGATACCTGGCTCCGAGTTGTGGGAATTCTTCCACATGTCTATTTCACAGATATCTCTATCTGCGCTTCAGAACTCGAGCATTTCCATCTTGTTTGGTAACACATTGCCTTAATTATGTCTGGGAAATGTGTAGCATATAAAGCAATATCAAACTTCACTTTTTGGCAGCAATCAGAAACATAACATGATATAATATAATTTGAGCAGGAAATAATTATTTTGAAAGCAAAGGTAGTAGATGATATCAGATCTCCGATTTGTTAGTTAAAAATTGATGTAACAAGGGATGATTAAACATACTATGATATATAGCAAAAAATTATATATATATATATATAATAAAAAGATTCATTGGGAGAAATCTTAGTGATTCTATTGTTACTCAAGAAACCTTTTCTATAATCTATAGGACTACTATGATAGACTACTGTGATATCTTTTTAACCAATAAAAACCTAAGTTCTAATGACATTAAATTTATTGTAAGTACAAATGGGATGTTCTTCTCTGTATTATTTACAGTGGAAAAATTCATGTTCTATCATTAATATAACTTTTAATATAAGGCATGAATTGAGTAGTGATAGAGTGACTACTCTATCTCACTCTGTTATTTATTCCAGTTTTCATCAAGGTTAGCTGTTTCAGACTCCTGATAGTTGTGATGGATTTACAGTTCAATATGCAATTGGTTTTTACAAAAGATTTGATAGTTTATTGAAAAGTAGAACAAACAACTCAAGTACAACAAGTATAATTATATATAATGGAGTTTAAAAATAACTTAGAAATATACTCTAACCTCATCTGCTCATTTTTATGGTAACAATTCCAGAGAACTGAGATAATGGATAACACTGTATGGTGCTAAAATCTGGACTAGTTCTTGTAAAATGATAAATACTCTAGCAAACTTTAATGGATGAATGAGTTGTTTGTTCACTAATTAATAGACAAATCCAGGTTATGTATAAGTCTTATGCTTCATGTTTTATTTCCTAAATCAGTCTTTCTTCTAAATATTTAAGAAATAGTCAATTTAATTTGGATTGTGTAACTAGCAGGAAATGACCTAAGTAGATATTTCCTGTGTAAAACAGTAACACTCTCACTTACTTTGGATCTACTTTTAGCCATAAATTACATCTAAATTTGAAGAAATTGTAAATGACTTAGCATTTTATACTTTAAAAATTGTAATAAAACTAAGAAAACAAGGAAGTACCAATGAATGGACATAAAATAAGGAATTACTCCTGAGTCCTAGAGTTTGACTTATGAATTTAAAGAGTATATATTTTATTTTCTGCATTTTTAGTAATGTTGAAAAATATCTAGGAAAGCATATTATAGATTGTGTTCATGGCCAATTTATAACTGTGTTCTGCTGCGTTGTTGCAGTCCTGGAGTTTGCATTTGTGTTGGCCCCAAGAAAAGGACAAATTACCTCATGGCAAGCTGTACAAATAAAGCTTTTACAGACATTTACATAAGGCAGAGTAGTGGGAAAATTAAGTCATCAAATAGCACATGGTCTCTGAACTCTGCAGAACTCAACAGAATCTGTCTTTTTTCTTTGAGACAAGGTCTCACCATGTAGTTCAGGTTGGCCTTGAATTCACTATGTAGCCCAGGCTGGCCTCAAACTCATGGCGATCCTCCTACCTCAGCCTCCCATGTGTTAGAATTACAGGCATGTGCCACTACGCCCGGCCTAGAAACTGTCCTTTAGCAGTTAATATCATAATCATTTCACTAGAAAATGTGCTGTATAGATTTATGTACAAGTAATTATATTAATAAATAATAAAGGACTGCACACTCCAAATTATTTTGATTGTATTTTATGAATGTAATTGAATTCATTAGACCTTCAAATCATTAGATATTTTAGAAGGAAAAAATATAATCAAATAAAGGTCAAAATAAGAATGATCAAGTTGAGAAAGTACTGCCTCATACTTTGAAAATTCTTGGGAATTATGACTGAAAATTCTAAAGTCTAGATTATATTAAATTACTGTGAATTTTAATTTTATTCATGAAAGGAAATTTCTGTTTTTTTTTTTTGAAAGCATAGTTTAATAGAGACTTAGAGCTACAAGTAAATAAGTTTACACCTTGGTTTGTTTGCATATTTAGGTAATATTATAAAATTAATAAAACTTGGAATTAATAAGTATTTGGCTTTGGCTTTATTCTGAAAAAGGTCCATAAATTAACTAAGTTTAAAAATATTGAGAAAAAGTTCTAACGATGCTTGCTTTCAATGAAGACATATGTCTTTTTATTATTCGTCTCTTATGCTTTCTCATAATTAGCAGCAATACAAGCCCATAAGATAAAAATAAAATATTTGTTTTAATGTATGTATATGCTCATTTCAGGAGTAATTGAGAGAAGGAGGATATATAATGCTTTTTTGTTTTATTTTTTAAGGAGATTTATGAGAACCCAGCTGGTGAGACAGGTAATATCAGTAGAAGTGAAATAAGCAAGTTATGTGAGATAAAAAACAAACCAAAGGAAGAGACCTGCTCCCCACCTGCAATAGAAACCTGACCCTGGTAAAGAAATAAGTGGAAAGCGCTCCGTGTGCTCCCTGGCCATGCTGCTTGAGGCGCCATAATAAACTTTCATTACACCAGATCAGGGCTCTCGAAGATGAGGACGGTCCGTGACAAGATGATCCCTTGTCCCTCCCTTCATAGTCAGTGTGAACGATCTTGGCTGCTCACAGACACCTCCAGCACAAGGAGAAATGCAAGTTCTCTCTCTTTTCCTATTCTTGTTATTCCTTCAGCTACGCTTTCACCACTATTCCCACTTACATACATCACAAAATTTCAAAGAATGAAAAGTACGTCCTACTTTAAAAATGCCACACTACAGATTCTGTTCTGGCTTCTGTCCCTCAAATTGATTATCTTTTATAGATACGGATTTTCCATGTTTACCATGGATAAAGGAGTTGCTGGTACAGCTTTCTCACCGTATTGTAATATTAGACCCTACATCCAATGACAAAACACATCTGAGGAAGTGTGTTTAAAGAAATTTAAATTTAATTTAAAGATGAATTTAAAGAAATCTTACCCTAAATTAAAATATTATGGCCTCACTGATACTACTAGGAATTAAAAATAAATGAATAGTGCATGTGTATCTACAATTTCTAAGTTAAGATCCAACACAGTTGGATCTTAGATTAAGATCTCACACAGTTCGTAGGTTGCCTTCTCTAATATTGTTTATGTTCATTCTGAATGGAATGAACTCTGTCAAAGTCTCATTTATAGCTCAAACCTCCTTTTCATAAAAAATTTTATATCATTGAGTAGTAAATTCTCTATCTCTTTAAAATGATTTTGTGTATGCTTCATTAGCTATTTAGCTACTCTCAACCAAAAGATATACGAAGCACAAAATGAGGTCAAGGGCTGAAAAGATACATGAGACAGAGTCTCATTAGACAGATTATCTAATCTAAGATAATAAAAATCCCAACAAGAGGAAATTAAAAGAACACCACATTTGGGTGGCCTTGAGTGTAAAAGGAGCAAGAGATTTTATTGAAGGATGTTGTTATATGGATAAAATAATTGAATTCGCCTTGTAGAAAAAACATCTCGGGGAGATGTAAAGAAGATTGGTTGGAAAACCAGAGCCATATAGGTAAATGGGACACTACACAAAATGCTAGAAAAGTCATAAGAGCAAAAACTATTGGCTGTGTCGATGAGAATACCAAGGGCGAGACGAATGAAAGAGATGTTACAGAGGCAAATAACACCATTTGGAAACTGGCACTAACTGGTGAATGGTGGATGAGCAGAAAGTGCTGAGGAAGTTTCTGTAGGTTTTAAGGATGAGCAACAGAGAAAATAACACTGGCATTAACTTTGAAAAGGTGGCTGGATTCATGTGGAAGGACAGGTGGAGACTTTCTTTGAGAGGATGTTGAGTGTGAATGTCTATCGTTAAAGCATTTGGAGATATGCAGCAGGAAATTTGAAATGAAGGCCTAGAGATGATGCAGATGTTTAGAATTCAGTCACTATATAAATAAATCAATTACATGGATATGATTCTTATTCTTAAAGATGTGATAGTGCCTGAACTTTCTCAAGAGACGTCTACACCAATAGAATATTGCTTTGCCTTGTGCACTTGTTGCAATTTGTATTTGCTAAGGGTCTCTGTAAGAAGAGCCCCATTCCCATTTCCTGCTCCTCTCTGCTCATATACCTTCACTCACCACAAGAGCATGTTCATGCACACGTATATGCATGCACATGCACGGGCACACATGCACAATTTCACAGCCTTGGCCCTCTTAGCAGGTTATGTAGCATGTTACATTCCAGAAGGCTGCATAGGCAGATGGGGTCAGAATGTCAATCTAAATTTAACTGACAGATGAGATGATGGACCTCACTCCATCTGTCTCAAACAGTATTTTTTTCCTTTACCAGAAAGAATCTGACAGCTGTTGTTTAAAAGAAGCCTCACTTCCTCTCATTTCCTTATTATGACATTCCAATTTCCTTCCTGAGACTTTCTTCCAAGTTCTTGATCTCAGCCCCAGAAATTTGCATATAAAGTTCCCCGGGCAGCTATAGTATTGAAACAGCTGCGTGATTACTCCAGCAATCATTCTTCCACCTTTCAACTCTTAGACCACCTGCATTTTTGCTCCTCTGGCAGCGTTCTTCTCATACAGCTTTGCAAAGAGCTGTCTGTGGACTAGTCTTATCGCTGCTTCTAAAACTGTAAACAGTGAGAGGGCAATAACCTTCCTCATGCTTAGCATACAGAGGGGACTTAAAAATAGTACATACTCCACAGTAAAATAAATTGCTAAATGAAAGAACAACTTTAACTGTGAAACTGGGATGATTTTTTAATTGTTTGACATTTTAAAAACTAAACACAGTGCCTTGGATATGCTCTTAGCTCCATCAAGGGGATGCAAACTCAGATGGTATTAGCACATCCAAGAAATCTGAATGGAAAAAGAACTTGCAAAAGCTTGCATCTTTCTATGGAAGACTATTGAACAACATATTATTTTAGTTTAATGCTTAAAATAGATTTTGAATAATAAATATGTTAAATGTATTAAATAGTGAATTAATTCAATGAAATATTTATAAACTATGTGTTGTTAGACAAAAAGAAAAATGGTAGAGTCGTCATTTATGTAAAATGATAGTGAGATAACCGTTAAAGAAGAACAAATGGTGGCCTTACAACTGTAATTTCTTATATGCATTACCAACCTCATCCCTTTCCTCATTCAATAGCCCCAATTTTATGTTCACTATTTCCTCTACTCTAGATGTCCCTGCTAAAAATTTGTACTTCTAAGCAAAATGCCAAGCTGTCTTTATTTGTAAAACAAAAGGAACTTCAATTATATATTCTACTGGAATTTGTTTTTTTTTCTTCCTTAACTATTATCTTTCCTATGTTCATTACATTATCACACATATGTATAACTAGTTTTCTAATTTAACACAATGTATTTTTTTCATTTTAACATTCATAAATATTTCAGTTTTTAAAAATTTTTGCTATCATGTGCTGCTGAGAATATTCTTCATTTGTGCTTTGTAGATATGTGTAGGACTAGAATTATTGGATCAGAGAGTATGGACTCTTTAAAGACCTATGTAATACCAATTTATTTTCCAGAGTGACTCACTGATATCTGCTTCCAACTGCAGTGCTTCTGAACGCTCACTGTCCCATGCCCTCATTCGCACTTGGTATTTCCAGATTCTTTATGTTGGGCAGTGAAGTACAACAAACCCTTGTGTTATGTTATGATGTATATCATGTTCCTGATTAGAAACCTCACTGGCTATCTTCTTACCTGCCTTCTGGTTATTTGGGTTTGCAATAATGTGAAGTGATTCTGTATACATTTTCTCGTTTTTATCAGGTTGTGTCTCTTTAACCGATTTATAGCTCTTACTCGTACTGGATATTTATTCTGACTGCTTCTACTTCTCTGTGTTGTATATATATATTTTTAGATCATACATTTTTTTTTTACTCTACCATAGCTTATATTTACTGTAGTTGAAATAATCACTGGCACTGAATGTAAATATTTTTTCTCTACTTTAAAAAAATATGGTCTTAAATTGTCATCTAAAATATTGTCATTCATATGTCTCAGATATATATATGTACATAGTGTGAGTCGAGGAACTAATTTCCTTTTTTCTTCGTATGGATAACCCGCTGGGCTAGCAGAACTTTTGAAAGTCTGTTATTTTCCACTGATCTTGAGTGGAAGTTTGTTACCAATCAAATGTGGATACCTGTGAAGATATGTTCCTTCTTTTTTTTTTTTTTTTTTTTTTTTTTCCTCCTTTCATACTAGTGGGGATTGGACCCAAGGCTTCCACACTGAGTAATAGCCCAGTTTGTTTCCTTTGGCAGGAGGAAGGGCAGGTTCTCACCAAATTGGTAAACTGCTGAGGTAAGGCTGGAACTTGTAATTCCTGTCAGACTCCTTCCTGCAATTTTTTTTTATCTGTATCAGTACCATACTGGGTTATTCATTATAACTTTATAATAACTCATATAGATAACAAACAGGGCAAATTTCATCCTGCTTCCACACATTATCATTCTTTATAAGTGCTCAGATACTCTTTCAAATAAATTTACAATCATCTCAAGTTACACTTGCAAAGCACAAGGAAGACAGAGGAAGACAAATCACTCTGTGGGAGAATTTAATTGGAATTCATTTGAGTGCATAAATAACTTTGGCCAGAATTGAAAACTGAACTTGTCATCTTATTATATATTATTTTCACAATTATGTTTTCCAGTTGATAGGGACAAGAGTCCGTAAATGCAATTTATTTTGTTGTATAATTTTATACCCCACAGCTTTGAAAATTTTGGTAAAATCCCCATGTTTCTTGTAATAATTACTGAGTGATTTCTTTGGTTTTTCTTTATAGATAACCATATTTTAGCATATGGCCTGATTTGATTTTAGTTTTATTTGTTTTTCTCCCAATATGCTAGCTTATACCACAGCATGTTGTTGAAAAGAATGAGACCTAACAGCTTTGTTTAGCTCCTGAATCCTTTCCGTACTTTTACGTTACTAATGTGTGTGGCATAGTCACTCCTGTAAATAGTTTAACAAAGTTAAGGATTTTTCCTGTCTTACATTAATAACTTTTTATTATATTTGGTGCATTTAGTCAGCTTTTACATCACTGGACAAAATACCTGATACCAGCAACATAAAGAGGCAAGGTTCACTGGACTCATAGTAAAAAGGGTTTCACTCCATGGTTAACTGGCCCAAAGTACAAACATCATGGCAGGAGGGCATCGTGGAGGAAAGCTGTTACTTCAGGGGAGCCAGCAAGCTGAGCACAGAAGAGCTCCAGAGAGGAAGAGACCACTGACCAGACATAGCTCCCAAGGCCTCGCCTGCAAGACGCACCAAGACACAACCAGAAATGTTTCACTATTTCCCTAAGTGTCTTTCAAGCCAATCAGGTTGGTGATCAAGATTAGCCTACAGAATTTCATTTTGAAGTTTGATCATTTTTGCATTTATTAAGGTAATTATGAACTGATAACCCAATAATTTGTTTTTTAAATTTTACACCTAACTTTTAAGGCTTGAACACAGTGTAGTATCTTCTATATAACTCTATAATTTCACTTACTAATATTTTATTAAGAACTATATTTTCATGACAATGTTTATAGCAAGAGGGTTTATAATGTACTTTATATGTTTTAAGACAGGATATGCCAGCTTTTATTTCCAATTTATATTTTACTATAGTTAGCCTACATTTTTAATTTTTGTTATTGCTTCCTTTAACTAGCAATCTTGCAGTTAACTATGTCTCATAATGTTTGTTATGATCCATGGCATATCTGACTGGTATACCAAGTGACTGGTAGGCATTGCTAAAAACTTTATCACAGACACATCGTATTTTTTCATTGAGCAGAATATGCTAGTTACCTTTCGTGGAAAACTGAACAAAGAAAAACAAAGACAGATCCTCAAATTTCCTGCATATGGAAAACTGAAAATCTATTCACTACCTCTCTTTCAGACTCCTAGAAGAGGTCCCTTTGGCTTATTTTGATGCAACTATTAACACTGTTACTAATTTATTAAAAATGATTGCAATTCAAAGCTGAGCTACCCTAAGCAAGCTGGAGCCATAATTGCTTTTATTTTGATCTAGTTTATTATGTGCCAAGAACTGTTATAAGCATTTTTATTAATTTCTACATTTTCTTATATTTCTAAGAACTTTTCTCTTAGCTCTTGCAACAAACCTTTGTGATAAAAACTTTTATTTATCTTATTTTGTAGATGAGACAATTGAGGTATAGAGGCTGTCTTAGCCCATTTGTGCTGATATAAGAAAATACATGAGACTGGGTAATTTATAAAAGCACAGGTATTTTCTCACAGTTTTGGAGGAAGGGAATTCCAATACCAAGGTACTGGCAAGATTGTCAAAGGCTGTTCTCTGCTTCCATGTTGTACCCTTTAGAGAGGGGAACATTGTGTCCTCACATGGTGGAAAGGATGAAAAGAGGGAAGGGGAAAGGATTTCCTCCATCAAGCTTTTTTATAGGATATTCTAATGCCATTGAGGAGGTCGTAGACTCTGTGACCAAGTCACCTCTTAAAGGCCACACCTCTTAAATGTGTTCCATTGGGATTAACTTTCAGCCTGAGTTTTGAAAGGGACAGCTAAATTCAAGTCATAGCAGAGGGGTAAAACACTTTTCTCAAGGTCTTACAGATTGTGGAGCTGGGAATAAGACCAGTTAGGTTTTATATTTTATTTCTTTATTCCTTTTGTCTTCTATATTTTCTTCCTTATACTTGCTTTGGTTACATTTAGGTCTTATTTTCTTACTGGAAATCTAGGTTATTGTTTTGAAATCACTCTTATTGTTTTAATATACGCATTTAATATTTAAATTTTCTTTAGTTTGAATTGCACATCATTTTAAAATAGAAACAGCTAGTGCAGCCCACATAGTGACTAATTATTTCACTAAAGCTTATATGATAGAAACATAAATACATAATAAAATATTGTTGTTATAGTTTTTATGTAATTTAACCAATGCAAATGGACTAAATTAAAGCAATTAAAAATAAATATGTTGATTTAATGTGATAAATGCTGCATATTTCTTAAACAAAGTAGCTCTTAACAGTAAAAATAAAGAGTTAAATATGCTAAGGTGCGTTGTGTTGAGCTTTATGTTACATAGACCACATGCCACGTGATGATTCAACTTTGGAAGCCTATGTCTTCATTTTGAAGTTCCTTGTTCAACTAGCCATGACGTAATTAGGCATTCATTTGGCAAGAACATGAGCTATGTTTTAAATCCCATTTAAAGTGTATCACAAACCCAAAGAGACAAAAAAACAAAAGTTATTGGAATTCAGCAAAAGAGTGCATAACTATATACTTCAATTACCAACAAACATTCAAAAGATCTATACTGTTTATATACTTAATGATATCCTTAAAAATATATCTATAGGATTCTCATATCTCTTATGGTGTACTCCTCCTTCTACACAATAAAATAATTCTTTGAACTTATAGGGGTTTTTAATTCTCATTTAAAAAGAAATAATCTTTATCTACCTCTGATTTTTCCAACTACATTCTGAAATGTTATCATTTCTTGGATTCTAGATTTCCTGTTTGCTGACCTGGCATATATGTATGCAGAGTAGGCTGGTTAGTGACCCTCAAATAGGTCCACAACTCTATCCCTGGAAGCTGTGGGTCAAAGGAGACTTTGCAAATGTCATTAATTTAAAGGTGTTGAGACAGGGAGATTCTCTAGGATTAATGTGTGGCCCCAATATAATTAAAATGGCCTCAGGAAGGACAGTGTAATGTGATGATGGTGGAAGCAGAAATGGGAGTGGTGCGTTTTGAAGACAGAGGAAGTGGCTACAGGCCAAGGAATGCAGATAACCACTCAAAAGTGAGAGGGCAAGGAATCTGCATCCCTCCTCCAAGCCTCTAGAGGGAACCAGCCCTACAGCTACCTTGTCTTTACCCCAGAGAAATTAATTTTGCATTTCTTATCTCCAGAATTTTAAAAGAATAAATTTCTGTTGTTGTAAGCCATTAAGTTTGTGGTGATTGCTTATACTAGCAATAGAAGCTCAATGCTAACGTGGCTCTTTCTGTCTTGAAATGACGCCCTATTTTCATACCATTGGCAATCTCCCCATATGTTTTCTGTTTTCTTTTTTTTTTTTTTTTGTGGGTACCAGGGCTCGACCTCAGGACCTCGTGCGCCAGCAGGTGCCCGTGCCGCTGAGTGATATCACCGGCCCTTTTTTTGTATGTGGGTACCGGGAGTTTAACTCAGGACCTCGCGCTTGCCAGGCAGGCGCTTATGCCACTGAGCTATCTCGCCGGCCCCCCATATGTTTTCTTTGGGAAGCCTTCAATAAAAGGCTTAGGTAAGAGTAGGCAATGCCCATTTATCTGCTTCTTTAATTTTAGGGTCAAGCCTTTACCATAGCATCTACCTGCATTGATAGATGTGCTTCGAATTTCTACCTACCCAGGATGTGAGCTTTCTGACAGAAAGGCATAGTCTTCTTCATATCATTATTTCATAGCCTCTACAGTGAAATCTGGAACAGAATTAACAAGAAATCATTTTAATTGATTTTTTTTTCATTTAGGGAAAGACTTGCAAAAGATTTGTAGAATCTATGTTATTTTAGATTTTCAAGTAAACCAACACATTTCACATAAACATACATATGTACATACGTATATATGTATACATATGTCTTTTACATATATGCAAACATATACAGTAAAATACACATATGCATACTGTTATAGGAAATATTCTGATTATCAGTGGAAATTGACCTTTTAAATTTGTGATCTGTATGCCAATAACCTGTTGGGGAAAAGTCCATGGTGTATACCCTTGCTTTAGGGAAATAAGGAGCCCAAGAATTAGAAAGCTTGTTACAAATTCCAAGCCAAGTAATGCCAACCACTAGCATAGATAGAGACAACATTCTCTTCTTCTTTGAGTAATAACATTCTGAGCCTCATATAATATCCACTGTTTAAAAATGGATTTGTTTTAACTGTGAAATAGATTAAAGACTTGGTTACTGAATAATTATTCGAAAATGAGTGATGTAATCCTTCCTTTCTTGAAAATAATATTTGCTTCTGAGTCAGAGAGACAGCAATATATGGAAATACAGTTTTCTAAAGTTATTTATAGCTTCAAATTTGCTTTATAGTTATTGGCACCTAAAATCACATCAACCATTTTCTTTGTTGTTTTTAAATTACTTTCTGTTATGCACCTGGAAATGGTGTTACAGAGCTGAGTGTAATCTCCAAGAATAGTGAAAGATCAGAATATTCAAAGGCGAATGAATGAATAATTTACTCAAATTTCAGTGTATGCTGCAGTGCTTTTATTTATGTAACTGATTTTCATATTGGTTATGATAGCTATAGCCTTACAGTAAGGGGGAACAGACAAAGAGGAACCAATTCTGGGCCTGTGACCACAGATTTGTGGAATTGCTTTACCAATGATTATCGTCATCTAAATAAAAAAAAATACTATTCTGATCTATGGTTTATGTAAGCAAAGTAAGCTAGCTTTGCATTACACTTTATGTTCAATAGAGGACTATATCCAGAAGACTGTTTGCCATCTGGCTGCATGAATATTTTTTAAAAATGTTGAAATGGCTAAGAAAACAAACACTTGACTGAATGCAAGGTTATTTGGAATAATATTATTTCCAGATTTGCAAGCAGTGAGATATTTAAAACATGTCTTGATGATGGGATGTTTATAAATACATTCTGGATGTTGGGATAATATTTGAGGGTGGATTTTTAAGAACATGGGAAAGGAGTTTAAGAGCACTGCTTTTCATTTTTCATTGTGAGTCATTAGATTAACGGTGTATTGATCTTAAATTATTGTTGAGGTTTAGAATATTCACATACACAAATATTCTATATCCCTATTATGCCTAGAAAATGTGATGAGCCTTTAGTTAAATATGTTTCAAGTAGTCTTGATTTTCAATACTATTTTAAATGCATAGTGTGTAAATTTTCTTCCTTATTCGACCTATGAAAATCATTCTGTGAAAATCATGAAACAGAATTAGAACAGTGAGAAGGAAGAATTCCATCAGGAGCTAGAAAAGATTCTGTTCTGACCTCCCAAGCCTGTAGTCTGACTGATTTAGGCCACATCTATAGAGAATAATTTTATGGTTCTTTGCATGTTCTGAGATGTGGAGGAGGAACAAAATACAGCCAGCGCACATTGTCCCATTGTGTATTCACATTCCATCCACACCTACAGATTCAACCTACTTCATACTTAAAATATATATAATACATAATATATATATAATTTAATTTTTTTCTTTTTTTTTTGTGGGTACCGGGGGGTGGACCTCAAGACCTTGCAAGCCAGCAGGTGCCCATGCCGCTGAGCAATATCACCGGCCCATTTTTCGTATGTGGGTTCCGGGATTTGAACTCGGGCCTTCGTGCTTGCCGGGCAGGCGCTTAAGCCGCTGAGACATCTCACCGGCCCTATATATATAATTTATAAAACAACTATTTATAAAACATACGTTGTATTAACAATTTAAGCAATACTAGAGAATACACAGAGGTTATGAGCAAATATACTCCAGTTTACAAGAGACTTCAGATTTTGGTATTCATGCAGGTCTTGGAACCTATGCCTCACAGATACTAAGAAACAACTACACACCTTTGTCAGGGAAAGTCACCAGGCTTCAGCTTTTCCTAGAAGTTGGAAAAATAGAAAAATGCATTTGATCAGAGCATGATGGTTTGAGGTGTGTTTAAGATAGCGAATGGTATTGGACTCTCTAAGTCACCAGCTAGCTGTCTCTCCTTGAAACACCTACACAACAAAAACAATAATTTTGTGAAGAATTTCACATGTCTCTCTGTTCAGACTCTGGTGAGAAAGGAGAGAAGGCGTGAGTCCACATGCAAAATTCAATAAAGCGAGGTAATGGCTAGTGATAGGCCATCTGCTCCTAACTGCTGGAGGAGTTTAATTGAAATTCTTAGTGATCCACGAGTCTCACTTTTTTTCTCCTTATAATCCCCAGCATTTTGATCCCAACTTCCTGGTTACCTAAAAAGAAAGCTGTTTGTTTCGAGATTTTTCTTCTTTCTAATATGAATATTTAGTGCTACAAATTTTACCCTAAGCACAAGTTTCATTATGTCCCAGGGATCATTTGCTACATTGTATTTTCATTCAGTTTAATATATTTTCTAATTTCTCTTAAGATTTGCTGTTTAACTGATGGATTGTGTTAATATGATACAGCTGCCCTAACAAAATACCGTGGCTGGGTTCATGAACAACAGAATTTATTTTTTTCTCACAGTTTGGGAAGTTTAAGATGGAGGGCAGCAGGGTTGACTTCCCCTGAGGCTTTTCTCCTTGGCTTGCAGAGGGTCACTCTTACTGCCTCCTCACACACACACACACACACACACACACACACACATACACACACACACACACACACACACACACACCCTACTGCAGTGATGGCGAACCTTTTAGACACGAGTGCCCCAACTGCAACCCAAACCCACTTATTTATTTCATAGTGGTGATACTGTAATTAAAGTTGAATACTGAGGTTTTAGTTTAGAAAAAACAACTCATACATTAACATCTTTTGTTGTAAAAGGAAAACAACCCAAATGCCCATCAACTGAGGAATAGATAATGAAGATGTGGTCTCTTTATACAATGGACTACTACTCAGCCATAAAGAAGGATAAACTGGAGACTTTTATAGGTAAATGGTTGCGACCATATTCATAAGTGAAATAAATCAGACTCACGTGTAAACATTGTATTGTCTCCCTAGTATGAGAAGCTGAAAGAATAAATAATATCCAAAACGTATAATAGATATTGTGAAATGGGAAGAAACCGTTCAAAAGGAAAGAGATTCCCTCTGCATATCTACAAAGTTTACCTTCTTCTTTCTTACCATTTCTCCTTTATATTACTGTTTAATTGATTTATACTTTAGTTTGTTTCTCAAATAAGAAAATCCTTTCAATATTTAACTTTCTGCCTCTGAATTATTTCACTTGAAATTATGGTCTCCTCCATCCATTTTCCCGCAAATGTCTTGATTTCAATTTCTTTGTGGCTGAATAACATTTTATTGTGTATTTTTTATCCCTCCATTGATGGACATCTATCATGTTTCCAAAGCTTAAGCATTATGAGTTGTGCTGCTATCAATATGGAGAAATGGAAATTTTCATTTTTTTGTTATAATTTCTAGTTGAATTCACTCTATTTCACTGTAATCATGTTGTAAACTTCCTATAAATTCATTACTTAAATTCTGTTATCTTACTACAGAGATTTATGGTTTATCTGTCATGTGAAGTTGAGAAAAATATATATTCTGTTGTTTGGGGAAAATATTTTATACTGACCAATTTAATCCCAATATTTGATGATACAGTTTTATATCCTTGTTGATTTACTCTTCAGTGTTTCCTTCAATCTCTGAAGAAAATATCTGAGTGCTTAATTTTGATTTGGGATTTTTCTTTCTTCATGCAATTTTAGAAGTTTTTGTCTTATATATTTTTAAACCATTTTGGTAAATATATGTGCAGAACTGTTAGAGTTTATTAGTTACTCTCATTAAAAATTACCATTCATTTCCTTATTTTTGCTGGTAATTTCTTTGTACCCTAAAATCCACTTTGTCTGATAGCAATATAGTCATTTATGTTTTGATTTTTTTTCCAGATTGAGATTTTTATTGGAACTACATTGAATTTATAGATTAATTTTGGGAAAATATTTACCATAATATTAGGCATTTCCATACACACACATGGTATATTGCTCCATTTCTTTAGGATTTTTTATGTTCTTCAGTAAAGTTTTATTATTTTCTTCATTTGGGTTAACACTTCCTTTTAGTAGACCCATTGGTCATACCTTTTAGTTTTTGTTGATATGGTAACAAGGACTCTTAAAGATTATATTTTCTACTTAGTTTTGCAGGTGTACAGGAAAGCTTTTGATTTTTTTGTATGTAGCTCCTGAATTCACCAACCTTGTACAATTCTTTTAAAAGTTCTAATAGTTTGTCTATTCATTCTCTTGGATTCTCTATGTAAATAATCATATTGTCAACAAATAGCAGCAGTTTTATTTTACCCTTTCCAACTCTTATGCCTTTTTATTTCTTTCCTGGCCTTTCACATCATTTAGGATAACCAATAAAGTGCTGAATGAAAGAGGTGTATAGTGATAGCTGTTAGCTAAAGGGTCATGTCATCTTGATTGTAATAGGTCACCACAACATTGGCTCTAGACCTGCACATGCCTGCTAGAGCTGCACCAGCACAATGCATATCCTTTGGTGTTCGAGAATGGGTACTTTTATTACTAATAGATGAAGAAATGAAAACTCAAAGAGGTAAGCAGTTTACTTAAGACCATGTATTTAGCAACTGAGAGGTTCAAGCCCAAATCTGATTCCCAGGTGATTGCCATTTCCATCATTCTACAATTCCTTCCAGTTAGTTATTTGATAAATCATCTATTTATGCTAATTTGTTACTCTTCCCAGACACAGGATTTTTTATGAAATGGAGTACTATTCTGCCATAAAGAAGGATAAATTTGAGACATTTCTAGGTAAATGGCTACAACTTGAGACTATACTCTTAAGTGAAATAAATCAGACTCACAAGTGTAAACATTGCATTGTCTCCCTGGTGTGAGAGACTGAAAGCGTAAATAAGGACCAAAAAATACAATAGATATTGTGAAATGGGAAGAAATTGTTCAAAAAGAAAGAAGAACTGGGGGGGAGGAAAGAAAAAAAAACAAAGGATAAAATGGAAACAAAGCTTTGTAAATAGGGAGGGGAAGAGGGGTTGAAGAGAGGAGAGAAGAATGGGAAAAAGAGAGGAATCAAAATATATCATGTACAGGTACAAATTCCCTGTGATGAATCTCATCATCATGTATACCTAAAATGTACCAATAAACTTAATAAAAGAAAAAAAGAAAAAAAAACCCAAGTGTCCTAGAGATTAGGTGGTCTCAGAAACGAAGGCCTAAGGAGAACAAATACAGAGCTTCTATGTGGAAGAAGCACACACCTGCCTGGACCAGTGAACAGACCCGATCTGCAGGAGAATTACTTGATTGCTTGTCAGTGAGCTGAACATCCCTGGCAACAGGTAAATGCTGGAGGACGATCTGTCTGGCACACAGTTGCAGGGATAACTACTGCAGATAGGGAGTTGGATAAGATAAGGTGCTATTCAACTCTAAGAATCTATGTATCTGTAAAAAAAACCCTTATAAATAGGCAGAGTTTTTTTGGCTTAGGCAAACATAGGACACCTGCCTAAAGTTTCCACTGTTAGAGTCATTTCAGTGAGCAACAGCACTGACGTCCAGGATGTCTGCTCTTAAATGCAACATGTTATCCGGGAAGAGTAACAAATTAGCATAAATAGATGATTTATTATTTGATTTTAATGTATCTTTTTTGTTATTTAAAGTTACCTGTATCATTATATTTGAAGTAAGTTTCTAGAAGGTGGTATAAAGTTGGGTCATTTAAAAAAATCCATTCTACTAATCAGTTTCAATTAGTATCCATAGTTAATTTATATTTAATGCAGTGATTAGATTGTGTAATGTATTTGAATTTAAGTGTAACATTATATTATTTTTTTCTTTTTTCCTTTTTTTTTTTGCTTATCTCACTCTTTCTTATTTACCGTATTCTCTTGGCTCTTTGAACATTCCATTTGACATACCACTTTTAATTTTGATTATAAACACAAGTAATCCCTTTATAATTACTTTCAGCCAAAGAAAGTCTAATAGAATTTATAGCCAACAAATATACTGTAGAAGAATGGCTAAAGAAATTTCATAATACACAAATACCAAGATATCTTTTCAATTTTATCAACAAAGGAAGAAAAATAGAAATAGAGAAGATCTGGGTAAACTCTTTTTCCTTCAACTTATTTGAAACATTGGACAATAGCAAGCAAAAAAAAAAAAGAAAGAAAGAAAGAAAAGAAAAGAAAGAAAGAAAAGAAAAGAAAGAAAGAAAAAAGAAAAAGAAAAAGCCAAAACCATGAAAAATTTTAAAAACACAGTCATTTTATATAGTTTTAAAGATATGCAGATTTTCAGGCTCTGTAATTGTTTTATGTAAGTGGAGGAGAATGTTAACACTTTTATTTTAAATTGAGATGAAAAGGTAAGCATGAATTTTGTAATCTTCGGAATAACCAATTAAAAGTACATTATTAATTTCCAAACATACAGATAGTTTTCTATATTTCATTGACATCTTGTTTAATTTTTCTTTTATTACTGAGAATATGGTTTACATGGATTCTTAAAATATGGCTTCTATGATTATGTAGGTCTAAAACCAATAGGTATGCATTGATATTTGTTTATTGGTTTCTATATGTTTTTCAGTAGAACAAAAACAAATTTACCACATTGTTCAAGACATTGATATTTTGGATAGTTCTTACCTGGGGCTTTTAACTAAAGCTGTTTATCAACAGAGGGTATAGAGTTTAAGAACGAGGAGCAGGGTGTAATGTGTGCCATGGATCTGCTGTAAGGTTTCTAGTTTACTGTGAAAATGATTATCAAGTCTTGTTCATCATGCTGACACTAGAATTTGCTTTCAGAAAAAACAAATTACTATTTCAGAGTAAGGCTGTCAGTTGCTATCATTTTATGTTTTCTATTTTTGTTTTACATTGGGGTGGGGGATGTATCTCTTCTTGTACACCCAGCCATACATTAATGATTAGTTTTACACATTTCGTAGAGAAAGTACCATTCTGGGTGATTGTTCTGCCAGAGAGTAAAAGAGAGACCAAGACACAGACAGACAGAGAGACAGACTTGTAGCCTCAAAAATTTGCACTTTTGATTTTTTCTCTTTGCAATGATCTTCCTCTCCAAATTTCCCCTTCTCCCAAAGACATAAGTATACACATATTACCTATCTGGAATTTAACTTGTCCTTAACCAAATTTCATATTTTCAGATCAGTCTTGCTATCTGTACTAGATTAGGTTCCACTATTGCATTTGTCCCTAGTTTCATACACAAATAAATTAAATAAGTGATATGAAAATGGGAGGGTATTTTTGTTTGTTTTTACATCATCCTATACTCAGCACAGCTCTTTTCTCTGTAAATACTAAGAGAATATTGGAAGGAATTTGATGAAGAAATGCAATATGTACCAACAAGTAGGGAGAGGTCTTTATCAGCACCAAATTTGACCTCACCGAAATTAGATGAATATATTAAATTTGAAAATGTTTCTTTTGTATATATAAGACACATAAATTGCAATATGCCTGGAAGATAAGGTTACCTAAAATGTAATTTTGAGTAGCTTAAGAGCAAATGAAACTGCAAATGCAGATATAAAAGGCCACATTCCAGCTATTCTGTAAAATATTCAAAAGATCTATATATTACTACAAATAGTTTGTGAACATATCTAGTGGAGAAATAGATACCTGATTTGTACAGATTTAATAAATAACAGATATAAATAGTTACTATAAATAATAACACTGATTATCCTGTGTAATCAAACCCCTCACCTGCTGTGATATGCACTGCATTTATGCAGATCAGCTGTAGGCCCTTCATCCATGAAATTATAAAATGTATAATGTGATGGGCCATGATATATTCAGTATAATTGCTTATTTATAAAAGGAGCTATCAACAGCCCACTTTAAATAAATTCAGAAATCACCATAGGGCATTTAGAAATGAATATTTTATATGACATTTTAAAAAGATTATGAACATGTCTTTGAATAGTAAAATTAATGGCTGTTTGGCTGTTTAAACTTATCTAGTGTGGAGCTGGGATAATAGCATATAAACTGTAATTACTGTATTTGTGCATTAATTAAAAATAACTGTCTACCTTACTAGTAATGCAAATTTTAACCTAAAATAGGAGTAAAGAGAAAACAAATTAATAAGTGTTAAATTTTCTCATGGGTCTTTTGAAAGTAAAGTTTAATAATAACTATCTGTATGCTTATCTATCTACATATTTATGTATCTATTTACACATCTATATTTTACCATAGTAGATTTTAAGTCTATATTTAATGGCAAAGTATTAATATTTTTGACATTTAAATACAGTGTTAAAAATCTAAAACATTTAACACACTGTCAGAAATGATGCATCTTTTGTGTTTTTGATCTTTAATATAAGTGAATTTGTAATAGTTGCATTACAAGGTTAGGTTTATTCATGAGAACCCCAAATTCCTAAAATCAAGGTGAGAGTAGCTTAAGAACAAGGATTTTAGTCCAAAATTAGTCACAGGATACTATATTAGTGACTTATTCATAGTAGTCATGGCCATGACGAAAAGAAAAGACATAGTTAAAAATCTGTGAAGTGGTAGATGACAGAAATAGCTATTGGATTAATAATAATTCACCAGACATTGAATAGATTCAGAGAGCCACAGAGTCATCAGTGCATTCCTATTCTCTGAACAAAAATTATTTTCCTCACCTTCATTTGCACATACTTTTTCCATGTCGACACTGGAAATCATTAAAGTAGTATTTTTTAGTTTTCTGTTGACTTTGCACATACTTTTATGCACAGGGACTTGGTTGTTACCCATAGCAGTAAACTTGTTGCTGCAAAGAGTACATAAGACAAAGAAAATGATGTTTTTGAATTACTTTCCGGCAATAAAACAAATAGCACTACAGAAACTTGAGAGTTTTCTGTAAAAGTAGTGCAAGTAATGTTTTCCAGAGTAAGGAAAGTGTGGCAATGTAAATAATCAGAATAGCTCGGGAAGACGAATTGGAAAAACATCATATTCATACTATTTAAATTTATTACCTTAAAAATAGGACCGCAGATAATGTATGAAGATAAAATTAATATGAACTCTAAAGATCATGGATCTAAAACAATAATTTTGTGAGAATTCTGAAAGATGGGAACAATACATGGGATATACTTACATGAGCTCCATGGGATCTATTCAATTGAAACAAGTGACTTTTTAAATATGAGAAAGAAAAATGTAGACAGAATTATAGCCTATTACAGGGCTTTCATAGTTAAACTGATTTATCTGATAATTCTATGGAAAATAGAGGAGGTCATACCAATTAAGAGTAAAAACACAAATAGAACTCAGATCTTTTTAAAATAAAGTTTACTGTTTTGAGGAGTTTTAGGTTTATAGCAAAATCAAGAAGAATATACAAAAATCCCCTATATGCCTGCTGGCCCTGCACACACACATACATAGTCTCTCCCATTATAAGTCGCATGATGCGTTTGTTACGATTAATGAATGTACACTAGTATCATTATCTCTCAAATGCCAGTTCCCATCATGGTTGATTCTTGGTATATACACTGTATGTGTTTGGATAAAGACAGAATATCATGTATCCATCATTGTGGTATCATACACATTAGTTCTGCTGCCAGAAAAATTCTCTTTTTCTGCCCATCATTCTCCCCGTCCAGTAACTACTCATGTCTTTATTATCTTCATAAATTTGTCTTTTTCAGGATATTATACAATTGAAACTACACAGTATGTTTCCTTTGAATATTGGCTTCAAATTGAAAGAGGATTCTAATCATAGTCAATTAACCTTCTCTAGGTAGCAGTAAGCAAATAAATCTCCAAGTTCTTTGTACATAGCCTTTGAGGATTTCTAGAATGCTGGAGACATTGGTGAGTGAGTGGTTGGGTACCCCTATTCTCTGAGTCCTATCTGACATTCTGTATACAAGTTTCCCAGGAAGACTTACTTAATTTGGGTCTGAGTATACCTATACTTAGGAAAGAAGGCAAAAAGAAAGAAGGGATATTTCCTTCTTCAAATTGTATCCTCAGTCTTTATTTCAATTTGATATCTCTTCTAAATGACATTATTTTGTGAATGCAAAAATAAAGAAATTCTCTATTGAATTCAAGTAGTAAATGTAGGGATAGTTAATTTCAGATCACCAAGAATGTATAAAAGTCCAATGGTTCCATTAATATCATTTTCTATACATAATCCTTAAAAAATAACTTTCTCATTTCTGAGCCATTAATTTATATAAATATTATGGAGTTAATTCTATATCACACTTTCATACTTAATCTGTTCTAAAATATTACAGAATCCTAGGACTTGCGTATAAATATGTATTTTATACTGGAACAGTGATATATTTATATTTGAAACATTTTATAAAGGCAACATATTTCTAAGTATATTATTATAGTCATAAATTATATTTGAGTTTAATTTCTGGAAAATTAATGACATGACTTATCGTATATTGGCTTGAATAATTCCAGCTCAATATTTGAATTTTTGTTGTTTATACTTTCCCTGTATTGCAAAGTAACGTTAGTGAAAATTGGATGGACAATTAGTGATTGTTTTTAATACTATAATTCTTTTGGGAAATTGTATATAATGTTCCCTTTTTTAAATCCTAATTATTTCTATTAATAAAATGAATTTTTTCTGTGGTAAATGAGGGGACAGTTTAAAGGATGTTTATGATAGCATCAAGGATGTTGAAATATTATATGACCAACTAGAATGGAAAAAAGGGTTTTTCTTGTTGAAAGTTACATCATTGTATATTCACCTGCTTTATTTCCTATCCTCATAGGGACTTTAACTTGCTATTTCATTGTGCTACAAGAAAATAGATAAGTGACTTGTAAAAGAATGTAAGTATGAAATGAAACTTTAACTCTCCTTACACACACAAAATGAACTGTATTTGATATCCATTACACATTTTTCATATGGGAAATGTGTGAGTTTCATTATCTGTGGCCATAAATTCTAGAAACTGCAGAGAAATAAAAATTGAGATTTTTTTCAAAGCAAAGCATTTCCCCAGAGCATATATGAAAATATTCTAAATAAATTATTAACCCAGAAGAATTTAAAAGAATTTGATTGCACCCAGAGGGAGAAAAAAAAGAAATTGATCATCTTCCTAGGTAAAACTGAGTGACAGCCAGTGTCCCAACTGACAGCCCAACATCTAGAGAGAAACAATCTTTCTGAATGACATATAAAGGGAAATCTTACAATTACTATGATGAATTATCTTTAAAATAATTTATTTCAAATTTAGGATTCTATAAATTAAAGAGCACCTATAAGACATTTGTGGGAACATGATATGTGTAAGAACAGAATAGTCTAACATGATTTAAAAGAAAAAAAGTAGGAATATTTATTAAGAAATAAATCTGAAAGGGGTACAGGTAGGAACATGATTTAAGAATAATTTAGTAATTGGCCTGTTTATGTAAAAGCTATTTATATGAACAACTATTTTATGGATCAGGAGTTGTGATCATCATAGATATATTACAGAGGTGTAGATAAGAGTTTAGAGAAGAAGATATAAGCTATGAGTATGAATAAAAAATGGAATAAGCCTCCTCAGACATTTGCAGAATGTCCGTCACTGGACATATTTAAAACAAGTTCACGTCAAATAATGCTACGATTTTGACATGTAGAACTTCCTTCAAACAAAAAATATCAATAAAATTATTTAGAATGAGCCAATGCCTCCAGACATCTCAAAATAGTTGGAAATGAAGTAACTTTAGTTGTTATTTATAATGTTATTTATAATATTATTTATAATGTTATTTATTCAAAAGAGGAAAAAGTAAAGAAAATCTTATCTTTTCAAATGTTTAAAATATATGAGGAATTATTATTTATGATACAAGGAGTCAGTCAATATTTGTCCAGTTACTAAAGGGGACTTAAACTTCCCAATAAATCCTGAATGATTATTCTAGATAATAACTGATATTTGACTTGCAAGGCATTTGATTATTTTCAAAAGTTTTTTGAAAAACAACAGAAAATTGTATGTGTTCTTTTAGATTTTCTACACACAAGAATATTTGTTCAGGAAAGATTCTGATTAATTTATTTGTCAAAGGTTAAGACATTTTTCCCTTGATGCCTATAGCCAAAACTATTTTCAGAAGTTTTACTTCCATGTAAAAGGTTATGAACAAGTCTGGGAGTTATAGTTGTCTGACACCGAATACCATGTTCCTCATTAAGTGTTAATGTAATAGAAAAAAAATTGGAACCCCATTTTGATTCTAAAAGGATTTTAAATTTTAAAAACAAAACCAATTTAAATATAATATTGTTTGATGATCATATGTAAGATACTATCTTTTTTGTTGAATATGTTCTACTTGGACTAAATCTTCACTGGTTTGATGATGGAGACCTGCATTTTTCTAATTTTGCAGTTCAGTGGAGGAGAAGAATGTGGATATTAATATAATATTAATTTATTTCCATTCTCTTGTAAAGAGAAATTTTGGATTTCTTTTTATAAATTTTTGAAGTTTGTTCTTTTATATCTAGTTGTTATAGACTGAAAACTAGTCACCCAAACACATTATGTCCAAATACCAGGAGCATGTAAATATGTCTTACAAGGAAAAAGTGTCTTTGGAGATGTGATTAAGTTAAGGATTTTGACGAGAGTGATTATCCTGAATAATCCACGTCAGCTCTAAATCTAATAATGCCATCCTTATAATATGGAGACTGATGCACAGTTTGATACATACAGATGTGACGAAGGAAATGTGGCCAGAGTATTGTGAGGCAGAGATTGGAGGGATGTATCAACAAGTCCTCAATACCCACAGCCACCAGAATCCTGAAGAAAACGAAAATGATCTTCCCCTCAACCCAGAGAGGGAGCACAGTTCTAACACCTCAGGTTTGGCTCAGAGAAAATGACTTTGGATTGGTGTCTCTTTTTTTTTTTTTTTTTTTTTGTGGGTACCGGGGGTTGAACTCAGGACCTCGTGCTTGCCAGGCAGGCGCTTATGTCGCTGAGCCATCTCACCAGCCCAGGTGTCTTTCAAATTAATGAAACAATAGATTTTTGTTTGTTTGTTTTAAGTCACCAAATTTGTGATATTTGTTATAATTGCTATAGGGAATTAATATGCTAGTTCTTGACACTCATAAACCTTTGGATGAATTGAAATTTGTCTACCATATATATTAAGATGTGAACCCAGAAGACACTACATTTACCTTTTAATATAGTGTCTCACATTTACCTTTCGATGAAGGTGAGGCTACTTTTGGTTATCACTGTAACTAGATTGAGGAAGGCATAGAAAATTAGTGAAGTATCCTGGTTTTATATGTGAAAGTGTTTCTAGACAAAAGCGGCAGGTGGATCAGCGACCTGAGCGAGGAAAACCTTCCTGAATGTGGGCAGCACCATTCAACATGCTGCAGGCCTGAATGGAAAAAGTGAAGAAGGGGAAGCTAGTTCTCCTCCTCTCCACTCTTCTTGAGTGGATACATATATTCTGCTGCTGTCACCCATGCATATCAGACTCCAGGTTCATAGCCTTTAGTGGAGATTTGAGCCCACCTACTCCAGATACCTTTATGAGTCCAGGAAGCAGGGAAATGTGAGGTGCTGCAGACTCCATTCACAGCGCTTGGGGTGACATCATTGGTCCCTCTTGTTCTGAGGCTTTGAGTACCTTCCTGAGGTGCTACTGGTTTCCCTGACTCTCCAGGCTGCAGACGACCACTGTGGAAGTATTCAGCCTCTGATCATGAAAGAGTCTCACAAATTCTGTCTTGTATTGGTTGTTTCCCTGGAGAACCTTAATACAATGAAGTATTGAGACTACTTCAATACTTACTGCCATTTGAATATTCACATATCGAAATTTAATTGTGATTGTAAAGGTTTGGATTAATAAAATGTAATTAAGGCAAGAGTACTCCACCCTCATGGTGGCCTTGAGCTGTTAGGAATGGGTAAGTTTATGCCTTTTTCACTGGACCAGTGCCAACCCATCAATATTGGACTTTCCATGCTCCAAATTTTGAATCAATAAATTTCTATTCATTATAAATTACCAAGCTGCACGTATTCTGTTATAGGACATAAACAGATTAAAACATATCTCTTATTCTTAGATTCTGTGACAATCACTGAAGGCTTAAGAGATAAAATTATATATATACACATATATCAGTGAGGAAAAACAAACACCGATTTACTCAATTTATGTTAATGGGTATAAAACCATATTCAATCCCCAAAGCAATTTCAAAATGAAAAATATTATACTGAAATATAGATGTGTGAATGTATCCCTTCTACATTTAAATCTGAGGGTATTCAAAACTTCCATATCATGCTTTTAAAGTGTTTGTTTTTCAATATATAAATTTAGGTCATAAATATTTCTTTTATAGGGCTTATGCACATTGTTTTATACTGCATTTAGCACCTTTATTTACTCTATTAAAATCTAGCAACTTTCCACAGGAAAGAAAATCAAATAATTGTCTACATCTAGTAATCATAATTTCTAATGAGAAAAAAAATTGGTGTATCTAGAATTGAAAGCCTTATACTTTTCAAAATACAAACAAGTATGTATTTGATTATATTTAGGCATCTTCCTTTTGGGGACTTTCTTTTTTCTTTATTCTATTTCTTTCTTTTTTTTTTTGAGTCCCCTGAAATAGGTCAGTACCACTTACTAATAAAAACAATACTACATAAAACATATGCTAATGGATTTCTGGTTTGATTCTTACTCTTTACCTACAAAGTGGGCAACCCCAAGTCCTTGGGAATCTCCATTTGACATATATAAAAAGAAGATATTGCTGTATCAATTTGTTGGATTACTACAAAGACTGAATATGTACAATGGATTCTTTTTTTTTTTTTTGTGGGTACCGGGGGGTCGACCTCAGGACCTCGCGCGCCAACAGGCACCCGTGCCACTGAACGATATCACCGGCCCCTTTTTCGTATGTGGGATCCGGGAGTCGAACTCGGGCTCTCGCGCTTGCAAGGCAGGCGCTTACGCCACTGAGCCATCTCACTGGCCCCTGTACAATGGATTCTACAAAAATAAATATTCTAATGGACTATCAATGTACTTATATACTTAGATAATCATCTATTTATTATTATGTAAGACAATGAACATATGACACATGGAGTGAAAAAACATATTACAGTATCTACCTATTTGCAATAGTGATACTATTTTGAAGAAATATACCATTTTCAAAAAACTTGCTCAGAATTATGCTGACTGAATACACTAGTTTTCCAAAACTTCACTTTATAATTATTATCCATATAATAGAATAAAAGTATAAATGTAAGTATAGTAAAAAATATCACTTAAATTCATTTAAAATCTCTGTATATAATAAATAATATGCTGCCTCAATTATTTTTCTCAGTTCAATAGATAATTTGTTTCTAGGCTTTCTTGGATTTCACACAGATTCTTACATAGCAAATACCACTGGTAAAATGTCTTCCCAATGTTCGGAATAATCTTCCCTTGATAGTATGATAGCGTACTCTCGTATCCTTTCACTCACTCCTTTTCAGTAGTTTTTTACATGTTTATGTTTGTGATATATTATAAGTGCAATCATCTCAGGAATTGGGACGTAAATATATCTCATCTTGATCATTTTTACTCTTAACCCTGATACTCCTCTTGTTTCCCTACTTCTATAGATCCTCTTTTCATCCAGAGAAAATGAAAACAAAAAACAGAATGAAGATACCAGCCTAGAGAATGGAAAAATATGTCTGCCACGTGCTCCTAAGGCAGAGGACTAATATTTAAAATATATGAAGAACTCCAAAAATTAGACTGCTAAAAAATAAAAGACCTAATCAAAATGGGACAGTTGTAATGGATGGATATTTGTCAGAAGAAGAAGTACAAATGGCCAGTAAGAATATGAGAAAATGTTCATCATCTTTGGCCATTAGGGAAATGCAAATCAAAATGAGATTCCATGTTATTCCAGAAAGAAAGTACTTAAAAAAAAAAGCAAATGCTTATGAGTTGTAGGGAAAAAGGAACCCTTCTGTGGTGTTGGTGGGAATGTAAACTAATACAACCGCTATGGAAATCACTATGGATATTCCTCAAAAAACTAGAAATTGTAATTCCATTTTACTTATCCTTACCTCATCTGCATATCTTCCTGAAAGATTTCAGGTCACCATATTACAATGCTCCATGCATACCCACGGGTCAGAACAACTAAATTATAAAAGTGGCTAATTTGTCCATCGAGAGATGAATGAATAAAAGTGTATGGTATACATACACAAAAGGGTACCAATCACTCATGAAGAAGGATAAATTTGACACTTTTGTAAGAAAGTGGATGGATCTTGAGATTATAATTCTAAGTGAAATAAATTAGACAGAAAGTGTCTAATTAAATATTGCATGGTTTCTGTAATGTGAGAGACACAAAATTTCAATAATTTAAAAAGCAAAATAAAAGAGTAAGAGTAGGAACAAGGAGATAAACTAATTTTTCAGTACATTTGTCATGCCACCAATAAATTCTTGTCTTGAACTTTATCTAAACTACTCTGTCCTGAAAATGATACCCCTTATTGTTTTTTGTCTTGCCATCAATTAACTTAACTCTATATTTTACCTATTGATTTCCATTCTGTATTGTCAATATTTTCTTAATAAAATGCAATTTCCACAGAACATCAAAAATAATTTTGGCAAAAAAAATCGCTTTGAAAGAAATAAACAAACTCATGTTTGGATAAATGAGAACAGTAGAATGCTTCAGATTTAATATTAATTTTTTTGGTCAAGATTAAATAATAATTCCACTATGATTAGCTCAAAATAGAGAGATGTAAAAATAAGTGTAAGATAAAGGTAAAAGGATAAAAGTGAAAGCTAATTGATTCTTTCATGGGATACTGATTTTTTTTTTTAAAGCTCTTGATATGTAGCTCAAACTAGGTTTGAACTCATGATCTTTACACCATAGCTTCCCAAATGCTGGAATTGCAGACATATGCCACCATACCTGGTTGTTTTAGACCACTTATAGAAACGTCTTTTCCTCCTTTCCTGTGACAGAGATACTAGATTTTTTTTCCTAAAATTAAATAATAGGTAGAGTACCGTGTTATAATAAAAGTTCGATAATGCATAGAAAAACAAAACTATTGTTTTCAATAAAATACACTGATAATTTTTCAGACAATACAGAGTCAAACCTAGGTGTGTGAGTAACTTGGTTTGCGAGTGTTCTGCAAAATGAGCAAACATTTAGAATAAATTTTGATTTGATAAAGGAGCAAAAAAGTCATGCCAAACATCACATGAAAACAACTGGTTCTTCTCTCTTTCTTAATGCTTTTATATACAAATGTTTTCAATTACAAGAGGAACAAATTTTTCTGACAAACCATTGTTTTATTATATATTGAAATATTCATTGGATTTCCAACAAGTAACCATATCTCTTATGAACTGACAGTGAAAAAATAGGGAGAACATTATGAAAATGTTTCATGTGTTTGCCTTTTTACTCCATTTTCACCCTGTATTCCTTTGTATGATAACCACTTTATTTCTTTCGAACTAGCAATAACACTAGAAATTATAACATGTATCTTTAGCTTATAAAAATCCAATATTAATCCATGTTTTAGCCTTCTCCAGGATATTCCAAGCAATTTATGTAAATGTAAATAAAACTTATTTTTTGAGCTTTGAAATTATGATGCTAATGTCATATATTTGAACTCCATATATTTTGATTCTGGTATTCTTTACTATTGTTATGTATCCTTGTTTCATTTGGATTTCTTCATTTTGAGCATTTAAGTTTTTGTTTAAAGTATTTGTGAAATGAGTAGTAAGCTTACAAAATAAATGAACATGATAATTTTCCTTCTGCCTAACAATGTTTTTGCATTCCACCTAAAAGTATTTTTATTCATGGCCCTTCCTTAGGATATTTGTACAGGCATAGAATTCTACATGGTACAATTTTTTTTTCAGTATTTTGACAACACTTTCAGTGGCTTCTAAATTTCATTGTTGACTTTGGAAAGCCAACTATTCTTTGAATAAAATTTCTTTCTTTTTTTATATTTCAAAATGAGTTTAGTAACTGAGTTTACTGTTAGGAGCTTGGGGCTGATTAGAGGCATGGCCTGGAAGAATATATCTCCCTCCCTAATTCCTTCCTTCTCTCCTTGCTTCCTGATCACCACATGCGCAGCTTTTCTCCATTCTGCTCCTCTGCCATGCACTTTCTCTGCCATGGAATCTGCTATTTACTGAAACCTCTAAAAGACATAAACTCCAATAAACCTTTTTCTACTTTAAATTGTAGATTTGGTGTAATTTTTTCCATCAATGAGAGAGTGACTAAGAAACAAACAATTTGGTATCAGAGAAGTGAGACAGTTGTCATGACTACTCCTGACTGTTTGTGGAAAGAGTTTGGAAAGGTTTGGAGATGTCATCTAGAGAAGTCCTAGAATACTGGAAGCCAAACTTAATGGGAAACGCTGGTCAAAGTTCAGAGGACCAAAATGCTGATAGAAAGATCAGACTTAGAAAGTTTTAGTTGGGAACAAGGACTCCATCAACAGTTGGACTCAGATCATGTGTGTTATACTCTGGCTGAAGACGTAACTACATTTTGACCATATCCTGAGACTTGCAGGACATTGAGATTAAGGTTTGTAGACTAATTAATCTGGCAGAGGCAATTTCAAAGCAGGATCACATTCAGGCTGTGGCATACATACTGCTTGCTGATTTTTCTAGATTTATACTGGAAATCAGGAACAAAAACAAGAGCCAAATAGTGTGGCACCTGGCCAGAAATAAAATACCTCCAAAATTGATGCCATAAAGGGCTAGACTTTTTAAAAAAATTTCATTAAAAAGAAGACATGTACCTTGGATCAGAACAATGGGAACGATGTCGTGAAGGCATTTCATGAACCATCAAGATCTCATCCTTCCCTGGCTCAAGGGTGGGAAAGGGAAAATGTAAACTCCTTTGAAATACTTTGGTTTGAGAAGAGACCCCTCCCCAGGATACCCTACTCTAGAAGCGTCACCTAGTGAACTGGTTCCCTGTGATTTGCTTCATGATGCTCAGCCATCCGGTTACTCAGAGGCCTCTTCAGCCATGATCCAAGTGTCCTGGCTACTGTTCAAATGGGAAGCAGACTTTCACATCATATATATGCTGCTGACTTTTCAAGCATGTGGAATGCAAGATTTATGGGGTCATGGAGGCCTCCACCTAGATTTCAGAAAAAAACCTGGAGGCTACAAAGTATGCCTTTGAAAGGAGAGGGGATGAAGCTTTTAGAATAAAGTCTAAAATGTAGTGGAAACCACAGGAAAATGGAGATGGAAGGAATGTTGAATATCTCCTGAGAAAATCTGTAGGCATTGAGTAGAGCCACTCTAAAAAAGAGGCCATGAGGTCTATAGCTATCAATGATGTAAGGGTGCGGCCATCCAAAACCTTTGAGTTTCACATATCAGCATAATTTGCAAGGAGTACTAGACATGAAACTTCAGAGTTTAATGTTTTCCCTGTTTCAAACTTGCTTTGGTCTCATTCCTTTCTATCTCTCTATTTTTTAGAACGGGAATGTTTACCCTGTGCTATTGTATATTGAAGTGTTTAAATTTTATTTTTGAATTTTACAGGGACACACAGATAAGAGTTTGCCTGGAGCTTTAGGATACACTTTGGACTTGGAATTTTCAGCAAGGCAGGAACTGTTAAAACTTAGAGATGGACTAAATACATTTTAGCTAAAAAGATATTCATGCATCTTTTGGGAGCTAGGTATGGCATGTGATGGTTTATATCCTGAACGTTCTCCAAAATTCTTAGGTGTTCAAAGGTGGGGCTTTTGGGAGGCGATTGAATAATATAGTGCTATACACATCAGAATATTCATCATGAGTTCAACAGCCAACTGTGCTGTTAGGTGAGGCCTCTTTAGAGGCAGTCAATGAGTGTATGGCATGGAAGTGTGTATCTCCTTCTCAGCTCCTCCTTTCCCTCTCAGCTTCCTGGCAGCCTCTGCTATGCCCCTCTTCCATGCTGTGTCCTCTTTGGGGCCAACCTACTGTTGACTGAACCCTCTAAAAAATGGTGAACTCAAAAAATCTTCTCCTTATTGTCGTATTTATTGAGTATTTTGTCCCAGCAGCAAGAAAGTGACTAAGACAGTATTGATTGTTATCATCCTATGATCTGTAACAACCTCATACTGAACTTTAAATAGTTTTTTTCTTCTTTATTCTCTTCCTTTCTTCAAATCATTTAAAAATGCGTTAAAATTCATCACTTTATGTCCTGCTTCTCTTTTTTATTAAGTATATTAGTACTTTTAAAATATACAGGGCTGGTGAGACGGCGCAGCGGCGTAAGTGCCTGCCTGGCAAGCGCGAGAGCCCGAGTTCGACTCCGGGAACCCACATACGAAAAAGGGGCCGGTGATATCGCTCAGCGGCACAGGCACCTGCTGGCGTGCGAGGCCCTGAGGTCGACCCCCGGTACCCACAAAAAAAAAATATATATATATATATATACATAATGAACATTTTTATCATAGGGAATTTGTACCTGTACATGAATTTTCTCAAATCCTCCTTTTGCCCTGTTCCCTTACCTGCCCTTTAACCTCTCTTCTCCTCCTTTCTCATTTTTTTCATTTCCCTTCCTTCCTTTCCCCCACCCCAGTTTACTTTCCCAAATGAGCATTTTCTTCCTATTTCATAATATTTAGTATACATTCTTGTCTTTATTTACACTTTCAGTTTCACACACCAGAGAAACAATGCCATGTTTACAGATGGGTGTCCAATTTATTTCACTTAAGAGTATAGTCTCAGGTCCATCTATTTATCTATAAAAGTCTCAAGTTTATTCTTCTTTATTGCTGAGTAGTACACCATTGTATAAAAAAAAGACCACATCTTCTTTATCTATTCATTTGTTGATGGGAATTTGGGTTGTTTCCAAGATTTAGCTATTACAAACTGTGCTACTATAAACATAGGTGTGCATATATCATTGTAATAGTGTTTTTCCTTAATTCTTTCAGGAAGATACCAAGAAGGGGAATAGCTGAGTGAAATGGAACCTCTAGTTTTAATTTTTTGAGAAAACTCCACCAAGCAAGGCAAGCAATTAAACAGAGGAGAAAGATATGGAACCAAAAATAAGAAAATAATATGCCAACAATAAGTCAATACATATCAGTTATAACCCTCAATATAAATGATCTCAATTCACCAATCAAAAGAAACAGACTGGCAGAATGGATCAAGAAACAAGATCCAACAATTTGCTGCATACAAGAAACATTCTGCTTCTTTTAACCATGCTTCTGTACTTTTTGTCCTTTGCTGGTATCAGGTTATACTCTGGATAATTCTCACTGACCTCTTTTTTATTTCTCTTTTTAGCTATTTCCAACATTGGGTGTAATTGATCCACAGGGTTTGTAACTGCTGTTATTCTACTTTCCAGTACTAGAATGTCTATTTAATGTCTTTTCCATTCTTTTTTCCATGTTACCTGAAAAAAATAAGATTTTCTTTTATATCTTTACCCACACAAATGGCAGTTGATCTCTGTTTGACTCATTAAAGATATGATTTTAAAAGATAGCTTGTCTGTTATATATTTATCTTTTATACATTATCTGTTGTATTTTCTGTTTCATTCATGATATCTTGTTTCCTCAAGAGCCTATTTACTGTTAGTTATTTAGAGGTCACTTATTATGTCTTAAAATATGGTTATGGGGTAAAATATATTTCAGTGAATTCACTCTACCTTTTTTAAGATAATTTGTTGTTTCTGTGAAAGGACTACAGATTTTGCCTGTTTTAAATTAATTCTAATCAAGGCTTAAGACTTTCTTCATCCCTATGCTTTACAAGGGAGTGTAGGGAAGATTGATTTAGGTTTCTCTTATTCTAAATGTCTCTCAGGTCTCTCTTACTCTAAAGGTTTATACCTTTGGGACAACACCTCATTTACCAACCTTTATTTATTAAATGAATTTAAAAATTATATTTTGTAAATTTACTTATTTTGTAAGTCAGTTATACTATAAATTTATGCCTTCTATAAAGTTCATAAATTTTATGGTTTTAGTTCTTCAAAACCTTTATAACTTCTATGCTGAAATTTTTCTCATTGCTTCAATTGTTCTCTGTGTGTATGTTCACACCATGCTTAAAATGAGATTCCTCCGTGAGTTGGAATTTTTTTGTGTGTACTGAATATTGAATCCACAACCTTGTGCATGGCTATATAGTCTACCACTGAGTTACACACTTTCAGGAGTTTCTTTTCCCCATGCGTTCATTTTCATAACTATGTCAGTGACTAGGAAATAGAACACACTTAATAAACTCTTGTCAAATGAATGTTGGAAGCTGGATGTAATAATAAATACGGAGATAAAACATAGCAATCAAACACAGCTTCTTGCTAAGAAGACTTCCTAATGTAGCAGAGGGTGTAAACATAGATGGAATGAAAAATAAGCCATGTGCTAGGAGAATTATTCATTCTGTGTTTTACTATGACAGCCTTTAGAGAAGAGAAACACTAAAAATTTAGGATATTGTTGCTTTTAACATGGTATGTGCTTTGGTGTGGCAATGAATATGTGCTGCCATTTCTCCCGTAGATTAAACACATGGCCCTGAAAATAAATTACAAGTATGAAAAGTATTACTTAAATGCTTGATATTTCACCACTAAGAATATTGAATATTTAACCAGTAGTTTAAAATTGACCAGAGGCAAAGATAAATCATTAACAGGAAATTCTGAGTGACTTAGATTTTTTCAGGGAAAATGGTGGCACAGAAGCCAGTGAGAAGGCTGGTGCAATTGTCCAGCAAAAGCTGTCTATGGCTTGGACTCACACCACAGCCCTGGAAGAGGTGAATAGAGGACAACTCCATCTAATTTAAATCAGCACTGTCTGTAGCTGTTTGGACATATGTTGCAAGAGAAACAGAGCTAAAGATAATATTAAATTTTTGATAATATATAGGCTTTAGGTGTAAGAAGAGCGGGCTTGATTACATTATTGGTTTTGTTTCTGCAAAATATGTAGTTTCAGATGTTCAGCAAATGGTACCAAACATTATAATGCAGAACAAAAGCAAAATGCAGTTTCATACACCATCAATATATCTTAGAAACAACTCAGTGTGGAACAAAAATAAGACATATAAGACCATATCCAGTATGACAGTATAATGAAAAATTAAAAATGAATTTATACTTCCTGGTATCTCTCTGTGCATCATAATCTCTTTTTGTAAAAACACCATTCTTCATGGACTGTAGTGTACCCTGATGGTTTAATTTTTATCTTCATTACTTCAAATGCTCTTTCTCCAAAAACAGTCCCAGTATGAGGTATTCAGGAGAAAATGCTTCAGCATGTAAGTTTTGAGGTAATACAGTTCATCCCATAAAAATGGTCTTATATTTCTGAATGTCCCAGAAAACTTGTAAACATGCCATTTGGAGAGGATATATAGCGATTTTCACACTTCTTTTCTCTTTTCCAAGTCAGCTTAGTGACTTCTGTCCTATACCATGACATTTTTTCCTTTAGTTTGAAAAACGAACTCAGTATATGTTTGTTTTGGGGGTGAACTGTGCAAATAAAATATCTTTGACAGGTGCCCTGGAGCCGTCCAGTGGATTGTTCAAGTTCAGTACTTTGAAGGAAAAGAGAAATTATACAACCTTGCAACGTAAGTTTAGAGCTTAACAACATGTCACAGTTGAGGCAAATTAACTTTCTATTGCCATATAAAGCATTATATGAGGACAACCAAACAAAACCATTAATGGAGATATTTTTATGGCTTGGCTTGGATTATATAGAAATTTAATTTTTGCTTTACCTGTAAGCAGAGACTAACGTGAATCTGCAGGTATTATTCTCACAGAAGAGGTTAGATAGCAAGTTTCCACCAAGATCTGAAGAACACATAATGATCACTTAACTATCCATTTGAACACAGTCTTTAAAGCCTCTTTGCTGAAAAGCCTTGATTTTCTGAAGGTCAGAATTATGGGTTCACTTCATGCCCTGGATTTCATACGATGTCATGTTCTAGGGGCTGAGATGAGGCATAGTGTGTGTGGAGAAGGCCTGCCAGGAACTGGGCTGAGGGAGGAAACTGGCAATAATGTGGTATTTTTAGTTACAACACATGCTAAAGTTATGCTAATTTGTTTTATGCAAAGCTACCCTCCACGATGCTATTATTCAGAGAAGAATAATTTCCTTTCTTCTGAAAATGTTCTCTGAGAAGAAAAAGAATCTGAGAAGTAATGTTAACTACCTGAGGAGGTACTAGGACCTCTATTTTAGTTCTCTATTCTTTTCCATTATTTATCTCTGTTATTTTTCTCTCTTTCTTTCCATTATTTTTAATATGACCTTATATGATTTAAATAATTCTTTCTCAACTGATTCATTTTCATCTCAAATTTTTTTCTTATAACAGTATTGAGCACACCCATGCCCTATTATACATGAATATGAAAATGTTAGTAAGTGAATAAATATATACCATTCTTGCTCGTAAGAAGTTTATATTCTGGGGCCAGTGAGATGTCTCAGGGGCGTACGCACCTGCCTGGCAAGCGAGAGGTCCTGAGTTCGACTCCCGGTATCCACATACGAAAAAAGGGCTGGTGATATCGCTCAGTGGAACGGACGCCTGCTGGCGCACGAGGTCCTGAGGTTGACCCCCGGTACCCAAGGAAAAAAAAAAAAAAAAAAGGAAGAAGTTTATATTCTAAAAGAAAAAAACTACAAATCATCTTAAGACAGTCTTCCAAGTAAAATGCAGAACAGAAACAGATTTCTCACCAATATCAAAAGGAATGTTTTTGATATATTGATTTGTTGGTTTTCTTTGCAATGTTCATTTATCAAGTTAATTTCTTGAGATCTTGTGTTGTATACTCTGTCCTGTGGTTCCTATTTTCTCCCTTCATCTTTCCTATGATATACAGGCCAATCATGTAAAGCCAGTTCATTGTAGTCATATCATAAACAAGAAACTGAAAGTTTAATTACCTTGACCAAGATCACCAAGCCAGAATTAATGGGAAAAACAAAACAAAACAGAACAAAACACAAGTTTAATAAACTGTTTCCTATTGCTTTGGTTAGATTTGAAAGTTTTATTTATTTACTTGGTATATACAGTACTAAATTTGTATGAAATAAAAAATCTGGGCTAGTTCAAATGATTTAAAGAAATAGATAATCTTACCTTTTCCATCCTTTAAAATAATGGTGAATGTACATGAGCTGACATGAGCTAACCCATAGTTTACACCTTTAGCTGTTTGATCCCTCAAAATAAATCTTCTTTTTATACTTTATTTACACAAGGATAAAGTAAAGAAGAAAGGAAAACACCCCATTTTTAGGTTGAAATTTATTTGGCATCCTGTGTGTATCTTACAAGACTGAGTTTTTCCAGGAAATAAATGAACACATATACAAACAGTTTTTTATTCCCAATGCTTGGGAGGCTATAGATTCTCACTGGATGGTTATTGGATTGAATCACAGTGATAGAACATCAAAGATGATTAGGAGAAAAGACAAATAAGTTGGGGAAAACATATGCATATGTAATAATTGTTTCAAAATTCTGTAAATATACAGAAAGATGTTGTGGTAAATGTAAAATGATGCTAATCACGTCATTGCCCCCCCATTCTTCGTTTTCAACTCTGACCAGCAGTGTTCAAAGGTAAGAACAACTTTGTAGCTCTGAGGAATGAAGTGCGGAGCCAGGTCCTCCTAAGCACCATGGTCTAATTACATCGAGTATTTGACAAACACCAGAGCGTTCCTTACAGGAACAGAGCAAGTCGTCAATAAATTCAAGGAGGAGAGGAAAGGGTGCAGAGAAAGTGGAAGCAAAAAATGAAAGAAGCCCTGATCTCTACTTAAGCCTCCAGGCTTTGTTGTTGTTGCTCTAGCATACCGTAGAATTCAGATTGTTCCTTCTTTTTACCTTATATAGACATGGCACAGTTTCAAAAATAGCCTGTGCTTTTTTAGACCTTTAAAGACATCATCAATCATTGTCCTCCATGGTAATGCTTCAATTACCCAGGAGAGAAAAAAAATACAGTAGCCATGGAAGTAACATCCTGATGTGCTGAAAATCCCAACTAAAAAAGGGAAGTGTTTGCATATTAGCAATGTAAGCACTGCAAGAACTCTGATGAACCATTAATAAGCCACTCTCATGCTTTCTAAGTATTCAGGAAATGTGCCGCCTGACAGACCAGATCTTTATAGGATTAGCTTAATGGTTTGTCACTTTCTGCATTGCTTGCTGCCCTTTGGCCTTTTCTTGTGCTGAACAATATTGTACTGAGGACTCTGCGTGGCCATACAGCCTACTGTTTCTCCATGATAAGCACCTCTATTTTAGCCACCTACAGTTCACCCATGTTAAGTGACATCCGGCAAAACTGAAGCCCTAGACACTACATTCTATACAAATCATGTTGATTTCTTTCTTACTGCCAATGTGCTTTCAAATTGGCCACTCCCGAGTGATCACCCAGCATAATGATTACCCAGGGGTGCTGCACCCTCCAGTTCACACCATTTGTATCTTTGGGAAGTCAACACTTGTAACATCAGCCTGGAGAGGCACGCAGGTGCAGCTTGCTTGAATGCAGCTTATGCCAGGCTCTCATATGACAAGCAAGGAGCCTCAATATGTGTTAGAAAAAAGACAAAGTGAACCATAAGACATACAATTTCTATTACTTTAAGGTTCTTGTATGACGCTTCTGCGGTAACAAAATGCATATGCCTATCATTCAAAGAAGCAATTTTTCTACAGCTTTTTTATTTGTATAAAATATGTTCAATGTATGTGGAAAAAAGTTAGTTATGTGTTTACATGGACCACGATTTTGAAATATTAGGAGGACAGATTTTATCTATTGATATTTTTATTAATACATTGGAGCATACATACTAAATATATCCTGAGCCATTATTTTTAATATGAAAGATTTCACACTGCAATAAACCTATAATTAGGGTTTTCAGATTATCATCTGTGACTGCTTTCTGATAAGTATACCTATTCCTTGAAATATTTGAGGTGAGGGCCGGTGAGATGGCTCAGCGGCTTAAGCACCTGCCCAGCAAGCGTGAGGGCCTGAGTTCGACTCCCGGAACCCACATACGAAAAAGGGGCCGGTGATATCGCTCAGCAGCACGGGCGCCTGCTGGCGCGCGAGGTCCTGAGGTCGACCCCCCGGTACCCACAAAAAAAAAAAAAGAAATATTTGAGGTGACTACTACATGCACCACTGATTTTGTGAAGGTGCGTAATCTGTGAATACCATCCAGTTCAAACTTGCTTTATGTGCCATGCAAACCCTTAATATACATCACTAGAAAATTGTATTAGATTCTTACTCCTGCACATACATATACATATTATTTATAGCATATCAGGGTTATTTTTCTATTGTTTTAATTTGCCTCAAGTGATTGATAATGGGATAAAGAGGTTTTCACTACCCAGTCACAAATTATGAGCCTACTTTGAGTCTGTAATGACCACTAATGCTTAGTTTGAGAATATTATAGTCTGGAAACCATTTTATCTTTGTCTATGTTTTAACCTATATTTTGAATATTATGCAAATCCTTTTTTGGTAATCTTTTGAATGGGAATGATTGGTTGCAAAATTATATCATGATGATTTACAGTATTTTAGCCCATGATGATTTCTATCCTTTAAATTGTTAATTTAGAGTAAGAAATAATCCATATCATATATACCTCTGTATCATCATGATAGTTCAACTAGACAATGTTAATACAGTCCAACATCTATCCCAGAACTCAAATTGTGAACAGTCATAGTTATCCCTACTGTAAAGTAAAACACTCAGTCTCTGCTAAATGCTAAATACTAAATACAAAAGCATCTTTAAATAACTTTCAAAGAAGTTTGTGCTAGTTCACTTGGTGGCTACTACAAAGAGTTTGAGATGTAAAAGTCAATGACATCTATAAAGTTCTCATAATGGATTTGAAATAGCAGACTGATATGGGTGGAGGTATGTAGAAATAGACATAGGTATAGAAAGATATGTAGATGTAAAAATATTTCTCAACAGTCTCATTTTTAATCAATTTGGGATTAATAAACCATATCTGAAGGTAGAAAATGCCTAGACTCTGTGAATAGTATTAAATATTCCAGAATATTCCATCATGTATTACAGGATGCATTCCAATGATTTCTGCTCACTTCACAAGTCTTCCACTGACTCATCAGAAAAGCACACTTTAATGACAGATCCATAAATGTATGCTGTAGGGAAGAATTTTGAGCCAGTAGTTTTTTATTAGAAAAAGGAGACATTTATTAATCTCACTGTGAAGCTTGGTAATTAGGGCTAATCATTTGTCAAAGCACAACTATCTCTTTGAAAGCTGACACTGTGATTTCCATGGCATTGTATCTCTTACTTCCACATTCCACCTCAATCAGCACTGACCTTCCAACTGAGAAGAGATTCAGATAAAAGATAAAACTGGAAGAAAAATAAGATGACCATTGAAAAGTTTCCAGAAACAAGCAGGGATAGAAGATGATCTCCCAAATAAAAACAGTCCATAGGATACATAAGTGGATCAGAAAATATTTGGGGTCCCAAATGGTAAAGAACTGTGACTCAGTGTTGCTATTCATCTCATGAATCTGCAGTATGGAAACCGAACCTTCCTCAAAATGAGGGCTGCTTCCCTTTGTTACAGTATGGGATTATAATTCACCATAAGAGTATTCATGAAATAATTAAGCACTCATTATAGACATACCTTGGCAGAAATGTGATTCAGCAGAAATGACTGAGGAAGGGAAATAAGAAAAAAAAAAATCAGAGATCCTAAAACTTGTAGGAAAATGAGTGAGTGGATATTGAAGCAACAAATTCATGTCTCAGACTTATAGATTGAAGATATTTATAGACATTTACATGTTAGAATATTAGTTTTCCAGGACTGAAATGTGTTACTTTGTCTTGACACTAAAGTCATTTAGAAATGTGTAATTTTGAGAAATGTATCATGCTAATGTAGGAACATACAGGTATGCACCACACACACACACACACACACACACACACACACACACATCTTCATCTCTGCTCAGCTCCAGTGTTCCACAGTTTATTACCAACTAGGATTTCTATGATTACTGGTTTGGGAAAATAGAAAGCATTTCACCACCAAATTTTCCAGTATTGAAAACAGCATGATTTATGTACCATGTCTATTTCTTCCTAGTGTTTAGCTGGCAGAACAATTGAAAGGATTATTGGTTTAAAGAGTAGGAACATATACGTGACTAATCTTTTACTCAAACAAATTTTCTGGATAATAGTCATGAGTCAATATTTAAATCGTAAATAATGCAAAAAGTCAATTTAAAGGATAAACAATTTTTTCATAACTACAGAAAGTAAAAAGGATGATCTTTCAGTGCCAGGCCTGTAGGAACACTTAGTAAATATTTAGGAATATATCTCTATCATCTCTATCTCTATCTCTATCTCTATCTCTCTATCATCTCTGAATTATCTCTTGATCATACAGGGAATTAGATTTGTTTTCTAGTTTAAAATATTATCCACCTGTTGCATAAAACAAATTTTAGTAATTCTGCATGTCTCTCCTATTGAAAAATTACATTTCCATTTTATGTATTTTTCTATTGATAAATTAGTGATCTAAGAACACTCAGTATCTGGTCGAGTCTCAACTGAACTCTTTCTATTTTGAAAATGCAATGCGATCCCTATCTGTAGTGTTTGGCCAAATATCCTCTGCTCTTTGTTTTCGTGAACTTTTATGAAGATAAACAATGCAAAATGATACCCCGTAATCAAAATATCTAAATAGAACATTTTAGCAGTAATTATTACGTACAGTAAAAACACAAACATCCATCGAATTTGAATGCTTTAGTATAGTTTTCCTTTTATAAGAAATAATTTGGAAATACAGTTTGAAGACATAGAATGTGATGCTTATGAAGCAAAGTACTATGATTTATTTTAAAATTTGATTTTATTAAATTTGTTAAGAGACCAAATCTAAAGGAGTAATGTACCTTACCTGGGCTATTCAGACATGGATTATACAGTGAGGAAAGGACACGGCAGGCACTGACTTACGGAATTCTGGAAAGTACTCCTTCTACCCTTTTTAAAGGTAACTGGCTCTTTATAAAATATACTTTATAAATGTTATCTAAGGGAAGCTTCCTATACCACTCCTCATCAAAAGATCCATCTAAGAAATGTTCTTAACCCAAAACTGGTTTTTATAGTATGTTTAACAAATGTAAATGTTGATATTCAATTTTCACCCAAATTCCTATAAATTAAGGAATCCAGCAATTCCTCTAACTCAACAAAGAAAATTCTAGGTTTCCTGGTTTAATTTTAATACTGAGTAATTTTAAATATACACATTTTTATTTCTAAAAGCAAATTATTCACAGCATGCAGAATTGTATTCCTAGGTAGAATGCTTGAGTAACCAAATTATCTCCTTGCATAGCAAAGATTGGTTATGTTGTATATTATTTACAGAATTTAATATACTAAATATTATATTTCAATAAACTTTAACACTTCAGTGGGAAATATCACTAACAGAAGTACAATTTGGGGAGCTTTAGCAAAATAAAATTATTACATTCTAATAAGTTCTCTGAATTCTCAAGAGTTCCAATTTTTTTAAAAAATCTTCTACACTTACTATTTTCTCTTGAAGAAGAAGCATTAAACTTTGGTGGGTGTTTAGATTATTTTTGTAGGTTTTCTCAGTATATCAAGCAATACCTTTAACATGGCTCCAGGATGCAGCTCATATGAAAACTGATTTTTACATCTTTACAGTGAGACAACCGGAGACACAATGATCCTCAAAGGAAATATTGAGTTTAACATGGCACTTAACAATTAATAGCATTCACTGAACCAACATTAAAGAATTTTCTAAACAATATAAATTCTGAAAGATTCAAGTTCATCAACTAGGATATGTTAAAGATGTTAATAACTTACAATATCAACATTTGTATTACCTCAGTAAGTATCGATGATATTTCAGAAATTAGTTCACCAAGGTATTATTAGAATTCTTTTGGAAATATCAAAACCATGCCATGGATTTTGGTATCTTTGGAATTTTCTTTTCTGGGAGAGAGAAAGATGTAAAAAATTTAGAACCTCATGAGACTCCACCTCAGTTTGCATTTACCTTAAAACAATAGGAAAGCTTTATCAAAGAGTTCTGTAATATCAGTTTGTTATAATTAGTCATTGATTTGAAATGTGCCTTTAGTATAATATATTGTTGCATATTATTAAAAAGGGCCTCAATGAGTTGAAGATGTATTAAGTTGAACATTACATGAAGGAAGTTATGTGTTTTACATTATTTAAATAGTTGTCCAATGTTTTTGAAGTTGCACTATTGAAAAATAAACCATTTTAGTAAAATAACTTTTTTCTTTACCACAATAATTTTAAAATGCAAGATCAAGTAAATCGTTATACCATATGGTTTTACTTGCATTAAAATCTGCTTATATGGATATTTAGAAGAACTGATCAAAAATGCATCAATGTGTTTCTATGGCTGCCAGAATTTGTATTTTTTAAAAGTTATGTGTGTATCTGCATCCTCTAGTTAATTCTTTTCAATTTTATAGAGTGTATTCAATACACACTCTAGACAAAGTTCTAAAATTATATTTTGTATAATATATGGAATCAATTCTATACAATGAATTCATTGTTTTCTGTAAGAGGGATAACATTTAAATCCCTGAAGTAATTATAGTACCATTCAAAAAGAAAAACTGCACCAAATATATCTAAACAGAATACTAAAATGCTAGAATAATCTATTGAGAAAGAAACATATTTTCTGAAGCCTCTTAGAACATTTTATTAAAATAGTATTTGTGATCCTTGCTTGATTTTGAAGGTATTTTATTAAGGTATAGCTTACATATTATACATAAAATAAAATGTACAAATATTTAAATGCACATGTAAATATTTTGAAATGCGTATACCTCTGTGTGATCACTGACAATCAAAGTATAAAATATCCCTTACCCTCAGCCGACACCAGCCAGCCCCATGACCACCACTACTTTGACTTTTTATTGCACTTGTCTACCTTTGAAACTGCATGAATAAAATTACCACTATACACCATGTACAATTTTTATTCCAGCTTCTTCAGCTGGAAGAATTGTGTCTGAAATTCTTCCATGTTACTGAATATATAAATAATTCCTGCTTATAAATGCTGAGTAATGTTTTAATGTTTTCTCAAATTAGAGAACACATAAGATTGTTTTCATTTTGGGACAATCATAAAGAAAGCTTTCATTAATATGCTTGTATACATATGTTTGTGGACATAAGTAATCCTTTATCATGAGTACATTCTTGAAGAATTGTTGAGTCAAAGAGTAGATATATGGAAGCAACTTTCAATAGTGACTTAATCATTTATAATGTTTCACACCATATATGCGGTGAGTCCACATCTTGCCCCACTTGGCATGCTGCTCTTTAATTTTCACCGATTTAATTATATTTCTCTGTGATTTTAATTTGTGTTTTAATTTGTATAACTGATAATGTTGTGTAATCTTACATACATTTTAAGTAGAGATTATTTGGTGAAAGTCTTGTTCAACTTTGAATCTCCTGTCAGAAAAAAGATACACGCATACGCACACACACAGCACGCACTTGCGCACACATACACACATTCAAGCTTAAACCAGATGGGGATATGTGGCTCATGGTTCGTAGTGAAGTGAGACAGCTGGTGAATGTTTACGTTTGAGGTGGTTTCCGTGTATGTGTAGGGGGCGGTTCTGTGAATTATTATGACACTCAGTTCAGCTGGGTGCACTTTTTTTCATTTCAGGTACTGCTTCTTGCAGAAAAAAAATTGCATATAAGCAAAGGCAAAATTTGTGTTATGCTCAAATTACTCTGCAATGTATCAAACGTGTTGGAACGAATCCATGTTTTCAGAAGAAGTGTTAGAGCAGAGCTGAGTGCATATCCTTTAGAACATAATTTTCAAGATTCGTGAGTAATAACATAAAGCCTTGGGCTAATTGAATTAACTAATGTGAAATCTTTGGATATCAAACTAAAGGGTTGGCAAACATTTTCTGTAAAGGAAAAGGCTGTAAATATATGAGACTTTATAGGTTACTAGGTCATTGCTGCAATTACTTACATCTGAAGTAGGATGAAAAGCAATCATTGACAATGTCAAAATAAACAAATATGGTGTGTTCCATGAAATATTTACAAAAATTTGTGACAAATGAAAGGTTACGAATGTTTTGTTTTTACTTTATATATCACAGCAAGATATAACATTGGGGGGTAATAGGAAACTTGCACATGTTTTTGTTGCTTTAAGAAAGTATAAAAGAGATAGACGTGGCTGGAAAAAAAATCTTTGTATTTCTATTTATAGAATTTCCTAGCCTGCTAAAATGCTTACTTAGAACTAATAGTTTGCATTGTATCCATCAGTTTTCTCTGTTAAAAAGAAGTTAGATATTACTTTTTCAAAATTCATAACTAATACTGTTTGAGGTTAGTATAGTAATAGTAAATACAAATGCTTATGTAATGTAATTGAAATTTTCAAGGAAATGCAAGAGAATTTTAACCAAAAGTTTCAATTTATTCAGAATATAAGTGAGTATATTGAAGGACAAATCTTGTATGCTTTTAGCAAGCTGAGAGTTTGGGAAAATGTAATTTCATTTTTCTTGCTTTATGATTCCTGAGTCTGAAGCATGGTTATGAATTATGTTAACATTTTAGAAAGACAATGTTCCAATTATGGGCTAATTTACAATATAATTATATTAAAAATTGGAGAAAGTCATGAAAGTTTTCTTGCAAGGAACTATGTACATCCAAATATAGAATTTGTCTTTATCCTATTAAATGATACATCAGCCCTAGAAGCCTTAACAAAGACTCGTGAAAATATTATTTTTATTTTTACAACATGTTCTTATCAAAGACTCCAAATTCTATGAGAATGATCCACATGGAAATGGATCAAAGTTGGAGAAATTAGTAGAACTGCATTTTTACCCAATTTAAATTGAGAAATGCGGGTACAGGAATCTTTACCTTGTGAGTTTATACATGTGCATATACACGTATTTTCTTACTCTGTCAATTAGTACAACAAAGAAGCAACAACGTCCTGTGTTTGTGAACATATCAGGTGACCAAATCTTACTTACAAATAATATTCTCCAATTGAAGGAAACAGGAATCTTTGGATAAATGGTTGACTCTAGGTCTAAAACAAAATGTGTAATATGTCCATGGATCAATTTGTCACGTCTAAAAGTAAGATTGTCCTAATTTTTTTGAGTTCTTCATATGTTCTTGATGTTAGTCCTCTTCTAATGAGTAGCTGGCAGAATTTTTTTGCATTCTGTAAGTTATCTCTTCATTCTGTTGGTGGTTTCCTTTTCTGCAGAAGAGTTTTAATTTGATGTGATACATGTTTTGATTCTTTGTAATATTTCCTGTGCAACTGGGGTTTTGTTTATAAAGTATTTGCCTACATCTATATTTTCAATAGTTTTACCTACAATATCTTCTGGCATATTAAGTGTTTCTATACTAATATTTAGATCTTTGATTCATTTTGATTTTAGTTTAGTGCATGGTGAGCTACACTGGTCTAAGATCAGTCTTCAGCCTGTGGAAAGTGATTTGTTAAAGAGGACATACTTTCTCCAGCAAAGGTGTTTGGCTCTTTTGTCAAGGATAAGATGGCTAAGCATGCCTGGAATTGTTTCTGTATCCTCTTTTCTTCCATTGACCCACAAGTCTGATTTTTGCCACCACCATGCTGTTTTTATCTCTGTAGCTTTGTAGTATAACTTGATGTCTGGAATTATGATACTCCCTGCCCTGCCCTAGTTGCCCATAGTTGCTTTAGCTATTCCAGGTCTCTTCTGGTTCCATATGAATTTTAGGATTGTTTTCTCTAGTTCTTCGAGGAATGCTGTTGATATTTTGATTGAGATTACATTAAATTTGTGTAACAGTTTTGGAAGTATGCTTGTCTTTACTATATTGGTTCTGCCTTTCCTGGAACAGGGGATATCTTTCTATTTTCTCGTATCCTTTTCAATCTCCTCTTTCAGGGTATATAATTTTAATTCTAGAGGTTTTTCACTTCCTTGGTTAGGTTTATTTCTAAATATTTCATTTTTCTTAATGCTATTATGAAAGGTATTGATTTCCTTATTTCTGTCTTGGTGAGTTTGTTATTGGTGTACAGGAAATGCTATTGAGTTTTTGAGTGTTGACCTGGTATCCGGCTACATTACTGAACTTAGTTATTAATCTAGCAGGCTTTTGGTGGGGTTGGGGTTTTTCTACATAAAAAACCATGTCATTAGCAAATAATGCTAATTTAACTTCCTCTTTTCTATCCATGTTCTTTTTAATTCTTTCTCTTGTCTAATTGCTCTGGCCAATGTTTCAAGGACTATATTGAACAGGTGTGTTGATAGTGGGCGTCCTTGTCTTGTAAGACCAAAAAAAATGCCAAGAATGATGGAATAAATACATTCAAGGTGAGGGGAAATATTTTGAGGGGAATTAATAACAATGTGTTTTTTACTGCAATAATTTTTATTTAAACATTAATGTGTATCTTGATCACACTTCATATATAAGGAACTCTTACAACTCAGTACCAAAAACCAACTAAAAAAAATTAAAAATAAGCTAAAGACCTGAATAGGCACCTCTCTGAAGAGCCACAGGTGCTCAATAAGTAAATGAGAAGATACTCAATGTCACTAATCTTCAGGGAAAAGCAAATTAAAACTGCCATGAGATATCACTTCGCAATTGCCAAATAAGCTGATAATCAAATAAAAGACAAAAAGTATTGGCTAAATTGTGGAGAAATTGTAACTGTCGTGCCCTGATAGCAGAACGTAAAATGAGCTTCCACTACAGAAAACAGTATGAGGTTTCCTCAAAAAATTAATAAAAATTTAATAATAAAAGTGCATTCAGAAGTAGGATCCAGCAAGCCTACTTCTGGCTATTTGCCCAAAAGAGACAATAGCACCCTCATATTCACTGTAGCGCTATTCATAATTGCCAATATGTAGAAACAATGTAAGTGTTCATTCACTAATACATGCATAAAGAAAATGCAATATATAATAGACAAACACAGGGTAATATTTGCCTTAGAAAGAAGGAAATCCTCACTATGTGACAATGTGAGTGAATCTAGAGGACATTGTGCTGAGTGAAATAAGCGAGTCACAGAAGGACAAATACTGCATGATTCTGCTTATACGAGGTATTTGCAATAGTTAAGTGTATAAATCAAAGAGTGGAACTGGATGCCGGGGACTCGTGGGAAGAAAAGGGAAACAGTGAGTTGCTAAACAACAGGCATAAAGATGTAGCAAAGCAAAGTGAGAAAGTTTTACATTTCTGCTGAACAGCATTTTGCCGATAGTTTACAGTATTGTATTATACTGAAAAATTTGATAAGGAGGTAAATTCCATATTAAGTCTGTACTAAAATGAAAAACTTTTTAAAAAAATGTCAATTCTCTCCAAATTGATACACGGATTTACAAATTTCTACAATATTTTGTTGTAGTTATTGCCTAAATCACTCAAGGAATTTGTGGAAGATCAAATAAATTAAATTTGCTAGTACAATTTTGAGATAAGAATAAAATGTGAGGAATCACTCTATCCACCTTCCAATCTTATAATATGGCAACAGTAATGAAAACCATGTGATACTATTAGAATAAAAAGCACTTAGAGCAATGGGTCATCAAAAAGAAATTAGAAATAAAACCAAACAAATATATTGAACTGATTTTTGATATAGATAACCAAGCAATTCAATCAGGAAGGACAGATGTCTCAACAAATGATGTTGGAATAATTGAACACACATGAGATAAAAAAATAAAATAAATTTAGACTAAATTACAAACCCTATACAAAAAATATTTAAAATTGACCACAATCTAAATGAAAAACATGCAACTATCAAGCTTTGGGGGAAAATAAAATTATACAAGAAATCTTTATGATCTAATATGGAAACACCTAAAATCATAACCTATCAGAGGATAAATTGGACTTTATCAAAATTAAGTATTTTATATTCTAAAACAGGTACAAAAGATTAAAGGTGAAGATTATAGATTCAGAGGGAATAGCATATGTTATACATCTAATAAAAGACTACTATCAAAAATGCACAAAAATTACAAACTCAACAGCAAAAGTCATAAATCCAATTAAACATTGAGCAAAATAAATGAATAGTCATTTCACTGAAGACATGAAGATGACAAAAATCTATAAAATGGTATTCAACATCATTCTCTATCAGGGAAATTGAAATCAAAACAAAATTATGTATCACTTCCAACATAGTAACAACTCTCCCCCTTGTATATTATTCATGAAAAGATAAAATTGTCTTTATCTGTAAAGTAGAAACTGTTACTCTGGCAAACAGTTGGATAATATTTTAATGAACAACTTGTTCAATTACACATGACCCAGTAATTGTACTCTGGGCCATTTATCCCAGAATAATGAAAATGTGTACCCTCAAAACATGTACACAAGTAAGCTCCTATCAGCTTTATTTTTAATAGCTCCTTTGATCAGTGAATAGTTAATAAACTGTGGTGAATTTATACTGTGGAATAATAATTAGCAATGAAAATCAACTAAATACCTACAAAGACCTAGCTGAATCTCTGGAACATTATTCTGAGTGAAAACCAAATCTTTAAAAAAATACATACTGGGGCCGGGGATATAGCTCAGCGGCACAGCACCTGCCTGGCAAGTGTGAGGTCCTGAGTTTGATTGCTGGTACCCCCCCAAAAAAAACTACATACTGTATGGTTCTTTTTATGTGACATTCTTGAGAAGACAAAATCACAGAAAGAGAGAATAAATTAGTGGCCAAATGGGAAGCAGAGAACAAGAATAGGAGGGAACCTGCTGTACGGGAGCAATGTGAGTGACAATTTCATCAACGAACAAGTTCTATATTTTGAGTTCAACCATGTCTGTATCCTAGTATTCATATTCCACTATAGATTTTTCAAGAGGTGACCACGGTGGGGAACAGAAAAAGATGCATAGGATTTTGGGGCATTATTCCTTACAGTTGGATGTGAATCAACCATTATCTCAAGATAAGAAATTAATTAAAAATAGAATTGTAATACACATGAAGTAATGGTAAAATGAGCTGAGGTGAAAGATCAAATATTGATATTATTTAATAATATTGATACTATTCAATATCAATATGCATATTGATAACTATCCACTGAGGATTTACAGCTTGAGACCATATAATCAATATTAGATATTTTTTAAAAAGTATAAAATTCTAGCAACTGATTGGGAAAAAAAGCTGAGAGGTAAGAAAGAGAACTGTGACAATCATGCTATATCTTATAATAATATTCAACAAATACTATCAAAGTAGACAAAACCTTATGAAAATAATTAAGACATCCAACCAATCTTTTTATTAATATTAAAAAGGTCTTGTGGAAATTTTATCTCTTGATGTGGAAAGCAATAATATGAATTTCCAATTCTTTTCTGCTCCATTTCGGATTACTTTTTGTTTAATCCATAGAATGAACATACTATAGGTTAATTATTCACCAGTCAAAGAAACGCAGATTATTTCCAGTTGGGGGACATCATAAATTAATAATCACTATTTTGAAAAAAATTAAATTATCATCTTGTTGAATAACATTACAGTATTACTGTTAGTATTATAAAAATCCATACATCTACATAAAGCACACCTCAGATTTAATTTAATAACATATTGAATCAAATGATTTGTAGATGGTTTAATTTTAATTATAGTTTTTTATTCACTTATTGGAATGATTTCACCTTAATAGCTTTATATTAGAATGATTTAAAATTTAAACACTGTACTTATCATTAAAAGTGTTTATAAAAGAAAATGAGAATTTTATTATAAGGTAATAGAATTGATACTTATAAGATAATAGAATTGATACTTATAAAATGAAGTAGAAGGATCATTATAGCTTGGAAATTTTGTGGCTCTCTCTTTCTTTTGTGTCATTAGTGAGTTCCACTAAATCATTCAAACACCTTTCCTAGTCCACAAAGTATACATCAAATATTTGAATTTTACCCTGATATTTTTCCTGTTCAATAATTTCAATAATCTGGGAGGTATCAGTCATGTTACCTTGTCTCACTGTGATAGTATTTTTCATAAATTCCAAGAAATAAACATAATTTTAGAATCATATCATCAGTTCATACTTTCAGATGTTTTGCAGAGAGTATTTTAAATTTCCATGAGTTATTTTTATCACATTATAATGATATATACCCTTAAAGGGATCAAAATATTACATCTTGAAAAAATATTTCCTTAGAAAAAGTAATTCTTTAAACAAGTAAGGAAAACAGTTATTTTCTAATTGAGATAAATAGTACTCAATGTGTCACATCACATTTCTCTAATAAAATAGTTTATGTTAGTGCATGGTGAGAGGCATGGGTTTAGTTTTAGTCTTCAGCATGTAGACAGACAATTTTTCCAGCACCATTAATTAAAGAGGCTATCCTTCTCTTCCAGTGAACATGTTTGGCCTCTTTGTCAAAGATAAGGTGGCTGAGTGTGTTTGTAGTTGTGTCTGCATCTTTTAATCTGTTCCACTGATCCTCAAGTCTGTTTGTTTGGTTTTTTTGCCAGTACCATGCTGATTTTATCATCGTAGCTTTGTAGTGTAATTTCCACTCAGGGAATGTGATGCCTCCTGACTTGCCTTTGTTGTCCAGGATTGCCTTTGCTAGTCTAGGCTTCTTCTCTCAAAATGGATCAAAGATCTATATATTAAAATGTACTCAAAGAGAAAGTAGGTAGAAATTTTGAAGACATAGGTGTAGGAGGAGAGTTCATGAACAAAACCCAGCCTGAATGGGAAATACTTCAAAAAATCAACAACTGGGATCTCATCTTACTAAAAAGCTTTCACACATCAAAAGAAATCACCAACAGAGTGAAAAGGAAACCCACTAAGCGGGAAAAAATTTTTAGCCAATTGTCCCTCAGACAAAGGACTTCTATCTAGAACATATAAAGAATTGAAAAAAATCAGACCCCCCAAATTCAAAGACCCAATCCAAAACTGGGCATCTGAGATGAATGCACACTTCTCAAATGAAGAAATACAAATGGAAAATAAATATATGAAAAAATGTTCAACAACATTGGTCATTAGAGAGATGCAAGTTAAAACAACACTGAGATTCCATTTCACCCCAGAAAGAATGGCTATCATCCAGAAATCAACTAATAACAAATGCTGGAGGAGCTTTAGGGGAAAAAGAAACCCTTCTCCACTGTTGGTGGGAGTGCAGACTGGTGCAAGCACTGTGGAAATCAGTATAGAGACTCCTCAAAAAAGCTAGGATTAGAGGTCCCATTTGACCCAGCTATTCCATTCTGGGTATCTTCCTGGAAGAATTAAAAACATCATACCACAGCAGTATACGTGCACACATGTTTATAGCGGCACAATTTGTAATAGCTAAATGTTGACAACAACCCAAATGCCCATCAACTGAGAAATGGATAAAAAAGATGTGGTATTTTTGTACAATGAAGTACTACTCAGCCATAAAGAAAGATAACTTGAAACTTCTGTAGGTAAATGGATGCAACTTGAGACCATGCTCACAAGTGAAATAAATCAAACTTGCATGTGTAAACATCATATTGTAGCACTAGTGTGAGAAACTGAAAGAGTAAATAAGGTCTAAAATGTACATTAGATATTGTGAAATGCAAAGAAATTGTTCTAAAGGAAAAAGAGGGCCAGTGAGATGGCTCAGCAGTGTAAGCACCTACCTGGCAAGCGTGAGGGCCTGAGTTCGACTCCCAGAACCCACATATGATAAAAGGGCCGGTGATATCGCTCAGCGGCATGGAGGCCTGCTGGCACACGAGGTCCTGAGGTTGACCCCCGGTACCCACAAAAAAAAAAAAAAAAGAAAGAAAAAGAAACTAGGGTGGGGGAATGGGGAAAGGACAGAAGGGAAAAGGGAAAAACATGCAAGTCAGTTATACTATTAATGTCTCTTAGTTCATTGAAAAGGAAGGTTTGTGCTAATATTGATTGGAGAAATTTTAATGCCCATATCTTGTACTCTGAATAACTACTTTAAAGATAACAAAATGCAACGTATTAAGTATTGTTATTCTCTTATGATTTTGTTGTTTTCTGTTTGTTTGGTTGGTTGGTTTTTGGTATTGGGAATTGAACTCAGGACCTTGCGCTTGCCAGGCAGGTGCTTGGGCCACTGAGCTATATACCAGGTCTTATCATTTTGTTATGAAATTTTGCTTTACCTTTTTTCCATAAAATAAAAAACAAATTTAATTTAAAAATATTTTATATTGTAGAAATTCATATTAATTATAAGAGAATATAAATAATCCTATTCATAGAAAGTTATATTATTATAATTTGCATCAAAAGGTAAAATTTCTACTTAACTTTTTCATATTAAGAAAACTATTGATTAAATTCTTTAATGTTTTCATAATGGAATTTTAACTACCTTGAAAGAATTTATTAATTTTGTGAACAATTTTTTACATAAAAGTATTGGAGCGTTTCTGTTTTTAATTTTGTTTAGCACTGGGTATTGAACCCAGAGCCTCTGTTCCTGCTCCTTTTTATGTTTTTATTTTCAAGACAAGTTCTGGCTAAGCTGCTAAAATGTGCAGGATGAGCTCCAACTTGTGATCATACTGCCTCAGGCCTCTAGAGTGCTGGAATTGTAGGAAAAAATTAAAGAGATTATGTATTTTTTCATCATAAAATTAATGATAAATATAGGTTATTAGACCAGCAAAGTTTTATTCGTTAGTTGTTTTATATAAAATTATTCCCTCTAGTCTTTGTGTAAACATTTATTTTTAAGCCCAAGTTTTTTTGCCATTACTTTTAATAATCAAAAGTTTGTCTTGATATTTATAATATTAAGGCAATATTTAATGCCCACTAAATAAATGCTATTTACTAAGAGCACAGTTATTATTATTTAAACTATTTAATATTCTTTGCCATTTATTTCTTTATGGCCTACTAAAGTTCTTAGTATCAAATAACTTCAATGTATTTATATGAAAATCTATCACTTTTCACACGTTTTCTCTTCTGTCTACTTTGTGTGGGATACATATACTTATTTCTATGTAGACTTAAGTAGAGTACAACAGAGAAGGCTACAGTATAAAAGGATTGTAAAACCAACTTTTTAATAGGTGTGCGTCCTTTGTTAACTTTTAACGTCTTATTTGTCTCACTTTTAACATGGGTATACTAAGCCTTCTTTATAATGGCATATGACTTAGGACCCAAAAAAGACATTTATAAAAATACTTAAAACAATATATTCAGGGCTGGTGAGATAGCTCAGCGGCATAAGCACCTGCCTGGCAAGCATGAGGTCCTGAGTTTGACTCCCGGTACCCACATAGGAAAAAAGGGCCGGTGATATCGCTCAGCGGCACGGGCGCCTGCTGGCAAGTGTGAGGTCCTGAGGTCGACCCCGGTACCTACAAAAAAAAAAACAAAAAAGCAAAAAAACAATATATTCAATATTAGTAGAAATTATTAATTTTTATGATCACAAATCTCTGTTATTTGCACCTGGGATACATTATAAATTAAAAATAATGTGATTCTAAGTGTTTTTACCTCATTGTTAGCACTGTTACTGATTTCAGTGATATTCTTCCCGCTTAATGAATGATCAAATATTTGAATAGATCAATTTCATATTAATAGAACTTCTTTTATGAGTGAATAATTTAATGCTATAGAGCAAAAATGTAATTTTCTAGTAAAATGTGGTTTTATCTGCTTATTTTCCCCTTTACATCTTAATCTATCTAAACTCTGAACAAACTTTTAAAAACTTGCAGGTGTAGCAACAGAAAAGTATCATTTTATCACATTTCAAATTAGATTGTTGTAACAATTAAGAGGAAATGAACAATGAAGTGAAAATCAAGCTCATTCTTAATTATCAAACCTTTCAGAATTTACATAAAATTATACTCATCTAAAGTCATTAGTTTAGTGAGCAGGTTTTTTATTTAACTTCACTTGGGAGAGGAATAGAACTGCAAAATTAGTCAGTGTTCAATTCTGCAACTGAGTCAAGGAAATAAGAAGAGTAAATTATTCATAATGTAAAGAGCAGTTTCAGCAAAGAAAAATATTACAATTAAGTCTCCAATTCTGTAGTACTTAGTACATAAATATTATATGCGATGAGATAGGAAATCGTATCTAAGAGATGCCATTGCGTTTTCAAGGTATAGAATATTTACACCTTAAGCTATTCAGTTAAGAGGGGTCTTTTTTAATAACATAGTTGCGTGGCTAATACCACCTCTCATATTTTACATCATAATTATCAAATGAAGTCAGTATAATTTAGCTTTGTGGCAGCAGGTAAATCATTATTGTTAAATCTAACATGTTGCATAACACGTATTTTCTGATATCATTAATGACTCCCAGGGAAGAATTTAAAAATTCTAGCATTAGAGATCTATTTGTGATTATATTGGTTTTTGGTATTCTGAGCTAATGCAGCATTTTTCTTTTATCCATGATACATTTATTGACAAGGTAAAGTATAACTGAATTGGGTATCCAATTTTAGATTTTCACTGAAGTGCTAAAGTTATGCACGTATTTGTCCTCAAGTAGCTCATGGCTGATTGCAGGAGACAGAAATTTTAAAAAGGTAATTATAAAACATGTGCCACATGCTAAACTGGATGTTTGAGCAAAGACCTTTGGGACAGTTAAGCAAAATAAATTATTAAACGTTTGATGGTCAATGTTATATAAATATTGTATAAACTTTTCAAAGATTAATAAGCCCAGGTACAAGTATAACAAACACTGTGCTTGTGTGTGTGTGTGTGTGTGTGTGTGTGTGTGTGTGTGTGTAATATATGGAGTGACAGTACACTGCCCAGAAAGTGGTCTTCTGCTTGACCATTTATACTGGACTGTGGTATGACCTTGCTCTAAAAGATTTTCTTTATTCCTTTAAAAACCTAAATTTCTTCCCTGCTCTGTCTTACTCTGTTTTCTGTTGCTGTAACAGAATACCAAAAGACTGGCTAATTTATTTTAAAACAGATGTTTATTTTGGCTTGCACTTTTTCAGGGTGGAAAATTCAAGACTGGGCCCTCCCACCTGGTTAGCTTCTGGTGAGGGCTTGCACTGCTTCTACTCACAGAGAAAATCAGAAGAGCAAAGAAGCACACATCGTAAGAGAGGAAAAGGGCCGACCTTCTGAGATGGCTAATCCATTTCCCCCAGCAAGGCCTGGATCTGTTCATGACAGTTTTGCCACCATGACCAAAACACTCAACTCCACCTCCTAACACCTCAGCATTGGTAATCAAACTTTAACGTGAGTTTTGGTAGAGACAAATTGTATTCAAACCGCAGGATATCTTGTGGTAAGTTTATAACTTTCTGATAGTTCAACTGTCAGAAGTGAATCCTCTCAGGAAAGATGGCTGTCACTGTTCTTCAGGCTTACAGGGATTACAGCTCTCTGGGCTTTTTATCTAGAAGGTGATCTTGACTCCCATGTTCATGTGACTGTGTCCTGAAATGCTCGCCTCATCCGATAAGTCAAAACACAAGCTTTTCTTCTTGTAGGTATTATTGTTCTCTGAAAGTGTATAGAACCCAAATTATTCTCTTCTTTGCATAGCTTTTGCTACTAGATGAGTGTCTTAGTTACATTTGTAATTGCTGAGACTATGTATCAGACACCCAAAGTTAAAGGAGTAAAGGTTTATTTTGGCTCACAATTTGTAGAGGTTTCAGTCCATGGTCAGCTGGCTCCAAGGCAGGGTGGCACAGCAAAGGGACATCACAGAGGAGAAAAAGTCCATGGCAGGGCAGACAGAAGGCAGTGAGCAGCAAGCAGCCAGCTTGGCTTTCCCTTTTATCCTGCCCAGGCTACCAGCCTTTTGGATGGTGACACCCAGAACCGTGTTAATTCCAATCAGTGGACTAATTTAGAACCACACACCCTTAATCTCAGTATATCATACCCTAGAAGTGGCCAGCTCCAAAAAACCCCCACTGTGAGTGCATGAGGCTTGAGGGAGGTTCATCAAGATACAAACCATAATAGTGAGCATAGAAGAATAAAGATCATTCTTTTACTTGTAACCAAATAAAAGAATTCTCACTTCACAATGTCATTTTCAAGACAGACTAAGATTAAAGTGGACCTTATTGTAAAATTATAGTCTTTTTTTTTTTTTGTAAGACAGATCATCACTATATAGTTCAAGCTAGCCTTGAACTCACTATGAAACACAGGCTGGCCTTGAACTTCTGGCAATCTTCCTGCCTCAGCCTCTTGAGTGCTGGGATTACAGGAATCCAACACCTTGCCTGGCTATAAAATTATATAAAGGAAAAAAAGTAAGATGTTTCATTAGTAATTGTCTCACCTAAAGTTCAGGAAAAGCGCTTTAGTAATAGCATGAAAAGTTTTTATGTTAAATATAAACACGCATATTTTACAAAGTATTTTATCCATACAGCAAAGACTGTAATATAAAAGCATGATGAAGATATCCATTCTAAATTAATGTGGAAAACAGAAATAAGATGAACTATGGCCAGTCAGTCCACAGAGTTTTCTATACGACATCTTTGAACATCTTAAAAGAGAAATATTGGGAAATTAAGAGCACTACAGTGTGAAAAAGCAAAAAAAACACAAAACTAGTCAAAAAGAACTATTAAATTCAGTTACACTAACAACAACTGAATGAAGTGAAAGCCAGTGTTTAAAACATATGCAAAAATGAGAGTGGGAAGAACAAGTCTTAATAAAATACAAATGCTGTGTGTCTGGTAAAAACTGGGTAAGTAGAAGATTGTTTACCCCACTGTTGTCTGCGGAATACACTGAAAACAATAAGAATAGCAGATTCTACATTATGAAATGATAAAACATGCAAAATATTTCATAAAAGAGAGGCAAAACATAAATAACCCTCTTGTATATAAAGTGTCAACATTATGAAAATGTCAATGAACTAAAAGCTATTACTAAATTCAATGCATTTTTCACAAAAATTTGAATCAGATGTGTGATTTTCTTTGTAAATTACTTTTATATGTCATCTGAAAAATAACACAGGTAACATAAACAAAGAAAAATCTGAAACAGATTAAGGAAAACATTACCATTCATAAGATAAAATATAAAGTTATATTATTATAATAAATAACTGCTTTATGCAAAAAAACCAAAAAATTAATTCAACTATTTAAATGGTAAGTCTCCAAATTTTATGGGAATTTAGTGTCCCATGAAAATGAATTTAAGTCAATGAAGAATATATATATTATTTATTATAGTGCTGGAAAAACTGAAGACCCAAGAAATAATGTATAATCCCTTATAATGAATGATATTTAAAAATAATCACCAAATTGAATGTAAAAAGCAAGACATACCTGCAACCATTTGGATCTAGAAGTGTGTGAAGGCCCACGTGTTACAGGTTTGATTCCCAGGGTGGAGCCAATGGGAGGCGCTGTGGGCCGTTAGGAGGTGGGCCTGTCCTCACACGGGGTTGTAGGACCCTGGTCTCTTCCTTTCCCCTTTTGCTCCTTGGCTCGTTATCTGCAGTTTTGCACTGCTCTGCTCTCCCCACATGACGTGCTGTCTTGCCACAGACCAGAACCTCCAAAATGTGATCCGAAGAAACCTTTTCTCTTTAGAGGTTACATTTCTCAGGCATTTCAGGGTAGTGATGGAAAGCCGATTTATACAACGCCAAAATGAAAAAAATAAAGATCAACTTGCTCTCAAAGTTTAAACATAGACAAACCCTTTCAAATAAAACTAAAAACCTCATTTATAAATGCTAGTAATGTATTCATTGAAGTTATTTTGAAGTTATTTAAAGCAAAACTATGATTTTTAGGTATAGTATACTTATTTATTGAATGAAAAACCGAGCAGCCAAACTTCTAAGTCAAATGAAAAGAAGGAGGGATATTGAAAGCATTTAGGGCATTGTCATTCACATGATTCACCTACAACAATTTTTAGTTTTTTAGCTTAAATTTTCTGCTTTCAGGGCCTGTGAGATGACTCAGCGGCGTAAGTGCCTGCCTGGCAAGCGCAAGGTCCTGAGTTTGACTCCCGGAACCCACGTACAAAAAAGGGGCCGGTGATATCACTCAGCGGCAAGAGCGCCTGCTGGCGTGCAAGGTCCTGAGTTTGATCCCCCAGTACCCACCAAAAAAAAAAAAAATTTTTTTTTTTTTTGCTTTCAGAAGAGAAAATCTGAATGACACAGTCTTAGGAGGTGTCTTTACATGAAAGGTCAGCTGTGGGCATCCAGGGTCCTCTAGTCACTGATGATTGTCCCATTTGGTGGTGTTTTCCTGGACACATACATATCTCTGTGAGGTAGGACAGGGTCTTGCTATGTACTTCAGGCTGGCTTTGAACTCACTATGTAGTCCAGGCTGATCTCAAACTTGTGGCAATCCTCCTGCCTCAGCCTCCCAAGTGCTGGGATTACAGGCATGTGCCACCATGCCCGGTGAGGTAGGACTTTCTTGAGGCATAAAAGAAGAAGTTTTTTTTTTTTTTTTTTTTTTTGTGGGTACCGGGGGGACGACCTCAGGACCTCGCGCGCCAACAGGCACCCATGCCACTGAGCGATATCACCGGCCCCTTTTTTCGTATGTGGGATCCGGGAGTCGAACTCGGGCCTTCGCGCTTGCAAGGCAGGCGCTTAAGCCGCTGAGCCGTCTCACCGGCCCCAAAAGAAGAAGTTTTAAGTAGGATTTAAAAATACATACCGTAGCAAAGTATAAAAAATATCAGAAATGGAAACACTGGACAAATATGATGAAGACTAAATTTCTGTTATAAAGTGACAACAATCAAAAGTGTATTAGTAAATTTAAAAGCAAAATAAAAACAAAATACCAAACATGAGGGAAAAAAATCAGTAAAGTCAAGGACCCTGGGGAGGGCAGCTCAGGTGCGGACCTCCTCTGTACACCTCAGCATGGGGAAACGGCACAGACTTCTTCCCTCTTGTATCTGTTTTCTCACCTGAATAAAAGGAATAAAAATGGTACATAACTCAGGCTGCTTTATAGATTAGGTGAGGTAATCCATACAAAACATTTAGTTTAGAAACTTGCATGGAGTAAGCTCTCAATAAAAAATAGGTCTACTTGCTTTGATAAATATGAACCACCTAGGAATGATATATATATACATATATATATCAACTTGCTTTTATTATATATATATATATAATGAATGGTCAGTAAAAACTATAAAAAAGCTTTAAACATATTTGTATTTAAAGTTATAGAACATTAAACAATTAGCAAAGGCTCATTTTGCTTATTAGATTGGTAAGTGTTAAATAAGCATCAAATAAATATTGCTGAGGTTCTCGGTCATAAATTGCTATAAACTTTTTGAAGTCAATGTAGTGATGCCTCTAAACATACAGAAAGAGATACGCTATATGTTTATTATTAGTTAGCGATAGCTTTCCTTTGGATCAGGAATCTCTTTCCACTAAGTCCTGCGAGTGGCTGCTCACTGGTCGTCAGCAGCCCTAAACCAGACTTGCCCAAGGCTCCTGTTTATACGTCAGTTCATCTTCGAGAGCCAGGGATAAAAGGTAGGTGGGTCTGTAAAATGGTGTTACTCTCCACCATTCACTCGGCTTGATGAAAATCCAAATATGCAGGACTGAGAGAGTAGAGAGAAGGAAGAACATGCAGTTATCTGTTTGGCTTCAGTTACAGTCTTGATATTTCATTTTAGCTTTCTGAGAGAAACCAGAATTTGTGGGGCTCTGATATTTCCAATCATTTGTAAATCCTTTATTTGATTTTTATCTCTCTTTCCCCTTACCATCAGTTAAAACTCATGAAAGAGGCAAATTGTTAGTACTCCAAACTTTAACCAAATCTACTTCTACATATTTTTCTACAGAGTTAAATGAATGTCTGAATGTATATGTATAGAATTTTCCTTCCTACATTGTTATAATAATGAAGAAAAAGAATTGGAATTTGCTGAGTAAATTATGCATAGACTTAAAATGCGATAATATGTAATTAATAAAAAATAATGCAAATGCACAGGTAAGGCTACCAAAAAGTTCATTTTACCTCACTAAAGAAGACAGAAGGATGGTATAGAGTGACATGATTTTTTAAATAGTTAATAATCACACACATTCAGACACACATAATTTTGCAAGATTACCCTTGCTTTATGGAGTCACATTTCAGCTTTCTTCCTTTGAGGACTAAGCAAGTATTATCAGTCTATAGGAGCTAAATAACATAATAGAAGTAGCAGCTTTGAATTTTAGGATGAATTTCATATATAAGTGCATTCAAATGCAGTTCTTTAAAAATTTAAAATATCATATTGCCTGCACAAAACAGAGTGATTTGCCTAGGATTAGTCTTGATAGACATTTGTGCTCATGAAAAATTCTTAACAGAGGTTAATATTTTGGAGCAGAGCAAAGATAGGGAAAATCAATCTTAATTTCCATTTTTAGAATTTTTTTTCTTTATGTGGGTACCGGGAACCGAATTCAGGACCTCGCGCTTGCCAGGCAGGTGCTTATGCCACTGAGCTATATCACCAGCCCAAAATTAGGAATGGTTTATTTATTTATTTATTTTTTATACGTGGGTACTGGGAGTTGAACTCAGGACCTGGCACTTGCCAAGCAGGCGCTTATGCCGCTGAGCTATAGCACCAGCCCCCTAATTTCCACTTTTACTCTTCTGTGTAAGTTTACATTTTTTACTATGAGTCTGTATTTCTTTATGCTGAAAAGACTACCACAGATAAAAAACAAAATAAGCCAATGAACTTTTTAAATATTTAAAATATATACAATATGAATTTTTATTAAAATACAAAATAGTATTCATTTCCTGACATTTCCGTTCCAGCAGTATCTTAATGCATATATTTCCCTATGTATTCTACTGAAAGTATGATTATAACATAATGCTCCATATTATATCAAAGCTCTTTATAATATATAACTTTAAACATTTTCTTTGTACATGATGTTACTTTGCTTGGAACTTTCTTCCCTCTGTAACACGAAATGTCTGGTAAAAATATACACACATTCTTCCCAAGCATATTCATGACACTTTATATAATTCCTAGTTTTTCCCTTCCAGAATGGTGGTGAATATCTCCCTTCCCGGCTCCCATCTACTACATACTTTCATCATGTACATGTCACATTGTGTTATTATTTGTTGGAATGAATAATCTCCATCTCCAATAGTCTGAAAAATCCCTGGGAGCCAAAACAATGCCTCATTTTCCTTAATATAAAGAGTGTCATGCAGAATGCCAGAAACAAAGTTGATTCACCATAAATTTCATTCAATTGAACTCAGAAAAAAATTTATTTTGTGTTCAGGCTGTAAATTATCCCCTGCGTCTGGGAGGACTGAGGCAACTGTTATTTACTGAGTTTAAAATGATATTTCTTAGGCAACTGCTGTGTATTATCTCATTTAAGACTTCCAGAAACCCTACAGATAATTATTAAGCTCATTTTCCATATGAGGAACTTGAGATTCTGAGTCATTAATTTTCTTAACCAAGCTATATGATCTAGAACTTATTATATCAGGGGTTAGGATTTGAAACTAGAATAAACACAATCATGAAGTTACTCAAAAACTCAGGAAAGCATAAGCTGAAAATAATGCTTTATTTTACTTCTTCCTGTCTAAAATAGGAAAATGTGGATTTTGAAATTACAAAATTGAAAAAGCTACAAAGTAGAAAATACATCTAGGTGATTGAAAATAAATAGAAACAAAATCCCAATGAATATAAGTGAACAGGCTTGTAAGGATACATATCTAATATCTCAGCGTCAGAAAATTTACTATACTGTACTATTGAAATAAATAGATGAAAGTATAGCTTGTCTCAGAAAAGAGTATATAAAAATTAACATAACAGATTGCTGATGTTAATATTTTACCTCTAAAGGGATGAAAAGCAAAAAGGGCTAAAGAGATTTCAAATTAAACTTTTGAAGAAGGAGAGTCATAAGGGCTTCAACATAGAAAACTTAATATAAATAGCTTATAAATATTACTTGTAAGTATAAAACTTTTACAGAATTATAGAAAACTCAAATCTCCTAAAGCATGAGGAATCAGCAAATAATTTAGTTACAGTATCATTCATGACAGTAGGCAAAAGAGGGCACCTTTTACATTTTTTAAAATTTAAAATTCTTAAAATTTACAGATTAAAAAATTGTTTGTCCATTATCTTGTATTTAAAGAGTAAGGAAAAAATTAAGTCATTATGTCCCATCTCCATCTTGCTATTGCTAAATTTAAAAGTCCTGTCAAATTCTAATTATGCTAGGTTCTCAAAAGGAATATAAGATATTTTCCAGAATAGGTATTAACATACATGAACTGTAACCATGAAATTCTTTTCCCTGCTTTTCAAAATGTCACAACTTTATTTTCTCCCCTGCCCATACTGAAGCCAGTAGCATAGTTATTATCAATTGTGAGGTGTAGGAAAACACCACTTCCATCACCTGCTAATTGTAGCTCTAAAGACATATAAGAAAATGTGGAATATTGCTAAGAACCGTTTCTCAGTTGTCTTATGTAAGAAGAAAGCATCCCCTGAGATAGCCACTACTCTCTACTAAATGACCGGCTTGGGGCCTGCAAACTCATGCTCTCCAAACTGTTTAGTGGCTTATGTCAAAAAAATTACTTGTTTCAACCCAATTTCTCTCAATTCAATAACTCCTAAGCCTCTCAAAACAAAGGAAAGTTAAAATGATTTTCAGTTGCTTTGGACTAGGATGTGTCAGGCGGTCACTAGCATTTCATGAACATATATGGAAAGAAACACTCAAGCTTAAACCTTTCTCCTTTTCTCATTAATCAGAATTCCAATGAGCTGATTTTTTTTTTTTTTAGTCTAGTCTAGAAGAGATTTATGAGAAATGGGATTTTTCTGACTCATGACTTTGAGCTATGCTCTCCTGGATATATATATTCCAGAGAAAAACAACACAGCTAATCATCCCATTAACTCTAAATAATGCGTCCTTGATTACGGATTGTATTCCAGAAGTCCAGCAATCAAGAAATTTGAGAGAAATGAAAGCATGATTTTCTGTTCAGGTCTCTGTTTCTTAGGGAATGGCTTTTCTTCCTGTGGTTTATTTAGTCACACATTCTGATATGAGTTAATTGTGTCAGAAAGGTAAAATCATAAGAATTAATGATGGAGGATTTCACTTACTCAGCTGCCTATCGTCACCTGTCAACTTTCTCCCCATTCATCACCCAGCCTGTCACACTTGACATTAGCTTCTGAAGGGCTGGGTGAAAGGGAGGCAGCAGAGGCTGGATAAATGTCTTCATGATCATCTTGAGCAATGTCAGTAGCTCAGCACTCAGTATTTTAGACTTGCCTGTGACAGCTTTTTCCACTAGTGCTGAAGCTGCATTCCAAATTGATATTTGTGGCTGCTTGGATTCTGGGCTAGAGCCATGCCTAAGGCAAGCCAAATTCTGCAGTTTGATACCAGTAAACAATATGATCGCTCTTTGTGTTTATGGGGATGTGCTGGAGTGGAATGAGAGAAGGATAACTTCAAATGACAGTTGCCACAGGTGATTAATTTTTTTTTGTTTGTTTTACAGATTTACTCTGCCTACTCCAATTTAAATTGATGCTCATAACGATCCTTTCATTTTGCATAAAAGCTGAAGAGATGATTTCACTCATGAAACAAATAAACAAGGCAGGGGCCATGCACGAGGATGACATCCTGGACTCCCTGTAAAAAAATGTGTGCTCTCAGGTGTTTCCTATGTACTGAGACTCACATAGTCAGCCCATTAGTGAACAGGAAATGCAATAGGCTGGGGTAGAAGCAAAGTCGTGCTTCTGAAGTTGAGGATGGAAAGGGCAACATGAGCATTTTAGGGAAGATACCTAGACAGAGCCCAGAAGAAAGAAAACATGTGATCAAGCAAAGTAAATAAATTTCACTGTGGCTCAAGGAAGGAAGGGAACAATGAATGAAGACTACTGCAGAGGGATATCATAGACAGTGCATATAAAAATATTTTAAAAGTTACAGAGTGTTATTCAAGTATTGGTTAAATATCTTTTACAATTTTCTCATATCAGAGGGATAACAACTGGCTGAGAATTGTGCCTGTGAAGTTGGCCTTGGGAATCAGAAAGAATACAAGGTCTCATGTTTTATTAACTTTGTTTTGTTTTGTATGGTCTAATCTTAGTCATCTTTTAGGTTTCCATTTTGGGATATACGTAAACATTAAAGCAGTAGGATTAGCATATATCAAAATATTTAAGCAACAATTATTTAGCAAAGTTGGCAACATAGAAATGAGCAACTTTTGAGGGTAATTTTAGCCATCTCAAGAGAAAATTGCAGTATAGAAATGAAGTCATGTAATGCTAAATAAAATCTCTTTAAGTATAATGACCATCCAAACCACAATTCATTTTTATGGACTATGCATTAATAAATTGTTCTTTTAAATGAACAAAAACTCCCATTTTTCATTGTATTGTGGAAATATCCTTAGATTTATGATTCCAGTGGAAAAATGTCAGGTTTTTTTCACTTTGTCTTTACTCAGTCAATAATCAGGAGCTGTACTGTGATTACCTGACATACATTCAAACAAATGTGAGCTCCCACATTGATCGATTGCTCCCTGGACAGCAAAGCTCTCAGAAGCTCCGCTTCTGAATAACAAGGTGAGAGTGAGTTGATACAAACTTCCTTTGAAAGAAAATGTCAGATATGGAATAGAAAAACCACAGAAATATCTCAAATTTCTTTAAAAGATACAGAGGCCTGCATTTCCTAAAGTATGTCCTATAGACAGGTACTTTTAGAAAACCTGATGAGGATGAGCAGTTTTCAGAGAACCAGAAGTACAGATAACACTAAACTGTACGCAAATATTTAAAATTTGTATCCCAATGTTGATCAATGACTTCTGTGTTGTAACTGAATGTTATCCTGTCTGCTCTATGAAGAAAGGCCTCACATTTATTCAACTTGTAGAAACCCAGGGTACAAAGATACACAAGAAATAAAACATTGATCAAATATTTTTTAATTCTCCAAAACATTATCTTTTTATATCTGATAACTTCTTGGCTAGACAAACATTTGAGCTTCTGAATCCAGCCTCTCTTAGTAGTACTGCACATGATACACAAATTTGAATTTTCTGAGTACATATGATTATTACTCTTGTTTTTAAATGTTTAATGGTTTTCACATTGTGCATGCTGTAACGCACACAAACACACACACATACACAACCTGTGGTAGGCACATTCTAACATTTCATAACACTTGTGTATGTATTTCCCCTTAAATCCCTCAGTAAGTCTACATTCCAGTTAGACAAAACCAACGTATGGCTTGGTGAGGTGGTGCATGCCTGTAATCCAAGCACTTGGGAGGATGAGGCAGGAGGATCTCCGTGAGTCTGAGGCCAGCCTAGGCTACACCAGCAAGTTCAAGGCCAGCCTGCACTACATAATGAGATTCTATATCAAAAAAAAAAAAAGTATGTTTTTCCCTAGCACTCCTTGAGTTTTTCTTTGCTTAAACTACATTATTTTTCTGGAATATTCTCACTGTTCTGTCATCTCCATCTAATTGCAATTTAAAACATATCCATTAACTTTCATGTCAAATGGCGCACACTTAACTTTCTGCATGTATATCATTTCCCAGTCCCATTGTTTCCTTAAAACACATAAGAGGACTCCTAAACATATGATAAACCTTAACAATGGCTTTCAATGCTAGAAGTTGAAATGCAACCAGAATCTGGCAATGTTGTAATTAGTTCCACACTGGCAATGAATACTAACTGGTTTTCTGTCCTTTGAGGAGCATCACACTGTAGAGTCTGCACCAAGCAAGTCTGCCCACCCTTATTGATGAGACACAGCTTCTACATGGATCTCTTCCACACTCTTTTAAATTTTGGGGGGGGTACCGGGGTCGACCTCAGGACCTTGCGCGCCAGCAGGCGCCCGTGCCGCTGAGCGATATCACCGGCCCCTTTTTCGTATGTGGGTTCCGGGAGTCGAACTCGGGCCCTCGCGCTTGCCAGGCAGGCGCTTACACCCCTGAGCCATCTCACCGGCCCCCAAGTCTTTCAAATTTTAAATAACAAATTCTATTAATTTCTTAATGGCCAATATGTCCATTGTACTTAATTTTCTTGCACAGGTTACCGTTCACAGTAACTGGGGATTCAGGAAGGTAGGAGGGATAGGCAATCAAGAAGATTTCGCAGCTGTGTCGTCCAAACAAGACAGGGTTGGTGAGAGGGCTCAGGGATGCGAGAATCCCGGAAAATTATTCTGTGGGTAAGCCATATCCTACCGTCAGTGGGATAAGGGAAAATTATACACAGGCACATTTCATTTGAGCATAAAAACACTGAATATTTGTGAAAACAATGGAAATGTGACCAGGAGTTATGTATATTAATCTACCTCTCAGCTATAGAACTGGGCGGAAACAAGCATATCAAATACCCAAGTGCAGGTGTCTGTGATTCTCTTTGTTTTAAATGCATCATAAAAATAGTTTAGCTTTGTTTTCAAGAATCAAGGACATTGTGTGAAATGAATTCAATGTGACTATTTTTGCTTACTATGTAAGTTTATAACATGAATTATAATACAAAATTGATGCTCATGTTTGATATCATGAGCCTGATTACATTTCTGCTGAAATTATCTGACAACCCTCCCCTACGATTTGAATAGTGAATAGGGGCTTAAAAAGATACCACATATTGTAGGTTTTTGTTTCCACAGTTCTGGATGGGGCTTGGATGCCTTTGAGGTAGATACTCAAGAAGATATTTTATATGAAACCTATAAAAATACTGAATAGTCAGTGAAATAATGTAAAGGTTTTAGACAGATCCAGTTGTGAGGTGAGGGAAATATTTGATAAGTGTATAATCATTAGTTTTCATAACAGGTATGTGATTGTGACACAGAAATAAAATATCACCCTGAAATATACAAGTTATTTTGAATGACTAAGGTAATTACTATTGTATTCCAAGGATGCTTTAATAAGATATACTGAAATAAGACAATAGTCTAATATTGTTTCAAGAAAATTAATAGATCATCTAGTAAAGGGAGATTCAATGGCTACCAGCTATCATAACATATTTAGTATAATAGCTAATGGTACCCATAAAAAGTATATATAAATGAGCTATGAAAGATAAACAGCAGGTTGTAAGGGGAAGAAAAACTGCTAAAACGAAAACAGCAATCAGGGAAAATAACTACTGAGACTTGTATAAAATTACTGATAAAATTATGTACCAAAATGTATTAAAAATTTTAAAATCATGGGATCGGTGGAACTGTTTTGTCATGGATACAAAACTAGCCTAGAGAAAGAGAGAGGTTAGGAATAAGAAAGCACCTTTCTAAATACAGAATATAAACATGACTTTTCCTTTGGGAACAGTGCCAGTATATGCCTTATTTAATGCTTTTATAAATGATTTACAGGGAAAGTACATAAGGGAATCTCAAAATTTGTAGAAGACATTTTTGTGTAATGCAAAGACTTAGTAAAGCTAAACAATGATAGTAATATGTTGTAATTTGGCTTAAAATAGCTAATTTTAGTTTGCAGCAATTTATTTAGAAAAACATTGAATTCATATGTAAGACAAAGTAATTTTCACATAGGTTTTGAATCTTACAATTATTAAAATCATATCCTTTTAAATAGCATTGCTACATTCGTATATAGTAATAAAATACTGGAGTAGTCAGCTTTCCCATGGCTGGGACACAAGAGCTGACAACTGAAAGGAAGAGAGTTTAATTTGTCTCACAGTTCAGGGGATTCAGTGCCACAGCTGGCACAAGGCAGAAATATTATGGCAGAAGCATGTGGCAGAACACAGGCAATTGTTCACCGCGGTTAAAAAGCAAAGCGGGGGAACAATGCCTGAGAGGAACTAGCTATGGACCATACATAGTACCCGAGGTCGCACCTCCACGACATATGCAGACACACTCAGGAGCATGCTTTACTAATCTACAAGGTGTTTCTTAATCTAATGGAGTTGATAAATTAGTAATAACAGTCATAAATACTCATCATCAATAGGCAACATCTTTATATCACTATTAAAAACATTATTATCCAAATCTCCAGCATTGAAAATTTCTCAAGACTGAAAAATGATGCAGCCTCAAAAGAAAAACCTAAGACCCTCTAATTAGGCTCTGAATTACCTAAAGTTCTTATTAATCAATTCCCACTTCTGTAGTTACCCATCTCCTATATCTTCAGTAGTTTTCTCATTCAGTACTTGCCCCTTCCCTTCGGCATCAGTATTGAAATTTAATTTTGTAGCTCATTTTGAAAAATTTAACAAATAAAATTTTAATTCAAGAGGGACAATCCAGCATATAAATTTATATCTGTGGTCTCTAGAATATTTTGGAATAAGAGTTACTAAAAAGACAAAATTGTTATATATTATGTGCATATTTGCTGAGGGTAAGTGAGGACAGATATGAGCAGAATTTTAAGCAAATTTCTGATGGTCAAAGGCCATCAGAAACAAGTTCTTTAGAACCAAGAAAGAGTAGTTGCAAACATTAATGGAGAAAATCTAATACTGTACCTAATGAATGCTTAAGATATTTTCAATTCATGTATCTATAAATTCTAGTTAATTTGTTGTCCTAATAAAGTGGACATGAGCTACGTCAACAAAGCAGAGCAGCACACACCTCAAAGCAGGAAGGCACACACTTCATAGATTTGTAAAAAATAAATACAGTTACTATTTTGCATATGTACATTTAGAAGGAAAATACTCAATTAGTACCTTATACAAAAGGATTAATTTAACATAATTCATTATTTCTAACAGATTGTAAAAACAGAGAGATGCAAAAACAGATCAGTTATATCTCTGGATGACAAAATACAGGTTTCTTAGGAAAACTACAATGACTGGAGAATGCCTTGCAATTGGATTTAGTGTGGGTATTTTAATCTCTAAAAATATTTTCCTTACAAAAATATACACTTGTTTTTATTTGAAATTTCTAAGTCTATATAGTGGATTCAGTTTGGTTTGACTTAAACTGAGTTTTAAAGACATTATGTCCTGTTTGATTATTCTTTTCTTATAGGACCTCAGTTTCATTTTTAGTAATGACTTTTCAAATTGCTGTGGAAAAATAGGTTTCAACAACACCCTGAAATTTTTTGTCATGACAACACAAAGTACACACTCTTTGTTTAAGGTTTAGTCTTTCCAAATTATTATGAGGATCTGTGAGGTAAAATCATATCTGTGTTCCTCATTATTTTATTCCTAACATCTATCTGAAATGTTGCTTGAAATGAAATAAATATTTATTGATTTAGTAAATATAATTAAATAAAGAAATGTGGTTCTAGTCTCTTAGGAGACACAATTTAATATAAATATTGCTGGAAAACAACTCAAAGTAGTTAAATATCTCAAGCATGTTACATACAAAGAAGCATATAATTTATGCTGAATAATAATCACTGAAGTTATATTTTATAAGCAAAGTAGGATAAGATATAAATACTACTACAGGATTAAACAAATGAAAAGAAGCAAGAAAACAACTTGGTTTACCTTCCTATTTTCTTCTTCAAGATCAGTTAAATTCCAGGCAAGCTTATATATATATGATTTCAGCTTGCTTTACAAAATCACAGATCTATTACCAAGACAGACTAATGTCTAGAGATATCATTGAGTTTGAAGCAATTTTTGTATTATATCAAGTATCAGATTTCTTAAAGGATCTATATTCTATTTCAAGACTAAGATCCAAAATTTCAGTTCAGTCAATGAATAGTTCTTGTATCCTTACAGTTATCTAATTTGGAATTATTTAGAACTAATGTTAAATACCAAGGAAAAACCTGAAATATAAATACTGAAATAGGTAGCATAGATGTTATTTGCAAAAAAGAAATCCAAAACCAAGGAATTCAAAGACCCCACAGACTTAGCAGTGACGTCTGAGTATTCTCATTCAGAATCTGTTTGTCTTCTTCACTTTATAAATCCTGCTGGGTGTGAATCAAATGACTCCTGGGATATTGGCTCCTCCTGCACTAAGGAGAAATTGAATGTGCTGCAAATAATTTTGTCAGAAGTGAAATTCTTAGTAGATCTTCATAGGAAAATTAAGGTTAGTTTCTTCACGGTCAGCAAAACAAAACAAAATAAAACTCAACATCCCAGACCTGTAACAATAATGTAATTAGAAGCAAATTAACATTTTAAAGAAATCATTTGGAATCAACGCACTGTGCATTGCATTATTTGATTAAGGATCCATTTTTTAGTATTGACTGTCACTAAACCTAATTACCAGCATGTGGAAACGAACTTCATTGCCAAATCTGTCAAAATGAGCTCAGCATGTAACAATATAAAGCTATCATATATAGCTATTAAACACGAATATGAGTACCAATCTCAGCAAAGAACTACTATTGACTGATCATCCATCCTTAGGGTAAAACTCAAGAGAGTGAAGACATAAAGGTATTTTTTTTTTTGAACTAGAAACATAAACCATGAATTTCCTATTTGGGTATGAAGAAATTTAAACCTTAGTTAATATAAATTCCCTTCTTTTCATATCCACATAACTCGCCATATCTGCATGTGTGCACACACATACAGCTCCCATATATCTAGGTACAGCTATGTGAGTACATATGTGTGTGTGTGTACACATGGCAGTATGTCACTTTTTGGTATATTACCGCATCAGATCTCCTGCTAATGGGAAAACTTGGTGTCTTAGGGATGTTTACAAAGGCAACAGGAAAAAGTAGCTCATTGGGATATCATGATGTTTGATTGCACTTTAGTAGGGGAGTATTGTGATTACCCCAACTTCAAAGGTGAAATTATGAAACAAAACATTTTTCTTTATAAAGGAAATAGGAACTGCAGATAGCATTTGTTGGGGATGAAAATGATGGAGCAATAAATCATAAATAATACTTATTAAGGAGCAATAAATCATAAATAATACTTATTAAGGATGTATCTACATAGAAAATTATCAATTGTTTCATTACATTTTGCAAGAATTGGTGTGGAAATATTTATAGCACTTTACCAATTTTAACTTCAGGAATCAGTATATTCCTAAATGTATATTAATGATTTTTAGAAAATTACTTTCAATTCTAGAGTTTATTTACCATAAATTAGATAATATATGTGGAAGTTTTTTTTGTTTTTGTTTGTGTTTGTGTTTTTTATGTGTGTACCGGGAGTCAAACTCAGGACCTCGCGCTTGCCAGGCTGGTGCTTATGCCACCTAGCCATCTCAGTGGCCCATGGAAGAATTTTTAAAACAATGAAGTGCTCCAAAAAACAAAGCTATGTCATCATTACTTCTTAAACTTTCAGAGAGGTAATTCTGCAATATTCGCCCGATTCTTCTATATACAGAGATTCCAGAATCTTTTCACAAAATAATTTTATGAGATTCAAAATTTTATCAGTTTGAGATTACCAGACGGTCAACAAGGGTGTTTGACAATCCCAGCTGTAAACATATTTATAGAAATTTCAAGGCAATTCCATTAACTTTTCTAATTACTTATGAAGACTCAAGAAATATTTATAATAGAAAATATATGATTAAAATTTTAAAATATTTTCTTTCCTTTGTGAAGAAAAAATATTTAAGTGTTATAAACATAAAATGAATTTTAAATAGCATAAATTGAAAGTGAAATTTAAAATTATAACGTTTAGGTAATAAATCTCATCAAAAATAGTTTACCTTATCATATCTGTTAAGAAAGCAGCTAATCTTTCCAATTTACTATCAGATAAAATGATGTTCTTTCATCTATACTCAATTGTTGAAATTTTTATACACTAAAGAACAACGGAAGTGTTCATTTATAAAAATTTATTTATTTTAACATAGTGTTTTAATTGTAACTGGGCTTTGGGAGTTAAATCCATGGGAAAGAGCTGTGCAGAATAAATTAGAATTTGTGAAAGCATGCAAAGTTAATGAGTGTTGCATGTACTTTTATTTAATGTTTTATTTTAGAGTACTTTCACATTTACAGAAGTGTTTCAAAGTTAGTACACAGAGTTTATGTATATATCACACTCGGTTTTTCCCATGTTTACATCTTATATAGCTATACCAAACTTGTAACATTTAAGAAATCAATATTTATATATATTAATGAACCAATATTGATTTATATGACTAATATTTGTGACTATAATAATTTGTAAATGCATAAGTAATGGAACAATACTGATACATGTAACTAACAATATTATCTGTAATTACATTTTATTAAACTAATCCCTATTATATTTACAATAATTAACTAAATTTCATGTATTATTCTAGTTTTGTTAGATTTTATCTAATGTCCTTTAATTTTTCCAGGGTTTCCTTTAGACTACATTTTGTCATCTGGTCTCCTTTGCTCCTGAATGGTGAAATTTCTCAAACTTTTCTTGTTTCTGATAATGTTGACAGTTTGGTGCATATTGGTCACCTATTTTGTAGAGCTTTCCTCAATTTGTATCTGTTTGCCTTATTTTCAATTATTAGGCTGCAGTTCTTGTTCAAAGGAGCTAAGTACTATTCTTAGCATGTTAAATTAGAGGTGTGTGTGTCAGGCTGATGATACTGACACCGAACATGCTCAGACCCGAGAAAGAAGTAGTGGTTGCCAGGCTTCTCCACTGTACAGTTACCAACATTTATTTCAGCCCTTCCTGTAGTGCATTCTTTAGAAAAACACCTCCTAGAATATCCCATGTAATCCATCTCCCCAATGGGAGTATTTTCCTAAATTATTTGGAATATTTTTGTTAGAAAAGCTTATTTTTCTCCTCCAGGTATTGAGATATTAAATCAGTATCAATATATTCTCGTGGGTATTTATTTTACATTTTGTATTATAACTCATTGTTATATTATTTACTTCATTGATCACATTGTTCCTACCCTGGTAGGAACTTCTGGTTGCCTTCTGTTGGTTTCTTTTGGTTGCCTCTTGTTGATTTCTCTGTCCGTTTGGCATATTCTAATTGTTTTGATTTTTGAGAATGTTGTTACTTTCCGGCATTACAAGATGTGCCTAAATTCATTCTGTATACTCCTTGATATATATACAAGTAAATATAAATTGCTAGTATCAGTATCAGTAACGAAAATTGCTACTATCTGTAACAAAAGAGAGGCTTGTGCCACTGACTCCATAAACATTTACAAAAAACAAAGAAATACTATCAATTTATGCCCACATTTGTAACACAAACACGCACATATACACAACTTCCTAGAAACCATGTCTGGTTACCTGTTTATGGAGTCAGTGGCACAAGTCTCTCTTTCATTACCAATAATAGCAATGTGCATCTTCTTTCCTGTTCCTTAATCCCATGGTTACAATTTTATCTACATCAGTGATTTTTTCAACTACCAGTTTATGGTTTATAGATTTTCTCTATCATATTCTTGATTCTAATTCTAATGACTTCTTACAATTTTATCATTGCAAGCCAGATATGATGGTACACGTCTGTACCCCTCTTGATGGCTTAGTGAGACCCTGTCTCAAAAAAAAGAAAAAAATGAAAAAGAGGGTGAAGATGTAGCTAGTTGAAAAAGCCATGGGTTTAATACCCAGGTCTGCAAAATGAATTAATTAATTTGCTATTTTATTTCTTTTCATAAATATATTTGTCTTTTTCTCTTGTTTTTTTTTAATTACAGAAACATTCCTTTTTATATTTTGTTTTGCAATCTCCACGTTCAATGTTATAAATTCTCTTGAACCTGTTGTTTTCACTGCATTCCATAAATTTGCTAAGTTGTATTTTCCTTTTTCTTTATTTCAATATGTTTACATCTCGAGATGTTTTCTATGACCATGTGGTATTTAGAATTTGTCATTCAGAATTTGTTAATTAACTTCCAAACATTTGGGGATTTTCATACCTTTCTATCTTTGATTTCTAGTTTGACCCTCTTATGATCTAAGAATGCAATTTATGTGATTTCCAGTGACTTCAGAAGCATTTCAGTCTCACAATGGTGTGCCCTCAACTTCCAGAAATTGTCAAAAATGCAATTTAACTCATCTTACCACTTTATTCAGTCTGGTGACTTTTTGCAGGGAGAATTTCAGGTGTTGTATCTCCCCAAATGGACCCAATTCTCTAGATTACAGATTGTCTCTGACCTAAATTCTCTGACGGGTTCAAGAAATGACATTGCTTTTCCATTTCTTCCAGTCTGTGCATGTGATAAGGAGAAGAACGATGATTTCCAATCTCATTACATGTGAAAGACAAATCCAGAAGCCTAGTTTTCTATTTCAAGCATTTAAATTTCTTTTGTTAATATTCATGTTTTTATAGCCTTGGCCTGTTCTCTTAATATTTATAAATTCTTAGCAGATGTGTACATAAAGTACTTGTGCTACACTAAAACTCATCTTGTTATTTGAATCTTAAAATAATTACCCTCACATACAACATCAGTTGGAAATATGTTGCATTTCACATTTGACTATTTATTGTAATTGTATTATGGTATAACTTACATATAGTAAAATTTCCACCATGTAGATATATATTAGTGATTTTGAAAATTGATTACAATCAGGTAACCTCCACTATAAAGAAGGTCTAAGAAGGTCTCTTCCTTGTAAATACTTTTTATTAAATTTAATTAAGTTTATTGGAACAACATAGGTATATACAATGATCACATTAATTATAAGGAATTTATACCTGTATATGATATACCTTGACTTGTCTTTTCATTTTCCTCCCATTCCCCCCCTCCTCCCATCAACCCCTCTTCCCCTACTTATTTAGAAAGCTTTGTTTCCATTTTATCTTTCTTTTCTCACTTTTTTCTTTTCCCTTCCTTCATTTTCCCCTCCCACTCCCTATTTCCCCTTTTGTTCTTCCTATTTCACAATATCTGTTTTACAGTTTGGATCTTATTTACTTTTTCAGTTTCTCACACCAGAGAGACAATGTGATATTTACATATATGTGTCTGATTTATTTCACTTAAGAGTATGGTCTCCAGGTCCATCCATTTACCAATAAATATTTCAAGTTTACCCTTCTTTAAGGCCAAGTAGTACTCCATTATATGTATAAAAATATCTTTTTTATCCATTCCTTCGTTGATGGGCATTTGTGTTGTTTCCAAGATTTATCTTTTAAAAATGGTTCCACTATAAACATGGGTGAGATATATTGCTGCAGTATGATCCTTTTCATTCTTCTGGGAAGATACCAAGAAGGAGAATAGCCAGGTCCAATGTGACATCTAGTCCTAGATATTTTAGGAATCTCCACACTGATTTCCACAGTGGTTGTACCAGTCTACGCTCCCACCAACATTTGTTATTGATCCCTCCAGCATTTGTTATTGATTGAGTTTTTTTGATAATAGCCAATATTTCTGGAGTGAGATGGAATCTCAGTGTTGTGCAAATACTTTTTCTGATGCTTAGAATCTATGCCTTTATTTTATCCCCAATCCTAGATATCTTCTTATTGGCTTTTTGTTACTATAGTTTACCATTTCTCTAAATCCCCAAAATAGATCATATAGATATATTGTTCTTTGTGTTTAACTTATTTTACATAGCATAATGCTTTTAAGATTTATTCTCCTTCTTTTCAACACCCATATCTAATCTATCAGAGAATCTGATTTTCTCCTCAAAAATATTTCTTATTTATCAACTCTTACAATTTATTTCTAGCAGCCTATTCTTAGAAAACTGTAGCTTCCTGACAGGTAGCCTGTGTCAGCTTTGATTCAGTACAGTATTATCTGCCCTTCACCACAGGCTCTGATCCTCAGAACAACAGCCAGATTATCTTTTCATTTTTCACAGATAAATAATACTCACTATTCTGCTGGCTTCAAACTCTCTGTGGCTTCTTATTCTTAATTGGAATAAGATTGAGATAACTGATTATGGTGTCTAGGGACTTTTCAAACATAACACCATACCATGTTCCCTTAAATTCCAGCTACATTGTTAGTTCATACTTCTGTCTTTCAACATCAACCTCTTTGTAGGGTTCTTTCTGGAGATATTTGTCTTTCCACAACTATTTAAGTGGCTGGTACACTCTAATCATCTGGACTCAAATGTTCTGCAGTCTGTTCCTGGTTACCCTGAGTATATGAAGCACTAACCAGGTCATTTTTATTTTACGACTTCATTTGAAATCTAGATGGTCAAAGTGCTTATGACCATTTAGAATTAATTTGTTCACTTATTAGTGTGTGGGTTCACTTTAGCACCTTTCAATACAGTGTGAGTCTTGTGAGAGTGTGTTGGATCCTGAGTTGCACATAGACTGGTATGTGACAGACACCTGTGATAATTAATATACACCCTGGTTCCTTTCTTCATGTGGGCCACTCACTTCAATAATATGAAGAGACAAACAGTGGAGAAAACAAATTAAACCAATGATTCTTTTAGATCAGTATGAGTTATACTGTTCTCATGGGAAGGGTAAGGAAAAAACTGAAAGATGAATCAAGTTTTATCAATTACAAGAATAAAAGTAATAGTATGTCTACAATTCTGCAATTATTACACTGATGAGAAACTGATGGAAATAACTATGACAAAGTTGGGTTGGAAAACTTCTTAAAAGAAACAAATGACCAAAGTACTCTCAATAACTAGATGTTCATGATATTTAATATTTATTATATATGTAATTTCATTTAAAAATACTCTAAAATGAAAAGATACCAAGTTTGGATAGTTTTGTTGGTGAATTTTATCACATGTTAAAAGAATGATGACTTTAATAGATCCTTCCAGAAATTTGAAGAGGAAATACATCCCAACTCAATCTCTAAAGTCAGATTTATTTTGATACTAAAATCATGTAAACATATTAAAAAATGATAGACAACTATTCCTCATGAACATAGATATAAACATTTCTAAACTAAATGCTAGCAAATCAAATATAACAACAGAGAAATAATACATTGTGATTAAACAAACAAAACCATAGTTGGCTTTTCAAAAAGCAATCAATAATTCTCTGTACCAACAAAACTATTTTAATAAGCAAAAAAAAAACCTCTATGTATAAAATCTAAAATTCTTTTCTACCAAAACTGTAAGGAAATTAGAAACAGAATAAGTTCCCTCACCTCTAATCTGAATAAGATCAGAAATAGAAAACCAGATCTGAATCAGAAATTTTTGTTTTTTTCAACATTGTACTCAGATTGTAGCCAATATTACAGGCAGACAAATAAACTTTATGTAGATTTTAAAGAAAAAAATAAATTATATTTATTTGCCCATTACATGTTTATCTATGTAGAAAATTCAATGGAAGCTCCAAAAGCTATAGACACAAAGAAGTTTAGCAAACCTACAGGACACAAAATCACCACATATAGTTCATTTAGATCTCTACTTAGTGGCAAAGAAAAATCAGAAAATGAAACTTTAAAAGAGGACTATTTAAGTAACATAAAACTATCAAATAGATATAAAACTGACAAAAGATGTATAGAATTTATATGCTATTGGAAATTTCAAATGACTGCTGTTAAAAATTAAATAAGGCATAAATAAAAGTCTTGGTTAGAAATTTCAATATTGTTAAGATGTCAGTTCTCCCCAAATTGACTTATATATGACATTAAAAGGCAATACTAATCAAGATCTCAGTAGAATAAGAAATAAACTATTGATACAGCATGACAAAACTCAAAAAAACTAAATGGAATTATAGAGTCAGGAGTGTAAGAATATATACTTATATGATTCAATTTCTGTAAGATTTTTACAAAAAACACACTGATAGTGACAAAAAAGTCAATAATAAAATTATGGGGCCAGTGAGATAGCTCAGCAGCATGGGCGCCTGCTGGCATGTGAGGTCCTGAGGTTGACTCCCGGTACCCACAAAAAAAAGAAGAAATAAAATAATAATAATAATAATAATAATAATAAAATTATGATTTAAGTAGACAGACAGGAAATGGGGAAGGATTACAAAGGAGAGAATGTTTAGAGGTAATGTTTTCCAGGGGAGATTGGATTGAAGACCCCACACAGATACCAAATTCTATGCATGGTTAAGACCCTTCTATTGAATGAGAAAGGGACCAGAGGTCCCATTTGACCCAGCTGTTCCCCTTCTGGGTATCTTCCCAGATGAATTAAAAGCATCATACCACAATGATATATCTGCACCCATGTTTATAGCAGCACAGTTTGTAATAGCTAACTCTTGGAAATAACCCAAGTGCCAACCAACTGATGAATGAATAAAAAAGATGCAGTTTTTTATACAATGGAGTACTACTCAGCCATAAAGAAGGATATACTTGAGACATTTACAACTAAATGGATGGACCATCAGACCATACTCTTAAGTGAAATAAATTGGACACACGTGAAAATATTGCATTGTCTTTCTTGTGTGAGAAACTGAAAGTATAAATAAGAACCAAAATGTATAATAGATATTGTGAAATAGGAAGAAATTCAAAAGGAAAGGGGAATGGGGTGGGAAGGGAAAATGAAGGAAGGGAAAAGAAAAACATGAGAAAAGGAGGCTAAAATGGAAACAAAGCTTTGTAAATAAGGGAGAGAGGGTTTGAAGGAAGGAGAGGGGAATGGGAAAAAAAGAAATCAAGATAAACCACGCACAGGTACGAATTCTGCATGATGAATGTGATCATTATGTATATCTAAATGGTACTAATAAACTTAATATTACAAAAAAATGGCACATGGTCTGTGTATAACCTACATACATCCATGCATTTTAAATCATCTCTAGATTGCTCATAATACCCAATACAATATAAACATTATGCAAGTGCTTGTCATATTGCATTGCTTAGGAAATGAGGACAGGAATAAACATCTGTATGTGTTCAGGATTGACACAACTTACATTTGATCTGCAGTTGAGTTGATTTAACATACGGAGGGTCTACCATACTAAGTATTTGACTTGTGGTGATGGTTTTATGGTTGGTTACATATATCAAAACTTATCTAAGTGTAGATTTTCAATATATTACGTATGCTATATTTCAATTATATATCAAGTTACTTTTAAAAAGATGAATGTTATTGTTCCCTTCTACTGTTTTCTTCAAATTCTTCCTAAAGATAACCATGACTGAGTCATATTCCCTTGTATATTTTAACAAATTTACATAAATATTTATACGCATATAATACCTTACAGAAATCCTATATTTCATATAGGATTCTCAATATTGTGAAATTTAAAAATGGAAAAATAAAGTAAATTTCCAAAAGTTAGCAATACTTACAATTTTTTGTACTGTAAAGGACTTATCAAGTAAGGAACAATATTTATAAACAGAACAGCACTGAGATCATTTTCCCTGAATTTCAGATTATCAAATATATGCAAAAGAGCCTAAAATTTGGGTAGATTTTATTTTTTTGTTGTCTTTTTTGTTGTTGTTCTTTTTTCTTTGATTTTGTTTTGTTTTTCTTTTGTGAGCAAGAACAGTTATCAAAAAATAAAAAATCACATGACTTTCAAAATTCATCAATAGTACCGTTGTTAGATAACAAAGAACCCACAGCTTGGAAGTACTGTGGAACAAGAACTTGAATACAAGATTAGAAATTCATCAAAACAAATTTTGAAAGAAATCATTTTTCTGAGCAACTATCAAGTATTTGGTAATCCCAATGAGAGCTCTCTGTAGTTGGTGAAAAGACAAGTTTATATGCAAGAGCAGATTTATCATGAAACCAACGAGGCATAGTCAAAGCCCCCTTTTTGCATATGAGTTTCAAGTTCTGCAAATTTGGATTCATGCCTGATTAAGCAGGTTAGGCAACCTAAGGAATCAAACTTGAAAAATAAATAAATACTATTTTGAGACATTTTCAAGAAGAAGAAAGGACAGATCATAACAGCAGTAGGCAAGTCATCGAGGCAGAAAAGTTACTTAATTGAAGACTGCAGTAAGAAATACGGTATTATGTAAGGAGAAGGTGAAAATTCAGTGGAAAGTGGGAACAATTTCTGGAGCAAAGCATTGGAGAAGTCAGAAAAGCTTTCAGTTAAAAACTCTTTGTAAGAAATCCATTTTGAACATATGGATCCCCCCACCCCTCGTAGGAAAGAGAGAATACGATAGGAAAATCAACTGCTGATGTTGATTTTCTTGAGGGAGTAGAGTCGAGGCTGGTCATGCTAGATGGCTTCATTTTTCTTCACAAAATGGAAATAACGCCATCTGCTAATATAGAAGCATTTTTTTTGCAAGGGGTTTTCCCTGGTACTTAATTTATTTGTAACATCTTCAGGAATGAAAAAATATGTTGCAGAATCAACTTAGCATACACATTGTGAGTAAGCCCAAAACAGAAAAAGTTCTCCAGAGTACTTTAATGACCATTCATTTTACATATAAATAAAATGACGTGTTTTACATTGTCTATCAGTTCCTCTTCACAAATAACCATAGCAACAGTTGTCCGGGAGTCAAAAAATTTCAGTTCTTTTCACCGCATAACTCTGGGCCTCAGCCTCCTCCTCCACAAAATGTACATGGTGGAGTAAGGTCCCTCTTGTCTCTGAAACTTCATTATCTTATTTTTAATCTAAATATTGTCTAAACAGAAAAATAGGAGTAGAGGAAAGGAAGAAATAATTATAGACTGAAAGAAGCAGAACATTTTGAAGAAAATAAATGATTTTACCTGTATTTTGAAGGAGGGGTGGAGTCTGCATAATAAAATGTAACATAATATGCATTATTTTATAGCTAAAATGCTTACATATACATAATATACTTTTAACCTTCATTTTTTCTTCATATCCATGTAGGGCAATTGACATTTCCATTATAAAGAAAGACAGGAGACATGGAGACTCAGAAAACAGAGAACTAATCAGCACATGTAGTCCTTGTTCCAGGCACTGTAATAGATGCAGAAGATTCTGGTGTAAATACGGCCTGACCCATCTGCTGAAGGAGCTCTTAGTTAATGGAATCTGAGGAAGAGATTAGAAAATGAAAACAACAGAGTACTTTGAAAGCCAGTGATTATTTTGTACATAACTCCTCCTTGTTGAACAGATATTTCACTATAAATCAGGAAAAAATTCCTACTATGCTCCTCTCATTGATATATAATACTGCTGTATTATTCCAGTCAGAAATATACTTTTAATACAGACAAGGTGGTAACTTTTTTAAAAATTGAGGGGATGTGTTTACATTCCTGGCAAATTCGTATTCTACATATTTACTTAAATATAAATCTAATATATCTGAATTTATTAAGTACACTTTGCGAATAGTCAGTAAAAGCCAGCCACACATCATAATATGGAAAAATAAACCTGAAGGAAAATCACTCAGCCCCTTAGAGGAATAATATCACAATAAGAAATAGAACAATGACATATTTCTTAAATAATTCAGCAATAGTTCCTCTAACAAAGAATTCATTTTATACTTTAAGTGACCATCTTCTAACTAACTGAAACTCTCATTCATATTTCTTTTCCATATTTTACTTCTGCAGTTTAGGAATATATAATTTGTTAGCTTTGTTTGTAAATACTTTCTATATGACTATTAACAGTTGAATTGTTCCTTTACACAAGTAAATATAAAGCAATTGTCTTAAAGTAAATTAATCCTAAATGATGAAAATATGGTGTATTGAAATAGTTTTAAATACACACATTAAAACCCTGGATCATATACTTTAACAGAAATATGTTCAACAACACAACAGATCTGCCCATAAAGGTTTCTGGATAAAATTCAACTTATTTCCAGACCCAAAATTGTCTATTTGATGCTAACTTAGGTGTACCCCAAGCTTATCAATCTCATCTATGCAGCTTCGCAGTACATGGCTTTCAACTTACCTTTTAAGTGATGCCTTTATCATCAGCAAGAATCCCCTGACAACATCAGTCCAAAAAAACAAGGGTGTTGAAATGTAACTGTCTTTAATATTGTATAATCTAATTTAATTTTTACTGAATTTCATTCCACAGAATGTTGACAACTTTGTATCAGTCACTTACGGTCTTCCGTGTCTTTACTGAGAAAGACCTATGGAAATGCAGACAGCAGGAAAGGGCAAGGAGGACACATGGTACAAGTCCTCACTCTCCACATTGCCGTCATTCAGAGAGGTCATTCTGCCATCTGATGCTGAGTGGTCAGTCTAGTATGTGTTCTTATTTTTCGATCTGGAAAGGTTTCCAGTGTGTCTAAATCTCTACTGGTCTCAGGTATTTAGAAACATTTGCTTCTCCCCAACGTGCTGAGCAATGAGAAACACAGTCTAGACCTTAAATCAAGACATTCACTTGGTCAGCGTAGAGAAGAATAAGTGCTTCAACATCTGTTGCAAACTCGCCCTTCAGTCCCTCCCCACCTGAATAAGCAAAGCAAAAGGAATCAATTAGAAGAGATGAGAATAAAACAAAGTTGGCAGAATGTGTCAGAATATTGTTTCTAGAAACTGACAATCATTGGGGTTGGACCCAACATATACAGTATGATATGTGTCCTCGCAATGAAACGTTTTTAAACTTTTGAATAATATGCACTTTCCACCTTCATTTGGAGTCCTAGCAGAAAGTGTAAGCTGTGTGACCCAGCACAACTCTGTTCACGAAGCACGTAGGAGGGTTTACAGACACAGGCTAAGTCCTCTGCTCTTTGTGAAGCTGGGAGTCCCTAGGGACAGAAGAAGGTGGAAAGGCCTTCCATGCAGCATAAATCAGTTTGAACTGAGGTGTTTCCACTGCTCCTTAACTAGCCCTCAATATGGAATTCATTGCCTTTTCTACTACTTTTAGCATTGCTGTTCCTCGGCAGAGAAGCATTTGAGGTGGCCAGTAACAGGATTCATTCGATATCAGAAAGTAAATCAGTACTCCATTTACAAGTCATCCAGAAAGTTATAAAAATAAGAACCAAGTCTTGCTTGGGTACCCAGGATAGTGGGCCAGAGTTCTGAACAATGAAGACTTCTAAAAGACTCAAATCAGAGCATCTCTTATGGTTATTGTTGCTTGGAAATGCCAGCACAAGAAACCTTAAGCCTGGAATTTCCCTCAAATGAGAAGAGCAGAAATAAAGAGTGAAAGAGCAGATGAGGAGATCCATGCTCAGGAATGTAAATATCCCATTTAGTACCGCTGTTCAAGAGCAATATGGCTTTTAGAAAGAACTACAAAGGGAATGTAGTGTGTCAGAAGGAAAAGATAGGCACAGATCTCTCCAGTCCAAAACTTTTCATTCATTTGAAATTTTGCTCTATCCAAATAGAATCCTGGTGGGCACATCTCTCTTTAAATCTGAAACATATCCAGAGCGATGTCCTGCACTATCTAGCACTGCTTTGTAGTTGGACATACACCTGTTGGGGAAGGCACGACCACTTTTAGGATTAGAGACCATTCGCTCCAGTTATCTGAGTCCAGTCTATTTCAAGTGACATTGGTGTTCACTCAAGCAATAGCATATTGATTGTGCAATATTAATATATGCCTTAAATCATATGTATTTTGATCACTTGGGAAAATTTTATAACACGCAAGTGCCTCACCAATGACACAGTCAGGAAAGTCTTGGGTTATGTATGTGAATTTTAAGAACACCCTTAGGAGTTCTGATAGGATGCTCTACATTCAACTCCAAGGACAACCCCTATCTGAATGACCATGCACGTTAGCACTATGGCAGGATACTCTGAATGATATAGACCTATGATTGGCTTCTTGATCACTAGTTATCACTAATTAACAGCTGTGTAACTTCTGTGATGTTATTTTACCTCAAACATCAAACACTTCCTCTACTGTATATATATATATATATATATATATATATATATATATATATATATATATATATGTTATGTTCTGTGTCTGTATTATAATAATGGGCACTAAGGTATTGTTGTTGATGTTTTAATAAGATGATCTGATAAGCTGGGATCATTTGTCCAGGGCCTGAACATGGTAAATGTTGGGCTAATTCTGATTGCCATTTTAGTTGCTATTATTCACTGAAGAGTTTCCAACATCTGTGTAACCCCAAACAATCATTCCCAAAACTTCCATTTTTTGTCCATTTTGTTGTCCAGAATTAGCACCGGTTATTTAGGTTAATTGACTAGAACATCATGTTAACAAACTCCTCTCCCACCGATGGAAAATTTTAGGCCTTGGGAAACAAGATCAGGTATGAAGGCTTTGAATACCTAAAAGGAAGGACTTGAACACAAAGTGGAGAAGAGATGGCATCAAGGCAGAATTTCACTCTTAATAATTTGTCCCAGTCCAGCCCTTACAAAGAACTGGTGCCTTTGACTATTTAACAGATCCATTAAACTGACCCTTTGCTGTATTTCTCATGTAGGGCCTTCAGAGACAAGCTGTTGTTTTGAGACAACATGAGTCACAGGAAAAGATGAGTCAGAAAACTGGTTAAGGTTGACTCTTTTTGCTGCTTTTCCTGTTTTCCTTACAACTGATCTATTCTTGGTAGGGAATCATATTATAAACTGTCTGGGGCTGTTGTTTGGGGATACTGTACTAAGTTGCTAAAAAGAGAGAATTCTGAGTTAGTGAATGACTAAGCAGTGTTTTCATCCTAAATAATGATAGCCCTACTAGACCTACGGAACAGATCTAGATAGATCTATGGAACAATATCTATCATAAGCTTACAGGGTTGGACAACCTTTAACTAGACAGATGTATAAGCCACAAATGCTTTTGTTTGTTTATTTTCTTCCCAGTGCTAATCGCTATACAGTGTTACCATCTTTGGTTAGCTAGCTGTTTTTATAGGAAAGTAGCTGTAGAATTCTTTTAGCATGGAAATTTATCTCCTTTCTTGTTACCTCACTCTCCCCAAAATAAATTTTTAGTTATGAAAAGGGATAAACCCAACTTGTCATTTTTGAAAACTTGCTTTATTTAGAATGAGTAGCTTTCTCAAAAGAGAAACACAATGTGTTTCAGTCTGAAACAAAATATTATGCTGACAAGAAAGAGACTTTAAAATGAGTTCATATGGCACCAAAAAAATGAATATGAAGACAATAGAAAATCTAGGCTTCTCTCATGTAAAATGTGTTTCTCTCTATTGATCTTATATTTAAAGTGCCTGTTTGTTGCTATCCTATCAAAATACCAAGAAAATGCATTTTCAGTCTCACTGAAGCTTAATAAAAAATCTGGTTATTACAGCATAAAATTACTTTGTTCAGTATTACCACTTGGCATATGTGAAGACAGCTACATGTACTCAAAGTATATAAATAAAATACATTTTCATAATATTCTTGAGTATTTCTGTTAATTGCTTACAATTTTAAAGATGTTTTATAAATTTCTGAATATTTCAAGAAAGTATTTGAAGGATTTGTTCTAGAGGACTGAATAACAACTTGAAAACAAATGAAGCTTCACTGCATCAACATAAATCAAATTAGTGGCTTTCACATTAGCATGTGCTGGGTGGAATCTGAAAGATGATATTAAAAAATCTATAATTATTTGCCTATCTTTTCAATCTACATTTTATTTGTTTCCAAAGATAGCAAAGTTATACTCTAAATACCTCTTCAAACCACAACAAAGCAATCATTTAGCATTCTCATATGGAGATTTATGGTTTTATATAGGCAAGATTTTATTCTCATTGACTAAAATTTAAAATTATATTCCATTTGGGTGACTATGTCTCTCATAGAGGATCTTCCTGAAACTTTACCAAAATTTTTAAATGAAACCCCAAAATTGGAAAATAAAGGATGAGCTCAAAGTTCTTATGTAATTAATTTTGCTGACTTCACTGTAGTAGACATCATTCTGAATGCAGTAAAACCTTGTTTTGTTGGAAAAAGGAATTGATGTAAATCATTTATTTTTCCTAAATTCTTAAATACAAAACAAGATGAAAATTAACAAACAGATGAACAAACAAGACTCCACTACATCTTCATATGGTTTCAAAGCCCAGCTTTGTAATAAATGCAGTGTGTTCACTTGGGGAAATATTTTAATTGTTTTTATCACAAATTTCTCCTCTGCAAAACAGATGCAAAAACTTATTTATGTATAAAATTACTGTGAGCATTAATTGAGAAATTCAATATGTTCCAGTCACTGTAGTTCCATCAAACTCATTTTCCTTTCCTCTGAGTCAGAAATAGACCCATGTAAATATAGCCAACTAACTTTTGACAAAAATCAAAGGTAATATAATGGAGAAAAGAGATTACCTTTAAAAAAATAGTACTGGAACAACTGGACACCTCACAAAAATGAATTCAAAATAGATTAGGCTTACATGCAAAATGCAAATCTCCTAGAAGGTAATGTAAGAAGAGCCTAGATGACATTAGGCATGATGATGACTTTTAGATACAATAACAAAGGCAAACTCTATAAAAGAAATAATTAGCTGGATTTCAATAAATTGAAGCACTTCTGCTCTATGAAAGGCAATGTTAAAAGAGTGAGAAAGCAAATCACAGAATTGGAAAATTATTTGCAAAACAGATCTATGTTATAGGAATGTTATCAAAATATACAAAATACTCTTAAAATTCAAAAATAAGAAAATTTAAAACCTGATCAAAACATGGGCCAAAGTACTGAATATTACAGAACTTACCAAAGAATACATATATGAAAATGGTCAGTAAGCATAAGAAAAGACTTTCAAAATCATACACCATGAGGGAACTGCAAATTAAAACAATACAGTATACATTATACACCTGTTAGAAGGGCCAAATCCAAAACACTGGAAACCTCTTCCTCTGAGCACGTAGCGGAGGGTGGTTTTCCCAGGCTCCTTTGAAATGATATGGCCAAAGGACGGTAATTCTGGATAATGGTGCCTCTCCCAGGTTTGCAGTAATAGCCCATGAATATGAATTCTCACAACCGCCTTACCACAAGGTTATCCACCTGGCTGTACTGTCCTCTGCGTTCTTTAAGGTCTTTTGATTCAACATACGCAGGTGGTGGAAGAGGTGTAGAGGGGAGAGGGCCAGGGGATGAAGGGAGAGAATGAGAATTCGTATTCATGGGCTATTACTGCAAACCTGGGAGAGGCACCATTATCCAGAATTACCGTCCTTTGGCCATATCACTTCAAAGGAGCCTGGGAAAACCACCCTCCGCTACGTGCTCAGAGGAAGAGGTTTCCAGTGTTTTGGATTTGGCCCTTCTAACAGGTGTATAATGTATACTGTATTGTTTTAATTTGCAGTTCCCTCATGGTGTATGATTTTGAAAGTCTTTTCTTATGCTTACTGACCATTTTCATATATGTATTCTTTGGTAAGTTCTGTAATATTCAGTACTTTGGCCCATGTTTTGATCAGGTTTTAAATTTTCTTATTTTTGAATTTTAAGAGTATTTTGTATATTTTGATAACATTCCTATAACACAGATCTGTTTTGCAAATAATTTTCCAATTCTGTGATTTGCTTTCTCACTCTTTTAACATTGCCTTTCATAGAGCAGAAGTGCTTCAATTTATTGAAATCCAGCTAATTATTTCTTTTATAGAGTTTGCCTTTGTTATTGTATCTAAAAGTCATCATCATGCCTAATGTCATCTAGGCTCTTCTTACATTACCTTCTAGGAGATTTGCATTTTGCATGTAAGCCTAATCTATTTTGAATTCATTTTTGTGAGGTGTCCAGTTGTTCCAGTACTATTTTTTTAAAGGTAATCTCTTTTCTCCATTATATTACCTTTGATTTTTGTCAAAAGTTAGTTGGCTATATTTACATGGGTCTATTTCTGACTCAGAGGAAAGGAAAATGAGTTTGATGGAACTACAGTGACTGGAACATATTGAATTTCTCAATTAATGCTCACAGTAATTTTATACATAAATAAGTTTTTGCATCTGTTTTGCAGAGGAGAAATTTGTGATAAAAACAATTAAAATATTTCCCCAAGTGAACACACTGCATTTATGACAAAGCTGGGCTTTGAAACCATATGAAGATGTAGTGGAGTCTTGTTTGTTCATCTGTTTGTTAATTTTCATCTTGTTTTGTATTTAAGAATTTAGGAAAAATAAATGATTTACATCAATTCCTTTTTCCAACAAAACAAGGTTTTCCTGCATTCAGAATGATGTCTACTACAGTGAAGTCAGCAAAATTAATTACATAAGAACTTTGAGCTCATCCTTTATTTTCCAATTTTGGGGTTTCATTTAAAAATAGGAACATCGACATAAGAATTTGTACAAATATACAAACTTTTATTTGAAAACCAGTGATCATTGGAAATATGTTTGACACTCCCAACCACTATTAGCATTGCGAGCCCTAACTTGTACCAAATACCAGCTCCGAACTCTGAGCTCCATGAAAACGGTGATATCTCTCATCCATTGTCTAGCACAAAGAAAGACACTAAAATTGTGTCTCAGATGTGGACAACTAAAAAATACTTGCAGAGTAGTCTGGACATATGTGCTTTATAGATCACAGCTACCTGTATTACGTTATTATTTTATTATATATGCATGACTTACAATTAAATAATTTCCTTTTCTTACGTGTTCATCTTTTTTCTTATTTAGGTCCCTATTCTTCTTGGAAACAACTACAGAATTTATCTTTCGGATCTCCTGGTCTCTAGCTCCCACATAGAGCAAATTCATTTGTAGTCTTTTGTGGAACATGGTTATTTTTATCAAAGCATGGTTCTATTCCAAGAATATTAATTTTAATGAGTTACTTTTTCAAACAAGTTATTCATGCCAGTTAGCATTTATAAAGTTCTTAGACTCATGCCTGGCACAGAAGTGCTATATGAAAGGCTATGTTAAAAATATATGCGTATGTCATCTTATACTTACATTTTGCCTTTCTCCTTCCAGTGCAAAACAAATTCTATTTTCATTTATTTTTACTTTCTAAATGAGAAAGTTTTAATTTACACTTGATGTTACTTGTACCCCCCGTTAAAGTTATATTTGACATCTGGCACAATATTTCTGCTTGTGTTCAAATGTAATCATGATCATAAAAATTGCTCTTTTTCAAACTGACATGCTAATCACTCAGAAACTTTACATTCAGGCATGAACTCGAGCCATCTCTTACTAGTTCCTAGGAGGTCAACTCAGTGTCCTTGCCATGCAAGTTTGTCCAAGGCACTGTAGGAGTATTTACACCATGGCCACTGGCGGAGTGTACAGGTCACACCTTTCTCAGTTCCTCACTCTCATGAGTGTTCATCCTTACACACTCATATACTCTTTCTCTCTCTTCTCCGTGTGTGTGTGTGTGTGTGTGTACCATTCTCTTTTTGGAGAGCCAATTGTTAAGTTTATCAATACATTCCCACTAAACTACAGTTTGATAATCCTGAAAGAGAATACTATATCCTAAAAATCTTAAGATAGACCTTCAGGTGTTAAGACACACACTGGTAATTCCAGCACTCTGGAAGACTGAGGCAGGAGGGTTGCAAGTTCAAGCCAAGCTTGGGTAACTTACAGACTTACAGGAGTCAGTTTATAAAGACTTACTGACTTAGTGAGACCCTGTCTTGAAATTGAAAAAGTTTAAAAATTGATTAAAGGGCTGAGATGTAGCTCAGTGCAGAGGCCCTGGATTCATTTTGTGTCACATATACATGCACATGCACACACACATACCCATGCACATATGTTTGTATATGTACATATGTGAAAGGTAACTATGCAATGTGTAATGATTTGATGCCACAGAGAAGAAAGTGGTTTCAAGGTCTTTTTTATTTATCCAGAAGTATACATGGCATCTCGTAAATAAGACTCACAAAGTGCTTGTTGAATAAATTATACAATTTCAAAACTAATAAGTATATTAGAATAATAATTGCTAACTTTTACTGAACATTTACAAGATGTCAATGCTGTTTCAACTAATTCACAGATTCCTCTGAAAATGGCATGAATTAAACAGTAACATCTTCATTTCACTGAGGAACAAGACCCTCGACTTGGAGATTACGAATGTAATTTTAATTGATATGGTTGAAAAATGTCTAACCTTAGTTCAATATTCTTCAATTATCACTTAGATATCTGACTTTCCTTGAAAAATTAGAATATATGGCTAAAAGTCATTTCCTACTAAGGCAAAAACTAGTTTGTGTATAAAGACTTACAAAAAGCTTCCCTATTTTTATGCATTAGTTCTTTACCACTTTCCTGTATTTCTGACAGTGACTTTATACCTGGAGCTCTAGAAACAGCTTCAGATGCAGATTTTGACACTACATTTAAGTCCAGTTACAAAGTTTGTACTCTTAACTAACACGATAAGTGATGAAAGATAAAAGTATTTCAATTTACCATCATTGGCCCTGTTATTTTATACACCAGGGAGGCTGAGGCAGAATGATGTCTCCAGCTAGAGCCCAGTTTATGTATGTATGTATGTATGTATGTATGTATGTATGTATGTATTTATTTGTCTTTTTGAGACAGGGTCTCACTATGCAGTGCAGGCTGGCCTTGAACTCACTTTGTAGCTCAGGCTGGCCTCAAACTCACAGCGATTCTCCTGCCTCAGCCTCCCAAGTGCTGGGATTACAGGCGTCACCACCACTCCCAGCGGCACTGTGATTTTAAAAAGAAAAATACTATCTCATATGTTTTGGTTTGGTATGATGCATAATCATCTGGATTTGTGCATGTATGTCCTATATTTGTGTATAAATATGAAATCTATAATTTATAACAAGAAAAAAATATACCCAGTAATTTTCTCAAATAAATTCAGAAGCCATCAGTTTGACCAGGTATACGTTCATCATAGCACCTGTCTCCTTATTGAGCATCCAGTATTCACTGGAATTCAGGTTTCCAATTTATTACCTCAGGACAGGATTCTTATATGTTGGTTGAATCAGGTCCATACATCTATTATACACATGAATATCAGATACCGTTTGGTATTATAATGGCATTGATATTATTTGTTAGAAGGCAAATGCTGCCAGGTAACACTTGGGAGGCTGAGGCATGAGGATCACCATGAGCTCGAATCCAGCCTGGGCTACTTAGTGAGTTCAAGGTCAGCCTGAACTACATAGTGAAACCCTGTGTCCAAACAAATAAACAAACAGACAAACGAATGAAAAGAAGCATAAAAATACAAGGCAAATGTTACAGAAAGAGGCAGCTCCCTTCTTATTTCCAGCAAATACAAGAGGGAAAGTAAAATAATATAATCAATATCAAGTTCTTCAGCAATGGGTACTGTCTATGAAGTGAAAGAGAATTCCTATGTTATAGACAATACATTTCTGCACTGAAAAATCTTAGCAGTAGCTTTTGACTGTTACACAATTTCATCTGCTTGTTAACAACAAGGAAATATTACAGGTTGGTATTTGGGAGGAGAAAAATCTCAGCAAGACTTCCACCGTGAGGATTTTCCAAACACACTCATCAGCTTAATTTTGATAGAAGAGAAAAAAATGATCAGAAAAGGAATGAAGAGGAAAGGTTATATTTACTGTTCATATTGGAAAATTCCGCATGGTATCCAAGAAAGAATCTGCATCTAAGTGTAAGCTCAAAAAACTAAACAAACAAGAATGTAAAAGTATTTTCTTTCACTGAAGTGTTTGTATCATTTCAAAATCTGGCACCTGGACATACCAGTGCCAAATATCACCACACTATAATGGTATTATTACCATGATCTGTGAGTTTTATGTCCTGGACCTAATCTTTAGACTCATAGTACTGGCCAAAGTTGAGGGATAAAGGCAAATTTTGTTAATTTTGCAACCTCTTCTGTATTTTCAGTAACAAATGTTACTGTAACCTTAGCAGATAGGCATGTATACTGGCCATATATAGCATCTGGATATTCTTGAAAATATTAAGAAAACAAATGCATAAAAATATTATTCCTATTATTTTATCACTCTGATTGTGTTTCCGTCTGTGTGTGTGTGTGTGCATGTAAGTGGGTGACAATAGAGATAGCATAATTTGCTCTGGCATGCTGCATGGTAATACATTTATAAAAGGGAATATTAGAGTGAGTCACTATTCTCTGAAAAGTTAGAATTTATCCCCTGGTGTCTTCCTCATTCCTCACTGTTGGGCAAGTTGTTTCCTTGCATGTTAACTATTTCAGACCTCTGATGACTCATGCCTGTAAATACCAGCACTGAATCTAAGACAAGCTTTCAAACATAGGAAGAACACTATGTGAATTAAAAAGGGGAATTTTTTTAAAAGTGGTGCAATTTACTTATTTTTGACTGTTTCTGCTTAAAAATACATCTCTTCCAACCTAGCTTCAGGACATTACTTTCATGTCCATGAGTCACAGCTCAAAATGAATGCACTATTTCTCTACAATCACAGGCAACCTGTTACTGAAAATACAGAAGAGGTTACAAAATTCAACTATATAAGCTTGCAGGAGAAAAGAAATAGAGTGATTGAATAGCATTTTCTGTTTTGTTTATAAGTCAACATGATACACTCCATGCCTAACTGCTTTCCTATACTCAATTATACACTTTTTCATCCACCTGTATGGACTTTATTTAGTGACTCTATTCTATTTAATATCTTAACTGACCTTTGTTTTATAAGGTATTATTTATTAATATCAAAATGAACTAAATTTATCTGATATAAGCTGATTCATTATTTAAAATAACTAAAAAGAAAAAGTACAAACTTTGAATTCCAATTAGATTATTTTTAACAATAATAACAGGGTGAGATGGCTCAGCGGCATAAGTGCCTGCCTGGCAAGCGCGAGGGCCCGACTTCAACTCCCAGAACCCACATACGAAAAAAGGGCCGGTGATATCGCTCAGCGGCACGGGCGCCTGCTGGTGTGTGAGGTCCTGAAGTTGACTCCCAGTACCCACCAATAATAATAATTAATAATAATAATAATAACAGGGTTATAAATGAAGTATTCACAGATTTTGAAAACCCAATAAATGAAGTACATACAATATTCATAATTGCATCTTCTGCTTTTCAAGGTACATGTGTGACATTTGTCTTGCTCATAGAATTTTAGTACTATTAATGGTGAACTCATACGGCATAGGCTGGCTTCTCTTTTCTTATTCTCCATATTAACAGAATATGTTCTATTATAGAACATAGAATGATACAAATAAAAACTTATCATGTATGTCAAGTATAAAATGAATTTGAAAATGTCTTTCAAGAAGGTACATTTGTTTTTTTTTTTTTTGTCTTTTCTATGGCATGCTAATCTCTGTTAACACCTAAGTTTTTCTGAATTGGTGAGGACACCGAGAAAATAGTGAGCTGCATCCATAAACATGATGGTCAACAAATGCATGTTCTGCGTTAAATGTATGTATTGTGCTCGCATCGGCAGCACATATACATAACAGTATTAATGACTATTAAGTAAGCATTTATAATATACTTGTCATAGTTTTATAAGACTTGTATACATTAACTAATTCAATCCTTATGAAAACCATGTCAGACCGGCAAGTACCTTTGCACCTGTTTTACAGATGAGAGAAGAGAGAGGAAGCTTCCCAACTTGTAAGTATTGCTACAAGGATAGATAGATACACAGTCTCCTCCCTGCAGTGTCAGCTTTCTTGTTCTGTCTGCTGTGCTACCTCCTAACAGCAAAAAGGGTTTTAAAGCTGACTGTTTTTTTTTGTTGTTGTTTATTTGTTTTTTTGTTTTTTTTTATGGGTACCGGGAGTCAAACTCAGGACCTTGCACCTGGCAACAGGTGCTCGTGCCACTGAGCGATATCACTGGCCCCTTTTTTCTTTATGTGGGTATCAGGAGTCAAACTCAGGACCTCGTGCTTGCCAGGCAAGCACTTATGCCGCTGAGCCATCTCACCAGCCCCTGTATTTTTATATACACAACACAAATAGAACTCTGTCATTTTGCTTATGGGTATAGCTTTATTAAAAACCAGTCCAATCAATTAACTGAATGAATTAAATAAAACTCTTTTCCTTAACCCTGGTGGTTTTTAATTTCATTAATATTGTAATACCATATGTCAAATTCTACCTTGTTTTTCAGTGAGTGAAGATGAAGAGAAATAACCTGAAAATTAACATTATAACGTGGGGGAAAACTGACACACACAGTTTGTTTTTATAAGTCTCAAATACTAGCACGACTTTTAGTCTTTTTTTAATTCAAAAATGAACAAAAGAATGGTAAAATTACTAGCTAAAATATAATAAAATTACAATTAACACCCTCAAATACTTGAGTCACCTGTAGACCATGTGGATTTGTCTACTTCTCAGAATAGCATATCAGAATGCCCAGTATGTCCCCAGGTGGAATTGTCATACAGAGAAGTCAGAGAGCACTCATTGGATTACAACTGCCATGATGATTGGAATTAGTTAAGATGATAGGATTAAGAAGGATCAGCAAAGGACATACAAATCAATATCATACGTACAGTGTTCTAAGGAAAATGTCAATATTGAAATAAAACAAAGAACCAATGGAACAGGGCAATGAAAAACAAAAGGTAGGCCAGGAAATCAACACAGGAAGTTAGAACAAAGGATGTAGATAGGGAATAAAGGGTAAATACTACATTTCTGATCATAAAAAATTCGTTGCACAGAGCAAAAAATAAAATATTGCTTAAGTCCAAGGGTAAACTCAGCCCTCGACTATTAAGTCAAAGCATTTTTATTTTGCTTTTTATTCTGATTTTGCAGCTTCTCATGTGGACATTGAGATGAGTTAGTCATCATGTTATGCTGTATGAATTTACATCAATCTCTGACATTTTTCTCTCCATGTTTCAGGCAAATGTATTAGCACCTAAAGAGACCACACAGAACAACATAACAATTAAAAAGTTCTTGTTACAGGTTATTAATAATTTCCCTTTTAACTCTAGTTAAAAGGATAAACAAAATATCGATGACAAGAAAACTATGATAAGATATGATGCTTATGAATAAGGTAGAAAATTATGTTGTGAGATTTTTTTGTATCACTAAGAAGAGTGAAAGTAATTGGATTTTCATGCAAGATCAAACATTGTCCATATTACCTCTTGATACAAAGCAGTTCTATGTTTCAAGGTCATGCATATCATTGTAGTTATATCACACATGATCCCTGAATGTGCAATTTCCTAGCTTAAGAGAATAATGTTTGCTACTTCATTTCCCCCTAATCAGAAAAAATTCTATCTACTGGATATTTAAGTATTTTTACTCTTCTAGTAGGAGTTTTATTGATAACTTCTATTTCAGCTTAAAAATCCCCTACAAGTATGGAATAGAAACATATCTAATATTATTAAATGTTTTCTTGTGTATAATTTATTAACATACTTACATTGTCATATAATTGAAGCTTAAAAGTCTATTGACTAATTCATTTCAAATATGATTAACAGTGTTGACTTCAAAAAATATTAAGTAATTTCATAAAATTTTTATTAATTTTTTAAACTAAGACATTTTATGTTAAAAATAAATATTTGTTTGTTTCTGAGATGAATTCATACATTTATTGTGAGTGCAGATCAATAATGTTGTTTCTTATCACTTTATTTCTTTTGAATCCAAGGTTGGCTTTTACATATTTCCTCAGCGAAACCACAGAATTTTGTAAGTTTCACTTTTGTCATATTTTCAAATCTTTTTCAAAGTAAGCAATATACATAAAGAAAAAGACCTGTTTGTTTTTAGGACAACTGCAATGCCCACTCACTTATAGTGCCCTTCTATCTGGAGCTCTGGGTATTGCAAAAATTCTCAAGGACCTACTCCAACTCTTTAATTTGCAAAGGAGTCATTTATGCAAATATGGGTTTATGGATCCTGAGAGGCCTCTGACAACTTTTTTGCAATCATCTTGAGTAAATTATCAGATACACTAGACATCCATATGAGCACCAATAAATTTCTTGTGGGTCTCTGGAGGTTAGAGTTGATTCCTGAATCCATTAAGGATTGCTTGGTTTAGCCAGTTAAGAGCTGATGTGGTTGTTATATGGAAAACAGCATAGGTTTTATAATACCTACGAGGCCTCACACCCCTCTCTGCAATTAGCACAAATGTTGAATTAACAGAAGAATCAATGGAATAACTCATCTGGCCTGCTCTGAAGTTAGACTTTATCTCTTCAAGGATTTGTCCTGAGCCAATGGTACCCATTTATTTAGTGTTGAAAGTGTCACTGTGTTTCTTACCAATTTCATATCCTGAGCAACTGAGGAATTATGGAAGTGGGAGAAAGTGAAAAGTACTAATGTGTGATTTTATTTGGCAAAAGCATGCAGAAGCCACCAGTTTCAAATACAGAATTTCCTTTTATAACCTCTGTTTCAGCCTTTCTCCATCCATATAGAATCAGACATCTGCAGACAACTGGGATTTGAGATCCTTAAGAAAGAAGACATACTCAGATGTTATGACTATGCGTGCCTGATTTTTTTCCATCATTGAGAATTAGGGAGCCCTGTTCCAGAATCCCGATGTATGGAGAAGGGGTCGTGTGATAAACCTGAAAAACTTTGGACACCTTAACTCTGACATGAAGAGACTAGGTAATGAGACCCTGATCTCATAAGGGGTAGCAATCACATGACAATATTTGATTGTAAAAAGTAATTACAGATATGCAACAGAGATGAATTTTATAACCACTCCAGCTAAAATTCCACTTTGGGAATTCAATTGAAATTGAAAAGATTCTCCATGGTTGTTGCGCACCCTTGCCAGCAAGGAACACACAAAAGTGGAACTTGTTATTAACAATTTATTAACGCTGTACAGGGACTGAAGTCGCACCCAAGCCGGTTCTCAAGCTAAGCTAGCTTCTTCCAGCTTCTTCTTCTTCCTTCTTCCCCGGGCACTCTCCTATATAGGAATCCATCTCCAATCACCCTCTGCCACGAATAGCACACCCATTGGGCGCCGCCGCAGGGATCCGCCCGCTGCCCAAAACCTTCCCTAATAAGGGAACATAGAAATGCGGAACATAGGCTGATCAGCTGATAGGAAGCAGGCTATCCGCGCCATGTTGGTGGCGCAGTAAGAAAAAGGCTCCCAACACATGGTGGTCATGAAGTTGTCCATAATCATCACAATTTTAGTTGATCTTCACATTAACACCAGCTAATAATCAAAATATGAATTATAGTAATACAATGACAGTGGTAGCTATCAACGTAATGTAACAATTGTTATAAAATAAGTATCTGCCAGTGCTTCAAAGGCATTGCTATACCTAGATCTCTCTACAGCCCATTTCAACTCCATTTCAGAAATAAGAAGTTCAAGTCATAGAGATACATATGGCTAAGAACCAAGGTAAAATGTAAAGCCTGTTCTTATTCCAAATCCTGAACTCTTAACCTTTATGCGACACTCCTTCTCAGCTATTTTTTCTTGTATCCATAATATAATTAATCCAGTTCTACATAGTCAGATATTTTGATTTTTTCTTGCTTTTCCCTCTTTTTTTTTCTTTTAAGACAGAATGAGCACTCTTCAGTGACTTTTCATAGCACAGCATTTTAGCCCTTCTATACAAAAAGACTTTTGAGAGTCACCAAATGTGTGGTCTTTCCAGAATTTCTTCTAAGACAAGGAAGTAATTGACAGAATTCTTACAAATCTTTCATCCACTGTTGCTCATAACCATTTTTCTTTGCTGTCCAAAATTCTCTTCCATAAAGAATATCAAACCTCAGAATCTTGCGTATTTTCATCTCTAATGTCACAAGTTTTCACTTGAAATTTTTGAAATGCATTATTGTTAAAATGATTTTGAGTTAATAATACCTGTCAAGAAAAATGTAATATTTTTCTGCTATTTTTCATTTTGTTTTGGTCTTTTTGAGACAGGCTCTTGCCACACACTTCAGGCTGTCTTTAAACTCACTATGTAACCCAGGCTGGCCTCAAACTCACACCGATCCTCTCCCCTAGTGCTGGGATTACAGGTGTGTACCACCATACCTGGCTCTGCTATTTTTATATTTGAAGTTTTTTCATTATTATTCTATAAATAAAAAGAAGTGTATTTTCTTACTCAAAAGTCTATGGCCTTGGGCCGGTGAGATGGCTCAGCGGCATAAGCGCCTGCCCGGCAAGCACGAGGGCCCGAGTTCGACTACCGGAACACACATACAAAAAAAGGGCCGGTAATATTGCTCAGCAGCACCGGTGCCTGCTGGTGTGTGAGGTCCTGAGGTCGACCCCCCGGTACCCACAAAAAAAAAAAAAAAAAGTCTATGGCCTTAAAAATCAACTCTTTCAGTAGATAACAAGACTCATTTATACTACTTTTTGTAGGCTTGAAATAGCAATTATTCTTACAATAAAAGAAATAAGATTGAAGAAATAAGTTTACAGAATTCTCTGTAGGAATTTTCTGGATGGTAAGACATATTACATGCAAAATTTTTAATATGTATCCCTTCATGATATTTCCTAAGATAATAACATACTGTAGCATTTTCATAAAGAGATAATTTCCTCCCTCTTCAAACCTTGCCGAGAGCCAAGAGCCATAACCATGAACCTGATGCTGGTCTCTTTCATTCCTCATAATATTCACTTATTTTGAACTATTCTTCATGGTTCTTACATTCATTAATTTCACATTCCTAGTAACTAATACCCTCTCGCTTCTTTTTCCCCAATGCATTACTGTTTCAAATGAGTGTAAGTTAACTATTTTCCTTTTCTTATTTTGTTTCAAATTTTTTCTTGAGAAAGCATCACTTCTCTGTATCAAAAAAAATATTCAAATGTCAAAAAGTCGTTGACAAGTATTCCATATAACCATGCACCTATATTTGCTTTCTGATGGGCCAAATCTCTCTCCTTCTCTCTCTGTCTCTATTTCTGTCTCTGTCTCTGCCTCTCTCTTTCATTCTCTCTTCCCCCTCTTTCTCACAAATACTAAAAAATATCAATTGATTTGACATGAAAAGAAAAAAGCTGATTGGGATACTAGAAAATTAAATTTTCTCCCGCATTATATGTGTTGAAGAATGGAATTTGAGCTTGAATTTACAATTGACTTAGCTTCTGCTTTGAAAAAAACTGAGATGACATTAGCATGTAATTGTTTTATGTTGTAAGGTAAAGCTAATGTAATATCACTGATGAAAATCTTTTTAAATTCTTAATTTTAAAGCTTTATATAATCATGACAAGATGTTTATTTCCCTTTTCCAGTAAAGATAGCTTGTTAAAAAATGTGTGGTTTTCATATGTACAGATTGAAGACATTTTCACTGTTTGTCAAAAATTATTAAATTATACACAAATCGAAAAATATAGCCAGGCATGGTGATGCATGCCTGTAATCCCAGCACTTGGGAGGCTGAAGCGGGAGGATCACTGTGAGTTTGAGGCCAGCCTGGGCTACATAGTGAGTTCAAGGCCAGCCTGAATTACATGGTGAGACCCTGTCTCAAAAAAAAAAAAAAAAAAAAAAGCATATAATGAAACTCCATGTAGTCATCACTCAATATTTACCATTACCAATTTATAGTCTATTTTATGAATCTATATCTCCCAAGGTAAGACAATTATGAGGCATATTCTAGCCATCACAGCATCTGTTGATATTTCAGTATATAATTCCAAGACATAGGGGAATGTTATTTTAAGAATAACATTCAACCATTATCACATCTAAAACAAATATCAATAATTAATGTCAACAACTGTCTACTGTTCAAATTCCTCAATTTTATCAATTTTCTTTTTTTTTTTTTTTCTTATGTGGGTACCAGGAGTCGATCTCAGGACCTCGTGCTTGCCAGGCAGGCGCTTATGCCACTGAGCTCTCTTACTGGCCCTCAATTTTCTTAAATGTGTGTTTAATCAAAATCCAAGAATAGACACACACAGCAACAGGTTAATATACCTCAGTCTCATTTATTTATTAAGTTCTCATTACATCTGTATTTTTATTTCAAGATTTTTTCCCTTATTGTTGGAAAAAGCAGATTAATATTAATTTTTGTTTTATTAATTTCAGATTTATTTACAATATTTTATACAAGTTTTACTGCTTTTACGAATGTTAAAGATTTCAAGAGTAATTCTTATACAAAGTTTAGTATATTGCCTGTCACATAGTAAATACTTCCTAATCATTAACTGTTATATATATCTGATAATTATTAATGTCTCTCTCCTGGCTGTCAAAGTGTGACATTTTGAATTATATTTCACCAACCCACAAACTATACTTAATTAAAACTAATACACTCCATGATTGAAGAACAAATTTGGATCAAATTAATCCACAGTACTGAAAGTTGTTGTCATGTAAGTACACACACTTATTTACACCAGCAAATGTGAAATGGTGAGTAAGCTTTTGAAACAAAATTGTGCCTTTGTTCTATTGCATTCAAACATAAAGTCCAACTTGTTCACTTTTATTTCTGTAGCGCAATTTGATGGAAATGAGTAATTCCATTCACTACACTATAAAGAGAATTTGAAAGTGATTCAGCAATTTGATGTCATTCTTCATTTAAATTCTATTTTTCCTTTATATGCATCCTGCCCACTAACACCACTCACTAATCCTTACCATAAGAGAAAAATGAGCAAATTTTCAAAGAAAAATTAGTAACGCATTTGTTACCAAAGTACTTATCTGGTAACAGGTAAAATTGCCCAATAGTCCATAGTTGTTTTTAAAACATGAATGACGATAAAATAAGAAGGATATTTATTCACTCACATTCAGTGGATATATGCTATGTACCTAGTACTGAATATAGGTTCCAAGAAAGCAATGAATACAGTGGATAGGCATAATCCTTGACTTTTCATTTGCTATGATACTGTGAGTAATATGGAGAATAAAGAGACAACAGCACGAGATGTAATTGGTGAAATACAGAACGAAGTGTACCCACCTGGTTTAGCTCTCAAGGAAGGCTATTCAGAAAAAGTAACTTCTATGTTGAGTCATAAATAGTAGAAAAAGAGACAGCCAGGGAACGTAGCATGATGGCTGGAGACAGAAGGATTAATCTAGAAAGAGAAGAAAGCATTTGTAAAATTCCATGAGAAAGAGGGAACAATGAATATTCTAGGAACTAAAATCAGATCATTGTAAATGAGTGTGAGCAGTAATGGGAAGAAAGAAGACAACACCAGAGAGATAAGCAGGGCCAGGACCTTCTTAGGGCCTGAGAAACCATAAGATAAGGACATCTATTGCCTTTTTTGAAAAGAGCAAAGAAAGAACTACTAAAGATTAAAAGCAAGTAGGTGACAATCATGTATGTATTTCAGAAATATAATGCTGGTGGAACATGAAAATGGGATTGCATGTAACTTTAGCAGTATACAGAACAATTATAATATTGCTAAACTTCTTAATGACAAAGGCTAATATTTTTTAAAATAACCATTTATTTCTATTTGTTTTTTACTTTTCAGTTGAAGTGTTTTCTAGTTTGAATATCCTTATTTATAAATAAAACAATATTGAAGTTTAAGTAATTTTTTAACTAATTGGTTCATATTTGATGAGTTTTTGTATTGTTTGTACTCCAAGTTATAGTAAATATCAAGTAATTTACAATTATTTGGCTTTTCCTATTTAGGACATAAAAAGACAGAAGAGAACTCTATTCTCATATAGCAATGAGAACAGATAACCTGAAGAAGTATAATTTCTTCTGGACACTTTGGAAAGATGAGGTCACAAAGCCACCAAGATAAATGAATCCTAAAGACTGACAATTTTTTCCTAAAATTAATGGTATATATTTACTCTTTCACCTTGAGCAAACATGGGAAAAGATGGCCATCATAAAAATGGGTGAAATAAAACTAGCTAAAATTTTTACTGAACTTTAAAGTTTGGGTTAATAGTTTAGAAGAAGAAGAACGACAACAACAAACAGAGATCTTGCATGCACATTGCATCTTCTTTCAACAGGCTTCTTTGGGTTGCTGAGAAAGACCAGGGAAGACAGCAGCAACTGCAGGAAGCCCTGTCAAGGGCACAGGAACCAAGAAAGAGGCTGGCTATCACCAGGATACAGGTGAAGAAACATCGTGGACCATTTTGACTTGTTAGTAAATCCTTAACCTACTAGGGCATACACAGCAAAAGTTCTTTGCTCTAGGGTACAAAGATCTACTGTTTTGGGGAAAGAATTGGAAGAAAAATCTATCCACCACTAGGATGACTAGGAGAAACACCTGGATCTGTTATTTATTGCCAATACAAAACAGGGGTCTGCATTTCCTAGAGAACAGTCAGAAAACTTAATCTACAAAATCCAGAGTTTGGATACCATAGTGGAAAAGGACAATAATGTTGAGAAGGCTGAATCAGAGGCTGGCAAAAGATAGCTGATGCTATCTTCTCCTCACCATGAACATAGCAAAGAGAAAAAGCATTATCAGGACCTTGATAAAAAGGATAAGAGTGAAAGCTGAGATTTGAATACAGCAAATTAAAAAAAGAAGAAAAAACACTATTTTTGTACAGCAGCCCTTATACTAGGCGCAAAAAGTAGTCAACCAAAGGAGAAATTTGAAGCTTAAAGAATACCAAGATAAAAATTGCTATTGCAAATCTCAATTTTATCTCATCCACTTATTAGATTGCTACACACCCCCTCACACATACGTGCACGCGCGCACACACACACATGCACACACTCTGATGGCTTGATGAGAACACAAGATTGTCTATTATTGTGCATAAATATCTTTGACCTCAGTTTCTATTATCCCACTTTGATGCTCAACATACAGTTAAAATTACAAACACATAAAAGTAAATTAAAAACAGAAGACTTAATCAAAAAATAAAGCAGTAGAAAACTAGATTTAATGAAGTTTTAAATATGGGCTCTATCAGATTTGTTCTGAAGAATAACAATTTAGCATGCTAATATACTTAATCAATGGTATTATATTATAATAAAAAGTAGAAAACATACCTAAAGAGATCTGAAATTACAAGAGAGTGATGGAATTTAAACTCAAATGAAATGCTAGAAAAAAAATTATATGACATCAGAAACTTAGGATTTTTACGATGAATTATCAGCAGACTAGAGGGATCTGAGGAAAGAATTAGGAAATGCGCTTAAGGACAAGCCAATCAGAACTTTACAATGGAAGCACAAAGAGGAAAAATATAAGTAAGAACAAAAGAGAACAATATCCAAGAAATGTATGGTAATATCAAACAATTGAATACGTGAATAATTAGTCTCAAAAAGGAAAGAAAAGATAATGGAGTAGAAGAAATATTTGAACAAGTAATAACCAAAAAATTTCTAAAATTAATAAATCACCATGAACCACAAACCTGAGAACCTCATAAATGTAAAAAAGGAAGAAAAAAGAAAAAGGAAAAGGAGGCATATTTTAAGTCACCTAGACACAACAACATCATGATAAAAACCAAGATTAAGAAACCCATAACAGCAACAAAGGACACAAAAATACAGTCAAATTCTCATTAGAAATACAGACATCCAGAAGATCGGGGAGCAATATTTTTAAAATATGGGAAAAAAAGAAAAAAATTATTAACTGAAGTTCCTATTGAATTATTCCACATCTAATAATATTTTTAATAATAAATGTATAAATGTAAAATGAAGACATTCAGATATTAAAAGTATAAAGATGTTAAAAATGAATAAGATATTAAAAATAAAATAAGGAGAAGAGACTCCACCGTCAATACACTTACAATACTAGAAATATTTAAGACAGTTTTCAGAGATAAAAAAACATATCAAGTGGAAAAGTACATTTAGAAGAATAAATAAGGAATGCTGGAAATTCCAAGTACGGAGAAAAATGTGAAATTTATTTTCCATATGTTTAGACATAATAAGCTATGTTACTTTCCCCAGGTGACAGAAACAAATGGCTACAAACCACGAGACTGAGAAGAACAGAAATTTGTTCTCTCAGGTTTATAGAATCTAAAAATCTGAAATCAAAGTGTTGGCACAGCCATGTTCCCTCTGAAGGCTCTAGGGGAAGATCCTTATTGACTCATCTAGGTTCTGACATTATTGGCAATACTTGGTTCCCTTGACTTCTTTATGTATTATTATAGTTTCTATTTCCATGTTCACATGTGTTATGGCTTGTACCTAGATGTCCCCGCAAAGCCTCCCGTGCTCATAGGTGGGGCTTTTGAAAGGTGGCTAGATCTAGGGTGTGTGATGCTGGGATTAAGAGTGTGTGATTATTAAATTAGTCCACTGTTTGGTTTGGCATAGTTCTGGATATGGATGATGGGAAGGCCCATTCTATGCATGGGTGGCACCACCAAAAGGGTGAGTAGCCTGGATGGGATAAAAGGAAGAGCCAGGCTGTTGCTGCTTCTTCACTACCTCGCTGCTTTGCCACCTTCTGCCTACAATGAACTGTTTCTCTTCTGCAGTATGCCTCTGCCATGCCATGCTGCCTTGGAGCTAGCAAATATGGACTGAAATCTCTACAAACTGAGCCAAAATAAACCTGTCCTCCTTTAACTTTAGGTGTTGGGTATTTTCTCTCCACAACGAGAAAAGTAAATGAGACAACATGAGTCTGTATCCAAATTACTCTCTTCTTATAAGAAATCCAGATACTAGATTATGGGCCACTTTATTCAGTATATGGTCATCTTAACTTGATTACATCTGCACGGTCCATATTTCCAAATAAAATTACATTCACATGTTATAAAGTAACTCACATGTGTATGTCGGGGCTTCAACATATTTTTGATGAGGACATGGTGCAGCTCAAAACAGCAATCTCCTCTCCTTTTCTCCCCAGTGTCCATGTGCTTCTCACATGAAAAATACATTCATCCTATTTCCAAATCCCCAAATATGTGAAAATAGTCTAGCATTAATTGTAAATCAAAAAGTGCATCAAAAACAGGCAAATTCAAAAGTACTAAACATCATGTTCTGAATTACTTAAATTAAGTATCAGAAACTGTGTATGATCCATTCTGTACAAAATTTTTCTTCATCTGTAGATCTGGAAACCTAGAAAATAATCTGCTTAAAAATGTGATGGTGGAGCATGCATAGGACAGACATTCCCACTGCAAAAGTACAACATCGAAAGGGGAAATAAAAAGATTCACGAGTGAATCTAAAATCCAGCAAACCATTCTCCATTAGATTATATGAACAATCTCTGCAACTACGCGTTCTGTCCTTTCACCCAAATAGAGAGACGGCCCCACTCTCACAACCTGAAGAGTCAGTTCCACTCCTCTCAGCCCAAAGAGCAGTGGTGCCGGCAAAATCCTAGAACAAGAATTTGTAGGAGGGAGGGAGAATAAGGGGTAACTGCTCAAGAGAACAGGTATATTTTTGGAGCACTGAAACTTTTCTGAAATTGGATAAAAGTGATTATTGCACAACTTTGTTTATTGAATTGTGATTTTTTAAAAATTTTATGGAAAAAAGGTAAAACAAAATTTCATAACAAAATAATAGGCGAGTAACAATGGTTAATATATTACATGTTGTTTAAAATTGGGATTTTTATGCTGTGTGAATTATATCTTAGCTTTAAAATTGAGGGAAAGCATATGCTACCATATTTTGAGATATATTTTAAAACTTCATTAATCATGAGGGTATGGTATTTATGGAACAAAAATTACGTAGAGCAATGGGAGAAAAGGGAAACACCCTAAATAGATTCACACACACACACATACAGTTCATTGATATTCAACAAGGTTAAGGTAATTTAATGAGAAAATAAAACAGCTTCAGCAGAAGTTATTGGAACATTTGGATAGCTGGAGTAAAAAATAAATAAATAAATAAATAAATAAATAAATAAATAAACTATAAAATTAGAAAAAATTAATTTGGGATCATGATGTAAAACCTAAAATTACAAAACTTCTAATAGAAAACAGAAAAAATCTTGATGAGTTTTAGAGAAGTCACAAAAAGTTATTAATATTCATAGTTTTTTAACTTAAAGTCTTTTTAGAAAATTGAAAGTAAATGAAAAATAACAACATGGATGTAAGTTCACAAATGTAGGAAGAATAAATTCTGATGTGCTATTGCGCTGTAGTGTGACTATAAATATCAATAATAAACTGTATATATCAAAGGTCTATAACAAATTATTTTAAAAGTATTCACCATAAAATATTGATAAAGGGCAAGCAGGCTGGGGGCGGGGAGAGTCAGGCCAGTTTGGAGACTTACAGTTACCTAGGTTCTAGTTCGCTTTAAAAAAAAAACACACAAGAATCCATCACCATCTCCACTACTGGGACTCAGGCCACAAGGAAGGCGGCCCCTCCCATCGCCATCACCCTGCTGCCATCACCCAGGTGAACCTCACCTGAGGGACCAGAGAACGACCCCTCCCCTCACTGCTGCCAGGACTGAGGAGAACTGCTCAGGAGGGCCCAGAGACCGGAGGGAAAGCCAGTGACACAGTAGGGTCCCAACTAGGGCACACAGGATGGACAGGTAGGACTAGTGGCAGGAAAAGTCTGAAGCAACAGTAACAGTATGAGCCAACAGGTGGTAAGTTAGGTGAACCAGCTTTGTGCTTGGGGACAAAGACACATGGAATAGAAGCAGGTGGGTGGGGCTGCCACGGTTTTCTCTTTTTGTTGTTGTTGTTCTTTTTTTGTTGTTTGCTTGTTTGTTTTCTTTCTTTATTCTTTCTTTTTATTTTTATTTTCACTTTTCTTTTTTTTTTTCTTTATTTTTTTTTCCTCTTTTCAAAACAGCTGGGGAGAACTCCAGCCACAGAAAACTAATCCCATACCCCAAACCCAGAGTCCAAGTTAAGATAATCCCATGCTTCCTTCCTCATTCTTGCTCTTCTGCCCTCGCCTCTGGTTTCCCATAGTTTGCGTGACCATCCTTGGTCCTTCAGGCTTGCTTCTACTTTCTTTTCAGTTATCTTTGTTTTATCCACTATCCTTCTTAAATCTCCCCACCACAGGGTAAAACCACTCTACCAAGGGGAAACACTTTGAATACAAGCTCCCAATTTATAATCAATATATAATTGTACGATATATAATTGTGGATTTTGCTTCTAGTTTAAGGTACAAAATTAATAGCTACCACAGTTTGTCAGTTTCTAAACTGTGCTTGATGCTATTGTTATTGCCAATTTTACTACTTTAGCTAGGATGTCATATCTGTTGTAATCTGTTGTTCTCTCTTCTGTAACAATACTGGGCAGCTCTGGGGTAATAACCTCACCACAGCCCAGCACCAAAGAACTGGGGACTGAGCCAAAGAGTTACCAACATCTGATTCTTAATTGACTGGGAAGGTAGGATCTTGGAACAGACACAAGCCAAGAATCTCTTACACAAAGAAGACATCCCTGAGGAACAGACTTTTCCTAGGGAGGACTTGATACTCATGATATAGCTACCTACTACAAAAACCTACAAGGATCAATACAGAAAACAAAATAAAAATTTTTGAAATAGAAAACAACAAGATGCAGAAGCAAGATGCAATCTCAGACATCCAGCCCACACAAAACAAGTCCAGGAGAAAACAAGATAGAGGAAAATGTAAGACACACACCTGAAATTTCTGAAACTATGGCAATCAAAGTAAAGAAACAAATCCAAAAGGCTATAGAGGAAATCAGATAAGAAATAATCTCTCAGGTAAAACAAAAGAAATGTCAACATTCATAAAGGAATGGCTCAGCAAATGTAGAGTAGAGACAGATAAAAAAAAAATTTTTTTTGATGAGGGCCGGTGATATAGCTCAGCGGCATAAGCACCTGCCTGGCAAGCACGAGGTCCTGAGTTCGACTGCCAGTACCCGCATAAAAAAAAAAAAAGATGATGATAGGAAAACGATGGAAACTGTGAACGATCAACATAGGAAAGAAATAGAAAGCATGAAACAGATTCAGACAGATATCCAGGAAATTAGAAACTCCACTGAAAGCAGGCAAAACTGCTTGAACAAAACTGAAGATAGATTTTCAGACCTTCAGGACTGAAGTATCGTGGCTAGTGATCAGGAAAGGAAAGATCTCTTAAAAATATCAAAGGATCAAGAAAAAACAATTCAACAGCTGCAAGATGATGCAAAGAAAAATAGTATAAAATAGTACAGAGTACTGTAAAGAATACAAAGTAAAAATAGTATAAGAATAATTGGTGTGAATGAAAAAGCAGGAGCCAATGCAAATGACATAAAAAGACTATTAGCAGAAATAATAGCGAAAATTTCCCAAACACGAGGGCAGAATCTGCAATACAGGTAAGTGAGGCATGTAGAATTCCAATTAGCTATAACCAAAATAAAACTACACCCAAACATATAGTAATCAAAATCCCAGATATTCAGCACAAGAACAGAATATTAAAAGCTATTAGAGGGCTGGTGAGATGGCTCAGCAGCTTAAGTGCCTGCCCAGCAAGCGCGAGGGCCCGAGTTCGACTCCTGGATCCCACATACGAAAAAGGGGCTGGTGATATCGCTCAGCGGCACGGGTGCCTGCTGGCGCACGAGGTCCTGAAGTCGACCCCCCGGTACCCACAAAAAAAAAAAGCTATTAGAGAGAAAAAAAAAAAAAACAAAACAGATCACCTATGGAAATCACAGAAGAAAGGGACAGATTCCTAGGAATGTATGAATTACCAAAGCTCAATCAAGAAGACATAAAAATTCTGAATAACCCAATATCTATTAATGAGATTGAAAATGTAATTAAAAGCTTACCAAAAAAGAAAAGCCCAGGTCCTGATGGATTCACTGCTGAATTCTATATGAAATTTAGAGAAGATTTAATGCCAATACTCCTATACTCCTCAAACTCTTTAATGAAATTGAAAGGGAAGCAGTACTCCCTAACTCATTCCTGGAGGCAAGTATTACCCTGACACCAAAACCAGAGAAAGACCCAACCAAAAAGGAGAAACACAGGCCAATCTCCCTAATGAACACAGATGCAAGAATTCTCAATAAAATACTAGCAAACAGAATTCAATAAATAATCAAGATTATACACTATGACCAAGTGGGATTCATCCCAGGAATGCAGGGATGATTCAACATATGGAAATCAATAAGCATAATACACCACATCAAGGGAGCCAAAGACAAAAATCACACAATCATCTCAATAGATGCAGAAAAAGCTTTTGATAAAGTCCAACACTCATTCATGATAAAAAACCCTACAGAAAATCAGAATAGATGGTCTTTATCTCAATCTGATAAAAGCCATCTATGACAAAACAATAGCCAATATCATACTAAATGAACAAAAACTGAAAGCTTTCACTCTAAAATCAGGAACAAGACAAGGATGCCCACTATCACCACTCCTATCCAATATAGTTCTGGAAACATTAACTAAAGCTATTAGACAAGAGAGAAAAATAAAAGGAATAAGGATAGGAAAGGAAGAAGTTAAATTATCATTATTTACAGATGACATAATACTCTACAGAGAAGACCCAAAAATTCCACCAAAAGACTCCTAGATTTAATGAGCAAATTCAGTAGCATAGCTGGATACAAAGTCAATATTCAAACATCAATAGCATTCCTGTACAGAAACAACAAACTCACTGAGAAAGAAATTAGGGAAACCACACCCTTCACAATAGCATTCAAAAAAATGAAATACTTAGGAATCAATCTAACAAAGAAAGTAAAAGATCTATACAATGACAACTACAGTATTCTGAAAAAGAGGATCAAAGAAAATATCAGAAAATGGAAAGATATCCCTTGCTCATGGATAGGAAGAACCAACATTGTGAAAATGGCCATACTCCCCAAACCGTTAAACAGATTTAATGCAATCCCAACCAAAACACCATTAGCATACCTCACAGATCTGGAGAAAACATTCCTAAAATTCATTTGGAAACAGAAGAGACCTAGAATAGCAAAGGCAATCCTGGACAAAAGGAAAGACAGGAGGCATCACAATCCCTGACTTAAAATTATACTACAGAGATACTGTGATAAAATCAGCATGGTATTGGCAAAGAAAATAGACCTGAGGACCAGTGGAACAAATTAGAAGATGAAGACACAACTACACACTCAGCCACCTTATCTTTGACAAAGAGGCCAAACATGTTCACTGGAAGAAAGATAGTCTCTTTAATAAATGGTGCTGGGAAAACTGGCTTTCCACATGCCAAAGACTAAAACTACACCCATGTCTATCACCATGCACTAAACTAAAGTCAAAATAGATCAAAGATCTAAATATTAAAATAGAAACACTAAATCTACTGGAAGAGAGTACAGGTAGAAATTTTGAAGACATAAGGTAGGCAGAGAGTTCATGAACAAAACCTCAACTGCGTGGGAAGTACTTCAAAGAATCAACAACTGGGATTTCATCTTATTAACAAGCTTTTGCACATCAAAAAAAAAAAAATCACCATGCAAATGAAAACAACACTGAGATACCATCTCACCCCAGAAAGAATGGCTACTATTAAGAAATCAACTAATAACAAATGCTGGAGGGGCTGTGGGGAAAAAGGAACCCTTCTTCACTGTTGGTGGGAGTGTCGACTGGTACAGCCACTGTGGAAGTCAGTGTGGAGATTCCTCAGAAAACTAGGGTTGGAGGTCCCATTTGACCCAGCTATTCCCCTTCTGGGCATCTTCCCAGAAGAATTAAAAACATCGTACCACAGCGATATATGTGCACCCATGTTTATAGCAGCACAGTTTGTAATAGCCAGATCTTGGAAACAACCCAAATGCCCATCAACTGAGGAATGGATAAGAAAGATGTGGTATTTTTATACAATGGAGTACTATTCAGCCATAAAGAAGGATAAACTGGAGACTTTTATAGGTAAATGGATGCAATTCGAGAAAATACTCATAAGTGAAATAAACCAGAAGCACATGTGTAAGCATCGTCTTATCTCTCTAGTATGAGAAACTGAAAGAGTAAATAAGATCCAAAATGTACAATAGATATGGTGAATCAAAAAGAAACTGGTCAAAAGGAAAGAGAGACTGGAATAGGGAAAAGAAAGAAGGGAAAGGGAAAAAAACAATTGTATATATATATATATATATATAAGATGGTTAAGATAGATACACTACCATTTTTACTTAGTTCATTGAAGAGTAAGGTTTGTGCCAATAATGTTTGGACAATTGAATGCTAATGTCTGGTGTCCTGAATAACTAACTTAAAGATAGTAATACGTAATGTATTAACCATTGTTACCCTCCTATTGTGTTGGTTTGAAAATTTGTTCTTCTTTTGATTTGTTTTGTTTTTTTTCTTCTCTTTAAAAAATAAAAAAAAAAAAATCACCAACAGAGTGTAAAGGAAACCCACAGAGTGGGAAAAAATTTTAGCCAATTGTCCCTCAGACAAAGGACTTCTATCTAGAACATATAAAGAATTGAAAAAAATCAGGTCCCCCAGATTCAAAGACCCAATCCAAAACTGGGCATCTGAGATCAATACACACTTCTCAGATGAAGAAATACAAAAGGCAAATAAATATATGAAAAAATGTTCAACAACATTGATCATTTGAGAGATGCAAATTAACACTGAGATTTCATCTCACTCCAGAAAGAATGTCTACTATCACGAAATCAACCAATAACAAATGCTGGTGGGGCTGTGGGGAAAAAGGAACCCTTCTCCACTGTTGGTGGGATTGTAGACTGGTGCAACCACTGGAGAAATCAGTGTGGAGATTTGTCAAAAAACTAGGATTAGAGGTGCCATTCGACCCAGCTATTTCCTTTCTGGGATTTTCCCAGAAGAATTAAAAACATCATACCACAGCAAAATATGTGCACCCATGTTTATAGCAGCACAATTTGTAATAGCTAAATCTTGGAAACAACTAAAATGCCCATCAACTGAAAAATGGATAAAAAAGATATGGTATTTTTATACAATGGATTACTGGTCAGCTACAAAGAAGGATAAACTCGAGGCTTTCATAGGTAAACGGATGCAACTTGAAACCAAATTCATAAGTGAAATAAATCACACTCACATGTGTAAACATCATATTGTCTCCCTAGTGTAAGAAACTGAAACATGGGCCGGTGAGATAGCTCAGCGGCAAAAGCGCCTGCCTGGCAAGCGTGAGGTCCTGAGTTCAATTTCCGGTACCCACGTAAGAAAAAAGTGTCGGTTATATCGCTCAGCAACACGGGCACCTGCTGGCGCGCGAGATCCTGAGGTCGACTCCCGGTACCCACCAAAAAAACAAAAACAAAAAAAAGACTGAAACAATAAATAAGATCCAAAATGTACGATAGATATTACTGTGAAAGGGAAAGAATCTGCTCAAAAAGAAAGAGAAACTGGGATGGGGGAAAGGAAAAAGAAGGAAAGGAAAAAAAAAATGTATATATATACACACGATAGCTAAGATAATCATTCTAATAATTTCTATTAGTTCATTGCTTTTATTGTTTGATCAATGTTTCATGCCTATCTCCTGTACTCTGAGCAACTACTTTGAAGATAACAATATGCGATATATTAACCATTGTAATCTCCTATTATTTTGTTTTAAAATCCTGTATCATTGTTTTTATTGTTTTTTCTCTTTAAAATAAAAAAAACTGATAAAATTTTGGGAAGATATAAATGTTAAACCTGATTTATACAGCTCACAATTTATACTTGGAACATCACGTGGTATCTAGTAACTACCTAAAATTTTATTTATGTATGTATCAGATTAAATATAATGTCAACTGGGGGCCATGAGATGGCTCAGCAGCATAAGCACCTACCCAGCAAGCGCGAGGTCCAGAGTTCGACTCCCGGTACCCACACAAAGGAAAAAAAGAGGCCGTTGATATCGCTCAGCAGCACAAGCACTTGCTGGCAAGCGCAAGGCCCTGAGGTCGACACCCGGTACCCACATAAAAAAAAAAAAAAAAAAAAATATATATATATATATATATATATATATATATATAAAAAAAAACACAAGAACTGAAAATTGTTAATAAACATGGAAAAAATACTACATTTATATCTACGTCAAATTGTGCAATAATTTTGCGAAATAATGTAGTGGTTTCTTACAAAAGTAAACACAAATGTTTTATGATTGAGACACTTGAGCCAACAGGATTCGAAACAATGAACACACCCACATAAATATCCATACACAAGTCTGTAAAAGTTCTTTTAGAATACCAAAACTTCCGGGAATCATCCAAATATTAACTGATAAGTAAAGGGACAGGTAAATTGTGCTAACATTCATATGAAAAAGTACTATTCAGCCTTAAAAAGAAAAGGATCTACAGATTCATGTAACTATATAGATGACTCCAAAAAAATTTAAGCCTAGTGAAAAAGCCAGGTTTAAATGTCTATCTATGTATGGTTTCATTTTCATAATATTTTTTCAAAGACAAAATGATGAGAACAAATCAATGGTTTCCAGACACTGTCACTGTGGGGAAGACTAATTACCAAGAGGATCAAGGGAATTTTTGGAGTAATAAAACTAATCTGTATCCTGATTGTGGCAGTGATTATATCTATGTATACCTCTTAAGGATCAATATTACTTTATTTAAGTGTTGCCAATAATTCTGTTGTGTGTAGTATTACACACTCCCACCAACAAATTTGTATGCTGAAATCCTAACATGTAGTACCTCACAGTATGACCTCATTTGAAGATAGTTTTTTTTTTCCCCCCAGAGGTATTTAAATAAAAGTGAGATTATTAGAAGTGGACCTAATTCAGTATTATTGGTGTTCTTATAGAAAGAGGAACACTGTACACAAACACATACACAGAAGGTATGTATGTTTTTATTTCCACAATGTAAAATTAAATAATTATCATCACAATATAGTCATTTCACTCAGAGCATAACATTTAAATATTGATGAATTCATGTATGAATAAATGGTGAAAGAAAATCTACTACTTTAGGTATCTTTCGTATTATCTTCATTAGTTTTATGCATTTGAGTACATTGTCTCCAGATGTACCTTTGTTGCTTGTGCAAAAATGTGTATTTATGGATTGCCTAAACTCTTAAATAATGCCTTAATTTTTGCTTCCCTGAAGCTATTATACAAGCACAGAGCCGTTTCTCACCTTACACCTTTCTGAAGAGATCAGCTCTACCACATGCTTCTGATTGCACAAAGATTGCCACATTCTCTTACATGAAGATTCTAGAAATGAGTAAGAGAGCAACAGTGCCAACAAGGATCATCATTTATCTTCCATGTTCATGCAAGTTATTCATTTTAGACAGGTAGTTTCTTAAAGGAAAGAGGGACTTCCTCCATCAGCTATGTGTAAGGATTCTAAATGAGAAGATGGCATGAGACCTTCTTCAGTTGGCAACAGAGCATTGCACACAGTGGAGAATGAAAAAGAATGTAATTTATTCATAAGATGAACTATATGGTGTATAAGTATTAAAGTCAAAACTCACTGTAATTCAAAAAGCACTAAATCATATCCTGGCCTTAGTTCAGGTATATAATCACCAAAGACTCTTGGGGTGCATACAGGGAAAAGAAAACTTTCTAACTCTCCAAACTAACAAGTTCAAACACTTCAGTAATGACCCCGTCTCGGAGCCAGGCCCGGGGAAGAGGTTGGTGAATAGCTGAGCATAATTATCCATCAACATATCAACTTTTAAATGAATTTCTGCAGACACATAAAAAATTTTTTCCACGTCCAGTGTTTATAATTACACTAGACGTCTTTTTTCTAAACAAATTTGACCTTACTCAATACAATTCTTTACATTGTTGTTGTTCTCTGTAATCTCCTTAATGAACAGATATTTAATTATACTCCTCCTTTATCAATTTTATACTGAATACATCTGGAGGTCATGTGCCAGAACATTTACTATTCAATTTAATTTTTGAAAGCATATTAAAATAATTCAAATTAGCCTCATTTTAATATATTATAACACAACTTCATAAATAATTATCAGAAACTTGGATAGCCTAGCAGATAGGTAATGTAATCTAGAGTATTCTACTCTTAGTTCACAAGTTCTAAATCAGTTACTGAAATTAAGCTTCATGTTTGAGTTAATAATTTTGTTTGCATGTGTGTACTAAAATAATTAAAGAAAGTAATAAGAAAATTTTTTCCAAGCCTTTGGAAAGTTTCCTTCAAATTAAAGCTCTTATCTGAAATTCAGAGAGAGAGACAGAGAACAAAGACAGAGAGATGAACAATATGCTATTTATATATAGTAGCAGTCCACATCTTCCATATAGGAATACTCACACACACATTTTCCTTGCAGAAAATATAGACATAAAATCAGGGAAAGTATCCTCTTAGCGACATTTTTTCCTATGTATCCCTATAAAGCTTATTTAAGGCTCCCCTTGTGTACCTTGTTTGCCAAACAAACGTGGTTCCTTACAACCTTTGCAATGCCCAGAGGCCACCACCCCTTTTGTAAAGCATAGATTTATTTCCTTCTCCACAAATATTTTTATAATTGAGATACCAGTCAAAGGCACATATTGTCCTTCCTTTCATTTTCAGGAAAATCTGCTGTGGATTTCCCCTGGGCTAAAGAATGGATGCTCACTATGGGTCATACTGCTCCTCTGTATAATTTTAACTTCACAATTTATAATAGAACAAAATTGTAAAATGATTGAAGTTAAAGATTAGGATAGGCAACTTCAATAATCCAGAATGCTGAAATTAGTTTCTCAGATGTAGTCGGATTACATGATAGACACGAAAAACTATTGAGTGCTAACATATTTGCTGTATGACAAAGTGAAATAGTGCAAATAATACTATCAAATTCAAGAAGAAGAAAGGCTTCAAGGAGACAATGCAGTGGGCCTGAATCAGTATTAATACCCAGGAAATGACAGCAGCAGCGGAGCTACTGTAGTGTGAAACAATTAAGGTTGACAGGGCTCAGTTTGAACAATATGTTGCACTGGTCATAAAGCTAAGAGGCAGATCTGCAAACAATGACAAGCCCTGTGTACAGTAACCGCCATCATTAGTAACTGAGCGGTCAGGAAGTTTAATTGGTGACCTAGGAATCACTAATTGAGCATTAATCTTTCAATCAGTCATGTTTACTTATAGAAATGACTCTTTGGTAAGTTTCATTTTTTTTTCCTCACTAAGATGGGGAAGCTATGACTTTTACAGTAGAAGATAAGTCCCCTTAAGTAGTTGATCTGATTTTCCAGAGGACAAAGCCACCAATTCCACAATTAGGATGATAGCTTCAAATGTCAAGAAACCTGGTAAAGTAATACCTTTCCTTAAATCGACAGTGAGGGATGAACAAGTGAGACTGAATCTTTTGCTGGGAGCGCATTTAATTGGCAGAGGTCAGGGAGTTTCAGAGTGATACACAGTTCCTTAAGGATGAAAAAGAGCACTCTGAAGAGGAGGAAAAACTGCAGAAAGCAAGTCTTGTGGTGTCAGTGTCAGTCTTCTCCATCACGATCTTGCCTAGGGCAGGTTCAGCCAAGACTAAAGAGATAATGACATCTGTATGGCATATTCCTAGTATTGTAGCACTTTATTGTACAGTATTTTGGTAAAAATAAAGAACTTCTAGGCCTCTTTCGTACAAAAAAAAAATTGAATGAGGAGCTAAGTTATGTGTTTGTTGTTCACAAATGCATATTTCCCTACAGTCACCACATATTAAATAAATGTTCATTAAGTGAAATACATCCTGGGTTTTGTTATTGATTTTCAAGTATGGAAAAACTACTTTGGTTTCAGAGCCAGTAACTGGAGTTCCAATCATTCTTGAATAGCTTAAGATGATTTAACTGCTAATAACAGAGAGCTACAGGATTTAATAAATACGCTTATTTCATTGAAAAGCAATCTTTCACTATCTTTGTTTGGGGAAGGGGTGAGCTGAATTTATATGTATATTTAAATTTTTCTCATTAAGAAACATTTTCAACACTAGTATAATTGTGAACTGCACCTTGTGTGATTGGCTAATAGAATGCAAATGCACAAAAATAAGACATTCCAATGTGGGCAAAAATAATTTCTTAAAACAGGCACCGTTTCTAAAACGCTGTGCCTGTGGTTGGTAAACATAGTTATTAATATGATCTTATTTTCCATATGAGAGTGAGTCTTTTGCTCTCGATGTCTGTAAAGTTGTTTACAAAAGTTTCACTGAGAGTGCATTGCCATGATTCACCCGTGCTATGGAACATTTCTACGGTTCATTTAGTTTGACTACTGTGGTATATGGCAGTGAGACACGAACACAGATTTATTCATCTGGTTATCACCGTGAGTGTTCAAATGAATTCCAGGTTTTGCATTTAGGTCATACTCACACAGATCTTGTAGTGTACATGCAAGTGTTTCTCCTGAGTGCAAATGTCTGAGTAGAATTCTGAAACATAGAACATTTGAATGTTCAACTTTAGAAGGAAATAGGCAATACTAAATTCCTTCTTAGATGATGTCCACAAAGTAAACTGCCAATTTTCTAACACTTAACAAATGAACTCAATTTCAGTCTGTTAGTCTTTTCCTTTGCAGGCACTTGTAAGGTCATAGTCTCAGAGTTATTTGATAACACTGAAATACTGTAACACCTTTGACAATGCAATGTACGAAATATTTTTTCACCAACTGTAAAATTCTTGTTTTGCCAAACTTGACTTACCTGTTAACTACTTTTAAGGACCTGTGAGAAATCACTACTTCAGAAATAATGCTTTTTCTTGCTAGTGTAAAAATTAGTGAAATCAGACATTTTATACAAGAAAAGTTTCAACTTTATTTTTTAGATTCAAATGCATTGTTAATACCCACTTGATAAATATCCAAAAAGACAGAAATAAATTACAGAATGCATCTTATTAAAAAACAATTTTAAAAAGTTAAATGAAATTTAATTATTGTGAATTTAACATAATTTAAATTGGGTGAATGTTATGTCATTTGATTCTTAATTTGTAATAATTTAATGTAATGAAAAGCAAACATAGACAATTGACGTATCAAAGCAAATGATAAATATATTATAGCCTTTCAGAAAATATGTTTGTGCATGTGTTCAACTCTCATAGTCAGATTCTGGAAAATATTAGCTAAGAATAGCCTTTTTATTTTAATTAGACATCATGTTTAAAACTTTTCTCTGTATCTACTTGAAGAAAAGGGACATGCTACTGAAAAATAATCAGTCTAACATCCACCATTAAAATTCAACTAGAGAGGAGGCCAGGGATATAGCTCAGTGGCACAGAGTCTGCCTGGCAAGCACGAGGTCCTGAGTTCGACTCCCAGCACCAAAACAAAACAAAAAAAAGTACCAAAATTCAACTAGAGAGTACAACATATTTGAACACATAATGATTAAAATGGAGTAAGATGATGATTTCCCATAATTAACACCTGTTTCAAGATAGCACTTGACCAAATAAGACTTAACTACAATGTTGAATAGGGCACACCAGGTTTAAAATAAAATCTGCAATTTTTGTCCATCACGATTTGAGAAACATGGTGTCTTGATTACCACTCTAGTTAAGCTTAAAAATGTTAACAGTATGTTACCTTGTTATGTTAGATATTGTGGATTCTCCTTTTTTTTCTTCCTAACAATGCATCTTAGGGATAGGGATTAAAAATAACTTTAAATGTTGATTGTATCAAATATGTGAATGAAATGCATTTTAAAGACATTATTAGTTCTTTCTAAAATTTACTGCTTTTACTATGCACATTTTTTTATTCCAGACTACTTTCTTAATAGAAATACACACTCACACACACACACACACACACCACACAAATGCACACACATACACATATGACAGGGAAAAATACAAACTTCTGTAGTGAAAAGGGGTCTGAATGAAGGTACCATATGAGAGCAAAAGAACTTGGAAATATCTAATGAGATGAATGAATAGACAATTGTGGTTTTTGTAAATGGGTATTAATTAAATTAAGAAAATAATGTTCAAAAAACAATAAATGCTAAGGAAGAGTAAACATAGAGTGTTAGAACCTATAAATTAACTCCATTATAATTGTCTGCACTCATACTCTTAGAAGGAACCCCAGTTTAAAGATAGGTACTCAATGATACCCCTGGGGTGAAAAGCTATTTTCTTTCCTGTAAACTGAAAAACTACTTCACATTTCCAGTCAAGTCAGAGTCAAGGCTTTGCAAAGACATTCTAACTGCACAACTTGGAAAATGAAACTGGAAACCACTGCACTGGTGTCACTTGTTCTCGGGCCAGGTTGCTTTCACCTACGGTGACCTGACGCTCTGGTTTGTTTCCACTGCAGGGTCTATTATATTTATTTTTCTTGAGTAACTTGAGAGTTTTTTTTTCAAAGACAAAAGTGTCCAAATTTAGATGATAAATTGTATGATCATCTTACTCCAATCCCAATACCCTTCATTTCATACAATATTTTAAAAATCTTTTTTTCATATTTTACTTTTTATTAGTACATGTTTGCAGTACATAATGATTATATTCATCATGGAGGATGTGACCATGTGTACAACACATTTGAAGTCTTTTTTTGTCCCTTTCCCTCGCCTCCCTCCAACTCTTCTCTTCCACACTTACGAAAGCTCTATTTCCATTTTTTCACTTTCAGTGCTTTTTTCTTTTTAAATCTTGTTTCCCTTCCTTCCCACCTCCCTCCACCCATCTCTTGCTACCTTTTCTATCTGAACAAGTTCTTCCAACTTCCTGGTATCTATCCCACAATTTGGTCCTTATTTATTATTTGGATTTCTCACACAAGCGAAGTGATGCAATTTTTAAACTTGTGTGCCTGCTTTATTTCACTTAACATTATGGTCTCAAGGTGCATTCATTTACCTAAAAATGCCTAGGTTTGTCTTCGATGGCAGAGAAGTACTTCAACGTATATAACTACCACACCTTCTCATCTATTCATTTGTTGCTGAGCATATAGGCTTGTTCCAAGATTGGGCTATTATAAACTGTGCAGCTATAAACATGGGCAGCGTTTATCACTGTAATATGATGCCTCTAACTTCTTCTGGAAGATACCTAGAAGGGGAATATCTGGGTTAAATGAAACCTCTAGTTTTAGTTTCTTGAGGAATCTCCATACTGCTTTCCACAGTGGTTGTACCAATTTATACTCCCACCAACAGAGAAGGGTTCCTTTTTCTTCACAGCCTTGTCAGCATTTGTTATTAGTTGATTTCTTTAGGATAACCATATTTTCTGGAGTGAGATGGAAGATCAATGTTGTTTTAATTTGCAGTGATGTTAAACATTTTTTTTTTCTGTATTTATTGGCCATTTCTACTTCTTCATCTGAGAAGTGTTGTTCATTTAAGACGCCCATTTTTATTTTTTTATTTATTTTTTTTTTTTGTGGGTACCGGGGGGACGACCTCAGGACCTCACGCGCCAACAGGCACCCGTGCCGCTGAGCGATATCACCGGCCCCTTTTTCGTATGTGGGTTCCGGGAGTCGAACTCGGGCCCTCGCGCTTGCAAGGCAAGCGCTTAAGCCGCTGAGCCGTCTCACCGGCCCAAGACGCCCATTTTTAGTTTGTGTCTTTACATTTGGGGTGAGGTCTAATTTTTCAGAGTTCATATGTTCTAGATATTAGTTATCTGTCTGAAGAGTAGCTGGCAAATAGTTTTTCCAATTCTGTGAGGTATGTCTTCACTCTGTTTCCTTTACTGTGCAGAAACTTTCTAATTTGATGTGATCCCTCTTGTTGATTTTTTTTTTGTAATATTTCCTGTTCCACCACAGTTTATTTTTTTTTATTTTTTTTTGTGGGTACCAGGGGGGTGACCTCAGAACCTCGCACGCCAACAGGCACCCGTGCCGCTGAGCGATATCACCGGCCCCTTTTTCGTATGTGGGTTCCGGGAGTCGAACTCAGGCCCTCGCGCTTGCAAGGCAGGTGCTTACACCGCTGAGCCATCTCACCGGCCCCCACCACAGTTTAGATCATAAAATCTTTGCCTACAACTATGTTTTTAAGAGTTAATACCTATTTATGTTCCAGCAGATTAAGTGTTTCTATTTTAATATTTAAATCTTTGATCCATTTCGATTTTAGTTTAGTGCTTGGTGAAAGACAATCTTCAGCCTGTAGAAAGCCAGTTTTCTCAGCACTATTTGTTAAAAAGGCCATCTTTCCTTCAATGAAAGTATTTGGCCTATTAATCAAAGATAATAGAGTTGTTTCTGCATCCTCTATTCTGTTACATACACCCACAAGTTTTGTTTTGTGTTTGTTTGTTGTTGTTGTTTGCCAATACAATGCTGTTTTTATGAATACAGCTTTTTAGTATAACTTAAGTCTGGAATTGTGATGCCCCTGTCCTATGCTTGTGGCCCACAATTGCTTTTCTATACTAGGCCTCTTCTGGTTCCATATACATTTTAGGATTGTTTTCTCTTGTTCTGCAACGAGGTCCCGAGCTCCTCCGACAATGAGAACAGCCAAGTGCTTATCAGGAAAGCCAGCACGACAAGCTCCTCAAGGAGAACCAACAGCACCCCCTCTTCCTCTCCAGTTCTCCTTTTTATGTTGTTGGCAACAATCCTCAGGTGGGCCCTCCACACCCAGCACCACGCTGATTCAGTTCATCTGGGTGTTACAAGTTGACCACCAGTTGTCTATATACCACAGATGCTATGCATATTTTGATTTGGATTGTTTTAAGCCTGTATAACACTTTTGCAAATATGGTGATTTTCACTATATTAGTTCTGCCTCTCCAGAAACAGGAGATATCTTTCCGTTTTCTGACATCCTCTTTCGTCTCCTTTTTCAGGGTACTGTAATTTTCATTGTAGAAGTCTTTCACTTCCTTGGTTAGGTTGGTTCCTCAGTACTTCATTTTTCTTGATGTTATTGTGAAAGGTGTTGTTTCCCTAATTTCCTTCTTTTTGAGTATGTTATTGGTGTACAGGAATGCTGTTGATTTTTCAGTATTGGCTTTGTATGCTGCTACTCTATCAAATTTAGGTGTTATTTAGGAGTCTTTTGGTGGAATTTTTGGAGTTTTCTATGGAGAGGGTCATGTCATCAGCAGAAAATGCTAATTTAACTTCTTCCTTTCCTATCCATATTCCTTTTATTTCTTTCTCTTTTCTAATTTCTGTGGCTAATATTTCGGGGAGTGGTGATAGTGGGCATCCTTGATCCATGACTTTTTGAGATTGTGTGGTTCAAAGATGATCAGTCATATATATATACAATTTTTTTTCCCTTTCCCTTCTTTCTTTTCCCTATTCCAGTCTCTCTTTCCTTTTGACCAGTTTCTTTTTGATTCACCATGTCTATTGTACATTTTGGATCTTATTGTCTGGTGTCCTGAATAACTAACTTAAAGGTAGTAATACGTAATGTATTAACCATTGTTACCCTCCTATTATGTTGGTTTGAAAATTTGTTCTTCTTTTGATTTGTTTTGTTTTTTCTTCTCTTTAAAATAAAAAAATAATAAAAATAAAAATAAAAAAAATAAAAATAAAAATAAAAAGATGATCAGTCATTAAGTAGAAACACTCAAAGCCACAGAGTTCTAATACAAGGGGAGGTTGTTCTCATTTGTAATATCAATACCTAAAGCTGAGGTAGTTGTCCTTTATAATTATAGTTTCATCCTCAGGTCTAAAATAATGAACAATAATTCCATGAGGAAAATGAAAAGGAATTTCATAGAAACCAAATATTTAATTCACAAAATTAAAGCTGATCATTAGCTTCATAAAAAAGTGAACTATCTGTCGAATTTTTACCTTGATAATTCTTAAGGGAATAAGATAGAGTAAAAATGTAAGAGCTTTTTATTTCTCGGTTTAGCATAAAGCATATGAATGAATTATCATTTCCATTCAATATTCATTTGACAATCTCATATTAACTCTTTAAGGTGCACTATTGTCTATCTTCAAGGAGTTTAAATTTAAGTAGGGGAGATAAACAAATAAGAAATGCAATAGAAGATGTAAGATGCTGAAAAAAACAAAGTGAGAAAGCAAAGGGTAAACTCCCAGCATATCAAAATCTCTTAGGAAATATTTTTGATTTTTCTTGACTTTAGAGAAGTATATTTTTAGTTCATAAATTATTTTTCTTAATTTTAACAATATGAGTACATGAATTCCCCACCTTGACAAATGTTTGAATCTTACAGCTAAATGAAATTGGCATCTATTTTTGAACATGTATAAACTATTTGTGGGAAAAGGTTTTGTTTCTTGATGCAAAGCCATGGGCAACTGCAATTCACCACAACTGCTCTCTGGCTGCCTGAATTCTTTGAATAAGACATTGTGTGAAATTCCGACCTCATTAAATCTGCTGTTTAGCTGCGCTCTGTGCAGCCACTGCAAATCTGTTCTGGGTCACCCTCCTGCTTGTGAAACCATTTAAGGCAAACAAGATGCCTGAACCATGAGGTGAAACATAATACCAAAGTCAGGCCACTACATTCTTTACTACTTAAGTAAATTTCTACATTCTTTGCTGATCACACTAAATTCTCGTTCCATTTTTATTTGGTAAAATCATTTGGACAAATGGTGCTTCTTACAAATATTAAAGTGCATTGGAGGGCCATATAGTGAAAAAGCAAAAAACAAACAAACAAAAAACCCTATATCTCTTCATTACAATGGAATAAAAACAAAAGCACAGAAGACTCCTGGTGATGTGTACTCATTTCATTCTAGAGCAGAAATTGGTTGCTAAAACCACTCGGGTGAATTAATCAAAATATTTCTTCTTCTGTACTTCAATTTCAGAGGAAAAGAATTATCCCAAGAGTATTTTATATTTTACTCTGCTCTGAAATGGCCCAAGCAATCATTAGGGGTGTGAGAGTGTGTGCACGTGTGTACATGAGTGTGTGTTATGTGGGTAGATAGGAAATGTGTCTACTAGAATTGAGACCATATTCTCATTTCATATGATTTGACAGTTCCTATGTGGCAGCAATCACTGTTTTTCTATATACCTTGGTGACAGTCTCAAATCAATCTGCGACCTAGATGAGAAAGATTTTATAGCCCATTACCCAAGCCTTCAGTCATTCCACTTGTGCTTTGACCAAACTGGTTTTCAATTCCAAAAATAGACTGCTGCTGATGGTATGAGATATTCAAGACAGAGATAAAAATCTAGTCAGTTTGAAGTGGCCCTCAGATTTTTCACATTACCTATGATATAACTTCAGTTATTCACAGTACTCTACCCATGTTTAAAAAGTTATATGTTTGAACTATATTACTATGAGGCATTAATCCTAAGTATAGAAACAAACTTAATTCTTAGAAAAGACTTTAAATTCTGTGAAGTATATGTGTTTTCATGAAATCTAATATTTTCAAAATTTTGGATGGTTTGACAGTATAATTGGAGTAATGGCTGTGTGTTTTTGCTTATTTATATTAGCACATAAAATTTGTTGCAAAGTAGAATGTGTCAAATTAAAAAGTTACAAATAAATTCAATATATCCAGATGCACATCCATCTTAATAAGTTGTAATATGTCATTAAAGATGTCATTAGAAAATGTCATTTTATAAGGCATAAAATATATGTTTCTCATGTGTAAAATAGGAAACAGATGATTAGAAAATTAATAAAAAATGAAAAGTATTTAACTGTATGCTGATTTGAAATGAAAAATTGCTACCCTGTTTTATCTTTAATTAATTCTTAGTTACCCTGTATTCTTTATTTTTTTATATTGGCAAAATACAAATATTGGGAAACTTGACAAGTTGGAAATGATAATTGGTAGAAAACTAGAGATGTTTCTGATGGTTAACTTTAGGTGATATCTTGACTGGATTAAGGGATGCCTAGATAACTAGTAAAGCAGCGTTACTTCTGTGTACCTGTGAGGGTGTTTCCAGAGGAAATTAGACTGTGAATCAGTGGCCAGAGAGGGTATGCTCAGCCTTAGTGTGGGTGGAAACAATCCCAATAACTGAGGACCAGATAGAACAAAAAGCCAGTGCAAAGGATTTCCTCTCACTCTCTCTTGGAGCTCTGCCCTTTCTGCTTTTGGACATCAAAATTCCAGCCAGGCTCTTCGGCTGTGGAAATTCTAGGGCTTGCATCAGCAGCTTCCAAGACACTAAAGACCTTGGCCTTGTACTGAGCACTATGCCATCAGCTTGCTTGTTTATGAGGCTTCAGATTTGGACAAAGTTGCATTACTGGCATGTGAGGGTCTCTAGCTTGTAGAAAGTCTTCTTTTTTAGCATCAATAATTGTGTGAGGGACCGGTGAGATGGCTCAGCGGCTTAAGCGCCTGCCCGGCAAGCGCAAGGGCCCGAGTTTGACTCCCGAAACCCACATACAAAAAAGGGGCCGGTGATATCGCTCAGCGGCACGGGCGCCTGCTGGCACGCGAGGTCCTGAGGTCGACCCCCTGGTACCCACAAAAATAAAAAATAAAAAAATAATAATTGTGTGAGACAATTCCCCTAGTACATGCCCTCTCATTCATATATGTGTGTATGTGTACTGTGTATTCTCTCTGTTATCTATGTCTGTAATTGTTTCTATATATCTATAACTGTCATCAATATCTATAACTGGTGTACCTCTCTATTGATTTTGTCTCAAGGAAATATTGACTCTTATGGTTTAGATATAGAATGTCCCCCAAAATGCTTGTGTGTTCTGAGGTGGAGTTTTGGGAAAGTGATTGGATCTTGGGGCTCTATTACTCACCACTGGGTCAATACATTAATGAGTTCATAGTTAAAAGTGATATTAGGAGTGGGGCCTGGCTGGCAGAGGTTGTCAATGGGATCATGGCTTCAGAAGGTATGTCTTTCTCCACAGCTCCATCCTTCACTCAGCTACGAGACTGCTATGAGTTTAACAGCGTTTTTCTGTTAGGTTTCTCCACCATGATGTTTCTGCCATGGAGCCAGCCAACCATGGACTAAAATCTTTGGAACTTGCAAAAAAATATTCATAGACTAAAAATTAAGAGGTAGAAAACAACATTCCATGCACCAGGACTCTGAAAATAAGCAGTGGTAGCAATTCTAATATCAGATATGGTAAACTTCAAGTTAAAATGGATTCTAAGAGACAAAGAAGGTCACTACATACTAGTTAAAGAAGCAATCCAACATGAAGAGATAACATCAATAAATATACATGCACCAAACACCTGAGCACCTATCTTCATAAAACAAAACCTGCCGAAATTAGAAGATCAAATAAACATTAACACAATTGTAGTAGGGGATTTTAACATCCCACTTTCACAAAGAGACAGATCATAAACAAATCTAATACAGAAATTTCAGAGCTGAACCACACCCTTCAACATGTGGACATTCTATATCTACATTTATATTTATATTTATATCTATATCTATATCTATATCTATGAGACTATTCCACCCCATACAACAGAGTATACATTCATTTCAGCAGCACATGGCATTTTTTTCCAAAATAGATCACATACTAGTCCACAAAGCCCGCTTAAGTAAATATAAAATAATTGAAATCACCCCATGCATACTATCTGACCACTGCTGAGTGAAAATAGAAATCAACAAAATAAAAATTTTTTTTCAAACTTTATTTTTTTTAAAGACAACAAATAAACATTCTCATGTATTAACAAACTCAAGCATTACAGAATGTACAAATAACTTTTGGAGAAAAATATTACTCAGTATAAGATTAAGCCATGTAAAAGCTAGGTAAAAATAGAAAACTAAGGAATGGAATAGTCACAGTGAAATTGCATTTTCATACTAGGGAGACAATACGATGTTTACAAATGTGTATCCAGTTTATTTCGCTTGTGAGTATTTTCTCGAGTTGCATCCATTTACCTATAAAAGTTTCCAGTTTATCTTTCTTTATGAATGAGTAGTACTCCATTGTATAGAAATACCACATCTTTTTTATCCATTCCTCGGTTAATGGGCATTTGGGTTGTTTCCACAATCTAGCTATTACAAATTGTGTTGCTATAAACATGGGTGCACATATATCACTGTGGTACGATGTTTTTAATTCTTCTGGGAAAATACCCAGAAGGGGAATAGCTGGGTCAAATGGAACCTCCAATCCCAGTTTTTTGAGGAGTTTCCACACGGATTTCCACAGTGGCTGCACCAGTTGACACTCCCACCAACAGTGGAGAAGGGTTCCTTTTTCCCCACAGCCCCTCCAGCATTTGTTATTAGTTGACTTCTTGATAACAGCCATTCTTTCTGGGGTGAGATGGAATCTCAGTGTTGTTTTCATTTGCATCTCTCGGATGACTAGTGATGTTGAACATTTTTTCATATATTTATTTTCCATTTGTATTTCTTCATCTGAGAAGTGTTTATTCATCTGAGATGCCCATTTTTGGACTGGGTCTTTAAATTTGGGAGGTCTGATTTTTTTGAGTTCTTTGTATGCTCTCGATAGTAATCCTTTGTCTGAGGAACAGCTGACAAACAGTTTTTCCCACGTTGTGGGTTGTCTCTTCACTCTGTTGGTGGTTTCTCTTGTTGTGCAAAAGTTTTTAATAAGATGAGATCCCAGTTGTTGATTCTTTGTGATACCTCCTGTGTGATGGGGGTTTTATTCATAAAGTCTTTGCCTACACCAATGTCTTCAAGAGTTTTACCTATTCTATTTTCCAGGGGATTTAATGTTTCTTTTTTAATATTTAGTTCTTTGATCTATTTTGAATTTACTTTAGTGCACGGTGAAAGATATGGGTCTAATTTTAATCTTCGGCATGTGTAGAGCCAATTTTTCCAGCACCATTTATTAAAGAGGCTATCTTTCTTCCAGTGAATGTGTTTGGCACCTTTGTCAAAGATAAGGTGGCTTAGTACATCTGGAGTTGTTTCTGCATCTTCTATTCTATTCCATTGATCTTCAGGTCTGTTTTTTTGCCAATACCATGCTGTTTTTATCACAGTAGCTTTATAGTATAATTTCAAGTTGGGGATTGTGATGCCCCCTGCCTTGCTTTTGTTTCCCAGAATTGCCTTTGCCATTCTAGGTCTCTTCTGGTTCCAGATGAATTTTAGGATTGTTTTCTCTAATTCTGTGAGATATGCTGTTAGAATTTTGATCGGAATTGCATTAAATCTGTATAACAGTTTTTGAAGTATGGCCATTTTCACTATATTGGTTCTTCCGACCCAAGAGCAAGGGATATCTTTCCATTTTCTGATATCCTCTTCAATCTCCTTTTTCAGAGTACTGTAGTTTTCAGTGTAGAGGACTTTTACTTCCTTTGTGAGATTGATTCCTAGGTATTTCATTTTTTTAGATGTGATTGTGAAAGGTGTTGTTTCCCTAATTTCTCTCTCAGTGAGTTTGTTATTGGTGTACAGGAAGGCTATTGATTTTTGAGTATTGACTTTGTATCCAGCTACACTACTGAATTTGCTTATTAAATCTAGCAATTTTTTAGTGGAGTTTTTGGGGTCTGCTACGTAGAGTATCATGTCATCTGCAAATAATGATAATTTAACTTCTTCCTTTCCAACCATAATTCCTTTTATTTCTTTGTCTTGTCTAATTGCTCTGGCTAAAGTTTCCAGGACTATGTTGAATAAGAGTGGGGACAGTGGACATCCTTGTCTGGTTCCTGATTTTAGAGAGAAGGCTTTCAGTTTTTGTCCATTTAGTATGATATTGGCTGTTGCTTTGTCATAGATAGCTTTTATCAGATTCAGCTAAAGACCCTCTATTCCAATTTTCTGTAGGGTTTTTATCATGAATGGGTGCTGGACTTTGTCAAAAGCTTTTTCTGCATCTATTGAGATGATCATATGATTTGTGTCCTTGGATCTGTTAATATGGTGTATTACATTTATTGATTTATGTATATTGAACCATCCCTGCATCCCTGGGATGAATCCAACTTGGTCATGGTGTATAATCTTCTTGATGATTTGCTGCATTCTGTTTGCCAGTATCTTATTGAGGATTTTTGCATCTATGTTCATTAGGGAGATTGGCCTGTAGTTCTCTTTCTTAGTTGGGTCCTTCTCTGGTTTTGGTATCAGGGTAATGCTTGCTTCCAGGAATGAATTTGGGAGTATTGCTTCCCTTTCAATTTCATTAAAGAGTTTGAGAAGTAGTGGTGTTAAGTCTTCTCTAAATTTCTTGTAGAATTCGGCAGTAAATCCATCAGGGCCTGGACTTTTCTTTGTTGGGAAGTTTTTAATTACATCTTTGATTTCATTGATTGTTATTGGTTTATTTAGGGTTTTTATATCTTCTTGGTTGAGCTTTGGTAATTCATATGTATCTAGGAATCTGTCCATTTCTTCTGCATTTTCCATCTTATTAGAATACAGGTTTTCAAAGTAGGTATAGATGATCTTCTGGATTTCTGCAGGGTCCGTTGTGATATCACCCTTTTCATTCTTAACTGCATGGATTTGAGTACTTTCTTTCCTTTTTTTAATAAGGTTGGATAAGGGTTTGTCAATTTTATTTAATCTTTCAAAGAACCAACTCTTTGATTCGTTGATTCTTTGTATTGATTTTTAGTCTCCAATACGTTAATTTCTGCTCTGATCTTTATAATTTCCTCTCTTGTACGAGCTTTTGGTTTAGCCTGCTCTTCTTTTTCTAGAAGTTTGAGGTTCACCATTAGGTTGTTTATTTGTGCTTGCTCTGTTTTCCTGATATAGGAATTTAATGCTATAAATTTCCCTCTTAGGACTGCTTTCATTGCATCCCATAAGTTCCAGTATGTTGTACTGTCATTATCATTCAGTTGCAGAAACTGTCTGATTGCTTCTTTAATTTCATCTGTGACCCATTGGTTGTTCAGTAGGGTGCTATTTAATTTCCATGTGTTTAGCAAATTCTTGTGGTTTCTTTTGCCATTGATTTCCAATTTCATTGCACTATGGTCTGATAATATACATGGGATAATTTCAATTCCTTTGCATTTACTTAAGCAGGTTCTATGAGCTAGTATGTGGTCTATTTTGGAGAATGCCCCGTGTGCAGGTGAGAAGTATGTGTATTCTGATGTTGTGGTGTGGAACACTCTGTAGACATCTACTAAGTCCATTTGTTTCAAAGTTTGGTGCAGTTGTAATATTTCATTGTTGATTTTTTGTCTAGTTGATCTGTCTTTTTGTGACAGTGGAGTATTGAGATTCCCCCAATACAATTGTATTAGTGGTTATTTGATTTTTCATGTCCATTAATATTTGTTTTATATAGTTGGGTGCACTGGTATTTGTTGCATATATATTTATGATTGTTATCTCTTCCTCTTGGATTGTTCCCTTTACAAGGATGTAGTGACCTTCTTTATCTCTCTGAATCATTCTTGGCTTGAAATTCACTTTGTCTGCAAAAAAAATAGCTACCCCTGCTTTTTTCTGGGTTCCTGTCTCATGGAATATTGTTTTCCATCCTTTGACTTTCAGTCTATGAATTTCTTTTTGAATTAACTGTGTTTCTTATATACAGCATATTGTTGGATCTTGCTTCTTGATCCAATTTGCCAGTCTGTGCCTTTTGATTGGTGAATTGAGACCATTAACATTAATGGTTAAAACTGATATGTATTGACTTATCCTTGTCATGTTATTTTCTTGTTGTTGGTTCTCCCTCTTTTAATTTTTGTTTTCCCTCCCTCTCTTTAATCATTTGCTCTGCCTGGTGGATTCCTTCTGTTGGGGTTTCTGGAGTTATAGTCTTTGTTATCCCTTTCTAGAATGTCCTTCAAAACATTTTGGAGTGCTGGTTTGGTGGTTATAAATTTTCTCAGATGTTCTTTGTCATGGAAGTATTTTACTTCTCCATCAGTTTTGAAAGATAGTTTTGTGGGGTACATCAATCTGGGTTGAAGATTATTTTCCTTTAGAACTTGAAATACATCATTCCAAGCTCTTCTTCACTTGTGGGTTGGTGCTGAAAAGTCCGCTGTGATTGTGATGGGCTTTCCTTTATAGGTGATTTGTTTCTTTTCTCTAACAGCTTTTAAGATTCTACTCTTGTGTTGAATTTCTGGAATCTTGACTATGATATGCCTGGCTAAAGATTTTTTTTGATCATGGCTAATTGGAGTTCTATAAGCCTCACTTATCTGAATGTCAAATTCTTTCTCTCTACCACGGAAATTTTCTGTGATAATGTCTGTGAACAGTGTTCTGACATCATTTATGCTATCTCCTGCTTTTTCATTGACTCCAATCAATCTTAAGTTATTCTTCTTTGCATAATCTAGCAGCTGCTGGATTCATTTTTCATTGTCCCTTGCTGTTTTTAAGAATTCTTTCTTTTCATAATCACTAATTGCAAGCCTGTCTTCTATATCTGAGATCCTGTCCTCACATTGGCTTAATCTGCTACAAATACTTTCAATGGAATTTTTGTTCTCCTGGATATCTGCTTGAATCTGCTTTATGGATTCCATTTCTTTCCTATGCTGAGAATTCATGGCTTCCATCATTTTCTTAAGCTCATCTATTTTTTTTGTCTGTGTCTGCTCTAGCGTCCTTAAGCATGGTCTTCATTGTGGACATTATCTCTGCAGTTATCTGAGAAATTATTTCTGATTTAAATTTTTCCAGAGCCTCATTCAACTGCTTTGTTGTTACCACTTCAGAGATGTCAGGTGGGTGGCTTTCGGTTTGTCCCACCTCACTGCCTCCTGGGTTTGCCTTTGGTGAACTGGATGTGTGGGGTTGCATCTTGTTTAAGTGTTGTCTCATTTTCTTTTCTTTCTTTAGTTTAATTCCTGGGATGCTGTTTGTAAATTGCCTATGGTAGGTTGCTTTCTTGCTAGTATTTCAAACTCTTAGGAGATTCTTGGAATACCAGGAAGAAAAGCGCCAGTCAGTGTGTCCCTCTCAGCCGGTGCTTCTCTGTACCGCGGCGTCTCGCGTTACACCGCAGAGGTCCCCGCTGGAGCCGTGGATGGAGTGGCGCCGCCCTGAGTTCTGAGCTCAGCTGCTGCCCCCCCACACAATGGCGCCCGGCTAGTGGCTCTCGTGCGCGCGTGAGGGTTGGGTGTCAGCACTCACCACCAGTCAGTGTGTCCTTCACAGCCGCCGCTTCTCTGTACTGCGGCATCTCGCATTCCTCCACAGAGGTCCCCGCTGGAACTGTGGATGGAGTGGTAGCCGCCCTGAGTTTCAAGTTCAGCTGCTGCCCCCCCACAATGGCGCCCGGCTAGTCGCTCTCTTGTGCGGGACGGCTGGGCGTGAGCACTCACCGCCAGTCAGTGTGTCCTTCTCGGCTGGTGCTTCTCTGTTCCGCAGCATCTCGCGTTCCTCCGCAGAGGTCCCTGCTGGAGCAGTGGGTGGAGTGGCAGCCACCCTGAGTTTCAAGTTCAGCTGCTGCCCCCCCCACAATGGTGCCCGGCTAGTGGCTCTCTTGCGTGGGACGTCTGGGCATCAGCACTCACCGCCAGTCAGTGCGTCCTTCACGGCCGCTGCTTCTCTGCACCGCCACTTCTTGCGTTCCTCCACGGAGGCCCCCGGGGGCGCCGGCAGTCACCGCGTGTCTGCAGATTCGAACCGCTTCAGTCGCGTCGGGATTTCCGACACAGGGAAATGGCGCCGGAGGCCACCTCCTTCTTTGTTGGAGTTTCTCTCTTCACTTTCTCCGTGGGCCCCAAACTGCACTTCAGATCTTTCCTGGGTCCCTGGGAGCCACTTCCCTCTTTCTTGTCCTCCTCCAGTCACTATATTTCAGTATCCAGATGGCGACTTTTGGAGAGGTTCACTGCCTGCTTCTTACAGATCCACCATCTTTTTCCTTCTGCCACAAAATAAAAATTTTTTTAAAAAGGCAAATGCTCCTGTAAAATTAACAATATACTCCCAAACAACCAATGGGTCACAGGAGAAATTAAAAATTTCTGGAAGTTAATTACAGTGATGGTACTTCTCAATGAAACTTCTGGGACACTATGAAAGCAGTTCTTAGAGAAAAATATATCACAATTAGTGTTCACATTAGGAAAACAGAGAAGTTCCAAATAAATAATCTTATAAGAAACCTTAAGATACTTGAGAAACAACAAGCCAGCCCCAAACTGAAATTTGGAGGGAAGTTAAAAAGGTGACCCTGGAAATCAATGAAATGGACACCAAAAATGTAAAAAAAAAATCAATTAATCGAAGAGCTGGCTTTTCATAATAATAAAAAAATAGTCAAGCCCTTAGCAAGACTCACCAGGAGAAAGAAAGAAAAGACTCATATCAGCGCAATTAGAATGACAAAGGTGAAATCACAACATACACTGTAGAAATCTAGAAAATAGTAACTACTTTGAAAAATTACATTCCAAAAAATTAGCAAATTTTGAAATGGACATATTTCTAGATACATGCAAACTACCAAAACTAATCCAGGAAGACATACATGTACTTAACAGGCTAATAACAAGCAATAAAATTGACTCAGTAATAAAGAACCTATAAACTAAGAAAAGCCCAGGACCTGATGGATCCATGGCTGAATTCTACAAAACCTTTAAGGATGTTATAGCACGGATACTCCTGAAGCTCTTCAAAAAATTGAAAGGGATGAAGTGGTCCCAAATTCATTTATGGAAGCCATTATCAACATGATCCCAAACCCAGATAAAGACCCAACTAAAAAAGAGAACTATAGGCCAATTGCTTTAATGAACATAGATGCAGAAAACCTCAATAAGATATTAGCAAATAGAATGCAGCACATTGTTAAAAGGATCCTACACCATGATCAAGTAAGTTTCATCCCAGAGTTATAAGGATGGTTCAAAATACTAAGTCTATAAATGTAATATATCACGTAAACAAGAACAAGGTCAGAAATCACATGGTTATATCAGTAGACGCAGAAAAGGCTTTAGACAAATACAACATCTCTTCATGATAAAAACCCTGAAGAAATCAGATATAGGGCCGGTGAGACGGCTCAGCGGCTTAAGCGCCTGCCTTGCAAGCGCGAAGGCCCGAGTTCGACTCCCGGAACCCACATACGAAAAAGGGGCCGGTGATATCGCTCAGCGGCACGGGTGCCTGTTGGCGCGCGAGGTCCTGAGGTCGTCCCCCCGGTACCCACAAAAAAAAAAAAAAAAAAAAAGAAATCAGATATAGAAAGACTATAACTGAATACGATAAAGGCTATTTATGACAAACCAATAACCAGCATCATACTAAATGTGGAGGAACTAAAAGCATTCTCCCTAAAATCAGGAACAAGACAATGATGTCCACTATCACCTCTGTTACTTAACACAGTACTTGAAAATTTAGCCAGAGCAATTAGACAAGAGAAAGATACAACAAACACACATATAGGAAAGGAAAAACTCAAATTTGCCAATGATATGATACAGAGAAGACCCAAAGAGCTCCACCAAAAACTTTCTAGAATTAATAACCAATTTCAGCAAAGTAGCAGGATGTAAGATCAACACACAGTAATCATTTAGCATTTGTGTACACCAACAATGAACAGGAGGAGAAGGAAATTCTGAAAACAATACCATTCACTTCAATAAAAATGAAATATCTAGGAACTAATCTAAGGAAGTGAAAGACCTCTACAAAAAAAAAAAAAAAAAGTAACAGTACTCTGAAGAAGAGATTGAAGAGAACATCAGAAAATGGAAACAGGTCCCTTGCTCCTGTATAGGCAGAACCAAAACTGTCAAAATAGTCATACTTCCAAAACTTTTATACAAATTCAATGCAGCCCCAATAAAAATGCCAACAGCATACTTTACAGATATAGAGAAAACAATCCTAAAATTTATATGGAACCAAAAGAGACCCCGAATAACAAAAGTAATTTTGGGCACTAAGAGCAAAGCAGGTGACATAGCAATACCAGACTTCAAGCTATACCACAAAGCAATAGTGATAAAAATGGCATGGTACCGGGAAAAAAAACACATACCAAAAAAAAAAAAAAAAGACACATGGATCAATGGAACAGGATAGAGGATGCAGAAATCTCCCCAGACATAGTCAACTATTTGATAATCAGCAAAGCGTCCGAAAGCATATGTTGGAGGAAAGGTAGCCTCTTCAGCAAGTGGTGTTGGGAAAACTGGTTATCTGTTTGTAGAAGAATGAAACTGGCCCTTGTCTCTCACGCTGCACAAAATTAAAATCAAAATGGATGAAAGATCTAAACACTAAAACTTCTGGAAGGTAAAATAGGTAAAATACTTGAAGAAATAAGTGTAGGAAAGGATTTTCTAAACAAAACCTCAATTGCACAAGAAATATCAGCAAGAATCAACAAGTGGGATTATATCAGATGAAAAAGCTTCTGTACAGCAAAAGAATCAATCAGTAGAGTGAAGAGAAAGCCTACAGAATATGAAAAATTTTTGCCAGCCACTCCTCAGAAAGAGGACAAATATCTAGAATATATAAAGAAATCAAAAATATTAAACCACCCATAATTAAAGACCCAGTGAAGAAATGGTCTAGAGAAAAGAACAGATACTTCACGAAGGAAGAAATACAAATGTTTAACAAATATACGAAAAAAACGTTCAACATCTCTGACCATTAGAGAAATGCAAATCATTAGGAAATCAAACTATAACAAATGCTGGCGTGGCTGTGGTGAAAAAAGAACCCTCCCACATTCTTAGTGGGAATGCAAACTAGTACAACCATTATGTAAATCAGTATGGAGATTTCTCAAAGAACTGAAATCAGAAATTCCATATGACCCAGCTATTCCTCTGCTAGGTATCTTCTCCAAAGACCTTAAGTCATCATATTACAGCAATACATGCATACCAATGTTAACAGCAGCACAATTCATAATAGCTAAATCCTGGAAGCAGTTTGTATACCGATCAACATGACTGGATAAACAAAATATGGCATCTATATATAATGGAATACTACTTTGCTATAAAGAATGACAAATCTGAGGCATTTGTAGGAAAATGGATGCACCTGGAAAATATAATGTTGAGTGAAATCAATCAGACACACAAACTTAAATACTATATAGTATCTCTCTTTTGAGTGAGACAAAGTATAAACAAAAAATGATAAAGGATGGATAGAAAGGAACGAGGGGATAGATCTCATCCAATAAAGAAGTGGTCCAAGGGAACAAAGATGAGAGGTGAGGAGGAGGGAAAGGGGACATAAGAGGAATAAAGATGTGCCATGTACAGGATCCTAGTAACTCCAATCAAGGTAAACATTGTAAGTCATAACATAAGTTAAAACAAAGAATATCAATTAGTATGTAAAAGGTGATAGGGGAACCAGAGGAAGGGGGAGGGGTGAGGAGAAGGGTATTATAAAAACAACAAGTTGTAATAAGTGCATGTAACCACTCCCCAAGATGATTCTAAAGTATGTGAATTACAAACATATACTAATAAAATAAAAATTAAAAAAAAGAAGGAAATGCAAAAAAAAAAAAAAACTGGTACTGTCTGCCAGTAGCTTATGTTTTAGTTTGATATTCTTAAAATAAAATCAGTAATCCACATACAAACAAGTAAGTGAGCAGCATAGTTGTACTGGATTTGATAGTAGTAAAGAAAATAAAGGGGTCAACTGTACATGGTAAATACAGAAAATGGCCACATAAAGGACATTCCTGAAAAAATAAAATTCAAAACACTCAAAAAATGTCAAATGGGGATGTCAAGGCTTGTAGTTTAGGGAAGGATGAGAGGTAAGTACAGTAGTTGTATTTTTTTATACCATTGTCAATCCTATAAATATCAACAATCAACTTCATGATACTAAGGCAACAAGATGTGCAAATGTAATTCTAGCTTCTAGAACACAACAGAAAGTGCCCTTGTATTCAAGAAGACAATTAAAGCATGATCTCATTTATTCTGTGTAATGAAAAATAGCTAAACTCAGGAACAGAGAGTAGAATACTGAATGCCAGCACATGGGAAGTGGGAAAAATGAGGAGATATTGATCCAAGAGTACGAACTTTCAGTTATGAGATGAGTAAGTTCTAAAGTCCCCAGTGTACAGTATAGTGATTATGGTAACACAGCTTGGCAATAATAATGCATTGCATACCTGAAATTTGTGAAGGACATGAATTTGAATTGTTCACACTACAAAAGTAAAATTTAAGGTATGTGGTAAGGGACTGATTTGTGACTCAACTTACTTGTGGTAATCACTTCATAATATATACAAATATCAAAATGTCTTATTGTACATCTTCAATATAAACAATTTTGATCTGTCAATAACTTGGAAAACGTAAATCATATATTGTAAGTATCTTCATAAGACTGTTTAAATACATTTTATTGGAAATAACTCTCCTGTACTTTTGGAAAAGATGATATTAACGAAAACTGAGAAGATTGATGTTATGACTTGTGTCTAGATGCTCCCCACAACCTCATGTGGTCAGAGCGGGGCTTCTAGGATCTAGAGTGTGTGGTGCTAGGATCGAGGAACATGATGCTGGGACTTGTTCATAGTGCGATGCTAGAATCAAGGCTGCCCCACCCTGGGCATGTATGTGCTGAGGGCCCTAAGCGTGGGAAGCCTGGATAGGGTATAAGGTACCGAAAGAAGGTCCCTGCTTGTCACTTGTTGCTGCTGCTGTTGCTTGTCTTCTGCTGCCTTTTGTCTGCTCTGCAGTGCCCTCTGCCGTGCCACCCTTCCTTGGACTGAAATCTCCACAAACTGTAAGCCAAAATAAACTTTTCTTCCTTTTTTTTTTTTTTTTTTTTTTTTTTTTTTTTTTTTGTGGGTACCGGGGGGTCGACCTCAGGACCTCGCGCACCAGCAGGCGCCCGTGCCTCTGAGCGATATCACCGGCCCCTTTTTCGTATGTGGGATCCGGGAGTCGAACTCGGGCCCTCGCGCTTGCAAGGCAGGCGCTTATGCCGCTGAGCCATCTCACTGGCCCAAACTTTTCTTCCTTTAACTTTGGGTGTCGAGTATTTTGTCTCAGCAATGAGAAAAATAACTAAGACAAAGATGATGTATCAATAGATACAGTAAATGATATATTTGAACAGACACATGAATAAAAATACCATGAATAGATAGATTAAATTGCAGATCTCAGGTCATCAGTTTTAAGCAGTCTCTACAGAGTTCATATAAAAGCCACAGTGACCACATTTTATAAACACAGAACACTAATAAAGGGTTTGGCTTCAACTTGAAGGTTCTCCTGCCATTAAGTAATTTTCCTATGCCATATACTTAGTTCTTGTTGTGACCTAATTATGCATAATTCTTTTAGAATAGGATCATTACAACTATGCTTATGACAAACTCAGCAACCATTTAAAGGCATCAGTGCATGTGGCTAGGTAGGGACGCAGAGTCTGCATCCAATTTGATAACCACAAAAGAAATGTCAGAATGAAAGAATCTTTTGAAAGCAGTATATTAGTTTACTCTAGGCTAAACCAAGATTGACAAAAATACTACATTTTTTAGATATTTAAAGAAAAACAAATCATTGACTTTTAAGGCATCATGCCCAGAAATTGTATGCTCTAATACAACACAGAATAACTCAAGGAAGAATAACACTTTTATTGGCTTCTTAGCCTCATCAAACGTGCCTCCAAAGAGGGAAGGCTTACAGTGGACAAACAGCCACCCCACATGAGTCTGAGAACTTAGCCACCAGTTCAGCAGTGGGAGAATCATATTTTGAGAACTTGCAACACATTTGATAAATAAGCACATGTTGATTTGACAATAACATATGATTGTTGTTATCAATTCTAGTATATTAGTTACTGGATAATATTTTTTTTGTCTATTCTAGTATACTTATTATTGGATAGTATGGTCAATATATTAATCAAGTAAGTAAGCTTAATGAACAGAGAAACTATTTAATAAACATAGAATATAAAGCTTTAATTACAGCCATTTCACAAGTGTATGCTGTTGGACCATGGGAGCAGCCCATAAAAATGTAGTAAGAGTAGTGATTCTGTCAATCATTAAAGATTGATGAGTGATGCTTTCATTACTTATTTTATATAACAGACAAGACATTCATATAAAAATCAAGTGTCTAATCTGTCACTCAGTATACTAAATTCTGTCACTGTGAAGCTATTGGCATTTATAAAAGGTAAAAGCATACTTGTTTATACATATTGTTTTGGTTATTCCTGTGTTTATTCACTTTTTACATCTGATTTAATTCTTAAAATTATTTTGATGAATTATAGATGTTAATGTTAATAGTTAAAGATATGCTAAGCTTGAAGACATTGTAATGTTTGTGAAATCAATATACTTGACTTCCTGGACTTATGAATGTATGTTAAAATTTTTTTTTTTTTTTTTTGTGGGTACCAGGGTGTTGACCTCAGGACCTCGAGCGCCAGGAGGCGCCCGTGCCGCTGAGCAATATCACCGGCCCCTTTTTCGTATGTGGGATCCGGGAGTCGAACTCGGGCCCTCGCACTTGCCGGGCAGGCACTTAAGCCGCTGAGCCATCTCACCAGCCCAATGTTAAAAATTTTTATGAAACAAATACGTGGAGTTAGACATGCTTACTCTTATTTGAATGTTTTACAATGTGTACATATGTTGAAACATCACATGATATCCCATAAATATGCATACTTTTATCTGTCTACTTAAAAACCAAAATTTGAAAAGTAATGCAACCTAGTATAAGTTGTAGGCTATGGGCAAAATAGGTGATAAAAGATTGGAAAAATACTGATAATTATAGAAGCTAAATGATGGACTGCCAGGGCTTATTTCACCACATAATTCTACTTTTATGTGTGATTTAATTTTTATAGTAGAAGTTAAAAATAAATAAATGAAATTTTTAAAAAATAAATGCATGTTGTAATAGAATATGAAACCAAAGACTAGGGTAATTTTCTACATTTTATAGGATCAAACACATAGCATATTAGTTTTCAAATATTGTGGCAGAGACATCTTCTTTTCATTAAGATAGTATGTAAATAAAATATTTTAGTGGATAAATTTTATTTCTATGACTGAATTATAATGTTTTCAATTTTAAGTCAATTAGAGGAAACTTCATTTAAATATAGAAGGTAAATATATGAATATAAGCCTGCTCATTCCATATACCTGTTTAAGCAATAAGCTAGAAAATTTTCTAACAGCTTCAACCTATAACCTAGAGATTGGGGAAGAGATGATATGAACAAAATGTGAAAGTAGAAAGTTTCAATTAGAGAGATTATAACAGTATCAGACTTGTGAAAACACTGTTAGCACTAGAGTAATCATGAAGAAACTGTTCGATTATAAAACCTTCCGAGTGCTAAGAAATACACAATGTACCAGTGTTCCCTGAATACAGAGATACAGTGGAGACTTCAAAGTGCTCTGAATACAAGATGCTAAGAACTCATATGTTGGCTTTCTAGTGCTGCCATAGCAAGTTACCAAAAACTGAATGGTTCAAGTTTACAGTTTCACAGTTCTCACTGGTTGGAATTTTAAGATTAAGGTATTCAGAGTCTGAGGCTGTGAGGAAGAATATGTTCTGTGCACCTCATCCAGCTTCTGGTGGTCTGCAAAGAATCTTCCCAGGTCCTTGGCTTCTAGCTGTACCACTCTGATCGCCATCTTCATCTTCAAATGGTATTCTCCTGTGTGCATAGCTCCAAACTTCCTATTTTTACATGGATACCAATAATATCTATTAGGGGCCCACCTAATGACCTCTTTTTAACTTAATTACCTCTGTAAAGACTCTATCTCCAAACAGGGTTACATTCTAAGATACTTTGGGTACAACTTCAACATATGACTTTGGGTGGGCCACAGTTTGATCCCTGGCATTGTGACTTCCATCTTTTCTCATGTTCTCTATAGGAATGGGATATCATCATTTCTCACCTCTGCAAAAGAGAAGTCTTATGCAATAGATAAAATAACAATTAATGAAACTAATAAACTGTTCTGATTAGCTATATTTTGTGTTGTTTTTTAGGTCAAGAAGCTCTCACCTCAGGCTTATAAAAAGTGAACATTTGTAGAACTAAATTTAACTTATTTAGAGATACTTTCTTTTTGGGATGATGGGAGGTTGGTGTATAGTATCCAAAAAAACCCGACTTTGCAAGTAAATTGCAATGAAATCTTGTGTTACAACCTTAGAATGATTTCCAATGAGTGATGATTTGAGAACTGTTACTAATCAGCACAAGTTAATGTCTTGATTGATACAAACTATTAAACTTTGACATACCACACATCTGTGTATCAATTATGTGTTATTTCAGCCTTTAAGATAGTTAAAATTAAAGCCCAAAGTAAAATTCAAAGTAAATCACCAAAACAGTACCTTGGTAAAAGTACAATAACCCACATTTTAAGTCAGAATACAAATCCAGGAAAAAGTCTCTAGAATTGCTAGAAAAATAGAAAAAAATCTCTAGAAAATTAGAATCATTATTTTTGTTTATTTCAATCTACTTTCCTCATTAACATCTAAGAAATTTTATCACATATCAGCTTTTTTCATCTTTCTTTTCTTGGTTCGTAGACCCTTTTGAGAATCTTATCAATGCTATGATCCTTTACCTTAAGAAAATGCAGTTTTTTTTAATCCATAGATACATTTTCACATCTGGTCTTCCTGAAATGAAGATACAGAAATTATTGAATTTCTTAAAATTTTGAATAAAAGAGCTAAGTTTGAATCAGTATTCCAGTCCATAATATTATAACAATCTAGCCTAAAAGTTTCCTTTTGGTAAACCTATAAATTAAAAAGTTCATTATGTCTGTTTTAAAATTTTTCATGATAACATCATGAAATACATGAAAAGTGTTGGAAATGTAGCAGAGCTGCATTTACATGTTTCTTATTTGGGGTTTCTTTTGTCCTTAACATTGTGATGCAGTCGCCATTTTTCATAGGTCCTATTTTTATTGTTCTTCATTTTATGTCATACTGAGTCTGGGATATTTTGTGTTTCTGGCAATGTGCTCTAAATCTTAAAGTGGATCTAGATATCAAAATGATTAAAATAAAATAAGCTTACACTTTCATATTTGTAGTAATGAAGCTTTGCACATATAATTTTTTTTGTAATGGAGAGTTCCTGAAAACCATTAGAAAATGATTTCATTTCCAGAAAGCTAGAGTGAGAATCTATAGTGTTCCCTTTGGAAATGTTACTTTCTTATCTTTTTCTACGTTTTAATCACTTTTACAACATTCTTGCCAGGAATTAATGCAGCTTTCCTATACATTCATGTAGAAATCACTTGTCTCTCAAAGAGGAACAACCAAAGTGAGCAAACTTAAAGAAATACAGAGGTTTTGAGAACAAAACACTGTGGAATAATACTATAACAAGGTTAGAATCTGGCAATTTTAAGATGACCATTAATAATTACCCCCAACAGTTATCCACAAAAATTAAATAAGACAATGAATATAAAGTATGTATGGAAGTCAGTGCCTCAACACATTTGGGTTTCAAATACAATTTATCTTCTTTTAAAACTCAATCTCTATTCAAATCCTCCAAGAGTGTAAGTCAATTTTCATGTCCACAGGGATTAATATGATTAATAAATATTACCTTCAATATACCTTATAAGAGATCTAAGGTACATATTACTGGGCATCTCACCCTCAATTTTTTTCAACATTTCTCATTTTACGAAGTATGCCACCTCTTAAAATATAGTTTCTCTCACCTTTTCATAAATTTATTTCTTATCTAGTGGGTGTAATAAACTAAGAATAGCTAGATGATTATTAATCAGTACAAATTCTAAATTACCATTGGTATACCTCATTTGGAAATTTTGGGGTTGCAAAGTGTATCAGTAAGCATTCACTAGAAAAAAGTATATAACCCATATCATACATGTAATCATATATGTAATATATATATGGATTTATGCAGTAGGTTTGTAAATGGCTGCCTGCAGTTAGGTATGGAAGAGTGCAAAAGGGCCATCTGTGCACTAGAGATCCTAAGGATCGGTCCTGGAGCTCACTGTACAGTCCCGTGAGAGTCCATATCAGGAAGCCAAAGAATCTCCACTGCAAGGCTGAAGGTTCTGTGCTGGAAGCCAGAAGATGGACATCTAAGACAATGGCAATGACTGGAGCTCCTCCAAGGAAACAAAAGAGAGACTACTTTCTTCTATTTAATTCATTCAGGCTGCAAGCCTACCAATTGGTGCCTCGCACACCCAGGGTGGGTCTTCCCTCTTCAATAAGTCCATCATTCAGTTAAGACCAGAACTGTGTTAGACAAATCAGCTGGGCACTTCTTCCTCAAATTGACACAACAGTTAACTACCTTAGAAGGTTATACCTTTGATTTTCATTGATGTGTTGTCAATTAAAAACTATCAGACCTTCACTGAAACTCACTTAAAATTATATCCAGAAAAAAAATCAAGTTTCATATAATTGTATAACTTCTAAGAACATTTATAGAATTTTATTTTAAATTTTTTTAAGAATAACAAATCTGCACCAATTTCATCCTCTTCAATTCAGTCTTTTCTCAATGACAGCATACTTCTAAGAGATGGCTCTCTCCTGGTGATGATTCTGTGTCCAAAAAGTTGAATGTAGTTAAATTCTGTATTCAATGTTCTAGGTAATACCAACAAAAAAACCTTTTCATTAAAGATATCATAAAACTTCAACAGAGCTTATGTTCTAAAAGAACTTGTTGAATACTCTTTGTTGTAGAATGAATATTTGTGCTACTTCAAAATTTATATGTTAAGACCTTTCCCCCAGTGTGAATGTATTTGGGGATGAGGCCACTAAGGAAGTAAATAAGGGTTAATGAGGTTGTATGGCCTTACCAGTGTGTTTCTGATCTGTTAGAATAGGTATTCTATCAGTGGTCTTTTCAGAAGAGACAGGAGAGTCTCAATCTCATTCTCTCTCTCTCTCATTCCTTCCACCCTCTATCCTTCCATGTTCCCCTAAAGCCTCATGCACTCATAGGTGGGACTTTTGGGAAGTGGCTGGATCTAGGGTGTGTAATGCTGGATTAGGGTTTGTGATACTGGGATTAAGGGTGGGTGTAGATAATGGAATTCCCAACCTGGGTGTGGGTGGCACCAATCAATAGGTTTGTAGCCTGGATGGAACATAAAGGGACAAAAAAGAAGGCAGGCTTGCTGTTTGCTGCCTAATGCTTCCTGTGTACTGCTTTCTGCCTGCTATGCCATGGACTGTTTCTCCTTTGCGCCGCCACTCTGCCATAGTGCCCTGCCTTGGAGCAGCCAGCTATGGACTGAAACCTCTACAAACCATAAGTGTAAATAAACCTTTCCTCCTTTTACTTATGGGTGTCAGGTATTTTGTCTCAGCAAAGAGAAAAATTAACTAAGACAATCTACAAGGAGAAAGAGAGCCCTCAATTTCTGTTGTTTAACATACTTAGCCTGTAGTATTTGATAATAGCAGCCCGAGTAGACTAACTTATGTTGTAATGTTCATTCTTTATGCCAAAGCTTGATAATATATGTTGATGCACCATAAAACTTTCAAGTAAAATGTGTAATTTGAATCAACAGATTAAGAAGGTTTATGTTACAAGAAGATCACTATCACTCACAGTAAGAATAACTTGATAAAAATATAAACATCAAAAATAAATCCTTATGTTATGCAAAATTAAAATTTAACCAAACTTTAGATAATCTTTTGGAAATTGAGAAATAACTTTTCATGATATATTAACTTTTGATATTATTAAATATAGCCACTCAATAGAAAAACTAATAAGTTAATTCTTGCCATTTTTTAGTAAGAATGATGTATAAATGTGTTACAGGGAGCTTTATTTTTCTAGTAATGATAAGAAAGTATATGAAATAATTTGTAAATTTCAGAATTATTTTCTGGACTATTTAATTCAAGAAAAAAGTATTTTTATTGTTTCTTGTTATTATTTTTGACATCCCAAATGGATTTCCTTACTTGATTTTCTTCCACATAAAAACAGCTGGACCAATATCCACATCTTCAGATGATATTAACACCTATTGCTACAAATTAGATTGTATTCTCCAAAAATATATGGTTAAGTCCTAACTCTTATTGCCTCAAAATGTGACCTTATTTGGAAATAAGTTCTTTGCAGAGATAATGATGTTAAAATAACATAATTAAGTTGGGCCCTGGGTGTAATTCATATCCATATACAACTTTGGATACAGAGAAAGATATACAGAGAGGAAAAACAAATGAAAACACACAGAGATGACATTTGAAGATGGAGAAACACATTGGAATGCTCAGGATTTTTCACTTCCAGAAGAAGCAGAAATGACAAGAAAGATTTTACCTCAGGTCTTATGGAAGCCCTACCAGTTTCAAACAATGAATCCCCAAAACTGTGGCAATAAATTTCTGTTATTTTAAGATACTCAATTTCTGGTACTTTGTCATGGCAAACCAAAGAAACTAAACATATATGTTACAAAATAGCATGTGGCTTAAAGTTATGACACACTTTCCAGCTTTCAAATCGAATCAGATTCTATCAGTGGCTGAAAAGTTAATTAACCACTGGGAAAATACTTTGATATTAATAACAGTGAGTGATATAAAATAGATTTTCTAAAAACTTTCTATTATAGCAGAGCTCTAATAAATTTGAGTTATCTGAAAACATTTTTATTAAAAACACAATTAATAATGCATATTTGTGTGTCATTAAATCCATCCAATATTTATTTTGTAAAGTAAATATTTTATATCGAAGTGGAAGACAGATGAAAACCAGCCAATTCTTTTCTGGAGATAAAGCCACAATATCATGCTTAAATAGGATTTGTGTTACAATTCGTACAATTTATAACAAAACTTTTTCAACAAAAGAGTCTTAATGTATGTCATATAAAAAAGGAATACAGATCATTTACAAAAGAATAGAAGGCTCTTGTCTAAGAGTTCTTTGATCTAAATGATATCAATCTCCCTACTTTTATGTAGAAAATTGTTTGCATGCATATAATACTTCCCAACTAATTTGCAGCCTTTTGAATGACCCAGAAGCTATGATGAAAGCTACCCAGTTCAAAGTTTTCAGTAATATTGGCACTATTTAATCTTTCATTTAAAAATGCAACCATTTCAACCTTAGAATTCAAAATTCTCACTTATATTTACAAGCAATCAGTGGTACTTCAGCATTGTAACAAAGTTTTATTTCAACATACTAGGAAATACAAATACGAGATGGAGAGGCATAATAGACTATAGTGTATCAGTTCCAGCTTGACAGGCACACGTTAACTCTTGCACACACAAGCATAATGATATAAAGATACTAGTCTTAATTTAAAGTTTAGTGTTAATTCTTCATGGAGATCATTTTAGTATTGACACTCTGTTACTGAATCTTCATTTCAACCTTGCATTAACACAAACATGCACCATGTATTTTTATGCTTCATCAAAGCTGTTTCCATAACAGCAAAAAAAATCTCTAACTACATAGGAAAGAAAATGTCAATGTAATTAACGTGCACCCAGGCTTCATTATGTGCCAGGCACTGTTCTAAGCTCCTCATGTACACGAAATCAATTAATTCTCATACTAACTCTGAGAACATAGAAAATGCAGATCTGCACATCAGCCATCTGTTCAGTTCTGTCTTGGTATGTTTCCTTATCTAAGAACATTTCATATTCTTTCATGTGCTCACGGCAACTCAGACTAAAACATAGACACATAGGAAATATATAATTCCTTTATCTGCAAGAAAGTCTTCAGCCTGAGATGTTTTCTGTCATTGCCAAAAAATGCTGCATTAATGTAGAAATGAATTTAATGTCTCAATATCTTCAGAGCCACTGTTACTTTCTACATAAGCTATGCAGATGAAAGAGTAACATGTTGAAAATCTGAATTTTGACCTTGACTTTACATTTCTCTAGTTCTATTTAAACATAAAGGAAAAATCACAACATCTTAAGCAAACCTGTATTTTCCCACTTTAGAAATGGAGAGGAAGGCTGTATATGTTTTTATATACTAAATATAATACATTCACTCCTGAGATTTAATATGCATAAACTATGTATGATAGATGCTTGGGATAAAAAGATAAATGAGATAATGTTTTCTTGGTAGTCATCTTTTAAAAAAAATCTTACCAGCATATAACTGGTACATTCCAAACTTAATGTATGTAATATGCAGAATTCAATTAGTTTGTATTATATTTGTATTGAAAGACTGCAGAAAACACCAGCCCAAAATATGCTACCTTTATATTTGGACTATTTTGATTTAAATGTGCTTGCAAAACAGTACATGTAAGGGCATTCTAATCCCCGTCTGTTTCTTGAAAACAGGTGATGAAATTCCCATGGGAGAGCTGCTCTCCCTCTACTAAGAGAAAAATAAAAATCAAAAGCAACAAGCAAAAAATTGGATCATCAAGCAAGGAGAGCTGAGACTGAGAAAACAATATAAACATACCTTGTTTGAATAATTTTTGTCCTTTTTTAGGCTTCCCTTGTTTTAAATTATTTTTCCATAATTGTCTGTCTTTATTCAACTATTATTAAAATATTTAAGTCTTGCCAGTTCTTTAGGTCATCTAAAAGTTACATTAAATAAAGTTTTATGCTTCTCTCCTGTTAACCTGTTTTGTGCTAAATTAATTTGCATATCCAGCCAGAAACTCTAAAAGAATAGAGACGAAGTTTTGTCTTCTGCGCAGCACACAACACCTGAAACTATCACTGCAATGCAGGCAAGAGACTGCATTCACATCCTCTCCAGAAGGCTCCTCATGTTCCTTGTTTAAAACATACATGTTTTCTTGTGAAAGAACGCAACATGAAATCAAAGTTTAAATGCAGAATATAATATTGTTAACTTAGAACAGTATGGTGTGTAACAGATATCTAGAATGTGTGTACTCATCTTGCATAATAAAATTCATACCAATTGAACAATAATTTTCCCATCTCCTTAGCCCCTAACAACAAGTATTTTCTCTGTTTTGGTGAGTTTGACTTTTTTTAGTACTTCATATGCCTTGTTTGTCATTCTGTGATTGATTCAAACAACAGAAAGAAAAAGCAACCAATGGGATTGAAGAAAATTTTTGCAAACAAATAACCTTACAAGTGGGTTATGATCCAAAATATAAAAGGAATTCCAACACATTAATAGCAAAATAATAACTTGATTAAAAGGAAGCGAAGAACAACAAAAAAAAGGACGTCTCTCCAAAGAAGTTTTACAAATGGTTAACAGGAATATGAAAAGATGAACAACAATACCAGTCATAAAAAATGCAAAATTCTAATGATACCAAAACTATTATGGTGTTTCTTCTCCCACATATAAAGATGGCTAACATTTTAACAAAGATGACAGAGGTGGACAAAGATATGGTGAACTTGGAATGTTTGTGTACAGTTTCACAGTTTTGTAGAGACTGTAAAGTGGTGTGGCTATAGAAAATACTAGAGAGCTTTGTCAAGTAATAAAAATAAGTCTAACCTTTGATTCAGCAATTATACTTCTGAATTTGTATTTAAAAAACTAAAATTAGGATCTGGAAGAGAAAAGTCTGCTTCTCCGTGGCTAGAACAAACTACCTGATGCACACAACTTAAAGTAGGAGGGGTTTGGTTTAGCTTATTGTTTCAGAGGTTTTAGTCCCAGGTCAGCTGACTCCAAGCAGAAACATCTTGGGCAAAGGGCATGGTGGAGTAAAGCTGCTCAGTTCATGGCAACCAGGAAGCACTGCACAAAGGAAGAGTACCAACGAGAGATGGACCCTCAGAAGTTATGTCCCTGGTGACAAATCTCACTGGGTTCATCTCCTAACAGCACATTAGACTATGAGCATCAGTGGTTTAATCCAGAACCACTTTAGTACAGTCAATGAGACAATTAAATTTAGCTATCACAAAAAGAGATAATTGCACTTTCAGATCATTACAGTGTTACCCATAATAGCCAACATATGCATGTAACCTAAATGTCCTTTGATGGATGAATGAAAACAAATATCATTCATATATATATGATCTAAAATGTAGGAAATACTAAAATATTCAATATCTTACATGAACTCTGCTATACATTATGCTAAATAAAATCAATCACCCACACTCATATTCTAATCTTCAACTCTGTACCATTAGTTGTATAATAGAGTGAAGTCAGGTTGCTGTTGCTATGAGAAGCAAACATAGCACATTTAACCTAACCTAGGGGAATTATGATAGTCTTTCTGAAGGTGAAGGCTGTAATTTGAGACTTGAAATTTCTTAGGCCTTAACTACATTTTAAATACAAAAATATTTTAAGCAGAGGAATCATTGTAGTTTAAGGTAGGGTGGAAAGAAACAGCTGGGTATACTTGAAGAGCACATGTAATCTAGTGGTTTTTAATATAAAGGAAATAACCAGGAAATAGAGAAAACAGAGGTTGAGAAAGGTAGTAGGAATGAGATCATAAAAAGCTTTATATGCTATGCCAAAGAACTTGGCACATAAAGGAATATTTCCCAATATTTATCCTCCGAAAGTACTCTTGGGAAATGGCCCATGATTATTACATTTTCTAGAGAGAAAATAGAAACTAGTTTATTATTGTTTATAGAAATTGTAGATTATGAATTTTTTTTAAATTTTAACATGCATTTCAAATGTGTTTCTCAAAGGTATTTGACCATGAAAAATTTTAAGTAAATTTTTATTGCAAAATATCATGCATACAAATTAAAAACATGTACTTTGCATTACCCAATAGAGAAGAGAGACAGAGAGAGAGCAATCCATCAGCTCGCTTTTGTTTCTCCTAATTATGAATCTACTCTACTCTCATCCTATGTTCAAATGTCATACTTATTTTTAACTTTTGCAAAAGAAATGTATGTGAATGTAATTTTACAATCAATTTATTTGTGGCTGGTTTCCTTCGACTCAAATATATTTTATAAATACTACTGTGGGAGAGATAGCCAATTCATTTTCATTGTTGGGCACTACTCATTGTATGAATCCACCACTTTTTAGATACTCTTGCTGCCAGTTTGAAGGTACTATAAATAATTCTATTATTGATATTTTTGTAAATAGGTTTTGTTGCACACATATACACTTGTAGTTTATAAACTTTGGAGTCAAATTGCAGTATCAAATGCTATAAAATATCCTGTGCTAATGATACCACCACACTATTCTCTTAAGTATTTTTCCAATATATACTCCCACTAAGAGTAGGTTAGAGTTGATTTGCTGCACATGTCTGCCAATAAATTATGTCATTAATCTTTTTAATTAAAACCTTTCATGTAGTTGTTTTTGTAGTATTTTCAAGTGTTCAATATGTATTTTCTCCTGAGTAATAATGAGACTGAGCATTAACTCATATAATTTGTTCACTTTATAATTGGATTGATGACTTGTTTGGTTGGTTATTCCTTTTATCCCATTTTTATTGATATATATTTCTTTTGATATTCTGAAGATGATCACATTGTCATTTACATGAATTATAAATATTATTGCTGTGTGTTGCTTAGCCTTACATTCTCTTAAAGTCATCTTTATATTACTACACTTTCCATGAAGATCTTCATAGTGAGAGAGAAGTCAAAATATGTTTTTAGTAGGTATATCCAATGAATACAACATCATATTACTATGAAGAATATTTTCTCTTCTCTGTAATAAAACTGTTGTAAATCCACTGTCTTCAACTGCTCTTCTTATGAGATATTCATTCTGTTTTTAGTCTTTATTTTTATATCAATATCAACACCACTATAATTTTAATTTCAATATTAATAACAATACTAAATATATTAATTTGTATTGATATAAAAGCTTAAAAGAACTTTGCTACAGGTAATTTTAAAATTAATGAAATTTGCTGCAATTTATTTGATACCTTGGAAGGACTACAAAATTACTTTTTAGAAAAGTATTCAAATGTAAGTAATCTTGTAGGTTAAGCTTAAAAAATGTGTAATATCAAGATACTGAAACATTAATAGTTGCAAAATAACAAATTTGAGAAAAATCTAGCTTTCATTTATGATTAACAATCTCAGCAAAGTAGGAATGAAGAATTACCTCAACTTGCAAAAACATCTACCAAAAGTCTACAGCTAATATTATACAGTACTTAAAAGACTGAATGTTTCCCCTTTAAATTATATAAAGTTGAGAATTTCAGGTCTTACTGCTCCTATTAACTTAGTGCTGGGAATCCTAGTGAGTGCATTAAAGCAAGAAAAGGCATGAGTAAAACTCCATGGTACTACTAACAACATGGTAGTTCATGTAGAAAACACTAAGGAATTTACAAAAACAAAAATGTATGGGTTCTTAAGGCAACATTACATAAAATCAAAAATCATTGTATTTCTATAAATACAAACACATCAAATGCAGATCATTATACTTCTATGAATACAAAGGGATCTGTGCAGTGAACAGATCACACAAAATGAACTGTAAAATGACATTTACAATTATTCAAAAAATCTAACCAAATATATATAAGGCTTGTATGTTGAAAACTACAGAACACTGATGAAAGATATCAAACAAAATTTAAATAAATAGAATTATGGATTATAGGATCAACATAGTAAAGATGTCAATGTTCAGTTAATAGATGCATAGGAGTAATATTATTCTTATTAAATTATCAAAGCTTTTAATATATATATAAGGTTCTTCTAAAATTTATATAAAACGGCCAGTGAGATGGCTCAGCAGTGTAAGCGCCTGCCTGGCAAGCGTGAGGGCCCAAGTTTGACTCCTGGACCCCACATACGAAAAAAGGGCCAGTGATATCGCTCAGCAGCACGGGCGCCCATTGGCGCGCAAGGTCCTGAGGTCGAACCCCGGTACCAACAAAAAATAAATAAATAAATAAATAAATAAAATTTATATAAAACGAATGAATTAGAATAGGAAAAAAACTTTGAAAATGTGAACAAAGCGAAAATCAAACTTTGAAATTTCAGGCTTATCTTGAAGTTAAAGTAAATGAGGATATGTGGTACACAGATAAATCCAACTGAATTTATTTATTTATTTTTTTTTTTGTGGGTACCGGGGGGTTGACCTCAGGACCTGGCATGCCAGGAGGCGCCCGTGCCGCTGAGCAATATCACCAGCCCCTTTTTCGTATGTGGGTTCCGGGAGTCGAACTCAGGCCCTCGCGCTTGCCGGGCAGGCGCTTAAGCCACTGAGCCATCTCACCGGCCCCCGAACTGAATTTTAATAAAGATGAAATATAATTTAGTCATAGAAATATAGTTTAAACTTCACTTTTTAGCAAAATTAATTTATAATACATAATATTCACATGTAAAATCTAAAATCTTTATAATTTTGGGAAAAATAATATTCAATTATCCATGATTACAGAATTCTTAGACATAACATTAAAATCATATTATATAAGGAGAACTGATAAATTGGATCTTGTCAAAATTAAAATTTTTGCTGTGGGAAAGACCATCTGAAAAGTGGAGACAGTTGCACTTCAAAGTTGGAAATAATATTTATGAATCACGTATACAAGAAATAATTACTATCTAGAACATGAAAATCTCTCAAAGGTTAATAGTAAAAATAAAAATGATAAATATAGAAAGTTGGCAAAATTTCACTAAGCAATGCATATAGGTGGCATATAATCACATGAAAAGATGTTGAAGATATTTAGTCATAAGAAAAATAAAAATAAAACCACAAGGAAATCTCACAACTCCTTGACCAGAATAGTTAAAATAAAAAAGTAACAATGATATAAAACTGGTGAAAATGTGAAGGCCAAGGATTTAGCTCAGTGGCACAGTGCCTGCCTGGCAAGCATGAGGTCCTGAGTTTAATTCCAAGTACGACCCCCCCCAAAAAAAATTGGTGAAAATGTGGACCAACTGGATAACTTAAGCACTACTGGTGGAAATGTAAAAATACAAAATGTTTATAAATTTTATATTCTAAAACTGTAGTTTAGAAGTTATAGTATTAAATGGGTAATTATAAGAAGTCCAAGCAATTGTACTTTTGGAAATTTATTCCAGAGAAATGAAAACATTGATTCATACAGAACTCTGTACATGAATATTCATTGCAGTTTTATTTGTAGTAGCTAAAAATAGTAAAGAGCTCAGATGTTTTTCATTAGGTAAGTGGATAACAGCCTAGTAGAGTCATACCATGGAATATTAATCAACAATAAAAAAGCAATAAAATATTGATAGCAGTGAACATAGAAATTTGGATAACTCTATAGGCAGTTCTGTTAAGTGAATAAAAGAAAACATAATCTTAAAGGTCACACATTTAAAATTTCATTTATAAAACAATCCAAAAATTATAAAACTATAGAATTTATTAATATATTAGTGACTGCTAGCAGTTTAGGAACTGAGAGGTGGGGGTGACCCAAGAGGATTTCTACAGTTATAAAACAGCAAAACAAAGTCATCTTGGGTAATGGAATTGTGTAAAATCTTTATTATGGTTGTAGATACATGTATTTAAAATGCAATAACATCGTGTAGAATTACATGAACACACATATAAGTAAAGGTGGGAATTTGAATATGATGTGTCAATTATAGGTATGCACAATTAAATACAATAAGTGTAATATTATGCTACAGTTTTGTAAAATATTACCTTTGATAGAAACCTGGGTAAAGACTTCAGAGGACTTCTATTATTTTTTATATCTAAACTGAATCTACAATTATCACAACATTGTAGTTAAAAATAGTATATATCCTTTAGATATTAAAGGAAGATTTTTATCCTGGCAGACATTTTATTTAATTATTGCTATCTTTATTAGCTGTATGTCCTTGAGCATGTTATCTAATTATAACACCTAAAAAGTTCACTTAGAATTAGTATGAAAGTGACATGCTTCTGAGACCTTGGTAGTTACTCACTAAACTATTAATATTGTTTAGCTCTTAATATTGTTTAATCTTTGTAAACTGATTTATAATAAGATATTTTAGTTAACTGTTCAATATTTTATATTGATAAATGTATTTTGAAATAACATTATTTCATGACTTATGTAGCCTACAAGTACCAATATTAACCATTTAAAAGACATTTTAAACAAAAATGTAAATATATTCTAATTCCCAAGTATATGTTTGAAATTGCAGATAGTAGCTGTTATGATTTCGATATTGTCCCTCAAAAGTCTGTATCTGTAACCTTAAGTCACAAAGGCAGCCCTATGGGAAAGTGATGAGACCTTTAGGAGGAAGGCCTAGTGGGAAGTCGTCAATCATTGTGGTGATGCCTTTGTAGGGGATTATGGAACTCCACCTTTTTTCCTCTTCCCTTTCTGGCTCAAGAAGTGAGAGATTTACTTTAACCCATGCTCCAGCCAAGCTCTGCTGCCTCATCTGAGGCTCAAACCAATGATGCTACTTTATCGTTAACTGAAATCTCCAAAGTCATGAGCAAAAATATAACTTTTTTCTTTATAATTTAATTTCCACAGGTAAACACAGGTGAACTAACACATTTGGAAATAGAATACATATTTTTCTATACAAGTATGCCTAAGATTAATTTTAATTTATGAATTAGTTACAGTAAAGAACAAAAACAATAAGGATAATTTAAATCAAATAAACAAATTATATAATATAATAAATAAAATAAAATGATTATAACAACATACTCCAATGAAATTATGTGATTGTGGTCTCCAAATCATGCAAGATAACTTCCTATACTATATATAATTGTAACCTCAGTATATGATTACTTTTCTCCCCTTGTTAGGTCATGAACTTTCACCTTTTCACTTCAACACTTTTAATTTTCTTTTTGGCATATCTGAATTGCCAGCATCACTAGTCTTGCACGCTGGGGCTATTACTCAACAAAATAAAGGGTTACCTGAACACAAGAACTACAAAACTGCAACTTCAGTAATCAACCCAGCTACCAAGTGACCAGTGTGTGAGTAGCATGGACACACAGGACAAGGGAATGATTCACATCTCAAGTAGGATGACACAAAACGGCACAAAATTTCATGACACTATTTAGAACATGTACAATTTAAAAGATTTGAATTTTTATTTCCTGAATTTTCCATTTAATGTTTTGGATCATGTTTGTCCATGATAACTGAAACTATAGCAAATGAAAGCAGATACAAGGTGATTGCTATATGACCTTAAATTCAATAAACAAAATCCTTATATCCCAAAGACTAGATCACTGAGATAAAAACAAGAAATTGAATTATAATTAGTTAAAACTTAAAAGGAAAGAGAAATAACTGAGACATTATATGTAATCATTTAGCATTCTTTTTTTTTTTTTGGATAATTTGTTCAGTTAGGGTACAAGTTTTTGTGCTAACTAATTAACAGGTCACATTAGAAGTTACAAAACTGTTTAACAGTAACATCTACTCCTTTTTTATACCTTTTGGATCATTATCTGTGCCATGACCTCAGTGAATTTGTAGCAAATTAAAGTCTTTATTTATACTAAAATACATGAAAGATACATGCTAATTTTAAAGCTTAGAAATAAAGCAGAAAGTGAAGATATCTTTCTCTAGTGACTTAATGTGCATAAAATTAATTTGACTGATAAGAACATTCTCTCACAATGTTTCTTCAATTTGAGTGATAAATGCCCCTAAGTAATTTATATTAATAACTTTGTTCTCATCTATAAATAGCCAATCCTACTTTCCATATCTAGAAAGTATGTATGTTCTCCAATATTTTCAGCTAAGGATGCTTAGTGATATGGTCCTGAAGATGTTTATGAAAAATGTGAAGCCCTCAAATAAAATAGCAGTAAATATGAACTAGGTAGTGGGGTAAACTAGTTTAAAAGACATTTAAAGAACATTTCCTAGGGCCGGTGAGATGGCTCAGTGGTGTAAGCGCCTGCCTTGCAAGCGCGAGGGCCCGAGTTCGACTCCCGGATCCCACATACGGAAAAGGGGCCGGTGATATCACTCAGTGGCACGGGCGCCTGTTGGCGCGTGAGGTCCTGAGGTCGACCCCCCGGTACCCACAAAAAAAAAAAAAAAGAACATTTCCTAAAGAGTATAACCCTGGGTTCCACAAACACATCTCTTACTTTTCTACTGTAAATTTTTACTCCAGTGTAATAGTAACTAGTTGTGCATTTCAGTACATTTGCCTGAAGCAATCTTCGTGTTTACCCACATGGCATGATGAAAGGCAAGGTGTGTGCATGCATGTAAAAGTGTCAAATTGGGATTTTAGCCATATTTATGATCAGTCTAACAGGTTTTGTGTTAGACCATTACAGAAGGTATAATACACCCACACCACTCTAGGATTTGTTTTTTAAAAAGTTTCCTTTTGATTTTTCTGGTAGAAGCAGCCCAATTCAGTAAAATATCACATCAAAAACCGGATTTGCAATTTTTTAGAGGAGGTTAAAAGTGAATCATCAGAATACTCATTCATGGATGATGATAATCCATTATGTTAAAATACATGCCTTCATGACAGAAGAGTAGTGTGGGTGGATGATGATGATGATGATGATGATGATGATGATGGCCATGTGAGCCAAAGTGCCTGTGACAGTGAAATGGAGCAAGGATCAACTGATTCAGAAACAGGCAATGCAGACTTTCTTGATTCAGATGACAAAGAAAACAGCAATACAAGTAGATACTTGTCTAGTTTAAATGTTGCAAAATGGTCATACAACCAAACGGGACAATTTAATGTTAGAACTAGGTCCAAACATATAGTGAGGTTCTTGGCAGAGGGGTGAAACATATTGGACAGAATGCCAGTGCTGTCCTTCAATGTTGGAAATTGTAACAGACAAAATGCTACAAGATGCTGTGAAACACATAAAGTCTGAAATACAAGTGAAATGTTCTGTAAGCATCATTGGCCATTTTCAAAAATGTATTATTTATTATGACATCTCACTAGCTGAAGTGAAAGGATTCATAGGTCTGCTGTACTTAGCAGGGATTTCTCATAGTAACTGCAGGAATGTAAAATACTTATGGAAAAGCAATGGGTCAAATTATGGCATAAAAATTTATGCCTTTGTAGATGCAAAGACTTATTATGCTATCAATTTAGAAATTTATCCTGTAACTCAGCCATCAGGTCCTAATTTGTATAGTAATAAACCAAATGATGTGAACAGATTTGTTGCTCCCATCTCCCAAACTAATGGAAATGTGACATTTGATAATTGGCTTACCAATTTCTGATTGATGTTATATTTGCTAACAGAGCACAATTTGACCACTGCAGGAACAAAACAGAAATTCCAAATGAAATATTGTAACTTCAAAACAGAAAATTTTATAGTACAACCTTTCAATTTCAGAAAGATTTACATTGGCCTTGTATATGGCAAAGAAAATCAAACTTGTACTGCTGATGTCAACATTGCATCATGACGCAAATATTGATAGGGAAACCTCAACAAAACAGAAGAGAGATGGAAACTTTCTACAAGACCAAAGGAGGAATAGATGTTGTTGATGAGTTATGCAGCAACAATGACATCACTCAAAACACAAAGCATTGGCCAATGGTTGCTTTACTCCATCCTAAACATGTGTGACATAAATAATTTGATAGTTTACAAAGAAAATAACAAGTGCAAAATACCACGGAGAAATTTTCTTAGAGAATTGGGACTGGAACTCATAAGAGGTCATTTACAAAGAGGAAAAACAAAATGTTTCTGCCCGGAGAACTATGCAAAAAACTTGTGGAACACACTGATGAGCTGGCAGGTGAACAGGCAGGTGCAGCATCCTAAAGACCTACTAAACCGGAAAAGCAAAAAGATGTCAACTGTGCCTTAGAAGAAAGAACAGGGAAACAAAACATATGTGCTATCAGTGTAAGCAGTACTTGTGTACAGGACATGCAAAAATTATTTTTGTTGTGAAGTTCTATTGGTATTTTCATTGTAATTCCCATAGGTTTTTATTTCTGATTTTATCTCTTAGGTTTTGTAAGCAAGTACACAACAATGTGAAAATCTTGATGTCTGTTCTAAGCACTCATTACATATTTGATATTTTATTTTATTGATAACTTATTTCCCTACAAAGTGCACATTGTACAACATAGTAGGAAGATCCTGACAAAACAGGAAGTGACAAGAATGTCCTGCCACATAGAAAATGAAAGCAAAGCACATGTGCTGTCAGTGTAAGCAAGACATGTGCATGGAACATGCAGTTGTTGTATGTGAAGACTGCCTTGGGTGTTAGACTTTTGTTTGTGTTTACATTGTAGGTCACATAGGCTTTTATTTCTGATGTCATCTGTTAGGTTTTGCAACCAGATGATATGAACATGTTGATGTTTATTCTAAATGCACAATGCATGTTATGAATTCAATATTTTATTGATGTTTTATGTACCTGTTAATTACACATTGCATAATATAAGATCCTCCTGACAAGACAGCAAGACCAGTGAGATGTCAAGTATGTCCTACAAAAAGGCCAGGAAAGCAAAACACATGTGTAGTCAGTGTACGCATTACATGTGTATGGAATGTGCTGTTGTTATGTGTGAAGATTGCCTTAGGTGTGATAATTCAAGTAAAGATTATTTTTTGTAGTGTGCTATTACTATTTTCATTGTAGTTCATATAGGAATTTATTTCTATTGTTCTTTTTTAGACTTTGTACACCAAAAACCAGTCGATGTTGAAACTTTTGATGCTTTTTTATAAACATTCAATAAATATTAAAAATGAAACACTTTTTTTTTTTGTGGGTACCAGGGGGTCGACCTCAGGACCTCGCGCGCCAGCAGGCGCCCATGCTGCTGAGCGATATCACCAGCCCCTTTTTCGTATGTGGGTTCCGGGAGTTGAACTCGGGCCCTCGCACTTGCCAGGCAGGCACTTACGCCACTGAGCCATCTCACCAGCCCGAAACACTTTATTTTGTGATATTTTTCTTGCTAAGCACTCCCTGTTTAATATAATAGAACTCATAAAATTAAAATTAATAATTCATCAATAGAAATATTCTAAAGAATAAATGCGGATTTGACATCCACATGTTTATGAGACTTTATGACAAAAAATGTGTTATGCTCCACGGACTAAAGAGAACAGCTAAACTTCCAAATGTAAGGATACCCATTTACACAGTAAACTGTTAAGGAAATACATGTTAGCACTTTAGTTTAGATATATTAATATAAATTCTTATATTTTCCCAAACCACAGTGGTTTTCAAGGGACATTTTGAGTCTGAGCACACCACAAATCAATCCTTGAAACTGTCATCCCTAACCAGGCACAGAATTGATAACCTGATAATCTCCCCTTACAAAATATTTCTGATACATCCTCATCCTATGCTACGCAAAACATCTAATAATCCAAAAAGTACCTAAAAATTTGATACACAAATATTTTTATAGGGCTTATCTCATAAATCTGGAGGAGACTGAACAGATATGAGAGTCCTGACACCCTAAAGTAGCTTTCAAATCATCGAGTGTTGGATTCTGTACATTGATTCCACTATGTGTCTTGTCCTTAACGTGTTCCTCTCATTTCCGTGACTCACAACCAAACTCATGAAAGTGATGTAATTATGCTTCATGACTTGATTTCAAGATAAACCAGAATTAAAGAAACAACACACTTATTTTGAGAGAAATATTCAGAGTTTTTGACAGTTGGGTCACATTCTACTACCCTGGACTCTTGGGTTATTCTTTCTTCATAAAGCTTCTGAGTACACTTGGCTTCTCAATATTTGCAAAATATTTTGTATATTATTTGTCTCTGCATCTTATGTGTACATCTCTCACAGTCTAAAATGTCCTTCCTCACCATCGAGTCTCTGACACGCACATGCCTCATTAAACAGAGCCAACAAAAAGATCTCACTTTTCCTGGGTAGTTGGAATGAAATATCTATGATTGATTTCCTTCTACCTACCCAAAAGAACTTGTCCCATTTACACTTTTATCCTATGGTACTTTACATCCTCTTATCTCTGAGGAGATAGCATGAAACTCTGAGTAAGAGACTTGGCTCCAGAGTCAGGTGACTGGGAGGTGAGTCATGACTGTTTTTGAGAAGCTGTGCAACCTTGAGCGAGCTCCTTAAATTCTTAGCTTCCTCATCTTAAAACGTTGTAAGCATTACATAAGATTTGTGCAGAAAGTGAGAATTACAGTTAGCACATGCCTAATATTTTTACCTATTATTTTAATTATCTATAAGCCTACCTTCATTTGTTCCTAATAACCTCTAGAAAGGAGTGATTTTATTATCTTGTTCTTATCTGTGATTATGAAATAAACATATGTACAGTGTTTCTTATCCAAAATTCTGTGACCAGCGCCTGAGATATAGCTCAGTGGCACAGCACCTGCCTGGAAAGCACAAGGTCCTGAGTTCTATTCCTGGTACAAAAAAAAATTCTAATAAAATTCTGTGATTGGCGTGTTTTGGTTTGGGGATATTTTTGAATTTTGGAATATTTGGATATACCTAAAGAGATATTTCGGCTACAGTACCCCAATCTAAACACAAAAATCATGTATGTTTCATATACAGCTTATACACATTGCTTGAAGATAAGTTTGTAGAATATTTTTGGTGGACCTGTGTTTCGAGTATGACTCTTCGTATGAAGTCAAGTGCAGAATTTTCATCCTAGATCCTTGAAATCAAATTCACTGCCTGCCCCAATCTCTAGTGCCCTGTTCCTCCACCCTTGGAGTCAAGGTTGCTAACAGCTTAGAATTTTACACTTAAACTATTTTCAGGATTCTATTTTGCTGAAGTTGGAGCTCAGTTCAGAGATTGTATATGTTTCCTTCAGATCTCCTGGTCACAGCTGTTATGCCCACTGTAACATCTGAGTTTAACCAGGAGGATTCTTTTGGTTGTAGTTGAATTTGCAATTCCTTTCCCATTGGATCTCTAGGATACTGACACTTGTTTATAAATGAGCCTTTGATTTCATCTCACACTCCTTTACTTGCTCGTACCATAAAAACAAACACTACTGGAATGTAAAAATTTATACCCTACTTTATTATAATATATTGAGTTATGATTAAAAAGGAGAATTCACAGTATATTAGGAAGTCTGAGTAATTTATATCAAAGAGCAGAAAGAAAACTAAAAAATAAATATAACAGAAGGGAAAAATGCCTATGTGCATAAAATATTATAAATACAGAGAGGGAGAAACAAAAAGAGAGAATGTCAAAGACAGAAACTGTCATGCTATGTAAGACTGAGAACTAACAGACCTATAGGATTTCAGTTAAAAGTCATATACATTATGACATATAATCCCATCATTCAGAAATTTCAATAAGTAATTTAATTGATTTTCAATTTTATTTAACATCAGCTTTCATAGGAGAAACATCGCTGAGACAGTAAAAAGCTGGATTGACTTTTTAAAGTTACAGTAGATGTTTAGATAACACACAATGCAGCCTGACTATATCAGACCAGCCTATCTCAATCTTTTAGTTTTCATGGATCCTCATTACTGTGGGAATGATTTGTCACCTGCCATTCTGCAGGAGTTTCCTGAATCTATGTGGTGAGAGCTGTGCCATTTACATCAGTGAGTGACCATTTATACTACAATTATAAAAGTCTATTCATGAATATGTTCTGTAGCTTGTTGATCAACATAGGCTTTTTGAGCATCTTTTCAAATGCAAATAAGCATTACCACGCGTATGACATTACATTATACATGAAAATCTTCCACAGACCTAACTCTATCTCTATGTTTGTCTATCAATCTATTGAGAATCTGCTTAAGATTGAAGGTTCGTTGTGGGTCTATATAGAGGTATGAGTTGTGTTGCCTATTACCACTAGCAGTTTCAGTATGTGGTCAAAAGCAAGTGAAGGAATACTTTTTATAACCCTGCACTACTTCGTGAACTACAGTAGAACTTCCCAAGGTCCCTAAATTCTTATTGGCAATACAGCAAACGAAGCACAATCTTGAAGTCATTCTCAGTAGGATACTTCAGACATATCTCCAAGGCAAATAACTTTAGTTAAGCACATTTTTTATGACCTTCAAAGTTTATTTCATGACAACAAAGTAAAAACATTCAGCAGCTATCAAAAAATGCATTTATATTCAGAGTTGAAAGGGATCAAAATACTCCTATCATTATAAATTTGCACAATCTGAGGCTTAGAAAGGTCAAGTATTCCTCTTAAAATCATGAATTACATTTTGGAACTAGAATTCAAGACATATGATCTCCTATTTAGTGACATTTTTACTCCACTATATTTAAACTTATATTAGTGGTATATGTGGAATAAAATATATCAAAATATCAAAATGATTGGTTATTTTTGGGCCTAAATTACATGGTTTAATATATAGAGTCTCTATTTTTCAAGTGTAGACTTATGTTTGATTCGAGTCTTTGAAAAAGGGTTGCTTAAACAGCAATCAGAATGATTAATTTCATCAGTATTGTAAGAACATGTTCAATTTAATTTAATTTATAAATGACTTTGAATACTTAATATAAAAGAATCCTGAAAGATAAACTGGAAGCATATTAATTAGAACTTAAAATGAAAATACTCGACTTGGAAATTTGTACTCACTTATGTAGAGTTTTTTCAAAAAAATGTGAAATACTAATAAAAAAGCAAATTATCTCTTATAAAAGATAATAATTGCATAATATGCAATGTAACATTTCAAGTCATAATAAATATCTTTACTGAAAATGAAACATTTTTATTTAGTCATTAATATGCCTAAGAGAGATTAATACTCATAATTTGAGAATCACACACAAATAAGTTATTAACATAGACTCTTAATTATGAACATTTTTAAGACTATCTTTTGTCCCAAGTCACAGGACATCAAAGCTTTTAAGTGAAATGTGTCATATTTGATGCATATTTGACTTTTGCTGACAGCATTGTATATGATGAAATAGTAAATAAGGAAGGGTTTTGGATATCTCTGTAAATTATTTTCAATTTTGTTGTGAACATAATGCAAGTTTTAAGAAAAAGTCTCTCAGTTATAAAATCTCAAAAATGCACGACTAGTAGTAAAATTTAAATGTCCTACTCTTAAGCCAAAAATAAAGGTTAATTAAAAGTCTCTTTCCATATAACTTAGTCTCATATCAGGATGATCACACTCCGAAAGCTAGAAAAGGCAGATCAGTAAAACAGGTTTTGAGGCCATCCTCCTATCCAACTTCTGTGAAGTGATTGTTCAAAGTCATTTCATACATGTGTTTGTATAACTTAATTTCCTTTGCTGGAACACAATACCTGCCACCCACAGTTTACAGAGGTTGAGACTCATGGTTTCAGAAAATTCAGCCCATGATTTGAAGGCTCCTAGGAAGAAACATCATGGCAGGAGGGCATGAAAGAAGAAAGATATTCAGCTCATGGTGGCTGAGTAGCATAGCAGGAGAACAATCGCAGAGAGGGGTGGGCCAAGGACCAAATACAGACCCTAAAACCAGGCCTCCATCATCCACCGAGGCACACCCTAAAGTGTACTTTACTAATCACCTAAGCAGCTCCAAATCCAGTCAGGTTGACACAATCAGGCTTAACCATCCTTTGTCAACTTGAAACTCTAACACATCTCATTAACCCCAACAAAATTCCCAAATAAATACTATAATAAATTAATAATTTTACCTAATGTGTTATAACCACCCACTATACAACTGAAAATGGAATAATCCCTTTCCCAAACTCTCAACTTTTCCTGCATTTTTTAAAAGTCAAAGCCAAAGGGTCTTCTGAGACTCGAGGCAAACTCTTTGAAAACAAAAATGAAAATAAATTCTAAAAAGCAAATTGCTTAATCCCAAGGTACAATGCCATAGAGTAAAAATTCCCATTACAAATGGGAGGAATAGTGGATGGAAAAGAATTGTACCAAAGCAAGACCAAAATATATCAGAACAAAAAAAATTAAGTCTTGTAGCTAAATTGCTGATATTCAGGGCACACTGTGGTAAAATGGGAGTTCCAAAGGGCCTGCGTGCCCCCACCTCTATGGTCTTGCTGATTCAGCCCACATGGCCTCTCTCATGGGATGACGCCACTCCCCGCCTGTAGATTTCTTTAGCAACTTAACCAAATTCCTGAAATCTCTACTTTCTGAGGTCACAAATGTACCTTTGCTTCATTCCCAGAGCTTCACACAGCCCTCAGGTCTCCCTGCCTTGCCTTCCAATCTCTCCTTTGAAATCTGGGTGGATGTCTCTGTGACCCCATCACTCTTGTATTCTGTATGTCAGTAAAACTAGCATCACAAGTATGATGCCCAAGGTATGTTGTCAGTAGGAGCAGTGGCAAGGTCCCCTTGAAGCACTCTCTGGGTGCCTGAATGGTCAAATACAGTAAAATTAACGCATGGTAACCTATTCCCTAAGAAGCCTTTCTCAAACAGATGTCCAAAGATGTCTCTTCTTAAATGAAAGTTTTATATTTTTGTACCTGTTACAAGTATAGTCTTGCTGATTCCTGAGTTACTCTCAAAGCATCTTTCCCTTTATTCCTGTGCAAAGTACATGGCTTCATTTTAATAGCACTAATCTCTTTAGCAAAGCAGGGCAACCAGGTCTGGGCAGAGAACCAAATAGAGTGCTCAATGTCACGCCTCCATAACCCCCAGAAACTCAGAGGTGTGCTCTGCTAATCCCCTCAGTGTTTTCAAACCAGTCAAATTTATACAATCAAGTCTAACAACTACAGGGTTGGTTTTGCTGAACAGCAAAGAAAATGAGATGTCTTATACAATATTTCCTTCTCCTGACTAGAAGTTCCCTAAACCATGAAATGCCATGTCCTACTGTATCATAAGAAAACTGCAGATTAATCCTGTTTGTGTCATCCAGCTACAACTCTATTTTCTTTCCCACAGCATCCAGAAGGACTTAACTCTTCTATGATATTTTATACAATGAGTATTAATTTGAAAATGTTAGCACCCTTGCCTCTAAAAAATATGTTCTCTATTTTAAATATGTGTAATTATGGTATAAGGAAAACTTCCTATCAGGAGAAAATGGTTCACAATTGCCTACATGGATAAATGAATTAAGTTAATAGTTTATTTTGGTGTATCAATCAGTATTCTTCTTGAAAAGACAGCCTTCACTGTTACTTCTTTATGACCTAACTATACATTCTCAGTTCAATGCCAGTTTTGACTAATTATAGCTTACAACAGGAGTCAGATTCCCAAACCAGTTTTCCGTGTAACACTGTCTTTCAAGAAAAGGAAAATAACAACTCTATATAGTTATAACTTGGGTTGTTTGCACATTCCCACTTATCACAAGAGCAATACCTCAGAATTCTTTTATCCCTTTACAAATATCAAGCATGTAATCAACTCAAACCTGATATATTGATTTAGAGGCAGAGCAACTTCATTTCAGGTAAAAACAAAAGGCTGAATACACAGATATACTTTTTTGTCTTATAGAGGATTGTTATATTGAGGAAGAATGAAGAATAAAGCTATTATCAAGAGAGCTGGCTAAAGCAATAGTATCCTATTTGTTTCTATATAGAAAATTCATTCAATACCAACAAACATTCTCTAGCCCAGAAAATTCCAAAGAATGCATTTAGAATTTGGATACTTTGTCATTTTTTTTTGCTTCAAAGTCATTATTTGCTCTTCAGAAAGATGAGCATCATTTTCCAGACGATTAATTACACACACCTGATAAAATGTATGAGCCTTTCCATGTCTGCTTTATTTAAAGCTTTCATAGTGTAGTCTCTCAAATTAGTTAGCACAGAACTCATCTCTCTGGCTCCACTAAAGAAATAAATTATATAAAGATCACCCAGTCAATAACACATTGAGAACTATATAGATTGAGAATGTAAGCATGTCACCAAATCAATGATGCAAGTATGGCGATTAGATACCATAATATGAACCTCTCATATTCTATTATAATTAAATGAAATAACATAAAATTATTGGATTCATCAATTTATATAAGGATATTTCATATATTATATAATTGTAAGTGTCTTATAACATGAAAATATTGCCAATATGGGTTAATAACATAAGTGTTCTGACAGTAACTTTCTAAACCTGTGACATGATTCTTGAAATAGGGAACACATCTAGTTGTAGAATTCAGCAATAGTCATGAATGTGAAAGTTTATTAATAATCAATATCATTCAGAACAAAATTGACTTGAAATTAAAACAAAAAGCTGATATAATAAGTAGTACAAATAGCCTTACAGGGAACATAAATGATATTACCATAGAATATATTTCTAGTGATAAGCTGTGATTTTTAGTGGTATGAAAAGAAACAAAAATATCAGTGAAATAATTGACAAAAATTTTAACTTGTACTCATGTAATTCAATGCCTTAAAGATAAAAAAATAGTTTCCCCAGGCATATATATATATAGAAAAAACAATTTGTTGGATATTCACTTGCTGAATTTCTTTCATAGGCCTCACACATTCTTTGGTGTGAAGAGGCCCAAAGATGTTAGCAATGGTCATTTACCAGATAAATATGGAGGAAAAGTAAACATACCATGAAATATTTAGTAAGCTAGAGTGTGTGTTTACACACACATATGCAAAGATATAGTCTATTTATAGTTAGTATTTATTATTAACATAATACCCTGTGAGCTAACACAAAATGTTAAGAATGAGGCCTGCTTATTAAAAAGATGATTCATTAAGGTGATAATTTTATTTCTATTGTGTAGTTCTGTGTTGCCACTTTTTAGAAAATTTTTCAGAAGCTGATTTATATAATTTTTTAATCAACAAGTTTTGTGTAAGTTTCTTATCTTTTCACTTTATCAAATGCATCAAGACAGGAAATTGTTATAGACTAGTAATTGAAAATAGTAGAGGAAAAGTAAGAAGAATATATGGAAGAAGTACAAAACATAGATGGGCAATTTTATCTCATGACATTTCTAGGAGTTCAGCAGCAAGATGCATGTGAAGAAACCCACTCCAAGGGGCATAAGCTGCTGCATGTGGTCCCCTCTCACAATCCAAACAACCTCTACTAGTGTGGGTTACTCCAGCCCAGTACCCAGTGACCCAAAATAGTGCAGATTTGATTGGGGCCCAGAAAAACAGAAAACACCACAGCAGGTCCAGGCCGCTATGCGAGCTATTCTGCCACTGGGGTCATATGATCCAGCAGACCCACTGGTGCTTGAAGTGTCAAAGATGGATAGATTTACTGGCTGGAGCCTTTGAAAGATTCACACTGGAAAATCTTAGGGGAAGCCCTTACATCTTGGAGAAAGTTCTGCAGGTATCTCCTTCAAAGAAAATCACTCTCGACCTGCTACTAGGCCTTCTTTGTGACTGATCTTTTAAATCTTGTCTAGCAAGTTACCATGTAACCTGAGATGCTTATAACGAACAGATTTTTATCTGACCTTAAAGTCAAGAATGCATAGCCACACTGTATTTTCAAATGGAAATGGTGCATACACAATCAGGCCCTAGTAGGCTTTGAAGACATAAGTTGTAAAAAGTGAACTGCCCATGGTCTTCATTCCTGTTGTGCTGTTTTTCTCTCCAAGACTGCACATGTGGGCTCATGAAGATTTCTAAGGATAAACGGATAGAGGAAAAGAAGAATACGGCATGGTTTATAGAAGGTTCTCCATGCTATGCAGGTCTCATTCAAAAGTGGATGATGACAGCATTATAACCCCTTTTGGGGAACTCCTTGAAGGCCAGTTACAATGGGTGATCATTCTAGTGAGTAGAAGTTATAGCAGTTAATCTGGTTGTTGATTTTATTTATGATAATTAACTTTACATATCAATTTGATGTGGCTACGGGGTGCTCAGATATTTACCTAACCAGTCTGAACATGTTTGTGGGAGTGTTTCTGGGTAAGATTAACATTTTAATTGAAAAACTGACAGGTTATTCTTTCCAATGCAAATGGGCCACATCCAAGCTAATCAAGACATGAACAGAATGGAAAGGTGGTAAGGGAAAATTTACTCTTTGTCTAACTGTCTTCACTGGCACATTGGCTTTCCCATCTTTGGACTCAAACTAGAACTATGTCATCAGCTCTCCTGGCTTTCTAACTGGCTCACTGTAGATTTTGCAGTTTTTCAGCCTCCATAACACATAACAGCAGAACCTAATTCCTTATGTTTTCTCTAGATAGATAGACACACACACAAACACACACACACACATGTACATGCAAACATACACACACACACATATCTTCTACTGATTCTATTTCTCGAGAATACATAATAAAATATATTTCTACATAAACAGAACTAAGGATGATATTTAAATAATTGAATCTAGAAATGTATACTTCTTTAATATTTAGCCTATTTCTAACTTAAAGAAATCACAAATGTAGAGTCATTCATAAGCTCAGAGAATCTTAGCAAAAGTGTGTCCTATTTGCCTGTTTTATATCACATATTTATTGTATGAATCTATTGCCTTGCCCATAAAGTAAAAAAGACTGATAAGTGCACTGAAGACTTTTTAAAGTGATTTGCCGTACAGCATTTTGACCAAAATGTTCTTCATTGATAAAGATACTCAATTTTAAGTATTTGCATTAAGAGCATAAGATTATCATTCAATATATTTAAAAATGCATGTGTCTCCTCAAAAATGCCTACTGTGCAATTATAACCAAGTTATACCATAGTGTTAGAAGCTCTATTTTTATTTGCATTGATATTATTTACTTCAAAGTACAGTTTATATAGTACATAATAGTATGTACTTATTGAATTTTAGTACATGTGTCATCTAGGCAACTACTACCTAAATTATAGCATAGAACAGTTTCACAAAAGAAAATGAATTCATGCCTTCTTCAACCACTCCCACTCTATGAACACTTATTTCCATCACTCAAGATTGGTTTTGGCTTTTATTAAATGATTGGTTTTGGCTTTTATTAAATGCTATGTTAAATTATTCATCATGGGAGAGGAAAAAAGATGGCGGATGAGTAAGAAGCACGCAGAGAAACTCTCTAAAAGTTGCCATTGGACTACGGGAATAGTGACCGGGAGAGCGCAGGAGGGGGGCAGATGCCTCCCCGGGACCCAGAAAAGTTCTGAAGCGCAGCTTGGGACCCCCCGCACCAGTGAAGGGGACTTTTCAACAAAGAAGGAGCAGACCCCGCGCGCGCACACCTTCTACCATCCCAGGAATCACGGCGGGACAGAAGCTCAAAGCTGCGGACACACGGTGACAGCTGGCGCCCAGGGAGCCCCCACGGAGGATCGCGAGACAGCGGCGGGGCAGGGGAGCGGCAGAGAAGGGCGCTGGCCGGCAGTGAGTGTCTCTCAGCCACAGCTGTCCCAGGCCAGAGAGCGACTGGCCCGGCGCCATTGTGGGGGGTGCGGTGAAAATCAGAGCGGCTCGAAAACTGCTCTGGGAACTTGTGCTATGGACAGGGCAGCGCAATGCCTCTCAGCCCCACGAAAGTGCGCTGAGGGCAGCGGGTGAACGAGACTGGTCTCTCAGCCACACCTGTCCCACGCCAGAGAGCGACTGGCCAGGCGCCATTGTGGGGGGCGTGGCGAAAATCAGAGCGACGCGAAAGCAGTGCGCTGACAGCGGCAGGCGGAGGAGACCGGGCTCCGCCTGAAAGTCCACGCTCTGCTCACCGCCCCGCCAGAGGGCCACTCCTGGCTCGCTGGGACGGACGTGCACGGAACAGGACTCTGTCACCACACGGTGCCTGCCTACAGCAGAGTCAACACCTGGAACTGATTATTTTTATTTTTTTTATATTTTTTTATTTTTTTTTTCTCTCTCATTAGTTTTTTGTTCTGGTGAGGGGGTTTTTATTTTTGTTTTTATTTTTGTTTTATTTTTATTTTATTTTATTTTTTTATTTTTTTGTGGGGTTTTATTTCTGTTTTATCTCTTTGCTTTGTTGTTTTTGTCTTCATTTTTGTTTCTGTTTGTCTATTTGCTCTTTCCTTCATTATTCTCTCTGGCTTTTATATGAATGTAAACAGCGCTTCTAACCTCTTTGTGATTGTGGTTGTGATCTGTTCTTCCTTTTATCCTTTCTTTCTCTTTTTCCCACCAGTCCTCTGCACCAGTGTCCCAATGTTAGTGGGATCCCTCCTGGTCCTCTAACCTTACATCTAATTCCTTCCACTTCTCACAATACTCTATTTCCTCCTTAACTCATTTTAAATTTAAACTCCTGAGGGGAAAAATTGACATACTAAGGACTTGTATACTGCATATAATTTTTCTGGTGTGTTTTAGATTTTGTTATATAACCACAACTCTACTTCATACAGCTAAAAGTGGTAAATAACTGGTTAGCTCAGTCTGTCATTTTCTACGCTGTGTTTGATGCTTCAGTTACCATTATAGCCAAATGTAAAATAATTGTTCTAAACAGCTTTCCTTCCTGATATTTCATGATTGATATTGACTAAGGGACACAGCAAATACAGTGGCACAGTACCAAAGAATCAAGGACTGGGCCAAACAGGTAGCAACTTCTCACATCCAACGAATTGAAGAGGTAGGATCTGGCAGAAAGCTCAAAACAAAAAAGCAAGCTCCACTTGGAAGATACTGCAGAGAAGTAGTCATCTTCTAAGGATCTTGAACACTAGCAATAAAGTAACCTATCATAGGTAATTTACAAACATCACCCCAGGAATTAAAGAAAGAAAAGATGAGACGACACTTAAACAAGATGCAACCCCACACATCCAATTCACCAAAGGCAAACCTAGGGGGCAATGAGGTGGGACAATCCGAAAGCCACCCACCTGGCATATCTGAAGGGGTAGCAACAAAACAATTGAATGAGGCTCTGGAAAAAATTAAAACAGAAATAATTTCACAGATAACTGCAGAAATAATGTCCACAATGAAGACTATGCTTAAGGACACTATAGCTGATACAGACAAAAAAATAGATGAGCTTAAGAAAACTATAGAAACCATGAATGCTCAGCATAGGAAAGAAATGGAATCCATAAAGCAGATTCAAGCAGATATTCAAGAGAACAAAAATTCCATTGAAAGTATTTGTAGCAGATTAAGCCAATGTGAGGACAGGATCTCAGATATAGAAGACAGGCTTGCAATTAGTGATCATGAAAAGAAAGAATTCTTAAAAACAGCAAGGGACCATGAAAAATCAATTCAGCAGCTGCTAGATGACTCAAAGATAAACAACTTAAGAATAATTGGAATAATTGAAAAAGCAGGAGATAGCATAAATGACATTAAAACCTTGTTCAAAGACATTATCAGGGAGAACTTTCCTGGAAGAGAAAAAGAATTTTAACCCCCAATAAGTGAAGCTTTTAGAACACCAACTAGACATGATAAAAAAAAAAAAAACTTCAGCCAGACATATCATAGTCAAGATCCCAGAAATTCAACAGAAGGGCAGAATCTTAAAAGCTGTTAGGGAGAAGAGACAAATCACCTATGAAGGAAAACCCATCAGAATCACAGCTGACTTTTCAGCACAAACCCTCAATTCAAGAAGAGCTTGGAATGATGTATTGCAAGCTCTAAAGGAAAATAATTTTCAACCCAGATTGATGTACCCCACAAAACTATCTTTCAAAATTGATGGAGAAATTAAATACTTTCATGACAAAGAACATCTAAGAAAATTTATGACCACCAAACCAGCACTCCAAAATGTTCTGAAAGACATTCTAGAAAGAGATAGGAACCCCAACAGAAGGAATCCACCAGGCAGGGCAGATAATTAAATAGTAGGAAAGGGGAAAAACAAAGAGTGGGAACCAACAACAGGAAAATATCATGACAAGTATAAGTCAATACATATCAGTTTTAACCATCACTGTTAACGGTCTCAATTCACCAATCAAAAGGCACAGACTGGCAAAATGGATCAAGAAGCAAGATCCAACAATATGCTGTATACAAGAAACACATTTAATTCAGAAAGAAATTCATAGACTGAAAGTCAAAGGATGGAAAACAATACTCCATGGCACAGGAACCCAGAAAAAAGCAGAGGTAGCTATTCTTTTTGCAGACAAAGTGAATTTCAAGCCAAGAATGATTCAGAGAGATAAAGACGGTCATTACATCCTTGTAAAGGGAATAATCCAAGAGGAAGAGATAACGATCATAAATATATATGCGTCAAATACCAATGCACCCAACTATATAAAACAAGTACTAAAGGACATGAAAAATCAAATAAGCACTAATACAATTATATTGGGAGATCTCAATACTCCACTGTCACAAAAAGACAGATCAACTAGACAGAAAATCAATAATGAAATAATAGAACTGAACCAAACTTTGGAACAAATGGACTTAGTAGATGTCTAAAGAGTGTTCCACCCCACAACATCAGAATACACATTCTTCTCAGCTGCACATGGGACGTTCTCCAAAATAGACCACATATTAGCTCATAAAACCTGCTTAAGTAAATGCAAAGGAATTGAAATTATCCCATGCATATTATCAGACCATAGTGCAATGAAATTGGAAATCAATGGCAAAAGAAATCACAAATACTCCCTAAACACATGGAAATTAAACAGCACCCTCCTGAACAAAAAATGGGTCACCAATGAAATTAAAGAAGAAATTAGACAATTTCTAGAACTGAATGATAATGACAGTACAACATACCGGAACTTATGGGATACAATGAAAGCAGTCCTAAGAGGGAAATTTATAGCATTAAATACTTATATTAGGAAAATAGAGCAAGCGCAAATAAACAACTTAATGGCGAACCTCGAACTTCTAGAAAAAGAAGAGCAGGTTAAGCCAGAAGCCCGTACAAGGGAGGAAACTACAAAGATCAGAGCAGAAATTAATGTATTGGAGACTAAAAAAACAATACAAAGAATCAATGAAGCAAAAAGTTGGTTTTTTGAAAGAATAAATAAGATTGACAAACCCTTATCCAACCTTATTAAAAAAAGAAAAGAAAAGACTCAAATCCATGCAATTAAAAATGAAAAGGGTGATATCACGATGGACCCTGCAGAAATCCAGAAGATCATCTATACCTATTTTAAAAATCTATATTCTACTAAGATGGAAAATACAGAAGAAATGGACAGATTCATAGATTCGTATGAATTACCAAAGCTGAATCAAGATTTAAAAATCCTAAATAAACCAATATCAACCAATGAAATTGAAGATGTAATTAAAAACCTCCCAACAAAGAAAAGCCCAGGCCCTGATGGATTCACTGCCGAATTCTACAAGAAATTTAGAGAAGACCTAACGCCACTACTTCTCAAACTTTTTAATGAAATTGAAAGAGAAGCAATACTCCCAAATTCATTCCTGGAAGCAAGCATTACCCTGATACCAAAACCAGAGAAGGACCCAACTAAGAAAGAGAACTACAGGCCAATCTCCCTAATGAACATAGAAGCAAAAATCCTTAATAAGATACTGGCAAACAGAATCCAACAAATCATCAAGAAGATTATACAACATGACCAAGTTGGATTCATCCCAGGGATGCAGGGATGGTTCAACACACAAAAATCAATAAATGTAATACACCATATTAACAGAACCAAAGACAAAAATCACATGATCATCTCAATAGATGCAGAAAAAGCTTTTGACAAAGTCCAGCACCTTTTCATGATAAAAACCCTACAGAAAATTGGAATAGAGGGTCTTTATCTCAACCTGGTAAAAGCTATCTATGACAAACCAACAGCCAATATTATACTAAATGGCCAAAAACTGAAAGCCTTCTCTCTAAAATCAGGAACAAGACAAGGATGTCCACTGTCCCCACTCTAATTCAACATAGTTCTGGAAACTTTAGCCAGAGCGATTAGACAAGAGAAAGAAATAAAAGGAATAATGATTGGAAAGGAAGAAGTTAAATTATCATTATTTGCAGATGACATGATACTCTACACAGAAGACCCCAAAAACTCCACTAAAAAACTGCTAGATTTAATAAACAAATTCAGTAGTGTAGCTGGATACAAAGTCAATACTCAAAAGTCAATAGCCTTCCTGTACACAAATAACAAACTTACTGAAAGAGAAATTAGGGAAACAATACCTTTCACAATAACATCAAAAAAATGAAATACCTAGGAATCAACCTCACAAAGGATGTAAAAGACCTATACACTGAAAACTACAGTACTCTGAAAAAGGAGATTGAAGAGGATATCAGAAAATGGAAAGATATCCCTTGCTCCTGGATAGGAAGAACCAATATAGTGAAAATGGCCATACTTCCAAAATTGTTATACAGATTTAATGCAATTCCAATGAAAATGGCAACAGCATATCTCACAGAATTAGAGCAAACAATCCTAAAATTCATTTGGAATCAGAAGAGACCTAGAATAGCAAAGACAATTCTGGGCAACAAAGGCAAGGCAGGGGGCATCACAATCCCCGACTTAAAATTATACTATAAAGGTACTGTGATAAAAACAGTGTGGTACTGGCAAAAAAACAGACCTGAAGATCAATGGAACAGATTAGAAGATGCTGAAACAACTCCAGACATACTAAGCTACCTTATCTTTGACAAAGGTGCCAAACACATTTAGTGGAAGAAAGATAGCCTCTTTAATAAATGGTGCTGGAAAAACTGGCTCTACACATGCTGAAGATTAAAACTAGACCCATATCTTTCACCATGCACTAAACTAAATTCAAAATGGATCAGAGATCTAAATATTACAACAGAAACATTAAATCTGCTGGAAGGTAGGATAGGTAAAACCCTTGAAGACATTGGTGTAGGCAAAGACTTTATGAATAAAAACTCAACTGCATGGGAACTATCCCAAAGAACCAATAACTGGGATCTCATCTTATTAAAAAGCTTTTGCACAGCAAGAGAAACCACCAACAGAGTGAAAAGACAACCCACAACGTGGGAAAAAATGTTTGCCAGCTGTTCCTCAGATAAAGGATTACTATGGAGAGCATATAAAGAATTCAAAAAAATCAGACCTCCCAAATTTAAAGACCCACTCCAAAAATGGGCATCTGAGATGAATACACATTTCTCAGATGAAGAAATACTAATGGCAAATAAATATACAAAAAAATGTGCAACATCACTAGTCATTCGAGAGATGCAAATTAAAACAACACTGAGATACCATCTCACCCCAGAAAGAATGGCTACTATAGAGAAATCAACTAATAACAAATGTTGGAGGGGCTGTGGGGAAAAAGGAACCCTTCTTCACTGTTGGTGGGAGTGTCGACTGGTACAGCCACTGTGGCAGTCAGTGTGGAGATTCCTCAAAAAACTAGGGTTGGAGGTCCCATTTGACCCAGCTATTCCCCTTCTGGGCATCTTCCCAGAAGAATTAAAAACATCGTACCACAGTGATATATGTGCACCCATGTTTATAGCAGCACAATTTGTAATAGCCAGATCTTGGAAACAACCCAAATGCCCATCAACTGAGGAATGGATAAGAAAGATGTGGTATTTTTATACAATGGCGTACTATTCAGCCATAAAGAAGGATAAACTGGAGACTTTTATAGGTAAATGGATGCAACTCGAGAAAATACTCATAAGTGAAATAAACCAGACGCACATGTGTAAGCATCATATTGTCTCACTAGTATGAGAAACTGAAAGAGTAAATAAGATCCAAAATGTACAATAGACACGGTGAATCAAAAAGAAACTGGTCAATAAGAAAGAGAGACTGGAATGGGGAAAAGAAAGAAGGGAAAGGGAAAAAAACTGTATATGTATATAAGATGGTTAAGATAGATACACTACCAGTTTTACTTAGTTCATTGAAGAGGAAGGTTTGAGCCAATAATGTTTGGACAATTGAATGCTAATGTCTGGTATCCTGAATAACTAACTTAAAGATAATAATACGTAATGCATTGACCATTGTTACCCTCATATTATGTTGTTTTGAAAATTTGTTCTTCTTTTGATTTGTTTTGTTTTTTCTTCTCTTTAAAATAAAAAAAATTATTCATCATGATTTTGTATCGCATTTCTGCTCAATATGTATCTTATTTTTGTCTGTGTTGATCTGTAAGTCTGTAACTTGTTTTATTTTTATTGATAAGTACTATTCTATGACAAAAATATATGTATTTATTCTTCCAGTGACAATCATTTTCTTTCTTTCCAGCCCATAATATGAAGTAAGCCATGGTAAACGTTCTTGCAGAAATATTTCCATGGACATTTCTCCTGGATAGACATAAAAATTAAATGGCCATATAGATACAGGTAAATGATGATTCTTCCTATATATATTTTATCTATATGCCTCTGTATCTGTATCTAACAGAATTACTGTATCTAACAGCATCATTTTCCAAAATGATTTTACTATCATCTTATTGCTCTGCTTCCTCAAGAACAATTTGTTTTATTATATTCCCTAATTCTAGATTTTAGTGATTGCAAAGTTTTACAAATGATTACAATTTGTCTTTCTTTAATGACTAATGATGAGCTGTTTATAAGCTTATTGGTCATTCATGTATGTTTTTATTTTCAGTAATTCCAAATCAAGTATTGGTCTTTAAAATTGTGTTGATTGGTTATATCTTTTTAATTATTAAATTGCATACATTTTCTGTATATTATGAAAGCAAGTGACTGGTCAAATATCCTCCCAGATTATTAGTTGATGTTTTAATGGTATTTTGCGTTGATAAGTAATTACTTTCGATGAATCCTATTGGGAGCTTACTTGTGCTATCTCTAAGGAAATGTATCTTAAGCAAAATGTTATTTAAATTGTTATAATTTTAAGTTTTATGTTTAGGTCTGTGATACATCTTAAGTGAATTCTGCACATGGTGTAAGATAAAGGTCAAAGTTAATTTTCTCCTTGTATCTATGAATTTCTACTTGCACCATTTGTGGGAAAGACTATTATTTGACTATTGAATTGCTTTGATTCCTGTTCCAAGAATTAGTAGACTGGAATTTTACTTCTGGGCAAAATTGAGTAAAAGAGATCTGATTAAAACTTGTTTTGAAATAACAAAGATAAAACAGACAAAATATATAAAATAATGGCCTCCTGAATTTGCTACTAGGCAGCACAGTGATCTCCGAAGAGAAAATTAAAATGAGCCTTAGGATTGTTCCAGATTAGTGTCTGCACAACATTTCTAAAACATTGCATATACAGGACCTGAGCTGGAGCACATGGGAATTGACTTCAGCATATGGAGCCAGTTCCCCTATTGGCACTGGGGCAGCTAGAGTTTGTAGGGAGAAGCATCAGAGAAGAGAGAAATACCAAGACAGAAAAAATTTTGGAGATCTACAAATAGTATCTCAAGAGTCATCAGCATACGGGGAAAATATCAGAGGCCAGAAAGGGGCATGGGCCCGCAGCGATCTAATAGGACACAGAGAAAAATCCTCAGAATTTATACAAGACCAGAAAATCTTTCTCGAGGAATGGCGCATTGAACAAAGTACTCAGAAGATTATTTTCTCAATAGCACAGCAAGAAAGGCTAGTGTGATCCTTTATAACAGATTTGAAAGTAAGATAATAAAGGAAGAAGTTAATTTCATGTGAATAAACTATGTTCTGGATAAAAAGTCTAAAATATTTAGAAGAATAAAAAAAACTTTCCATGAAGCAATATTATCAGTTATTAAAGGAAACAGAAAATATATCTATAACAAAAAGAAATATGAACTAATAACACTCAAAAGTTACTCAAGTGAAAGAATTAAGACACAGGCTATTAATAATAAAACCTATGTCATAGTCAAAATCTATAGGGAAAGGTTTGATGAACATCTAAACAAGCCGAGAGGGAACTTCTACGAATGAAGAACACAGCTCTGGATGAAAAAATGTATTGCAAGAGAGTAACTGCTGATTAGACACTGAAATATAAAACATTAGTGAACAAGAAAATGTAGCAGTAGAAACTTACAAAATAAAATGAAATAAGTAAAGAAGAATTTTTAAAAATGCAAAGAGCCTACAGGAGCAGTGAGTTGACTTTCAAGAACTACATATTTAACGATAAGGAAGGAAAATATTTTCTTTGGAAATATTTTTCAAGGAATAGTGACTAAAATTTCTAAATTTGATAAAAACTATAACCTAAATATTGAAGATGTTCGATGAAACCTAGTGCAAAAATTATAAATAATCATACTTAAAGCAAAAGATAAAGAGGACAGCTTAAAATTAGAAAAAAATACGTATACAGGAGAACAAAAATGATAATAGATATTGTCCATCCAAAGCAATACAATTAGAAGACAGAAAACCAGTATCTTTATAGTACTGAAAGGAAAACCTGAAAATCTACAATTATATAACCAGAAAGAAGTTTTTCTGTGTTTATTTTATTTTATTTTTATTAGTACATGTGTATAGTACATAATATTTACATTTTTTGTGGGGAGTTACTCCATGTGCATAATACATATTAATTCCTTTTTTTAATCACCTTTCCCTTCCCTCCTTTCCCCTTCCACCTAAACCTTTATCTGTTTCTTTTTGTTTTTTAACATATTTGCAGTACACAAATGGTTATATTTTTTGTGTGCAGAAAAAGGGTTTTAAAAGTAAAGGCTATGTGAAGACATTTGAAATACATAGAAGGTGAAAGAATTTGCCACCAGCAGATCTCTACTACAATCTATATTAAGGGAAAATCCTTCAAACAGGAGGGTATTTTAGATGGAAGTCTATGTCATAAAAAAACTGAAAATATTGACTTGTCAACAAATACAAAATATCTTATTGTAATTCAAAGCAGGAAGAGATAATTTCAAACCAAAAATAACAGCAAAGTGTTGTAGGATATGATACGTGATAGTGGCAATATCATAAAATCTAAGAAGAGAGAGATGAAGGTATAACGTCACAAGATCCTTGTACTATATATGAAGTAGCATAATATTACTAGAATAGATTATAATGAATGAAATAATTTAAATGACCATTAAAATAATGCAAGAAAGATTTATACATAATAAAATAATAAAGAAGATAATTTTTAAAAAATGATACCTAACCCAAAAGAAAAATGTAAAATGATGAAATGCAAAAATTAAAAATGAAATGACAAGATGATTGCTACAACCCAATTTACCAGTAATCCCAGAAAGCACAGGGAAAAAGAGATATTACTTTGGGTTCTGTAACAGTTCATCTGCTAAAATTTTTAAAAATTATGATTCATTGAATAACAAATTTATAAATTGACCATCAAAATTAAAGGTGCCTACTCTTTGGAAAACACTAGTAAAAATAAAAACAAGTTGTATTCTTTAAAAAGTCTGCAAAAAGCATATCTAGCAATATTTCTTTTCAGAAATATAGGAAGAACTCATAAAACTCACTAAAAAGAAAGCAACTACCTTTATTTTTAAAATGGGCAAAGATTTGCTTATAAAAACAAGTATGCACTATACATTTCCAAAAACAAGAAAGATTTTGAAAGTTACCACCATAAAGAAATGACAAGTATTTGTGCAGATAGGCATGTTTAACTGATTAAATCAACATACAATGTATATATGTATCTAAACATCACGTGGTATTCCATTTATATATATATATTTTATATTTCTATTTTATATCATAAATAAATCTATAATAAAAAGCCAAGCAAGACTTTTGGTTAACAAACAATGACATAATAAGATACTTCACATAAAAGTTCACTACAGAAATACAAATTAAAATTTCAAAGATATATCATTATACAAGAAATATAAAAAAAAAGACTTGAAAATGTCAAGTGATGGTCAGAATACAGATAAACTGGAATGCTCATAAACTACCATTGGGAATGTGAAATAATATAGTGACTTTGGAAAACAGTCTGGTAGTTTTTTTATAAGCTTGTTGTACACTACCCATACATATCAATCATTTAATTCTAAGGCATTTACTCAAGAGAAAGGAAACATACATTCATACAGAGTGTTATACTTCAGTGTTCCTAAGAGCTTTATTTTTAATGATTGCTAAACTGGAAAAATCCAATCACTAATCAAAGGATTATTGAATAAGATAAATTGTGGTGTATCTACACAATAAAAAAGCTATTCAGAACCAAAAGGCAATGAACTATTGACACATACTTTTACATGGATCATCTTCCAAATACTTTTGCTGGAAGAAAACACAACAATGACAACAGCAAAAATCTGCCATAATATTTCATTTATACAAAAGTCTAGTAAATACAAACTAATCCACAGTACACAAAAGCAGATCTATGATTCCCTATAGGCGGGAAGGGCAGTGGGCTGTGGAAAGGAAAAATAATAAAACAGCCGACAAATGTTAAAATGCTGAGGATGATTGTTGTGTTCATTATCTTACGATGATGTTTTTGTTATGATGGTTTTGTATGTGTATACATACATAAAAACTCTCCAAATTGTGTAACTTAAATATACTTTTTTATTATTTATTTTATGTCAGTGATGCCCATTAAAGTTATTAGATCAAATTCTTGTGGTTAAACAAATAAGCATTTATTCTCATAGGTACTCCATTTTGTGAGGCTCAGCTGGTTCAACACAGGACCAACTGGATGGATCTGTTTCACAAATCTCTTAGTTACTTTTCTTGTTGCTGAGACTAAATACTAGATACCCACAAGTTACAGGAGAAAAGGTTTATTTTGGCTCCGATTTTAGAGGTTTCAGTCCGTAGTCACTGGCTCCTAGGCAGGGTGGCATGGCAGAGGGGCCTGGCAGAGGAGAAACAGTCCATGGCAGAGCAGGCAGAAAGCAACAGCAGCATCAAACCTTCCTTTCTCTTTTATCCCATCCATGCTAAAGTCTATTGGATAGTGCCACCCACACACGAGGTGGGCCTTCCCACTATTCACACCCATAACTATGCTAAACCAATCAGAGGAATAAGTTAATTATCACACCCTTAATCCATATTCACACACCCTAGATCCAGCCACCTTTGAAAAGTACCTCTCCCCATGAGTGCAGGAGGTTTTGGGGAACATCTAGATACAAGCTGTAACAATATGTATCTTACTAAAAGTCCAAGGGTAACTTTGAGTGGCTCTGCTTCATGTCTCTCATCCACTTTTTACTAGTCCACTTTTTAACTAGTGCAAGGTTCTTATGAGGATGGCATAAATGAAATGAGATGAATAGAAACAAGGAAAGCCTCTTAAATCCTGGAGTTGGAAATAGTATACAAGCACTCTTGAGTCTGTATTCATTAAAGCAAGTCACATAATCAATTCCAAAGTCAAGGAAGGAAATATGTGCTGCAACTATTATGAGGACATAGTAAGGTATGTTTGAAAAATTAGGTCAATAAGTCAATCTAACCTGCAGAATAAATATAGTATTATGTGCAAAATAAGCAATACAGTCTAAGAAATACTTCAAGGGAACAAAAAGAAAATCGTTCTTTTACCTTAATAATTTTCCACTATATTGTGAGCGCTCATGTTCTAAAACTCAGTATATGAGCTCACATCATTAAGCTTCAATACTAGTCACAAGTATTTGAAGATTGATTTGTCTAATAAATTGTAAGAAAATACATTCTTGAGCATATTATTATAAAATAAAACCCTTGATTCTATGGAAAGGAAAATGAGAAAACATGCTCCCAGCCACCAAAATTAGCTCTATACTTTTCTCAAATTAGTCATCTGCTATTATTGTTGGAATGCAATACTTGAAATTCTGAGTTAGAGAAAATTTCTCAATTATTATATCTTTTCTGGGTTTAAATCCTCATATAGCTTATTTAAGTATTTTTAAACTCTTTGGAATGAACCCTTATCCAAACATCCCTTCATGTTTTCACATTTTCCCTAGTCTTCTAAAAAAATTTGTAAGAGAATTTAAAGGTGAGTCATGTGTACATAGGTTTTGGAAAATGTTAGTCATTACTCACCAGCATGGATTGGTAATTCTGCTGACTAATATCTCTGCCCACATGGTGTCCTACTTAGTGTAAGAGACAGTTAGAACTTTGGATATCTCTTGGCTAGATACACAGTACTCTAAAGTATAAACAGATATTTCCGAGGGGAAGCAAGTTACATTTGTCAAAGTAAGTTAATAGCTCATAGAAATTATTTTTCTGGGGTGAAATATGTGTGGTTTCAAGAAAACTTCAAGTAAAACAATATTCATATTTTAATCTGAACATAAAACATTGCAATAGTGTTCCTTAGATGTGCACTCAAAACATTCAAAGCAAAGGGACAGGAATCTCTCAGAACATTTTCTTTGACATTTCTAAGTGCTTGCTTGCAGCAAGAGGAGAGAGCAGGAAGAAAAAAGAACAGATTTTACTACATCATTTTTTGCACATATTTGATTTTCTCTGTTAACTATTCTTTAAAACTGGCTAACTCAAGAAAGATTGTTATATACAAAATCAAGTCTGTGTATATTTTTCAGAGCCTGCTGTCAAAACCATATTTGTTTTTCTGGCCATTAATGCTGCAGAAAAATGAAGAGGGAAGTAAAAGGAAAATATGAAAGTTTAGAAAACATTTATTACTTGTTCCACAGGCACAAGTCAAAAGAAAGTAAACATAAAGTAATAATGGTTCTAACCTTGTAGATTGAACTGTGGTAAGGGAGACCAGGCTCTGTGCATAGCACATCTGTCCTTTTGATATTATGTGGCACTGAAGGAGAAGAAAGTCCTGCTGCTAAGGAAAAACAGATCCTAGATGGAAAGGTAAATGTCAAGGAGGATATAAGGTTAAAATATAAAATCATAACCAAAGGTAACAACATTGGTTTTCACAGAATGCCAACTAAAAGGAATTCATAGTTGGAAAGCAGAATTAGAGTGAAACAGGAGGAAAGAAAATGAAAGGGTTACAAAGGCCATTTCCCTGCAGCGTGTGGAAATGCTAACTTCCCAGTTCCTTGACTTTTCCGTAGAAGTATATTTTGGAAAAAAAAAATGTATCTTCATGCATAGAACTTTGACGTTAATATTTCTATACCTACGAATTTATAAAATGTTGAAGTTTGAACGGTGAAGTTCTGAATTGAGCCCAAGAACATAAGTAGTCTCCTGATACATGCCAATGGTGAGAGCATCAGTTAAAATCTTCTAAAGCCCCACTTCCCAGAGGTGCTGCATTTAAAGATATGCTTGTTTGCAGGCCACATAGCTCTGGTTGCTTTCTTTAATTATAACAATAATGATGAATCAGCATACCATAATTATCAAACATGATTCACAGAGAGTTTTATTCAATCTGCTTACATCAGTGGCCTTAGCATTTACTGATTCATCATTGCTTTTTTTGATTACTCAAAATGATCTTAATGGTATATGTTGTGTTTCAAAATTAGATAGGTACATGTTGTGGGCTGGAAAATGTAGTTTTCCATGTGCCAGGAAGAGGAATTGAGACTGTTCACTTAACTAGCCTTTGCCCTCTGGGGTCATTATAGGGTCACTTACATAAGTAATATAAGACCACTGAATGACATGACAAAGATTTTACAACACATCATTGATTAGAAAAAAGGAAGGCTAACAAATCAAATCCATTTAATCATGTTGTTCTCAATCAAATCAGTGTCCATGAAAATATAGAGAAGAGAAATGACTAGAATATAGCCTAAGTATTATAGTATTTTATTTCCTAAATATTATTAATAGTGGTTTATATTTTTTGTTATTTATTTTCTATAACTAGCCTATATGATACAATATAAAAATAAAAGATATATATATTATACATATATGGTGAACAGCAGACCATCTTTTTCCTATTGAAAAATGAATTGGTCTCTCTGACTGTTAGTTAATTCATACATATCAAGAATATTGTCTTAGTACTTTCTTTGTCACTGAGATACATTACCTGAAACCTGCAATTTTAAAAGGAGGTTTATTTTGGCTCAGTTTTCAGAGGTTTCTGCCCCTAGTCCACTGGTTTCAAGACAGGACAGCATGGCAGAGGGGCATTGCAGAAAAGCAGGTGCTTGTGTCCTGGTGGCTGGGAGCCAAGGGGGATCCGGAGAGGGAGATAAACCCTTGCAGTGCCCCCCACAGCGACCTGCCTTTTCCCACCAGACCCAGTTCCTAACAGCAAACTATGAGCCCCATAATCCAACCACGTTCCAAAAGTCCTGCCTATGAGTACATGAGGCTCTTGGGGGACTTGTAGAAATAAACCGTAGCAGACATGACTTGCTTTTAAAGTCGTATACTTCCCATAATACTCTGGCTGCCTTACCTGTGGCTCCTTACCTGTCATAAGCTTTTTCCTTATTTACTATATCGTGGCACGTACCATCTTGGTAGAACTCCCACAGCTACCATCACTATTACTACAATACTGTTATTATGATGTCGATATTATTACTATTATAAATTCTTTTTGTACGTATGAAGAACCATGCATATTTTAGATTTTTCCTAGAAATGTAGTAATAAAATTCATTAATGGATAAATATAAATTCAAGGAAAGGGAAAAATAGTTTCAGAAAGGAAATTTAGTCTGTCATTTTCACAATTTAGGCAGTACATAAAGCAGATTTAATAAATTAATTAGTAGCATGAATATTAAAATTTATTTATTTGATTTATGGCAATAAGAAAAATGTACCTATATCAAAGGTTTGAAAAGAAATGAATCATTAATATCTTAAATTTAAATAGGACACATACTGTATATGTTCACATCACAGGATGGTATATATAAGAATAAATTCAAATAACCAAACTTAAAAGACTGAAAAACAAACCCAAAAATTGGCTTAGAGAAAAATATAAATGCCATTAATATATTTTTAAATGCCAAAAATATACTGTATAGCAAAACTTTGGAATATAAATGTTTTCACTCTTTTTTTTTTTTGTGGGTACCAGGGGTCGACCTCAGAACCTCGTGTGCCAGCAGGCACCCGTGCCGTTGAGCGATATCACTGGCCCCTTTTTTCATATGTGGGATCCAGGAGTCGAACTCAGGCCCTCGCGCTTGCCAGGCAGGTGCTTATGCCGCTGAGCCATCTCACCAGCCCTGTTTTCACTCTTTTAAAGAGTTTTATAAATGTTACATTGGGAGAAAACATCAAAAAACTACAGATGTATTTTGCTTTCAGTATGGAAGCAAGTTAACAATGGCATAAAGTAGAAAATAACAAATATCTGAAAAATTTCATGGACAATACAAAACAATACAAAATATAATTGTATTGTTAGTTTATTATTATTTATTTATTATTAGTTTTATTTCAAGGACTATTCAAAAAATCTGCAAATTTTACTAATAATAGCAGGCATTTTTTTAAAAAGAGTATATTTTTAAATTTTTCTCTATATGTGAAATTGTCTGAAATCATTCATGGTATAAATAATTTTATTGAAAAAGTAACTATTACCAAAATTGACACATAAGATACAACAATTGTTATTGAAAACTAAATTAAAATGTTAATATAGACAAGGAGTTAAAGAACACATACGGATTCAGTGTAGGCCATTTCTTTCAAATCTCTAAAAAATGAAACCAAAAATCAACAGATTTAGAATAGAAAAAAATGACATTGTTTTCAACTCTTTGAAGTAAATGTAGTGTTAAATGTAAAGCCTGGCCAAGATGTTAATAGGTAAAGGATAAACCTTTCCCACTTCTCTATGAAAATAGACAAAGAATCTAAAATCATTTGTAAGTTACTACAGTAAAGTGTTACTATTCAGAATAATATGGTTTATTCCCAGAATCAAAAGAAAAAAATAAGAAAGAAGTTCACTTATGCTAAGAATATAAATTAAAATATGAGATCATACAATTATAAGAACAATATTAGGTAAACCTACAAATATAATTTTAAAACTTAAATAATAGTAAGATTCCAAATTATTAAGAAGTTAAAAACTAACAAATGCTGGTATGGCTGTGGTGAAAAAAGAACCCTTCTACATATTTGATGGGAATGTAAAATAGTACATCCAGTATGGAAATCAGTATGAAGATTTCTCAAAGACCTAAAATTAGAGATTCCATATGACTCAGCTATCCCCTTCTATGAATTCTTCCCAAAATGCTAAAGATATCATGCATGCATACCAATCATTACAGCAGCACCATTACTAATAGCTACATCCTGAAAGCAGCCAGTACACCCATCAACAGATAAATGGAAAGGGAAATGTAGCTACACATTATTAAATACTACTCAGCTATAAAGAAGGATAAGTTCAAGACATTTGTAGGAAAATGATTACATCTGGAAAATATAATGTTGTGTGAAATAAATCAGTCCCACAAGTTTACATGCCATATGTTGTCTCTCATTTGAATAAGGTGAAGTACAGACAAAGAACAATAAAGGACAGATAGAAGGAAACAAGGGGAAAGATCATTTGCAAATGGGTAGGGGTACAGAGACCTAAGATGAGGGGAGGAGGGAAGTAAATAGAATTAAGATATGGCATGTACAGGGACTTAATAACCTTAATAGATATAAACATTTTATGATATAAACATAAGCTAAGAATAATAACAAGGGTGAAAATAGAGAATGGGTATTTAGAGGCAGAGGACAGGAGAGGGTGGGAAGGGGACTAAAAAAAGAAACATGTGTTATGTACATGTACTCACTCCCCAAGATGAAGGTAAACATCATGTCCTGCAAACATATACTAATGAAAGCAAAGAAGGTAGAAAAAAGCAACAGGAAATTTAATTTTCCTTCCCTTTAGATCTAACTGCAATAAAATGAAGACTAAATTTCCCAAGACAAAGACAGCACAAAGAAGTGTATGGCTAATTATTTGTATGGTCAGAAAGACATTTTTTAAAGAAAACGTAGCAAAATATTATTGTTATCTTGCTTCTTAATACCACGATAAAAGAAGAGCCATTTCAAGTCCAGTTGTTAAGCCATGGGCTCATTTTCTGACCATTGAACGCCTTCTACAATCTCCGCCTAACACGTGTCCACCATAGTCCATACACTTCAGAAAAGGAGAAATGCTTGCCTCTGAATCCTATCCCTATTTATCTTCTCTTAATGTGACTTATGCCTCTCTTGTATATCAATTCATTTCTCTCCAGTTAAGTATTTCTAAAGCCAATTGATTTAAGCAGTAACATTGCTATCTATATAACATTTTACTACGTATCAGAAAGTGATCTGGAGCTTAGAATTTTATGTCACTTAATCCTCAAACAGCTCTATTATTTATATCTACATTTTATAGATATGAACCTGAGTCAAGGAGGTTTATGCCCCTTGCCTGAAATTTAACATACCTGTGAATGATCTAAAGTGAAATTTTAAGTTGAAGATTCTCACTCCATAGAAATGCTCTTTAATAGGTTTTCCACTGTTTTTAGAAGTTTTATTTTCCTGGGTTGGAAGGTACAGTCTCCCAAATACTATCCCCATTCTCAGCTATGCATTATCTTATCCTTATTTTTTAATGACAATTCTTCATTTACATCTCATTCATTGATATTTATGTGCATGTTAAATAACCAGTCTGAACTGTAAGCTCCTTGAAAATAAATTTCAAAGAAATTAAATTAGTCAGAGCTGTAGATAGTGCAGTTATTGAAGATATTTTATTCATTTGTTTAGCAGACCAAGAATTGAACCCGGGGCCTTCACACTGCATGACATCCTCTGATCTTTTTATATACATATTTTAAATTTTGAGGTAAGATCTTGCTAAGTTGCTGAGTTGTCCAAGCTTGGGTTAAACTTGGTATCCTCCACTTCAGTCTCCCAGAGTGCTGGGATTAGAGGTGTGTACCAGCTAGGAATATATGAAAATTGAAATCTGCATTTAGCTACACCTGTCAAAACTGACTTCACAAAACTCACTCCAATTCCAATCAACTACCACTGATTTCATTCTGCTTTTGTCACTTTCCAGATTTATAATTCCCTTCTCTGACAGCAAGACACTTATTTATTTATTTATTTATTTATTTATTTGATCAACCACTCTTGTGTACTTAGCCATTAATTGCTTTCACTCCCCTCTCCATGTGGCTGTTCTCCTCACTCCCCTGAGGATTTCCTACGCCCCACCAGTACCCTACTGTCACTGTCATGCCTGGGTTCCTCTTTCCCCACACAGTCCCTCTTTCCTGTGCCAGGCTGCTATTAAGTCTTCTTTCCAGTTCCAGGCGTGCAGGCCACCTGCTTGGCAAAGCCTAATGGTAGTGAGTTCATTATTCCGATAAAAAGAATGAGCAGAGAAAGAAGAGGGAAAGAAAGGAAGATAGAGAGGTAGAATGGGAAGGAGAAAATAAGTGATTTTTTTTCTTTTATACATTTGTTGTGAGCAAAGAATATTAATATTAAAAATTATATACTACACATTTCTTGGGAAAAAGCAAATGTAAACTTACAAACTCCAAAATCACAAAATTTCTGAAAACAAATGATAAAAAACACTACACATCATATTGTATGGGCTACCATCTAACGCATTTTAAAAGAGTGATCAGAGAATTCACATTCTTATTAATTCATAAATTTGTACCAGTGATCGTGAAGGAATGATAGAAAGTGAATTAGATTCCTAACTCAGGTAATGAGAAAATAAACAATAAAATAATTTTAAATTAAGAATCAGGAAGGAAATAATAAAGATAAATCAGCAAAGAGGTTAAAAACAAATATTAAAATAAACTAGTAAATAAAAGTGATATTTTTGGAAAAAAGCTAGCTAATGTATTTTTTAAAATACTAAACAAATATACAAAATCAAAAACGACAAAGATAGTATAATAATAAAAATTATAATTCCTATTTTTGCAAAAGTTTAGGCATATTTTATTATATTTTATTTTATTATTATTATCTTTTTTGTGGGTACCGGGGGGGTCGACCTCAGGACCTCGCGCGCCAGCAGGCGCCTGTGCCGCTGAGCGATATCACCGGCCCTTTTTTCGTATGTGGGTTCCGGTAGTTGAACTCGGGCCCTCGCACTTGCCAGGCAGGCGCTTATGCCCCTGAGCCATGTCACCGGCCCCTAGGCATATTTTAAAACTTATATAAAATATGATTTTAACAAAAATTTGTAAAATATGACCCCGGCTGTGGTAGAATACTTAAGAAATCATTTCTACGGAAATAGAGAACTATACCAAAGAACTAACACAAAAAGGCAATATTCAAACAATTTATATGTAAATTTTTAAACCTTCAAGGAACAAATTTTTCCAATCCCCCCCTGCTTTTCTTAAACAAAACTACATCTGTGGTAGGCAGAATTCTAAAGCGATTTCAATATTCACACATTCTGGTGAAAACGGCCAGTAAAATACCTTCCCCTTGTGTGTGAGTAGAACCTGTAAATAGGAGGAAATGGCACTCTCATGATTGTTATGTACTATGGCAAGACAGATCATCCAGGATTTACCTGAATTAATCAAGAGAGGCCTTTCCCAGTACCACAAAAAAAAAAAAAAAAGTGTTTTTTTCCGGCTTGTTCGTGAGAGATGAGAGAGAAATGTGTGATTGTTTCCCTGGGAGAAGCAGAATTACCACCATGCTCTGAGTTGCTCATGGAAGCCACATGGCAAGGAAAGGTAAGCAGAAGGAAGAGGAGCTGGAAGTGATCCTTGGCCAATAGCAAGCAACGTCCCTGGGACCCTGGTCATAGAGCTGCAAGAACATTATTCTCCCAAGAAATGCAAGTGTTTGAAACCAGGTCTTACGCTAGTAGCGCCTTCACCTGCAGCTGTCACCCTGTTTCAGCTGTGTGATATCCTGAGCAGAGAACCCAGATAAAATATGCTTGGCTTAAGACCTTCAGAAACTTTGAGATCATAAACTTATATCATTTTAGGCCTCTAAAATTTTAGTAACTTATTATACAGCAATAATAAACTAATAATCTGATCAAACATATTACCAAAATGGGACAAATTAAATTCCACACCTGTAAGTGTGACTAGATAACATCACCAATATAGTATTCCTGCCCTAAATTTTTAAACTGACTGTTTAGAAACTAACCAGACAAATCTAATTTGAGAGATGTGCACTAGAACAGCTGGTATAATTTTTTTTTAAAATCAATATCAAAAACAATAGGAAAAGTTTTCTGTTTTAAAGGACACTACAATGGCTTATCAGTTTTATGCAATATATAATGGAAAATTTGGAAAACTATAAAATATATTGTTGAGGTAAATGAGAAAATTTTAGTATTGTGCAAATAAGTTATTTTTTACTGATAAATGTTGTGAGTATGCCCATTGTATCTTGGTCATACAAGAGAATGTTCTCATCTTAACATATGAAAAAATATTTAAGAATAAATTTGTATGAGAATGGATGGACCTTGGGACCATAATGTTAATGAAATAAATCAGAAACACAAGCTGAAATATCACATGATTTCTCTGATATGAGAAACTCAAATTATAAATGAAAAAGGCAATAAAAAGGAATTAAGATGTGTTATAGGGCCAGTGAGATGGCTCAGCGGCTTAAGTGCCTGCCTTGCAAGCGCGAGGGCCTGAGTTCAACTCCAGGAACCCACATACGAAAAAGGGGCCGGTGATATCGCTCAGTGGCACGGGTGCCTGCTGGCGTGCGAGGTCCTGAGGTCGACCCCCCGGTACCCACAAAGAAAAAAAAAAGATGTGTTATATACATGCAGCAACTGCACATGGGGAATGTAAACATTATTACTGCAAATATGTACTAATAAAAATTAAAAAGTGAATTAGTATTCTGTGTATGAAATACCTCTCTAATTGTTCAGAACAAAATTGAAACAAAGGTGATAAAGGTTCAATGATGGTGAAACTAGAAGTGTATCTAAGTGTTCATTGTAAATCTCAAAATTATGCTATCATTTGTATCTGGCTTGTCCTGGAAGGCATTAGAGTCTTTAATAGATGAGGCCTACTTGGAGGTCTTCTCACTGCTGGAGCATCCCTTTGAAGGAGACATTAGGGGTCTCGTTCCTCTTCCCCCCCAAGACATGAAGTGAGTGGGCATCCCTCACCACGTATTCCCCACCATGATGCACTCTACTGCCATAGGCCCAAAGCAACAGGGTCAACCAGTCATGGACTAGAAACTTTAACATGTTAAGCAAAAATAAACTTTTCATTTTTATACATTTATTATCACTGATATTTTAGTAAGAGTAATAGAAATATAACATAAACTATAATTCCTTTTCCTTGCATTCGACTTTCAAAGTTATTGAGTAAGGCATGGTGTTTGCTGATGGCTTCAGGCACATGTTTTCTACATACAAAATTATTCCATTATATGTCTAGATCACTACAAAGTTTTTCAATAAGAATGGTACTGAATTTGATAATATTTTGGTCTCTTCAATATAATCACTATGTGATTTTCATTTAAGAAGTTAATCTAATGAAATAAATAAATAAATAAATTTTTCTAAGGCTAATACATCATTGAGTTCTTGGAATAAATTATTCTCGGCCATGAAAAATTAAAATTAATCTGGTGGATTGATTTGCCAGCGTGTCTTTCTATATCATCTTATTCTCAAGTGATATTGTCATCTTATTTCCTGTTTTTCTCCTCATAGTTTACTCATTGTTCAGAATCAGAATACAAATATTTAATAGATGTTATTAATAAGCTTCCACAAAGTTCTTTTCTCTCGGTCTCTGTCTCTGTCTCTCTCTTTCTTGTATCTACAATAGTTTTTAGGTTTATCTAGAACAATGATGTTTCTCTATTCTTCTTTGGACCATTAGCGACAAGATCACTTTCATCTCCTTTTAATAAAATTATATAGAAAAATCAAGAGGACAGGTTAAAATGATGGAGAATAGAGTTTGAAAGTATTGTTAGAAAATAACTTTAACAGTACAAGAAGAAGATAGCTGTAGTGATAGAGAACAAAGGAAAAGACCAACAATATTTAGGTCCCTCTGTTGGTTGGATAAATACTATACCTAGGAGTAGTAGAGGATGATTCCAGAGTTGTTTTCAAGGTTCTATTTTCAGATACTAAAAGCAATTTATATTATAACAGTATATTATAAGTCGCATTTTGATTTTTAGATTTTTTAACTCAAAATTTACTCTAAAAGACTGGTTCATATTTAACTAGATAATACACATAAAATAACAAATTATTTAGGGTCTCACAAAAGACTTGTTGTGTACACAAGGCTGAAGTTATGGGTTCAGTTTTATGGATCATATTTTACTAAAGGCAAGTCAAAGATTTTCCATATGGACAGTGAAGAAGTAGGTTTGAAGATAAAGCCCTAGCTTTCTGCAATGTTTATGTCCATTTCTTTCTTCTATTTTGTTATGGGTTGAATTGTGTCCTCCCTTTCCCTCTTCCAAATTCATATGTTGAAGTCCTGACCTCAGAATGTTACCTTATTGGGAAAAAGGACCATTGCAGTTGTAATTAGTTAAACGGAGGTCACGTTGGAACACAGGCTTTCTAAAATAACTGTTTCCCACAGGAAATTTGTGCTCAAACAAGCCCACCGGGAGAACACCATGTGAAGATGAATACAGCGATCAGGGAAATGCTCCAATAAGCCAAGAACAATGCCAGAGATTGCCAGCGAGCCACCAGAAGCAAGGGGAGGGGCAGGTGCTCTCATACCTCTCAAGAGGAGCCAATCCCACTTTGATTTGTAGCCTCCAGAACTATGAGACAAAAAATGCTTTATGCCATTCTGTGATACTTTGTTATGGCAGCCATAGAAAATTACATGTCTCAATGTACTTGCAAGCTGCAAATTGTAATGACTTGCAAGCTGCAAATTGTGATTAATAATAATTAATAGGAAAGTGTCGTATAGTTCTTCCTTCTATTCACTAAACTTTCTCTATATATTGTGGTTATTTTAATCTAATCTCACATGGAGGAATGATTTCAACATCACTGAAAAGCAATTTAATTTTAACTTTAACTTTTAGCCAGACATAGAAAATTTAAATTTACATAGGAAATAATCTTATTTGACCTTGTTCTTGATAGCAGCTTTACTTTTCCCATAGCAATATAAATTTCAAATATAATTATAACACATCATGAGTACTCAGATCTTCCTTTTACCGTGCAGGTCTTTGAAATTTAAAGATGTAGCAATGATTTTATTTTTGTTGACATAAAGTCACAATGCTCTCCAACATTTGGGACATGCTTTCCTTAAGCAATTACCTCTTTTTATTTGAAATTTAAAATTTAAGGTACTGTCCAGAATTTTGACTGGCATCCTTGACCATCAATTTCACCCAAACTTCTAGGTACAGAAGATCAAGTGCCTAGAATAAGAAAAATCAACAGACTCATAGTAAGCCCTTCAGAAATTCCACTGTGTTCTTATCAAATAGTAGAGAACTTGGTAAGTATTACAGCTGGCTAAAAAATGCATTTTTTTTTTGTGGGTACCGGGGATCGACCTCAGGACCTCGCGCGCCAGCAGGCGCCCGTGCCACTGAGCGATATCACCGGCCCTCTTTTCGTATGTGGGTACTGGGAGTTGAACTCAGGACCTCGCGCTTGCCAGGCAGGCGAGTATGCCGCTGAGCTATCTCACCGGCCCCAAAAAAATACATTTTAATGCCCCAAAAGTTGTACTGATATCAATATCATACATTATTATCAGTCAGCCAATCTAAATAAAGCAATTTCATACTTACCTAGGAGATAGCCACCTATGAAGATATATACAAGTAGAGACAAATTGAGAGTACTTCAATCTTTACTGAACATGGAATTTTCAGATGTGTCATAGTAATCAGCAATAATCATCGAAATTATCCATTGTTTTCAGTTTACCAATAATAATAAAGTTTCATTTGATTTTCATAAGTCCAACACTTTGTTTTAATTTTAAGGGCAGTTGTAGAATACTTTAACTTTCTGTACCTTTTTAAACCTAATTCCTGAATTTCAGATGACACAGTGGCATGCTTGTCTCTGCTCTGGCTATTCTTTTGAGTTAGTATACTCTTCCTTTAAATTTCAAGTAGATTAAATTTCTTAGGTTCTATTATAAGTCAAATAACATCTTTACTACAAAGCTTTCACCAACTGCCCTGTATGTTAGACCTGGAACACACATTTATCAAATAATTTTATTGTGCTTCCTTTTAATGATTAACATTATTTGGACTTGCATTTCCAATCTTTTGGGGGAGAACAATTTCATGTGTCTTGTTTACTTTTTAAAATTATGTCCTTTCCTACTGGAATCCAAATGCCATTATAGCCAGTGTCTTGTCTGTGCCAGTCACAATAGTATTCTCTGAATGGGGTGCAATCCTTGCAAACATTTTAATGTGTTAGAAAATTACAAGATTTCTGCTTTGCTTTCGGGGCTGGCCCCAAATTGCCAAGCTTAAAGGCTTCCGGGACTGCAAACTCCCCCAGCCAAGCACCAGTTAAGGTATCAACGTCTTGGTACTCTTAAAATTAATTCAGAGCTTTCATCCAGCCAAAAAAGTGAGTTTGGGAAGAACGTGGCATAAGCTCTCGGTCCAGTGGTCCTGGACTGAAATTTCTATTTTTTAATGTACAGGGTATAGATCTTGTGCCTCAGACTCTTGATCAATACAGAATGCTGAAAAAAGTACCTATGACATAGCAGTGAGGAATAAGACCAAAGTTAGCTTCTTAATCAGAAGCTATGACAAAGTAGCTATGACATAGGAGGATTTTGATAGTTAGGCATGTGCTTTACCTCATAGAAGGTTGGGGAAGTGTTGGTGTTTTTATTAATGATTTCTTCCTTAAATCTTTTCCTAAATAATTGGTATTTTATAAGTGAAGAAAGAAGAGTTCTTTTTGGTTGAGTTGCTTAAATAAGGGAAGTGTGGATCTTAACATGAGAAACTCAGTGGGCAATGTTCAAACTCACAAGCCCTAAAAAGCTATTGTTTAGTATGATTTCTACCGGCAAATATAAAGTATTGATAATATTAAATATTAAGTATTACTCTTCAGATTCCGGATTCTCCTACTTTGAAATGATTCAGAGAATTTTTTTAAAAAAAGGATATTGAAAAGATTAGTAAATACTTGTCATCTTTGAGAAAAGAATTAGCCTGGAAACTAGATATCAAAGTTCTGATACTTTTTTATTTATTTTGTAATCAATTTATAGACAAACAGTGAACTAAATTTGAGACAGAATAGGATACGACAGATATTGATTTTAAATAGTTTTTTCATGTTCACCTAAGTGTTAGGTTTTCATCTCAAGTTTTGTCATTCAGTGATATATATTAGTTAGTAAAATTATATTCTATAGCTTGAAGATTTGTCATTCATGCATAGATAGATAGGTATAGATAGAACATTGATGAACTATATTGTTCAAAAAAATGGTTTTTCCTAATTAAGTTTATTTGGAATTATTTGCACCTATTTTGTTAAAAACTCCCCTCTTATCTATGTTGCATTGCACAAATGCTTTTGCTGCAAACAACAGGAATGTTTCTTGTATCCTTTTAACAAATATAAATGCTAACAGTACAAAAAGTGTAGATTAACTACAATGTTAAACATAGTATAGAACACCGATACTTAATTGAGTGATATTATTTACCATCTTGAATGACTTGAGTATTCAAAATAAATGGAAAATTTATAATATATAGACTGTAGTTACAAAAATAATCTAGTCATTTTATTTGCATAAGAGTAGAGGAATGAGACCAGTTAGGTTCTTAACCAAAATGCTAGCAAGTAATGTAATCTATCTAATGTACATTCTGTACCTAAGTACTATTAAAACATGCCAAAAACTCTTTCCTTTAGGCACCAAATCTCTCAAAATACTTCCTATACTATGGTGTTTTACATTTGCCTCTGTACAAGGTACTAATCCCACAAAAATTATTTTCTTTATTTTTTTGTGGTACTAGGGATCAAATCCAGGAGTATTCTCCCACTGAGCTATATCCTCAGACCATTTTATTTTTATTTTGGGACAGGTATTACTTTATTGCCTGAGTGGGACTTGAATTTTCAATGTTCCTACCTCAGCTGTCCACAGTGCTGGGATTTCAGACCTGTGCCACCATGCCTGCTAATCATTAAATGAAAGGCTATGGTTTCAATCTTTAGTTTTTATTTTATTTTGTTTTATTTTGTTGAGCAGGAGGTTGAACCCAGGAGCTTCACTGAGATATGCGTAAACCTTTTGAAAAATTAATTTATTAATTTATTTTATTTTGGGACAGGATCTCATTAAATCAATAAATTGCCCAAGCTTGGCTTCAACTTTCAGTCCTCCTGCCTCAGCCTCCCAAAGGGTTAGGATTACAGGTGTGCTCCACCATGCCTGGATGACCTTCAGTTGTCTTCTAAAATATGCTCTGATGCCTTGTGGTAGCCAGACTTCTAAGAGCCCTCCTGAGACCCATCCTTTTATAATCCCTCCTACCCCTTGACTGTGGACAGAGCTTGTACATTTAGCCAGTCAAATATGACAAAGGTAATTAATGCCACCTACTAATTAGGCTACAATATATTGCAAAGGTGATGTGATAGCTATTTTCATGATTATCAGTCTGAAACAGGAGATCCTCCAAGGGATTGGAACAAAAAAGTTGTCCTGTTGTCAGAAAAAATCCATGACAGGGCTAAATGCCAAAGAATAGAGAGCTTCTAAGAACTAAGACCTTTAGTTGATAGTCAATAACACCTTGTGAACTTGGAAGAGAACCCAGAACTCTAGAAAGGAATATAGATCAGTCGACACTCAGACTGAAAGCTTGTGACATCCTGTGTCAAAGATGCCTGGACATTCTAACCCTTGTAATACCTGAGATAACAAATGTATGCTCTTTTAAGTCACTTGTTTGTCCTAATTCATTATAACAAGTAGAAACTTCATCTATGGTACTTCTTTTATAAAATGTTACTGAACCTTTTCTCGTATTACTTCTATTTGCAATGACTCTATATCCTGTCCTTTTCTTTCTGCCCACTGAATCTTTCTTTTATCTGGATTCATGTCATGTGTCATCATTCAGAACAATTCTGTCACCTACAATAGAGAATAAATTAGTTTCCATCTTTTCCTGTTTCCGTGATAATTGTATATACTTAAATTTCATTTTAATGTAGATATGTGAAAGGATCTTATACGTAAGAATTATGCTTCCCTCTTGACTCAGACATTTCCCTAAATAAATCTAATTCACTGTGTTTATAAAACATATACGAGTGGTCTATAAGTTCCAAATTTTAAGCGATCCTTAAACGCTCAGCTTCATCAGAATCACAAATTCTGAATATGTTCTAGACCAGCTGTATTCCAATCTGATAGCGATGTTTTTGATTCATTCTTTCTAGTCTTATCAATCATATTCACTAAAAATTAAAGACACAAATATCTATAGTTTACTAAATTGTCTCCCTCTCATTCCTTTGTGATTTTTTTCCTTTCCTCCATCCTTTTGGCGCTTCTGTCACCCAGCTTTTGTCTGGTGAAGTCACTAATTGTACAAAGTCCAGCTTAAAATTCAATTTACTTAAATCACCATCCCTCAACTCCTAGATCTCCCTGGTTATTGCTCCACAAAACATAGTTCAAGAAATCAGAATATAGCGCTCTACAAAACACCACTTTGACATAGGGGTTATTTTGAGCTCAAGAGAATTAAGAAGAAGCTGCTCTGAGAAACGCTATTTGCCCTCTTCCTATTTGTCTGAAAGCAGGACATACATTTACAAAGGGACACAGTTGTTGTCTTCTCTCTACCAGGAAAGACAGCTGTTGATCACTGAAAACATCTTTAGATCCTTATTATTCTGCTTATAAATTAGAATAATATGAATTATTCTTATTATACCATTAGAAGAGTCTACTTATAAATTCCCATTTATTTGCATCTCCACAATTTAATGCCCTTAGACACTCAAAGACTTTATCTTTATTTTCATCACTTCTCTAAAAATTTACTGCTCTTTGCTGAAGATACTACATAAGCCAGAGTTCCTCTCACTTCTTTGAGAATTACTCATTCCCTGGTTAATATCTATGTGTGTGCAAAACATACATCTTAATAAACTTGTATTTGTTATCTAGATACTCTATCTTTAGCTACAAAGGTCCCTCCCAAATATGAACTTAGACAGGTAGAAAAAAATACTTTTTTCTTCCCCTAAAGTATCATGAATTATTAATGTAGAGGTGTACTTTTCCTAGACCTGTAAATGTATGGCTTGTATTAAATTAATCTATGTCCCAAGTTGATAGTAGCAGGTATGAAACATGGTACACTATACTTTTTTTTTTTTTTTTTTTTTTTTTTTTTTTTTTTTTTTTTTTTTTTGCTGAATGAGAAAAGAAATAAATGTCAGAGCCACCAAAGTGGTGATTCCAGAGAGGTATGAAATCCTCTTTAGTAGGAATATTAGAAATAGTTCCAGAATAAAAGTACTCTAAGGTGAAAGCCATCCCATGCCCATCTCCAAGAAATTTTGGTATTTGGCATATGCCCACATCCATTTGATAATTACCAACATAATGAGATTAATTTCCATGTATGTCTCAGTAAAATCCATCCCATTACTTTGGTCATGATCCTAGATCATAGCCACCAACAAATTTCTTCATCAGAAAAGAATTACTAGCAAATTAATCAGGTATAAAACTATTCCTGTTCTTAATGCCCAGAAGCACATTACAAGTGTTTATCTTTCAGTATATTTTATATTTTATACCAACAGCATGTTAAAACAGCTTTAAAAACCTAAAATAAAACAAAAATAATATTATTCCAATTATACTTTCTATCAAAAATATGAAGCCACATCTCTGTATTTAGCTACGAATTTCTACAAACATCTACAATTATTACTCTATTGTATATTACTTCCTTCAGCTCATAGTATTCCCTAGCAGTCCTTCAGATATGGTGATCATAATTTTGTCACCTTTCATATCTGAGACCTTGAAATATGTTAAAGAAATATGCAACTGAATAATTTTTCAGCTCTTCTTAGTGTCATTTACCAAATTTTGAGGTTTAATTCTGTTATCATACTGTAGTTAGGACATTTAATGAAAATATATATCTTTAAAAGCATTCTTATGAAACAGGGTATTTAAATGTTTAATGCTTTCTATCCTGATATTTACATCACATCAAACTCTGTCATGTTAGACAACAATTAAGAATTTTTACTGATCTTTCAGTAAGCAATTAGGAATAGCCGTAAGTGGGTATAAAAATAGACTACCTTTAATCTTACAATTATTGTACTGGTCAGTATAAAGAACTCTGTAGCCCTCTATTCAATAGAACTGAGTTGCATAACGTACTTGTTTCATTCAGCAGATTATAATATGGTGCCCTATTAATGTTGGCTAAATTTCAACCAAATGACTCTGTAGATGTAAAATACTTAATATCCTATTAGCAATTCCGCGATTCATCTAGTCCCCCAGGCTTGCTTCTAATCATAGCTTCTAATATTACATGTAATACTGGAAAGTGCATATAAAAAGTTTAATGAGTTAAAACTTTCATGGTTAACATATATACTAGATAAAAGGCCTCTTTCAGATCACCACTTCTTTTGTTTTATTACCATATACCTATGAAATCTTTTTGTTCTATTTATCTTAAAAATATAAATACATTTTATAGCTAACAATCTTATTATGTCTTCTAGAAAAGAATATTATCATAGAATAAATCCAAATTGACTTGTAAAAAGTACAGTCTATTAGCTAAATTTGGCTCAAAGCATTAATAAACATTTGTATTATTTCTAAATATTGTATTTTACTTTTGAAGAGATTGTCACCGTATGATAACTAAGAATATAAGGAAGTATAAATAAATTGTGAAGGACTTCTATCTTACCAGAGGGCTCTGTTTTTTGGATGACATGTAGAAAAGTTGGAATCCTTCTATTAACATTTCTGGAATATTTTAATAACATGAATTAATAATTTGAAGAATTACCAAAAATAGTCTTAACATAAAAAAATTAAACATTGTCCACATCTAAAAGAATCTTACTAATAAATTCAGAGATCTGAAATAAAACTTGAGAATTGCAATAAAATACCCATTTTCTTCTCAGCTTTAGCCACCAGAGTCAAGCACATTATAAGTGAAATCTAGAACTGAAGATATAAACAACTAAAAGAAGTTTTTATTTTAGGCTAAGAAGATGAAATATTCTACTTTGATAAAGACAGTGAAGGTACAAAAGCACATAATTTAGTAAAAAAATTGTGCAGTTATTTCTTATGATACCTAGAAATAAAAAAATTTACTATGCATGTGACTACTCAATTTAGATCATTCTGTGATCTTCCCCTTGATATTGAGAGGAAAATATAATCATTCTTGTTGAGAATTACACATAATTCATAAAAATAATTTATTTACATTCCATAAACCAAAGTATCTTAAATATTACAGATTCGATATCTTCTCAAGCACAAATTTTATTGAAATATAAATGGGGCTGATTGTAAAAAGTAGAAAATCTTTGTGTATGAAATAGTCTTGAAATTAGAGTAATAAGAAGGAAATCCAAAAACTGTTAAAAACAAAATGTGGAAATATCTAGCAATATAGTTGAATTTATTTGAGGGAAGTAAATTGAGTATATAAAGGTGTAAGAGGGTCCACAATTAGAAATGAATGTGACCCCCTGATTAAATGTTATGAGTAGTTTTGATTCATGTAGATTACCACTTTTTGAAAATAATCCCTACTTCTAAATATTAGAAGAAAGCAGACAATATTTAATAGTTTTATGACTTTAATGGCTATATAAATGTCTTTTCAATTGAATCTAAATACTTTAATAATATTTTATGACAAAATTAAGTATCTGTCAGTTAAAATAAGAATCATAAACACCTATACAATTAATATGTGCTTTTCGGTGCTGTTTAGGCTCAGAAATGTTATTCTAAATAAACATATCTTTGAAATTACATTGGAGAGCATATTTACCCTTGCCAGAATTATTAATTGAAAGATGTTTGTTCTTCAGTAAAATGGCTCCCATGATAATTTAAAATATTCTGTCAATTAAAATGAGAACCATAAACAACTATGTAATTAATATGTGCTTTTCAGTATTCTTTATGTTCAAAAAATGTTATTCTAAATAAACATGCCTTTGAAATTACAATGGATAATATATTTACCTTAGCCAGAATTACTGATTGAAAGATATTTATTCTGCAATAAAATAACCCCATCATAATTTAAAATATTTCAAAGACTTAATTTCTATTTATTATTAAATTTCAATGACTCCAAGGAACTTCAGTGTTTAAGCAGCTGCGATGTAAATAAACAGAATAATTGTTTTTCAGGTTCAAGTGATTCCAATTATCTTTGGTACCATCATTTAAAAAAGAAGTTTCTGTTCTCTTATAGTAGTGATATTTGATAACTAAAATATTTGTTGATTAAATCTTTAATTGATAAAATAGCTCTTCCTTCCTTCCCTCTTTCCTTCCTTTTTTTAGAGATTAATCATACACTTACTGTTAGTATATAAATCTGTTGCAGAATAAGAAAATCTAGCATGAACATATGACAGAAAATGACAAAATTAAAGAATATAAGGCGATTATTCCCCATGTGGAAGTGGAAGAGTTAATTCAACAGCCATCATTCTCTGTGGCTAGGTAGCTGTAAGGATGTCTGTTTAACATCCTTATACTACTGCCGCTTTTCAAAAATAACATATTTAGAAGAAATAAAGTCTTGTACTTTTTAAATTATTTTTCCTTTATTGCCATTTTCTCTCTATAGTTCCTCGTTTTCATTTTTCTGTTTGATTTCTGAATATGTTTTAGGAATATGATCAAGTATATACAAGGGAAAGCCTATCTTCCTTTCATGGTCCTAAATTTATTTTGCAAGAAATGTGCTTGGCATATTTCTGTTCTCATGAACCCCGGGCATACATATGATATATTAAGCAAACTATAAAGAATTTATACCATGACTAATATGTTTATGAAAATCAGTAGTGAAACCTTTTAAATGTTTGATTCTCAAGTTTAATTGTAATTTTCATGTGAGAGGCCTGAACAGCTAGACAGATTTGAGAATGACTACCATATCTGACTACAATAATGTTGGTGCCTTTGTGGATTTATTAGAAACAAAACTCACACAGAATTTTAAATTGTTTGATTTCAGTAGCTTGACAGTGAGCCAGTCTCATCATTAGAACTCTTACTTGCCCCCACATGTTTTTGATCCTCCACAACTCTATTTTCTGCTAACTTATCACTTACAGTGGTAGTCACTTGCCATTTGGATACTCAATGTATTCTTTTTGGGGAAAGTTAGATATTCCAGATTATTTCTTTATCATAAAGAGCAATTTCTTCATTTTGAACAGCAGAAATTTATTAGCCATATAACATTTCTAAAGAAAAATAATAACAACTACTCTTCCTCCCAAGGAGAAACCTATGATTTCCACCCATATGGATATTTTATTTGGGCAACCAGTTGTATTTTTCCAAGAATCTGACACAGTATTTGATGAAATTGCTAAGCAGAAGTCAGAAGTCGTTTTCTTATAATACATGGCAATAGAAAGCACAAATTCAATTCTATTCTTTGGATGCTGCCACAAGAATTACATGAAAAGCATTTAAATATGCTCTTTTTCATGTAATTAACATGGAAACATTAATAATGGGTTTATATAGGCATAAAATGTCAAAAATTAGATAATTTAATATGAATTGACTTTTATGTCTGTATCCAACAATAAGACTAATCATTTTGAATATTTGCAAAGTACTAAATATTTCACTTTTATAGTAATACCTTTGAAACGAGTGGCTATCAGTTAGAATGTGTTATAATAATACTCACCACCAATAGCAGAAACTTAGCACAGCAAAAGCTTATTTCTGGCTAGAAAGTTTACTTTGTGTTTGGTCTGCTCCATAGGCAACTCACCCCTATAACTTCACCAAATCAGTGAGAGGTGATTCAGATGCACAATGTAAACAATGTGATTCCTTATTTGGTAAGAAATGAAATGTTTTTTTTTTTTTTTTTTCAGTAATGCTGTAGGTCTCATAGGGATTAAATTTGTATGAGTCATCAAGTTCCTAAAAATGAGTAAGATGTAAGAAAAGTAGAATTGTCAGTTTAACAAATAAAAATACTTCATGGGACATTCTTAGGTCAACAAATATTTCATATTTTTGTAAAATTCAAATTAAGATGACATCCTGTAATTTACCTAAAAATCCTACAAAACAGCTCGAAGATATAACATGTTGATTCATGCTTTTTTCTTATAAAAAGTAAAGTAAAATCGTACCACATTTTACTATGATCTCTTTTAATATGAATTTTTCCAGTTATGCTTTGTGTTTAGCTTTTCTAAGCCAAAGACAATGCATTATGTAGCTCTGATAAATTTTCCGACAGTTGGAAAATAAGGATACAATAGTGGTATAGTTTGTGGCTTAAATGCTTGTTTTTTTTTTTGTTTGTTTTTTTTTTTTTTTGATTAGCATTATTTTAAAAAATACCCAAGTTTAATAAAGAACCATCTATTTTAACAAACAAAATTTCCATTTTTCATGAGAAATAACAGTTCAAGTGAAATATAAGAACAATCAGATCACAAGACTAATTCTTTCTGAGCAGTTAGAAACTTCAGTAGCCTAAAAGAGAAATCCGCCATTCTTCATTTTTTATTTCTTTCTTTAAAGTGCTTACCAGGTAGTGATTTAAACTCTGTAGAGAACTTAACTCATCAATCAATAGGAGAAAATCAAGGCCAATAGATGAGCAAGAGTCCAAGGGAAAGAACATATCTGTTAGATTACTTTAAAGTGGTTTAGTTATTTTCCTTCACATAAACATGTACGTACAATTCTTTTTATCTTTTGAGAGAAACTGAAAAAACATAACAAAGAAATACAGAGGACAGATATTTTTTCCAGCTGATTATTACTATCACGATTTTTTCATTAAAAACATGTTTTCCCACACAACCAACACCCCCCCATCACCCATGATTCAATGTGTAGATATATGAGCTCTACATCATAATAACCCAAAACATGAACCATGGACCTGTGCTGCTCTGTAAAGTCTGATTATTTCATGATGAGATACATATAGAAATTAAAAATAAATGTCTAGAAACTTGTTTAGAAGGTTTTATAAGTAACTAACCAAAGAGTAATATAATCTTGATGCATCTAATATTTTTAAAATGAATCACATATATCTTTGTTTTTATAATTTCATTTTCTAATAGTTTACATAATTTTAAGCAAAGATAAATTAAACATATAAAAATAAAAAAGTCTATATAGTTGGAGAATCACTAGTCATGGCATGTCCTTAGATGGACAGTAATATGTTCACATTAATTTTGTTGAATTCAGAAATACAAATTAATTCTTAAAAAATAAAATATTGAATATGAAATAGAATACCAAGAGTAACTATAAATATAAATGCTCTGAAAAAAATAATAGAAAAAATCATATAAAGAATGGACATAGAAAATATTAAAGATCTAATCATATCTTTAGAGATAAAAATTAAAAATAAGAATATTGTCAATTTAAAACTAACCAAAGGGCATTAACTGTAGATAATGACATGGAGTAGAGAAGTTAGTAAATCTGAGTATACAGCAATAAAAACTTTCCAAAATAAAGAAAAGAGAAAAAGGACTAAAAGAAGTGAAAAAATCTTGAGTGATATGTAGAAAAATCATTATGTTATAAAACACGTGTAATTTGATTCCCAACAAGATAAAAGAAAGGGTGGAGAAAATGATTTGAAGAAATTATGACCATTCATTTTTTTCATATGTTGTATTATATAAATCTTCATGTTATAATTCCTTGAAATAACAACAAATATAAATTTTAAAACACAGCCAGAGGAAAAAAAGATATATTGTATACAAAATAAAAACAATGATAGGAGGTTTACTGGAGGGGCTGTGGGGAAAAAGGAACCCTTCGAGTGTAGACTGGTGCAACCACCAGGGAAATCAGTGTGGAGATTCCTCAAAAAATTAGGATTAGAGGTCCCATTCGACCCAGCTATTCCCCTTCTGGGTATTTTCCCAAAATTAAAAACATCATACCACAGCAATATATGTGCACCCATGTTTATAGCAGCACAATTCGTAATAGCTAAATCTTGGAAACAACCCAAATGCCCATCACCCAAGGAATGGATAAAAAAGATGTGGTATTTTTATACAATGGAGTACTACTCAGCTATAAAGAAAGATAAACTTGAGACTTGTATAGGCAAATGGATGCAACTTGAGACCATAGTCATAAATGAAATAAATCAAACTCACATGTATAAATATTGTATTGTCTCCCTAGTGTGAGAAGATGAAAGAGTAAATAAGATCCAAAATATACAACAGATATTGTGAAAAGGGAAGAAACTCTTCAAAAGGTAAGAGAAACTGGGATGGGGGAAAGGAGAAAAGAAGGAAGGGAAAAGGAAAAATAAATATTTATTTATTTATTTATTTATTTATTTTATGTATATATATAATTTATATATATACATATATATATAGAATAGTTAACATAGTTATACTACTAATTTCTATTAGTTCATTGAAAAGAAAGGTCTGTGCCTATATTGTTTGATCAATTTATCATGCCTATATCTTGTAATATAAGCAACTACTTTGAAGATATCAATACACAATGTATTAACCATTGAAATTTTGTATCATTGTTTTTATTGTTTTTTCCATTTAAAATAAAAAAAAAGAAATTTAGAGACAGCAGAAAATGAAGCAGCTTTTTTATATTTCCAAAAAACAAAAGAAAACAAAACTGCTCTCTCTTAAACAATATCTTCAGTGAAACAATATTTTAAAAATGAGGACAAGATATTTTTCAGAAAAACAATGTATATTATCTGTTAAATTTATGTCTGTATTGTAAGAAATGTTAGTAAAATGTCCTTCAGTCAGTAGAAAAATTAACCCAGATAGAAATTTTGATTCACACCAAGTCATGAGCTATGTAAAAGATCATATGTACAGTATCTGGATGTATTTAAAATCTGCTTTTATTCTTTTATCCATTATTATACTGTTAGTTGTTCAAGGTATTATAGCAAGTTACAGAGTTCAAAACATATATGGATATTAAGTGTACGGAAAGAATAAAATGATGATAATAAAAGAAAATTGATTATAATGTTTATCATACTACAAAAAAGGATGAAGATTTGAAGGCAGACTGTGATAATTTAAAAATGAATTTATAGAGCCAGTGATATGGCTCAGCAGCATAAGTGCCTGCCTGGCAAGCACGAGGTCCTGAGTTCGACTCCCGGTACCCACATGAAAAAAAAAAAAAAAGAATTTATGAGCCTTAGACCAACTATTAAATATAAAACAGACATGAGACAATACAAAAAAATTATAACCTTAAAATACTCCCTACATCCAAAGGAAATAGGAAAAGAAGTAAAATAGATCAAATAAAATAATTAGTGCATAAACACAAATATAAAGATGATTTTAATTCTTCAATTCCAGGTACCAAAAAAAGAAAATATGATTTTAATTCTAAAAATATAAAAATTGGGCCGGTGAGATGGCTCAGCGGCATAAGCACCTGCCTGGCAAGCACAAGGTCCTGAGTTCAACTCCCGGCACCCGCATAAAGGAAAAATGGGGCTGGTGATATCGCTCAGCCACGCAAGCGTTTGCTGGCAAGTGTGAGGTCCTGAGGTCGACTCCCAGTACCCACAAAAAAAAAAAAAAAAAAAAATATATATATATATATATATGTATATATATATAAAAATTATATTAAATATAAATGGTTTAAGTAGCCAAATCAAAACATAATATAAAACAAAGAATAAGTAAATATTCCATAATTATAATTATATTAGATATTATATAGTTATATATTATATTATAAAATTATAATTATTTTGGAGATTTCAATGTAATTCTCTCAAAAATTGATAAAACAGACATAAAATCAGCAGAGATATGAAGCATTAAGAAAACCGCTACCAATTGGTTTAATTGATATTATTTGGACATTCACCTCAAAATAGCAAGATACACATTCTTTTCTTTTTGAATAGAATATTTACCAGTATAAGCCATTTTTCTAGCCATAAACCAAACCTCAATAAATTTAAATAATCTTAATCATACAGAATATATGTTCGACCTTTAAAATGTAAATTAGAAAGCAATAACCAAAATGGACCTAAAATTTCCCCCAAAAATCACAAGCAGAAAAAACTATGGTTACTGCTCCACCCAACACTGCCTTGGTCGTCCGAGTGCATCACTCTGGGGAAAGCAGACGGTCATTGCTGCCACAAGCACTGATGCAGGTGGTTTCTTTCAAAATGGGAAAAGCAAGCTATAAAAACAAAGATCCACCATTTGCCCTAAGGAAGATTACTTTATTTGGAATAGAATGTGGGTAGTTTGGACGTTGAAAAAATAAAATATTGATGGTAATGATGATTACCACCAATGACGATTGGTGGTAAACAATTTAGAAGATGCAACAAGCAATCAGGCCATAACTTGAAGAAGTTTAGCTTGGAAAGAATCGGGGAAAGACGCTGCTAGAAGGAACCCTCCTTGGAATCAGAGCTACTTTCAACTATAGGGCCAGTTTTAAAGCTTTCCCAAAGGAATTCTATGTATAGATGTCACCTGACGTGTGCTTGTCTGAACTAGTATAATTGCAATTCAGTTCATCCATAAGTGACATCCCTAGAGTTTCAGATTTTTGAATTTTATACAAACTAAAACTATAAGATTTTCTTTTATTGCATAGTACCATAAATTTGTTGATTTTTATTCTAGTGGTCCATGCTTGTTAAAGACAAGCTTTAGTGGGGCCAGTGAGATGGCTCAGTGGCATAAGTGCCTGCCTGGCAAGCACGAGGTCCTGAGCTCCACTCCCAGTACCCATATACAAGAAAAGGGCCAGTGATATTGCTCAGCGGCACGGATGCCTGCTGGCGCACAAGATCCTGAGTTCGACCCTCAGTACTCACACAAAAAAAAAAGATAATCTTTAGTAAAGCTTATATATTCCTTCATTTTGTAATTGTCTACTTCCAAATTCCCTTTAGTCTGAGTTCAATTTCCTATGAGTAAAATTTGATTCAAGTAGCTCATATATTTATAAGAAGTTTTCGGATAGTTTTATAATGGATTGCATCATAATAAAACAGATTTGTTTACTATAGAGTTTGTTAAGTTAATCATTGAATATACACTATATATCTAAAAGAAGACATATTGTAGGACTTTTCTGCAAAAAAAAAAAAAAACTTAAATTGTGAACCTATTTTACCAGCATATTTCAAGACTGGAGTTTACTAATTTTTATCTGTTATGATTAATTCAAAAACTCTTCCTTCTTAAACTCAGAAAACTGACACGGGAAGAAAAACTATAGTAGGCTTCACAGAAAAGAATCCCTAGTATGCATCTGTACTAGATAATCAGTAATTACTCTTCATGAAATTTAATGGAAAGATTTTCTGGGTCGGAATAGGATACAACTGGAAGGTGATTCAGCAATAATATTTCACTGTTGGGCAGTAGTCTTGCTGAATTCAGTAAAGAATACAGTGTACACAGAAGGAAACCAACATAATTTTCTTCTTTAGTTCTTATCTAACATCTCTGTGAGTTAACATGGATGTTCCAACATAAATGGGGTGTCCAGGAGAACAGTGATATTTATGGGAAGCTTAGATCATAAAGTTTATCTGGAGATATTTGTAACGATTTGGGCAGAAGAGAGATTTCTGATGGATGGTGATATACATGAATGGAAGGATATATATGAATATTACTGTTCACATTCTCATGACCATTTCTGCTAATGAAAGGCCAAGGGACAGAAGTCTCAGACGGAAACAGAATTTAGATGATGTGGAATAAAGACTACTCATGTGATATATCTTTCCCTCATATCTCTCAGTATATCATGAAGTATCAAGATAATACAAAATCTGATATCTGAAATTGTTTATATTTATGTTGCCATGAAGCAAATGGATAGAATTAATGATCTTCTGAGGTCATTTAAATTCTAAACATAATATGTGCATGTGTGTTCACAAATTTGTCATTCATGTAAATATATATATGGAAATAGTACACGTTTTAGCATCCTTATTTAACTTAGAAATTTCCCTCTGAATTTTATTATGATGGATGTTATATTTTAAAGTAACAGTTCTTAACAATAATTTATGTATTTCTAAAGTATATTGTGACATGTCATTACTCTAATGACAAAGGAAGGAAGAAAGGAAGGAGGGAGAGAGGGAAAGAAGGAAAGAAGCAAGGAAAGAAAGGAGGGGACAGAGATGAGGAATACCTTCATTCCTTCTAAGCAGATTATGTCAGTTTCTAGTGACTAGAGAAGACTGTCACCCTGTCTGATTTTTTTTTTGCCCTTTCCATTATATTTCTAGTTCAAATGGTGCTTATGTAAATATTCCTTGAGAACCATTTGAAAATTAATTATCATGGATTTAGCCATCTATTTATTGATTGATTTAGATATTGAGGATTAAACCTGCAGCAGAAAGGCACTGTCTGAATGAACTGAATTTCTAGCCCTTTTACATATTTATTTTTATTTTGAGCCAACTTTCCACCAATTGTACAGGTGGGCCTCAAACTTATATGATTCTTCTATCTCAGCTTCCCTAGTAGCAAGCAGCTGGAATTACACCCATGTGCCACCACATCTGGCTCTTTGGTTACAAATGGTGCTCAAGTTATAAAAACTAAAATAAAACATAATTCCTCATATTTTAAAAGGTTCACTCTCCTTTGCACTCGAGTTGAAGTCATGGAGAGACATTATGAATGTTTCTGCTTATCTGCTCTCCTAAACTTTTTCAATGCCTCCTACTCTCCCTCAAACCCAAGCCTTAGCTGGGGATATAGCTCAGTGGCACAGTGCCTACCTGGCAAGCATGAGGTCCTGAGTTCAATTCCTGCTACCAAAAAAAAAAAAAAAAACAAACCTTATGTTTCAATCAGTAAGTAATAAAACATTCTGGGAGATTTATTCTGCTGCTAAAGACATAATCCAATCAGTGTAATGATTTTTGAGAAACAAGGTGCTGTCTGTGCTCACATCTCCCTGTGGAAAAGAGGCGATAACCCAGGCCTTTCCTAGCAAGGCAGTGCCCTGGGGCAGCTCCAGTGGGCTGGGCAGGCAGAATCGGCCCAGTGCACTGCAGAAAAAGTAAATTCTGTCATTTGTACTTTCCCCTCAGGCTTCAAATCCATTTTAAAAATGGACTGAAGCAGTAACTAAAGGGATTTGCACCCCAATAAAATCACCCTTTTGAATGACAGCTTGGCTGCTTGGGGAAAACTTAACATAATTCAACTGTTTCTCTAATGAGCCTAAGCAAATGTAAACTCAGCTACCTAGACCCAGCCATTGAGCTTAGATAATTATTTCCCAATCAGAAGAGAACATCCTGTTTTTCTTTGGCATGTTCTGGTGTCTGTTAGTTTTGCTTTTTATAGCTTTAATTGAAATTTCATAATCACAGAGTTCGAATACAGAACAGATTTGAGTAAGTATTCTAGAACAATATCATTCTCTTAGAGTGCTCCTTTTTAAAAAAAACAACAAAAATATTCCCAGGCTTTCATTAGACTTTGCACTTCTCTTGATTCTTGAGGTAGGACTGCCTGCTTTAAGGATACATGGTATTAAAGAAAACCCTAAGGTTAACTCAACAGGGAAGTGTGGGAAGAGGCTGGTGAGCTCACCTAGATTATGGGTTTAGCTAGTTTATTGCAGAATTTAAAAGGAAAAAAATAGAAGGAAAAGCCCTTAGGATTCAGCAAGAGCTAGAATGAATTTGGAGCAAATCTGTTTTGAAGCGATGTGTGTTTTTAAAGAAATGTATTCCATGTTTCTGACTCATTTACAATGACCTTATCAAAATGTCACGTAATGAAAGTTATTCAGGGTCCAATAATTCTTTTGAGCTCCTAAATAGGCTTTCAAAACATTTTTCTAGTTTGATTATAAATCAACTCAAATTCCAAAAAGTGCACCAAGGTCAATAAAATTCTCAGGAGTCATCATATTGGAAGAGAATTTAAACGCTGCAATTTTTCCTTTCTTTCCTGATTCATTAAAATGGTTATGGGATGTTTAATTTGGTTAGAGTCTCTGGATTGCATAATTATAGGCAATCAAACAAAAATCAATAATATGCTCCTAGGAATAGTTTTTTTCTTTTTTTAAATCATGTTGTACATTCATTATTCATTGTTTTAAAAAAGTGTCTTCTGATTTTCTTCTCTGTTTAGTGTAATCATAGTTTAAGAAAATGTCTACTAACTGTCTTCTTCTCTGTTTAGTGTAACAGTCGTTTCTTAATGTTTCCGTGGGAATTAATAAGAAGATGGCATAAGACATTCCATTTCTGTTGTGGAGTTCTGATTCTCACATATTTTCTTTTACACTCATCTGTTGAGAAATACAGTTGGTCAGAAATGATGTGATTGTGGTGATAACTTAACTCTAATACTGAGGGTTGCAATGGAAAACTGCATTACTGAATTTTTAAACTTCTGCCCAAAGGAACATTAGTATTTGGTATCAGAACAAGTTTGTATGAAATAAATTTTCCTCAAATGCTTCCAAAAGTGTTTGCATACACATTCTGTTGCTTGTTCACCTGTCTTTCTGAGGATTATCAAAAATGCTGACAGTACGGTCAGTAATCTAAGGGCATCATCTAGACCAAGGCATGTTAATCTCTTGCTTAGACTGTTGTAATTTCCTTGGACTTAGCTGTTTGCTTCACTTTTCCCTTTCCACAGATTATGGTCCACCCAACTACAGTGACTCAATGGATCATTTCAACCCCTGATGGTATATGGCTCCAATCTCAAAAAAATGTATATATTCCTTTTGCTCTATTTAATTAGTTTATTAGCCTAAGAATTCTACTACAGAAAACACTTTGTAGCTTGGTATTTATTAGTCATTTTCAAAGAGGGCCACAATTATTTCTCAAATCACCAGCAATCAAATACAATGCAGTTAACTTTGAATAGCAAAGAATTTTTTTGAATCTGTTTCTATAATTGTGATGAATTTCAGCAACACAATAGACTAAGAAAGAAAGTAATTTGATGATAGAAATGCCATACCATCAATAAAGAACTATCTGACAATAATACATTTTTTTTTTTTTAGTTTTCTGTCTAATAAAATTTTGGACTGAGAACCAACACTAAGTCTGGTTGTAAACTACTACCATTAGAGAAAATTGGCAGGGGAGATTCAAGATGAATGAAGAATAGTTGCTGATCTTCTAGAAATAATGACATAAGAGTAAATTATGCTTCAAAAAGGTATATACAAAGTAATCGAACTTAATAACTTAATTAATAGAAAATATGAAATCAGGCAACACAAATGCTTATCAGAAATGCACATTCACTTAAACTGATTGCTGTTGCATTACCTTAGAATTTCAAACCCACGTCACTCTCCATCACTTACGTCTTAATCATCTTTGCTGATGAGCTACAGAACGATAACAGAAAAGAGGAATATTGAAGTTTTGAGTTTCTTTAGTGTCAAAAGATTTGTTTATGGGTTTGGGGAAGGATAGGGATGATGGCCATGATTAAACATATATGATAATAAAAAGGGGGCTAATACTGATTAGTTCCATTATTCATCAACAGTCAGAAGTTCTGAAACTTTGTTCTTCAAAAGACCTTGATCCTCAGTAGCAACAGCCATGTTTAGATTTATCGCTGATCCTACTTGAGGTCAAAATTACCCAACTTTCACTATAAGATGCTTCTTAACCAGTTTAAACAGCTTTTACCTATGGGATATTAGCATACAAAATCACCAACAAAGAGCAGCTGGATGTCAGCCAGCTACCAGTTCGGAAGCAATGCTGAGAGCAATTCAGGTTTGTTAGTTTGGACATGTGGAGTTGATGGATGATGGCAGTATACTTGAGCAGCTGGCCGTGTAGGAAACTGAAATGAGGCTGGTCAAAAAAACAGAAGATCTGTCTTAAAAACACCCAGAAGCACAATTTGTAACGTAACTCTGGATTTCTGGAAAAAAAGAAAGAACAAAACAAATTAGCTTTTGGAATAATCACAAAGAATTCTATGTAAGCCAAGTTACATAAAACTGAGTATAAAACACACAACATTATTAATTTAAAACAGAGCCATGATTTACACCCTCTATGCCTAACTGAAGAAGCCTCATGATAAGTCAACAAAGGTTCCTCACACAGGTGGCTAAATTAATTACAACCTTCTAATCTTTCCCGGAAGCATACAGTTATTAGAAATGAACAGGGAAGATAACAGCAAGAATAGTGGGAGAAATATATTATAGTAAGCCAAATTATTTGTTTTGTTTTTATTTATTTAGGTATCATACTCTGTAACATTTAACATGCAAAATTGACTTCATTTATAACAAAAATGTTACATTCTGGATTTCCAAAATTCAATCTCTAAATTAGGCCAAGAAAAGTGTTTGAGATAGGAACCATATTTAAAAACTATATTCTTTTTTTATATAGCAATCTGTATTTTTAATGTTTGCATTAAAACTTACATCATAATCCAGCATAGTGTAATTATTTATTTTTGAGGAAAAGTGTTATATCTCTTTCAAAAAGTGTCCTATGGAATATTAATATGACAAAAGCTTGTCATCCACAAATATGCATCTACAAGTTACAAGATCAACTGTTTGCGGGCCGGTGTGAATGCTCAGCAGCGTAAGCGCCTGCCTGGCAAGCGCGAGGGCCCGAGTTCGACTCCCGGAACCCACATACAAGAAAAGGGCCGGTGATATCGCTCAGCGGCACGGGTGCCTGCTGGCGCGCGAGGTCCTGAGGTCGACCCCCGGTACCCACAAAAAAAAAAAAAAAAAAGATCAACTGTTTGTTAGCATTCAGTAGTTATACATAATCGCTGTTCTTTTAAAAATCATATTGTGGGCCGGTGAGATAGCTCAGTGGCATAAGCGCCTGCCTGAAAAGCGTAAGTTTCTGAGTTCCACTCCCAGTACCCACATAAAAAGGAAAAAGGGGCCGGTGATATCGCTTAGTGGCACAAGCGCCTGCTGGCAAGTGCGAGGTCCTGAGTTCAACCCCCAGTACCCACATAAAAAAAAAAAAAAATCATATTGTTACTCAAAGTATTCGGTAAGATTTTATCTTAAGAAATATATTTTATGCATGAAATCTTATTAAGTAATCTTTGTATCTTCAAAATATATTTACACATTAAAATTAAGCAAATTAAGTATTTAAATTTTTAGAAAAGAAGTTCTAAAATCTTTAACACACTTCATGTTTTTTGAAAAGTATTACACAAAATGAAAAATGATAACATAAGTAATGGTCGATCTTCCTTTTGTGTAATAAGTAGCACTTCAAACTTTTTTACTTTACATGAATAGGCATCTTATAAGATTATATTTTTCATTTTTTTCTTCAAGTTTGAAAACAGATAATGCTGTGATAGCATTTTCTAATGCTTGCTTAAATCCGAAAAGCATGTTTTCTAGAGTCAATATTAAATGTAGTAAAGATGGAGGTGATATTTAATGTAAAGTTACAAGGAGTAATTTCTATACTTTATAAACTTACTCAACATATCTATACAGTGACTATGGACATATGATACTGAATTTTGAAAGACTGTTAATTGCAAAGGAGGGTGATAATTATAGAATATAACAATCCCATATAACAAACTACATAAAAGAGAATAAAAGATAAGCAATTGTTTTACATTCATTGACTTGCACAAGAACTCTTTGAAGTAAACTCTGGAAATTTAAATAGCTAGCAAAACATTATATAACCCGTTCACACTTTCTTCTTTTCCATAAAATATCATATGGGGAAATAAGATATTTTGTGGAAAAGAAGAAAGTGTGAACGAGTTATATAATGTTTTGCTATCTCGCATGTATGCCAGGATTTCAATTTAGGGTTTGTATTCATTTCCTAGCTCTATATTTGATTTTTACAGCCAGTATTTTATATTTGCTTGACTTAAAAGAAAAGTATGTTCTTAAAAAGAATTGTTAATAAGAATGTCTTCTACAACATTTTGGTAGAAACGCTTGCACTTTACAATACAAGCAGTTGTAAAATAAACTATATAGAAGCCATTGAAAGTCACTTTTGAAATTCTATGTATAAAATGAAATTTCAAATATGGATTAATCTACATTGAATCAAACTATAAATACATGACAGCTTCAAATGAGCTAAGACATTTCATTAAAGGGAATTTATAAAATGTTGTGGCAACCAGGACCACAACATTAGATACAGAGATACAAATGCTATGCAGCAAGTGGACACGAGGAAATCAATGGAATAAATATACAAACATCATTTTCCTGCCACTCTCCTGTGTCCTGCCAGGCTTCTCATAAACAAGAGAGTACATTGACACTGGACTCATAGGGCCAACTCTCCTCACAGCCCAGAGACAAATGAAAAGGAATCTGGAAGAACAAGCAGAAAATACGTAGCCAACAGTTAAGGATTTAAATCTACTAAAAAAAAAAAAAAAAATAGAAATAGGTCACAACCAAATCCTCTGAGTTTCTAGCATAACCTCAGTTAACTTTAGAGTTGTGAGGGCTGAATAATGTATGTAGAATGCTTAGTGCAGGAAAGCCTGGTTCGCTCTCCTTCTTTGGTAAATTATTGGCTCTGCTGCAGTTGTTAATGTCACTTTGATTTATCCCAGGTGGAATGTTTGGTATTTTATCAGCTTCATCAGTGGTGGAACATAAAGTTATGTGTATTTGTTGCAATGTGTGTACAAGGAAGGGACAGAGGAAATAATTACCGAACAACTACTTATGAAAGGCACTCCAAGAATTTGGATCTGACACATGGTGGTTGGAGCCAAACAATGTAAGTGTAGCTTACTTAGACCCGGAAAATGTTCTTCCTGCTAACTTTTCCCTGTAACACCAACGAAGATTTTCTCCAGTGAATTTTTCCTCTTATACCTGCAACTTGTCATGTAATGATAATTATAAGTAAAAATAAAATAACAATACGATATAAATAAATAAATTTTGAAATATCCCATTAGTCCTGCTTTGTATTGTTTATAATCATTACAATTCGATGCAATTTGATTTGTTTTTTATAAAATAGATAATTGTGAATATAGGGTTCAATAATGTTATAAAACCAAGGTGATTTATAAACAAATTTCAGAGTACTGAGAAAATAATTTACTTCTAAGAATTATTATTCTATGGGCCAGTGAGATGGCTCAGCGGCGTAAGCACCTGCCTGGCAAGCGCGAGGGCCCAAGTTCGACTCCTTCAACCCACATACGAAAAAAGGGCCGGTGATATCACTCAGCGGCATGGGTGCCTACTGGAACCCACAAAAAAAAAATTATCATTCTTTTCCAATATCATAATATAAGCACCATAGTTGTTAAGTTTCAAACAATACCTTTAATAGTAGAAAAATATCATTTAGCAATTGGTTCATTTAGTCCTCTGTAGTTCTCCTGGAAAAATGGAGTAGAACTCCATTTGTTATTATTTCCACTATGTACAACTAAAAACTTAGATTTTATGTTGAAAACAAACATAAGAATACTCTGAAAATCGGGGAGCATAAAGAAGCTAGATAGGACACCACAGGATCCTAGAAACAACACAGCCATGAGTTCACTGGGTTTTCTCTTAGTTCCAAGTGTTTTAAGATTTGATCTTTGAAAAATTGCTGACCAGAAACAATAGGTACAGACAAAAAAGTGCACACATCAGCTTAGCAAGACAGAGAACTCTTAGATAAAAACACCACTGGAGCAGGGGACAGCGACTGTTTTCTCACACCAGTTCCATCAGCAAACTGTAAGAGGAGAGTCTGCACTCCATCTTTGCCAGCTATTCTAACTCTCAGGCTGAATTCTTATCAGAGAAGGACAAAAAAGACCACCAAAGAGGATGTGGGCTGAGATGTATGCCCCAAAATTTATATGTTAAAGCCCTAGTGCCCAGCAATTCAGAAGGTGGTTGTATTTCAATATATAAATAAAATATGGTCGTTAGCGTAGGCCCCACTCCAGTATTATGGGTGTCCTTATAAGAAGAAAAGATGAAGACACACTGAGCGACACCAGACGTGCTTCCAAAGTGACAAAGGTGAAGACAGAGAGAAGAAAGCCATCTGCAAGTGTCAGAAAGAAGCCTCAGAAGAAACAACCCCACAGTCATCCTGATCATGGATGTTTAACCCCCAGAATGTGAGAACACAAATGTGCTATTTAATCCACGCACTCTGTGGTACTTTGCGAGGGTACTTTTAGCAAACAAATACAGTGGTTTTATTGGTGGCTAAGCACTGAGTCATCTTCTTCCTCGGTTAGAGCACTGGTGTCCCTGGAAAAATGTAAGAAACCCTCACAATGTATGATAGTGGGGCACCCTGCTTTTCCCTACTGGGTGATGTCAAAGGGGCCTAGAAAAGAGTCAGGATTTTCACTCCTAACCACCAGGCAAAATGTCCCTGCCCATCATAGAGTTCACATGGAAGCAGTAGCGAGGTAATTCTGTCCCTTTCAGACAGGGTGGTATCCATGGGAACCTATTGTAAGCTGGAATTCTTATATTTTCCCACTCAGCAACTTAAGACTCCTTCCTCCTCAGATACCACTGGAGGCTGGGTGGGGAACCTGGCTTCCACACAAACCTGGAGCGGAAAAGTAGAACTTCTCGTTTCCCATAGAGTTAGAGGAAGCCAAGGAAAATAGGATTCAAGTAAGACACAGACCGAGATTCATGTAATAAAATATCCAAGTGCTCGGGTATAAAACTTAGAAGTCACTCATCATAACAATAAACAGGGGGCCGGTGAGATGGCTCAGCAGCGTAAGCGCCTGCCTGGCAAGTACGAGGTCCTGAGTTTGACTCCCGGAACCCACATATGAAAAAAGGGCTGGTGATATCGCTCAGTGGCACGGGCGCCTGCTGGCGCGCAAGGTCCTGAGGTCGACCCCCGGTACCCACACAAATAAATAAATAAATAAATAAATAAATAAATAAATAAACAGGAAAAATCTCAAATTTTACAGAGAAAATCTAATTAATGAGCATCAATACCAATGTTACAGAAATGTTTATACTATCCGACAGATTTCAGAGCGCCCATCCATCACACAAATCCTCCAACAGGCAATTATGATCATATTTGAAAGAAAGAAAAATTTTCAACAAAGAAAGACGTATCAGTCAATAAATAGAAGATGTCAAGAAAAACCCATTGGAATAGAACTGAAAATAAGGTGACTGAAAAAAAATAAAAGCTAAGTGTCTTTGTTGAGAGCAGCAGAATGGAGAGTAGAGGGGAAATGATTCACTAGAAGATACAGTAATAGAAACACATGACATGCACAGAGAGAAAATCATCATTTTAAAAAAATAATCCTTTGAAGACCAAAAAGACTATAATTCAATATCTAACATTTGTTTACTTGTAGTACACAGAGAGAAGAGAAAGAGGGCAGGGATAAAAATATATTTGATGAAGAATGGATAAATTGTTCCCAAATTTGACAATTCATATAAAGTTATAGATTCAAATAACTGTTATCAACAAGATTAAAGTGAGAGAAATCCATGCCAAGACTCAAAATAAGCAGATGTGTCAGAATTAAAGGGAAAGAGAAAAATCCTGAAAGTAGTGAAGGAGAAAACATAAATTTTATACCAGAAATAACGTTATCCAGATTGACCTATTGTTCCAAGTACTGTAAGAAAAGAAATGTGGATCCAAAATTCTATATCCACCTAAAATTTCCTTCAATCATAAAGGGAAAATCAAAACATTTTCAGATGAAAGAACACTAAATGTATTTAATGGCATTAGGCAAGTCCTAAATTAAAATCTTAAAGAAGTTCTCTAAACAGAAAGAAATGAGGAAATAATACTGGAATATCAGAAAGGAAGAAAAATGAATTGAATACAAATGCAGAAAATATGGTATATTTAATTCTCTTGAGTTTCCTAAACCATATGTAATGGTTGAAGTGAGAATTTTAACACTATCTAATGTGATTCTTCCTATATGTAGAAGAAATATATAAGACATTATATTATAACATATATCATCTTATAACAGGGAAGAGAAAGGGATATATAGTAAGTTAAGGGGCCGGTGAGATGGCTCAGCGGCGTAAGCGCCTGCCTTGCAAGCGCGAAGGCCTGAGTTCGACTCCCGGAACCCACATACGAAAAAGGGGCCAGTGATATCGCTCAGCGGCACGGGTGCCTGTTGGCGCGCAAGGTCCTGAGGTCGTCCCCCCGGTACCCAAAAAAAAAAAAAAAAAAAAAAAAAAAAAAGTAAGTTAAGGTTTTTATACTTCACTGGAACTGATTGACTGTCAACACCAGCACCCTGGTATAAATATATACATATATAATTATATATATATATATATATATATATATATATATATATATATATAAAACATACTATCATGAGCAGCCACTAAAAGAGTCATGTGAAGAGATACAATGAAAAGCACACTATAGATAAATCAAAATTAAAAACAGAACAGATAAAATTACATATGTAAACCCAAAAATATCCAAAATTATATTAATCATAGATAATACAAATATACTATTAAAGACTGATATTGGCAGAGTGGGGAAAAAGAAATAACCCAACCATATGCTGCCAAAAAGAGCGAATTCACATATAAATAACGTATGTAGGTTGAAAGTAAAACAATGGAAATATTAGGGCATAACCACTAAATAATAGCAAGTGTGGCTACACTGATAGTAGAGAAAATATCGATCAATGTAAAAATTTATCAGGGGTACAGAAAGATGTTGCTTCTATCAAGAAGACATAAAAATTTAAATGTGTATGTCCTATATGACAGAAGCAAAACATACATAAAGCAAAAACTGATAGTGCTGAAAATAGAAATGAATTCACAGTTATAATTGGATATTTTAATACCTCTTTCTCTTAGTAACTGACAGAGCCATTAGATAGAAAATCTGCCAATAAGCATCATAAAACTATAGGATCTAATAGCTATTCATGAATATTCCAATCTACAATAAAAAACCATTTAATTTTTTTTCAATTGCCTATGGAATGTATACTGAGATAAGTCATATCCTGCACCTAAGGAAAAACATCAATACATTTAAAATAAATAGGGCCTGTGATATTGCTCAGCGGCATGGGTGCCTGTTGGTGTGCGAGGTCCTGAGGTCGACCCCCTGGTACCCACAAAAAATAAATAAATAAATAAATAAAATAAAATGAAATAAAATAAATAAATCTCCCAGATGTATGCTGAAAGCACAATGGAATAAAATTAGAACTCAATAACAGCCAAGGGCTGGGGATATAGCTCAGCGGCTCAGCAGCTGCCTGGCACACGCGGGGCAGAGTTCAATTCCCCATAGCAAAATAATAATACTAATAATAATAATAATAACAAGTAACTGCCTGACATGATGGTGCACCGGTGTAATTCCAGCACTCAGAGGCTGAAGCAGGAGGATTGCTGAGAGTTTGAGGCCAGCTTGTATTACATAGTGTGTTCAAGGCCAGACTGGACTACACAGTGAGACCCTCTCTCCAGATAAAAAATAATAATAATAACAATAATAAATAAATTAATTAATAACAAAAGGAGAAGAGGAAAAGTCTTCAGTTACTTTTAACTAAATAATGTATGTCTAAATAAACCACAAAGCATAAAGAAGTTCTCAAATAAAATAAAATAAATTGAACAAAGATGGAAACAGGATATCATAAAGTGCCTGCAGCTAAAGTAGGTGTAGAGTGTAATTTCTAACACTAAATGTTGATGCTAGCAAAGAAAAAAATGCTTCACATCAATCATATAGGCTCCTACCTCAAGATTCTACAAAGTAAAAATCAAAGCAAACTCAATGCAAGCAGAGACGATATTTTAAAAATGACAGCGGAAAGCAGTGTACGAAAAAGAAAAAAACAATTGAAAAAAAATGAAATACAAATTTGTCTCTGAAAGATCAATAAAACTGAGCAGTCTAGGAAGACTTATAGAGACAGAGAGAGAGAGAATGACACAAAATAACAGTATTAGGAGAATAGCTAAAGATTCTGCATAAGCCAAAAGAAAATTATGGGAACACTAGAAACAGTGGTAAGCAAAAATTTGAGAACTTAGTAGATATGGACTAGTACTCCAACAAGCACTATATAGAAAGAAATTTCCAGCGTTAGACAATTTTATTGTAGAGTTCTATCAAATATTTAAAAAAGAATTCACAAAAATTCTACTCAATCTTTTAAAATTTCTTTTAATGGAAGCAGAAACACTTTTTAATTCATTTTAAACATTCAATATAATTCTGATACCAAAGTCAGCAAGAGAGAAAAGAAATAAATTTATAGATCAATATTCCACAAGTAGATGCAAATACTTTACCAAGGTACTATCTGATAAAATTTAGCAATATACAAAAAGAATTATAAAGTATGACAGAGTGGGACTTATTCCAGGAAAGCAAAGTTTCTTCAATTTTCAAAGTTTAATCTATGTAATTATTATACCCACAGGCTATATAAGATAAATCAAAAGATAGTATCATTTGTCATAGAAAAAAAATCTTTAAACATTCAATACGCACTTGTGATTAAAAATTCTCCGTAAATTGAGAATATAATTCTCAACTTGAGGCAGAATTTCCACAAAAAACCTCCAGGCACCATCACATTTAAATATTAAAGTTGGTATTTTTTCTAAAATTTCAAATAACCCGAAGATACTACTAAAATAATAATGGAAATTCTGGACAGTGTGGTGAAACAAGAAATGGATAAAAGCTATATACACTGGAAATAAAGAGAATATGCATATTATCAGGTTATATGATTACCTAGAATATCCTAAGGAATCTCCAAAGAAACACCTTGAAGTAACATTTGTCATGTAAGAGGATTATAAAAGCAACATCCAAAACATTGTATTTTATATACTAGCAATGAGAGTGCAGAAATCAAAATTAAACATGCAAAACATTTACAATCACTTAAAAGATAAAACACTTATGTGTAAATATAACAAAATATTTATAGAACTTTCCTCCCGAAAACTAGAAAACAATGAAATACTGCATCAGAAAAACATAAACTGAGAGACATAATGAGTTCATGGATAGAAAGACTTGACAGAGGGAGACGTAATTTATGCAACATTGATATATTAGTTTAAAGCAACTCCTATCAAAATCCCAGAAAGAATTTTGGGTTTGGTTTTCAGTTTGGTTTTGTATTGTAAATGTAGATGAAATTATTCTAAAATATATCTGGAATTGTGTAAGAAAAAGAATTGCTAAAATAATTTTGGAAAAGAAGGAAAAGGTTTGAGGCATTATTCTACCCAAATTCAATATATAGTATATGGCTATATTAAATATATTGCATGGTAAGAGCAGAAAGAGACTCACATAGATTAATAGAACAGAATAGATAATTCAAAAATAGCTCCACGTATGTATAAACAAAAGATTTTTGACCGAAGTACCAAGACAACTCAATAAAGGAAAGATATCATTTTCAAGAATGGTGCTAAAACAATGAATATTACTAGAAAAAATAATCAATGTCACTTTACACTTTACACTTTTACAAAAATAATTCAAAATAGATTATATTTTTAAATGTAAACTTAAAACTATAAAACTTTTTTCTTTTTGTGGGTACTGGGGGGTCGACCTCAGGACCTCACGCACCAGCAGGCGCCCATGCCGCTGAGCGATATCACCGGTCCCTTTTTCATATGTGGGTTCCAGGAGTCAAACTCGGGCCCTGGCGCTTGCCGGGCAGGCGCTTAAGCCGCTGAGCCATCTCACCGGCCCATAACTATAAAACTTTTAGAAGAAACATGTATTTAAAAATCTCTGGGCCGGTGATATGGCTCAGTGGCATAATAGCCTGCCTGGCAAGCGCGAGGTCCTGAGTTCAACTCCCAATACCCACATAAAAAAAAAAATCTTTGACACATAAGGCTTGATGAAGAATCTGTAGACATAATATCCTAAACATAATAATAATGAAAAAAATTATAGATTTATCAAAATTAGAAACATTTTCTATGATATGCCCTGTTTAGGGGATGAAAAGTAAATTTATAGGCAGGGAGAAAATATTTGTAAACACATATTCAACAAAGGAGCCATAACTGGAAAATGTAAAAAATTCTAAAATTTCAAAGATTAAAAAATAAAATGAAAATACAAGCCAGGCATGGTGGCCATGTCTGTAACCCCAGCACTCAGGAGGTTGAGGCAGGATCACTGTGACCTCAAGGCCAGCCTGCTGGTCTGCATTGTGAATTCAAGGTCAACCTAAAATACATAGTGAGACACTGTCTCAAAAAAAAAAAAAAAACAAGCCAAACCAAACAAGCAAACAAGCAAACAAACAAACCAACAAACAAAAATACCCCCCCAAAAAAACCACAGAAAATATATGATGAACAAAAAATAAAAGATACCTTACTCGAGAAGATATATAACTAATCAGTGAGCTTGTGAGAGATGTTTAACATCACTAGCGTTAGAGAAATCCAAATTAAGACCACAAAGGTCTGGGAGGTTACAGAGAAACCAGATTTCTCATACATTGCTAGTCAGAATGTAAAATAATAAAGTCACTTTTGAAAATATTTTGGCAATGTCATTTCCTATGCTATAATTCAATAACTGCTTCCACTAGCATTTATCCAAGGAAAATAAAATAAAAATATATTACCACACTAACACCTGTGCACAGTTAATCCTAACACCTTTTTTTTTTTTCTTTGTGGTACTGGAGATGGAACACAGGGACTATTGAGATACACCTCCACCCATTTTTGTTTTAATTTGTTCTGAGATAGTGTCTTGCTAAGTCCAGGCTAGCTTTGAACTTACGATCCTCCTGCCTCAGCCTCAGCACCTTATAATTCCTGCCTTAGTGGATGTAATAATAGAGGGAATTATAGGTGTACCCAGCCACAGCACCTTTATTTTCAATAACCAAGAATTAAAAGCAACCAATATGTCTTTCAATTGTGTATATCTGAACAAACTGTGATAAATACCATGGAATTCTAGTCAATGAAAGGGAACAAAGCATAAATATATGCAGTGATCTTGTCTTAGACACTGAGTCTACTATAACAAAATACCATGAACTGGTGGTTTACAACAATGAAAACTATTTATCACACTTTTGGAAGCTAGGAAATACAAGATTAAGGGGCTGGCAGATTTAGTACCTGGTGAAAGACCATTTCTTGACTCATAGATGGTTTCTCTAAGTCCTCACATGGTGGGAGAAGCTCACGACCTTTCTGAGGTCTTCCTCATTAGAGCCCTCATCCCAATCATGAGGATGTCACACACATGCTCTAGTTACCGCTCAAAGGCCCATCTCTTAATACCATGACTTTGATGATTGGAATTTCTTGAGGGAAATAAACATTCACTCAGTTCAAAGAAGATCTCAAGGGCAATACGCTGACTAAAAAAAAATCCATCTCAAGAGATCAGATAATATATGACTCCATTTCTATAATAGTCTTTAAATGAAAAAATTATAGACATAGAAAACAGATTAGTGGTTACCAGGGTTCAGGGGTGGCAAAGGGCAGAAAATTTGACTGCAAAGGGCTAGCGTGTCAGAGATAGAGATGCCTGTGGTAAAGGAATAGCTTAGTATTTTTATAAAGTAACGGTTACACAATATAAACCTGTGGTAAAATGACCTGGCACACAAGTATGTGTATCCATTATGCTAAGACAATTTCCTGGCTTTGTTATTTTACTATAGATGTGTCAGATGTAATTATTCCGTGAAACAAGATGAAGGGTACTGGAATCCCTCTGTAGTGATTTTATTTTTTGCAACTTCATGTGAATCTATAATTATTTCAAGAGAAAACATTTTCTGAATATCTATAAATCATATGCATGTTAATTTTGGAGGTTGAAAAATATTGCAAAATTTGCCAACCTTAATTTCCAGGGAAACATTTGAAAAAGTATTAATAAAGTAGCAAAGGCAGGGCATCTCAGAGGTCCCTAGGATTTACATGTAAAATATGTAGATTTGAAATGTAGGGCTCTTCTGGGGAAAAAAGGGTGAGAGCCAATAGAAGTTTCTTTGTACACTCAAGAGTGGAAAAGTGTATTTTTACCAGGAAATTGAAGTAAATTAGCGAAAAGAAGGTAATGTACAAAACGGGTTGTGGAGTATCATTTGACTACTTCCATAGATAAGCAATGTAAGTACAGAAATAAAAGTCTAAATATAAATTGTTGTAGCCAGAAGTACATTAAAGAAACACACAACCTCTCATGTTCAAATTAAAACTTTTTTGAAAAGTCCATCTTGTTCAAATACAGACACATCAAGATAACCAGAGTCCTTAAATTTTTCACCTTAGTAGAAAATGTACCACAATGTTATCCTTGGTGATCTTGTCCAGAAAAAAAAGAGGAAAAGTAGCAAACCTGGACCAACATTTCAGGGCAGGCTTATCCCCAACTAGATAGTTCATTTTTGTTACATATTTCCAAAAAACTTCTCACTTCTATTTAAACTTTGTTAAACTTAATAATTACATAACTGAAGTCTGTCTTTCTCAATTAGTTGTAAGTTCCTTGAATGGAGACAAATAAATACATCTCTATTTACCAGTGGATAAATATACAGTTGTAAATAAATATATGTCTCATTAATTGTTAATTCCTGCTTCCTAACTCTCTGTACTGTACAGGAAATATACACTCAATAAGAACAGAATAAACTGTTTTGCAATTTTACATATACAACCCTGAAACTCATTAGTTAAATAAATTCTTGCTCAAGATCACCAACTATTAAATAGTAGAAGGGCCTTAAAAATGAAAATAAAAAATAGGATTAAAAATGAGACTGAAAAGGATACAATAGGAAGTTTGAATTGACTGTCTATTATATGCAGATCAATGTGTTTTATGCCTTGTCTTTTGAATTTAGGAATATGAGAAATTTAAACTGGCAGGAAATATTCTAATAAACTAGTAAAATATGATTTTATATCATTTTGCAAACTTGGGGAAAAAGATGATTAAGCTGCTGACATTTCATTAGAAATAAGTGCTTGTTATTTTTCTATGCTTTCTGTTTCTATAAAGAAAAAGAAATTCTGCACATAGGTTGGTCTCTGTGAGTATACACAATAGAAAATAGTTTTATGCAATTTAAAAGCCAATCACTAAAACTTCGATATGTCCTACTTAGAGTCTAGCAAACATAATTATCTTTCTATTTTTAAAGCGAAGATACATAATGTAAAATTTAAGGGAATTTTATTAGGTGCTAAATGTTATGTCCTGTAAAAAAAATTAACTATGCATCCTGATTCTCCTACATAAGCAGCCAAAATTTTCCACTGTCTGTGAAAGAAAACTGAGATGCTTGAATATGAATTCAGACAATGCAACTCAGCAAAAGGAATTGTTCATATGAGAATCAGTGACCTAAATTCTATTCTGTTATCTTCAAGGTCACTAAGAAATTTCCATGGCAAATATAATTTGGCTTTCCAGGCTTCCTAGCTTCTTGATTACACAATGATGGAATTTTTACTTAATCTTTCCTGTTTGACTCTATAGGGTTTAATGAGGCACAGGAGAGCTGAGAAAGTAAATTACTCTCAATTCATCATTCAATTTGTCATTCATTAACATTTTCATTCATTTGTTCACCAAACAGTACTAAGCAATGTATATTTGTTCAAAGATTGGTGAGATACCATCCAGTGACACATATGCAAATAGATAGGTCTCATAAAGGCTGGAACAGGTAACTCTGAAGCAGTTAAAGAAGGATTCTGCCTGCAAGTTTAACTCAAGATCTAGAATATGCTATTCATTTATTATCTCATCCCATAAACAAGACATTTACTGAGTGACAAATTTATGCTAGGCACTAGGACAATAGATAGGGATAAAAAACTGACTGAAAACAGACCTCTACCATGAAGAGTTTATGGCCTGTAAATAATAATAACGGATTATACGTATTGGAGCATGAGTTGCTATAGACTTAGAGTTGGATCACATAATTCCAACTGAGTAAGAAATCAGGGGAAGTGCCGCAAACATTTGTTATTGTGTGAGAGCAGCTAAAGATAGGGCCATATTTAAGCATTTCTATGTAGTCACTCAACATTCTCTTCCACCTTATAAACCCATGTCCAATCAGTGTTTTGGTCTAAACTTCGCAGTAGATACACTGCCTTAAACTAGTAGATATAGTGCCTTAAACTAGGCCAACCACAACACTGAATTCTCCGAGCAACAGTGAAACTTCAGCAGTATGCATATAACCCAGGATTGTAGTTACAGCAGCCCAAGACACAGATTGATTCAAGAATGGACATAGGGACAAAATTAACTCATGTACCGTGACAGTGACTCTCAAAATGTTCGTAGATGTTGCCAGAAAAAACTGAGTTGGAATCTATTCTATTGTAGAGCATGAGCTTCTGGAAGACACCCTGCTACCACACGGAGCTTGTCACTGATAGTAAAATGCAGAAAAGTAGAATAAATGGATGGAGAGTCCATGGCACAGGTGAAAAGAACACAAAAAAAGCAATCGACTTAGAGAAAAGGTAGATAGATGGACAACTATGAACTGTGTGTGAGGTGACCATTTTGCCCTCAAGTATTAGAAAACTCCTATGATTTAGACAAGGTTTGAATGATCCCCAAGGCTTCATATGCTAAAATTTAATTCCCAATGTTGTGAGGTATAAAGAGGGTGGAAACTTAATTTGAATTCAATCTTTGAGACTCTGAGAACTGATTAGGTTTAGATGTAGTCATTAGGGTGGATTCCCATGATTGAGTCCATTAGAAGACCGAGAGAGATCAGCCAGACACACATATACATGTACACATGCACTCCCTGTCAAGTGACATATAATACACTGCCCCATCTCTGTTTGAAAAAGAATTGTCCTTTTGATTGAAGAACAAATGGGACCCCCCAAAAATGGAGTCAGGTAAATGAGGTAAGGTGCTGTGAGTGTCATGTACAAAAGAAAAATGATAGTCAAAACAGAGGTGTAAATACAGAGAAGAGAAGGGAAAAAATGACCAACATTACAGAGTTAGCAGGATATGGGCATTGAGAATGATAGCAATACAGGCTGAATTCCAAGTTGTCTCTTGAGAGGAAGAATGAATAATGAGGTCAGTCGCCAAAATAGGAAGTACAAGAAAAGGAACAAGTTTGGGTGGAAAAAAAAAGATATTGGGTTCTGTTTCGGTAATACTAGACTTTGAGTACTTTGATTTGTACAAGTAGAAAAACTCCATAGGTAATTTGAAAGTGTGAGGCAGAACATAATGTTTTAAAATGTTTCACAAATTATCTACCTATACTCATGCACGTAGCTGAGGTATAATGGTGTGAATATGCAAGATGAGAAGAATAAGATAAAGAAAGGATAAGAAAAGGTTCTCAAAGTTTCAACGCAACCTTGAGTTTTGAAACTTAAGGAGAAGAGAGACTGGTTCAAGGAAGAAATAATCACTATTATGTTTAACAGAGTTGTTTCTAAGAGAGAATAAACAAGAAACTGTTGTATATACAATAAAGATGTCTTTGTTATTCTTAATGAAAGTTATTTTGGTAAAAAGATGCTCCTGTTTGATTCAAGAAATATAGGCATGATGACAGAAATGAAGACGTTGAGGATACAGCTATAGTTGATCACAGAATGTCATAGAGGGTGGTGGCTTGAGGGTGTAGCACAAAAAGATTTTGGTGTTGGATTTTCGTTTGCTTACTCACTAATATGAGAGATATGTAAGGTTTTATGCTGCTGAGAAAGATTCAGTAGGAAAATTTGGGGAAGAAAAAATGCAGCTGGAGAGATGGAGAGAGCCCGTAAACAAGCAGAGAGAAGAATTTCAAAGTAACACCACAGAAGAAGGAAATAAGGACGGAATATAGAGATTGTGGTTTACTAGATAGACTGGGACTGCCTATCGAGATGGGGATGGCGTGGCAATGGGTTGAACCTGATAAACAGGTTGGGAAATGGATCTGCATAACAAACAGGGAATTGATAATATTTTCTCCATGAAGGAATGTAAACCAGTGAGTAACTGAAAGAAGGGACACAGTGCTATTTAAACTGCAGATTTCAACACAACTAGTATTTCCAATAAATGAATAGGGCGCATTTTATCCAAATCTAAAAGTGAATGGAAAGATACGGAGAGGTAAAAGCTTTCCCCTGTTTTCGTTCAGTGGTGTCAGGTGCAGAGTTTGTGTATAACTTAAGGTAACTGAAAATATGACTGAAGAAAGCTTCTAGAGATCGATTGTAAAGAACTTTGCAATTAGAACTACGGAATGAATATCTTCACCTCTACAAAAGAATTTTCACACGGGAAGTACAATGTCAGATTCCTTAAAAAAAAACAAAAACATATTAGCAGCAGTTAGAAAAGAATTGATGAGTTTAGACTGAGAAGAAAGGCTAGATTCTCACAGCATCTTTCGAGATAAGATCTACGTTTGATAACTGAGCAAATGTGTGTTGTAAAGAAAAGAACCAGTAGAACTTGACTATAACAGACAAAAGGAAATTTTAGAAGGTATAGAATAAAATAAGACATCTTCTAAAGCCCACCTGGATTGTCTGCTCACATAAAATAGGCTCATGTCAAACAGTTAATTCCAAATGTAAAACGTCTCTTAAAAAATGTTTTAAGGGGCTATGATATTCCAGGCACCGTATGAAACACTGGATGTGCTTTATTTATGAATAAAGATCAGTTCCTTTTCCTTAATATTTCTACTGCTATCTAGGAATGCATAATGTAATAAATAAGAACAAAATGATCTATCAAAGGCAATAGGAGAAATACACTTTCGATAGCATGAGAACACAAAGAAAATGCCTAACTGCCTATGCGCATGAAGGAAAGATTCTCATATATGAAGCTGAATGATGGCTCTAGAATAAATTATAGTTTTCATAGGAATATAAAGGAAAAGTGTGAAGAGGGGGAATAGCAGGGAAAATATATGCCGGCTGAATAGCAAAATGCCTCTGAATGTTAGGGAAGTTAGCAAGATCTTGGGGGATTTCCTTGAGGAGAAATGCCAGGGTTAGGTGAGGTTGAATAAGGTAGATATGATTCAGGTAGATATGAAGAGTTTTGAATGCCATGCCACTGGTTTTTTTTTTTTTTTTTTTTTTTTGGTTTTTGCTTTTTCTTATCATCTCTGTATGTTTGTGCTGCTGTAACAAAAAATCTGAACTGGGTAATTTATAAACAATGAAAATTAATTTTCTCACCATTTTGGAACTGGGAAGCCCAAGGTCAAGGAGCTGGCAGAGTCAGTGTACGCTGAGGGCTGTGGTCTGCTTTTCAAGATGGAGGCTTTTGCTACATCCTGGGATGCAGAAGGAGAAAGGACAAAATGGTGCTCCCTTCAAGCTCTCTTACATAAATTCCTTGATTCCATTCAAGAAGCTCTGCTCTCAGCATTTGATTTCTCCCTAAGGGGCCTACTTATCTGCTACCACTTTCACATTGGTGATTATGTTTCAACATACTAATTATTGAAACATATTCAAACCATAGCACCTTTGATAATTACAGTGCTAATATTGATGATGGCGAAAATAATTGAGATGATTTTAATCAGTATTTATTAAGTACTTACCACGACCCAATAGTTACTATGCTGTAGATCTATAGAAATCAATTTCTCACTCAGTCTATGAAATAAGTCCAGTGTTAGCACTAATTTAGAGATAAGGACGATGAAGCACAGAACAAAATAAATAAATTGTTTAAATTCATCAAATTTTAGAAGAAAGATCATCATTTGAAGCTACAATGATTTGTTACATTAGCCAATCAGACTGAGCCTGATGGATATTAGGGAAAGCTTTGGCGATGTTAAGCATAAAAAGACTTAATTGACTCACCTATTTGGAACTAACAGTTGAAAGTAACTAAACAGTTGAAAGAATGGATCAAGCATTGAGAAGAGGTTCTTAGAAAGCTATCCAGTATCCCACCTACCAGACATCAGTACATCACTGCGATTATTAGAGCGATGACAAGGAAATATGGGACAGATTTGAGACTCTTTTCAGAAACCAGAATTGCCAGAATTTTTTGATTAGGTGTGGGTATTAGTGTTAGGGGACAAAAGAAAAAGGAGAGTGCAATTTAGATTCCAAAGTAGAAAACAAATGTACACAGATATGGCTTGGTGGGACCAGAAAAAACATTTTCAGCATATTATCTGTGAGTGGACTGCAACACAACCAACCAAAACTTGAAAGAACACAATCAGGCAATAGACCATTGAGAGATGAAGACAAAACTTTCTGCATATCAGAATTGCAAGAATAAAAGAAATTTAGAAAAGGAAACAGAGAAAAGGGATGCCTGCAGAAAGAAGAGAGAAGAAAAGATTAGCTGATCATAAATCTAAGGTTCTGAGGCTCTGGCGAGTACCCTTTGGAATGGACACGATGTTATTACTGATAACCTTAAGGAATGCCCTGACAGGCAGTAGCTGGAGATATTGCCAGTAGTTAGCTATTAAAGCTCCTTCTGTGAGCAGCTCAGTGCTGGTGACATAGGAAGCTGCCTGACAGACGTACAAAGATGACAGCCATGTGGCCCAGGACCAAGAGACTATCAGAAAATGTTCCCTCTGGCCTTGCCCCCAGATGGAGCTGTATGCTCATCAGTACAGCTAAAAAATGGCATGTCCTGGGAGTCAGGGAGAAAAGTTTCCTTTCACTGTGACCATTCTAAGGTTTGTCAAGGCAGCATTTTTCTTCAGAGGCAAGAATTTGTCCTCTGTTACAATTTGACAAGTATGAACTAAAATCCTACTCTGCTTCTTACACTGAGAAATGTCTTCCTGTATTCAGTGTAAGAGGACGGGGAGGTTCTCAGAAGATATCGACAATTCACTCAATAATGTCCTACATTTAAATTACTTAGAAAAAGTAATCAATACGGAGTCTACCATCTAATATGTAATCAATGTTAGATATAAACATTCATAAGAACTGTAATGTTTTTAAATACCATTTTTAAACTACAATGAAAGATTGAAGATACAGTTATGAAATGACCCTGGTTTCTACAAAACAAATGAGAAATTAGTCTTTTTTGTTCAAGGTCACATATCACTTTCAATCAGGTCCTGATATGTCGGAGGGCGCCCTGACGCACACAAGCCCTAAGTTTGCAGATTCACATATGCACATTCAAAGAACTTCAGAACTAAGAAGAGAAAAAAGCATAAAATGTATATGTAAATTTTTCAGGGTTATTAATTTTTTATGTGAAATTTTGATCTTTAACCATTTCTTTTATAATCGGAACTATTAGATCTCATATTTATGTATTTCATTCCCTTCCCTCTCTTTGAAACATCCGATGTATTTCCATGAAAATTACATCTTTGTTCCTTAGAAAATCATCTCTGGTTTATTCTCTGCCCAGAATTACAATAATCCTATATTTGTGACATCTTAATGACCTCCACAGCAAACAATTGTGAGCTTGGAAACAGGATTAAAACTTCAAGTAGAAAATAAGAAGCTCTTAACAAACCGAGATTTATTTTTCCAAAATAAATATCCTGAGGAATAGAAAGAATTTTCAAACAAGGGCTATGAAGAATATAGAAAAAATACAGCAGAACTGTTTATCAGAGTTTTCCTTGGTATGTCAGCAGGTCCTTTGGAACTGACAGTGCTGATCTAAACGTTTCGATAATAATAGAAGTGTTAACAGCGATAGGAACAAATAATATTAAACACTGTCAGCTGTAACATTTCATTTTCACTGGCCTGATGCTATTGCTGCAAAGAATAAAATGAGGAGAAAGCAATTTAACTACTGAGACATTGGGAAAAGGTCTAGAGTAACAATATCAACAGTGGAAACCGGGACATTAAAAAGAAAGAAAAGTAAGGAAAAATGAAAAGAAGGGCGGACAGAAGGAGGCAGGAAGGGATTAAAAAGTCAGTTATGACCTGGTCTGTATTAGTGACTGCAGAGCTACTTTACAGGTTATTCCATTTAAATACAGACGTGTAATAAATAAAATATTTAAACTTTTTACTTTTTAAAAATTTCTTTAAAAGATGCATAGAAAGCATATGTTATTTCTTCCATGTTGCTCCACGTCCATTTTGCTATCATGGACAAAATAATGGACTATTTATTGAAGACAAATATGTGGGCTTTGAACCAAATGTCTCAGTTTTGTCCTCATGGAACAAGGCGTTATTCACACAAACACAATATAAATTACATCCAAAAACTATATTTTCATGTGTTAAATATTTAAGTAACTTGTAACATTACACTGAACCTTAATAACCTATAGGAAAGTGTATTCAATTAAACTCTACTTGATAGTTATTTTAATATTCACTTTGCTGTCTTTATTGTATTCTGCAATCAATTTAATGTAAAACATCAAAACATGAAAGATAAAAAGTCAAAGATATGTTTTCAAATATGTGGACATAAAGAGTACACTATTTTCCTAATGTCATAATCAATAAACAATGTTTTGGGCTGATTTTGCCCATTTTATATATGTTAAGATTGTTCATTTAGTATATGAACTTGTTTACAATCATGTACTATATGAAATAAGAGTCCTCCAGACATAGGTTTCTGTTCTTCATATTTCAAAAATCATATACATTTAAAATTAGCATATGTTCAGTCACCATCTCCCCAGACATTAAGTCATCTGTCACACAGCACACGTTCACTGCTGTCCACGCCTGTTTAAGATACAGCACTTTTCAGATTTTATTATGATGTTCTCACAGAAATTTTCTCCTAAACTGCAAGAACGCCACTAAGAACAATGCCACCATTTTAAAAAGTTATCTTTTGGGGTATTATCTAACGTTTAGTTCCATTTAATGCTACAATTGGGTATGTTTATTAAATTTCTGACTTATCTTCTTTTGAGGAATTAATTATTTTAAGTCATCTGAATAAACATATGCAACCGTCTTTGATTGAATTAACTCATCACTTACACCTTTCCAAAAACATTAAATTATCTAAAAATTTAAATGAGTGGAATCATTCAAAAAAATTTTAGAGACTCAAATTAAGGACAGCTTATTCTTTTGTGAAACATGTTTTACAAAACAAAATTTATGCCTTATATGGTTAGAAAAACTGAAAATTATATAAACAGGAAAATAAGAATAGAAGCATAAAATCAGAGACAAGTTCTCCATCCACAGCTGTAGCTTATGGAAAAGTATTTTACAGCAGGTAAATCTTGATTGTTAGCACCATGTTTTGAATCATAAAAAGCACAGAGAGATACACAATCCTGGTTTCATAACTTCAAAGAAATGAAAATAAACAGTAGTTAGAAAGAAGCACTTTTCAATTATTCTGTAGTGAACAGATATGTTGGATGATTTCTGCTCTTTAATGAACATATCTTACAGCACAAAAGGGTCAATATGACCCTCTATTGCATTACATTAATGTAGATCATCCATTTGATTGTGTTCACATTGATTGCTCTCCTGTAGTGTTCTTGGCACTGTCTTACGTGCTTTAAACTCTAGTGAGGGTGCATTTTCTGAGATTCAGACCTCTGATTTTCTTTCATGAAGAGAGGATCTGTCACTTTGCTTAAAAGTGTAAAATGGGGGTCCGGTGAGATAGTTCAGCGGTTTAAGAGCCTGCCTTGCAAGCGCGAGGGCCCGAGTTCGACTCCCGGAACCCACATACGAAAAAAGGGCCGGTGATATCGCTCAGCGGCACGGGCGCCTGCTGGCACGCTAGATCCTGAGGTCGACCCCCCGGTACCGACAGAAAAAAAAAAAAAAAAAAAAGAGTGTAAAATGGTTTCATTCTGTATCTCCTTTCTCCATAACTGAGCTTCTCTGTGCCTGCAGAGGTGGAGTTGGGGCTTTATTCCCAGAAAATCTCTTGTTTTTACCTCCAAGATCCTCTTTGATGTCCACTATCACAGATTCTGCTACAAGGACAATCACTAAATAGTGCCTCCTCCAACAGATGCCATGAAGACCTTGAATTTGGTACTAATCGAATCTGGTTTTATCTGATTTTAGTGGAATCGGAGATCCCAAGCACAATTACTGCAGCAATGTTTACCAACACTCTCCATCCCCAAGCTCCTCCAGAAAGTTCAGCCCCTTGGTCTGTGTGCCTCACAAGGGTAGAGCCCTCTGTGCTCCAGCCCCAAGACCTGACCCTGTCAGGACCTGTGAGGGGTCACGCACCAGATGCCACTCATCAAATGGCTGAAACATGATAGTGACTTGGGTCTCATATCACACAGCGTGCTGCCCCCTCTAAATGCATAACCTCACTTACATTCTTTGACTTTTATGTCAGCCTTTTCTTTCGCATAAATGCCCCTAGCACCCTGCACTTTAAAGAAAAAATAAAACATTAAAGTATGATTCGTCTGAAGATGATAGATAGGGAAAATATGTATCACAAGTCAGGACATTCAGGATTTATTCATCCACTTCCTGTGAAGGTAAACCTCTCTCTCTCTCTCTCTCTCTCTCCTGCTTCTGCAACATCAGCTAGACTGCAAATATCTGAGACCATGCTGTAAACTGGTGCTATTAACAGAAGATTACAACTTAGTCTAAGGTTCAAAGATGTCATTTGCATGTCTGTAGGAAAGGTTAAGTCACAGGCAATGATGGTGTAACTTTGAAAGAATAAATGTGGGGAGTGGTGAGAACATAGGGATGAGGGAAGCTGAGACATGTCGGGGTATCTTCACATAAGGTGCCTGCTACGCTTACAAAGGAATACTTGCATGGAAGAAACTTTTCATACACACTGTTAACCAGGAGACCAATGTTCAGGTCAATTTAAGAACCAACATCACACAGCAGCTGACAGAATACATGAGAAAGGATACAGTAACAGAAAAATACAAATTGAAAGCTAAACTACCAAGTAAGTATACTATAGTCTTTAAACTCGCAAGATCATAAAAGGCAGAGTCTCAGGAACTGTTTCAGATTGAGGAAGATCAAACGAGCACAAAATGAAATGCAACACACCCATAGGCTGTACTCTAGGTGATGAAATATGACTAAAATTTTTAGATAGGGGATAATAGTGTAACAGTGTTCATTTTCTGGTAGTGCTAATTGTGTTGTGGAGATATTGATGACGTTTGTGTTTTTAGGATGTACGTACTGAAGTTTATAGGAATAAAATGCTTTCGTGTTTTCAACATACTTTCAAACAGCTCTGAATAATATTACTTTTACAGAAACCAAGGAAAAATACATTAACAAAAAGGTACAACATTAATATTTGAAGATAGTGGGTATGTGATATTAATTAAAACCTTAAAAATGAAAAATATTATTCACATATTTAATCAGTTGTATTAAAATGCTCTTTTGAAGAAGAGACTGATTATCGAAAAGAAATATTTTAAGATTACTTTTACTATTCCTTATTTTAAGATATATCCTTTTGAACTTTTTTCGTTGTTTTATATGACCATATTTTAAAATTGTGAATACTATTTCTTCTCTGGACAAAATTTATATTGATAAAAAAAAATTCCCCATCAATCCCCCAAAAATTAAAATTCCAAGACAAATGTATTATCTAACATCTCTAGCATATACCACAGGATCTTGTCTCTACCTGCATCTTTAAATGTAGGCTTTCTCCATGTTCCCCATGCCTGGGTTTTCCTGGCTTTCCACATCCCTCATGGTGTTGCAGCTTCATCTGGACTCTGGTTTTCGGTTTCAGGCTCCACGCCAGAAAACTGTTCATAACTTCTCGTATCAGTCATCATTGTCCAGAGGAACAGAAGCAATAGAATGTATATATACTTATGAGCGGATTACTAGACTTCTTATATATTCAGAGGTTGGATAATCCCCACATGGCCATCTACAGGCTACAGACCAGTACCAGCTCAGTTCAAATCACTGGAAGCTGCAGCGTACCAGGGACCAATGGAGACACGGTCTAAGCTTAAAGATCTGGAAGCTCAACAGAAAGTCTCTGTGTGAGTACACATTCAAAATTTGAAGAATCTGGAGTCTGAATCATGGAAGATGGCAGCAGCAAAAAAATAACTCACTCAAGAAAAGTTGAGAGTGGGCATGTGTTTGCGCTTCCTCCTGCTTTTGTTCCATCTAGGGCTCTAGTCTTTTGAACAGTGTCTTCCACATTGATGTGATACTTCCGCCTCAGTTTGTTGACCCGCGTGCCAATTGCCTTATGAAAAACATCTTCTCAGGCATACCAAAACCATGCTTTTCTAATTTGCAAAGTGTTTTTGAGTCCACTCAAGATTACAATCAAGATTATCATCACAGCTCACCATTTCTGAAACACCATCCATTCTGCTTGGAAAAGATCTAAATTCAGTGAGGAGAGATACAGTTAGTCAGCTAAAAAGTTTCTACAATTTCCTCGCTATTTACAAATGAAGAGTTATTGGGAGAAATACTTTTGACAGAATACAGAAAGTAAAATACCTTAATGAGAACCTCCAGTTTCAGCTTTCCTTATAAAGACCTCCTGCCTCTACAACAAGTCATCATTACTGTCTCTTCAACAAGGAAAGCTCAACCAATTTGAAAATACATAACATTTCACAGACTCATTAAGAAACTGAAAGTCCTGGGCAAACTTCTACAAACCTAGAAAGACAAGTAAATCCAGAGTCACTGCAAAATCTCCTTATCTAGATCAGAAGCTAGTGAAACTATAAATTGGATTGAACACAGAGCTTCACAACTGCTAGGCAAGCGCTCTATCCCTGAGCTATATCTCTAGGTTTAAGTGATAATTTTGACACATTGCTGGATGCTGAGTGTGGACAAACTTCAGAGTTTCTTCTGAGGTTCTTCTGAGGTTCACAGACTTAAGGGATTTGAGAACATCCACCAATTTCTCAAGGTAAAAATCTCCTCTTGTTTCTAGCAGGGAGAAGAGTGTGTGAAATAGACTGAGAGCCTTCTCTATAAAAAACATCTATTGCCTCCAGAGGGAAAGACCCTTCCAAAGCTTCTTCCCAGAGCTGTGGGGAAAGGCCTTCATCTCACTCCACTGCCATCCCAGTCTCAATTAAGAGGAAGAAACTAAAAAGAGATACAAGAGTAAACACTTGTGAATGTCACAGGCCAGGGACACTGAGCATTAAAAGACAGGTTAATTGAAAGCTTAAACAATCCTTTCCTTTACCTTATTCATTTATAATGAAGTGGTGGATTACAGAGCTGCAAGACACAAATTCTCTCTAAGAAGTGCTTAGAGAAGTTCAACGTCTAGAGGAGAGACAAAAACAAGGACAGAAGAGTTTGAAGGCTCTGGCACATATAACTACAGCAAACACTGAGCAAAATCCAATCAATAGCTAGATTAACATAAATCCTCACATTACAGCCCTATTTACTTCATTTCCTGTTACTAAAAATATGCATCCAAGGTTATTAAGTAAGTGACATGCCAAACAGAAATTTAAAAAAAACATACTCTGAAGAGTCAAAGCAAACATTATAGGCATGTCAAAGCTATTGAAATTGTTAGATAATTTACAGTGTCTACAACTAGTATGTTAGATCTGTATGCTAAAAGTTTAACACAAAGAGTAGACCACATGCAAGGACAGATAACAGGACTCTAAGAAAACATCAAAAATAAATGGTAGAACTTTTAAAATGACATTAATATAAATGAAGAATTATTTGTATGAGCCCATCAGCAGATGCAAGAATCAGTGAGTTTGAATACATCTATAGAAACTTCCAAAATTCAAATGGAAAAATGAAGTAAAAGAATGAAAGCAATAGACAAGAGCATCAAAAATCATAAGAAAAATTTCAAAAGATATGCATGCAACTGAAATAAAAGTAGGAAAAGAAAGAAAAAAGCAAAAGAAACGTGAAGTAATAATCCCTTTAAACTGTCCAACATTAATGACCAACACAAAACCACGCATCCAGTGATTTCAGAAAGCATCAAATGAAATAAACACAAACAAAAATATACTGAGGTATACCGCCTTTAAGCTGCACTAAATCACTGACAAAGAGTAAATCTTGAAAGAATCAGAGGAAGAAAGAACTATTTCTATAAAGGAACAAGGTAGAAATTACATTCCACTGCAGGGTAGAAATTATGTAGCCAAGAGAGAGAGGTGAAAATTTTAGCTGTGGACAACTTAACTGTTGAAAGAAACAAAGCACAAACATAGAATTCTATATCCAATAAAATTATTCTTCAAAACTGAAGGATAAAGATATGAAAATGAGAGAATGCATCACCAGCATACTTGATATAAAAGAAATGTTAGAATTTATTCTTTGGGCAGAAGAAAAATAACATAGATCATGTCCACAAACTTTAGAAAATAAATAAATGAAAATATAATAATTTTTTCCATTTTGAAATTTTTATTCTTAATTCATCTAAGCAAGTGATTATAACATACAAAAGAGTAAAATAATGACAGTAATATCCCAGGATTTGAGACAGGGGTTAGGCATACTCTGATATAAGATACCTGCACTACTCATAAAGCACAAAAAGATTGTTTGAAAGTAGGCTTAGATTAGTAAAAAGAAACTCACAAAAAAGAACTTCCCGAACCTCTCCAGAAAGTGACAGAAATGAAGGGATAAATGTGTTCAAAGCAAGAGGTTGTATTCTAATGGGGATTAATGGCAACGTATCTTTTACTGTAATATATTTCTTTAAAGTTAAAGATACACTGTATTTTTAGATCATATGCTTACTTATGAAATAGCAACAAGAAAAGAATATCCAATTCAACTCTGAGGAAGAAAATAATAGGAAAATATTTGCTTCATATCAATATCTACAATAAAGTTACTGTAAATGTAACAGTGGAACTGGATAAGGCATAAACAATAGGAATAAGCAAACAACACAAGATGACCAGAATAAAATATCTGTGCTTTTATGGAACATGATTTAAAGTTCCATAAAATGTGCTGCACTTGCAAAATACAGTGACGTATAATTGGATTTCTTCTACGTAGTGTACATGTAAAGTAACCTAGGGTAGATTTGAGACAACTTTGAAAATTCAGGAAAAATGATAATTTCTTGACATGAACATGGAAAAGATTACTAAATTACATTATATGAAAATGTAAAACATTTGTCCTAAAAAAATTCCCATGAAATATAGAAAGAAGAGAAATAGGGAAAAAGATACCATTCACATACTCGTAATTAAAAGATGATTAGTACATGGAATAAAGAACTGTAAATCAATAAGATAAAGAGGTATCCCCTGTAAAAATGGACAGAAATATGACCAGATAATTTTATATAGGGTAAATATGGGTGGTAAATATATATGTATATATTATATATTTATTTTATTTATATTTTATATGGGGTGAATACTAGTGGTAAATATATGTATATATTTATGTAAATATATTTATATATACCATTAGTATTTTCCACTAGTATTACATACCACTAGTATTACACATATAATACCATTTTACCACTAGTGTTATATATGTATATACATATATACATAAAAATATGGTCAATCTCCATGGTAATGGGGGCAATGCTAAGTAAATCCCCAATGATAATTTCCCATAAATCTTATCATCATGTGTTGAGGAAACTGTTGAAAACCCTGCAGTTATACCTAATGTGGTTGGAATAATAGGTTAATTCATCTATTCTGAAGATTTGGAGGGATGTCTGTATAACTGAATATGTACATAACCTATGATCTAACAGTTCTGTACCCACTATTGCATTCTAGAGCCAGAGCACATAAATTATGTATGACCCTTGGGTCAAATGTGACCTGTTTTCTCATAAATGGCTGGTGAGCTAACAATAGGCTTTACATTTTTAAATGGTTACATTTTAAGTCATTATTCAGGTACTACATATATCCTTCATGTTGTCTCCTAGCCAGGAATACATGAAACATTGAGGATCTAGTCCCTTAAGGAAAAAAAAAAAAAGGTTTGCTAAACTTTGCTCTACAGAAACTCTCATATCTGCAGAAATTTGTACAGAAATGTGCATAAACATTATTTTTTACAAATAGTGGAAAGGTGGTGATTCTCTACATATCCATTAACTCACAAGTAAAATATAAAACATATATAGTAGAATACTGTAAACAGTGAATAAATAGACTTAAACTTTGCATAAAAATACAAATGAAATTTTAATAATATAAATTGTGCAAAAAAAGTTTTGGAAACATTTTACCCTTCATATGCGGTTAAAAATCATGGAATACAAAACTGTTTGACAAGATACATGTACTTGCAATGAAGGCATAAAAATACGCATAGAAGCAATACATTTAATTTTAACATTTACTACTATGAAATCAAGAATGATGCAATTAGGGAGGAAAACATGGTGTTTTGAATATCTCTGTTAAATATGATTATATTCTCAAAGATAAAGAATATGACATTGGTACATTACTATTCATTAAACTCAAGACTTTTAAAAATTTTTACTGGTTTGTCTTTAATGAATATTTTTCTGTTCGGGGATCTTATCCCAAACACTTTATAGCACTTACTGCTCCTCTTTTCTTGGTCTTTTGGCCAGTAACAGTTTCTCAGTCTTCTCTTGGAATTTTTTTCTTTTTTTTACTATATAATCTGGACAGCTTTCAGGAGGACTGGTAGGGTATGCTCTCCAAAGCCTACAATCTGGATTTGCCAGTTGCTTTTCTTGTGCTTAATTCAGGGCTATGGGTTTGAAAAGATACCATAGAGGTGAAGCACTCATCTTCACCATAGGTCAGGGCTATGTCACACTCATGACATCACTGATTCATGTACTTGGTTCATCCCACGGTTAGAAATGTTTCTCATAGTTTTTCACAGCTGTACAGTTAGGCTTTTTCCCTTTTCTGTGCTCTCTTCTTTAGAGGCAAAGAACCAATAAATTTTTCCTACTCTTAACGTTGAAGATGAGGGAAGGTTCTGTGTGCAAGGAATTAAGCTCCACCTTTTGGAGATGAAGGTAACTGCATATGCATAATTCCTTTTTAGAGTGAATTAAAATGAAAGCAACACTATTATCATATGGCGAAACTGAGCACTTTATTACTATTAGACTTTGTTATCATCAATAGTATTAATGTATTAAATTAATGGTATTTATTCAAGTTTCCATCCTAAGGAAGTAATTGAAGTAGCAGAATATTAAACATTTATCATACTCCTAGGTACAATAATTGATCTTACGAATGCAGAAATTTTTCAAATGAAAACCATTGTATGTAAACTTTTTGTTGTTCCACTTACTTTGTATGTAGTGATGTGAATATTTGATTCAATTCTCCTGAAGTGTGTTTTTTTTCTTTTTTTTTCCCCCTTTCATTTAGAGTAACACAGCTTGGAATTCATCCTATAGTATACCCAATACAATGTAATGAATACATTTCCTGCTTGGTACAAATAATCCTTTTCTGATGAATATTTCATGTAAGCTTATGTTTACAAGAAAATTGGCAAAAGAATGAATGAAAACTTAAAGTGCAGTGTTATTTTAGCTTAATGGAAAACCCACAAAACTTATCCTACTTTAGTAGCCCATAATGGAGGACATAGTCATCTTTTAGTGCTCTGTGAATTTGTTTTTGCTCTGTTGTCCTGAAAATGTTATTTACTTTCTGCGTGTTGTTTAAATTTTTATAAATATAGTCAAATATTCAGTCAAATATTCATTTTCCTTCCCTGTCAAATACTACCCTTGGAATTTTAAGCAACCTGAGTTAATCTGTATTTTTTTTCTTTACTTGCTAAATAAGCTAAATAAAATTGTTAGCAAAGATGTGGAGAAAATAGGGCCCTTGTTCTATACTGGTGGACATGCAGATCATTGCAGCCATTATGGAAACTAGAATGGCAATTGCTAAAGAAATAAAAAATGGAACTACAAAGAACATGAATACCTGGAAATCGTATAATGCACTCTCGTGTTCATTGTAGCATTATTCACCATACCTACGACATGGAAACAGCCTAAATATTTCTCAGAGAATGTATGGATAAGAAAGCTGTGGTTTATATACATGCATGCATGCATTATATATATATATATATATATATATATATATATATATATATAATTGAATATTATTCATCCTTAAAAATGGAGACTTTCCCTTGCATAGCTGTTAAATTTACAGGATTGTTATAAAGAGATGAAGAAATGATGTGTGAAAAATACAGAGTAGGATACATGACAGAGAGTAGACACGGTATATTTTGTTGGTCTTCTTCATCTTTAGAGTTTGATTGGATGATAATCCACTCCCTACTGAACCACTTACTTTCTCTGTAACCTTGGAGGAAGTTCCTTAACATTAATTTTGGTGTTTGTAACTACGACATTTAAAGGCAACAACATACTATCTGTCTAACCTTATTAAAATAATTCAGTAACAAAATGTAGCAGCAATTAGCAAAATTCCTGATAATAAAATTACTCGGAATTCATTTCCACTTACTTTCTCCTGATCTGGAACAGAAAATAATATTTCTATTATTGGGACTAATCACAATTTTAATTTATTTTTAAAAGTCTGGGAAAGTGTTAAATTTAGATTCATAATTACTAGGAACTCTTAACTAATGAATAAAGACATGATGGTGCTAGTTTTATAAGCGATATGCTAAAGCTATGACAAAATTCTAGAAAAACTGTACTGGAGAGGTCAGTTACATAGATTATTTCTTGTACTAATTCATGTGTGTTTTGTCTGCTTTGAAAATTTTGAAGTGGACCATGGGATTAAAGTAATAGAACTCCGGTTTCTGTCTAGGATTGTCCATTTACAGGCTATATAACTTACAGTAAAATACAAATACACCCTGAGACCCAGTTTCCTAACCTCTAATAGCAATTGTAATACAGAATTTAGTTGGTTGTTTTTGTCAAAATTAAGATATGATATAATACATGCTTAATGTATAATATATCATATACAATGCACGATTGCTGTGCTAGGTAATTATAAGAAGTTATACATGATCAATGATGATCACTGATGCTACTGTTTGGGTTCTTTAAATTTTATCTTGCTTTGTTAGTAGACTATAGCCTCAAAGGCTAAAATCATTTTAAAACAAAGCTCCTTAACATTTTATTTTTAAGTCTTTGTTCTTTTCCAGCTAGTGGCTTCAGGTGTTCTATCTCACCAAGCCCTCTGCCTGCAGCAGTGTGGGCAGCACTGACAGTGCCCTGGCTAACTACCAGCTTACCAGGAGGGAGCTGCCCTAATTGCCTGAATTCTGGCTTCACAAAGCAGCTTTCACACCTGAAGCTGGAGCAGCTCACATCTGTGGCTGTCAGGCTTCTGCCTTGCAGATGAAGAAATCAGCTGTGCCCGGTCCCCAAGGATACCCAGGGGGTCCGAGCTTCATGCATAAAGTCAAAACACACAAGCTAATTTTCATATAGAGTACAAATAACATATTCATGTAATAAGATAACTCCTCAAACTTACTGCTTATATTATTTTAAGCTCCTGTGCAGGTAATTACAATCCTGCTTAGAAAAAAAAAAAATCAATGAAACTATTAGATCAAAACCAAATTCCTTTCATTTACACATGTATCATCTCTGTGCACATTCACAGTACTTTTCTTAAATACACTCACCGGAACAATTTTTCTCTTTATTGTTGAAGTGATATACAGTGTTACCCCAGGCTATGTGCTGTGTGTGTGTGTGTGTGTGTGTGTGTGTGAGTGTATACACACATAAGTGCCATAGAGAAAAACTGTGGAGAAGGATAGAAGGCTTTTTAACTTTTATGTGTATATTTTCCATTTTATAGTTATAAACGATATTGCTTACTGCCATGCTATCAAAAGAACCACTAGCTGCTGGCAAGGTGCGCGAATTCACAAGATACTCTGCAGTAAAGTTCCATGCTTGACTTCCCATTGGAAAGCACGGCGCCAACAAGGCTCTAGTAATGACATCTCTGATGGTGAGATTTTAATTGCTCAGCTACTGCTCAGTGTATCAACTGCACTAATAAGAAAGAATCAACATATGCAATTTTGTAAACTTTCATTATTGACTATGGTGGGGCACACGATCTATGACTTTAACACATAAGTAAACCAGTAGTCATGCTCTAAAGGGCTCTACAGGTGCCTTGGTTGCTCAACTCACACACAATATCACTGCCTGCTGGCTCATGCTGTAGACCTGGGGCAGCAATTCTGCTGCTCCTATAACTCTCCTTGGATCTCCACCTTCACTTTCCTTGATTCATGGGTCAGAAACACGTATAACACTGTAGCTCTATAAATTTGCTACTTCTGACTACTTTGAGTTGACCTCTATTTCCAAGTTCACTTTGACCTAAACTTCTAGTACAAGTGTTCTAAGTTGGAGATTGAAGTTCAAAGTCAACATATTAATTATAATTCACTATTGCTTAAGTATAAATTTGCACAACGTACACGCTGAGGTTCCACAATGTCATCTAAAATTTCAGAAATTTTGTTGGCATGTAAACCTTCTATTAGTGGTCATTAGTTCTAGTGTCTCTATTTTTATTTTAATTATTGTTTTGAACATAGTGAGAAAAGGGAAGGTGTCACACAAAGTGAGATGTGAATTGGTAATATTTAAATTGTAGCCCCTTTAGTCAAGGTCAGGTTTCTGTTAATTACTATGCAACATGCTTTTCAAGTTATAGATGAGAAATCCTACCAACGCCAGTCCCAGAGCCTTCAAAAATATTTTCAGAGGCAATAACTTTAGGGCCAGTGTGCAACAGAAGTATCTTTTTTTTATCCTTAATGCATACTTTTTGTGAAAAATATGTGATTCCTGAAATCCCTTCAAATACATACAATTTGTTGACAGAAGTAGCTCTGTGAACTGCTACCTCCTGAGGGAAATCCATTGTATCGATTAATATTTTTGAGTGCTGCCAAGTGGCCTGGAAAGAACTGAAATGTAGGACTTTTGGCAATAATGAATGGCGTGGATTGAAATGAGACATTGGTCACAGCCAGAAGAGTGGGTGGAGACAAGCGCTGAAGATGGTATCTATTTAGGAGCCTCTGTTTTTCAGACATAAAACTTTTTCCAGATAAATATTTATGCCTCTTCATTAAATCATGATCAAGGCTTGCCTTAAAGTGCCACATGACAGGAACAACATTTTTCTTATTCTGCATTAGACATCTGTTCTGTCACAACCCTGAGCGATGTCTTCATTTTGCCTGTTCATGATTCAAGTGGGGTCTGAAAATGTGTGCAGTGGAGTTAAAGACTGAGGGCATCACAGTGCTGGTGATGGGCGCACCGGTGAAAGAGTAAGGCTACTACCATACTTACAGGACCTCGCGCAAACTTCTCACAAGAAAATTTCATCAGTAAGTCCATTGTTTTTTCTGCTACAACCTTCTCCCACGTTAGAGGTTTTCTTTTCAACTTACAAACACTGCAGGTTCTCCAGAAAACAATGTATCTTTCTGACAAAATCTCTACTTAAATAGAAACATCACTTTTCCTTATTTCTGAAGCTACAATAAATCTTTCAACATAGCTTAGTGCCTTCACAGTGAGTAGTGGAACAATCTTTCCTTTAATATGCTAAATGGGAGAGTAGTTTTCTAAGAATGGATAAACTCTTACTTCCATTTTACTTCTTGGTTTTTTTGTTTTGTTTTGTTTTGTTTTTTGTTTTGTTTTGTTTTTCTTGGCAACCAATTTTATTTCCTTTCTACTCATTAGTCTTAGAAATTTTTACAGAAGATTAGGAAATTTGTTAGCCTATATTCTTTTCAAATCATTCATTTATTTCTGAGACTCCAAATTTTCTTGGATAAAGAAAGAGATCTATGGACAGATGGATAGTCACAGGGATATGGATATGGATGTGAGTATAGATATAGATATGTGTGACAGTACTAGTGAACAATGAGAAGAATAGAGGTGTGTGATAGTTCACTGATTGTGTCAACTTGAGTAAGAAACATTAAGTAAATTGGCTCAGCATAGTTCTGGGTGTGGAATACCCACTGTAGGGAGGATTGTCACCAGAATGATATAAAAAGAAACAAAGAAAGCTTGCTTCTGCTTCTTCAGAGGAACGCTGGTCTTTGCCTTCATTTTGGACATCCTTTCCTGGCTTCCAGTGCAGACTCTTCAGCCTCCTGCACAAATCCTTCAGCCTTCCATTGCAGCCCCCTCGGCCCCCTGATATGGACTCTAATGGGACACTACATGGAGCTCCAGGCCTTTGACTGCATCCTTTGGATCTCTAGTGTGCAGAGCCCTTTTGCACTCTTCCACACCTAACTTTATGGATAGCCATTGCAAGCCAATCTTGTAAATTCTCATGTATTTGTATATCTTGCTTTAAATGTATTTCTCTAATAAACACTAACTGATGTAAGGTGGTTATAGTTCCTATAACCAGGCTGTTGGTCTTTGGAGAAGTTCAAACTTACACATTCCAGCCAATCCGGGTATAATATTGAAGTAATGACCAAAATTAGAAAATAATTAAAATTCTGATCATATAAATTCTTTTCCACAGCTATTATCAATAAATGAAGGACATCTCAGTAAAAGAGCTTCATATTTTGACATTTAGTATTTCTTTATAAGTACTTTTTTATTAATATAAAACTAAATTTCCCATTTGAATATTTCCACAAGTATACAAAAAATTTCAGGAGCTTCATATGGTCTCATTTTTTTCCAAGCTAGAAAAAACATATCATCAAGGATTTTGAGAAACCTTATAATGAAAAAATAGAGCAAGAAGAAGCAAAAATTAATTATGGAGTAAATAAAAATAATGGATATTTAAAGAAAAGCAATTTAAACATTATATATTTAGATATTCAGAAACATACTGAATTTACAAAGCAAGACCGAAATATTGTGTGAAGGGCCAGTGAGATGGCTCAGCGGCATAAGCACCTGCATGGCAAACGTGAGGGCCTGAGTTCGACTCCCGGAACCCACATACGAAAAAAGGGCCAGTGATATCACTCAGCGGCACAGGCTCCTGCTGGCACGCGAGGTCCTGAGGTCAACCCCCAGTACCCACAAAAAAAAATATATATATTGTGTGAAGTATTACAGTGGTGATATAGTAATTGCTAGAAAAAATAACAAAGAAGAAAAATTTAAAAGAAGTCTTTTAAAAGTAAAACAGGACCAGTGAGATAGCTCAGCGGCATAAATGCCTACCAGGCAAGCACGAGGTCCTGAGTTCGGCTCCTGGAACCCACATAAAGGGAAAAAGGGGCCAGTGATATCGCTCAGCGGCACAAGCACTTACTGGCAAGCGCGAGGTTCTGAGGTCGACTCCCGGTACCCACATTAAAAAAAAAAGAAAAAGTAAAACAATGAGAATAAGGTACTTCATAAAATGTATGAAGTTTGGCCAGTGAGATAGCTCAGCAGCATAAGCGCCTGCCTGGCAAGTGTAAGGTCCTGGATTCAACTCCCAGAACCCACATACGAAAAAAGGGCCTGTGATATCGCTCAGTGGCACGGGCACCTGCTGGCCTGCGAGGTCCAGAGCTCGATCCCTGGTACCCACACACACACAAAAAAAAAGTATGAAGTTTTGAACCAAAATTATCAACACTCAAATAATATGATTTCCAGGAGACAATAAAATAGTAGAATGGTATTGGGAAATATCTTCTAAACAAAATAATAAAATACAGTTGTTCATAAAAGAGATGTGTATGCATATTAAGAAATGTAATGAGAGTCTATAAAAGATTGAAGGAAACAAAAAAATATTACCAGGAACAACTTTTCAAATTTAAAGAGAAGTAGCACTAAAAGTTGCTTTGTACTTCCAGTTTCTTCGAAAAAATATAACATTGGAAAAATTAGCAAAACTTATCAACACTCATATTTCCAAATAAGGTCTAAAGATCTAAAGCATTATAAGATATGCTCAGTGTCACATTTCTTCGGGAATGTCATATTAAAAGGACAATGAGATAACATTACACAACTATTAGAATGACCAAAATTTATAAGACTTACAAATATCCACTAATGGTAAAGGCATAAAACAACAAGAATTCATATTTATTGACAGTGGAAATACAAAATGGAGTTGCTACTTGGGAACATAGTTGGCATTTTGCTGCATATCTAAAGATAGCCTTACTATAAATGCTGCAAATTTATTCAAGAAAGTTTTAAAAGCTTTTGTGCGAAGGATGCACACTTTTACCAATTTCATTCAGCATAGTACTGGAACTCCAAGCCAGAGTAACCAGACAAAAGGAAGAGACAAGCAACATTCAACTTGCCGTTGTTTGCATGTTTGCAGATAACACGATCTTACCTATAGAAACCTCCATGTACTCCACAAACACATACACACAACCACACTCCCACACACACACACAGATATAGATATATATCAAATGATAAAGAAATTAATTATATTTTCAGGGTACAAACTGTACATACAATAGTGATTTATCTGATACAGGAAACAAGAAAGCAATCCATATATTTACATATATATATATATATATATATATATGCAATAAATGACTCAACAATGAAAACTGTAAAACATTATAAAAGAAATCTAAGAAGACACAAACAAATACAAGAAATTGGGAAGACATCCCATGTTCATGGATGGAATAATCAATATTGCTAGAATGTCCATAATACCTAAAGCAACCAACAAATTCAATGCAATATCAATAAAAACACGTTTGACATTCTTCTCATCCTCCTACTACCTGCACAGTCATAAAATTTGTATAGAACCACAAAAAATCCTAAATACCCAAAGCCATCTTGAGTAAAAGGAATGAAGTCAGAGACATTACAGTAACTGACTTAAAATATATTCCAAAGTTTAGCAATCAAAACAGGATGATCTGGCATAAAAACAGACATATTTATAGGCTAGGGCAACAAAATCAAGATTCTAGAAGAAACCCATGTATCTACAGCCAACCAATTTTCCACAAAGTTGATAATAACATGCATTGGAGAAAAAACAGTCTTTCGAAGAAACAGTGCTGAGAAAATTTGATACTCACTGCAGAAGAATGAAATGAGAACCCTGTCTCTCAGCAATTAGAAATATCAACTCAAAATGGATTAAAGATTTATAAGTAAGACATGAATCTACTGGAGGGAAATGGAAGACTTGGAGCCAACCAACCATGGACTGAAGTTAAGAACCAAAATAAACCCTTCCTTCTTTAAGTTGTATGTGTGGTTATTTTGTCCCATCTATGAAATTTACTAATACAACTGTATTTCTCCAGAAACTAATCCTGAGACTTCTACAAGATGGAACATGGCTCAACTTGTCTTTCCACAGGACAAGAAAACTGGTATGAATATTTATATGTGTGAAAATCTTTCACAAGTCATTAGCATGTATGTGTTCTGGCTTCTGTCAGTTTGTGACCAAAGGCTGCACTCACGTGACTTCAGACTGCTGAACTCACCGAGATAGTAACGTGTTAAGAAAGAAAACTTTTAGATGTAGGATACTGTGTATCATGTTGGGGAGTATGAGTATGGAGAGGGGTGTAGCATTTAATGTTATCTGTTACATGTGGCTTATACAGAATAGTACGGCCTGTCCTCTCACTCTTTGACCTTAATTTTTTGTCTCTCCTTCCCATGTCCCCTGACTTCTTGTTGTTCATGTCAGATGTTATTTTGATTTCAAGACTAAGGATTTACACATTTCTCTTCAAAAGACTTTTCCATTTCTTCCTGTTCAGATCTCTGACTAAATATTTAGTCCTTAGAGAGGACCTCTTAAAGTAGCTAAAATATTACACTCTACTACCATTCCTCTTAATACTCTTGGTCTTTTTTATGAATGTTTATTACTTTTCTTCACCAACTACGATAAAAATAGCTAATAGTAAGGGCTTTGGTCATTATAATTCAGAGCAGTGTTAGACACATAATAAATTTTTAGATAAATATTTATGGAATGGATAAAAATTATCCTCTTACAAAGTAAGAAGTTAAGAGATAATATGGTTTAAGAGATAATGGTAAGGGCTTCTTATGGTTTGGATCTGAGATGTCCCTGGAAAGCTCATAGGTTGAGAGCTTGGTCCTCAATGCAGCAGTGTTCGGAGCCAGGCCTGTTAGGGATGACTGCATGGTGAAGGCTCGTAACTTAAGGGGATATTAGGAGGTGATTAAAACTTAACGAAGTAGGGCTGAGTTGGAAAAGGCAGGTCATGAAGATGTAGCTCAGCAGCACAGTGCCTGCCTGGCAAGTGCAAGGCTCTGAGTTAGATTCCTGGTATCAAAAAATAAAAAATAAGGAAAAGGCAGGTCATTGGGATGCTGTTGATGTAAATTTTGTCCCTGGTGCCTTTTTCCCTTTCTCTCTGTCTCTGCCTGTCTCTGTCTCTGTCTCTCTGTCTCTGTGCCTTTGTCTGTCTGTGTCTCTCTCTGTGCTTCTCTCTCTTTCTTCAGCATTCCTCCACCCTGCACGTAAACCGAGTTATTCTGCCTCCCCACAGGGCCATAGTGATGTTGCAAAGCAACCATGGACTGAAACTTCTTAAATCATGAGCCAAAATAAATCTTTCCTCCTTTAATTTTATTTTCTCTGATACTTTGTCACAGCATTAAAAAGCTGACTAACAAAAGGCTTTTGTATTGAACATGTTAACCTCATAACTTACTGGCTGTTGATGCTCAGCAGGTCATTAGCTTCTCTATACTTCAGTCATTTTTAAGGTATAGTAATGAAGGGCTGTGGAACATCACTGCTAACTAAATGTGCTTAGAATAGCCTTATTCACAACAAGCATTCTGGAAGACACCGAAATGCCTATATTTGATAATTAGGCCAACAGTAGAGAATATTATCCTACCAAGTATCAAAATAAGAAGTACAGATAATTTACAAAATTAAAATGTGTTATATTAACACATTCATTTAATATTACAGAACTAGCAAAAGAAATGAATTTTAACCAGTTAAAATCTACCAAGGATTAGGACATGGGATAAGATGAAATGGAGCAAAAATGGGTTGATTTATTTGACATTTTAGTTATTATTTAGACTATCATTGCTTTTTACAGTAAAATATTATCAAGCAAATTAGCCAAATTAAAAGTAGTGGTACTTTTTGTGAAATTAGACATATTAAGAGACAGCATAAAAAGAAATTATTAGACAAAACCCAAAATGATTTTTAATTCCCTAAGAAATTAAATTCCCCCTTTTTTCTTCTTATTACTATTTTAACTGACAAATCAGAGTTATGTGTACTTTTGATATACAATGTGATGTTTTTATATATGTATACAATAATGACTAAATCATCTAATTAACATACTCATCACCTGACTTATTTTTTTTGTGTGATAAGAAGAAATTTACCCGTAACAACTTTGAAATATACATTATTATTAACAATATCACTAGGCTATGTAATAGATCTCAAAATAATATTCCTCCATTTAACTGAAACTTTGTATCCCATCAACAAAATCTCTTCATTCCTTCTCCTCTAACTCCCCAGGCTCTGGTAATCACAAATCTGTTTGTGTGTTTTAGATTCCACATATAACTGAAATCATGCAGTATTTTGCTTTCAGTGCTTTAGTATAATGTCCCCCAAGTTCATCCATGTTGTTGTAAATGATAAAATTGCCTTCCTCATTGTTTAGGTTTGTGTCTAGATGTCCCCCCAAAGCCTCATGGGGTCATGGGGGGAGGGCTTTTTGCAGGTGGATGAATCTAGAGTTTGTGGTTGGTTCATTGTCTAGTGCTGGAATTATGGGTGTGAGTACTACACATGCCCTGGGGCAGGTAGCCTGCATACAATATAAGGGAGGGAAAGAGGCTTGCTCTCTCGCTCCTCCCCTTTTGCTTTTGTTGCTTTTGCTGTCTTCCACCACCATGAACTGTTGCCCTTCTGCTAAGCCACCCTGCCTTGGAGCCAGCTGACTATGGGCTGAAACCTCTACAAACTGTGAGCTAAATAAACATTTCACATTTTAAATTTGGGTGTTGGGTATTTTGTCCCAGCAATGAGAGAAAAGTAAATAAGACACTCATTAAGGCTGAATAGTATCCCATTGTATATATCCTACATTTTCTTTTTTTTTTTTTGCGGGTACCAGGGGTCGAACTCAGGACCTCGCACTTGCCAGGCAGGTGATTATGCCATTGAGCTATCTTACCAGCCCCTACATTTTCCTTATCTGTATCCATTTCTTAAGCCATTTATCACAGGAGTGTTTTTAGCAACATGTTGAGCAAGAATGTTTTCCTTTGACATTTTGATTTCAATTCCTTTAGGTATATACCCAGAAGTGGGACTGCTAGATCAGATGGTAGTTCTATTTTTTGTTCTTGGAGGAAAAGTTGTTATATTCTAATGGCTATACTAATTTGTATTCCCATCAATATCATACAAGGATTTCTTTTTCATCACATCCTTGCCAACGCTTGTTGTGTTTCATCCATTCTCACTAGAGTGAGGTGATACATCATTGTAGTTTTGGTTTGTATTTCCCTAATAATTAATGGTGATACTGAGCATATTTTAAGAGCCTATTTGCCATTTGTATGTTTTCTTTTGAGAAATATCTGTTCAGGTATTTTCCCTATTTTCTTAATTAGGTTGTTTCCTTGGTACTAAGTTGCTTGTGTTTTGTACATGTTTTGGAGAAGGGGTAAATGTGGGCATCCTTGTCTTGTTCTTATATGTTCAACTTTTCACTGTTAAAGAGTGATTTTTTTAGATGTAAGCTTGTCATATATGGCTTCTATTGTATTAAGGTACATTTACTCTATACTTTGTTAAGATTTTTTTTATGATGGAAATATATTTAGTTTTGTCAAATAATTTTTCTGGACCTATTTTGATTACATAATTTTTACTGATCACTCTGCTAATATGGTGTATCACATTGATTTATTTGTACATGTTTTTATATGTTAAACTATACTTGTAACACAGGAATACATCCTGCATGATTTTTAGACAAGCTCACTTTTTGATCTTGAAGATTTGAGTCTTCCTTTATACAAATAATACACATTAAAAAAAATGAAAAGCATCACATAAATTAATAGCATCAATTTAACTCTCGAGGCATCAGTTCATCTCTTGGTTTTATATTATTTAACCATATTATTCAAAGGTAAATATTCTTGAAATATATAAGATTAGAAATAATAGCTAAGTAAACCAATGTTATTCCCCCATGATACTATTATGTTAAAATAATCATGTTTTAATAAAGATTCTATATTGCATAAAATAAAACTTCAGTCACAGCTGACATTTTAATTATAAATTTAAAAATAAATAAGTTTGGGTAATTTTTTGTCAGGTGCTAGAGATCTTAACCAGGGCCTCACACCAGCTCAACAAGTGCTGTAGAATTAAGCTACATTTCTAGGCTTAGGATAAATAATTTTAATTAATAAATTAGTTTTGTATAAACTATAAATGTATACATGTTGAATATTAACATTGTTTTACAATGTGATCTACCATAATTGCATGGGTTGACCTCCCTATATACTCCCTTCTCCTGTCAATTTCTTGATTTTGGTTGTCTAGTTATGCTTAACCCATGATTATGCTATATCGCTATCCAACTGGACTTACCCATGAGGCATACTTATGCCCCATGCTTGTTGCATTGTTTGTTTGGTTTTTAACAATTTTACTTTGCCTCTTAATGTCTTTCTTTTCCATTTGACCACAAATGTTCAAGTTTTATAAAAATGCAAAAAGCTAAAATCATAGGCATAAGAAAATAAAATCCTATTTTGTATTAAAGTGGCAACTCCTCCTTAATTCTAATTTAAAAAAAAAGGCTGGCCCGGGTTATTGACTTTTGACTACCAAGGAAGTTTGTTTCCTTCCGTAGTTCTTCCAAACACTGACAAGCCAAGATAAGCCTTTGATTAACAAATTGATTTTTAAAAGTGAATATTTATTGGAAATCCTGTCCATGTAGTCACTATGCTCACAAAATACAGAGTAAACATTTAATAGACATAGGACTAGAGCTGAAATAGCAGGACATACTTCCTTCTGATATATAATTAAAGATTTTTACTTAAAAAAAATCAGTAATCTGAAATCCTGATAGGTTCATAATTCCTGAGTCATTTCTTAAAAGTTTGATCATTTAGCAAATATATAAGCACCTACAATGAATCAAATACTATGCTTGGTTTTAGTTTTGCAAAGAAAGTTATAAAACAAGTTCACTCTCAAAGATACGTTTTAACAGCTAAACATATAAATAAAGTACTGTATGAATCATTTAATGATACAAAGGAAGATTAACTAATTTCATCAAAACAAAATCAAGGAAGTCTCAACAAAGAACAACCCTTATCTTTCACAATGTATCTCTCACTTGTGATAAATATCTGTGTACACTGTACTGTTTCAAATCACTTTCAGTCATGTTTCTTTACTTGAAATGGCTGCTTTTCTGGGCTTTCTGGGCAAAGACTATTTACTTTGTAAAGCTAAATACTGAATTGACCTATTCTGTGAGGAAACTGTACAGGAAAAGAATAAAGAAAAAGTGGGAAAGTAGTGATAAATAACACAGTGGCCATTTTACAGAAGACTTCAAATGTCATATTAGACCTCCTGGAATTTTCTGAACATAGTACAGATCTTTTGAACGTTTTGTCCTGTGGCAATAATTTCCAGTGGTAAATCTGTAATCAATTGGAAAAATATGTGAAATAAATAGACAGTCACAGAAGTACAAATGACAAATAAATACATGAAGAAATGCCCAACATCGCTGGCCATTAGAAAAATGAAAATTAAAACCATACACTGAAATTCCATCTTACCCATAGAAAGAATGGGTATCATCAAAAAAAAAAAAAAAAAAAAAAAAGGAAAAAAGAAAAAGAGAAAGAAAGTCAAAAAATAACACATGCTGGGAAGGCTACAGGGGAAAAGGAACTCTTTTACATTGCTAGGAATGTAAACTAGTACAACCACTATGAATATCAATATGAAGATTCCTCACAAAACTAAGATTAGAAATTTGATTTGACCCAGCTATTCCCTTCTAAGTGTCTTCCCAAAAGAGTTAAAGACATCAATCATATTACAGTGATATATGCATCGTCATATTTATAGCAGCACAATTTATAATGGCTAATTCTTGGAAACAGCCTATCATCAAATGAATCAATAAATGAATGGATAAAGAAAATATAGTAATTACACACAGTGGAGTACTACTCTGTAATAAAGAAAGATAAACTTGAGTCATTTGTAGGAAAATGGATGCACCTTGAGATCATAATGTTAAGTGAAATGAATCAGATGTACATATTTAAATATCAAGTTTTCTCTTATATGAGAACCCAAATTATAAATAAAGCACAAAATAAAAGATAGAAGTAGGGAGATAGATCTTTTTCAAATGGGAAAAGGATTAAGAGATGGAAGGGGAGAGGAAAGGAGATGAGAAAAGCATTAAGATGTGTTTTGTGCATGTACCAAGTCCCTATAAGGAATGTAAACACTGTGTACCACAAACATGTACTAATAAAAAGTACCAATTACATCATGCTATTTTAGGGACTAAAAAAAAAAAATACAAAAAATGAGATGAGTCAGTGTCTCCTTGCAGTTTCTCAGCCATAAAATAGAACAGACAAATTTGGTAGAATTAGAGCAGCAGGAGAGGAAGAATTAGAGAGACTATTCCAGAGACGTTCAAGAGTATCGACTTCATATCTTAAATTTTTAGATGTGTGCCACGTGTCTGAGAAATGATTCAAATAAGCACAGTACAAGTACTATTATTAGCAAAGAAAAAGACGTTTGAGTCTAAAGTATGTTCCTTTTGTTTCACAAAGAATATTTTAAATATTTGACAGAAGAGTTAAAAGCTACTTATTGAAAACATTGTTTTAAATATTTTTTAGGCAAGAAAAGTGAGTACTGGGCCTTCAAGACTGAGTGAGATGCTAAGGTCAATTGATTATAGACAACAAATGTGTGACAACAGGAGCTAGAATATCTGTGTGACAAGGAATCATTGTCACAAAAATTATCAAAGTAATATTTATGAAATACAATATGAGCTTATGGTATGTGAGCTTTGGAAAATTTATGATTTCTTTTTCTATGACTTTAAATTTTGAGTAAGAGTTTTGAAATCTTAAAAAGTTGATTTACCAACATGTCCTCAAGAAAGGAATATGTATCCAATATGCCCTGGAAAAGTGCTTGAATCACAGTTGTGTGAAAGCACCGCAGACTAAAACTCCAAACGAATAACAGAGAATGGTATTGCCATTCACACGTTAAAGATATTGGGGTCTAATAGAAGACCACACACTTCTAAACATCTAGTACTCTCAAATTTCAAGAAATACTAAAGTTGGCATTTCTAACTGACCTCAATTTCTATCTACTGAGTGGAAATTCTCCTTCCTGCCCCTTTTTTATTACTAGAAACAAACATTTGTTAAAATGATCTTGAGACATACATACAAATGTTTCAATTCTCCATTCAGCCTGTTTAAAGATACTTTAGAAATATTTCAAATCACTAAAAGTATAAGTCATTTAAAAATATAACCGCTTCTCTTTAACTTTTTCAAAAGGATGTTTTGCTTAAAATAAATGAATGTGAAACGTGAAATCATACAAATGGACTATGAAATGTGTTTTTTCTCCCTACAAACTCTACCTAGCTTGACAGCACCAGAGTTATTGATTAGATATCATCAGTACTGATATATACAGAGAGAACATAATTTCATTTTATGGGATGTTATGCTGCTAGATAGAATTCATTTTATGAAATGGCTATTGCCAGGCCTTTCATTATAGCTGTTTTGAAAAATTTTGTTTTACATTGGAATAATATTTTCTTACACCACATTGGTTTTCTAATAGCTTATCATTTGTAAATAATTTAACAATGACCTGTTTTATGTGCTGCAGTGTAGGGCACTCTACAAAATGTATCAGATCTCTTCAGGTGTATATTTAATCTCCACACTTGAGAGATGGTTTTGCTTATAGATGTCTGCATTCTGAAACACAGAACTTAGTAATTTAAGGCTTTCTATGATTTGGCATCATTTTTAATTGTGCCCAAAATAGAGGATCAGTGTTTTGTTTTGTTTGTTTGTATCCAACCTGCTGTCATGATGATTTTGAAGTACAATATTTGCTTGATGCTTGGTATATGTCAGACACTTTAACATTTGTTATTTTATTTATGTAAGAATGAAAATGATCTGGTCCCAAATACCAGGTAATAAACTACGTGGACCAGCCAAACTCAAGGTGATATTTGGAACAAGAATGTGAACTTTTCCATTTTAACAGAAAGGAAATACACCAGTGTTCTTGAAAAGAAAACCAATGCTGTCCAAGAGGTTGAAGATCTCTGCCTTCCTTTGGGTACTTGAACAGGGTGGGCCAGGTCAGGTCCTGATGTTTGAAATACATAGTGGTTATGGTCTTCAACTATTTTTAAAATTATTTTGAATTTTCCACTTAATAGAGGAAGTGATCAAGCAACATAACCATGCCAATTCTTAGGATAATATGATTTAAAAATTAAAATATGCCATGTAAAATTTAAAAGTTTGAAATAATCTTTGTCTAAAATCTAGTAACATTCTTGGCTAAATGGCTGGTCATATGAAGTGGTATTTTGTTTTGTTTTTTTTCTGTTTCCTATAGGGGAGAAAATACTCCAAGTATTAAAAATATGTCACCTATGGTAAACATACTTTACCATATGGTAAAAGGTACTTTTTACAGTGTTATAATGATAGATAATTGCCACCCCACAATTTTCCAAGCCCATCTAATGTACAACACCAAGAGTGAGCTGTAATATAAAATATGTACATTGGGTGATTATGATGTGCTAATATAAGTTTAGAAATTACAACGAGCACAAAGTGCTGTTGGGAATATGAATAATAGGGAAGACTACGCATGTTTAAGGGGCAGGTGTACATGCGAACACTCATGACTTTATCTCAATTTTGCTGTGAAACTAAAATTACTATAAAAAATCATATGTGATATATGACTATAAATATATATATGAATGTATATATGTATGTATTCCAGATCCAAGACATGCCTTGCCTGGCCCAACCCGTTTTCAGTTGCCTCTTCTCATCCCCTTACCTCCCTCTACCAAGTACACACACACACACACACATTTTCCTGATTGTTGTCAGGTTGTTTCCAAGACTAACACAAAGATTACTGAAGCAGCCACCATTTACCTTAACGTAAATGTTAGGAAATACATTTTCTTATATGTTGAGAAAATGAGATGTAAAGAATCAAAAAGAGCTGGTTATTTTGTTGATGAGAAAAGTATTAATTCCATATGAGAGAATGTCATTAAAGTATCATTAAATACACATATAAACACACTTTTTAAAATGCTCTTTGTCTTACATTTGTTGTATGGGAAACAAAACACACATTTCACTCTTCTGTTTATTTGAGTTCTTTAAAGAAATATTATGTTAAGAAAATAATTAGTTCATTTTTTTAAACAATAGCTTATTCCATTTTAAGAGAAAATTTCTTCCTTTCAAAAACTGTAAAATAGGGCCAGTGAGATAGCTCAGTGGCATAATCGCCTGCCTGGCAAGCGCGAGGTCCAGAGTTTGACTCCCGGTACCCACATACGAGAAAAGGGCCGGTGATATCGCTCAGCATCACGGGCGCCTGCTGGCATGCGAGGTCCTGAGTTCGACCCCTGGTACCCACAAACAAACAAAAAAACACTGTAAAATAAAATTATTTTAAAAGTAACTACACCTGGTTCATTGTGTAAAACCATTCAAAAATATAAGATAAATCTGAGGTGTTGTATTTGGTCATGAAGTAAATATGTGCACAAATACTACCTATCTCATTTGTTTCAACTTTTGTGTCTGAGTATTTGGCTTGAAAATCAATGATTACTTAAGTATTGATATTGACAGTGCCCTCAGAATAGATATACATCACTTGCAAGGAGCCAGAAAATGGTGATTAACCAAAGATGACTTTATATTTGGTGTTGCAAACTAAGCCTTGATTATATAATAGGCTTTTTTTTTTTTTTCACTTGAATAGACTACACATCAGCCTACTTCATTTTGTAGCAGTCTTGCAACTTTGCCCTTGCATTTGAACTCATAGTCTGGTAAAATTAAACTTAAAGTACAACACACAGCCTTCTGGTAATTTTCCCCAGCCTCTCACTCACGATGTTGGTTTTATGTATAGTTACATTGCCATGAACTCCCAATCCAATAGCATGCACAATGCATCCTTAACCATGGGACTCTTGTAATTGATGAAGGTCTGGGATCAAGTGGTACATTCTTTGACACGGTTAAATTATCTGTTGGACATAATAAACCAATAAAAATGTATTGTAGCTTCATCTATCTTGAATCATCTCTGGTCTGAGCATAAGCTATTAAGAACTCGCTTTTCTGTCTCTTTATTTCTCATTACTTGACATAATAAAGAAAATGAAATATATTGAGTGGACGCCTGACTGTCTCTCCTACTCTCTTTCTTTTTCAATTTCTTCTGTAAAATGGGAAAAAATGAAAGCTCAATAAATATAGCTGAGGGAATGAATCTGTGTTGTTGCTACACTGCACATATTCTTACAGCCTTCTAAATCGTAAAATGTTAACAGCAAAACTAAATCTTGACATGTTGATAGCTAAAACCATACTGCAATATGGCACATCAATTGCCTGTTATGTTTTTGAGAACCAAAAAATATTCTCTTATGTACCATTAACATAAATCATGCTGGTTAAATCACTTTAATTCTCCAGGTGTTTTTGTTACTGTTGTTGTTTTGTGTTTTGTTTTTTCAGATGGCACATTTGTTGATGTCAGTTCAGATGGAGGAAAGGATATCAGATAAAGCGTATATTTGTTGTGCAGTTCTGCACATAAATCAAATTCAATAACCTTATCAGATGAACATTTTACATTAACCAAAATAATAACCTACCACATGACTTTAAACAGTTTCTTTCCTTCCCATATTTCAAAAGAGCAATATAGTGCTATAAGTGCCATGGCCAGCTAGGTGTTTTCCTTTCGAACAACTAATATTTGAAGATTTCTGTCATCCTACATTTTCTCGGATGTGAATTGTAGCACTAAGATGAGCAGGAAAAATACTAACTTTTATGAAATGTTAGTCTGCTGGACATCATTTTTTAAAACATTGAATAAGAGGAAAAATACTGGATCTAATATTTGTCCCCAGAAGACAGATATCAATGACATATAATTGACAACTTTCCTGTTCTCGTTGTTTGGAAAGCTGAACGTGGTACCTAAAGCAAACAAGGTCGAGACCCCAGCATCCTCTCCGTTAACCACAAGTGGTTGATTTTGTTCAAAGCTGCTCTATCCTCTCACAGCGATGAATATTTTAATCCTTAAATGTGGCAGCAGCCCATGTTTGGAAGTCTTTCATTTTGAAAATGAACAGAGCTCTGAAAACCTCGTAAGTTCAAATAGGGTGATCAGACTGAATTTGTCTCTCAAGAGATTGCTTTTATATGTTACACCAATCCACTGAACTCTGTCCCTTTATTTCCTGCGTCCCCATCTGGACCCCTGGTATTCTTACGTTCTCCCAGTTTTCCTCTACAGACTGTTTTTATTTCACTGAAACATGTTTAGTTGTGAGTATTGCTATAATGCAAGGTGATAATGCATAATTATATTCAACAAGTATGTATATAATACTTCTCAATCAGAGATCACTGAAACTCAATCTGATGTTTTTGAACCCCTTCCTTAAACAAGCTTAGGTGTAGAAACTATAAATGAGGGTACAGTCATTTCCATCAAAGAACTTGCAATCTTTCGTTACATAAAGTTATTCAAATATTCATAACTCATGCAATTTAACAAAAATTCCAATAAAAGTACACAAAAGCAACATTCAAATGCGGAAAGAAAATGGAATTTGAAGGTTAAGGAACCCCAGTATGGAAAATGTTGAAGCAGGTGCTGATTATTTTTTCTTTTTAAAATCAATTTAAATTTTGATCCATTATATACAGAAAGAGAATCGATCCACTTTTAATGTGCTTTGTTGCATTATTCTCTCTTGAAATTGTTGCTTGAATTCTTAATTCCCCTTTACATACATTTAGGCAAACTAGATTCAATATTGGAAGTTTCAGTTCTGATTTGACCACTTTCTTTCAAAACAACATTGAAAATACAACATGAAGTAAGTTTTCTTCTGTAAAATTAAAAATTTGGATCTGGTAGAGGGCTTTTATACATCTAAAATTCTGATTATAATTTTAAAATCCACCCAGTAACTATAATATTTATCTATTGAGATAAAGACAGGGTCTCAAATACCTTTAGTTTGCTTATGTGCTTGATAGAATTAATTGCATCAGAATTCAGGCATAGTTTCTCTGGTGTGAGAAACCAAAAGTGTAAATAAGGACCAAAATGTATAATAGATATTGGAAAATGGGAAGAAAATGTTCAAATGGCTAGGGAAACTAGGGTGGTAGGAGGGGGAAAAGAAGGAAGGGAAAAGGAAAAAAAGAGAATAGAAGGAAAAAATGGAAATGAAGCTTTTGTAAATAAGGAGGAGAAGTGTGGTTGAAGGGAGGACAGGAAATTGTAGGGAAAATAGAAGAAGAATCAAGATATATTATGTAGAGTTACAAATTCCCTATGATGAATGTGATCACTCTGTACATCTAAATGTGTCAGTAAAATTAACAAAAAAATGATTTTTGACCCTGACGTTGAGAGTCAGTGAGGGAATTCCAGCACAGGGAACATGAATGAAGGCACATAAATTCATCAGAGTTCTGTTCAGGGCAATAAAAACAGTGCAACTTTGAAACATGGAGACCCAATATCAGGTAGCAGAAAGAATTTTTGGCAAGGAATATTAGAACACTACCACAACAGAAAAGCTGCTGGCCACACAATTTATTATTATTCAGCGTATGCAGACAACCGTCGAAGGTTACGTGAACAATTGTGAGGAAAGGCCTAGTATGACGCTACATAGATTCTACGTATTCTGCCATAAAAGATTAACAAGGGGACATACAAGACACACAGCCCCTCTCCCTGCCACCACTCAGAGAACTGAGTTCCAAGAGTCTCCCTTACCTAAATAATAAAGATTTTATAGTCTTAGAGTGTATCACTAACTGGCTGCACCATGGTCTAAGTGACATGTCACTATTTATGTACACAGTAGAACAACTAGTAATATTTGTTGACAGAGTCATAGTTTGTTTTTTTTTTTTTTTGTGGATACCGGGGGTCGACCTCAGGACCTCGTGCGCCAGCAGGCGCCCGTGCCGCTGAGCAATATCACCAGCCCTTTTTTCGTATGTGGGTTCCGGGAGTCGAACTCGGGCCCTCGTGCTTGCCAGGCAGGCGCTTACGCCGCTGATCCATCTCACTGGCTCCAAGTCATAGGTTTTTTGAACACACGTTTTTCACACTACATCTCTATGTGAATGAAAATAATACCTATTATCTAATACCAAGGCATAAATCACAGATCCTAGAATTTATATATTTAATATTTAAAATTAAATGCCTTTCATTATATTCACAAAATTTCTCAACCAGCATCATAATCAGTTATAGATCACTTTCATCGAGCCAAAAGGAAACTGTGTTCCCATTATCTATGCTACCCCTGTACCCTAGACAAGCATTATTTTCTTTCTCTATGAAATATACTACTCTAGACACTTTATTTAAATGGAATCATATGTTGTAATTTGAGATAGGTTTGTTTCCTTTAGTACAGAATATTCAAGGAATCCACATTGCAGTGTTATTCCTTTCATTGCAGATAATATCTTACTGTATCAATAAACTATGTTTTTACCCACCCACCAGTTAATAAACATCTGGGTCATTTACACTTTCAGGCTAAGTAATGCTACTCTTTATTCCCAAGGTTTTGTGTGTGCCATGTAATTTATGTTAACCATATAACATAAATGTTTAGTGGGGATATTGGGACAACTCATATCAATCTGTCCTCTATGGAATCTGGGCACTATATAACTAAGATCAATCAAATGTGCATTTTATGTCTATTTCCCTGGCCCCTCAATAAAACCCTAGATATCTGGGATCAAATCAGCTTTTGTAGTTACCAACACTTTGTGCTGTGTCACGTATCATTGCTGGGACAATTAGGCATTGTCCATAAGGTGATAATGAGAAAGGACAGTTAAAAACTCGTATCTGACACCTAGGAGATTTTGTTTTATATGTACTTATCCTGTTATTATTTTAATATGTATTCTTTACTTGTAATAAATCACAACTGTGAGTATAATAGCTTTTCTGAGTTCTGTGAATCCTGTTAGTAAAATACGAAAACAGTGCCTCTTGCAGACCTCTAAGACAATATCCTTCTCTGAGTTTTTAATTGTGAGAATTATTTTTTACATTTTAGATTCAAGTCCTGTAGCAAATACGTGTTGAAAATATTTTTTCACATTCTATGAGTTGTCTTTTCGCTTTTTTTTTTTTTTTTTTTTTTCTTTGTGGGTACCGGGGATCGACCTCAGGACCTCGCGCACCAGCAGGCGCCTGTGCTGCTGAGCGATATCACCGGCCCCTTTTTCGTATGTGGGTTCCGGGAGTCGAACTCGGGCCCTCGTGTTTGTCAGGCAGGCGCTTATGCCACTGAGCCATCTCACCAGCCCCGTCTTTTTGCTTTTTAAGGTATCCTTTTAAGCAAAAACATTTTTTAATCTTGACGCAATCTACTCATTTATTTTTCTCACTTACAGATTCTATGTATTATCTTAGAAGGCTTTTCCTAATCTTAGGTCAAAAAATTATACTCCAAAATATACTCCTACAGTTTTAGTTTACACATTTAGGTATTTGATTCTGTTTTAATTTTGTAGATGACACAAGCAAAGGCCCAACATCACTTTTTTTTTTTTAAACATGTAGGTACTCAGTGGTGTGAGCCCCTTTTCTCTGATCAAATTGTTTTGGAAGATCTTGCTATACATCAATTGCATGCACATGCAATGATTTATCTCTGGATGCTCAGTTGTATTTCATCACTCTGTATCTACCCTTATGTCCGTAACTTATTGTCTTGGTTACTGTAGCTTTGCAATGTTTTGAGATCGTGAAATTTGAGTCTTCCAATTATCTTTTCCCTATGTTTAGTTATACTGAGTCCTCTGAATGTCAAATGAACTTTAAACCATTTTCAGCAAAAGGCAAGCTGGAATTTTGACAGGCAGGAATTGTATTGAATCTACAGATTGATTTAGAGAGTATTACCATACTAGCATTATTGTCTTCTACTCATGAAACCAAAAGTTTTTTTCATGAAAATATTCTTTACACACAATATCTTCAAACACAGACAGTTTTACTCTGTCCATTCCAAGTTGAATGTTCTGTATTTCATTACTTTCCCTAACTTTCTTGGCTTAACTTTCAGGACCAGAAGTGATTTTATTTGTTTATTTATTTATTTATTATTTATTGACAGAATGGCCAAAAGTTTTTCTGTCTTTTCTTAATCTAAATTTAAATTTTTGTTAGAACGTATTTTCTGTTAGAAGTTTGGAGAGTATAAATTCCTGTCTTGTTCCCTGGACCTAGGGTAAAAGCACTCAGACTTCACCATTGTCATTGATATTTGCTGTGGGATTTTGTAGATGTCTCTTAAGAGGTTGAAGAAATTTCTTTCAAGTTAGTTTATTGAGAGTTTTTTTCATGCAAAGAGGTTGGATATTATCAAATGCTTTCCTGAGTATATTGAGATGGTCATTTGGTTTTATCTTTTATTTTCTTAGTATGGTGCAATATATAAACTAATTATCAGGGTGTTAAAGCAACTTTTGATTTTGTTGTTTTCTGCATTGTTTTCCTTTCCTATTGTTCTTTTATTTTTTCCACTCAATTTTTTTTATTTTTTTTTATGTGGGTACCGGGAGTCGAACTCAGGACCTCGCTCTTGCCAGGCAGGCGCTTGTGCTGCTGAGTCATATCACTGGCCCATCTTCTCAGATTTTTATTACTCAATTTCTTTTGTTTCCTTTACATTTGGTTTGATTTTTTTTCTTTCTTTTGGCAGTAGGTTAAATTACTGATTTGAAGCCATTCTTTTTCAATATAGAATATATATATATATATATATATATATATATATATATATATATATATTAGAACATTCTATATATATATTCTAAGAATTATTCTGGGTGTATTCTGTAAAGTATACAATGTTGTGTTTTCATTTCATTCACCTCAAAATATATTTTGATTTCCCTTTATTTTCAACTCATTTGTGAATTAATATATTATTTAATTTTTTACATATTTGCGGATTTTCTAATTCTCTTCCAGTTGCTGACTTCTTTTTCATTGTGGTAAGAAATCATTCATTGAACTATATCAGTTCATTTATATTAATTAAGGTTGACTTTATAGCTTAGAAAATTGTCTGTCTAGACTTTCTATGTGCACTTCAGAGGAACGTCCGTTCTGATGCTTGATGGAGTGTTTTGATGTCTGTCAGATCCTTCACTTTTATAGTTCCTTTGTATTGTTCAAATGTTATATGTTCTTGTTCATCTTCTGCCTAGGTGTTCTACTAATTATTGTCAGTGAAATATTGAAATTTCCAACTACTACTGATACAATCACTCTTTACCTTTTCAAATCTTTCAGTTTTTGCTCTATCTAGTCTAACCCTCTGATATTAGCTGCATATGTATTTAGACTTATTTACTGATGGAGCTGAGTTTTTATCTGCATCTCATTACCCTTTTCCTTATTTTCCTTTGCATTGAACATACATTTCTAATTAAACATTTTAATTTTTTAACAATTTTAACTCTTTTATTAGTTACTTTCCTAGTGATGTTTCTCAGAATTACAATATATAGTACCTCTTAGCTTTTCAGAGTTTATTTTAGATTTACACTATTTTAACTCTAGCATGACAAAGATAAGTTAGTTATATAAGGCATAATAAAAATGTAGTCAATATTTAAATTTACTTAATTTTCCAGTAGAAGACATTTCATCCCCCTAAAAATGCTTCCTGGGCCGGTGAGATGGTTCAGCGGCGTAAGCGCCTGCCTGGCAAGCACAAGGCCTGAGTTCGACTCCCGGGACCCTCATACGAAAAAAGGGCTGGTGATGTCGCTCAGCATCATGGGCGCCTGCTGGCGCTCGAGGTCCTGAGGTTGACCCCCAGTACCCACAAAAAAAAAAAAAAAGGCTTCCTGTCACTTCAGATATATTTACTTAATTGTGCTTGCCACTTTCTAAAGCAGTTCTGTAAATCCTCTTTCATGTCTGCTGCTGTACTATTGTTTTGTTGGTTGGTTGGTTGGTTTTTTAAATTTCTTATTTTTTATTAGTACATATTTCGAGTACATAGTGATGACGTTCATCATGGGGAGTTGGTACATGCACATAACACATCTTAATTCTCTTTACTTCCTTTTCCCCTCCTATCTCTCCATCTCTTGGTCCACTCTCATTTGCAAAATGTCTGTCTCCCTGTAGCTGCCTCGATGTTCTGAGTCCATTCAAAACTTTAACATCTCATGGTCATTCTGATTTGGGGGAAGAACCAGAAGTCACATGTGCCAGATCCAGTTCATAAGCAGATCGAGGAGACATTATAATGTTTTTATTTGAGAGCAGTGATGTCTGTTGCAGAGAGTTGTCATGATGGAGAGTGAAGCTATTTGCCCATTTCTCAGGTTGTTGTCTAAGAATATCTTTTCTTAAATACTCTAATAAACACATATAATATTCAAGTTCACCATAGTGTTCCTGAGTACCAACATAGTTCACAGAATTCCATCAATGAAAAAGAAATCACCTTAATTTTCGATCTTGACTGACACTTTTTTTTTTGGTTTCATGATGAGAAGCAAGTGATTTCCATGGAGAATTTTGAATCTTGTTCTCAGAATCATAAACACAGACCCAAGTATCATCTCCCTAATGAAAAAGCTGGAATATAAATTGGCATGATGGAGAAACTCCAATAAAATTGGCAAAATTTCATGTCAGTGCATTATTCATTATCCACGGCAAACGCACCTTTTTCTCAACTTTAGCTCATAACCAACTGAACTGAACAAATTGAAACTTGCCACATAACATTCATAAGGTTTAATGTGTGGCTTGTTATACTAAAGATCCCTGACTTTACTTTCTGTTGGATGACACAGGCAGCAGGGTTCAAGATGTTTTTTTCGCATCTGCATATAGCTCTACCTTCTTCCCGTATTTGTGTTTTTGTTATATTTATTGCATTTAGATATTCAAATTCATCAATTCATTGTTATAATTTTATTTGGTATAATTTTTAACTTTACCGTAGCTGAAAGGAGTTTGCCATATCAATCTACTTATTTACCATATCTGATACTCCATTTGTTCCTGGGGATTTAAGTACCATCTTGAATGTATCATTTTTTTAATCTAATGCAAATATTTATCTATCCACCTGCTTTATCATCTTTACCATTTTATTTTCAAACATACACCACATGCATATGTATGTTTTTATATACTGTAAGCCATGAAATATACTTAAATAGGCATTGTTTTATAAAATTGTTTTAAAGGTGCAAAGACAGAAAAATGAAATATGCATTTATATTGCATTTTGTAATATAAAATTACTATGACCAGTGCTCTGCTCTTTGGGTTGTTTCATGTGAATTTGAAGTATAATCTAGGAATACTTAATTTCATCATGATGTTATTTTAGTGCTTTTATGTGATAGATCTGTTTTAAACAAATATTTTTTCTCATTTATCTAGCTTCACTTCGAAATGTGGCTTTACTGAACATAAGATTCTTGGTTGAGAATTTCTTTTCTTTTAGCATTTAATATATCAAACTGAATTGTGGAGTCCATTGATTTGATGAGAAATCACTTTTTAATCTTAGTTTGAATATCTGTACATTTTTAATTATTTATGTCGTTCTGCTTTTAAGATGCATTTATCATGTTTGAAGATACTGCTCAAAGTCAGATCCAATAAAATGTGGTATCTTCAGTAAATTATTATTTGATGTCAGTCTCTGAGGCTCGTTTTGACTCTAAGATGGTTTTCTTGGTGGTTTATTTCTGCCCTCACTGTTAAACTACTTGGCCTACAATTTAGCCTGTCAGTCATGGAGCTACTGAACCCTTCTTAATTATTTACTACCGAAGTCTCCCCCACTTGCAGAAGCAACTTCAGACTTGAACTTTCCCACACTTTGTCTGTCTGTCACTTGAAAAAGACCTTTGTAGCTCACTGTTCCTGTGGCCTGGCTCTCGGTTTAAGCAAATTCCCTGAGTCACTCCCTGCTCCAGAATTGGATGTGAGACCCTGGATCATTTCTATTTGAGCGATGCCTCTGCTTCAAGAGAAGGACTTGGGCTTGTTATACTGAAGATCCCTGCCTTTACTTTCTGTTGGATGACATAGGCAGCAGGGTTCAAGGTGTTGTTCTTTTGCATCTGCATATAGCTCTACCTTCTTCCTGTATTTGTGTTTTTGTTATATTTATTAAATTTAGATACTCAAATTCATCAATTCATTGTTATAATTTTATTTGATATAATTTTTAACTTTACTGTAGCTGAAAGGAGTGTGTCATATCAACCTACTTCTTTATATCTCTGACATTCTGAGACTTAATTTCCCATAATAGAAAGCCTTAAACATGAAGTGGGGCAAGGGTGATTGGAACCCCCTGTTCTTGGTCTACCACTCTTCTTGTGAGATTATTTGGGTGAAGGGACTTCATGTCCTTGTATAGAATTAGCTTCTGAAATACAGCACTAGGGAGATGGAGAAATGTGGTTGGGGACACATTGCAGCTCTGGACTAAAGTAAGAGACACAAAGAACTCCATTTTCTTGGTCTTATGTGCACAGAGCAGAATTTCCATAAAGATCACCTAAAGGGTCAAGAATATGTGAAGTCTTTGTTTCAGAGTTTGTCATTTTTCTTTCATCCTTCATCATGCTTATGGTGTAAATACAAGATAGAGACGGAATCACCATTCATAAACACTGGGTGACCGAAAAGGAAAAAAGATAATGAGGGAGAGGTCCATCCTAACACTGTTGAGCAACACAGCAATACCAGCAGCTCCATGTCTCCGTATTACTATACTGTTATATCAGAAAATGAGCCACCCTGTGGTTAAGCCACAGATTTTGTTTTTTTCTGTTTAAGATAAACAGGATATTAATTGGTAAATACTCATATTTAAATTTTCTTCAGAACATAACATAAATATTTTAAAGACATCCCAAACGGCATAAATAAACTCTCATTTTTCTTCCTCCTCAATTCTTTTTTTTTCTTTACGTTGTCACTTTCTCATAAACAACCTAGTCTTCAGAGTCTCTTTAGCCCAAAGCCATCGTATTCTTTTATATTCTTCCATCTCCTCAAACTAATAAATCAGTAAATCTTATTTTTACCTTTTAAACTCTCAGGTATTCATTTTCTTCCTTCCTGTCCCTGCTGTCTTAAAGTGAGCCTTCATCAAATTCACTTGAATTACTGCAATCATCTCTAAACTGACCTTCATTTTCAGTCTTTCATTTTTTTCCAAACAAGGCAATGTCTGTAAGCATTTTAAAAAGCAGTCATTTTTAAAGGCATACTTGTCATGTATCTTCCCTACTGATATATTTTCAACGACTCGTTTTTCTGTAAACTGTTTAAAGCACTAATCTTTTTTAGTACAACAGCAAGGTTCTTCATAAACTCAGCTATGACTAGCTTTTCTGTCTCAATATTCTATCACTGCTGAACACAAACCTAGTACCCCGGACAACAAGAAGATAGTATTTTCTTACCTTTGAGTCTTCATATCTATTCTTTTCTATTCTAGAAATGCCATCATCCCTTTGCCAGGTGAAGTACAACGGTCTTAAAAATACCACGAAATCATCACCACACAAAGAAGATTTGTGCATCTTCTGTTCACATTCTAATGATTGCCACATTGAAAGAGGTTTTTCTTTATCTTTCTCCCCACTTAGAAAATAAACCTTGGGAAGTTCAGGATTGTGTGTGTGTGTGTGTGTGTGTGTGTGTGTTTATATGCTTGATCACCAGGTTCTTAATATAGTGAATCAGAGAGTTGATGCCTAATAAATGTTTACAGAAAAAAATATGCAAAATATTATTAGGTCAACATGTGATCACATTAAAAGTTTTTAATTAGATATTTTATATTAATTTGTTCTTAATCTTCAAATTTCATTGTGTATGGTTGTAACACATCTCAATTATAATTCTGTATTTCCAATGGTAAAATATAGGCCTACCAAAACAAAAACAAACAAAAGTATTTAACAGAAAATAAATAAGTGTCTGCATATAGAAAGGATGTAGGAAGATAGTTTGAGTATAGAATCTTGGGGGAAAACACAGAAATCAATTTTATTATAAAATTATCACATGTGTAATATTTTTAGGTACACTGTAGCAATCAAGAACACAATAGGTGTTTTCTTACATTAACATCCAATACAGGGATTTTTAAAGTATTCAGAAAGAAAATCAACCTTTTTGTTAACTCATGCTAGGCCAATCCTAAATTTACTTCCAATTTTACAAGACCATATTATTGATGGTTTGGGTTAAATAAGGTTAGTGTGGCTCCAAAGGGTCACGTACTAGAAACTTGGTCTCAGCTTGGCTATGTGAAGAAGTGGATCCTGTGAGATGTAGAGTTTTCTTTCACACTCGTTAGATCACTGGTGACGCTGCCCTTGGTGACATCTGCCCTTGGAAGATGTTTCTATATTTTTCAAAGCACTCCAGTTAATTCTAGCAGGAAGAAGTTGTTATAAAAAGACCAAGTTTGACCCTGAGTCTCCATGTCTTCCTGTCTTTCCATATGATCTCTCCTCCAAGTGCTTGTGCCATTCTGGCGCCACCTGCGATGACGCCACCATCAGAAGTACCACAGAGGGGGTTGACTGATCACAGACATTCTGACTCCTAAACTGAGTGGGAAATAAAACTTTTTGGATCAAAAAGGCCTCATCTATTTTGTTATAACAACAGAAAATAGACTAAGACAATTAGGAAAAGGTAGAAACACTAATTCTTCAAATCAAATTATTGGATACTTATCCAGAAATATATTTTAACTCATGTTTTCAAATTTTATATTAAAATTACATAAATATTTCCTTTCTATATATAGTATAGTATATACAGTATAGTATATTATATAGCATAGTATATATAGTATAGTGTATATGTTATATATAGTTTATATACACTATATAATATATAATATTATGTTATATAATATATATACTAGAGAGGAAATATGTATATATGCATATAATATATTATATATACACTATATAATATATAATAGGATATATAATACACTATATATAATAGGATATATTATATTATATAGTGTATATAATTATATACATACTATATGTGTGTATAAACTATATGTGTAATATATAAACAATGCAGCCAGTGAAAAATTAATAAAGTTATAGTAACTTTAAAGGTTTTCTATAAATTATAGAATAGCTTACATTTTATAAAGATAATTTTCATAAGTTTTAACAGAAATGCAAATATAACTACGGCAGCTCTAATTCCAAGAAGTTGAGAATAAATATAAAAGTGGAATAAATTTATATAAGATACATGTAACTACATATATGACAATAAAATGACATAGTGATGTAACAGATGCATAGAGCAGTGGGCACAGTAGACTAATCAATTACACTTTGAAGAGGTAATAGGGAGTGAAGAGACAGGAAAGAATGCCTTGCTCATTAAAATGATGCATAACGTAAGTCTAAAAGCAGATTGTCTGCTAAGAGTCACCAAAGAAAGCAAGACAGTAAAAACAACCTAATCAAAGATAAAATGTCTAGCTATAGCCTCCTTGGTGTTTTCAGAAAAGCATAAAAGGGAAAGTCAAACTGACCACGTCATGGGCAAATGTGGTGGTAGAATTGTGGCTAGAAAGAGAAACAAAAGGAAAATTGATTATGAGGAGCCTTGAATGGCATGTTAACATCTTAGAATTATCAAATTATTTTAAGTAAGATATCATCCTGAGATTTTTGTTTTTGTAAGATCACACTGCTCCAGTGAAAAATAAGTATTTGAAATCAACAATATTAAGGAAGCAGAAGAAAAGTGGGTAAGGGCAGATTGCAGAATTTCAGGCAGAACATGAAGGTCTTTTCTCTTGTTGCTGAGACAAAACACACGACACCTAAAATGAAGGAAGGAAAGGTTTATTTAGCTCACAGTTTGTGGAGGTTTCAGTCCATTCTCGGTTGGCTCCAAGGCAGGGTGGCACATGGCAGAGGGCAACAGTTCATGGCAGTGGAAAACAGCAAAAGCAGCAAGGACAAAAAGGGAAGTGCACACAAGAGAGCAAGCCTCTTTCCCTCCCTTATATTGTATGCAGGCTACCTGCCCCAGGGTGGGTATAGCACTCATGCCCATAGTCCCAGCACTAGACAAGGAATCAATCACAAACTCTAGAAGCCTGCCTTTCAACTGCATGAGGCTTTGGGGGGACATCTAGACACAAATCATAATATTCCGCCCCTGGCCCCCCAAAGACTCAGGCACATTCCTGTATGCAAAAGGCATTTTAGTCCATCTCTAAGAGTTGCCAAAGTCCTAATGGTTTAAGCATTGCTCAAAAGCCCAAGTCCCAAGTCTCCTCCAAGATCTAAGACAAACTGTTAGCTGTGAGCCCCTGTACAAATGAAAAGAAAGTTAAACACTTCCAACATTCAGTGGCACAAGACAGACATTACCATTCCAAAAGGTACAAACAGGGGAATACAAAGGAATGGAACCACAGCAAGTCCAAAATCCAGCAGGGCAAACATTTAGTCCTATAGTTTCTTGTGGATTATCCGAAGCAATCTGTGGCAAGTCGTGAGCTCCAAAGAGCTTGTGTGGCTCCGCCTCTACGGCACTTCCTGTGGTTGTAGCTCCCATGGCTTCTGTCTTAGGCCTGCTCTGCTCCCTCCTTGCAGGTTTCCTCAGACGATCCACCTTCCTGGCTTTTCCAAACTTCTAGGGTCGCCACTGCACCTTTGGCTTCACAATCACAGCTTCACACATTGCCCTCTCAGGGGCACACTGCCTGGCCTTCCAGATCTTCTGCTAAAATCTAGGTGGAAGCCTTTTTAACCTGAGAACTCTTGCATTCTGCATGCGCCTAAAACCAGAGCCATGTGGATGATGCCAAGGTCTGCTGCCAGCTGGAGCAGTACCCAGGTTTTCTTCTCTCTTTGATGTAGGGGTCAAATGCCTGGATCACTGAGCACTCTGAATCCAATTCTGAGGAATAAATTCTCTATACCACTGTCATTCTGGAACCTGGTGCAGCCACCACCATTTTGGAACATAGTGTGGCTGCCACCATTTTGGAACATGGTGCTCTGTGGCTTTCTCCTCAAAGCAGTCTTTCACTTTTGCAGTTTTGAGGCTGCAAAGGTTGGAGACTGGCTGCTTCTTGTGATGCTCTCAGGCCATCTTTTCTATTCTCCTATTCCTTCTCAAGCAATCGAGATCTCCTCAGCTCTATCTTTGCAGTCCACACCATTACTGGAGTTTCCTTTCTGGCCAAACTCACAACATTTTAAGTCATTCTGCTCAGCTCTTTGTTCTTGATTCTCAATATAAATCTGGCTAAAAGCCCCCAACAATAGCCATGCCAACACGCCAATATTCAACTGCCTTGAAATTTTTTCTGCTAGTTTTATTAGTCTGCCGTCCTTAATTTTAGTCTCAGGCAAAGTCTCTGGACATGAGCAAAATGAAGACAAACTTTCTGCCAAGCCATAACACACTGGAGTCCAACAGCCAATGCAGTCCTTCTTCCCAGAAGAAACCTCCCGAGCCTGGACTTTACTGCCAGGGTTTCTATCAGCTTTCTGGTCTTCTGAGCTCTGACCAGGGTCTCCCATACAGAACAGCCTAAAGCATTCCAGCTCTACTCTTTCAGGCGACATCTCTGAACCTTTCCAAAGTCTTCCCACAAGCCATTCCTAAAGGCCCTTGAGCCACATGGTCAGGTATAGTCACAGCAGTGACCCCACTTCACTGGTAGCAAATTCTTCCTTGGTTACTTTTCTCTCATTGCTGAGACAAAATACCCAACACCCAAAATGAAGGAAGGAAAGGTTTATTTAGCTCACAGTTTGTGGAGGTTTCAGTCCATTCTTGGCCGACTCCAAGAAAGGGTGGCACATGGCAGGGGACAACAGTTCATGGCAGTGGAAAACAGCAAAAGCAGCAAGAGCAAAAAGGGAAAAGCACGCAAGAGAGCAAGCCTCTTTTCCTCCTTTATATTGCATGCAGGCTACCACCCCAGGGTGGGTATAGCACTCACGCCAGTAATCCCAGCACTAGACAAGGAATCAATCACAAGTTGTAGAAGCCGCCCCCTTGACTGCATGAGGCTTTCGGGGGACATCGAGACACAAACCATAACAAGGTCTATAAAAATTAAGTGTGGAAACCAAGACAAGATTACACATAGAGAATTACTGAAGGGAGCAGTCCCAGAAAGCCTTAGTGATATATTTTATTTGAATGAGATCCAGAATCCTAAATTTGATGCCTGAGTATCTGCCTTAAATAACAAGGGTTGACTTTATTGTAAATCTAGAGTAGATCATTTAGTTAAGCATCTTTACTTTTGATTGATAGAAATACATAGATATTGAATGATTTGTCCAAGGTCTTGCAGCTGCTTGTATAATCTTGGAAGTAATAGAATATGACTCTCATAATTTCTATTTCAGCACTCTTCCAATATATGATACTATATTCAGTGCTTTTTCAATTTTCATGCCATGCAAGATGACATAATAGGAAAAAATAGAGGAGTTCCAGCTTCCTGAATGTTCCCCAGAAGGATTTGGGTGCTATGTATCAGACAATGACAGATTTGCTATTTGAAGATGTGATTTAAAATTTATGAGACAATTACTATAATCTAATCATTTTATTTTTAGGCATAAAAGTTCAAATTTCATCGCATTTTGCAATGTTAAAAAAATGACACTTTCCCTCAGTAATATATCATTTATCATATATGTAAAGAAATGGTGAAGTTTTGTGCTGAATAACAAGGTAGCTCTTCTATAATGTCAAACAAGAAAATTTGGAAATCAAATTGGTTTCAGTTAATTGCCTTTGCAGCTTTGCATATATCAAAATAAGTAAGGCTGAAATTTGAAAGGAAAGGAAGGGTGTAGAGAAGGAATTTTGGAGAATATGCTCATAGATTTTTGTTTTTTTGTGTATGCACCAGTGTGTCCATGTGTGCTTTCTCTACCCTGAGAGAGAATAGAACATAAACTATCAATAAGAAAATTTACACCATTGATATATCAGAACCAGTAACAAAATATGATACTATTAATCAAAATACTATAATCCACATGAAGTACTGATAATTCTCTGTAGCTATCCTATTTGATGGAACTTGGGGGAAACACCAAGTTCTTGTTTATTAAAATGTTTCACCAGCTCTGCCAAAGAAGCAGAAAAAGAGAACATTTTCTGTATTTTAAGACTTAAAATTTAAACCCATTTTTTGTAGTAGAAATTTCATTAAAAGTACTTACACTACTTCATAAACCTTACACAAATAATTCCTTTTCCTATTTCTCAAACAAAACTGCTTAGTCTTCTCTCTTCTTATGATTGCAAAATTGATGTGTTCATTCATCTAAACTTAACCACAGGCCTTCCACTCTGACAATATTTGTCTTTATAGCTACTTTTCCTTGCTCCAAACAAGTAGCTCCTTTTAAGTCGGTCTTTTTCCACAAGCTTCTGTCAGCAAACATATCTTCGAAGCTTGAAGTTGGTTCTCCCTTTTATTTTTATTTTTTTTAAATTAACCACCCTACAGACACCAGTTAACTATAAAATATTCAATTACCCTGTGTATCCTTATTTCTCAGTCCTGCGATTCATTAACTCAGAAAACATTGAATAATCACTGACATTAATTTCAAATGAGACAAAATTTACTTCTAAATGTAATGAATTCTCTGCATTTTGTTTCTCAATTACACTTTAATTCCTTCTGCAATGTTGCTGCATCTTTCTAACCTGGTATTTCACAAACCATAAAGTTTAGTGAGAAAGCACAGCGTGTCAAAGGCCTGGTGTTAGACTCTGCTGGCCCCGAACAGTCATGCGACCTCTGTCGACAGTCGCATCCTTTGTGAACAGGGATATTTGGCTGAAAAACTTGTTCTTAATTTGGATGCAGAGACTAAAGAGAAATAATAAACAATGTTGCAATACAAATAAAACGAAAGAAAAAAATATCATATTATGGCTTGTTATGAAATTCCTAACCCCACAAGAGCCTCCTGAGACAACTTAGCATGCATGGAACCAGATGTTTCTAGAATGCCCTTAATCATCACTATTAAAATTAACTGTTTTGGAATGGTTTCTAAACCTTCATCTCTATTGTCACTTGAGTGTATCAGAACGATTACACTTACTTGCACTGCCTTTATGCTGTGTCACACAGACGCCAATAAATAGCATTGTAAATCCTTTTATGCAAAGAACAACTAATACATCAATTACACCATTAACTCACTTCACAAATACATACCATATGTCTCACGTGGGGCAGACTAGTGAAAAATAATTTCCAGGAGATTTTACAGATTAAACAAAAACAAAGCTCAAAAAGTTAAATAATTTGCCCAAAGTCACACAGCTAGTAGTTAAATACATGGTCAACTCATACCAAAGTCCATGCGTTTTTCATTCCATTCCATTCATCTCAAGGAGCTCCCGGTTTAGAGGAAGAGATGTACAACAAAAAAAAGTAATTAAAAGTACAGTACTAAAAGGAGTTCTGCCTAAAGTCCTTTGTAATACCATTTTTGTGTGACTCTCATTGATATAAAAATTATCACTTAAATACTTTTTATCATTTTGAATCACTAGACTGGCCCCTAAGGTAGATGATATCTGAGTAACTCATGAAATTCATTTGTAGTACTATAGTTTGGATGCAGATTCTTTGCTGCTGGTAGAAAATATAAAAATGTTTGGCCTTATTTGTGATTTTTAAAAGAGCTGGTATTTTTACTTGGAAAGTTTCAACATTTACATTTCTGAGTAACCCTCTGGCCACCCTTGAAGGGAGCAGGTGGCTTTGCCTGTCCCTGCCTGTCTGAGAGGCAGACCCCACCAGGTGAAAGACACTTACCTAACTCTTTGGAGGGCAGTCGAAAACTACCGGTCTCATCCGTGGCCAGTGTTCCTTGACCCGTGTTCTGCTTTTCTTCATTCTGAGTGTTGCTGTTAAAAGTCCTATGGTTCTCTGCCTTAATGAGAAAATTCCATCCTTCTCCAGAGCAGTTGCTGTAGGGACAGCACATCCTGCCGGTTTTCGAATCTCACTGTCCCCCTACTGTGCACTGTGGTCAGGAAATGGAATCTTAACTCTTTTCTTTAGCTTCAGAGTTTCTTATTTTATATGACTTGCTTACAGAGGGGAAAAAAGAAAAAAAATATTAAGACGCATCTGTTTTTATTTCATAGTACGTATATGTAAGTGGTTCTATATAGTTCATTCTCAGAGAAGAAAAATAGACTGCAAAAAATTTATTTCTAAAAGTAAAAATGATATATTTCAATACTATATCTTAGCTGAGTATGAAAGGTAAAGAACCATAAATCAGAGAAAAATGAATGATGTTTCAGACTAGAAGACTCCTGAAGAGGCCACGGAGAAGCTGATGCTGCCTGAGGGATGAGAAGAAAAGCACGTGACTTTTCAAGCAAAGAAGACAAGTGAAGCGAATTTCAGGACAATGAAAGGACAAATATCTGCGTATGGGAATTTGATCTCTGGAAACATCAGGTGGTAAAGGGAAAAGTAGTTCAAGATTGAGTAACCTGAGGCCCAGTTATCACTATAATTCTAAGGAAACAAAAACTTCACAGCAAGGCTAATTTTCCTGGATTTCCCTTTATGATTTTGATCAATGAGTAAGAAAACCTGAATGAAATGAACTCAGAATAGTAACAGAAGTGTATTAATGGGCCGGTGAGATGGCTCAGCGGCATAAGCACCTGCCTGGCAAGCGCGAGGTCCTGAGTTTGACCCCGATACCCACAAAAAAAAAAAAAAAAAAAGAAATGCATTACTGATTTTATGACTAAAAGCAGTGATTTTTATTTATTAATTCACATAAACCTTTACTTGCTTCTTAAATACTTGCTTCTTGAAGAAAATATTTCAATTATTTACAAGATATAGAGTTTATTCCAAAGATACTTTGGTGCATACCTGCATATGGTCACATTTTTTCCATGCAGCTTTGTTAAAAAAAAAAAAAAATTAGAAACATGCTCTAAAAACAGCAAGGAACACAAAACAGAAAACAGGAAATTCTTCATAAGCCTGTGTCATTAACTCACAAAATTCACACTGACTGAGAGCAGTAAAGTGAGTTACAATACTTTAAATAACATCATAATTTCATATAAAGTAAACTAGATTTTAAAGCTATAAATTTATACCTCAAAACATAAATCTTTAAGCAGAAATATTCAAGCTGACCAGCAAATATATCAAGAAATAAAACTGAACAATATATGAATACTAACTGATAAGTATAGTATTGTAGATTTTTGGAAAGAAGGGAATGATTTGCAAAGGGAATAAAAATTACTTAGAAAGGGAAGATAGAAGTGTTCAGGTAAGAATATGAAAATGTAAAAGAGTCTGATTTTAACAATAGTACATTGTATACTTTTTAAGTATGAATAAGAAATTAATATTACGATAACTCCTCCTTTTGCTGTTGTTTTAACAATAATTTGACATGTACTATATTTCACATATAATTGTGACAGTTAATTTGTATTGTCGACTTGATTGGTTTGTGAGCCACCTAGGGGAATATAAGAACCTATTTTTCAGTGTTTGTGGGTGGGTCACAGAGGAATGGCCTGAGGTTCTATACCTGACCCAGACCCCTTCCAGCTGGCACTGTTCCCCTTCTTTACTTCCCAGCTGTCATGAATTGAGTAGCTTTGCTCCACTGCACTCTTCTGTTACATGTTCCTGCGTTGGAGCTAGCTGGCTTTGGACTGAATCCTCTGACACTGTTAGCCAAATTGAATCTCTCCAACTTTAAATTGCATAGTTCAGGGCATTTGGTCCCAAGGATGGAAAACTAACTGATTAATATAATAACACAGCAGGAAAATCTGATTTGTTCAGAATTAAGCTTTAATATGCTTGATTTGACTTCATGATAGGGATTTTAGAAATATAGGAAAAAGTTCAAAATATAGTTTAAAAATTTAGAGTACATATGTCATTTGATATCACTTTTATAGTTATATTATTTCTATCAAATATTAGGACATTATATAATTTTACCTATCATAAAGTTAATGTCAGTATCCCCACTTTCATCCTCTGGTATACACATTAGTTTTTCCAAAAAACCTTTACTATTTTCCTCTGCGTAGGAAAGTGTTTTTGGTTAAGTTCCCATGTATTAACATTTTTCTCAACTTTAATTCTGACACCTGAACACTTTTTCTTAAAGATATCTTTGACATTTAGATCTTCTATAAAATTATCTGCCAGATTAGCAGTTAATTACTTCCACCTGTTTTCCTTCTCTTCCTACTTCTTATAGTCATATATATATATATATATATATATAATCACATCATTCCTCAAGAGACTTTAAGGAGTTTGGAGGTAAAAACGTTTGCTTTAGTTTGGGTTTGGACAGAGGAAGTTTAGTAGATATTGTACCATAAGTTCCTAAATTTAAAGGCTCCAGTAGTACTAATTCAATGTCTTTAAGTGTTAGTAAAATAGTAAAAGTAGTACTAATTCAATGTCTTTAAGTGTTAGTAAAATAGTAAAAATATGCATAAGAATTTGGAGAGAGTAATTTTAAAAGCCCTTCCTAAAGAAATAAATTCTTAATAAACAATCAGTGTGTGACTGAGTACACATATATCCTTTGAAATATATAAACTAAGAGATTAGAGTTTATCTCCAACTTAGTAAGTAATATCACTCTTACTCATAGTTTATATGTTTACATGTATATATATATAAGCATGTACATATATATATATATATGCATATATGTTACATTTTCAGTGAAGCATAATGAGATAGAAATACAAAAATAGAAATAAATTTTACCCACGGCACAACTGATCATATCAGCAGCTGAAGATCATCAGTTATTCAGATGTTACGAAATTTCGTTCCATACTTATTTCCACCTTATTGAGTGGTTACTACAGATAAAAAGTAAATGAAGAAGAAAAAAATAATAGATCCAGATAATATGTAAATGAAGAAGACAATGATAGATGCAGAAGAGAGGAACATCTGCCCTTACATTTCACAAGAGTTAAAGTGACAATCTAAGTAGATCCTTTAGTGTTTCAAAAATTAGAATTATACAAGAAACTCAAAATCAGACCAGTAAGTATTTGCTATAAATTTATTCATATTATAGTTTTAAAATCTACATGTTCAAATTATAGCTATTTTAAGAGTAACATAAAGTTTGTTCTTTGTCACCATTCAAGTACATAAAAGACAGACTGATAGATATTACCTGTGTAATTTCAAGTTGAAAAAATTAAGACTAAATTTATATACATTGGTATTTAATAATTTAAATAACATCTCATTTTCTTTAGTCAATGATATTACAGAAAAGCTTTAAATTTGGCATTAAATATTTTTTCATATCATTCAATATCTGCTAACTACCAAAAATAAAATAGATAAGCAGAGAGGGCTATACTATTAGTTATAATCTGTAGACTTTTTTTTTTTTTTTCCAAATTTTACTAAAGTCTCAAAAAATGCCTAGGGTGGCAGGGAGGTGGCATCAGTAAATTCTATCTACACGCTGGAAACAGTCACACGAACAGATTCAGCTCTTAGACCACATATTCAAGCCAAGCCTCCTTTGCCTCTTCATATTCAAAGACAATGCTATGATGAACCAAGCTGTAGTGATTTTTCATCCTGTGTTATTCATGCTCAGTCTACACATTTATGGACTTATTCTACATAACTCAGTCACAAGAGCAGTTCCTTACAAATGAAGCCCCCAATGTCTACTCTGAATGCACACCGAAGACTTTGATGTTATATTTTTAAAATAGAAAAAAAAAAAATTCTGACCTGAAAAATGTGGAAGGAGCCAAATATTCTAGCAATTGAAATCAAATTCTCTTTATGAGATTTTCAAACTTCAAGAAGAGTATCCCGCTAGGTCTCAAAAATCCTGATTAAACTGCCATGATGATTTTAAAAGCATATGCATTTATATGTGTACAATTTTGATTAGAAAAAACGAAGTCACTATGTGACAAACTTTTAGTCATAAAATAAATCAGTAGAGACCCCCCATGCTACAGAAGTTTAAAGTCTTTAAATATATGGTCAAATTGAATGACACTCAGTTAATTTGTTTACCATACTAAACTCTGCCTGAGTCTTAATATGGGAAAACAAAAGTGACCAACGAGTTCATTACAATTTTTAAGTCAGTAATTAATGTTCATAATGAGAAAAGTAATTTATGTCATAGTAATTGCTTTCAATTTCCACTCATTCTCATCGCAAAATATTCAAATATAAACTGTCTTGATGATATAATGAATCTATGAAAATCATGGTAGAATAAGATAGCCATCACCGTAATTCCTCTAGAATTGTGATGTCTAATAAACATTTAAGACTCATTAGTCTTAAAAAGCCTGCTCAGAAAACACATGGTTTCTTTACCTACCAAGTGTTTTCCTTGTAAAATATTAAAATAATTGTTTCTCCTTCTATATAGAGGTACAGAGAAGGAATACAGGTGGGAGATGTATGGTAACGTGCCATTTGGTAGCTTCTTGGTATGCTGACTATACCAGTAGACAGAAATATCAAATAAAAGTTTAACAGCTCATGTGCACATTTATAGGAATGGTTTGGTGACAGAATCTCTGGCTCTTCTTCCACAGGAGCCTTGTGCTGGTCTCAATTTCAAGCCGCACACTAATTGTCCCTCACACTGGATGTCTGTATGCCCAAGTCATAGACTGAAAACGAGAAAGGAGGAAATACCCTGCATGTGTTGTACTCTTTCTCGAAGTAGTTTCTTCCTCCGTCCCGAACCAGACTCCAGTCCCAATTAAACCATCAGCTTCTTACCCATGAAAAATAAAGCCCAGTGGAAGTTAAGAGGCTTAAGTGGTTACATCAGAATGGATACATGATTTGTTAGAAATAGTTTCAGCTTCCTTCATAATGACCTTTTAAGGAGAAAATGTGTGGCACAGGATCATATTTTTATTCTATTTAAAAAGCCATAGTCACTGCAATTTTTGAAACTACAAAAAAAGATCTGACTCATTTGCTAAAATGTCTTTTCATATAGATCCTTATATGATAGCATATTTTTTATTATATGAATTCTATGTTTTAATTTGTTATAAATGAATTGTTAAAATATAGAAATGCTTTTTGGACAAAAAATATTTTTAGAAAGTCTATGTTTTCACAATGAAAGTACCGATTGTAGGACAGACAAACCCAGGATCAAAAATTCAAGATGGTTTATGGAGATAAGATCATTTTATTGTGAAACCAAAAAAAACTCTTCTGAAGCATAGTAGAAACTCAAATATGTGACTAAGCTATTTCCTAAAAATAGAAATAGCTCCAATTAAATTATCACAGTGGCAATAAGTCAGAACATTCTTACAGTTCACAACATCATCTGACCTATGAGAAGGAAAGATTTTAAAATAGGAATTTGGCTCACAAGAGTCAATTAACTCTCAGAGCATTCATTTATAATGTTGAGGGGAATAAAAACTATCTCCCCTCCACTTTTGTTATTTGGAGTGTGTGAGAATACGTGCGCAAATGCATGTAGATTTTACTTCAGATTACACACCTTAGAAATGAAGAGTAACTGATAAATTTCATACAGTTATTTCTTCTTCTGAGATATTTCTTTTTCTGAGGGCTGCAAAATTATTTTAAAGAGCAACAAACATTTTTTATATCCTGTCAGCTGAAGAGAATGCTTTGTGAGTGACTGAAATATCCTTGGCTTTTAAATCAAAGCATCTAAAAGCGTTCCTATTTTTGAGCATGGTATTTCGCTGTACCAGTTACAGTATGGTAGTACATTAACTATTAAGCAAGCTATGACCTTATTTTCAGATACATTGATGGAATACATTTTATGTGTAAAAATAGAATGGCATTAATTCATTTTCTGTAATAAAATATAATCCAGGTAGGATTTTTGATCACTAGATTTATGTGCCCATTCAAAATGAAAAAGAAGTTTCTCCTGAATAATGATAGTAGATATGTCAGGACTCATAGGCCAATCCATTACATTTTTTAAAAATTCAACCATTTTCACTGCTTAGTTTCCCATGCATGTTTATTTTCATGATTAATTTGATGCACTCAAGTATACTTTTAGTGCGACTTGCTGGGAATTAGAGCCACATTTTTATTTCTGACAGTTTAAGTCCTGGGAAATAACATCATTTTAACTATATCAAACACCATTATTGAACAAAAGTTTTGGGACAATACTATTCTTTGGGAGGAATAAAATGACAGGAATATAACAATTTTTATTGTGAATTTAGTAAAAGAACAAATATGTTACACAGTTATAGCAATAAATTTTATATATATATATATTTTTTTGTGGGTACCGGGGGTCAACCTCAGGACCTCGCGTGCCAGCAGGCACCCATGCCGCTGAGCGATATCACCGGCCCTTTTTTCGTATGTGGGTTCCGGGAGGTGAACTCGGGCCCTCGTGCTTGCCAGGCAGGCGCTTACACTGCTGAGCCATCTCACTGGCCCTATATAGTATTTTTTTTTTTTTTTTTTGTGGGTACCGGGGGGTCGACCTCAGGACCTCGCGCGCCAACAGGCATCCGTGCCGCTGAGCGATATCACCGGCCCCTTTTCCATATGTGGGATACGGGAGTCGAACTCGGGCCCTCGCGCTTGCAAGGCAGGCGCTTACGCCGCTGAGCCATCTCACCGGCCCCCTATATAGTATTTTAAAAACAAAATATATGCTCATAAGCATTTGTACATCAGATATTATGGAGGACCACCTTGGAAATTCTCTCTAAAATAAACTGTGGATTCTATATTGTTAGAACTGAATTTACTTCCAAAGCTTCCTAAGGTTGTTGATCAGCAAATAAACCTAAAAATTGACTTTGGGCCTATAAACTAACTACAATGAGAGAATTAAACTATAAAATTTATAGGTGAAAACAAAGAGAAAATCTTGTGACCATCATTTAAGCAGAAATGACTGAGATATGACCCCAAAAGCAAAATCTATACAAGATAAAACAAATTCATTGATTTTTTTTTAAGCAAGAGAATTTGTGCTACTGGAAAGAAATTAATAATAGAATTAACAGATAAGCCATAAACTGGGGAAATATTTTCAAATGAGACAGATAAAAGTCTTCTATCTAGAATAGATATAGATACAGATTTTAAATTAAACAGATATTTCAAACTCTAAGACACAAAACCACATATCTGCTACTCTCAGCATTGATCTCAAGAGTCCAAAATGGCAGTCACTTTGGAAAATACCTTGGCGATTTCTTATGAAGTTATCATATGCTCGCCTACAGCTCAGCAATCTGAACTTTAGGCATACTTAAAAACACTAAAAAACATGTATGCAATTTTTAAAAGTGACTTTATTTGTAATTATCAAAGGTAGAAACAACACAAATACCATTCAATTGGCAAAAAGATAAACTCTAGTGTCTTCAAACAATGGGGTACTATACAACAAGTAGGAAGAAAGATGATTCACACAATAAAAACATGAATTAGTCTTTTTTTTCTCTTGTGGGTACTGGGGGTCGACCTCGGGACCTCGCACGCTAGCAGGCGCCCGTGCCACTGAGCAATGTCACCAGCCCTTTTTTCGTATGTGGGTTCCAGGAGTTGAACTGGGGCCCTCACGCTTGCCAGGCAGGCGCTTATGCCGCTGAGCCATCTCACCGGCCCTGAATTACTCTTAAGTACATCAATCTAAGCGAAGGAAGCCAGACCCAGAAAAGTATACACATACTATAGCTAAATTTATGTGATATTCTGGAAAAAAGAAATAGAAATTTATATATCTAACTATAATTCCTGAATCATCCTTTTATAAATATGAAATCAAAATAATAGAAATAAAAACAAAAGTTGACAATGGTAATAATAATACCACCTTAAACTTATGTGATATTGTATGAATTTCAAAGGCATTTTATTGTTTTCTCATTTGCTCCTCACACTTCTGATGATTTATATAAATCTGAATCATTCATTTAACAGCATTCTGCTGTAATACATGTTGCTTCCATTCATTCACTTCCATTTTATAATTCAGTAAAAATGACTTATTGGTATTATCAATGTGTGTTATTCTCTCACTCTTCGTACAACTAAGGGGAAAGTACTCATGCGTCAAGAACAGAAGTTGTATTCACACTTTTACTGAAATACAGGAAATCATAAACAGAAAGCAGTAGATTTAGTAAGCAAGTATTAAAACTTGGAAAATAATGCAATGACTAAAGCTAGGTGGAAAATGCAAAGAGCCATGTGCTTTAAAACGTCCATACTTAAGAGCTAACGTTTGACCTATTCCTTCAAGTCATATGAATTATAATACATTTTCTCGATGTCAGATTCTCAGTTTCATGTTAGAATTTGTATCTACAGCAACCCAAATGTTCGAGTTCATTCTGAAAAATAATATATGGAACTAATGAAGATGATCTTTATTCCTTACAATTGCATCCACTCCTGTTTTTAGCTATTCTCAGCTCCTTTAGTTATAAAATTTAAAAGTGGCCTTCGATTTTTTAAAATGTACCTATACATTTGAAATAGAGCTCCCATAAAAAAAATGTGAGATACAATATATATGCACATGGCTCGCCTCTTTTCAAATAGATTTCACAAAGGATTGCTAGCAAAAGCTTAAAAAGTGCATATATATATATATATATATGTATATATATATATATATATATGAATATAAATAACACTGGCACACTATTACATTTATGTTGAATTTATGTTGAGTGTGTTTACCTCTATTTGTTCCATAAACATATATGGTATTTCCATGATGGTGTTGTTTTAAGGATAATAGAAAGCAAACAATTTCTGGCAATGTAATTAAAACACCAAGCATGAAGATGCCTACACATATCAATTGACAACGCAGCATTGCTACAAGGTAACTATTCCAACATCTGCAGCGCTGAAGTTAATCATGATCCAGCAAAAGCATCCTTCTCATATGCTGCACGAGAGAGGCACTCATTAATCCTTAGATGTCCTTACCTCATACAGGGGCGCTGCTTCTGTTCCAAATCAACAAGAGTAGGTACAGCAGCAGCAGTGGTAGTAACAGCAGCAGCTCCAAATATTAAATGTGACAAAGAAAGTGTAAATTACTGAAACTCTGAGAAGATTGTGGTTTGGAACTGACACTCACATTGTTTAAAAACTAAGCACCCAATCTCACTTTCTTGACTGATGGGCTACATTGGCCACTTGCCAGAAGTGTTCCTAATTTGCACTAACAAGAGCTAAACTTTCCTTGATTGTGGAGGTGTAAGCTCTGGAGACTTTCCACCCTACGTCATGATGGAAAATGATATTCTAGAAGCAATATTTTCCAGCAGTCTCGTCTTTACATTTGAGAGCATGATACACTGTTTGAGAGCTTACGTCTGATCACCCCATACAATGTCTAGTCTGAGAAACCTTAAACTAGGTTAGACTCCCATGATGATAATCTACTCCCCTAAAATATTTTTACTCGCTCATTTTATGTGTTCATTCTTAGAAATTTGGAAAATGTAGACGTGATCACAGATCAAAATGAGAATTTTCAATAGGCATGAGTATTAACATTCTGAGACATATATATATACGTATTTGTGTCCTCTTGCAGAAATAAATATCAAACCTTTACTGGGGACGTACAGTGTGCGAATCACTCTACTGAGTGGATTACATATATCATCTTACTTAGTTCTCATAACAACCCTATACAATAATATCTTAGTCCCTTATTTGTTGCTATGAAATATATGAGGTTAGGTATTTTGAAAAGAAGATCTGTGTTCAGCTCATAGTTTAGAGGGCTGGGCGCTGAAGATCAGGCTGGCTCTGGTGAGAGTCCTCGGCTGCCTTACAGCATGGCGGGCGAGATCATGGTAGGAGCGCATGCAAATGGGCGTGATCACATGGGAAGCCAGAGAGTAATGTGGGGCCTATGCTGGCTCCTTTTCAACAACGCTCTCTCAGAGGAACAAGCTGGGCCCTGAACAAACTACACCAGTCTCTTCCGAGGTCAGAACTTCCCCAACAACCTAATTACCTTACGATGGGCCCAGCCTCTGGAAGGTTCAGCCACCTCTTCACACTGTCATACTGGGAACCAATAATGTGAGCCTTGGGGGACACACTGAGAGAATATCCAAACCATAGCAGGAACTATCATTACCCTAATTTTCCATATCGGTGAACTAGGGCACAGAGAAGCTTCGTAAACTTTCTATGCTCATGTGATTATTTCGGGACAGAACTTGGATTTTTTATCTCACAGACACAACTCAGTGTGGTATCTCTCACACAAATATATATCTATGCTGGCATTACCCCCAAGCAATGCCAAGGCCACTGTGATAAGAAATCTAGAATTTCTCAGAGCTCTTCTATGCTCATATTCCCAAGACACTTGGACCATTGAAGCTGTTCTCCTTGATGCTTGCTGCTTCTACTTACTGGGAAAGAACAAGAATTCTGATTTAGTTTTTCTACCACTGCTGCCTGCTGGGCACGTCTACTTCACCTGGTTTCTTTCAACAATATTCTTGGCTACCCTTTAAGTAGACATGATTTTGTTCTTGGAAATTCAGAAATCAGCCATAATACTCACCAATAATAAGATATAAGCTATCAATATGCCAAACAAAACATTGAGTAAAAGAAGTCATTTAAAATATATGTGCTCTATTGTTCTATTTAATTAAAAAGTCTAGGAGTGCAAATCAATCTATAGTGCAATAATCGACTAATATCAGTAGTTTGCCAGAAACAGGGATGGGAAGGAGTGTGAGATTACAAATTGCTGTGGAGAAACTTTGGAGGTAGTGAATATATTCTCCAACTTGACTGTGGTAATGTTTTCATATATGCACACATGGAAAAACTTGTATTGTATAAAGTAACACAGTTTAATTTTAGTTACACTTAAACAGATTTTTTTTTTAAGTTACAAGTCAGAATTCACTGGCTCCTAGGTTTCTTTTCCACTTTAACCCTGTCGCCCTTGTTATGCAGCAGTGGTTTAGTTTTTCACTTGATTTGGCCTTTCTTTCTCTCCTAACATCTTCTACCGTGCTATATAGGCAGGCTTATTGCAAGTTCATGAAAATGAAGTTTCAGATAGCTCAACTGAAGTTCTTTCCAAAGAATGACATGTAATTTAGATTTATAATATTTTTATTTTGTACATTACTCTGCACAGTTTTACATAAGCATCAAATCCCACAAATCCTAGATTGCCTCCTGGCTGAATTTCTCTTGAGTATTATAGTAAGTAATTAAATAACTCAGTCAAGGAAATAATGCCAAGTTGTTTTTCAAAGTGGTTGTTCCAATTTTAATACCACCCGGTGAGATAAAAATGTATCTGAAATCCCATTGCACTGTATCTTTATCACCATTTAATTTTTCAGACTCAGTTTAAGCTGCATCTGGTAATTACCTAGATCCTCTATAGATTCTTTTATATAGTCTTTTGTTTCTTTTTATTTTGGAGAATAGGATTTTGTCTGCTTTTATGACATTATTTAAAAGTGACGGACATTGCATATGAAAATTTATAAGATAATTTAAGTCTTGATGTAATTTTAAATTCCCCCAAAGAGGATTCAATTTACCTCTTATACATAATTAGTCCTGGAGGAGGATGTCTTAGTCTGTTTTGGTTGCTATAATGAAATACCAAAGACTAGAATTCTTATAAATAACACAAATTTGTTACTCACAATTCTGGAGAGTAGGAAATCCAAAATCAAGGAATTGGTAGGTTTGGTATTTGGTGAGGGTCCACCTCTGGTTCATGGCCAACCTGGCCATCTTCTTGGTATATTTTGTATGGCACAGGGGAACAGAGCCCTCCGGAGTCTCTTTCATGAAGGATGTTTCTACTATTATAACCTAATCACTTTTCAAAGGTCCCCCCTATAAATACCATCATTTTGGGGATTGGATTTTAACACACACATTTTGAAAGACACAAACATGCCTTCTGTAACACATATAACAAAGTTTCAGAGGGTTCAAAACTAAGCTTCATTACTTAGGAGAGCTGTTTATGCCTCACATGCAGCCTATCAGTCCTCTTAAACTAGTCAGAGGTGGGCACCAGTGTCCTTTCTTTCACTAACTCTCAACTCCAATTTTTATTTTCTGTGCCCACTGGGTTTTCCTTGCTCAGTTCTGGCCAACTTCTCATTATCTGCTGTCTGTTTAGGAAAAAATAGCAATCTCAAAAGGAAAATTAACCAGAAATACACTCAACTCTCTGGTTATTTTCTTCTCCAAGATAGCTGTCTATATTTCTGCATTATCTTGTTGCCTAATTTATGTGCTCAAAGGGATATAAGTTTACTTACATATTTTTGACCCCACTTTTAATTATTCTTAGAGTATAGGTCAGAATTAGTTAAGTCTATCAGTAAAAAATGGTAGATTCTATTTGTATTTTAAAAAGCAATGTGTTAAACTGAAGTATCACACATAGCCTGATTAATTTTCGCAAAGTGAATATACCTTTGTAACCATACAGGAAATAAAATATTTCCTGCACCTGAGATATTCCCCCTCATTCTCCCTGTGTCTCCACTCACCAAGGTAACCACTGTCCTGACATTTAATACCATAGATTACTTTTGCCTGTTTTTGAAATTTTTAGCTCAGGGCAAAATATGATTAAGAGAAACCCTGACACTTTCAAGGTAACTCTTCACGTCAAGAGAAACAGATACAAAGATACAAAAACAGAATAAAATTGATTTGAGAATTATGACCACAAAAGTGCTAGAATGTTATTACTATCATCTGAAGAGGACTGGAGTCATAAATATAGCAAATTTCTCATATTTGTTTTTGAAAATTAACCTGTCAAACAAAACACCGGTCTGGACTAAACAAACCCCAAACTGCCCAAAATTTAACCTTCATGTAGCAGGGAGTTGAGAAATCTACTCAGATCCCAGTGATCTCATTCCCCCAGTGCTCATCTTAGATGCAGCCAAAAAGGGTAAATGAAAGGAAGTAACATCCCTGCACTAGTACCAGGGACAATGAAGAACACGGCACCAATGGACGAAACCAGTTCTATTTAGGAAACATTTCCCACTCCCAGAGTACAGGATTCTCACAATACCTATCTAATTGAACTTTTTTTTTGTACCAAGAATTGAACTCAGGACTTTTGCTTGCTGGGCAGGTGCTGTGGGCAGCTATATCACTGGCCCTCTAATTGAACTTGAGAAATATTCTGTGCCAGTGACTTCTTGTGGCATCATTCTTCCCCATCCCATATGATATTTTTGTGGATCTTGCTTTTCTAGTAGCTCTTCATAGTGCTCATCTTTGGGTGGATATATAATCTTTTATAGGAGTTTATTTGTTTCTAGACTTGAAGATACTTCTTCCTAGCTTGGTGTAAAAAGCAGTGTACGTCACACAGAGGTCCTAGATGTTGGCTTCAGAGTGGCAACTATACTGATACTGGGTTGAACGGGTTCCTTTGGAGAGGGCTGAGTGCAGAAAGGAGCAAAGGCATATTTGGTGATCAGAAGAGAGGACTGTGACAGATCCAGTAGTTCTTAAAAGTGTCGTCTGCCACCCCAGTTTCTGTTGCCCTTTTGGAGTCAGACAGGGAAATATACCTGGGTTTGACCAAAGGCATGTAGATGGGAGTGACGTATGTAGCTTCTAAGTCCAGCATAAAAGAGAGTGATACCTTCTCCCTTTTGTTGACCCAGAAAGTTCTGTGTTTCCTATGGTGTAGTTATATAATGGTGGAGCCTCTATTACACAGGATCTCTGAGGAACTCTCTAAATTAAAACTTTCTAATTTTTTTTTATGTGGCTACTGGGAGTCGAACTCAGGACCTCGCACTTGCTGGCAGGCACTTGTGCCACTGAGAGATATCACTAGCCCCTTCTTTCCTTTATGTGTGTACCGAGAGTCAAACTCAGGGCCTCGTGCTTACCAGGCAGGCGCTTATGTCGCTGAGCCATCTCACTGGCCCAAAACTTTCTAATTTTTAAAAAATATAGAGATATGGAAGTTACATGTAACTTCAGTAGTACTTAATCTACTATTTCTATGTGGCTCTCATAGCTCTTAGAATTATACATGGTGATTTTCAGATATTTCCAAAAATGCATTTTCCAAGATTTTTGTAGCACAGTCCTCTCCCCAGCCTTGAAGATATGTGGGATGAGATGAAAACAAACGTGTCATAGATGTCCTTCAAAGAAAGGGAAGATGCAACTATACTTATTGGCCAACTTCATACATCCTGAGAAACTGGCCAATGTGAGATGGTACAAAAGACAGGAAGAGTGAAAATATGCTCACCTGCAGGTAGCTAAATCTTGCACTTTGAAGGGGCTGAAATAGAGAATCATCTCGTCAACTCAGTGCAAGTGTCTTAGGATTAATTAGTACATCTTCCTGTACTATTAAATATGCTACTTAAATTTATTAAAAATTTTTGCTAATGTTTCTTTTTCTAGTTCTAATTATCTGCAAAGTTGAAAACATTCTAAAGGATCAAAATTAAAATCTTTTCCCTTTAAACATCTACTTATCTTCTTTACTTACTTTCTTATTGATTGTCATTGTCATCACATTAGAATATATGTTCCATTGTGGTCACACCGAGAAATAGCATAGACTATATCTAGTTGGTCAGAGCTTGAATCCACAATTTATTACTTCTGCCCACCAAAGGGCACTATGAAGCATTTTGTGGCATTAGTTCCATCACCTGTAAAGTAATGCTAATATTCATACCTCCCTCGAGAAGTTGTCATGAGAATGAACTGAGGTCAATGGCAGGCACATATTATGTGTTCTATAAAAGTTCTATAAATGTAAGTGCTTCACTGAAGCTTGCATCTTATCTATGTTGTCCACTAAGTTATTGATGGTCACTTGTGGATGTCCTTGTGCATGGCATCAGAAAATGGCCCAGAGATAAAAATGACAAAATGTACTTATCATTCTAAGAGTAAGTGTCTTTGTCCAAAAATTTGAGGATGACTTCAGATATGTCTGAAGAATCTTGAAAAATATAAATTTATTCATGGAGACTTTACAGTAACTGCTTCAGTAGCCTTTGATAACATGCTATAAATCAGCTATTTCAGAATAATTTTCCTGGTTCATCTTTGCAAGAATATTCTATTTTTAATACAGAAAAAATCAATTTAATATACTACCTAGTTCCTTCTGATGTAAATAGCCCAGCCTAAATATTTGTTTGAAAGGCTGTGATTGAGGCATTAAAACAACTCATCCTCCTGATGAGTAATAACTGATAATGATTCCTGCTACCTCTTATGTAACCAAAATGTCAGTGCTTATTTGGATAAAGCACTTGAGATAAGTGCAGAATGTTCACTACCCCACTTTGTGTACAGATCTTTTTCACTGAGCAGACAAAATATTTAAAGAACATCTCAGTCACACACGCGAATACAAACAACAGTGTTATTGATCAGTGAACTATACTGCGATATAAAAGACAAAAAATTATTTTCTGCTGATATAAATTAAATAAGAAAAATTCCCTTACCTAGTATTGAATTATGCCTCGTCTGAAACAACTACTCTCTGCTTCACCTCTTTTATGCTTCCTCCACTTTATTATTACTCTCCATTCAGAAAGAAAATGTAAAAGAAAAGAAGACAGCGAATATCAAATCATCTGAATTCTGCTGCTCATTTTAAACCGTTGAGACCTAGCCTGAGGGAAGGGAGAAAGATGAGAAACTGAGAGTTAAATTCAGATGCTAAGAAAGCTTCAAGTTTTTCCTGGCTTCAGTTTATCTGGGTTATGCAAACCATTAGTACAGACAATTAAGAGTTTCTAAATTGAGGATTCTGTTTATTTGGGTAGCATTTAAGATATCTTAGTCTTTAAATTCCTAGATCTAAATATGTTGCACATGGAGAGAGAGAGAGAGAATGCAAACTGTGGTAACAGTTTGAGACTTAGCTGGAAGACAAATTTCAAATGAAAGAATCATTTTCTCCACACTGCTTATGGCTTCAAGAAAAAGGTGTAATTATAAGAATGAGGCTAAATGTAAATACTGTGTAAAGCTTCTTGGCTGGAAACAAGAGTAGCCTTCAGAAAACAATATATTATCATGGACATGGAAACATCCTGATTAGAGAAAGAAATTAACTCAGAAGACCCCTAAATATTAGTGTGAATTATAATTACAGATGTTGGAGCATCTTCAATAACTTCTACCAGCATGGGTAGATCTTACGAAACAAACAGATATGACTGGGTGTCTGTCTTGCTCTTATGTGCTAACATTTCATAAGAATTTTATCAAAGTTGGCCTCTGACTAGTCTCTGTTACTAAAAGATTTCCCTTAGTTTTCAAATCTTTGTAAAAATATTAGTTTTTAAAAAAAACTTGAAGTGAAATTTATAGTCCCACAAGAGGGCATCATGTGAGTTAGGACTAGATGAATTAAAGGGGGTTTCTTTCCATCCGGTGTGGATTCAATCAGTGTGCCTCCGATGTCCTAAGTACCTGTCCACTATAGGCATGATTACTGTAAGTCACTAGAAAATTGATATTTTTCTTGCCTCACCACACATCGGGATTGATTCTATCAAATTAAAAAAACAACAAATCAAGCAAAGGCAACCACATACCAGAGTAAATACAAATGCGAGAGTATTTTACCCAGGATTCAATTATATACAGTGTCTATGTAGTGAAAATCTGATAACTCAGGTGTAAACAATGAACAACCCCTTCACTTTAAGGTAGAATAGCCCATCATGAAAAAAAATTTTTTTAAATAATCTTAGGTTTATAAAATAAAAATTTTACTATAAACTATAAACACTACAAGTAAAAACTCAGTTAAACGGATCATATCTTGTTCACTGACCCTAGGTTACAAAGTTAGGTGGTAATAGTTCTTAATCCTATTTATTGATTAATAAAATTTAATTTTTAATTTAGAAATAATTATCTGTTAGTTGCTGACTTGGTTTATATTCATTCATTGGAATACTAAATAAATAATAATAATGAACCGAATGGGGCAAATATTCTAGGAAAATAATTTCATCCACATACTTAATTTTTATTATCATAATAAAAATTTTTAAACATTGTGAAAGGAATAGTGGGATATTATAAATAAAAAATATAAATTAGTTTCAATAGCAGTTAATATTTTACCATATTTTTTATGTCAATAATTGTTTTGCAGAAACATTTTTAAGAAAATTACATGGGGCCGGTGAGATGGCTCAGTGGCGTAAGTGCCTGCCTGGCAAGAGCAAGGGCCCGAGTTCAACTCCCGGAATCCACATACGAAAAAAGGGCCAGTGATATCGCTCAGCGGCACGGGCGTCTGCTGGCGCGCGAGGTCCTGAGGTTGACCCCCGGTACCCACAAAAAAAAAAAAAAAAGAAAAGAAAATTACATACAATAGCAGCTCTGATCCTAAATATTTTCATGTATATTGTTGTAAAAAGTGAAAAGACTTTCAAACCAATCACAATAGTATTGACACACAGAACAAAATTAATAGCACTCCCTTGATGTTATTGAATACAAAGATCCATATTCACATTCTTCCAATAGTAATAAAAAATGTTTCTGTAGCTCATTTTCCAAATCAAGACTAAATCCAGGACTACATATAACATCCATGTGTAAAGGCTCTTAAAGAAGTTTTAAAAATTGAGACATAATATCCATAAAGAATTGTATACTACTTATGAAAGTAGAGCCAATGAATTAACACTTACTGAACTCAGTTATTTAACTGTGACTTTTGTCAGGAAATATATTAGCATAACAATTGCCATACCCTTGTCTGCCCCTCTCAACACACCACCCGTTCTCCTTAAATTTAACAACTATCTTCTCTTTCCATATGGTGATAGTTTTATACTCACTTTTTGAAATTCTTTTGGTTTTCCTTGGTCCTCTGATAACTATGTACATTTAAGAAATATTTCATTCTCTGTCATAGCAGTCACCCTAAACGAACAAACAAATAAAATACGAGATTTATAATGGTATTGTATATGTAGATGAACTTAAGACAAAAAGATACCTTAGTTTTTTTTACTGTTCCCCAATAACCATACTGTAACCTTTTATTTACTCAGATATTTTTTGAAACTTCTTAAAATAGTATTTATGAAGTTTTTAATGTAAAATCTTACATACCTTTTGTTAGATTGATCCTTAGATTACATTTTACATTAATAGAGATTAATGTTGTTTCATTTTCTAATAATGTGTTACTGGCACATAAAATTCAAATTATTTTTTGTAATTAACTGAAATCTATAAGTTAAGCTATTTCATTTATTGATTTGAATAGTGTATTTAAAGATTCTTTGGAAATATTTTACTATGCATGAACAGCTTATCCTTAAATAAGCATTTTTATCTTCTTTTCCAATGCTTAGAAATTTTCTTCTCCTCCTCCTCCTCTTTCCTCTTCCTCTTCTTTTTTTTTCTTCTTCTTCTCCTTCTTCTTTTTCTTCTCCTTCTTCTCCTTCAATTTTTTTATCTTCTTTCACTGATACAACCACCAGCACACTCTTGGAAGAATGTTGTGAAAGTTGGCATCCTGTTTTCATTATATTTTAGATGCACTCTTTCAAAATGAATCATTAACTGCAATATTATCTGTATGTATTTTATAATTATCTATATTCAGATTAAAATTTTATATTTGCTTTGCTAAATGATTTTGTGTATGTTGAATTTCAGCAAATACTTTTCCTGAAACTATAATGTTTTTCCTTCTTTATTCCATTAACATAGCAAGTTGCTATTTTTTTAAACTTTCAAATATCCAAATAACTAAATAAATACAAGCATTTTTGTGATCTGTTATCCTTTGTCCTCATATTTTGGTAATATTTGCTAATATTTCTTTAGTACAGTATTTTTGTGTCTATGCTTGTGAGTAGAGTTACTATTTTCTTCTCATGGATTTTATGCCATATTTAGTAATCAAGGACATACCAAGTTATTTAAATAAAGAGAAACTATGCCCTCTTTTTTTTTTTTTTTAAATTCTCTGAAAGCCTTCTTGGAAGTTTGAAAATGTTTACCCCCAGTGAAGGAACATCTGCACCTTGAAAAGATATGATTTTTTTTTTTTTTTTTTTTTTTTGTGGGTACCGGGGGTCGACCTCAGGACCTCGCGTGCCAGCAGGCGCCCGTGCCGCTGAGCGATATCACCAGCCCCTTTTTCGTGTGTGGGTTCCGTGAGTCGAACTCGGGCCCTCGCTCTTGCCGGGCAGGCGCTTAAGCCGCTGAGCCATCTCACTGGCTCGAAAAGATATGATTTTATTGTGCTTTGGTTACATTTTTTTCTATTAACAGGTCAGCTTTCAGTTTTCCTAGTGTTTCTTTGACGGCAACCAGCGCCACCTCACCACCAATGCTTACATGGTCCCCTACTGCTGGAGTGCTGGACTGATGCTTTTCCATTATATTTTTCACTTTCTAGGGTTCTCTAAAATTTACCATGTGCATTGCATACTACACATTTCCACCACACCCTCTTTCTGTAAAAAAGCTTTAGGAAATGGTCTCATTGTCCTGTTCTGTGATGTCTCCATGCGTCTACAATAGAAAGCAGCACAGGGAAGGTAGTCAATACGTGATACTGGGGCCGGTGAGATGGCTCAGCGGCGTAAGCGCCTGCCTGGCAAGCGCAAGGGCCCGATTTCGACTCCCGGAACCCACATAGGAAAAAAGGGGCCGGTGATATCGCTCAGCGGCACGGGCTCCTACTGGCGCGTGAGGTCCTGAGGTCGACCCCCAGTACCCCCCCCAAAAAAAAGTGATACCAGCTGCTTTAATGAGTGAAGAAGTGAATGAATGAAGGCAGGGAGATAGGAGATAATGAATGGACTTAATTTCCTCTTTGAGGATGTAGAATTGTCAAAGATAAGATTACCAACTAAGGAGTAGAGAAGGCTAATCCACAAGGGGCTTCTCAGATATTATTGGCCAAAGTCCTTATCTGTCTGTTTTTATTCCAGAAACACAGGAAACCATGTTTTGGTGGTCAAAACAAAAATTTTATTTGGAACTTGTGCAATACTGGGAAAAAAAAGGAGGGTAGCCAAGAAGAATAATGTGTGAGCAATAAAGAGATCCACATAAAAGTACAATTCATGTTCTGTTCTGTCTTGTTGTTTTTGTTTTTTGTTTTTCTTCTTTCTTTCTTTTTGTTTTTGTTTTTGTTGTCCCCAGTCTTCCCAGTTTAGTGTGGCCTGGTTTCTAATTCTCAGTTAACACACGGCATAAAGTAAGGGTAAGGTTGAATATATAGATAGAGCTTGAATATGCAGAAACATACAGATAAGCTAGAATATAGAGATGGAGAATTTATAACTCATTTCTTAGAATCTAAAACATCCAATTAATCCATGGAAATGTGTCAGAAGTTGTGATAAAAAGGTTTATATCCTTTGTTTGATGTCCAGCTCTGATAACTTTTGCTATCAGTTCACGGAAGGTAAAAGAATTTAAAAAGATTTTATCAAAATGACTAAACCAGAAAAGAGCCAAGAACAAAGAGAACATGGTCAGATTAAGGATCACTGTGTGAATCTGGCTTGTTCTGTGGTTTGGTCTTTTCAGAATCAAGCCTCTTTCTGTTATTTTGTTCACTTTATGGGCCTCTTTCCTGCCCTACTCCTATCCTTCTTTTATTTTTCCCCTTTTTGTTTCTTCCTTTTTAATCAATAATCCAAGTGCAAAAATACCATGAATGTTAGATCTTTATACTGAATACAAGGGACTACACATCTTTGGAATATTCACTTAGGAATTTTTTTTTGTATTAAAAGTCCTTAAATTTAAAATCTTTATTTTTTCACCTGCAAGACATTTCAGTCAACAAAAAAGGGTGTCTTTTCTTTCCTCCTACCATTGTGATAAAACACAATGGAATGAATAACAATGGACCAAGATTGACTACTATGACCAAGATTCACTCATAATTTCTTTGAGAATTGGAAATTTAACTTTATAATATTACATAAAGAATTCACAACTTACTCTCAACTCTTCATTCTTTAATATTTATCAATGTGCAAACAATAGAATCAGTATAAATTTGCCATTTAGAATACACACATCTGAAAATATGTAAAATTACATTTTTACTCTCTAAAATTTCAGAATAAATCTATGCCTGTGCCAAAACTTCAGATAAAAATTTACATAATATACATAAATCCATATCAAGTTTAATTCTCTATTGAGAATAATTTTTCCAGCAAAAGAATAATCTTTGTGTAATAGAATTTTCACCCATGATATATTGATGAATCGCATGGACAATATTCCTCAACCATCAGTTTACTACCTGTTACTCAAAATATCACTGCTATAGTCTGAATATGGTTTGTCATCTTCAAAGCCCTTGTTGATATTTGGTTGCCACTGTGGTGATGTTGAGAGGCGGAGTCTTTAAAAGGTTATGAGGTCATGAAGGGGGGAATGAAGGAGTTTTCTCTGGAGTGAGTTAACTCTTGTGGTAATGAGTTAGTTCTTAGTCTCTGGGGACAGGATTAGTTACCACAAAAGCAGGTTGTTATAAAGTGAGGCTACCCCTCTTGGTTTTTTTTGCCTTCTGCATGTTCCTTCTTGCCCTTCTACTTTTCTACTATGAAATGAAGCAACACAGAGTCCTTGGCAGATGTTGTCACTGTGCTGTCAAACTTTTCAGTCTGTGGAACCACAAGCTAAATGAAGCTCTGTTCGTAAATCACAGTGTTGAGTATTCTGTAAAGCAATAGAGAAAAGACTAAGACAGACATATACGATAGTTATCATTTTAATATTGGAAAAGTGTTCATTCTTTCAGTTAATTTATAATACTGCTATATAATTGGTTATCTAATAGTGTAGGGTGAAAATGGGAAATTCAGAGCCACTGTGGAGTTTAGTCATTCCTCAAAAACACATTAATCAAGAATCTGTGTTAGTCATTTTGTTGCTGTAACAAAATGACTGAGATAAACAACTTAAAGGAGGAAAATATTATTGTTTTGCCTCATGAATTCAGAGGTTTCATTCCATGAGTGGTTGGAAGAGTACCACAGAAGAAAGTCCTCTTATAGTGGACAGAACAGAGGGGCAGAGAGAGAGAGAGAGAAGAGAGGAAGAAAGGAGGAAAGGAAGAGAAGAAGAGACAGACAGACAGACAGACAGAGACACAAAAAAAAGAGGGGACAGGGACAAAATGCCACCTTTAAAGGTGTGTTCCCAGAGCCTACTTCCTTGAACCAAGCCCCAAGATGTACAGTTTCCACCAACTTCTAATACCACCATCAGCAGGCACTAGGCTTTCAGCAATGAGCTTTAGAGGTACATTAAAGACCCAAAGTAAAACATAAACCGAAGATTTTCATATAATGAATCTGAATTTGCATCAACCTGAAGGCAGGAAAAGTGCGCAGGACAAAAGCAGCAACACACGATACCATTTAGCAGACAGGTTCTTATCCTCACAGTCACCACGTCCATTAGTTACGGATGTTTGGTGTCCTTTCTTCTCAAGACGAAAGGTATCCTATCTGCACGCAGGAAGCAGAGATGTATGTAAACTTCTCCCAGCCCCATTTTAAGGCCCAGCATCTCAATGGAGATGCTCCTCCCCACCTATCCCTGTAGTCCATATGATACAAAATTACCTGCATGTAAGTACTCAGCTTTATCACTTCACTAAAATTCAACACTGTCTTGCTAATCATCATGCCTTTGCTGTCTTTTAAAGTATCTATTAAAAGAATGTTTTTCGTTTATATTTCTTTGATATTATAATGATCTCATAATTTTAGACAAAGCACAGTAATAACCTGATTATATATTCCCAATCTGGCTAATAAAACACATTTTGGAGAGGTTTAATGACTAGTGGAGGTCATTTAAACTACAAAACCATTATTAAAAATGAGTAGATTCCCTTCACCAGAGCTAACCATGAAATTTACTTTCCCAATCATAGTCCCCCACACACAGTTGCTTTATAACAATAGGTTATAAAAAAGAATAAACAGATTGCAATCCACCCCATTAGCTGTATCCCTAGCCGTGTTTTAGTAAAGTATAAATTATTGCTAGATTTTGGGATTATTACAATGGAAATAATAGAACTCTGACCCGCAACCTGTGTAGAAATCAGCCTAGTATCCATAACTTACTTTCTTTAGCAATCAACTCACAATGGCCAAGACTTGGTCAATCACTGCCAGCATGTCTGTATATTTTTGTTCTACTTCCTATCTAAAAACAACTAGAGAAAGCCAAACATGTTCCTTAAACAATCACACATTATGCCCACCTGCAGCTTCTCCTTAAAACAACCACGAATAAAACATGTCTAAAACTTTTTTTTAATTACATTATTGTAAAGCTGTTCCATCCTCTATCTTTGCATCTCTGCTAAACACAAGTGATGGTAATTGATTCCCTTGCAAAAGCAAGCTCTGAATAAATCCTTTTGCCTTCTTCTCAGCTGGGATGAAAGGGGGTGTCTTTGTTATTTCCATTAGGAAGAACCTTAAGAAATGCAGATCTAAGCCTCTAAAATAAAATTTGAAAGGATAATTTTATTAAGAAAAGCCTTGCCCTCTTTTCATGGCCTGATAGAATAAAAAACTTCAAGGGCAAATTTCTTAGCCGTAATTTGAGGAAAGCACATAGCTAAGTGTTTTTGTTCTATCTGTAAACATGTATCGTCTGTAAGGATGTACCTCTGGATGAATTTGCCTCAATAGACTGAGGTCGGACCTGTAAAAAAGATGAAAAAAGCTCTTGAGAATCATACAGGCTTTCTAAAGTATCTAAATTACAGCTAATACAACTGGAACTGAAATGTACCAAGAATGGCTTTAAGCACAGAACAAAGACCAATAGGAAAAAGGACCTCACCTCTTGAGGAAATAAAGGTAGCCATCCCTAATGTGGCAGCAGTTGGTGAAATATTTAACTCCTCGAGCAATACAAAGCAAAGAAGGAATCATTTTTAGATAAGAGGACAAAACTAATGGATATTCTCAGCAAGTCTAAAAGCAGTGTTACCACAATAGTCAAAGATAATGGTTTCTACCTCTACAATTCCTTTCAATGATTGTTTTGCCAATACACAGTGTAAAGGAAACAAAGACTAATAATTGCTTGTCAGTATTGAGGAAGCATGACTGGCATCAGGAAGGGGAAGAATTGGGGGAAGGTTGATGCCACTTCAGAGCTACAGCACATGCTGTAAGGAATGAGAAAGGAAGGAACATTTGAAGGTCAACTTAAATGAGCTATTTACATCTTCCCAGTTAACAAAACACATTTCAAAGGCCAAGGATTTGAGTCATTGAGAAAATTTTAAAAGGTGCAAAATGATGCAAGAAGTAACATTAAGAGCTAGAACTCCATGTGCCAGGCCCTATTATAGCAGTCTAGAGAAATCTCTACTGTAGAATCTTATACAACAAAATTGTCAGTCATTATGTATTTCACTATATGTGGGAAAAAGCCCTACACTAAATGGAAGTAAACTTCTTCAGTGATATATAACACAAAACACTCAGATTGGAGTAACTAAAAGATTTTCTCAAAGATTCTGGAAGAAAAGTAAATTGCATAAAAATTGACATGTTTCACTTTCAAATAAAGTAGACTAAAGAAGCAATGCCCCAACAGTACTCTACCTTTAAATACATATTGAATTTTTGCTGTATATCTAGAGATATAGAGAAAGTGTGGAACTTACCAACATAGGAACAGTACAATTAGGCAAACACAAGGGTTAAACATGTAGTTATTGGCATTTTGGGCATCTGTAGTCAGTAACGAAAGTAGCATTTTGGCCAGCACTATCTCACAAATGAAGAGCTGGACTGAAATGAGTGGATGGAAACAGAATACATATAAAAATAGTAACTTGATATCCACATATTTAAATGATTTCCCGAAAGATTTAAACATAAACTTATTTTTAGATCTTCCTTTGGTGAAGAGTATAACAATACGAGTAGTTCTGTGAGTTTACAAGCACTCCATTTTTGTCAGTTGGGTTTATCCAAGTATGTGCTTGTGTTGCTAAAAATACTCCAACATCACAACAAAGTAAATAATTAGTAACATTAAATTATGTCATGGCTAGTCTTGTTACACATCAGCTTTCCTGTTTTCTACCTGCATTTCAACAGTAAAGCTCATCTGACTGACATTTTTCTGATGCCTATGCCTACTTGCAATTCACTTAGTAAAGCAGTGAAAGTGTTAGCAGAGGACCCCACATTTGGTAAACAAATTTAGTGCTACTTAAATTCATTATTATGTTTTTATGCCTAAGCACCCCTCCTGTTCAGCAATCATCCAAATTCAATGAAAGTAGGAATCAGCTGCTATAGATTTAAATGCCTGCAGGAAAATTCAGTAGTAAAGCATAAACAAGATTTTGTGCTCCTAAAAATGCTTCTCTTTTCTTAACTAGAGAATTCTTGCTGCTAAAGTTTAAAATTTAAAATTTAAAGATCTGTTTTATTTGGTGGCTTCTTGAAACCATTTTTGAAGTCAATACAAACGTTGGTATCAGCTATCTCATACTTAAACTCTACATCAACCAGTTATTTACGACATAGTTGAAGCTCATATTTAACTATTCTATATACAAGTCCGTGGCTTTACTAGACAAACAAACAAACACATGTGGTCTCCTTTTGTTTAAATTTCCCCCATTTTTTTTTCTTTATGACCAATTTTAGCAATAGGTGAGTATTTGGTATAGAGTATTAGTCTCCAATTATATCCAGTCTAAAAAGAATCAAAATCTATATTCTATTTTTCATTCTTCTGCTGGAATTTGCCTTTTATTAAATGAATAACTTTCTTAGCACCTGTTTTTGTCGCCTCCTTTGCATGCAGCATTTAACTGAGGTCCTCATTATATCTCACCAGAGATGTGGCAGCTGTCTTCAAAAGTAACCTGGGTGCTATTTTCTCTTCCTATTCAAATCCATCCCAGAATATATATATTTTCCTTAAGCCAACAACTGATGGTATTGCTTTCTGCACCCCCTTACTACTTACAGACAAAATGAAAATTTATAAACTTCATGTACAATATTCCCAAGCTACTACATTGGTCATTTTTCTTAGTTCCTGAAACACAGACACTAAATCTCAGCCAATATAATTGTTCACATTCTGATCACTGGATAACTTGAAAATAGCTTAATACTGTATATCCTTTTGTAAATCTCTTTCACAGGACAAGTCCTACATTCACAGGATAAGTTCAAATTTTACCTTTAAGAAGCCTGAATTTTCAAGGAAGAATAATTTTTATTTCCCTCTGAAATCTGAATGTACTCTTTCCATACAACTATTATAATATCTTTCCTCAAACTTTAATTTATACATGTATGTTTCTATTTATACTATAGATTGTGACCTTAAAGGAGAGGTTTATTCACTTCTCAATTTTAGGAACTTGCCTAGAATAGTCAACATATATGAGCTGTCCATAAATATTTTTCTTTAGTGCTTGGGATTGGAAACAGGCATGATCTACCCCTGAGCTTTAAATCCCTAGACATTTTTAAATTTTATTTTATTTTTGAGACAGGGGTTCACTAATGTATCAAGGCAGGACTTGAACTTGTAAGAATCAGCTTTCCTGAGTGCTGGAATTACAAACTTCACCACCATGCTGAGCTTAGATATCTCATCTGCTGAAACTTACTGCTGGCTACGTAAGTATATACTAAGTATCCTAAATTTAAAACAAAGAAAAACACAAAACCTCCATGAGTTTAGAAAATCAGATGAAGTTAGTGTTCCTACCAGGTTTTGACTTGTTTTTAGTTCAGAGCTGATTATTTTTAATGTCAGATAAGGCTTTCCATTATTTCATCTCTTGGCTACCATGATTCTCTTTAGTATTTCTCTAATTAAGTTATAATTTATAAAGTCAGTGAAAAGTAAAGGTAAAGTATTAATAATTTTTAATATAAGCAGTTTCAAAAATTCACTTGAGCCGGGCGTGGTGGTGCACACCTGTAATCCCAGCACTCAGGAAGCTGAAGCAGGAGGATCACTGTGAGTTTGAGCCCAGCCTGGACTACAAAGTGAGTTCAAGGACAGCCTGAACTGCATAGTGAAACTGCCAAAAAGATCCCCCGCCAAAAAAAAAAAAAAAAAAAAATTCACTTCAGGCACTAACTTTTCCAGAAATTTACTAAAGAATAGCTATTCTTTTAACAACAGTTAAACAAACACAAGCATAATTTTTGAAATGTATAGGAATTTACATGTTCTTTTAGATATACATGAAGAAATGGACACATAGAAAATATGCATGTCACATCAGAGGAAGACATAGAGAAAGATAGTGCTTACCATAGATTTATCAGAAGTATGGAGGAGGAAGAGAAGAATAAAAAATGAAACTACACTAATAATGAAGAATTTAAGATCAAACTGAAGGTTTACCCCAGGATTCTGGTAGGTCCCACTGGAGAAAGTGTTTGTATGCTTTTCTATATCTGGAACACAGAATTTGATAAAGGTTGTTTGCTAAGCTTAAGAAGACCTTGGCTACAGCATTATTTGCTGAAAGTTTAAATCTGTCATTTCTACTTTTATTGCCTTTTATTTTTTCCTTCTACTCCACATCCCTGTTTTCCTATTTCAGTGTCATAATATTAAGGTCCTTTCAATATCATAATGTTAAGGTTAGCAAGATTAAAATTCTTTGAAGGTAACTAGAATTTTTTAAAGGAAATATTCATTTAATGTCTTATGAATGTTTCTTTTTGGTGCTGAGTTACTTTAACCGTAAGAGTTTCCAAAGAGAGGAGGGATTATTTGAAACATAAATCTAAGGATTCAAAATTATCTGTTCTTCGTAACACTGTAATATATTCAGTAATCCGTCATTAACATTGTACTACTATTATCTTGGTATTATCTCTGCAAAGAGCTCGAGAAAGGGCCCTCACATACAATTTGATGATTACAAGGTAGACTTACTGTTCACTCAGTATGGGAGGCCCTGTGTAGGGAAGACTTCTTAAACCTAGAGGCATCACAGTAAATTTTTCAAAAAGGCTCACTGTGGGGGTGTATAATGCCTACATTTATTTTTAAGAGTATTTCTATTGATGAATTATGAATTTTAATTTTGTGAATTTTATTATATGAAACAATGTGTATTTAATAGGAAAATAAAATATCAATAATATAAGACATTAAATTTTTGATATGTAATGATTTCATAGAATAAACATCAACATTTTGAACATCAACTGTTTACCTGCTTATAAGACCTAAAAACGTAATAGCAGAAATAAATTCCTATGTAAACTACAATGAAAATACAATCAAAACTCTACCACAGAAATAATCCTTGCTTTAATTATCACACCTAAGGCAGTCTTCACACATGACAACAGTATGTTCCACATGCAAGTCTCACTTACACTGAGCATATGTGCTTAGCTTTCCTTTCCTGTTTGGCAGGCCATACTTGTCACCTCTCTTGTCTTCCTCTTTGGTCAGGAGCTTCCTATTATATTATACGGTATCCATTTAGAAGGAAAATGAACTGTCAATAAAATAAAATATCAAATATGTAACAAATGTTTAGAATGAACATCAACATTTTCTGCATCAGCTATTTGCTTACTAAATCTAAAAAACAGAAATAAATTCCTATATGAACTACAATGAAAATACAAATAAAACTCTACCATAAAAATAAACTTTACTTCAATTATCACACCCAAGGCCGTTTTCACACATGAGAACAGCATATTCTACACACAAGTTCCGCTTACACTGACAACACATGTGTTTTGCTTTCCTGTCTTCTTTGGTAGAAGACATACTTGACATCTTGCTGGTCTTCCTATTTTCATTGGAGGTTCTTGTGATGTTTTACCTGTCCATTCACCAGTCTGCTCCAGAATTCTGTTGCAGAGTTCTTTGGGCAGATACATATGTGTTCTTCCCATGTTGTAACTGATCATTTATTAATTCCAGTCCCAATCCTCTAAGAAAATTCTCCATGTATTTTGTGCTTGTTATTTCCTTTATAAATTATGAAACTATTTATGCCTGATATGTTTAGGATCCAGTAACACGCAACCATTGACCAACGGTTTATGTTTTGAGTGACATCACATTTGCTGCACAACTCATCAAAAATATCTACTCTGCCTTTCATTTGTTGTAAAATGTGAATATTTCTAGCTTCATTTGTGTTGAGAATTTATGTTTGTTTGTTTTTTTTTGTTTTGTTTTTTGTGGGTACCGGGGGTCTACCTCTGGACCTTGCGCCCCAGCAGGCGCCCGTACCACTGAGCAATATCACCGGCCCTTTTTTCGTATGTGGGTTGTTCCAGGAATCGAACTTGGGCCCTCGCGCTTGCCAAGCAGGTGCTTATGCCGCTGAGCCATCTCACCGGCCCCTATGTTTGGTTTTTTGAAACAGGGTCTTGCTTTGTAGTCCAGGCTATCCTTGAACTATGTAGCACAGGTTGACCATGAACTCACAGGTTCCTCCTGCCTCAGCCCCCGAGTGCTGGGATTACAGGTGTGCACCACCACTCCTGGTTTCATTATCAATCTTATCATCATGGTGTAACATTGACAGTATCAATATTACTTTGTCTTCCTTCACCATATCGGAGGCCAATGACAGGTCTTTCTGGAATCCAGAGATTGTACTATATATTTCTCTATGGTGAACTTGCAATAGATTTTCAGGAATCTCCACATTTTTCTTGTGACTAGTTCCTGTGCTGATCATCTGGTGCTTTTTGTTTTGTTTTGTTTTGTTTTTAACAAATGTAACATCAATGGGTAATTCATGAACCAATTGTTGAATGTGACATTTGGGTTACTTTATGTAATAGGTGCAGTAAGTCTGTTCAAAATGCCTTGTGGTTTATTACTGCACAGATAAAGACCTGGTGGCTGAGCTCCAGGATAAATTTCTAATTTCAAGGTGTAAAATGACTTTGCCTCTACCAAAGCATATATTTTTATATCATATTAAAAAGGTTTATTTGGCATATATTGCTGAAACTTTCAACAACCATGAAATGATGCAAGTTGTTTGTCAATTGTCACGTATTCAGACATTGTATAAACTGCTTGACAATTTGAAGCAAAGCTTTCAAAAAATTGGTGAGTAGCAGCCAAATTTCGGATTTTTTTCTTTTTTCTCTCTTGGCAGTCTTTTTGTCATCAAATCATAGGCAATTTTGAAAGAAACCGAATCTCTTGAGTGTCATTATTGTTCTAAAAATCTCAATGCCACATCTGTCACTTCTCCATAAATCCTTTAGATTCTGATTAGCACTATTAGAATGATAAAGTCCTGCTATGAAGGCATTTATTTCAGATAGTAAGATGTCATGATAAATATATTTTTGAGTATTATTATTGATGCATATAGAATGTTTTGTATTTCATTATTAGTGAATTTCAAAACATCTTATAGCCTGATGTTCATTACAAACAATTTCCAACACTGAATCACAGTGTTGGCATTCTGTCTAAAAGTTTTCACCCCTGGCAAGAACCTAAAAATGACTTCCAACTTAGTTCTAATGTTGGATCATTCAGGTATATGTGACCACTCTGTAGCATTTTGACTACTCAAATATTTATTTACATTACTGTTTTCTTCCTCATCTGAATCAAGATCTTCATTCTGTACTTCTCTGTCATATCTTGCCAACTTCTTTGGCTTACACGACCGAAGTCACCATTGGTAGCTGAATCACCTGATGACTCACTTTTAAACTCCGCCCAAAGTTGTAAAGTGGATTTTCATGGCACATTGTAATGAATTGGGCTAATTCTACAAGAAAAACCAAATGAAAACATGTAATAAAAAATTATTAATACACAAAAATGTAACATGACACATAATGTAGTTAAAACTCACCCATTTGAAAAAAAAGAAAAACTCACCCATTTGCACTTTGACACAGGTGCACACACTTTGCCATTCATCATACTAAATGGGTGAACACAAAGATTGCTTCCTGTGTTCCCCTAGTGCAGCTACTGAGATGCACAGCTGGCTACCATTATGCTAAAGTATATATTTTCATTAGAAAAATATGGTCAAGGTGTTTTTTATCCACAATAATGTCCCTAAAAAAAAAACACCACTACAATAAACCAAACAATGAGTCATAACTATATTAAAAACCTCAGGATTAATCCCCCACCAGTTGATACAAATAAACTAACAAAGACTAAACCCTCTATGGAACGAAGAAATTTTACCTGCTCTCCAAATCTTTCAAATAAATATCATTTTAAAAAACTGGAGAAGTGAAAGAACAGAAGGACCTTTAAGAATGAAATGAACATTCTTAATCCAAAAACCATAGTGTTGGTCATGAAGAAGAGGGTCTTCAAAGCTTCTGCATAGTGCTAAGGATCGAGAATCATATCAACTTGTGCTAAGAAACCTAAAAATACTTGAATAAATATAGGAAAATAATATAGTAATTAACGGTATCATAAAATTTCATTTACCCCCTAATTACTATATTCCAATTAAAATTTTAGTGAGGAAATGTACAAAATGATTATTTGAATAAAAAAAAAGTATAAAACTAAGTGTACGATTTGGCCCCTTCTTTGGAAACCACATATATGATAGTATGCAGAGAAGAAAATAAAGCAAAATGTTGTTAATGAATCTTCTTCCTAGGAAGATCATTGTTGACTTGTCATTTATTTCATGCAGGTTATTTAAGTGAAGAATTTATCTCCTAGAGTTCTTGTGAGGTTCATTGTTACTGTGAAGCTCCAGTGAAATGTGGATGGCAATGGATAACAAAGTGTGAAACATTATGCAAATATGAAATTTTAAATTGTATAATAAACATTAACCATCTGGCGTTTCAATATTACTGATTTTACTTGTCTTAACTTTATATGACATATGTCTTTTCTATTAACTTCTTCCCCTAGTAATTTCTGGAGTACTTATAAAGCATCCTGCAACTTAGAGATCATGTCATCAATTTTCTCAGCCTATCTTTTACTACAGAGATAAAAAATTGCCCCTAGACAGGAATCCTTCCATGTCATGCACATATCTTGTAAGCTGACATTCACAGGCTTGCATTTACCCTTCCTTTCTAACTGCTTCACTTTCCAGTAGATGTTCCTCCCTTATGTAACTTCTCTCCTCTTTTTTAGTAGTCTTTGTTCTCCCCTGCCTTAAGAAAGCTAGGCAATTGGGTACTCCCCACTTCCAGTATCTCTCTCTGAAAAGACTTTAGCTTTAAAACTACTCAATTTTTCCACATTAAAGTAACAACGACAAAAACAACAACAACCAAAGTCCTTTATTCTACACTGTATCCATTCATAGTTAAAATTTTTGAAGTCTGAATTTAAAATTTCCGTTCCCTTAACTCTCACTCAGCCCTAGTTCTCTTCCCCTACTTTTCATTATTCATATTAAGAGGACAAATGGCCTCCTAGTTCCTAATGCCAATGAGCTTTTTTCACCATTTATTACATAGAACTGCCATTGACAAGTATTTCCCTGAACTTCTGTGACTATCACATTTGGCTTCTGTGACCATTTTATGCCAAACATTTCCAAATTTGTATCTCCAAGTTTTTCATTTGAATTAGAGAACCATGTTTTGATTACTTGCTTGCTATCGATGCCCAAAATATATTATATGCCCAAATTAATGATCTCTTACATTAAGATGTTCCTTTTCAAAAGTTCTGTTTATTCATATACACAAACACACACACAATAACATATCATTTAAGAGCATGGGCTTGGGGCTGGTGAGATAGCTCAGTGGCATAAGTGCCTGCCTGGCAAGCACGAGGTCCTGAGTTTGACTCCCGGTACCCACGTACAAAAAAAAGGGCTGGTGATATCGTTCAGCGGCACAAGCACATGCTGGCACGTGAGGTCCTGAGTTTGACTCCCGGTACCCACATAAAAAAAGAAAAAAGCATGGGCTTTAGTAAAGTGACTGAGCTCAAGTGTCAACTCCACAACTTAAAAGATGGAAACCTTAAATAATTAATGTTTGCCTTGAGTTTTCTCATGTGCAAAACATTTTAATTTGTTTTGAGAATTAATTGCCTTAAGTGCAGTAAAATTGAGAACACTACTTGACATAGTAAACATTCAAAAAATAATAGCTATTATTATTTCCTGTCTCACCTATTTCCTAAGCACTTAGCTAATTACATGAGACATAAATCTGAGTCTTGCTTGAAACGTACCAATCCCTTAGCTCCATACCAATTCATCCTTCAACCACCAGTATTTAAGCTTCTAAATAATTCTCAAAAGTGTCCATTACTCTTTCTATCATTCCTACTGTAGTAAAAACTACTATTATGAATCACTTTATTCCTTCTCCCACCCACTGCCATTCTCCAACCAGAGATATCATTTACTTACTAGAATCTTTTCTAGAGGAAACAATAGTCCCAATTTTACTACAAAAGCAACTGAAGTTTCCATTTTCAAAACTTACATGTTCTTAATTTTTTGCAATATGTCATTGTGGTATTATGAGATACAAATATTTGGTCTTCATCCCTGTTTTCTGACATATAGGTCCTAAAATCCTTAGAATTTCTAGAATGATAAAAGTGCCTTGTGTGGTAATGGGCAGAACGTTTCATGTCACAGGAAAGACCAAGGCATGATGAGCAGGTTGGGAATTTTAGCCTCCTAACTTCTCAGGAGGAAAGAAGGGCTGAAATTACATTGATCACCAATGATTTAAATCTGAAAAAATCCAAAAGGAAAATGTTTCAGGAGTGTCCTGGAGGTTGGTACATCTAGAAAGGACTTGGAAGCTCTGCTTTCTTCTCCTGTACTTTATCCTGTTTATCAGTTCAATTAGCGATTCTCTGAGTTGTATGAGCCACTCTAGCAAATTATTTAAATCCAAGTAGGTGCTCATGAAAAATCCTGATTTATAATAGGATGCTGGTAGCTTGAAATGAAAAGCAACTACTTGTAACCAGCATCTGGACCCAGGGAGTCTTGTGAGGCGGAGCTTTCAACCTGTGATATCCGATGCTATCTCCAGGTAGATAGTGTTGGAATCGAATTGAATTCAAGGGTTCCCAACCAGTATCTGCTCTTATAAAATTGTTGCTTAAACACACACACACACACACACACACACACACACATTTTGGTTTCCAGAGGTGTTGTGTTTATTGAATAGCACACACTTCAATTTTTTTTTTCTGGTGGGGGTCTCTATTCCAATAGTTATTTACCTTAAACAATCTACAAAGAAAGCCAAGAGTTATATGTTCTAGTAACTTTGGAAAGCACTGTCTATTATTCCTCTTCTTAGATTCACTTTTAATTAGCTCTGGAAAAGATATTTTTTCTTTTCACATGACCTAGGATTTACCAACATATTTGATCTACAAACATCATGCAGTAACATTATTAGCATGCTTTGGAAAATGCCGTCCCACATAGTGATGATCTTTGACCATTTCAACAATGAAGGAAAAATAATAGAGTTCTGAAGACAACTGTTAAGAAGACAACTGGCAGTAACATGATAAATTAACTCAATGGTGTGTTAAAAATATAACTAAGGGCAGTTTTCTATGTGTTTCTTAAGTAATTGTATGTAAACAACCCTTTCAAATGCTAGCACAAAATCTTCTGTCAGTCACTGAAGCTCAGAATCAACCACTGCATTCTCTAGATTCTCCTGTGCTCTCCAGATAATTTCCAACACCACTGCTGTCACATTTTTCAAGCTTTCATTATCTTTCTTGAGCAAGTAATTTCCTTACAAATGTCACAGTTTTTAACTATGGGGATGAGAGAAGTCAGGGAGAAAGGACCAAGTTCAAATTTGGGAGAGGTAAAGTATAAGGGAGTATGAAAAAAAAAAAAAAAAACTTAAACAAAATTTAGTGTAGGTTAAAAAAATGTCAGATAAGGAAGTTATGAATATTGACATCCAGGAGAAAATACTATTGAATGTCTTTCTCCAATTCATTTTGTTCGTCTTCTGATAGTTCTCCAGTCCTCAGTGTATTATTATAGTAAACACAGTTCTTAGACTCAGAAACAAGTGGATACCTTTGCCTACAACATAAAGTGCAAATCACTTAGTCCACGAGAGTCTATCACAATCTCTCCACTGTCTATCTTTCCAATTTGTACTTTCACAAAGGTATAACACAAATTCATCTCTCTAGCTGTCTAGGACTTCAGAATAGACTTCTGATAGAAAATTCCAGACAAAATCTACATCTAGATTTCTTCTTCTTCTTACTACCTCAGAAGATTAAACAGCGCTACTCTTGAAAATATATGAATCCTTGTGTTTGACAGAAAGTTAGACATTAACAGGCTGGAAGTTACTTAAAAAGCAAAGAAGATATGATTTTCTTTTTCCTTTTTCCTTGACTTTCTTAGTCATTAGCTATAGGTAAAACTCACATAAGTTTATGGTTTCAAGCTTTAGCCCAAGAGGATGCCACATCCTCTTTGTGCGCTGAAAAGATCCTGGCCCCATACGAAGAACAGACTCTGGGTGAGGGGATGGAAAATCTCAGGGTTTCAAGACAAACAAAATGGAAAACATCTACCTAAGGAGTAAAGAGCAACCTGACAGCTCAGCACAGCCCATTTTCCTTGCACAAGAGCAATCATCACAGGAGTGGGGGAGGCTATTCCTTGAAAGACCCAGTTAGTCATGTAAATGTAATCCGAGACCTCATTCATTAAAACTGCCATCTTGACACTTGGCCACCTGCACACTTGAAGATGTATTCTTTCTCTCCCTCTGAAAATGTACCATTCCACAATAAACTACACCCATACTCACCAAGACAGCATATCTATTTTGTCTGAAATGTTTCATCAAATACACAAAGAATGGAAGTATATCGCTGGTTCTACCTGGTGATGAGGCCACATGGTGTTAGGACCTGGCTTTCCACTGATACTTGTAACAAGTTGTAGCCAGTGGATCACGATACTAATGATTCATGTCACTAAGACAAGTCATAAATTGTAATGGCAGTAACTTCCAGTTATCTCTGCCTGCTGCAGAGACCAAGAATGACACCTATTCTACATAGTTCAGCTATAAAATTGTAGCATCTTTATCAGCTTGAATGAATTGAATCCCTGGATGAAGAGCAGAGTCTCTCAACTGACACTTGTAGGCCATGCATGGTTAGGGAAAAATATATTTTGTTCTTGTACCATTGAGATAAAGGTGTAGTTTGTTATCATAGTGTTAACCTATTCTTATTACCAAAATAACTTTATAAATATCACCTCTGATTTTTTATGGAGAGAATACCTGCAAATTATTTGCATCTTTTTCTAGAAATGACTGAAAGAAAACAATGTATTTTAATTTAGAAGAGGTAATGGGCCATGTTTAAAGAATCATCATTATCCAGGGAATGTCCTCTGGTAAAAATTAGTGTACCATCATTAGAGAAATATATGAGATTTTATTTTTAATCCTACTTTTTTGAAAGTTATATCATGTGACTATAGAAAAGACATTAATCTTAAGAATATCAGTCTTCTAAGTAATCAATTCTCCACATTTTATTACAATCTTTTCACTTAACTAAAAGAAGTTTGTACTCAGAATTAAAATTCCTAAAAGGAAAAATATTCACTAGGGACACACCAGAAAAATATCAAAAAATAAGAGAGATTGAGACAGAAGAATCCTCTATTCTGATAGGAATAAACCGTGTGCAATTCTTCTCTGACCTTCAGGATTGTTGTAAGTCAGATGTTGCTGTGATCAAGAACAGAAGTTTTGACTGTTTTCCTCCGTGGTTTTGGTAGTGTGTTGTCTGACATACAAAAAAGATATTTTTTCTGTCTTTTAGGGATTCTCATTGTATTTAGTTACTTGAAATAGGTTGAGGCAGAGTGAATTTTAAAAGTTTCTTATTCATCATATCTTCTTTCTATCTTATTTCTTGGAATTCTCTCTAGTAGCAAAATGTCATGCAAGTATGGATTAATTTTCAGCCCATCTTTATAGAAAAGTTCCTTTGCTTTATTAGAAACACACTCTTTCCTAATTGTATTGCTGCCATGGCAGTACATTATGTTTTTGAGCTCCAAGAAGACCAAATGAGTCATGCATTAGATGAGATAGAGACTCCTGCGAGTCTCCATGGCTTCTTTTTTAAGAAACTGGAAATAAAGTAGCCCAGCAGCAACAACTCAAAGGCAGTTAAGGGAAGAAAAATCTCTTCTCTACCTTCTGCTGCTACTCCGGCTTTCTCTTCCACTCCAAGTCCTTCTACTTTGCAAAACCGTACAGCATCTTTCTCCCCACCTCATCCAGGGAAAAACTGTATTGATATATTTTAAAAGATAAATTATACTCACCTATGTATATTGAAACAAAATTGTGTCATTTTCTAAATTTCATTTTGCTTCAATAGCCTTTGGTTAAAAATGAAAATTTAAAATACGGCCTTGATTTGACCTTTGCTTTGTGCTTCAGATGGTCATTGTGAAGGGTTTTAAATAAAAGATGATCATATTAACTGAGGCATTTTCAAAGGTCACTTGTCTCCTTGTCTGAATAAGTTTGTTATCTTAAAAGACAGTCATGTTTTCATTTTGGAGTTATCCACATGCATGGTAAAATAGTATCCTTTATTCCAAAATTGCTAACTCTCTGGTTTTTTTTAAAATACAAAACATCAGTTAGAAAATTGTAATATGCCATTTCCTACATCTTTTGCTGTTAGAGCGAGGAGCCCGGGGAATGAGGAAATAGTGACTTCCTTAAGAAACAGAGGAAAGTGCTGAAAGGAAGTATTGGGAAGACTCAAAAAGAGACTTTTTCTACTTCTCATTTTTGATAGAAATAATTCTCTCCACATTAACATTTCCTTATATGCACTTACATGTATATAAGTTGAAATTCACACAAGAAAGTACTGCTGAAACAAAATGCAACCTAAAAATTAACCTTAAGCAAAAGGCAATTGGACTATGAATGGTGCTGGAAGAGAAACAAGTTGACTTTAAAATACTTGGTTCATGACCATGACCATAAATATTTATTCCATTTCTCCATGAGCGTGGAGCTGTGGTTAAGTTAAATATTGTTTGGGGGAAGAGGTTGGGAAGAACATATTTAGCATGGTTTTCTGAAGAATTTCCTTGAAAAGAGGAACCTCATATAATTCTGTTTTTTATTCAAAAGGAAACATTCAAAATTATATAATAATACAATAATAGTCTATTATTTTGAGGATAATATTAACATTAACATTTTGGTGTCACATATTTACATTCAGTTTAAAAAACATGCAGGGACTCTGTTGTACAACACATACAACCAGATGATAGAGATGTACACAAACGGTCCCTGCCCTCCAGGAACTTAAAGTGCACACTGAGAACAACCATCATATCATAATAAAGAATTGGAGGTTTTTTTGGCATTTATGAGCTCATCACCCATCATCCACTTGGAGGCTTTTATTAATGTAATGTGAATCTCAGTATACTCTTTTATTTTAAAAGAGTTATAACCTAATAATGCTAAACCAAACTTTCTTAATTTAAAAGAGCATGACATTGAAATGTAAAAGAATTCTGTCTTAGTTATTTTTCTCTTTGCTAAGACAAAATACCCAACACCCACAGGTTAAAAGAGGAAAGGTATATTTTGGCTCACAAATTTCAGTCCACAGTTGGCTGGCTCCAAGGCAGGGTGGCATGGCAGAGGGCCAACACAGAGGAAAAACAGGCCATGACAGAGCAGGCAGGAGGCAGCAAGCAGTTGCAGTGAGCCTTCCTTTTCCTTTTATCCCATCCAGACTACAAATCTATTGATTGGTGCCACCCACAACCAGGGCGGGGTTTTCAATATCCACACCCAGAATTATTCTAAACCAATTTAGTTATCACACACTCTTAATCCACATTCACACCTCCTAGGTCCAGCCAACTCCAGAAAGTCCCACCTCTGACTGCATGAGGTTTTGGGGTGACATCTACATACAAGCCATAGCATTCTGACCCTGGCCTACAGAAGATTCATATGTATGAATTTATGCAAAATGTGTTTACTGCATCTCTAAGAGTTGCCAGAGACTAACAGTTTCAGCATTGCTCAAAAGTCCAAGACCAAAGTCTTTTTTGAAATTTAAGGCAAACTCTTAGCTGCAAATTCCTGTACAAATTAAAAGATTCCTAAACACTTCCAACATACAATGGCACAAGATAAACATTCCCATTCCAAAAGGTAGAAATATGAAGAGAAAAAGGAATGGGACAAAAACAAGACCAAAACTCAGCAGGGCAAACATTAAATCCCATACCTGTCCAGCTCATGAGGTAATCTGTCGCAAGATGTGAACTCCAAAGTGTGTTGGGTGCCTCCACCCCTACGGTATTATTGGTGGTTGCAGCTCTTGTGGCTTCTTTCTTGGGCTTGCTTTGTCCACTCCCTGCAGCTTTCCTAGGATGATCCACATTCCTGACTTCTCCAAACTTCTGTGGTCTCCACTGCTCCTTGGCTTCACACACTACCCTCTCAGGGGCACACTGCCTGAAATCTAAGTGGAAGCCTTCCTGACCCCACACTCTTGCATTCGGCATGCACATAAAACACATGCTCATAAAACTAGTACCACATGGATGACACCAAGATCTGCCACCAGCTGGAACAGTAGCCAAGCTTCCTTCTGTCTTGGCTATAGAGGTCCAATGCCTGGGCTGCTGAGCACTCTGAACCCAATCTAGAGGAACAAATTTCCAAAGTCTCCACCATGCTGGAATACATTGTCCTGGGATTCTATTTTCAAAGCAAAGTCTTTCATCTTTGCATTTCTGAGCCTGTGAAGGGTATAGTCCAATTGTTCTTGTGATGCCCTCAGGCTCTTTTCTATCATCCACTTCCAAAGTACAGGTACTTGGATTTTTAATGCCAATTGTTTCACCCATCGGTTCTCCTCTGCTCTGCCTTTGCAGTCTACAACTTTACTGGAGTTTCCTTTTTGGCCAAACTGAAAAGTTTTTATATCATTCTGCTAGATCATTTGCCCCTGATTCTCTAAGTACAACTGGGTAAAATCCCCTAACACTAGCCATGCCACTGCCTCAACATTAGACTGCCTTGAAATTTCTCCTGCCAGATTAATTAGTCTACTACACTTAGTCTCAGTGTTCTGCAAAGTCTCTAGACGTGAGCAAAGTGCAGACTAGTTTTCTCCCAAAGCATAGCAAACATGGTCTTCAGTCCAACAGTCAGTGTAGTCCTTGTTCCTATCTGAAACCTCCTGAGCCTAGTCTTTACCAAGTGCATTTATATCTGCATTTTGGTCTTCTGAGCTCTGAACAGAATCTCCCATCAAGTTTGATTTAGAGCATTCCAGGGCTGCTGCTTTAGCCAGCATCTCCAAACCTTTCCAATTTCTTCCTGAAATCCAGTTCCAAAGGCTCCTTGTACCACGTGGCCAGGTAATGTCACAGTGATGACCCCACTTCTCTGGTATCAAAATCGGTCTTTGTTACTTTTCTCTTTGCCAGGACAAAATACTCAAAACCAACAAGTTAAAGGAGAAAAGGTTTATTTTGGCTCACAGTTTATAGAGGTTTCACTCCATAGTTGGCTGGCTCCAAGGTAGCCATCACAGAGGAGAAAGATTCCATGACAGAGTAGGCAGCAGGCAGCAGCAGTGAGCCTTCCTTTCCCTTTTATTCCATCCAGGCTACAAACCTATTGATTAGTGCCACCTACACCCAGGATGGGCTCTCATTATCCACAGCCAGTACTATGCTAAGCCAATTTAGTTATCACACACCCTTAATGCATATTCACTAGATCCAGCCACCTCAAAAAAGCCCCACCTATGAGCACATGAGGCTTTGGGGGAGGACATCTAGATATTCTTTACAAACTGTAATTTTATACTCTATCCTAGTGCTTCTTGTGACTTCAGAAGTGCCCAGTTTGAGGCATTAGAATTAATTTCCAAATAATTTCACATTGTACTCCTCTTTTTGTTCACATAAAGTTCTGAGTCATAAAAATGAAAACAAAATTTGCAAAAAATTTAAAATACTTCTACTTGTCTATCTGTTTATCATCTTTAGCCTTTAAGCTAATTGAATTCTAGTCCATTTTAAGGCAGGCATCAACTTACGATGTAAGGACATTTGTATAATTCGAGATTAAAGATATTTTAATAATAAGACAAAAAATGGAATAATTTCTTGTATAAGTTACTTGCATTTTATATAACATGGATTTTTTCCCCTAGGAAACAGGGCACAGAGAAACTGATTTGAGTTTTCTTTCTTTTATTAGTAGAATATAAATGTTAAAGTCAAATTTTATTTCAATCCCATTAGATTTTCATGTTGTGTATTTGTATTTTACCCTCTACACATTTATAACATCATTCAATGTGAGTCTATAGTAAACTGCCATTCTGAAGAATTGCACTGTTAATCAGTTTAAGAAAGGTCATGCTTTGTTTGCTTGTTCTATAAATCACGCACATATTTCTTTTAAGTGGCTTTAAGATAAGTGAGGTCTCAATTTCACTAAGCAAAGTAACTGCATATTTTGAATAAAAATTTTCAACAGCTGTAATGGAAGAAGTGACATTGGCTCACGTTGTGCATACATTCAACTAAAACTACCTTCCAGGGCAAAAATCTGCCTATGAAAATGAAACCAAAATGACTGAAAACAGAAGGCACACACTAAGTTAACCATTGATTGATTTAGTTGGGAGGGTCCAGTAACAAGCTGACATTGATTTATCTTTTAATCTAACAGAATAACAACAAATCTTAAAGCAATCAGTTTTAATGGTCTTAATAACTCCAATCAAATTATTCACATTCCACATTAATATAGGAGGTTGGCTTCATATTTATTCATCAGATTTGTCAAATAAATATCAGTTTGCCAAACTAAATTTTTGCCCTTCAGTCCTAATAGACTCTGTTATTATTTCATTTTTAATTGTTCTTTCCTCATAATTAGGGTGACCATGGGTCTTAGTTTTCCAGGCAATGGTCCTATTTTATGCTTTTTGTACTGTATAATTTCTAAAAACATCCGTTCATTTTCTGAACTGTCCTGGTTTGAAAAAATAAGTCACATAGCCACCATGCTCACAGTTCTCATTTTATTATTCTCTGTTTTTAAGGCTTATTATAGGTTCAAAATCTTATTTGAGATCAGTGTGAGCAAATGTTTCAAAAAACCGGGAGTTAAGAAATAGACCTGATATTTCCTTGCCAACCCAAAGAAAGGTCTTTCCTCAGCTCTCCTCTCTGAGTTTCCAAAACTAGCAGCCTAGTGAGATAAAACTTTGCTGACAACCTGCCCTGTACACTTTTCTTTTCAATGACTCCACTTGAAAAACATTTTTTCTTCCTTCTGACAATGGTAGAAGCTAAGATGGACCTTCTGAGTGAATTTTTAAAAAGAAAGCTGCTTGTCCATTTTTTTTTTGCTTTGTTTTGTTTTGTTTGTTTGTTTTGCATCTAAGCTTTTCTAGCACAAACTTTAAATATCTAAGAAATTGGTGTAATTAAATCTGAGCACTCCTTATTAACATTGGTTCTATTTTGCATTAGTTTTAGGTTCTATAGCCACATGAAAATGGTAAGCACAAAAGAATCCTCAGGATGCTGTTGTGTCACACCAAAGTTTTTGCCATCAAAGTGATGGTTCTACAAAGAAATGTGTTACAAGGCCCTCCAGGGCTGTCCAAGAGGGGCTGATGGGTGAGAAAAAGATAATACTGAAATGAGAATGTGCTCCATGGATACCAGGCAAGGTTGCTACCAGGAAAGAGAAATCAATGTCACAGCGATACAGCTTCTACAAAATTTCCAACCTAATGGATTTCTCATTCAGCTAGACTGTAAATTTGATCCTGTGCAGCATTTACCTTCTTTATTTAGATCAGGATTAAAACAGAACACCTAAAAAGGCCACATAGGATAAAGAGGCTGTGAGATGCTTCAAAGGGATGAGCATTTCCCAGCAGATATAAATAGATTGTTGTTTTGATCCATCTAAAAGGTCATTAGTCAACTGTTTCATTTCTTTTTCTCTCACTCTCATTTCCCTCCATCTCTTTCTTAAACACACAGGCATACCTTAGAATAAGAAAGTAAATTGATGGACCAACTCATCCCTAGGTCTGACAGTGAAACACAAATTTAGAATTAAATTTCTAGAGGTTTCATACTAAAGTTCCACATGCTCAGACAAATACAAGTCTTTTCTTATTTTGCTAGCACTCACTTGAAATAACTACAAATTCAAGGAAATGATGAATTCAAAAAGCTTCTTTTAACCATAAGAATTTGAGAAATTGGATTGGCAAATTTGCCCTCTTTCTAAAATCATAATCAAGTTGAAGTGTTCTGCTTCTCAATTTGAATTTTATACAAAAGATCTAACAAATTCCTAATTGTTGATAGTCATCAGGTTTTACCAGGTTTAAAAAGCCAATTTTGAGGTGCTAATAGGTCCTAATGGGGAAATCAGTCTTCAGTTAAATAAACAAATCATTAGGTTTACAGAGGAAAAGTTAGTATAGACGTAGATTGCAAAATAGCCAATCTCATCAGTAGCTTAAAATATTACTCCAAAGGCATGCTATAAACATTAGAACAAAATGACAGCAAAGATGGCCAGTGTCATAAAAAGGAAGATATATTTCTGAACTTGAGTTATTTATATTTAGCTGGAAAGAGACACATGGGCTTATCAAATAGCAACAAAAAATGTTCCAAGCAAACTATGCTATACCAGCATTTGGTTATCAGCCCCTGTTGTGTGTAACATATGTCTTAAACAATATTTAATACTTAACAAGTACTTATTAAATGTCTATTATCAGGCACCATACTGAGCACTGGAATATGCCAGTGATAAAGACATAGTCCTTCTAATTCAGGAACAGTTACCTAATTTTAAGAAGTGACATTCACAGAGAGGCCTGGATGAGGAAGGGAGAGGGAAGTTCAAGGCAGAGCAAAAACTCTGGTGTAGAATGCACCAGAAGAGAAGGTGTGGAATCTTATTGATCCTACAGGGAATTTGACAATTACTGCAGAGTTGCGGGGACTGAGACCTCCTTGTTTTTGTGCAGCACATTAAAATTTACAGTGTGACATAAAAATAGTCCCCAATGAAAATAGGCTGAAATTACATTGTGAAACTCTCTACTAAAAATTTAGAAGTATTTAGTTTATTCAGGCATTGAAAAATGATCATATTTATATCTGGACAATGGCCATCACAACTGCCCCCTTCCACGCATGAATTTTTCGATTTTGAAACAACTTTGTTCATTTAGATCCCTCTGAAAACCTCACAGGGCTTGCCAAAAGCCCCACAGAAATCCCAAATATGTCAGATCTAAAAATGGGCTCATAATCTATCACTTGAAAACTGGTCCTTACCTCATATCAATAAAGACAACCTGGTGCCGGTGAGATGGCTCAGGGGCATAAGCGCCTGCCGGCAAGTGCAAGGGCCCGAGTTCGACTCCCGGAACCCACATACAGAAAAAGGGCCGGTGATATCGCTCAGTGGCACGGGCGCCTGCTGGCACGCGAGGTCCTGAGGTCGACCCCCGGTACCCACAAAAAATAAATAAATAAATAGATAAAAAATAAAGACAACCTGTCCTCACTGAATCTGAAGAATCGATTAGTCCCCATCCCTTAACTTGTTGCATCCACTGGATCACCACATCAACTCAATTCTACCTCCTAAATAAAAACCTTTTTAAGTAGATCTCTTTGTCTGCATTGCCATCAACATTTGTCTAACATTTGTGCCTGTGATTGCTCACTAACGTTTCATTTTGCACACTTTCTTGAAAAGCGCTACAAGAGTGATTCTCCTAAAATGCCAACCAGATCAGGTCCCTCACTTGATGAAGTGGTCTGGTGACTGCGTGGGACCTAGAGGATGCCAGGCAGCCTCAGTGGCCTATAAGCCCCAGAAGCCAAATTGCTGTTTCTTTACCTACCCGGGTCCCTTTGCTGAGAATCTACCCAGGAATAAGGAACACATCTCCACATATCTCCATAATAGCACCAATCAGACTGCACTGAAATTTAAAGAATTTAAAGTATGTTATGAGATAATTCAAAAATATAAAGAAAAATACGGAGAAAAACGCAATACTCATGTACCTTACCATCAGGCCATTCGAATTTTAATATTTTGCTATATTTGGTCTAAGACTTACTTTAATTTAATAAAATTCACAGGGGCTGTATGCCATTTCTTGATTCCCTTAGTTCAATCAGGGATGAAAGGCAATGACTGTTTTAAAGTTGGTATGAATTCTTTCCTACACACATTTTCCTATTTTGTCATGTATGTACGCATATTTAAATAAAATGTACTATTGTTTTCATTTTTCTCTGAGTGGAATCATGCTAAGTAGAATCATGTTTTATAGCACCTGCTTTATAAGAATCATCCATGTTGATACCTAAAAACTATTTATTCATTTAATGCATTATAATATGGATTCAAGGCTGGTGAGATAGCTCAGCGGCATAAGCGCCTGCCTGGCAAGCGCAAGGTCCTGAGTTCGACTCCCAGTACCCACATGTGAAAAAAAAGGGCCGGTGATATCATTCAGCGGGACAGGTGCCTGCTGGCGCGTGAGGTCCTGAGGTCGACCCCCGGTACCCACAAAATAATAATAATAATAATAATAATAATAATAAGGACTCAAAGATTTATTCCATAAGTAAAGAATACTTACTGCATACTTACCATATAAATGAAGCAACATTTTATAAATATTTGCTCTATCAACTGCTTCCAAATTTTTCCTATGGAAATGTATACTGCAATATGCAGATTTCTCTCTCTCTCTTATGTACAAGGGCAATGCTGGGAATACTATTGTTGGGCTACTGGCTTAAAGTTTTCTTAAGATTTCTAGATGTTATCTAAATGTTCCCTAAAGAATGATTTACATTTCTACCGGAAGTATATGAATTCTGCATTTATTGACATTTGTGTGTGACATCCATTATTACAAGTTGTTTTATTGAGCAATACATAGTATGTGAAAAAACATCACTGTTTCGAACTGTGCTCCATTCATTTATTTATTTGTTTGTTTGTTTATTTATGCTACCTAACAACTTACCTCAAAACTTAATGGGATAGGAGAATAGCCACTTTTATTTTATGTGCACTGTTCTCATGGATCAGGAATCAGGACAAGGCCCCAGAGTAATGGACTGTGACTTGACAATGACATCAGTGATCTCAGGTAGAAAGCTCTGAACAGCTGATGACAATGAGCAACTGAGGCTTGACGAGCAGCATCTACACAGGCCTCCTTACACTTCTTCATGATGCAGAGAGCTCAGAGGAGTCACCCCTGGACGAGAGTGGGCATTCAAATGACCAAGTGTGCTCTTCATGGAATTGCACATGCTCTGAGCTCTGAATAACAGATTATCAGTTCTGTCTCACTTTTTATTGATTTAAGCCATACACAGATTCAAGAGGAGGCAATATAGATCTACCAGCTGGATGAAAGGCATTTCTAAAAACATTGGAGCCAAAATCCACATATTCCTTATTATTAATAAAATATTTTCACAAATTATAATATATTATTGCATCCTTTTCTATGAATTGCCCATTCATATGATAGTTGCTCATTTTTATTAGACTGCTGTTGTTAATAGTAGGAATAGTAGGAATCTTTACATATTTTATTCCGAATCCTTTGAGAATAAGGTTTGCAAGTATCTTTTCTCTCTAATTTCAGTTTGTGTGCTTTCCATTATTAAATTTTAAAAAGCAGTTTATCTGCCTGTACCATCATAAATTTTATATATTTTGAATCTGTCCCTATTGAAAATGAATATTCCATTAAACTTAATATTAATTATTTTTAAATCTTGATTACATTTTTATTACTTTTTTTGTGTGGGTACCGGGGGGTCGACCTCAGGACCTTGCGCACCAGCAGGCACCCATGCCACTGAGCAATATCACCGGCCCCTTTTTTGTATGTGGGTTCCGGGAGTCGAACTCGGGCCCTCGCGCTTGCCAGGCAGGCGCTTAAGCCGCTGAGCCATCTCACCGGCCCACATTTTTATTACTTTTATAATCAATTTGTTGTTTCATGGGCTCTCTATTCTGCTTTCATTTCTTAATTTCTCCCTCAATCTCTCTCTCTCTACATGTACACATTGGTATACATATAGAGATACATATATCTGTATCTACATGTTATGGCTTTGTCTAGATGTCCCCCAAAAGCCTCAAGCACTCAGGTGGGGATTTTCAGAAAGGTGGCAGGTTCTAGAGTGTGCGATGCTGGGATTCATTGTGCGAAGCTGGGATCAAGAGTGTGTGATTAATAAATTAGTCCACTAATTGGTTTGGTATAGTTCTTGGTGTGAATAATTGGAAGGCTCGCCCTGGGTATGCATGCTACCCACCCTAAGGGTGTGTAATCTGGGTATAATGTAAGGGACAGAAAGAGGGCTGCTGTTGTCACTTGTAGCTTGCTGCCTTGCTGCCTTTCTCCTGCTGCCTGCCATGGACTGTTTGGTCTCTGCGATGCCCCTCCGCCATGCCATCCTGCCTTGGAGCCAGCCAACTGTGAACAGAAATCTCCACAGACTGTCTCCAAATAAACCTTTCCTCCTTTAACTTGTGGGTGTTGGGTATTTTTATCTCAGCAGCAAGAAAAAAAGTAAGACCTGACATATGTAGATATCTTAGTATGCATTTATATATGTATGTACGCATTTTAGTGTTTTATCTGTATAAGTTATAGTAGAGATAAATGCATACAGGTTTTTGTATATATATATATATATATATATATATATATATATATATATATGATCAAAATATATGGTAAATGTTTAAATTAAAAAAATATTTACTACAGTAAGAGACACATGGCCATTAATACCCCTCAAAATACTCCTCCTTGCTTCAAAGACCCTTATCGCATCATCCTTGCCACTTTCTGAACCAGTTCTTTTTTGTGAATATTGTTTTGAGTTGTGAAAAATATATGGTGAATGCTGCTGCCCAGTGCCATCCAATACAAAGGCAGGCTCTTAAAAATATTATAATGCGTTCTCATCCAACTTATTTACCAGTGACTTCTGGCTTTTCTCAAAGTCAAACTGACCATGAAAGGTGAACGTTTTGAAACAATTCAGGACATTAGGGCAGCCATGACAGTGCTCACAAAGGAGGACTTCCACTGCTTCACAAAGTGGAAATGATGGGATAAGTGTGTTTGATCTGAGGCAGAGTATTTTGAAGGGGATTAATAGAAATGTGTCTTTTACTGCAATAATTTAAAAAATTTTAAACACTGTATGTTTTAATCACATCTTGTGTATTTCCATACATATGTATATGTATCTTCGTACTAATACTACCATATATATCATAAATTTTGCTACCTGATAGGACTAATTATATTATTCTTTAAAATTACATTCATTATTTTGATTTATTTTTTCACATGAATTTTAAAATCAACTTATTAATACCTATTTAGAAAAAGAGTTGTGCTAGGAATTCTTTAAAGTAATTGCATTAAATACATACATTGATTTAGGTAGAAATGACACATGTGAGATCTTGAGATTCTCATCTCTACCATGCCTATCTTTTCATTTAGTGAATACTGTTCGGTTAAGTTTTGTAGTTTTTTCCTCTCAGATGATTTTAGATTTTTCTGGTAAAAATATTGTGAAGAAATATGTAATTTTGAGTAATGAGGTGTTTTATTATTGTTGCTATTTTATTTTATTCCTATGATTGTTGCTTGTACTAATATTATTCATTTTGGATATTGATTTGACTAATGTCTATTATTAGTTCTAATAGTTTGTATGAATAGCTTGGATTGTTATATAGACAATCATTTATCTGTGCATAGTGGCAGTTTTCCCCCTTTCATTTTCATCTTAAAATCAGGCCTCTGCTATATGGCACATTGAAATGCTGCCTCTCACTTTGTGTACAATGTTCTTGTAGAAAACTGTGATGGCACTATGACTACTCTTTTTAAAATTTATTTGTGTGGCTTTTTGTTTTGTTTTGCATTGCTTTATTTTGTACTGATGTATTAGAATCAATCATACTAGGTGCCTTTATTTTGGTCCTGACATTAAATAGTTTCTTTTTAAATATTCTTCTGTGATGGTTTGCTTAATATTTGTAGTTAAAAGCCTTCATTTGGTTAAGGGAATTTCTGCCTTTTTTAAATTTTTGGTAAATTTTTCTATGTATGAGTGAACTATTTCAAATTAATTTTTTAAATCAATTAAGATAATTATTTGCCTTTTCCTCTTCTAATCTACATAAATAGATAAATTATATTAATAATGCTGAGCCATCATTGCATTAGTAAACTAAATACTCCTTGGTCCAGATATAATTTTTTTAATATATTGATATACTTTATATGCCAAAAATTTTATTAACCTTGTATTATTTGATATTACTGAATCCTATGAGTCTGATAGGTGTGTAACTTTTTTTCACTTTTCAGTGTGTTTTGTATCACAGTGTCCCATAAAAACTAGAGACGTTATTCTATCTGAATTTTATTTGTAAATATACGACAACCACAACAATGGCAAAGACATACTTTCATAGTTCTATACACTAGATATTTTTCTAAAATCTTCACATATATTAATTCATTCAATCCTTATAAAAATCATCAGATAAATTCCATTATTATTCCTCTTTTATAGATGACATATCTGAGGTGCTGGGAGTTTACATAACTTGTTCAGCATCGACAATACGCAAATCTAGTTCTCCAAATCCAGATAGACTTGTTCCAAGATTGCATAATTCCATAGTTAGCCAAAGTAAACTAAGGCACTTTGTTGCTTATAAAGGGTTGAGAACCTGATTCCTAGATGTTGATTTTGTCACCCCTATTAAAACATCACTACTACCTAGTAATTTATTGAGTCCTTCCCTATCTTTGTGGATATCTTAATTGTTATCTCACATACACAATGTTTATATAAATCTATTAATATATTTGCCAAACTGCTTTCTATTTTTAGGATCTTTACTTGCTTAATGAAATACATCCCTTAGAAGCTTTTTACTAAGAATGTCTTTGTGATAAGAATTCTTAGTTTATGATAAGAATATGATTGTAATTAATCTTGTTTGCCAAAAGATAGGTTATGAGGTTATAAACTAGATTGGTTTTTCATATTTTTCTTTGGAAATTGCAACTTGAACACTACTACTTTGGCTTCTGCTGTTGAAAGATCGACTGTCATTCAAATTTGGAATATATGCATATACATACATATATATGTACATATGTACTTATACATGCCCTATTTCTCTTATTGTGATCTCCTTGTTCTATTTTGTATTTTGACATTTATTGTTTTTTATTATTTTAATTTTATGATTTAGTACATAATGTTTACATTTCTTGTGGGAAGTTGGTATATATACCTAGTACATCTTAATTCCTTTTTACTCCAATTTCTCTTTCCTCCCTCTCCCCTCCACCTATCCTTTGATTATTTTCCCTTTTTGTTTGTTCGTTCTTTTGGTACGTGTTTGTAGTACATAATGTTTACATTCCTTGTGTGGAGTTGGTACATGTACATAACACACCCCAATTCGAATTCTCAAATCAGACACACAGTTTAAGTATTACATTCTCTTATATGAGAAACCCGGAGTAGAAATAAAGAACAAGGTGAAAGGTAGATAATAGGAAATAGGGAGATAGGTTGTTCTGCAAGTTGTAGAGGATCAAGAGATGGAGGGAAGAGGAAAGGGAAGAGGGAGGGATAGGCTAAGGGCTGTTTTTTAATTTACCTCCAACTATCTACATATAGATTTCTTTTACTTTTTTTCTGCTTGGCATGGATAGTACTTTTCATCCTTGTTCTAAATCACTACTCGTATAATACTTTTAGCAGTTATAACTTTGAATATTTTTTCTTCCGTGTTCTTTCCTTTTTTCTGGAATACTGACTAGATAAATGCAGTGCTTTCATACTGTAGCCTTTAGGTCTCTTAACTACTTTTTCATGTTTTCTATACTGTTGTCTCTTTGCCTTGATTTCTGAAATATATTCCCAGTTTTATCTTTCAGTTTGTTATTTCTTTCTTCAGGTGTGTCTAATATGCTACTGTATGCATCCACTGATTTCTTTTTAAATTAATAGTTGTATATTTAACAACTACAATATATACATATATATATTTCCCCAAAGCCCTCTAATCATTTTAGAGTCTATAGTAAACCTAATTATATTTCATTCAGTGCTTTATGCTTTGTAGATTTGTAAAATAATTCTTTATGATTAATCTATTAACTTTAGTATGAGAAATTGCAACTTGTTCTGATTTTGCTCAATTATGGGACTTTATTTCCTTCTTGTTTGGTAATTGTTTTTCTAACTGGGAGCACACATTTTCCAGAACTCACCGTGTGGAAAACTAGAGAGACCAAATTGAATGTGCTTTCAACCAGACAGGATTTGTGCTAGCCTCTACTGAAGGCCGGATCGTGGCTCCATCTTAACACCTCTTTAAGTTAGTATCTGGGTTTAAGGCTTTCATGACTAAATACTGAGTGTACATTTGAACACTGGACCTTCTTAAGAGGAGGCTAATGCTATATGTTGTCTATAAGGATATTATTAATATTGTCCTCTGTCACAACCTTGGGAAAAACAACAAATTTCTTAGTAGGATGTATTATTTTACAGGTGTATATTTCTTCCAATTTGGGGTTAGTACCTGCACGAATTTGGGCCCATTTTAGAATTCTCAGGTTTACAGGTCTATCTGGAGAATTTCAGGCTCAAAGTTCTAGTTTTGCCTGGGCTACCAAGCTTGATCTTCAATTCCTCAAGCTCCAAAGTCACATATAGCTCATAGCTCTAGTCTCGTCTGTTTATGTCTCTGACGGTGACATTAAGCATTTGTTCCTGTGTTTCTGTGATATGTAACTTTATTATCTTAACAGAAAGATGTCTTTAATCTTAATGAAGTCAAGTTCACAAATTTGTCATTTTTTGGATAGTACTTTTCATATTACATTGAAGAAGTCCTTATCTTTACTAAGATAATATTTTTTCTAGAAATTTTTATTTTCTAAGTTTACATTTAGGCCCATGTCTGATTTTTAAGTTAGTATCTGTATATGTTACAAAGTATAAATTGATGTTCACTTTTTTATATATTAATTGTACTAGCACTTGTGGAAAGACTATAGATCAACCTATTTCTGACGATATAAAAGTTTTATCATGGAAATTGTTGTAAACATTTTTTTTCCTGCACTCATGTTACAGAAATTTGGGCTAGAGAATGTCTTTTCCATTGATTGAAAAATAATTATTGCTAAAAACTGTCAAGAGAAGTTGTATTCTTTCCATTTTGTAATCTAATAAAAAATATGTTTGGGTGAGTATCAATCCAAGCAAAAATCTGAAAGAGAAATACCTAAAGAAATTGGCTATATAAGATTTTCTGAATGTGTCTTAATAAAATATAAAATAATATAAAATATAATATAGTATAGTATAATATAAAATATAAAATAGGGCCGGTGAGATGGCTCAGCGGCTTAAGCGCCTGCCTTGCAAGCGCGAGGGCCCGAGTTCGACTCCCGGAACCCACATACGAAAAAGGGGCCGGTGATATCGCTCAGTGGCACGGGTGCCTGTTGGCGCGCGAGGTCCTGAGGTTGTCCCCCTGGTACCCACAAAAAAAAATAAAATAAAAAAATAAAATATAAAATAAATGTGATTATTTGTATGGCCACTATACCCACCATGATTATTTAAAAATGCATTTAATACATATTTTAATATATTCTACTTGAAAATTAATGACTAAATTTTAATTATTTCAGGTTTATATTTCATAAAAATATTACTTGAACTATGTTAAGAAAAATATTCTGTTGAATTATTAAGACAAAAAAATAAAATATGTTTTCCTGGAAATATACTTATTTATCAAAATATTTAAAATACTTAGTTTTAACAAATTTCCACAGATTTAATTAAGATCATTAAGATATCAAATAACATAAATAATAGCATTCACTCAGTGTATGATAATGCATGCCTACTGTATGCCAAGTTATTTATAATGTACTATACAGCAATCCAGGTAAAATTCTCTGTCCCTATGGAACTCACAGTGCAAAGAGCACATGAAACCATTTCACAAATGACTGGATTACAAGACAAATTCTCATTGTTGGCAAAAGAAAAGGAACAAACGTGTAATACAGGCTTTGAAAAGGGAAATTAATGAAGGCTTCATCATGAGTGGGAAATATATTTCTACTGACTTCCAAATTCCTGTAGTATATCATCCACACCATCTTGAGGAAACATTTAAAAATTGATGATATGATCAAAAGACTAAGAGGAACAAACACACAAATAGCAACAATACCCACAATCTTGTGGCTATTGACAACCTTGCAGATGGGCAACACAAACTCACCTGCAAAGCCTGCCTGCTGAATTTATTGGGAAGACCTAGTAGCAGGGATGTTATCTTTAGGCTAAATGAAGTCTTTTTTCTTTCTTTTTTTTTTTTTTTTTGTGGATACTGGGGGTCGACCTCAGGACCTTGCGCGCCAGCAGGCTCCCGTGCCGCTGAGCGATATCACCGGCCCCTTTTTTCGTATGTGGGTTCCAGGAGTCGAACTTGGGCCCTCGCGCTTGCCAGGCAGGCACTTATGCTGCTGAGCTATCTCACCGGCCCTGAAGTTTTTCTTCTGAATTCATCTGCATTTTTTGTAACTTATAGTACAGCTTTTAGAAAGGTAGTACGAGGATTTATCAGTATTCAAAAATAGTATAATATTGTATTACTTAGTACGAAATACCTATGTCCAGTGTCATTATTGCACTTGTTATGTGAATAAAAAGTATAACAAGTGACATTTATATTCAATCCCTAATACACTATCTTGTAATTTTATAGATTTCTTTTTAACTAAGAGATAGCTTATTGAAACACAAGCAAGAGTGATGGTATTATCTGAGTAACCTTGGATTGAATCTAATTTGGAAACCCAAATCATTTACAAAACTTCAGCTCTTTTGGCAATAATTAATTACCGTGGGTTGTGTCACAACTGTTAGGACATACCATGTCAGAATCACTACTAAGAGACAGAAGAAAAGGACCACGAGAAGAACAGCGATGGCTGCCTAGAATGAAATCACAGAAATCCAGGGTCTAGAGCTCCTGTTCAAAATTCTACTAGTGCATTTCTAATTAATACTCAGAAGGAATTTTACCTGGGGAAAGGAGATCGTTTTAGCTGTCTTTATAAGAGATTGACAGATAAAGCCACAAGTGAAATTCTTTGTTTATAAAGAATACCTTATTAAGTGATCAGCATACTCTGAACTTTATTCAAGACACATTCCTTCATTTTAATGTAACTGACAGAGATATTAATCCAAAGGTATTTGCAGAGCATGCAGAAGAAGAAAGGTAAAAACATCAAGGAAACATGATTAAACATCTATGTCTTCTTAATATGAACTTTCTAATTATATAGAAAAGTTTTTTTTTTAAAAACCTTTGATTCAGTATCTCCTGCTGGATAAAGCAAAAATGTTTCCTTTTCTGAAGTCAAGTTTTCCACATTTGCAAGCTCACTGGGCATTTATAACTCAATATAATCATAATATCAGACTCTTCTCGAATGTGCACTTAATTTAAATGCCAAAGGGTTCTTTGAGAAAGTTTTATTATTCAAAAAAATATTTTACAATTCAAATATATTCAATTACACAGCCAATAAACAAAATTCACAATTTTTTGTAAATATGCAAAATATCAGATGGATATTTTTCAGTGAATTTTTCAATTGCTGTTTGACCTCTTGATTTTTCCACATATTCCAAACCTGTTAATGCTCACCTTTTAGGTCAAAAGGGATAAGAGGGTTTTAGTTATTTTTAATCATTACTCAAAAATAGAGAAAATAAATCTAAACCTCAAAATAAACACAAATAGTTTCTTTCAAAGCCAAAACAGTTTGTCTTCTTCATTGTTCTTTCATTTATTTACAATTCTTCCATCTCAACATATTTTATTGAACAATAATTATATTTATTTTTATGGGCTTAATGATTATCAAAAAGAGTTTTAGGGCAGTTAAAGAAAGGATCACAGGGCCGGTGAGATGGCTCAGCGGCTTAAGCGCCTGCCTTGCAAGCGCGAGGGCCCGGTTTCGACTCCCGGATCCCACATACGAAAAAGTGGCCAGTGATATCGCTCAGCGGCACGGGCGCCTGCTGGCGCGCGAGGTCCTGAGGTCGACCCCCCGGTACCCACAAAAAAAAAAAAAAAGAAAGAAAGGAATCACAGTCTGTAGGATAAGTTCCATGTCCATGAGCAGGATTACTGGGTTCCAATAAAACTTGATTAGTTGGTGGTCATAGGTCTTAAATGGATTTTAAAAATTACCAAATAAATATTTCTAGCCTGTAGTTTCTCTGTCTATTAAACAGACATAATAATAGCACTACCATCATTAGAGTTACTAGGATCAAAAGAATAATGTTCAAGGGCTGATCAAAAACTATGGTGTGTTTTTGAATTTTAAAATATATTACCATAAGACACATCACTATGAATTCCCTTAAGAATATTATCTTTTGCTTCAAACACTCTACATGTAAGAGAGAATCTAGGAATAGATTATTATATTATTGCATGCCTAATCTACACTGGACATATAGTCACTAACTGATGTGGACCAAAGGTAAGTAATGGGGGCTGGTGAGATGGCTCAGCGGCATAAGCGCCTGCCTGGCAAGCGCGAGGGCCCGAGTTCGACTCCCGGAACCCACATACGAAAAAAGGGCTGGTGATATCGCTCAGCGGCATGGGCACCTGCTGGTGTGCGAGGTCCTAAGGTCGACTCCCGGTACCCACATAAAAAAAAAAAAATGTGATTTGTTAAAAAGTCAGAGGCACAAAGCTTTCACTTAACCCATTTTTCATACTGATGAGATACACACTAACTCTGAGCAAAAGAAAACATTTTGCAAAACTATAAATGTTTAATTTTTCTACTTCTACAGAAAAATAATTCTCAGCATTGGATATTTATATGTATCACTTAATTACATATAATTACATATCATTTTTGCTGAGCAAAAATGTAAACTCTTGAAAATCAATTAAATACAAAAGAACTATGGAAACAAAGGAGAGAGAAATATTGTACTAAAGAAAAAGAAAACACCATTTAATTTTACCTTTCAAAGTCTACTAAATCAGTGTTCCTGAAATTTTCCAATCACCAGTATAATTTAGAAACCAAACTATGATGCTGTTCACTACGACTCTTACAAAATTCCGATGTCCATTTTTTAATTTAATTTGGCAAAACAAAACTAAAGCTACCATATCTATCAAAATCAAAATGAAATCTAATCTGATGGAGCTCAGAGCTTTGAGAAAATTTTCTACATGTTTGTCATCAACCACAAGAAGATTTTCATTAAGTTTTTCCTTATAGATTCAGTTTGACACTTTTGATTCCTGTAAGTGGTCCTAATTTTACATCCAAAGGAAGATCAAACAAGTTTCCGTATTCCACTTTACTCTTTCTCTACTGATGAATGCTTTGAATAAAGATTTGTGCTCGTACTATCAGTTTTTATTATTCCCTACTTCCAAGATGTAATTTCGTTTTCTGTAGTAGGAGTCAAATGACATTACCTTTCTAGGACCAAATTTCTTCCTTTCTCTGTATTTAATTTTATTCCATGAATAATCCATAGGAGAAAAGCTTTCAAGTTTACCATTAGTCAAAGCCATTACATAATTTTTTGAAACAAACACACAAGAAAAGGACATTTTACTGAATATGAGTACTAACTGCATGAAATGGGCACTGCACTAAGGATCTCATTGTGAAGAGGAGAATGGGCTTTTAGGAACAAACAATTTTAGTTCCCTGTTGTTTCACTTCTCTTTATCTACCTGAAATCTCCTCTTTTGCTCCCCTCTGGCCATCAAAAACACCCAACAAACACAGGTCTCTTCATCCTTAGCCTTGTCCTACTAAGCCACCACCCACCAGCCTCCTCTTACCTTTAGTGTCCTCCCAGATCTTTTTCCACATAGCACAATTTTCGTTCTGTTTCTCAGATTTAATGGAAAGGTAGCACTCCTTCAGAAGGATTATAAACAACAAATGCTATTATTTTTCTGAGACATTGTTAAACACCAACCATTTCTTCTAATTTTAATGGAATAATGAACAAAATTTTACTAATGAAAAACATAATTTCCTCAAGAAACTAGTATTTCAATATATGAGGTGATCAAACTATACGGTAAATATTGAAATTTAAAAATTTTTTATACTGAATGATATACATACACCTTTCCAGGTCATGCCCTCACAGAATCACTTCCAATCAAGCCCTACCACGTTCTCAGCACATTTAGCTCCTGAACTCATCAATGGATATATCCGCTGATGAGTATAATGCCCGATAATCCAATTTCAACTTCCACACACATGCAAATTTGAAGGCATGTCTTAGATGTAATCCATAACAGAAGCATTTATATTAATAAGATGAATGATTTGAAATCTTAGATGACAACAGCTAAGGAATTCAGAAAAGGTATAATGTATAAAGAGAAAACTTATTGTTTAATATCTCATTTTGTTAAAGTGTAATTTATAGGAGGAATAGCAAAATTTATTTCCACGTAGAAAACATCACAGATGAATGAAAAACCTAACAATTTAGACTACTACTCAATATTGCTGAGGACTTGGTTATTTAGGAAGGAGTCAATTAAGGACATAGGATATCAATGAGGAAGGACATTGTGTTGAAAAGCAAGTAGGTGAAGAGCATATGACACAGTATAACAACGGACTCAGGTCAGTCCTCTCAGCTCAACTGATCAATGCACTGGTATCTATGTAAAGTGTACAGTGCAAAAATCAAGGTGCTAATAAGCAAGTAGGTCAAGATAAATACAATAATATAGCATGTATTCTTGAATAATGTCCTTTCTTGTTGGAAAAACAAAACTCATACTTCTGAAAAACATAAAATAATTGGGTCAATTTAAGCATTATCTGGTAAAGTACAATAGGGTAAATGAACAAAATGTCATCAGAATTTAAAGGCATATTTCATTTGCATCTGTCAGGAATACACCATTGTAAAACAGGGAAGAAAAAATTATCTAATTTGAGTTCAATTGATTTTAATTACAGTAAATAATACTATTTTATATGACCTAGAAAACTATGTAATTATATGGACATACATGTAGAGATACATACTTAGAAGTAGTATAGATATTTAGATAGTAAAAGGACAAGGACTTGAAAAAGAGAAGCTCACATTGGAAGTAATATCACATAAGGCCTACTTCAATCCCACACCTTTAGTAAATATTTTTACTTCTCTGATTCCTAACATTAACTCTTACATGTTAATTTTTTTGACACAATCCTATCTTCAATATTCAGGGCAAGTCTGACAATCTTGATAGGTCATTTCTATGTAAATAGGTCATTTCTTTTCTATCACTGTGTAAAACTGTTTTTATTCTTTTCTGATAGGAAATTTTGCCCCTTCTATATTACTTCCCTTACACCTATTTAAATATCTCTTCGTGAGTGAAAATACACACACAAAGCAACACCCTGCTATTAACTTTTGTCTCATCTACCAGATTAAATGAATAAGTATAATTGATGTGCAATTAATCATGACAATTTTTGGGTGTGTCACATGTAAATGCCTTAAACAAATGTCTGAATCAGCATATCTATGTTGATTTTTCTTTGTGGGAACATCAGTAAAGGAAGGGAGATAGCATAAATCTATTTATGAGAATTCCTACATAATCATATCACTCCAGGGTCAGAGGTATCCTGATAAAACCGTAACTGTAGGCTTTAACTGGCAAATCCCACCAGTGTGCATGGGCAAAAAGATTATTTTTTTAAGTTTTGCAGGGCATATTTTATTTGCTTCCATGTGGACCACACTGCCATAAAACAGGGTGCAAAAGTGATCTAGTGTGAGTTCTACTGATTTAAATTATGGCAAATGAAAGTATTCTTGTGAAAATACTATATTTAACTGTGAAGATACAGACATCAAGATATATGCATAAATTTAGGTTGATATTTCCTCATAGCAAAAGTGAGTGAGCAGGAGACACAGATCCGCCTTTCTACTTGGGTCCAGCATGAAACGACCTGCTATGCCCTTTTCCCAGGGGAATATGAGTTTTGAGTGAACAGGTGTTTCTGTGTTTCTCAGTCCTTTCAAGATAATATGTTGTTGTCCTTCTGTTGTGGATGCTACTTTAATTCTAGCATGTTTCTCAAATGAGATAGACTTGTAGGTACAAAATGATAAGTATGACTACTGCAGTTATCTGCAAATGTTTGACTTTGGTGAGATTTTGAAACTGAAAAAAAAAATGTTCGTTTGTATATCAAAGTAATGAATGTGAACTGGCTCCATAGATAGCAAAACTTTGTATTGGCGCCCTCCTTCTTTCCTGTTTTGTCATATAACAATAGGAGTGAATGATGTGATACATCTTACAAAATTGAAGCATTCCAGGTCTAAACCAGTCACTTTAATGGGAAAGCCAATAATCACAAAAGTGGAGCAAAATTAAACTGTGCTCAATAGGATCTGGTTTGGATGAGGATAAAATAGTCACTGATCAAAATAACTGATTTCTAGAGCCAAATACAGCTGAAATGTTGACAAGACATTGTATTTTTTCAACCTTCTTTTCTGCAAAACTCTAACTTCTTAATTGAGATTATCTAGAGTTTCCTGTAAACAGACCTCTAAATTTTATTTCAGGATTCTATATTTCCTAATACTAGATTGTTAGGTCTACTGTAGCTATTATGGACCCGCAGCTGAATGGACTAATTTTGGGTAGAAATGAATCATGAGGAGATAAACAAGTATCTGCCATTTATTCTATGAATTAATTCCCAAACAAGCAAAGTCCTCAGCTTGCTCAGGTGAAACGCAGGACACAGGAGATTCATCTTCATACTTCAGGTGCTGTGGTGAAAGAAAGAGTCATTGGGCTATAAATTTACCACTTTGAAACTGCTGAATTTTATTTTAAAAGTTATTGCACAAAATATTCTTCCATTTTCAAAGTGACAACATAACTCAGTGAAAGCATTATTATGAAATGCATTTAAGCTTTCTTGTACTTACTGACAAATTTTATATCACTAAATCTCTAAAGATTTTACTTTTCTTTTCTTTTTTCTCTTTTTTTTTTTTTTTTTTTTTTTTTTTTTTGTGGGTACCGGGAGTCAACCTCAGGACCTCGTGCTTGCCAGCAAGCGCTGGCCCTTTTTTTCCTTTATGTGGGTTCGGGAGTCGAACTCAGGACCTTGCGCTTTTCAGGCAGGCGCTTACGCTGCTGAGCTATCTCACCAGCCCAAGATTTTTCTTAAATATAATGCATCAAGAGCCAAATAGAAAAGATATATTTAAATTATACTTTCAATCTCCATGTGTTATTAAGATGCCACCAAACTTAAAAACTGGACTAGAAATTTAGGCAGAGAAAAGGAGATAGATATGAAGAGAAAAAGAAAAAGGAGAGGAAGGTATAATTTTGCTTTATTTATTTACTTATTTATTCATTTATTTATTTTTGCTATTATTGAGATTCTTCAGTATGATTTTAGCCCGAAAGGGAAGATAAAGAAAATGAAAATAAAGGACAAAGAAGAAATCATTGATGAAATAAAAAATGTAGCTAGGTACAAAATAAACATGAGAACATCATGATGTCCATTGGACAAAAGGTCTTGAGCAGAAGCCTGAGTATTCTTCTGAGAGAGAGAGAGAGGGAAGGAGAGGTACAGACAGAAAATGATGAGAGGGTGAAGGCCATGAACTTGAAAGATTTGGCCTGACTGTCTTATTTTATTGAAAAATCAAAGGCAGTATGGAGTGGTAACAAAATGGAAGTAGAAGTCATTTCCAGAGTCTTGGATAAGTGGTAAGAATATAAAATACTGTTGTAAAGAATGGGAGTGAGATATGGATATAACATGAAGGATTTTACAAAATAATCCACTTTTAAATTCCCAGGGAACAGAAATCTATTTAAAAATGCAAAGAAAATATATGATCAATGTTGATGATTAAGTAAATATTTTGGTACAGTGATTACTTGCATAATAGGGGTGGATGGAAAAACAAATAATAAAGCTATTAGAAGATAAGAAATTCTCACAGCTTGAGCCAATTATATCTGTTTTTCTGTTATGATTTCACGTATAATGAGGAGAAAAAGAAAACTTGTACAGTGGGAAAAGTAATGGAATTCAGAGAAAGGGCACTTAGATTTTTGTCATAGTATAATATTTTCATAGTTTCATAGTCTTGAATAAGTTATTTAAACTCTAGCATCTCCACATTCTTAGCATGTAAAATTAAGTGGAAAAAATGTAGGCATGGTGGTGCACACCTCTATTTTTTTACTTTGGCAAGTTGAGGCAGAAGGATAGCAAGTTTGAGACTAGCTGGGCAACTTAGTGACTTAGCAAGACCTTTTCTCAAAAAAAAAATTAAAAATTGATGGGTATGTAGCTCACTGTGAAAGCACTGGATTTAATCACAGGTACTGAAAAGGAAGGAGGAGAGAGAGAGAGATTGAAACAGAGAAACAGAGAAAAACAGAGAGAGATAAGCAGGGAGGGCCAGGTGCAGTGACACACATCTGTAATTTCAGCCCTTGGGAGACTGAAGTATCTCCAGTTCAAGGCCACATTGGATTAGATACTAAGACACTGTCTCAAAACAAAAAGTATACAAATAATTTAGCTAGTATCAATGATCTCTATGGTTTATTTTTAAAAAATCACATTAAAATGTATGTATATCCAACCATCCATGAAAACATCATCTTTATGATCAGAAAATAACAAAACTTTGAAAGATGGCTATTGGTGAAAAGGTAGAACTTTCTCAAAAAGATAGGTGTTAGATGTTTTATCGTATCAGATATTTAAAGATGGGAGTAACAGAAAGTTCTTAAAATACACGATGCCATTTTGCAAAATTTATACACATTAACACCTTGTAAAGAAACAAAGAACACTTTAATTAATAGATAAATTATAGATAAAACAGAAAATGAAGTTTAAGTAAAAGTCATGCTAAAAATGAGAGAAATATACTTAAACCTAAATACTTAAAAAGAGAACCTATTTGCTTAAACAAAATGAGGAAAATATTAAGAAGCAGCATTCTTTCATTCACCAGTGAACACTTGCTCAGGAGCTTTACAGGCCGGGCACTGTTCTACGGACGGGGACACAACTGCAAACAGAACGTATGTGATCTTGTCTGCATGGAGTTTACCAAGAAGTTGAGTCATAATTTAAAAGATAAGAATTCAATGTATAACCAGACTGAACCTCCAGAGAACAGAAAACGAGGGATGAACATAGGCCTAGGAATATGTTAAGCTGAGATGTGGAGGAGTGGGTTATGAGAACGAGGCCTCACCTAGAGTTGGTGCTTCTTAACCAGCTACTGATGAGGGAATTTTGATGATCTCGATTTTCTCCCAGATAGTGAGAGAGTGCAAAGATAGTGTGCAGAAAGAAAAGTCATTGAACATTTCCAAAAACTTTTCTGCACTAACTGGAGGAGACTGGGCATGTAGAACAGCTTCAAAACTTAAACTCATACCATGGCATGCTATGGTTCACCTGTAAGCATGGTTTAAAAATAAAACTTATAGTAAGTACTGGTTAGACGCAGAGCAGATAGAATTTATGTATAATTGATACACTATTAAACAGGACAGATGCTTGGGTAAACATTTTGGTGTTTTTTTATAAAACTGAATGCATAGTTACCATATGAGTCAGCAATTCTATTCCTACATATTTATCTGTCTAAGACACAGAAATAAAGGAGTGAGCAAAAAGTCTGAATTCACATACTAACCTTTAAACAAACATTGTTATTGGCTCTATTTGTAATTGATGAAACTGGAAACAATCCAAATGCTCCTCAACTGAAATAAAATTACATAAATTAGGTGTAGGTAATGGATTGTGAACAATGTACTGGGGATCATCGATAAAATGAAAACCATTGACTTATATCCCCAACGACATACATATATTTCAAATGCATGGTGCTAAGTGAAAGAAGGCAGAATCACAGGGCTATAACAATTTCATCTTAATGATATCCTTTCTGAACAAAAATTACTCAGACAGAAAACAAATCAGTGGTTTCAGTTTTTGAGATGTGGGAGAGAGGACAGCTGACCACACAGAGGCAGAGAGGAATGATTTGGAGTGATGGAACTATCCTCTATCTTCATTTGTCAAAACTTGCAGAACTAGACATAGAAATGGTAAATTTTAATGCATCTTAACTCCAATAAAAATGTCTGTCCTAGTCATATGGTGCAAATAAAGACATGACATCCACCCTGTGCTCTGAAAGGGAAAGCATGAAGAGAATAAGTGAAAGGAGAGAGAGAGAGGGATGGAGGGAAAGAGGAAGGAAGGGAGGAGGTAGGGAGGGAACACAAGAAAAGGAAAGAAAGCAAGAAAGAAAGAAAGAAAGAAAGAAAGAAAGAAAGAAAGAAAGAAAGAAAGAAAGAAAGAAAGAAAGAAAAAGGGAAAGAAAGAATCAACACAAACTTTTTCCTTATGATATCATCATTTCTGGACCCAAAATGAGGGGCAGGTGTAATGTTAATGATCTTGAAACATGACTGATTGCAACCAGACCCTATTTTTCTGTGGCTTCTTCCACAGTGGTTAAGACACCAGTATATCGAAGGACCAAAGTTGTCCTGTCTGAAGCAGAGGTTTAGTCTATCCTCAGATCTGCTGAAACAAGCAGTGTTGTTATGTAATGTTGATGGGAAAATGTAATGAATGCATAGAAATTAAGGAACCTGTGTAGCCAAGAGTCAGTAAGTTCTGCAAAAATAATTGCTGATTATTTATAAAATTCAATAAGGAGAAACTATTACTGAACATAAACACTTTAATTATGACTCTTGTATCTCTTTTCCCTAGAGATATAATCATATCATAAATTTAAGAAAATTTCCTTACATAGTAAACAAATTCTTTTGTTTACCGTACATCTATGAGACACTCATTGCATATCTTTAAAAGATACCACCCAGATAGGAACATGTGGGTATAAAGAAGATGTTTTCTATGGGACACCAGTCACAGAAGGCAAGTTGCAATGAATTGAGCAGGGCAGATATGGGAGGTCAAGAAGAATATACTCTAGCAATCAGACCTGTGTCCTTCGTCCTATATTATTTCGAGTGTGGTATGAATTTAATATGACCCTAACCCCAAAAGTTTCCTATTCCAAAACACAGCCTACAAAATTATTTGGTGATTTCTCTGATTCTTAACCCATGGATTAAGTCCATGAACTCCCTAGGTACACTGCATTTAAAATTTACTTTTGTTATGTATTTCTTTCTGGTTTTTGTTTGTGTTTTGATTGTTTTCTGGAAGAAGAATTTTTTCACTCTTCTGAAAAAAGTTCAGGATCGTTACTTTATAGAGGATCAAGGTATATTCACAGTATAACTTCCCAAAAGTTTAGAATGGCATTAACAGACATCCAAGATGTAGAAAGAACAGAAATTATGGGGGGGGGGCAGCACAATGGTCTAATAGTCAGTTATTCAGAATCTGATACAATCCTTCAATGTGTGAGTGACAGAGAAAAAGAATATAGTGAAAAAAGGCGCTGTGTAATTCTCTCTCTCTCTCTCTCTCTTTCTCCCTTTCTGTCTTTCTCTGTCTCTTACTCTCTCCTACTCTTTCTCTCTGAAACACACACACACACACACACACACACACACACACACACACACACACTTTCTCTTCATTTTCTACTCTGCTCCAAATCGTTAGATTCAGTTATAGTGTGTGTGGGATGCACAGCCTGATGATCAGTGAGCATTTCAAGTATTTCTAGCCCCTAAGATTTTGGAAATTTCTATTGAAAAGAATCAAACGAAATGGAGATGAAAGACTCCATTATACCCTCAATAATTTATGACATATTTGGATAACATCTACTTAGGTTAGTGTTATAAGCTTGAAATAGTTTGCTCAATTTTCCAAGATTTTTCTTTTCATTCTAAGAAATGCTTAGCACAAAAAAAAATCTGTATTTCTAGTCTGAGCTTTAATCTGTTTGTTAAACAATGAGAAGAATTACAGTAGATAAAAACAAAGCTATCACATTGATTGCCTATGATAGAAAAGGTACGTGTGCAATAGTGTCCTTCTCAATAAAAAAGCATAATTTGATAGATATTTTTCTTGCGGTACTCTCATCACAAAAAAGTGTTGTACAGCTCTTCTCTTACTCCCTCTGTTTATGTAACATTAAAATTAGGGCATGATGGAGCCGCACAGCACAGAAGCTGTGTTATTTGAGCTGAAGGGAGGGAGAAAGAGACTCAATTATCTGTATGCTGTTTATCTCTCAAACTCATCAATAGAATAACGTCCTCTTCCCTCCCTGGGAAAAACCAGGGGAGTTACTGAAATGTAGACTCCTGGATAGGGAAGGAAATATCACATATAGCAAATAAGTGTTGCGCCCTTCCAGAAAAGGCTCTTATCAATTTAGGAGAGGATTCATTAACCCTAAACCATAAAAGGATGAGGTTAACAGCACAGCAGTAGATCCTTGTTGTGTCGTCTCTCAGCACATTACATAACAAATATTTGTGGACAAGGGACCAGGAGGAAGTAAGTCTATCCCCAGAGCAGCTGAGTTAGCTATGATCACCAGGGTGACCACTCTCCTGGGATTTGCCTGACTACAGAGAGCAGCTGCTGTGTTATTCTAATACTGGTGTATGAACACGGGTTCAAGGGGGAAAAAAAAACAAGTCTCTCTCTCTCTCTCTCTCTCTCTCTCTCTCTCTCTCTCTCTCTCTCTCGGAAGTCAATAGCTAGCATCTTCATAAGCATGAAGAAAGGGGAAATGATTATACCCTTCAAAGCAAATTAAAAATAGTGGATTCTTCATCTTCTATAAACATCCTCTTAATATTTGAAAGACCTGCCATTTTCTGTCCTAATATTTAATTTGATTATTGATTCTTACTTTTAAACCTACTTTGTTTTCTTTCCTTTGAAATTACAGTGAACAAAGTTTCATTTTTATCATCACCTCAAAAATATAAGATTATAGATTGTGATCCTGCATTCTTGGGGGACATGTATTTCCTATGTTTATATCATTACTGTACTGTCCATTCTGTTAAAATGGAGGTCACATAAACTTTATTAAATGTGTTTGGTGAAATACTATATTTGAAAATCAGAATTTATTTGTCCAGACTCCATTTAGATATTTATTTGTTTGTTTATTTATTTTGTCTTTTTGAAACAGGGTTTCACTATGCAGTTCAGGCTGGCCTTGAACTCACAGTGATACTCTTGCGTCAGCCTCCCGAGTGCTGGGATTGCAGGCTTGCCCCATTACCCCCGGCTTTTTTTTTTTAATTTAACTATTTAATCATTGTTCTTGTCTAAGTTCATGTCATAATCAAGTAGATTTTTGTCATGCAGCGAAATTGCCACACAAATTAAAGAAAAAACAAATGGTAGAGACCATCTAGATCCAAAAATGAGCATGAGAATTCAGAAAATAGAAGAGAACTCTACAAACTATTTTCAGTTTCTATTTTCTTAAACCAGTAGGGATATGGCAAATGGATAACTCAAAACCATTGCCTTAAGGAATAGAAAGTCTGAAATAGGAGACAACAGACAGAAGATGTTTGAATTGAAAAATTACAGTTATGTTCTCAGCCAAAATTTGCTTCCACTACAAACATTCATCTCCCTAAGCAAAACCAGCCATCTACCCAGGAATTTTCTTAGACTAGTCCTTAAAGTTCCTATTTGTGAACTCAGTGTCCAACCACTACCCACTCCATTTTCTGCCAAATATTAGCTTCAGTCCACCTAAGGGCACCTGAAACATTTTGACATGGATCTTTAAAAACCCAGTCTAAAAAATGTCTCCAATCCAAAAGGGCTTAGCAAAAAGACAAACTTCTGAAAATGTGTACAGCTATAACTATCATTATTGGTTATATTTTAGAGGAAGAATATACCTTCTATAGAGAGATTTTATACTGAGATAATAATAAAGTATGGTAAAGGAAAATATTCCATCTTCTTACTTTGATCCAAATGTCCTTAGTGTATACGTTTAAATTATTTTTTGGAATCTAACTCCCATGAAATTGTTATTTGTACCAAAATGTAAAATAACCTAAGCATTCTGTTTCAATTCATGTTTTTTTGGGGAGAAAGACACCGATCGATTTATAACAATAAGTTGTAATGAACCCATTTGATTTCATTGTTAGAATAGCTAGATACTAGAGTAGTCAAGAAATGGTGGAGCTAGTGTGGCTAGTGGTAAAACCAGACCATCCAAAGACCAAATTGGAAAATGGGTCCTCCAAAAAGAGACAAATATAAATACAGAGAGCCCAATTCTTCCCAATACTCAGAGTACATTTGAAGTACAGCATCATGCTATGGTGTGCTGGAGCTAGTTTGTGAGTACCAATTGTTAAATTGCCAGAACTACTCAAATCCAGCTGATCTCACTTAGGTAATTGAAATGATGGATGGAAATGACAGACGAAATGATGGAAATAAGTACATCAGTGAAAGTATTAATGCCACCAACAAAAGCCAATTAATATTTTTCTTTTCAGAGTTCTGGCTATTCAATATTTACCAAAACGAAAGTTGGAACACTCTATTCTAAAATAATTAGCTTTTCTACAAATGAGGTGGTATAAATCCTACATCATGTAAAAAAGCTCATTAAATAGCTAAAATATATATTTTGGTTTTAAAAAATGAATGTTTGGTTATATTCTTAAATTGGACCTAAAATTTTCCTCATTAAACTAATGAAATGTACTAGATCACATAGAAATAAAATTAAAAACTATATTTACACCTTAGAAAATAGTTAACTAGAACAGAAACAGGGTGGATGGTACCCAATGGAGGTATGAATAACACACTGCATTTTGCAAGACTGTTTTCCTCCTTTAGATGTGACAAAATCTGAGAAACAAATACACCTACATATGTTTTTCATGAGATTTCTGCCTATATCTATGTCTTTAAGAGCTCTACCTATTCTATCTTCCACCAATTTAGTGTTTCTGTTTTAATATTTAGATCTTTGATCTGTTTCAATTTTAGTTTAGTGCATGGTGAGAGACACGGGTCTAGTTTTGGTCTTTGGCATGAGGAAAGCCAGTTTTTCCAGAACTATTTATTAAAGAGGCTATCTTCCTTCCAGTGCGTGTGTTTGGCACCTTTATCAAAGATAAGGTGGCTGAGTGTGTTTGGAATTGTTTCTCTATCTTCTAATCTCTTCCACTGATCCTAATGTCTGCTTCCCGCCCCCCCAGTACAATGCTGATTTTATCACAGTAGCTTTGTAGTATAATTTCAAATCAGGGATTGTCATGCCCCCTGACTTGCCTTTATTGCCCAGAATTGTTTTTGCTATTCTAAGTCTCTTCTAGAATAAAAGAATTTTAGGAATGTTTTCTCTAGTTCTGTGAGGTATGCTATTGGTATTTTGATTGGGATTGCATTAACTCTGGACAACAATTTTGGGAGTATGACCATTTTCACTATGTTTGTTCTTTCTTCCCATGAGCAAGGGATATCTTTCCATTTTCTTCAGTCTCTTTTTTCAGAGTATTGTCATTTTCAATATATAGATCTTTTACTTCCTTTGTTAGATTGATTCCTATGTACTTCATTGTTTTCAGTGCTATTGTGAAAGGTGTTGTTTCCCTAATTTCTCTCTCAGTGAGTTTGTTATTTGTATACAAGAATGCTATTGATTTTTGAGTGTTCACTTTGTATCCAGCTACACTACTGAATTTAGTTATTAAATCTAGAAGTCTTGGGCCAGTGATATAGCTCAGCGGCATAAGCACCTGCATGGCAAGCACGAAGTCCTGAGTTCAACTCCTGGTACCTGAATATTAAAAATAAAAAATCTAGAAGTCTTTTGGTGGAGTTTTGGGGGTCTTCTATGTAGAGTATAATGTCATTTTCCAATAATGATAATTTAACTTCTTCCATTAACTTCTTCACAATAAATATTGTGAAATAGGAAGAAATTATTTAAAAGGAAAGAGGAGCTAGCCAGGGAGAGGGGAGGGAGAAAGAAGGGAAGGGGAAAGAAAGAAAATGATAAAAGAAGAATAAAATAGAAACAAATCTTTGTAAATAAGGTTGGGGTTGAAGAGAGAGGAGGAGGTTGGGAAAAGAAGTGGAATCAAGATATATTATATACAGGTACGAATTCTCTATGCGAATATGATCATTATGTATATCTAAATTGTACCAATGAACTAAATAAAAAATTCTTGGCCAGAAAAAATCTGTTTTTATTTTACTGTTATTGGAAATTAAATAATGCTTAAAAGTTATTGCTTTATCTAGATTTTACCTTAAACGTGATAGAAACAGAAGATGTTTTGTAAAGTAAAAATATCAAAAAGCTATTAATTTGTAAAATCAGAGGCACATAACAAATACAATACTACTGACACAGAACAAATCATTTCTGATGACAGGTCATAAGAATTAAGCAGAAATATTTCACATCCTGAAAGAAACCAATAAAATACTAGAAGAGCTTGTACCATAAACAGATTACATACACCATTAAATAATGAGTAAAATGTGAAATGGTATTAATCTCAACTAACTGCAACATAAAAGTGAAAAGAAAGCTACTCACAGAAATAACACAATGCACCATCAAAATAAGAAAATATCATAGAAGAATATTGTTCTTTTCCCTTTTAAGTCATGATCTTGGGAACAAATTCACCTACTAATAGGATAAAATTTATCTCTACAAGGAAGAAAATATGCATTTCAAATTTGTCCATAAAAGATAAATTCACATGCCTACAAACAGACATTATAAACACCTATTTCAGTTAGATTCCAAGTCTAGAATATATTACTAAAGACTGTTAAATTAGCATTTATTTTCTAGTTTACTGAACCTAGCTTATTTTTGTAAAATTGAATGATGCTTAATAAAAACTGAAGTAAGGCATTTGGAAGACTATCAGGAAAGGGTAAGTATCAACTCCAAATGTTTTCAGAGGGAAACTATAGTGACCCATGTTTTCATAAGATTTTTAGTGTACACATACACATATGTGCTTCTACAAAAACTTATACACACCACTTTGTTTGTTAAGGATTTTTTAAAGTTAACTGAAGTCTACAATTTCAATGAAACTTTACATACCATACAGTTTTCTGCGTTTGACAAACATATGCCATTTATCCACCATTATATCACATAAGATATTTTTACCAACCCAAAAATTCTTCAGTGTATCACAGATTCATCTCACTTCTTTCCCCAAACACTGAACAACAGCCTAACTTTTCAATGATTCTATAGTTTTGCTTTCCCAGAATGTTATATAATTGGGATTGTCCAGTAAATGACCTTGCAGGTTTGCTTCTTTCACTTAGCAATATGTATTTAAGGGTTCTCCTTGTCTTTTCACGGCTTTATAGCTCATTTCCCTTTATCACTGAAGAATATTCCTCTGTAGTGTTGTACCACAATTTGTTCATCCAGTCAACTAGTAAAGGAACATCATTATTGCTTCCAGACTTTGGCAATTATGAACAATGATTTCATAAGCATCCATGTCCAAATATTTTGTGTGAACATACATTTTCACACCATTGATGTAAAAACCTCTGAGTTTAATTGCTGGATTGTATGCCAAGACTGTAGCTTTGCAAGAAACTGCCTAATTCTCTTCCACAGTGATTGTGTCATTCGCCTCCTGATAAGCAGTAAGTAGGAGCTCCTGCTGTCCTGTAAATTTGTCAGCAGTTCCTATAGATCAGTTTTACAGACTGTAGCCAGGTATGTGGTGGGATCAAATTGTTGTTGCAACTAGAACTTCCTTAATTATATATGTTGTGGAATATCTGATCATATGCTTATTTATCTTCCATTTAACTTCTTCAGAGAATTGTTTGTTCAGATTTTTTTGCCCATTGTTAAGCTGCACTATTTGTTTCTCACTGTTGAGTTTTAAAACCTTTGTCTATTTTGTATGCTACCTCATTACCAAATGCATTGACAGCTCTTCCGTTAAGGGGATGAAATACCTGAAACCACAATTTAAAGGAGGAGAGATTTAATTTGTCTGAATCTCAGTTGGGATTCAGCCCATAGTTGGCTATGTCCAAGGCAGGACTATCATGGCAGACTAGTGCGCTGAAGCAAAGCTGCTCACTTTAGGACAGCTGGGATGAAGAACAAGGGAGCAGTGCCAAAGAGGAAGGGATCAGGGACCAGATATAGACTGGAAAGTTACATCACCGTGATCAACTCAGACCTCTAGAAGTGTGCTTTCCTAATCCCTTAGGCAGCTCGCAAGCTGATCGACTAGACAATTAAGCTTGACTATCAAATTCCACCCCTCATTAATTGACTCTCTAACTAATCTCCTTAAATTATGCTAAACATCCAAATAAATGCAATAACAAGTTAGTAATTCTGCCTAACATAATACAACTATCCTGCATGCAACCAAAAATGCAATAATCTTGTCCCCAAAGTCTCAACATTTCAAGTATTTTTCAAAAGTCCATGTGACCTCTGAGACTCAAGGCAAATTCTTAGCTGTGAACCTTGTAAAACTAAAAAACTAAATACTTAATTCAAACATACAGTGGCACGGGGTAAACATTGCAATTCAAAGGGGAAAGGGAGGATAGAAAAGAATAAGACCAAAGCAAGACCAAAACACAGCAGGGCAGTCATTGGATCCAGAATCTAGGGAACATGGCAGTGAGATACAGGCTCCAAGCGCTCTATAACCTTGCCATTAACAACCTACATGCCCTTTGTGCGGGCTTTGCTCACTGTCTGTGGCTTTCTTCAACAGATGTTCCAGGGGTCTCCATTGCATCTTCAGCTTCACTCCTATAGGTTTCTGCACAAATCTTTCAGGGGCACCCTGCCTGGTCTGAGGGGAAACCTCTATGACTCCTCAGTTCTTGGTTAACTGTCACACCAGATGTATCTTTTAAAAGTAGTTCCTCCCAGAATCTGTTTTCTGTTTCCATTCTCTAAAGAGTCTCAGTCACAGAACAGATTTTAATGTTTAATTAAGCCTGCTTTCTCAGTACTTTTCTTTCACGGATAGTATTTTCAGTCTTAAAAGTTGCAGCCAAACACAAATGACTTAGATTGTCTCCTATATTATCTTCTAGAAATTTATGGTTTCGAATTTTTCTATTTAGGTCTATGAATCATTTGACTTAAATTTTTACAAAAGGTCTAAGCTCTGTGTCTAAGCTCTTTTTCTTTCTTTTGTTTCATTTATGCTTGGATATCCAATTTCTCCAGGACCATTTCTTGGAAAAACTGTATTTTATCCATTGAAATGTGTTTTCTTTTTGTCACAGATCAATTGAATATATTTGGCTGATTCTGTTTCTGAAATTTCTCTTTTACTGGTTTGTTTATAGTTTAACAGATAAAAGACTATCTTCATTAATGTACCTTTATAAAACATATTACAGTATGGTAGTGTCAGTCTTCCAACTTCATTCTTCTATATTGTATTGGAGGCCGATGTGGGTCTTGGCTTTTCATATAAACTTAAAATCAGCTTATTGATGTTCACAAAATAACTGCTGAGATTTTGGTTAAAATTGTGTTAAATCTGTGGATGAAGTTGGGATGAACTGATATATTGAGCATTATGAATCTTCTATGCATGTGAAATACTCATATATTTCAAAAGTTATAGTTTCCCATATATCTAATTTGCACATATTTTAAAGACTTAGGTCTAAGTATATTCTTTGTTCTTATTTTTAATACTAATATAAGTGGTATTGTTTTCAATTTCAAATTCCTATTATTTACCACCATTATGTTGAAAAAATTGATTTTTGTATATTAACCCTGCATTCTGTAAGTTTACTAAAATTTATTAAGTCCATGAGGTTTTTATTAATGCATTGGTAATTTTACACAGACATGTTAGGTACAAACAAATGCTGTTTTATTTCAGCCTTCCTATCTGTATAACTTTCATATATTTATCATATTGCATTAGATATTACTTCCAGTGTATGATTTTAAAATAAAATAGTTTTGTAAAGTAGAGGCTCAGATTATTTATTTTAAAAGCATTCAATGCTATAAATTTCCTTCTAAAATCTGTTCTCCTTGAACTACACAAATTTTGGTAAGTTACATTTTCATTTTACCTTAGTTCAATACTTTTTTAAAATTTTTTTTCACATTTTCTTTTACTCAGGTATTTGATTTCTTTGAAAAAGTAGGCTATTTATTCTAGGAAATAAAAGTTACTGTTTTTTTCCTACAAAATAAGAAATAAGAAACTTTTGACAAAATTGAGCAAAATTCTCAAGGACTCCACAGAATTTTCAGGCCTAGGTGAAGTCTTCAGCATATTATATCAAAATATCAAGAAACTGGAAATTTATAATAACTTTATTTCCAAAACATGCAGACATGTACATATATATACTAGAAAATCTGCCAAGTTACATTCATCATATAATTGCAACATTATTATCCAAAGCAGAAATAGTTAAAAACAAAAACATAATTAAATAATATTCATAAACCAAATGTTAATTATAATGTAGTAGTAGCATATTAAAGAGTAAAATGTCGTCAACAATTTTGTTACCTGATAAAGTTTTTTTCAGTATTAGAATATCTATTATCAAAAGTCATCATATTCAATGGGAAGAGAGATAAAATAGTATTGTCAGCATTATGAGGTCACAAAAGTCCTTCAAATCCATTCCTTACAAACTGCCTACTGAAAAAGCAATAATTGGCTCCTTTCCACTTTCAAGAGTGTATGAGCATTTCAAACTAAATACTAGCATCATAGTTAGTAGCACGATGATATAAAGCAGTTCTCAAATAGGGCTTCTAGACTAGTAACACCAAAGCGTACCTGGGAACTTAACAGAAATACAAATTCATGTTTTCCACCTCACAAAGTTAAGACCCTACAGAGTTAAGATCTAGAAATTTGTGCTTTAACAAGCCTTCACTTGAGTAGTTGCACATAAAAGTTTAAGGATCATTTATAGAATCAAATTGAAATTACATCAGAAATGATACAAAGAAACTTTTATGATTACTACTGTTGACTATCATAATAAAAATATTAAACACTTGATCTGGAGCAGAGTATAAAATATGAGTGTAAAAACTGGAAACCACAAGGAACATCATGGTTTTTAAATATCATATGATTATATCTCTGCTATGGTATGAATGAATGTCCCCAAAGATCCGTATGTAAGGCTTTGCCTACAGAATGGTGACATTGGAACCTTTAAATGGTCTACACTATAGTGTAATGGTGGACTACAGACCTTGGAGAAGTAAGAAGGGTGTCTTAGGTTGATGGGAGTGGGCCCTCAAAAAGTACTATACGATCCTCTCTTTCTCCCTCACTCTCTCTTCCTTCCTCCTTCTCTTTTCCTCTCTCTGATTTCTAGCTTGAGGTGCAAACATATGCTCCAACACAGGCTCCTGCCACCCTCATTGGAGGGCCAAACCAATATGGCAGCCTAATTTAGTTTGAACCTCCAGAACCATAAGCCAAAATAAACCTCTCTGTATTTTGTAAGTACCAGTGCCAAGTATTTTGTTGTACTGACATGAAGGTCAGTATATCTGAAAACTATTTTCAAATTAACTTTTAAAAGCCTTAAGAATTACAATAAGACTAATAGGATGGCATATTATTATGAAATTAATATATGAAAATAATCTTTCTAAGTGGAAACAAAAAGTAATTAAGATATTTCATTATGTCTTATCTATTAGACCAAAACATCTTACTAAAAATAATAAATATATTTTCATAAAATTAATTTCAGAATCTGTGAATAGAGACTGGTTACATTTACATAAGGCTGTTGTCAAAAAGAATGAGCCTCTCCACAATGCTAAAACAAAGCTGTGACGACATATTAAGTGAAATAAGAGTAAGGTAGAAGGCAGTCTCTAGTATTCTCTAATTTGTATTAAAAAGAAAAGAAGAAAATACACATGTACATGCATAAAATCTGTGTGAGACTATGCCCAAGAAACAGAAGATAACTGCAACCTCTGAAACTTACAACTAGAGTCATGAGATGAGAATGCTTCTTTCATTTATTGCATTCCATTTTTATTATGCTTTGACCATGTATAAGACATTAAAATAGTTTTTAAAATAATAAAACCACGTAATACATATTAAATACCACTGTAAATTCTAATAAGAATGAAATATTAATACTAGTATTTACTTACATTTACTCTAATACTATTCTAATGGTTCATATATTTGAATCCATTTCATTGTAAAATAATCTTAAAAGTGCCTATTTGAAATTAATACTTGTACATTTTATTTTTGTGGGGGAAACACAGAACACAAACTTAAATCATTGATCAAAGTCAAACAGCTGCTGACTGGAAAATAGAGAATTTTAACTCAGGCTATAGAATCCAACATTGAAGCCCTTAGCTACTAAGGTAACCATCTAGCAAGCCCCCTGCCATATTTTAGACTGTCAATAGACATTTGTTTGTTTGTTTGTTCTGTCTTTATTTCATGATTGAATTGATTCATGGGTCGATGTCAATCTAGAAAGGGAAATCTATCAGCAAATCATAATACTATCCAATTCACCAGTTGCATTAACTACTTGCTCAAGAGCACAGAGGGCAAGGCAGTTAATTTTAGTGGAAGATACTAAAGACATGAAATGCAGGAATTTTATTTGAATGATAAAAGATAAAATATTACTGAGGTAGATAATCAGTTATGTTGTGAATGGAAATAGATGAGAATTTTTGTTAAGAAGTCGTAAGATTCGATGTCAACACATATTTGTACACCCAAGGTCACTAAAAGGAGATTTCAAATTTATTCACACATCTTGCACAGAAGAATTTTGTGAAACCCAAAAGGGGAGTGTAAGTATGCATTAATTACTCTAGATATTAGTAAATATATCATCTTTCTGACAGAAATATTTTTCAATTAATTTCTGTGATGATTTTACCTAATTTACAATGTAGTATATAATAAATTGCAAATTAGTTTCTTTTCTGTTGAACTATATGACAAATTTAAATTAAATGATATTACCAAAAGAATCAGAATTAGATTTTTATACAAAACTTAACAAATTTGATTTGAGAGAACTGAAATACTTGTGTAAGACATAAATAATTAAGAAATGCTGTTAATTTAAAGAAAAAGAGTTACCAGATTTGTGGTATTCTAAAATTTTATTGCTTTTGCTAACAATGTAGCAGTGTGAAAGCTAGCTTGACTTAGCTTACTCTAATGGTCTCATCTAAAAAGTTGTATCTGAAAGAAATTCTTCTAAATAATTTTTAAATATTTGAATTTATCAATAGTACCTAATTTTTTATTTTCTTTTATATATAGCGGATGCTAAAATTAATGATCTTACAACCCTTCTGTGAAATAAAATGCAGAAATAATTAAAATTTACTTTAGTAATCCTATATAGGAAGGTCAGATGTAAGAAATTTTTATACTACTTTCTAAAAACAACTATATATTATATCAAAACAGATTCAATGAAGGTAGCCCATAAATTTGGAAGGTGCCTAGGCTCAACAGACCTAAAATCAATAAAGGCATTGAAATCAATATACCTTTCTCATGAATACAGTCTGTTAACTAATCAGGGTTTAAATGATGCTGCCTGCTAGAATATAAATGTCTGAGTACTTTGGATGTGATACTTGGATTAAATCGTTATTCATGAACATGCCAGATTCATTAGAAATAGCCTATTGATTCCACAATCAATAAAACATTCACAAATTACTGAAAGGAATGTTTATTAAAATTCTTTATTATAGATATTTTCAGTGATCTCAAATTGGATAATGGGTAACATAAAGATTTTTACAGATAAAGTCTCCCTATACATTGGAGAAATAAAATTGTTACCAGGCAGCATGTGTCTTTATAATAATGATTAACTTTCTGATCCTAAAATTAATAATGCTGGGTGCAGAATTTTTAAAATATAGAATATTTTAAAATAAGATCAAATTTATGAATAGTACCATCGTGTTCCAGATACACACACATTTACACGTACACAAAAATGTATGTGTGCATATATGCTTTAAAATTAAGCAAAACAAGTTTTATTTTTCTTAAAATTAATTAAGAAATTTACAATCTTGCCTCTAATTGTTTCTAAGCAGACATCAATGATTTTTAAAAATCAGACTTAGCTTTTTATTATGCAAATTTATTTTAAAGCACACAAAAAGAATAGAGAACAACGTAATAAACCTTACAGTACCCATCACTCAGTTCCAATGATCATTTTTCCAATATTGACTTATTTATCCTCCACATTGTGATTTTTGGTAGCATATATTAAAGTAGAGTAGCAATTACATCAACTAAACATATATTTTAATGAGGTCAGATTTTTCATAACTATTTTTATTAATGATATGTTGAATGCATGTTTCTGTAGAAGGGTATATTCCTTCAAGTAGAGTTTCATAACAGTTGCAGAATATTTAAATTTATGACACATATAATTCATTTAATTCCTCCCCTATCGTTGAACATTGATCTTTTAATTTATTTTTCAGCATTCTAAATCCAGTTTTAATCTATGTTCTTATCATTGGACCTGTGCATATATTCATTATGATTTCCTTAGAATACATTTCTAGAAGCTGCATTTCTGCTCAAAGGGCAAAACTCTAAGGTTGTGTAAGTGCGTGTGTTTGGTGTGTGTGTGTGTGTGTGTGTGTGTGTGTGTGGGTGCATGCATTTGACATCAGGCTGTATTTAAAATGAAAAGGTTACTATTAATGGATTAAATGTTGAATTATTCATTAAAGAAAATCTGACATAACTTCCCGATTGAATATCTTACCCTTATATATCTAGCATGGCCCTATGGTTTGTAGGAATGTTTGCATTTTCTTTATGATGTGAGCAATTCTATGGAAAATAATCAGACTGTTGAAATTGTCCTTGCAAGTACTAACTAATTAGTTTTTCCAATAAACCTATTAGCTGGACAGTATTATTACTACTCTATCATTTTGAAACTATGCTAATGAAATAGTAATGTTGACTTCCTGGGGCCATGTCCTATTGATTTTTTAATGTAAATGATCAGAGCACTGAGATCGGGCACTTATGAATAAAAACTTCAGATCTGGTTTTTAGATAGGCTTCCCCGAAACAGAATAATAAAAAGAGCCTCCAGAGCAAGGAGTTGAATTGGAATTGGTTAACAGATTATGATGAGTCAATAACTAATAAATACTCAAAGGAAATTATCAAGCAACAGACCATAAGAAAATATGGCCAAGGTTTTGAGTCAGTTTAAGATATAATTACATAAAAATAAATAAAGCAGCATGACTTCTGACCACATCAGCTTCAAGTATTCCTTCCAACTTGTCAATTAAAGTAATTTTCAATAAAAATATTGTGACACTTTTAATCCCTGTAATAAGTGTGTCAATATAGGAGATAATTAGTAAATAATTTTCTTCTAGAATTTGGCCCAGCTTTGAAGAAGACAATTTTTTGCTTAAAATTTTAGGTTTCCTTTTCTTATATCTATTAGTCTGTATTTGCTGACACATTTCAGAACAATAACAGAATGAATAGTTTGTTCTACTCTCTGTTCTTTGTATTCTAAATATTTCTTGCAGTACTGCAAATATATCTCCCTAAAAAGTGATTTAAAACATCAAAACATTACAGAAACGGAATGTTCTTTGCAAAATTTGGTGTACGAGTCAGCAGGCACAGGTGATTGATTCAGAGAGGCTTACACTTGAGTAATAAACTAGGCAGTACCAAAGTTGGAAGTTGTACAAGGAAGGGGTCAGGGAAGAGGAATTTCTAAGAAGCAAAAGGATAGGATTTAAAAGAAATCGTCAAAGCCCGTTTGTCAGGTGGCTTTGTAAGTACCCCTTGCTACCTTCCCTGAGCTACAGGACAGTAATGGAAACAGCCTTTGTACATAAGAGACCAGCATATGTCTTCAACCTGAGGAAGCGTGTGGCACTGAAAGCCAGAGCCTCACCCATTTCCTCAATGAGAACTGTGTGGCAACAGGATAAAGTCTAGCCAGTTGGAAAGGAAAGATCCAGGGCTTAGCCATAGTTGTGATTCCTGGAGAGAGACTAGAAATTAAGAACAATTTCTCACATAAATATAGCCTATGCTAATAGTCCATTCCAAATACAGTTTGGAAATAACTAATTCCCTATGAAAACTTTCTTTTAATATGCTGGTACTGGGAGTCGAACTCAGGACCTCGTGCTTGCCAGGTGGGCGCTTATGCCCCTGACCTATATCACCAGCCCTATGAAAACATTTTAAAAGGGCCTCTGAACATATTACTATTATAACATACTCGAATTATATCAATTGCCCTTTTTGACACACAGTATGGGTTTCCACAGTAAAAAGACTTGAAAATTCAAATTTCATTTGACAGGGATAACTATAACTTCAGGAGGATGCCTTTTAAATATTTGTAGATAGTGCTCAAAAGTACTAGCTTAAACATATCATTGTTTTGCCATTAACTTCATTTGTTCTGTATAGAATTAATCATGGTGGGCCAAGAAGGAGCAATAAATTATGCAATATTAAGCAACAAAAAGAAGTAGTATAATGCTGAGTGTGCTGAATTCTCTATTTTATAACTGGACTTTAGGCATCTCACAAATATTTATTTAATATTTAACAGATAATTAATAAATAGAGATATACTGTAGTATTTATAGTCCAAGTTGTAGTTCCTACTACATTTTACTGGACTATTTATTCCAGTATCTATGAACTTTATACTGCCCCATGTGCACAAGGAAATTAGAATGAACTCTTTTAAAATGTAATTAAGATTAGTTAATTCTCTTTATTAGCTACTTCACAGGGTTTGTGTAAGGGTCAGTTGGGGTAATACATGAAAAGTGCTGAATGTGGTGCCTCGCACTTGAGCATGGTTATGGGCGTAGCTGCAGGAGCAGGAGGAGCTACCGTCGCCATCCTCGGCATCTTCACCATGGTACCTAACACTGAACAACTGCTGATTAATTTAGGCTGAGCCCAGCTATTTTAGTGTCAAACATTATGCACAATCTAAGGTTTAACAATGTATCCTCTTACTCTTTCAAGGTTACTGGCACAAGACATAAGTTTCCTGATGAAGAGACAAAAGACTATCAAAGAGCAAAAGCCATAGAAGAGTTTCATCATGGTATGTACCATTTTCTCCTGTCTCCTCTGCCACAACTCACCAGAGTAACACAAAGGGCCTGTATTTGTCAGATCAGGCCCCTGTAACAAAATACTACAGGCTGAGGTGGCTTAAACAACAAAAATCTATTTTCTTACAGTTTAGGAGGCTGGAGAGTCCAAGATCATAGCACCAGCAGGGTTGGTGGCTGCTGGGAGCTCCCCTTCTGCCTTAGGGACAGTTACCGTCTCACCGTGTCCTCGCGTGATATACGAGACAGAGAAAGATTCTTCTTCCCTCCCTTCCAAATAGGTCATCATCTTTACGATCTAATTTAACTTTAATTAATCCATAAAGAATCTATGTCCAGACACAATCATATTGAGGATAAGGGTTTCAACATAGAGGTTTTAGAAGCCTCAGTTCAGTACAAATTCTCAGTTTAGTCCATGACACACTGCCATGCATGCAATAGGATGCACTGTTGGAGAGAACCACTGGTTGTGGAGCTTTGTTAATTTTATAATGAGTGGAAGGAAGGCTACTTTGTGCCTGGAGGTAGACACCCCATCCCCCTAGGATGGTCCTTACAAGCACAGTACTGAGAGACCTTGAGTTCCAGGTAAAGCATAGACAGGGCTTTGCATCTTTGGCAGATCCAGCCAAAATAAGCAGAGAAGTTTGGGACTCATGGCAGACTGCTGCTTCCAACACCAACGCAGAACTGAATCTCAGTCCCTGTGCTTCTGCATATCCAGGGTTATCAATAGAGGCTCAGATTCACCTGAAACCATCCTGTCAGCAACGCATGACTTCATTGTTTTACGGTAGAAGGATGAAGAAAGAGCGAACACTCCTTGGTGCTGAGGTGTTAACAGTGACTCAGGGAACAAAGAGTGATTCAAACCGAACAAGGAACAACAGGAGAAAGAAATGTACTCTTTAGTCTCTGCCAGCTTGGCACTAAATCGCTGACTCCTTTTCAAAATGAAACTGTTAAAAAGGAAGAGGAAAGATACACAGCCTGTAATGGCAACTTATTTGTTTGTTGAATTATTTCTTTTCTTGAGTGTTTTATGTGAGCCATAACATTCTGTTCTCAGAAACAAGTGGCCATTCCAATCAAGATCTGACATGATCTCGAAAGCCATAACACAGATATATCTAAACTAAGCAGAGTAACAGAAAGAACCAATTTCTTCTTGGATATTACAAGTTTATTCTTAGCAATGCATTAAAGAGAAAGAAGTCTCACCCCAGTAGTACATTAGTTTGTATACATGTGAAACATTTTAAACCCTAAATATCATTCTTTTTCAAAATTTAAAAAATAATTTTCATTAACAGCACTTCATTGGTGCATTTTCAATAAATGTAAACCATTGTTATCAGTGTGTATTTAACCACTAATTTTACACAGATAAAATGGTTTATTGAAGTAAACTGTTAAAGGGTATCAAAAAATCTCTTGTCTGCTATCTATTAAGAGCTAATGTACCTTATTTGGGTTTTTCATTTAAACATGCTCACATTTTAATAACAATTTTGCTAACTATATTAATAATTTAATGGCAAACAGAAAATTCACCTTCTTTGTGTATGTTTTCAACAGTAGTATTCTGTGTATAAAATTAATAGAATAATTATTCTTGGATATTTTTCTTTTCCAGCTATAATTTATTTTACATTTTGATCCAGCGTTACCAAGACTATTCTTTCTGTTGCTCCATCACTGGTATTAGTAATCAATATGAGGTTTGGACACTTCTTTCTTAGCTATTGATCACTAATGATGTTGCTTTAGTTAGACTGAAAACCCCTAGAATTCATGATCTCTCTTGCCCTTGTGGGAAAAATAAATCCCTTTGATTATATGTGAATTGTGGTTCACATACATGTGGTTTTGATTTTTAACCAAAGTATATGTTTCTGAAATTATTTCTTTACATTTTTTTCTGCAGGAATTTTTCTGTTATTCTGGGTTTCTGTAAGAAATAAAATTAATGTTCAGATTCCTTAACATTATAATGAAACCACCGAAAGACACTAGGTCTAAACTAAAAGATGTGTGAAGCCCTAGTTCAATCTCAGCTCTGCAAATAAATGAATAAAATAAAAGGCTGAAAACATCATAATATGCAAAGGCACTGTATTTTTTTTTTTTTTGAAAAGCTGAAGACAAATCAGACTTCAGAACAGAAAAAAATCACTGGGAATAAGGAAAGATTCTATCATATAAGGATAGAAGTTTCTGTATTTTAAGAAAACATGGCAATCCTAAGTTTGTACTCACCTAGTAACAGAGCTTCTAAATATAAAACAAATCAGATTAAATAGAATGAAAAAATAGACCAAGATGGAATTATACTTAGAGAGTTCAGCACACTGCTCTCCGTAACTGAAAAAAGAAGTAGAGAGAAATCATAAGGCCATAGAATATTTGCCCAGTATCACATGGATCACTCCACCTAAAAGCAGAATACATATTTTTTCAGGGACAAGAGAAACATTTACCAAGTTAGATTATATTTGTGAGACACAAAGCAAAACTCATTAAATTAAACATAATTGGAGTTTTTAAAGTATGTTTTTAACATAAAATTAAATTAGAAATAATTACTATAAAAAGTAAATGGGAATTCTATTTCTTAAATATTTGAAAACTAAATGCCACAGTACTAAATAATTTATAAAGAAAGTGATATCAAGAGAAATTAGAAAACGTTTCAGTAAATACTAAAATACAATATATGGCAATGTGAAGGACACAAAATATTATTGAGAGACACAGCTATAAAAGAGCCTACAGGGAAAAGCATAGCCTTAAATACTTATAGTGGAAAAGAAAAACATCCCCAAATGAATTATTTAAGATTTACTTTAAAAACAAGAAAAAAAATTAATCCCAGTCAAGCAAAAAGAAAGAATATACAAAGATTAGAGGAGAAATCAATGAATTTCAAAACAGGAAAATAATGCAGAAAATAATTAAGCTAAAAGTAGATTCTTTGAAAAGATTAGTGCAATTGATAATACTCTACTGATACAAACTCTAGATTGTCCAACATTAAAATAGAAAGAATACTCTATTTCTATATAAAAATAGAAATAGGAGATAATGATACTGACCCAATGAGTATTCAAAGGATAAAAGATACTATAGATACCTCTATCCATATAAATTCAACTATTTAGATGAAATGGACCAACTCATTTTAAGGCACAGACTATCAAAACTCATGCTAAAAAAAAAGCAGATAACATAAACATCCTAATAGGCAAATTAAAAACATATCTATACTTGAAAATCTTCCTAAAAATGAAAGAAAAATCGAGGTCCAGGTACAGTATTTTAGGCGAATTGTGTAAGATATTCAAAATTAAAACAATCACCATGAAATTTTTTTCCCGTGGAAATGACACTGAAATTTTTCTAACTCATTTGGTATGGCCAACATTGCACTGATAGTAAAATTAAAAAGGATTATAAGAAAATATAACTATCCAGAAAAAAAGTGCTCACCAAAATATTAGAAAAATAAACACAGCTGTATATAAAAAGAATTATGCAAAATGTGCTTCACGAATAAGCAGAGTTTATCTGAGTGATGTAAACCTGGTTCATCACTTGAAAAATGTAATTCACTATATGAACAGATTGAGCAAGGAAGACTACATAATGAATAAATACATACAGGAAATACATTTGACAAAACTCAGTCTCTCCTGGATTTAAAAGCAAGTAACACATTTAAAAAACTAAAAATAGAAAAAGCCTTCACTCTGAGAAAGAATATCTACAAAAGTCTACAATATCACACTTGACACTGAAAGCTGAGTAGGATTAGGAACTATGCATAGATATTCACTCAGCACAGCTCTTCAGTGATGCTCTAAAAGTCATAACTGGTGCAATAAGACTAATGAAAGATTTTCACTTTGGAAAACTATGAATAAAATTATCCTTATTTTCTGGTGACAGTTTTGTCCCTGTAAAAAATGCCAAAACATTTTCCAAAATTTTCTTATAAGTGAATCATCATAGGAATGTCCAGGATATAAGATCAATACAAAAATTCAGCTATTTTTCTACACAGTAACATGATAAATACAAAACAAATTTCAAAAATATGAGAACAATCTGATAGAATAAACAAAAGATTTAAATAAAAAGATACATAATATTTACAGACTGACAGACTAGTAGGATGTCATTTTTCCCTAAAATAATCTATAGATTTTGCATAATCTAATCACAATCCTAGCAGAATATTTTGAAGATATAAAGAAGCTGATTTTACATTCATACGCAAAGTTAAGATAACTAGAATAGACAAAAACTTTAAAGAAAACCCACAAACAGGGAAGGCATGCAATAATTTCCTATAAAGTATGCTAGGAAAATACAGTACAAAAGATAGTATAGTGTTGGTGATGGAAAAGCGCATAAGTAGATGGCACACTACAGACACTCCAGAAAAAAATGGAAATGTATAATCCATTGGTATTTGACAATAATGCAAGTCAATGCAAATTACATTCTTTCTCTAAAATGAAACCTGGTCAACTGTACATCCACATTTAGAAAAAATACAAAAGTCAAAACATCTGAGAACACACACATTTTTTTTTTAAATCATAGACCAAGTAGTAAAATACAAAATTACAAAACTCATGGAAGAGGAAGAAATCATAGACTATCTGTATGACTTTATCAGATTTTGGTGTGAGGTAAGGTTGGCATTTCTGCTGATTGTTTCTTTTGCTATACAGTAGTTTCTTCATTTGATATAACCCTATTTGTCTATTTTTTGCTTTGTTTACCTTTGTGTTTAAAGCTTATCCAAAATACCTCGCCAACTAGCAATGTCTTGAAATGTTTTTCTTTTGTTTTCTACTAGTAATTTCATATATTTAGATCTTTGAAGAATTTTGAATTGTTTTGTAAATATGGTGAAAACTCCAAATAATCTAAGCAAACTTTACCAAAGAGACAGACTTAGAAGCATCACAATTCCTAATTTCAAAATATATTACAAAATTATAGTATCCTAAATATAATGATACTGGCATAAAAACCTACACAGAGACCAATGGAAAAGAATGGTGAAGCAACTGATTTTCAACAAAAGCACCAAGAACACGTTGAAGAAAGGACAGTCTTTTCAATAAATGGTACAGGGAAAACTAGATATACATGTTCAGAAGAAAGAAAATTCTCTTAAGAGGATTTTCAATTACGAATTCAATTATGCATACTCACACTCACAGTCACATCTTACGCTTTCACTCTGTCCCTCAGATTTTGAAGACACAGAGGCCAAGAAGAAAGCTAAGTCCTAACAAATCATAGAAATATATGTGGTTATTCAAAGAAACAGCCAGGGAAGTTGGCCCAGATAGAATGAGGAGCCACTGTTAAGAATCAAAGGGAGAAAAATAGCAGACTTGAAGATTATTTACCTTAATACTGGTGGGAAATCATGACACCATTGTGAGCAGTAAAATGGCATGGTTAAAAAAAAAAATCTCATGGGCCGGTGAGATAGCTCAGTGGCATAAGAGCCTGCCTGGCAAGGGCGAGGTCCTGAGTTCGACTCCCGGCACCCACATATGAAAAAAGGGCCGGTGATATCGCTCAGCGGCACGGGCGCCTGCTGGCACGCGAGGTCCTGAGTTCAACCCCTGGTACCCACACACACAAAAAAAAATCTCCCAGGGAGAAAGGTGAAATAGAGTTAGGAAAGATGTTCAGAAAGTTTGGCAGAAGTCCACACAACTGATGATAATGGCATGAACTAAGGTGCAGAAGTAGGAACAATGACAGCCAGTATGCTTCGTGTGCCTACTTTTGGTGATTTTTCTGTTGAGTGCTTCATACGCATTATCTTCTTAATCATCACAGTAATCATCTGAAGAAACCCAGGTTTATAGAGATACGACGTTGCTTTCTTAATGACACACATCTAGTAAGTGGTTGAGCAGAGACTGGAATTCAATTCTATGAAGTTGCTTGTCCTGGAATGATAAAGTAGAAATATAAATGAGTAATTTAGAAGCAGAAAATACAGGACTTGTGAATAACTGGATAAACTCAAAAGGATAGGAAAAGAAATCATATGACTAGATAAACGGATAAAGGAACAGAAATCAAACTAATGTAGTGTTTTCAAGTTATAAGCATGAGAACGTTCTTTAAAAATATAAACTTTAGGAGGGAGGGTTATTATTATTGCCAGAGACAAAAGAAATACGTATTTTAGTTTTGGATATTAGAATTTGAATTAACATAAGATATCCACATGGAAATATATGATACATAGTTGTACACAGTTGAAGCTATGGGGCTAGAATTTAGTGAAAATCTGTATTATATGATTTGAATCTCATTTGTGTCCATAGCAAAGAAAAACTATTAATCATTATCTTTATTTTTGTATCCCTAATACCTGGCTCCTAGATGTTCAGTGAATATATCTTGAAATAAATCACTAATTTTCTCAAAAATTTTATAGAGAATCTGATCTTTATAAATATCTAGGAATATTTGTTTTGTGAATACTTACGTAACCTAAATGGAGACATTTAGCTTAAATTCCTGGCACTTTCAAGGATAGAAACAAGAGTTAAACTTACATATTCTTGAAAAATTTTCTATATTCAAGTACAAGAAGAGATTTGCAGACAAGCTATTACCTTCTTACCCCACTTGTGACTATTAAAATCTTGGAGATGAAAGATCTTTCTAAGCACATTTATTTCATAAAGTGCTTATGCTCTACACTTTCTTTGTTTATTCTAAAAACCTCTGACTAATTCTTTGTAACACCTGCTTGGGGAAAAAGCTATTAATAAAGATTTTGCTTTTAACTTTTTATTCATAGCACACAATATTTATTGCATTATCTTAACAATGGTTTGCTTAAATCATGCTACAGAACAAGTATAAATTATGTTGCATATTTTTTCTCAGTATTTTAATTTTAAAAATATTGTACATTGTAAAGGGTGCTTTATTTAGTCGGCTTTCTTCTCTGGAGATGTTAATTTGCTTAACCATTGTCTTATACAGCAAGGAAAATCTGTTTCTTCTGGTGCTCAATTTATATTAAGACATCGCTTGGACATTGGAAGAAATCAGAACAGTCTATGAAGCTTAATAACATCCAAAGTTTTCAGGAACATCAGGAAACCAATCTTCCTTCCTCCACGTCTTGTTCCACACCCCCAGAGGAGGGCCAGTTATCTAACCAGCCACCTGGAAAACTTCCAGTATGGTATTTCTCTAAGTGAGTCTAGGCCTGGCTGTGGTTAGGAGCAGAGGTTGTGCTAAATAAAGTTCTTGTATCGCAGGAGCACATATGATGGCACTTACAGCATATTTAGGTCTCTTTAACGGGGCTTTTCTCCTCGGGAGTAGCTGACATTATTTTTATGCAGACCAAATTAATCTCCACTTCACCCATCATGCCTACGCCTAAAGAAAACATGTAAGACTTGCCATATCCCAGAAAATATCTAATGAAAGAAAATAGTAAAGACTCCGGCATCTGAACGTAACTTACAGTTTCATGTTTGGAGGCTTGGCTGTGGTTTTGATTGAGGTTACAGATTTTTCTTTCCTATTTAAATTGACCTTCTCAAGATGGCATCCTATGATGATATATCACATTACATACAAATATTTTCACTGACCTTAACTTGATGAAAAATAAACAACTTAATATTTTTCTTCTGGTTTAAATATTATGTATCTGCCAAATAGGGTACACGATTGGCACATCTCTCTTTTGCATGACATTGGACCACATCAAATCAAATTACACCTTTTTATACAAGTCAATGAGAAGAATAAATCGCATTTTAGATGAATCCAAGATAGAACTGGCTGAAATAGTTTCATTTTGTTTTGAAGGTTTCTGTCTTTTTGTTTTTTGTGAGTGTTTTTGTTTTTGTTATTTGCTCAGTAATTTCAAAACATAAAAATTCAGGCATCTTTTGTTTACCAAATCATACTTCTTAGGATCATTTCTGCCTTTGTTTTGTTTGTTTTTTTCTTCACATATCTTTGTATTCTTTTCTTTCTGTAGCTAAAATGAACTATGAATATAGAACTTCGGTATAAGTGATTTTAATAAGTGCTTTCTAGTACTTATTATTAGTATTTATAAGTATTTCTAGTACTTATTTTGAGATAGTCTGAAAGTCAAATACTAACAGGTTATGTAAATTGATTATAGATTCCTGTTCAATATGACTATTTTAATGTAGATTTCATCAAATGCATATGAGAATATTACTGTTTATGAACACAGAACAAGATCAAGATAATAAAAAAAATTTCAGTTCCCGAGGTAAATTTAACAAAGTTCCAAAATTATGAGCGGAAGAAAAGGATAATAACCTAGGGTTAGAAATGTAAGAACACAAAGAAAATAATGGTAACTTCAGATATTGGTTTTGAGATAAATTGGTAAATAAAATGCAAACAGAAAGAATGAAATACGTAAGAGGTAAGTGTGGCATAAAGAGGAAGCAAGATAGAAGAAAGGAAGGAAGTAAAGAAAACTATTTTCACTGTACTCACCTATAATAGATTTATTATCATAAACCTTTCAAAAAGCAATCAGTGATATAATTGATCATGGTATTTCCTAGACCAAAGAATATAAACAATGTATCATCACTCTGCTCTGCTCATCCTTTCCATCTTATTTTCTATCAATTCTTTTTTCTCATATGTTTTAAACAAAGCACAAAATTTTAGCCTTACTGCATGTTCTGTACCATCTAACTGGTATTGTTGACCATATTCTTCTTCATCGATTTCCTTGTTATGCTTCAACACATAGTTCCGCTGTCAACCTTCTCAGAATCTTCTTGGATTCATCCAGCAAAATCAAATTCTTTTTTTTTTTGTACCTCAGAACACTTTGGTTATACCACTAATGTATTTTTCCAACCACTTGTCAAATGTAACTAGATTGTTTACCGTGTGAACTTTTAAGGGTTTACAACATTTTTTTCCTTAACTGACTTCCAACCATTCCATGTCACATATTCTTTCCTTGCCTTTTTATAACATTTCAGACACATTCCACATTTTTTAGTTAGGTAATGTAAAAATTCTATCTCTTTCAGTTCAATTCCTAAAACATATTTGTGGTTAACCAGCCATTTGCACCTTTATCTCTATTGCTAACCAGATTTTGGCCCCAGTGAACTCAAGTAGGATACAAAGACTATCCTCTCTTTTCCTCTCTTCCTCAGGTTCTGGCCCTTTTTTTTTTTTTTTTACTTATATCTGGTTGCAGGAATAAAAGGAAAAGGTGAACATCTCTTTATTTAACATAGGAATGAAATAATAGTCATTTGCGGGTTCTTTCTGCTTCTCATCTACCATTGTCTTGATGGCCTTTTCTTCCTCAGCAAGACCTATCCTGATTTCTCACACCCAGATCTCTGACCCTGTACTGAGTCCCTCGAGTGGGGAACTGGCAGCCTAGCCCAAGGCTTTCTAAGGGGAATGTGCATCTCTTTTTTGTACCAAATGATGGGGCAAATGTGGAAAAGGGCTCCCTGCTCCTTTTCTGACAAGTCTCTCTTTCCTACTCTCCAGTTTTCCCCTGTTCTTTCTGTATTTGTATAGGATGGGAGCATTTTCCTCCAGTCTACTGCATGCCCAATCTCATCTTTGCACACGAAAGCATAATCTTCACAAAATATTACCCTGCATATTCTTTTTCTTTTGTAGAAAAGCTAAGTATTCATCTCTACTCACCAAACTACTAGATCTGACTCCAATTCAGTAAGTCAGTATCTTGATTTCTTTTTCAGTACTGGGGATGGAGCCCAGAGCTTTGCACATGTTAAGCAAGTGCTCTACCACTGTGCTATGTCCCCTACCCCTTGATACTGCTTTTATAATTCTTTTCAGTTTTCTGGTTTAGGTAGAGAGACAGGGAAGACAAAGGAGTGCGGAATGAGGAAGTTGTTTAAAAAGCAGAATTAATTCTTAGGATGGCTTCTTCCTGATTTACAAAGCAGTATTTTTCACCTTATGGTCCCCCCAATTTAACCATTATTTTTCAATAATTGGAAATTTTCCACTCAACAATTTCATTGTAGGTAATAAATATTTATCCTATGGATCAGTGGATAAGTGATCAGTCATCTTTATAAGTTTCAGTTCTCAGAATTTACATTACCAGAATGGAGTCTATTGCAGAGAATTAGAAAACTCACAGAATTTCTAGAATGGCCAGGGAAATAATTTTGGAGGCTACTTATCAGGAACAAAACATAAGTAAACACAACTGCTTTCCTGGAATTGTTCTAATAGAAAACCCTCTGCCAATCTGCAGTACTGACCACAAAAGAAATCTCTGATTACTCATCCCCCAAAAATGCCCATCTTCCCATACTAAAAAGTAAAATAGCAACTCTGGTAAATACAGTGGGACCTATCTAGTACACTTCAACTATGCATCACACAAATGAAATGTTCTCATAAGAGGGCTATATCTCACCAAATACCACAAGCATGACTGTGTGATAAATTTTGTATGTACAGTTCAGTGATAAACTCAGTTTGATATCCAAGAACCTACATTTTAAATTACACTTAACCATTGTCCTCATAGCTGATATAAAATAATAAGAGATTGAGCTTGGAAAATATGCCTACACCTAAGTATACACATAAGTGAGTAAAGAATTATGGGTGAGTAAAGAATTATTATAGCTTACATTTCTGGAATTGTAGATAAGACAACAGTTCACATTTATTCCTTCTTTGCTCTGCTAGTATATCCAATCCATGTTGCATCTGCTCCTGGGCAGCTCATAAGTGGCAACAGCTGTTTAATTGGTGAGAAGATGAGATATCCATGCAGTTCTGTCTGTATAGAGTTGATACAATATTTAATTAATATTTCCCATTGACATTGAAAGCATCCTTCTCCCTATTTCTGCTGTGTAGTAGCACATGGACATCATTTCCTAATTAAGTAGAGACATCTTGCCTGTTCATCTAGCCATCCAGTGGTTTAAAAAAAAAAAGCAAATAACATACACTTGTTTGCCTCAACTTCTTGTTCGATGACAAGAACCTATCCATTGTTGGAAATACTGACTACTTGTCTTCTAATTCTTCCAAACCAGTATTACGTAAAGTCACAGAAATAGAAAGCAAAAACAAAAACAAACAAAACAAAACAAAACAAAACAAAACAAAAGCATATCGCTCTCTCTTCTACCTGCTGCTTTCCAGACCCCTTTATTCTGGCTCACTGTACCTTCTATGCTCTTTAGGAACTTCTTCCATACTGTAGGAAAGACACGAACTCTTTAATGCACTGCATTCTATCTGGCTTGTTACTCTGTCTTACATGAACACTTTATTTTCTATAAATCAAGTGGTTACTTGGTGATAGAATACATTTTTAAAGTTTGAATGAATCCCATGAGCTCTAAAATATTTCCTTACTTCTTCTGTGGTAAAATGAATTCTTTGGTAAGAAGTCACATTCTTCTTTTCTTTGTTTTGCTTTTGATGACCTAGTATAAGAAAACCTCATAATATTTCTGGCAGAAATAGGAGGAAAAGAAAAATCCGTATCTAGAATAAAAATCAATTCCAGTGAGGAAGCGTCATTGCCCTTTAGAAATGGAATAGTCCAAAATAACTGACCTTTTCCCAAATTCCTGGTTGGCCTCTTCAGTTGTGGTACTGCCATATCAGGAGGTTTTTGTGTGTTCCTGCTCTTGGAGGCTTGGGTACTCAGGAATAGCAATACCAAGAATATCTTCGAAGAGAGGAATCCTACATCCAGAAGTCTATCCGTGTATTTTTACATGGGAAAGGGAAAGGGACTTTGTTCATCGTACATAAACTAAGAGCTTGGATGAGTGCAAAAGAATTTGCCTGACACAAAAAAGAGAATCTTTCAGATGATTACTGAGAGATTCCTCTGTAGACAGAACCATTTGCTGATCATTCACGTGAGACATAAAGATTTCAAATATGGGACTCATTTACATAATTTTCCTTCAAATCTTGTCATTAATCTTCCAATGTATCCTTCCAAATCCATGATCACCTGGCCCAAAACTAGATAGAGCTCATGAATTTAAATGGGGCCACTCCCTGCCCACATTCTTTCTAATCAAATTGAAAAATCTGTACTTATCAAAGTTTTGCCTACAGGGAGCATTTCTTTACTGCACTGACACTGAGAGCCAACCAAATGTATTTCTGGAGTGTTCTCCTTATTGGTGTCAGAACACCATCCAAAGCTATCTACAGGAGGGTTTAAATTTATCATCCCTGGTCGCTATACCCAGGGAGCTTTCCGAAGCAGTAGTTCAGGATGAGGAAGAAGTGGCAACTTGGAGGAGTGAGCACATGGACAAAGTGATCACGTGTTCATTTGACTTCCTTGTATCTTTAATATCTTACTGAATTTGTTCTCATATATGTCACTTCTCTGTTATCTTACAATTATATTTTTGTGACATGAATTCTAGATGGAAATTTTAGATTGCATCATTACCTGGTGCATCATGAATGGCCTTAGAGTATCTAACAGAGGTATGAGCTGTTTTTCAGAATAATATAGCATTTTTTAAAGGATATATACACAGCTTGGCTTCCAAACCTATGAGAAGATTCTATGATTCTCTTATTGGGGTTGCCATTTGTTCCTTTCAGCATTCTAATTGGTCATACATCCCTAAATTTATCAGTTCATAAAGGCTAATAGTCAGACGTGCTTACTATGCACACTGAACACTTATTGAGTTTGGAGGCCCAATTAAAATCTGGTAACCTAATTACCCAATAAATATCTTGAGATTACATACATGCCAGACGTCTTGTCTGTTGCTTTCAAAATTCAAACTATTTTTGTAATGCTAGATAGAGTTTGAAGAGAGTTTTCATTTTGGAAGCAACATGCCAGTATGCTTCAAACTATTGTGTCCTTGGAAATTTTGCTGTATATTCTGAACTCTGACTTTCCTCAGTGTTTACCTCTACCATCTTGTATGTATGTATCTTATCAAAACATCTAAGTAGCCACTATTTATTATTTCCTAGATACTGTTCACATGTGTCATCAATGAAAAGGACTGGTTTATTGTTCTCACTATGTTGAAATGATGAGGTTCTCTGCAGATGAAGTTCTGGCCCAGAGCAGAGAAATGATATATATCTAAAATTAGATGCAGTAAGTATAGTATTTGCCCAGCCAAGTGAATTAAATTCCATCGAATGTTCTCAACTTCCTAAAAAGAAAGTTGCCTAAATCAATAACTGTATATTATATGTCATGATAACATGGCAATGCCTATTTATTTTACTAAAAGAGTCATATAACATGTAAGAAATTAAAAGCATTAATTCTACCATAATCTATCATCATTCTCTAAGAACAATCTGTCTTTTATATGGGAAAAGCAGGTGACTTAAATTGGGAGGGATAGATCAAAATTCCTGCATCTTTTAAGTCACTCTTCAACTTTATTACCTTACATGCATTGACTTTCCCTGACTAAGGAAAAATGTTTTTTATAGTAACCAGATAATTAGCAATGACTCAGTGCCCATGGTCCAATAATCTGAAACCAGCCTGATCGTATCACTTTTCCACTTCACAGTTACTTTGGCAAATGATCATAGGTTCTTTTGAGGAAGTGTAGGAAGAAATCTTACTCTATACATTTGTGATGTTTCAAATATTTTCCTCTGGCAGATTTGGCTCTTTTGTTTTTCAATAACTCAGAGTCTCTCAACTGGCAATAAAAGTTCTTTGGGGAATAAAATTAACCATTTTTCAGTTCAATTTAGGCCTCTTAGACTTAAAGTTGACTTTTCTTTCTTTCCTTGTTTTTTTTTTTTTTTTTTTTTAATGAGAGAAGTACTTATAGAAATCAGGAAGTTATTTAGGAGCTTTGCCATTTATTGTAGTGCCAAAAGCCCTATCATCATTTGGAGATCAACAAAGAACTATGTGGAACAAAATATTCTGATAATCATTGCTTCTCTCTTACTTATTGTTGTAACCAATGATATTGTCTGGTATTGGAACACTGATATTGAGACTCTTCCACTGTGAAAAAAAAACCCACTTCTATGGCAATATACCCCACCTTCTTCCCAGGCTACAGAGAAAAACTGCTATCTTGCTTTTCAAAGATACTAGTGCTGTCCCAGGTCCCTGGAGAGTAGAATCTTTTAGGATGCTCTGAAGACTCTTCTAGAAGGTAAATGAACAGCATGTAATAAATTCTCTTCTCTCTGACTCTGATACATATCAGTCAACTAATAAAGCAAGCAGTACAATGCTCTACTGCTCTTTCTAGGGACACTGAATTCAGAATCTTCAGGACGTTCCCTATATAAATAAATTCATCAATTATTATGTATTTCCTTTTTTCCTCAAAATCAATTCAAAACCATATTCAACAGGGATGTTTTTGCACAATCTTTCCCATTCGATGTTCTAACATTCACAAGGTAACAAATTAACTAACCAATCATTATAGTTCAAGAATAATCAAAATTAAATTCTGCATCTTACTCTTAGTGCTAGCAGTGTCACAATTTGGAAATATATGTCTTTCCCTCTTTCTTTTGTTTGTTTGACTTTTATTCAATCATGAGAAATGACCTAGTAGCATTATAAACCAAACATTTAATTGTCACTTTTTTCTCATAAAACATCTCTTGCAGTTAGTAACAACGGACCCATCGAACAAGTTTATGTTCTTCCTGCTTTTCACAATGATCTGTCACAGTATCCACCAGCCTGCTAACACCTTGCCTTTATCATGACATTCATTTAAATTAGGAAGAGGATAATATAAGTGATTATGTGATCCTACCCATCATGCACAACCCACTGTCATTCTTTAACACTCTCTAGATCCTCAAAGTTTCAAACTCAGTCTAGCTGAGAAAACCACATTGAGGTTGTATATTTTTGAGTTTGGGTCCCTTAAAAGCACTTCTCTTTTGAATAAGATTCCTAGTTATAGAAAGCATTATCCATTCTAGACTTTGTTCAAACTATCAAGAGGTGAACAGGAAGTTAACATTGTCTTAGAAGCCAGGAAAATCAACCAGAATATTGAAAAAGAAACCCACTAGTTCTGTGATCCATTGCTCAGTATCTTTACCCCCTAAGCATCAACAGTAAAAATATCCACAAAGTTGCCCAAAATCTTATCTTCCCAGGTATGGTTGCTACTTTATATGCTAACTTGGCTAGGAAGGTGTGTTTTTTGAGATATATTTAACATTTATAATCAGTCGACTCTGAGTAAAACAGATTTCTCTCCATAATGTGAGTGAGCCACAACTAATCCTTTAGAGGCCTAATGAGCAAAGACTGAAAGTTATCCAAAGAAAAAAATTCTTCCTCAAGAATTTAAAATAGAATAATGCATGAATGTTCAGCCTGGTGACCTGCTTTATAGATTTAAGACTCAATACCGTAAATCTTACTTGAATTTCCACCCTGTTGGTTTGCCTTGCTGATTTTACACTTGCTAGCACTCTCAATTTTGTGATATTTAATAGTATCACATCTTTGTATGTGTATTTATAAATACAGTTATAATGCTATAATATATAGAACTCTGGCTAACATTCTAGCCATAGCTCTTATCTCACATTGCTTATTTCTGTCTTCTAAGTCTCATATGTGTTTGTCTACCGAAAACATCCTAGATTACATGCAGAAATCTAGTTTCCAAGGAATCTATAAAATGTACTTATTAGCTTTCTATCCTTTATAGAAGTTATTAGCATATAAAAGGGGATTAGAAATAATATTGAGGGCCAGTGACGCAGCTCAGCAGCATAAGTACCTGCCTGGCAAGCGCAAGGTCCTGAGTTCTACTCCCTGTACCCACATAAAAAGGAAAAAAGGGCCGGTGATACCGCTCAGCGGCACAAGCACCTGCTGGCAAGCGCAAGGTCCTGAGTTCGACCCCCAGTACCCACATAAAAAAAAAAAAAGAAAGAAAGAAAGAAAGAAAGAATATTGAATGAGTCAATTTGCATAATATACCATGCAGATATATGATTACTTATTTACCGAGCATAATAAAGTTAACTTTCAAACAGCAAACAAATTCATACCAAGCACCAAAGCTAGTCATATTTTAACATATAAAGAGATGTTAGTTATATTTTCCCTTTTCTCTCATTTACAAAGAACTTGAATTGTTTATTTCCTTTTTGCTTGTTTAATGTTATTAAATATACCAGTAAGGAAAAAGGAAATGAATTTAATAATTAGAATTCACATTTTGAGGCTGATGAGGACTTTTGGATGAGCAATGTGACCTAAGTCAATGTAACCTAAGGAAGAAACGGAGCCTGGTCTAGTCTTATGAACTGAGTTCTCAATTAACCCACTTTACAGTGGACCACACACAAATAAACATATAAATCTATAAGGAAATAATCATCTAACTGCAGCCTGACTTGTCCACATGTTAATAAACCAAAGCAAGAGGAAGAAATGTGGAATTGCAATAGAGAAGACTACAAATAGACAAAAGTTCTCTGGCCAAAGCACAAACTTCATTGTTTTAGCTAGGAATGAAATGCATGGAAAATATTCTTTTCCTTGAATGTTTAACTTGTTATCTGTTTATACATAGAGATTAGAAAACATTCCAAAACCCTAGCAGCGGTCTGTGCTTTCACTGAATTCAAATGGTCCACTTTTATTGAACATTTTACTAAGCTTAGATAAATCAGAGAGATTATCCCAAAGCATTCAGCTCATTGTAAAAACCACCAGAGAGACCTTTAAAAGGATTGTAAAGACTCTCAATCAAACCAGTTCTCACAGAAAATGTTTTAAAGCGCATAGGACACACTTAAAGAAGCTGAAAGCAGGATCCATTTCCACAGCTGCCGTTTAAATCCAGGCCTTTGTTACTTCCATCTAGAATTCTTTAACAGCCCTCCACACTGTCACTCTTTTCTAGTCTTTCCTTTTGAATTCTACCTGAAAACACTGTTTCCAGATTTGTCTTTAAAACTTATACCATCCTACTCTTTAGGCAAAGTGAAGACCTAAAAGCCAAGAAACATTGGCTTGAATTCAGGTCCCACCACATAAAATCTGGTCTTGGGCAAAGTATATCTTTTTGAATCTCTCTCTCTCTCTCTCTCTCTCTCTCTCTCTCTCTCTCTCTCTGTCTCTTTCTCCCTTCCTCATCAATAAAACTACTGAATAATCACTTTCATAATGTATGGTTCTTATAACAATCACACAAAAATATTACTTTCAAAAAATGGTGTACAATTTTAATTACAACATAGAAAGTAGTAAAATACTTTGAGTCTATCAACCAAACAATACAAGGTCAGAATCAACACAGCTTGTAAAATTTTAATTGCAAAATTACATATCTTCTGGTATCTTTTTGTGACTATGCAGTTAATTTTTTGAACTCTTAAGTAAAACATAACCCATTAATTTACACTCAAATTCCTCAGACTAGATAAATGCTTAAAGTGGTAATGAATTTTTGAAATAATAACAAAATATATGAAATCACAGAAACAATCTCTGCAAAAAAGAAGTAGGATACAAAACAACAAAATAAATCAAATATTATGCTTAGGTACATTATATTCAAAATGTTGAAAACTGGAAGAAAAATAAAATGTTTAAAAAGCAACCAGAAGAAAAATCAAATTACCTTCAAGAGTAACAGTTGGCTGGCAACTGACATTTCTATAAAAACAGAGGAGTTAAAAGACAGTCTGATGGCATCTTGGAAGCAACTATCTCTTCTCTGAGAATCCTATATACTAAAATTATGTCTGTGAAATATGAAGGCAAATTACAAATAAACAAAAACTGAGAGAAAGTTTTACCAGTAGATCTGTATTTTTTAAATTCTAAGGGGATTTATCTACTGAGAAGGCAAATGATACCAGGAGAAAAGACAGAAATTTCAGAAGCAATTAAATTAAGATTATATAAAAATAAGTATGACCTATAGGTTCTTAAGTTATGTATAACTAAATACATGAAAATGACACAAAAAAGGAGATGAGGGTAAAAGGATCTGGTAAAACTGATTATTTACATTAGATTGTAATAAACTAAATCTGTATGTCATATTTTACAGTAAAAATATTTACTGTAAAATAATTCAGTAGACTGAAAGAACACTAAATATCTTTGTACTACTACTACCTTAAAAGAGGAAAAAAAATAATATTAACGATAAACACTTGATTAATCCACAGGAAAGCAAAAAAGAGGAGGAAAGGAACATTAAACACCTAGTAAAAATAGGAAACAAATAATAAGTTTTTAAATATAGACTCACTATCAATTTAAATGTAAATGATATAAATAAACATCCAACAAGGATTTATAACAAGAATATATAGGGGCCGGTGAGATGGCTCAGTGGTGTACACGCCTGCCTGGCAAGCGCGAGGGCCCAGGTTCGACTCCCGGATCCCACATATGGAAAAAGGGCCAGTGATATCGTTCAGCGGCACGGGCGCCTGCTGGCGCGCGAGGTCCTGAGGTCGACCCCCGGTACCCACAAAAAAAAAAAAAAAAAGGGAATACATAAAACAATAATGAAGGGCTGGTGAGATGGCTCAGCGGCGTAAGCACCTGCCTTGCAAGCGTGAGGGCCCGAGTTCGACTCCCAGAACCCACATACAAAAAAGGGGCCGGTGATATCGCTCAGCAGCACGGGTGCCTATTGGTGCGTGAGGTCCTGAGGTCGACCCTCCGGTACCCACAAAAAAAAAACAATAATGAAGCAACTATTAATTTTATAACCACAATGAAAACCTATGTTGAAAGTATTTATTAAAGTTGAATATATCGATACTCTTGGACCCAGCAGTTTTGCAAGTAGGTAAGTAATGAACAAAAATAATTGCTTATGTTCACCAAAAGACATGTACAAAATGTTTACATAATAAGACAATCTGCTCATGTTAAATTTACTTATGGATGTCTCTGGAAGGCGTCTAAAAAGATGTCCATCTAAATCTTAAAAGTGTTTTTCTACTGTGTCAACATGCAAACTATATTAATGTATTAAATATAGTCCTTAATATATTAATAGTTGCAATGAATGAATTTTGTAATTTTAAAAGTATATTCTGAAAACCATGCCTTCATCATGCAGGATTAAATTAGAAAAAATTATACAAGCATTCTTTTTCTCTCCTTAAAAACAACTGAACATTTAAATTTCAGAAAATCCAGTCCTTTTTCTCAAGGAAACAAATGAAATCAAATAAAACTGATTAGCACATAACCAAGTATATTACAGTCTCATATTTAAAGACACAAAAAATTCCAGATCCAAAATATTTTAATTATGGCTGCTAGTGACAGAATTTGGTTGAAGGGTTTTCACATATTTCTCTTCCTTAGTCCAAATATTAGTGCTGCAAAACAGGATAAACCATTTCTCTTATAAATGGGAACGAGGTAACATTAAGCAAAAGCTGCTCTAAGCCTTGCAAGTATTCCAAACCGAAGGAGGATTTCCTCTCTACAATCTTTTACTGATAGGTTTATATATAAGTTTATTAAATTGATCAATCTTCTTTAACACACATACATGCTGTAAAACATCTGGTAAGAAAAAACGAAACACAGCATTTGGCTTAGTGCTAGCATAGTCAGGATATATGTTTCTTACTATATTAGTAACAGGCACGATTCTACAATACGATAAGTAAAAATGTTTTCTCTTAAAAGCAAAGTACTCCCTTCTCGGAAATAAATTACTCTTGCTAGGGCCATCATAAGGCTCCTGAGAATAGGTAATTCACTTCAAATGAATGAACTCTCAACTAAAAGGAAAGTGCTTCAATGAACAAATTTCCAACTGCCACAACTTTCTGCCTCAGTTTCCTTATTTAAAAGGAGCAGCAATAAATTTTTTTTATTTTAAAAATGGAGCTAATACTATTATACTCAGTAGAAGTTTGTATGAATATAGTGAAACAGTTATAAGTTTCTTTCAATGGCAGATCCTCTAAAGATGCAAAATAATGAGTGCTCCAGTATTAAATTTATCTCATCTGCTTTTATTCAAATTTCTCAACATTGTCTAAAATATACCTATACACTAAATAAAAAGGTTCCAGCGTTTTGCCATATTAGCAATAGGATCGGGCCGGTGAGATGGCTCAGCGGCGTAAGCGCCTGCCTTGCAAGCGCGAGGGCCCGAGTTCGACTCCCGGATCCCACATACAAAAAAGGGGCTGGTGATATCGCTCAGCGGCACGGGTGCCTGTTGGCGCCCGAGGTCCTGAGGTCGACCCCCCGGTACCCAAAAAAAAAAAAAAAAAAAAAAAAAAAAAAAGCAATAGGATCAGAGGAAACCCAAATTGAACAGGAAACATGCCAAGGCTGATGGAACTTTTCCCCTACTGTAAACGACCATCCCTGTTGGGGCCTCTGGATTAAAGTGAACAATTAATGTTTTTTCAATTGTGCAGTTGTTATAAAATTAAATATTTTATATTTCTCTACACGCTTTGTTATTTACTTTTGGATGAACTATTTTGAACAAGAACTTTAATGTTTACTTATTTCATTCATTCTTCAATAAAAAGATTTGTATAGGGCCGGTGACATGGCTCAACAGCATAAGTGCCTACCTGGCAAGCGCGAGGTCCTGAGTTCGACCGCCAGTACCCACAAAAAAAAAAAAAAAAAAAAAAAAAAAGAAAGGTTTGTATAAATACCTTCTACGGAGTATTTGAAGAATACAAAATTTATTGACCCATTACTGGAATTTTTGCATTCCTTAAATACTGTTTAATTTCATTTTGAATTTAGCTTGAGGCTCTCTCCCTCTCCCTCTCCCTTTCCATTTCTCTCTCTCCCTACCCCTGCCCATATTGCATCCTAAATAAATCAGTAGTATAATGATCCATTTTGCTGTGCAGAAGAGGAATGGGCCAAAAATCTAGCAATGACTGAGTGTTTAATATGCTGTCATTTGATCAAAAGGCTGTAGTTGATTGTTGGAGACTCAGTAAGATATAGTAGACAGACCGAGAGTCGGATAAAACTTAGTTGAATCCCTGCTCATTAACTGTCTGACCTCAGACAAATTTTATAAAAAATCTATATATAAGCCTCAGTTTTTTTATCCTTGAAATGGAAATTAAACATCTAATGCTGGAGCTCACATTCCTAATAAGACACTGTACTGCTTTTCCGACCCTTTTGTTCATTCTTGAGAAGAGAGGAGAATTTTAAGAACATCTATACATCCAGACAGGTCCCATTATACTTCACCTTGTATCATAACCAGTGGTGGTTGAGAGTTGGCTTGTACCACACTGCAAACCCATTGTTAAACATTGCCTCTATTAAAATTATTCATTATAAACTATAAGTTATAATTAAATTTATTACTTTTAAATTGTATGTCCTTGAGGTTATTTATATCTATTATGTCAGTATGTTTGAAATTCACTATAATGTTCACAGCTGTGTATCTCTTCCCAATTCTGTGTTTAGTGATGCCACATTGGTAACAGAAAATGGCTTGTAATTGGAGTATTAACTTTATGAAAATCTGAAAATGCTGCAAATCAGGGCTTAATGTCTCATATTTCTACTGCAGACTTAAGAAAGTGAAACAAAATGTTTATTAAAAAATAAACTTAAGGGCCGGTGAGATAGCTCAGTGCCATAAGCGCCTGCCTGGCAAGCGCGTGGTCCTGAGTTCGACTCCCAGAACCCACAGTAAAATAAAATAAAAATAAATAAATAAACAAACTTAATAGTGAATATTGGCATTGTAATGTGATTAACACAACAAATTTAGGCAAATATGCTTCAATATTCAAAGTCTACTCAATTTAAAGAGTCTCACATTACTGATGAATTAGTGAAGTTCTGAAATGTGTATTTTTTTACTTTCGCGTTATTGTTTGATGTCAGCTAAAATTTCAAGAACATTCATGTTGGAATCAAGCCCTTTCATGAGTTGCGAACAGATTCCCTACAGACGCACGGCACTGGCAAAAAATTAACAACAGTATTCTGTGAGAATCAGTTAGATGAAATTGATTTTAATCTTATAAATAGCACGTATGCTATACTATATGCATATCACACAACGTATCTCTTTCCAATTCCATGTTCAATGATGCCACATTGGTAACAAGGGATGACTTGTAATTACTATATGTAATTGGTATGTATATGCCATTATTAACCAATTCCATATTCTCATTCAACTAAATAATTTAAAAAATAAATGACTTTTTAATAAGTTTGACAAGATTCACAAATTCTTACTGTCACCTACTTTTAAAGCCAGAAGCCATGTAAACTTTGTAAATATTGGAGAATCTCTTTTTCTTTTTTTATATAGACAAAAATTTTTTGTAGAGATTGTGGATTCGATAACTATTTTGTACTTCCAGCGTTCTCTGCTATTTTGACATACATTTTTTTGCATTCATCTCAGGCAAGAATCTGAAAGAGGTGATTTAATGTATCAAAATGAGTAACAATCACCACGGAACAAGACTTCACTCAACCGAAATATTGGTTCCAATGTGCTTGAAATAAAAATATTCACTTCCCAAAAATGTTCCTAGGATCTAATAGTGTTGAAATACAATGAATATATCATACATTTTGTTTCAGTTAAATATTTGACAGAGTCAAAATATCGTGTGTACAAAATGTTGAAATACAGGTTGAATGGTAGTACCAATGGGTATAATTATGAAAAAAGATATCAGCTCAACAGTGATAATTTTCAATCTGACTGCAAGAAATAGAGATATAAGGAGTTATTTATCACTAGAGCTACATTCAAACCACTGAAAAATGCATACTGGAGTAAAGGTTCAGAAAATTAGATGAGTTTATCCTACAATCCACTACCAAGGGCCTCTTATATTCTTGGATTGGTTTGAAATGTTTGTGCAAATTGTAAAACACTTATTTCTAAAAGGAAGTATTTCAAATTTTCCTGTGAACATGTGATGAAAGCTAAAGATGCATAAGCCTGTTCTAACATTTGGGGAACATTAATCAATCATTACTTTTTAAATATGCCATGCAATGTATTTAGTATCTCAAAAATATCCCAGGTGCCTAATATAATATTCTCAAAAGAATAGATGTGAATCAGATCAAATATTATTATCCTCATTCAGAATATAGTTTTTATCTTCTAGGAGTCAACAAGGGACTTAGAAAACTGTTTTTCTGTTTTGTTTGAAGTACTTTCAACACTTTGATTTGGTAATCTAGTGGTGTAGTATTCTTGAAATATTTTACTGTTGGAAATGTTCCCGTCAAATAAATAACTTGGGGTTGCTGACCATTTGTCATAATCTGCACAAAGTAAGAGAGGTAAACGTGGAGGGAATTGAAAATAAATACCAAATGATATCAAGGAAGGCTTTCCAATAGAAAAGACTTCATATTAAATTCTAAATGCAGAAATGTATCTATTATAGTTACTGTCACTAAGTAAAAAGGAAAACTAATGAAAATAAGTGCAAAAAACTGAAGCATGTGGCATAAACATCACATCAATCACAGACACAAATATTAAAAAGCTGAAATGACACCATGGTTCAGGGTCAACTAGCAAATATATTTCATAGGGGAGAAAAATTCATCTGATCCTTAAGGATGGATAACTATAAACTTTGATTAGCTGAAGTGCTTTCAGCTTCAAGTAATAGAAAACCTGAGCAACTGTGCTTATACAAATAGACTTTTCTCCCATAGCAAAATGTTCAGAGGAAAGCAGCTGCTGGTCTTCTGCTGCTCAGTTTTGCCATGAGGAACTCTTTCTACCTCCCTGTTCTGCATCCGCACTGTGTTGAATTCTCATTCTCATGAATCTTATAATCACATCCAGATCAGCCACAAACCTCTGCTCTCTGGCCTTGTGCTAAAAATGACAGTGCATAAAGGAATGGGCTATCTAATAATTCCAGGGCAAGTAGGAATTTAGAATTTCCTTTCAGTAGCTATAGCAATAATTTTTCTAGTATCTGTGAAAGTATGATTTCTAGGAAATGGAAGAATAAATGAGTATTTTTCAATTTGATTGCAGTTGGTTTAAACTGCACAGTAGTTCCAGTAAATCACCATTCTCAGCTACGGAATCAATGTGTTTTAGCCCTGGCATGGATCTTCTGGGTCGTGACCCAGCCCTCTTACTTTACAAATAAGGAAACTGGGACCCAGACACCTTAAATTATTTCCTCAGGATCATGTGTGCAACAAAGTTGTGGGTAAACAGACACCGATTCCTAGCAAGGACATATTTTTTAGGCACCCATAGAGATCTGTACACAGACATGTAAAAAGACTCACAGTCTAATGGCTGGTTTGGAAAGCATCCAACTTATTGTAATGGTGCTGAGATCCGTGTGGGAAACATATTCAGAATTTCTTTCATCCGCATCCAGTTTCTAATATTAGATTTAAATGTTCTATGTTAAATAATTGATTTCCAATCTCTGCAGGTCAAATTAACTACAGTAACAAAAAATAATAGGGAGACAGTTAGCAATTAATAATCTCATTATTATTTGCCTTTCAAATATTTTTCATTTGGGCCGTTAAGGGCTTTTAAAATTTATCTTTAGAAAGACTGTCTACAAAGAACCAGAGAAACAGGCAACTATATTTAAATGGTATACTTTTCCAGGAAATTATGTGTAACTGTGTCATCCCAAAGCACAGAGTATTTAGAGTAACATCAACAGATGATATTCAAAAATAGACGTTGAATCTATGAAGAATGTAAAAGTATATAGATTTGTTGGCTGTAAATTGCCATAGGTTGTAGTGGATGATTGGTAAAGATATCAGTTGCTTGGAAAATACATCCACCCCATAACATAATCTGAGAGAAAAGCAACAAAATGCATATATGTCTGAACTTTAGAATAATAAGCACTGTTTTTAAGTAAGTGATCATTATATACTAATTTTAACACCCTCACCTTATTACAATTTACAGCTATAAAACAAAAGAGGTCTGTCCAGAGGTTTTAACAACCTAAGAATGTGTTGACAGCCTCAGTTGCCTTGAACATAAAATGGGAATAATGAAGCCAGGTCTGGGCATGCATGCCTGTAATCCCAGTACTCTAGAAGGCTGAGGCAGGAGGATCATGAGTTGGAGCCCAGCCTGAGCAACTTTGCAAAATCCTGTGTCAAACTAAAAAATAAAAGAGGACTGGAGATGTAGCTCGGTGCAAAGGCTTTGGGTTCAATCTTCAGTATCACAAAAAAAAAAAAAAGAAAGAAAGAAAAAGTGTGTAGAGAGGTAGTGAATGAAAGTATTTACTTGATTGTGTTGTTGTGAGTAGTCAATGAGATAAGGTGAAGCAAAAGCACCTAACCAGGGCAGGGCACATTGTAAACATTCAGTAACAGTTAATGATTACTTTTGTTAACAAGTTATACCTTAGCATTTCCAGTAAATCAACTTCAGATGCAGCAAGAGATGAGTAAGGTTAACCCACAGGAAAGAAAAAAGGAGACACTGAAGTTCAACACTTTTTGCTTACATAAAACACTTTTTGCTTATACTTCTTAAACAACACTCCTTGTTTTCAAAGAACTTTTAAAGGCAGTTATATTTAAATGGCATCAACAGTGCCATACTTCCATTATTTCATTAACTGTCTTTAGACCAATAGATTTCATGAAGAGAGAAGTTTATTGCCTTATCATCAAAAATATCCCATCATGTTTATGTCAAATTTAAAATTTGAATATTAAATATTACAAGCTATTATTTGTTCTCATTTTATCCCAGTGAAAGTCTTCCCTGTTACCCCAGATACACTAAAGCATTGGCAAGAATAACATTCAATTTGACCGCAGTTATTACTTAAAATAATCATTTTCCAAATATAGCTCTGCATTGATTTTACCACCACAATAACAAAACAAGGATCCGTGTCATTTAGAATGTATGTGTTTATAAAAAGAAGGCAACAAGAGACTCGAGAGAAAGAGCAGTATGTTTATTATATTATTACTCCTTCCATACTAAAATGATTGGGCTTTTGAGTTGTGAAATATGTAAATACCAACCAAGAGGTTGTCTGACAATATTGTCTGACAATATTACTATTGAATTATTGTTACATTGGTCTCCTTCCCTCCATCTCTTGGATTTTTGCATTTTTGCTGAAATTTAACAAGCTTGGTTGGTCTCATGTGTGTGTTAGAAAATAGCAGTTGCATTAACTGCTGATTAGTAATCACAGACTAAACTTTGTATATTTTAATAAATCACTCTTCCTTGGTGAGTTTGGATCTACCATTTGGTATAATGCTGCTGTTTCATAGTAGACACTCAATAGATAACTGCTGATTGGATTAAATTACGCCATTTTAAAAGGTCCCTAGGCAACATTTTTTATAACTACACATTTGATTTTTCTTTACTTTTTAAAAAATTTTTAGACAGAATCTCACTAAGTCACTAAGTTGTGTAGGTTGGATTGAACTTGCAATCTTCCTGCCTCAGCCTGCCAGAATTCAGATAATTTGTACTAAGAGTGCAGTTGTTAAAGATGGTGGCATTTCTATTCTTAATTACCAGTGACCTACTCTTCTCTACTGCTGTTAACTATGGGCTTTTAATGTCAAGCAAGACATTGATCTATGCCATCTCTTCAGTTTGGCTAACAGCCTAAACCTGTGACATTTAGGTTGACATCACACATGAACCTTAAGCATATTCCTCATGCTGACGCACGCTTCATAGACTACAAACTGTAGCATCGCTTCTATTACAGGAGGAAGGTAGAACTATTATCCTGAGTGTTAATGTCTCTATTTTTCAACTTTAAAATTTGTTTTACTTATTTCTTCCAATTTTCTGCATTCAGGAAAGGGCCTATGGGGAAAGTTTGTTAGTTTTCCTTTAAAGCATTCATATTTTCTGGTGAAATTTATAAAAATGTTATTAATTCCAATATTTATCATAATTGTACTACTTGTTTAGGAATAAATAGGATAAAATGCATGCTATGAGGATCATTATCACATCTAATTTATGAAACTTAACAAATTACCATCCATTTGACCTTTTTCTTTTAAAAAAAAATCCATCCTTAGTACATATTATAAAAACCAATCTCATGATAAAAAATATCTAAAAATATTATTATAAAATTTGAAAACTTAAATTATACATTTTAAGGAATTGATAAGTTTTAGATTGTATACCTTAATCATACTTCAAAAATAAATTGTCCTAATTCCCCTCTTTTTCATAAATAAGGAAATATACTTTCATGTGAGTTAATGATCGCACATCTCATATTGAATCAGTTCGATGACTGGAACTTGAAAGCAGACTTTCTCACTTTGAGTCTAAGCAATTTACTCACAAATCCTGTGGCCTCATTGTCCAATCTGTCTGGAAAATAACTGACCAGAGAATGTGTATGGTACCATTTGCAGATAATTAGGACCACATTAACGATTGTTGGCAGGTACTATTCAAACACTCGTATATCATTACACTATATCGCCAATTCATTTTGTGAGAATATAAACTCAATGTCCTATGTAAAAAAAAAAACCTAAATATTAAGAAATATAAATCTTTCCTCCTCCATTAAAGTGGTTATAAAAGCGGCATATTGTATGGAAAATAGTTTTTGGAGGGATATCTGAATTTTACTACTAGAACGAATACTCAAGGTATAGTATACATAAGCATTTACTTTTGAATCATAATATTTATAATATAATATTGTTCACTAAAATAATAGATCCTTTTTTGTTGCTGCAGATAAACTCAGGGCCTTTGCACTAGCTACATCCATATTACCTGCCTTTTCATTTATTTATTTGTACACAAAGTCTCATTAAATTGCCCAGACTTGTAACTATCATGCCTCAGCCTCCCATAGTGTGTGTATACAAGCATACAACACCATACCCAGCTAATAGCTATCATTTTCAAGAGGCTACTAAGGGCCAGATTTTACTAGGGCATCCAAGAGGTTACAACAGCCCTGCAAGAGAGATGTGATTTGTCCTTACAAAAACGATATGGATTTGCAAAGACATTGAATTGATAATTTGGAGAAATAGAAGTAAACTCAAGTATTCTTAGCAACCAACCTAAATAAATAAATGATTCTTGCTTTTTCCCAACATATCGTTCTTTCTCTTTGTGTCAGTTTGGATCTTCTAGAAAGAAAAGACCAAAAGACAGATTGGTGTTCAAAAGATTTACCTTGGGGAATGTGTGCAAATATAAAGGTATGAGGGAGTGGGCAGGAAGTACCGCCAATATATGGCTCAAATTTGATTCCTATGAAGGTAAGGAAGGACATTTGGGAAAGAAGACACTCAGCCCTTGGTGTAGGTATGCATCTAAAAACCGAAGGGGAGATCTATGGAAAATACTGGTTTGGCCAAACATTTTCATTTCACTGCTCTTGGGTAAAGCGTGAAACTGCCCAAAGAGAGTGTGTCCTCAGGTGAATTGCTGCAGGAGTTCTAAAGGCTTTGGAAACAGAGCTCACCTGACTGCTAGCTTCACAGCAGGATCTCACTCGAAGGAAGACAAGCATGGCACACCTCTCCCTGCCGTCTTCCAACACAAGTCCCTTAACAGCTCTGGTCTCTTTTCCGCTTGACTGAGATTGTGATGCTCCACCTAATTTAAGGTGTTTAGCGTTTGCATTGCATAAAAAAGTTACCAAAAGCATCGAGCTGTTTGCCTAGGTTACAGCAAATACTCCAAATCATTATTTCTAGGAAAATAAATGTGCTTAAAATAATGCCATTTTCAGCATTTTAAATATTCCACTTTATACACTTATTTGCTAGTTTTAAGATATAAAATATAGAAATATTATTTTAATTTCATCATTCTATGTTTAATCGGCTCAACTGTGGATTTGCCTTTGTTGCTGCTGACCCAACTGTTTAAACAATGAAACATCCATGAACTACACCAGGTCAGTCACTAGTATGGTGCAAGAAATATTCTCAAAGATATTATTTCTGTTACTATTTCAAATTATGGCAATCAGTTTAAAAATACTAAATCAAAGTTCATTGCAAAAGGATTGCTCAACTCCCAAGTGAATTTAAAACTGTTAAATAGAATGCCTTTATTTTCCAATCCTTATCTGGATAATTCAGGCAGAAAATAAAACCAATGAGGAAAGGCTACAAGATAGTTTATTTTAGCTGTTAGGGGATTATAAAATGATATAATTAAAAATTGTTCGTGTTCACTGGAAAAAATATGAAAGATATAGTGACAATATTTTCTCAACCTTCACGAAGGTTTAAGCATAGGAAAATTAATTTATACTTAACATAAATAATTTATTTCAAAGTATTAAAAATTATCCTATATTCAGGATGTTTATACTATAGAATCATTCATTTAGACAAGTAATAAAATCTCTTTATGTGGATACCGATTGATTGATTCATTCCTTTCTTCATGCATTTCAAAATATTTTTCAATATCACACGTAAAATTCTTGGCTTTATAGTGGAAAACCATCAAAAGTAGTATAAAATAAAATTCCAAGCTACCATAAGTGTCCATATTAGCCACAAAATAAAGTTAGTTTTTAAAAGGACATCAGAAAATATGGCAGAGTAGGAAGTTCCAAAACTCTGACACCCAGCTCAAGCAAGAAATAAACCTGTCAGAGTCAATATTTTTGGAGTTCTGGGACCCAGCTAAATACAAAATGAGGGAATGTTTAATGAGAGATAATATGGATTTTGATAAGAGAGTTTTGGGGTGTTTTAACTCACTCAGTGACTATCCCTGCAACCCAGGTTAGCAACAGGCTTAAAGATCACTGATGCAGGTGATTCATATCATAATATAAACCTTGTTAAAGAAATACCGCCATGTACTTTAACCATCTAATGAGTCTCTGAAGGAGCATTTTAAGAGCTTCACGTATTTAATCTGCCTCAAAACTACCACAGATTGAAGTGGCTTCCCGGGTAACATTCACTGAAATCAGTTAAAGGGAAAAATAGTAGCCACGACCACTCAGAGCACTGTGTAATACTGTAGTCATAACAAAAAACAGACCAAAAAGCTTGGTAACAAAGAGACCAGAGAAACAGACCTGGGGACTCCTTCGCAGACTGGGGATGTAAAATACCGTGAAAATGCCCTGGCCTGGAAGCTTGATGAGAAAACACCAAAAACAATTCTAAATCTCACTTTCAGCCATAATTTAGGCTTTGTGGAAGCATGAAGTGAATGCTAAAGCAGAGTTATAAATTGACCTTCAGTGAAAGAATGTGCTAACACAAGAAAATCTGTAAAGAGTTGAAATTATTTTTTTCTTTTTCTTTTTCTTTTTCTTTTTCTTTTTTATATTGTAGGTTTTTAAGAACATCTCTCAGATCTCTAGCTGACTACTTAAACTATAGATACAGAGACTTCAATGGGCAACAAAACAAAGAATGCAGACATAATAATATTATTTTTAAAAAACTCCTAAATGAACAACTACCAGAAATGACAATAACAAATTCTGAAAAGGGAAAGTATATGATTTCTAGAGTTGACACATTGATTAATGTTCAAAATACTTTACAATAAATAATTATTGAACATGTGAAGAACAAAAACATTCAGCCTGCTTATAAGAAAAAATTAAATTAATATCACTCTTCTTCCCCTCCTTATTTACAAAAGCTTGGGTTAAAGGAAGGGGAGGGGAATGGGGGAAAAAAGAAGAATCAAGATATATTATATACAGGTACAAATCCCCTATGATGAATGTGATCATTATGTATATCAAAGAGTACCAATAAAATTAATTAAAAATAAATTAATAATAACTACTACTAAGAAACTCTTCAACTTGGAATTACACGGGCAAATACAATTGCTTTATAAATATGCGAATGGAGATAACGAAAACCATAGGAAAAAACTAAAGGAAACTATGAAAACAGTCTCACTAAATATGTCACATAAATTAATAGGAATTTCTTAAAACAGAAAAATGGACATTTTAATGAAGAATAAAATTCTGAAGGTAAAAGTACAATTACAATGAAATTTTACTAGAGAAGTAAAACACTATCTTTGAGTAGGCAGAAGAATCAATGAGATTGAACATAGGTCATTTGAGGTTATCCAGAACAAGGGACAGAAATATTAAAAAAAATGTTGAACAGAAATGAGCAGGACTTAAAAGAATCTGACATACTACCAATACAAACAAAAGAAGTCCTAGAAAGTGTTAGGGAAGAGAGAAATATAAAGAATATTGGAAGAAATAAGGGCCAAAACATTCCAAAAATTGATGAAATACATGCTCAAAAAATTAAGGTAGAATAAACTCAATGAACTCACACCAAGATACAATAAAACTGAATACTTGACATACAAAGATAAAAGAGAATTTTGAAAGCAAAAAGTGAGAAACAATTGCCTCATAAAAGGAATCTTCAATAAGATTAAGTGCTAATTTCTTATCAGAAGCTATGGAGGCCAGCAGGCAGTAGGAGAACATATTGAGTGTGCTGAAAGAAACAAAAATGTCACCCAAAAATTCTACCTCTGAAAAACTATCTTTCAAAAATGAAGGCAAAATTGAAATACAAATAAACAAATTTGTAGTTAGTTCTCTGGTAGAGTTACTCTATATAAAATGCTAAAAAGAGCCCTTCAGGCTGAAGTGATAGGAAACAAGAAAGCGCTTGAACCCATATATGGAAATAAGTACACTGGTAAAAGTAAAGATGTGGGTAAATATAAAAGTTAGTATTATTATATTTTTGTTGTATAATTTGTTTTTTGAGTTTATAGTTCCTCTTTCTCCTATATGACTTAAAAGGTAAATCCATACAAAATAATTATAATTCTATGTTAATGGGTGCACAAAATATAAAGATGTAATTTGTGGCAAGAACTATATGTGAGTTAAGTGATACAGGAGTAAATTTGCATATTATGGGAGAACAGCAAGAATTTATTTGAGCTACACTCTAATAAATTGAGACTAATTGTAATCCAAGGATAACAACTTAAAAAAACCCTTAAAATATAAGCAATTAAAGAAAAGAGGAAAGAGGCACAAAGAACTATAAGGGATGCAAAAGAATGCAATAAGAAAAGTTAGCTAAGCACAAAAGGCAGTAATGGAGGGAGGAACAAAAGAATATTAGAGACACACAAAAATATCAGCAGTAAGACCTACTCAAGAGAAATTTCATTAAGTATGTATGGAGCAAGCTCTCCAGTGAAAAGGAAAGACTGGCAGAATGCATTTTTAAAGTATAACTGTTTGCTGTCTAAAAGAGATTCAATGTGAATTGAAAGATACTAGTAGGTTGAAAGTAAAAAGACAGAAAAAGATATTCATTGCAGAAGAGACCAAAGGGAACTGGTGGGCTGTCCTTATATCAGACAAAATAGACTTTGAAAAAAAAAATTGTTCCAAGAGAAAACATAGGACTACATATTGTATACTATTCATCAGTAAAATTGTCAATGTTTTAGGAATGTATAATAATTACAAACATACGCATACCTTTCAACAGAACACCAAAAGATATGAAGAAAAAATGACAAAATTAAAAGGAAAAAGCACTCTAAAATAAGTGTCAGACTTCCATACTTCATTTTCAATAACTCATAGAACAACTAGACAAAAATAAACAGAGTATTTGAATAACAATGGCTACTTAAACCTAGTAGAAAATCCCTTTAGCATAGTATAATAATACCATATTTTTTGGAAATGCATATGGAATATAGTGCAGGATAGACCATGTTTTAGGACACAAAATAAGTCTCCATAAATTTCAAAATATTAAAATCAAATAAGTAACTTCCCTAATTCCAGTAGAATGAAACAAAATAATAACAGAAGCAAATTTAATGTTAAATGAAATATATCAGACACACAAACTTTAATATCATGTGGTCTCTCTTACATGAGAAACCCAAAATATAAAAGCAAACTGAGAGGTAAATAATAGGAAATAGAGAGATAAGTCTTTTGCAAAAAGAAGGGGACCAAGATGGAATGAGGGAGAGAGGAAAGGGGAAGGGGATAAAAAGATAATTAACATGTGCTGTGTACATGATCCAACTCTACAAGGAATGAGATCATCACATACTGCAAACAGATACTAATAAAATATAATATTTAGGAAAAGAAAAAATAATAACAAAAAGAAATCTTAGAAATTTACATATGAGTTGAAACTAAACATATTCTTAAAAATCAGAAAGACAAAAAAGAATACATAGGGAAATTGGTACTTTAAGATACATGAAGACAAAGGCAAACAACAATAAAAAAAGGGCATGTATCACAGTGCTTAGAACACTTGCCTCGGTACAATGCCAAGCACTGTAAAATACAAAACAAAACAAAACAAACAAAAACAAAAACGAAAACCTGTGAGATATAGCAAAAGAAATGTGAGGAGAATAATTTGTGTCTCTAAATCCTACATTAGACAAGAAGCATCTGCAATCAATACCTTCACAATTTAAGGAAGTATATAAAGAGCAAACTTAGTTCAAAACTAGTAGAGAAAAAAATAATAAAGGTAATAATAGAGATTTTTAAAGGCAGAGTTCAGAAAAACAGTAGAAACAATCAATGAAACCAAAAGTTGATTCTCTGAAAAGATTAACAAAACTTTCTAACATTTAGAAAAACTAAGAAAAAAGAGAGATAATCCAAATTACTGAAATCAGAAACGACTTTACTACTGACCTCAGATAAAAAGGATTATAAGAGACCACTATAAACAATTATTGACAACAAATTGGATAACTAGATGAAATGAACACATGCATAGGATGAAAAATCTATAGCAATTGATTCAAGAAGAAATAAGTCAAGAGACTGACTCAGTAAACAAAGTTTTCAACAGTGAAATCCTAGGACCAGATGAATATGTGGGTGACTACCCAGCATTTCAAGAATTAATACAAATTTTATCAAAATTTCAAAAAAATAGTAAAGAAGAAAACACTTAGTGTTCTGTAAGATCAGGATGGCCCTGATATCAGAGTCAGACAAAGGCATTCTAAGCAAAGAGAAACATAGCCCGGGGTCACTGTGGTTCGGATGTGGTTTGTTCCCCGAGGGTGGGTGCGCTGGAGGCTTGGTCTGCAGTGTGGTGATGTTAAGAGGCAGTTAAACTTTTAAGACCGGGACTGGAAGGTGCAATTAGATCATGCAGGCACCACCTTCAGAAGAACTCGATGTTTGTCTTCCTCTTAGTTCTTCCAAGAGTGAGTTTTTGCAGGCCCTGGTAGTGCAGGTTTATAGTCCCAGCACTGAGAGGCTGAGGCAGGAGTGTCAGAAGTTTGAGACAATTTAGAAGTTGGGCGACTTAGTGACTTAGCAAGCCCCTATTTTGAAATAAAAAAATGTAAAGAGAAAGGAAGCTGAAGATATAGTTTAGTGTGAAGTCTCTGGACTGAATTGCTAATGCCACATACACACAAAAAAAAAAAATTAAAAAGAGTGAATCTCATAAAAAGAGCACAATTCACTCCTCTCTCAGTTTTCCATCTCCTCATTTGAAGTTTCTGTCACAAACTAAGCTGTAGGGCCTCACCAGTGGTGGAACTAATGGAGCCACTGATTTTAGCCTTTCTGCATCTAAAACCATAAGCTCAATAAAACTCTTTCATTTATGTATTTTTCTAATTTTTATTTTTATCAATACATGTTTGGAGTACATAATGATTACATTCATCATGGGGAGTTGGTACATGCACAGGACACATCTGAATTCTTTTTTTTTTTTTTTGTGGGTACCAGGTGGTCGACCTCAGGACCTCGCGTGCCAGCAGGCGCCCGTGCCACTGAGCGATATCACCGGCCCCTTTTTTGTATGTGGGTTCCAGGAGTCAAACTCGGGCCCTTGTGCTTGCTGGGCAGGCACTTAAGCCGCTGAGCAATCTCACCGGCCCCGGAATTCTTTTTATGTGCACTTTTCCTCTCCTCCCTTCCTGCTCTCCCCATCCTTCCAGTCTCAAGTGTTGTTTTTGTTTTTGTTTTTTTTGCAATGGGAAAGGTACTAATAAAAATATTTCTTATGAATATAAATGCAAAACCCTTCACAAAATACTAGCAAATTTCACCAAGAAGCATACCAAAATGATTATAACCATGACCAAGTAGGATCTATCCAGGACTGGATAGATCAATCAATCAATCTAATATACTACAATCAATCAATATACTACAATCAATATACTACAATCAATCTAATATACTACAATCAATCAATATACTACTTTAATAGAATCAGGACAAAAGACACATGATCATGTCAAATGACACAGCAAAAGCACCTAAAAAGTTCTAACATCCTTATAATTAAAAGGAAACATACCAATCAAAAATAAACAAACAAAAACACTCAATAATTTTAGAATGAAACTTTCTTAACACAGTAAAGAGGATTTATGAAAATTTACAGCTACATTATACTTAATGGTAAAAAGTTGAAAATTTTCTCATTAAGATCACAAATAAGACAGTGATATCTACCCTTCTCACTTCTTTTCAACATTTTCCTAGAAAGTCTAGCTAAAAAAAAAAAAAAAAAAGCAACAAAATGAAATAAAGGAAATCAAAATGGAAAAGAAAAAGTAAGATTGTCTTCTCACTGTAAGCCAAAGAGTAAGTCTCTAATCTCCAAGGCTGCCATTGTGGTCATTAATCATGATATGTCAATGTGACTTGAGCAAAAACTGCCTAGCAGACTAATAAAGCTCTGTGTGTGTCTAGATGATTGACATGCAGGCCACTAACTGATTAGGGAGGACCAACCCTGCCTATAGGTGGCATTTTTAGCCTGAGTGGAATAAAAAGGAAAAGAAGAAGGAAGTCTACCCTTTTCTTTTTTGGAGGAGCTCTGGTCTTTGCCTTTGGCTTTGCACGTTCATTTCCAGTTCCTTCAGGCTTCCAGCGCAGACTCTGGTTCTATAACGAAGGCCCTTCAGCATTCCAGCGCGACTCACACTCAGACTCTGCAGGAATCCCCGGGCTTTCAAGCTTCAGCTCGATCCTCCAGCTCTCCAGTGGGCTCATGATTATTTTACATTTTTCCAGCCCCATTTCTACAGGCAGCTATTGTAAGCCTACATAGTAAATCCTTTATATAAATCTGTTCCTCTATTGAACCCTGATTCAGCCATCATTTCTAACATCTATGGGTTTTGGCTATTGTCAAAAATACACTCAGATTTTGTAATTTAATATAAGCACTCACAGACATCAGCTATTCTACTAATGGTTATGAATTGTTAAAGGAAAAAGATACTGATTAAAACCATCCAAGGGAATAATCTCACGGGACATATCCTGGGATATTTCCAAACCTAAAGCTTCTATCTATCGTCTTGACCCATAGAATCAAGACCCAATGTCCTCCTAGCATGAGTGTGCAATCATACATAGAGGTTGTTGCTATGGAAAGAAGATCGCTGAGGGTTCAATGTCGAGAATTCTCATTGAGGCTTCCTAACATAGGCATGACAGATTGACTGAAGGTCCTCAAAGTTGAACTCATTCTTCAGGTTGACTTATACTTGTTAAATCTTCTACCTAATCTCCCATCCTAAATCATAAGGTTAGTCTTCCAACCATAATTCAAAGAATATCTGGTATAACTAGCCCCACTCTGAGATCTAGTGTGGCCAGCCCCAACTTGCGCAAAGACATCCCTATCAAGGACAGCATATATCATTCCCCAAAAGCCAGTGACAGTGGCCAGATCTCCCTTTGGCAAGGCCAATTTCTTTACTATTCACTTTCCCTATTTACGAATAATACCATGACCTATGATCTTATATACATATATGTATATGCATATAAATGTATATATGTAGAAAATGTGTGCATACATATGTAAATATATCTGTACTGTGGTGGATAGACAACTGGTGGTCAACTTGTAACACCCAGCTGAATTGAATCAGTGTGGTGCTGGGTGTGGAGGGCCCACATGAGGATTGTTGTCAACAGCATAAATGGGAGAACTGGAGGGGAAGATATGGTGTTGTTGGTTCTCCTGGAGAAGCACGTCGTGCTGGTTTTCCTGATATAAACCTGGCTATTCTCATCATCGGAGGAGCTCAGGACCTCGTTGTCGCTGAGAATGGCTGCAGTTCTCTTTGGGGGAGCTCTGGTCCTTACTTTGAGCATCACATCCTGGCTCCAGAAGGGAATATGGTACACTATTCAATCTCCTGGTGAAGCTCGTCGCACTGGCTTTCCTCATATGAACTCAGCTGTTCTCACCATCGGAGGAGCTTGGGACTTTGTTGTTGCTGAGGATGAGGATGGCTGTAGTAGTTTTGGGGGGAGCTGTGGTCCTTACCTTGAGCATTGCTTCCTGTCTCCAGTGCAGATCCTTCAGCCTGCTGGCACAGATCCTTCATCCCACTGCTGCAGATTTCCTAGCTTCCACCACTGAGCTTTGGGCCTTCCCAGCACAGATCTGTGAAACAGACTTGCATGAGACATTGACGTGGGCACTAGGTCTCCAGCCGGACATGTGGAGGACATTGCTATGGGCTCTAGGCCTTCAGCTGGACTCGTGCAAGACATTGCTGTGGGATCCAGGCCCTCAGCTGGATTCTTTCGGTCTCTGGTGTATGGACAGATCTCCTGCACTCTTCTGTGTTTTACTCCTTGGGTGAATATTATAAAATAATCTCATAAAATATGTGTCCTGTGTTAAAATGTCTCCCTTGTAAACACTGACTACAACATGTGCAGATATATAATACCAACAAATCCACAAAAAAATTTAGCAAATGAATTTAGCAAAGTCACAGGATTAAACAACAACATACAATTTTTGTGTTTGGCCATAAGGAATCTTCTTAAAGGTATTCTACATTCACTAGTACTGTATTTTGAATAAGAAAGAATTTAGGAATTCTTTTAACCAAGGAGGTACAAGATTTGTACAGTATAAACTATAAAGAACTGCTGAAAGATATTTAAAGTGACCTAATTAAAGATATGTTCATATACTGAAGTGCTTAATACTGAGAAGAGTAATAATAAATCAACTTACAGATTCAACAAAATCTCTATTAAAATCCCAACTGAATTTTTTGCAGAAGTGGAAATCTAATCCTAAAATTCATGTGGAATTTTAAGAGACCCCCCTATAGCCAAGACAATATTCTGAAAGAGAAAATAGATTTGGAAGACACACTTCTGGATTTCAAAATTTACCACAAAAACATGGTAATTAAAAAAGCATGCTATCAGCACAAGGACAGATGTTTGGGTACAGAAAATGCTACACTGAATCATGGCACCTTGGCAGACTGCATATTTTAAGCTGAAAAGAACTGAGAAAACCACAGAAGCTAGATCTGTCTTTTGGGTTTTTTCTTGTGTGTCCCACCCCCCAAGCAGACCATAAGAACAAATTTCCCTTGCAATTTCTCTCCTAAAGCAGTCTGTAAAACCTAAGTCACTATCTTTCATGGGATCATTATTCTTCTCTGTACTGCAAAGAGGGAGTGTCACACAGAGACATCAAGAAGGGTCTGAAGACACAGACCTTGCTCCAGTTTGTTACCAATAGACCACACCCTTTGTCCTCCAGTCATACGTCAGCATGTTTGTCCTCCAGTCATACGTCAGCATGTTTGTCCATACAAACAGTTTTCTCCTGTTGTATGGGTCTTCATTTCTGAAGACTCATGTGTCACATAAAAGTTACCTTAAATTAATATATTTTTCTTTTGTTAGTTTATGTTTTGCTATAGAGGTCTTAGCCATAAAGCTTAAGAGAGGTGAGGAAACTATAATGCTTTTTCTCCCATACACAGACATGTAGATCAGTGTGTTGTAGTCAGGATTTACAGGGGAAAAGATTTAATACAGGATACATAATTTATAAGATTATTTTATAATATTCACACAAAGAGTCAAATGTAGAAGAGTGCAGGAGATCTGTCCACACACTAGAGACCCAAAGAATCCAGCTGAGGGCCTGGATCCCACGGCAATGTCCTGTATGAGTCCAGCTGAAGACCTGGAGCCCATGGCAATGTCCTCCATGAGTTCAGCTAGAGACTTAGAGAACATGACAAGGTCTCCTGCAAGCCTGTGTCAAGAATCTGCACTGGGAAGGCCCAAAGGTCAGTGGTGGAAGCTAGAAAGTCTGCACCAGCGGGATGAAGGATCTGTGCCGTCAGGCTGAGGGATCTGCACCAGAGCTAGGAAGTGACTCTTAAGGTAAGGACCAGAGCTCCCCTGAAGAGAACCACAGCCATCCTCTGCGACAGCAAGGACCTGAGCTCCTCTGACAATGAGAACAGCTGAGTTCATATCACAAAAGTCAGTACAACAAACTTCTCCAAGAGAATCAACACCTCACCATCTTCCCCTCCAGTTCTCTTTTTCTGTTGGCGTAATCCTCAGGTGGGCCTTCCACACTCAGCACCATGCTGGTTCAGTTCAGCATGGGTATTACAAGTTGACCATTATTTAATCCACCACACAGGGTAATAGAATTAAGAAGGCAGCAGTAAACCCATGCACTTAGAATCCTTTTGTTTGGACAGTGGTCTCAATGCCATTAAATACACAAAGAATAGTCTCTTCAACAAATGGTATTGGTACAACTGGATATCTACATGTAAAAGAATGAAATTGAATTCTTACCCTACCACATAAAAAAATGAATCCAAAATTTTCTCAAAGACCTACATGGGAGAGCTAAAATTATAAAATTTAGAAGAAAACTGTCAGAATAGTCCTCTGAATTGCAGTGAAAATTACCCCATCTTGTCCTGAGCCACTGCATAGTTACAATATGGATGAATTTCAAATGAATTATGCTAAGCTTGGTGAAAAAAGGAAGACACAAAGGCTATATATTGTATGACTCTACTCAGAGGAAATATCCAGAAGAGACAGATCCATAGAGACAGATTAGTGGTTGCCAAGGTCTGGGGTAGGGAGGAATGGGGAGTGAATGCTCAGTGATTGCCAGGGACTAGAAGGAAAGAGAAATTGGAGCTTCATATTTTGGAACTCAAAAATGGATATCACACAATCTTATAAATGTACTGAAAGTCGCAGATTGAATATTACAAAATGGGGCAATTTATATTACATGAATTTGATTTTAACTTGAAAATATTCAAGTATTAATTTGGATACCACAATAGGATTCTAGAGTGGATATCTGGCAGTGGTATGTGATACCTACTGTAATCAAGGGGGGAAAATAGACCTTTAAAAATTGAGATATTGCTTTCAGAGATAAGCCGCTTCTCCATACTTCCTCATTCTGAGGGCATAAACCAACATTCTCTCTTCTTCTTAGCTCAGATAAATGGACAGAAAAGGAATGCCTCTTTTAGAAAACTAGTGTCCATCTGAAAGGTACGTACAGGCCCCAAGAGGTCAGGGTGCAGGTTCATTTTCACAAGGAAGGAGAGGAGCAGGCAATCCTGGGAATAGAACATCATAGGAATTCCCTTGTCTATTGTCTCATTGTATTTCTCCTTTCTCTTCCTTGAACTATAAGCACTTGCACATTTGAACAAGATGAGACGATGACTTGAAGCAAAGGTGTTCTTGTCTCCTTCAAAGCTAGCTTTAAATAAACCTCTTTCCCCACACACACACCCAAGACTGTCTCTTGTTTTCTTAACAACAAACAGTAAGAACATGAGTGACGTGTAACAATTTTGAGGAAGCCAAGAAGAATCATAGCTCCCGAGTAATGCAGGGTTCCTGATTCTTACCAGGGGAGAAGCAGTTGTTGGGGGTGGGGAGAGACTGACTGCTTGTGGTTAGCAGAACCCATGGCTAGGAAGCTAGAAATGTTCCTGCAACTGTGGATCCACCTTACATCCTAGAAATTCTCTCTTTTTTCCTGTTTGTAGCATGTGATGTCTATATTTGGTGGAAAAAGAAGTTTCTGGAAAATCAATGGACTCTACCTGAGTGTCCCACTGGAAGCATACACTAGACGTCACATATCTATACCGTGTTCAGCTAATGGAGTACCTTTTGGACCTTTTTTTGGATCACTTTGCAGTACCAATTGTGTGAGATAAGCCATGCATTTCTTTGGTGCTTTCATAACCATTTGAACTGGTCACAGTTCATTTTGGGATACTGATTGGTGTGAAATAAGATACAGAAGACAAAAATTCCCATGGGATTCATTTGTTTGGGAAGTACTGCATTGGTATTTGAATCTTTTTCTTTCTTGCTTTCTTTTTTACTTTCTCTTTTTTCTTTTCTGTCTTTTTCTTCTTATAACTCCCTTCATATCTAGGATGGGAAGCTGAGTTTCAGTACCATCTAGGAGTCCCCCAGGCCACATAATAAGAGAACAGATTATAGCCAGGATTTTATGACAGAAATGATCTGATATGCTACCATAATACTATATAGCCTAAGTACGTGTTAGAGTGTCATGAAACGTGGACACCTAATGTCTTTATTTTACAATTCGAATCATCTATAAAGAATCATGTAAAGGTCATTACCAAATAGGTGGTACACAAACTTATTCTGAAGAAACAGACATAAAGAGAGTACTATGAACTTCAGCAGGAGTAAAGATTACTAAAAGAATGAAAACTTCCCCTGAATTTTCAAAGGGAAGGGGTGGGAGAGTCCAGGAGAATTTGAGTGGACCTCAAGGAAGGAAGCAAATGATTTTCCAAATCATAAGGTAGCTGAGTTGTGTTACCTCTTAAAGTAGAATCTGTGTCTGAAACATAAATGACAAATAAGTGAATAAAAGGCTGAATCGGCCAGAGGGTAGCTCAGTGGTAGAGCCCTTGCCTACTACCAGTGAGGCTGTGTGTTCAATCCCCACCAGCACAAAAAGAAAATTCAAAACTTAAAAGGCCAAATATATACCCTAGATGAAAATTATTTTGGTATCCTGGTTATTTATTTATTTATTTATTTTTTTTTTTGTGGGTACCGGGGGGTCGACCTCAGGACCTCGCGCGCCAGCAGGCGCCCGTGCCGCTGAGCGATATCACCGGCCCCTTTTTCGTATGTGGGATCCGGGAGTCGAACTCGGGCCCTCGCGCTTGCCGGGCAGGCGCTTAAGCCGCTGAGCCATCTCACCAGCCCTCCTGGTTATTTAAAGAGGAGAAAAATACACCTAAAGTTGGTATTTCAAATTTCTCTTAAAAATAAATATTTAGGGCTGGTGATATAGCTCAGCGGCATAAGCGCCTGCCTGGCAAGCACGAGGTCCTGAGTTCGACTCCCAGTACCTGCATATAAAAAAATAAAAAATAAAAATAAAAATTTCTACCTATAGGTTCTAGTCTTACAAATTACACATCAAAAAGAAATAAGTCAATATGTGCTCTTTCGGAACGAACCAGAGAACACCTTGTTTTGTTACTTGCCTTTAAGCATTTAGGTTTGAAACATAAAATTACATTTATTAATTTCTGTTTAACTTACATAGCTCCCTAATTCTAGAGCAAATGCACCAAGAATGACCTTTCCATTAACCTGAAGAATTTAGAAAACAATTTCAAAGTTTTGAGTCATTATGCATCCCATAGAATCTAAGGTACCCTGTGCTGCAGGCATTCACTTTTAATTTTACAGTCAAGCCATCCATTCCTCCTTAATGATATGAGCAGATTTATTCTTGCAAAATCCCATCTCATGAGTTTATAGACCAAATGGGACACATGTCCTAGAAAATGTTAATGTGGAAAAGATTGGCTCAGAAATACGATTTTCCTGTTTAAGAAACAGAATATATAAGAAATACATCTTTTTTCAATCAGTATTATAATAGAACCCTAGCATATTTTCCCACCTTCAAAATATCCCAATTCTATGTATTTGTATCTGAATATATTTTTGTTCTGACACAGCTGGAAAAAAAAACCCTCAATTTAGCAATTTAGATTTAGGAAACAATTTGTGCATAATATGGCCCATTTACTTTTGGTGTTATTTCATCATGATTTTAGAGCCAAAAATACTGCAATATAAAAAATCAGCAATTGAGTATGTGCACGGATTCTGATGAACTAGATTTTCAGTGGTGTTGTTTAAAATATTATCTAGCCTGCTTAGAATGCATAATTTCAAAAATATCATGTCTTAAAAGGTAAGATAGCTGGGGATATAGTTCAGCGGCATAGCACTTGCCTGGCAAGTGTGAGGTCCTGAGTTCGATCCCCGGTACCAAAAAAAAAAAAAAAAGAAAGGTAAGATACCCTACTGGGTCTAATTTCCATTACAAATGAAGAAGAAACAAGCTGTGTTATAACTCGGAGCCTATGTGAGAAGAACTTAACCTTCCTACCCCCTCACTCTTGTCCGATCTTTAGAACACTGAATCAAGGCCATGCCTGTTAAATTCAATAACTTAATTGCTTTGAGATTATACATCTAGCTCTTTCCAAGTTTCTCAAGTGGGAAGCAAATTATATCCTACCCTCCAAGACTCTTGTTCTCTGAACAGTAGAAAGAGGAAGAATCGATTGCACTACAACTAACCAGTGTGGGCTCTTTGTATCTTCCAAGTGAGGCAAGGAGTATACTGAACCTTCAAATTCTGGTTTAGTTTAGCGCCAGAGAGAATTTAACACACACACACAAACACACACCTGAAAACTGAATGCCTGAATAAGGAGAAGTGATCTGAGAATTAAGCCTCCTGCCTCCAGCTCTGGAGAATATTTGAAAGATGGCAAACAAAGCACTTGTTTTCTTGCCTTTAGACTAAGTGTCCTGCTTGATTTACGAAAGAAACTGTGTTCATTTTAATCTGATTCTCACTTTATGAAGCAAACCTGCCTGCTCTTTCCATCTATCTATCAATCGCCTCATCTACCTACACATTAGTTATTCCAACTCTGATATACCAAGGCTTTACTGTATGACTAGGTGACTGGACATATGACGCTACATGAACTCCTGGTAAGTACCTCCAGAATATTTACAACTAAATAGGGGAAAAGGGCCCGTTAAACCCCATTTTTTTATGAATGTTTTTCGGATTACAAAAGGTAACTCCAATTCAATAAAGACTGCAGATAATGTTTGGAGTGCAAAGTCTGTATGCACTGATACATCATCATACAACATAGGAAAATAGATTGAAATACAAGAAAGTACAGTTACAATCTACCAAATGACACAAAATTAGAGCAATTTATTATTTCACATAATAGGTATATATGTGAAATAATAAAACATATATATAAATGTAATCCTACCAAATAGGAAGCACTTTGATTGCAAAATTTGAAGTGTAGTTCGCAAAATGAATCCTTATTGGAAATTTGCTATTTTTAAAAAATCCCTGCGAATTAGCCCCAACTTAATTTAGATCCTTGACTAAAATATGTACTCTGTACCAATCATTTCTCACATATGAAAATATATATTGTAAAAAAAATCTTTCAAAACATTGTGGATGTTTTATTATACAGTATACCAAATATTTTACACTTTCTGAATGGCTTTCAAGCCTTCACTGTTTTAGCTGTTTAAAATGTCTACTTAAATTTGGGTGAAAATAATACTGTAGATATTAGTGTATCTAGATAAACATAATAAATGTGTAGAGTCCAGGATTTTATGATGACTTCAGTGTGTAAGAGGCACTTATGAGGAAAATGGAAAGCAAGACCCTATAGACAATAAGATGGATGAAAAAATTTGAACGAATAGGATTAATGGAGGGTAGTGAAGATGAGGAAATGAGTGACAGTAAAGAAGAAAACTGTTGCTACCATGGAAGTTGCAAGAAAAGGACATGGGAATGGAAAGCAACATAATATATACCAGGAACTACAAGCTTCCATGGGTGCTCAATTAAAATGTGCGAGCTGAAGATCATGAAAACAAGTAGAAGAGTTCAGATGTCTGCAAATCTTCTATCATAGCTATCCCTCCGGGCCCCAGTGTTCTACTAGACGACACAAAATATTCTGCAAAAGTGAGTTTCCATTGTCTAATAAATGTGTCACTCCTCATCAAAGCATTCTCCACAGTCTGACCGTCTTCAGAGGGTAGGATTATATTCCCAGAGCTGCACAAACACTATGTTGTCAAGAAATTTGGGAAGAGTGTGATTAGTGCCTGTCGCTTTTAAACTTGCTCCTTATGAAGGTCTTTTTATGGCATTCATCTACGGCTTTCACTTTCAGTCGCTGGACCGTTGCTTGAAATTGTTGATAGCTTTTTTTTTCTTTTTGTTACTGTTTATTCATTGTATGTATTGATGGAATTCAGTGTGACATCTCCTTCCACACGTACAGTATGCATTGATCAAACCCAACCACTCTTTCTTCCTGCTCACACCCTTCCCGACCTCCACTAATCACTATTTTACTTTCAGTTTGTTATCTTTTATCTTCCACATATGGCAGACAACACACTACTTCTCTCTCTATTTGACTTGTTTCATTTAACATCATGCCCTCTACTTCCACCCACTTTGGTGCAGATGACAAGATCTCGTACTTCTTTACGGCTCAGTAACACTGCACTGTGTGTGTACGCCATAGTTCCCTGAGCCAATCAACTGTTGATGGGCACCCAAAAAATAGAAAATAAACAACCCAAAACTGCAAGAATACGGAGTAAAACAAACTCAAAAACTATTGGTGGGAATGTAAATTAGTACAGTTATTATGAAGAACAGTGTAGAGGTTCCTCAAAAAACTAAAATTAGACCCACCATAAGATATAACCAAAGAAAAACAAAACAGCACACTGTAGTAATACCTACATACCCATGTCTACTGTAGCCCTATTCCTCTATGCACAACAGCTAAGATTGATCATTGTTTTATAAAATGGCATCTGGATCTGTTTTTATTAGAGTATTGATGATTTTAAAACATGAAAATTTTTTTGTCAAAATCATTCAATTTACAAGCATCATACATTTTTTTCTGCCAAATTCAGCTTTAAATGATTTTTTTTTGTGTGTGGGTACCAGCGGTTGACCTCAGGACCTCGCGTGCCAGCAGTCTCCCGTACCACTGAGTGATATCACCGGCCCTTTTTTCGTATGTGGGTACCGGGAGTCAAACTCAGGACCTCGCGCTTGCCAGGCAGGCGCTTATGCTGCTGAGCTATCTCACCAGCCTGTGCTTTAAATGAATTTCTGCATTGCTGATTAAGGAATAAATATTGAACAATGAAGTAAATATTACCCAATAAGAATTCTAGTATGTACTGTGGCAGTAACCTCTACCCTGGAGTAACAAAGGCGGGAAGGGGCTCGGTACACAGAAGTGCAGCTTACACACTTGCTTTTCTTTCTAACTGGGAGCATCACCTTAACATCATCTTCCATGCTCTCTCTCTTTTTTTTTTTTTCTTTATGTGGGTTCCGGGAGTCGAACTCAGGACCTCGCCCTTACCAGGCAGATGCTTATGCCGCTGAGCTATACCACCGGCCCATGCTCTCTTGATAATGAAACTCCACGAGAGTGTTTTGTTTTGTTTGTTTTTAAACCTAGGCGCTCAGTATCTTCTGTTTGAGATACATCCAATCTTATATGGGAAGGGCATAAGAATATGGATTTTTACGACATTGCAATTATCAGATGGGTGGAAAACTCTCGCCTAGTGGATGTTCCTTAATAATTTCCATAGAAACAGAACATGTGAAAAGTAAATGCTATACTAAAATTTTAAAAACAGGCTTGTTACATTGATCCTATGGGAAACACTAGAGAGAAGTGTTATGTAAAAATAGTTTATTCAGGCTGTCATAGTAAAGTCAAGATTTATATTAACTATTTTACCATTATATGAAGCCATGTTATGGCATTGAATCACCTCCAAATTAACTAACCATAAAATACTGATAACTAGTTTTCTTCATATATTTTCTATTTAAATGAAAATGCAAAGAAATTATAAGTATCATCTCATAAATTCCAAAGATTAATTTTGATGTCCAATTTAATTTGTGTGATGACATTCTGTCGACCTTAATTTTTACTCTGAATTTTCAATTGGCTATAGAATATGTAGTCACATTTTTCTTTGTACTTTCCTCAGAATTCTTAAAATAGGTGACATTTTAATCCAGATGTGATGGAGAAAATATATGTGAGATAAGCTGTGAGATACCTTCATATAGCTCCCAAAGTACCTTGCAATTCATCTACCTGACAGTTGTTATTGAAGCTTAAGATCATTAGCACAGGAAACTTGGCAAGGACAGAGGACTGAGTTATAAATATTGGCTTCCGATGTCATTTCAGGACAGAGTTAAATTCTCTCCGGATGCAGTATCACGAGTTATATGAAAAACCCCATTTGGAATCAAGTGTGTGAGATTAATGAATTTACATTCATGTTGTTCTATTTTTTAAATGTTTGTATAGCAGGATTTAAAGAGTTTAATTTTTGTAACTTACATAATGTCTAGCATGATGCAAATTATTTAACTTCTGTAAGACTCATTTTCCTCCCGAGTAAAATTAAGTTAGTATTTTTTCATTTGTGTGTGCAGTGTGCGGCATACCAAGTTCTCCTTCCTCTTCTTTTTTTTTTTTTTATCATTTTCTTTTCTTTCCATCATCTTCCTCCTATTATTACTAACATCCTGTTCAAGCATCCTGTAACATATTTCCTTACCTCTGTTTTCTAAAGATTTTCCAGGTATTTGAGTCCTTTTTAAAAAGTTTCATTTTAGCTACTAGAAAAGCTACATGTAAATCAAAAAACTGGTAGAACAAGTCACTTCCCACTGATGTACATTTTCAATAACAAATACAGTTTATTCAAACATATATTCTAAAAGTGATTTCAGGCTCCTTAAAAAAATTTCACACATTCTGAAAGACTAAAGGTGATAAAAATAAGGGGAGACAGAATGAGATAAAGTCAGGGAACGTTAATACACCAATAATTGTCATAAAATAATGGGTAAGAATTGGACTAAAACTATGACTTTGCTTTTTATATAAGCCAATAAATATGCTAATTATAATAATACAAGCAAAAATTACAAAGAGGGGGTAAGAAAAAATTACGTTTCATGAGTTACAGAAACAAATTCTACCTTTGTTCTAACACAGAAGAACGGCATGTATGATTCTAACTCTAAAGTTTAATATTGTAATTTAACACACATACTGAACAACTGATTCTAACTCGCACCACCCTAATAATTAAATATCCATTTTAAGAAATACTTATTCTAAAGTAATTATACTATTTATGAAATATTTCAAAATACATCTGGCAATTCTTATGGTCTTGAAATATCTGTTAAAACAAATCATACCTGGGCCCAACGCAATCACATTTCATTAAGGAAGATGGGAAATTATTGGGGAAAGTACTGAGAAGTAAAGGTGAGGAGGTCTATATTCTAGCCTCAGAACTGCTAGTAGCTGAGCATGATGGTAACACCTATAATCTCAGCTACTGGAGAGGTTAAGGCAAAACAATCATGAATTGAGGCTAATGAGATGGGAACTAGGATTCCATTAGGCAGTCAGGACAGTGACCCCAAAATCATGTCAGGAAGGCCAAAATGGAGTCTGCTCAGTCATCACTGTCCAGGGATCTTACAAATCCTTCTGCCAGATGTCGTGCAGCTGTTAGGGCCCTCTGTAGTTCATGAGCAGAGCATGATCAAGCAGCCCATTGGCTCAAGGGCTTGTGGGCGATGTGTGGACTCCCTGTGAACGCTGCGTAGACCCTGAAAAGTATGTAGTCTCCCACAGGATAGAGATCATGGCACTTGCACAATGGCCCAAGCTTACTTCAAAACACCTTAAAAAAGGCCTTCATGGGTATGATGCTCAGGACCCCCTCCTGTTTAGTGAGACCTCTTCTTCCCACTAAGTAGATAAGATCCACCAATCTTTCAAATAAATTTCCTTGGATTCTGCCTCTTCTGTCCATGTTTGCATTCTTTGTCACTGTGGGACATGACATCAGCATTTTGGTAGCAATGAGACCCTGTCTCAAAAGAGAAAAAGAAAGAAAAAAAGGAATTGACATTAATTTTCTGTGAAATTACCACTATCTCTTTGGTAAAATGTAAGACTGATGAAAGTGATATTTAAAATCCCTTCCATCTACCAATTTCAATGAGTTCTTACTGATTTTAACATTTAAATTGCTGTACTTAAAAATTGATTTAGTAGCTGTCTTAGTATCTTCATGCTGTGAAGCATACCATGACCTTGCTAGTTTATAAACAATATACATTTATTTCTCAGAGTGTTGGAGGTTTCAAACTCATGATCACGGCACCAGCAGATTCGGTGCCTGGCGAGAGTGCTTCCTGGTTGGAAAGAACCATTATCTTTTTTACTGTGTTCTCACTTGCAGAAGGAGTGAAAAATCTCCTGCAGCTTCTTTTATAAGGCAACTCAAGGGATCCATCTCCTAATACCACCAGTTTAGGGAAGAGAATATCAAAACATATGAATGCGGAGAATCTGTCCACTGCAATTGCAAGAGTTGCTGCATTTTTCCTGTTTTTACCCGCTATAAATGGGAATGATCTCTTAAAACAGGAATGAAGTAATTCATCAGCAAATAAATTAAATAACAAATATCTATAATCATTTCAATAAGCAAAATGAAGCTGATAAAAAACATTCATATCCTCTAAGATACACACAATAATTTCCATTTTAAAGATGTAAAAACTAATGACAAAAAGATTTAAGTAAATTACAAGATGAATTATGGGTTTTGGTTTTTTTCCTGATAAGTCATGATCTTGATGACACGGTCAAAGATAAAGGTAATTGTGAACAAATAGGTGATAGAGGGAGAGGGGAGAGAGAGAGAAAGACAGAGAAAGACAGAGAGAGAGACAATCCAAAAGACATTCTGAAAAATATCATACTTGCTAGTAAATCTTGTCAAAATTATTCTGCATAATTTGGAAGGAACTACATATGCCATTCTAAATTTTTCTTGCCATCGACTTTTCTGATTAGTTTCCAAGTTGTCCTGAGAAACGAAGACCAAGAAAAGTTTTAAAAGAAAGGGTTTGGTTATGAAAGACTAATTAGCTCAGCACATACCAGTTATAGGCCTCAGTTTGTTACCACAAAGACATAATACTTTCAGACTCCAGCTTCTTCATATGTAAAATGTCCAGATGGATCAAAACAATTTCTAAGTTCCTCAGAGGTCAATAATATTCTAGAATATTGCTAAATAATTAGTTGTAAAATAGAATAGATACAGAAAGGAAGGGGAAAAAGTCTAGTGTAATTTTTTTTAAATATAGTAAGGCAAGAAATATTAAAGAGGGCCGGTGAGATGGCTCAGCGGTGTAAGCGCCTGCCTTGCAAGCGCGAGGGCCCGAGTTTGACTCCCGGATCCCACATACGAAAAAAGGGCCGGTGATATCGCTCAGCGGCACGGGCGCCTGCTGGCGCGCGAGGTCCTGAGGTCGACCCCCCGGTACCCACAAAAAAAAAAAAAAAAAAAAGAAATATTAAAGAAAGAGACTTTTCCAGGGCTTTTTTCTTTGTAGAAAAAAAATCTGTCTAAAGAGCGAATGATTGCTCCAGTGTGAGAGAAAGATTTAACACCTGTCTCACTCATTCTTAAGTCTTACGACATCGCCTTGCCTAGAAACCAATGTTATACATTTAATGTCATTAAATGTTATAAAGCAGTAAGGATTTGCAGTTAGACATATCCACTCTAAACTTTTGAAATTTTATTTTAAAATTGGAGCCCATGTTATAAAATTTTAAGTGCAGGATGTGAAAAAAATGAACTGCTCTGTATTTCAGGTGATTATTATAAAAACATGAATCAAAATCTTCAGCATGCTAAACTGTTTCATAAAACATGAGGGAAAATGCCTGCATCTTAATATATTTTCTAGTTAATTGTACACTCCAAATATTACATGATTAACATGTAGATTACATTGTATCATAGTCATTTCTTAATGTTTTCTTCAATCCTTAAAAATACAATAACATTCAAGATAACCAACCCCTGAGCAATTTCAACCCACAGAAGTTGGAGGAAGGAACCTGAAAATATTTCATGTACATCGTGTTCTGAACACTTGCACTTAAAAATAAGTATCATGAAATTTTAAATCTGATGAGTATAATCATTATGTACTGAAATCATGTACTAATAAAAAGTTTTTAACAAGATTTAAGGCCAAAACTAAGCTAAACAACCAAAACTCTTTAAGCATTCTGATCAAAGTCTTTTCCAACAGTAATAAACAACATCAACCAACATAATTCAAGGCTAGAGAATCTATGAACCCCAGTAAGGATTTTTGTGCTGCCTAAGTTAAGGTTATTTTATTATTCTTAATGTGAACTTTAAAGAGACAATTAGAATGAGTTGCTTTCTTACAGAGACAATTATTTCTGTGATTCAAATCTCAAAATATTTCAGAATGATTTATTTATGGAATGTTCTTGTAATTGAAAGAAAATCAGACTATTTACATTGCTACAATTTCATTCAGTTTGTAACCAGGGTTGAAAATAGAGCATAAGACTTTAAACTGGACAAGCAGAACTCACAGCTAACCACAGACTTACATTCTTTTGCTATTTATACCATTTGTTTACTTTTTGTATTTCCTTAGCTTGGACAGGGACTTTCTGCTTCAAGTCAATTTCACTCTTATTTTTGGCACATGAGTGAATTTTCCAGGACTTCTGGAAAATGTTACATCTAACAAATTCTTTACAAAGAGATGATGGAAATATTTCTATTGGGATTTAATAACTTGGGTGGTGATCATTGTCACCACTGACCAAAGACTTATCCCCAGTATTCAAAAATATGTCTCTCGATGATCTATAGTAGTAATAAATGGTGCCTTCCCTCCACCTCGGTCCAACACTACCATCCAATTTGCCATCCTACTCTTTAAAATAGAAATGATCTTCGTGAGTAACCTGGCAACAACTCATGCATACTCTCTCCATCCCTTCCTGAGTTGTCTGGATGATTCATTGAAAATTTCTGTCAATATTGTAGCCTGGAGAATTTAGCTCTGGTCCTCAGTGGATACGAGTAACTCTGGTGTCTACTCCATCACCAAAGTGTTTTGTGTTTAATCACATCCACTTTATTTAAAACTAAATTTTGACATTTCATAAGTCTACAAAATTTTCTTTCAAGAACTGCCAAAACATGCTATTTTGTTTAAAACAAGTTAAGCTCTTGTGGAGTAAACTCAGTAAAATGTAGTCTTGCAATTAATTCCCAGATCAATATCCATCCAACAACATTATTGATTATACTTGCAAAAAGAAATTACCTTATTCAAATTCCAGTGCTTGCTTTTTTAACTAGTACACTCAACTTTGTCTACCAACCAATTATAAGTAAATTTTTATTTGTTGTAGGACTCAGTCAAAAGAAAAATTCCACATCAGTGTACCCAAAGTAACAATGAATAGGAAGTTATAAATTCAGGTGGAGGAGGAAGGAAAGGCCATTTCCTTTCACCAACTCTCAATTTGGCTCTGAAAATATTATGACAGAGTCATTTTGCCTCAATCTATAGAAAGCACTCCTATTGCAAATATCCCAACATCCTCCCTAAACAACAGTAAAAGGCCACTGTCCCCTAGAATCTCACAGGAATGCACTGCATCTCAAAAACAGTGTTTTCTATCTTTATGATTTTCAATCTAAGACAAAGTAGTGTATTTAGGTGAATAGTTATAGCACAAGCAGCATGATTAACACATCCATGATCCAGTCACTCCCCAAAGCCCCACTTATGAGCACATGAGGATTTGGGGGGACATCTACATTTAAGTCAAATTTTTTCTGCAGTAAAATTTCTGAAATACTCTTTTTTGATTACAACGTCTAAAAAAGAGTACATATCAGTAATCTTGTCATTTTTCTCAACATATACCAGTGTAAATAAAATTGAGGACCCAGTTTAGAATACTATTTATGACATAATATTATAATGATATTATTTTTTAAAAAGATTACAAAGGATAAAACTAAATCCTTTAGTTTTCTATTATTATATGGATGTGTTTGAGCTGACTTACTCGCACTCCAATAACACAGTATTTTTTTTTCATATGCGGGTACTGGGAGTCGAACTCAGGACCTGGCGCTTGCCAGGCAGGCGCTTATGCTGCTGAGCTATATCACCGGCCCAATAACACAGTGTTTTAATTCAAGAATTTTTCTAACATCCGTTAACCTGTGAATAAACTAGACGCAGTATAACTTAAAAGAAAATTTCATATTTTACACATAAAAATGTTTAGCAAAAATCATAAAATATTGGTAATATTGTCATAGATATTCTTTTCATTTGTATTGATGAAATATCTCTAGTTGTAGACATTTACTTCAACAATGGAGTTCTACCTGTTTTGTTTTTATAAATTCCTTTCTTTCTCTTAATGTCATGGCCCTCTCCTTCCTTCTGTCTCTGAATATGTAATGATTTATGACAAAGATGCATCTGTTTAAACTTCAAATATCTGAAAGCCACCTCCCAGTAGGAAAAACAGAAAGAATTTAAAGGGAACTGGAAATGTGCTCTTGAATACCTGTTCTCTAAAATTTAGTATTATATCTCCATGACAATTTAAATGCCCCAGAAAAACAGTAGGAATTTTTATTTTGCTATTATGACTATGATAAAAGTTTCTGCTGAATCTTATCAATTATGTGTGTACACTTAAGGCAGTTTATTATTCAAACTGAGCTGTAAAACTACAATTGGTATACATGAAAAGAAAACTGCCAAGGAAAAGGTGCATTATTTATTTTACCAGAGGAAAAAAAGTAATAATACAATAATTTTATTTTTATTGAGGCTAAATCTACAGAACGTAAAATTAATCATTTTAAAATATACAATGGAGTGGTATTTAGTACGTCCACAAAGTCACACCACCATGATACATATCAAATTTCAAAACATTCTCATCAACCCGAATCAAAATTTTTTCATTACCTGTTAAGCAATCACCCCCCATTTCTCACTACCCCAGTCCTTAATAAATGCTCATCTACTTTCTGACTATTCTGACTCTTCTAGATATGTCACATGCTTGCAGTTCCATGATATGCAAGGCCTTGAGTCTGTCATATTTCAATTAATATAATGTTTTCAAGGCTTCTTCATATGTTCTAGCATATGTTCTAGCATATATCCAAACTTCATTCCTTTGTATGACTGAATAATATTTCATTGCAATTTTATGTGTATACCAGATTCTGTCTATCCATTTCTCCGTTGAAAGATAATTGGGTGATTTCTACCTTGTAAGTACTGTTAATAGTGCTGCCATGAAGATTCATGTAAGAGTACAAATGCTTCTCAACTTAAGATTCCATACATAAGTTGAAAATATCCTAAGTTGAATAGGTATCTAATACATTCTAGCTAACAAAAATCATAGCTTAGCAACAGAGTACACTGAGGAATATCAGTACTTATACTTGCAACTACGCAGCCAATGGAGAACTGTAGCTTGCTGCCACTGCTGAGGGTCAGGAGGCTATCACACTGCATATATTTATCCCAGAATATGATCAAAATAGACAATTTAAAATGCAGTTTCTACTGTCACTTTGGCACCATTGTAAAGATGAAAATAGTAAGTCAAAGCATCATACATCAGGAACCATTTGTATTTATTTGAATACCTAGAAGTATTTCTACTTGTTACTTCATTCTTTGGGGGAGACACCTAAGAGTAGAATTGCTGGGTCATTTAATACGTCTACATTTTAGTTTTTAAGTAGTTGCCAATTATTTTTCCACAGTAGTAGTGCTAGTTTACCATTCCTCCAGACAGTGTATGAGGGTCCTGATTTCTCTGCATCCTTGTCAATATTTGTTATTTCCCAGTGGTGATAGCAGTCCTGTCTCAGCAGTCCGAAGCAGTATCACACTGTGGTTTTGATACTCATCATCTTCATGACCAGTGGTGTTGTGCATCTTTTCATACGCTGGTGATCATTTGTACATCTCCCTCAGAGAAATATATATTCACATCCTTCACTCATTTTAAAAGAATTTATTTTATGTTCTTTCTTATGTATATTGAACCCAGAGCTTTTCACCCAGAAACACTTACAGTCCTTTTTAAATTTTTTTTTTTTTGGACAGTTTCAAATGTTGCTAAGTTGCCAAAGCTGCACTTGAACATGTAATCCATAGGCTCAGGGTGCTGAAATTACATGTGTGCAGCATTACGCCTGGCCTTTTACCCATTTTTTTGATTAATTCTTTTTTATTAATTAAGTTTATTGGAACACTTTAGTTATACATAATGATCACATTCGTCATAGGGAATTTGTACCTGTCCATGACCCATCTTCTTTTATTCCCATTCCCCTACCCTCCCTTCAACTCCTCTTCCCCTTCTTATTTACAAATGCTTTGTTTCCATTTTTCCCTTATTTTCTCATTTTTTTCTTTTCCCTTCTTTCCTTTCCCTCTGTGCCCTCCATAGTTCCCCTTCCAATTTGAGCATTTTCATCCTATTTGATAATATCTGGTATACATTTCAGTCCTTATTTACACTTTCAGTTTCTCACACCAGAGAAACAATGTGATAGTTATACATAAGTGTTCAATTTATTTCACTTAAAAGTATGGTCTCATGGTGCATCCATTTACCTAGGAATGTCTCAAGTTTATCCTTCTTTATGGCTGAGTAGTACTCCATTGTACAAAAAATGCCACGTCTTCTTTATCCATTCCTATCTTTTACCCATTTCTATTTTAGTTTAGTGCATGTGAAACGTATGGGTCTAGTTTTAATCTTCAGCATGTGGAGACCCAGTTTTACCAGCACCATTTATTAAAGAGGCTCTCTTTCTTCCAGTGATGATGTTTGGCCTCTTTGTTGAAGATAAGGTGGCTAAGTGTGTTTGGAGTTGTTTCTGCATCTTCTAATCTGTTCCATTGATCCTCAAGTCTGTTTTTGTGGCAGTACCATGCTGTTTTTATCACAGTAGCTTTGTAGAGTAATTTAAAGTCAGGAATTGTGATGTATCCTGCCTTGCCTGTGTTACCCAGAATCATTTTTGCTATTCGAGGTCTCTTCTGGTTCCAAAAAAAATTTTAGTATTGTTTTCTCTAACAATTCTTTTTTCTTTTTGTTGTTGAATTATACAGAGATGCTGTAGATATTAGACATCTCAAATATATACTTTTCAGGTATTTTTTCTGTTTGTTTGTTTGATTGATTTTTAGTTTCTCTTTTACTTTCTTAATATTTTAATTTGAGGCCCAAAAGTTTGTACTTTCAATAAAATCCAAATGTTTTTCTTATTACTTGTGTTTTGGCTGTCATATCTAAAAATCCATTATTAAATCCATGGTCATGGAGAAGTCTTTATGTCTTCTAAGAAAATCATAGTTTTAGCTCTTACATTTAAATTTTTGATCCATTCTGAATTTTGTTTTATGATTTGAGGTAGGGATTTCATAGCTTTTCAAGGCACATGTTATGCATACTCAAGCCACTAGAGAAATAACTCGGACAAAATAGAGGAGATACTTATTGAAAGTTGTAGCCTTTAAGTTTAAGTATTTTACTAGTGTAGATTGTGGAATTATGATTAAGAAACACGGAGTTAGTTGAAACTATTCCAGAATTAAATTATATTCAGTTAAATAGAAGCATTTAAATACTATGCCTTCCTAATTTGTTTCTACAGACCACCTTAGATAAGCTCACCTGGTCTGGCAAAGACTGGGTAGTGTGTACAACTATGGTATATATGAATATTTTTTGATACGTCACACTCAAATCTGAAACAGGTTTAAAGCCATGCCTGTTATTACAGTTTTTCACTGTATATGGCTTTTAATTGTACATAGCTCTTTTCACCATAACATTTTTTGATCTTATTGTCACCTGTTGAGTTAAGCGGGACATGTATCTTTTCAAGATTTCACACATAAGAAAACTGAACCTTTACAAACTTAGGTGATTTTCAAAGGCACATGATGAAAAACAGATCAGTCCTCAAAACCTATTCCTTGGAATCGGCCAATGGTCTTTCTCTTTCCACCCCACATCCCCTTGTTATTCTGGAGCAAATTTATAAAAGCATTTTTCTTTTAAAGATTGTTTCAAATCATCACTGAAAATCGTGAATGAGAAGTTATGAAAAAAATTAAAATTCTACATTCCCCCTGAATGTGCAGCACATATTTATAAGCTTTTATTATAATAATTTTATAACTACACATCTGCTGAAACAATGAGTTTTTATGACCACCGTCTCAGTTGGCATTTTCTCCTAAACATGCTAAAATAAACTTTTTGTGATACAAGTCATCTAGCTGAGACACATTTAGTAGAAGCATTAGCAAAAGGATAAGCAACAAAAGGAGAATCCCTGAAATAAAATCACACTGGAAGTCAAGTAAAATCAAAACACATGCTGGTTATATATTATTTTTACTCACATGTATGTTATGTGATACTGTACAATAGTTTTTCTGAGATTTTTTTAAAAAGATCACAATTAGAACTGTTTTATAAAACTGCATGGGATAGATATTCATTCTTAGCTCACTTTAAAATCAACATATTCATTGAGCATCTTTCATGTGAATTGTCCTGTGCTATATATTATGATAGGATACACTATAAGACTTAATCTTGTCCTTAGTTTATGAGAAATATGGCAGACATATACATATACAGCTCACTAGATAATGAAAGTATGAGCCAAAGCCAAGGTAATGAGGTGCCCCACAAGGTAATGAATTTTGTCTCCCTGGGGGTTCTCGGACAGTCACTAGCTGGCCTTCCACTCACTACTGCTGTTATAAAAGGGACTGATACATGGCCAGAGAGTGGTAGTGAATCACGTCTAAGAGCCTTCCAATATTCACATAAGCTCTAAAATAATACAGTTTGTAGTTAAAGCTATAAAATAAACCCTTTCCCACAGCATTTCTTCGCTGTTGTGTTTTTCCCTGTTTGATTTTCCTTTATTCATTATTCATATGTGCTTCTGAAACATCTTTATTACTTCTTAAATGAAACATTTTCTCACAAAGAAATATCCTGCTATGTCTTTTGCAATGGCAGCTCCATCCAAGATGCTTCCTGTAGCTATTCCTAGTGACTTTCTTTTGGTTTTCATTAAACAGCCCTACAATATTTGAGAGAACTTATTCTTCCACCAGAGTGCCTGCAGTCAATGCAATCACATTATTATTATATCTTGGATCAAAGGATTGTATAAAAGCTGAAATATGGTGTAATTAGAAGCTGAAAGCCTAGCTAACAAATGTAAAATAATTTTAGGGAAATTTGAAGTGTTATTTGGCACAGAACAGTACCGCGTACAGTATGTCAAATTAAACAGCATCCCAATATGCTAACAATGTGTTTTCTAAAGGGTGAAGAGGTTAATTGTGTTGTAAAAGGAATTTCCAAAAGAATGAATCATCTATTTCCATTGAAACCACAATTTACTATGGCAGGAGGCCACATTACTGAACTTTCCAGATTACCAAGTAATTGACCAAACATTCAGAAATAGTTTTCCCTAATTTTTGGTTAATAGAACAGTATATATTAATATGCTTAGCATTCTTAATTAAATTTAATAAATTAAAATTATTGTGAACTACTATTTTTTCTTATATTTTTTAAATCAATAAACTTGTAGTATATGAAATTTGCTAAAAGATTTTAAGGGTAAAATTTTACATAAAATCTTCCAGCCATTTGCAGGAAATAAATGATTTTTAAGAAGTTATCACATCAAATGAGAATTATTGATTATTATTCATCCTAACAATATTCACTTCTCAAGTTAAGAGGTGAATACATCTTGACTGCCAGTCATAGTAATAGATGGAAATTTTTATTAGTATATATAAGTGAGTTGAGTTTCTTTTCTCATAAATCTTATAGGTTTTGTTTCCACTGAAAGGTTATATTTTTAAACACATTCATCTTTCAAAGGGATAGAATGCCTAGTGAAGATTAATAGATTCTACATAATGACTAACATTAGTAAATTCTCCCTCTCACATATCCCCATCTCAAAGGATGTATCATCCTTTAGCTAAAGAAAACACCAAAATGATTTATAATGTTTAAAGGTATTAATAACACGGACAACATTAACAAGTGTTTGTTAAGAAAGGGAGATAAGTTAGTCTGGTTGAGCTGCCATAACAAAATCCCATAGACTGAGGTAGATTAAACAACAGAAATTTATTTTTGCACAGTGCTGGTGCCTGGGAAAGTCTAAGGTCAAGGACCTGGCCAGCTCAGTTTCTGGGGAACTCTCTGTTCCAGGCTTGCAGTTAGTAGCCTTCCATCTGTATCCTCACATAGTAAAAACGGAGAGAAACTGCAAGCTCTTTTTATAATGGAACTGATCTCTTGCATCAGCTTGATTTTTCAAAAACAGAAAGACAAGGGTGAGTGCTAAGAAAATCAGTCACCAATTTTGTTGACTAAATGTAAAATTTACAGGCCTGCTTTTATGAACTAAAAGCTCATGTGCCCTAACTTTTACATATTGAAGTCCCACCCTCAGGATGATCCTGTTTGATAATGGGACCTGTGTGTGTGAATGAGGGGATAATTCAGGTTAGAAAGAGCCTCAACATAACGTCATCTGTGCGGTGCTGGTGTCCTCCACGCTATGTAATAAGAATAATTGGTATTTACAAATGTCTGTAGAAAAGTGAAAGATTTATGTAAGATTTGGGTAAAATTGTGAATGTTTTCTATTCAAAACCTGACACAAGCATTATACTATTTTTTTTTTTTTGTGGGTACCGGGGGTCGACCTCAGGACCTCGCGCACCAGCAGGCGCCCGTGCCGCTGAGTGATATCACCGGCCTTTTTTTTGTATGTGGGTTCCGTGAGTCGAACTCGGGCCCTCGCGCTTGCCAGGCAGGCGCTTACGCCACTGAGCCATCTCACTGTCCCCCACTATACTATTTTAAAAGGCAGAATATGATTAATTAATTCACAGGAATAAAAAATAATCACATCACATAAGCAGTAGACCAAAATGAGGGAAAATAACACTAAATATTAAGTTCCTTGTAGGGTTCTCCTCTTTTTGTCAGTGTATAATCTTTTGATTGCAACCAAAGAAATCTCAAGTCAAATTAGCAGAACCTATAAAGGAAAAGTAGTGGTTTATGCAGCCAAAATGTTCTGAATTTCTTTTCTACTTTCAGAGAAAACTTGCTTTGGTAGCTCAAATGTGGCTACCAGAACCCAGTGGTCTCTAGTTCTCAGTTCTGCTTCCTTGGTGTTTACTTCATTTTTAGCAACTTTCTGTTCTTGTGGCTCATACTGGCTCACAGGGTCTCTCTGGGTTCCATTCATTCTCATTCATGTCACACAGAATACAACAAATGCCTTTACTGACAGTTCTATCAGAATTCAAAAACAGCATCTCTTCCAGAATTTCAGGGAGTGTTGCCCCTCAACTCCTTGCTTACATTTGGAATCTAGGCCCTGAATGAATAACGCTGGTCAGAGGAAGCAACGTGGTAGATTATCTTTGGCCACTGAGGTTTTACTTCTGTGGCTGAGGAGTAATTCATCTTCCTTTGAAATAGAGGCGCTGTGTGGAGAATGGCAAAAGCTCAACAAAGACAGAGATAGACTTTTATCAAGAGAAAGGGGAATGGATGCTGGTAAACGTAGATGAAAGCAGGATCCTACATCTCTACCTCTCTACTAATCTTCCACTTGCCTTCAGAATAACTAGCAGAAAAATCATTTGTATAAAGATCAAACTCTACACAATAGAGCCAACTATTCTTATTCTTCTCTTCTAGGGCACTATCACTAAATGTGTTTATTATAAGCTGCCTCCTACCCCATGTAGTGTTCTGATATCCATGGAAAATGACCCCAAAGTTGCTGAATACGGTCCTTCTCATAATGTACTCCTTTGGTTAATTCTTAAATAATATTTTAAAGTAAGTGGCTCTCTCTCCAAAGGGAGAGCTAGATAAAGATTCATGCAACTCCCTTTACTACTAAAACCATGTTTCACAATTCTCTTATCTTTACATAGCGACCTGCAGGCCCCAATTCCTCAATTTCAGGTTCTCCAGCTTTCTGATTGGGCCGCTGAGAGAATTATGATGAGTATAAGTATAAATCAGTGGACCAATAAAAATGCAGATAGAAGAAGGTACAGATTACTACCTTTGCAGTAGGATATTTGTACCTGCATGTTTTTTCTTTGCCTAAGTCCTATGTGTCAGGGCTCCCCTAAGTAGGAAAGAAATCATTGCATAAGTTGGGACTACATAGGACATCTTGCATTTGTTCCTATAGATTTGCTCTCTGCCTTTCATCAGCCTGGGCTATACTCTTTTGGCTAACATGTATGAACTAAATCTGTTTCCTTGCCTTTCTCATTCCTGGTTGTGTTTAGCCTTTAAAAGTTACAAACATGAAGTAAATATAAAGGTAGAAAGGAATGGTATGGAAATTTTTTCCCTAGCTCCTTCTCCTCTAGTATTTCACCATGGGTTGCCTATGTCCCTTTATATAATTGCACAGCTTTTATTAAGAGGTGTTCCACAAAGAGATATTGTCTCTGGTTCCATTAGCTCCTTTCTTCCTTTACCTTTCAGACCTAAAATATTAACATCTCCCCAGTACAACTAGTTTGAGAATTAGATTGTTGGATTCCTTAAACCATGCATATACTTCATAATTCACTAACTAAAATTATTTCAACTTGCCTGATGGAATGCCCCATCTACTTCCTGAGACAATACTGATACCAGGATCAAGTAATATGGGAAAGAACAAGTTGTGCTTAAGAAAAAAATGGGAACAGCCTAAGTAGACTACAGATAAGTATGAAAAATCAAGTTAAATCACCAAATGGGAGGCAGTAGTACAGCCCCTAAATCAGGAGGAGTTTAGACTTTGGTTTAAAAGAAAAAAAAACTGGAAAATGTTTTTCAGAAGTATCAAGACATGATTAAAATACCACTGAATGATATTTCTTTTGGTGTTCAGAGAGGACTGGCAATGAAAGGACTGAAAGATTGACAGAAAATTTAGAAGCTCTAAAGACATCTAGGTAAGGACCAAAATAAACTGGAGAAGTAGTATTGATACAGAAGTTAAGATGGAAAGCAAAGGATGCATGAAATATTTTAATTATGGAAATAAGGTACATGATACGACAAAATCTGTTGGGTAATCATAATTTATCATTCAAAGCAGGACTCCTTTTGAAGTGATTAAAGTTTCGTTAATATTTAAGGTGTTAACCAAAATTGCCCCATCAAAAAAGTATGCCTAGGCTGTGTAAAGATAAAAGATTTCAAGTATGCATTCCTGAGCTCTTTAAGAATAGATTGCTTTCTTATGGGGAAGATGAAGTTATGTAATGATGCCAATTATGGGGGAGTGAGGGAAACAGTTGAAAAGGTTATTTTTGGACACACAAGCTTGGCCCAGATGGCTTTTGATAGTACCAGGCCAAACTGATGGTCAGTTTGGAAACACAAGATAAGAACTATAAATTGAAATCTCATCATAAACAACAAATCTGTTCCACCAAGAAGATAATTCTCCTGACTGAAATTCTTTCCCTCTTAACCATTTACATCTGTGAAATATTTTCTCTACTCCTGGCTAAGATCCATAAGGGGTGCCAGATTCTGATTGACTTTCATACACCACAAAGTTTAACATAGTATTGGAAATCTAGTGATGGTAATGAGCCTCTGTGAAGTTAGTCTTGTTTTACTAAACCACCTAAAGAGCACATCTATTACTATACCCCCATCCAGTTGTGGTTATGTCAGGCCGCATCCTTTACCTAAACAAATCCTGCTATTACTCAGCACTGTTTGCCATGTAGAAAAGGATCAGGGTCCACTTACAAACTGAACTATGGCAAGATTCCAGAGTTGCTTGAGAGAAGTCAGAATGTAAATCAACTGTGTGGCACATAAAAATCTTATATATTTTCTCAGCAATTATATGGACAATAATTTTATTGTGGCACTGGCTAAATAGAGTTATATATTTAAGTACTCTCTTTTTAAACTTTCTTCTTTCTATTTATTTTTAGGAGATGTTTTGTGGTGTTTTGAAATATTATTCCTTTTTTCATTTTACTAAGGTAAGTGGAGAAGGTTATTCTATGTAACATGTTGATATCCCAGATCAGTGTTTGACCTCTGGCAAAGCAAAGATGTGCTAGCTTCCTACTTTTTCTCAAGTTTTAGCAATTGTTTTCATAAATAAAAGTAATGTGTTCCACATTTATTTTATTTTCTTAAACAATGGCCATCTTTTCATTTTTCATAAGCTCTACTTCCTTGTTCTCTGTCCAATTGGCTCTGCCTCTAATAAATATGAGGTAGATCTTTATAGTTTCTTTCATTCATCATTTGGCAAAAACTTACTAAGTGATTGAAATGATGCCAGGTGAAAAGTATGAGGTATAGATTTTGGTAGTCAAGGAATATAAAAATAGATTAATAAAACATTTTTCTGACTTCACCATTATAAATTTTTATAATGATTTATTCAAGTAATTCTTTTGGCACAAAACTGTATTGCAGAAATGAAACTGTCTAAAAATCCATTGAATCTCAATTTCTCTCTTATTCTCCTTTTTTCCTCATATTTAAGACATCTATTTTCAGAGCATGTCAATATTGAATATTCATTAATTTTCAAAGTCCTGGGTTTTTGCCAGTTTAGATTTAGTTGATGTTTCATTACACTGTTGAGCAGATTTCATGGCTCTCTAATCAAATTAGCTCACTTCTAAACACAAACATTTTTATAAGACATTTGCCCAAAGCAATTGTGACTTAGCTCCCATCTTATTTTTAAAATAAAAAATTGAACAGCAGGTTATTAAGTTCAGCACATCACCTGCTGTGTAAAAAGGCTAGCACAGAAAAGTCACAGCCAATCTTCCTATCGCCCATCTCACACACACTAGAGATTAAAGATGTTACGCTACTAATATTCAAAGTCCCCTGGATTTCAATTATACTTCTTTTATTATCTTATCTTCTCCACTATTTGCAATGTCTAGTAATTTTCTACACATTTACTGCTACTACTTTAATGGTTGTGAAGTATCTGCTATGATGCCTTTTGTCATTTAATATTAGGTTTACAATGCAAACCACAGCTAAATTGTGACAGGTCCCATAAAAATCCATCCTAAATGAACTATTATACTGTATGCTGTCAATGTAGACTAAAAAAATACAGTGCCACTCCACAAAGCTTGCAGAAACAGCCGACGATCGTGAGTAATGGAACTTACGAAAAGGAGCCTACAACTACATACGATGGTTTTGACAAGATTTACTTTTATTGTAAACAACCAATCAGGATACAAGGTGAAGATAACTAAGAAAATGGCAACAATTAAAATTCAGTCAGCGAAGTCATTTTTGAATTCTTACAAGGGATAGAATTTTTTTAAAAGATCTGGATTCTACTCTCTACAAGTTTAACAAATGAAGAAGAATAAGAGGTACATGCTTTAGCATGAGTAAGGCAAAGTGTAACTCATGGTAGGAGAGATACATAAATCCCAGACTATGGCAGTTCCACACAGTAGCATCTAATCACAGACGCTGGGGCTGTTTGTCTATGGTGTGCTCATCACTCTGCACTTCATTTCAAGAGTTCCAAAATATAGGGCTGAGAGCCTACTATGTTGGAACCAAGGAGAGCAGTAAGTTCTGGGACTGGAACCTGAAAAAGTAGAGAGGTGTTTCCCTATGTAGTCTGTACGCCCAGTCTCCACAAGAATAGTGAAAGAACAGATTCAGCTGCTCTGTTCAAAAGTTTTTGAAGTCCCCAAGTATATTTTGTACTTTTATCCAATATGCTGGATGAATCAGATATGTAACCAGGCATTATCCCATGATCTTGCTATTGTAGCTTGCCAGATGTTAGGGGCCTTGCCACCTAATGGTCACCGTGTTGGCATATTCTCTTTTCCTTTCCATTCTATTTTTTTTTTTTTTTAATGTAGGTACCGGGAACCAAACTCAGAACCTCATGCTTGCCAGACAGGCACTTAATGGCGCTGAGCTATATCACCGGCCCTCCTTTCCATTCTTGATCCAAGAAAAAATATCTACTTGTCTCCCACCACTCAGCAACGATTTTCTGTGTACAAGTTAACAATTAAATCACCAAGTATAAAACCTACATTAAATCTTTAGCTCTGTCCCAAACAGGGTCTTTTCTTATCCAAATAATTTATCATCCTGAATCAAAAAGAGCAACATACTATACTGCTAAACAGGGAGTAATCGGTTATTTTTAACATTAAGAGTCAAAGCATAGAATTGAGGCTCTTTGTAATTTCTTTTGGGGGGGCGTACCTGGGGTCAACCTCAGGACCTCGCGCCAGCAGGCACCTGTGCCACTGAGCGATATCACCGGCCCTTTTTTGGTATGTGGGTTCCAGGAGTCGAACTCAGGCCCTCGCGCTTGCCAGGCAGGTGCTTATGCCGCTGAGCCATCTCACCGGCCCGGCTCTTTGTAATTTTATCTCCTATAAAAAGGTATTGATTCAAAGCTACAAACACATTATATGTATAGCATATATATATATATTATATAGATAGTCATGCTTACATGTAATAATCTTGAAGATAGTGGGAGGGTGTAACCTACTTTCCCTAAAAAGCAAAATTTAATCTCTATGGGGTAACCTATGGAAATCTAACAATAACCTTTTGTGGAGAACAACATAATTGTTAATGCTACTCCTAAAAAAGCGAATCTTACAGTGACATTTATATAGGATTATAAAGCTCTGTTCAGCAATTTGATATGGTAGGGTTAAAAATTTAACTGGCCCTCAGTTACATAAGGATTTTTACTTTTGCCACAGATTTAACCTATATTCGGACTTATATGCAACGTCCATTTGTAGTTAGTTACTAAAACATGGCTCATGGCTTTTCATGGACATATTTTGAGCTGAAAATAATATCTACATATTTTCTGCTCCCAGTTTTATTTAGAGCTAAATGCTAAAAGCCTTCTTTCTGCATAAACCCTAGACATGCTGGTTAAAATAAAAAATAAACATAATTTAAAGGAAGTAAATAGTTTTGATATTTGTGCTGAAAAATTAAAGAATTTAAGATGCCAAGCTGGGAAGTTATATTGAAGCCTCCACAATTCTGGGATACTTACTCTTCCCAATAATGTGGAATTTGGTGGTTAAAAGTAAAGCAAGAAAAGAAAGATAAAACATCAATTTGAAATGTGAGAGATGAAACTGATCAACTGAATTATACAGGGACATGGAAAGGACTTAAATTTGGTGTGAAGATGGACTAGGTAAAGTGCAAATTTCAGAAGGGACTCTGGTATAAAAATAAAATGAAACAGAAAAAAAATCCCTCTAAGAATTTATATCTCAAGGCTGATTTCACAGTGATATGGATTTGAATTTTTTATTCTTGCAAGTAATAAAAAAAGCTTATGGTAAAAAAAATTAAGTTGTTTCTCTGTTGGTAGGCCCCAAGATATACTCTGCAAGGATTCATAAACCCCGAGCCTACACATGACATAAAGACACAGAGCCCAGCTGGACGCAAACTCACATCACAGAAAGAACTCCGTTAGCATGAGGGGGGAGCAGAATGAATATACGACTGAGTTCGACAGCCAAGAAGGTTCAGTATTATAGCTACCAGATAAAAATTTGGGAAAAACCATATGCTGTGTTTAGACAATGTCTCCCAGAGGTCCATTTATTGAAGAGCTGGTCTCCAGCCCAGGACACTATTACTAGGTGTTAGAACCTTTAAGAGGTGGCGCCTAGTGGGAAATATTGAGGTCATTGATGACACGCCCCAAATGCGATGGTGGGATGCGAGCCTTTCCTCCTTCTCTTTTGGTCCCAAGCCACAAAACCGAGCCAGTTTGTTCTGCCACAAATTCCTACCATGATGTGTTTGTCCAAAGCAACAAAGCCAACAAATCATAGACCAAAACCTCTAAAACTGATTGAAAAAGATTTTTCAGGTATTTGTAATAGTAATAAAAAGCTGACTAACACAGGAAAACAGTACCTAGAAGTTGAGTCTTTGCAGTTACTATATACCTGATGCTGTGAAAGAGCCTTAAGAATCAGTGTGCAGGAGTTAGGAAATATTTGGAGGAGTGGGCTAAAGAAAGCTTACAGTGCTTTAAGTGGAGCCTAATTGGTGCTGCTGGTGGGGGTGTAGAAGACAAGAATGCTGATAGAAATGCACATAGTAAAGGTTATATTGATGATGTTTCAGATGGAAATGAGGATTCTATTGCAAATTTGACTATCCTTGCACCATGGTGAAGAATTTAAATGCATTTTACCCATGCCCTGAGACTCCTAGCAAGCTAAGCTTTAAGGTGATAGACCAGTTTATCTGCTGGAAGAAATTTAAAGGCAACGCTGAGGATACAGCACAAATATTATTGACTGCTTTTAGACAAATTTACAGTGAGAATCAGCAGCGAAAAGTGAAAGATCAGAAAATTTTAAAAACTTGCCGTTTGAACAGAATAGATGCATGTGTAAAGTTCCGGCCAAAGAAAGTATTGATGGCTGACACCAACAAAAGAGCAAAAGCTTTGCAATGGGATAATAGAAAGGATGCCTCAAGGACATCCCAGAGATCAGCAAGTCCACAGCTAGCACAGGCACACAGATATAGATATGCAAAATTCTTTCAACTATTTTCAAGAGCAGAGTATTTTAAAAGTGACACCAGGTCACCTGACATGCCCAAAACCACCTAAGGATTTGTTTCTCTATATTCAACCAACCAGGCACCAACAAACCATTATGGCCAGGGTTCAAACAGGCACAGGTACAGCACACATACTAGTGTCACATTTTGGCATGGATGGTGTGATGTTGGTTTTGCGGTGATACAGAATGCAAGACGTGAGGGATCGTGGAGACTACCACCGATTCCCAGGGAAAGCTCAGGAGGACAGGTGATGTGTATAGCAAGATCAGAATCCCCACTAGAAGATCCCAGTGGGGCAATACATGGAACTGTGAGAGTGAAACCAATGCTGTAATGGAGACCCAGAAAGGTAACGGAGACCCAGAAAGGTAATGGAGACCCAGAAAAATAATGGAGACCCAGGAAGGTAGAGGTGCCAGGAACATAGAATGGCTGGCGTGATGGAACCAGCAAGGCATGTGAAACTTGCCCAAGAGGGAGGCTGTGTGGGTTGCAATAAGCAAAGCTGTAAGGATGGGGCCAGTCAAGCTGCTGAAATCTCAGAGTATGCATACTATGTCTTACACACTAGACATGGAGTTGTAAGATTTAATGTTTGCCCTGACGGGTTTCAGTTTTGGTTTGATTTGATCTCTAATTGCTACTTACCTCTTCTTCTCCTTTGGAATTGGAATGTTTACTTTATTCCTGACCTCCTATTGTGTCTTGGATAGATATAACTTCAATTTTGTTTTTACAAGGACTCACAGCTAAGTTGCCTTGAGTCTCAGAGGAGACTTTGGACTTGGACTTTTGAGCAACACTGGAACAGTTAGCACACTGGAGATTCTTGGTGATTGTGCACTGGAAATAACTGCATTTTTCATTGTGAGCTGTGGAGCTGGGGGTAGAATACTATGGTTTAGATAAGCGTTTCCCAAAGGCCCATGTGCTAAAGGCTTAATTCCTGGACTGTGGCACTATGGGGTGATAGAGTGAGTGGTGGGGTCCTAGTGGGTAACCTTTAGATCATTGAGTACATGCTCTGCAGAGCATGGTGGGACCCAGCCTCCTCCTCTTCTTCTTTTTCACTTTCCAGCCATGACGTGAATGGTTTTCCTCTACCACATACTCCTGCCATGATGTGCTACCTGACCCAAATAACAGGGCCAACTGATCATGGACTGAAATCTCTAAAACTGTGAGTCAAAATAAACCTTTCTTCCTTATAACTTGAGTTGATTATTTCAGGCATTTTAAGAATAATGGAAAGTTGACTAATACAATACATTAAAATTTTTTTTATTTTATTAGTATGTGTTTGAAGTACATGAAGTTAATATTCATCTTGGGGAGTAGGTTATTACATGAAACACCACATGTTTCTTTTTTTTTTTTTTATTCCCTTTGCCTTCCCTACTGCCTCCCTACCTCTGCCTCTAAATCCTTCTTCCCCATTGTCATTCTTGTTATAATTATTATTAGCTCATGTTCATAACATGCAATGTTTGCATTCATTCTGGTTATCAGCTTTCTGTACGTAGCATATCTTAATTCTTTTTCCTTTGCTTTCCCCTCCCCTTCTCCCCTCTCCTCAGTATCCCTCAGGATCTCTTCCCATTTCAAGAGATGCAGCTCCTTGTTTCCTTCTCTCCATCCTTTATTTTGCTCTTTGTACTTCGCCTTACTCAAAGGAGAGAGAGCATGTGATATTTAAGATTGTGTTCTGATTTATTTAACTCAACATTATATTTTGCAGATGCATCCATTTTCCTACAAATGACTACAACTTACACTTCTTCATAGTTGAGTAGTATTCCATTATGTAGAGATACCACAATTTCTTTATCCATTTGTCTGTTGATGGGGACATAGGTTGCTTTCAAGATTTAACTATTATGAATTGTGCTGCTACAACATTGGCATGCATGTCATATGATGTTTTTAGGTCCTTGGGAAGATACCTAGAAGGATACAGAAACATCCCCAGACATATTCAGCTATTTGATCTTTGACAAAGGGACCAAAAACATGTTGGAGTGAAAGGGAAAAACTGTACAAGAGATATTGTGCTTTTTAAAACTTTGTTCTTTTGAAACTGCCTAGCTCTGTAACTGCTTCAATGGCTTTGTAATTACTTTCTCAACCCCTGTAACCAGGAGAGCATCACCAGACATACAGAATGCCTGATTGTACCATGCACCAAGCTTCATGAACTGATGATCATTAATCTACCCTTGTAACTGATGATCTCACCCTGCTAGCTAATCAGAAGAACTGCCAGGCTGTTCTGTCTTGCCTTTGTACCTCCTTAGTACTCCTGCTTGTGCATCGTATAAAAGCCCTAGACCACCAGAAATCGGGGCCTGATATTTTGGGAGTGATCCCAATTAGTACCCATTGACATAAATAAATCTGCCTCCAAATCCTGGGTGTTATTTCAATGTTTCTGCTTGCCATTGCAGGAGGAAAGATACTTACTGTATTCAACAAATGGTGCAGGGAAAATCAGCTGTTATTTCTTGCAGAAGTTTGAAGCTAGACCCATATCTCACACCAAGTACTAAACTAAAATCAAAATGAATCAAAAATCTAAACATTGAAAAGGAAACACTGAACCCACAAGAAGATAAACGAGGTAAAAAACTTGAAGTCCTAGGTATAGGCAAGTACTTTCTGAGCAGAACTGCAATTGCAGAAGAAATAACAGCAAGAGTAAACAAATGGGATTACATCAAATTAAGAAGCTTCTGCACAGCAAAGGAATCATTTAGTAGAGTAAATGATTATTTAGACGAGACAGCCTACCAAATGGAAAAATGTTTTGTTAGCTATTGCTCAGAGAGAAAACCAATATCTAAAATATATAAAAAGCTCAAAAAAGTTAGACCACCTAAAATAAAAGACCCAGTCAAACAATGGCCATGTGAAATAAACAGGCACTTCTCAGAAGTTCAAATGGCCAGCAAACATATGAAAAGATATTCAACATCTCTGACCATTAAAGAAATGCGAATTAAAACAGCTCTCAGATCTCATCTTATACCAGAAAGAACGTCCATCATCAACAAGTCAAAGAATAACAAATGCTGGCATGGTTGTGGTGAAGAAGGAACCTTCCAATATTGTAGGCGGGAATGTAAACAAGTACAACTATTATGGAAATCAGTATGAAGATTTCTCAAATAACTAAAATTACAAATTCAATGTGATGCAAGTATCCCCCGTCTAGGCATCTTCGCCAAAGAGCTAAATTTAATTTTAAAGAATTAAGTTAGATCACGAAAGAGAAAAAGCTTCTTTGTTTTGGGGGAGAGGTACTACGGATGGAATGTAAGGCCTTTGCACTGAGTTACACCTGGAGCCTTTCTAAATTTTTATTTTGAGATGACTCTCATTAAGTTGTTAGGTTGCCTAGGCAGGGCTCAAACTTGTGATCCTCCTGCCTCAGCCTCCCCAGAATTTTTTTTCAGACAATTGGATAGAGTCTGTGTATAAGTACTATAAAATACATGAGTCTGTATCTAAACAACCACCACTCAGTGAGATGGGGCCCTGCGTGACCTTTAGAAATAAGAATTCTCTTCTCTTCTCTAAAAATGGCTATATGCTGACTTATAGTAGTCATCCCCTTCATCTTATTCACTTTTCTTAAACAATATAATTTTAAGTTTTGCTTATATCTACATGCATAAAATTTCATTTTATGTTTGGTGGTTTTCTTTTTTTATTCAACATTATTATTTTTAAAACCCATTTGTGTTCATAAGTATAGCTGTAATCAACTCACTTTTATTATTTTATACTAATCCAAGTATACATATGTCACAATCAATCTGTTAATTCTAGTATTGATGAATCCAAACAGAATTTTGGGACTAGAAATAAAATATTAAAAATATTAAACTGAAATAATATTAAATCATTAAAATGAACGTAAAAAGAGAGAAGTGTTAAAGTGGAAGATAGATCAAAAAGATAAAAAAAACAGCAAAAAGAAATGTAGTAAAACTTATAAGGCCTATAGGATAGAATGAAAAGGCATAGTAATGAAACAAATATGTAGGAAGAAAAGAAAAGAAATAATGGGAAAAATATAAAACATTTTAGAGTTTTCCAAAAATTAAAAAAGAAGTGAATATTAAGGTCAGAATGCACAACAAACCTCAAACAGTACATATTATGCTAACATGAGAACAAATTATGTTAAAAATTAACCCATCTCAAAAATGTTGTAGTAAAATCTGAAAATAGAAGACAGATAGGCATAGTAAAAGCATATGTAAAACAGATTGCCTAAAGGAGATGCAAATTAGAATTCCAGATAGCAAAAACTGAAGACATAAAATGATATTTTCTATATTCTCTTAGAAAGAAAACAAATCATAAACTTAAAGTCCATTACAATATTATTCAAAAGAGAAGATAAAATAAAAATATTTTCAGATAACCAAACAAGAATAGAACTTTACAACAAAAATTTACAAGTAGGAATTGTAAAAGAGATAATCTAAAAACAAAGAAAAGAATCCCTAAAAGAAGATGTGAGCGACAAGGGATGTCAACAAAACATACTGGTATGTTTTTGGTTAATATAAATAATCATACATTATGTGAAATAATATCAAAGCTTAATGTATGAAATAAAGAAAAGTAGGTTAACATCCTACACAAGGCTTCACACGTACTTTGTGTGGGAATATGATCAGAATTCAGGAGTTCTTTTATCTTTTTGCTGTGCAGGAAAAGAGCAGACTTAAGCTTTAAATTGATTTTGTTTAAATTATAAAAATGAATGTTCCAAACCAAAGTTGATTTAAGAAAGAGTAATAATAACAACAGTAATAATATCAGCAGCCGTAGCAGCCGTAGCAGCAGCAATAATTAGTACAATCTCAGGAAGGCAGGAGGTGAGCAAAATGACCCAAAGAAGCATCTGAGCAGATTCATGTAAAAATAATTCAAAATATAACGGAAGTCACAAAAAAGTGAGTTGACTTAAATCAAGCATTAATAAACAACCATGTTCAAACTGGAATTAAAAAGTGAAAAATTCATCTTCATGTTATTTATGAGTTACTGCTAAAAACATCACACATTTTCAAGTAAAATTATGAAAATGTTATATCAGAAAACAGTAAACAAAAGAAAGTTGCTAGAGTGTGGCTTCACTCTAGAGAATCCTGATGCATAATGTAAATGCTACATCCGTCAGAAGCCAAAACAATTCTAAACCTATCTGAAGCACTAACCTAGCTTCAGAATATGCAAAGCAAAACCTGACTGAATGTGAGAAAAACTTAATTGATTTCAGTTTTAACAAGAGAATTTAACACTGTTCTAATAATCAGCATTCGAAATAACAGAAATTAGTAACAATATAAAAGTTTTAACAATATAATTAGCCTCATACAATAGACATATATAGACCTTTAGAAAATAAGCATTCATGTCAAGCACATTATGAAAATTGACAATTTAGTTATACATGGTGAGTTCTGTGTCATGCAGACCATGATTTTCCACAACAGAAAAACTGAGGTGAAAATCATTATCATTGATATAAAAAGCAACATTAATGACAACAAATCTTTTTTAAAATTAATTAAATTTTTGGGTACTGAGGATTGAATTCAGAGCCTCATAGCACATGTTAAGCAAATACCATAGCCCTGAGCTACAACACTAACCTTTTTGTTTTGTTTTGTTTTTAGTTTTTGTTTTTTTGAGACAGGGTCTTGCTATGTAGTGCAGTCTAGCCTTGAACTCACTATGTAGCCCAGACTGGCCTCAAACTCACGGCGATCCTCCTGTCTCAGTCTCCCCCCAAATTCTAGGATTACAGGCATGTGCCACCACGCCCAGCTCTGCACTAACCATTTTTAAAATTATAATTATTTTGAGACAGGACCTCAAGGTTAGCTTTGAACTTGTAATCCTCCTGTTTCATTCTCCTGGTGGTTGCCACTGCACCAGGCTAATGACATCAGATCTTAGAGACAGGGTATACTTTTGAATATTTTAAAACAATTTTCCAAACAGCAGTAGACAACCAATAATCATAAAGAAAACTTGAAGAGATTTAGAAGTCAATTAAAATTAAGATATTATATATGGAAACTTGTTGGACAGGGCAAAAGTAGAATTTCAAAGTAGACACAATGTCTATAAACTTCTATTAGAAGAAGAAAAGGCCAGAAAACTGTTAAATATCTCCCTTAAACCTTTTAGGTTGTGTCATACGTGTATCCTCATCTGTAAATACATTTCCATTTTATAAGCTCACATCTTCTATCCAGGTTAGACTGAATTTATGTTCAAATTATTTCCTGCTGATCCTAAATGTTTATCAAGAGATTTGTTCACATCTTTTCTCTAAAATGCAGAGCCCATCCTTACTCAGTTCTACAGTCTCAGCCTTTTACTTTACAAAAATTGATACATTAATCATTTGTACAATCATTCCATCTTTGCTTCTCAGAAATTTGCGTCTATTCTACCCTATCTTAGGCCTTAATAAGCTGACAGTTTCCCTGACAACGTTGTGGAAAGGAAACAAGTTCCCAGGGATGTAGGTCCACTGAGAAGCATAGAAATGAACCATTTGAGTTTGCAGCTGTTCATTTTACAGAGAGAATTGAACCCATTTTGTGCTGAAAGAAAAAGAACATCCTTCTTAGCATATAAAAAAAATTAGAAGACCCTTTGTACAATCACCACACAGATACCTTAGACGAAATTTGGAGCCTGAACTGAAACCTTTCCTCATTTTAATCAGCCATCTCTGCCTAAACAAGTGCACAAAACCTTTTTCACTATGCAGTAGCAATGGAGAACAAGTTGGGCATTTCCCTTTCTCTCCCTCTCCTCTTTCTTCCTCTCACCCTTTCTCCTTCTCCTCCTTCACAATTCTAGGAGGAAATAAGAAAATGGTACTAAGCAGTCCCCAAAAAGCCCAAAGTAACACTTTCCAAGATAATTTGTCTGAGACACTGACCGCACTAACATTTAACTTCTGCTGAAGTTAAATGTTAAAGATAAAACTCTGTTTTCTGTTGTCATGCACAGCTAGGAGTATTAGCCATGTGTTCCCTTAAAAGGATATGTTAGATGTAAACAAGAAAACAATTATCTCTGGCCAGAATATACTTATTATTCTACATGCAATAATAGCTTACATTTATAGACCAGTTTTTGTGGACAAGGTTTTAGCCATAATATTTTGCCTACATTAATGTTATTTACTCCTCAAAGTAAATTTATGCTGTAAGTTTTATCAGATTATCTTTATTTTACCATTGAAGAAGCTGAGGCATAGAATGACCAATTTGTGAAGTGTAAATAGAAAGAGGAAGAGTTAAAATTTCATCCAGACAGTACAGTTTCAGAGCTCATATTTCAAACCTCGCTATTTCTGTGTCTATTTTAAATTCATATGGCATCCTAATAGTGAACATCGAAATATAGACATCACTCATCTAAGGTATGCAAAGACTTCTGAGAGTCACCCAATGTTAGTGTCACCCACCTTGTCCCAGCCACTTCCTCTATTATTGTATTTTCTTTCATTTTTATTTTCATTTTATATCTTACTTTTATTTTTAGGAAGTATATATATTTCATTGCACAAACACATGTATGTATTATGCATGTACAGTATTTTCATGTATACATTTTTGTATAGACAGTGTAGAGAAACTGAGAGAGACAGAGAGGCAAAGTAGTTATGCAAAAACAGAGAGACTGTAGGAAATAATACAATGAAGACTCCATTTTCTCCCTTTCAAAATTGTATGTTCATTTTCAACAACTTAGTATGTACTTTTACTAGGGACCTCTTGTTATTAGGAATCTAAGCATTCAGAGTTAAGATACACCATTATGTAAACCACTATATTTTACTTATTCCTCCAACAATATTTCAAGTAGCATATGAATAAAGCTCTGAGCTTTGAAATGAGATCTTTAAAGTTCAAAATCATGTCTATATGTTCCAGCACAATTTGAGACATAATAGCCTCACTAAGAATCAATTTCCTCTTTTGTAAAATAGTGATAGTAAAAGTACTGACTGTACAACTGTGATGAGCACATTAGATATAATATAAAAAGAACGATAAATTTTGTGACTCATTATATGCCCAACACTTTGAAAAATGAACACTTCAGGGATGAAATGACCGAATGATTTGCAAAGATGACAAAGATTTCAGAAAATAATTCACACTAAAGTGATTCACTGTTTAAATTTATTTTAGGATAACCAAACTAAACTCTTACACTCATCTAGAGTACATTTATTATAGGAAGCCAGTATGACTTTCTCATTGTTAGGTTTCAGACATCAGAGTTCAGTGTTTTATAAACCTTAATATAGTCAAGAAGCCCAGGAGAAAATGGAGAAAGTTCAAAGAAACCAAATGCAATAAAAGAAAGTGATTCTTATAAAGTACTAAAGAAAGCAGGGTTATTGATTCATCATCACCCTCACTGTGCCCTGTGATTCTGATGAAGCTGGGTTGAAAATAAAAAAATAATACATTCTGTAGCAGTTACAAATGCCCGGGGACTGGACTAGAAGCAGGAAGCATCAGAAATCCTGATCAGGATACCTGCATTTACACAATTTGCAAAACAAATATATCATCTAAATTGCTTAGCCAAACTGATCCAATGCTATTTTCACCTTCCAAATAAACACAAATTAAATCAGGGACAAACCTGTGGTGGGAGAAAATTATAGGCATCTGTTTGTGTTTTGAAAGAGATTTCAAGCAAAGGTATGGTTAAGAGGTACCCCCTACTAATACATATTTTAACTGAATGTTGAAAGGCTAAATGACAAGAGGCCAAAATTGCTATTAGAGAATAAATTTTAAGTACAATAATGGATCTGAATTTTTATTTTAAAACTGTGAGTTTTTTAAGCAGAAGTTGATTTGGAATGTTCTAGTGGAGGTAGTGCAGACACAATATCTTAGCACTTTCAACTGTTAAATTGTTCCCACAATGTGCAGTAAGGATTTGTGGTCTAAAAAGAGCCTAATAACTGCTTTCTTCCCCCAAAGGGCTGCAGAAGAGTCATATATTTGAGAGACACCCTGTTTTTCTGTAATATGTTCACTTTTAAAAAAATCTCTAAGCTCTGTATTTACTTTATTATGTCTTGATCAATATTGATTTATCCTGAGTATTATCATATTTTCAATGATTTTTTTGTTATAAATTTTTAAAGGGTTAAAGTTTACAGTTTTCTTTTATGATTTGAAGAATATCTACATAGGACTTCTTTTTTTTCTTTTTTTCACATTTCAGGCCCTAGTGGAATTAAATAACTGTATTTTAAAATTGTAAAATTAATTGTGTTTAATGCCATTTATGTTAACAAAAAGATTAGAATAAATACTATGATATAATCTCCTTCAATGCAGCTTAGATTATTATTCAAACTTCATTAGCATTTATAGATACCTAACGGCAAGTGGATGTAAGGCTCAAAAAAGATAAGGTCCTGGTAGTATTTTAATTATATGCTACCTAAAATAAATTGTCAAAATATAATCTGCTTATTTATTTAAGAATACTCAATTATATTTATACACAAATCATCAATGTCCTCAATCATTATTAATTGCAGAAATCATAAATACACATTTAATATATTCCCAACTGATAGATTTTCAGCACATAGAGCACATAAGGAGATTTTTTAGATTAAGTTTGAGCTAGAATTCTTATCCATGCTTGAAGGTATTATAAGATATCAGCCTATAAAATTTTAACAAAACTCCAGATGGCATATTCTTATGACTAGTATTTTTATGCTGATTAAACATGATCTAACAGAATTATTTGATAATTATTCACAAGTTCAAGGATGTCACACTTAAAGGGAAGTATGCTTTTGGTCTTTGGCTTTCTAAATGCTAAATCTGAGACTGGAACACCTCAATATTGACCTTCAATCCAGAATCAAGCTTCTGTATATTGTAGCTGGGAGGTAAAATCCTGGCATTCACAATTATCTGAAGTAGTACGTTAAAAATTGTATTTCAGCTTCCTTTTTTCTTTTCCTCTTCCTTTGCTTTCCCAAGCAATGCCATCCTAAATGTGATGATTAACGGTGATTGTCAAATTGATTAGATTAAGAGATGCCTAGCAGATTAGTAAATCACATTTCTGGATGCGTCTGTGGTACTACCCAGGGATTGTTACCATGTGGGCGAGCAAACTGATGGGGAAAACCTGCCCTGATACGGGTGGCACCATTGAATAAGGAGCCCAGATGGAATGAGAAGGAAGAAAGAGAAGTCAGCTTGTGATTTATAAGGCTTCATTCTGCTTGAGCAAATTCATCTTTAGTTACTGTCCCTGTGGACACCTGACTCCAGCTTCTTCAGCTTTTCAATGAGGATTCGCACCGGCAACTCCACTGGGAACTTGTAGGCCTTCCGTTGGCAACAGCTCCAAAATCTTAATCTCTCCTGTTCTGCAGCTTCCGGCTTCTCGGACTGAGCAGCTACTGGGTTCTCCGACCCTCTACTGTGCAGACAGCCATATGGACTATCCCGCCTCTGACCCTGTAAGCGTATCTAATAAATCACTTTGCATTTTATAATTGATTCTGTTCCTGTAGAGAACTTCAATCGATACAGTAAGTGTACTACGTGGGCCACAAAATATTGGCGGCTACAATGGGAAATGGCGCTATGGGAAGGTAGCTGCAGTAGTCAGAAACCAGCTGTAAGAGTCCGAGGAAGGTGATAATAATGTCTTTATGGCTGATGACTTCACATAGAGAATCCGAGTCTAAGGGAGTGAGGGGAATGTTGCTGCAGAAGGCCAGCCCGCATGGCGTCTCGGAGACAATGAGAACATCCACGCAGGGGAAGGACCTAGCATGAGAAATCAGAGTCTAAGTGGCTGAGGAGGATGCAGTGGGTGAGGAATACGCACAATGAAATGGTGACCTAGAGCAGAGTGTCACAATCCAAGCAGATAGACCAACACCAAAGGCCAAAGAGGACTTTTCATGGGAGACAGAGTCCAAGAGGAGAGCTGCACCTGGCAGATGAGGGTAGCCTGGGGAAAGAGAGCACTTGAAGCATGTGGAGGGCTTTCTTCGAGCCGGGACACTCCTCTTTCTTTAGATTACTGTTTGCATAATAGATCTCTTCTGTCATGTTACGAAATGGGCTTTTCTCTATTTCTTTTACTTATTTATGCTATAAATTTCCACAGATATTTTTCTTATTACAGGCAATTTAAGGGATGGGTGATTTAAGGAGGCACCATGAGACCAAAGCATGATTCCAGGGAACTTAGTTTCTGTTTATGCATCTTCATCTGTACAAGACTAAGGAGTGATGATCTCCTTGGCATGTAATGTATACTGTGCAATAATATCCAACTTTAGGAAGCATTTACACCACTGCGGAGTTTAATACAATTATTGACTCTGGAGATTAGTATCATTATTGACTCTGGATTAATGAGGCATTTAGAATAAAATCCAAAACCAGCCAATCCTTAGTATCGTGACTGTACATTCATAGCTCAACGGCTTTAATGAATAAGTGGAAGAAGAGAATTTTAGTTCACATAGTGACAAATCATGATTTACACTTTCATTCTCTAAACCGTATTTCATAAATCACCTTTCTCATTCAAATTTAATCCATATATATTATAAAAACGGCATGAGATTTTTATCTAAAACACTTATGGAAGAATGGATTTTTTCCTTACATTAATGACTTTTCTATATTAATGACCTAGTTTCTTCTATTTTTATTGTAAAGTTAAGCATCTATAAATAACAGTTTGCATTTTTCAGGTCCTGGAATGGAAATGTCCTGTAATTGCAGTTACAGCACACCAAAGCACTCACTGTATGATTTTTCACCTCTTAATCCATAGACAAAGTCCAGCCCTTGTATACACATGCTTTCCCTAGCTGACAGTGCCTTAAATGAAAATCGAATTGGGCCTCTGAGAGACAAGGAGTAATCTCGTCACCTCAGCATAGCCCCACCCCTACCTACATCCTCATCCTAGACTTAATTCACACAATTTTGCTTGATATTAGTATGTATTAGAGTTTGTTCATGATTTAACACAGCTGCCAAAGTGACAAAACTTAATAAACTATAGGAAATTAGGCATGCTGCTAAATTGACTTGAGTAATTTGAAACTATATATTATCGAGTATATCTGTAAGTAGATGATAATTATGTTCACTGATACTGAATCACAAAAGAACAAGTGCATGAAAAAATAGCATGACTGTGTGGTACTCTTGCCCGATCTCTCTATATGAAAGTATGAATAATTTTTAGACAATAGAATTGTTGAGCTGTCCTCAAGTGAAATCGGAGCCAGATGGTAAACAACTCATTTCCAATGGTATCTGCTAAAAGAAATAGAGCTGACACTATACAGTTTGATTCATGGAGTCTTAATTACAGGATATAAAGTGTTCTGTAAATGAGCCATTATGCATTTTTCCATTTTGCTTGCTATTTCAGTGAATAAAACCTTTAAAACTGAGCAAATTTTTAGTTAACACACAAGTTAAATTTTCTGGAAAATAATATTATCTAAAGAATTATATACTGACTTATGAGTCCCAAATTCTAAATCCTTTTAGTTCTATGGACTCCCTAAATGATCCTAGACAACCTTCCTCCTAGCACAAGAGCCTTTGCAGCTTAGAAAATGAAGACTAATACCTGCTTCAGTTTAATCCACTGACTATGGAGATTTAAAACACTGATTTGCAAAGGGCACTGAGCTCTTGGAAGCAAATGGAAAGCAAAAACAGCACATGCTTTTAATGTTATATATTCTACTATTGTTTTGGTTGATATTTTTTCTAATAACAAATTTATGCAAGAAGTGATATCAAAAAAGTATATCCATGCTAAAATTTTACTCATGTATTAAGTTAATCATCCCTGGAAACACTTAATTTTTCTTAAATTTTCTTTAAATCTTTGAGTTCTGCTGAATTGAGAGGAGAACATCTTTGTTTTTATGCTTGGGAATATCATTATGAATCCACTCCACATTCTGCCTGTTGAAGTTAAAAAGAAAGGAGAAGAAATGAAAAAAGCCTCCACAAACCAGGGCATGTTATAAATAAGATTGCTTAGGCTATAAACAGCATTCAACATATTTTTTTCATTTTCATTTGCTACATGAAATTGCATAGTATCTGACCCAATATATTCTAATTCTAAAGAACTACAAGTGGGTGATAATATTTTTTCACAGAAAACAATAAGCAAAAGCTTTTAAATCTAATTTATGCAGACAAATAATCTAAGTGCAGAGGAAGGTGTGTTCAAACACAGGGATGTGGTATGTAAACTTTCCACACCCTACATCAGCTCCTCATCAAGACGACCATGAGTAGTTGTAACTAGTGAAGCTTTAAAGCTTCTTATATTTTTAGATTAAATGACCTTGCCTTTTACCTTTTTTTCCTTTTTATTGGTTTATTATAATGAAAGATAATTAACATTGCATGTCATGAAAACCCTGAACAACCACAGCTAGAGAATTAGCATTAAAAAGTTCAAAGCGCATATTACATTATAAAATGACTAAAATAGTGAAGTGCCATATTTCACTCCCACAAGCGTCTATCTTTAACAATCAGGAAAAGAGCAAATTGATTTCATTGTTGAAAAGTCCTAGTTTTTCAAGCCATCATTTGATGTGTACATCTGAATAAACTCTTAGGAGGAAATGAAGAAGGGCAAATAATTTGGTATTGATAGACAATAATAATCTGTTCAGCAAGTGGAACAAGCTGAGTACAAGTTTAAATTACACAATTATTTCTTTTGCCTCCCCATTCTTTTTCCTTTGATCTGCATTCATGAACCAAAATTAATCCTCAAAAAATCATCTCACCAAAGCCATGATAAGATAATATAATCAAGATAATTTTAAGAGTCAGTATCCAGTCATGACATTGACCTGGAAGTACATTCACTGTTTCATCATCTTGATTCGTGGAATGACTCTCTATATGTCACTGCTAAGAACTCTCATTGTAACACCTTACTTTAAGTAGGCCGAACCTGTCTCTCTTTTGCATACCCTTACTTTCCCCTATCATTGTTATGGACTGAATTTTGCAACACGCCTCCCCAAAATTAATAGGTTGAAGCCATAAACACACCCCATACTGAGGTGTGACAGTATTTGGTGATAATATTATTAAAGAGGTGATTAAAGATGCTAGGCCCTAATATAGTATGAGTGGGTCTTTATTGTAAGAGGAAATGGCAACCCAGAGAAAGTGACAAAAGCACCAGAAACTCAGCATTACTCAGAAGCAGAGGCGACCTTGTGAATATGCAGCAAGGCATCCATCCATAAACCAAGCAAGAAGCCATAAATAAAAAAATCAAATGTGCTGAATGTTTGATCTCAGGCTTCCAGCCTCTAAAACTGTGATGAGAGCGATCTCTGTTGTATGAAGCACCCAGTCGGTAGTGTTTTGTTCGCTCAGCCCTAGCGGACTAATACAAATTCTTAAAGCAAAGTGTGGGTGAGTGTGATATTGTGTATGTGTGCTTTCCCCACCAAGGATGCTATTGGTGTAACGAGGTGTTTATTTAAGTTATGAGTCAATAAGATTTAATTATTATTTCAAAGGAGTCCTTAGAAATTCTACCATCTGAGGTCTAAAAATGAAGGACTGAATCATTTAGAGTGAACCTCCAATGATAGTCTCTTCTGGGGCAAATTATGATATGGAGAAATCTACTATTCTAGGGAAAATCACCCCTAGGTTTTAGCACATTGTCAAACAGTGTCTTTTCTTAACATGTGTAGTAAGCTCGGTCTTGAGGGCAGAAAGAGACTAATGTCCTAATTCTCGTTCTTAAATACATGACAAGTCAACAATGGCTAAATTGTTAGAAAGAACAAGGTGACCCTGAAACTAAATAATCTCAGGAAAAAAATACCAATGTTTAAAGATGAAGTGTTGGGGATAGAAAAGGAGCTGATTGTGCTGTGACATACAGCAGAATCCAGCCAATTAGGCATTTAATTTTCTTCACAGAAAAATGCCCAAAGTGTAGCTCTTAAACTTGGATATGAAGCAGAGAACACCAGTCCTGCCACTCTATTGATAGATTTTACCACACTGGCTTAGAAAATGCAAGTATCCATAAGGTATGGAGAAAAACCTCAACAGGAATTTATTACAGCAAGAAGTAGAAATGGAATAAAGGGATTCCATGTTTTCTTAGAAGCAACTATGTACCTGTTCTTCTGTGATTTAATAAATTGTAGAATTGTTGTATACTTGATAAGATGAAGGAAAACTGTCCTCAAATGGAAGATAACAATTTTCTATAAATACGACATATGGATCCTTAGCCACAAAAAATAATGGAGGCATATTTGAATTCCATCTTTCTCGACTAGGCTGTAACTAATACAGAGAGACACTAGTGCTAGCCATGTATCCGTACCCAAACTCACAGTGTTACGATCACTGACCATTTAATCTCCTACCTATCCTTTTCCACAACTCCTTCCTCCCACTTGCTGTGTACAAATGCCCATACCCATAAAAAGTAATTTTCCAATTTTACTCCAGAGTTTTAAACCCTTTTCTACTGCTACAGACTCACAGAATCAAAGTTTTGTCATCTACCAAAACTGCATGATTATTAACTCAGAAGCCCAGCCTGATAGTTCAGGCCTGAAATCCTAGCAATCTGGGAGGCTAGGATAGGAGGATGCCAAGTTCCAAGCCTGACTTAGCAAGACTTCGTATCAAAATAAAACAATGAATAGTCAGGATATGTAGCTCAATGTGAAGGCCCTGAGTTCAATTCCAAGTACAAAAAAAAAAAAAAAAAAAAAAAATATATATATATATATATATATATATATATATACACACACACATATGAATGTGTTCTGTCCTTTCAATACACCCTTCAAATAATTCATTTCTTATTCCAGTGATTCATCTATAAAATATTATATTCTTTGTAATTTTGTTGTTTCTTGGTCTTTATTTGATTGTTATTATGATTGTTGATATCTCACCTCAGAATACACAGGGCCTAAATGGAAGCTCTGGATGAAATTTAAATTCTACATATAAGCTGTGAAATTTTGCAGAAATTGTTGAACTTTAATGAGCTTTATTTCCTCATTAATTCTTTCAATAATTATTAAAGCCTTACTGTGAGACAGGTAATTCAATATGCAGAATAATGTAGTGAATGAAACAGGAAAAGTTCTTTTCAGGAAGTCTGAATTTTGGTGTGGAAACACTTCATTTGAAAATTCACTTCTAACAGTCAAAATGCCTAGATAGGCCTTATATGATAGTTGTACAAATTTCATAATAAATCCTAAATCCAACACCAAGTAGTTTATTTATAAAAGCCTAATTTACATTCTGAGTAAAAAAGAAAAAACAGATATTTTTCCTCTGGGAAGGACCTTAAGTTACCAGTAACCATGAGAACATTAAATTGACAAGGGTAGACCAGAGCTCTGGGCCTTGTAAAAATTGAATGTTTGTGTCCCTCAAAATTCAAAAGTTGAAGCCAAACCCCTGATGTGATAGGTTTTGGAGATGAGGCTTTCAGGAAGTACCTGCAGGTTGAGGGTGAAATATTGTGTATGAGACAAGACCAGAAGAAAAAACATAGGAAAGCTGATTTCCTTCCCTCTGCTCAGTGCCATAGGAGGATAGAATGAAGAGACCACCATCTGCAAACCAAAAAGGAGGCAGTCACTGGACATTGCCTCTGTAGGCACTCGATTGTGGACTTCCTAATCTCTAGAACTGTGATAAACACACCTTCAAAGGATCTTCCACACAAGAATTCAAAATAATCACTCTTAATTCTAACTTGGAATCAAGTTGCACATGAAATATTCTCAAAAACTCAAGTAATTCCAACACCAAATTTCCCAGAGCAAGGAGAGGGATGCATTCCTCAGCACTGAGACAAGTAGAATTCTCAGAAATAAAAATTTTAAAAAATCATTGTCCAAATAATCTTAAAAGTTATGCGTATCAATTAAAAAGCCTAAATATATAGCCTAAACATAGGCTACTTTATTGATATGCATAGCTTTTTTTTTTTTTTTGTGGGTACCAGGGGGTCGACCTCAGGAACTCGCGTGCCAGCAGGCGCCCGTGCCGCTGAGCGATATCACCGGCCCCTTTTTCGTATGTGGGTTCCGGGAGTCGAACTTGGGCCCTTGCGCTTGCCAGGCAGGCGCTTAAGCCGCTGAGCCATCTCACCGGCCCCATATATGCATAGCTTTTAAGACTATAACAAAAGTTTTATTAAAGTCATTATATGCAAAACTATTACATTATTATATTCACTAGATCTGATATTTGCAAAAGCATATGGATTATCATCAATTATAAAAATAAAGTATAATTTTAAATCTTTCCTAACTTTAAGGTATATCTGAGTAATGTCAATTTCTTTTCTTTTCTTTTTTTTTTTTTTTTTTGTGGGTACCAGGGGTCAACCTCAGGACCTCGCGCGCCAGCGGGCGCCCGTGCTGCTGAGCGATATCACCGGCCCTTTTTTCGTATGTGGGTTCCAGGAGTCGAACTCAGGCCCTCGCGCTTGCCAGGCAGGTGTTTATGCCACTGAGCCATCTCACTGGCCCAGTAGTGTCAATTTCTGAGTCAATAACCCACTTGCAATGGGAAATATCTAACTCTATTTCTTCATGTTCTATAACTCTTACGACAGTGAAAGAGGCACATATTGTGATTTCAGTACACATAATGTGTCCTACTTGGGACTGAAGCAATCAAATAAAAAGATTAGTGTCAGTTACCTTCCTTAGGGCTTCTCAGTCTTTGGACATGGCCTCTTCTTCACTATTTATCAGATACTTCACTCTGCCAATGGCTAACTAAAACATCATGGCTTCAACCACAAGAAAGAGCACCTCTTCTTCAGTTAAGCACCCAACTAAACAACAAAAATTTAAGCAATGATAGCTAAGTGAAGACAGTATTGTATTAACTCCGCCTTAACCCTTAAAGATTTAGAGTATTACTTAGAAAGATTCTTAGAAATTCGCACTGAAATTTCATGTAATAAATCTATCTACCCAGCGTGGTGGCAAGGGTTTGTCCTTTTAAATTAAAGATCAAACCATCACAGTTTTGTTTTCTTTTGTTTTTTTTTTTTTTATATGGGTATGGGGAGTCGAACTCAGGACCTCGCACTTGCCAGGCAGGCACTTATACCGCTGAGCTATCTCACCGGCCCACCATCACAGTTTTTAAAAGAAATTGTTATATTGGTAGATTCCCTGAGATAATTAAATAATGCAAAAATATTTGTCTTTAGAATTTATCTCTGCAATTTATAGTTAAAGATGGAGATGGTAAAGTTGCTCCTAATAAAATGTTTCCCAAATAATAACGCAAAATAGCCACAGTATATACTACTAAAAGTAAAAATTTATACATTTGCTGCCATAAACTCAAAACAATGAAAACAAAAAGATAACAAAATTATGCATAGCATTACTCAACTCTTCCTCTTTTCCCCAAAGTCATAACACTAAGTCTAAATGATCCTTAGAATTTGCATGAGTTTCAAAAATTATACTTCCTGACTTGTGGTAAATAAACAAGGCTTTTAAACATGTGACTACTGAGGATAATTGTCTCTGATTGAAGCATATGATACAAAGTAGTAAGCTGAATTAAAGGAATGATTCTAATCTTTTTTTCTTTTTTTTTGTATCAGGAATCGAACTCAGGTCCTTGCACTTGCCAGGCAGGTGCTTGTGCCCCTGAGCTCTATGCCCAGCCCCATTCTAATCTCAGAGCTTAGTGGACATTACAAAACACTGCATCACCACTCACACCAAGCTCTAGCTACAACAGGTGAAATGAGCCACGATACAGGAAGTTGAAAATCTGAAAAAAGAGTCAAACACAATTCCTCTTAGCTTTATATAACTCCAACTAAGGCCCATTCCTGCTACATACCTTCCTGAAAAAGAATATAAACTCAAACTATCAAACCCTAATTCACAAGGGAAGACAGATCTCAGAAAAGAAAGAATAGGATGAAAGATAAGCTACTTCATACAATATCAGGAAAATAGATCAGCTAGTACCCAAAACGCTGACATAAATATGATTCTGGGAAACAGAAAAACAAAAATTAAACAGTGAAAAAGAATTGAGGGAGAAAATAAAGTATGCAAAGGGCAAATAAAAAGAAAATTTCCAGGGAATAGAAATAAATCACCAAAAATGCATCACACTAAAGAAAATCTTGAGGAAAATACACATTTAATTTTCAAAAATAAAAGAGAATAAAAAGTGGAGAGAAACTAGACCTTGCGATAAAGAAATCTGGACAAATTAAAAACATGCCAGAGATAATAAATTATGAAAACTGCAAGGCACAGAATATAGATTGTGAAAAATAATAAATTAACTGATATACATGAAATTATATAGGCACAGTAAATTTAGAAAGGAAAAAAATCACTAGTCACCATACATTTGATAAGACTTTTTCTTTCTTTTGCACATTATCACATAATGCTTCATACTCAAAGTAGATGTTTTGCATTCTTAAGTTTTATAAATATTTATTTACTTACACATAATTGCCATAAATAAACTATACATATTTAAGCGTGTAAGTTTTGACATATTAATATATGCATTAAACCACGACCACAATTAAAATAGTAAATATATACATTATACTTACATTTTTTCTCATGTCTACAATCTTGCCTTTCCACTCCTCTTTACAACTGTTCAATCCCTACACAATTTTGTTTTTGTTCACCAAAGACTAGTTTGTTTTTTCTAGCTTTGAATACAAATATAAATCATACATTATGCATCCATGTTATCTTAATTCACTTAATATAATTAATTTGAAATTTACCTGCTTGTGTATCCACATCTCATTTAATTTATTGCAGAATAGTATTCCATTTTATGAATGTAGATTATTTTATTTACATTTTTATGTGTTGATAAATGTTGAGATTGTTTCCTGGTTTTGTCTATTATAAATAAGACTGATATCAACATTCACATATAACCCTTAATATGAGTACACGCTTACATTTCTCTTCATAAATAATTGAATAAATGGATAGTCACTCAATAGGTGTACATTTACCTCTTTAAGAAACTGCCGAATTGTTTTCCAAATGGATGGACCATTTTATATTCCCACAGTATGAGAGAATTCCAGTTCCTACCAACATTTTATATGGGCAGTCTTTCTTAATGTTAGCTGTGCTAATAGTAGTGTAGTTCTGTAGCATTGTAGTTATAGTTTGAACTTCTTTAGGGGTTAATGATACTAAGTATCTTTTATGTGTGTATTTTTTACAATAGGTCTTCTACAGTAAACTGCCTGTTCAAATATTTTCCCCATTTTTAGTGTTTGTGTTACAAATAATTTACATATTATGATGCCGGTGTAATGCTGCACACCTATAATCCCAGTACTCAAGAGGCTGAGGCAGAAGCATCACACTGAGTTCAAGGCCAGCCTGGACTACATAGTGAGTTCAAGGCCAGGCTGAATTATATAGTAAGACCCTGTCTCAAAAATACCCCCCAAGGGGGCCGGTGAGATAGCTCAGTGGCGTAAGCGCCTGCCTGGCAAGCGCGAGGGCCCGAGTTCGACTCCCGGAACCCACATACGAAAAAAGGGCCGGTGATATCGCTCAGCGGCACGGGCACCTGCTGGCACACAAGGTCCTGAGTTCGACCCCCAGTACCCACAAAAAAAAATACCCCCCCAAAATAATAATATTTATTGTTCATATATTATGGATACGTTCCTTTACATTAAATTGTTTTGAGATACTTTTTCCCAAACTTTGTCTTCTTTCCGTTTACTTAATATCACTCATAGAGCAGAAGTTTTTACATTAAATGAAGTTCAATTTATCAACTTATTTCATTTCATGATTTTGATGTTTTCTCAAAGAAATTTTTGCCTACCTCAATGTCACAAAGATGTTTTTACTTTTTCTTCTATAACTTTAATATTTTTCAGTTTTATATTTAGGTTTATAATCCAACTTAAGTTAAATTTAGTACTGTCTACAGTTTGTTTGCATACAAACATCCAATTTTTTCAGAACTACTGGCTGAAGAGACCATTATTTCTCCATTGAATTACCTGTGCACCTTCGACAAAAATTAGTCACCCCTGTATAGGATTCTATACTTGGACTTTCTACCCATTTATTCCACGGATTCATCATTAACCAACATCTATTTCTCTATCATTAAGCAACATCTGAAAGATTTAGAATTATAAATATACATAAAGTCTTGATATCAAGTTCTTTTTAAAATCTGTTATGGTTATTCTATGTTCTTTCCATTTTGTATAACTTTTGGACTATGTCTTTTTTTTTTTGCAAAATATTTTACTATGATTGCATTTAAAATTAAGTTGAATCTATGCCTTACAACATGTTATGATTTATCCATTAGTCTTTCATAGATATTCTGTATCAAGTTGAAGAAATTTTGTTATCTTTCTAGTTTTCTGAGAGTTCATCAGCTGTAGATTTGGGATTATATTAAATACTTTTTCTGTGTCTATTTTGGTGATCATATATTTTTCCCTCTGGATGTGTTGACATGGTTTCTTATACTGAGTGGTTTTTGAGAATAAAACTAATCTTCAGTTCCTGAGACAGACCCTTATATCGTTAGGCTGACATATTTTTACACACATTCTACTGGGTTAGTTGTTAGGTTTTTGCTAAGAATTATTCAACCAGTATTTGTGAAATATATTAGTTTGTAGTTTCCATAGTTTATCATGTCTTTGTCTGACTTTCAGTTGAAGTAATATTTGCTCTACAGAATGTGTTCACAAGAATTCACTTATCTTAAATTTCCTCAAAAGTTTTGTTTAGATATTATTTATTCTTTACATTTTTATAAAAATGTAAGTACAGAGTGATCTGAAGCCTAGAGTTTCTTTCGTGAGAAAGTTTGCAAAAACAAATTCCATTTAAAAGATTCAGTGTTTTTTAGTCTTAAAAGAAACTTTTATCTATTGAATAAACAGATATTGGGAATTTATGTCTACCAAGAAATTTGCCCACTTTCATTTGAGTTAAATTTATTGCAGTAAAGTTATTCAAAATATTTCTTGCCAGGCAAGGTGGCACATGCCTATCCCAGCTCTAGGGAGGCTGAGTCAGAAGGATTACCAGGAGTTCAAGGCCAGACAGAGCCACATAGTGGGTTCAAGGCCAGTCAATTATACAGGAAAATTCTGCCTCAAAAAAGAAAAAAATACACTTCTTTACTATCCGTTGAATAGCTAGTGGAATTTGTATGGAAGTCGGCTCTGTCATTCCTGATATTGGCAATTTGTGTCTTCTTTTATTTTTTCCACTTTAACCTAGCTAGAATTTTATTATTTCTATAAATTATTTCATAGTACTGCTTTTGGTTATGTTGATTTTCTCCGTTGTTTTTATAATTTGTTTATTTCATTGATTTCTTATTTTTTTTCTAATTTGAGTTCAATTTTTTTCTTTTAATGTCTTTTTTTTCAAGAAGCTGAGAACAGCAGGTTGAGAGTCTTTTTCTTTTCCAGTATACACATTTAGTGGTTAAAATTTCCTTCTAATTATTACATTAGTTCCACACCATGAGTTTCTATGTGTTGTGCTTGCATTTTCACCCAGTTAAAAATACTTTTCTTTCTTCTTTGAAATATCTGTGAGGTTGAAATTTGTCATTTATCTTTCAAATATTTCTGGATTTCTCAGATATTTTTCTGTTATTGACATAATTTAATAGTCTGTGAACAGAAGACACATTTTGTGTGATTGGACTCCTTTTAAATTTATGACTCGTTTTATGGCTCAGAATATAATTATCTTGTTAAATTCTCTCTACTTATTTGAATACAATGTGTGTATATCCATAGATAAAATCACAGGGACAAAACAATAATGTCAAACTATTGACCATGTTTTCAAAGATATATCTGACAGGATATACAAGCACAGAGTTAATACATATGTATGAAAAATTAAGTCAGATAAAAAGATGTACAAAGAGTCACTTGTGAATTAGTTTATCTAATATGCAATCCACAATACTTTTCTTTGAAAACCCAAAGATGGTCTTGCAGCTATTAGTAATATAAATAACATAATCTGTGGAAATATTTAACATAGTATATTCCATTATATTTTAATATTTGCTGAAAATGGAAATGGGAGAAAAATATAATTATTAATATAGAATAAATAATATAAATAATAATAATTTTATAATTGCTGAAATTTATTTTAAGGATGTGTGAATAACTCTATAGAGTTGAATTATAGAGCGGCCTTATTATTTTTCAGATAACAAATTATAGAAAATCTTATATTGCATAATACTTCCAAAATAAAAATAACATGGATCTTTATCAAACTGTTTTATTGAATATGAATTTTAGAAAGAGAACTCTATGTTTCATTTATTATGAAAACACAAGTAATAGTAAAATTAGCGTGGTAAATTGCAAATAATCTTGTTTTTCAATGACAAATCTCAACATGTTTTAGATAGAATTTTTCATTCTTTCCTCCTCCTTTTTACTGTTACTTGACTTGTTTCAGTAGTATCTTTTAGATGACAAGGAAATAAAAATTAATTATATAATAATAATTTTCAAAATGAAGTAGAGCAGCATATGCCCTCATAAAGGCTGAAACAGTTTATTTTAGACAGCTTTATTATTTGGAATGATTTTCAACTATGGAAAGATTGAAATCCCAAAGTCTCAGCTAATGAAAGGATTTTTGTTTATTAATTTCCCTTCCTTATAAACAGTGATCAAAATTTTATTCCAAAAAGGACGCTGAGAGCTCCGTGGAGATTGCGTATTGAGGAATAAAAGCTACCATTAAGTAACATTTTCTTGAATGCAAAAGTAGATTTGAGAGTAGAATAAGAGTTACCATGGGTACAATATTTACAAAAAGAATATGATAGCTCTCTGGAGATTACATTCATGGAAGTAAACATTGTTATTAAGCAACATTTTGTTGAATGTTTAAGAATTTTTGAGAACAGAGTAAGAATTACCATGGGTACAATATTTGATATGCATCCAACAGATTTTTAAAGTGGAACCTAATAATCATAAAAAGGCATTTAAATATTACTTAGGACCTCTGGTTTCAATCCTGACATGTTAAAAAAGTTGGAATTATCACTCCCATCTTTACAAAATCAAACTGAACAAGTGAAATACATCACTTCTTCTGGACCCATGAGAAAAAGGAGGTGGCAAAGGAAGTGACACCCCAGATAAATAGAATAGATAAAAGCATCTTAGAGACCAATTTTCATAGAGCAAAAGCAGATGCAAATAAAAACTGATAAAAACACTTAAACAGTAATTTTGACAAATTACTGGAGGGTGTGTGTGGAACGGTATGACACTGAGAAATCCATATGTCTGCAGACTTGAAGAGACACCTGTAATGCCATGTGTTTTAATCCCAAAAACCCCAAAGAAAGCTTTCCTTGTTTCTCACATGGGAGAGAGAAAGGACGAAATTTGAAATAGGCTTAGCATGTTCTACATAACATACATAAGCTTACCTTTCAGAGTAACATACATGTTCAGAGTCCTACCACATGCGAAGGATGGGGCCCTCCATCACCAGCATCCTCCAGCCTTCCCAGCTCATCTAATGGAGAAGAGGGGGCAAAACTGAAAAACTATCCATGGAGGTCATAAACCAGGGATGCAGGCCCACTTAAAAGTTAGATTTAATCCTATCATGATAGGCTTCCTCCTCTTCCCCGTACCAAACGATCGTAGCAACAGGTCTCCAAGAAGTAACTGTGCATTACAGCTGAAAGAGTCTCAAGAGACAGACTCTCTGAGGAACAGTTTATAGGGGTGCTTCAAAGTCAAGAAGGGGGCCGGTGAGATGGCTCAGCGGCATAAGCACCTGCCTGGCAAGCGCGAGGTCCTGAGTTCGACTCCCGGTACCCACACACAAAAAAAGGGCCAGTACCCACAAAAATAAATAAATAAATAAAGTCAAGAAGGGAGTCAGTAAGGAGGTGAACCTGTAGCTAAGTAGTAGAAAACGTCCTTAGTATGTGCGAGGCCTTGGGTTTGATCCTTAGCACCCAAATAACAATAATAATAAGTTGAAAAATAAGTACACTAGAGGAATTCGAAATGTCAGCCATCTTTACCTAAGAAAACGTTAAACACATCTAGACTCCTAGCCATGCTAACATAAAATCTCATGCTAAAGGTCTAGTGAGTTCTTACTACCCCGAGAATTTTTCAAAATGTATGACATAGCCCGAACTCCATACCCAGAAAGTTCAGAGAATACTATGCAGGATAAATGCTAAACGATGTAAACCTAAGTAAAATATACCCAAACTGGCAAAGACATGGCCAAGAGAAAATCTTAAAGAAGCTAGGAGGAATGAAAACACTTTGGAAAGTGTATAACAAAGTAATAATAGTAGCAATGTGTTGGGTGATGCAATGTATAGGTAAGTGAAATGAATGAGGGAAAAGTTTTAAGACACAAGAAGTGAAAAGTACCTGCACTGCGCCTATGGCATAGCAACTGAAAATAGACTTCCATTACTTACAAATATGTATTGTGAATTCTAGGAAAAATACAAAAAAATTTAAGCAGCAACATAATTGATATGCTGAGAAGAGAACAAATAGAATTATCTTATATGGTTAAGTCACACCAGAGGTCCAGAAAAAAGAGCAGAAGAAAAGGAAAAGAATCAGAGGATGGATGTAACACACAGAAAAATAGTTACAAACAGTGTAAGTACTAATCCAATTATGTCAATGATTGCTTTCAATAAAACAGTCTAAGTATGACAATTCAAAAAAACCTGACATCAGGGCGAACAAAAATTACAAACCCCAACTAGACATTCTCTACTCATTTAAAAAATATATATTTTAAATATAAAGGCAGTTGGGTTAAAGGACAGGAGAAAGATACGCCATGTCAACAATAATCAAAAGAAAACTGGCGTAGTGATATGAATTTCAGTCAAAACACACTTCAGGAGGAAAACGGAAAATAATCAGGGATAAAGGGGGAATTTATATAATGATAATGTGGTAAAATCTTTATAAAGACACAATACTCCTTAACATATATTCACCATACAGAAGATTATCAAAATATGTAAAGGAAAACTAGTAGAACTCTAAAGAGAAGCAGACAAATGCCCCAGAAGTTGGATTCTTCAGCATCTCTTTTAGTAATTGACATATTGAGCATACAGAAAATAAGCATAGATGCAGCGGATCTGAAGAATGCTGTGCAAACAGGATAGTCTAAGAGAATGTGATCCAGTTGAGATGTCAAAAATTATGGAGTGGAACGGGAATTCCAGAATCAAGGAGTTAGTAGCTCACAGGGAAGTTTTCTGATCTTTGATGTTTTGTTTTGTTTTGTTTTTTCCCAGAGACACAGCTATTAAGCAGTCATCATTAGTGGAGATGATGTTCAAAGACTCTAAAGATTGACTACATAATTTACAAAAAAAAAAAAGAAATATTAACTCAATAAAATTAATGGGCATTTGTGAGGAGACAATGGCATGTGAACCGGAGATTGATTTAACCTCTCCTATGTTTGAATTCGGGCAGCATTCATTATTCTACCCAGTCTTCCACAATGTAAGCTGTTGAATATTGCAGTGCTTCCACTTTCACATAGCTCTGTGTTACAAAACAGCTTCTGTGGTAGTTGAGTGACAGGTCCTGTTCTCCCCAGCTTCCTCAAGTGACTTGCTCCTGTAGATTCAGCGGCCAGTGAAGGCAGCAGAAGCCAGCCTCCTAATCTGGCTGAGGACAATGCACCCTAGAGAGCAGCGAGAGCTGGAAAGCACTAACAGTGTTCAACACCTTCCCACATTGGGAAGATCCAGGTAAGGCACTCAGTGAATAAGTAAGATACCCATTTCTCACCATGCAGAGCTCCTGCTCTATAGCCAAGAGGTTCTACCTAAGAGAAGATCACAGAGTCTTCAAAATTTGCAGCACTCTACCCCTAGTAAGCAGATTAACTTTAATAGGATCAGGTTGTGAGAAACTTACTTCCAGTCTTTAACAAATAATTATGAGTCATGAAAGGAACTGAAAAGTTTGACCCATATATGAGGGAGAAATCAGACAACAGAAACTCCTTTTGAGAGTGTGAACTCAGCTGATTTCAAAACACTTTTACAGATGTAAAGGACGCCATGTTAAAACAATTAAAAGAATGTATGGGGCCGGTGAGATGGCTCAGCGGCTTAAGCACCTGCCCGGCAAGCGCGAGGGCCCGACTTCGACTCCCGGATCCCACATACGAAAAAGGGGCCGGTGATATCGCTCAGCGGCACGGGCGCCTGCTGGCGCGCGAGGTCCTGAGGTCGTTCCCCCGGTACCCACAAAAAAAAAAAAAAAAAAAAAAAAAAAAAAAAAAAGAATGTATGATAGCAACAAATAGAGGAAAACATCAAACAGAGAAAAACAATGAGTTCAAATTATTTTTTAAAGTGAAAAATCTGGAGTAAAAATATGATTCAAATTAAAAATTCATTGCAGAGACTCCAGAATAGATTTGAGTTGACAAAGAGAAGAATCACCTAACTTACAAATTAGATAAAGATAATGTTATCTAAAAGCAGAAAGAAGAAATAATAAATTAAAATGTATGAACCCTCATAAAAACAGGGATTCCATTAAATGCATGAAACCAAAGTGTGAGAATATCAGTATGAGAGACCAGAGAAAAAGAAATAGTGAAAAATAATATTTAAAGAAATTATGACTGAAAATTTTTAAATTTGATGAAAATATTAATATATCAAGATTTATTTCAAGGTAGTTTAATTTCAGGAAATTGAAAAGTCAAACCACACATTAATAGGAAATGTCAGAATATATAAGGGGCTCTTATTCAAAATAAGTAAAGAAACCTTGCAATTCAAAAATAAAATTAATTAACCCAGTAAAAATAGAGAAAAAGATTCTCCAAAGAGACAGATAAGTGTCCAATATTTACATGAAATGATGCTGACTAACAGTCATTGGAAAGTTGCCAAAGTCAGAATGAGATACAACCACACCCCACTAGGATGACTATGATTAAAAAAAGGGGAAATAATGAAAAGTTCTGGTGAGGATGTGGAGAAATTCTTACATATACTATTGGAGAGGATATAAAGCGATTAAGCCAATTTGGAAAACAGTTCATAATTTCTTCAAAATTTTAGACACAATAATTTCCTTAGCATATTACTACATATATATTCAAGAAGAAAGCATACATACACCAAAATCTCATGCATGAATGTTAATAACAGCCTGATAATACTCAAAAGTAGAAGCAACATCAACATCTAACAACTGGTGAGTGGATAAATAAAAGGTAACACATAAATACAATGGAACATTATTCAAAGATAAAGAGAAATTAAGTAAAGATACACACTACAACACTGTTGAATCATGGATGCATTATGCTGAATTAAAGAAGTCAGTTACCAAGACCACATATTATGTGATTTTAATTATATTTAATGCTCAGAATAAGCCTATTGTCTCAGTCACTTTTTCATCATGGAGACACAACACCTGACACCCACAAATTAAAGGAGAGGTTTATTTTGGCTTACAGTTTCAGACGTTTCAGTTCATGACTGGCAGAATAAAACAGAGAATCAGCATGGTAGAAGGGTCCGATGGAGGAAAGCTGCTCCTGCCATGCCAACTAGATGCAGAGAGAGAGGGAAAGAGCCAGCGTGGGAGACATACTGCTCCAGGTCATGCCTCCAGTGACCCACCTCCAGCCAGGCTGCACCTCCCAACAGAAAGCCAGCAATAATGCCTCCAAAATACAATCACATTCCAAATACTCCACCTCTGAACACATGAAGTGTTCAAGGAATATTCTGTATCTAAAGCATGACACCAATTTACAAAGGCAGAGAGTAGATTAGTGTTTTCTGAGGGCTGAAGGTATGAGTAGGAGCAGAGAATGAATTCTAACATATATGAATTTCTTTGTGGAATGATGAAAATATCCTAAACTTTGATTATAATGAAGGTTGCACAACTCCGTGAATATACTTAAAAATATTGATTCATACACTTCAAATTGGCAAATATATATGAATTATATCTTCATAAATCTATTAAAAGAACAAAAGTAAGGAAAATATTTATGGCTGTTAAGGTAGATGAAAGAACCTAGAGAAGTCTGCAGGAGATCATGAGGTGCACCTAAAGTGGCTTCGAGAACCTCAAGAATAAATGCGCTAGGATTATAAATCGGGGTGGCACAGTAGACATGTGCAATCCGCTGCCTTTCCTCAAAAAGATTTTCTTGTTTTCATCAGCCCTACTTCTAGTTTCTTCCCACCTAGCCCGATTCATGCTTTTCAGTCTGATCATTTCGTCCTTCAGGATAACAGGATCCCTCTCCGCGTTAAATTCAGTCCTCTCCACTTCAGCACCGTGGTTATGATTCCTGTCGTCATTACAGTCTTGATTTCTACTATTCAAGGATACATTGCTAGGAGTATTATTTGAATACAAGAATATTGTATGAAAGCACCTTTCTTGATTATCCTAGTTGGCAATTTCCTGTAAGCATAACTTGTAGTGATGCTTAAGATATCTCAAGAAATTTTGCATCAAACTCGGTATGGCGTAGGTTTGGCAAAGTAAATATAGCCTCATCCTCAATCTGAAATTCTTGAATTGATTTGGGCTATACGGAATATTCACATGATCCTCTGAACTCTCAAGTGACGAGTACACTTTCTGGAACTGCTTTTATTATTCTTCACTTCTTAACTTGGCAAATAACTGAGTATTGTTATGCATATGGGTTTTATACCAATAATTATACACAATATTTAATGAACAAAAAATCTTGAAAGCTTAAGTTTAATGTCTTTTTGGCGCTTCACCAATAAATAATTAAAATAAGAAATTTTTAATTTTTTCCCAAACACTGTTCAGAACAAACAGAAGAAATTTAGCAAAATGACAGAAGTCTTTACCTATCAATACTAGCCGTGACTGTAAAAGGACTAAATTCTACTAATTAAAATACAGAGAATATCTGAATGGAATGAAAACAAGCTCCAATTATGTGCTTTCTAAAAGTAACTCATTAGTAGAAAGAAAAATATAACAAAGATTAGATGTTAAAATGGAGGCCAAATTAAAAATGAGATTAGATGAACATAAGAAAAGGAGATAGCATGACTGACAACACAGAAATACAAAGAATGATTAGGGATTATTATGAACAACTATTCACTGACACATTGGAATGCCTAGAAAAAGTGGATAAATTTCTCAATTCTTATGATCTTCTAAAATTTAGCCATGAGGATAGAAAAAATCTGAATACACAAATAACAAGTTATGAGATTGACTTAGTAGTAAAAAGTCTTCTGACAAATAAAAGCCTTAGGCCAGATGGCTTCATTACTGAGTTTTAGCAGACCTTTGAAGAAAAAGAAAAATAAATCCCAACTCTTCACAAACTATTCTAAAGAATTGAAAGGAAGGGAACCCTGCCAAAATCATTTTATGAAGGTAGTATTACACTGATCTCAAAACTGGACAAAGACACAACAAAAAGATAACTATAGAATAATATCCTTAATAAATGTAGTTGAAAATTTTTTCAGCAAAGTGCTATCAAATTGAATCCAACAGCACATCAGAAAGCGTCTACATGATCAAGTTAGATTTACCTCAGGAATGCAAGGATGGTGCAAGACATACAATCAATACACTTTAATACATCTTATTAACAAAATGAAAGATGAAAGTCATATAATCATTTAAATAGATGCAGAAGAAGCATTCAATACAATTCAATATCTCTACATGATAAAAGTTCTAAACAAATTAGATAAATAAGGATCGTACCTCAACATAGTAAAGGCTATAAATAACAAACCCTTAACCAAAATCATACCAAATGGTGAAATACAGAAAATCTTCCTTCTAAAACCTGAAATAAAACAAAGATGTCCAATTTTACTGTTCTTGTTCAATATAGTACTGGAAGTTTTATCCAGAGCAATTAGGCAAGAGAAAGGAAAAACAGGCATTCAAATAGGAAAGAAGTAAATCAAATTATACTTGTATCCAAATGTGGAGAAAACATGAAGGTGATTAGAACTGAGAAATTCAATAACCTTGTAGGATACAAAATCAACATCAAAAATCGGTAACATTTTAGTATACCAAAAATAAACTGCTGAGGAAAAAAATCACAGAAGTAATCTCATTCACAACAACTACCAAGAAGTCCTACAAACTTAAAAAAGTGAAAGAACTTGGCCCCTATCTTTCACCAGTTATAAAATTCAACTCAAAAAAATAGAGAGCATGATTTTTTGATTATTATCAGAAAATCACAGGAAATAAAGGTAACCAGAGACAAATGGCATTACATCAATTCAAAAATGTGCATATAAAAAAAAAAAAAAGGGAAAAAAAGTCCAAAGAGTGAAGACACAACCAACAGAGTGGGAGAAAATATTTACCCACTGTTTGTCTGAGAAAAGATCAACATCTATAATGTATAAAGAATTCAACAACAAAAGAAATAATCCAATTAAAAATGGCAAGTGATTTGAATAAACACTTCTCAGAAGAAGTCCATTGGTCATCAAATATATGAAAAAATAAACACTAGAGATAAAATCAAACCTACAATGAGATACTATCACATGCAGGAAAGAAGGCACTTATCTAATAATAACAATAATAATAGCTATGATGACACGGAATGGCAAGGAAGTGGAGAAAAAAGAACTCTTTTACACTGTTGGTGGGGATGTAAACCACTACAGCCATTATGGATAACAGTATGGAGGTTACTCAAAAAAAAGCTAAAAATAGATTTACCTTATGATCCAACCATCCTGTCTCAGAGTATATATGCAAAGGAAATAAAATCAGCAGACAAAAGAAATAATCTGCAGTACTGTATTTAGTATGGCACTATTCCCAATAGCTAAGATGTGGAATCAACCCAAATGTCCATCAAGGGATGAATGGATAAAGATAATGTAGTGTAAAATCACAGTATAATATCATTTAGCTATAAAGAATAAAACCTCATCATTTTCAGCAAAATGAATTTAAATGGGGAGCATTATATTGAGTGAATTAAGCCAGACACAGAAAAACAAGCACTGCTTTTTCCCATATGTTGAAGCTAAAAGTAGTCAACCCAAATGTAGAATAGTGATTGCAAGAGGTGAGGAAGGGGGAGGGAAGTTAGATAAAAGGAGATTGGAAAACAGGTAACAAAACACAGTTAGACAGAAGAAGTTAGCTGTGGTCTATTGCAACACAGATGGACAACTATAGTTCCAAATAATGAATTATATATTTTATGAGAACCTTGAAGAATTAATGTCTCTAACATAAAAAAAATTATAGGCAAAGGCAAATGCTAATGGCCTTGCATGTATCAGTGTATGACATAAGAATGCATTGAAATAGCACATTGAACTGCACATATATATATGTATAATTAATGTATGTTAATAAAAAATAACTATTAATAAAATATCTTTGAGAGAATGAGAGAGTATCTATTACATGGGCATTGAACTCTAGCATGCAGAGTCATTATTAGGCTAAGTGAAATATCGCTTTTACAATTTGTTAATAACTATTATCTTTAACAACCTAGCAGTACCTCTTTCCACTCTGGATAGATCTTACCTTATCTTTCCACAAGCTTTACTAAACCTGTTCTGGCTTAAAAATAAATACATAACAAAGTGGAGCCAATGGGGCTTTCTTTGTTTTTTTCTGATGTAATATTAAGTAGCCATGAAAGAATATCCTTCCTTCAGCATAAAATCTGACTCCAGTGCTGACTAAATTAATATCCTCATTATGTAAGGAAATCTGAAGGAATAAAATAGATGCATGGGGAGAAAACAAGCTGGGAGGTGAATAGACTTCTATGGTTATGAGTTTCAGAGATTCCAGAAGCTCCTTGCCGTACAGTAACTTTCCCTCTTCGCCTGCAAACTACTTCAGGATTTTTAGAGGGGTGGATATATTAGAATAGAATAGAATAGAATAGAATAGAATAGAATAGAATAGAATAGAATAGAATAGAAATAGAATAGACTAGATAGGCTTTTTTACATAATACAAAAACCATTGTTAGAATTGGAGTTCAGGCAATATACAACTGAGAATATTTAGGTTTGGGAATTCTGAATAATTAATCATAAAAATTAGAATTTCTTCCTTGCACTATGTAACCAATGCTAAAATAAGTTGTAAATTAACTCTGACTTTGCTTTCAACAAAACCTCCTCTTTGTTAGATACCTAAGAACACGCATCTGATAGAGACTAACATGTGTTAGAATAAAGAGCTCTTATGTGGAGAATACAAACTACTTAGGGTTTGAAAGCACTTGTGAGATTGCCTCTCAATAAATATTTTGCAATGTAAGCTTCAAGTCTTGCTCAATAATCCATTACATTGATTCATATACCATGGTTTGGTAAGCCAATTTCTGTTACCGGGTATGTATCTTATTTATGACAAGTTTTCTCAACGTAAGCACTACTGACATTTGGGGCTGGATAAGGCTTGGTTGTGAGAGAACGTCCTGTGCACTGTAGGAAGTTTAGCAACACCCCTGACCTTTACTCACAAGATGCCAACAGCACAGTCCCCACTATTTCTGTGACAAAATTATTTCCAGCAATCGCCCAATGTTTCTTTGGGAGGGAAATCACTCCTGGTTGAGAAAGTTCTGCTCCAATAAAAATGCATTTACATTGTTTTCTTGGCTACAAAGGTAATAAGCATTTATTGAAAAATAAATACGCAACTATAATGTGACAGGGCCTGAGAAAGAGATGCAAAATGCTTTGAAAATTCAGAAATAATATATTATAGTTGGAGAGATCACAATAAACTTGGTAGAAGAAGCAGCATTTATGGTTCTCCATAAAGGAAGGACAGAATTCTGACTTGCCAAGCAAAGTATAGTAAAAGGAGGGCATTCCTGCCACAGAAATTACTGGAACCTGGAAAAAGCAAATTACATCATAAGATTGAAAGGGAGTGGAATGATCTGGAAATGTGGAGTAAGTTCTTTTAGGTATAAAGGTGGAAGTAGAAAAGCAGAGGAAAAGGGGGAAAGAAAAGAATTATAAGTTAATGAGAACCTATTCTTATCATGTACTGCACTCTTAAACTTTACTCATAAGATTTAATTATCACACTATCACAGGTTAACAATTATAAGACCAAGTTTAGTGCATGGTGATAGACATGGGTCTAGTTTTAGTCTTCAACATGTGGAAAGCCAGTTTTTCCAGCACCATTTATTAAAGAGGTTATCTTTCTTTCAGTGAACATGTTTGGCTCCTTTGTCAAAGATAAGGTGGCTGAGTACGTTTGGGATTGCATCTGCATCTTCTGTTCTGTTCCACTGATCCTCAGACCTGTTTTTTTGCCAATACCATGCTGATTTTATTACAGTAGCTTTGTAGTATAATTTCAGGTCTGGGATTGTGATGCCCCCGATTTGCCTTTGTTGCCCAGAAGTGCTTTTACTATTCTAGCTCTCTTCTGGTTCCAAATGAATTTTAGGAATGTTTTCTCTTGATCTGTGAGGTATGCTAATGGTATCAAAGATCTAAATATTAAAATAGAAAGACTAAATTTATTGGAAGAGAAAATATGTAGAAATCTTGAAGACATAGATGTAGGCAAAGACTTCATGAAAAAACCCAGACTGCAAGGGAAATATTACAAAGAATCAACCAATGGGATCTCACCTTATTAAAAAGCTCTTTCACAAAAAATAAATCACCAACAGAGTGAAAAGACAACCCACAAAGTGGGAAAAAAAATTTAGCCAGTTGTCCCTCAGACAAAGGCCTTCTATCTAGAACATATAAATAATTGAAAAAAATCTGGCCTCCAAATTCAAAGACCCAATCCAAAAATGGGCATCTGAAATGAATAAGCACTTCTCAGATGAAGAAATACAAATGGCAAATAAACATGGAAAAATGTTCAACATCATTGGTCATGCAAGCGATGCAAATTAAAATAATACTGAGATTCCATCTCACTCCAGAAAGAATGGCTATCATCAAGAAATCAACCAACAATAAATGCTGGAGAGGCTGTGGAGAAAAAGGAACACTTCTCCATTGTTGGTGGGAGTGTAGGCTGGTCCAACCACTGTGGAAATCAGTGTGGAGATTCCTCAAAAAACTAGGCTTAGAGGTTCCATTCAAGCCAGCTATTCCCTTCTGGGTATCTTCCCAGAATTAAAAATATTGTACCACAGCAATATATGTGCTCCCATGTTTATAGCAGCACACTTTGCAATAGCTAAATCTTGGAAACAACCCAAATGCCCATCAACTGAGGAATGGACAAAAAAGATGTGGTATTTTTATACAATGGAGTACTACTCAGCTATAAAGAAGGACAAACTCAAGGCTTTTATAGGTAAGTGGATGCAACTCAAGACCATACTCATAAGTGAAATAAATCAGACTCACATGTGTAAACATCATATTGTCTCACTAGTGTGAGAAACTGAACAAGTAAATAAGATCCAAAATGTACAATAGATATTGTGAATTGGGAAAAAAACTGTTCAAAAGAAAATATAAATTGTGATGGGGAAAAGGGGAAAGGAGGAAAGGGAAAAAGAAGAAAATATATTTATACACAAGGCAGTTAAAATAGTTATATAGCTTGTTTCTCTTAGTTCATTGAAAAGAAAGGTTCATGCTAATATTGTTTGGACATAATATCATGCCTATATCTTGTACTCTAAATAACTACTATGAAGATAATATGCAATGTATTAATCATAGTAACTCTCCTACTAACCTATTTTGAAACTGTTTCATTCTTATTTTTATTTTTTTCTCTTTAATATTAAAAAAAAATTTTAAATAACAACTATAAGACCAAGACATATGGTTGCCCAGCTACTCCACGGCAGAAATGGTTGCACAGCTACTAAACAGCTGAGGTAAAACCAATCTGAGAGTCTACTCTGTTGCATTTAGACTATGCTATGCCACCTTTTAAGTACTGTATATACTATTAGTTATATTAAATTCGAATAAACTTAAAAGTCCTCTTTTTTTGCCCTGTCTTTTTCAGGTAAGTCAACCAGGTAAATCAATTCAGGTAAATCAATTTTCTCAGAGTACTCTGAACACCCAATTGATTGTCTCTACCATCATGTAATACATTTATACGTACACATCTGCCTTCTTTCCTCAACCTACTCCCACTATGTGGTGAGGTTCTGGAATATCTTCATCAACTCTGGCTTCAATGTCTGGCAAGTGCCCCAGAATATTCACTGATTAGATAAAACAGAATCAAAGTATGGATAATGAGACTAGCATTTTTATCTTCTCCCAAATTGTCATCTATATGCCTCTCGTAAGATTATAAAAATAAAGGAAATTCTTTTTTTTATTTCTTGACACCATGTATCATCCCGGTGGATCCTGGCTTGTTAGAGGTCCACGAATACAAAGAAATATGTTTAATAGTATGTTGCATGTGGACTTGAGGCTGTTAAATTTGCCTTAAATGTTGGGCTTAAAATCGGATTGATTTTCTTACTAACAGTGTAATTTACAGGTATTTGTTTTAATAACAAACAGTACTTGAAATGACTACTATTCAGCAGTAAGTTTATAGCTAATTAGAGGAGTATCTCACTAATGCACACTAATGAGAGGAGAGCTATTACTGATCTGAGTGTGAAAGTTTCAAGGATAGCATCATAAAATGCAGTTTGCTTCATTCTGTAAATATATGTTGTTTACTTTATTTACAACAGTCCATAGATTACTCAAGTGCATAATACGCTTCTATATTAGGTGAAATAAAATCTCACTAACCAAAGCACTCTATCTGCTATGAAACTTTTATTAAGGACTGCAATAAAACAATTCTCTTTGGGGTAGGAATTACAGTGTGTGCTGATGGTTGCTGAAATGAATGAGGAGGAGACACGAGAAGAGACAGCCATGGTTTCAAGGAAAGCCCAGCTGATGAGTGCCCGTTGTGCTTTAACCTTGCCCTTTCCATTCCCAGAAGTACTTCAGGTCACTTCACATAAGTGGATAACGGAACAGCTGAATGTCCTGGAGATAGTGTCACAGTGGGCAAAGATACAAAGGCCATTTTTGTGGAATGGGTGTCTGAATGTATGTTTTATTATTGGGACAGAAAGCAGCCTCCTAGCCAGAAAGCCAAGTATAGCATCCCCCAGTGAGATGTGAGATGCAAAGAAAGACATGGCATCCCCAGACTCTGCGGGGCTGGCCATGGTGTAGACAGTCCAAGTAAGTAGTGCTGCTGAACACAACGAGCAAATGCTGGAATGACTACGTAAGCTGATACCTGGAGAAGTTAAAGCGAAAAATACATACCCAAGACCTAGGACCATGGAATGAACATAAACACACACACACACGCACACACACACACACACACAAATGAAATTCCAATGGAGTAACTGTTTTGCTAGAATGATTGATTTTCTTTTTTACTGGGAGTGGACTGGTTAAATCAATTAGGTACTTTAGTTTTGAAAAAAACGTGAAAAAATGTCTTCAAATTTCTACTCAATCAAAACTCAATCAAAAATTTAAAGTGGACGTACAATTAGAATGTGGGCTTTTGACATATAATATACACATGTAAATATTTCTTAAGTATGTTAAAAAACAACCAAATTGGTGAAAATCTAGCCTAACAATGCATCCACAACTCTCCCCAGAAAACAGTGGCCTAGATGGCCAAACTACACACAGAATCACAAACTATGGAGGTGAGGAGAAGTCCTGAGCTTAATATAAGGTTTTTGAAATCATGGAAGCTGAGCATAGTGATTACCTTAGATGGAAAGGGTAGGAGGGAGGAGAGGGCAGATACAAGAAAGTTAATATTTAGAATGTGGGTGGATACAAAAAATAATTTATAATGTTCTAAAGCATTTTTATGTATTATGTATTTATAAATATATTATTTTAAATATGCTAAATTTAAAGTAGCTGGTAGAGAGGATTTGAGTGTCCCCAGACAACAAAATGATAAATGTTGGAGGTAAAGGATATGCTAATTGTCCTGATCTAATCATCTAACCACTACATATTTTGTGTGTGTATTTTAGCAAGTTACCAAGACCCTGTAACCTTCCGTTCCTCATTATATATGTGGGAAAATAATATAGATAACTAGGTGTTATAAGGATGAAGTGAGATAGTACCAAGAAGTGAGACACCAAGGAGACTTTCTTTTATATATATGACAATAAATCATATTCAATGATAATATATTAACAAAACATTAACTAAAACATATTTACTAAGTATGTTACTAGGATAATACTGATTTGGAAGACAGAGAAAAGAATTACTTTGTTTTCTACTTAGACAAGCTTTTGTTTGCCCAGTTACCAAAAGCTCTGGAAGACCTTTCATGTTTTCAGAATTACATCAGTGAACAGTCTAGTCAAATTTAAATCCTCCCATTTCCTACTCCCAAAGCCCACTGATATCAAGCATTCATACATTAATTCCATAAATAATCATTGACCACTGTTTTGGCTACAAATATAATCCATGACTTTATGAAGCTTATTGACTAATACAGAGAGAAATAATACAGTGAATGGGCAGTTAAACATATAATTACACATATTAGGAATAGCTTTGAAATGAATAAAGTGTCAGAAATATGCTGACTAAAGAGAAGGCTTATCCTAGACTGAACAATATTCAGAGTGGCTGAAGAGGACCTAAAGTTAAAAAATACTTAGATAACTCAGAATTTGGTAGACCAAAGCAATTATTACTGATTTCTTTCTTTTTCAATGGCAACAATTGAGAACATTTCAACTGGAAAACGATTTTAAGTGAGAACTTTCCTAATCTTTAGTCTGGCTGCTGAGCAGAGAGTAGATCAGAAAGGAAAACGAGAGAACGTGGTTATAATCTGGCAGAGCCACAGCAGCAATCTCAAATGTGGTTTCCAGTAGGACAGGGGCAGTGAAGGGAATGTGTATAGGCCCAAGTAGGTGTATTTTTTTGGCAAAGTTAGCAGGAACTGCTGAAATGAGGCATGTGTTGGATAGACAAAGACAAGAATCAATGCTGACAGCCAAGGACCTTCTCTGTGTGCTATCAGTCTGTACATTTTCTTCCCAAATCTCTGGCCTAGTCTCCACATCGCCCATGACAACTTTCATATTCGTTTCTCAGGCTGTCATACAGACTTTAGCAATTATAGGTCCTGCCTTCGTCCCTTAGCAATCTGCTCATATATTCAATCAAGTTAACTATATTTACACTAAAAACACTTAATGATTTCCAAGACATTCTTTCCATTTCAGAAGTAGAGTTCCAAGAGTTAAATGGGAGACTAATCGCATTTAATATACTTATCACTGTAACTTTTCTACTGATTGAACTTATTCCTTATTTCTTTTTCTCTTTTTTTTTTTTTCTGATACTCTTTTCTGCCTCCTCTGGTTTTAATTAAGTGTTTTATGTGATTCCATTGTATCTTCTGCATTAACAGAACAATTATACATCTTAAATTTTTTAGTGTTTGCCCTACAGTTTATAACATACAATTACAACTAGTCTAAATTCAGTGTCAACTAACACTATGTCACTCCACAGTAGGATCCTCTACTAGGATTAAATCAGAGCAGCCATGCGAAGGACTTAGCAGAGTGTCTTGCACTCAGCAAGCACTTGCTTAGCATTAGGTATTATCATTAATGATGAAATAATTGATTTTTCATACTGTCAATTCTACTAGATTTTGAACTCTCTATTTGCATGATATTTGTTCAACAGAAAATACTCAGTATATATTTGTGGAACAAATATTGCATGAAGGTATGCATTTCAATATTTTCCCTTTTCTTTTCCTAGATACACACCTCGTAACATGGCAGAAATAAATGTCCTGCCATTTGGTTTACTTCAGAGATCAGAATTCACTGCAGTATCACCATGACCTGCTCCCTTACTGAACTCATCACTACCTCAGACCTTGAAAGAAACTGCATTGCATCCATCATCCTAGAATTCATGCCCTCTCTTTATTCTACTGCACAAAAGAAATCAAAACTGCAGAAGTATATTTTTCAGGCAACACATTTTTCAAAAGTCAGAACTCTTATTTTACTGAATTTCTAGGTTTATGCTCAGACTTCACAATTTACTCTCAGATAGTTTTTTTGTTGTTGCTGGACAAGCTTCAAATGTAAAATGGATAAGTGGTAGCTGTGAAATGTTGGGGTAATCTAAACACATGCTATGTAAAGACAAAAATCAACCACATGGGATTAAGACATTAAAATCACTGAATATCAAGCTAAAGTATACTTATATTACTTGTAATCTGAATGCTATTTACCTGAGGACCCACACATAATGATTACTTTTAAAGTCACCATCACATTTATTGTTTATACACCTGCTAACACCAGAGATGATGAAGCTTACATTGTATTTATTCTATTTCTTACCTGTTTTTAACATGCCCACATAAACATTAACCCTCTTGGGAAAAGTCCTCATACACACCTGCATGTATGCATGAACAAGTGCACACCCACAAACACACATATACACACATACACAAATCAGATGTGATATTCCTGCCGTGTCTCCACTCGTGACATCTAGTTATTTCCCATCAAAACTTTTACATGTATTTAAAGTTCATGTTTACCAGATTCTCTTACCTGCTAGATTTTCACTCCATGGACAGTTAATCATGTTCATCTGGTTCTTCATTGTATTCCTAATTCCAAAGACAGTGATAATTGCTTGATTTTACACATGAATGAATGTAATAAAACTTTTTTTTAAATCTTGGCAAAGCTGAATAATCGGCCTCAAATATGTATTGCTTTTGAGCTAAGTTTGAGCTTGATTTTATAAAAGTGGGTACTTGTATTTTTCTTCATATGCTACTTTATCTCAAAGACAAGCATACACAAATACAGCCGAGATTTATTATTCCACACCTCTTTCCAAATCCTCTAATGCCAATTTATCTTAGGTACTCAGTGCAGATTATAGGAAAATGTTTGACGTAGACCTTTTACTTGAATGCAGTAATTCTACAAACTGATGGATAAAAAGATATTATCATTTGAAAAATTGCTATGACAAAGATTAGCTACTTGCTTTTATTATTCCCAACCAGTGTACCCAAATTTAGAAGTAATTTTCTCCAGAATACATTTAATCCATAAAAATTATAAGGAAGTAGAGAAGCTGTTTCTTTTTTTTTTTTTTTTTTTTTGTGGGTACCGGGGGGTCGACCTCAGGACCTCGCGCGCCTGCGCGCCCGTGCCGCTGAGCGATATCACCGGCCCCTTTTTCGTATGTGGGTTCCGGGAGTCGAACTCGGGCCCTCGCGCTTGCCGGGCAGGCGCTTAAGCCGCTGAGCCATCTCACCGGCCCGAGAAGCTGTTTCTTAAAGTATCTTGATAAAATCCTTTAAAATAATACCATCTTCCAAAACACTTCCAAAAAGCTAAATTATGTTAACATACAGTATTTTTCTTCAGAGTAAGAGTAACTGATTCAAGTTTGTCATATATACATAAGAAGTGCTGCTCTCAGGCTTCATGATTACAAAATTTTCCAAATCTCACTAAGATTGGTAGTTCTTCCTATTTTTGACTGCCTCATTATCTTCACATATTGGTCAAACTCTTTAACCACATTCTTAAATGTCACCCTCCAGCACTGCAGGTTTAATGTGTATTTCATAGAAGAAACCCTTCTTGTCACTCAGCAGCAATGATGACAAGGTAAAAATGGTAGTGTCAGTGTACATTCCCTTCAAGCTTAATAGCTCCACTTGTTTTGAGAGGATGAATTAGTCCTGAGCTCCCCACTGTTCTGACATGTTTCTCTAAGTATTTAGCACACTTCAAAGTAATTATTCATATATGGACTGATTTCTCTCCTAGATTAGAGCTCTATGCATGCATGGTCTGTATCTTATCTGATGATATATCTCCAGGTTCTAGAATAATGCTAAAAACATACATTTTTTTTTTTTTTTTTTTTTTTTTTTTTTGTGGGTACCAGGGGGACGACCTCAGGACCTCGCGCGCCAACAGGCACCCGTGCCACTGAGCGATATCACCGGCCCCTTTTTCGTATGTGGGTTCCGGGAGTCGAACTCGGGCCCTCGCGCTTGCAAGGCAGGCGCTTACGCCGCTGAGCCATCTCACCGGCCCACATTTTTTCAAATAAATTCTTCTTCAATGTTTGCATATTACAATCCCATTTATGTCTGCAAACTACTATACTAATTGTAAAATAATAATATGTTGTAACTAATTCATCTTTTATTTAACTAATCCATAACATTGTATTTCTTATTGATCAATAGCCTTTCACCTTCCATTTTTGCAAGGCCTTTCTTCTTGAACAGTTTACTTGTCATTTGCCTGGTATAAGACAATTAGGCATGAAAAGCCCAAGAATAAATCATTGGGTCAGACAAATCCAGTCTTTTTTAGGGTATATGTTGAAATAATTTCATAATATAATAGAAATGTTTTCCCAAGGAAATAATACAAACTTTATGAAAATGGTAAAACCATTGGAGAAAATAAGATAGGAAAGATTCCTGCACCAGAAAAAGAGTGAAAACTCTAAGCCACTAAAGATAAAAACATTCTTTTTTTTTCTAATTTTGAAAAAAGTGTCATTCTCCACCACAAGCAAATTTACATCTGACTTTCTTTACGTTCTCCATGATATGGGTTACGCAGATCTCTCTATATCCTCAGAAAGAAGTAAATGGACCCTTTCTCTCAAAATATACATGGATTAAAACATTGAACCAAAAAAGACAGTAATCCTTACCCTCTTAGAAATGATATGTTATTTTGAAGAAATGGATAACAAAGAGTAAATATAATCCTTTATTTAGCAGAATAGAAGAGATGGATTTGGGGGAGGTTGAAGACCATGCAATTTTGGAGAACCTCTTTACAACAAATAACTCAAACTAATGCTTTTTCCTCTTCTGATCCTCACCCTTTTGCCTGCCTTTCTTGAATAATTTAGTTTAAAATTCTCAGGTAAAACTGAGCTCGGTGAATGACCATGCAAAAGAGGAATAGAGTAATGCTCAAAGTATTGAACACATCAAAAGCAAATGTTGATTTTTAAATATATTTTGTCATTATATTCAATCAGGTCTCTTTAATGATATGACTGATCCAAGGCTGAGATAGAGAAAATTTAAAAATAAGCCAGAATTGTCTTACTGTATAAGAAACTAAATTAAGTGCTTAAATTATATTACAAGTGAGGAGATTTACTTTTTAGTAAAGAAAGCTAGCAGGTACCAACTTAAGTAATCAATATTAATATTATCACTTGTCTACATACGATAGAATCCATTGGAATAGTATCACTATTGTGACATTACTGTAAAGAAATCTTAAACATAATTAAATGACAACTATCAGACAAACTCAACTTGAGAAATAGTCTGCAGAATTAATTTATTTTTGAGGGTTAAAAATAGGTATGTAATAAAAAAATAGCAAGCAACTGTTAGAGATTGAAGGAGATTGAAGGATACATAACAAATAAAACGTGATCCTAAATTGAATTATTTTGTTTCCAAGTTTATTATTTGTATAAGGGAGGAAATTTAGTAAATTTTAGAGATTAGATGGTAGTAATACATTGGTGTTCATTTCCTAGTTTCATTATTGGACTGTAACTATGTAAAAGAATACCTTCCTACATAAGAAATACACTAAAGTATTTGAGTATCATGTACCACAATGTTAGTAACTTCAGCGATTGATGAAAATACATGTTCTTTTTTCTCTACTTACAATTTCCTATATGTTTGAGTTTTTCTTCCAGACACAAAAATTTAAATAACAATACAAAATTATTTAGGAATATGAAATTTTATAATGTGAAATTAATCATATTATGAGTAAAATATATTATAATTTTATAATTAACCATCTGATATATCTCTAATGCTTTTTTTTTTTTGTGGGTACCGGGGGGTCGACCTCAGGACCTCGCGCGCCAGCAGGCGCCCGTGCCGCTGAGCGATATCACCGGCCCCTTTTTCGTATGTGGGATCCGGGAGTCGAACTCGGGCCCTCGCGCTTGCCAGGCAGGCGCTTAAGCCGCTGAGCCATCTCACCGGCCCCTCTAATGCTTAACTACATCATTTATCTTCATATGTTTTTAACTGTCTCAATTTTTATATGTTATCTATGACAATATGCAAAGATTCTTCTTATAAAAGATTTATCTTAAAAAATGGGAAAAGGTTTTATGGTTTTAAAAGTTGTGGATAATTAGCACACATTGTAAAAAGTTATAATTTTTTATATTTTAAAGCTACAACAAGCTTACTAAGTGGTGGTGAAGTTTTGCCTTTGTGTTCTATTTGTATTTTGCTATATCAATAATTTTGAAAAAAATACAAATTTCACATAAAATTAGTAAATACGGAATCAATTTAAGTGCATTTTGAATTGCTCTACTCACTAAAGATCATATAATCAAATTATTCTTTGATACACTGAGTCACTTATAGATACACAGTATATGAAATTTTGGTCACTGGAAATAATCTATTTTCATGTCAGTTGATTGCACTGGTGGCAATCTTGCATTCCATTTTACTCAGGTCCACAAGACTTAAACAAGACAAGATTTGTCATAAATGCTAAAACACAATGTAATACATTTGGGTATATGAAACACCCATATTTCAAATAAGCATACTATTCTTTGCAATCTTACTATTTATTCAAACTATTTGGACAATAAAACATAGACAAATAAATTTGGTCTCATGTGATATGAAAGTATAGTGTATTTATGATTGTTTTATTAAGTCTTTTATACTTCTAACGAAAAACACTTCATGTTTTCCTAGGTGTTCAGGGGAAATAATTTTACTTACAATTTTACACATTTGATAATGGGATGGAGTCCAAAAGCTTCTTGTTTGTGATTTTAAACTTTCCTTTTCTGTCAATGGCAACATGCCTCAAGTGCCAGTGGCTAAAGGACATTCATGTTAGAGTGAAATATGACTTTCCACCCTTGAATCACAATGGCAAGAAGGTTGGCTCAATCACTAATAGCAATATATCTGGAAGATACTAGTACTTAAGGGTGGTTAGTAATAATACAAAGAAATCTTTTTGTAAACTGCATAAATATATCCTATTTATCCCAAATTAAATATACCCAACTCAACTTCCCATTGGCCTGAACCTCCAAATCTAACAGTCACTCTAGTACCACCTGAAATTAAGTATAAGTTTGATGAAAGCAAAATAATTAAGAAGTCACTAATACCCACTATAAATTAACAAATCAATCATCAATTAATCATTATAATATTAGAAGGAATAAGATTAAGAAAGAGCAGAGTGTAGAACACAATAGATTAATGGGGTGATAAATTAAGTGAAAATAAAGTTTTATGTAAAAGAAAGAACTAAAGATTAACAAAACAATTGTTATGAGTTCTGTCTAGATGTCCCCCCAAAGCATCATGCAATCATAGGTGGGGCTTTGTCAGAGCTGGCTGGATCTAGAGTGTGTGGTGCTGGGATTTATTCATGGTGCAATGCTATGGTCAAGGGCACTAAGATTAAGGGTGTGAGTGCTACCTGGATAAGATACGAGGGATAGAAAGAGCTGTGATCATCCCATGCTTGTTTTGCTACCATCTGCCCACCTTGAACTGTTTCTCCTCAGTGATGCCTGTCTATCATGCCACCCTGCCTTGGAGCCATCCGATTATGGACTGAAACCTCTACAAACTTTGAGTTAAATGAACCTTTCCTCCTTTAACTTTGAGTGTCAGGTATTTTATCTGAGCAATGAGAAAAGTAACTAAGACAAAATTAGGTGTCAGAGAAGTGGGGGCATTTGCTGTGACTGTACCTGACCATGTGGTTTAGGAGCATTTGCAGCTGGCTTGTGGGAAGGGGAAGAGTTAGGAAAGGTTTGGCGATGCCATCTGAAAAAGCAGAGCTAGAACACTTGAAGCTGTACTTGATGGGACATTCTGGTCGAAGGTAAGAAGCCCAGAATGCTGATAGAAATTCTTCTAGTAAAGATAAGGCTCTGGAGGTTTCTGCTGGGAAGAAGGACTGCGCTGGTTGTTGTGTTGCAGTACTTAGATCAGAGAGACCACGGGAGAATCAGGAGGATCAGTTTATTTTAGGTGTCCACCCCCTCGGCGGGCTCCTGTTCAAAAGACTGAGCCCCAAACAAAGAAAGAGCTCTGTTTTATGTATGTTGTAAAACGGGTTGGTCTTCAGTGCAGAACTTGTAGATGGGCAAGCAAGTTTACAGAACCAGACAGTTTTGTAACTTAGCATATCTTGGTGGCCTTGCTTGAGTAAAACAGGCTGTTACAAGAACAGGAAGTTATAAAAATTTACTTACAGGGAAAAAAGTTACTGTTTTTATTTGTATTAGAACAAAGAATTAAAGCCATAGTAAAATTCAGAGAAACTCAACTTTTTCTTTTAAAATCCTGCTTCATTTGGACTTCAGATGGTGTGTATTATGCCTTGACAGAAAGTTTGTCTGAACTTTGCTCAAGTCCAGAGACTTTGCCTGAGACTGAGTTTAAAGGCAGTGGACTAATTAATCTGGCAGAAGAAATTTCATGGCAGTCTAATGTTGAGGTGGTGGCATGGCTACTCTTGGAGGCTTTTACCAGATTTATGTTGAGAATCAAGAGCAAAAAGCCCAGCAGAATGATTTAAAACATTTTGAGTTTGGCCAGAAGGAAGATCCAAATAAGGAACAGAGGATAAATTGGTCACTGAAAAGACTAGCAAGAAAAAGGTAAGTATTTCAGAAGAAGACAACAGAAAAGATGGCCTGAGGACATCACAAGAACCAACAAGACCCCAGCCTTTGCAGACTCAGATGTGCAAAGGTGAAAGACTTTATTTTGAGAAAAGTGCCCCAGAGCCCTATATTCCAGAATGGTGGTAGCCTAGGGAAGTTTTTCCTTGGGATTTGGTTCATAGGCACTTGACCCCTAGAGCCAAGAGAGAAGGAAGCCTGGCTACTGCTCCAGCTGGCAGCAGATCTTCGCATCATCCATTTGGTGCTGGATTTAGGTGCATGCAGAATGCAAGAGTTGTGTGGTCAGGAACAGTTCCACCCAGATTTCAGAAGAAGGCCTGTGAAGCCAGGCAATGTGTCCCTGAGAGGGCAGTATGTGAAGCTATAAGTGCGAAGTAGAAGGTGAATGGAGACTCCAGAAGTTTGGAGAAGCCAGGAACATGGATCACCTGAGGAAAACTGCAAGGAGAGAGCAGAGCCAGCCCCAGAGAGAAGCCACGGGAGCTACAATCACCAGCAGTGGCATAGAGGTGGAGGCACCCAAGCCCTTTGGAGTTCACAACTTGCCACAGATTACCAGGGATGGTGAAAGTGGAACGGTGGGATGTAATGTTTCCCCTGCTGGATTTTGGTCTTGCTTTTTCCCATTCCTTACTATCCCCCTGTTTGTAACTTTTGGAATGGAAATGTCTATCCTGTGCCATTGAATGTTGGAAGTGTTTCATCTGTACAAGGGCTTGCCAACTAAGATCTTGCCTTAAATCTCAGAGGAGACTATGGACTTGGATTTTTCAGCAATCCTGAAAATGTTAGGACTTTGGAAACTCAGAGATGGACTAAATGTTTTTTGCATAAAGGGATGTGCATGAGTATTTGGGGGGCCAGGGGCAGAATGTTATGACTTTGTGTCTAGATGTCCCCCCAAAGCCTCATGCAATCATAGGTGGGGCTGTTACATAGGTGGCTTTTTCAGTGTATGGCACTGGGATTGATTCATGGTGCAATGCTAGGCTGAAGGGCACTAGGATTAAGGGTGTGAGTGCTACTTGCCCTAAGTAGCTTCTATAAAATATAAGGGATAGAAAGAGCTATGGTCATCTCTTGCTTGTTTTGCTACCTTCTGTCTTAAGTGAACAGTTGCTCCTCTGTGATGCCTGTCTGCCACACCACCCTGCCTTGGAGCCAGCCAATTATGGACTGATACCTCTACAAACTTTGAGCTAAATAAACCTTTGCTCCTTAAACTTGGGGTGTTGGGTATTTTGTCCCAGCAATGAGAGAAAAGTAACTAAGATAGCAATGGAAATAGGCAAATATTATTTCTAGAAGCATACTTCTTATACTATCATAGTATGACAAAAGAGTTAAAAAATAGGAGGGGGACATATTGTAAATGCTTAACTAAAACTTCAGAGAACATGTAATTCATCCTCATATAAAATCAGAATTAAAAAACAATTTCACTAATTGTGAAATCATTTTCTGGAGTTGTAATAACCATGACATAAAAATAATTATACAGAATAACACAGAAGTAAATTATTACTCATTTCCTTATTCATGAAAACAATAAAATAATTAAACCAACTGTGGAAAACTATGAATTAATTTCAAAAATGTGTCATTCCTAAGATGGAGTGATCCAATGAACTGAAGATTCTTTAGATATAAGAATGTTAACAAACTTACTTCATGAGCAGAATAAGGGAGAAAACTTTCATATATATATATATATTTATATATAGAGAGAGAGAGAGACAGACAGACAGAGAGAGAGAGAGAGAGAGAGAGAGTGTGTTTAAAAAACCAGTAATAGTCATAATAATGATCTTAGGATACTAAAAATAGAAAAAAAACCTGAATCAGATAACAGCTTTCTATTAAGAATTAAGAAATATTGCTTTTGAAATCAGAATAAGATAGACATCATCACTACTTATCCATCACTGAAAATCATGCTAATGAGTTCCAATTAAACAAGAGTATAATTGAATTAATCAGTATGAACACTCATTATGATATGTCAACTTGATTTGAGTTACAACCACCTAGCAGATTAGTAAATTTTAGGTATATCCATGGAAGATTGACAATACAGGACAGCAAACTGAAGTGGGGAAGATCCACCAGGGATGTGGTTGGCACTAACCAATAAGCTGGTGACTTGAACAGAATACAAAAGGAAAGAAAGAAGTGGTTCCTTTTCTTCCAGGAGTTTGGCCTCTGGGTAATTGGTCATCAGTTCCTTGAGCTTCCAACGCAGACCCTGAGTGTCCACACTGTTGATTCTGCAATGAACTTCCAGGCCTTTGACCTTTGTCCTCTACTGGATCCTCTGGCTCTCTGGGCCTTGGACAGCCATTTTGGAATTCTTCTTTCTCTGAGCCCATAGAGAGCTGATGGGACTCTTCCTGTCTGATTCTACAAGCCAGCAATGGTGAACCTTCTATGGACTGAGTGCCAAACGGCAACCCAAAACCCACATTTACCATAAAGCACCAACATCACAATCAACCCTAAACATTGAGGTTTTAGCTTAGTAAAAACAACTCTACATTAGCATCTTTTGTCTTAAAAGAAAAACACAAGGCCGGTGAGATGGCTCAGCGGCTTAAGCGCCTGCCCGGCAAGCGCGAGGGCCCGAGTTCGACTCCCGGAACCCACATACGAAAAAAGGGCCGGTGATATCGCTCAGCGGCACGGGCACCTCCTGGCGCGTGAGGTCCTGAGGTCGACCCCCGGTACCCAAAAAAAAAAAAAAAAAAAAAAAAAAAAACACAATAACTACCCTGTCCCCTAGGTTGGTCACCACTGCTATAAGCCTACCTAATAAATCTCTCATATAATCATATATTTATTTTACATTGAATCTGTTCCTCTAGAGAACTGTAAGGAACACAATCAGAAATAAGGATGGAAAATATCAACTGCAAATGCTTGAGGGTGATTATAAGAAAATAGCAGGAATTAATGACTCAAAGAACATCACTGGATAGAAAGTCACTTCTCAAATTTATACTTCAAATCCATAAGTGCTAGCAAGAGTAATATTTAAAAGAACCATTTATGATAGAAAAATACATTTAAGAAATCTAATTGAAATGTATAGGAAATTTTATGTTATACATATTTAATATAAAATATACACATATATGTGATATATACACATAAATATATGTGCATAGATTTATATTTTTGTGTAGTGTGTGTGTTTGTGTGTGTGTAGTAGGAAGTTAAGGATCAAACCCAGGGACTTGTGCATGGCAAGCTCTACCACTAATCTGTATCACCAACTTCAAAAATTATAAAACTTTATTGAAGGAGAAAAATCTATAGATAGGAAAACAAACTGCACTTGCGGATAAGAAGAATCAATGAAATAAGGAAAGATGAAGGGATGAATGATAAGAGGGAGGGAGGAAGAGAAGGAAAGGTATCCTTTCCCAAATTTATTATTTTTTAGGGATGGAAAGGTATAATATCATTCCTTACTTAGCACAAGGATCATGGCTGATAACCCTGTAACCAAAGGTTAACAAAAGAAAAATCGTATCAGATTTATTTAATCAAAGATTTACACAACATGAGAGATTTGGAAATGAAGACTAAAAGATGCAGGGAAAACTCTCTGTTTGAATGCTTAGGTCCAACGAAGAAGGGATAGTCACACCAAAATTAGATGGGGCAATAAGTGACCTATCGATGAAAGGTGAGAGAAGAAGCCCAGCAAGGGCTGCTTGTTTGGCATTTGCTTGGCCTTTCTGTGTAGCATTCTTTCCTCTGGTGTATAAACAGAACCACTTCTGAAATGAGGATTTTATGACATAAGACAATGTAAATCGAGTTTTTTTGGCTCTTACAGAGAAAGGCAAGGCAATGTTAAAGTAATAGTTCTAGGTTTTATTGCTGGCCTTAGGGCCCTGAGGTTCTCTGGGTTTGTTGTTTCTATTTTTGTTTGTTTGTTTGTTTGTTTGTTTCCAGTACTGGGGATTAAACTTGGGGCCTTCACACTTAGCTACCTCCCCAAACCTTCCTTTTACATTTATTCCTTTGTTTGTTTGCTTGTGTGTTTTTTGAGACAGGATCTTTGTAAGTCACTAAGTTGCTCTGGCTGGGCTGGAATTTACAATCCTCCTGGCTCAGCCTCCCAGCATGCAGGGATCACAGGCATGCGTCACGCCTGATTTGGTTCTAGTTACTTTCCACTCCCTTGAAGAAGAGGATTTGTATCTTCTGTGCCCTCCCTAGGGGACCGAAGGAGAACAGAACAAAAAGGGTAACAGAAAAGGCTCTGCTTCTGGAGTCCTTCTACGTCCTTCAATTCAAAGTGGCGTACTTTGGAGTATCATTTTTCTGAATATTCATTGCAATACTAAAGAAATTTCAAATATGATTTTGACTACAGATTCAAAAGTGAATTTAAACATTTATATGAATTATTTATTTTTTAAATCAATGAGGTGTTTTCAAGATTTAAAGATAGAATAATTATTAAGATTGCAAAGATGATGGAAGAATAAACAAGGACACCATGCTTATAAAATAGAGTATTCTGAAAGAGAACCACAGTCTAAAGGAAACTTAATTTATAACAGAATTGGTATTGCAGATTATTATGAGTTATTCAATAAATGATAATTGTGACAAATGGTTACTCATAGTAGAAAAAAAAGATGGGTCCCTAATTCATAACATGTATAAAAATCAATTGTAAGTAAAATAAACCTCAAAAATAAAATTTTAAAGCTTTTAGAAAATAAAAAAATATATTTATGACATTGTGGCAGGGATGGTTTTAAATAAACTCTCCCAGAACAAAAATTATAAAGGAAAAAATGAACAATTTTGTCTATAGTAGAATTGAAAATTAACTAAAAACTTATAAATGAAAATATAATCTACAATCTAAAATGGATTGATATCCAGTACAGAAATTGATACAAATATGAAGCAACTAATTGAATATAGGATAAGTTATACACAGAATAATTTACCAAAGAGGAATCCTGTAAAAGCAATAAATTTCAAAGAAATTGTTCACCAACTTGGTAATCAGAAAAATGAAAATTAAAGTAGGAAGATGAATTTCTGGCAAGAGGACTGAATGGAGGTACCCAGTTCTTGCCACCTCCTACACAAAGAGGCACCAGAACACATAGTAGGGCAGGTGGATGACATCGCAACCCGGCAAGAGAGAGACAGGAGCCCTAAGGCAAGGCGACCTGGAATAGTTGCACCCAGAGAGAAAGTGTAAAAAGGAAACCAGTAATTACAACCTTGAGTCCCTGGCTAGACAGATTCCCTGTTGCAGGAGGGGTGAATATGTGTCCACATAGGACCAATTATTACAGGTACACCTCTAGTGACAGAATTCCAGAGATGCCACTGGCTTGGAGCCCAGGTAGGGGAACTAGTCCACACTATAGATTTGCTTCAGAGAGGGAATTGCATTGCCTCGCTCCCAACCCAAAGACCCCAGACTGCAGGAGCAAAACAACATATTGGAGGCAGGGCAAACAGTTGGAGCATGGTCAGCCTCAGCTGCCACTGGGCCTGAAGGTGCATTCCATGCTCTAGGACACCACCCCTTTCCTTACTGCCACCACCCAGCCCACCCATTCCCCATGCTTCTGTTGAGCCCAAGCACACATGCACCATAGCCCCTGCCAATGCAGTGCTGAATAAACACCCAACATCTCAGTGATTCTGATGCTACCACTGCCATTGCTGAAGTGGCTACACATGGAAATATTTCCATTACAGTGTGCAGCACATCCAGCTGGGCCTCTAGAGTAACCCTCCTCCGTGCAGCCTCTCGAGACAGAAGGGATCTGCAGCCCTGCTACTGCACGCTCCTTACCTAAGGCCATGGATTACAGCTGAAAAAGCTATAGTGAGACTGCATTATGGCATCCAACTGGAACTAAGGACAATGTAGCCTTCAAAACTAACACCAAAAGACATCTTCAGGAATAAATCATTTATTGTTAAAAAGAAAAGAATGCTTTTTACATGTGGTAGAGACCACTGAGCCACGAGGTGCATAAATCTCAACATATGGACAAAAGAATTATGAGTTTCCAAAGGAACTCAAGGTAACATTCTGTTTCCAAATATCTAGAAATGAACTTCAAAGAAAAAGACACTGATGAAATGCCTGAAAAAGAATTCAAACAATGATTATAAGGAAACTTGATGAGATTTCAGAAAATACAGGAAGGTAATTCACTGAAATTAGAAAGAAAATGTTCATAAAATGAATGAGAAATTCATGAAAGATATACTGATCTTGAAAAAGAATCAAACAATAATCTTGGAAATGAATTCAAGAGGCCAAATAAAAATAAAGTTTAGTACCTGAGCAATAGGCTCAATCAAACAGGATAAAGAATATCTAAACTTGAAGGCAGAGCTTTTGAAATATCCCAGTCAGTTTAAAGAAGAAAAAGAAGAAAACCAGAATGAAGACATTCTCTGATACTTATGGGACATCAAGGTGAAGTGGAGGGCAAAGGCATAGACGATCTACTCAATGAAGTAATACCTAAAACCTCCCAAATCTTTGGGAAGAAATGGACATCCAGATACAGAAGACTCAGGACCATAAATAAACATGACCAGAAAAGATCCTTAGACAGAATATAATTGTCCAACTTTCAAAAGAACTATACAAAGAGAAAACACTAAAAACAGTAAAAGTGCCAAGGAACATTTAAGGAAATTCCCATTAGACTAATTTGTCAGCAGAAACCTTACAGGCTAGGAGGGAATGGAAGGACAAATCCCATGCTTTGAAAGAAAAAATTTCCAGGAAAACTACACCCAGCAAAGCTAACCTTCAGAAATGAAGACAACATAAACATTTTCCGAGACCAGCAAAAATTTAGGTAATTCATCAGTTACAATAGACAAATATAGTAAAATATTACTTCACATGTAGTCATAATTATAGCATTTTACACACCAGGCAATATCTAGAGAAACTAAGTACATGTAAGAACTCACACAGACGATAGTGCACTATGCACTTGGACTGAGTGGTGTCAACAATGTTTATTTCTTGCCTTTGTATCTGGAGACAAAGATCTAGGATCAAGGTATCTTCAGCTTTGGTTCTTAGTGAGGGCCATCTTCGTTGCTTGCCAAAGGCCATCTTTTCACTGTGCTCTTACATGGCCCAGAGAGAAAGACAGAGACAAAGGGGGGGGACAGAGTGCTCTCGTGTTTCTCGCTCTTTTCATAGGAGCATTAATCTCATCGTGAGCTTCAAAATGTGAGTTCTTAGAGTACACACTCAAGTCCATAACATGTATATATGTTTTACCACTTCAGGAGCACTTTTACAATATCGCATTAAGTTGATAAAACATATCCTCCATCCTAGCAGTTCAGTTATAGGGAACATTTTCAAATATATGCACAGGGAGACAGAAACATCATTTGAAATATGGAAAAATAATGGAAATAACTTAAATCTTCACTGATAGTAAAAATAAACACATAAATAAGTCATAGGATGTTCAAAAAATCTAACAGTATTGTGTATCAGTGCTACCTAAGAGAGACTATATTGGACAGCTGAAGTGAGTTGCTGATTTTCTAGGAGACAGAAAATTATTCAGTTTTTAAATAGATACAATACTGAAGTCAACTGTGTATTTATTTCATTAGATTTTTTAACTAGACAATGTTGTCTGTAAAATATAGCAGAGCCATTTCCTGTTTTTGAAGTAGTGAGCTACAATACAACTTTATCACAGAAATGTCCCTATTGAAGTGTTGAATGGGCAATATTGTATGAACATGAACATGTCCTCTCAATCAGGTCCTACAAGCTCATAAGAAACTTTGAGTATGAGTAACGCTATAAATGATTGTTAGTCATCCAATTATGTGTAACGTTGCTTAGAGCTTATGTGACATTCTCTGGTTAGAGAAATCCAGTTATGCTTGATGGCCTTAGTGGTGGATTGAATCCTCTCTTTTCAGTTCCCTCCAGGACATACAAATATACACACACATATGCACTTCATTACTGATGATCCAAGAAGAAATATTCATAGTGAATTCACGAACAAGTATGCAACACCAAGATCAAGAGTGATCAGTCCCATTAAGTATCTGAATGAAAATGGAAGTTTTGTGTGCATCCAGTTTTCCTGCATCTCTACTTGTCGTGCCACTCTTAGCCTATCAACTAAGCAAAGTGCATTTTGAAGAGGGTAGAGGTCTTATTTTACATGCAAGAGTAAGGTAATTCAATATTTGCTCTAAGAGTGGATTAAGTAGTTGCAGACTGTTAAGCTACTAAAATAATCATGAAGAAGAATGGATAGGAGAACAGATCCTTGCAACAAACTCATGTTAATTACTCTTGCCACTGGGACATCTATTTGCATACAGTCTTTGAAGCCTGTCAGATATGAATTGAACCACTGAACTGCTGCATTTGATAATCCAGTCACTGAATCCACCACCCCTCCACCCCAAAAATGTTGATTCAGCTGACTACCAGACAGCTTTCTACATATAAAGTACTCCTTTATCATTAATTTTGTCCTGTATTTAACATGCACACATTTGTGACTTTCAAAGAAATTAACAAAATATCAAAAACATGATTACTAATTGTACATATGAAAGAAGAAACATCGTGGGCACTGTAAGTTTTATGTTTCATTGTCAAAATCTGAACACATAATTATATGTCCTGGGACACTTGTAGATGGCAGTGAACTAAAAACAATGACACAGTATTACAAAAGACTTAACCTATATTAACTTATTTAATATTTACAAGAGTCATATGAAGTAAACAATATGTCTTTTCTCATTCTAGACAGAGGGAAACTGAAAGAGGCACAGAAAACTACAATAAATTTGCCACAGTCACTCATTTAAGGACTTAGCACTGCCAGAATTTGAATCCAGGCAACTTGATTTTCAACATATTCCCTTAATTACTCTACCTTCCTGCTTCTAAAAAGTCTAGTTTACACTGCCTATACTAAGAAATGTGATGCTTTTTATTCAATCATGCTAACTGAAACAAAAAATACATTGTTGGCGTTCATGATACTTAGTATTGTTTGTCATCAAAATAATTTGTCTATTTCTAGGCTTTGACTATTAAAGGAGAAGGAAAGTTGTGCCAGGGAATAAATACTATAGAAAATATGTGAGAAAAAATAAAACAAAATGAGTGTAACTATTAAAGCTAATTAATGATGTTTTACAAAATGTAGCAAAAGTGGAATTAGAAAAAATTTATTCAAACAATTTAAAAATATTGAGAATTTAGAATCATAAAAAAATGACAGAAATATTCCTTCATTTAGGACATATCAATCTACAACGTTTCATCAATATTTTATCATGAGGACATTCCCTTTTCTTTGAGTATAAATCTACTAATTGGTATTCTAGTCATCTTTTTTGTGTAACAAAACCTGTTCTTCCAAAAATCTTAGTTTTATCTAAATACAAACATCTTTAAAATTTTGCAAAAATTTTCATGGTTTACAATGGTTTCAATTCCACTGAATCAGTTTGCCTTTATTTAAATTTTTGAAAGAAAAACTTAATAGTTTTCATAAAAGAAACAAATATTTCATATTTATATTTTAGCAATTGGATTAACGTTTAATTAATCTTATAACTGAAAATATAAGAACATATACATGTTTGGAAGAAGAAGTAAAACGGATTAATACCTATTTGATGTATATGCATAGAGGGTAGACATTCAAAAGTAGATTACTACCCATAAGCTCACAGAATACCATAAGCATCAGTCAATTGTGTCTGTTACAGAAGGAATGGAGAACCCTGGAGAATTGGAAGCATCAATGGTAAAAGCAGGTCAGTTAAGAGAATTGATTCTGTATATACCAAATCCTTGAGAAATAGATAACCATTTATTCATCGAATAATTTGTGTTCAAAATAATGTAACTACATAATGGTCAAATACTCATGTCACTCTGAGTGTATTTGTCACATGTTCCTATGTTTATTTAAATGGAGTTCCAATTTCTTATCCATATTAGAATGTTTACAAATATTTGCAAAAAAAAAAAATGTACAGATGTATAAGAGAGATCCTGCTAAGAGGTAAATCCTCCATGGAAAAAATTAAAACTGTTCACAAATGACATTGAAATATACATAAACATATGTAAAGATTTGAGGAGCATCTAAGAAATCAAAATATGGGACCTTTAAGTCATGTTACCCTAAGAAAAGAGGATCTTACAGGACTGGATATTCACCACAGGGAAGTTTTCTCCTTAAAATCTTAATATGAAGCTATGCTTATAGCCAGGTAATTGTAGCCTCGCTAAGCTAACAAATACTCTGTTGTAAAATGAATAGAGCTCCCTAATAAACACACACACACACACACACAACTCAACCTTTCCAGAAATGTCCATTGCCCTGAACGTCTTTTCATGTCTTTCAGGATGCAGAATCTTGATTTGATGTTACAAATCTCAGCTTTCTGATTTGGAGTCTGAGAAGGTGAATCTCACTTAATCCAAGTGAACAGAGTGATGATTTAAGAAGAATCTGAAAAACATATTGTACAGCACTTCAGTACAGAGAAATATTAACGTTCAACTACGAGGAGATAGAAAAATGCCTGTGTGAGCCAGAAGGAGAAGCAGTGCTGAACAGGGAAAAAGTAGGGTAAAACACAGCAAATAATTTTCTAAAACTATTAAATAATTTTAGACTGCTAAAATTCAATACAATGTGGAACACATGAAACAAGATATAAATGATGAAATGATAAGAATATGAATTTAGATTGGACCGGTGAGATAGCTCTGTGGCATAAGTGCCTGCCTGGCAAGCGTGAGATCCTGAGTTCGACTCCCGGTACCCACATACGAAAAAAGGGCCGGTGATATCACTCAGCGGCACGGGTGCCTGCTGGTGCACGAGGTCCTGAGGTTGACCCCCGGTACCCACAAAAAAAAAAAAAAAAAGAATATGAATTGAGATTAGAAACGAGATTTTTGGATGAGCAATTAACAGGGGAAACAGACATGGTAAGAAATGCTAAAAATAAAAATAATGCTCTGAATAGTTAATAAGTTTGATTTTAATAGATCTATTTTTTGTTGAGCACCATGTTCTGAGAGATCACTTTCTTTTAAAGCAGGCTTTAGAATATTTATAAAGACTACTTTCACATTAAGACACAAGGAAACTTACGAGGCAAATAAATACACAGGAAATGACAGTGTGTTGCCAACAATCTTGTCTAAAATCTATAATAATTCTGAGAACCCTGAAAACAATTTTAAAGCAAGTAAAATGATCAGGTTTTATCTCAAAAAATGTAGTATACAAATACGATACAGTTTTTGTTAAAGAATTAAAATAAAACATTAAATAATTTTTTAAAATAACTGGCCAAATTGGGATGTTCAATTCCTAGTTCTGCATGTAAACTACTTAAAAACCAACACTTGATCCTAAAGACAAGTAAAAAACTGAGTAGGATGAAAAAAATCTCACTTTTCTGGAATCCGTAAGAGAAGTGATAACACAGGGCAAATCACTGACCTCAAGATTGGAGTGACAGGCAAATACAGAACAGGGGCTAATGAGCAGAAATCTCCTTGTAGGAAAATCTGAACTGCAACTGAGGAATTGCTGAAGACAGAGTGGACACCTCTGAGAGCAAAAAAACACCCAGTAATAGGGCAGCACCCACAGTTTGTGCTACTTTCAAGAGCATAACCAGGGTCTCATAATAAATATCACAGAAATGCCTCCTTGTGCTTCTGGCAATGGAAAGATAAAAGGCACCATTTTTAAATACAGCAGAACACACAGTGCTTCTAAAAAAGGCCTGTTTTCAAGAGAAACTATTTAACCATACACCTAACTTCCTGGGCTATTAACAGAACCCAAATGACCTGGCAAAAGGGAAATACCCAGTTCCAGTCAGCTCTAGCCTTTCAAGTGGGAAAAGGAACGTGCCTGACTGCAAAACACTCTAGCATTCCTCTCTCACTTAAAGGGCTGGGGCTGAGGAATGCTTGTGAAATTCACAGTTTGAAAACAAAGCATAAGCTCACTAAAATAGTTCTAATCATAAAACTATAGTGTTCTTCCCTTCCCCCTCCCAGCTTACTAACAACCTGTTTACCACATATCTGTCTGTCACTAAAAAATTACAAACCGTTCCAAATGGCAAAAACCACCACAATATGAAGAGAAAAAACAAACACCTGAAACATGTATGCCTATAATGTTGGAAGTATCAGTTGGTGATTTAAAAGAGCTTTAATTAATATGCTAATGGCTGTAATGGGAAAAGTAGAAAACATGTAAGAACAAATGGGCGGTGTAAGGAAAGACATGAAAATTTTAAGGAATGTTTGTGAAACAGAAATTCTAGATATAAAAACGCTATGACAGAAATAAAGAATACCTTTGATAGGACATAGCAGAGAAAAGTATCTCTAAGCTTGAAGATATCTCAGTAGAAACTCAAAGTCTAGAGAGCAAAGAGAACAAAGATGTAAAACAAAACAAATAAAAAAGGAACAAATGTACAAGAACCATGTGATAACTATGAAAGAGAATATGTATAATGAGAATACATGATGGGAAAAAATAGAAAGGAAGAGATGCAACATTTGAAACAATAATGACCAAAAATTTCCCCAAATTGACATTAGACAGCAACACGCAGACCAGGAAGCTCAGAGAACAGGAAGGATAAATGCAAACACAAGAAAATAAAACAAAAGGAAATGTAACAAAACAAAAACCTCATTATACCTATGCATACCACTTTCCAACCACAGGAAATGAGAAACAAAGACTGAAATTACATGTGAATTCTTCTCAGAAACCGTGTTAGGTAGAAGAAACATGAGTATAAAATTTAAAAGGAAAAGGAAACAAAACCTAGAATTCCACTCTATGAGAATACTCTTCAAAATTGAAAGAGAAAACAAGACTTTCTCAGTCAAACAAAACTTGAAATGTTAAAGTGAAATGTTAAAATAAATTAGAAAGAAGAAAAGCAATATAGGTCAGAAACTTTAACCCACATAAAAAGGAGGTACATAGAAAAAGGGGAAAGTGAAGTAAAAATTAAAACATTACTGTTCCTTATGCTTAATTGATCCAACAGATAATATTTTGTTCAAAATAGTAACAGTAAAAACATATTCAATTATGAATATTAATTTATATATTATATAGCGTATACACACTTGTGTATGACTGTAAGTAAAGGAAATGTTTGATAGTAATGATATGAGCAATAAAAGGGAGAGATTAAGAGTATCTTGTTAACATAAGTTACTCATATTACCTGTGAAGTGGCATAGTATTATTTGAATGTGAAATTAGATTAATTTTAAGAGTACATTGCAAATTCTAGGGCAACCACAAAATAAAGTTTTAACTGACATGATAAAAAAGATTACATCAAAGACATGATTCATGAAAAGTATCACTGATAAAATGAATTTATTTAAAAATATAAAAAATTCTCTTCCAAAAGACAAAGTAAAGTGAATGAGAAGACAAGCCAGAGACTGGAAGAAAATATTTGTAAAAAAATATTTGAAAAAAGGCATCTTATAGGGACTGTCATTCCACAATACACAATGAAATTTTAAAATTCAACAAGTAAACAAGCAACCTATTTTAAAAAAGAGCCAAATATCTTAACAGAAAGCTCACCTAAAAAAAAGGATACACAGATGGCAAATAAGCATACAAAATAAAGTTCCACACCATATGTCATCAGAAAAATGCAAATTAAAACAGCGATGAAATACTGTTCCACACACATGAGAATCACTATAATCCTGAACACTGACTATGCCCAATTTTGGCGAAGATGTGGAGCAACAGGAATTCTCATTCATTGTTGTTCATGCAAAATGCTACTTTAAAAGACAAGACATTTCCTAAAATGAAACATACTCTTACTATAGCAGACAGGCACCAAAATCTTCAGAGCTGAAAACTTACATCCACATAGAAAACCTACATGCAGATGTTTGAAGCAACTATATTAATTATTGCTGAAGCTTGCAAACAACCAAGAAGTCAGTATGTAGATAAGCAGATGTAGTTTGTAATAGAATATTATTCAGTGCTAAAAAGATAAGAACTATCAAGCCATGGAATGACATGGAGGAATCTTAAATGCATATTAGTAAGTATAGGAAGTCTACAATCCAACTGCAGTAATATCTCAGTTCATGAACACTTCTGTTCATGAACAATTTGGTTCAAAAACAGAAGCATTTGGCAAAAGTTTGCTTCCATTAGTGAACTCTGCATGAGGAACACAACCGAAGCATTCTTCCCTGCATTTACATGAATACAGCTATCTTTCCTAGAATCATGGAACAAATTATGTTCATGAACCAAGGTACCACTGAATATGACATTCTGGAAAAGGCAAAACTATGGAAGCAATAAAAATATTAGTGGTTGCCAGGAGCTGGAACTTTGGGAAGGATGAATAAACAGAACACAAAGGATTTTTAGGGTAGTGAAAATTCTCTGTATGATATATATATTGTGTTACATATTTGTCCAAACCTCTGAAATGTCCAACACAGGTATTGAACCTTAACGAAAACTACAGGCTTGGGATGATTATGAAGTGTCAGTGTATGGTCATTAATTGTAACAAATGTACCATTCTGGTACGTTGTTTTGATAATAGGGCAACCTATGCATGTGTGGGGCAGGGAAGTATCTTCACCTTCTCTCTGTTTTGCTGGAGCCTAACACTGTTCTAAAAAAGTAAATTAAAAAAAATCAGCAAGATATAGGCATTTTAAATTGAGAAATGTTTCCAATGCTAAGTAAATATTCCTGAACATAGAAAATAAGGAATATTCTTAAACTAATTTTATAAAAATTACCCAGCCTATGATCATGAAAAAAAACAAGAGACAGAGGAATGAGGAAGAAGAAGGAAAAAAAAAAAAAACATGGAAAGGAAGTAAAAAATGCAGGGAGGAAGGGAAAAATAGAGAAAAAATAGAAGAATGGAATGGTAGAAGGACATAATGAAGGAAGAAAGGAAAGAAAGGAAGGACATTGTTTTTGAAGATCACATATTAATCTTAACTACAAAGATAGATTTAAAAATCCCAAATAAAATATTTGCAAATTTAGTCCAGTTATATCTCAGAGAATATATCATGACTTTTCAAATAGATGAATATTTGTTTTAATGCTAAAGTATCTACTAATTTAATAAGAAATGTCAGTCAAAAGAGAATGAAATCTACAGGTTAAAATCATGAACCTAGAAATTTTTCAACACATCTTAATTCTTGAGAGAAAAGCTTTTAACAAATAATAAAAATGTGTCATTAAGAAAAACTAAGAATGTTTATCTCAAATCTTTTACTAATATCATGCATAATCAGGAAATTTTAGAAATATTAAAATCAGAAATAGTAACAATTACTTTAAATTTTAGTATTTAGTAGATCTTTGGTGGTTTCTACCAAAAGAAAAAAGAAAACAAAAATTAATATATAAAGAGATACAAATATTATTATGTTCAGATAGTTTATTATTACAAAAAATTAAGTTAAAAGAATTTTAAGAAAAAACAAAATTTGCAGTTTCCTATGCTCTAATTGATGATTACTGATGTACTGGAATCTGTCTTATACAGATGCACATACACACACACACAAACTTTTAAAATGTGACTACTTATTGGAGAAAATATTGAAGCAAAGTGCACAAAAGAAAATGTAACTTCATACAGGGATTATGAAAAATTGTATTAGAACACATATACCTAATTTCCCCCAAACTGACATAAACTTTTAATTTACAAAACATAAACTTGTAACTTACAAAAGTGTCAAGTTAATCAGGAAGAAAAAAAATAATGACTAGTTTATTGAAAAAAAATTTAAAGAAAAAATGTATAAATACATTCCTTTCTCTTTTATACTTTAAAACATCACTTAAAGCTTATCAAACTTTTAGATGAGTGAGTACAAAAATAGCAAACCAATGGAAAACTGAAAAATTTCATCAACGGACCCAAGCAGAGATATTTATATGCACAAAAATTAACTCTTCTATAGTCAAACAGACAAAATTTAATGTTTACATTTAAAAGCAATAGAAATGGAAAATATATGTAGCAGTATTAATAAAGCATAATATTACTTTATTAAAACACTCTAAAAATTGATATATCTGAGAAAAAAATGAGGGGAAGATATGAACAGAAATTTCCACAAGAAGAAGAAACCTAATAAACATATGAAATGATGTTCATTTTATGAATAAAGTAAACAATGCAAAGCTAGCCAATGAAAGAGTTCTGTGGACTACAGAATTAGCATATAAATTATTATAGCCACATTAAAAATGTTTCAGTAAATGAAAAGGTACACTTACATTTTGGTAACTATGATATGATAAAAAATTGAAGAAAGACATTTAATAAGTAATGAGAGATAATATTATTACTGTATAATTACATGTCCAGAATATATTCTATGGAAGCAACCTGAAATATATAAAAATTATATACTAAATATTTATGGCATTATTATTTATAGTATCAACAAGAAACAGACAAATTTTAATCCTCCTTAAAAATGTATTGGTTAAATAAATGATGATGTATTACAGCAATGAAAAATCATATAATCTTTAAAAAGTATATATTAAAATAAAATGGATCCAAATTTACTTTACTGGAGAGCTATCTCCTTAATTTATACTTAAGTAATATTGTAATACCCAAGAAGATCCTCACCCCCTTAGCCTCTCCTCCCCTCAGTCTCCATCTGCGTTCATAGTGGCCTGCAAGTTTTCTCTATTTGAAAATAGCTGCTTTAGGACAATATTTAGAGGGAAATAAAAGTTAAAATTTAAATGTTAAGTGGAAACAAGTTGTAAAATAATATGCATAGTTTGAATGTGTACATATTTTTAAGTACTCTTTTAATACTTGATGGAATAGATATTTTTTAAACTCTTCTTGTGTTTTACAATCTATGGGAGGAAGTTGTACCATATTTTAGCAGGAAAAATGTTTTAAAATGCTTTCAAAAAGTTTGACTGCAAAAAAGTAAATACAGATGTGGGAATTTGCAATATAAGAAAAGGGAGCCTGAATTATAATCACGACCTGCCATCTGTGTCTAATGGCTGCGATACTGGTTAGTGAGCTTTATTTAAGTCTGGTAGAAGAAATCTTTTCTACGAAAACCCTTTGTAGCTTTTGTAGAACTTTGAAAATGATTTTTTTTCTTGAATCACAGTAGCAAAACAATATTTTCCTGGAATGTAGGCTAGAAGACTACTTCTTTATTTCCCGTATAATTAGAAGAGATTGATCACATAATTAGATAAATATTGACTGAGACATTACCAACATAAATATAATAAAATATTAGAATGGACTGAGAGAGAAATTATTCACCTGATCTTGGATATGTTTCTACAATTTGCATTTGTCTATACTTCAATTTCCTGGTTTATAAAATTGAATAATCGTATACACACAATTCAGTGTTCAACTCTATTACCTCCCTTCATCATATATGCAGAAAGAGTAAGTTTGTTAGGTAATTTGTCATGTCTTTGCTCTATAGTTGCCTCTCATCTGAAATTTTTTATTTCTCTCTGTTCCTTTATAGATTAATTTCTCTTCCTGCCAAGTTCAGTCTTGAGGATCACTGTCTAAGAGAATATAATGTTAGTCATATATGTAATGTTATACATATTTGTAGCTCCCTAAAAAATTAAATTGTTCACTTTAATAAAATATATTATTTAAACTAATATTCTCTAAATATGAAGCATTTCACCAAGTAATCAATTTTAAAAGTAATTTAATCTCTTGTTATTTTTTGTCCTAACTCTTGTAAATATTATACTTAAAATATATTTTAAGTGTGGCTGGTTAGCCATAGTTCAAATTCTCAGGGGCCACAGGCGTCTAATGGCTGCAATATTACTTACCTCAGCTCTAGAAACTCTGTGTTTTGATTATATTCTTCTTCATTATTTCTCCTCAATTCTATTTGAAACTTTCCATTACACAGCTCCAGTCCAAAGCTCCTCCACAAAAAAATCTAAAGTTGTATCAAAAGACTTTGAATAGGTGGAAATACAAAATATGAGGTAAGAAAAATAAAAGTGTATGCACATTAGTCCAAGAAAAACGATGCCACAAAGAGTTACACCCTGATTCTGAGATTATGTCATCTCTTAGATGTGCCATCAAGTCTCATATCCATACTTCTCTCAAAGACAATTTTCCCCTTCTATCTTCTACCACATGACTTTCTTTTCACCATTTGGGAAACCCTTGTCTGTAGGAGTTGAACATGCCCCAGATATATCACTCAGTTGTTAATCAGAATATTGCTTTGATTCTGAGTTCCTAAACAGAGGCAAACCTCAGTCTAAAGCTGCACTCACAAAGTATTGTGGTCCTACAAAATTGTCTGGGATGAGTATGGCCACTTTGAAGGTTACAAAATCAGTGTGATATTTAAATTCATAATTTTATTATTTTAACTGCCCAATACAATTCTTAAAAATATACACACAGGGCCGGTGAGATGGCTCAGCAGCTTAAGCGCCTGCCCGGCAAGCGTGAGGGCCTGAGTTCGACTCCCGGAACCCACATACAAAAAAGGGGCCAGTGATATCACTCAGCGGCACGAGTGCCTGCTGGCACGCGAGGTCCTGAGGTCTAACCCCCGGTACCCACAAAAAAAAAAAAAAATATATATATATATATACACACATACTTCCATACAACCTCACACACACACACACACACACACACAACTACCTGCCTTCCAAAGACAAGCATACCTTTCAACGTGAAAACAATTTATTTCAACTTGCAATATAATCTGATATCCTATTTGCCTCATAATTTGCATGGCTACAAAAAGAGTAGGTACATCACCTTCATGCTCTATCTTTCAATTTTGCCCCCTCAGATAAACTAAGAGGAATGGGGGAGCAACAGACACTTATCTAACAATGGCAACCCCCTTAGCTAAAAAAAAGCCAGGCTTAAGCTATCAAATTTTGCATTTTGCTTGGAAGAACAGTTTTTCTCCCAGTATCGGTTACTTAGGTATTGTGGTCCAGTTACTATTACTTTATAGGTTAGTGTGAGAATTGAAAGAAAGAACTCTAATTGCCTAGTAGTGAGACCAGTATGTAGAAGACATTCAGTAAATCTTAGCTAATACAGTCTGATGAGAAGGAAGATGATAAGAATGACATAGTGTTGGCTTTAATCAGTCTACAGCCAAAACCTACTGTGTTAGTTAGTTTTGCATAGCTGTAGCAAAATACCGGAGCTAATCAACTTATAAAAAAGAAAGGTTTATTTTGCCTCTTAGTGCCAGAGAATTCAGTCCATGGCCAGGGGTTCCCATTGCTTTTGGGCCTGTGGTGAGGCAGTACATCAGGGAAGTAAGCGCATGGTGCAGCAAGCTGCTCACCTCATGGTAGTAGGAAATGAAAAAGCAATAAAGAAGAGGGGCCAGCACCCAATATTCCCTACAAGGGCACATTCCCTGATGACCCAACTAGGCCTCGGTTCTTGACATTTCCACCAGCTCCCAAGAGCACCACAGGTAGGGGGGTAATCCTTTAACACATGGTCCATTGCGGGTCACTGATGCAAATGACAGCACCTATTTTACTATACTTTTCATAAAGTATACGATAAAAGGAAAATATTCATAGCCCCAAGCTTTTATATTATCTCTTCATTCAGCATTTTTAGCAGTAAAAATCTTACTTTTCCTGAGCAATCTGAGGTATTAAATAGTCAATATTAATATTAAATTTAATGTTAAATTAAGTACCTTACCATCAAATTTATTTTTTAGCTATTTCTACATTTTCCATCAATTTATTTGGATTTCTGTATGGATAGTCAAAATATATCATTTTAGCACTGTTAGTAGGACAAATAAGTTTATCTGACTACTATGTATTCCAAGATAATTGTATACCTGCACTAATGTCCAATAAACTGTAACAATCTATTTTTAGCTCTGGGTAGTTGTAAAAACAAATTAAACTTAGGAAAAAAGTTTTGCTCTGCTTCCTTAAACTTTTTATGATGACATGGGATCTTGTCTTACTTGACCTAATAAAAAAAGAAAGAAATACATTAAAAAACAAACATTTTTGGCTAAAAGACAAAGTTTAAATTAGAACAATTTTCTTCATATAGCAAAATAAAAGATAACTATCAATGTTAATTATTCAAAAGCTATGAACTTAAATGCAGGTTATGCAAAGAAGGAATTTGGATGCAATTTTAGAAATTATAAATTGTTCTATAGATTTCTGTCTCTCATGCTATCTTTTTCTCCCTGTCTCCCTCTTTCTGTTTCTCTGTCTCTTGTCTCTCTTCACATGTTTCTTTTTTTTAATGCATTTACTCAAATCATTCTTAAATAATCTTAAAATATGTAAATAAATAAAAGTCCTGGTGTGTGACATTTGCCTTTATTCTAACCTACTTCTTTCGTGTCCTTTACAGCCCTACTCTACTTATTCCTTCCCATTCACTCTTCATCCCCAAAGATAGCATTGCACTTTTGATAAAGTCCCCACCGTCATCAAATGAAATCTATTGTGTGTTTTAAGTCAGATCTTCCTTTTGTTCTCGATGGGTATTTAACACCTACCCACTACCCAGTTCTTGGGAGTGACTTCTCCTGCCTTATATACCATTACTGTCTCTCCTGACCACATGGAATTGATATCCTTCAAATGTTTCTCCCCCTCATCTATCTTCAAATTTTAATAATCTTCAATGATCTACTTTCAATCCAAACTCTCTGTGAAAGATTTTCTTCTAAAGATTTCCTTTACCACGTATATGATAGTGATTCTAAAGTCCAGATCATTAAGACAGACCTGTCTCTCTGGAGCTTCAAACCTTCATTTCCACAAACCTCCAGATATACCCGTTTGTATAGGGTACAAATGAATTCCAGAGCAAGACATCTAAAAAAGGAATTAATCATCTTCCTTCCATTTGATTGCTTCATGTCCTGTGTTCCTTAACTTCAGGTAGGTACCACCTTTTTCCAAAACAGAAATCTAGGAGTCATATTGATTCTCTCTCTTATAGCCAACTGGTCACCACATTCTGAAAATTCTTCTCCCTAAAAACCTCTCATAAGCTTCTTGTGTCTCCCATCTGCATTCCTACTGCTCTTATTCAGGATTTTCTCATCTCTCACCTGACCTAATGATTGCTCTAACTTCCTAATTCTTACTGACACCATGTTTATGTGCTTCAACACCTCCTACCCCCAGAACATACTCCTTTAATCTATTCTCTTGACAACTGCAATTTCATTTTACAAAAATACAAATGATAATAAAAGTAGCTTTTACTTACATCCTAAATCTTCTTATGACTTCCAGAATCTACAAAGGTCAAAGCTTTTTGCATTGCATAAGACTGTTATGATCTTTACCTTCCCACTAAAAGAGGGCTTCTCCGGTCCTCTACCTTCTTACACTTTATACCTAAGTCAGATGAAACTACTATTTCCAATTTCCAAATGTTTCCCTAAATGATACTCTGTACATGAGATGGGCAATGATAATAAGATGTTAGGAATAGTTTCAATATTAAACCAATCTGCAATTATAATGATTTGTAGCCAATAATACACACCCATTAGCCAATATACAATATATGAGGTGGTATAAATGATGTCACCAACCCTATGGAAACACAGACATGAAGAAAAGCAGGAAAAGAAATATTAGAAAACAGTTCATATGCCTAGAGTGTTGGCACATGCCTATAATCCCAGCAATCAGGAGGCTGAGGTAGGAGGATCACTGAGTTGGAGGCCAGCCTAGGCTACATAATGAGTTCTAGGCCAGCCTGGACTGCATAGTGAGATCTTGTCTAAAAAAAAAAAAAAAAAAAAGAAAAGAAAAGAAAAGAAATGAAATGAAAAGAAATGAAACAAAAAGAAAAGAAAGGAAAAAAGAAAAGAAAGAAAAGAAGAAAAGAGTTCACAGAAAATGTGAGATTCAACTTAAAACTGCAGGAATGATAAATATGTAAAAGATAAAGGAAAGTTGACAGTGCTACATCAGCAAACACACAAAGGTTGTCGTTTATAGAATGCTGAGAAGACCTACTGATGGGAGAAAAGAAAGCATGCTGGGAAGTGACAAAAATAACAGTTGATAGATAAGTGTCACCAGAAAGCAAAGGGCCTTGAAATTTATATGGATAATTATACAAATCCTTAAATAGAGTAATGTAATGATTGTGATGAATTCTTTAAGGTAAAAAAAAAAAAAGCTGATGGAGGTGTAGTTTCATAATACTGGTGCTGGTGTAAGGGCATAACTGGAAAAATAATCATGGAATCATGAATGGAGTTATTCCCTGAGGCTGTGAGAATAAGCAGGCTCTCCACAAAAGGCGTATAGGCAGGGGGCACGAGAGGACCATTCATAGTCACTATGAGCTAGAACTACTGGAGGGGACAAAGGAATAAAAGGAAAAGGAAGAAATATACGCTAAGTGCAGAGCTGGTTTTTTTTACACTGTTTCACAATAAACTCTCACAACATTTTATTGTGAAAAACCACAGCCATCTTATTTCTAAGCAACGTAATGCGTTACCTGGTGGTGAGTTACACTGTTTCTCTGCTGTTCTTGGTTGGATCTGTAATGAAATTGCAATCAGGTAGCAGATGAAGTTCACCTACTTGGGACCTTTGTGGAAATGGCAGCACGGCTGCATCAACTGGAACATTGGTACAGCTTTCAGGATGGGTTGGCCTCTCTCACTCTCTTCTCATATTCCCAGGACATTTCCTCCCCACGAACTGTTGTCCCTGTCTCTATAGATGATTTCTCCAGTAGGGGAGTCAGACTTCCCATATGGAAGCCTGAGGCTCTTAAAAACACAAAGGTCAATGCTTCCAGGCTTTCTCAAGGTTTAGGTCAAGACCTGGTATAGTGCTACTTTTGCCGCCTTTGCTATATCAAGTTTTCTTTCTTCCATTTTCCAAAATGCTTTCCTGTTACTTGGTCTTATTATGCCAGGTACATGCACAAAATTACCCCATGGCTTTTGCTGAGGGTCTGTTTCCTAAAGTGTTCTCTTAACTGCTATCTACCTTTTAAAGTATTAATTGGGTCAAAGTTAATCACAAAGACCATTCATATTCAGTATGGATTGGGACTACTAAAGGGTGTCAATTACAGGAGACATGTCTAACTGCTGGTCAGATTTGGAGTCTGGCTGCCACAATAGAACATAACAAAATTTCAATAAATGTTAGCACATTAATCCTTCAAAAATTATAAAGAATGGACTATTATCCCATTTGACAGATGAAGAAACTGAGGCTGAAAAATCTTAAACAATTTGAGTAAAGTTATACAACTAACAAGCAGTAACATAGGGCCTGTCAAATTCCAAAAAGCCATAAAGCATATTATACTAATTTGTAGAGATTTTTAAAATACCAATTTTTGATAAAGATGAAGTAAAGGTAAGACCTCTGGTGTTTGACACATATCCATACTGTTAATTTAAAGTGTGGCAGTGACAAGAATAGTAATATTAGGGAAAACATGCTGTAAAGGTGCCATGAGAGTCTTTAGAATGAAAAAGTCTCTTCAAAGACACCATTTTCAGCTGAGCTTTCAGGCAGGAAACTTAGTTTTCATTTTACAAATGATAGTCACAGACCACGAACACCTTTTTAAATGCTATTTTTCAAGTCTGAGAGCAAGCGTTCCAATTATAAAAGAATTGATCTTGTTAAACTTATTCTTAAATTTTTTATTTCCCTCCTTGGCTAATTCAATATCCCTTCAAATGCATGAATCATCAAGACATAATGTGAACATTCAGCCGCAATGGAAGAGGATGTTACATTATTTGGATGTACCTGATAGAATTCAGACGGAAGAGATTGAACAGGGTCAAATGAAATTCACTTAGCTGCATATCTATAGCAACCATAATGGCTATTGTTTTCTTGTCTTTATAGCATTATAGCTTGTTATAATAAAAAAGAATCTACATCTCCCCTTGGTTATTTTGTCCAAAATGGTAGCAAATTTTAAAACAGATGGGAAGCTAACATTTGTCTGTACTTACCATAGACCAGGAATTATGCTAGGAAGTTTTTCTTCATCTCGAATAATTTTCATAGCAATTCTGCCAGAATATACATTGGTTCATTTTTTAAAGATAAGAGAAAACAAAACTCAGAATAGTCAAGTGACTTACCCATGTTTATACAGCCGATCAGAAGTAGCAATTAAAGAATTTGAGTGCAGAAGTCTCCAGCTTCAAATCTTATCCTTGTTCATTACCTCTGAAGCTTTACGTTTCATGACCACTGGTTATCACAGCCAAGAAACTGAGCATTCATCAACAAAATGTGACTTGAATATCAAAAATTAAAACTTGTAGAAAGGGGCTGGTGAGATGGCTCAGCGGCGTAAGTGCCTGCCCGGCAAGTGCAAAGTCCTGAGTTCGACTCCCGGAACCCACATACGAAAAAGGGGCCGGTGATATTGCTCAGCAGCATGGACGCCTGCTGGCACGCGAGATCCTGAGGTCAACCCTCAGTACCCACACACACACACAAAAAGAAAAGCTTGTAGAAAGAATCAGAAAGCTTAGAATTTGGAAGCATTAGAGATATGAAGTTTTGGGGTTTGGGGAACAGAGAATGTAAATTATTTGTTCTCTTTTCTCAGGGAAAGAAATGGGAGCCAAACAAACCAAAGAAACCCTCCCTTTTATCAGGCTTTTGCTCATGACATATTTTGGAATTGTCCTCTTCTTTATCCCCTGTCACTTTAACCCAGGAATTTCTGACTGCACATTTGCCAAGGGGGTTTTACTATGGTAACCTTCAGGCCTACACAAAGAACACAGTCAAAACAAATAGCTCTCTTTAAATGTCATTATGGGGAGTAAAATTCTATGTGGTGTATTAATGGGCCTCCCACAGCTAAATCCTAGCATACCACTTTGAAAAATGTCCCCTGTGGGTATCACTTAAACCAACAAAAGTGAGGGAATTTGAGAGTTAAGAGAAAACCCGATCTAGCTCTGGTGAAAATTAATAGAAGACAGAAAAGTATGAATAAAGAAGTAAGAAATCATGGAAACAAATTAAATTTGCTTTGTTTTCATCCTTTTTAATGTTATTTTAATGTGGAAGGCCTAAAGAGAAGGGCTAGCTTTTTTTTTTTTTTTTTTTCACATGCAATTTCCTTACTTTGAATTTAATAAATCTTTAATGGAAGTAGAAATCCTGCCTTTGGCTTAAGAAACATAAAAGAAAAAAGAAATATGCATTTCTTTCCCAGTTATCATAAACTATCAGAGTGATGTCCTAATACTATATATATATATATATATAGAGAGAGAGAGAGAGAGAGAGAGAGAGAGAGAGAGTGTATTTACACAGCATGCTCTGCTTACTTGATAAATATGTTGGTTGCTCATTTTCTAAGGACTTATTAAGGAATAAGCTAATTTCCAAAGCTTATTAAGAAATTAGTTGGCATAGCTAAGAGATCTCTAGAGAAAATTTGACTCATGATGTAAGTGTATCTTGAGGATAGGACTGATGTATGGTTAGAAAGCTCATAAAATATTTTAAAGTTTTCACTAGTTGTTTATAAAACCTACTACTTATTTGCTTATTGTATCTTTTCAAGGCAAAGAAACGAGTTCTTGTTTTTCTTCCCCTGCTTGGAGCCCGAGGCTCCAAGCTTGTTTCAATCTCTGCTTTGACTCCCTGGGATGGCTGTGAAGCTTTACTGTCTCCACCCTACAGGGAGAAAAGCTGACAATGAACATAATCAACGCCATGTATGACCAGGATGCTTATGACATGGTAGTCTTTAAGGTACTTCGCCTTTGTTCTCAGTCTCACTTCCTTTCCACACATCTCCCCATCAACTCTGTGTCTGAATGGCTTCTTCAAAACCAAATTAAAGGAATAGCGCAACTTAACCATTTGGTATTTGTCTTTGTTTCATTTTGATGTGGTCTCGGAATACCACAGACTGAGCTGGTTTGCTTTACGGGTCTGGACGCTGGAAGTCCAAAAGCACAGCACTGGCCTGGTGAAGGTCTTCTTCCTGCATTTTCCAAGGGAAGAAGGCAGAATGGCAAAAGAGGGCAAGAGGACCGAAGCATGTATGAACAGGCCAAACTCACTTTTTTACAGATTCCTGTGATAACAAACTCCCTCCCTCAATAATATTAATCCATTCGTGTGGACAGACCACTCATGACCAGAACATCTTCCATTAATCCCCACCTCCCAAAACTATTGCCTTTGGGATTAGGTTTCCCCAAGAGCTTTGAGGAGGTACATTAAAATTAGAGTGGTGGCCATCACAATAAGGAAATCTAGAAGATCTGTCGATGTTGGATGCTGAGTACGTACTTCCAAGTCCTGTGCCTTATCAAGTAAAAAAGAGATGTTGACTTCCTAAAAGATAGTTTGTGATTCCTCTTCTGTAACTGAATAAAAAAAAATCACTCTTACTTATTCCTGAGAAAGAGCTGAGAAAACAAAATTGACTAGTACATTATTTTAGAATTTTCTCATAAATTTCGACTTTAAAGGAACAACATGTTTGCTGTAGAATTCATACCTAAATACTCACTACCAACCATTGAAGACTGTGATAGAGTTAACCAGTATAGCAAGAGTGGTGCTAATTCTTTATAAATGTTTTACTAATAGAAAAGAAAGTACCGAAGATCCAGAAATGAAGCCAACTTTCATGTCTTCACGCTACTCCTCTATAATGTAAGAATACCATGTGGGTCAAGTTCGTTATTCTTTGAAATAAGTCCTAAAATGCTCTTTGCATGTGTTTTCTAGAAAGAGTATTCAAATAGTGATTTTTGTCATTTCATGTCTTGGAACTTTTTCTCTCAAATGAAACAATATCTTTATCTAATATGTATCTTATATAATTTGCTTTTATAATTTAATTATATAATGTCTGCCTATTAACAAACACTCATTATGTCCCTACCTTGTTCGAGACAAGGTTTAGGGTATAAAGGGATGAACAAAAATCTCTATTCTTAAGGATCTTATACTCCAGTGATGACTAAGGTAACAAAATTGGAGCAGAGTAAGAGAGAGAAAAACTATATACAGAAACTGGTAGTCAGTAACAGATCAGTCTAGAGTAGCTTTAAAAATTAATTGAAGCTGACCGAAGAAGAAAAGTCATATGGTTCCATTTGAGTAGATTCACTGCAAAAATGAAGAGCCAGGGCCGGTGAGATGGCTCAGTGGTGTACGCGCCTGCCTGACAAGCGCGAGGGCCCGAGTTCGACTCCCGGAACCCACATACGAAAAAGGGGCCGGTGATATCGCTCAGCGGCACGGGCGCCTACTGGCGCGTGAGGTCCTGAGGTCGACCCCTGGTACCCACAAAAAAAAAAAAAAAAAAAAATGAAGAGCCAAAAATCAAATCAGAGAGATCATAGTACAATCTATTATAATAATCCTGGGAAGAGATACTGGTGCCTCGGAGTAACATGTTAGTGCTGAAATTCTTCAAAAATTGTTGAATTTAGGGTATATTTTTCAAGGTTTAGCCAACACTGCTTACACATTGATTAGATATGGGGTAGGCAGGAGAAAAAAATGTCAGTCAAACTCAGCCTGGTTACAAGGGTGGATGCTTATGACTGGATACTGGAAATGACTGATGCGCATGTGGTTTACACAGGGATCCTGCCTGAGTTTCTTTTCTGACCCTAAACTATGTTCATACAATCTTTTTTTTTTTTTTTATGTGGGTACTGGGAGTCAACCTCAGGACTTGGCGCTTGCCAGCAAGTGCTTGTGCTGCTGAGCAATATCATTGGCCCTTTTTTTCTCGTTTATGTGGGTTCCGGGAGTCAAACTCAGGACCTCGCACTTGCCGGGCAGGCGCTTATGCTGCTGAGCTATCTCACCAGCCCCATACAATCATTTTTATGCCTTCAAAAACAAAGGTGTTTTAAGTAGTACTGATTAAGACAAATATCCCTTTACTCTGGGTTTATACCACTTAAAGTCAAGTGGCATTGCAGTGGTTGTAGATATTTCTGACCCAACCAAAAGGACTTTCAAGTAGGTCACTGTGTGAATTGTTAAACATGGTCCAGGGCTGGGGATACAGCTCAGCAGCACAGCACCTGCCTGGCAAGCACAAGGTCCTGAGTTTGATTCCTGGTACCAAAAAAATAAAAATAAAAATAAAAATAAAAATCAACCTGTACCCACATTAAAAAAAATAAAATAAAATAAAAACCAAAACCAGAAACAAAACAAAAAACATGGTCCACCACATATCATTCCTGCCTTTGTTTAGACCTTTTTGAAATGTGACCCTACAATACCCCGCATCAATGAGTGGAGTCTATTTCTCCATCTCTTAAATTGGGCTGGTCTTGTGACTCTCTTTCACCAAAAGAATGTTGCAGAAGTGAAGTCTTAAACTCAACCCAGAGAAGATCTATAGCCTCTACTTTCAATCTTGGAATTCATCTCCCCTGTAAAGAGGCCGCGGCTAGTCTGAAGAGACAGAGGACATGAGAAGGGAAAAGTCGTTTTGAATAGGCTACCGTGTGTCGAGAGAAGCCAATTGCAAGAAATCCAGATAGTAACAGCAAATTGTCTCCATAGAGCCCCAAATACCCAACCACAAGAACTGTGCGCAATAAAAAGTTTAATGTTTTAATCCACTACATTGTGGAATTTTTTTCTCTTTTACATAGTAGTATATTACTGGTATCTGGATAATTGAGTTTGACTTCAGTAGCATATATTTATGTCATTTGCAGTCACTTGCATGTATGGTTAGGTTATTGCTTTCTCTCCATGAGCAGGACTGGGGTCCAGAAATACTTCTGCCTCCTATTGCACTGACTCACCTGGCGCCATGACGCTAACGTGCAGGGCCAGAATTGCTGCTGCAAATGAATGTGTCCTGTGAAGTCTGGCACACTGAGTATGTGAACAGTGGAAGAAAAACATTAAAATGTATAGACCCAGAATAAGTGTAGAGAAAATTCTTCCAAGGGTCACTTGTGTAGACTCCTAACATATTAGGTTTTTATCAATGTCTGTTCAAAATAAAAGCTATTGAAAATACAGTATATGCTACACATTTATCAGATATTATTTTTCTTTTTTGATGAGATTTGCACACAATACAATTAATCAGAAATTCTGTTCTTAGAAGGTACAAAATCTATATCAGAAATATGAAAAGCAGGTATTTTGTATAAGGATCATCTTAAAAATATACCACATAGTCTTCTCTTTGTGACCACAGCTTCTAAATGTGACCACAATTTTTAAATATTCAGGATATCAATGATGACTCTGAAGCCAAAATAAACTTTTACAAACTGTCAAGAATTTGAAACTATTTTTAATTTGATTTTAGTTAACTTTTTATATGTCTAATTTTTTGAAAAGAACCATGCTAGAAGCAAAAATAAATTATTTTTCTTTGAATGTCTATATCAAGAATATTATAAACTGTTGTCATATAAAGAAGTGATCAAACTTTCATAGCCAAAAATATAGAAATGTTTGGAGCTATTAATTCTGAAAAAATATTATATTATCTTTTCCAGATATTCTGAGTTTGTATTTTTGTGATTTAAAATGTGATTTGTTGTAATTTCTCATTTTAAATAAATAGTCAAGATGTTAACTAATTTTGAACCTATAACTTTGTACTATTTTTTGGAATAAAAGATCTCTAAACTATATGTTTCAAGCCTCCAAAACCCAGTCTATAGGTTTGATGGTATCACTTACTACAATTTGAACACTGAGTTTAGTACTCAAGGAAAAGTCTTGAAAAGACTAAAAATTGCATTGTCCTACGTAAACATCTCTATGTTTCACTTCCTGGGTGGGCTGAATGCATCCTCAGTATGTAACTGTGTAAGGCAGCTGAGTTGTCACCACTTTGCAAGCCACTGAAGAGTAAGTGTTCATTGAGGCTGTCGAGGACCTCACTTAGATGCCAAAGAACACAATAGAAAGGGAAAGATTTTGTCAGAGTTGACAAAACCTGGGGACACCGGCAGCCATCGATGTTGTAGGATGACACCCAAGCAATGGTCAAGGAGCTCCCATTGGGAAGACCCTTCTAGCAATGACAAGAAGAGCCAGTGAGGACACAAAACCCTGCTGTGACATGGTGCTCACCCGAAGGACAGTCAGTGACCTGAAACACTGGTGCTGCTCTCCCATTGCTCCCTGCTTTAAGAAATAACTACTGCTCTACAACCTGTCAATAAAGGTACTGCTCCCTTCCACCTGTGATTATTTCTGATGAATGCATCAAGAGTTTATTTGCAAGTTTGAAAACAAAAGTAAACCAACCAACCAATGATCAGTACTTGCTTTTTGTTTTCTGGCTAATTTCTAATTCTCCTTTTGCCAACAATATAAACACAAAAGTCATGGACATAGAATTGCAGAGAAGTAAACCTAAAGACTAATGTATCAATAAACAAAGTTATTTCAAGCTTCCAGTAATGCATTTCACCAATTATATACATCTACGAACATCATAAATTATAGGCTAATTTGGCATACTTCAAGATTATAATAGGGAAGTATGTGTTCATAGTATTTGAAAAGCAACTTTATCCACAAACAAAAAGAAAGTAGAAATATAAATGAAACGAATTCACATATATCTTAAAATATATTTGAAACAAATATTTGTGTCTTCCTTGTAAAAGAGAGTCCTTTCTTTTGTCTTTGACTTGTACTTTGAGTAACATTTTGGTCATTTTTCTAAGATCATGATACACAATGTATTAACTGTAGTTATTCACTAATTATTTTGTTATGAAATTTTGTTTTATTTTTTCATTGAAGCAAGAAGAATGGTTTTTATATTTTCTTTATTAATATCTACTTGCATTACATTAAAATAAAAAGAATTTGAAGGACTGTATCACCAACATATAAACATCATGTAAGAGAGTTTAAATGAAAAAGGTCTTTGAAAAAAAAGCAACTTTATGGATTTAAGAAACCTTCTTCACCCAGTTACAGTGATATAATTTTAACATCCTGTTCTCCTGTTTCTGTTATTCATCTGCTCCAAGACTTTGCTTGGTTTCATCAAATTTTTCTTTAATTATTCCTGTGCTCAGATACCTGTCTCAGTTTACAAACATTTTCTGGTCTCTTCTATGATTTATAAAAGTATACTTCCTGAATCAATGTTTTATATTAACAAACTGAAACCCACAGTGTAATGAATCTGTGAAAAATTCCTGAGTTTTCTGTAATATTATATGAACTTGAAGGGCAAAGATTTAGGTGGCATTTAACTATATTGTACATATGATTGTTATATTCAAATGTAATTTCCATCTCTTTGAAATTAAACAAATTTTTAAAGGCTCTATAAACGTTATCGTAGTGTTTCCTTCCCTTTAAAACACAGAGTACCATTGCCTCCACAGTTAGGTAGCACATCCCTCTAGGGATTGGCAAATGCTGAGCGCACCAGAGCATGAAGTTTGTAGATATTCGTCAGAACATTTGTCGACAGCACGCAGTATACATATAAAACAGTGTGGAGGCTCATATTTTATAGAGAAGTTCTCTCTTCCATTAAGTTTATTTTTTCAGCAGCCGTGACTTCAACAGGATTTCATAGTTTAGCAGTGTACCCTTAGGTAGCCCACTGGGATAAAAGGGTCACATGTATCAGCCATTAGCTTATCTGCTTTAGCTCTCATTGGGGGCAATATGCCTTAGATCAGCCTAAATAAATGCAATATGTAGTTCTGACAGGGTTCCTAGGAGGAGAAAATGTGATGAGTAGAAAATACATGGCTTACCAATGAATCACGCACTCTTCAGATGAAATTTTTCTCCTTTATATGCAGATTTGCATAGTTTACCTTGCATGACAGACTCGCTTTACCACCGTACTTCCATAGATCTTTAAACAATGATAAAAGAGTTTCATTCATACTTTTGTTTTATTCTCTTCTGTTAGAAAACATTTCTGTCATGTCATGAAAAAATTTTGAAATGTTTAAAAGTACATAAACACAAACCATCTTCTAGATCTTTACATTTTCAGAAAATAAAAATTAGACCAGATGCTAAACTTTGATCAGATAAGCAAGAGAAATTAAGACAGCAGTAAACAGAAACTGCTCCTGAACCCTGCAGCCAGCTCCTCCACATGCATATCCAACCTTCAGCAAGGCTTCCAGGGTGAGAAAAATACCTCAAAAAAGAAGACAACCTTAATGCTTACAGCAAGATTATATGCAATGGCTGCTGTCACATTTGCACTCACAGAAGCTTCTATCTTATTTAATGCACGCCTTTATAGTACAGAAACAGTAATGAAGAAAAAGTAAAATATTTGCTTTTCTTATCTAGTTACAATCAGATGAAATTAATGTTTGTCCAATGTACCAAGAATCAAAGTACCCTATTAAAACTAAAATAATGAATTTAACAAATAAGACTACACAAAATCACTTTGTTAATTAAAACTATTTTTTAAATTCACACCTTATTCACAGAAATCTACTGGGAAATATGCAACTTGTTTAATTAGTGTTGGTAAAAATCTGAAACTTCTTTTGGGAGTGCTATCAGCTGGGGCCCAGACTGGAAGCTTAGAAGAACTTGTGCGGTTTTGCCCAGTACAAACATGTCATTCGCTGAACTGGAACCATAGTTCTAACTGTGTCCCTCCACCACTCCAAAATCTCTGTAGGGTTTTCAAACAAATGTGTAAATGAAATAGGTCCTTCTACCAACCTACAGTCACAAATAAATCAGAATATAATAATGCTTAGCAGAAATAGTTTTCCTTTCCTACAAATTAGCACAGAGGAAAAATATCATTTTGTATGAGTGTGTGCTTTGTCTTAAATCTTGAAGCAAAGTGTAGGGGAATAGATTGGTTCTAGTTACCATGAAGACCATTCATCAGAATTAAGATCCTAGTATTGTAGAGCTAGAAGCCTCCTGCAGGGGTCATCAAGCCCAGCCTCCTCCCTATTAATCAAAAGGAAGCCCAACATATGCCCCAGCGTGCACTATGATTTGTAATTTGAAGTTGACAGAGTATAGATTTCTGAGAAACTGTGAGTAAATTACCTTACCATTTTCTGCCTTAGTATCACCATCTGTAAAATGAGGACAGAAAAAATTTTCAAAGAGCCATTGAAAAATGATCTGACATTCACAGAAACAAGGACATACTGATAAATTATTGTGACAGATTGATTTGTGACTAATAAACTTAGGATAGAAAAAATACTTGCTAAAAAAGTCCCAACCATATTTAGTTCAGTATTCAATAACAAAGGAACCAAATTTGAAAAATTAAAAATGAAATGCAGTATAGACTATATGGAAATAGTTCCCTTGATATTTTGTAATTTTGATCCATCTCTGCGTTGCTTCTCTAGCCATCTTAATGTCTCTAATTTCAGAATTTTCAGCAGAATAGCAAGTCTCCTGTTGTAGAGCCAATGTTAAAAATAGTACTGAACATTGACGATTTGGAGGATGGCACAAAGAATATTGATTAGCCAATAATTGGCATGTTCCTAAAAAGGAACACGGTTGTGAATCGAACAGAGCATCCCTTTAAAATGATATCTTGATACTTAATCAGGTTATGCAGCTTCCTTCCTCCCCTCAAACACTACCCAAACAGTAGCTAAGTGTCCCTTGCTGGTCAGCATCAAAGCTGACAGTGTGACCCCAGAGCAATGAGAAGTGCTTCCGATTCTCTGGGGCGCCTGCCCATCTGGATAAGGAGCTTGTGTGCAGACCACAATGAAAAAATTATTTTCAGATTTTGAGCTTTACTTCAGTGACAGAGTTGGAGACTTTAGGGGCCTAATTTTAATTCTAGCCATGAAAGTGTATCAAAATGAAAAAAAGAAAAAACAAGAACTCATATCTGCATTATATTTCCAAATGCCAAGAAGGATGAGCCCATACCTTCTGAGAACACAGGCAGCGTCAGGGAATAGGCGGGAATATTACTGTTCTCCCTCCCTCAGGTCCAGAAGAGATGGTGACTGTAAAAACCATCATAGCATGCTTTTCATTAACTATCAAGACACTATGAGATCTAAGTCCCGAAAAATGCAGACATCAACTCAAGTAGCAGTGCTATCAAGTAACAACCTTATCTAGCTTGATCACTTTTGTTGAAAGAACTCATTTTCTAGAAAGCAGTAACTACAGGGCACCTCCTCCTGCTTCACTGAAGAAAAAAAATTTATGTGCATACTATTTGACACGTTATACCAGTATATCTCATAATTTTCTTTTATATATAAATTTCCTTATTTGGTCCAATAGAGAATGAGGGAGTTAACTGTAATAACTTTGATTCCAAGATGTCCAGATTAATGACTCGTTTTACTGATTTATATCCAAAAAACATTACTCAGCAAAATCTGCCACTAAATTCTTGATCAACACATGCATATGGCTGGCCACTCACTATCCCTTGCCCAATGTAGACATCATTGATGAATCACAGTAGATACCTCATTGCAGAGTTTTTTTTTTTTCTCCCTATACCACCACTGTTCTTCACCCAATAGCCTTTTTAATTTTTAAAAAATTTTCTCCAATAATTTTCAAGGTAATCATTGTCTTATTTCCAAAAGTGGTTTGCAAAAAAGAAATAATGTGTAGCTTCATTAAGTTCCTTTACCACACGGGTATTTGGGCCAGGTGAAATCTATCTCCCTAAAAGGAATCATCAATCAGTATTTCACCTTCCGTAGAAATTTATTCCTTCTACTTGTTGACCTTTGAAGAAAATGTCCCATTGTATTAGTTTTCTAGGGTTGCCATAACAAAATATCAGAGAGTAGATGGCTTAACCATTTGGAATTTATTTCCTTTTATCCAGAGGCTGGAAGTCCAAAATCAAGTATGTTGGCTTCTTCTGACATCTCTCTCCTTACCTTGTGAAAGGCCATCTTTTCCCTGTTTGTTACAGGGTCATTGTCGGTGCCTCTGTGTGTACAAACTTCCTTTTCTCATAAGGAGAGCAGCCATATTGGATTAGGGTGTATGCTAATGTCTTCATTTTAAAGTTGTTATCTCTTTACAGATCTCATCTCCAAATACAGTCACATCCTGAGATACTGAAGGTTAAGACTCCAACATATGAGTTGGAATAGAAGGAACAGAACTCAACAGAAAATAACCACATAACTTGAAATTGAGCTATTTTTCAAGCATAAGCCAAATTTCACATGATGTCATGTGATAATATACTGATATTGATAAAGTTCAATCAGGTGCATCATCATGTTATAGCATCAATGATAAATTGTATATTTAAATATTTATGATATTCTTTTCTTTTTTGTGATAGTGAAAGATGAAGTCAGGTTTGCAGTTATCTTTGCTAGACGATTCAGATTTCTACGTGGCAATGACCTTCGACCTTGAAGTTTCTGCCTCTAAAGCTTCTTCGCTTTTCCTGCTCTTTTCAACTTTCCACGTATCCAGTTTCAGGATACTTTGTACTATCACAAACTGATCTTCTTTTGTCCTGGTTCTTTTTCCATTTGGATCTTATGTTTTGATACTGATCACTAATAACAATAATCTCCCTTCTTAAAAATCAATGGACCGGTGATATAGCTCAGTGGCATAAGTGCCTGCCTGGCAAGTGCAAGGTCCTGAGTTCGACTCCCGGTACCCACATATAAAAAAAAAAAATCACTGCTCAGTTTGTGCTAATATTGTTTGGACAATAGAAGGCTGATATTGTGTATTCTGAGTAACTAATTTAAAGACAACAATATGCAATATATTTACCGTTGTCACCTTCTTATCTTGTTTTGAAATTCTGTTCTATTATTTTCTCTTTAAAATAAAAAAAATCATTGCTCAGCAAGAAAAGTCTTACAGAGATGTAAAACACTTTTTCTTGAGAACACAGCCTAAGCGTCTACATCATTTAAATAGAAAAATCAGATTCCTCTTGACCACAAAAGAATACATATTCACAATGAAAAACAATAAAAGAGCCTATAATTTATCCATTAAAGGTATTTTCTCTATCCATTCTTAAACATCTCAGCAGAGTTTCATGAAAAGTTAAAATTAACATTTTGCCCATAAGTTGGTAAATTGCTGTAACAGGAGAGAAAAGAAAGGTACCCAAGGAACTTGCAAACTAGTGACAAATCAAGGTCGTCATAAGTAGAACAATGGGATAGATTTTGTCTAGTCTTACTGGGTATTAAAATGTATAGCAATGTAAAGAAGACTTCTGCTCCCTAATTCTCATTTAAAACATAACTCTCTAGACATAGAAAATTCAAACAAATCTATAACCTAGCAACTTGAAGTGACCATTAAATACACCGACAAGACCTAAAGCAAACCTTAAATTTAGACACTCAAAAAACATAACCAAAAAATGACATGACTGGCAAACAAAGCATATATTATTGGGCTGTCGTTTCTTAGAAATAATTTTTTGTGTGCTGAATCAACTAGGTAGCAGATGATATACAAATACTATGCTGATATTTCAAACTGCAGCATAGATACAAGGCATTTAATTTTAATAACCACCTATTGAATTTTTTCAAAAACTCAATTCACTTGGTTATTCTTACTTTATGGTTTTTTGCAGATAATTGTTTAAAGTTCATCCTTCATTCATGAAGGACTTTTTATCCTTTCCTGCCAACAATATCCAACACACATGAATGTACTAGAAATGATGAGTATTTATCAAGAAACAAAATGCCGTCTTTCCCTGAGTCACCTTGTACTTGTGCTGACAGATTGACTCACAGTCAGACTTGATGCTTTATGGTTTTGTTGGCCAGACTTCCATCTGCATGACTGTTTGGGGTATAAGAATATCCCTGTCTTGGCCACTGCTCTTTTTAGCACAGCTTTACTTGTTCAGTGCCCTTTATTTAACCTTGATACAGAAAGAAGCCAATCCTAGGCATTTTGCCTTCTTACCAAATAAAATTTGATTAAATACGTGCATACATGTCGGTGTGTGTCCAATTGGAATAGCCCAGGAGCAAGAGGAAAAGTCGCTACTCAAGTTTGAACAGCAAGTGTCTTTGACTTATCGCTGTGATTATACTAATTGATCATCTACTTGGAGGGAGGTTGCAGGAAGCTGTTTTGAAGTAATCAAGCTGAGATGGGCCTTCTATTTATAATAGTTTTGAAAATTCTTATCCCCAAAAAGACTTAATTGCACTTTTCTTCTTTAAAAAATAGATTCGTTCTTCCTTCCCTCTATTTCCATTGCTTAAATATAATAATAAATATTTGATAGGTTCTCAATAATTTGACAAACAGAAGTAAATTATCCTTGACTTCACAGAGCTGAACACAAAGTGCTCAATATTTATTAGTAAATCTGAAGAACAATACAAATGTTATCTTGCAAATAACATTCCTTTAGGTGATCTCTTGTAGAAGGTAAATTTTTTTATGAATGTCATCCATGTGAAAGTAGTTCTGCACTATAAGAAAAGACAATAATGGCTTTTTCTCTAGATTTGGACCTTTTTATGTAGTCAATATTTTATTATTAGCATTATTATATTACTAAACAGTACAGAGTCAGCAGACTTAAGTCTTAAGTGTACTTGCCCCTTTGGTGTGCATTTCTCTCTCCTATACCACCCTGATAAACAAAGACTGCACTGTGATCTGCTGAGAGCATGTAAGCCGTCACTCAAACCCCAAGACTCCAGCTGTATTACTTCCTAATGCTATAAATCTTAGGTTTCTCTGAGCCGCAGTTTACCAATCAGCCTAAATTGGGTAGTAATACCGATATCTGTTCTAAAGCTGTGATAGAAATTCAACAACTAGCATCCAAAACATCTACAGCATAAAATTAACACAAAAATGTACAGTGACTTTTCTTTTCCTTACATTCTGTTTGGGAATTGGGAACTCCTTCTGATTTCTGCCTGTTGTCTGTTCTTCTCTATCTTTAATTTCTCTCTAAATGCTATGTAAGTACTAAAAAATAGTGTGAAACCATTTTAAGAAATGCCTAATGCAAATATGTAACTTTAAGTTCATAAATTAAATCTGATAAATTACTTAAAATGAGTCATAGAACCATTAAGAATTGGAACCTGGAGACACTGAAAAGATTCATAGTCTAACCAATTGGTTTTGTAGAAGAGGAAATTAGAATAAGATAAATTAACTAGCTTATTTAAGAGCACAGAATTGCAATATTTATTTATGTATAAACTGCTTGTATGTATAGCAAATAATTATATTTTAAAAATTTAACTTCCATTTGGTGCTCAGGGAAAAACTCAGTATGAAGTAACCACTTTCCACGCATAATCCAATCATTATTTTTATTTATGTGGGGTTTTGCACATAAGGACATGGTTTTATCTTCTCAACCATTTCTCAACTATATTTTACTTTTGTATATGTATAAAAATGCACACATATAGACTTTAGGTCTCTGCTCTGGTGTTTAAATAACTTCCCTAGGTAGAGATCATACAGCATACCTGCATCTCAAATATTTTCAATATCTGAACCTGTGAAACTTTATTTATTTATTTTTATGTGGGTACCGGGAGTCGAACTCAGGACCTTGCGCTTGCCAGCAGGCACTTGTGCCACTGAGCGATATCACCAGCCCTTTTTCTTTATGTTGGTACTGGGAGTTGAACTCAGGACTTCACGCTTGCCAGGCAGGTGCTTGTGCTGCTGAGTTATCTCACCCGTCCCCTGTGAAACTTAGAAAGAACTCATTTTAATAACATTAGAGAAAGAGCTTTTCCAGAATACATACTTAAACACATTAATAAGCCTTGAATTGAAACAAGACTTGTATATGGGAAAATCCCACAGAATTAAACCAGTCTCTGAAAAACTGGAAAATTATTTAAAAGATGAAAATAGCATCTGCAATGAGTAATTTAGGCAGGAACTGGGGAGAAAGGCCAATTCTCAGTTCTTCTTCCTAAATAAGTCTCTCTCAGCTTTCCCAACAGGAGACCCACTCTTCCCACAAGGATTAAGGTAACTACTTGACAATTCTTTCTTTGCAACCATTTCCTAATACACTTGATGGAGAGTTGACAGGTTGACACTAGAGTCTTCAATAAATATTAACACTGTTTGTCCATTGAACAAAATATTTGTTAAATGTTCCTTCAGGCAAAATAGTGTAAGCACTATAGGCAGCTGGTGTAGTGACCTATGAGACATCTTCACCTGAAACCTAACTATTTGATAGCCTGGTTTTCAACCACTGACTTAGAACTTTTTTTTTTTTGTGTGTGTGTACCGGGGGTCAAACTCAGGGCCTGGCACGCCAGCCGGTGCCCGTGCCGCTGAGCGATATCACCGGCCCCTTTTTCGTATGTAGGATCCAGGAGTCGAACTCGGGCCCTTGCGCTTGCCGGGCAGGCGCGTAGGTCGCTGAGCCAACTCACCGGCCCCTTTTTTTTTTTTTTTGGGTACCAAGAGTCGAACTCAGGACCTTGCATTTGCCAGGCAGGCACTTATGCCGCTGAGCTATCTCACTGGCCCCCAAGCACATTTTTAATATCATTTATACAAAAAATAGGAAAAAGAAAAGAGAAGCCAGATGTGGTGGCACATGCCTCTAATCCCAGCTGCTCAGAAGGTAGAGACAGGAGAATGGCAAGTTTGAGCCCACCATGGGCAACCTAGTGACTTAATAAGACTTTGTCTCAAAATAAAAAATAATATAAAATGAAACGGTATGGGAAATGTATGAGACTTTTTAAGTTTATGTTTATGTTTGAATACTTTTTTAAAGAATTGTCAAGGTACTATGGACAGAAATCCCCACAGAGGAAATATTCGGTATCTATGACGTAGGTTGGTTGATCTATTTCTTCCTCTTTCCTCTAATAATTGTGGATCGTATAGTAACTCCTATAGTTGCTATATTGAAGTAGTCAACTGAGAAAAAATGTTCTCTCTCCATTGGACACTATTTTCTGCTAACACAGCAAACTTGTCATAGCTGTGTTAAGTATTTCAGTGATAGACATCAGATGAAGATATAACTAACTAGAAAAATAACTGACAAAATACTGTACATTATTTGAAGATCAATGTAACCACTCCATGAATTACAAGATTCATACTAGGCATCTTTTAAAAAATGCTTCTTTACTAAGAAGATGGTATTATTAACATCAGGTTATGGAACAGAATTTTGTCATATTTGAAAGTTCTATTTGGACAGTGAGATTTTCTAATTGCTGAGTAACAATAATAATATGTCATGATTCAATTCTGTAAAAAGACTGATTAAATAATTATCAAAATCAGAGACTTCTTTTTGTGTTATGATGGATTTTGGGATGCATTGTAAATAAGAATTGGAAAGAATACATAAAACTCAAGTAGCAATAAAAACCAATGGAGTGTAGTTTCTCAAATGCTTATTAAAACTGTTAGGAGATTGAATATGAAAACTTTAATGCCCAGTTTCTCTAAAAAAGTTTATAGATCCCCTAAACATGACACATAGAAAAGATAAAAATATTAAGATAAAAAGCTTGATTCCTGAATCATGATGAGTGAATTCAGAAAGCATATTTTATTTTGCAGGGGCTATTCCATATGTTGGTAGGCCAGACCTGTCAAGTCCATTGGCAGGCTACCCTGCTGTGCTTATCCTCAGTGTGACACACACCAGGCAGGCATGATGATGTATGGAAGCCAGGAAAATTTCCACTATGTGTCGTGGTAGTGAGAAAGGAAGAGCCTGCTGACGGTCAGTGGTGATATTAGCTGGCCTTCTGGAATGGTAGCAGTGAAAAGCCAGTCAACATATTTTAATCTTCAGAGTTATGCAGTCACATTCTAATCTCACCGAATGGACTGATAAGAGTAGAGTACAAACTTGGCATCATATAGTTGTTTCCAAACAACCAATGGGAGTTGAGGCAAAAGGGTGCTTTATTTTATTTTATTTTTAAGATACAGTGAATGCCTTTCAAGGCTAAGACTTCAACAACAATTTTTCCATTGCATAAAACACAAAGAGCTACCCTTTATGTATCCGAACATAGCAGAGCTTGATGGAAAAAAAGAAAGAAAAGGGAAAGAAAAAATAACAATACTGTAAGATGAAACCAACTAGGTTCTCAGACCAAAGCACAGTGGAAACTTTAGATTATGCTGTTGATTCAATTCTTATTCAACTCAAACTAGTTCCATGTTTCATTTACAATCTTTTGTCCTTCATGTTTATTGTTTGCCATGAGATCTGATCTATTTGTAGGTCTAATGCAATGGACAGGGAAAAGGCTGACCTAACTTTAGTATAATAAGACATTACACTAAATTTGAGAGTGAGAGCAGTAATTCTACAGCTTCCTACTTGGAAATGGGCTCAGCTTCAAGAATTAAAAATAGAAGTGTCTAAATGTAACTAAAAAGCTCAGCCACATGGAATTAAAATGCCAATTCCTTTCAGCCTTCTTTTTAGTCATCAGAATTCCAAAGTTAACAAATTAAAAGGCTCCTATAGTCAAATATCTCTTTTACGTAACCTTTCATTTGAGCTTGCACTGATCCAAAATGACTGTGTATTCAGGAGTTCCAACCTGGCTTTCTCATTCCTTTAAAAAAAGTATCAAGTTTCAGATATCAATAAATAAATACATATTCCCACAGGGCACCGAAACTCTAAAACAGTAACTACGTAGTTGATGATTGTCTTTATGGTTCTAAAAGAGACTTATATTGATTTTAATTACCTTCTAAATAAATATGACATATTAAATAGAAATAAAAAATTTTCCTAATGTTTTACCAACCTCTGTTTCTAATTTGCCCGAAGGCCATGGATAATATATTTTCAGTATCACATATTCAGAGTGGAGGAATTGGAAACAGAAAACAGATTTAGGAAACCAAGATCTACCACTTGCATGAGACGATAATTTGGTGAATCTTATAATGACTACATGCATTAATTGTTTTATGAATGCTTCCATATTTTACCTCTGTCTTCTGTACAACAGATATATCTTGATGTTCTGAGGAACACTGAATTTCTCTCTCCCTCCACTGTTTATTGATCTTTTGCCTGAGTGGAATCTCTTTGAAATTAAGGGGAGCTTTTTGTTTAAAAGAGGTACTTAGGGAGCAATGAGGAATAAGAATCTGACCCAGGCCATTTTAAACTCATGTTTATCTAGCATTCATCATTTTCTCCTCTAACATCTGAATATAGTTTCCCAAACCACAAGCCTCACAAGTGTTTAGATCCCAGACTTGTAAACAGGTTTGATTTCCTTTTATTGAGCGTCTTCCTTCCTCATCCCTTATTACATTCAGCTGGCCCTAATTCCTTTCCATGTACTTAAAGAAATGAAATATTTTGTCTGAATTAAGAGTAATCATGTGTTAGACAGGATCAATCCTGAAACAACAGAAAAGTGAATTGTTTTCAATGAATCTGTTTACAGTGACTGAGCAACTAAGGTTTAGATGAATACATAAAAAGACCAGTAATTTTACTGAATTATATTGTTTGATTTCAATTGTGTCTCTTAATGTAAACAGCTCAGTGATTGATGTATTACTGAATATTCGTGGAGTGTGTCTGTAATGAATATGTTTATGAATGACCCTCTGAAAGTAAATCAATGCTAGAAAGATATCTCTGTTGATTTGGAGCTTAAATGATTGCAAATCAAATGTTAAAATGTTCAGATTTTAACACTGAGTACTTTAAAATCTAAGAAGGAAAATAAAAGTACCCAAAAAGCAAAACAACCAGTGATTTATGGAAGAAAAAAAAAACTGGAAACTTCTTTAGTAACATTTTTTAGTATCTGAGGTCATTATTTGAAGCATCCTTTAGATAGAACATTACCAGAACATCATCATGACATAATCAAATATATAAGTGTCTTAAACGAATCATACATTTCTTTTAAAATTAGGCCATTATTAACTACCAGGCAAAACCACTTATTATTCTATCCAATAGATCAATTATCGCTGTGAAAATATTTTTTCCCATAACCTGCTGACCACATCTCCTGAGCTTCATAGATGCCCAAGTATCCAAATTGATTGAGAGGGCAAGGCAGCAACATCTTTTTTATAGATACTCAGCTGAAGAACCTCTCTCTTCTTCCTCCTTTCATCTTTTACAAACTTCATGGTCTCCCTCAAATTTCTCTGTATTCTAAATGCTTGTGACTTGATGCAGGACCCTAATAAATCATAGATAATTATCTTCCACTATCCATGGAATGGGTATTCATAAGTGTCACACACAAATGCAACACTTCCATAATTTCCAACTGGAATACTTAGGAAACCCAACAGACTATGACCTCGGTCGTGAGGATATATAAACCGCTGATACAGCTCAGATTGGACAGTAATGTCTCTATGATAAGGTGACTGAATGTGATGTTTCAGTGATGCCTCTTCTTTCTCACATCTTCCAATCTTATATTTTCCCAGATTTTATACTTAATCTCTTTCCTTACTGTACACTGACATATTCAGAAATATCATTCAATCATTTGCATACAACAAGTAAATTATTGTTTCAAGACTGAATTATTTTTCAAACTGATTTCCATCCTAGGTTTACAAGTGCTCATTATCCTCTCCCATCAACGTTTTTCTTAAATGAGATCTTCTTGACTCCTCTATCACGATGAATTTCTCAAAATTCTCCTAGTTGGCTTAAAACTCAAAATTGCCTTTTCTATTTCCTGTCTCTTATCAATCTACTCCCATCACCTTATGTTTACAATTCACTCACAATTTGCAAAGTGTTTTCATTTAATTGCAATAAGCGTGTGAAATATAAGGCCTAGGAACTTAGTAACCATTATCTGGTTGGAACACCAGGAGAATGGGTGTCATCTGTCAGAAATGCAGACCCTCCTCCCCCATCTCAGACTAACTGAATGAGAATCTGCATTTTAGCAATATTCGGGGACTTATGGTGCATTATAGTATTTTAAGCATTGTTCAGAAAAAGTGATAGATACTCTAATAATAGGCAGCCAGTGGCAGAACCAAAATCAAACAAAAATATTCTGACTCCAGGTTCCCCAGCCCAAATTAGGTGTTATTAAAAATGTGGTCCTCAGAGTAGCAGCAGCAACATCACTCATAAAATTATTCAAAATTCAAATTCTTGGGATTTGACTCACATCTCTAACTCAGAATCTCTAGAGATGAGGTCAAGGAATTGGTGTGCTTGCAAGTTTTCCAGGTAATTCTTATGCATGTTTAAGTTTGAGAAACATTACTTATATGATATTTATCCCCAAGTTCAATTAGGTGTCAATTTGCCTTTTATTATTCCTTCCTCTCTATGTCCTCCATTACATCCCATATCTAACTCACTATTCCCTTTTTTGTGTATAAGCCCACTACTAGTTGCATCTCTCTCTCTCTCCCTCTCTCTCTCTTTCTCTGTCTCTCAGTTACTTATTCTGTATTCATTCATTCATTCAACAAATGTCTCAGTGTTTCAGATAATGGATTTATTACAAAAATTTCAGTGGCTCCCCACTGCTTCCTAGATAAGGCAATTATCTTCACATGCCCTTAATGGACCACCAATGTTTCCTCAAACTTCCATTCATCATATCTCCCGCCACTATTCTGCATTAGCCTTTATTTCATATAAAAGGTCAAGAGGAAACATGCAAGAAAATCCACTAAAACAAAAGAAGACGTATCTCTAGGGGAGATTCTATTTTCAGCAGTAAGACTGAAGCTGGTATTAAATCAGGGTCTTTGCAGGGCCCACACTCCATAGGCCCTTCCTGCCCAGAGCCAAATTTTGTCTTACACAGTGGTTCAGTTTGACCCCACTGGCAGGAAAAAGTGGCATAAATATGTAGAAGAAACATAAATTAGGGCAGTTTTTCACAGCATAGAGAGAGGTCTTTAAATGGTTGACAATTGTTTGGTACAATTATTTCTATGAAGCTACTTGATGAAGAGCCATAAATGTGTTTAAGAAACACTACAGATTGAGGTCCACAGTTTTTGAATTGCTAAATGTCAGGAATGTCATAAACTTTAGAAACCTTCAAGTGACCTCTCATCTTATTATAGACCAGATAAATGGGCTCCACTGCGATTAAACACTGTACATTTAATCCAGTACCTTGCCCTGTCCCCCGTGGAGGACTTTATACTACAGCAGTGGTTCTCCATCCTGGATATGCCCTAACATCACCGGCAGAGTATTAAGAAAATTCTACACTTGATGCACATATCCCGAGACTATATTTAATTGGTCTGTAGTGAGGACCAGTTATTTTATTTTATTAATTGCTTAACTTCACCAAATAATTATATGTGTAATCAAGGTTGAAAACAATCACACTGCGCAGTGATTCTCCTATTACAGCATCATGTAAAACAACAGACTAATACCATAGTTCTGGGATAGAGTCCATGATTCTGCATTCCTAACAATTTCCTGAGTGATGCTCATGCTGCCTGTCCACAAACCACACACTAAGAAACAAGGTACCACATAAGTTCAGCTTCCATTATTGTTTCCATTGTCCTTGAAATGACTCCTTTTCTGTACACAAACGTGTAATCTCCCCTCTAAATGCCACTCCTTACGTCTCATATACAAATAATTCAACAAATATCTGCGTTCCTGTGTGCCAGCCATGCTATAGAGTCAGAAGAGACTATAAATTATCACAGTCCTCAAAAGTCTGAATAAAATAAATGAAACTTTTGAAAAGCAAGAAATTGATACGGCATACTGCCTCAAAAATGTACAGATTCATGGTTGTCTTGGAAATGGACAAGGCAAAGGGAAGAAGTATTATACTACGGGAATTACTCAGCACACAAGAAAGGCAAGAGGAAGTACTGCATATCCGAGTCTCTATTATCTCATCTTTGAACGAGGATGATGAAAGCAGCAGTACTGTAGGATTTTTGCGTGCCACTGAGAGCATGCTTCTAACAGTGCATTGTAAACAGAAGGATATTATATTATTCCCATAAACTGACTCTTCGTATTGAAAGCCTAATAAAATTTCCAAAAGATTAACTTCACATTTATGTGTAATTCCTCACAAATATGTTCTGCAAATATTTTTTGCCACTTAAAAGCTTTGTGAATATAGCATCATTTTTAAACAGTAGAGAAAAATCAATAGTGACAAGGCTAGTATAGTTTTTCCTATAATAGTTTCATAACTAAATACTTGGATTAAATATTCAGATCTTTAAGTATATGAGTTTCAAATGAGATCCTTGCTCTTTTCAGAGATGCTATAATAAGTTCAAAGCAGTAAGGGTAGGGCATAAAACATGCCAAGTCCTACAATATAGACAGTTACTAAATACATGCTTATGAGAAGCTCATCCCACCCAACTAAAGGCACATGTATCTTATTAAGAAAAACCCTTTACAAGTGGTTTCTTTACATCTCATTTGTATTAAGAAAAAAGGGATTACCGCCATAACCATCAAAAACCAGGATGCTTCTTGTTTTATAGATCATACAAATTTTGTGTGATTATATCATGCTCCTTTAGTTGAGAAATTCCCTAACACAAATTTTATCACAGCAACAAGTTTCAGTCATTTCTCCTTTCTCTAGCCTTAGGAATACCACCACCATCAATACCACCAACAACAAAACTTAAAGAAAATATTTATAAATACTCATCTTTTAGTAAAAGTTAACTCCAGTTGTTCATACAAATTTCAATTTTGTATTGATTTTTCTCATTCTTATACATACTTTGATCATATAGGTGTCACTTTTCTTCTAAAATAAACTTAGGCTTTAGCTCATCAAAAAAAAATGCAAGCTTCTAATGTCTATCAGAATTTGCATAAAACTCAACTGAGTATTTCTGTCTGCTGTTTTACAATTTCCATTGAGAGCATTTGGGTGCTTTTTGATATTTTCATGCTTAGTCTTTACATTTTTATGAAATCAATATTTTGCTGTGTGCTTTTCAAAAACTGCTAACAAGCGAGTGTGTCATTCTCTCCTTTAACATAGTCTCAAAATAAGCTACCAATAATATCTAAAAAGTTAAAGAAAATAGAAACAAACATCTCTGAAGAAGACAGCTGGCAATCAAAGTCATACATATTACTCTTCCATGACAAGTGTGAGAGGCATAATATTTATGAAGGAGGAACACATTTTTGCTACTGATCAAATTCAAATATTCTAAACACTTGGAATTACAAACATTTGCTTCTCTGCATGCCAGGGGGCAAATACAGGCAGCAGCTAGAGAATAATTAGTAGAAATATGACAACAGGGAGTCACATCAGATATTACTAGTTAAAATAGCAGAAATGCAGAAGGTGAAAACTCAGTGTATGGTCAGCAAGGCATAAAACAGAAAAGATTTCCACCAAGATTCCAACATATCGTATCCACTGCACCTTCATAGGTCAAAATAAATTGCCTTTTTCCTGTGATGGTGACTCAGAATAGGTCTACAATGTGATCTTTAACTCCACTCAGTAACAAATGATTTAAAATAACGAGTTCTCAGTTTCTTCCTTGTGTGATCAGTCACCTTGTAGATGGAAAGTCAGAGCTGGTAGTTGCATGTTGCCTTCCATACCGTCAATATGTGGGTACAACGGGTGCAGAGGAAAGCCAATGGGTAGGATTTTCCTCTGCTTTGTAGCACCACACAAGTTAAAGCTAATGAAAATAGCAAGTTCGACATAATCTTCACCTGCCAATTTTCCATGAACAAGGTAGTGCTTTTGCCACAGTGTCACATCTGCTCTGAGGATAATTTCCAATTTCTTATCTCTCAGTCTCCAACTCATAAAACCAATAATTTAAATACAGTCCTCCCCTTCTGTCTTTGTAAGCCAGTTTTGCTTCACTGAAAATGGCAGCTGCCAATTCTTCCTGGCGGGACTTCTTTGTCTGCATGCTATTTCAGCTTTCTCTTTACAACACTGACATTTTCTCATCAGCACCTCTGTACCTCTACAGTGTAAGAAGGGATTTTACATAAGCCTCTGGCCATATAGGAAAAGAGAAAAAGTTGAGTTCAAACAGGAGAAAGACCACCCTCACTGAGCAGAAATTACTCATTCTCTGATTGTTACCATCCGATATTCTAAAGAACTGACTGTGGTCGCAGTTGCCTCATGTTTACTCTTTAATTATGTTATGCTCATTATCATGTAGTCCAGAATAGCACTAATGAGACCAGAAAACACAGATGAATTTATAAGTAATTCCTGCATTTTAGTCTAATTAATGACTAATTTCCTACATCTAAAGATGAACATAAGAGTAGAGTCTTTTCCTCTAACCTAATGGGTACTTACTTACAGGAAATACAGATTGATAAAAGAAGCAAGCATTTGCACTTCCTACCACTCCTTGTCCCTAGATGAGGGAGGGAACAGCTCCACCTTCCAGTCCGATATTAGAGTAGGTACCCTGGATCCCACCGAAAGGGACATCCTCAGTAGAATTTTCATGAGGAATAGAGATGATTCTAAAATGGGTATAAGTCAAACTACCTTTGTATTAAACTCTTCCACAAAGCATTCCTACAACTAAAGATTTAAATCTATTCTACTAGCTTCATTTATCACTACAAATTTATTTGAATTGAGTCCTGGATTTGAAGTGGGTTCACCAGGGAATATCTAACTATTATCAACTAATAAAATAACTGATATTTTAACAATATATGAGGTGTGATCTAAAAATATAGAGAATGTTTAAATCAAAAAAATATTGCAATAAAAGGCACACTGTCATTAATCCTTCCCAAAATCCATCCCACCTCCCTTCAAACACACCTATCCCATTGTCTTGTCACTTTCTGAAGCAGTCCTGGAGGTCCTCTTTCATGTCTTTAGTTGTGCCATCTTGGATTCGTTGATGTCTTGAATTAATTCAAAATGTTTACAGCAATTTCTGTCAAAAAAAAACCATTATGGTGTGTCCTCATCCACCTTATTCATCAGATCTAGAACTATGCAACTGCTGTCTCTTCCCCAAGGTCAAAATGACCATGTGGTAAATATTTTGAATCAATTCAGGACATCAAGGAAGCCATGACAGTACACCTAAAGATACTCATCAAAAAAAAAAATTAAAAAAAGACTTCCAGAACTGCTTCAGGAAGTAGCTAAAAAGCAAAACCCATGGGATAAATGTGTTTGAAGTGAAGAAGATTAATTGGATGGGAATTAATGGCAATGTGTATTTTACTATAATTTTTTTCTTTTCTATTTTTAGAGACAGAGCCTTTCTATGCAACCCGTGCTGGCCTGGAACTCACGGTGATCCTCCTGCTTCAGAGCCCTGAATGCTGGGATTACAGGCATGTACCACCACAACCGTCTGTAATAATTTTTAAAGGTAAATAGTCACGGTATTTTTAGATTACACCTAATACCTCAATTTCAATTTAATTCCAAGGAAAAGACTATATACCATGCATCTTTATAAAGAAAGGTAATAACTGTTCATAATCCACTAATAAAGAATTTATTTCCAGCAATTAAATTGATATTTATCCTGATAAGTACTCACACAATTTCAACCCATATCACTGGACCATTGAGTAGAATCATAGGATCAGCCTAAAGAAACACTAATGGAATTTTTTCACTAGTCCGAAAAGATTTTCTGGTTTTAGAATTTCTCAAGTCATGATATTGGTCTCTTAATATCATGATTTAGCAACTGAATTAAATTGCCCCAGAATTTAATGTTCTGTTTTGTCAAGCTCCAAATGTAGAAGTAGTTCCATTATGCCAAGTTTAGGCTTCACCCCAAAGTGTGATTCACACAGGGGTGATGCAGTGTGATTCACATAGAAGCACTAAGCCTGGTGCATACCTCTATTAGTTAACATTTTAAGCCACATAGTTCCTGGTTCTTTTCCCTTCTATCATCTGCACCTGGACTTTGACTTTACTGAGGACAAGAAGAGTACCTTGTGCATTTCTCCCTGCGTGGCTCTGTTTGACTCAGTAGTGCTGTTAACTGAATAACTAATGTCAACCACTGTCAACAAATGCTTAAGCGAATGTATCTATCAATCAGCCATTGCAGAAGCACTGAAGACTTATCCTCTTGACATAATCCCCTTATGACAAGGGCGGGAAATTATGAAGGCAAATTAGTAGCTAACAACTTGAACCCTTGTATACTACTGAGGAGCCATTTTGAATGAAAAGTCTTCTGTTTGGAACAGCAATATAAAAGTTAAATCCATGTCATCCTTAAGTATTTAATTATCCATTCCTAGCTACTCATTTAGGGAGTTGCTAATCCTACTGATTATATTACAATTAGAAAAGAGTTCAGAAGTCATAGAAGGACATGGGGAGAAATTGGGGTTTAAAAAGTAACTAACATTTGTGCAAACCACACAAACCTCTGAGCCCTATTAAAATCACCGATAAGCAATCTTGGAAAAACATTTTCCAGTAATGGCTAACTGGGCTCTTGCAGAAAAGCAAATTGTTTTTTCTTGGCAAACATCCCACAAGCAATAGGCAGCAAGAAATTGTTTGTTCTACACAGACAAGTTCTTGTATATATCTGCAATTTGAATGCCAAATTTGGTTCTATCTCAGAAGCCACTTTAACTGCAAAGAAAATTGCCAGAGACTTAACCAGGACAGCTAGCTGATCCTTAGCAAGAGCTCTGTGCTCTTCAGAATGACTCTCACGTGTTACCATGACCAGTATAGAAAATCACTCTGTCCATTTGGCTAAACATTCTTATACATTTTCTTCCCCTTTATACTGGCAAGAATTTTTGTTTGGTCATGGACATCTGGTTAGCATGCAGCATGCAGAAGATATAATGCTTGTCCTTTAGCAACGCAGTCATGAAATAATTTAAACTAAAAAGACATTAGTATCGAAAGGAAAAGCAGAAGAAATGTGCACGGGAGCATTATGTTGGCTCATCGGAGGACTTGCGGTGACCCAGCCAGCTGGGTTATGCTAAAAAACCTGAAGACCAAGATTTGAAACCAGTGTTTTGAACAACAGAGAAAAATATTGTTGAATCATTGGAATTTAATTAGGTATTTTTCAGGAAAACGTATAATAAGTTTCAGGAAAGAAGAACATGAACATACATAAGGAAGGTTCTACAAATGTTCCTGAATAGCTATAGATAGGTGCCTGAGTTTTACACACACACACATACACAAACTACACACAAACACACATTTTGCCTGAAGTGTACAGTGTAAATTTTGAGAGCCTGTTTGCCAGCCGATGTAACTTTGTTGTTTACAGATAGGCAAAAAGTGGCTATAACTAGGGTTGGAGGTCCCATTTGACCCAGCTATTCCCCTTCTGGGCATCTTCCCAGAAGAATTAAAAACATCATACCACAGTGATATATGTGCACCCATGTTTATAGCAGCACAATTTGTAATAGCCACATCTTGGAAACAACCCAAATGCCCATCAACTGAGGAATGGATAAGAAAGATGTGGTATTTTTATACAATGGAGTACTATTCAGCCATAAAGAAGGATAAACTGGAGACTTTTATAGGTAAATGGATGCAACTCGAGAAAATACTCATAAGTGAAATAAACCAGAAGCACATGTGTAAGCATCGTATTGTCTCTCTAGTATGAGAAACTGAAAGAGTAAATAAGATCCAAAATGTACAATAGACATGGTGAATCAAAAAGAAACCAGTCAAAAGGAAAGAGAGACTGGAATAGGGAAAAGAAGAAGGGAAAGGGAAAAAAATTGTATATATATATATAAGATGGTTAAGATAGAAACACTACCAATTTTACTTAGTTCATTGAAGAGTAAGGTTTGTGCCAATAATGTTTGGACAATTGAATGCTAATGTCTGGTATTCTGAATAACTAACTTAAAGATAGTAATACATAATGTATTAACCATTGTTACCCTCCTATTATGTTGTTTTGAAAATTTGTTCTTCTTTTGATTTGTTTTGTTTTTTCTTCTCTTTAAAATAAAAAAAAAAGTGGCTATGGCAAGGTATAAATAACTAATTTTCAGAATTTGTTAGCTTTCTAGATAATATGTATACCTTACAGTTGGCTCCTTTGCTTGATCCATAAAAAAGAGTAAAGAAACAGCAAGTAAAGGTAGGAGAAGGGGTTAGCAAGTAAGGCAGAATGGCTATCAGTGAGTGTGCAGCTGCTCAGGTACATGGGTTTCATGGGAGATCATCCAGACAGGAAGCGTATGCAGAATTTGACAGTTTGCATTAAACTGCCATTTTCTTCTGACATCCATCAAAGTACTCTGTTCCATCACTTACATATTCCCCTGCTTTCTCTGTGTCAGAAATCATACCCAAGTAAGAGCTTTTAAAAACATTTATTTATTAATTTATTCTATCAGATGGAGGTTTAAGTGGTAAGAAAGCAATAAAAATGAGAACCAGATCCTTACCTTTTTCTCCCTAATTCCTTCCAAGGAAAGGGACAAATTAAAGAAAAAGACTTAGAATTAAAAGTCCGTAAAGTTTGCTTTTTATGACTCTTCATTCTCACGTTATTTTAAAGTTTTTGTGACATTTTCTTGCAAAATTTTAGAGTACGTGGATAAAATAATGCAAGATAGCAAAACAGAAAACATTCAAAGAATATAAATGAGATTATCCTTACTCTAAGTGTAATGAATCTAAGAATCAACAAAACAGTCAGATAAAAAGAGCTATAAATTTTGCTGACAATGTTTGTATGTCATATTACACTGTTTCTAGTTTTCTTGGAGTTCCAGATTCTATATTCAAATATTCAGTGGCATAGAGACATTTTTACTTCATTATGAAGGGAAATGCTCAGAAAAATTTATAGAATCATAATTAATTTTGAAACTCAAACTCTGGATTTATAATTATTTTTAATAAATTTTATCGCAAATTCAATTATCTTCACATTAGAAATTTAGGATGGAAATTGCTCGTAATTAATGCCCTGAACTTATAGAATTTCTAAATGTTCACTGATATACAAAATGATGTTTGCTAGAAGAGGTCACCATTTCAACCCAGCATATGAGCAGTTTGTAAATAAAACTGAATCAAATTTGGTATTGGAAGAAACTGTAAATCTTTGGAGTATGTCAGTAGTCAAGGGAGTAGAGGGAAAAAAGGTAAAGTGACATTCCATGAGCTATATGTAGCAATAAGAAATGCTCAAATGTGGAAAAAAATCCAAGGAATGAAATCAGACTTTAGAAGTAAGAAAAATAGTGCTAAAATATCTTTAAATGTGAATTAAACTTGTATGGGTGATTATAATGTGTAGCAAGTATAGTCTTCAAAAACCAATGTCCTGCACGTTATTAACCCACCAAGTCAGCTCCTTCCTACAAAAGTAGAGTCGACTGCTACAGTGATTGCACTTTCTCTCCATGTGACTACCATGTCAATTTTATAATGGAAGAAATGTAAAAATAAGATTATGTGCTTAGAGATTCACATTGCAGTAACACTCTACTGGAAATATTACTGGATTCCTGAGTGGGATGTGCTGCAAAATATGCCTGAGGGTTTTGTTTCTCAGTAAATCAGACTATCACAGTACTGCTAGCCTGCTTTATCTTGTTGATCACTGGAATACTCTGGAATCTGAAGTTAAGAAATAGCAATTATACAATAAACTCACCATTGTCGGAGCTGCCTCAGCAAGACCCAAGAGAGAGAGAACAGCCCCAGAGAAAAAAACGGATAAGGAGGATTGAGGTCTGAGCTCCATGCAAAGCCTTTTTAAACCAAAACCATTACTCCAGTGACAGCTACAAAGACCTAACCCTTCCCCTGACACAAATAATAAGTATATAAGTATATTCTCTCAACATGAAGTGATCCCCATATAACCAGAACTTCCAAGTAAGCAGGGGGAAGCCCAGTACACTACTGTAGTACATAAAAAGGGCAGACATTGTCAGATGTTAGCCCAGGAACTGATTTTACCACACACACACACACACTCAGGACACGTGCCTCGGATGCTTTAGGAAAACCTGTTAGGGTAGCTCTCTGTCTGCTCTGCCCTGTCTTCCTAGCTTGGTCCTGTGCACTTACAAGTATCACTTTAGATTCTTGAGAGATGGATTGGCCTGCCAGTTCAGAGTAGTATTGATTCTTTGCCTTGATCAAGTGGTTAAAATCCACTTACCATCTGTGAGATTTTGGGCAAATTATATGTAAAGTCTCTTCATTTCAATTTCTTCATCTGTAGAAGAGGATAAAAATGACATCTCTCTAATAGTCCTATTATAAGGTTAATTTAGTTAATATTCATGAATTTCTTAGCAGAGTATCAGAAATATGGCACATGATAACTAAATTTCAGTTACTATCCCCACAGTGTAAGCTCCAGAGAGTTTAAAAATCACAGCTCTATCTTCACCTTTCTCCTTTGTTTGCTTGTGGCCCTAAATAGCCAGAACTGCTAGGTATTTTAGCCTCAGGTGCCTATATCTATACACTGGGGACTCAGGCAGTCAAATATGCCATAGATGACAAAGTTGTACTTCAGTAGATATCTACTCTAGCCTCACTATGGTATTTCATAAGGCATCTTTTCTGTTGTTTACTTCCCCAACTATGAAGTGATTTGAGATTTTCTAAAAGGCCCCTAGAGCAAAAACAGATATATTGCTATTTGTACTTCCACAGCATTCTTAATAATAGTTTTGAAAACAATTTCTAGGCAACAGATTTTGAAACATGACTGTTTCAGGTTTTGTTGTATATTATATAATTCTATAGTTTCTAAGTAGCCTCGTCTTCAGTTCCCAATTTACCATGTGTATAAATCTTCCAACTGTCAAGTCCAAGCTAAAATACAAGTCTATAAATGAAGACATAGAATCAGCTTCATGTTTAAAACATCTAAACTGACTTTGCCATAGGAAAAAGGTTACATATTAAGAATGACAGAATCTCTGCTGACAGCCAGATTTTGGAGTCATGTTTCAGGTATGTAGTTTGCTTATAGTTCACAACAACAAAAACAAAACTAAAAGTTTTTACACAAGTTAACTAATAGTCTAACAGGTACAGTTTTAACCTTGAACTTTGAAAAGTAGCTTTAAAATATTCCAAGGTGTCTTATTCACTTTTCTCTTCCCTGTGACAAAATACCCAACACCCACAACTTAAAGGAGAAGTTTATTTTAGTGCTTGTTTCACAAGTTTTAGTCCTAATTTAGCAGAATTAAACACAGAATGGCATGGTAGAAGGGGCCTGCTATGGAAGAAAATTGCTTATGTCAAGATGGCCAGGAAGTAGAGAGAGAAGAAGGAGCTAGAAGGAGAAAGGTACCCTTCCAGTTCACACCAACAATGAGCACCTTCAACCAGGCCCCACTTCCAAACAGCAAGTCAGCTACAATGCCCACATGTTTTAATCACCTTCGAAAAGCCCAGCATCTCAGCACCTGAGGCCCTGGAAGGCATCTAGATATAAACCATAGCACAGGAATATGATCCAGATAGTTAATGGTTTGTGTGATAGGCCTACAAAACAAGTCCTTAGTCTTCTGAGCTTGCTTTGGGGAAAAAGAAGATTGAATACAGGTAGTGGTTGACTGTGGCCTCAGCAACATGCTTTCCTGGTAAACACTCCAGAGCTGCAGATCAACCTTTGACAAGAAGAATAAGGCTTTGAAATTTGTTTCAGTTGGATTTTTTGAAGTGTTGGATATAATTCACTGTTTGTAAGAATAACGTCATCAGTGATACGCACCAGAGAGCAGGTAGTTTAAAGCTTCCAAACAGTGAAAGATACTAAAGAGGTAGGTACGCATGTAACAAAAAGTTTGTCAACTTGTGTAAGCACACGTCTGTTCTTTGTATTGAATCAATGAAAGAAAAATGGCACTTCTATCTTAAAAGCTTTATCAAAAACAATCATCCTCTGAGATTCTCAATAAAGACGTCAAGTTAAAACCTTAGTTCTTCTTTTACCCAATACTGTAAAATAGAAGAGATCAGGAAATAGAAAATCTTAGTGAGAAGCATAAAGAAGAAACAACTTACCTTTTTTCCTTGAACCTACTAACCTTGAATTCTACTGATAGAATTACAAATATTCATATTTAAATTACGATAGGCTCACTGAAAAAAATCAAAGGATTTCTATTGGAACTCACAGGAAAAACCAGCAGCAGAAAGGATTTTATCATCTTAATGCAAAGATCAAATGTCCTGAAATTGTTTATCCAACTTGGCATAGCTGGGAGTTGCTTTGCCTGCATTGTCTTAGGAAAACTGTAGGGAAAAACGTACAATGCTCTACATTAAAATGAATAAGAATCCCTTCCTTCCTTCCTTCCTTCCTTCCTTCCTTCCTTCCTTCCTTCCTTCCTTCCTTCCTTCCATCATCATGCCTGGAATTGTTTTGAGAATGTTTAGACTGTTTCCCTCACATTGTCACCAGCTCATTACCACAGAATTACACTTCACAAACAAGAGCTGGCTGGAGAGCCAACTTCACTTAGCTGTGCCATCTAAGGGAATTATTTTTCTTAAAAAAGGATGATTTCTTTCTGTTTGAAAAGTCAAGCACAATCTGACCAGTAGGCAGGCAGGGCTACTGCCAGCTTCTTTCTTCAGTGCTGTATTCAGGTCACTCACAGATGAAGTGAGTACCACGTAGCGGTGCTGTTTTTCCACTCGGAACCAAGATCCCATGTACCTTCTGGCACAAACACAGCCTTCACAGATTCACTGGAATCAGCTTTACAAGTTTTGCTGTTATTGTATTTACTAACAACTAGAAATATCTATTTCACAATGACCATAAGAACTGAACTTTATATGTGCACATACACACTTGGGAATAAGAATTAGCCAACACATCATCTTACACTTAGGAAAGTTAAATACAACTTTCATCATACTGATTACATTAAAGCATATTTTCTAAGAGTATAATACCTGGACCAGAATTTTACATAATAAATTGTAGAATATTTATGTATGTGTGTGTATCTCTATGAAATTATGTATGTATTTATATACATTATATATAAGATTTTTCACCTACTATTGCTTTCCTGTTTAATTAATTTTTGTTGGGAAAAATAAAAATCTAAAATGTGCTGGATAAATAATAGTACAGAGGTATGCAAATAATATAAAAATCGTGAAAGTATTGACTATTCTGTATTTACAAAAATCATTCAATTAAAAAGTCTTTTTTCTGGACTTAATATTAAGCAGCACATACCTAGAGTTCAAAGGTAGAAAATAGCATTTCTAAAAAGTTTATAGGTCTTGTATGTTTTACTTTACCTGATAATCCATTTTAGATGATATCATCAGTGAACTTTTGACAAAAGACTATGATGTCATTGATGGCTGATAAAAAAAAAAAAAATTGTTTCTCCCCTGAAATAACCTTTGCAGATCAGGGATTTTTTAATTTTAGAGAACGTATTTTGACTTTTTCTTAAGTAAAATATTTTTGGTCATATTACTTTCTTTGTTTTACATTCTGTTGGTTTTATCAGACATGTCATAAAGAATTTCCAGAGTTTCCAATGGAATGTTTGGTACAATGAGAAAGAAGACATAAATCATGATGTAGCAATTGCCTCTTCCACAAAGGATTGTGGAAACACTGGTATAAATGTCAGAGGAGGGAGGCCAAGAGTGAGAATACGAAGAAGGATGCCCGAAATGATCATTTTACAGACCCAGCTTCATTAGAGTCACAATATGCAAAGGCATCCTTCACTCTATACCTAGTATCTGCAATCCTTGATCATGTGTGGCCATATCTAGAAATTGAGAAGTTGAAATTATGTAACTAATCACTCTTTTGCTAAATTACTTTCCTCTCCTAACAACTAACAGAATGTTTACCCCTCCTCACTCACTCTCAGTCCTCCTTAGCCGTTCTTTCTCCTGGGCTCCATTTGTGGTGAATCCATCAGGTTAACCAGACGTCTGATCTCCTAGGAGAGTTAAGACTTCCATGTGTAATGCTCCTCCCAGAAAACGCAGTGATCTTGCAGGCTCCTGACTTCCTTGATGAAAGGGCATGGGTAATTTCAAACACACGTTACCAAGAACGCATGCTAGCATAAGTGATCTAAATGTCCCTTGAAGTCTTGAACGAAGCTACAGCTCAACCTTTCTGAGAGTTGGAAGCACTGCGTCTGCCTTCACCTATTGACTGCCTATGGGTAGAACATGCTTTGCTATATAAAGGTCAGAATTCCCAAGGCTGGCATTCAGGGTGATGACGGGAATACTGCTGATATAAAAATGCTGCTGTTTACCACAGTAACAGGCTATTTGTAGACTTGAGGAAGCCAGCACTGAAATACAGCCAGGGAAGCTTCTTTTTGCTGAGGGCTCTGAAACACCCAGAAAAGGGTGAAGTCCAAGTGAAAATCAACTCATATTTTCATCTTTGCTCTTTCACACAGTTTTTATTCATATCTCATTCACTATACCTTAATAAAGAGACCAGCTACTTTTGAAACAGGCTTTTGTCAGATTGCCAATATCTTGAAATCTTAGAAACCCACTGCAAATGTGAGCACAGACTTTGAATAACCTGGCAGCTGGCCAAGCACAGAAGATCTTTCAGATAAGAGTAGTCAGCGTTTCCATTTAATGTTTTGATTTTGTGCTTGAATTAAAAAAGGCTGGACTAGATAACCTTACAACTTGAAGATTCCATGACTCTATTTTTCAAATATCCTCATCATTCAAATATTCTATAAACAAATGTTCTACAAGAAAAATTCTAAAATGGTTGTGGTTTGGAATCAATCTCTCTCTCTCTCTCTGTCTTTCTTTCTCTCTGTCTCTCTCTCTCTCTCTTTCCCTCTCCCCTCCATGCTTACTTTTCTTTTTTCAACTCATCCACCCCCAAATATGCTGCAATAACAAATTCCTTCACCAAAGCAACAGAGTTGTTAGTTACTACAATACATGTTTTTTAAATTCTCTGCTCACTGATGAAAACATATGATATGAAACGCTGAAGAAACCTCAGGGGTATTCCAAGAATTTATGGACAAAAAGTCAAGACTTGTGGTATTTTCCTTCAAAATGCATGTGTACTAAATCAAAGAGACATAAGAATTTATACTTAAAACCTCCAAAACAAAATGAATGCATTCTATCATTGGCAATCCCTGACTATGGGAACTCTGAAGTAATGTGAATGGACTCAGTCCTTTCCATCCCCGGAAACCATCTGTATGAGGCTGTACTGTCTCAACTAGACAGTTAGGGAGAACTTTTCCAGTCCTGCTCCATGGCCTTTATTCAGGTACCAGGTTAAGCCTCCAAGAGTGCTACTCTGATCCTTTCACACCCCTGCATAAAATCAACATTGGCTGTCTCCTATCGGCTAAGTAAATGCTTGACATTAATATCTAAATATTTTTTAGTTTTGCCTTGTCTTCTTTTTTGCCCTTATTTTCCATGATGCTCCTATACATTTCTATCATGCAGTGTTCCTCAATCACATCACTTCAGACATTCGGGGCAGGTAGTTATTTGTCGAGATGGACTCTTTTGAGCACTGCACTATGTTTAGCAGCATTCCTGGCCTTTACCCAGCAGACACCAGCGGCACCCAAAGTTGCATCAATCAAACCTGTCCCCAGACATTATTAAATTTATCAAGTGGGCAAAAGTCATACCTATTTGAGAACCACTACTGTAATCCAATCAAATTCTATCACTTGTGTGAGATCTAAAATTGTGGTGAATATTTAATTTTTTAAAAACTATTATAGCAAAAAGACAAGTTGCCATTAATCCCTCTCAAAATACTCTGCCTTACTTTGAACACACTTATCCTATCATTCTTGCCACTTTCTGAAGCAGTTCTCAAAGTCCTTTTTCATGTCTGAGTCAACTGAAGATGTTTGTTTTATTATGATTATTTTAACTTTAGAGGAAATCACACATCACGCAGTGCCAGATCTGGTGAATAAGGTTGATGAGGACACACTGCAGTGTTTTTACAAGCCTGCCTTTCCATTGGGTGGCACTCAACAGCAGCATTCACACTGTTTTTAATAACATCTCATAAAGACACAAAAAAGGACTTCCAGAACTGCACCAGAAAGTGGCAACAACAATGGTATGTGTATTGGAAGGGAGGGGGAATGTTTTGAAGGTGATTAATGACAATGGGTATTTTACTGCAATGAATTTTTTTATTTAAATATTAAGCATATATTTTGATCACACCTTGTATTGTTACTAAACCATATCATTCCCTCATGTCTACTTATGTCTTTTTATTAATAATAATTGCTTCTAAATTACTTCTGTAATGTCCCTTCTTCCATACACACACTTTAGTTTCACATGTTAACATTTCATGACATATTTGGAGCTTCCTCTATGAAATCACTTTTTCCTAGTACTAATTACTGAACTTGGAGCCTCCAAACTAAGCTACATCCCCAGAACTTTCATTAATTTTATTTTTATTTTGACACAGGGTCTCATTAAGTTGCTAAGTTGGATAAAACTTGAGATCTCTCTGCCTCAGCCTCCTAGAGTACTAGGTCTACAGGTGTGTACCACCACACCTGGCCTATGAAACCTTTTATAATCCCTATATCCTAATATAATCACTCCTTTAAATCCATCCTTTGAAGCCAGGCATGATGGTGTATCTTTATTATCTTTGCACTAAGGAGACTAAGATAGGAGGATTGCAAGTTTGAGGCCAGCCTAGCCTATACAGACAGATCCTGTCTCAATCAAACAAAAACTCTATCCTATTTATCCCTCTCATTCATTAATCATAATATTCATATTGATCTGTTCATCACATTGTCATTTAAATGTTGTAATTAATTTATTCAATTTATAAATATAGAGCTCCTCTAGTGAGCCAGGAAGTATCATGTGCATTGGTATTAAATTACTAAGTAAAGTAAGCTTTCCACCTTGGTCAATATCACAATGCAAGGAAAAGGCAGATGATAAGTAGAATTTGTGTTTGAGTGGAGGAAGCAATAATAAATGGGTAACTTTTTAACATACACCATTTGATTAAACAAATAGTGCAGTGGACATTAACTCTAGTAGTTAGGGAGCCTTGGTGAGGAATGATATTTAATGTGAAGACTGAAATATAAGAAAGAGTCATCTTTATAGCGGTACCAGCCTGTGCAAAGGCCCTGAGGCAGCAGAGATTTTGACTTACTTGGAGATTGGAAAAGAATGTGTGGGGCTAGATTATAATGAGCTAAGGAGAAAGCTGTAGAAAATTAATTAGGAGAAGTAAGCTATAATCAAACTGTGCACAGCCTATTAATTCAAGGTAAAAAGCAAGTAAAATATTTTATGGAGGAAAATGTCATTATGCCACTTACACCTTTAATATATTACTCTGTCTAAACAATGTGTAAGAGGAGTGTTTCTGTTTAATATCCTCAGGACTAGAAGTGACATCTTAATTTTTCCTGTGGCTAAAACTCTAGAAAGATTGACATCCCCACTCTAGAACATTCCACACATTCTCTCAGGAAAGCGTTAGGAAGAGATGAGTTATTGAACCTTTCAGCCTTGGGGACAGGTTGCTTCTGTTATTACCTTAATGTGCCATACAAATATTCACATTTTCTGTTTGGGCACAGGATGAAAAAGTATTAGAAGCACCACTATGACATACAATTAACATAGGCATCCACATGATGCTTAACCACTCCTGCAGGACTGGGAACTGGTTACCTCCCAAGAGAGCCTTTTTCAGATTTGGGAAACTCTGACAACAAGAAAGCTGCCTTTCTTTGAGTTGCGTCAGACATGTGTGAAATATATTGATGAGAACGTGAGTAAACAATGTGACTCTGGCTAACGTTCTGATAGAAAAGGTTCATCTAACTCAGTAAACTCCTCCCCTGTTTATCGAATTGTCTACCTCTGCTACAGTCTCGTTCTACATATACCTGCTTCTCTACTGTATGGCTGTGCCCTCTTCTGTTGTCCCTTTCTTAACCCTGTTCCCCAGTCATTTCAGCTGGCTCCCCTCCTTGTATGGTTCACTGTGTTAAGCTTTTGCTGATTGCCCATCCTTGTCTTCAAGAAAAAAGTCATTTTTCCTCTGTGTCCTTCCCAATAATCTGTGAATGCCCTGAGAATGACTAGGTTTTATGCATCTTGATATCTTCAATGCAAAGTGGAGGGCCTATCAAACTGCAGAGAATCACTGGATACTTAATAATTGTGAATGGAGCAATTCTGAGATTTGGAGTAAAAATTTCACATCTACAGTTTACTAATGATGAGATGCATGCGTTCAAGCATATGTTCCACAAGTATGACTGAGTACCTCTGTGCCCAATGCTGGAAATACGTGGGCCCTCATGACTTCGTGGTCTAGATGGAGATGCAAATATTAATCAGATGATTGAATGATAAATAATTTTAAATGATATGAATTTTATTAAGGGAATTATAGGGTGCCTATCAGGGAAACACAATTTTGTATTTTTTTTTTTTAGAAAGATTTCCTTCCCCTGGTGAGATTGGAGATAATACTTTTTGGCCAAGTGAATCGTGTGTGTGTGTGTGTGTGTGTGTGTGTGTGTGTGTGTGCGTGTGTGTTGCTGGAGATAAACTCCAATAGGTAAATCCTCTACCACTGAGCTATCTCCCTAGGCCAGGAAAAGTAAATCTTGAAAAAAAAGTTTTTAAATTATCAAAGCCTCAACTATCTGACCAATAATATGGGATAATGATGTTTTCTCTTTAGGTTTCTCCCAAGAATTAATTAGTGAACATTTGTAAACTGCATGCCAGAGAAAAGAAATTCAATAATAGATGCACTCTCCAGTGAAGAAGGCATGAAGGCAGACTGAACAGGCAGGATCGTGAAAGAACATTAATGTCTCCTGTGCTGTAATGGATAGTACCCACCCAAAACTCATGTTCAAACTCTAACCTTCCCAAACCTCAGAGTGTTGCAGGTGAAACTGGTTTATGCTGGACTAAGTCAGCCCTCAGTCATCACGAGTGGCTTGCTTCTAAGAAGAGGTAAATTTGGAAAAGGTGCAGGAAAAGAGAACGGCTTGCAATAATGGAGATGGAGATTGAAATACTGCAGCTGCAAGCCAAGGAGTGCCAATGATTGGTGACAAACCATCAAAGGCTAACAGAAGATAAAGAGTCTCTCTTCTAGGTTTCAGAGACAGCATGGTCTGCCAATCCCTTTAATTTGGACTTGTAGCTTCAAGTATTTTAAAATAATAAATTTCTGTTGGTTTAAACCACCCAATTTGTGGTAGCAATACATTTTTATAGCAGCAATAGGAAGCTAGAACCCCTTATAAGAAAGTTCATGTTGCACATTTCAAACAATAACGTGGAGTTTGAAGACTGATCAGTTGGAAGGTAGGATTTGAACAAGAATGCATATGTAAGAAGATGTTTTAGGATAAATCTAGAAATACTGTTTATTTTCCATACCCTATGAGTCTGTAGCACCTTGAGGGGTAGTACCCATTCATTCTATGCCACGCTGAACTCAAAACATCCTGGTTACATGAATTAATTTCAACTAAACCTTTAAGTGCATAAGCTATTTGTGGAAAGTTTAGAGGTAAAACATTTTATCATGTTGAATTTGCACTCTTCTACAGTAAAAATCATCTTCTCATTTTATTTAATTGGAGAGGCAAAGCATGCAGTAAATTAAGTCCAATTTGCATGCAATTTTGAATGCAATGTAAATCTTGGCCTTAACTGGGAAGCAAACTGTGTACAAACTCAAAAGCCCTTCTATTTGAATTTAACATTAATTATTTGCTTAAAAACTTTAGTAGTTTTCTTCTCTTGCTTTCAAAGACAAATACTGAAGTATTTTCTTTCTAATTTAAAATCTATAACTGATAATAAGAACCTATGCCTTAGGGGCTAATACATTTCTCCGATAGCATATCAGCAATGCCTACAAGCTCTGTAGCAAGCCTTAAAAAGAAAAAATCTCCATGGCTTTAATTTGTATGCTTTTGCTCTATTTAATTATAGAGCAGGAATATTCCACACTTATAAATATAGTGACTGGTGTGTAGAAAAAGCAATACACTGATTCATATTTTATAAAATTTCTTATGCCCCACGCATTGGTATAGAGAACATACTTTGTTTAAATTAAGGTTTTAAATTCAATTTCATACCAATCCCTTCAACTCATTATCTATAATATACTTGTTTACATCCATGGAAATGTTACTTGGTTAAACTACAAAGATTTACCTAATTCAAATTGATATATCTTCTATCCTCTCAATTTGCAGAATTTCATGTTGTGATCATTAAATAATGAAAGAGACACCTTAGTTTGATCAAATTAATATTGTTGCACATGAATGTCAATTAAATACACAAGGAAAAGAAAAGCAGGAACTGGATGAAAGAAAGAGCTGGACATGTTTGGAGATGTTGCACTGGCCCCAGAACAGATTCCAGTGACCCAGCTCTTGTAATTTTTCACAACCCCACCACTTCAAAGGCACAGGAAAATTCATTACAACACCAAGTCTACTGAGCAGCCATATCTAGAAACTTCTTTGGAGTTTCTTCTTCTGGGAGTTATTTTCTTCTTTATTTCATCTCACTAGTCCCGATCATGGGTTCTTAAATTTTAACAGTGGCTACAAAGAACCAGCACCCCAATAAAGATGACTGAAATCAGACTCCTGAAGGACAAGGCCTAATAATTTGCATTAAAAAAAAAAAGATACACTGAAGATGACCCTGTTGCGAAAGATCTAAAAACCTCAAGTGGAGAAATGCCATTTGGGACTCCCTGGCTCATGGCACCGTCTTAGCTGTCTTGACTAGAAAGTGCTGGCTCAGCCTCCTTCCTGGTGTAGAGCTGCTGGGACTCAGCACACCAAATACTGGGCCAAATGCTCTTTCCTCCTCTTAAATGTCATGCAGTCTGGTGGACTATCTGTGGCCAATGGAAGAATTCTAGGAGCATTCCCCGATTCACATATGTATATCTTCCAAACAGTCTACTTGTGGCTGTGGCCAGCCCTCTTGGAAAAAGGTGTAAACTGCACTAGATACTTGAATGGTGAGAATATCATGTAGGTGGTAGTTGGGATTTTTCCATGTTCTGTAAATAACCTTTTGTGTACATATTTAGTTTGCATAGTAGTAAAGAATAATAGTGAGGACCCTTGACATAGGCCTCCCCACTGGTGAACCTCAGCTTGAAATTATGTCTGCTGTGTGTTACCTGTGAAATATAAGTTAAGACAGGTGATCTCTCTGAGCCTTGCATATCTTAAAAGAGAATAATGTGTGCTTTCTACAATTCTTAGATTAACAATCATATATGAAAAGTGCCTATAATATAAGTATATAGCACGTGGTAAATAATAGTAAATATATATATACAAAAATGGTGCAATTTCTATAAAAAGACCTCTCCTGGTTCCTCAGCAGTGTCAGAAACACACGCAAACCTCACATTGTCTACACAGAGCATGATGGCAGGGTTTGTCCCAAGTACTTAGCTGCAACTCTCAGGCTGACATAAGAATAAAGGTAAGAGTATTTAAATTAGCTGGAGTTCCTAGATTCCTTCTCTTTGGGGAATAGAGTTAGAGTGGGAGCAGAAATAGGGATACCTTTATTAAAATAATGTTTAAATTGGCAACCCAATGCTCATTTGATTAATTCAAACAATGGATTCAATGTGAGGAAAAATATTTCTCCCATCTAGACTACTGTATATTAGAGCATATTCATTGATAGTTTTCTCTTATTTCAGTTTTTCAGTTTCTGGGATCAGGACAGAAGCTGTGGACAGCCAGTTTGCTTGTGTTTTATTCTTTTCACGTGTTTACTTTTCCATTATGAATGGGGCATGAAATGCACACTCAGGTTCGTGCATTAAATATCCATGGCATAAAGGACCACCCCAATACACTCAATCATTCATGAGCTCAGTACTGAGTTTCTGTTGCAAGACAGTGGTGGCAAGTTTCAGTATGTCCTACAGCAAATGCCTGAAGGTTTTACTCTCCTTGTAATATGAAGAAAGCACTAGTCCAGTTATCACCCAGCCCTGGAACTAGCAAGTGAGTAGTTTCTATGTCTTCGATACTACTGCCCTATGTTATCCTATGTAAGGATAACGTTACATAGCCCCAGAATAGGTTTACAGCCTAAAACTCTGGACCAAATCAACCTAAGCTTTTGGGAATTAATGATACCTTTGGGATATTAGGTAGACATTTTATTCTTTCTTTCCTAACGTTTTGATTGTTCTTAATAGTAACAAACTTCCATGCATTCAATACATTTTTTTTTTTTTTTTGTGGGTACCGGGGGGTCAACCTCAGGACCTCGCGCGCCAACAGGCACCCGTGCCGCTGAGCGATATCACCGGCCCCTTTTTCGTATGTGGGTTCTGGGAGTCAAACTCGGGCCCTCGCGCTTGCAAGGCAGGCGCGTACGCCACTGAGCCATCTCACCGGCCCAATACATTTTTTAAAGTATATATTTTCAAAGCATTTTGATAACTATTTTTCTTCAAAGGCTACTTAGATTCTTGAGTATAAGCATGCAGACATACTGTTGTGTTTTATGGTCCACTGGTTAAAGCAATTTAGGCAGGATTTTTTTTCTCACAACTCTGCAAACTACAAAAATAGTGACTTTTAATTTTGTTGACTAATTGGAGAAAGCAACTATTCTCAGTAGACCAAGGAATAGGCAAGCTACAATCCAAGGCTAGATCTGGCTTGTCACCTGCTTTTGTAAATTAAGTATTTCTATCTGAAACACAGCCATATCTGTTTGTTATAATACGTTGCTACCTTTACACTAAAACGGTAGAGTTGAATAGCTAGGATACAGAAACGTATGATCCACAATGTTGACATTCACGTAGCCCTGTACAGCAAAAAATGCACTGAATATCCCGATCCAAAGAACTCCCCTAACAGTGTTTTGGCCTTCCACAAATTTTCATTTAATAACAAACCATGGACATTGGTTAGAGTTTCAACTTAACTAATGTGGTTACTTTATCTTCTTAAATATGAGGAGTTAGCTTACTTTTGTGGATACCTTCTGGAAACATATTTAATTCTCTACCACAAGATATGATTTATAAACAAGTTTCTGAAAAACTATTATCTTTACTCCTCTTCAGAACTCTCTTTGAATACATTTACAAATACAAGCAAAATTAATAACAGACATTTACAGTAATACCTTGAGAGCAAATGTATTACTGCAGCAGTCTGTGTAAAGAAAAAAAAAGGACAAAGGTTTCTCAAGAAGTACCTCTAGATTTTTGAGGATGGAGAATTATGCACACACATATATAAATAAAATATATACATACACTTGCAATCTCATGTGTAATATATAACCTTATTGGTCCTGGTTTGATCTTTCAGATTAATAATTCAAAAAAATTCAAATTACATGTTTAACATCATAGAGTAGAAGATGATAAATTCAATTTAGGCATAGAACTGCACTATTTATAACTTGTTTTTTCCACAGAGGATCGAAGTATTCTAAATTAAAAAAAAAAAAAAAAACAAGAAGACTTCATGCCCCATGCGCTCTACCAGCCATAACAACTAGGTACAATATTTAAGACATCAAAACCAAAACAAAAAAGTAAAACAATTGTCCAAACCTCTATTTGCCTTTGCAAAGTTTCCTGGCTCAGAAGGATTTGGGTGTTGAATAACTGTGTCTATCCTTAATCCAAACACACTTCAAAGCAAAATCAGAGTAATAAAGAGGGATTAAGACTGAGGCCACTACACAGAGTCTATCAAGTTGTGGGAAGACTTTCCTAACATTTCTACGTTCTCCCTAAGCAGAAGCTACTCTGCCAGCAACAGTTCTCACGTTGACCTGGAGCAATGATGCAGAGAGCAACTGAGTCAGAACTGAGCTGCACAGTGATGCATGCACAGAACACAGTCTTAGTCAACGACTCGGAGGTCAGGCACGGTGCCACGTTCTGAGGATTCAAAGCCATACAAGGCCAGGTCCCTGCCATCGTGGACCTCACATGCAGTAACGGAGAGAGAGGAGTCGATCCACAGGAGCGTGGAGAGTGCTGTACCCTACTGAAATTCAGAACTACGACTCTCGCCCACATGTAATACAAACAATTTATTGAACTCATTGACTAATGAGTAAAATTTTATGGCAGGACCGAAGATCATTTGGGAAGCGCGTCTAAGACAATCATAGAACAAGACTGATGAACAGATACAAAATGGCTTCAAAACCAAAAGGGCCATAAACCTTTGAGATACCTGTTCCGCTTGGCAGAAATTATTTGCAAATCTACAATGCAGTAAGGCACAAATTAACATGTGGCTTCACTATGTCCGGGAGTTTTAAATTAATAGTAAGCAGGAAGGTGATCTAAGTGTGGTCAAAAACTAGAGCAAATGTTTAAAATTTTTGAAAAACTTATTACAGTAAAAGACACATCGCTTAGAATGATAGAATGAGTGTGTTCAAAGTGAGGAGGAATATTTTAAGTATTTGAGTGGGATTAGTAGTGATGTGTCTTTTACCATAATAATTTTTAAATTTAAACATTAACTGTATTTTTGATCACCCCTTCCTGATCAAATGCTTACTGCAATTTCTGTAAAATAAATACATTACAGTATTTCTTCATCCACCTTATTCATCAGTCTGGCACTGTTTGACTTCTGGCTTTTCCCTAAAGTCAAAATGACCATAAAAGGTAAATATTTTTTAGTCAATTCAGGACATTGAGGCAGCCAGAGGAGCACAGATAAAGACGCTCACAAAAGAAGTCTTTCAGAATTTCTTCAGAAAGTCGCAAAAACAATGTGATAAGTGTGTTTGAAGCAAGGGGGGGGATGTTTTGGGGCAAATGATTAAAAAGGTATCTTTTACTGTAATTTTAAAAATTTAAACATTCATGTTATTGTTTGATTGTACCTTGTATACACTCCTAGTAAATTCCTAGGTGGCCTTAGTTCCAAAAGGACAATGAAAGGAAAGTGCTCATATCTCTTTCCTTATTTCTTAAATATCAGAAATATTTTCTAATGCATAGAAGAGGGCACCTTCATCAGTTTGGGGTAAAGATGAGGCAGGCGCATGCATAGTGGCATTTGTGCTAAGACTTGAAAGGAAAGAGGGGGGGGAAATGATGAGGACAGGAAGATGAGCACTCCAGAAATATGAGGGAAAATATGTGACATCTTTACGTTCATTCCTGAACTTCTCTATATAACCCACCTACAAGCTGGTAAATCACAAAAACACTATAGAAAAAAAAAGGTAGAGAACACTGAAGTTTCTATCATTAGAAGGAAGAATAAATTCACTACCTTTTCATAGACTCCCAGGGCAGCCTTATCCAGAAGCTGGGGGAGGATCGGAATGGTTCCACAAAGCCTAGGACATGTCCCATTTTGACCATGAGTTTAGCAGAAGGCTTAAAAAAGAGGAAGAAGGGGAAAAAACTGTAAATTGTCTATTGACTAGCCACATGTGCTGCTTGTCTGAGTCAGTTTGTGGTCTCTCACTTACTCTATTTAGAATTCTGTACATCTGGGCGTATTTTTTCCAGTGTTTCCTATCATATCAGTGACAGAATTGCCAACACAGAGGTATCCATAAATTATACTGCAGTCTAGTAGTTTCTAGTGTCTGGAAAGCTTGGAACAAAAGACTCAAATGCAAATGTGAGCTGCTTAATTCAGTGAGTATTTGTGATGTTACCCAGGTGCCAATGACATCTTCCTGACCAGCTCAGAGGCACCAGGGACCAACCCAACATACATTTTTAATGTGCTCAGCTGCGACAGCGTACACACAGACTTTAAGGCCTTAAAGTCATCCTCCTGGAAACCACTGCACTTTTAGGGACCCAGAAGAAATGGTTTAATTAATTTTCTTTTTCAGGGTAGCTTTTTTTTTTATATATAAATTATGTACACTGAAAACCTGCCAATTATAGCAAATTAAGGGACTTGGCAAGTGCTTCCCATAGAGGCAGATGGTAAATAATATCCAGATTCTGATTTGAAATAGGACCAGAGATTAGCTAGTGCAGAGTGTAAAAGCAATCCAGATATGAGAAACAAACAGATTTAATGTGCACTCAAAGGGAGGGTTTTGTTTGAGGATAGTTTTAGTGATGTGTTGAAAATGGATGATTCATTATCATTATGTATGTTTCCATGAGATGAGCCTCTTCTTAGTGCTTTTATCTATGATTCTTTGATGAATATTTATTGTTAGTACCTTTGGGATGTTATGCAGATGCCTCAGTTTCCCCATGTGGTTGGGTTGGGTGAACAGGTTGAGTGAGCTTTTAACCACCTCACTATATAATGTGCTTAGCACTGCACTTGGCATACAGTTAAGTGCACAAAAATCTCAGCTGATTTTGTTAGCATTGTTAGGACTACCAGCATAAATAACTCTTCACACACATTCATCTTTACCTATTTGCCCCAAATAATGTCTACTTATGGATGCTGATTACATGCCAGGGGGTGTTCCTCCGTTTCCATTTTAGGTATGAGGAATGGAGGCTTAAAGAGTTTAGGCACCTTTTGTCACATGGGTAGTAAGTACCAGAAGTCTGTATATGCAATGGTCTTGACATTTTGTTGTTACTCAGAGACAGACAGCGACATAAAACCTAAAAAATTCCTTAACAGATAGTCTTTAGGTTGGTGTAACCTTGAAAGCCGGAAGAGACCTCTACACATCAAAGGTAAGGCGGTGTTCTGGGAGGAAGGTCAGACAACCGGAAGACAAGATAAGCTTCACGCTCTCTGCTCACCTTTTCACTCCTCCAAAGTTTGTTTCTGTATTCCGTCACTACAGCAAGGAGGATGGTGATCTCAGCTTATTTGCCCAAATAACTAGATTTCTTTTTTGCTAATTCACTACATAAATCATTTAGAACAATTACTAGACTCGGTTACAGACTCCACGCTTCAAAAAAAACTTTTAAAAATGGAGGAAAGAAGACAAGGCGGGACCACATGAGTCAGAAGGTGAAAAGGAGGGAAATCACTAGAGACAGCAAGCCAAAGTTCTCGGCATCCGCTTACGTGAAGCCGCCCCAAGCTCTGCAACTCTCAGAAGACACCCGGGTATCCGTCAGTCTGAGGAAGGGATCTTCCGTGAGTCGGAAGTCACAGATAGGACAAACTCCAGCACATGTTCGTCATGTAATTCATGCTCAGCCTGGGTTGCTAAAATTAGGAATGACTCAATCACAGTACATCATTACAGCTATTTCCAAGGCTGGAAGTGAGGCGCTTCTTCAGCGCTGATGCAAAAGCTTGCCCCAATTAGCTTCTTGCAAATGCTCTGCCTGCAACAGGGCTTCGTTTCCTAGGAGCCTTCAATCTAATTACAAGGCTTGATTCTCCCGCAGGGCCCGCCTGGCCGGATGATTTGATTTTACTTTTAGTCTAACCTTTGCCATCAGTGATGTCACTGGAGTATTCCTTCCCTTGAGAGGTTCCTAGGAACACAGTAAAAGGTTAATTTGTTTGATATTTGGTTAAAGAGGCTTCTCTCCTGGAGGGGCCCTGTTTTGCTGTAGGCAGGTAACAGTACAAAGCAGGAGTCTTCAGATGAAGGCAATTTACACCCAGCCAGCATCAACGTAGCTGTACCACTCACTGCCCAGCAGCCACTCAGACGGAAAATCGCTGCTGAGAAAGGAGGCAGTGGGTCCTTTCTACAATTCAGATTATTCACTCAAGGAGACTGCATATTTTCTACGGGTGTTTACCCCTAAAAAATAAGAACTACAAGGATCAGTGAAAATTGCAGCCAGGAAAAACTTATGTTCATATGTTCAACCTTTTTTTTTTTTGGTCTTTTTGAGACAGGATTTCACTATGCAGTGCAGGATGGACTTGAACTCACAATGAGCCTCCTGCCTCAGCCTACTAAATGCTGGGATTAGTCATACACCACCACACCCAGCTGTTCAACCATCTTAAAATCAAAAAAAGGAAGAAAAAATTATAATAGCACAAATGCAACAATTCCATCATCATTGCTGCCCAAACTCAAAGTATATTTTCTACCAATCTACATCCTCTTCATCCCACCCATCCCTGCCCCTGGAGAATACAGCCCTTACTGTACAGTACAAGAGACACTGCGGAAGGGTCTGCATCCTCACCACAGCATTTGCAATGCGTATGCTTACTTCAGTGAGCCAGTGCTGACAAGTGTCTGTAAGGCCAAACAGATCCACTAATTGAGAAACTAAAAATCACTGTGTTACTGGCCAATTAGTGCCATACAGTCAGGTTCATTTGCTTCCTACTGACCAAATCAAAGGAAGTCATTTATTTTAGTAAAAAGGAAAAAGGAATTAGTCAAAGCTAAATACAACTAGGTGACAGGGGGGTCTTATCACTTGTTATTGTTTATATCTAGCTGTCCCCCCAAAGTCTCAGGTGCTCATAGCTGGAGTTTTAGGATTGGACCATGGGAGCATGCTATTCGGCAATGAGTTAGCCACTGATGAGTTTATAGCTAAATTTAATGTTGGGAGGTGAATTCTTGTCTAAGGAGGTGGTCACTGGGAGTGTGACCTGGGAGGGTCTATTTCCCCCCTCCTCCCTTGATCTCTCTCTCTCTCTCTCTCTCTCTCCTTCCTGACTGCCGTGCCATGAGCAAGCCTCTTCTGCCATGCCCCTCTGCCATGCCACCATGCCTAGGAGCCAGCTGACTATGGACTGAAATCTCCACAAACTGTGAGCCATGATAAACCTATTCCTCCTTTAATTTCTGAGTTTTGAGTATTGTTCCCAGCAAAGAAGAAAATAACTAAGACGTCACCCAAATCACCATCCTACTATATGGAGACGTGTTAGGCCTTTGGTAGCAAGGACCAGTCTCGGAGGGTTACAATGAGACAGCAGACATGTTCACCGCTTCCCGGACCCACCTCACCTCCCTTCCCTGTGGAAACGAAATGTCTACTCATCTGGGCAGGTATTAATTTATGCCCTGGGCCTGAAGGAATTTGGAGAAGCCCTTTGTCTCTACAGAAAAGAAAATAACCTAACTTTTAAGTTCCATTTTGTATTGCCAGTTACAATGACAAGTTACAATGATAACCTAACATTTTTTATGAGCCACACAATGAAAAAGAACTGATCCCACTAATATTCTTCATTTATTAATAATATTCAAAATAAGCAATCCGGCCATAATGTTGTTTACCTTTTCTTCTTAAATCAAACCTTAGCATTCTTCTTCTCTATTGTGGCTTTCCACAGTAACCCTCCCCCAGCACCCACCCCTCCTTTCAATGCCTTGTCTAAATCATTATTTTTGTTTAATTAAATAAAACCTCATCTCCTGTCTCTATACAACATTTCAATTTCTATTACTTCACTGAATAATGGAAAAACCTCCACAACATAATAAGAGAATATGAAGCATGCTATGAAATCAGCATAAGAAAGCAGCAAATTAGGAGGTATGGGACTTTTCAAGCACAAATAAGAGAGTCCATGATCAAATTTGACAAAACAATAAACCATATGGACAGTCTGGAGACAGATTCATACAGTAACTCCTGAAAATAAGAATGCAGTTCATGTTGAAACCTGGAATGTAAGAGTAAGTAAAAACATAAAAATAATTTTATTCAACAGGTAACAAATTGTAGTCCTTGTCTAATGGTAGCTTCAACTGAAATTTCAAGATAAATACACACTTAAAGAAGTTTATGAATGACAAAGTAAAAGTTGATTGCTGAGATTTTGCATAAGATGGCAAATGTAGAAGTGATGACATATCACATCATTTCCATCTTCCATTTGGCCTTCACACATATACAAACTTCAAAAAATTCTCAAAGTAACCAGCAACAAAAACGGAAACACACATAACCAAAGGTAAACATTAATGAGAAACCAAATGAAAGAGAAGATTCTAGACTAAAGCAAATCAGTGTGGGCCATTGTGTTGTCTAATAAACCTTCATCAGCCTTCTAAAAGCAATAGTGCTATATCACTAATACACTGAGGATTTTTTACTACCACTCCCCAACTTTGAACAAGCAAATTAAAATTGAGCCTTTGTATTTTTTTTTTTTCTTCTAAGGCAGTGGAAATAATTCCTGCGAGGGAAAACAAAGAAAAAAGAATGAGAAGGGAGAGAAGAAAATAAGGACAGTTAAATTTGAAGAGCTTGACCATGAATACAGGATAAACTGAATGGAAATGAGGTACAAACCCTGCACTTTAGAGGAAACCATTGTTTAAGTTGTGCAACATAACTTCTGCTCAGCTCTTTTTCATTCCCCTCTCAAAAACCATAGCTAGAAGAACCAACAAAAACAGACATCAACCATGCTAAGAAAGAAATAGAAGAAAATTAGCTTGCAATTTAACAGTAAAATTAACAAATCAGGTAACCACACAGTTCACATTAAACAGAGGTGTTCCTTGCCTTACCATGAGGTTGCATCCTGACAAATTCAATATAAGTTAAAAATGACCAAAATTGAAAATGCATTTAACACATTTAACCTACTAAACATCATGGTTTAGCAACAGAGTCTACTGTAAGAACGAATTATTGATCATCCTTGTTGTGTGGCTGACTGGGAGCTGGAACTCAATAACACTGCCCAGTATCATGAAAGAGGATCATACTACATGTCACTGGCCTGGGAAAAGATCGAATTTCTAAGTATGGTTTCACCTGAATGCTTAAAACACCCACATCCACAGCCCTCCCCTCAACACACATACTGGGGATTGAACCCAGGGCCTACACACTGAACTACACCCCCAGCCCATTGGTTAATTAGGGTCTCACTAAGCCACTGAGTAGCCCAGACCAGGCTCCAATTTGTAATCCTTCTTCAGCCTCCCAGAGTGCTGGATAACAGACCCGGGTCACCGGCCTGTCTGTGTCACTTTTACACCATCATAAATTCCAAAAAGTGTAAGTCAAATCATTGTCAAGCTGGGGAATTTCCATATAATTTCTATTAAAAAATCTGCATGTTAAAAATACAAAGACACTAAAAGGGATCAGTTAATAAATAAAAATTAAGGGAAAACAGACAAAAGTAGGAAAAAGTATCGGAATGCAAGCAAATAAAAAGATACGAATAGTGTTCAGCATTAAATTAAATTGATGCCCAAAGTAAGAAAGAATACAATCAGCAAAGCTAAAAATAAAATCTTTGTTCTAAATAAAAAGTTTTTATAATCGAAAGAAATGTACAGAATAAAGAAAAGCATCAAGAGACGGAAAAATGGAAAGAAAAAAGAATGAAAGGAAACGAGGGAATGGAAGAAAATAACATGTAGGACAAATAAAGGTTAAGTTTACTTATGATAATTAGCCAACAATAAAACCAAAAATACATTAAGGAATGTAAAACAAGAAAATTTCCCAGTGATGACAGGGAAGAATAGCTAAAAATAAAAAGAATGCACTTGAAGGCAGGCCAAATTAAAAAAGAACACTCAAAGCCAAAACATATCTTAGTTTACTATTGAATTTCAAAGACAAAGACTTCTTTAGGCTACCTGCACAAAATTCAAGTCACAGGTCAGAAGACAAATTCAAAATTACTGAAACTTTGCCGTACCAACATTTAATATGACAAGATTAGAGGTAAAGTTCTAGAGAAAGAAAAAATGCGTCATGCAAATTATGTACCCAAGAAAGTTTGAGGTATAAAGGTAATAAAAAAGACATTCTGAGCCATGTGTCACAATATTTGAATGATGTGTTTAGGAAAAGCCATCGTGAACCACTGTATTTTTGTGTGTGTTTGTGTGTGTGTGTGTGTGTGTGTGTGTGTGCGAGACAGAGACAGACAGACAGAGAGAGACAGAGAGAAGGAGGAAGAGAGGGAGGTTTTTAAATAGGGGAGTATTTTAAAAGATTGAGATTGGTCTGGAGAGAAGCACTGGAGAGAAGCTGGTTGTAATAATGAAGGATGGATAAAATGAAGATGAAGGCATTCTAAGTTGGCAGCAATACAAATGGAAGGAAAGAGACAGATTTATGTGTACAGCTACAAAGTTTGCAAACAATAGTAGCTAAATTGGTATTTTCTTGCATGCACAAATCTCTCAGCTTCACAGAAGATTTAACTATCCCAGTATGTTAAATAACACTTTATATTTGTATACATTCCATACCCATTTTTGTCAACTTCTAAAGCTTGTTTTGTTTGCTAAAAACATTTGCAAGTCAAATTATAACACTTTTCCTTCCAGAAATTTAAAAATTTATTCAACTTTTAGAATCGGTAATGTAATTTACACAAAATAATTGGAATATCCATTATAACTTGCGAAAATTGATAAAAAGTTTGAGTATTATTCCATCTCTATTCAGACTTCGAGGATTAAAATGCCATATTTTAAAATGGAAATTCTGGTAAGTTTATTGCCTTATTATTGTATTTCTGATGGAATGCCATATTAGCCAGGCCCCTGAGGAATAAGCCTACTTCTGTGCAAGGTAGATAGATTAACAAGCTCTGCAGGAAATTTCACTTTCAGAAGAGTCTATAGATTCTGTGTTTACATATCAACAAAGATGTGAACTGAGGCATTCAGAGTCCTTACACAACCTAATTTCAGTCATAGCTGCCTTTATATAATAAGGTTATTTTAGTACCTTGGCCCTAGAAAGCAGAGCTCAGCCCTCTCACTAAAATTTACTGTACAAAAGTATATTAGGTTTTGTACAATTCATTGAAGATTTGGGTGGTCCTGGGGTGAGAGATCCTATCTTCCAAAACAAAAGCTGTCCCTTCTCTTCTTTGCCCCTCTGTCACTAGGTTCTTTCTTTCTCCTTTTCCCACAAATTTCCAAACTTTACCCTCTGCTTTATTTATAGTAACTCCCATTAACAATTAGAGCCTACTTGCTGGCCCAGGCAAGTCTGGGGGAGGTCAATCAAGTCATGGTCTTCCAAAAATGGGGTCTTGCAAGTGAAGAAATTTCAGTTACCTGGTGAGAATATCATTTTCCCCATAATGTGGCACAGAGTTTTAAATATGGAGAACTTCACCTATGGATGGTGATAGCCAATGCGTTCTTCAATAATTCATTCAAGAAATGTCAATGGAACTTCTACAAATACCAAGCCAATTACTATAAACTTAGTAAGACCTGTGTTTGGAGAGCTCCATTTCCTGGTTCTGTTTGTCATTGTTATCAGTCAGTGCTTACTAGAGAAAACAGATTTAATACAAGATATACAAATATATAAGAATTTATAAGATTGGCTTACAATGGCCACCCACAGAGCTGGGAGTGAAAGAGTACAAAAGGTCTGTCTGCATCTGTGGGATCCGAAGAATCCAGTGGAAGGTCTGGAGCTCAGTACAGAGTCCCATGACAGTCCATATCAGGAGGCCACAAGGTCTGCCACGGAAGGCTGAAGGGTCTCCTCCAGAAGGCTGCAGAGTCTGCAAAGAGGCTGGGAGATGACGTCCAAGGTGAAAGCAAAGACTGGAGCTCCTCTGCAGAAAACAGACATGATACTTCCTTCTTTGTTTCCCTTTTATACCATGCTGGTGCAATCCCCCCTAGGATGGTCTTCCACACCCAGAACTATGTGATCCAATTTCACTGGTCGTTATTTACTCAAGTTAACACAATCAAACTACTGTCCTAGTCACTTCATGTGGAACACATGTGAAAACCAAGCACGGATGTGTAAAGAGGGGTGTAGAGGAAAGTACTTAGCTACCCATGTGATCCTACTGGGAAGCCAAGGAGGACAATCAGCCCTGTGGAGCATCTCTGACCTCTGACTTCATCCTTACTGACTCCCACCATCATTAGAAGTGTGACTTTTTAAATATTGGTTTGTAAGATCATATGTGATACAGCCTCTACATTTTCCTATTTGTGGTTTGTCCTCTTATGAAGCTATCCCTCCTGGAACTCCTGTTTGCATACATTAGTTACAAAGGTTGGGGCCAGGCCTAGCTTCTAGAGATGTATCTGGAGACCAGTGTCTCTCTCTGTCCTACCTTTGGCAGGGACATAAGGCAGTAAATCTGGGTAATTATGTCTCCTCCTCAAACTAAAATAATCTCTCGGTTCACATCAGTCTGTCTTGGGGAAATGTTGGAAATCCTAGCATAGCTATATATTTAAGACACTCTATAGCTTTCACTGTAATAAATATAGTAATTTATCTCTATTTGACCCCTTTATCTACTTTCAAAAATCGCTTCCTGAAACATAGGAGAAATATATACAATTATCACTTTTCAAACCACAATTTTTAGATTTGTCATAATTAACTTTTAAGAAAAAAGTGATATAAAGATTTACCTAAGTGATTTTCACATTGGCATAAAAGGCACATGATTTTCTTCTTTTCTCGTTCCCTTTTCCCTCCCTCCTTTTCTTCCTTGTCAGCCTTTTATTTCTCTATTCTTTTTTCTTTAATTCCAAGATTGTAGAGGGTGGCACGGGTTAAGAAGAGCCTCGTCCTAACATCCACTGAGGCTGTGCCTCAGTCACCCTGATTACACCGAGACTGGCTAGGCCCTTGTCTGTGACTGCGGTCCCGGGGCAGCCATGTGGCAACCACCTGTAGGAGAGAAAGTCTTCCCTTGAGCACTCGCTTCCTGCCTCTAACAACTGCTCAGGACAAAGTATCAAGACATACATTTATTAAGAGCTATATTTTCCCATGGTAGGATCCCTAGTCAGGATATTATTATTAACTATCTTAGGAGTTGTACAGAAAGAGATTTCTCGAGTGTGTGACTTATTTTACCAAACTGATCAGTGCCCTTGTTGAGGACAGGGACAAATGACTGCTTCTCTTTTCCATTAAAATCTCACTCAGCTTACTTGCTCTCACCCACATACATTCGAAGTGACTGCCAATAAAACTTGTAGTCTGGTTGATAAACCACGCTAAACCGTGGTGCCAGCCCCCTCGTAAGCTGATGTTCCAGAAGACAAGGTACTAACGCAGACATTAACATTTCCAAAAACATCAAAATGATACATGTTAAAAATAATTTTCAGGAAGCTCAAAGACAAATTTGTTGTTCAGTTTCAGAAGCTATCTTTAGCCTATAAATTCTTTCTTGACCCAGCATAGCCCATAGTCACATTCATTTGTCCTTGCTTGAATAGATTTAGCATTTCTATGCCTTTTATGAGCCACCTCAAATATTTTTGGAGGAAAGAGGGGTTATAAATAACAAGTGCAGTTTACCTATAACAGAACACATTAAGAGTTACAATATAATAATTGTATTTTTCACATGTAATGAATAAGGAAGAGCACACAAGCAGGAAAAAATGATAATGAATGAAGATGAAAGGTGGTTTTGCAGCTCGAATCTATTTTGGGGATACGGGGATGAGCAGCTTGATCATCTGAACCTAGAAAGGGCAGAACATCAAGGTTATCATTTTAGCTGCTTGTGAAAACGATCGCACAATCTCTAGCAAGTGGCCCGGAGCAGGATCTGTGTTCAATGACTCATCTCAGAGGTGGCCCTTCCATTAGCTCCCCAACCGTAATATTGAGACATGCATTTAATTCTGACTCACATTGTTAAATGCCACACACTGAATCACCAACCCTACTCCATAAAGCACCTGGCGCAAATGTCTCTATGAAACACTTATCCACACTGAAAATTTCCACTTGGGCATGAGAGACACTGGAAACTGTCGTTACAGCCAGTGGCCTTGGGAGTCACATGTAAGTTCAAGTTCACTGGCTTTCCGGATTCAAGATAAAGTTCAAATAGTCAATAGATTTTATTCTCATGTGGTGTTTTATCATCCTAATTATCCCTTTACTGTATACAATAAAAATTCTCAGTAGTCACATTTCTAATAATTTTGTTTTAAAAATATTTCTTTTTAGCTGTGTGTTGTTTTCCAAAAGTATGGTCTAAATATGAGAAAAAAATATGCCACAAGGGCTTTCAAATGAAATGCATTCTCTAACTGTCCAGATGTTCATTTCAATGTATGCATCATATAAATCTAAACTGATGAGAATGGTAATGGCCCAGCTCACTCTGTCTTAGTTGGTGAACTCTGAAAGAACAAAAATAAAAAGGTGTTTTTTTTTTGAAGTTAGGAATTTTAACAACTCAAGAAAAAAAAAAGACTTCTTGAATTTTATTACTTTGATTTTGTGGACAATAAAGTTGACTTCCCACAGTGGTCTTCTTACTATGTAGCAGAAAAATATCGTCTGTGCTTCAAAATCAGGTCCTAAAACTTGCTCTTTAATGAGGCAATGTTTATAAAAAGACAAAAACTGAAACAAATTCTAAAAAATGACCATACTTTCTATTGCTTTTCTTTCTGAAGACTTCAATAGATATTCTGTATCTTTACATTAGCTCACACTCATCTCAAGTGTCTGCAAATGGGATAACTTTCATTTCTTCCCCTTCTGAGAATGCATAAAAGTATCCAAATGGCATGTAATATCTTTTCCCTTGCTGTTTGGTGTGTTTTGAGAGACTGGCAGAACGACTGCAGAGGTGGCCCCATGTAAGCACAGCACAGCACCCTTGTCACTGGACTATTCACGAAGTCATTTTTTCAGTGAATGAATATGGCTAAGAACCCTTCTAAATTCTAGAAGGGGCACATGGTCTGGATGCTACATGATGCAGCTGGTCTTGCTATAGTTTCCATTCTAGAAAAAGAGAAACACACAGAGCATTTATCCACCCCTACAGCGACTGAACCTTGAAAACTTACAAGATTTTAGACCAACTGTTCTTAGACCAATCTTAGTTCCTAGCCTTTTAACTGCGTGTTGTCAAGAGAGGGTATTACATTGCTGGTATTCCACCCAGCTGTATCCCCAAATTATAGTATTTCCTGTAGGTTTGCACATCCAGCTGCTTAAATCATTGCCATAGCAGGAGCCAGAGTTGACACCTACTCTGACCCACAATACCCAAAAGTTGGGAAGCTAGCATCATACCCCAAGAGGACACTTTCAGGGATCCTACCTTACACATCATCAACAGCAAATACTCATTTCTTTCTACCTTATGCCTGACCCTAAACTCAGCCCACATTTGCAGTACTTTAGCAATATCGACAACACATCCTGGACTTGTGCCCTCCTTGCTGCTGCTGCTACTATTTTTTTTCTCAGCAGTCTTGCCCTATGGACATAGAAAGGAATAGCATCTATTAGAGAAAAAAATCTCTTAAGACTATTTTCTTGGAGGTGAGGAAAGAGACAAAAAAATGGCTTGACACTAAGAAAATGAGGTACATTAATGTATGGGCTCCTAATCATTCATGTGTTATGTTCATGCCTTTAGCTACGCCAAACTCACTTTTCAAAGAATCTGTACTTAAAGATTTTTGTTTATACCTCTCACCAATCTGCCACACCCCCAAATGCAAGGACAGATCTAAAACTGATTTATTTTACTGTTTTTCTACAGTTCTTAATACAGCACCCTAAACACAATTCAATATTGGTCACCAACAGCTTTGTCAACAGAATTGGAAACAAAAGATTATTTTTAGTGCAGAAGAATAGCTTATAGCTTTCTTGGCTCAAAGAGAAACATCAAGTTCAGCATTTACAATAGTATAGATTATTTTTCACAAAGTGCATTTATTATTATAAGCTGATTTAATTCAAGGAGTGAGCCAAATAAAAAAGGACATTTCATTGTTTCTTAAACTGCCAAATTAGCACCATCATTTAAAATTTTAAATAAGATTTTCAAAGATTTCCTGGAATCACTGAAATAAATACTTTTAAAGGCTAGAATTAGTAATTTATCCTGCAGCATTAAAATTAAGTATGTTGTTATGATCTGGCACACTGACATTTCTCTGGATTAGCTTGTAAGTCTTTGGGACAATTTCAAAGGGAACTATTCAAACACAAGGAGATGAACCAAGAGCTCAGAAAGTCTACTCTAGGGCCGGTGAGATGGCTCAGCGGCGTAAGCGCCTGCCTTGCAAGCGCGAGGGTCCGAGTTCGACTCCCGGATCCCACATACAAAAAAGGGGCCGGTGATATCGCTCAGAGGCATGGGTGCCTGTTGGCGCGCGAGGTCCTGAGGTCGACCCCCCGGTACCCACAAAAAAAAAAAAAAAAAAAAAAAAAAAGAAAGTCTACTCTAGCCTTAGGATTATGTAACTTGCAAACGCAGTACTGAATGTCGTCGTCTTGGTATTCTTTCTAGAAGACGATAGCACATCTTGGAATGCAGGTCTTCTCTCCCAGATCTACAGCCCATGACCACCACCTTTGCTCTTAATCAAGGCAGCATTTAGTCTGCAGAGGTGAGCTACCTCTGAGGGCATCAGGACTTCTCTTTGTCTGACTGAGTCTCCTCAGCACCCCTGCTTGTGCCCTCTCAACCCTCAATTTAGTAGAAGAGATGAACAACCTTGGAATTTTCATTTTTACTGTTTCCAAGTCTCCAAATCTCATTTTTTAAACACCCATCTCATTAGCACTCTCCTGACAACCATACATACCTCTGTGTGTGTGTGTGTGTGCGCCTGTGTGTGTGTGTGTGTTGCCAGCATTCATTTCTACATTTTCCCATGGAGTAATAAAGCCTGGATCCAAATAGTCAAAAAATCAGATTTACTATGTCTTCCTACATTAAATCACAGCTTCCTATTTTAAAAGTGACATTCTGTTTACTCTATTGTACAGGATATTACTGGAGTATTTATAGCCAATGTACCATAAATAAGCCAATTGTTCAATGTTCTTCTGAAAGTTCTTGGAGAAAATATTTTGCCTCTTCTCCCTGAACTGACCGACTCGATCCTCCCTGGTCCAGAGATCTGTGCACACACCTCCAGGGGCAAAGCCGGCCCTATTTGCAATCTGGCTTTATAAATGTTTCATAAAGAGTTTGAGAGGAGAATGATTAGCGATCCATCTGGTAAACTGCTGGAGACGTACCAGACACTGTGAACAAACTACACAACAGGTCCATTATACTCTCAGGGTTCGATAGAGGGCCAAAGATTTGCAGCCGATCCCACACTCCGAGTGGACTAACTCTGACAGGAGTACAGCAGGCAAGAGTGAATGAATGTAAACTCTACAAGCAAGTAAAGCTACTTCCTTATGCAAATCAGTCAGGCTAGTTTAAAACAATATAAATAACTCTGATACATTTGCAATAAGGTATATCTCTAAGGCAAAGTTCTCGAAATCTGCTTTTAATTGCCATCTCTCAATAAGTAAACGTCAAGTCAAGAGAAATGCAACAAATGCAGCTAGATACCTGTGTTCTTGACAGCCATTCAACCCCTCAATGTTTTATAAAATTAATTTTAATATAATCTTAAAAGCCAAACACTTGAACAAGCACAAATCAGACTGGCCCAGCGTGTTCTGTCACACTGTGAAAGATGTTATTTGCTTTTTTTTTTTTTTGAGAATGGAAATATGTCAGAATTTCTATAAATTATTGATAGTTCTTAAAAGGCTATGTCAACTTCCTTTAGAGAAAACAGATCTCTATTAAAATGGTACAGGAAAAGTAGAATACACCAATATTAAGTTTTGTCTTTTTTAAGCTTTCTATTCTGTTTTCCTTCCTAGGGACAGTTTAAAATTGAAGTAAATAGGATCAAGTTTTATTTTTTTAGCAATAAAGTAATTTTTTATTTTTTATTTATTTTATTTTTTTACAGAAAATCAAAACCTTTATTAATATACAATCAATAGCGAGATATAATATGGGGGAGTATCATTCTTAATGACTTTAAATATAAATTGTACTAAAAATTTACTAACAAGAAATTAGTACAATCTACAAGTTTTATTTTTTTTAATTTTATTAAGTTTATTGGTGCGATTTAGATACGCACAATGATCATTATGGATCAAATTTTTAAGAATGCAAATCTTTATACTCGTAAAGAACTTTACTTCTTTTGGGGGGTTCTATTATCCTGCTTCTCTTTTTGCCCCCACCGCCAAATGTGGGGAAAAGGGTAATCAACCAGAGGTGACAAGTTTCTGTTTCTGTCTGTGTTCTCCATGCCTCTGGTGCTGTTTTGTTCTTGTTTTTCAGCAGCCTTGCCCTTCAGAAATAAAAAGGAGAAGCTTCTAGTAGCAGAATCTCCTAAAGCAATTTTCATGGAGAAGGAAACCAACAAACAAAAATGCTTGACAATGAAAAAATAAGGAACTCATTTGAAGTTTCTGATTGCATTCAAGCTCACACGCCAAAAAGAATTTGGTTCCTTTCTTTCCATCTCCACCCTCAACTTCACACATGTGCACAACTCACAAATGTGCACACACTCACACAGCCATTGTGCCCATACATAGACACACCCACACTAGCGTGCACACAAATCTCCTGCACTGTTTCAGGTAAAAGCTTAAGAAATCTGCCTCCGGCATATGATATATTTATGTAACCGTGTTTCAAATGATTAGGTTATATGTTTCTAGAACATCATGCCTTTACTACTCTGCTGATATAAGCTTAGTCAAAGCACCATCAGTAAACAATTTATTAGTATTTTTTGCAATTGAGTAAGCCCATTTTATACAATATTATTATGGGAACTAAAACAATGGGAGAGTGAAGGAATTGCAATCCCTTAAGTAAAGATAGTCTGTGTGGCTACTGGACCACACTGAACATGCAAATGTACCTATTTCAAGATTAAATGTTCTGTGTTATGGATGGAAACAATCTCAACTTTAAGGTGTTTTTGCTTGTTGTTCCAAAGGGTAGCAACAAACTCTCTTTAGAGCTTATGATTTTAGAAAGCAAAGCTGACAGATAAGCATAGTTCATACCGTCAGAGGAATGCATATATTCTAAAACACAGACTTGTTCACAGACTGTGAGAAGATTCAAGTAGAAGCACAACTTTAGCACGTTACGATTTTAAGATTTTTACTATTTTTTCTTAAAAATAAGTGAAATAATCTTAGCATTATTAAATTTTTCCAAATCCACACAATTTTTAATGTCCAGTTTGGGGAAATAAATAAGTAAGATTATTCTGCAGTCATTATACCATACCTGAGATGTATAATAGGTAAGATAATGACACAAGGCAGTTGTTTCCCATCAGTAGAAGTGCTCTATTCTTTGTACTTGGAAATGGATTCAAGTTCTTAGATTTCCCTTCTAAATCTAAAGGGATAGAATGTACTTTTTCCTTGGGGGACTGAGTTTCTTTACGTAAGACAGTACCAGCTCCATGGCCACTCCCAAAATTTACAAATGTCCAAGTGGAGTAAAAGCATGGGAAACTAGTGCCACCAGTGCAAGAAGCCATGCATGCTGGCCACACACTTTTCCACAACCCTTAGACCTGCTCGGCAACTGGCTCTATTCCCATGTTGCCCTCCCATTCGAGTTTCCAGCCAGGGTAGCTAACACCACAGAGATACAATATAGTAGAACTAGAGTGGTCACAGAGGTCACCTATTCCAATGTTCTCACATCATACATGAGAAAATTAGATCTATGCATTCAATGACATTCCTAAGATTCCACAGTAAATTTTTGTCACAGTCTAGACTGAAACACATTTTTCCTGAATACGAGTTCTCTATAATCCTACAATTGAAAGCACAGAGCTCAGACCACCAGCTTCAGGGACTGATTAGAATTGCAGAATTTCAAGATTTGCTCCAGATTCACTTTATTGCCTGGGGTTCTGCAGAGAATCAGAACCAGGAGAATATATATTTGCATATAGGAGTGTGTGTGCGTGTGCATGCGTGTGTGTGTGTATGTATGTGTGTGTATGTGTGTGTGTGTAGAGAGAGAGAGAGAATGTGTAGAGATTTATTTTAAGGAATTGCCAGATAGATCTCAAATCCATAGGAAAAGCCAGCAGGTTGAAAACTCAAACAAAATTTCTATGTTACAGCCCTGAAACAGCCCTTCCTTTCCGGACAGAATTCCTTCTTTTCTGGGGAATTTTCTTTAGTTTTGTATTGTTTTGTTTTTGTTGCTATTAAAGCATTCAACTGACTGGGTAAAGTCCACCTACATTACTGATGTTAAACTGTTCGCTGTCCACTGATGCAGTGTTAACCACATCTACAGAACGCCTTCCCAGCAACATCTCAACTAGTGTTTGACCAAACAACTGGGCACCACCACTAACTCAAGCTGACATGTAACATTCATCCATCACACTTGCTGAATCAGAATCTGAATTTTAACATTATTTTTGTGTACCTTAAATTTTGATACAGTTACTTGCAAGTTTTAGGACTATCTTAGCTCCACAGCTATAACAGACGGATCCAGCATCATTGTCCATTAACTAAAAAGTTTATTTCTTTTCTGTGAATAACTTCTTCATTACCACTTTGGACAAGGAAGGTGACTTGACAGACCCAGGAACACAGGACTCTTCTAACGTACTGTGCCATCTTTAACATGGGCTTTTAATTCATGGTCCAAGATAATGGTCTCAGCTCTGACCATCATGCCTTTATTCTCATCCACAGAAGAGAGAAAAGGGCAACAGAAGCATAACCCTTCCCTTGAGGACATAATCTAGAAGTTACCTTTATCACTTCTGCTCAAATCCTATAGTCCAAAGTTTACCTAGATGGCCACATCTAGCTGCAAGGGAGGCTGGAGAACATAGTCCTCTTGCAAGAAGGAAAATGATTCAGAATTCAGTAACTAAAGAGAAAAGAGGACACTGATTATTACAGAATAGTTAACTATCTTGGCTACCTATTTTTCTGCACCAGGTTACCTGCAAGCTCTGTGGGACTGCAGATACGAAGTAAGGAAAGCAGCACAATAAAGGGAGAAGATTCGGACAAGAAGGGGATAGCCTCAAATTCAGTGTATCACTTTAATGGGGAACCCAGAGCAGATGCAGCTCATGCTCCTGGTGCTTTGATTGGCTACTTCCTCAACATGGAGCTGCTCTTGGCCAAGGCAGCCAGAATGTAAGTTTCGCTGCTCCTAAGGAAGAAGCAGTGGTGGAGGAAAGGGAATTGGAGACTCTGACTCTTTTTACATTTCATCACTTCTATCTCCTCCCTGTCACACAAGGATGACTCACCTCTTTCTGTTTCCAAGACCCAGAAGGAACCCAGAGCAGAAATGACTCCAGTGTTTCTTCACCAGTTCAATCCTAGTAGTTCTCATAGCCCAGAGTTGGGGATAAAAGCATGTTGAGCCACTTTCAAAGTTTGTGCTAACCACAAAACTCTTCATTATTTCCTTTCTCAAAGCAGAAGTCCTGTGTGTCTGGTGGTTACCAAGAAGTAAATAGATATGCTGAGAGATGGTTTTATATGGCGGATTCATGTCTGCAAAACAGAATTTTAATTTTATTGATGAAAGCAGCTTTATACAAAAGTACTTAATAATGGAACAAAAAACTCTGGAATAATACATCAACTTCTGTGTAATTTCCCACATTAACACATATGTACGGTATATACACAAATTCCCTTCAGAGACCAATAAGCCATATTGTACAAAATTTGTTGTAACCAAGGTAACAAAACATTGCTCTTCCTATCAACTTTTAAAACCAAAGAAGCAGGCATTTTTAGAATGAATGTTTCCTTGTAGTAGTGTTTATCGCAGTGATATTTGTTTCCCTTTTTAAGATTTAAATTTACATCAGGAATTTATTTTCTTCTAGACACTAGCTATGACTGTTAACCGGCAATAATGGGACCTGAATTGCAGGCCAAAGCCTTTTTTGAGCTAAACAAATAAAACTGTTATGACAACATTCTATTTACTTTCACATTTCTTTGAGAAATTATTTAACATATCTGAATATCAGTTAATAAATACCTATAATTTATTGATTACACAGTCTATAAGTATTCATGCAAATATAAAGAATGATATATACAGTATAAGATGTTACAAATAATTTGCATATGTACCATTTTATATATGGAAAATCATTCATTATCTTTCTCACCAAACTTGACTCATTAATAATTATCTCTCCTAGTTTTTTGATGAAATAAAATGAGACAATCTATAACCTTATAAGATCTTACATAACCTTGGATAATTCCTCCTATGTGCATATAATCATATCTTTTTTAATACAGGTACTCATTTGAAAGTTTTCTTTTATATAAGAGCCAATTTTGAAATAAAAAGAAAACTTTTCTCTTGTGCATCGGAGCAGGGGTTCAGTAGAAGTCTGGAGTTCTGTGATGATGTATTCTCCTCATTGCACTTTCCTCTGTCTATCTCAGTTTGACATGAATCTTTGACAGATATGCTCCTTTAGCCCTCACTTCTGCATAGATTCTAATTTACCTTTTAAAAATATTACCACTAGTTTGTGCAAACTTGACACAGAAAGGCACTGTGACTGTTCGTATTCCATGACCATTGCCAAGTTCCTGGGAACTCTCATTTTTTTGTGAGAGGTGGCTGAGTGTGTGTGCGTGCATGTGTGTAAAGTAGGTAGGACACAAAACTTTCCATTCACGTAATTACAGAAGTATATTGTCAGTGTCACTAGCTTAATGGCTGAGTTTATACTTCCATTGTTTAAAAAATGGTCATTTTTATCCTTGAAATTGGTGATTGCTTATAAAATGCCTACTACCTAAAATTTGGAAAATATTTATGGAAAATAGTAATGATGCACCAGCTCTGAAAACTCAAGCTATGAAAAGTGACTTTTTCTATCTTTGAAAAGATGTAAACTATTTCTGAGTTTAATAGAGCAAAAATTAACTCGTTATCAAAGTTCTCCCAGTTGCCTCTGAAAACATGTCCTACTCTTCTACTTCTGTTATATGTTTTTCTTAAATTAGGAAGAAACTGCTGCTATAATGATCTGGAGTTGGATTCTCTGGAATTATGTTCTTCATATGACTTAGTTTGATGAGAATAATTTCCATTCCCAGTCAGGAAATGAAATCATAGGGCAGTATAATGTCCATGTGATTGAACTTTTTCAATATTATAGACTTATTATCTCTAAGAACTCACAAATTTATATGAAATTTTTCCTACCTTAATGATATTTGCCCTGTAGCTCTTGAATTAGATTTTTTTTATCCAACTTCACAGAAGTCATTTCAGTTTCAAGCTTAGACATTTTCTGGAGTCTCAGCATAGGGGCTAGATTTATATTCTCAAAGGAGAAATATTTTTTATTTCTTCTGAAGTGATTTTAAGAGAAGATTCAGGCATACTATATTTTAATCTGTACTCTAAATTATTTTGAAGAGGATAATAATATTAGAGAGATCTTATCTAAACATAAAACTACTTAGAACACTGCTCAATGGTCTCTTAAAAGTATTATTAAATTTTTTCAGCTATATTTTGGTTTACAAAATTACATTTTTTTATTTATAAAATCAAATTATATGTCATTCACAGCCCCACCAATCTACACAGTAGAAAACTGGTCTTGTTCGGAAGGCATACGTTTTATTCTAAGTCGCCATGGTCCAGGGCAAACCTTTTAGACCTTTCAATGATACAAACAACCTGCTGTGGCACATATACCATAGTTCGCCACCACTGGTCTAGGAGTTGCATGGGATGCATCACTGCTCGGACTCTCCTCTTGCTAAGTGGTTTGACCCCACGACAATTGCCTTTGTCCCAAGGCATCTGATCCCCAGCCATCACTTCACACATCAATCTGGCAGTACCAGGGAAAAGTGAATAGATTAACACCTCCGTCCTCTCTACTTTCTTCACTCCTCAGTCTCAGGAACACGCTTTCTTACAGTGTGGCCAAAATCTGCCTACTCAACTCTTTCCATCAAACCATCATCATCATCTTTGAGGGTCAGAAAAATGTAAGCTGGCATTTCAATAAATAAATAAATAATAGCGGTGTTCATTTGTAGTGCTTAGTAAGTGAGAGCACTTCAAATGAATTGAATTTTTCATAACAAAATATAAAGAAGGATGTATCTTTATTGCATCTATTTCACAGATGAGTATATTAAGGCAGAAAGTGTTAAGTACACTTGTTATTTAGGCAGTAAAGAACAGAGCCAGAATTGAAATCCATGCATTCTGGCCTCTGAGCCTATTATCTTAAGGAATAACTTTCACTTTCAGTGTGATGAAGTTCCTAAAATAAGTAATCTGTTTTGCCTCCATAAAGGCTCCATTATAAAGAGCAGTAAAGTGAGATTTTGGGGGGAAAAGTCGTGAAAGAAAATACCTGCTATATTTATTCTTTGGTGAAATATCTCCAGGAAAATGTAAGATACTGCTAAATTCTTGGTTAAGTAATTTTGCCATACTTGTGTATTAAGGCCTCAAAATACTTCTAATATAACTGAGATGTGCAATGAAAATACATTTTCTTTATTTTCATTTCTAAGTGTTCTGACTTCTACATAAGCCCACACCCACTAGGTAATGTGATGGGAAAATTACCAAAATCCAATATAATTGTCAACTTAATTTGACTTAATAGTTTAAATACTGTATTTCTGAACTCTCTCTTTTTGACTCTTTTCTAAAGTAAGGTCCAAGTACATAGGAGAAAAGCTTACATAACCTCATGGAGGAGAGGGTTTGAACTCCCTTGGCTTTGCCCCGTGATTGTGATTTGGTAGCTTTTCCAGTGCCATCCGCAACAAGAGTCATCCTTGGTTTCTCTCTCTTGAGTTAGTCATAGACCGAAAGAGGCTTCCTAGATACTATGGTCTCCTACAGGCTGTCTATACAAGACCCTTTGAAACTTTACCACACTTTCCATCATGTCCCTGACCTAGGTGCGCCACTTCTACCTCTATATTGTCTTGATGTGTTCATCATGGACTATAGAGGAGGACTGCTGATCCTCAGCTGGGGATTAGGCCATACAGAAGAATAGGAGACAAAAAAATATGTGCAAATTAAAACCTGTCTTTCTTCTTTACCATGACACTCTGCTTTCTTAACCCTGTGTATCAAAGTGCAGTGCTGGTGTGAATTCGGCCTAGGAGCTTCCTCCTAGGAGTCCAATGGATGGCAAAGCAAGAATTCCCACCCATGTGCTTATAGCTATTTCCCCTGTCACTAAGCCAAACCATGCGAGGATGACTGAGAAAAATATCTTATAGAGTTCCCTCCTTCCTCTTTGGTTATTTCCTCCCTCTTTACTACTCGATTCCCTGACTACACTTGTCAAGTCCTCAATATCATAACCAGCTTCCACCAATGATAACAAGCTTTCCTTGAGCAGGTTCTTTTTTAAGTTATGTTTCTGCAATTTAATTTTGTGGCTATGAAAATCTTACTTGCTAGGTACATGATAAATGGATTTTATAATAACTGTTCGTCACTTTAATCCCTAGCTCCCATTCCTCAAGAAGGCAGAAAATTAATGTTCCAGTTATTTATGGCTATGTAACAAACCACCCAGACACTTAGTGATTTAAAATAACAATCATCATTTATTTTGCTCACAAATTTACAATTTGAGTGGGGTTTGGCAGGAAGAGCTCATCTCTGCTCAGACAGAATTAACTGTGATAGTTTAACTGGACCTGGAAGATGCCCTTTCAAGATGGCTTAATCATGTGCTGTCAAGCTGGTGCTGAGCTGAGGTTATTGACCAGAGACCTGAGTGCCTCACCATGGGGCATCTCCACAGTGCTGCTTCTTCCTCACAGCATAATATTTCTGTTATGATTGAGGAAGTAAAAGAAAGTAAAAGCTGCCAATTCTTAAGTCCTAGCTGGGAAGAATCGACTCTGAGTCACCTCAGCTATATTCTCTATGGCAAAGTTTTGACAGAGCATCCTAAATTCCAGACAGCTGAGGGGTGGGGGAAACTGAAGTCTACAGACTCCACCTCTTGATTCATGCAGTGTAAAGAATTGGGGGCCATCTTTAAGCAACAATGCTTAGCTTAGCAATTCCCAGATAAATTAGGTCGCTCCAGGATTTTGCAGTTTGTTATGTTCAAAAGGAAGTCAGGAGACAGATCTTCAAATGATGGTAGTATAAAAATGTAGCAAATCCATTCTCTCAAAAAAGAAACAAAATCAAATCTATAAAACTCAGCAAGATTGTTAAAACAATCATCTAAGTGCTCTGAATATCAACCAATGACAAAAATAAATTGTTTATTTATGCAAAATTGCAGACTATCAGGTAAGAAAGTGGGAAACTATATCAAGCTTGTCCAAGTTTGGTCCTTCTCACAGCTCAGTTGGTAGAATTGTGATATCAGGCAGAGCTGGCAATAAAACCCAGCAACTTCATTCATGGAAAGGCTTGACTTATTTTTCAGCAAAGAGCAAAAAGTTATTCTCAGATTGTTTGTAAAAATAGAAAAATTTGTAAAAGTAGAAAATGCACAACAAAGCACATGGTTCTACTTGCCTGAATTGTTATTACACTTGTAGAAAACAGAAGATCCTGAAATTAAGCAGGAAGTGGAAATAATAGAACCATAGATGCACTGGGTAATTTTTCTACGCATCCCTGGCTGGGGTTATACACATATATAAGAGAGACCCAAGAAAGCCTACACCTACCACCCATTCCCGGTTTATATGGTGTCTGTATGAACACAAAGAAGGACATGAGAGTGTCCAAACCCTCCACACACTGAGAACCTGTGAATACATACAAGCACAATCTTAAAAGGCCTAGTGAAAAGAAAAAGTGGAATAAACTAGTTAAATGTCTGAATTTTGAATGCATTCATCGACCTACAAAAAAGACCATCAGTAAATAGTGGAAGCCTTCATAGGCTCAATCAAATAAAACAACCATCACCCTTAGGGGGAAAATCAGAATCAAGATTTTCTTCAATATATGATCCTAATGTCTAGTTTTAAATTAAAAATGGGAAAATTTAACACATATGCAAAGAACAAAATTATCAAGAGAAACTCACTCCGAAGGAGCCCAGATGTTGCATTTGGCAAGCAGAGCTGTCAAGGCAACTATCGTAAGTGTACCTGAAGAATTAAAGAAATCCTATTTAAAGAATTAAAGGAAAATACGATGGCAATGTTCTAATGAATAGTGCAATTCAAAGAAGAAGTAGAAAATCTTTTTTTAGGAAGAGGCTAAATGAAAATCCCAGAGTTGTCAAAAAGGAAATAATCTAAACACTTGAAGATAGATGAGTAGAAATTATCCACCCTGAAGAACAGAAATAAAAACACTGAAGAATAATTAACATGGCCTCAGAGACCTGAGGTGTAACATGAAGCATACCAAAAAAATTTATAATGGAAGTCCCGGAAGGAGAAAAGACAGAGAAAGAACAAAAGGAGTCTATGCAATATTTTTAAAGCAGTTATGGACAAAAACTTCACAAATTTAATTTTAAATTAATTAATTTAAATTAATTAGATCCAATGAGTTCAGTAATGCCCAACTAGGATAATCACAGAAATCCATATCTAAACACATTATTATCAAGCTGCTGAAAGCCAATAAATAACAGAAAATTTTGACAGCAGCAGAAAAATAAACTCATCACACACAGAACAATGATATGATTAATAAATTCTCAACAGTATTTATATGCTAGAAAGTAGAGTAAAAAGTTCTAAGTACTTGGAAAAAATAGCAAATCAAAAACATCTTATCCAGTAAATTACCTTTCAAAAATTAAGACAAAAATAAAAACATTTTCATTTCTTAAAAAAAAGAGAAATAAATGTTACAACAAATTCTACAAATTCTGTATGAGAAATGTTTATGAAACCCTCAGGCTGAAAGGGTAAAAAATCTTTCAGAAGGTAGATAAAACCACAGAGAGAAATGAAGAGCTGAAATGGTTAAAAATAAAAAGAAATGAATAAATATAAAAAAGGATAAAATATTTTTTGCTTTTTTCATTGTAATTTCATTAGAAGACATAAAATATCAAGCAATATCTATAGCATTTCACACTCAATTTTGTGTCCATAACATACTTACATGTAGTAGATTTGAAAATAATAGTGCAAAATGGTACAGAAAAAGCACTTTGATAGAGGAAATTTGCTCTGTTTACTTCAATAGACTTGCTATATTTTACTGGAATTAAATCACCTGAGTAGACCCTGATAAGTTGAAATTTATACTGTAACTTCTAGAGCTACACTGAATAATAACTCAAAAATATATTTTAAAAATCAACAAAGTAATTTAAAAAGGATGATAAAAATTCTGTCAACACCAAAAATGGATAGGAAGAACAAAAGAGGCATAAAATACAAATATGACAATAATAAATCAAAATGTATTAATATTTACATTAAATATGAATGGACTAAACACTCCACTCAAAAGGCAGAGATTAGAGCTGCAGGTGGAACTCAGTGGTAGAGTTCTTGCCTCTAGCATGCCTCATGTGTCTGACTTCCAGTGCTGGCAAAAAAGAAAAAGAGAAATGAAAGGTTGTCAGATTGGATATAAAATGTATGATTCATGTATGTGTTATTTACAACAGAAATAGTTCAGAGTCAAACAATGATACATATAGAAGAAAAGTAAGAGAATTGCAAAAGATACACTATGCAAAAATTATAGTTACAAATTAAATAGCTAAAATGGCAAAAAAGAGCGCTGTAAGAAAAGAAATTGTAATAGAAACAAAAGGAACACCTTATATTTACAAAAGGTTCTGTGTATTGGGAAGATAAAATAATTATAAATATATACGTATGAAAAAGACCTTATAATACATGTAATCAAACCAACAAAATTGAAAATGTAAGAAATACATAGTTGCATTTGGAAATTTTAATATCTCATTCTTTATAACCGATGAAACATGGACAATCACCATAAGCAAAGAAAACTTGAGTAATAATATCAGTTAATTTGACTTACTGACATTTATGAGCCATTTCACCCAAACGAGCAAAATGAACTTTGTTTTTAAGAACACATAGAACATTCTGCAGGGTAGACAATATTCTAGGACATAAACTAAATCTCAATAAATTTAAAAGGATGAAAAATATTTCAATGTCTGTTATTTATTTAAAAAATTAGACAAAACGGGAAATTAATAACTGAAAGTACCTAGGGAGAGCTCCAAATATTTAGAAATTAGCACATGGCTAAAGAAAAAATCACAAGGGAAATTAGAAAATGTTTCAAACTGAATAAAAACAAAAGCAAAATATCAAAAGTAATAAGATTGTGGTAGACTTTTTTATTTTAGAAAAAAGGAAAATTTCAAATTAATAGTTGATATGTTCAAAAAGTAGAAAAAGATCAAAATAAATATAAGATAAGCAGAATAAAGAATAATAAAAATCAAAGCAGAAAAATCATAAAATAGAAAAACAATACCAAAATATATAAATAAAAATCTGGTTCTTAAAGAGACCAAAACATTGAGAAATTTTTAGCCAAACTGATCAAGAGAGGTAAGAGAGAGAGAGATTTAAAAAATCATCAAAGGAATGAAAGCAGAGAAAAAGTTAATGTACCCTATAGAAATTAAAATACAAGAGACTATCATGTATAATTTACTGCCAATAGATTAACCTATTTAGATGAAATATGAAATGAGCAACATCATAGAAAGACATTAACTCCCAAAACTAAAGGAGAGCAGACAAGCTAAATGGATGAGTAACAAGTAGAACATATAACTAGTAATTAAAAATAATCCCATAAAGAAAAACCAGGCCCAGACAGTTGCAACCAGGAATTCTATCAAATATTTCAAAAGTAAAAAATGTATATTCTCCACAAGCACTTTCCAGCAATACAAAAAGAATACTTCTCCACTCACTCAGTGATCCTGTAACAGTGCAATAAGGAAGCCAGAGAAAGATACCAGAAAACAGCAGACCCATATCATTCACAGACCTGGGGTGTGGGACAGAAGAAAATGTTAGCAAACTGAATCCAACAATACATGAAAAGGCCGGTGGCTACTGAACACATATAAAGATAGTCAACACAATTAGGCTTTATGGAAATGGAAGTTAAAGCCAAAATGGAATACTACTAATATGAATAATCTAACGGTAATAATCAAAATAACTGTCAATATCAAATGCTAACAATGATATGGAGAAACCAGAAGACTGATACATTACTAGCAGTTCATAATAAGCAAAGACCGAAAATAATCCAATGTTCACGATCTGTTGATTGTATAAATGAAATATTATTCAGCAATAAAAATAAATTACTAGTACATCTACAGTGTGAATGAACCAACTATGCTAAATGAAATAATCCACATGCAAAATACTGCATAATACACACTCCATTTGTATGAAACTAGAAAAAAAAAGAAAGGAAAGGAAAAGGAAAAGGAAAATCAAAGCACCCTAGATGTTATCTGGAGCTGGAGGTTAATGGAAGCATTGACTGTAAACAGGTAAGCAAAAACTTCTGGGGTGAAGAAAATTTTCTAAAACTGCATCATGGAGACAACTTCATAGTTCCATAAGTTCACTAAATATCACTGAGTTGTACACTTACAATAGTTTCTTTGGGGCTATGGGAAGTATATTTTAAAAAGGCATCATTAGTAAAGGAACTTAATTTATCATTTTCTTGCTTCTGAGCGTCTCAGTTTCTCCCAAGTTGCATCACTCTTCATGAACACACCAGCAATTTGGAGAGGCCGTGGATGGCATACAGACTATATCGGTCCTATATTGGAATTCATTAAGATGAGTTCATATGCCATTAAGATCATTGTCAATCACCTTTCCCTTTCTCGTTTGCTGAAACACCTGCTAGCTCACAGACCTTCAATGACACGGTTTGACACTGCCATCTTTGGGAAGCAACCTTTCATCTCTAATGCTCCTACAAGTGTTTTCTGATGGACATCCCTCGGGAGACCATATGCAGGCAAATTCTTCTTTCAGATTCTGCTTTCTAGGGAAGCTGGCCCCTTACTCTTTACTCCCCATTTGACATTCCCTATTCACTAACCCAACATTCCCATAATATAAATGATCTGTAATTTCTTCAAATACAGAGTAGTCCCAGATTGAATATAATTCTCCATAGTCTCTACCGTACCGTTACCATGCCATCGTGGTGTGGAGTAACTTTCTATGACATTTTGTCTTCCCAAGACTCACTCAAAGAATAAAACAAAGACTCACTCTATCCTTAACCCCCAAACCCCAGGAATAGAAATGTGGGGGGTGGGTACATTCTAACCTAAATAATAGACAATCCTACCTCTAAATCGCAATTGTCCCCCAATACCTCCTGTTTACCAGGTTTTCTCCCCAAATCTTTGTCTTTGAAGGCTAAGAGCATAACATCTTTCTTTCTTTTTTTTTTTTTTTTGAGTTGGACTTGGTCCTTTCTCCTTTGGAATGGAAGTACTCCTGAACGAATAGAAACGGAAACATGAGAGATGAGAGAAAAAGAACGAAATTTTAAAATCACCTCGATCAGAGCATATCTCTATTCTAGATGATGCTCTAGGACATGCATACATATTGTATGTAATCTTTAGATCTATGAACGCATTATAGTTAACATTTCTAGTCTTACTCTAGCCTCATTAATCCTAATAAAGATATAAAAATATATTGAAAGAGTTCCCATGATGCCTACTGATTCTTCAGATTAAGACACTAATTATCTCAGTTGACAATATTTGGACGCTATTACATTTTCACTACCTAACAGAATAAAATTCAGCAAGTTGTTATTATCATTCTTTTTCTCCCAGTATTTTTAAAGTACTGTTAGGACTACAACGTAGAATAATGTGTTGAGGTAAAATAATGTAACAAAAACTGCACAGACCTTGAAGGCAGATAAAAACCTGACTCCCAATCCTGGCTTTTCAGGCTTTTGCCAATGACAAACCATGCTCCTCTGAGTATGAGTTACTCATGTAAATGAGAAGGGGTTGTTTTGAAAATTAAATGTGGCAAATTTATACGGAATTCGGATGTTAACATAAAAGTACTTTTTTTTTTTTTTGTGGGTACCGGGGGTCGACCTCAGGACCTCACGCGCCAGCAGGCTCCCGTGCCGCTGAGCGACATCACCGGCCCTTTTATCATATGTGGGTTCCGGGAGTCGAACTCAGGTCCTCGCGCTTGCCGGGCAGGTGCTTACGCCGCTGAGCCATCTCACCGGCCCCATAAAAGTACTTTAAACCGTCTAATATACTGAACTAAATTTATAAGTATGTATTCATTCCCTGAGTGGGAGGAACAGGGTCAAATGTCAAGACATGCAAAAGAAAGGGAGTATGAAAAGATACTGAAGAAAAAGCAGTCTGTACACGTCTATGTGTAAGAGAGAGGCACAGAGAGAGACAGTGAGAAAGAGGCAGAGACGGAGATGCTTTTATTCCTCTAGTTTATTTCAAAAGAAAATAAGGTGATGTCAAGACAGTCAACCAGATGCTTTTTTTTTCCCTCCTTTTTTAACACTTTCACATACATGACGCGTTAGATTGTCAATAATCTAAGCAGTACGAGTCCCACAGCAGGTGCGTGTGGAGGCCATGTGAACTAGAAGAAAATACAGATGTGACTGGCTCTGCCTCTGTCTTTTACCCAACTGCTGGGAACGCATGTTGCTAAGACACAACACCGTCTGTTACATTTGTGGAGAACGGAACAAAGATGTCAACTGAGGCCATGAAACATCTACTAACTCATCTCAGCTTCAATTTCCTTCTCAGCAAAACAGAAATAGGGCTGAGAGAATGGCAAATAATGTGTGTGAAGGACCTCGTACCTATTAGGTAAAATAAATGAATCATGCCTCTAACGATCTCATTGTGCGAAAACAAAACATTCTTTACTATGCCAATCAAAATAAATGAGATGAGAAACATTGATAAAAACGGTTCATTTTTATAAACAACTTTCAGTTTTCAAATGCCACCTGTGAAAATAATCATATTTACACTTTCATATTGTCACTGAAGTCTGATTTTTCTTGCACTAAGAAGGCACACAAAGGATGAGAAGGAAGGATCATGAGGCTGTCCAAATAATGGCTATCTTCTAGTCATGAGACACATTCCTAGCAAGCTACGTGAGAAATTCCTGAGGTAATAACTTGCATCCCCACTACTGTAGAAATGGAACTATTTATTGTTGTCATTATCTCAACTATTATCATTATCACTATTCTGTGAATTCCCTGACAGACCAATTAATTCCTAAGGGGATCCAGTGGTATGAATTTCATGTCTGTACAATTCTACCTGAAAAAGTCCGGAGCACTTTTGAGGACTTGTTCATGTCCAAACTGAACTCTCAGTGTTTCCCACGAGGCAGCTGCCTGCCTCGCTGTCCTGTCTTGCTCAGTTGGGACACAACTCTTCTGATTTCCCCAACTCAAAATCTCAGATTCATAGCTTACTCATCCATTTATCTCCCTTCCCTCTCTTCTCAGGTATAGTCGCTGCTCTGTTCTTGGTTACAAAACCTTTAAGAATCTTCTAAATTTGTTCTCTCAATTCCCTGCCTTATTTCAAGACCTAATAAACAAACAAACAAACAAAAAACCACAACGTTTCCACTGACGACATTTAAGGAAGACATTTCAGGTTAATGATTCTTGTCCCAAAGAGTGCTGTTTTTAAAAATGAAAAACTTAAGACCAACTCACATTATGAGTCTAGGATTGAGAATTTTATGATATCCTTAATTGCATTTCTTCTTGGAGATAGTCAGTTCTTCTACCACGCTCTGACTGCACTTTTCCTGTTGCAACATCGATTATATTACACTCTAAAATTTTACCCAGGGTACTACTCTCTACATTCTAAAAAACAACCATCTTATCTTATTCTTCTAAGTCTGCTCAAATTCTTAGAACAGGGTGAGCATCATAACAAGTCTACCATAATTGGCACCTAAAGATTTTGCCTAATACAAAGGAAATAGGTGTGAACAAAGTGGCATTGTAACATCTGTAACGCACCATTAAACAAAGTTCTAGAATAGAGAACAATCCCAGAGGATAAACAGAAAATGTACTTACCAAGGTAGAGTACTATATATATATAAATGGAAGAAGCAAAATGTAATAATTATGAAAGAATCTACCTCATCTACCTCTATTGGTACTTTTGAAAGACTCATTTTAGCGAAAGTGGAAGTAGGGAGAAATAATTTTTCCACCTTACTATCAATTTCAGGAATTTGGAGGGACTGTGGAACAGACGCAATGGGCACTTTACCCAAGGACCTGGGTCACTTCAGTACCTCTGGCGGGGCTGGCAACTCCCAGCACCTGCATTCCTTCACCCAAGGGCTGTCTCTAGCCCATACCTAGCCTGCTTCACCCACCCCTGAAGCATTCTGGATAGGTTTGGGCATTATCTTCCCCCCAGGAGTAGTCTTCAACAAATTTGTGAAAGGAATTGGTATATTAAAAGCCCAGCAACCTTTTCCACTGGGTAAAACAACACAAAGATATTATTCTGTGTTAAACTTCAGGGCTTCCCCAGCAGAATTAAGATTGAATAGACCACAAAGGAAAACACTTTGATAGTATACATTTTGTTGACTACATTTTCTTCATTGTCTCATTTCCCAGTCTCCTATCACTGCTTTTCTTTCTTCCCAAATTACTTGCCTATGAATCTATGTTTTAATGTCTATTTCTGGGAAAAAATAAGCCAAGACTTTAATTCCACCCACCATAAAAGAAACTGAATCAGAAATAGTAAAACTCTAGGTTAACTAAACTTCTGATTCAATTTGAAAAATTACTGAGTACCCACTGTAGTGAGAACCATGCAAAGATGGTGAAGACACAGCCTGATCTGCGAAGAGAGCATTAATTTCAAAAAGTAGAAAATTATCAACATTTTAATGTGGTAATTAGAACATGCAAAAATAGCTATTAAGGAGGCCGGTGAGATGGCTCAGCAGCGTAAGCACCCTCCCGACAAGCGCGAGGGCCCGAGTTCGACTCCCGGAACCCACATACGAAAAAGGGGCCGGTGATATCGCTCAGCGGCACGGGCGCCTGCTGGCGCGCGAGGTCCGGAGGTCGACCCCCGGTACCCACAAAAAAAAAAAAAATAGCTATTAAGCATACAGTGGAGAGTAAGAAAAGAAGAAATACTGGATGAACTTTTTTCAGGGAGAAGTAGAAAGAGCAATATCAAATTAAGGGACCATTATGCACAGAGTAGCACGCAATAGCCTCCTCTCTCACAGGGATTTGGGGACAGCTTCAGAGACATGGAATAATACGATAAGAGCACAAACACTGAAAATGGGCTTCTGAGTTCAGATCCTAGCTTTTCTATTTATTACCTACGTGACACTGGACAAATTAATTCACCTCTGTGTGTCTCAATTTGCTCATCTATAAAATAAAGTTGCCTATCTCCTGCCTCTTTATTTATACAATTAAATATAGGTGAAAATATAGGATAGTAAATTGAAAATGTTATAAATAATAATTAGATATATTTATGTAGCTAATTAACTCACAAGGAAGAAAGTGGGAGAAAAAGAAGAAAATCCAACATAAGACAGATCATGAATGATCATACATTTTTTGCTAAAGAACTGTTCATTCTTTAAAGTCCAACAAATTGTATGACCACAGGAAAAATTCAATCTGCCAAATATTTTTGTAAGTAAAGTTTTACTAGAACACAGCTATACTCAATTTATATATTGTCTATGACAGTATTCGTGCTACAATGGTACAATGACTCACAAGGTCAAAATCATTTATCAGGCATTTTACAGAAAAAGTGTGCCAACCCTACTATAGATGGAAGAGATTCTGTTAAGATTAACAAGTCAGGTCTCATGATCTTCAAAAGAGGAAGGGTTTGGTGTATAGATAAAAGTGGATATATTGCGAATGGATGAAGAAAGGGTGGAATAAAGGTTTCAAACTTGCAAGCTGCAGTGTATGTCTAATCTATAGATGAGTTTTATTTAATTCATAGTGCTCATATCTTTTATGTTATTTTACATTGTCAATGTTTATGATAGAGAGTTCTCACTAATAAAACCTGAATTTCTGGCTTTTATAGAAAAGCAGAAGATCTGGCAAAAGTTTATGTATACTCCTGAATGACAAAATCATCTTTGGCTCCAAAGCAGCTGCCCTATTTAAATAAGGCACGTGTTTTCCAAGACATCACATCCTCTGCTACTTTCTCTCAGCTTCACTCATGTCAGAAATACTCCGCCACTCATGGGCCCAAGGGCACGGGGCATGGGAGAAGGAGCACTTTTCTCTCAAAACAGTGGCCTTGAGAGACAGACGGTTTAGTACAAACAGGTAAAAAGAGAGTAGCATGAGTGGAACCTGAACTAAGAGATTAATTCATTTATTTATGAGAGAATAAAGGTTTAAGATGGCGAAGGGAAAACATGTTTAGGAGCAGTTTCTTGGAAAAGTAAGAATAAGGAGGTCCTTAGCAGGGAGCACGCTAGTGAATAGAAATGATTGCTAGTCCACAACGTTGCATTTGGTTCATGTATGAGGTTGTCTTGGGTGAGAGCCATGGAAGGAACTGGTGGCCCTCAAAGACTTTACCTTTGTGTGAAGTTGCTATGGTATTAGAAATAGTTGTGGGTAGGTTAAGGTTAGTGTGGTTTTGAATTTTGTCTTTAGAGATGCTGCCTACGAAAGTGCACAAGTTAATTAGTACAGTCTTAAGGCTATATCATGGTCATAGCGAGGTCTCTATTCAAGTAATCCCTGGAGAGAAGTACTAAATAGTTGGTTAAAAAAATGTATGTGGTTTCTTTGAAGAATAAGATCATATATTTTTAATATATTTAGAATGGAAAAGAAAAAAAACTCATCTAAAACTATAACTGTCTTAAAAGAAAGTTGTAATGACAAGGATTTTTCCTTCTTTTCTGCTTTTTGTGGGATAGATGCCCCTTTTTTCTTGCTCATTACCTTGCATACGGAAAAGAACTTCCCCTAAGTACCTGCAGATGTAGATTTTCCCACTCTGTTAGGTCAGTGTGTCCTGGTCCTTCAGGTGCCAGTCACGATTTTTTCCCCTTGATTTTCTATCCTTATCTCTAAGAAGACCCTTATAAAAAAAGGAAATTGTAAATATAAAGAGGGGGAAAATAACATTTAAACTTTTGCTTTCTTACTATTATTGTCATTTCAGTATCAAAGAAAAACATTATCTTGGCCTTACATTAGAAAGCAGTCAATCCTACTCTTTAGTGTTTGTCCCATAAAATCCTACAAAGTCATATTTTTATTTCATTAGCTGTTAGGAATAGCCATGAGAGAATGCCACCTCTCCACCAGCCGTCCAGACACTGCAGTGGAGGAATTAAACCTGAAAAGGAAGAAAAGCCCAAGGTTCCAGACAATTCAATACACAAAAATCATATACCCCGTGACTGAGATGAAAGGATATTTTAATGTTGCCATTCTTGACTTAATATTATTCCCTATTCAAAATGAAACATTTTACATTTCAGCAAGAAAAGGGAAACTGCACAAGCTGCAGATGTAGATACCTAGAGTGATGAGATTGGGTTAATAAATTCACTTCCCCAAGGAATTATTAATGAATTTAGGACTGGAGAGTGAACAGACAGTATTCAAAGAAGTTATCAGTAGATAAGTATAGATAATAGTGACCCCTGTTAAATTAAAAGAAATTGTATGTATATTTTATAGAGTGACACTTCTCCTCTACAGTAAAATTCATTCTGGTCCATGCAATGGAAGAAAATTCTAGCTGGATAAGTAGGAATTACAAAGGACATTTAGAAATTAAAGCACATGGCTCTGAAGTGCTTTATAAAGTTGATTCCCCTACGACGTTTGAAGAAAGGAAAAAGAAAAAGATGAGACAGGAAATATGAGTCCCTAATGACATCTCTTCTGACCCACAAATACATAGGATGAGAAAGCAAAAAGTACTGCTCAGAGTTAGATCATCAGAGCTTAAAATTTTGCTAGAATTAGAAGTTCTTTACTTAATGGAAAATAAGAAAGCTGTGGTTGTATTTAGTGTTCTCAAAGCCTAAGGAACCTGAGAATATCAGGTTTGTTTACTTATTCTTTCCCCACATTTTCTTTCTGCTTTTTCTTTTCCTGAAGATAGATTCATGGTTTTTATTTTTATTTATTTATTTTTTTTTTGTGGGTACCGGGGGGTCGACCTCAGGACCTCCAGCGCCAGCAGGCGCCCGTGCCGCTGAGCGATATCACCGGCCCCTTTTTCGTATGTGGGATCCGGGAGTCGAACTCGGGCCCTCGCGCTTGCCGGGCAGGCGCTTAAGCCGCTGAGCCATCTCACCGGCCCAGATTCATGGTTTTTAAAATAAGAGTATATCTATCTCTCCTCACCCTTATCTGGGCGTAGAAAATATACCCCACTGGTAAAGATTTGATGAAATTCTTCCCGTCTTTAACAGTTTAAACAAGCAAGTCTTCTTTATGTAAAATTTGCTTTCTACGATATAGAAGTCAAATTTCAAATTGTCTATGTGCAATGTGCAGTACTGTTCTCTTAAATATGAGAAACTGAAGGGATCAAATCAACCACTTATTTTCTCCACTAGACACAGAGGTCAAGATTCAGCAGGGTGTCACAGTCCGATGCAAGCTCTGTTGCAAGTAAACTGTTACTATTAATAGCTCAACGTTTGAAAGTGATTTACATTTGTTTGTAAGTTAGGTAAAAATCCAGGTTATCCAGAAATATCACTCTTACTCATCTCCATTGTGGTATCTTTTTCTGAGTGGGAGAGAAAGGGAGGCTTTATAAGTAAGATGCTAGTGAATGACTGTCACCCACCACTTGTTTTCAGAGTCAAATGAAATCACTTAACCAATCTAAGGGAAAACAGCAATTTGCCCAGAGATATAGAAAGCAAGGCGCCATCTGAAAGTTAAACTACAAAATCAAGGCAAGATGGGCATGCAAAGACGTTCTTAAACACCAAAAGATGGGTGTGTCTGTGCCCTGAGAGAAATTCCAGCCACCTGTACTAAGATCAGTGCAACAGCCTCCAAGGAAGGAAATCTATGAGTGACTCAATCTTCTTTGCCCTGAAAAGCTCCTTTTGAGTTCTATTTGGTTTTATATGTTAGTTTTGTTTTTCTTCCTTCAAAAAACTCAAATTTGCAGGACTTTTGACATTCATAATTTTATTATACATTAATAAATTATCTTTCTGGTGTTTTCCAATGTATTGACATTTTTTATTTCAGTTCCTATGTTAAGAGCTAGGTTTAGAGAGATATTTTAAAAAGAATCTACATGTTGGAAGTATATAGCTCAGTGGTACAAGGCCCATCTAGCTATGCATGAGACCCTGGTTCAATCCCCTCTCACCCTGTGTCTGCCCAAAAATTGTCTCGTCACAGAATTTACCCTGTTAAATTAATTAATGTAAGTTTGTTTGAGAAAGGTTAATGTACTCACTCTATGTACTCAGTAATCATGTTTATGAGCCTAGAGATTTAAAGAGCAGACTTTGGGTTGTAAGGAACACAACAAATGAAAAAACATGTTATGAAGAAATTTTCAGGGGATAAACCAACTGACCTCAACTGGTAAAGCATTCCTCCACAAGGATTCTATTTGTGAACAAATCTTCTCTTACCCAGTCTTTGGTTCTATTAATGGTTCCACTGGATTGGATGAGTCCCATCCACACTGGGGAGGGACAATCTGTTTTTCTTAAGTCCACTGACTCAAGTCCCATCCAGAAATACCCCACAGACACACCCAGAAATAATGTTTAACCAAATATCTGGGTATCCTTTGTCCCATACAAGTTGACACATAAAATTAACCACCCCAAAGAGTTTTGCTTGCCTGCCTGCCTGCTTTTCTCTTTCTTTCTCCTTTCTTTCTTTCTTCTTTCTTTCTTTCTTTTTTCTTTCTTTCTTTCTCTCTTTCTTTCTCTGATTCATTTTCTTTTTGGCAGTCATGAAGAAAGAGCTTGTGATAAAATTCTAGTAAGTAATTGCTTATAAGTTTATTGTCCTGCCAGTCATGAAGCTCTTTAAAATAGTGCTCTTAACAGCTTGACTTGCCTTAAGCCTAAAATCTCTGCCTACAAACAAGAGTGGATAGATCGGGGCTGGTGAGATGGCTCAGTGGCATACGTGCCTGCCTGGCAAGCGCGAGGACCCGAGTTCGACTCCCGGAACCCACATAAAAAGAAAGGGCCCGTGATATCGCTCAACGCCTGGGCGCCTGCTGGCGCGCAAGGTTCTGAGGTCGAACCCCGGTACCCACAAAAGAAAAAAAAAAAAGAGTGGATAGATCAATCTCTTTTTCTCTCTTAAGGGTCCCTTTAATAGACTGTGGCCTTCTATTTGTGAGGGTAATCAACAACACGCAATATTTTAGTTTTGAAAACCAGCTAATAAATATTGCATTAGGAAGACAGTAACGCATATTGAAGTGTTTGCCTTTAATTCTGTATCACGTCTCTGAACAGTCAACCTCAGTGAGCCTTACCTGCAGGAGAGGATTTGAGAGAGGTCTGTGGGTGGGCCTGGAATTGTTAAAGCGTTAGTGAAGGGGATCTTTCTCCTAGAAGAGAAATTCAGGAGAAAGAGGGCACTGTTTTCTTTTCTTATGAAACAGAATTCCTAATTCTCTGAGCCTTTTACTATAACTGCTGTAGCATGTGTTTTAAATTACATTGCATGAATGTGTTCCCTATAAAATTAGCCATCATGACCCATTGTTCCCCAGTCCTTACTTTCATCACATTTTAGAGGCCTGTGTTCCATATTAACAAATAAGCCCTTGGGAAAATTATGCATTTTCCATACACCAGTTGTGTTACATATTTGATAACACTTACTGCATATTTAAGGATACAGGTAAATACATAAAATTTTTTGAATAATAAAACAACTGGTCAATTGTTTCCTCATGGCAAACAAACCAGGAAGTCAAAATCAATGTATCTACCGTCAATATCAAAATAGAATTAACAGCTCCATTTTTAACCCATATGTATAGGAATATATATAACTCCATCAACATTAACTAGGGAGCGGGCGTATTGCCAAGTTTAGAACCCACTCAAATTCCTTGGGTTCAAGTTTAAAATGAAATTTGAAACTTACCAGGTCCAAGGTCCTTTTTGGTGCTGTAAAATGTGACTTCCTGGTTGAAAAAAACTGAAAGTTTTTGGATACCAACCTACTCACACAAAATATGATAAGTGTGAATGAATCAGTAACATATGGATTGCATTTTCTTTCCTAAAATCTAAGATTTTAAAAACTTTTTAAATAGAAAATTCATGTTAAAAACATGCATTGGATTCAGCCAAGTCTAGATCATTTGAAAAATATTTCAAAGGCATTTTTCTCTCAATGGGTGTGTGGCAGAATTTCCAGCCCATACTGTTAATGTATTTGCACTCTTCTTCAACCCCCCCCCCTCCATCCCTGAGTTAATACATGAGAGAAAACAATTACACTGCTGCTCATTTCTGCTTCTCTCTCTTGCTTTTTCTCATCTACTTTCTTGAGTGTAGCCTGAATAACTTCATGTATCATTTCTGTTGCAAAGACACAGATATTTTTTTACTTTAAATTGTGCTCCAAACTGTTCTAAATGTAAAGCTTTAGGCTTGAATAGCAGCACATGATATGCATTTCTGGTGAGAAGGAATGCATTTGTTTGTAATTCAAAGAGTACATTGTAAAGTTTTATTGTCTTCAGTGCAGAAACCATTAATCACTTAAAATTGAGTAGTACCCAGGTTTCTCAGAATGACTCTGAAGTACCTAACTGACAAATAAAACTATAAGGAAATAAGAATATTGGAATGTCTTCAACCTCAATCAATATATTGGAGTGTGTGTGTGCATGTGTGTGTGTGTGCACGCGTGTGTGTGTGCATGCATATGTGTAAAATATTACTTTCTATATTCATACTTCCTTATTTGAAATGTTTTCTGTCATTAATTACCTGGATTAGAAAAATATTTTTGGCTGCTGTCAACCTCAATCCTAAATTCACTTAATTGTATAAATTATTTCTGAAAAAATATTATATACACATGTGGCCTTCTGATTACAATTCCATTCAGTTTTTTACAGTCCTACATGTTTAGTATCTTTAAGTTTAATGTATTTTCAGGGCCTGGCCAGGGATGTGTGTACCTGCACATTTTAAGAGTTGTTCTATATTATCTACTCAGCTTAAATACGGTATTACAGAAGTCTGAGCTGGGCTTGGACATAAGTTAGAATTTATTTCTTAATGGATTTCTATTTTCAGTGTAAAAACACCAATGTCCTACTTCTTATGCTAAATAATTACATGAATACAGATGTAACATACAACCTTTTTATTTCAGATATTCATTGAAGGACTATATATAGATATATATTTATATATATATCTCTATATCTATTATAGAATATTGAAAGTCATAATATATAATACCCATTTAGTTTATTTATATAAAGCAAAAACCAAGAAGACTATTTAAAAACTAAAAGACTAGAATTCTCATATTTTATGCAATAATACAAATTGCACAATATTACATTAATACTTACCTATATAAAACTGAGCTCTGGAGACATGGATAGTTGCAGTTCCCTGAACGATAGTAGATTAATCCATGAAGATTGTCTGCCAACTCTCTAATTACAAATAATGAATCTAATTACTGTTTTGGCTTGAATATTATACTTTCATCTTAAATCTACTATGTCTGTTTTCGGCTTCCTATGTAAAGAATATTGGCCTAAATCTTTCAAGAATGGTGAAAACTTTCTAAGCATTTTGAAATCTCAACTCTAATAACATTGGGTTTACTTATTTCACACATTCAACACAATCTATTGAATACCTACAAAGTGTCAGATGCCTTTCTACTTTCTAAGGATTTTCAATAACTGCATAAATTTTATGCTGTGTCAGGATAGAAAAGTAACAACTATAAATCACAATAAGTGGGATATTCCTTTTATGATTATACATGATGTCACATATATATGGCCATTTTGAAAATATTGGTTCAGCATATCCAAGAAGAGGATATGTTGTTCTATTTTCTGATGCCCTCTTTGTTCTGCTTTTTTCAGAGTACTATAGTTTTTGTTATAGATGTCTTTCACTTCCTGGTTAGGTTAAATCCTAAGTATTTGATATTTCTTGAAGCTAATGTGAATGGTATTTCTTTACTAATTTTTCTTGCTGGGTTCATTATTGTTGTAGAGGAATGCTGCTGAGTTTTGTATGTTAATTTTGTATCCTTCATTCTTGTTGAACTTTTTTTTATTTCTAGGAGTCTGGTGGAATTTTTTGGGTCTTCTATGTAAAAGATCATGTTGCCTTCTGTGTGAAAAATCTGTGTCATCTGCAAGTAAGTATAGTTTGAATTCTTCCTGTCTGCACATATCCTTCTCATTTCTTTCCCATGCCTGATCGCCCTGGTTAAATTTTGAGTACTATGTTGAATAGGAGCAGTGATAGTGCTCCTGATTTTAGAGGAAAATGTTTTTCCCCTTTTAATATGATGTTGGCATTAGGTTTTCCATGAATGGTTTTTATCAGATTAAGATAGGGTCCTTTTATAACTATTTTCTTTTTCTGCCACTACTGAGATGATCCTGTGATTTTTGTCCTTGTTTGTGATTATGTGATATATTACATTTCTTGATTTGTGTGAGTTGTCCTACCCTTAAATCCTTGGAGTGAAGCTTACTTGGTCATGATGTATGATCTTTTTGATGATTTGTTGCATTCTGATTGCCAGTGCTTTGTTGAGGATTTTGTATCTACGTTCACTAGAGCAAGAGGCCTATAGCTTTTGCTTTCAGTTGATTCATTGTCTAGTTTTGGATTGAAGGTAATACTATCTTCCGGGAATGAGTTTGACAGAACTCCTTCAATTTCAATTTTATGAGAGTGTGAAGAATACTGGCGTTACATCTTCCCTGAAGGTTTTTCTAGAATTCAGTGGTGAATACATTGCATCTTGGGCTTTTCTTTGTTAGTAGATTTTTTTTTATTACTGCTTCAATTTCATTGCCTGTTATTGTATTATTCAAAGTTTTCATATCTTCTTGGTCCAGTTTTGGTAATTCACACATATCTAGGAATCTATCCATTTCTTCTGGATTCTCTAATTTATTAAGGTGCAAGTTATAAAGTAGCTATTAATAAACTTTGGGATTTCAGTTGTGTCATGATTTTTGTCTTTTTATTTTCCAATTACACTGATATCAGTCTTTCTTTACTGCTTTTGCTATTTTTGTCTAAGTTATACCTAGTTCATTTATGCATTTGAAAATTAAACTCTTCATTAATATTTCATATTTTTATTAGGCTCATTTAATTAATTTCTGCTCTGATTTTATAATTTTTCCTTGCACTAACTATGGATTTGGATTGTTCTTGTTTTTCTACTACACTGAAATATATCATTAAGTTATTTATTTGTACTCCTTCTGTTTTTCTGATGTGGGTATTCAGATCTATACACTTCACTCTTGGGACTGCTTTCATTGTGTTCTACGGGGTATGGTATGTTGTACTGGCATTATTGTTTAATTCTATTTAATTTCTTCCTTGATTTTTTTTTCTATGACTCATCGATTACTCAAGAGTGTACTGGTTGAGCCGGTGAGATGGCTCAGCGGCATAAGCGCATGCATGGCAAGTGCGAGGGCCCGAGTTTGACTCCCGGAACCCACATATGAAAAAAGGGCTGGTGATATCGCTCAGCAGCACGGGTGCCTGCTGGTGTGCAAGGTTCTGAGATCAACCCCTGGTCCCCACAAAAAAAAAAAGTGTACTGCTTAATTTCTATATGTTTGCATAATTTCTGTGTTTTCTTTTGCTACTGATTTCTAGTTTTGTTACATTATGATCTGATAGTATATATGAAATAATTTTAATTCTTTCGTATGTATTTAACCATACTTTATAGAGCAGTGTGCAATCTATTTTGAAACAAGTTCTGTGTACATCTGAGAAAAATGTGTATTTTGTTGCTTTTGGGTAGAGCTTATAAATACCTACTGAAACCATTTGTTCAAAAGTATGGTTCATTGCAGATATTTCTTTGTTTCTAATTCTATTTGTAATAGTGGGGTATTGAAGTCTACCAATATAATTGTGTTGATGTTTATCTGATTTTTTATGTGAAGTAGTGTTTGTTTTATGAAGTCGGATGCACCAGTGTTTGGTGCATATATGTTTATAATTGTTATCTTTTCTTGTTGAATTGTTCCTTTCACCAATATGTAGTGACCTTCTTTTCCTCTTCTCATCAGTTTCGGCTGAAGAGAGACTTGAAGTTCATTTTTTCTGAAAATAGGATAGTTACTGTTGCTTGTTTTCAAGTTCTTACTGCATGAAACATTGTTTTCCATCCTTTGATTTTCAATCTGTGAGTCTTTTTGGATTAAATATGTTTTTTTTTCTGTTTGTTTGTTTGTTTTGGTACCAGGAATTGAACTCAGGACCTTGTGCTTGCCAGGCAGGCGCTGTGCCACTGAGCTATATGTCCAGCCCTAAATGTTGGGTTTTGTTTTTTGATCCCATCTGCCAATCTATGTCTTTCGATTGGGAAAATTAGACTTTTCACAATAAGAACTAATAACTGAAACATAGTGATTAATTTTTGTCATTGCACTACTTTTCCATTGCTGATTCCCTATTCTCTGTCTCTCTCTCTCTCTCTCTCTAATTAATTACTCACCCTGCCTGGTGTATTCATCTTATAAGACTTTTTGGCATTGTTGGTTTCATGTCTCTTTCTAGGATATTTATGAGAATATTTTATAATGCCGGCTTTGTGGTCATGAATTTTTTCAGGTGCTCTTTGTCATGGAAAGACTTTATTTCCCCTATCAATTTTTAAAGGTAGTTTTATTGAATATAGTAGCCTAGTTTGGAATTTGTTTTCTTTTGGCCTTGAAACACTTCACTCAAAGTTCTCTTAGCTTTTAATATTTAGTTAAGAACTCTGTTGCAATTTGAATAGATGTACATTTATAAGTGATCTGTTGCTTTTCTCTGTAGTTCCTAAGATTCTGTCTTTGTATTGAACTTCAGGGATTCTGACTGTGATATGTCATGAAGAATTTTTTTCTGATCATGGTTATATGTATGGGATTCTATATGCCTTGCTTACCTGTATGTTAAATTCTTTCCCCAGTCATAGCAAGTTTTCTGCTATGATTTTTGTAAACATGTTTTATATGCCATTCATGCTGTCTTCTGATTTTTCACTAATTGCAATTAATCTTAGGTCAAATTTCTTTGAATCATATAGCAGCTGTTGGATCAATTTTCTACTATCTTTTGTTGTTTTAAGGTATCTCTCAATATATATAGTCACCTGCATCAACCCTATCTTCCAGTTCTGAAACTGTCCTTATATTGGCCACCTCTGCTGCCTATCCTCTCAATAAAATTTTTCAACCCTTGGATTTCTGTTTGATACATTTTCATGGATTCTAATTCTTTGCCAAACTTGTCATTCTTATTTTATATCATTTTGTTTAGCTTAGCTAGCTTTTTATTTTAATCTTTCTTAAGCTCACTGATCATTTTACTAAGTTCATTGTATATTTAGTTATAACATCTTTTAGCTCATCAGCACCTTATGGATCTGTTTTATGTTTCTTTTTTAATCACTTCACATAATTCAGCTATTTGTTTTTTATTTACTCCCCACCAATACCCCAAGGATAAGCCTTGGGGAAATTGCCATTTTCAAGGCATTCTGTTCTCTTGTTTTCTCATGTTTCTATTGTCTTGTTATTTTTTGTTTGTTTTTGTTTTTGTTTTTGTGTGTCTGTGCATGCTAAGGGTTGAAGTCCAATTAGAGTAAAAAGATTCTGTTGTTAGTATGGAGAACTCTTTAATTAGTGTCTGCTTTCCAAGGATGTGATCTTGATTTTGTTTACATTTAGGTATTTATCTTTGTCTTCAACCTATTCAGTTAAATAGGATCTGAACCAGTTGCTGTGTTGCAAGGAAAGAATCCCTGCCTGTTATATCAATGTCAATAGATCCAATCATACATCAATCATGTACACTAAAACTTGTTTTAAAAATTTTACCCTTTGATCAGTGCCTTATACAAACTATACTGTTACTAATAAGTAGGTTGGGATGTGGAGGAAGGAAGGAAGGAAAAGAAAAGGGATGAGGGTGACTCAGCAAGAATGGAAGGAGAGAAAAGAAATATCAGTACATAAACAAAGAGGAAATATGACTGTCTTGGAATTATTTTTATAGCTTGAGTAGAGGGGGGTTGAAAGAATATATGTGGGAGCAAAGAAGAAGCACGGAAGGAGAGAAGTATAGTTGGAGATTGGAGGAAGCTGTGAGAGTGTCAGAACTAGTTAATAGGTTTTTTGTTAGTTTACCTTTGGCTCCTCTATGCACAGTTGAGGATTACCAGGGCTTGCCTATGAAAAATACTATTTAAATTAAAGCGCTGGTTAATCCTTATCCTCCTTTGCACATTTATGGACATCTGTGACTCATACATCTAGGTAGATAGATGGCAGATGAAAGGAGGGGTGGAAAAGAGGTAAGATTGAGGGATTAGAAAGGAAAAGAGAAGAAAAAAGAAGATAGAGAGCAAAAAATAAACAACCACCAAGTAAAAAACACCACACATTTTCAAGAACACAAAATCAAAGCAACCTCACAGTCCTATTTATATTGCATTCAGTTCAATTGCAGGTCTCTAAACTGCTCACCCAGCCAGTGAATTTTCTGCCCATGAGAAAGGAGTCTTATTGATTGAGTTGGGCTTATTGATTGAGACGGTCCTCTGTGCCCATCTTTCCACTGCAAGCCACAGTTTGGGCATGGCTAACTACAGGCCTTTGGTTCGGCCCTACAATCCAGCCACGTCAGTTAACTTAGGGAAGAGAATGTGCAGGGTAATTACATAGCAACCAGTTATCTGGAAATTAATTACAGTAATGTTGATAAACAAGATATTTGGCTAGAGTAAAAAACAATTAATAGCAACAACTATGCCACTACTGGCAATAGCAAATAAATCAGCAAAATACAAACTGGTTTTACTGACGTACCATAAGAGCCAATAAAAGCTACCACTGTACAAATCCTAATAATACAAAAGAGATCTGCAACAGTAATAGACAAAGCCAAACCAAATGTTGACATACAGTAAATATCTACTAAATGCAACTATACCATCATTATAAATAAGAGTACCAACTAAATGTCTAAAAGTTAATCAAGCTTAGTAGTAGTGTTAATAAAAATGGAGGTGTTGGGAAAGGGAAAAATGAAAAATGAAATTTGAAAAATATAGAAAAGGAAGATGAGAAAGATGGGGAGAGAAAAGTAAGATAAAAGATCCAACCAAAGAGTAAAAGACAATTAATAGAATTAGGTAAAGTAATGGAAAGCACAAACAAGAAAAAGAAAGGAAAAATAAGAAAAAAGAACAAGACAAAAAGCAAAAGAGGGCCGGTGAGATGGCTCAGCGGCATAAGCGCCTGCCTTGCAAGCACGAGGGCCCGAGTTCGACTCCCGGATCCCACATACGAAAAAGGGGCTGGTGATATCGCTCAGCGGCACGGGTGCCTGTTGGCGCGCGAGGTCCTGAGGTCGACCCCCCGGTACCCACAAAAAAAAAAGCAAAAGAAAGGAAAAAGAAAACAAAATCCCCAAAAACTAACATAAAAATTGAAATGAGTTCAGAAAAGTCCTCTATGTATTTGAATGAAGGATTTTCTTCCAGTGTGTAAGTGGGGGAATCCACCAGACATGAAGGGGGGGGCAGTGTGTAACTACTAGGTCCTATATTGCTTCGACACTCATGTTTTTGTGTGTGAATGCTGAGTACTGCCCCTCCTTTCCTGCTGGGCAAGGTCAATCAATGGCATGTGTCTGCCCTAGGGCTGTATTCACTCCAGGCACTACTAGTGTCCAAGTCCTTCTGTGCACTCCACATCACTGATTTTTCTTGCTGAGTTTTAATGCCTGTGGGCTTGTGAGGTACCCCCTGACCCCCTCCAGGTGCCACTCTGTCCATATACTCCAGGTTGTGGCAACTGCCCAAGCCAAGTTGTACCCCTGATCAAGTTGCAAGTTGGCAAATGAGAAAAGTAAAATGACAATGAGCTCTGTGAAAGATGAAGGCAGTAGGTGGGGTAGAGGTGGGGGCATAGTCTGCTGGACTTAATGCCAGCATTTTCAGACCCGGCCTCCTCTGAAAACCACACACAATCTACCTGGCTTCTCACTTTGAGGGTAGGACCACAGTGTCCTTCCTGGCCTGAATTCACCACTGCTTAAACTTTTCAGTGTATCTATATCTAGCCCTCACTCTTTTGGCAAATGTCTCTTACAGCCATCTCCCAACCAGTCACTGTGGTAGGGTGAACCCAGAAACCCTGAAGTGTAGTGGTTCTGTGGCTTCTGTTTCCCAGAGCATCTCAGTCTTAAACAATCAACCACTTCCGCAAATGCCTCCTGACCAATCACTCTCAAATCCACTACAATGGATTTCTTCTCCAACTGTACCCTACCACTTGGAAGGAATCACTTTCAGAGTAAAACCCCATACTTTATTGGCAGTTTATAATAACCATGGGCTTTCCTTGGGGCTAGCACTGCCAGCATGGTGCATTATTTCTCCCCAGGACTGCTGACCCTCTGTAGGCTTACTTTGTGCTTGCACGTAAGTCCCTTATCACAGGAGCTGGGGTAAGCATTCTATCCCGATTCCTTCTTTAATCTGTGTTGTCTTTATTTTTACAGTTTCTCTGTAATTTCTAGTTTTCCTGCCTGCTCTTTATTGTCAGAAATTTTCATCCTTTTCTCCTCACTAAGTTGTTTAACAGTTGTCACAAGTCTAGGTCAAGACTTGTGATATGCTGCTGAATTATATTATGTTATATTCATGAATCAACAAACAAAAACAACTTTAGTTTTATTTCCAATTTTTAAAACCTTCTTTTCCTTATTCAGCATCTTCCCATTCAAGAAGAAGGTAAAGTCATAAAATAATTGTTGAAAGTGATGCTGTATTTTTTTTCAAAATTAAGAAACTGTTTTGTTTGAGAAATACATCTGTTAGGTATAATCCTGGCCATTTAGCTTACCCATTTAAATTATTCATATCATTAAAGCTGTACACTTAGGCCTTGGAGGGAGAGACCAGAAATAGCTGACCGAAAAACAAAACTTCTAAAACCAAGAGAGAAAGGGGAGAGATGGAGAGAGGGAGAATGGAAGAGAGGGAGAGAGAGAATTGTAAGATCCTCCATGGATCTAGATCAAAGGTCACTCCTGGTATCATAGGGTCTTTTTGTTGGAAAAAAAAATCCATGAAACATTTAGTTGCCTCTCTACTATCAAGTTTCTTTTAGATGGCCATAAGTATTAGTTGATGCCATTTCAGTGACTGGAAATATATAGTACTGCTTCCCAAGAACAGTTGAATGCAAGAGCTTCAGCTATGCAAATCTTGTTATTGCACCTTACTGATAATTATACTTATGATCATGAGTTCTGCCCAGTAAGTTAAACAGAAATCCACTCCACACATCATCTCTTTGTGTATATAAAAATAATAATTATATCTCCTGCATTATGTCTTCATTTCTTCATGTCTATAAGGGAAGTATCCTTAGTTCATTCAAACCTTCCCCAAAAGATAAGGCCATCAACCCATTGTATCTTCATGATGACCCCTTTGTCATTATGATCTGGAAGGAAATACACCACCTGTTCATTAGCAAAAGTGGTTCTGATATTAAAAATTACTACACAAATATGTCCACTGATATAGTCTATTTCATTTTATTTGGTATTTTACAATTGCTCATAGGCAATAGACATCCTTTGGCTAAGAAAGGTTAAAAAAAATGATCCTGAACAAACATCCTCAAGGAAGTCTACTTATATCAGTACAGGACTTGAGACAGTGCCTGAAGATATTTTTATATAGCCAAAATCAAGCAACACACATATACTCACACACACACACACACACTCATCATCACCACCATCCATTTCACCATGAAGATGATTGTAAGGTTATGGCAGGTACTCTAATACTGGAAACGAATCTACAGACCTAGACTGTATTGGTGGCATACATGTACTTTGTTATTATTCTGCACTCTCATCTTTTTTCCATACAAACATATGCATACAAAATCTAACACAAAAACTTCACTATAATTTACTTCTGCACCAATATTCTCTTGTCTTAGTCAATGTTCCACAAACTATAAAACTTGTTTCAGCATGCTAGGAATTCTATAACCTTAAAATATTCTGTCTTCCATCACAAAATGTAGCATCCTACAAAGTAGCCCAGAATACCCAAAAGAGGGGAAGAATCGATGATGTTCATTGAACCCTAATATTTCTCTACTGAATGTTGAAAAAGTCAAAAGTCACTTTACATGCGCATGCATGTTTGTATTGTGTTTGCCTTTAGAATACACCATCCCTGAGGCGGGACAATGGGGGAAGGTGGCCACAGTTGATACACTTTCCTTGGTCAACCGTGAAACTCTAGATGGCAGCATGTCACTGGAGAAGGGTACAGAGCTATTTGTTACAAGGTGGCCCATGTTGAATTCCAAAATAGGTAGTGATCCTTGATGTGATCACAGTTGTATGCATAGAGTTTGGAAGTGCTCACCTCACCTGGAGAACAGGGCAGTGACCACAGGAGCAGCAAGCATGCACACAGCGGCATTCTTGGGTTCGGGTCCTGAGCGTGTCAGTCACCAAAGAGAGCTACTGAATCCCAGGGACGTAAGTGAGTAAGAACAATATCTGAGTCAAGAGTGTACTACAACATTTGGAGAAACTTATACCAGAAAAAATAAAGTTCCTTGCACTTTACATCCTGATCTTCTGTGTCGTTTTTGGGCAACTGAGGAAAAGTGTTCAACTAAAACACCCCAAGTGGACAGAGATCAGATTTTGACCATGGGACAGGTAGAGAACATATATTCTTGAAAATCCTAGAAACATTTACAAACATTAAGGGAAATGTACTTTATTGGTGTAGGTACCCAGCTGCATAATATTAAATGAAAAAAGATTAGCCAAAAAAATTATGCAGTCCCTTTTATAATTTCCTTTGACACCAATTTTTTTTAGCTTTGAATCTCATGCTCTAATTAATTTTCAAAATCACATTTTAATCTCATTTAATTTCACTCAACTAAAAAACCAAGATATCATTCATAGATTAAATATGAATTATTTTCTACATGATTCTCTTGCCTATAATGTAGATTTATTAGCATGAAACCAAATGTAGGATTTGACTTTGATTCCTATTAAATTTTATCTTGTTAGTTTTGGTCCATTATTTGAGCTTATCGAAATCATTTTTCATCTTGATTCTCTCAACCATTATAATATCTATCAGCCTCATTATTTTACAAATGAGTTGATAAGTAGTATCCTTTTTCCTGAGGTCCAAATGGACCAGTAACAAATAGAAAATGTTCCTTAGGAAGAGATTTTATTCTGTCAACTGAGTTTTGAGTACAATCCATTTGCCTATTTCAAGTTTAATGAATGTACAGGTTATGAACTGAAGTTTTATCTAAAGGCTAGTAACACATAGCTTTTAGAACAAAGCATCATTAACCATGATTTGTGGAATAATCATCAATCAAATTATTCTCCTTATTTACTTGCATTTTCATTAGTGCACTTACTTTTTACCATTTTTTTCTTTCAGGTACTTCCATTCTTCTATAGAAAATCTCTGAACTGTTTAGTAGTTCGAACAAAAAGAATAAGGCAAAAAACAGGAAAAGAGAGCTAAACATTTTTTTGTACTCTGCCAAATGAGGCGGGCTCTTTGTCTAAAAAAAAAAAAAAAGAATTAGCGCTGGTATCATTCTTCCCCACAATCCTGTACAGAGTGTCTTACTCACATACGTTATATACAAAGATCTGTGGTACAAAAGGAGTGAAAGGAGGAACAAGGAAGGCATAAATAATGTTCAGAAGAATAAGAGAGGGAAAACTAGTTTTTACTGAGAAAATTGTGTTGATCTCATGCTATTTCTTTCATCTGGACTTGCATTCCTGCATTTCTGCTTGCCTGGATCACTGTAACTTCTTCCCACCTTCTTTATAGTACTGTGACCAACACCATCATACATGAAATGCAAATGTGCTTTGGAATTAGGCGCACCTCATCTGAAACCTGTCTCAGCCTCTTACCTTGGACAAATTGCTTTACCTTTCAAAGTCTTGAAACTTTCCCTTTCGAGAAAATGGTCCCAACATCTACACAATATTGTAATAATGAATTAAATTGCATGTCATGTTAACTCACAAAAGTTATTTTAAAAAGGCTCTTAATTCTCTTGCTGTCTCTCCTCAGACTTTCTTCTGAACACATTTTGTGTGTTACACGTTATTCTTGTGTGAGTGTGTGTGTGTGTGTGTGGTGTGTTGGTTATTATTGTTTGAATATTTTTGTTGCTTCCAACACTCACGTTGAAATTTAGCCCCTAATGCAGCAGTGTTGGAGTGGGGTTGAATGGGAGCTGCTCCGCCTTTATGGATGGATTGATGCCACTACAATAAGGCTTTCAGGAACAAGTTTGCTCTCTCTTTTGCTCTTCCACCATGTGAAGATGAGTTCCTTCCAAGGGATGCAGCATTCAAGGAGTCGTCGTTGGAAGGGAAGACTTTCCATTTTTGATAAACAAGCTCATCTGTGCTATTCTGATATGGAAGTCCAAAATGACTAAGATAATGCTGTCTTTCTGCTTAGAACCATTAATGACTTCCTTTTCCTTCCCCATCAAATCCTTTCTCCTGTGCCTGATTAGTAAAATCATCCCTAATCTATTCATTCCCCCTGATGTACCTTGAAGTCCCAGTTTGGTATTAATCTGAACAAGATCCTCACTGACTAGTGAACAGACATCATCCTCACCCTAGTCTCAGGGCCCTTGATCACTTTTTCCTTACCTTCTGCTCTGCTCATTCCTCCCACAGATCTTATGCATCCTCCAAGAGTCAGCTCTGATTCAACCATCCAGTTAACTACTCCAGCCTTTATTGATTTATTTTTTTCTCCTGAGTGCTTACAGTGATTAGTATTTGTGAAAAAGAATTGCACTTCCTTTTTCATCTCTGTTCCTCTATACTGCCTTATTGCTTCTCAGACTTCCACAGCTAGTCTTCCCAACTTTATCTTGCCCCAACTCACAGAGCAATCTGGAGCTGGGTCTAGAGATTGGCAGGTATCACGAAGGCTCAAATTGCTATTTTTCATGCAACTTGACCAACACTAGTACTCTCAGGCCCAAGTTCCCAGACAGTACAACTGATTGGGTTTCTGCACTGGTCTGAGTCTAGTCAATGCCATCCCCAAGGTTCACCATGGGTGTATGGCCATTTCATATGTTCCCTAATGTTTGCTTAGTGAAAAAGTGGTTGTCTATCTGTCTTGTTCTTCAAATTTTCCTAGCATTCAAAACGTGCTTGGAATTCATTTGTTTTAGGCATATACTCTTTCTTAGTTATTTTGCTGCCTTTGCCAGATGCGTATCTCCAGAATTAAATATAATAACAATAGTGATCCTAGATAACCTCTACCGGGTGCTCATGTTGTTAGGGTCCTGTTCCAAGTACTTCACATGTCTTATCTTCACACTTCAATCATCAAGCAAATCTATGAAGACTACTGAACATGAAGCCCCCAAGAATAAGTAACTTTTCCCAGGTCACATAACTAGTGAGTGGCCTAGGATAGGATGAAAAACAAGACAAACTATCTCCAGAACCTGCCCTATTACTAGTCCCCCAGAATTGAAACTTGTGCCACTCCCTGTCTATCAAAGGAATACACAGACACACAACTTTGAAAAGTGACCAACGTGACTCAAGACATGACTAACTCCTCCTACTCCCCCAGCTTACTCCTCTGTGCTTCATTTGGCTCTACTGAAAATTCCTGATGCCAAATTTTTGAGTCTCAGGCACCAGCTCTCCCACTCAAGTTGCCCTTTCTACAGGGTTGGTCCCTTGTCTCTTAAGCCCAACTCATAATAGCAGAAACAGACAAGGCCCTACTTTGAATGTATGTCTCCTAAAGACAGATTCTGTGCAATTTAATATATTACTCTCTATAGTCATACATTGTGGATTATTTGTTGCAGACAGAGGGTAGCACTCTAAATTGCACACTATCTGACTTCTGGAAACCTGCATTCACTCAGTGTATTAGAAAACTTTATTTAGTAAATGATTGCTTAGTGAGTTTTTAAAGCTATCAGGGAATGAGAAGTAGTTAGATAGTGATTGATGCTCCAATTCATAATCTCTACATAAAAAGCTAAAGTAACATATCATGCTGTGCCCATTCTCTGAAATGCCCATTTTATAAACATAGAAAACAAAGACTTTTTGTCTCATATCCCCAACCACACCCAGTACATATGTACATATGTAAACTGCCAAGGAACAAGGTCCAAAATCTTACATTAATTTTAGAAAGTTAGAAGAAAAATATTGTTGCAATGAAAGGAACATAGAAACAGGAAAAAATAAAAGAAAATGGACTGAATGAAAGAGAGATTTAGTATATGACCTTCCCAAACGAATCTTGAGCTTAACTAGGGACCCTGATATCGCCTGTTATCAGCTGTATCTAAGCAAATGAATCTCTACATCCTCTGTTAAAAATCGGAAATAATAATTTAGATCTACTACGATGTGTTATAGGAAGGATTTAAAAAACAATTATTTTTTATGGAAAAAAGTAAAACAATTTCATAACAAAATAATAGCAGAATAACAATAGTTAATGCATCGTGTATTGTTATCTTTAAAGTAGTTACTCAGAGTACAAGACATAGTCATAAAAAATACTCCAAGCAATATCAGCACAAATTTTTCTTTTCAATGAACTAAGACACTAGTAGTATAACTCTCTCTTATTTTTTTTCCTTTTCCCTTCCTTCCTAGTCCCTTTCCCCAATCCTAGTTCCATTTTCCTTTTGAACAATTTCTTCTCATTTCGCAATATCTATTGTACATTTTGCACCTTATTTATCTTTCAGTTTCTCACACCAGGGAAACAATACCGTGTTTACACGTGTGAGTCTGGTTTATTTCACTTATGAGTATTGTCTCAAGTTGCATCCATTTACTAATAAAAGTCTCAAGTTTATCCTTCTTTATGGCTAAGTAGGACTCCATTATATAAAAGATCATGTATTTTTTTTATCCATTCCTTGGTTGATGGGCATTTGGGTTGTTTCCAAGATTTATCTATTGCAAAGTGTGCTGCTATAAACATGGGTGCACATATATTGCTGTGGTATCATGTTTTTAATTCTTCTGGAAGATACCCAGAAAGGGAATAGCTGGCTTGAATAGGACCTCTAATCCTAGGTTTTGAGGAATCTCCATATCGATTTCCACAGTGGATGCACCCGTCTGCACACCCACCAACAGTGGAGTAGGGTTCCTTTTTCCCCACAGCCCCTCCAGCATCTGCTGTTGGTTGATTCCTTGATGATAGCCATTCTTTCTGGAGCGAGATGGAATCTCAGTGTTGCTTTAATTTGCATCTCTTCAATGACCTATGATGTTGAACATTTTTTCATATATTTATTTGCCATTTGTATTTCTTCATCTGAGAAGTGCTTATTCATTTCAGATGCCCATTTTTGGATTGGGTCTTTAAATTTAGGGGACCTGATTTTTTTCAATTCTTTATATGTTTTAGATAAAAGTCCTTTGTCTGAGGGATAAAAATTTTTTCCCGCTCTGTGACTTGTCTTTTCACTCTGCTGGTGATTTCTTTTGATGTGCAAAATCTTTTTAATAAGATGAGATCCCAGTTATTGATTTTTGAAGTAGTTCCATGTGGCCTGGGTTTTGTTCATAAACTCTCTGCCTACACCTATGTCTTCAAGATTTCTAACTACTTTCTCTTCTAGTAGATTTAGTGTTTCTGTTTTAATATTTAGATCTTTGATCCATTTTGACTTTACTTTAGTTCATGGTGATAGACATGGGTCTAGTTTAGTCTTCTGCATGTGGAAAGCAAGTGTTTCCAGCACCATTTATTAAAGAGGCTATCTTTCTTCCAGTGAACATGTTTGGCCCCTTTGTCAAAGATAAAGTGTCTGAGTGTGTTTGGAGTTGTGTCTGCATCTTCTAATCTGTTCCACTGATCCTCAGGGGTTGTTTTGTTTTGTTTTATTTTGTTGCCAATACCATGCTGAATTTATCACAATAGCTTTGTATTATAATTTCAAGTCAGGGATTGTGATGTCCCCTGACTTGCCTTTGTTGCCCAGAGTTACTTTTGCTATTCTAGGTCCCTTCTGGTTCCAAGCGAATTTTAGGAATGTTTTCTCCAGTTTCGTGAGGTAGGTTAATTGTATTTTGATCAAGATGTATTAAATCTGTATAACAATTTTTGGACTATAGCCATTTCACTATGTTGGTTCTTCCTATCCATGAGCAAAGGATATCTTTCCATTTTCTGGTATCTTCTTCCATCTCCTTTTTAAGAGTACTGTAATTTTCAATGTTTAAATCTTTTACTTCCTTTGTTAGATTCATTCTTAAGTGTTCCATTTTTTTGGATGCTATTGTCAATGGTGTGGTTTCCCTAATTTCTCTCTCAGTGAATTTGTTGTTTGTATACAGAAATGTTATTGATTTTTGAGTGTTGACTTTGTATCCAGCTATAGTACTGTATTTAGTTATTAAATCTAGAAGTCTTTGGTGGAGTTTTTGGGGTCTTCTATGAAAAGTATCATGTCAACTGCAAATAATGATAATTTAACTTCTTCCTTTCCTACCCTTATTCTTTTTATTTCTTTCTCTTGTCTAATTGCTCTGGCTAGTTTCCAGAACTATATTAAATAGGAATGGTGATAGTGGACATTCTTGTCTTATTCCTGATTTTAGAGTGAAAGCTTTCAGCTTTTGACAATTTAGTGATGTTAGCTGTTGGTTTGACATAGATGGCTCTATCAGATTAAGATAAAGACTATCTATTCCAATTAAAAAACAATTCTATAAAATATTTGTTGCATTAAATTACTCTGTAAATGCTTCCGTTTGCACTTCAGAGAAACCCGCTGAAAGTGTCATCTCATATTACACAAATTTAAATAATCTAAGACAGAAAGCCTATATCCACACATACAAATTTAATTATCTAATATACAAGAGTTGCTGTTGTTGATAGTACTTTAAAGATTACATATGAGCAAAATACCTGGTGAATTATTTTCTCTCTCTCTCTCTCTTTTTTTTTTTTTCTTTGCATTTGTAAGAATCAGTCACAGTCTTTGCCCTCATGGGTCAGACCTCTGCCTCTGGCTCGCAGCTGTAGTTCTTATGTACAGTACAATCCCTAAGAGGACATTCACTTGAGAAAAGTGTACTTGGTTACATCTCTATCCTCTGCTTAGTCTGACAACAGCCTTTCATCAAATACATCCATTCCACTGCCCAGAAATTCAATGTATTTTAAACACATACTCAAAAATTCAAGTCAAAAAAGCATCTGTAAGCCTATACTTTAAAATAATCGCATTAACATGTAGCTGTTTGATTTACCAATTTGGTAGCACAACAATGCCAAGCACCAAAACACAGCACTGCTCTGATTACAAGAGCAACTAACTGTTTTTTTTTTTTCCTCTACTTGTTAAGGATTAGGATTCCATGTTGAGTCTGAAATAACTCTAAGATGAGTTATATAAGCATAAAAACACATTGTCATCATTCCCTTCGAAACTTCTTTTGAAAATGTTTTAATCCTAGAAAATCAAGGAAGTGTCAGCAAAATCTAAATTTGGTATAGCATCTGAAAAAATCACAAGATTATGAAGTTTTCTATTGAAAACATGGTTGTTCAGAGAAGTGTGTTCTGTGGATGTGGTGAAAGGCTGTAGCAAAGAGCTTGGCCTTGATGGTGAAGCACATAAAACAGGTCTGTATACTCACCGAGATGGTTAGAATTACAAAGGAAGATAGGCAAGGAGCTGCAGTCCTGTTTAGGGGTTGCAGAATATTAAGTACAGTGAACAGCTCTGGTTTTATTTTCTGAGTTATTCCACAAAAGGGAGGACTGAATTTCGTACAATTACAACAAATTATTTGATTCATAGCACTTTTATTTGATACTTTTCCTATAAAAGATGTGTTTTAATAGCCATGGGGGAAAAATATTAATTATGTGGGTACTGTTTTGCTTTCTCATTTTGGAAAAGCAATTGGATTCAATTTCACAGAATCTCAGATCTAATATCTGTATTAGCTGAGTTGAAAAGCTTGGGACTGATAATCTTTTCATGGTGCAGATTATTTATATATGGTTAAAGAATGCTGCCAACAAGATGTCAAACCACACAAAAGTCCAAAGGAGAATTTTCTATATTGTAGGCAAAATTATTTATGATTATTATGTTTAGGTTCATGAGCACATTTCTGGCCAGTATTTTTCATCCTAAAAAATTTGAATGTCTCAAGCTCATTACAGGAAAGTATTCACAGACGACTACTGTGCATTACGCGATGCAGTGGAGAGATTTGAGCTCAATATGTGTCAGAAAGGGGGTCCCCTCCAAACACGACAGTTGAGGAGCAATTTCATTAACAAGAGCTATTTTGAGATTCGTGTGGCGCTGGTTTGGCTACATAGCGATAAATATTAATTATAATTCATTTGTTTCTGTTTTCCTATCAAGATAAATACATAACTGAGCTCTGAGGAAGTTTTGCAGAGATAACAGGGATGATTTGTTTTAATTGGAAAGCAAATGCAAGCTCTGTTGACAAAGCCAGTTCATTAGAATACAGCAGCCCACGCCCAATCTCTCTACTAGCTAGACGGGCCCACAGTGGTCATGGTAAGCCTGAGCAGATGAAAGTTTGCACTACTAGAGACTTGCAGGTGAAGAAAGGCTAAGAACTGTGGTAGCGGTATTATCCTATTACAATGTCCTAAATGAGGTAGGATGTCATGAAGGGTTCCACATGCAGCCTTTGTAACAATAACCAGGCATTGGGGTTCAGGGCTCTTTACAACCCCCATAAGAAATAGCAAAACTTGCAGCCTTACCTGATGTGAGACAAAATGAAACAAAACAAAATAAAACAAAAGTATTCAAGGACTATGTATAAACTTCATTCTCTTTTGTACAAATGAAGTGGTGCTTTCCTACTCCCATTATGGGAATGAACCAGAATTAAATTTTATGGAAATTTCTTCTCTTTGTGAGAAAGAAAATGAAAGCATCACCATTTTAAACCAGTTCACAGAATTTTCTCTCCAGAATTTTTCCTTCAAAAAAATTTCAGTTAGAAGATAGGTGTTTGAGCTTCTTGAAATGAATCTTAAAAAGCAAGAGGTATACAAGCACTGTAGTTATTCTTAACGTCCTAAGTGTCTTGGCACTGGAACAACTATTTGAATTCAAATCCTGGTTTATTTGCTATGTGGTGATGGGTACATTGACTAATCTTTCTATCCCTAATTTCTTCATTTAAAAAGAGGAATAATATGAAGAGTTAACTCAGAGATTGGCTGTAAGAATTAAGTGACCTGCTGCATGTAAAATTATTAGAGTGTTCCCCCGTGTCTTGCTCATAGTTTAATTATCCATTTATTTAATATATTGTCTTGGTTACTTTCCTGTCGCTGGGACAAAATATTTGATACCTACAACTTAAAGGAGGAGAGGTTTGTTGGGTCTCACTGTTTCAGGCTATGGTTGGCCCGCTCAAGTGCAGAAGCAGCATGGTGGTAGTGCCTCGGAAGAGGAAACCTGCTCACAGCACTATGACCGGGAAGCAGAGAGCAACGGGAAAATCCTGGGGGACATACACCCTTCCAGGTCACAACCACAGGGAGCCACCTCTACCCAGGCCCACTTTTTAGGATTCATGCACTGATGGGTATAGTGCTCTCGTGATCCAGTTATCTTCCAAATACCCCACCTCTGAGTGCATGAAAGTTGTGGAGGAAATTCTAGATCTAAACCCTAACACACGTGGTTATAGAATACTCAGCTCTATGCATGGAGCATAGTATGAGCTTGGGTTATAGCACTGAACCAACCAGTGTCTGTCCTTATGAAATGTACTTGCTAATTAAATTAGTTGTTGTGATTTATCTATTGTCCAAGAATGTATAAGAGCCATTTTTAAATAATTTCAATTTGAGCCAATAAGCTAATGTATTATAGACATAAGTAGACTCCAGCACTCATTTTAAAGAAGATATAACTGAGGGCTAGAGTGAAAAATATACTAACATAAACAAAGCCATGAGTAGAAAATGGCCTGAAAACGATGTCTCTTTGTTTACTTTTTTAAATTTAAATTTTTATTAGTTTAAAAATTATGTTTGCAGTACATAATGATTACATTCATTCTAGGGAGTCAGTACATGTACCAATTCTCAGTTATTTTATTTTCCCTTTCTTTCCACTCCCTCCTGCCACAATGTTTCTTTAGATTTTGAAATGCAATGATCACTTTGAGATTTATTAAAAGCTACAGATCTGTGTTTAATAATTTTAAACTATTTACCAGATGACCCAGCAGTTCTAGCCTAGGTATTATGTCCTCCAAAATTAAAAGATATTTCCACAAAAAGGAGTGCACAGGGATTTTCACAGTAACATTTTTATAATAACCAAAGCAAGCCAAAGTCTCATAAATATAAAAAAGTCTAATAAATATAAAAAAGACAGGCAAATTGTAGTATGTTCATATAGGAGGATACTGTTCTACAGCAAAGAGGAATCAAGTATTAATAGATGCAGTTTCACAATAGATTTCAAAAACACTAGAAACTAGATACAAATGAGTATGCACCATGCGATTCCATTAAGATATAGTCCAAGAATAGGCACAGATAACATAAAGTGATAAAAATTAGCAAGTGGTTATACTGAGTGGTAGATGAGAAGTTGTTTGCAAAAGACCCCAAGAGAACTCGAGCAACAGAAATATTTTATGTATCATTTTAAGTGGCAGCTACAGTAATGTATACAATTGTCATAATTCTTAGAAGTCAATATTTTAAAATTCTACATTTTATTATATATTATACCTCATTAATAAAATGTTCTTAAATAAACACTGTAGATACTTTCCAGTATAAATTACACTTTCAAAATAAAATTGTACATGTTAAATGGACTCAGGATAACTTTTCCTGATATAAGAACTAGTAATTGAGTGGGTTAAATTTAAATGTTATTGTTAAGAATGTATACACTATAGGGAGATAAGTCATGAAGAATCTTCTAGAGAAAAACTTGGTCTAATTCACTGACATTTCCTATATATCAAATTTATTTTTCCTCCCATTTGGATATTCAAAATAGAACATTGTACTTGATCAGATTATGTTTACAATGCAGTATTTTACTAAAAAGGAACACACTTGGGAACATTAACTATTTCCTTTAAAAATGGTAGAGTAAAAATGAAGGCTGCTAAGTGCATTGTCTATGATGATACCAATTCATATCTCTGCTCAAGCATCATATCATGCTTTTAGCAATATTTTGACATGTTCCAAAAAATAAAATCTTGGGCCATTTAAAAACGGAAGCAATTTTCGGTCAGAAGTCTGTGATCCTGGCCAAACTATATATCTGCAAAAATGTCTATAGAGCCTAATAAAGAGCCCAATCGGATGTTAATTTCAAATTAGCTTTTATACTTGCTTCAGGCTTCAAAGGGGATTGAGAGAAAAGAAGTAGTTATAGGGAAGAAAACTACTCATGATTCAAAAAAGAACTTTGAGTGATTCAAATTTCTTTCTTACTTTGACTCTAACAAATTGCCACATAGAAGACAAAGATAGATTTCTGAGGAAGATAAAAGGAAAAGAGATAGAAAAACAAGCAAAATATGAAAATGGCAGATACCCCCAAAGGAGAAATAAAATGATTCAGATTGGAAATTTCTATTTAAATATGTGGGAAAGATTAAGACTATGCTGGAGAACAATTGAAGTTTAACAAGAAAGTGCTTAATATACTGCTTATTTAAATAATTTCTGATTGATCATTATTTTTACAAAGATTTAATTGGCTGTTTGTTGTTTTAACAAAGAAACTTGTTTTCAGAGGAGCGTGATATAATATGGTAAATGTTCTGTCTCATATATGCCTATGTATTGTTTAGATATTTAATTTCTTGACCAAAGTCTACCAGGTACTGTATTTCTGAGGAGGCTAGTCCTTAGAGACAATACTTTTTAACCATATGCCTTTATTTCTCTAACCCAAGCCTCAAATCAACTAATTAAAGACCATTAATATAATAAACGATTAATATAGACCAATAGCTTTCAATTCTTTTTGACCAAGACCCTCAATGTTATTACTGGGTTTTGGGGTGTGAAAGTCTCCTTCTGAAGTTGGTTTCTAGATTCTTTCTGCCCTGAACAAAAAATTGGTCAAGACAACTGCAGATGGTAGCCAAGTTTTATTAAATGTAAGAAAAGAAACAGGCTCTGCAGAGCAAATTTAGCCAAGTAGAAGTAGGAAAAGAAGTATACGCTACAGTGTGAGGGTGGGCCAACCATTCACAAGAGAGCGCAAATGGCAAAAACTCAATGCGGACTGTCATTTTTGTATCACCCACTCCTCAGGCTGATGTCAGATGTAGGCCATCCTATTGAAAACCTGCTGGAGTTCTCCTGAGAAGTTCACTGCAGGGCTTTGGGAGCTGTTCTGCCCATGTGTCCTGGGATTTTGTAATTAACAGATCAACCCTATTTCACCAGCCAGCTTTCCCACACCCTAATCGCCTGTGTCAATATGAGACACTTTAGGTAGTACACAGTCACTTCAAGTTGCTATAACAAAAATCACATAGACTGGGTGGCTTAAACAACAGAAATGTATTGTCCATAGCTCTAGAGGCTAGGAATTCCAAGGTCAAAGTGCCAGTGAATTCAATTCACAGTGAAGATCTTCCTGGTTTGTCAACTGACATCTCACTATATTTTCAAATATTACAGAGAAGGCTAAATCTAATCTCTTTCTTTTCTGATAAGGACACTAATCCCATCTTGGGACATTTACCCTTATGATTTCATCTAAACCTAATTATCTGCCAAAGTCTTCACTTTCTACTACCATCTTTTTGTAGATTAGTGTTCCAACATATGAATGTTTATGGGTTGACAATGCAGTCCTTAACATTCTTCTCCTTTTTCCCCTGAATTAATATAATTCTCGTATGGAAAATACATTCATTCTATCTCAACATCTTTATGAATCTTAACTTTTTTCCAACATCAACTCTATAAAATACAGTCTCATCTAAATATCATTGAAATTGATATGGGTAAGACATTAGGTTTGATTCATGCTGAGGTAAAATTGTTCTCCAAGTATGAAACTAAACAAGCTATGTGCTTCCAAACTGCAATTGTAAGACAGGCATAGGATAGATATTCCTATTCCAGAAGGAAGACATAAGAATGGAAGAAATACCCAGTCCCAAGCAAGTCCAAATCCTAGGAAGGCAAATCTCATGAGGTTATAAGGCTCAGAATATGTCTCATTGGATAATCTGCTTTACCTCCCAGACACACAATATGACCTCCAGAGCTCTCACATGATAGCTGTGTTAGGGGACCAAAGACAAGTGGTAGGGCTCTACTGGAACTGGCTCATGGGATGACTCACCCCACAGCATCTGGGGGAGACCGTGTGCCCTGTTGATATTTACCTAGTGTCTCTGGTGATCTTCGAATTCCCTTCAGGACCAGTTTTCCCTTTTCTTAAAGAATAGCAGAGTTACAAGCAAATACTGCAGCCTCATCATCCTATTCTATGGAATTTAAAAATCTATGACCCTCCTTCATTCTATCTCATCTACTTCCCTTCTCTATTTCTCTTCAATTCTAGCTGATTGTTTTCCTGCTAGACTGGCCAATTAATTCTGGTTCATACCCATATTAATCTTCTTTTCAAATGTTTGCTTAGCCACACCCTCAGTGCCTTCTTCCAAATAGGATTTCTTACTTTTTTACATATTGGGTAGGTGAAGAATTTTCCAAATCTGTATGCTCTGGTTTCCTTTTGCTTAGAAATCTCTCTTGTTTTCCATTTCCTAGAAGCAATCAGAAGAAACTGAGCTGCTCCTTTTATACTTTGTTCAAATTTTTTTTCAGCTAAATATCCAATTTCATCACGTTTTACCTGTCACAAGACACTAGAATGTAAATTTATTTTAAAGGTCCTTTCAAAGTGATACTGGATTTTTCTAGCATCCACCTCAGAATTCTTCCAGAATTTTTTCATTACTGACTCATATGATTAAGGAGGCTGAGAATTTCCAGGATTTTCCATTTACAAGCTTTAGACCCAGGAAGACCAATGGCGTAGTTTGAAAACTTAACATCAGAGAGTAAAGAGTGTAGATTCCAGCCTGATCCTGACAGCCTGAGAACCAGGGGTATTGAGTACAAGAGAAGATAGACACCCATGGCAAACAGCCTGGGAGAGAATAAATTCCAACTTCCTCTACCTATGAGACTGTGTTCACCCACACTGGGGAGCGCCATCTGCTTTACTCAGTCTACCAATTCAAATGCTAACCTCTTCTGGAGATATTGGCACACAAACACTCCGAAATAATGTTTAGTCAAATATCTGGACATCCTGTTTTCTAGTCAAACCGACACAAAACTAAAATTAAAATTATCACACATCATGACCCAGAATGCATATATGTCACCAAAGGAAATATCCATAAGACACGTCTAATTCTTACCAAATGTGACTTATGTTGCTATATTCTATTCCATTCTATTATTTCTATTCCATTTAATGCTAGCTGTGATTCACTGAAATGATTTCACCACTGCAGTTCAGAAAGTGTATACTACAAATGATTAATCTACTCCTCTTTACCTAAATTCTCTCTATGATTTGAAAAGTGGCCATAAATTTTCTTTGATGACATGCTGCATTCTGGGGCCTCTAAGACTAACTGAGGCAGGCCAAGGGGAAGATAACCTTATAGCTCCAAAAGAGATCTCCAGGAATTTGTTGAAAACTGATTAAAAACTAGTAAGATATCTTTTCACTTTACCCTTTTTCTACAAGTCCTGATGTTTACACTGGGCTCTTCTAAGATAGGATCAACCTATACTCATGGTTTCCCAGGGCAGAGCTCAGCATCCTACTTTTTCTCACCTGGATAATTCAACCTTCACCTACCCAGCTACAGAGATTTACTGATTTAATGCCGCTTTAAATTTAATCAAATTTGTGTTATAATCTTTTCAGACATGCAAAAAATTACTTCACTCACTTTGCTTTACCCTTTATTCCTCATTACCACCTTGAATATAAGTGGTAAAGAAGTCATATATAGCAAAGGAAGGTCTTTCCCTATAGGAAATACAGTGTAATGAAGTGGGACCAAAACACAGTCCCTGAACTAAATTTATGTCACTTAATATAGGTCTAAGGGAAGAAAGGTGAATCTCCCAGCATATCAGTTATAGCAGTGGAAAGATTTGTGACAGTGAGAAGTGTAGAAGGAGCGATAGGCCAATAGCAAATTAGCTCATTATTGGAGAAGCTGTTGGGACCAGGGTGCTGTTTATGTGCTCGTGTTTCAGTCCAACGAGTCCATCATGCAATGTGCCTCAGAACCACCTAAATAGTCTGCTTAAACTAAGTCTGGTGGCCTAGTATTTTGCGGAATCCTAGATCCAAGTACTGAGGGGGAGGAAATAGGTGAGAAAAGGCAGATGAGGGAATGCTAAAGAAGTGCCTCGCAAATCATGTAAAGGTAGAGAAAGAATGTAGTGGTCATACACTACCATTATCTTCCTATCAAGACAATTGTTGCTGCAGGTTCATATGGCTGATGAATCATAACAAAAACCCAGTGGATAATGTTGACTCTGTATGACCATTCATTGAACACATACACAGAAAAGTGGGGGAGAGGTACTCCAATCTTCCAAACTGCGTGACTCCCCACACTTGAGCGAACCATGTTTGTCATTAAATACACATGTATCTTAACTGATATGGTCATGACAGAGTCCTTGCTCTTTGAATGTGAATAAATGAGAAGTTCAGTGAGGCAGGAGCTGAGTTACACTATTACGATTTGGAAGTTAAGCCACAGAATGATATTTAATGCCATAATATACGATATTACTACAACAGTATATTAAATTATCACAAAATAGTGTGAATAATACATCTGTACAGTCTGAGTTTTTAACAAGTCACTTGGCTTCATAGCACTGACCTGAAAGCATCACGATTTATAATGTTTCTATGAAAAATACATTCCAGGCTCGAAACAGCATTCTTTGAGGCACATTTTCAGAGCATAGTCTGCCTCCGAACTGTCTCTATTGGTCTATGATATGTTTCTTTTGCACATGAAGTTTGCTTCAGACTCTTTCCACAAAGAAATGTTCTGCTCTTGGAAGATGACTTCAAATAATAAATTATCACCAAACATGGGCATAAAACTTGTAAAAAGCAGTCAGGGGGTGGAAAAGATGAATAAGCTACAAACAAGTCCATTTTGGGACTGTTCTGAAGTCTTGGTTAAGGGAGTTTTTCATTTTAAAGCAAAAACTACTCATCTGATGTGAGTTTATTTGTGGTACTTAATATAGAATTCTGCAATGTGAAAACAGGAAGTCAGGTTTATATGACGTTGGCTTTAATGATACTTAACTGCCTGGAAATAGCAGTACACCCATTATAAGTCTCATATATTAAAGAAAAGTACAAAACTGAGCTCCTTTCTAAAGTATTTTTTCATTAGTACACGCTTCCAGTACATAATGATCACATTCGTCGTGGGGAGTTGGAGCACGTGCGTAGTATGTCTTAGTGAGGTATTGTGTCTTATGGACATTCAAGAGCAAAGCAGGCCAAATACAGGAAACAAAGAGTATAATGGTTTAGGAATCCCAATTATATTAAAAACCTAAAAGGATGTTCTAGCAAATTCATTCCCTCCCCCTTTACATGTCATAAATTCCAAAGCGTTGGTGTTAAACTGTGTCAATTGCACCCACTTATTAATATTTGGAATCCTGTCTGTTAGCCTGCTAAATGTTATTATCCATTTACTCCTTTATAGCCACCTAATACTTGCAGCAGCCGCCTCACTGTTCAGTCACCTCCCTAAAACCATACACGCATTGCCTCAGGGCGGCTCACAGAAGGCGGCTTCTGGGGAGACGGAGGAGGAGGAGATCACAGATTGCAGGAACTGCGGATCTTGGATAGAGGTCTCCCTGCAGGAGCTTCCAAATGCGTCTTTGTTTATGTTCTGGGCCCTGGGTTGTTGTGGGGCAGGAACTAAGGAGGAAGGAATTTGTTGCCTCAATTAAAAAAAAAAAAAAAAAGTAATTAAGATGTTAAAAAGAGGTTAGGTGAAAGACAGGAAAAAAAAATCATGTCAGTATAGTCAACAAATATTTACACATTCATGAAATAGAACATTTTTAAAATCTGACTTTCAATCTCAGATACAGTGGTAAATAAACTGCAGTGATTTCACGTGAAGTCAAAAAAGAAAAAATAGTTTGATGCAGGTAATTCAGAGTCCAAAACCACTCTTCAGTGAAACATTCATTATAATTAGGTTGCTATTATTAAAGACCTTAATTCTCTACTTGGTAGAATTTACTGCATGTAGTAGCGACATCACTGGATCCAAATCAGAAATTCCTGTTCCCACTCAGCCTCTGTCGCTTTCCAGTCATACAGCATGTGCAAGCCAGTTGACTTCTCTGAGCCTCGATTTTGTTTGTTCTATTTGGTTTGCTTTGTTTTTTGTTTTTTGTTTTTTTTTTTTTTTTTTTTTGGATGTATGAACTATAAGGAAATGTTGAATTATTTGATTACACAAAAGAAAAAAAGTGAAACAACTCTGCAATGCCTCTAAAATGCAATTTTCTTCTGTTGCCCATTTCTTCTGTAAAAGCTACATATATATTTTTAATAAGAGGCAATAATTGATCAGAATAATTATCCAGAAAGCATAATATTTCAGTGCAGATACTGGGAGTACACTCTACACAGGACGGGGCATGGAAGAGTTAAGTGGGCTCATGCTCACCACCTCAGAATTCCAGGGGGAGGCAGAGGGGGAGAAAAGAATTTAGTGATTCACACAGGCTGAGTTCTGATGCTGTGCAAACTCGGAGGTGCTTCTTCTCAGCCTCCAGTCCTTCAGGAAGTGATTCTTTTAAAAGTTTACATTCCCCTGTTCTCCTTATACTGCTGCATAGTAGGCAACACAGCACGCGAATGCTCACCAGAAAGACGCCAGCATTTGCTGGGATAATCAGGAAAGCACCTCAGCCTCATGTCACATGCTATATTGTAAGGAAGCAAATCTCACCAAAATGATATTAAAAACACTCAGTTTATGTTAAGCTATGATCATTGGCATAGATAAAGACTAAGAAAGTGATGCAAAATCTCTAATTCCTGTTTGACTTTAATTTTGAAGTATAAAATACTTCAAAAAGAATGGCATAAAAATATTCATTCTCTCTCATCTCACACACACACACACACAAATACACAATATGTAATCACAAAATACGGTGACTGTTTAAATTTTTTAAAAGAAAATTTACAATAAAGCACACATTGTCACTGAGCTTCTCCAAAATCCTCCCACTCACCTTGAACACACTTATCCCATCATTCTTGTTACTTTCTGAGGTAGTTCTGGAAATGTTTTTCCTGTCTTTTTGTGGCTGCCTTGGTATCCTAAATTGATTCAAAATGTTTACTGCAAATAAAAACATTGTGGTATATTCTCATCACTTTATTGTCTGAATCTGGCACTGAGAGACTTCTGGCTCTTTCCCAAAGTCAAAAGGACCTCAAAAGGTTAATGTTTTGAATCGGTTCAGGACATCCAGGCAGCTACAACAGCATAACTAAACATTCACAAAAGAAGACTTCCGGAACTTCCTCACAAAGTGGCAAGAAAAACGGGGTGAGTGTGTTCAAAGTGAGAAGGATTGATTGCAACACGGTTTGTACTATAATTTTTAAAATTTAAACATTCACTGTATATTTTGATCACACCTTGTGCACACCCTGTGCACCACATGTTTGCACCTACTGGACAACATAAGAAATGAAACTTAGCCTCCCTCAGAACACAGAGAGTCCTGTGTTAGGCTGTGTTATCACCATACGCTTCATCCACAGAACTGGATAAAGTATATCAGAATTTTAGTACAGAACATCCGAAATCTGTTACACACATTTATGCTTCTTTAGCTAAGAAAGCAGGGGATGTGAGTTTGTATTACTCACTTTGCGACTTGTGACTATCTGGCATATGGTAGGAGCTCACTAAATATTTGCTGGCTGAGCTAATGAACATCGCTAGATCTAAAGGGAACTCTGCCACTTAAAATATGCACCTACAATAAAGTATGTTAATTGATGAGAGCTGACTTACAGAGAAGAGGGCAACCTTGTCAGTAGGTGGGTTTTTCTGTATTGTGCATTCAGTTATTTGAAGTTAATCCTTTTGTGGTTTTTCTATAGTTCCCAGTTAAATACTTCTTTTAGGTTTTGGCTTATATAAATCTACAATGGAGTTTCTCTTGTCCATCACAGTCAAGATTTTGGTATCCAGGGGAATCCAAGTATCTTTTATCAGTGGTTTCATTTTCAGGATACTGTCTCAGCCAGGCCTGTGTTTATATGGCTCATTTTACCTAAATGAGTCCAGGTATATTTTGTAGGTTAGTGTGGTAGCCTATGAAAGGTATCTACATGAAAGATAAAGATATTGTTTATGTCTGCACAGGTATCTACACTAGGGTATGTGTAACCAAATCCCTACGTCCAATACATTAAAATAGTTCAGTGATTTATGAATTTACCTAAATTGCTCTGACCCTCATTTATGTTTTCCATAAATTCTCCTTCCAGGTAATGACTTCCATTCCATCATTCCACTTCTCTTCAAAATAATGTCTTCTGTTTTTCTAAGAATTCATGGCAAGCAATTCAGCAAAATGTCATTAAACTGCCTCCTACAAAATAACATAACACCCCAATTTTTTCCTTCACTTTTTGTAAAAGCTTAAATATTTTTCTCTGCTTCTTTCTCCTTTGTTATGACCTTCCAAGGACCCATGATGGTCTGGTCAAATGATTTCCTTACACAGAAGCCACATCTTCTTCCCCTATTAGGTCATGCACGTTTCACCACCAAGTGATTCTTCATCTTAACTTCCAGTGGGTGCACAACTACAGCGAGACCCACTGGTGTGTAGTCATTGAATATTATCCATAGTTTCCACATGGGAAAGAATTTCATTAACAATCCACAAGCTTTCTTTTTATTTGTAATAGAAGTGTCAGAATGTAGTGGTTAACACTCAAACTATTTTTTTCATTAAAACATAGGTCATTATAGATTTGTCCAAGGCTGTATTATATACAGCCACAAAAGTGAGCCCTAACATAAACAATGGATGATGATGTTTCATCAGTGTAGATTCATTGATTGAGACAAATGTGCTCTGTGAGGAGAGATGCGGATACTGGGTACACATGTGGGGCAGGGGTATATGAGAACACTGTACTTTCCAGTTAATGCCCCTGGGCACCTCAAATGCTCTACAGCAGTCTATTAAAGAAAAATACTTGCAAAGAACGTAAGTATATATCACTATTCAAGTATTTCACATATCTTATAAATATTAACATATTCAATCCTTATAACAAAATTCGACATTAGTATAGAACTTCCTTGACATAAAATTTGATTGTATCCTAATGAATTCATCATAAGATGAAAATATAGTAAGTTAAAAAATACATTTACTATGCCTCACCTACCAAAAGTCCCAGTTCACCAACACAGCATACTGTGTAGTATTAGCTGTTTCCCTTCCTGATCACATAGCTGCCTGGGATCCCAGTTAACTGTCACTAATCATATCACAAAGGGGATCCTACTGCATATTGCTAGCCTGGGAAAAGAACAAATATTAGAACTCCAAGTTCAGCCTTTACTAAATGTATATGGCTTTCACACTATTGTAAAGTTGAAAAATCCACATCGAAGCATTGTAAGTCAGGGCCCATGTGTATTATCACCTTTTGGCTGATGAGGGGACTTCAGCAGGGAGATGAAGTCATCTGACCCTCAGTGTCATAACTGCAAAGTACCAGTTGCTGTGGGCCACAGGCTTTGTCCTCATCATCATTATTGTGCCTGCTCATTTCTCACTCCTGCCAAATTATGCGTCTAATTACACATCCCTCCCCCGCAATCTATGTACTATCAGATATAGATTTTTTTCATGGAAGTATTAATATAGATAGATAGATAGATAGATAGATAGATAGATAGATAGATATAGATATAGATATATTTAAATCTCCACATGTATCATTCCAAAGGATAGGCTTCGTGAGGAAAAGTGGAAGTGAAGTCATTTCTAATGATTTTTCTCAGTAAAGAGGAATACGAAAAGTTATTTGAATTTTTCACTTGCATCAGTAAATGACACCGCTGATTCTTGGTATCTGGCTAATTCTGAAATATTCATGTTCATATCATTGATTGACAATTTATTTTCACAGGTATCCCATGGTTATTTGAGAATGTTTTTATATTATTCTTTTATACTTTCTGTTTAACAAATTATTAAAGTATGTATCATTTCTAAAAACAGGAAACAATCAACATTTTCAAAAATGTAATTAAGAAAAGAACATCTAATATGTTTAGATAACTGTAGTGACATAGACTAGAGAAATTTTCAAAGGACATAGTTATTTGTTCCCAAAGTTCAAATCTCTTTCTGGGGAGTTAGTTTCTTGAAGATTATTACCCAAAGAAAAAAAAACGTTAAGTATATCCAAGTTTATGTTCTGAATATATCACCCACAAAAATGTTATTTTTTAGATGGAGTTGCTTGGATACAAGAAGAATCTTACAGACTACAAATGAACTTGGAGGAATTAGTAATAATTTCAAAACAATAGAGATATAACACTAAGAGTGAAAGAGGTATTTGAAATCTGTCTGTGATGGGAACAGTATCTAAAAGGGATATTGTAAGTATCTTCTGGCAGTTTTTAAAACTACTAATGATTACTAAATGCAGAAATGTCAACAATATGGAATGAATAAAAACTATTCTCCTAATGAGATTTCATAAGGTGAACAATTGTTTTGTATATTTTCTAATCTTTATATTTTTTTTCTGTTTGTCTTAAATATCTTCTTAAAAAGTTAAAAGAGTATTTAAATGTAAAAAAGGAGACATGGTAAATTCAGAATATGGCTAATTGGTTATTAAAATAGAAATGCGTTCTTTAACTTGAAAGATGAATAAGGAAATAACTTGCATTCTCTATGACAGGTCTCTAGAGAAGAGTAATTGTAGTAGAAAATTCACCTAAAATCATGTTGGTTTTCTGTGTTGAAGTTTACAGAAGAGAAAAATACAGAAATAATGTGATCAGAGAAGCCTGCGGATGCACACAGTGGATACATTGTGTTCTCTTGGGTTGCATAATTGCTTTGAATGAAATTTTCTTTTCTGTATCATCAAAGAAGAATTTTGGCACTGCCAAGATATGCCATCATTTGGCCCTACAGAATCCAAGCAGGCCTGGAGAAATGTGCCAAGAGGTTATTGGTTTTTCAAAGAGCATTATGATCTCTGCTGAGTTACTCACTGGACTCCCCCAACCCACATGTCACATTCCAGCTGTTTTCATGTTTGTTTTTAATTTCTATCTCCTTTAATGGGGAGAAGGTGAATCACTTTGCACATGTCAGCTGACATTTGTCTCATGGAAACTTAAAGAGATTGGGCTTGAAATTGAAAGATAAGATTGTGATTTAGTGGAACTTGTAAGAGCTATGTTTTGGTTTTTTCCTACTTATCTTGCAAGAAAATTCCTTAAATTTCAAACTCAGAGTCTTAATCTCTGGTATTTAGCCTTTCTTCTGTGAAATAGTTGTTTAGGATGTAGTGTCTAAACCTTCAATGGGAACTGTGGTTACCAACGTAGAACTCACTATGTGCCATAGAGTGGGCAAAGTTTGTACTTCAGTTATTTAAGTGGAGCCCTGTGGATTTGATCCTATGCTTTTTTTTTTTTTTTAAATCTCATGGAGAGGAAACAGACACACAAAATCTGAATGACTTTCCCAAAGACATTTGGCTGGGCAGGGCATAAACAGGCACAAATGCAGATATAATCACAGACACCCGCAGGGTATCCGGCAATAAAATTCCTGCTCTTAACCACTCTGGTAGACTAGTCCACCACACAGATTACAAAGATGAAAAATATTTATTGACTCAATAAATTAGAAAGAAAACAAAATTTTCATAGCTGATTGGGTAATGACCATTGCCAAAATAGTTATTTAAGCAGATTGTTTGAAGTAAATTAGTTTTTATTACCTCCCCTTCTCTCACACGTGACAATAGATTCTTTTTTTTTTTTTTTTTTTTTTGTGGGTACCGGGGGTCGAACTCAGGACCTCACGCTTGCCAGGCAGGCACTTATGCCGCTGAGCTATCTCACCGGCCTGGCAATAGATTCTTAATATGCATCTGGATGGGAAAATAAATAAGGGAGGGAAAAATTATACATTTTAGTCATTTCTGTTTGTGACCTCACTTGAAGATTCCAGAAATAAGTTATTTAAAACTTCCTGCTGTTACAGCACACTAGGGTGAGAGATCAAATATTTCGTGATTGAAGCAATAGCAACAAAACAATATAAATATGCTTACCTAAAACATCATTGTACATCTTAAACTATTTCTACTTAAAGAGATGCTACTGAATACAGTTTTTAAAATATTTTCCATAAAATACTTCCAAGGTTATTGTATCGAATTCCAAGTTTTTCAAATAGAAGTAGCAGAACTTTATCAGGATTGTTGAATATTAACATAAATATAAAAAGCCTTATATTTGCAGTTGAAATTCTTTGTGTTAGTCAGTTTGGGATATTATGGCAAAATATCATCTACAGCATGGCTTAAACAACAGACATTTATTTTTCTCAGAGTTTGGGAAATCAGGAAGTCTAAGACCAAGTTTCCAGCAGACTGGATTCTTGGTGAGGATCCTTTTCCTCACTTGTACACAATGGTTTCTCCTTGTGTGCACACATGGCCTTTCCTTGGTATTTATATTAGATATGGTTCTTTAGAGGAACACAATCAATATAAAATATATGTATAATTAAACAAGGGGATATATTAGGTAGACTTATAAGATCAGAGGTAGAAGAATCTACAGTGCCCATCTGTGTGCTGGAGAGCCAGAGGATTCAGGAACTTCTCAGCCCAAGAAGATGAAAGTTGCAGAACAAGAAGGATCAAGATGCAGAACCAGTTGAAAGTCAAAGGCCTGGAAACTCACTATAGTGTTGCCAGTGTGAGTCTACCATGAAAGGTGGAAGAAACTTGAGACTGATGTCCAAAGGCAAAGATTGGAGCTCTTCCAAAATGGGCGTGCTTCCTTCTTTCCCTTTTCATTCCTTCCTGGCTACAAGCATAATGATTGGTGTCGCTCACCTCTGGGGTGGGTCTTCCCCACTCAGTTTGCTGGCCTATGCGTCAATCATCCACAGACACACCCAGAACTGTGCTTTACTAATCTGCTAAGAGGTTCTTACTCAGGTCACGTTGATGTGTCACAATTAATGGTTACACTTCATGAATATGGAAAGGAGGAAAGATCTGGTGTTTCTTCTTCTTCATAGATAGATACTAATTAATTGTAAGGGCCTTCACCCTTTGTGACCTCATCTAGGCCTAATTACCTCCCAAAGTCTCCAACGCCATATTTCCATATTCCATCCCATTGGAGATTAAACCTTCAGCATATGAATTTTGGAGGGACAAAAATATCACATAATACATTTCTGGAAAATATTTTCTAGTGAGTCCAGATTCATCTAGTAGTGCACAGACTATGCAATGATATAGCACTGATCTGAAGTGAAGAAAAAAGATCCTTATTTCAGAGTTTGAGCTCATCATCAAAGAGCCTAGGAAGTGATCCCCACCTTGGTGAACAGTGACACGGTGCTTGAGAGTCAAACATAAATCTCACCAAAAGAGAACTGGAAATATCAGAGAGAGTGCATAAGGAAAGAGGAATGGAGAGGGAAAATGAAGAACTGGAGTTTGAAGTAGCAAAGAAAGCTGGGGAGGGAGCAGAAAAGTTGGAGGGGAGGAGGGAAAAATGAGAGATGGAAAGGAGGGGATGAAAAGAGAAGGAAAAGGGCAAAGGGAGAGAGAGGGGGAGGAAGACAGAAGAAAGGAGCATAGTTTCTCTCTCTCAGCGTTAAAGTCCCAAACTGGATGCTCTAAAAATAATAATTACAGAGGTTGGGATTTTACTTGTAAATATTTTTAAAATAACACCTTTCTGCCATGGTAGTGCAAGCTATGCATTCCAACCACCTAAGGATTTCAATATTCTTCTCTACAGATTTGAGTAACAATATCCCTCTTCTTCCTAAACAAAATCCTTGTTCATGATAAAACTGAATAGAGTTGGAGCACTTATTGTAGAATCCACCTTCTTTGAATCTTCACAATTCAACACTATAGACATAGATAGTTTTCACTAAGCCTAGGGATTGTTTAACTGTGCTTTGTCACCTATAACTAATTTTTACAAAATGTAGAAGCTAGTACACTGTTAGCGGCCATCTGTGAACCTAAGAACTTACCAAAAAACAAATGTAATTAGGTGATAGCGCTATGTGAAATAGTGATATGATTTGGATATCATATAAACACTGGATAAAGCAAATTTGATGACCAGATATATGCATGATATATATTTATGTACACAAGTATGTATGGCATTTAAACAGAAAGATAAAAAAGCTGAAAATATCCTTGATGAAGGTAGTGGAGCTAACTGTTCCTTCTACTACTGAAAGTATGTACTCACCAGTAGGAGGAAATTTGATAATTTCTGGGGGAATGGGGTGGAGCAGTACTTAGGCCTAATGTAATCAACTGAGAAAAAGAACTCCAGGCCTATCTGGAGAAAGTTAACATCAATGAAAACTATTACGTAATGGGATCACCTCCTAAGAGAAATGCTATACACTGAGAATATTTAGAATACTACAAGACATTCTGTCATATCAGACTTTATGTCCAAAGCATTTACCGTTCTACTTGCTGAAATGAAATATATTTAAATCTCTTCTATGGGGAATATATTCGATCTCCAGGCTGTTATGGTTTGGATCAAAAATGTCCCCCAGTCTCACGTGTTTGGCAGGTGATTGGATCACAGGGGCTCTGTAATCATCAGTGCAATCATCCATTGACAAGTTCATAAGAGATTGCGTTGTTAGCATACAGGGCCTGGTTGGAGGTGGGTTACTGGGGGTGTGACCCAACAGGATGTGTTCTTGTCCCCGACTTCTCCCCTCTCTCTCTGCTTCTTGGCTGCCGTGAGATGAGCAGCTTTTGTTCACCAAGCCCATCCACTGCTCATGTCTTCCTTGAAGCCACTGATTTCAGACTGAATCCCCTGGAAACTGGGCCAAATTAATCTGTTTTCCTTTAAATTGCAGGTGTCAGATGTCTGCTGCTGTTTCGTCCCAGCAACAGGAAAGTAATTAGTGCACAGGCATATCTACATATATTTCTCTAAATTTGGTCATATATATATATATATATATATATATATATATAGAGAGAGAGAGAGAGAGAGAGAGAGAGGTAGAAGAGGGAGTAAACTGAGATTTAAGGTTCTGTTGTGTAGCTGTTTGTAAACATTCAATTCACAACTGAAAACTGTGGTTGATGGATATTAAAGAAATATGTTAAGAAATCAAGCCCCTTTATTTTCCTTACTATACTAATTATACTTTCACAAGCCAGAAGCAACTAGGTTTTTATTTCTTTCCTGTTAGTACAGGTTGCCTCTGAAACCAAGCTCAACAGTATATCTAAAATTCCAATAAAAGCAACAAAAAAGTTCAGCCGACAAATTTAAAATGTTCAAACTCTCAATGAGAACATAAAGTTCCATGACCTAACTTTTTCTTGTGAAAAGAACAATCACTTTCAGAAAACCTATGCCTCTGTGGAATGACGCATCCGCTTCCTCCTAAACATAGATCACATTATCAGTGTTGCCAAATATATCAACAACCGCCTGACTGTTCAACACCGTGTTTACCTAATGGACCACAGCAGACAGTGCGAGAAGCACAGTTGGAGACAGTGTTCTCTAAAAGTATTTTCCAAACTAGTACATTTTTTTTTCCTTTTTCTTTTTCCTTTTTCAATTAAAGGAAAGGGGGTTATTAAGCATGACAGATACAAAGAGCACTGTTTAGATATCTCCACTGAAACTATTTCTCTCTGCTAGAATGTAAAATAATTCTGGAAATCACATTTTTGTCTTCACATAAGAAGTAGGAGAAGACCAAGGGCCCTGGAGTGAAGTTTACATTGAACGCCCAATCAAATCCGTCATGAATTGCGTAGAGAAAATTCCTAAGCATCCCAGAGATAATTTTCAATTTTTCCCTTCTATATAATGAAATAGTTCAAAGCTGAGGAGCACAGTGGGGCCAAGGGAGATTTTATGTAACTACTAAGAAGAAAAATAATATAATTATTCAAAGTATTGCACATGGCTTAATTTCAAAATAAAACATACGTATTGTAAAATGTTCGTGAAGTATGGATAAGTCAAAAGGAGAAAATAAATTATGTAATCCTACAATGCAGAAATAAACACTATTAAAATTTTGGTTTATAGTTTTCTAATTTCATATGTTCTGAAAATACTTTAAAAACAAAAATATACTTACTTTGTAGTTATAATTTTGCAAATTTTACAAGGAAGTGTTAATACACACTATATCATGCATGCTATGCTTGAAAAATATTTTCCAGAGCATTATTTTTCACACTACCATTTGTGGAGGGGTGGGATTGTGAGAGAGGGTCTGGCTATGTGGACCAGGCTGACCTCTAAATCAGCAGCAATACTCCTGCCTCAGGCTCCCAAGTATTGAGATTACAGGTGTGCACCACCACGCCTGTCACTACGATACCATTTTAATTGTTATTTGATATATCTGCATTCACTGGCCTCTATTCATCCAGTACTCTATTGTTGTTAGCAAATGTTTGTTATTAACAGCTTTGTGATGTATCCTTTTACGTTGTACTTTTATACATGTCATAAATATTTTCATAGAATAATGCACTTGAAGTGTATCAAAAGACAAAACTCCAGAACTTTGTGATATAAATAGGCAAAATATCTTTCAAAATGTGGTTTTCTTTCTATTAGCAAATATGTTTATTGTAGTTTTAGAAACAGTAAATTTTGGAGTATTTGATTTTTATTTACTCAAACATCCATTCTGTTTGGTAGTTGCTTTCTTAAACTCATGTTAAGAAAACCATTTCCATCTGAGATTATACAATTATTCCACCAAAAAATAAATTATAAGGTAAAAAGTTTTAAAAGGTGAACACTTGATGCTTTTGAGTTGCCTTACATGTCTTTTAAAAATATAGATCTATATCATTATATTTGGAACTTATATTGATATATAGTACAAGATAGAGTAAGTTGTTACCCAGTTACTTCCATACATTTATTAAACAAGCCCTCACTGATTTGAGGTTACCTCATAAAATGGTTATATGCATGCTATTCTTTATTTAATTAAACCTATAAAATTACTATAACCACTTCTCTTGCATGTCTGCAAAGGACCCAGGAGTAGCAATTATTTCACCTGTGTAAGGAGTAGCTAAAGTTGAGCAGCTTTTCATTTTCTATGTTTGTGTATTCTCAAATTTAAAGAAAAACCTTAAATATTAATCTTCCCTTGAAACCTTAATCCATGAATGAGTGTAGGAATAAGTACATCATATCAAGTAAAGATATGTAGCAGTTACACAAAAGTGGAAAGCCAACTTGCAGGAGAAAAATGTTCTCTTCTCAAAAAGACCTTACCTAAAGGACCTTTATCCTTGTCCTCTCTCTACATTTTATTTAAAGTGATGGTTCTCAAAGTAACGTCTCCAGATGAACCGTATCACTTGGGAATTTATTAGAAGTAAATGGCTACAGACATACTGAATTGGAAATGGTGAGTGTGGAGCCCAGTAATCCGTGCTGGGCCACCCAAGTAAACACAGTGTTCACAAAAGCTTGAGAACCACTGAATTAAAAAGAAAAAACTGTCAGGAAAAAAATCTAAATAAAATCCAATAAAATATCATGGTATCTGTGACCTCATTCTCAAACAATCCTCTGGGATATTTAAAATAGACCTTTATGCATTTGCCTTTTCCCATTTATTGTGTATTTATTAATTTATTAAACATTTTTGTCTCACTGGATAGAGAATGGCAACCAAGTAAGTCATTGAATAATCTCGATTCCTTGCCTTCCGTTGTTCTACCTTTCAAAAAATCCAAATAAACTAAAACAGTAACAAAAACCGGACTATTCTCTCAAGTTTTAGTTTTGTTTTTTTAATCTACATGACCAGTTAATGCCAAGTATTCTGTCTCTTAAAATGTAAGCTTTTTGGCTGACAAAACACCACTGTGATAATTTGCAATATATCTGACAGAGATAATACTAAAGGTATTTTTTTAACTGAAATGGACATTAGAGGGGTCAGACATGGATTCCCACTAAAACAATCAGGAAGAGTAAGGCAAAACAAGTCAAGGGCTGTGGGGAAGAGCAGATAACTGAAAAACCAGAGCCTAACAAGTTAGTCTTAAAAGATAGTGATTGAAGGGTAACCAGGCGCCACCGGATGATTTATCTCTCAGAAGTGAGAAGGGCCTGGTGAGATGGCCCAGATAGCAAAACTGCAACAATTTAGGAGATTTAGGGGACGAGTGTTCAGTCTTGGAAGTAGAAAGTGGAGGCAGGACACCTTGTGTATTTGAAACTCCAGAACAGGGTAGACATGACTTTTTTCTTTTATTTTAAAGGGGGACAGGATGAACTGACAAATTTGGTATGTATGAATTACCTTAAACTGTTAAGCGTTTCTCCTCCAAATCCAAAGTCCATGACTCTTTCCACATTGAAGGAGTCTACCCCCTTCCTGGTTCCTGAGAAGAAACCACCTCTTTCCTGCCTGGCTCTGCTCAGGACAACCCAACTCCGTGACAGCTCCCATCCCCACCTTGACCACACGGTGCTTCCGGAGGCCTCTGGCTCAGTTCTAAGGACCTGGTACTACTCTATGTGTTATTGTGGATTTATGAATGGCAAAGTGAGGTAAATCCACTGAGTTTAGTTTGAAAAGTAGGTGGGGCTGCAGAATGATGCAAGAGGAGATGGCCTTCAGATGTTCAGGGGACACTTCTGGCAAGAATTTTCCACTTGAAAAGCAAGTCCTCCACAACTCAAATCCAATCTCACTTCCTTGTCAGTCAGTATACTTTCTCCTCCTCACATAGGCAACTCCTGCTCACTCTTTAGACAGAAACTCAAATATCACTTCGACAGAGAGCTCTTTCTGGTGGCTGGGAATAGTTCAGATTTCCCTGTGAGAGGTCCTCATGTCACTTGTACCCCACTTCATATCGTTCGCCACAGTTACAACTTAACATTTATTCATATGATTAAAGTCCATGTATTCCACTCAACACCCTTCCCTCCTCTATTTTTGTTCACTTTTGAGTCATCAGAACCCAAGGCACTGTCCAGCTCACGGTAGGTGCTTACACAATATTTAAATATTTGTTGAATAGATGAATGCTCATATCCCGGAATAAGAAAAACAACCTCTTCCTTCTCATCTTTAAAGTTTTTCTATTTATGGTCTTGTCTATCTAGAATTTTTTTTCTTGAAATCTATATCTTAATTTCACAAATTCCATTACAAATATTTATCAAATTATCAACGGAAGTCTTTCATCCTACTATTTTAGTACAAAAGCCATACCCCACAGCCTCCCTTTTTTGTGGTACTGAGGGGTTAAACCCAGAGCTTTCAAAATAAACTACATCATCAACCCTGTTTTTAGTTTTTAGTTTGAGGCAATGTCTTGCTAAGTTGCACAAGCTGCATTTGAATTTATGATTTTCCTGCCTCAGCCTCCCAGAGTGCAAGGATTATAGGCAAGTGCAGTCATTCCCAGCTCACTGATAGCTCATAAATGTACTCGTTTACAAACTTGGGTGAATAAACCTCTATGAGGACAAAATGTATGTGATTCAGTACTGTAGTTCGAGCTCTGTACAATGTGTGAAGGAATGAATGAAAAAAGGAAGAAAAAAAAGAAATATTCACCTCTCCTATGTTAGAAAAACTGAAAGACACCCTTATGGACCTGAGGCACAGCTGTCTACGCAACTGACTGTGGGTAGTCAGATAGAAGTAACCTATCCATGTTAGGTTATTCAGAGTTGGAGCAACAAGAAGGGAAGTAGTAGGAAGACTGGGACAGTGATGACGTATATAAACATGAGGATGTCTCACATCATAGTCATTGCAACCAAAGCACGTGACTTCCCGGGACTTGGGGAACTGAATAGTATGAGTGGGCAGGGAAGAAGAGAGTTTTTCAAACATGAGATAGTAGAAACATAATCTTAACCTGTTTTATTTTCTGTTAATAAAATATATTTTAAAACTGTGGGCCAATAGTCTTATAAAATACAGATCATGGCAGAAAAAATAAACATTGTCTGGTTCCACATAATAGGTAAATCCAGATATTCCCCTCAGCATCATACTAGTATAATTTTATTTCTTTGTGACAGTTATCAATATGTGTGTATGGACGTTTTATACATTGTGATGTTCATTTTGTTATCGTCCTCCATCACGGTCTGAACAGTGTCCCTTCCAAAATCCACATATTGATACTGTCATTATCTCAGAAAGTGACTGTTTTTAGTGATGTGGTCTTTAAGTAGGTAAATACAGTTAGCTGAAGTACTGGGGTGAGCTGTCATCCAACACGATGGGTGTCATAAGAAAAGTACATAAGGACACAAACACACAGAGAACAAAGACCATCTATGAGTCAAGGAGAGAAACTCAGAAGAAATCAAGCCCCCAGATGCTTTGATCGCAGACCTCTGGCCTCCAGAACTACAAGAAAACAAACCTACTCCACGTTTTGGCAAACCCAGCAAATCAATACATACATCACTTTAAATGTCTTAATTTAAACTCATGAACTAACTAAAGTATGCAGTATCCCCAAAGCCTACTTGTTGACTTACCAAATGAGAAATAATAAAATAGTCACAGATAGGATAGGCACCAGCAACTACTGACAACAAAGTAAAATGGGCAAAATATGTAAAAGATGATATTCACTGATGAAAACTCTGATAGAACAATGGCTTTCCAAGAAGACATCATATATATTCCACTTCACATAACTGACATTTGAGAGTACACCTTTTATACATACTAATAAAAGAGAAAATAAAACTGGACATATAGGGAAAAAGTATGTCCCAAAAGTAGTGAAAAGCAGTAGAGATTTGGAAAGGTAGATACCCGTCAAAAAAATAAAACTGGTAGGTAGTCATAGATGACAGAAATGATAATTTTAAAATATCCTATGGAAGAGATGGAAAAAATGAGTCTAAAATGTAAAGCAGAGGCAAAAGAGCAAAGAATAAAAGAGTTATTATCATCATTAACCACAAGCATGGGTCCTATAAATTTTCAAAGTTCTATAGAAACAGTTGAAATTTTAACATAATATGTGTTGGACTCAAATATAAAATGAAAACTGCAAAATCAAATTTTAACATACATAAGTGTTCTCTAGTCAATTGTATCTTATACGTATATAGCCATTACATAGCAGTTTTATACTATCTGGGAAAAAGAACATTTTACATGTTTCATATAATATATATGGTGCATCTAAAAGAACAGTATCAGGAGTCTTTACAGGTCTTAAAATTGTTCCAGGAAAAGGTTACAAAGCAATGCAGGATAAAGATAAGGAAGAGACAGGCTAGATCTGAGTTCCAGAATTATGAGTTATCTAGCAGTTTCTATGGGTATCACCAATCATTTCTGGAAGCAAACATTGAGAGAGGTAAAATTCAGTGCTAAAACTCAGACATCATGTAAGCATCTCACTTTTTGGCATACAGTTGCTAACATATAACCCCAAAGCAGATTTTTGCATCAGGAATCTGTTTTTCTCTCAAAACAAAGTTATGTCTAAATGAGAGCAGATAAACATTAACACGATCAGTGAAAGAAACCTGCTATCAAATTTAAAAACGTCCTTCACTAGTTGCTTGGTGTTGCTTGGTGTTATGAAAAGGTAACTTTTTTCCTTTTTCAAGAGACTGAAGCAGCACTTCCTTTATAAATGACTTAATAAAACATATCAAGTTGCTCACATCCAGATGAATCCATACCTCAATAAAACATGATGCTTGACCATTAAAAAATACTGTTCCTGGGGAATGCAAATAAGCAGTCCTGTTAGTATCGTCAGAGAAACTCTTCTAACATTTCAAATAGAATAAAAGTCTATTGATTAATAATTAATTAAAAAGATAAAGCAACCCAGTGTGATTTCACACTTGAAAGAATGATGACAACTTAATTTAATACCAAAATAAGAACTTTATTTTTAATAGAATAGGATGATAATTTTAAGGGGGACATAACAAATAATAAAAATCAGGGTGTTTATCATATTGATAGCCCGTAATAAATTTTTACGACACCCTGCCAGCATGTGAGATCTGAAAATAAATTTGAGTAGAAGATATAAAAGCTGGCATTTCAGTTCTCAGAAGAGGGAAATTGATTGTTTAAACCATGAAAATTAAAACCATATTTTAAATTTTCCATCATTAAAGATTCTAACACCTAGCAGTGTACATCTCCTATCTATTTAGGTATATTTCTTGTGCAGTAAAACAGTAAATTCAGTATCTTTACTGTTTCACACAATATTTTCAGTTGTGAGTTTTGCAATCAGTTAGATAACTTCTCTCTTTTCTTGAAAACGACCTATCATTTGTTATAAGTCTATTGCTAAGCTTTGAATTTTTACACTTTTAATGCCTAGTATCATTGCAATCTGTCAATATAAAACATACTAACCATAATGTTGATTCACAGATCAGCATTTCTGGGATGAAGGAATATGGGAAATGAACTTCAGTGCTGCCATGGCCAATCCTACCAACAGAGGTGACAGTGACCCATCATAATTACAATCGGTGTGGTGGGGACAGTGCTGGAAATTAAGCCCAGAGCCTTGTGTATGCTAAGCCATTGATTCACTTTTTTTTTTTTTATGTGGGTACCAGGGGTCAAACTCAGGATCTCACGCTTGCCAGCAGATGCCTGTGCCGCTGAGCAATATCACCGGCCCTTTTTTCCTTTTTATGTGAGTACCGGGAGTCGAACTCAGGACCTCACACTTGCCAGGCAGGCGCTTATGCCTCTGAGCCATCTCACCGGCCTTGATTAATATTTCTAAACAGTAAATTTGTTTTAAAGAAACCAGTCTACACATGTTAAGCTTTAAATTCATCCATATATCAGCAATTATATAAATTCATCTTTTAATGTCTATTTTTGCTATCACAGGGAACATGCCAGCTGGACATTTAGTTGCAAGGCTGCAGTCCTGCTTGTTGATCTAGGAGTTCTGGAACTTTTGCTAGCCTCTTAACCCTTCAAAGTCAAGGTTTCTTCATCTATAAAATGAGTATAATTGTATTTACTCTGCTCATCTCAGCACCAGATAGGAGAGGTATGCTAGGATAGTTGAACATTACCAGTAAAAACTTCTAACTCAAATAGATGCTCCTAAGGGATATATCACATTGGGTTAATCATTTCATCTCTTTGACTCAGTTAAGTAATAACAAAAGAATAATAATAATAATAATAATAATAATAATAATGATAGCATTGCATGATTGTATGGGACTAACTATATGCAGTGGTGCATGTGACTCAAATAAATTAACCTATTAGATCTTTCAAATATATATGAACCTGTACCTCCGTTGTCTATTAGATTTCCAGGTACACAATAAACAGTTTCTTTAACCAAAGCTGAGTATATGAAATGGAAAAAATGATCTGAAATATAAGATTTTGCGATTATTTCAGTCTAAGAAAAAACAACTAAATTTCCTTAATTTTCAAAAATGGAAAAAAGGGTGAAATTTCTAAATAAGTAGAACAAATGTGAAAAGATGCATTGTATTTGTAGTTTTCTTTAAAAGAATGAATAAAGAACAAAAGTATCTTCATGCTGTTAGAGTTTATCAAACTTGACCTAAAAAAATAAAACAAAGCTTTATATATACTTGTAGAGACTTCAAGTTGAAAGCCCACTGTGACTTTGCTATTTTGTGGGGTCTGATTGCTAATTCATTAAGACATTCTAGAAAAGGGCAGTTAAATGGAGGACAAATTGTATACTAATAACTTGGGGAAAACTATGATCCATTTTCAGGATTTAACATCAAGAGTGGCAAGAAGGAATAATTATACTGGGATAAACACAATGAGATAATTTTAAAACATTTAATGGTAGTGAAGAGTAAATTATTTAACTCTAACCAGGGATAAGAGCCTTTTGGTAGCTATCACTTACTGCTGTAAATCTGCTGAAGTTTGCATTTCCTGGCTGCTGGCTCTGTTTATTTAAAGTCATTCTGAATGCTCTGCTAGAAAGGATTTCAGTGGTGCTGCCAAATATTCACTAGATTAAAAATGTGCTCTGCTGATAATATTTTTATAAACACTGCACACTGAGCAAGAGCAATGTTCTTTGGATATCAATTTGCTGCTCTTCCACAGCCAGGCTTTCTGCTAGGTCTTGTCAGTCGACAGATTCTGTTCAATCTGGTTATTTCTGATGAGACGTAATAGAAAACTTTCATCAAAGTGCCCTTAAGAATTAAATGCTGAATTAGGTGCTTTCTTTAACTAGTAAAGCCATAAGGCCAATTCATCAGTATGAATGTTGGAATGTCTAAATATTTATTAGAAAAATGTCCATAAAGCAAAAGTCTCCAATTCCAGGAAAGGTGACAAATGATACGATGTCAAATGTGACTTGTAGGAAAGTACTCAGATTTTTAAAAAATCTTCCCTCCATTCTAGTGCTGGGGTATGAGTTGTTTTCACTATCATTAAATAGGCATGGTTAAGGAATTCTTAGGCTTTCTGTTAGGCCCTTAGATTTATCCTGGAATGCAAAAACCATAAGAGTTACATTAAAACAAATTTTGCTCACAATAGGTTTCATAATTGGCAGAAAGGAGTCTAAACTGACACCTAAGGAGCCGTAAAACTTGAAAACAAGAATAGAAAATGTATAATGAGTTAGGCAAATACATTTTTGTAAGACTACAGGCAATAGAAAATCAAGTGAGAAAATCAAACACAAAAAGGAAAATTTAGAAGTAACAAAATGGACAAATGTGGCATTATTCATTATATCCCTGAACCTCTTCTTGTCAATATCTACAAGCACTTTAAAACTAAAATTCCCTTACTCCAAAGAAGGTCTGAGGCCTTGGTCTCAATATAGGACAAACAGCCGAGCTCACTAATTTCATTTGATGGAAAGTTTTAATATTATTTGAAATCTTTATTTTTATTTTTATTTTTATTTTATAAAATAAATATAGACAAGTCTTTTAATGAGAAAACTTCCATGTTCTTCACATCAAGTGAAATTTTAGACTTGAACAGTGTTACTTTGTACTTTGCCCCAGTCTTCTGCTTTCACCTACCTTCTAGTAAATGGGGACACTTGGAATAGCAAAAAAAAAAAAAAAAAAAAGGTCAATTATACAGGTAACTGAAAAGGGAATGATGTTTTAAAGTGAGTTCAAGAAAACTTCTTAATCCTTGCCAGATACTGAGACTTTTATCTGGGACCTGCTGCTGGCTTTTAAATGAGATCTCATTAGAATAGGCCGAGCATGGCCTTTAGACTTTCAACAGAGATAACTCGCACACACAGTCACATCTCAATTTGCTATACATAGAAAAAAAAAATATATATATATATATAATATGTAGACAGAAATAAATATAGAAAAAAGAAATATTAATTCATTTTCTAAATCAAAACTTGGAGATACAACAGAAAACAAATGATAATAATCAATTCAGGGCACTAAAATATTAAGTGATATTTTTCTTCTAGATTTAGTTAGTATCTTATACAAGTTATCACCACTGATACTAAGAATATTGAATATGAAGTGTTCATAAGCAAACATGACCTAAGTTCAGCCCAATCTTATTACTACTGTAAACATTTTGTGAATGCTAAGAACCATCTTTAGAAAATAACTTCAATTACATCAGTAATTGGGATTCATTCTTATTTAACTAGCAGGAACCTAAGAGAAGCCAAGTGCCGATGGTGAAAGAAAAAGGATTAGAAGTTTCTACAAAGCTCTACGGAGCAGACCCAAATAAAGCACATTGAGTTAGAGTCTGGAATAAATTCCAGAAACAAACAACTCACAAGTTTTAAGTTGCATGCCATTCTGTGTAGTGTGATAAAATCTCTTACTAGCCCACCTTGTCCCACAAAGAGTCAAATCATCCTTTTGCTCTTTGTTTAGAGTATCCATGCTGTATATGTTACTCACCAGTTAGTCACTTAGTAGCCTATCTTGGTTATCAAGTAGACTACAGCCTATCACCATGGTAGTGTTCAAGTAACCCCAATTTTACTTAATAGTAGTTCCAAAGAATAAGAATATTGACAATGACAATTTAAATATGCCAAGGAAAATCTGTAAACTATTTCCTTTGAACAAAAAGTTTAAAGTACAATAAAATACTTTGAGAGAAAAAATCATATAACTTTTATTAGAGTATACAGTTATAATTATTCTACTTTATTATTAAATATTGTTTTTAATCTCTGACTATGCCTAATTTATAAATTAAATTTTATCATACATATACATGGAAAAATATAGTATGCATAGGTTTCTATAGTATCCATGGTTTCGGGCATCTGCCGAGAGGTCTTGGATGTATCTCCTAAACATAAGGGGGTTTACTGCATTTTATTAATTATCTACAAACTAAAACCTCGAGCAGAAATCATGCCGCTCCTCAGGTCTTCTAAGCATAGATGCTTCTCTACACCTCTTTTACAGTCATTATTGCTCTAAAATTATATTAATTTTTTATAGACATTTCAGCTCCTCCCTATGTAAATGTGTGGCAAGAATCTGTAATGATTCACTTTTAACAAACTTGCATATACTAGCTATCCAAAATATTATTTGAATTAAATTAGTGGATAAAAATGAATGAATAAAAAAATGAATGATATTCTAATTATATATAAGGCTTAATATCAGGTAATATGCTTAAAAATAACCAGTATCCATTTTAATGTAGTACTTTTGATATTCACATTGACATTTTTAAGCTCCTCATATAAACATTGGTTGCCTTACCATTCTCCTACCTACAGATATTCAGAACTGTGCGTCAGTTAGATTCTAATCACTATAAGGAAATACCCGAGACAGGCTAACTAATGAAGAACACAGGTTCATTAGCTCACAGTTTAGGAGGCTCAAAGTCCAAACAGCATAGTGCAGCTCTGTGGCCAGTGCTGCCCTTGGTTGCATCACCATCTAGGCAGACAGCAGTGGCGGGAGCACAGGCAGGAACGTGATTATATCCAGAGTCAGCGAGCAGAGAAATCTGGGTGGGCACACACGTTCTCCTTAAACAGAAGCCCTCTCGTGACAATGTGAGAGATTGCAGGAAAGTATTTTTAAAAACCTAAAGACCTCCCACTATGCTTTACTTTTTTTTTTTTTTTTTTTTTTTTGTGGGTACCAGGGGTCGACCTCAGGCAGCAGGCACCCCTGCCGCTGAGCGATATCACCTGCCCTTTTTACGTATGTGGGTTCCCGGGAGTCGAACTCGGGCCCTCGCGCTTGCCAGGCAGGCGCTTATGCCGCTGAGTTATCTCACTGTCCCTATGCCTTACTTTTTAAAGGTTCCACCACCTCCCAAAGCACCACCTTGAGGCAAAATCTCTAATCACATGAGCCCTCAGGGACTCCCAAACTGCAGCAGAGGATCTGTATGAATACACTGACACACACACATTTTGCTATGCTTTTCCAACAAGGCAGCACGTAACAGTGGTAGACTTAATCAGAAGATGTGCACATTAGTTCAGCTATGCCAGTGACTAGTCGTGTAATCTGGCTAAGTTATTTTATCTTAATTTCTCAATTTGTTCTGAGGCTAAAATGACATAAGGAGTGAGACTGGATAGTGGGTTCCAACTATATCCCAGAACTTTTTAGCTGCTAAGCAAATGATGTCTGCAAACACTTTGTTTATTTTCCTTTTACCTTTTATCTCTTTCTTTACTGCTTTATCCCTTCATTTTCTCCCTCTGTCTCTTTATTTACTCATACTATTGTTTAATGTACTGTTTGAGAAAATATGGGATTAGGAGCCAAAGTCTTAATAGTTGAGTGAGTGACCTTAGGCAAAATACTTATGTTTACAAACCTCATTTTCCTTTTCTATATAATGAAAAGGAATTAATGCCATGAAAACTATAAATATTATTATTCTATAAGGTTTATGTTAAGTTAAAAGAACATAAAACCTTATGTACAGGTATCAACTCTACACAAGGAATGTAAACATTATGTACTGCAAACACATACTAATAAAAATATAAATAAATAGGAACATACAATCCTTAGGATAGTCTCAGTTCCTAATACCTTCATGCTCTTGAATATAATACAAACAGGATTTTTGACAGATTCTATCAGCAAAATCCAAAATTGAAATTTTCTTTTAAGTACACAGACACCATATAAAGTAATTCAATTAATGGAGCATAGTTTAGCAAGGCAAATAATGTATAAGAGCTTAAAAGTAATTCTTACTTACCTTTGCAATGTTGAAGGTAACTATAACTGGACATTGATAACTGGACATTGGGGAAAGTAACAAAAATTCAGAACCTGAATAAAGAAAACACCCACAGACAAACCGAAGAAAAATAAGTTTTCCACATTCCCTACTTACTCCATGGCTTAGAATCTTCCTACCCCTCATCTCCTAGAGACAGATGGATCTATTACCATCAGACAGTAAAGCATCATCCTGGTCGAGGCTTTCCTTCATAGTCTCGGAATTATCAAACACAAGCTCCTAACACTTTGCTGATGTGATAAGAAGAAAGTCTAACAAAAATTAGCAAAGAACTCCCAAAGTGCTTTATTATTTAGTATATTTAGCTTCATCAATACAATCTGAAAAATAGGAGCTCTACGATATACAAATACTACAGAATTGGCTAGTGTATTGCTTAGCTACTCATCATAAAATATTTGCATGTTCTGGCAAAGATTGTCAAATCATCCCAGCTGAAAGAAAAACTAATTTCCACACGCTGTTATTTGCTATATTCTTCCAAAAGTCTGTCATTACCACCTGTACACATTAGCTAATTATCTCCTGTGCGTTGTTTAAATAAATGTATTTTGTTTACATTTGTGTGTACTGCTAAGAGGTCTTTAACAATAATCAATCATGGAAAACTTGGTTATGAAAAAAGTAATAAAAACTAGTGACAGTAAATATAATTTAAGAGAAAGATGATAGCTTAAAGAACTATGAGGAAAAAGATGGGAAAAAAGGGAGGAATAAATAGGGAAGATATATTTACATATTATCCATTTAATATATGAAGCCATATTTTAAAAGGTGGAAATAAGCTCATACTATTTCCCTCTACAAGTTATAATTGGTTAGGAGTTCTTTGAGAAAAAAATACATGGTATATGTACTATTTTGGAGAAAAGTCTTGGATCTGCATTATGTGAAAGATAATTTTATTGTGAGAAGGCACTGTTATTGTTATTTTAACAATGCCATTTTCCATATCTTAAAAAAACAATAATTAAGTGCTAATTGGTAAAATAAAGATCATCAGTGATATACAAGTTTTTTTTTAAACAAAGATCTATTAACATCTAAGCATTATGAATTCTTACAATTTGTAGAGCTCTACTTTCTCACACTGACTTTAAATGAATTGGAGCTATTAAAAGGAAAAAACACGACAGAGAAAGAGCTGTACTTTGGTGTTAAACTTGCTATAAGTAAGTAATAAACTAAGCATCGATCTATCTATACTGTCTTATTTTAACATAGAAAACTGATAATGTCTTTAATTTGAAAGGCACATACTATAGTTTCACTAGTTCTTTTGCAGTAGAACAAAAGCAGAGATGTAGGGATTAAGACAAAGTTTGGTTAGATATGTTAAGTGAACAGAAATTTCACATGTAGTTTAAGTATGCACCTGTCAGGCATTTCTCAGAAACACTATTCCAGAATATAGTTATAGCCTCATAAATTCTGAAGCGGGCCAGTGAGATGTCTCAGTGGCATAAGTGCCTGCCTGGCAAGCGCGAGGTCCTGAGTTCGACTCCCGGTACCCACATATGATAAAGGGCCGGTGATATCGCTCAGTGGCACAGGCGCCTGCTGGCATGCGAGGTCCTGAGTTCGACCCCCGGTACCCACAAATAAATAAATAAATAAATAAATAAATAAATAAATAAATAAATTCTGAAGCATCATTGAAGACCAAGATTGTGGAAAAAAAGTCATTGCTGACAGTTTTGAAAAATCAGTCCTGTAACAATCAATCATCCCCAATTCCACTCATTCTGTTTAGTGTGAAGATTTTTAAATAACTTATAAATATGAGCAATCAATGTTAATTGAAATCTTTAGGATGATTTCTTTGGATTTCAGCTCACATTCATAATCCTATTCTCAGACCCTCTCTCTTCTCCCATTCCACCCTCAGATTCTTTGTTCCTCTTAACATTTTGTCCATATAGTTATCTTACAAACCATACTTTTTACAAACTTCTTATATTGTAGTATAAGTGTATAAAATTTAAATATATAGCAGCATAATTTTTAACCCAAAACACTGTAATGCCACTTCGAAGAAACCGTAGATTACCAGAACAAAAAGAAAACCATCCTTATGCCCCCTACCCAAAAAGTGACTATTCTGAAGTCTATCACAAGGACTTATGTCTGCATTTCAGCTTCATATTAGTGGAATCATATGGTGTGTGTCTTTGCGTGTCTGACTTCTTTTGTACAATAGAATAATTTGAATTAAATGCATATGGCACATTCCATTGTCTGATTATATCAAACGACATTCATTCATTTGACTGTTTATTGTACATTGATACTAAGTCCAATTTTCAGCTATTAGTGATGACATAGCCATGGATATCACTATACACACACAATAATACACACACATGTGTACACATTTATATTAGAACTATATTAAGAAGTGAAAATTCTAAGTCACAGTATATGAGTATAATTGGCTTTGGTAGCTAGTTTCAAGGAGTCTTCCAAAGTAGTTATACCAATTTAAATTCCATCATTGATTAGAGTTCCAGTTTCTCTACATCTATGCCTACACATGGTTTTGCCTAGCCTTTTCATTTGTTCATTTTAATTTTAGTCGCTCCAGTGAATAGTACATGTTAGATTCTCAAAATGGTTATTATTTGCATTTCTCTGATGATTAATGATGTTGAAGAATTTTTAAGGTGCTTTATAGTCAACTTGGTATCCTTTATGTAAAGTACTTCACGCACTTGATTTCTAATTGCATTGCCTGATATTTTTAATTCTTTGGATTTTTTAATATATTCTGTAGACAAGTGTATTTTTGGGTGTGTATGTGTGAGTGTGTGTGTGTGTGTGTGGCAAGCTAATTATCTCTCTCTGTTGTTTGCCTTTTCATATTGTCTTCTCTTGAAAGTTTGCCTCTCTCAGATAAGTTAAAAGTTTTTCTTTCCATTTTCTCCTAGAAACTCTATTGATTTGTGGTGAGTAAATATATGCATGGCTCATATGGAATTATTTAGTGTATGAATTTGCCCCCATATGAATATCCAGTTAATACTGTACCTCTTATTCAAAGGCCGTCATTTTTCTCACTGAATTGTGGGAAGTTTGTCATACACCAGTAACCATACATGTGTGGATCTCTTTCTTTGATCAGAATCATACTTTATTAATTATTTTAACCTTTTTTTTTTTTTTAATATGGGTACCGGGAGTCCACCTCAGGACCTTGCACACCAGCAGGCGCCTGTGCCCCTGAGCGATATCACCGGCCCTTTTTTCGTATGTGGGTTCCGGGAGTCGAACTCGGGCCCTTGCGCTTGCCGGGCAGGCGCTTATGCCGCTGAGCCATCTCACCGGCCCTTTTTTTCCTTTATGTGGGTACCGGGAGTGAACTCAGGACCTTGCCTGGCAGGCGCTTATGCTACTGAGGTATCTCACCTGCTCTTATTTTAACTTTTAAAGCTGTACATAAAGTCATATAAGCTGCCTCATGTTGGTCTTACTCTTTCTAAAGACTAGGCTACTCTTTTCTGTCCTTTGTATTTTAATGTAAATTTTTCATGTGTTTCTCATTTTCTACAAAGTTATCTGCTGAGATTTTGAATGAACTGCAGTGGATCTATGGATCAGTCGGGAGATAACTGTCATGTTTATAACAGTGAACCATCCAGTCCCGGAATGCAGAGTATCCCTTCATTTATTTCAGTACTATGGTTTTATAAATGTCAGTGTAGAAATATTCCACTCCAACAATATTTATTCCTAGATATTTGGTTGTTTGGGTGATATCATGAAGTAATGTATGTAAAAATACCATTTTTAAATTGTTTACTGTTAGTAAATGGAATACCCTTTTAAGTTACATTTCTCAAATACTTATAATCAACTTCGTGTACCATTTATATACCACAAAATGCAGCCACCTTTTAATCCAGTTTGATGGATTTTGACAAAGCAGGTATCCATAGAACCATACCACAATCTAGATTTCCCTTTGCCTCAGAAAGTTTCCACTGTTCCTTTGCAATCAGACTGCTATATTTTGCCACACACATCACCGATCTGCTTTCTGATGCTATAAGTAATTTTTGCCTATCCTAGAATTCTATACAAATGAAAACATACATGGTGTATATTTTTATGTCTAACTCCTTTAACTTGTGAAATTGTTATTGCATGTTTTAAACCCGAGTAGTATTCCATTACATGGATATACCAAAGTCTGTTGATCTACTCAGATGTTGATGGATGGATATTTGGGCTGCTGCCCAGTTTGAAAATTATAAACAAAGTTACTCTAGATTTGTGGACTTCTGGTTTTAGCTCTGACATGTAAAATGATTGGACTTCACCACTCTCATCATTATAAGAAAAATCTGGAACAAACTGAATATGCATGACTTTGTTTGGTCATTAGACAACTGAAGTCCCAGGGCAAACAATACCCAAAAATTCAGAGCACCAAGTGCATTCAGAGAGACACATCTGAGATATAGTCACCTAGATCATCACATCCAGAAATATCTAGTGATAGCACACTGAAATTATTATTGAGGAGGTACTGGAAACTTGAGTGTGGACATGATAGGAAAAACACCTAGTGGCTGACACTAGGGGATCCTCAAGTCTACCAGGTTCTCATGATAAAGATATGAGAAAGATTCCCTCATGTGCCTTGCAGAAATGAGGAAGAGAGTAGTCATTCTGAAGTACACCCAGAACCCTACTGTGACAAGAGCAGACTCTCCAGGGGAGAAGATATTTTCAGACCTTTATCTTTGCTTGGTGAGGGAAACTCCTCCTACTACTGTCCTCCACAAGCTTCCTGTCCCACCTGTGGGCCCACAGGGCTTCAAACAAGTACACTGGAAATGCTGCGGCCAGGGAGGTCAGCAGATAGCTGGAAAAGTGTGCGTAAATATCACCGCACCAAGACATGGGCACAAAGAATTCAATCAAAAATAATTAAATCTTCCACCTTAACCACCACGTTAAGAAGGCCTCAGCATAATAATAATAGATTACAGCTGGAAGATTTGTCAGACACAGATTTTGTCTGATGAGGAGTACTTAGGAATGTACAAAGTCAGCCAGAGACTAAAAAAAGCTCACTGAAGTAATTCGAAGCACCTAGTACATACATTAAACTTTAAACACAACCCATTTCCTAGAAATATTAACATAAATGTTTACACATAGCATAAATCCATATACTTCAGTTACCATTACCCCATACCAAAAATGGCTTTCAACTACAAGATTGTGAGGCATAGCAGAAGTCAGGAAAAAAAAAAAAAAAAACAGCCTAAAGAGACAAAACAATAACTATAACTAGATATGACACGGATGTAATTGTTACAGAATTTAAAATAAGTAAGATTAATATATTAAGTGCTCTAATGGGACATGAAAGACTAGATGGATAATGAAAACAGAGATATAGAAACTTAATCAAAAAGAAATGCAGAAATCAAAGATTGCATAAAGGAAATGAAGAGTATCTTTGACCTCATCAGAGTATCAGAGTTGACACAAGCTTGATGATAGGTCAAAATAACCTTCCAATGAGAAAAGAAAAAGAATGGAGAGAGAGCGACAGAAAGAGAGAAATAACTGTGCAGAAATATAAAATGATGCAATTTGTTTTTAATTGGGTTATCAGAAAAAGAAGGAACAGAAGAAATATTTGAAGCACTAATGGCCAAAAACTTTCCAAAAGTGATGACAGACACAAACCACAAATTTAGGAAGCTTAGGAAAACCAAGCAGTGTAAATAACAACAGCAATAAAATCCCACATCTTGAAATAGCATAAAGTCAAGAGAAAATCTTAAAGACACTTGTTGGAGGGAAACACATTACCTGTAGAGATATGAGCTTATGAATTACTATGGACTTCTTTACAGAAACCATAAAATTAAACCTTTACATTGTGCTTCATTTTGTTTTGTTTTGTTTTGTTTTGCTTTGGCAGTGTTGGGATCAACCCAAAAGCCTTGTGCATGATAGGCAAGCCCACATCCGAAGCCATCAATCTAGAATTCTATGTCCAGGAAAATCATCCTCCAAAAGTGAGGGAAAGTTAAAAACACAGGCAGACAAGCAAAATCTCAGAGAGTTGATCACCAGCAGACTGGCCCTGCAAGACATTTAAAATCATTTCAAGAAAATGAAACAAAAGGTAAAAGAAAGAGGTTAGAAATTTGGATCTACATAAAAAAGACCATAGCAAAAGGATTAATGGTAGAATAAAATATATTATGTACTTTTCTTATTTTAGTTGATCTAAAAGATAACTTTTAAATCAATAATAGTAACAATGCATTGATGGTTATAAAGTGTGGATAAATAAAAGACAACCATGTTACAAGGCACAAGAGGGAGTAATTGAGAAAAATATTTTTTATCAATGACTTGTACCACATAGGAAGCAGCATAGCGTTAGTTGAAAGTGAACTTACATTAATTTAAAATGTATATTATAAATTATAGAACAAACAGTACATTTTGGGGGAAAATTATAATTCATATGCTAAGTGAAGAGATATAATAAAATCATCTTAAATGTTCAGTTAAATTACTAGCAACAAATAGAAAACAGCTACAATCATGGTTAATATTAATTCAAATATTACATGAATTACTTTAAATGTGAATATTCTAAATATATCAATTAAAAGAGATTATCAGAAAATATTTTAAAAACATCTAACTGTGTATCATCTATAAGAAGCCCTTTTGTGTGTGTGTGTGTGTGTGTGTGTGTGTGTGTGTGTGTGTGTACTGGGGGTTGAACTCAGGACCTCACGCTTGCCAGGAAGGCGCTTATGCCGCTGAGCTATCTCACCAGCCCAAGAAACCCATTTTAATACATACACTCAAAGAGAGCAGAAGCAAATAGGTAAAGACATAACTTCTTAACAGTAATTAAATCAAAGCTTTGGAAAAAGCAGTTTTCAGAACAAGGAAAATTATGAGGGATTAAAAAGGGCATTATAAAAATAAATGGGTCAATTGTCCAATAAGACGTAATATAGTAAATGTAGATCAGCAAACAGAAGAATATCAAACTCTAAGGCCCGAACTGGTAGAACTGAAAGGGGAAATAGACAGGGCCACTGTTATATTCGGGACTTCAACAGCCTTCTTTCAGTAATTGATTTATCAAAAAGGTAGAAAATCAGTAAGGATGTAGTTGCCCTGAACAACACCATCAATCAGCTTGAAAATTCCCTCCAACAGCAGGAAAATGCACATTCTTCTCAAGCTCACATGGAATGTTTACCAAGGAAAACCACACTCACAGATGAAGCACTCATTTGAAAGTATGTGGCCAGATAATAAGGTTACTGTAGAAATCAATAACAGAAAGATAGATGGAAATTTTGCAGATTGGAGATCAAACATTCCAAATGACCCATACATCAAACAAGAAGCCCCAAGAGACATTATATTTTTCTTTTTTTTTTTTTGTGGGTACCGGGGGGGTCGACCTCAGGACCTCGCGCGCCAACAGGCACCCCTGCCGCTGAGCGATATCACCGGCCCCTTTTTCGTATGTGGGTTCCAGGAGTCGAACTCGGGCCCTCGCGCTTGCCGGGCAGGCGCTTACGCCGCTGAGCTATCTCACCGGCCCAACATTACATTTTTTAACCAAGTAAAATCTTACCAAAATTTGAAGACCAAATCAGTGACAAGAGGTCCGGGGATGTAGCTCAACAGCACAGTGCCTGCCTGGCAAGCGTGAGGTTATGAGTTCGATTTCCGATGCCAAAAAAAAAAAAAAAATCAGCAATGAGGGAAAAATCTATATATACCAGTAAGTGGATATGTTAGACACCAAAAACCAGTGTAAGATCAATAAACTGTTTTGTCCTAGGAAACTAGAGAAAAAAAAAAAAATTAGGTCTATGCCGAAGAAAAGATACGAGAGTTAGAACAAGAATCAATGAAATTGCAATCAGGAATATAATAGAATAAATCAAGAAGCCCAAAAGCTGTTTACTTGACAAGACTAATAAATTTGATAAACCTCTAACTGGGCTAACCAAGAAAAAAAGAAAGAGAAAACACAAATTACCAATGTCTAAGGTGAATAAATCCATATTTGTAAATAAAGTTTCACTGAAGATAAATGTTTTCATTTTGCATGTATAATATCACAATGTCAAACTGCCAAATTTTATACTAATTTCTTTGCTTACCTCATAAGAAACTGACAGTTCCCAAAGTATCTGTACCATTTCACACTTTGACTTAAACAAAATAGAGTTCCATGCATATGCAAAGATTTGAAAGTCTCAGTCTATTAAATTATAGGCATTAGAGTAATATATTAATTCGATCTTTAATTTCAACATCCTATATGAAAATATATGTTAAATATTTCTTTCTGTCTTTATTGGCCATTTGCATATCTTCTCATTGGAAATATCTAAACCCTTTAATAAAATGGATTATTTCTCTTATTATTATTGAATTCTTTTTTGCACCATGGGCCTTGTGTGTGCTAGGCAAGTGCTGTACCACAATCTGACATTCTATTGTTAAATTTTTTGAGTTCTTTTTATCTAATAACCACAAGCCACTTGTAATACACATACACACACTTATGCATATATATATACAGATATATACATACATGCAAATGCATATATTTAGATAAATTCACCTCATATTTCTAGCAGCTTTTTTGTAAATTCTTTAAGATTTTATATATACCAAAGTATGTGAAATGAAAAAACAGATTAAAATATGTTTGTTTCTTGCTCTATTCCATTGTCTAAGATCTCTAGTATATGAATAAGAACAGTGAAAATGTTCACTGTTCATTTGTTCTAAAAATGCAGGATAGAAACAGTCACTCTATTAGTATTAGCTATGATTTTCAATGTAGTATTCTTATAAATTTCACCCTGTTCAGAAATTTATTTTCCACTCCTAGTTTGCTTTTTAAACCAGTAGGCATTGAATGGTGTCAAGTTCTTCTCCTGTATCTAAGAGATGATCCAGGGGCCAGTGAGATAGCTCAGTGGCATAAGCACCTGCCCGGCAAGCGTGAGGTCCTGAGTTCAACCCCCAGTACCCACAAGAAAAAAAAAAAAAAAGAGATGATCCAGAGTTTTTCCTTTATCATTCAATATATTCAAATTCAAACTTTGCATCAACTTTGAATTCCTTCAGTGAACCCCACGTAGTGATAATATTTTATCATTTTATGTATTTCTGAATTTAATTATCTAAAATTTTGTGACATATATTTATATCAACATTTATGAAAGATACTGATCTATCATAATGCCTGGTTTTATAATGTCTTGTTTTGGTTTTAGTACCAAAGCAATGCTGATCTCATAAAATGAATTTGGACATGTTTCCTTGTATAATTTTGTGATAAAGTTAGTGTATTACTAGTGTGAAATTTTCCTGAGATGTTTGGTAGAATTCACCAGTGAAGCTCTTTGGGTTTGGAGGGTTTTTTTTTAGAAAGGATTTTTAGCTACAAAAATGATTTTTTAAATATATTTAGTTAAGTTTTTTTTCATTTTGTGCTGTTTGGTGATTTGTGGTATTCAAGAGATTTTATCACTGTTATTTCTCAAATACATTTTATGTGTCAAATGAATTGGGAAAATCTTCCTCATAATATATATATATATATATGTATATATATATATACATATATATATATATATTTCATAATATATATATAATATATATGTGATTGGTAATTATGATACCATCTTTCTTTCTTTATATTGGTAAAGTATCTCCCTCAAACTTTTTCTTCTATCAATTTTGATAGAGATTAATCAATGTCATTGATCATTTCAGAGAACCATCATTTTTTTTCCTTAATTTTCTGTTTATTGTCAATTGGATTTATGCATAACCCTGTTTCTATTATTTCTTCCTTTCCATTTAGTTTGGATTTATTTTGTTCATTTTTAGTTTTAAGATAGAAGCTTAATTTACATTATTTGAAATACCTTTTTTCTTTTTGAAAATAATGATATAATGTATAAAATCTTATTTTATCCATACCCCACAAATTTTATATGTATTATTTTGATTATCAGAATGATCAAAATATCTTCTAATTTCCATTTTGATATTTTTATTTGTCCTCACAGTTATTTAGAAGTGTGACATTTATTTCCAAGTGTTTCAAATTTTGGCTGTTGAGTTTTAAAAATATTTTTTGCTGTCAAGCAATTATTTCTATTATTCTGAGTTTTTGATGACTTGTTCTGTGACATACTATCCTGGTAAATGTTCATTATCCAATTAGGAACAACAAAGGATATCTTTCTTCATTAAAAAATTGTGCATAGTAAGCGCCTGCCCGGCAAGTGCGAGGGCCCGAGTTCGACTCCCGGAACCCACATATGAAAAAAGGGGCCGGTGATGTCACTCAGCGGCACGGGCGCCTGCTGGCGTGCGAGGTCCTGAGGTCGACCCCTGGTACCCACAAAAAAAAAAAAAATTGTGCATAATATTCTTATGTAGACAGTGAGTGATGTAGTCACCTCAATTTATCTCTCAATTCCATTCTCTCTTATAAAAGAAAACATACAAAGTAATCATTTAGTTCAATATCCTGATAAAAGGCTAACAGTTCTTCTCCAGCATTTCTCATTAAGTGACATGGAAGTTCACTTGAACACTTCTAGCAATAAGAAACTACATTTTATTTTTGAGCTTTTTATTTGACATACTTTCATTAAATAACTCTAAAATCTGTATATGTCTTCTCATTCAAATATGTAGTTTTTCCTAGACCATCCTTCAACCACATTTATTACTTACAGTTAGCTTTGACTGAGTGAAATAATCAGGGTAGGAGTTAGGGAAGAGAGCAGTGGTGTAAATGAAATGGAATTGTATGCTTCTCCCAAATAAATACATGGGTAGGTGGGGCAAACATGGTGTGGTGTTGGTCAGTATCAGGGACTCAGGCTACACCCTTTCCAACATCCAGTCAGATTTGGCTTCATCAGCCCAGATGGCAACATCTACAGTCTAGGTAATTGCGCTAGAGAAAGCTGGGAAGAGACAAGCACTCTACAAATCTTGTCTCATAAGGAAGCTCCCCAGAAGGTGTCACGTGACATTTCTGCTTAATTTGCACTGGCTAAAAGTCAACTGCCCATAACTAACCGCACAGGAGGCTGGGAGATGTAATAAACACTTGCTTTGGTTTTTTTTGTTGTTTTTTTTTTTTTTTTCCAGCTGGCAATCACTGCTCTGGGTTCCAATGCTTCATTATTATAAGTCATCTGTTCTTCTTTTCGGTATGTTTGTTTCCACTATTTCTGCCAGTACTTATTTCTCTCTGGCTGTTGAATATTTCCTGTGTATATTACCCCATGAATTCTGAACTTTCTGTAGTTCTCTGTCAATATTACTGCCCACATTTCTCTTATTGATTGATTGAAGATTGAAACTTTCTAAGAAAGCAGATTTTGCTAGTTTTTCATACTTCTAAGTACATAGAGTGCCCCTACTGGGAAGAGCTCTCAGGCTAGTTTATACCCCAGGATCTCAGCCAGGCAGGAGAGAGCTGCTTGCAGTTTGACATTCGAATTTCCTCAGGGCATAAAAACTGCTTTTATATTCCAAATGTATTACAAAGGACGTATTAAGAAGGACTGGTATTATGAGTTTTGTTTAGTTTTCTAGACCACAAGTAATCTTCCTAATAGTTTTAGCATAGAAAATTGAAAAGAAAAAGACACTAATTTGAGCCTATTAAAAATCACTAGCCAGATGCTGTAAAAAGAACCACTAATGAAAGGTCTCTCTAGAGATTTTAAAAGTTTCTTTATATTCAACCTAATGCTTTTAAAAAGAATATCACATTTCGTTGACATACAAGGCATTCGAGTTAAATTAAAAGGCTTGAAAAACACCCTTCTCTGAGTTGAAGTCTAAGGAACTGTGTTTGAAGTTTACCTATTTTCCTAGGAGGACTCTTACTTCCTTCTGCCATAAAATGAGTAATTTTTCTCAATTTAATTGATGCCGTTCAATTTTTTTTAATTAGACCTATAGCTGGATGATGTTCCATTCAGGTGAAGCCGAGTCACACTTCAAGTTTGTTAGGGTATCGTGAAGCAAGTAATTAAACTACAAATGCATTTAAAAAGTCAAACAAATGCTCTTTTTTTTAGTTCAGAAATCAGAAATAAGAGAAAGACAAAGTCATGAGATTTTAAGTGGTAACCTTTACAAAATATGAAATAGTCATTTTTTACATACCAGATTTAAGAAATAATTTGTGGATATAGTCTGGGGAAAATAAAATTTAAAAGTTGCAATATATTCAACTTGATTTAAGTAGATTAAGCATAGTTATTACAAAGTTATCTCTACAAGTAACAACATTTTTTTCATTTTTCTCTAAAACCAACTAATTTGCAGTAAAAGTTTTTACACTGAACTATTGCCTGTAAAAACTCTCTTCCTGGTTATTCACAGCAAAATAATTCTTTTCCCACCCCCATCTGATTCTGATGTGATGAGGTAACTTTGAACAGTTGTGTGCATAACTCATTTTCCTCACTGCTGGGAAAACATCAGTTGCGTCTGGGGAAGGGCTAATGCTTTTCTTAAAAAACATTCAACACTCAGTCTTGCTGCGTAGTTCATATGTTAAAGAGAAATGAGAGTTCTCTATTGCCTTCATTTGACAGATATTTGATAAATTGTGATAGTAAACATAACTTTAGAAGACAGATTTATCCATACAGAGATGCTGAAAAGATTATAAATATGCAGAATTTGACAAAGGCAGTGACACTGTAGAAGGTACAGAAGTTGAAGCTGAAATCAGAGAAACGGCAGCTTTTGTAAGAACATCTAACCGTGCATAAAAGTATTGCTTGGGCACACAAATAGGCTCTGCTCAGGTGTTGAAAAGAATCTTTCCTGGTTTCCATATTGTTTTTCCTGAGCCTCAGGATGTGTCATAGATAAAAATAATGGTACTTAAGATATTCAATAGGGATTATCTGCGACAACTCACACAGAGCACATGACAAACACCAAGGCAAAAGGCAGAATGTTACATTGGCCTATGCACAATAAGTAGACACACCTCTGGGCCAGACTTCTACTGATCTCAAGAGAAAAGTCACTAGCAGCACCCAGGGCAGCCTCCTCCACACTGAAGTCCACCTTCGTTTCTGCAAACACTTATCTGCCAGTCTGTGAACCACCATCCCTCCCATCTCTCTTACCTCATGCTGTGTCTCTCTCCCCCTAGCCCTCATAAGCTTGCTGACTCTACTTCGGCTTTTCTCTCTACTTCCCTGAGAAATCTTCTAGTCCTTTTATGTATCTCATTATCTTCGGTTTCTCATCTTCCTTGTGTCCTCTGCGCTCAATAAATGTTTCGATGTTCACAAGTCATGCAAGAAGAGAAGAGTCCCTGGACCTCTCAATAGAGCTAATTTGATATCTCTCACCTCCTCTGCCCAAATCACACATGTCCCCTAGACATCACTAGGCAGCTTCAAAGTTCATATTCCTCCCAAATCAACCAGTGTGAGCCCAGGCAGCTGTGTTTAAGGACTTCACTTTTTTATAAATTCTGAAGAAAAGAAGGTTGAAAGAGTATTTTTTTTAAAATAGTATATATCAGAAAGAGCTTAAAAAAAAGTTAACTATTGGCTTGTCTTTCTCTTAAAAAAAAAGGGGGGGAAAGATATACATCCTAATTTATTTAGTTGAGGGGAACAACTATTCTTCATTTAAACTCAGTAATCAATACCACACACGAAAACAAGCAGCAAAACCTTGGCAGCAGGTGTGATCCTAATGTATAAAAACACAACTATTTTTTTTTTATTTTAAAGAGAAGAAAAAACAAAACAAATCAAAAAAAGAACAAATTTTCAAAACACCATAATATGAGGGTAACAATGGTTAATGCATTACGTATTATTATCTTTAAGTTAGTTATTCAGGATACCAGACATTAGCATTCTATTGTCCAAACACTATTGGCACAAACCTTACTCTTCAATGAACTGAGTAAAATTAGTAGTGTATCTATCTTAACCATCTTATATATATATACAATTTTTTTCCCCTTTCCCTTCTTTCTTTTCCTTATTCCAGTCTCTCTTTCCTTTTGACCAGTTTTTTTTTTTTTTTTTTTTGATTCACCATGTCTATTGTACATTTTGGATCTTATTTACTCTTTCAGCTTCTCATACTAGAGAGACAATACGATGCTTACACATGTGCGTCCAGTTTATTTCATTTATGAGTATTTTCTTGAGTTGCATCCATTTACCTATAAAAGTCTCCAGTTTATCCTTCTTTATGGCTGAGTAGTACTCCATTGTATAAAAATACCACATCTTTCTTATCCATTCCTCAGTTGATGGGCATTTGGGTTGTTTCCAAGATCTGGCTATTACAAATTGTGCTGCTATAAACGTGGGTGCACATATATCGCTGTGGTACGATGTTTTTAATTCTTCTGGGAAGATGCCCAGAAGGGGAATAGCTGGGTCAAATGGGACCTCCAACCCTAGTTTTTTGAGGAATCTCCACACTGACTTCCACAGTGGCTGTACCAGTCGACACTCCCACCAACAGTGAAGAAGGGTTCCTTTTTCCCCACAGCCCCTCCAGCATTTATTAGTTGATTTCTTTATAGTAGCCATTCTTTCTGGGGTGAGATGGTATCTCAGTGTTGTTTTCATTTGCATCTCTCGAATGACTAGTGATGTTGCACATTTTTTTGTATATTTATTTGCCATTAGTATTTCTTCATCTGAAAAATATGTATTCATCTCAGATGCCCATTTTTGGAGTAGGTCTTTAAATTTGGGAGGTCTGGTTTTTTTGAGTTCTTTATATGTTCTCGATAGTAATCCTTTGTCTGAGGAACAGCTGGCAAGCATTTTTTCCCACGTTGTGGGTTGTCTTTTCACTCTGTTGGTGGTTTCTCTCGCTGTGCAAAAGCTTTTTAATAAGATGAGATCCCAGTTATTGATTCTTTGGGATAGTTCCTGTGCGGTTGAGTTTTTATTCATAAAGTCTTTGCCTACACCAATGTCTTCAAGGGTTTTACCTATCCTACCTTCCAGCAGATTTAATGTTTCTGTTTTAATACTTAGATCTCTGATCCATTTTGAATTTAGTTTAGTGCATGGTGAAAGATATGGGTCTAGTTTTAATCTTCGGCGTGTGTAGAGCCAGTTTTTCCAGCACCATTTATTAAAGAGGCTATCTTTCTTCCAGCGAATGTGTAAAAACACAACTATTTTTGTTCTCAGTAAAAATTAAGTTTACTTTGCAATTCCAAATGTTCAAGTTTTGTTGTAGGATATTATATGCTAATAGACTTCATACAAATATTTACAACTTTAATACTGTGAATCATTACATCACTTATTGTAACATTCACATAATATATATTTAATACTAGCTATTGCACCACTCATGTAAAAAAGAATTTTCCTTGGCCTTGTCCCCTTGACATAACTGCCTACCTCTGTACAGTTAACTTTGCTCACAGCAACATAGTAATTAAAGCCGGAGATGCTAAAATAAAAATTATTTGGGGCCAAATATTCTCAAGTTTCTTTACTACTTAAAAAAAATTGAACAAAACATTGTTCCCACTTCTGTCTAGGAGTTTGTGAAGAAAAGATGATAAATAGGGCTGAAAATGAGCGTGCAGGACTTCAGAGCTTCCATGTAGAGCTATGTGCTAAATTTAAAGAAACAAAGATTACCAGAATCATGAACCAGAATCATGAGGAAAACAACACTAGAGCCTGGGCAACATCAGAATCCCTCCTATTAAATCCATGGTTCCCAACTGTTTTTCTAAAAACATTAGTGTGTCGCAAATGTAATCCAATATTATGTGAAGAAAAAATATCCCATGGTCAAAAGTTTTTAGAAACACTGACTTAAACAGATCTCCCTACTGTAGGGCTCCTTTGTACTTTTAGTGTGTAAGTCCATTTTGAATCACCAAAAGGGTGGTAAAAATGCAAGTTTTTCCAAACTAATTGGACTGTAAAACTCTTTGATCACAGAAAGCATATTTAACATTGCCCAAAACACAAGTGTCTGAAAAGACAGTTTGGAAAATGACCCGTTGAAAGTTTAATAGTAGTTTATATCAATGTCTTTAATGAATGCTTTGGTGATACATCAAGATGGTAAATTAATATAAAATGTAGCTAAAGATACAAAACCTAATTTAATCACCACTTTCCTAAAAGTGTCATCAACAAAGCAAACAACAGTGGATGTGGTGGTGCAGGGTCACAGGATGCAATCCCAGCTACTCCAGAGGGTGAAGCAGAAGGATCTCAAATTCCAGGCCAGCCTGGGCAATTTAGTAAGACACTGTTCCAAAAAAAAAAATATTTTGGCTAGGGGAGTAGCTAAGTGACTGTGCCCCTAGGTTCAATCCCCAGTACAAAGAGAGAGAGAGAGAGAATGGAAGAGGTAGGGGAGAGGGAGGGTGAAAGGAAGGAAGGAATATGTACAAGTATCACAAAGTTCCTACCAAGAAATAATATATTAGATATATATAAGAAATAATATATTGCAAGTTAGGGGAAATTTTTCCTTTATTTCTTTCTATGTGCTTGTTTTTATAGAAGTAGCATAAACAATTAACTCATTATTTGTAAATCATTTGCATCTTAACTCTTTCATCTGTCCTTCTTAATGCTTACAAAATATTTCAGAGATTGTCTCAGTTCAGTTTTGTTAAAATAAGAGTGAATAAGTAGAATTAGCCCAAAATGAAAAGGTTGTTTTGGGTGTAAATATTTATTAAGAAACCATTCAGTTTTGGTTATACCACTTTTAATCTGGAGATTGAAAATTCATCTGTGAGTAGCAAGGCACTTCTTTCTCATTTTAGATGGCGAGGATCAATCCTTTCTACATTTTTCCTACTTTGTTGGCCTCCAGTCTGAAAACTCAGGCTCTCTTTCAGATATAGGGATTCTTTATAAGAACTGAAGTTGCTGCAGCAGCTTTATCTTACACAATAAAGCCTGCATATAACATGTGTCATTCTATAACCCTCATGCTAATCCAAAATAAATAGAAATCATACATAAACTGAAATCTGATCTGCTCCTTGAAGCATAGTTCAATGGAAAGACAGTGTTTTTTAAGGCATTTACATTTAAAAGAAAAAAATAGTTTCTTTAACTTGGAAAACCACAGATAAGAAGTTTTGGAAAGAGTTAAATTTTATCCAAAGCAAAATTTTTAGTATATAGTAGTATAGGTATCAAAACCAAATATTTTTAAATTTGATAATCATGTGTTAATATCTGCAACTTTTTTTAAGGCTAAATAAATGACAAAGCCATCTTGTTTTCCACATCACTGGCTGGAGCACGCTATAGAAGATCACCATGACAACAGGCTCTGGTTTGCCTGGTGTGAAGACAACAGTGTAGGCCTCATTTCCTAAATGCATGTTTCTACTAAAGTTGAATCACCAATTAAAAGACTCTTCTCTGTCCTAGGGGCTTCAGAAATGCTAATGGTGTTGGGGAGACAGGCTGGTCAGCTGCTATACCTAGTAACTCCTTCTGATTGTATAAAACTAAAATGATTCCTGTTTGAATTTAAAATAAAAAAAAAAAACCTAGAAATTTCTTAATTATGCTGAACTGGGAGTTAATACTCAAAACCAGGAGATTTCTTGCAATCATGAGCTACTGTCCTTGTTATAACTTGTGATTACTTTCTAAATCCTTCAAAAATGACTATTCTGAATGGTTTTTTAAGTATCTTATTATCATATTGTGAGATACACAATAATTTTTGTTAACATTGCATGTCATTCATTATGTGAATAATAAGCACAAAATTTAATAAAGAAAATTAAGATAGATTTTTTAAAAGATACAAAAATGTGTGATGATTACACAAAAGAAAAATTTTTTAATTAATCTGAATATATCCCTCCAGGATGTCATTATGATTTAAAGCAAGAAAATACAAAATATGAAATGTTTAAAAACCCAGATTCAAGGGCTAGGGATATAGCTCAGCGGCACAGTTACTGCCTGGCAAGAACAAGATTGTGAGTTCGATTCCTGGTACCAAAAAAAGTAAATAAATAAAATAATAAATAAAAAACAAAACCCAGGCTCATGAAAGAATTCCTTTCACCTGTAGGAGCTCAAGCTATAAATGTCATTAGTGAGTTCTGATTTTAAGAAATGTGTGTCAATATCAGGGGCAGAAAAGAAACTGAAAAGTTTGACAAAGTATTTTTTAATAAATGTAGTCATAAAAAATATATATATATATCAAAACTACTCGGTGTACAATGATAAATAACTGTTTTCCACCTATCTCTCTAATGTATACTATTTCATGGATTTCCTTTTTCCACAGCAAGTTGATAAATACATATTTCAGTCTTGACATTTTACTATCCTATCTTACAAATGCAATGCTAAAAAGACTCAAATTTTGTTATTTAATATATTGATGGTTTTATATTAAGAAAGGAAAGATATAAGAATTTCAATAAAATTAATTTTCAATAAAATTACAAATTCCCATTAATATGCATATGATAATGTCGTGCTGTTAAGTGGTGCTATTTAGGAATTATGTACACAAATTTCACACTAACCAATGCACACTAGCCAATTTTCTGTAACATAATGTATGTTTATATATTTAACTGTTTCTTTGTATGGCTAATTAAATGTCTGTTGCAAAGTCTCATGGGAAGCTAATTTGCATATACCTTGTTATAATGGCTAAACACATTGTCACTAAGTATTGTCTGATGAATAGACATTTCACAAATGCCTGCCATGGACACAACAAACTATGGACACATGTCATTATTACTATAGTTCATCAGCATATTACTCTAGGTTCTATCTTCATAACTGGACTCATGTAGGAATCACTCACTTGTTTATGAGTGGTAACTATGGTAACATTGCGTTTTAATTTTAAACATTTAATTGAAATATAAGTTCAGTTTTTTATTTTCTTAAATTCAGCTATTTTAATGTGGATTCATACACAGGTCAAATTTTAAAAGAAAATGTCATGTCAGATATTAGAAATTTTCAAGTTCAGATATAAAGTAAATCAAAAAAAAAGAGAAAAAGATGTAAAATCTATACCTTTTTCACACAGACATTATGAGAATAATCCATGTAAATAAAATGCCAATCAATAGTAGGTTTACAGTAAGCAGTAGTTTATTTCAAGCTTTTTCTTTAAAACAAAACAACATAGAGTGACCTAAAAAGAATAGTAGATAAGTTTCAAAACTAAATTTTCTAAGAGACTCACAAAGTGCATTGGCTAATATATGAACAAAGGCTGTTCACTTCTGGTGTGATCTTAGTTTTGCAGCCATGCAACATTATAAAAGCACAAGTCATTACTCCTTCCACTACCTATGAGTAATCGCTGTGCTGATTAATAAAGCTTTAACACATTCAATTAAAATTTTTACAATCTAAATACTGTTTTGCTATTTCTTTCATATATTTCTAACTTCTCTAAATATCTGTCCTGACAGATGTTCTTAACATCTCCCAATTTAGCATCATCTATAAATTAAATTAAGTGCTTTTTAAATTTTTTCCTCTATATTATTGAAAGTGTCCTAAATTGGGACATTGGGTGGCGATGTAGTTCAGTGGTAGAGTGCTTACCTTGCAGGACCTAGATTGAATCTCAGCTCATAAGAGAAGGAAAAAAAGAGAGAGAGAGAGAGAGAGAGAGAAAAGAAAGAAAGAAAGAAAGAAAGAAAGAAAGAAAGAAAGAAAGAAAGAAAGAAAGAGAAAGAAAGAAAGAAGAGAAAGAAAGAAAGAAAGAAAGAAAGAAAGAAAGAAAGAAAGAAAGAAAGAAAGAGAAAGAAAGAAAGAAAGAAAGAAAGAAAGAAAGAAAGAAAGAAAGAAAGAAAGAAAGAAAGAAAGAAAGAAAAAGAAAGAAAGAAAGAGAGAGAGAAAGAGAAAGAAAGAAAGAAAGCAGGCAGGCATCCTACATTAAACTATAAGAAACTCCTCTAAGACCTAGGATGTCTTTCATACAATCCATTTTACCACATAAAATGTCAAAATCATCAGTGATTTTTTTTTTCTTAAAATTCAAGAGTGACTCGTTCCTATTATCCTAGCATTCTGGAAGGCTGAGGCAAGAGGATCACAAGTTCAAGCCCAGCCTTGGCAGTGTAGTGATTTGGCAAGATCGTGTCTCCAAATAAAAATATAGTATAGGAAAGGCTGGAGATATAGCTCAAAGTGAAGGCCCTGTATTCAATCACCAGTATCTCCCCCAAAAAAGGAAGAAAGAAGAAAAGAAGCAAAAAACAAAATAACAAAAACCCACAACGTGCAGCAGTTATGGGGTTATTTCATTCCTGTCAATGAAAATATTTCTTGCTAGGAAAATTGTAAAATGTGTAACACTTATGGCAGCCATAATTTCATTATATGAACAAATTCTATTAAATCACCCAGAGTGAAATTACTACAGACATTCATATCAACAGTTTGGTGTGCATATGTGTAAAATCATTTTGGATGTGCATTTGTGAGTCAATGTACATGTCAAAGCCATATGTCAGTGCAGATGCACCAACAGCACAGAGTGGTCAAATGACTTGGGGGAATAAAATCAAGGGAGAAAACTGTTGGGAGGGCTTCCATTCTTTCTTTATTCTTTCAATTTTTTATGCTAAGCAAGTCTATGTATTTAAAAATAATTAAGTTTGCCAATACATACAAGAGTATATGATGTTTACTGGCGTATATATACATGTTTTGCTGTCACTATCTCAATGGACATTCCCCGAATGTGACAATTAGAATCAGCTATTATGAACACCCAAAGAAAGAGGTGGCTTTTGATTCTGACAAATTACTGTTTTAAAATATTGAATCTGATGTATAAGTCTATCAATAAATATATCTTGACAACATATTATATAAAAGACACTTGGCTAAGCAATGCGTAGAATGCAGTTCACTCATCAGGAAGCAGGGTAGCTTAAGGGAGCAAGGTTAAGAAGAAATGATATGTCAGGCATGGTGGTGCACACCTGTAATCCCAATGCTTTAAGAGACTGAGGCAGTAGAATCACAAATTCAAGTTCAACCTGGGTAAGTTAGTGACTTCGCAAGACACTGTCTCAAAATAAAATAAATAAATAAATAAATAAATAAATAAATAAATAAATAAATAAATATTAAAAAGCCAGGGATACAACTCAGTATAAAGACTCTGGGTTCAATCCCTAGTACACAAAAAAGAAAAAAAATGGCTACTGGCTGTATAGTTTTAAGGAAATTATTTAACCTCCTTGAACATCAGTTTCACCAGTCTACAAATGAGTTTTATAATTTTACCAATTTCATAATTTGTTGTCAGGATTAAACAGGTAATTTTGTAATTTTTTTGTAAAGCATTTGAAACAGACCCTGGTACTTAGTAGGAGCATTATAAATGTAGTATTTAAGTAATAAATTCAATATGATGTTATTGAGAGATGGTCCTGGCTATATTAAATCCTTTCAGAATAAGAAGGTTGTAAACAAGCTAATAAACAAATACAATGTTATAAATAAATACATATATATAAACAAGATCAGTCAAGTGAATTGTAATAAATGTTCTCTTGGTGTAGCTTGTGTTGTAATTAAGTGGAGAAACTAAACATGCAAGTTGTGTTATACAATGTGCTGCATTACGGTAACCCTCTAGATGAAGGCACATGGAAATGGAGGCGCCTGATCAGTTCTATGAAAGCAGCAAAAGTCCCAGAATGAATGACACTTTATGATAAATATGTGATAAGAATCTAAGACATAAACACTGAAAATAAGATTAATCTGGATTTTTCGTGCATATTTGTCTTATGTTTGTAAGTTCAAGTGCAAACTGACTAGCCCTGGAACAAAATATTCTACACATCCTGCCCTTAATTATCTTGCCAGCTTCATCTTTTCCTTCTAACTTAACAACCTTTAGAATTTCTTCCTACAGTCCCCAAATCCATTCACCAATAGTGGTAGAAACAGATGTGTTTTAGAATTTGGAATTTTTTAGATTTTTTAAAGGTAACTTGGTGTTCAACTTTAGATTATTTATCAGAAGTCTGGGCTAACACTATATTAAACACAGCTGTAATAAATTATAAAATTATTCATCTCATGTCAGTTCAGATGAAGTTTTCTTCTTAGAAACTGAGATCAGGTCAGATCAGGATCAATGTGGACTGAGTTAAGTAAAACATTTATGGGCCGGTGAGATGGTTCAGCAGCATAAGCACCTGCCTGGCAAGCGCGAGGTCCTGAGTTCGACTCCCGGAACCCACATATGAAAAAAGGGCCAGTGATATCGCTCAGCGACACGGGCGCCTGCTGGCAAGTGCGAGGTCTTGATTTCGACCCCTGGTACCCACATTAAAAAAAAAACAAAAACGTTTAGTTTCCAAACTTTTCGAGTTTTGGAATTGTGAATAAAAGTTTGTTTGTCTATGTCACTCAAATGTACCATGTTCTTTTCTTCCTCTCTCAAAATCCATTTCCTCTTGTAACTTATGACCCTTTTATTCTAAGCAGTTCACGCTTCATGACCTAATTCAGATATCATCGTGGCAGCAAAGATAACATACGACCACTATGATACTTTTCTGGGTTTCAATAATACTTTGAGAGTCTCTCTTATTGCTTTGACGAGGACATACACTAATTATTTGTTACTGTGAGCTTTTTATTATTTTAAAGAGAAAAACCAATAAAAACAATGAAACAAAATTTCTAAACAAGATAGTAGTAAAGTAACAATGCTTAATACATTGTGTACTGTTATCTTCAAAGTAGTTGCTCAGATTACAAGATATAGGCATGAAAAATTGATCAAACAATATAAGCATAAACCTTTCTTTTCAAAGAACTAATAGAAATTAGTAGTATAATTATCTTACCTATCTTATATTTATTTATTTATTTATTTATTTTTCTTTTTCTCTTTCTTCTTTTCTCCTTTCCCCCATCCAGTTTCTCTTTCCTTTTGAACAGTTTCTTCCCATTTCACAATATCTATTGTACGTTATGGATCTTATTTACTCTTTCAGCTTCTTATACTAGGGAGACAATACAACATTTACGCATGCAAGTCTTATTTATTTCACTCATGAGTATAGTCTGAAGTTGCATACATTTCCATAAAAAGGTCTCAAGTTTACCCCTCTTCATGACTGAGTAGTACTCCATTGTGTAAAAATACCACATCTTATTTATCCATTCCTTGGTTGATGGGCATATGGGTTGTTTCCAAGATTTAGCTATTACAAATAGTGCTGCTATAAACATGGGTGCACATATATCGCTGTGGTACGATGTTTTTAATTCTTCTGGGAAGATACCCAGAAGGGGAATAGCTGAGTGGAATGGGACCTCTAATCCTAGGTTTTTGAGGAATCTCCACACTGATTTCCACAGTGGTCACACCAGTCTACACTCCCATCAACAGTGAAGAAGTGTTCCTTCTTCTCCCACAGCCCCTCCACCATTCGTTATTGGTTGAGTTCGTGATGGTAGCCATTCTTTCCAGGTGAGATGGAATCTCAGTGTTGTCTTAATTTGCATCTCTTGAATGACCAATGATGTTGAACATTTATCATAGATTTCTTTGCCATTTGTATTTCTTCATCTGATGACTGTGTATTCATCTCACTTGCCCGTTTTTGGATTGCATCTTTGAATTTGTGGAGTCTGATTTTTTTCAATTCTTTACATGTTCTAGATGTAAATCCTTTGTCTGAAGGACAGATAGATAAAATTTTTTCCCACTCTGTGACTCCTCTTTTCACTCTGTTGGTGATTTCTTTTGATGTGCAAAAGCTTTTGGATAGAATGATATCCCAGTTGCTGATTCTTTAAAGTGTTTCCTGTGCCATTTGGGTTTTGTTCTTGAAGACTCTGCCTGCCCCTATGTCTTCAAGATTTGTACCTACTTTGTCTTCCAGTAGATTTAATGTTTCTGTTTTAATATTTAGATCTTTGATCCATTTTTACTTTACTTTAGTGCATGGTTATAGACATGTGTCTAGTTTTAGTCTTTGGCATGTGGAAACCCGGTTTTTCCAGCACCATTTATCAAAGAGGCTATACTTCTTCCGGTGAACACATTTGGCCCCTTGTCAAAGATAAGGCATCTGAGTGTGTTTGGAGTTGTGTCTGAATCCTCTAATCTGTTCCACTCATCTTCAGGTCTGTTTTTCTGCCAGTACCATGCTGATTTATCATAGTTGCTTTGTAGCATAATTTCAAGTCAGGGATGCATCCCTCCTTGCCTTTGTCTCCCAGGATTGCCTTTGCTATTCTAGGTCTCTTCTGTTTCCAGATGAATTTAAGGAATGTTTCCCCTAGTTCTGTGAGGTATGCTAATGGTATTTTGATTGAGATTGCATTTAAATCTGTATAAAAGTTTGGGGAGTATGGCCATTTTCACCATGTTGGTTCTTCCTAACCATAAGCAAGAGATATCTTTCCATTTTCTGATATCCTCTTCGATCTTCTTTTTCAGAGTACTGTCATTTTCAATGTATAGATCTTTTACTTCCTTTGTTAGATTGATTCCTAAGTATTTCATTTTTTGGATGCTATTGTGAAGGGTGTGGTTTACCTAATGTCTTTCTCAGTGAGTTTGTTGTTTGTGTACAGGAATGCTATTGATTTTTGAGTGTTGACTTTGTATCCAGCTACACTACTGAATTTAGTTATTAAATCTAGAAGTCTTTTGGTGGAGTTTTTGGGGTCTTGTATGTGGAGTATCATGTCATCTCTGAACAATGATAATTTAACTTCTTCCTTTCCTATCCCTTATCCCTTTTATTTCTCTCTCTTGCCTAATTGCTCTGGCTAATGTTTCTAAAACTATATTAAATAGGAGTGGTGATAGTGGACATCCTTATCATCTTCCTGATTTCAGAGTGAAAGTTTTCAGTTTTGTCCATCTAGTAGGATGTTGGCTGCTGTTTTGTCATAGATAGCTTTTATCAGATTGAGGTAAAGACAATCTATTCCAATTTTCTATAGGGTTTTTATCATGAATGAGTGCTGGACTTTATCAAAAGCTTTTTCTGCATCTATTGAGATGATCATGTGATTTTTTACTTTGGCTCTGCTGATAGGTGTGTTACATGTATTGATTTGCATATGTTGAACCATCCCTGAATTCCTGGGATGAATCCCACTTGGTCATGATGTACAATCTTCTTGATGATTTGCTGCATTCTGTTTGCTAGTATCTTATTGAGGATTTTTGCAACTATGTTCATTAGGGAGATTGGCCTGTAGTTCTCTCTTTTGGTTGGGTCTTTCTCTGGTTTTGGTATCAGGGTAATACTTGCCTCCAGGAATGAGTTAGGGAGTATTGCTTCCCTTTCAATTTCACTAAAGAGTTTGAGTAGTATTGGCATTAAATTATCTCTAAATTTCTTGTAGAATTCAGCAGTGAATCCATGAGGGGGCTTTTCTTTGTTGGTAAGTTTTTAACTACATTTTCAATCTCATTAACTGATATTGGATTATTCAGATTCTTCATCTTGATTCAGCTTTGAAAATTCATACATTTCCAGGAATCTGTCCATTTTGTCTGTGTTTTCCATCCTATGAGAATAAAGATTTTTGAAATAGGAATTAATGATCTTCTGAATTTTCACAGGATATGTAGTGATTTCACTCTTTTCATTCCTCAATGCATGAATTTGAGTCTTTTCTTTCCTTTCTTTGATATGATTGGCTAAGGATTTATCTATTTTATTTATTTTTTCAAAGAACCAACTCTTTGATTCATTAATTCTTTATATTGTTTTCTTAGTCTCCATTGCATTAATTTCTACCCTGATGTTTATAATTTCCACCCTTGTATGGGCTTTGGGCTCATCTTGCTCTTCTTTTTCTAGAACTTTGAAGTGCAATGTTAGGTTGTTTATTTGTGCTCGTTCTGTTTTCCTGATGTGAGAATTCACCACTATAAATTTCCCTCTTAGGACTGCTTTCATTGCATCCCATAAGTTCCAGTATGTTGTACCTGCATTCTTATTTAGTTGTAGATATTGCTTAATTTCTTCTTTAATTTCATCTGTGACCCATTGGTTGTTTCGGAGGGTGTTATTTAATTTCCATGTGTTTATGGAGTTTTGAAGTTTTTTTGCCATTAATTTCCAATTTCATTGCACTATTGTCAGATAATACGCAAGGGATAATTTTAATTACTTTGCATTTACTTAAGCATGTTCTGTGGGCTAGTATATGGTCTATTTTAGAGAACGTCCTATGTGCAGCTGAGAAGAACGTGTATTCTGATGATGTTGGGTGGAACACTGTGAAAACATCTCCTAAGTCCATTTGTTCACAGGTTGGTTCAGTTCTGATATTTCTTTGCTGATTTCTTGTCTAGTTGATCTATCTCTTTGTGACAATAGGGTATAAAGTTCTCCCAATACAATTGTGTTATTGCTTATTTGATTTTTCATGTCTATTAATATTTGTCTTATATAGTTGGGTGCTCCTGTATTTGGTGCATACATATTTATGATTGTTATCTCTTCCCCTTGAAGTTTTCCCCTAACAAGTATGTAGTGACCTTTATCTCTTTTGATCATTCTTGGTTTGAAGTTCACATTGTCTGCAAACAGAATAGCTACCCCTGGATTTTTCTGGGTTCCTGTTACACGGAAAATTGTATTCCATCCTTTGACTTTCAGTCTATGAATTTCTTTTTGAGTTAAATGTGTTTCTTGTATAGAGCATATTGCTGGATCTTGTTTCTTGATCCATTCTGCCAGGCTGTTTCTTTGGATTGGTGAATTGAGGCCATTTACATTGATGTTTATAACTGATAGGTATTGGTTTATCTTAGTCATGATATTTTCCTGCTATTGGTTCCCTGCTTTCCCCCTCTGTTTAATTGCTTGCCCTGCCTGGTGATTTCTGTGTGTTTCTGTTCTTGGAATTGTGGTCATTTTTATCTCTGTCTAGAACATCTTTCAGTACTCTTTGTAGTGTTGGTTTGGTGGTCATGAATTTCTTCAGTTGTTCTTTGTCCTAGAAGTATCTTATTCCTCCATTAATCAACCTGTTTTGGAAGTTGTTTTCTTTTGGGACTTGAAATACTTCACTCCAAGCTCTTCTTGACTTGAGGGTTTGTGTTAAGAAGTCAGCCGTGATTCTGATGGGCTTTCCTTTATAGGTGATCTGTTTCTTTTCTCTAACAGCTTTTAATATTCTGTTCTTGTGTGGAATTTCTGGAATCTTGATTATTATATGTCTTGGTGCAGTTTTATTTAAGTCATGGCTATTTGGAGTTCTTTATGCTTCATTTATTTGTATGTCAAATTCTTTATCCACGCTTGGGAAACTTTCTGCCACTCTTTCTGTGAAGAGTTTTTTATGGCATTTGCACTGTCTCCATCTTTCTCATTGACCCCAATCAATCTTATGTTATTTTTCTTTGCTTCATCTTGTAGCTGTTGGATTGGTTTTTCATGGTCTCTTGCTATTTCTAAGATATCTTTCTTTTCATAGTCACTAGCTGCAATTGTGTCTTCAAGATCTGATATTCCATCCTCTCCTTCATTCAATCTATTGCATATACTTTCAATGGAGATTTTAATCTCTTGGATTTCTGTTTGGATCTGTTTCATGGATTCCATTTCTTTCCTATGTTGGGCATTTTTTGTTTCCATCATTTTTCTAAGCTCATCCAATCTTTTATCTGTGTCTTACCTAATATCTTTGACTTTAAGCATCATTTCTTTTTTTACCTGAGAGATTATTTTCTTTTTCACTTGTTTTTTTCACTTCTGTTGCTATCACTTCAGAAAGCTCCAGTATCTGACTTCCAATTTCATCTATCTCATTGTGTTTTGGGCTTGTCCTAGGTGGGCTGGAGGTCTGGGATTGCATTTTGCTTCTGCATCTTGTCATTTTCTATTTTCTATAATTTTATTTTATTTCCTATGTTGATACTTGCTGATTTCATATGATAGATAGCTTTATCACTAGTATCGAGGGTTCCCTAGGAGATATTTGTTCTTCTGGGATGTCCTCTAAATGTAGGTGGTTCTTTATAGCTATCCCAAGAACCAACCTTCCCAATTTATAAAGGATGCAAAGTTACTATTTGGCTCAGCACCCAATCCTTTGGTACTGGGCTGTGGTGATGATTATGACCCCATACAATCACAGCGTTGTCATACAAGGGAGAAAAACCGATTATAAATGTATGACATCCTGGCTAAAGTAGTACAGTTAGTAATAACAATAGTTTCAAATACAACTTAACTACCGAGCAACTATGGTAACCATTAACCTGCTACCTCTGACCACAGGAGCAAACTCTAAAGTTGTATAACAATATCAAACAAACACCATGTACTTGTGTGCAGTGATTTTCCCTTTAGTGGAGTGATTTCACCCTTCTGTGGGGATGGGGGATTTAAGATGGGTAGGGGACAGGAGTTTTGGGAAACTGGAGGACAGAGGGGGGAAAGAGTAAAACAGAATGTGAAGGAATAATCAGAAAGGGAAGAGACAATGTTTACTCAATTGAAAGTTTAAATTCAAGAAGTAGTTGAGGAAAGAGAGAAAAAAGATCATTGGAAGAAAACAAAAAAGAAAGGTAAGAAACCTAAGCAGTGAAAAAAAGGAGGAAGAAAGAGAAGGAAAATGAAAAAGAAAAGAAAAGAAAGAAAGAGAAAAAGGAGACCAGAGAAAGAGAGGAGAGAAAAAAAAATAACCACAAAATACAAGACAACATCCAACCAGACAGGAAAGGGATAGCCAATCAGACAAACAAGGGATAATAAAAGTAGTAAAATACCTTTGGTGTTTACAGTTCTGTGATAGTGTCCATGTCAGATCCCAAAAATGTGCTGGGTATGGAGCTGGTCTTGGCCTCTGGATGTGGGGGTTGGGACTGGTCTTCTGTTGGTGGAGTTCTCCAGAGCGTTGCTGGTCTCACTGATTACTCCACCCTCCAAAGGTGTGAGTGTGCCCACATGCCTGAGGCCAGCTGTCCTATGTCTCGGTGTTCAGGTCAGTCCACCCACCAAAGGCATGTGTCTGTTACTGTAAGTTCTTAAGAGTGGGGATTTTGGTCTTACTCTGCTTAGTATCTTTGTTTATAATATGGTATCTAGCATATGCTGAATATTTGATATCAGTGATAGAATAGAGTTAATTTATAATCACTTAAGAATGTAATGAAAGAACCTAAATATGCACAAATCAACCATCAAACTTCAAGTAATTGAAGTCCTGTATATGGTTCAGATATAGCTTATAAGTGATCCATCAGAAAATGTTTTACTGGTACCAAAATAGATGAAGGAGAACATTTAGGAGATAGCAATTGAAAAAATGTGAAAGGTATTCCAGGCTTAAGGAACATCTTCAGGATGTGATCCAGATGAGCTAGAGGAAATGATTCATGATGGGAGCAGATAGGAGATAAGAAAAAAAGGAAGGACATTGCCAAATTGTAGAGAACTTGTAACTCTACAGTAACATAATCTGTTTTTATTCTTTTGCATATCAAACACAAATATTTTGATGCGCCTCTATTGAACAAAGGAAAAATCAGTATGGAGAAATTGAGCAATAAATCCATCCATGCTGATACGTTATGTTTTGGTAGGCAGACAATTTATACTGACTAATAAGCAAAACAATTTTTAGGTGGATGGGTGATGAAGGAAATCGTTGCTCATTCCTACACAGTGAACCATGAAAAACGAGTACAAGTAAGTTGATTTGACTGCGAGGCAATAAAATCAATGAAAAAAGAGTTAATAGTTTTCTACAGAAAAAAGGTATAATTGATGAATGAATTTTAAAAATGCTTTTAGTGTTTTATACCAATTTCAGCAGGAAAAATTATATGCTTGTCAATTTGGTGAAAATGAGAAAAATATACAGAATTTCTACAAGTAAGTGAAAGGCAATACACAGTTTTGGAAAATTGTGCCTGATTATGAAATATTTTTAAACAAGCAAAATGTACAAATGTTTTGTATGAGCACATGAATTGTTAAAATTGATGTTATATTTTACCATCAGTTTTTCCCCAAAATATGCCACCTCTAACATTAATAATTTCCCATTACTAAAAATTAGTAATAATTTCTTTTTCCAGAATGACAGACTCAGAACAAGTCTGAACCATTCTATACAATGATTTTGATGAATCCATCATAAAAATCTCTCATACCAACATCATTTTTTTGCCTATCATGGAAGCTAAACATCACCCAGGAAAGATTACTCCATCAAATCTTCCAGGGTTTCTATCTACAAGATTTTCTATTCAACTATGAATATTCTCCAGAGGCAAACATTTAAGGCTCTGTTAGCTGCTGGAGAGTCTATTCGTTCATACTTAGCTGCAAAGATCAAGTTAATGAGAGAAGAAGAGGTGAGGAGAGGAGGGTGCTGCTGTGAGTAGGGAGGAAGAGTGACTGACTTCGCTGTGCAACTTCCCTGTGTTCTGGGAAATTAAACACATGTGGAAGTGCATTCTTCAAATGCCAGCCCCTCTTCCCTTGCAAGACTTGACTTCACTGCAAACAGACCTGACCCTCAGTTAATCATAAAACAGCACAAACTAGGAGCCCGCATCTCCTAACCATTCCTTGTTAATTCTAGTTTTACCCAACTTGATCAGGCTGACTGTTTTGAATGGTCCCCTTGTAAAAATGATTTCAGATTCTTGGGCAAAACTTTAAGAGATTGTAGTGTGTGCCAGTTAGCAAAAACATACATATATTTTTTTCAAGCATTTACATTAAATTATCAAATCAGAAGAAGAGGTTCCCTTTCTTAGGTAAAAGTTCATTCTAATCTTAGAAATAACACCAACAGGTTAAAGATCCCTTAGAATTAATAACAACGAAAGGCTAAAGATACATTAAACTTTTATCCCTATCCTTGTTAGCATGAACTTTATTACTATTTAATTGCATATATTTAATTCATATTTAGTTCATATTACTGTAACTGTCCCAAATCCTTCTTGAAACAAAGAATAAAAATAATCTTGGTAAAGTTTAATTGAATCTATACTAAGAAAAAAGTGCAATCTGTGTATTAAAATAATAGGTTTCCAGACATTTTCAACTGCTTTCTTACATTAGTACTAAAAGAGCTTGAAAATTTTTAGAATTTGTACACTTCTAAGATCAAGCATATTTTCACAGTGTTCCATCTCTCAAATTCATATTTTGTTTTATTTTCTTCTGTATATACTTAGTACACTGATATGCTCACTATGCAGTCTGAATAATTTATGATGATTACATAATGAGAAGCAATAAAATAGTTAGTAAATCTTAGCAAAATCTTTCTCCTCCTTTACCTCTTTCCCTCTCTTTGCCACTCACTCAAAGAGACACACACATACATGCATCTGCAAAAACATTAATTTCGTTAACTTATTTGCATCCTAACCTAAATCCCAAAAGAATAGTCACATATTTAAAATGTGTAACTATAGAAAGAAAAAAATTTTTACAACAAAATAATGACCAGAAATAAATGCTAAAAATGAAGCCAGCATATGACTGTCCACAGGAAATCCTACTTAGGAAAACTTCTGTGATTGGGCCAAATTTTAGTTCCTTGTTTCTTAACAGTCCAAGTGGAGACAAGAAGATGGATGAGAGTTATCATTTTCTACAGAAAGAAAGCACACCAGTTCATCCACAGAGACAAACTTCCCTCTCCCAGAGTTTGATGATGAATTTGTCCGAATGATCTTTATATAAGGACAGTGAGCTCCATAGTGTCCCCTATAGCAATTTTACGAGCAATCCAAATATGTACCACATGGCTATTCTTTATATTGCTCTCACACTGAAACTGAATGCACATTAAATGTTGTAGCTCTATAATGGCAGTATAGAAAGTAAAGTGAGGAAATGGGAAAAGAAAGCAGGAAGTTGGCAGAAAGAAAAGCAAGGAGATGTATGTTTCTGCTGCAGGACTTATACAAATATATGCTTGAACTACACTGAGACTGAAAAGTTAATACTTTTTTACAATATGTGAATGTCTCCCCTGAGCTTCTGATAGAAGTTATTTAGGTACCAGACATAAAAATAACAAAGATGGCATATTATTATGAAAGTTAAATAAATTATCAGGTATTTGTCATATTAACCAACCAGATCATGAAGTAGTCTATAGATAGAATCCATTTTGCTCTGTTTTATGTTTCTGCAGAAAAAATACCTCTGCACTTTGAATAAGAGCTCAGTAGGAACAGCAAACTCCTGCCCTGTACAGCAGCATAAATTGCTATGTGTACACCTTACGTGGACACTCAAATCCTTGCTTTGCTGATGCATTTAACTGGCTTCCTGGAAATTTTAGAACTGTGCTTCATAGCTCCATAATTTGCCTAGAAGAAAGACAAGTGTTAAATACACAACCTGAAAAGGTGGATTTTTTGCCTATCACTTGAAAAAGAACTATTAGCTGGAGATTTGAAAGTCTCCTTTAAACTTCACATTGGGATAGCTTTATAGTTAAACAGGTTTTAGACAGCACTGACACTTATTGGATAAGTGCCTTCATCTTTGTTACTCTTGGTTTCCTCAACAATGAAGTGCTGAAGCCTTGGGGATCTCCTGGACGATGCAGCAGGCCAGAAACACAGTGTAAACAATATTCAATCAGTAAGCCATAGCTGGGAAGCATTTGAACATTACATCCCAGCTTCGGAGTTTCATCCTCCTTTCTCTACAGAGAGGCAGATGTTCACTTACTGTGTGTTAAAGAATTTGTGGTTCCTGAATTCCAAAAATTACATAAGAAATACATATGTCAATAAGAAGAGAAATTAAGTATCAAAGGTTGCAAACAAACCTCTCACTTTGGTCACATGTGCCTATGTAAACCATGAGCTTCATTCCAGCCTCACACTGTATAAGACCTACAATTTTTTGGATGAATTTAAGTAAGGAGATTTCATGAAAACTATCTAAAGCGATTTTATGAAATAAAACTTTACTAATGTTTTCATGAAAATTGTTGTATAGTTAAATTTTTATTTAAACTAAATCTTGATAAACCAATTAATCCAAGAGCTGTGACCATGGATGAAATCGTTGATTTGCCTATGGCACCAAATTAACAATAAGTCCTTGATAGACCATACAAGTTGACACCAGTAGCTGAATTTCTGAAGTGTTTTCAATCCTCAAAATGTAAAAGAACATCATAAAAAGCTGAGGAAATGGCTACCAAGAGAATAGCACTTTGTAATGAATTTATGTAATTTTGCTGATATTGAGTATGTGGGTTTTGGGTATATGTGTATTTCTATTTTAACATAGATGGAGAAATTATTTCTCAATTATATAAGTGGAAAGGACTATAATTCGGTGAATCAACTATGTTTTAATTTTTATCTTGTTTATTAGCTACAAGAAGAGTCAATGTTCGCTCTCATATCTGTTTATCTTCTCTCATGTAAATGCTAAGTAGTAGAACAGAAAGAATGTGGCATTCTAGATAGGATCACCCAGTATTTTAATTCTGGTTTCTCCTATCTGTTATCTGAAAAACTCTGAAAATACACCTACATATATAAGCCTCTTAGTTTCTTCATGTGTGAGTAGGACTGATAATAACTCTTTGTTTAAAGTCCAGGTTCCTGGGCCAGTGAGATGGCTCAGCGGCGTGAGCGCCTCCTGGCAAGCGCGAGGGCCCGAGTTCGACTCCCGGAACCCACATACGAAAAAAGGGCCGGTGATATCGCTCAGCGGCACGGGCACCTGCTGGTGCGAGAGGTCCTGAGGTCGACCCCTGGTACCCACAAAAATAAATAAATAAATAAATAAATAAATAAATAAATAAATAAAGTCCAAGTTCCTATTGTAATGGAAATAAAAGAACTTTTTCTTCCCCTTTACGTGAATGTACCACTATATAGAGACTGACACGGAGTGTGGCTGCAAGCTCAAGCAAGCTTTATTGTCATCTTTTCCCTCCAACGTGGACAGATAAGAAAAGGGAAAGAATTTAAGTCAGCCAGGGAAGTTAAGGGTTACACATCTTACTGCTCGAGGCAAGCGTGGGAGGACTGGTGTGTTATCTTGACAGTCACTTGCCCTTAGAAACACTTTTGGCTACTCACAAGCTAGAAGAATAACAGAACTCCCAGGGAATCCTCAAAGGTACGTGCACAGCATACCAATCCAAATGCATGTCCTGTGCCTCAGACTGGCCCTGCAAAAGACCATGTTCACCCGGCATCTGCACAGATACAGTGGGACTGGGCAAGGGGATGGCTTTTCTGAAGCTGGTAGAGATGGGGAGGTAAGGGGTGAAGCCTTCTAATCACATCTAGCATGAGGAAGTATTCAAGGGTGGCTGCCAGGACCAGGCCTATGGTTTGTTAAGAAATTCCAGTAAATCACATCTTTTTTAAATGATAGCTAAAATTCGATCTCAAATATACAGTGAATCCCAAATCAAGCTATGGGGTCATAGTCAAATATTTCAGACAATTTTATTTTATTATTTTTATCAAAGCACATTAATTGTATAAATAATAGGTTTTGTTGTGGCATATTCATGCATGAATATATCATACTTTATCTATACCATTACCCTTGTCTAAACCTCATTACCCTCTACTCTCCTCCCTTTTCCCCCAACCCCCTTACTCTTCTCTAACACGCTCTTTTCTATTTCCATGTTTTCTTTTTTATTCTCTCCCTAGATTGCACATACAAGAGAAAACATGTGATACCTGACTTTCCTTTTTTTTTTTTTAATGTGGGTACCGGGAGTCGACCTCAGGACCTCGCGCACCAGCAAGCGCTTGTGCCGCTGAGCGATATCACCAGCCCTTTTTTCCTTTATATGGGTTCCGGGAGTCGAACTCAGGACCTCGCTCTTGCCAGGCAGGCACTTATGCCGCTGAGCTATCTCACCGGCCCCCTGATAGTTGACTTTCTGAGTCAAATTTATTTTACTTAACATGATCTCCAATCTCATCCATTTTCCTGTAAATGACATGATTTTCTTCTTTATGGCTAAATAATACTCCATCATCATATTTTCTTTATCCCTTCAACCACTGACAAGCACCTACACTCATTCCATAATGTAGCTAGTGTGAATTGTGCTGTGGTACAAATAAATACACAAGTTTCTCTAAAGTATGTTGACTTTAATTCCTTTGGGTTACATACAGAACAGTAGTATTGCTGGATCATATTTTAATTCTATTTTTAGATTTTTTAAGGAACCTCCATAGAGATTTCCATAGTGTCTGTACTAATTTACTTTCCTACCATCAGTGTAGAAAAGTTCCTTTTCTCCCGAATCCTTGCCAGCATTTGTTTGGTTGTTTTGTTTTGTTTTGTTTCCTACGTTTTGTTTGTTTTTGTATTCTTGATGATAGTCAGTCTGACAGGAATGTCAGTGTAGTTTTCATTTGCATTTCTCTAATGGTTAAAGATTTTGGATATTTTTATATACTTACAGGACATTTATATTTCTTCTTCTCTTTAGTTCATTTGCCTACTTACTGATTAGTTTCCAGAAGTTTGTGTTATTATGTTTTTGAGTTCTTTATATATTCTTGGTATTAATTTTCTGCCAGATGAATAGCTGGCAAAGATTTTCACACATTCTGTAAGCTCTCTTCACTCTGTTTCACTTTCTGTATGGAAGCTTTTTAATTTGATGCAGTACCTTTTGTGTATTTTTGCTATTATTTCCTGGGTATTGGAGTCCTACTCAGAAAGTCATTACCAGTCTCTATATCTTGAAAACCTACCAAAGTTGAACCAAGAGGATATAAAGAGTCAAACAGTTCAATAACAACAAATGAGACTGAAGTAGTAATAAAATCTCCCAACAAGGATAAGTCCAAGACTAGATGGACTCACAATTGAACTTTACCAGACCTTTAAAGAACAAACACCAATCTGTCTCGAACCATCCCATGAAGTAGAAAGGGAAGGAACACTTCCAAACTCATTCTATACAGTCAGTATCATTCTGATCCCCAAAGCAGAAAGCAAGAGAGGGAGGGGAGTGAGGGGAGAGGAAAGGAGAAGAGAAGAGAGGAGAGGGGAGGGCATGGGAGGGGAGGGGGGAGTAGAGGAGAGGAAAGGAGATAAGAGGAGAGGAGAGAAGAGGAGAGGAGAGGAGAGAAGAGAAGAGAAGAGAAAAGAAGAGAAGAGAAGAAGGAAATAAAGTTAGTTATAGGTCAGTATCCTTGGTGAACATAAAAGCAAATATCATTAATAAAATACTTTCAAATCAAGTTCAACATCACATTAAAAAGATCATACCTCGGGCCGGTGAGATGGCTCAGCAGCGTAAGCGCCTGCCTTGCAAGCGCAAGGGCCCGAGTTCGACTCCCGGATCCCACATACGGAAAAGGGGCCGGTGATATCGCTCAGCGGCATGGGTGCCTGTTGGCGCACAAGGTCCTGAGGTTGACCCCCCGGTACCCACAAAAAAAAAAAAAAAAAGATCATACCTCATAGAACTAAAGAATACACTCCTAAAATTCATTTGGAACCAGAAGAGACCTAGAAAAGCAAAAGCAGTTCTGGGCAACAAAGGCATCACAATCCCTGACTTGAAATTATATTACAAGCATACTGTGATAAAATCAGCATGGTACGGCAGAAAAACAGACCTGAGGGCCAGTGGAACAGATTGGAAGATGCAGACACAACTACAAACACACTCAGCCACCTTATCTTTGACAAAGGGGCCAAACATGTTCACTGGAAGACAGATAGTCTCTTTAATAAATGGTGCTGAGAAAAATGGCTCTCTACATGCCAAAGACTAAAACTAGACCCATGTCTATCACCATGCACTAAACTAAATCAAAATGGACCAAAGATCTAAATATTAAAACAGAAACACTAAATCTACTGGAAGACGAAGTAGGTAGAAATCTTGAAGACATAGGGATAGGCAGAGACTTCATGGACAAAACCCAAATAGCATGGGAAATACTTCAAAGAATCAACAACTGAGATATCATCTTATTGAAAAGCTTTTGCACATTGAAAGAAATCACCAACAGTGTGAAAAGGCAAGTCACAGAGTGGGAAAACAATTTAGCCAATTGTCCGTCAGACAAAGGACATCTATCTAGAACATATAAAGAATTGAAAAAATCAGCCCCCCCAAATTCAAAGAATCAATCCAAAAATGGGCATGCAAGATGAATACACACTTGGCAGATAAAGAAATACAAACAGCAAAGAAATATATGATAAATGTTCAACATCATTGGTCATTTGAGAGATACAAATTAAAACAACACTGAGATTCCATCTCACCCCAGAAAGTATGACTACTATCAAGAAATCAACCAATAACAAATGCCAGATGGGCTGTGGGTGAAAAAGGAACCCTTTTCCCCTGTCGGTGGGAGTGTAGACTGGTACAACCACTGTAGAAATCAGTGGGGAGATCCCTGAAAAAACTAGGATTAGAGGTCTCATGCAAGCCAGCTATCCCTTTTCTGGGTATCTGCCCAGAAGAATTAAAAACATCATACCACAGTGATATATGTGTACCCATTTTATAGCAGCACAATTTGAAATAGCTAAATCTTGGAAACAACCCAAATGCCCATCAACCGAGGAATGGATAAAAAAGATGTGGTATTTTTATACAATGGAGTACTACTCAGCCATAAAGAAGGGTGAACTTGAGACTTTTATAGGTAAATGGATGCAACTTGAGACCATAATCATAAGTGAAATAAATCAGACTCACACGTGTAAACATCATATTGTCTCCCTGGTGTGAGAAACTGAAAGAATAAATAAGGTCTAAAATGTACAATAGATATTGTGAAATGAGAAGAAATTGTTCAAAAGTAAAAAGGAACTAGGATGGGTGAAAGGGGAAAGGACAGTAGGGTAAAGGGAAAAGTGCAAGTCAGTTATACCATTAGTGCCTCTTAGTTCATTAAAAAGGAAGGTATGTGCTAATATCGATTGGAGAAATTTTTATGCCCATATCTTATACCCTAAGCAACTACTCTAAATATAACAACATGTATTAGCTATTGTTATTCTCCTACTATTTTGTTATGAAATTTTGTTTTACCTTTTTTTATAAAATAAAATAAAATAAAATAAAAATCATATACATTATCAAGTGGGATGCAAGGATGGCTCGATGTTTCCAAATCAATAAACACAATAAGTAGAGTCAAGAGTAGAAATCACAAGGTCATCTCAATATTGTACAGGAGAAAAATCCCTTTACAAAATGCAATACTTTCATAATAAAAACCCTGAAAAAAAGCTATTTATAAAAGGATTCCACCTCAACAAGATAATAGTTATTGTATGACAAACCCATTCCCAACATCGTAAACAAATAGGGAAAAACTCTTTCCTATAAAACAGGACAAGGATGTCTGCTTTCACCACTCCTATTCAGTACAGTACTTGAGTTCTGAGAAAACTAGTTATCCATATATAGGAGACTGAAACTAGATCCTGTCTCTAACCTTGCACAAAAACCAACTCAAAATGGATCAAAGACCTAAATGTAAAATCTCAGGCAATTTTATATCTAACTCCCACAGCTTTTGTATTCTTTAGATGCTAGTTTTGGGACTTGATAATATCTCATTACAAAGTGGCTTCTCTTTGGAAAAGTCTAGACCTCAGAAAGAAAGAATGGTCTCAGGAACCCCCTACCAAATGAAGCACTATATGAAGAATAGCCTATGGAAGGCGCTAGTACCTTACCGTAGTTAGACCAATTCCTTCAGTCTTACCGAAATATCAACAAAAAATGGTTATTGAATGTGTCCTGTGTGCAAGTACTAGGCTCGCTCCTGACCTAAGCAATGACTGACAAAGGTAAATCCAGATGTTCATAAGTTGTGAAGTCTGTCTTTGATTTCTGCTTTCAGCTATTTCTTCCAGACATAGTCTTGGTAGTGTAGTTTGTTATAAAGATCACTTTAATAGGAATTAAAGGGAGAAAAGTATGACTCTCATTTAGCCATTAATTAGTGATGATTTTGGAAAAGCCATTTACACCCAGTTTCTGTGAGAAGAAAAGAACCATGGGAAGACGAGCTCTAACTTCCCCTTTTTCTTAGCATATATAACTACACAGTCATCAAACAGGTGTCCTTGGACTTGTTTGTGTCCTGCTTCAACCCATTAAACTCAGAAGCCTTTTTGAAAGGGTTATTTATCTTGCTTGATCAATTAATGCCTTCCCTGTAATGCCTGTCTTGCATACTCTGTAATGCCTAACAGGCTAAAATCAGCAGCAGGGTACTTTGGCCCACTTTGAGCCATATTCCTGTGGCAGAACAGTCTGCAGATCAAAGTGATTAGCAAGCCTTAGAGCGCAACCACTGACAAACAGGTCTTGGGACACCCTCTCCAGCAGTAGACAGCTGCACGGGAGCTGTCTACACCGTGATTTAACACTGTGAACTTGTTTTGAAACAGCTCTTTTCGACACCAGATGTCCAACAATGGCTATTTTCACAGGCTTTACACAGTCCCTGCAATGCACACGCATGTCAGTTTGCTCCAAAATGTGCTACATCAACAGCAAGTCTCGACACCACCTCCTATCTCAGGTTTCTGAGGGAATAAAAGGCACCGGGGGGAAATGCAGAGACTCCACTGAATTGATTGGTGAGTCTCAGCCTTATCTAGATTTGCCCATGTTTTAGGGTAGTTTCGTGCACTTTGGTGGTGCTGTGAACAGATTGATGCCAATAAGCCATTTGAGATAAGAACTAATTGGAAACAGAAGGTTGAAGAATGATTATGTAGGGAATGAGCAAAGGGGACAGACAAGCAATTATTCAGGCAGAATTTCTTTACACAAAAGGCAGATGGAAGAGGGAACAAAATTCCAAAGTCCGTGGCAGAAGTAAGCAGCTGCACATTTCTCTTTTTTTGTGGAAAAGCAAACAGAGTGATTCACTGGGTTGGTAATGGGCTCCGGGGATCCCTAGGGATTCACAGCATGTGTGCAGCCCACAGCACGTAAGACAACGCAGTGGTCTCTAGTTTACCTCCTCCACTGCTTCTAATTGTGAGGCGCATGAGGTGAGATTTCAGGCAAAAACTGAGGAGAGAGGCCTTCTGGTTCGTGTGTGAATCACGGCAGAGGTGTGTGGTAAAGAAGGCAGGAAGCACAATACATAAATGTTCCACATTTGTCAGAAGCCATCAAGCAGATTTAACTGAACGTTTCCATTCATAAATATCAACTCAGTACAAAACGAAATCAGGGAAAGCAGAATATGATAAAATATTTCTTCAAATGATCATACAGCTACTGGGCTACAGCTAAATAAAGCTGTATGATAACAAAACTATGATTTGTCTTGGAAAGACAAAGACAATAACAATTAGTAATCAGGACAGGAAACTGAGCCGCACAAACCCCCCCACAAGCAAAATCCATTAGCAGCAGCCTTACTCAGCAAGAGTAATTTAAAAGCTGTTTAACACTGTACTGCATACAAAACTACAAAATGAGAGACAGAAAAACATCCTTCTTTTTATTTCAGGCTCATATTTATCTATGTATTTATCAATCTATTTGTGTGTATGTGCAGCAGTTAAAGGGCAAATTGATTGAAAGAACATCCCCTCAAACAGCATGATAATCAAAAGGAAGTTAGGCTCCCAGTTATCTGTGACAATAAAGCCATAGCTCAGGTTTTGCAGTGATGAGATGGATATTGATATGTAGAAAACTATACAGACAAGATAAAAAGTAAAGTTATATAAGATCGCATGAAAGGTAAGAATGATAATTTTGTAACAAGGTATAAAAAAGATATCTATGCATGATTATTAAAACAAAAATGACAATAATAGATTTCAGAACAAGAAGGATAATAGTTTTGAAGATAGGATGAAGATAGGATGAGGTACAGGCTTTTCCACTACTTGGTTCAGAGATTTCACAAATTAATGTTGCTGTACATTCATTCACAACCCCTTCCCTGCCCCCAATTTCTTTGTCCTTCTTCTCCAGAAGTTTCTAAACTCCTTCCTGCTTTAGATAACACCCAGAGTTCTGTTGGTTAGACTTTTCCTAACTTTGCTTCTCTAGCTAAATCACACTTTTTCCTCTAGCCAAATGTCTTCTGGACTTTTCCATTCTAGGTCCACAAGTTTCTTGCATATTATGCAATGCACTTTCCAATTATGTATTCATTTCTCTGTTGGATAATGTCAGTCTTCCTCACTGCTAAGTTCCTTTTAGGCAGAGATTGACATGTGTTGTTCACCACTATTATAACTAATCCGTAACCAGGAGCCTGGCACACAGTAAGTGCTCAATAAACATGAATTAACAAACACCAGCCACAAAGCCTCTCAAAAATCTTTGTGAATAAGGAAAATGGTCAGAAGTTATAAAACTAGACCAGGAGACTGATATTTGCAACAAAACATACGTATTTTAAAAATCTAGTAAGCAGAATTTTACTAATTATGGACAGGTAAAAGAGCTAATAACAATGATGATATAATTTTACTATCTGCATTATATATGATCATAACAACACCAATGATACCTAGGGCTTACACAGCAATTAACCGTGCATCAGGCACTGCTCTAAAAATGTCATTTACATTAATCATTTAATTTTTCTAGCACTCCGGGGATGGAGGCATTAATATGATCTCCATTCTAGAAATGAAGGCATTGAGGCACAAAAACAAAAACATGTATACATTCAAATTCATGTAGTTATTAAGTGATGGAAATTTATATTAGTCAGGGTTCTCCAGAGAAACAGAGCCATTAGGTTGTGTACTGAAGATAAAAAGAGTTAAGGAATTGGGTCATAGGATCCTGGGGCTAGACGAGCCTGAAATCTGTAGGGTGGGCCAGTAGGCTAGATATCCACAGGAGAGCTGACACTGTAGTTCAAGTCCAGAGACAATCTGCTGTAAGAGCTCCCACTTCTTTGAGAGAGGGCAGTTTTTTTTCTTAAGGCCTGCAACTGATGGAATGAGACCCATCCATATTGCAGAAGGTCTACTTAACGTCTACTGACTTCAATGTTAATCACATCCAAAATACGCTCACAGCAATATCTAGACTGATGTTTGATAGAAACTTGGTACACTGGCTTAGCCAGGTCGACACACAAAATCAATCATCGAAGAATGAAGATACAAATTTCATCTATTCCAATATCCAAATACTCAAAGAATACACTACCAAGGCATGTAGGCTTTATTGATTAACTAAACCACCCAGTTTGAATTCAGTATCAATTCACCCTTAAGGTCCATTTTCTTTAGTTATGACAGTGTGATAGCTATTTCATAGTTACAATAGGTATTTGTGCATATGTGTGAGTATAAACTAGAGAACTACTTTGTTTTAATAATTTCCACAGAAAAGTAGTCCCTCATCTTCTGGGAATACTATTAAGTATAAAAATGGCAAAAGATGAACCATAGGACTGATAATTTAAAGGTAACATATTTGTTCATTAACAAATCTCAAGAGAGTTTCAAATGGCAGGCAAGAGCCAAACACATCAAAGCAATCCATGTACCACTGTATTGCAAGACAGCAGATGAATTAAATTACCAGTATGTTTTAAAAGCAGAACACTGAACAGAGGTGACAATCCCAGAGTTCATGCTGTGCCTCTACATGAGCCAGGAAGTGATCTTTCAGTAGAGACATGCACATTCAGAAAGACCCTACATCCTCCATGGCAGCAGCTCTGCAAGCTTCCACAGAAAGCTATTGGTCCAAGTTTCATGCTCATTCCTCGGAGTGAGGTATTGCATCTTGTAAACCTAGGCTAAATGCCACATGGGCTGTGCTGTGGTTAACATATTAGGCCTCAGACATATGGTCACATAAGCAAAATAGAGTTTATTATGTATAAGTCTCCATAGTGGAGAGCCAATTCCTGTCAAAAAGGAGCACAAATTCAATCTTTCTTACTTTTCACATCCATAAAATAGGGATAGAATTTCCAAATTATGGATGTTAACACATAATAGAATATTAAGAAACACAATTTTAGTTTTTTGAGAAGTTTCCATTTGACCCAGCTGTTCCTCTTCTGGGTATCCCCTTCCCATTAAGAGTTAAGACATCATATTACAGTGATACATGGCTACCCATGTTTATAGCAGCACAACTCATAATAGCTACATCTTGGAAGCAGCCTATTTGTCCAACAACAGATGAATAAGTAAAGAAATTGTAGTATATATACACAATGGAGTACTACTCTACCATAAAATGATAAATTTGAGTTATCTGTAGGAAAATGGATGCACCTTGAGACCATAACGTTCAGAGATATAAATCATACACACAAGCTTAAATAGGGCATGGCTTCTCATATACGAAAAACCCAAAATACAAATAAAGAGCAAAATAGAAGTTAAGTAATAGGAAGTAGGGAGAAAGATCTTTTTCAAATGGGAAGGGGATCCCCAGAGATGGAAGGAAGGATGAGACAGGAGAAAAGGGGCAAAAAAAGAACTACCATGTGTTATGTCCATGTACCAACTCCACACAAGGAATGTGATCATCATGTACTGCAAACATGTTAAGAAAAAATAAAAACTGAAAAAGGAGATGCAATTGTAAAGTCTCTCTTCTTAGACAACAGCTTTTTCTTTAAAATAGAGCCTGGCTTTGCAAAAGGTGCCCACTGGAGAACTGGAGTAAATATTTGCAAAGAATTTTTTTGAAAGCTGAAGAAAACTGAAACTTTTTGCTCAGAACTTTTATCCATCATTAAGGTAAAATAGTTCTGTTCCACCCCCTTACACATCCACTTTTTGGAATAATCCACAGTGGACTTGATGCATCTGCACATCCCAGAAAAATCAGACTTTGCAGGTCAGTTCCCTCAGGGCAAGGCAACCAGCTGAATGACAGCTATATCAGCTGCCAGAAATAGACATCAGTTCATCTAAAACGTTCAAGTTAAAGAGTCTAAATTGAGGAATCAAAATTTTATGTATAACTAGCAGCATGATAATTGATGACTTGGAACACCAAGAAGCGATGTTTACATTTCAAACATAGAGAGCTTGATTTTCCTGGCATGAACATGAAAAAGGCAAAAAGGATATGCACAGTTACACAGGAGGAAACATGTTTCAACGATGAACATTTCACTGAAAATGACAAAAAGAGCTTCTGGGAAAACCTGGAGGACATGAGAATCGAGTGAACAAGAAAGGGATTTACACATAGAGAGTGTGTTAAAAGGGGCAGCCAGGCCCCTTATGACAAGGAGAGAAAAAAAACACATTCCATGATTTTTCCCTTTACCTGGTCCCTCTGCTCCTAACTTAAGGGGGAGAAAATTTGATTAATTATCCGCTGGGTCCCCCAAAACATGATGCCATGAAAACACAATTCTGTGGGGTTAAACACCAGAAGAAATGGAGATTAGGTTTAAAAAGGATATTATGGAAAGGATGTGATAAATATATTAGGTCATGAGAGAACATAGAGAGGAAGAGGTGAATTGTGAAGCTGGTCAGTGGAAAGGGGAAAAAAAAGCAAAAAGTACTTGCCAAGGGGCTGTGTAAACAAGGACAAGCGGAAGGGAATTGCTCTCCCAAATTATAAGTGAGATGTTGGAAGAAACAGTCACTGGCCATCCAAACAGAAAAGTGGTAGGAAAGAAATGCTTTGGGAAGAAATATCAACAATAAACTGTTTTATGCCGCTCCCTGTATGTGTGGAGCACATTGACCTCATTTGGTGTGCAGGTGGCCTCATCTGAGAAGCAAAGACGTGTCAGGAGAAAAGCAGAAATGTGCAACAGGGCAAAGCCAGGAAGGGGGAAGCTAGAGGGGTCATTAACATGCACAGCAGTGGCCACTGAGCCCTGGTGAATTAATAGATCCCCCAGGTAAAACAGCAGATGAAGATCAAATGAGAGAGCAAAAAGGTGGGATAGGCACTGAAAGCAAAGCTAACGTAATAAAAATGAGAATTGGATTATACAGTGGAGTAGAAAAAGGAAGTATTAAATTTAATAGAAAGGGGAAGAAAAAGCCTGTAAAATCAAATAGGAAATTGATGAGGAAAAGGGACTTAACATGAACGGTAATATTGAGCTCATTTCACAAAACTTCTGCAAACTGGAGACAATTCAATTATTTTAGTCCACAGGTACCAAAATGTTGGAAAATGTTAACAAGACCAACACACAGCCCGATCGCTTAGGGCCTGCAGGATTGTTATAATGTTTCTACCCTTGAGCTGATAGGGTGGGATCTTAGAAGAGGAGCAACAGCACACGAGCTGCAAGTGGTCCTGAAAGCCCGGTCTATCAAACATCTGTGATCATCAGCAAGTTCTATCTACTATTTGATAAGACTGAATGTTTAAATATCAGAAGCCATGGAAATGCTGGAGTTGTTTTAAAAGAATGTTCCAGGCAGAATAGTAGTTATAGTAGAGTTGGTTTCCTTGACTTTCAGTTTACATTCTCCTTTTCTTCTTTTCATTCCTGCTCTCATCTCATGGACAATGGCAATATCCCAGAACAAATCTCTGCCTTCTAGCTTCTCAGCATCTTGAAAAGACACTTCGCCAGTTACCATGGTATGTGGTAACCACTTCTGAGGTAACCACTTTAACCACTTCTGAGCCTAAGGGCACATATCTGAGTTTTTAATCCTTATTAAGAGAATTGCTTTTTGAAATTATAAAATATATTTTTCCTAGTTTTGTGACTTTCCAACATACTAATATATTCTCTGGCTTCTTAAGTTCTCAAAATGAATGGTTTGAAAAACTGTCATCCATAAGTCAGAAGCAGGTTGAAAGTGGAAGCATTTTTCCCTCTGCCCTGTCCACTTCAATATTTTAAAAGGCCATTATTCTTCATGCTTATAGAAAAGCGCACGGCCACATTTCAATTTCCCCTGCATGCAATCTCACATTGCTCAAGATTTTGCAATAGTTTATGAAGGTGACAGCATGCTAGAGTTTTGCTTTTGTGGTATGGGATGTGTGTGAGTGTGTGTGTGTGTGTGTGTGTGTGTGTTTCCCCTTTGAAAAGGAAGGTGTTCTTTTCACCTCTTTGGGGCTGGGACAGAGAATGAAACCCTCCCTAGTTTACATTCGCTTTGTCAGCCAGGTAAGCAACCATCTGTTTCAGCTGCGGAGTGCGATCTGTCAGTTTTGTTTTAGGTTGCAATGCAGTGGCAGGAGCTTGCCCATTGTTGTCTTCTTAGAGAACCGAAAAGTAATTAACCATTCCAGTACTGGCTACAAAAGAAATGGCCACTCTCAATGTTGGGCCAGATTTTTGCTTTCTCTAGCACTGGAAGTACTACAAAAATTGAATAGCTATTCATCGTGTTTCATTGTTCCCTAAAGAGGCAACATGCTCTTTGTTATAAAGGCAACCTGGATTTTCCGACATATCATTTCATTTCAATGTCTGTGCGCCAAAGATGAAACAAAGTCTGGGTGCTGCAGACAAACAATCAAAACATGACAGTGACAAACACCCTGAGAGACCTCATTCACCAACACGTGAACACTGAAAAGTCTCTCACAGTTGATGGGAGGTGTAAGCTGGGAATTGGGAAGTAGATTGGGAGGAAGACGGGATTTCATAATGGGGACAGAATGCTTTCCTGGTTGCCCATAACTTTGTGGGGAGCCATCTTAATAAATAAAAGACCTGTGGAAAGAGCCAAGGGTCAATAGGTTTTATACTTCACTCTAATTTGTTGGATTATTCCTCTGTCTTTTTCATTCCTTCTTTCTCTTCAGTCTTGAATATTTTGTTTTGTGTTTTTTCCCACCCACAAAGTGTAATTAGTAATCAAATTTTGAATTATCAGATGTTGAAAAATGGCTCTAAAATGGATTGCAGAATAGTTATCCTATAAAAAAGGGAGAGGCAAATGAATAATTTATTGTTTTGTCTGGCACACCAAGATCTCCAAAGACTGTGGAATATACTGTAAATTTATTAATTTAACAGAGCTAGTCAAGCAGAGACATTATCTCTATTTCCGACTGACTCTTTTTTCTTTATCAGCAAATTAAAAAGTCAGGTGAAACATGTTGACTATAGGATGAGATGAGAAAATACTTTCAGTGATGTAGACTGGATATTCCACATGTGTATCCAGGTACACAATAGCAGGGTTTGAGTACTTAGGTTCTCATCCTCTGACTGTATCCTCTAAAAGTCATTTTACTATTTTTCTGGATTGTTTACTAAATTTTTTAATTTTTCTATTTAACATTTATTAAACTTTAAACAATAATTTCAAAGGTATTTTACTTTGCAATTAAAATTACTCTCTCATTAATGAGAGTAGTTAATCCATGTCCTGCTCTCAATACTCCTTCCACGGTTTTCATCAAATCTAGAGTCTTCCATTCTTCTTTTCTCAATATTGAATATTTACCCACTTTCCTTTACCCTGTGGACAATTCATCACCTATGTTTTTGGTCTGCTCTGTTATTTCCTTTTTTCAAGTTGTTGTCATAAGTAGTCTAACCAAATACCACATGGAAATAGGTATGTACACTTCCACTTTTTTTAGAGATGACACTCCTTAAATGAAGAAAGTTATCTTTCAAATTTAAAGATATTGTTTGTTTACCTAACTTAATTCACCTTTGATTCTCTATATGATTTAAGCTTACAGAGTATTACCTTTATGAATTGTAGTTATAATTAGAATCATGTAAATGTTGCTGGTGCCTCAATTATATCCAGTTTTAAAGAATTCTTTTGCTTCCTGAAGAACAAAAGTTCTGGATCCACCCCTGGGGCCCATTTGGGTCTATGTAGCCAGGTCTGATAGTCACAGTATTACGGGCATATTCACCCAACAGGTGTCTTTATTCTGCTGTCTTTATCTGAAATGACAGTGATTTCTTTTATCAAGATACAGTCTTATAGCTGGGTGTGGTGGCGCACTCCTGTAATCCCAGTACTCAGGAAGCTGAGGCAGGAGGATTGCTGTAAGTTCGAGGCCAGCCTGAGCTACATAGTGAGTTCAAGTCCAGCCTGAACTGCGTAGCGAGACCCTATCTCAAAAAAGACAAAAAAAAAAGATATATATATATATATATATATATATATATATATATATATATATATATACAGTCTTCTAAAGAACACAGAAAATCCAGCCGAAGAGCAAGGTTTTAGAAAACTTTGAAAGTAAGTAGTGTTTTAAGGAGCATATCTCTGACCAGGTCATTAAAATTCGGTATCTTAGAAGACTGGCTTAATATTTTGTTTAACGTAATTCTTCCCTTTCCTCCTTACGCTTAGCCCCAGTTCTCCTGCTGACATAGAAGATGACCTCAAACAGAACAGAAACTCAGAAAATGTCTAAGACTTTCTCTCCCCTCTTGATAAAAGAGACTGTTGTCATTTCCGATAAAGACAGGACCACCAGACCTGGCTACACAGACCCAGATGGGCCCCACAGGTGCATCCAGGCCTTTCGCTCTTCAAGAAGCAGAAGGATTCTTTAAAACTGAATTTAACTGAGGCACAGGCAACATTTACATGACTCCAGTTATAACTACAATATAACTCCCTCTCCCTCCTTCTCCTTTCCTCTTGGATCCCCTCCTTTACTCTTTTCCAGGATCCCCAAACAGAATCCCCATGCAGACCTGCTCTCTCCAAGGGATTGCTATATTTTCTGGGGTTTTCAAAACTTTTTTGCCTACACCATTGGCAATCTGTAAAGTCTTCTAAATTAATTAAGCACCAATGGAATATGGAAGAATATATAGCCTCAAAACAGCTCGCTTTCCCATTATTTCACTACTTCACAATGTATATTTGCAAGTGCCGTTGACCATTACAACTTCATGAGCAGCCAGTTCTTTTTGTTCAACAAATTTATACCTGAAAATCATCTCTGAGTCTTTACACCCAGACCTCCATAAAAGAAATAATTCACATATCTAGCATTTAAGGGAGAAAAAATTACTAGTGTTTCCTCTACAGGTAAGGAACTCTTCCTCAATATAATTTGGATCACCTACTAGGGCCAAGGAAGACTGTGAGTAAATACACAATGCTGCTTTTGCTAAATGTGCAAATTAGTCACGAAGCTTAACATTTCTAGAATCTTGAAGAAGATATGTCTCAGTGAATTTTCCTCCCTTCATCTTCAAATATCTTGAAGTTACAACTATCTTAATTAATATTCCTATGTTAAACCAAAGCTGTTTTTGTTTTTAAAGGAAGCCTTTTCAACACTGTTTTTTTTAAGAAAAGAAAACGTTATCACTGATAATATATTTTCTGAAAGCAAAATGTTTGTACTATCAAGAGACAAGATGAAAATTAAGACTCCTATTTCAGTTTCCATATTAATATGTGAAGTGTTGACTTTGTGGTATGAAGCAAGAGTTAAAGACTTTGAAGACTTAGTACTGGAAGGAGAGTTCAGCAAACTATGGCCCTCAGGCTAGCCGCTTGCTCTTTTAAATAAAGGTTTATCAGAGCACAATCATGCTAGTTTGTTTACTTAGTATTTATGACTGTTTCCAGCTGCAAAATTCTCCCTCAATCTTCTAACAGATCCACTGGGTTTCCAGGCAGGGTGAGGGGAGAAAGAAGGGGTAGCCGGGCAAGGGAATTCTCTGCATGAATGTCAGAGGGCAGACGTAATGTGAGCTCCTATAAGACGGCCAATCTTACTAGACAAAATAATTTCAACAATTTTATTTCTATTTGTATCTGCCATAATCATTTCCATTTAGATCGTCATTTGGGAAAAAAAAAATTAAAGAGAAAAAGAAATTTGCTGACCCAAACCCTCTGAGAGAAATGAATACTACACTTTTCTAGTTTCGTGTCCAGGTGAACAAGGTTAGGGCACCCTATTGCAGATCACAAATATTTTCTATCCAAGGAAATAACTAATTGAGTTCTCCCTCATTTTCAAAAAAGTTACTAAAATCCCTGTTCTGGTTGGGTTTGGTTGTTTAGGAGGATTTTTTGAGATGGGGAGGGATGTGTCATCTATTGGTTCTCTTTTTAATTGTGCTCAAGTCTGTAGGCCTTGCTGGAGTCTAAACCCTGAAATAACTGGATTGTGGGAGAAGAAAGAGCATCCAGGGGAAGGTACAGGATGGAAGATCTGAAGTTAAAGGTGAGCAGTGAAAGGTGAGTCAGTCACAGATAACTGTATTGCAATCAAATTAGAAACCAAACTGGTAGTTTTTTACCTATTAAGAGGAAAAACTATTCAAAATTAAAATATTAGAGAGGAAAAATGCATTTGATAGATAACAGCTTTTCTGTCCTTCTGATAAATATTTTGCATTTCTAATGGGCTATAGATTTTTAATCTGTAGGAAAAAGATTTTATTTGATTCTGAATTGATTCAGCATGTAGGAGAAAACCTCAGTAAGTGTGGAATTTTGAGATAATTGAGCATACTGAAGATACTAAAGAATGTAGTGCTGATAGCAGTGATCATTCCTATTAATGTATCAAACATAATAGACATTTGGCAAATATTTATGGAAGGAACACTGAAGGAATTCACAATTGAAATAGTGAAATTGGGGCCGGTGCGATGGCTCAGCGGTTTAAGAGCCTTCCCGGCAAGCGCAAGGGCCCGAGTTCGACTCCCGGAACCCACATACGAAAAAGGGGCCGGTGATATCGCTCAGCGGCACGGGCGCCTGCTGGCGCACGAGGTCCTGAGGTCGACCCCCGGAACCCACAAAAAAAAAAAAAAAAAAAAAAAAAAGGAAATAGTGAAATTGGAGGGATGTTTGTGCAAATTGTTTCAGTTCATAGGTTTACAGAAGATAAATGATCACACTTAAATACGGTAGCATTGATTAGTGCACTAGACAAGAAAAGTAAGGTGAATGTATGGAACCAACAAGAATACATATATGGGAAAGGAGTTCATCAGTGTTTACAGATCCGTGGCACTACCACTCAGTACAACATTTCTTTAGAATGGCTTGGTTTTCCAAGTTTTTCTCTCTGTCTCTTATCAAATACTTCGTGCTCAGTTTTCTGATTGGCAGATGATGAATCATGCCTCCTGCAATCACATCCTGATTTATCTTGATCTTTCCTTGTAAACAATCAGAGGAAGAGGAGGCATGTTTAGAGAGAAATTATTTAGTAGAGTTTCAAAATGCTTTCCTTGCTGAGCAGTGACTTTGAGACACAATAAGCCTAAGTATATAAATGGCATCAGTATAAAAAGAATTGTTGAAAGATTTATACCATTCTGTCAAATTCTAACGTTTAACTAAATTTTAAAATTTTAGGTAAAGAGAATAATGTTTAAATGGAAATATAGGATCAAAAGAGCAGTTTACTCAGTTATTAATACACCCACTGTGGGAACATCCTGTGGAAAGATTTTCAGAATGACAAATTAACTCATAGAAGGTGTTGTTTATAGTCTTTTAAATTAAAATTTGAAGTTAGTTGAATAAGAAAGCCTTTCTTGTATTATTATGGACTCTTTGAGAAATAGATAAAAACGAACAGATCCTCAGTGAATGAATTGTTTAGAAATCCCATCTGGATGGTTGTTTCAAAGAAGTTCACAGCAATATACATCAGAGTCATCTAGAGACCAATAAACATGGATTTTTACCTTAAGGTAGAAACTAACCAAACTGGTTATAGACACATTAATGGCTTATGAAAACAAACTATAGTTTATTAGGACCAATTTAAAAAATCAGTATTAATGCATTAACTAAAAATTATAGGTAAAACACAACATGCATGGTATGTTCCATGATACCTCATGTGATTAAAGTAAAGTGACGGAAATGAAGGTTTCTCTGATTTAAATTGTTTTTTCTGCTTGGACCAATCTGAAGTCATTTTTCCTGTTAAAATAGACAGCTAACAAAATTTTCTCAACAGATTTGGAGTTTTATATTTGTTTGAAATGACAGAGAATACACAGAAAGTTGATCTCAAAATTATTTAGAAATGAACATGAACTTAGTACAAGAACATTAAACAAATAACAATATTTATGTATATTTTTTACTATTTGGGCCATAGATTTAAGATTCTCTATGATAATATATTAACACAGATCTTTGCAAAAAGCTTCCTAAGTATAATACTACTACATTACTTTCTACTTGTTAAATGCATTTGTTTCATGCTATAAATATTAATACTTTTTCTTGAGTGTCCCATAATGGATTCCACTGAGAACTACTTAGTAATTGAAGTTCAACTGATGTTTTTCCTTATCTCTGGTTACTGCATCTATTTCATTATTTCTTTGCCGGGGACATACTTGTAGTAGATTGTCATAACCGAGGAACACGCAAATTCACATTTAGAAATATTTAAGCAAAAGCCCATAGTAGGTGGTAGTAAGTAGTCTATGTGTTATCAACCCCTAATGGCACTTAAACAAAGTTTTCCCTTATTACATTTATAGACAATTTCTCTTGCTTTAAAACTACTTTGGTATTATCCAAATTGTCTATTTATATAGTTCTTAATAAAGTAAATATTCCTATGGTGCTGAAGTAATGAGAGAAAGTAGGTATTATTAAGCGTATGCTATTTGATAATTGAATTACAAAATCAAACTCACTGGATATAGAATAAAAGAGCAGCAGTTATCTGTAACTAACTCTAACTTTATTATGGTCCTAAAAATAATGAAAGTAAATCTCAGGATATTTTTAAGGAAATAACAAAAAAATTAAAGGTCAGATTACAATGTTATTTCATAAATGGATACACTTGATACATTGATAAAATTGTTTCTTATTTCTTCTGCCAGGGATTTTTGTGTACATTTTTATATATCAATGTCCACTTAAGCCTTTTGTTTTCTGCTGTCTTAAAAACTAATTGTCATTGAAAGCAGATTTACTCTGAGATCATATAACCAGCCACTCCCCGCGCTCCAGCGGGGTGCGCAGGGAAGATTCACCGCAGTGAGGAGGTAGAACTTACCCGATCCACTCTACCACTAAGACATTTATGATCCTGCGCAGCTTCCTAACATCTCTGTGTCTCTTCCCTTATCGTTAAAAGGGAGAAGGCATTTTAAACTTTGTTTCCAGTTCTGATAGTCTGTGATTCTCTAATTGTTTAGCTTGCCGAAGCGCTGATATTAGTGGTACACCAAAAACAAAGTAGAAAATAACCTCAGACAAAGCAAGACAAACACATTTATTTCTATGAAAATCACAACACAATTGCAGGAATAACAGCAGATGTTTGCATAAAATAGAGGTTTTGTAAAATGAAAGGAAAAAATGTACTGAGATGTCCTATGCCAGTGCTGTCAGGCTGTTTGGGATGCTCGGTGCAGTCAGACTCAGTGAATATAATTAGCGCTGCCGTCATTACTGAAGGTCTTAATTTCTTAAAAAGAAGACCATGACAATTTCTTTCTGTCACATCAGAATCTACAGCAGAGCTCTTTATACAGTAGGTGCTATGTAAATGTACTTTTCATCAATTGGCAGAGCGTGTCTAAAGGAACAAGCCGACAAATTTGCACACAGATGCTAAAACAACTGATAAACGTAAGCAGAGATACACCATGCCCAATAAGCAACATCTGTGTTCTTAATACAAGGAACAAATGTGTTGTACTTGCAAGGTGGAAGAAGCCAGTGTACTGAAATTAGCCTCTAGGTCAATAGCCAAATGCTTAAGACACAACCCGGACTGAAAGCTTGAGACGGAAGACAGCCGTAGTGTTGGATGTCTATATTATTGTTGCAAAGATGACTCTAAGTGCCATTTTATAAACCCATTAAAAACTGTCAGGTCTCCCATGACATATTATATTTCCATAAAATGACACAAATGCTAAATTAAGTTTGAATTTGAATTAGCAAAGAATAGGAAAATCAATTTAAGTGTTCCCAGTGCAATCTCAACCCTTACACCCTAGCTTTGCATCTGTGTATTTCATTAGTATATTTTGTTACATGATCATGTAATATTTATGCAGTAACATAATATTCTCTGTACATCTAAGATTAGAGAAAAAGTGCAGTTCCTTTCCATTATTTCGTGCCCCTTATCTGCTGCACACTATGTAACACTACCTTGGGTTTAGTGATTATGTAATGAGGGCCCCTATTGTAATACACCCTGCTCAGTTGGAGGACTGCTGTGGGAAACTTAACTCTGCAACTCCTGAGTTTTGGAACAATTAAAGCCTGGGTTTTAATGTTACATTCACCTCATTTTTTCCCAAAATATTTTGCTTTTTTTTTTTTTTTCCCCTTGAAAACCCATAAGTACTGCAATAGAAGAAATGTAACAAGAATTATGGGAAAAAGTTCCACAGAAGATGAAATAACAACTGCCATCTGGTGCACAACAGATGTGTGTTCCACAAACTCTTTTTTTTTTTTTTTCCTTCCTTTGCGTTCTCCTATCCTGGCCAGACCCAAACACTATGCCAAGCTTATGAGATCTGACAAATTTACAGCCCCGGGCTGGAAGACTGCTGGGTCGTGTTTTTCCTAGACTTCACTAAGGCTCCTGGGAATAAATTAACAGGTTCAAGAATGATACTCAAAAGTTATTCTCCCCTAGAAAGCTGAGAGGAGTACCACAAAGTTCCCAACAGGAAATAAAGTCCAAAAGGATTTCAATAGAGGACCGTTAAAGATACTGTGCCTTAGAAGAGGAGGAGACGCTCGTGACTTAGCAGCAGCACAGAGCCCTCCCCGCCTCACAGAAAGGAGTGGTCACCCCTAGGGCTCCATGGTTTCTTCCGATAAAGTTAAATAGCCCCACACTGATTAGCTATTAACATTTGCACATGGATAGCAGTACTCAGAAAGCCACCTGCTCCCTAGCACAATCTGGTTCCTAAAATTTCGAGGACCAGTGATTCCTCTATAGAGAAACACAAGAAAAGTAAGTAGTTTATAGTGTCATCACCTCCATGATGTTATAAATTGGGATAGACTGTTTTTTAATGTTGAATTCCAAATTTAAATTTGAATAGTCACTTTTCAAATGAGTGCATGGAAATGGTATTTTCTTTATACTTTTAATTTACTCTAGGATCTCAACCGCTGCTTACAACGTCTCTCAGATTTTGCCATGGTGCTTATTTCATGGATCCTGTAAGTCTTTGCTTAATGCATTATAATCGAAATGCATTTGACATGCCTTTAGAGTTATAACAAAGTCTTTTCCTTTCCCCTGTGAATGTGACCCTTGTCTTTCTAGTTTCCACCCACCTGGCACCAGAAAACTCAGTCAAAGAAATATGGGTGGCAATAGTAGTAGTCTCTAGCTCTGAGACAATACATGTGGAATTGCTCCCTAGTTTACTCGTTTACCCTCTGTTTTCACTTCTCTTTGTATGACCTCAGAGTGACTCCAAATTTACTTGGTGATCATTAATTTTTTTCCTTCTTAGAGTCACTGTCATGGAAGCTTATGTGATCTTCTTAGGGTATCAACCATGCTGAAGTTCTATAGGCTGGATTTTGTCCTCTTTCTTGGTTTACCTTACTGCCTTGCTATCTTGCTCCTGACGATGTAGGTTAACGATGCAGCGCATGACCAATATTTGCCACTTTGTCTTCAAAGCCATGTTCCTTACCATAATCTTCATCACCTCAATTCCGTTTCTCTCTCTGACTTGGCCTATTGTAATGGCTGCAACCAGTGCACTTAGTCATAGAAAGAAACCTACAGAGTTAATTCAGGAAGACTTGCTATAAGGTCATGTTGGTAATATGTTTATAAAACACAAACTTGCATAGAAATTATTACTAGATGGAAAATAAACCATCATAAATATGTATGTATGTCAACCAATAAACATTACAAATGCTAATTTAATTGCCAATCACTGGGATAAGACCTGTTATTGGCCTCAGCAATAGGGTGGTTTTGAGATCTAAGTCCACACAGCAGTTCTAGTTTCACAACACTTTTTTTTTTTTTTTTTTTTTTTTTTGATGGGTACCGGGGGTTGACCTCAGGACCTCACGCGCCAGCAGGTGCCTGTGCCGCTGAGCAATATCACTGGCCCTTTTTTTGTATATGGGTTCCGGGAGTCGAACTCTGGCCCTCGCGCTTGTCAGGCAGGCGCTTATGCCGCTGAGCCATCTCACTGGCCCTCACAACACTTTTACTAGACTCATCCACAAGTCCATTCTCTGGAAACTTGAAACAAGTTCCTTGGGAGGATAAACAGGAATGAAAATTCAAACCAACATTAATTTCTGTCTCTGTGTGAAATAATACTGAGAGCAATGCAAATTTAAATTAACTACTTGCCCCCAAAAGTGCTTGTTCCTTGAAAATAAGCCTTTGAGTTAACTAAGAGGATTGCTTATCAAGACTGATAGCTCGCTCATCACAGATAGTTTAAAGACGCTGCTTTCCCTAACCCAATTAATCCAAAGCTACTAAACAATAAACTCTCCAATTCCAACCAATACTCTACCTTGAAATATCTGACTTTAAACATTTTTAGTCCAGTCCCTAAAATCCTATATAATATATTACCTTTTCACCATTCAGAAACACTATTAAGATTTGTCATAGTGTTTTTCTCTTTTGTCAAATATACTTAGTTATCCCCCATCATCAGGGTTTTTTTTTCTGGACTTTTAAGAAGTCAACAGTGGACAAACCTAGAGGTCCCACCATGGCCCAATCAAGATCCCTTCATTGCTCTGTAAAAGATCTAGTGATGAACATTCTCCATCGGATACTTGATCCTTTAAGTGGAGGTTGCAGAGGGTTGTCTTCCAAGAATGAGGTAAGACCTAAACTGGTCTGAGCATCCATCTTATTTTATCAACATATAAATGTTAAGTTTATTTTCTCAATAAAGGATAAAGGAACATGTTTGAAATTCTTTCATTATTAAGTAGAAAATTGAAATTGCTTTTTTTTTCCCCTAACATTTTGGTTCATCTTTCTCTTTGTTACGAGTCTAGAAGAGAAAAATCTATGTATAAGGAGAAGAGGTACATAGTTCACATTAGTCAATCCCAAGGACTGAATTGTTTAGAAGATCTTGTCAGACTGGCATCCTTTGGACACAATTTGTAATCACTCAATTTTTCAAAACCTTACATGTATGCATTAAATAGCTATAGTTTATTGTCAGGATGTAAACTACTACAACCATCATAGAAATCAGTATGGAGATTCATTGAAAAATTAAAATGGAAACTCCACTTGATCCAGCTATTCCCCTTCTAAGTATCTTTCCAAAAACAGTAAAGACATAGTACAGTAATACATGCATGTACATATTTATAGCAGCATAACTCATAATAGCTAAACTTTACAAGTCACCTATATGTCCATCAACAGATGAATGGATAAAGAAAAGAGGTATTTATACACAATGGAATACTAGTCTGCCATACTGAAAGATAAACTTGAGTCATTTGTAGGAAAATGGATGCACCTTGAGACTATAATGTTAAGTGAAATAAATCAGACACACAAGGTTAAATATCTCATGGTTTCTCTTATATGAGAAAAACAAAATATAAACAAAGAGCAAAATAAAAGATACATAATAAGAAATAGGGAGATATATTTATTCTAATGGAAAAGTGGTCAAGAGATGGAGGGAGGGGAGAGAAAGGGGATGAAAAAAGAATGAAGATGTGTTATGTACATGTACCAACTCCCAACAAGGAATATATCATTATGTGTGGCAAACATGTACTAATAAACATAAAAATGGAAAAAAATAAATAATTTATTTATTTGATTTAAAGGTAAATATTTAAAGAGATTGCAGAGACTTACTTTGTGATCATAAAGTTGTTTTATCTGATTTTGTCTGCCCTGACTTGAAGGGTTCATTTGGGTCTCAGCTATGACAGCTCATCTTTGGCCAGGGTCTGGAGACACAAAGCAGAACCATCTCTTCCTGGCTTTTACCATTTAGATGGAATCTACTTTCACAGATTAACTCATCCATTTCTAAAATAATTCCAGCCCAGGACAATCTGAAGTTTCAGTGGCCGCTTTGGGAACTTTTGACATTAACAAGCATGCTTATTTGAAATAGGCATTAAGGCAAAAAGAAACCATTACAGAGAGATTGATTGGTCTATCTCAAAGACATAGGCAACTATCTTTCTTTCATAACCATTCTTCAAAGACTGATGTACAAGTTAAAACTTGATGGAATTGTAAAAACTTGAATTAAATCAGCTATTATGATTTTCAATCTCCGTGTCTCGTGTGTGTGTATTCTGTATTTGTGTGTGAGAGAGTGTCAAAATCAGTTTTCAAGATAATTTTCAATCTGTGGTGATAATTTAGTATGTCTGAAACCTGCTACCTTTAACTTAATCTCCTACATTATTTTTCTGTTTCTTAGGGAATGTTACAGATTAATTGATCAGAAATAATTTTGTTGTGATTTGTACACACTCTAGGAATATCTAGCCCAGATAAACATTCAAAAATTTCCAAACACAAAATCAAATTGCTCTAATACTTATGGTTTTGTTTTTTGTTCTTTGTGTTTTTTTTGGTGGGTACCGGGAGTCGAACTCAGGACCTCACACTTGCCAGGCAGGCACTTATGCCGCTGAGCTATTTCACTGGCCCATAATTTATGTTTTTTTCTTGCCAAAACTGTAAATGAGAAGAAAATTTTTACCTCTGAGTTTGAATAGCAGTCTTGTTAGGTAAAGTTAGACATATAGAGCCTTTGAAATGAATATACCAATTTTAGCAGATATTTATGGTATATAAATTTAAAATTTTATTTATATTTTTAACATTTATAAAATATAAATAGAAGATTATTTAAACAAATTAGCAATTAACTTTAAGTTAAACACAGTTTTTGTCATCTCATTGATACCATTACTAGAAAAATAGAATACAATTATTTTAATGGAGACATCATTTAATTTCTCATGTTTTCAATTTTTTAAATTTTCCTCAACTTTCTCTAGATCCATTAAGCTATCATTATTTGTATAAATAATTTAGACTACAAATATATATTAAAATGTGTCTGACTAAATGAAACATAGTTATTAATATTATGTATTTGTATAGTATTATAAATCATCAATAGTTCATGTGTTAGTTTCACTTATAATTTCCAGATATGTAGTCAACTTTAAGACCTTAGCTTAGTATTAAATTGAGCTAATTGATGCATTATTTTTTAATAGATAGACAAGTTCTAAATAAGAAAATATACTAAAAGTATAGCTCACTGAACATTATATTAAATGACTTTTTTCCTTATTTTTTAGATATGGGATATATATCTATATATTCAACAAGATGTGCAAATGTCTTTAAATTATACTATGCATATACTTATCATTTTAAGGCACATTAAAGCTTTATACAATCTATGCTCTAGTTTTTTCTATTGTCCATAGAACAAAAGTTAGCTCCTTTAGTTTTAGATTAAAATTAATATAAAAAATTTCAGAGAACAAGAATATGAATACAATATAATAAACATAATTTTCCTGTTTTTAAGGGATTTGTTCCAGTTTGTTGAAGTAGTAATGTCAAAATAACATATATATACTGATTTTGCATGGATGATTAAGTTAGCTACATATAAAGGATAAGATTAAAACATTCAACATTATCAGATGTTTATGTACCTAAAAACATACATAAATATATCTACATTATATAAATATTTTTTGTCATTATTATATAAATCTATCTAGAAATATATATACTATGAATACAATAAATTTATATCTCATGTAAATATATACTATATTGCCTACATAAAAATATTAAATCAATACAATGGTTTATAAAAAACTGAAAACAAGTCTGATAGTATACTATAAGCAGAAAATTTCTGTGGCAAGACAATTTTATTTATATGATAAAAGCATATCAGAGACTGTTAACTTACACACTAGAAAAAGCCTAAGGTATTGGCCCTTTGAGTCATCTTTCTCAATTGAAACCTGTCCATAATCTTTGAATCATATTTCAACCAGAAACTCTCTTAGAAAACCTGTAAAATAACATGATCTTTTGGACGAGAAACTTCCACTCAAGACTTTTGAGTAAGAATGAGTACATGCAGCCTCTATGCAAGACCCACAAAGAAGAGCCGTGGATCATCATGCTTCTTTTTGCGTGTGTTATTTCTTACTTTCTCACTGATGTTCTTTCCTCTTAACTGACTCAAACACTGACTCAAGGTTGTGGATTTTTAACACATTCTTCCTATCTCTTAACTTTGATATTTGTAATGTTGATATCTTTGCATTTGCCTTTGGCATCCTTAGCCACTTCTTAGTATAAAGTCAATGCTTGGCTACAATTTACTTAGGTTTGGCAAAAACTGCAATGAAAATGACTTTTTGGTTTGCAGTCATTTTCCCAGCTACCACCTGATTTCCTTTTAAAATAGTCATCAATAAATCTATTGGTCTCCTTAGTAACTGGATGAACACGAGAAGCATATTAGGTTAGAACCAGTACGACAGGTCCAAAAGGCAGAAATATAAAATTCTTCATTATGTTAAACCTAAAAAGGGAAAGTTCTATAGAAACAACGCTTGTAGAACCTTCCTAGGAGAAAGACTGTGCAAAGAGGGAGCAGATAGTGCGAATGTGGAAATTATCTCAGTTTCACAGACCTTGCGAAAGTCACACCATTTAGGTTATACTCTCAGCTCTTTGGCTTTAGCTCTACCTAATCTCTGTATATAAATTTCATCATCTGTTATAAAACCATGTAAAACTTGATTGAATGACAGCAAAGCCTATAACTTTATTTGAAAACCACATAGGCATATTTTGGCTGAAAACACATCATCATGTGGTTTTCTGGTATTGGATTTGTAACATAAGTTTCTTGCCTATCACCTGTGAATTGGTATATTATCTTGGTAAAGATATCTATTTTCAATATAGTCTCTGATAGTCTCTAACTGGGGGTCTTTTCAGCCTGTCAATTTCCCATCTTGAAAAATAATTCAAGGGCAAAATTTGAGCTTACATTAGTTTGAAAACTAACATTCGAAGGAGAATTTGTAGTGCTTTATTCTGCCTCAAATCTTCTTTGATTCATGATTTTCAAAAGGCCACAAAAGTGGAGGAAATGACACATGCTATGATTCAGAGGAAAGGAGCTAAACTGGACTATGTAACCCAGACTATGTTAGTGTCTATTGCTGAAGTGACACGTCACTTAACACAAAACAAATTTATTATTTTACAGTTCAGCCTATCAGAAGCACGATGTCTTTCACTGGGCTGAAATCCATGTGTAAGAAGGGCTGTGATTGTTTTAGATATTCTAGAGAAAAATCCATTTCCTCACTTTTCTATCTCTAGAGGCTGCCTGTATTCATTGGCTTATGTTTTCCTTTAATTTTCAAAATCACAGGCCAATAAGATAGCTCAGTGGCACAAGCGCCTGCCTGGCAAGCGTGAGGTCCTGAGTTCGATCTCCAGTACCCACAAAAAAAAAAATTTTTTTTCTTGCAAAATCAACAGTCTTACAACTCTGACCTCTGCTTTCCTCCTCACAACTCCTCTACCTCTGACTCATATGCCTTCCTGTTTTACACTGAGCGTTCCTGAATAATCCAAAGAAATTCTCATCTCAAAGTCAGCTGATTAATTACTTTAAGGCTGTGTGTAATCTTAATTGCTTCTTGCTGTGAAACAGCATGTCTTTTGACCCAAGAATTAGGAAGTAGACATTGTTAGGGGCCATTCTTCTGCCTACCCCCAAAATGAAGAGGTTCATGGAAATTGTACAAATGGCAGTCTAAAATACTACACTTGATACACTGGGCTCTCAAAATTCATTCCCATTAATCTCTCTGGTTTATTAGCATCAAATGCTGGGAACAAAGAAATCATGAAATAAGATAATTTAGCTATATCTCCTACTTGACTCTGCAGTCTTTGAATTAAAAATGGGGTGTGTTCTTTAGTTTTAATTTGGGGACTCTTGGATCCTGGTTTAGAAATGTACTACAAACGATGATTATATCCTTCTCATACTTACTTGCCTCAATTTTTGTTCTCAAATGTGTGATCTCCTAAGTCTTAAGTGTTGCTGGCAAATGATCCAATGATTTTATGGTAATGTTATCACAAAAAGGCAAGATAATTTGATAAATACAGATTTTAGAAAAAGAACTCTTAAAAACTATACTAAACAATGGGACAGATCTGGACAAATCAGTTGCCCGGATGATAATCATCTGACTTCTAACATAAACATAGAATGACCAGTGTGGAGATTGAAATCTGAAACTCTGCTCCTACGTTAAATACTATGTGAGTTATTGGGTTGAGAACAAGTTAGGACAGCATCTACTCCTAAAAGATAAAACTACAGCTAACAACATGCTCATCAAGTAGTTCAAGATACTCACCTCTCCGTGCCCACCAAACTAGTTATGTTGTAAATATTAGCTGTTCCCTCCAGATCCCCTACATTGAAAAATTTGCTTTAAACCTATCTATCTAGCCCATGCTCTAGAGAATATAGCTGTTCTCCTCTGATCCTCCTCTCCGTAGACACTGCTACTAAAATTCTCATAGTGATATTTGCCATTTACCACTGTAAATCCACTAAGTGAAGCTTTCCTTATTTAATGGGTTAATCTAGTGGCCATTTAAGGACTTGGAAGTTGACACGAGCCATGTCAGAAAACTACTATGCCACCATAAATTCTCTTTCCAGAAGGAACTATTCAGAGGTTGAAGGAGCAGCTGTTGGTACTTTTTGAGAACATCCTTCATGATGAAATCACCCATGAAGTCTCTGTAAGGAACCATCGTGTTTCCACGCAAACCATCACGCTGTCATTTTTTATTTGCCTGTGTTCCATAGGGAGTTAAACTTAGGTTCTCTGAAGGGAAAAAAAGATTATTGTGGAATAATATTATTTTAAAATAATGCTATCAGATATTATAATATGCATATCATGGCATATATTATATACTACTTGTGTATATTTAAATGTGCATACAAGTTTTAAAAATTAATTACCTGTTTTTATCAGGTGCCAAAACTGAGAAAGTAATACTGAATATGGTGAATCTTCTCTAACAGTACCTAAAAGATACACAACCAACAGGTACAAATCAACTCAATGTCCCAAGAGAAACCTGATATTACTAAAATACTTCTCAATATTTTAGCTCTTATTTTATTTTATTTTTTTTTTTTTTTTTGGGTACCGGGGGGTCGACCTCAGGACCTCGCGCGCCAGCAGGCGCCCATGCCACTGAGCGATATCACTGGCCCCTTTTTCGTATGTGGGTTCCGGGAGTCGAACTCGGGCCCTCGCGCTTGCCGGGCAGGCGCTTAAGCCGCTGAGCCATCTCACCGGCCCTTAGCTCTTATTTTAAAACAGGATATATGTAACTACTCTTCTTATGATATTAGGACACTTTTAGTAGAATGACAGTATCAAACAAACCCATCATTTTACCTATTTTTACTGAGTATTTGAGGGTCTACTATTATGAATCAGCCAGCTGTCATACTAGGAGTGTATTTTCCTTCAGATTTCACGGGTTCTATCATGACTAGTTCTAGTAATGATGATTATCACTCAAACAAACTAAAATTGATTTCCTCCAAAATATAAAACTGGCCTAGTTTATTTATGTTAAGTAAGTCCCAAATGAATAGTATTATTGCCTAGCACATAATTTGTACATTAGGACTCTAACAAGATTCAAGCCCAGGGAGAAATGTTAAATGTCCATGACCTCTTCAACCAATCCTTCTCATACAATTCATAGTCTAGGACAGTAAATTAAGTCAAATTCAGAGAAAAGAGAGAGAAGAAGCCTTAACAATCTTATTATTTTCATATGAAGTTCAAATTTTCAAGCTTTTGTGATTTGAGTACGAAAAACAGATAAGAAAACAGTATTTATGAGATAAAGTTAAAACAATTCTAACCTGAAAAGAATATGTTAATCAATAAAATCCTAATGCTTACCAATTTCAAACTTTCCAACACATTGTCTTATTTTTGCCATTTTACCCATTTGAAAACATTCTATTCCAGCATTCTAACCCATATTCCAAATTCAAGTTCACTCCACTGCTTTTGATAGATCCATTTCCTTTGACAAACCTAAAACAAATCATCTCACTTCACATTCAAGTTAATTATCTCTTTTTAACAAAAAAATTACAAAGGTTGTAATTTTTTTAAAAAAATGGTTTTTTTAGGTCAGTATAGGACAACTGAATCTCAGAGTTGACTGGTGTAGAACAAAAAGTGGTGATGGAAAAGCACAACATATTTTAAACAATAGAGGGAGTGAAGAAAGAAATTTGAGAGATGGAGTATTTTGGGTTTGCAACAAGGACAAGAGGCCCTCTGGTCAACATCCAATGAATGCCTAAATTGTCATGCAACATGAGTGGCAATGAATTTCAGGTTATTTTGTATTGCTTAGTGCCACATTCCCTTCCTGAGTGACTCTCCAAATCATTCAACATCTCTGGATCTCATTTATTTTACATACTAGTTGAAAATAATCCATAAAATAAAGTAATTACAAGACTAATTTTGTCGATTTGAAAATAAGTCCTAATATTGTTAACCAAACTGGGAGAAGCTGCTGAAAATTGGATGTTATGATTAAATTTTCAGCAGGCTAAATGCACAATAATTTCACCCTATGTATCTGCATCAACTTTGTAAAGGATTAACATAAATGTGCAACAGCATTAATAAAGACAAACACAAAATAATGAATATTGGTTTGGGAGTGCAACTCGGTGGTAGAGCACTTGCCTAGCATGTACAAGGCCCTGGGTTTGATTCTCAGCACTGCAAAAATAAGTAAATAAAATTAATAATAATAATAATAAATATTTTTATCTTGATAGATAGCAGAATAAATGATCAATCTGAGATTCGACTTAGTTTCTCAGGGAAGCTTTTTTGATACACCATCACCTCCACTTCCCATAAGGAGAGGGCACTACTGAGACCAAGAATGTGCACACCCACAGGTGTGGGTACCCACAGACATAACAGAAGAGTTCGGAGAGTGGACAACCACTGAATTGAAATCTCAAAACTGCCTGGAATAAAATTTCAGTTACTAGCTCAGTAACCTTGAACTACTTAGAAAGCTTTCTTTAATCTTTACTTTCCCATAAAAATGAGTGGATCCCTATCTCAAGAAGTTTGAGAGAAAGAAATATGGTAATAGATTCAATTCTAAGGCCAAGTCTAATAAAGAGGAGGCATTTATACATAGCAAATATTGTAGTTTTCCTAATAAGTCTCTTGTCCTACAAATTTTAAAAGTGATTCTTAAGTCTTTGTTTCTACCCTACAATGATATTAACATGGTCACATTAGTCTAAAGTAGATTCCTTCTAGAATTTTCTTGCTCTTATCAGAAAGTGTCAAAACAATGGAGTTTTTGTTGTTGTTGTTTTTGTTTAGTTTTTCTTTTTGCACAGCCACCACCTGTCTACAAGAAATTGTAACAAGGCAGAGATTGTAAAATACCATTGATTGTTGAATGCATTATAGAAATGTTTCAGTTTTAAAGGTGTCTGCCCTGGGTTCAATAAGTATTCTTAACCATTCATGACCCTTTATGACTGAGTATCTAGAAATCTGGTCCCAATCCCCCTTTCCAGACATTTTTTCCACTGCCCCATTAAGTTTCCTGCCTCCATATACACTTTCTCACTCTTCAAATACTGTACTCTCCTTTATAATTAAATCTCACCTTCCCTTTATCCATCCTTCTCTCAGAACATCTGTAATCCTTAATTTGATCCTATTGTGTTGTAGTTAACACACCTGCATGTTTGTTTCCTTTTGTCTCCACATTACAGTGCATCTACTGAAAGCATAAAAAATATTTATTTTTGTATCCCTATCTGTGCTTGCTAGAGGATACACACTTAATATATACTGTCTGAGAAAATCAGATAATCAACTACATATAGCAAAATGTTTAACTTAAATAATCCTAAATTTACACGGAGCTGTTCATTCAGTGAAATAAAAGGAAAACTAAAAAATTCCCCATGTTACATTTGGATCCCTGAGGACATTGCTTAGTTTAAGTCTTCCAACACTCTCTTTTGTTACCTTTTACTAGATATATCACCGTTAGCAATAAAAAGACAATACTTCATGATTATGATCTTTACAATAAAGTCCTGAACAATTATAAAGATACCCATATACAAAGACTTCCCAGAAAACGTTGTTTAAGAAATGTGAGAGCCTAAGATTCTACCTCCATGCAGATCAACCTGTCTGCTACCCACAGTTTCATGAATGCTGGTGAGATTGGTCCCCACTGCAGCAGTATTTGGAAGTGGAGCCTGAAGAGGTAGTTGGATGGTCAAGGCACTAACCTCATCAATGGGTGAAAACAATGATGAGCCCATAGCTAAATGGACCATTAGGAGGTATGGCCGAGTTGGAGGAAGTTGGTCACTGGGAGCATGCCTTTGAGGGCTATGTCCTATCTGGGTCCCTTCCTCTTACTCTCTGCCTCCTTCCTGACTGCGATGAGGTGAGATTTGCTCTACCATGCCCTCCCCACCATAATGTTTTGTCTCACTAGGCCTAAAAAGAATGAAGCCAGCAAACCACAGACTGAAATCTCTAAAGCCATGAACCAAAATAAACCTTTCCACTTTTGAGTTATTTTTCTCAGATATTTTGTTTTAGTGACAGAAAACTGACTAACACACGCATGAAACTCATGAGTCAAAAACAGAGGAAAGTACCAATGGCAGTAACCAGAGAATTACTACTTTTGCCATAGCTCCCCAATCCTCAAACTCCACGAGGTGAATCAGAGGATCACATGATACCTAAGCATACTCTAGGTGCACTGTGGGACAGAAGTCCTGAGCTTAGGGAAACAAATCTTTTTGAAAGAAACATACTTTGGGGGCTTTTTTCTGAGGCTCAGCAGAGATGTACAGATAATTGTCTCTAATAAATGTCATGCATTGCTTTATTCCTATCAAAGCAGAGTACCAGACTCCAAGGTTCATTCGTCGAGTAACATCAGTTTTACAATAGTGTAACATATGCATCCCAAAATGTGCCATGCTATGTAAAGTAATGCAATCAAACCCAGACTTTATAGGAAAGAGGTGTCATGATGCAATGCTCCAAGAGTTTGCCAGTAACATGTTAAAAATAATAATACTAGCCTAATAATACAGTAACATAGTTTACACATATTAAACAGCTAATTAATGTATAAATACTACAATAAATATGGCAATTTTGTCATGAAAAATCTTGTGGAAGTGAATGTCAAGGATTTTAGTTTTGAGTCATTGTGAAGTGGTCAAAGGAAGGTCATATGAAATCAGACAGAAAGTTGTAACAACGCACAGACAGATATGACTCATAAACTATGCAGTAGAAATTTGAGTTGTAACTGTGTATATTTTGTGTATCCTTTGTGACTCAGCTGAGTTGGACGTAGTTTTCTATGGTCAGCTATTTCTCATGGATGAACTCACGCATGAAGAATCACACATAGATGAAATCCCACCTAACACAACATTTGTGTTATGCTTAACTTATTTCCTAAAACATCAGCATCATTGGGGAAAGAACTCATTTTCATGACAAGCATTATAGCAAGAATAACTATGTGATGATTCAGAAATAACACAATGTTTTCATTCATTCAAGTCTATTTCCTGCAAACCATTATTAACTAACATTCTCTTTAGCTCGATTCAAATTCATCTATGTACTTGAAAATACATTCTTTTATTGGTTTCTGTTACCAAAATAAAATATAACTATAAGACCCAGAATAATTAGCCAAATCCTTCCCGTCTTTCCTTATTGCAATTCTTTTTCTATCCAGAGTTAAATGTATGGCAGTCTAGTGTTATTTTTCCAGATATTTGTTACAATTTTACACACATGCATAGGTTTTCCTCCATCTCTGTTACATCTGTGAGGTTATTCTATGTTTATATCTCTGAAAGTCGTCTTTTCATCCAAAGATTTAACATATGCATATGTATTTCCACATTAATATATCACTCTCATTAACTGCTATGTACTGTACTATTCCAAGGTGTGAATGTACCATCAGTTACAAAAGTTAACTTTTTCTCTATAAACATTCTTTAAAGAACAATGCTCACATCTGAGTTTTCTGTAGACTAACTTTCTAGAAATGACATTAACACATTATAATTTTATACTCTGATAGCTATTAACAAGTTGACTAAAAATGAATTGCTATGAAATAACTCTTTCTTCTATTATCTTTGCCACTACTAGCTATTAGCCACTTTTTACTATTTTTGTCATTTAATAGGGTTTTTTTTCAATCAATCTGCATTGAGCATAATTTATCAGGTAGAGTGGACATTTTTTGTATGTTTATTGGTGTCTGCCTTTCACCTCTGAATTGTTTATTTATAACATTTGCCTGTTTTGTAATTGGATGTTTTATATGTTTTTCTAAAATATTTATTTATGGATATTCTTTATATTGTATGGTTAACAATTTGTTGTCCCTTAAATATGATGCAAATCATTCCCTCACAAATCTTTTATATTTTATATTTTAACAATGGCATGGTTAGCTGCCAAAAAAAAAAAAAAAAAGAAAGAAAAGAAAAGAAAAACTATATATATATATTCTGAAGTTTTAAAAAATTGTTTTCTGAATTTAGAGAAGAACATTCTAAATATATCAGGTGTTAGTAAGTGGAAAAATAAAGTAAGAAAGGCCTGGACATATAGAAAATAAAAAGAAAGAACAAATGAGAAAGAGAGAAAACTGCAAGCCCAAAAAGGTATAAAATGTCAATGAGGATTGAGAAAGATACATCAGCCTTATGGTGCTTTTATTCTGGATGAATCCTATTAAGAGCATTATGACTAAAGTAAAGCTCTTTTATCTAGGGAATAGAAAAGGCTTCTAATAAAGAATAACACAAATCTATAAATAATACTCAGATTATTTTTGCATATGTAAAGAAAATGTAAAGGGTAGTGCTATTATTAGGTTTAATTATAATATCAATTAAATGGAAAGGCTGCATTTGAGGGATACAGTATTATCACACAAAGAATCTCTTTGAAAATTTTTTACATCCCAGGATTATTGCCAGCCAAAGGTTATATTGTATTTCCTAGGTGCCTAAACCAAAACTCCAAAGGGAGAGTGGTAGAATAAAAGTACTGGAAGTTTCTAGACTCATAAGAAAGGAGGTCAAGATAAAACAAACAGTACGCAGGCTTTGTCTGAAAAATATTCATAGGATAAAAGGCAAATATTTTCTATTGCATTTCATAACTTTAAAATATTCAAATCTATTTATAACTGTGGGTAACAGTTCTTTGTGTTAAGTACATAATAAAATTTGAGAGGAATTTAAAATTTTCCCCCATGTGAGCACCTGCATTTGCAAGGTCAGTGTAAAAAAAAGACACCAAGTTGTGACAATTCAATGGTATCTGCTTTCTCATATTAAATGGGAGGAAATACACAACTCACAAGGAGCTGAAACATATGGGGTGTGATTATAAGACTACTGTCCCTGGAGAACCCGGTAGAAATAAGATACGTATCTCGAGAGGGCATTCCAGAGATGAGAGAAATTTAGTGAATACAAACAGATAGACAAGGTGCCCACATTTCTCAGCTCTGAACGTTATGTTGAGCATAGCTGGGTTCCGTTACTGCTGTTAGTCTGTAGGGCAGTGATCTGCACTGTCTTTGTTCTCCGCAGTAAGAACTGATGCATTTCAAGTCACTAATCAGTATTGTCTGTGCATTTGCTCAGCTAATCTTCTGGCAATGTGTGATGAACAATCTGCCTATTGACTGTCTCAGCAGTTGCTAGCCCCTCCACCCTCACCCCATGTAGATCTTCATCTCCTTTCTGCTGGCTGCTCTTTTTTCCTATAAAAGAAGGGTATAAAAAGCTATCCATTCTCCTCCCCTCCCCCAAGATACAATTTTCATCTCCTAGCTGGTTCTCTAGTCCCCTGCTCCCTGTAATTCCTCCTGGAATTTGAAAAATGCTGCTTGATTCTTAGCTGGTACTTGGATACTTACTGAATTTCAGCCACCTTGAGCTGCCTCCCAAGCAAGAGGTGCATTTCTCCTGTCTTTCACATCTGTGGGTGTGTGTATGTGCCTAGAAGAACTAATTTATAACAAATAGGGACATTTTGGTAACATCTGTCATCACTTCATCCAGAAAAATACTTGTGATTAACGTTTTGTGTGAGGAGTGCAAGCAGGCAGTTGGAAAAATATGGACCTCTGTACTACTGTGATAAATTTGTGGATTTGCTGGCAGATCCCTTTACAACACACCCTTAAGACGGTAATATGGAAAATCTCTGGATTTTTTATTTTACAACTTTTTATCATTTACCATCTTGTAGGAATTTTTAAAATGACCACATTTGCTGAGACTAAGCATGAATTTACTTTTAAAGGAAGACTAGAGGAAATTATACTATCAAATGTGTTCGATTATAACTTTCAGAGTTACTAGCACAATCGCCTGAGACTACAAAGTTTATTACAAAATTGGACTTCTGTTTGTATTAAGTTGCTCACAATCAAGTTCAACCAGACATGTATTCCTTTGCAATGGAGAAAGAATGAAAGGAAATCAGATAATTACCTATGTTTCTACTTACCCTTGCATTCTAGTCTCAACCACATATAACTACATATAATGACCCAAAATAGAGAAAACGAAGTTCTGTGCAGACAGAGCGCATATCACAAAGGAGCGTCTGTACTCCTCGGACCCCTGTTTCTCTTCACCACTCTGTTTTTTATTTCTGTAAAAGAAACAAACACAGAAGAATCATCATTAAAACTGAAAAGTTTTATAGATAAATACATTTCCATGCTGGTGATAGGATTATAATGGCTAACTTGGGTTGCCAACTTGATTGGATTGGAAAACACACAGGGAATTAATAAAGCACATTTCTGGGTGTGTCTGTGAGCTAGTTTCTAGAGATGATCGGCACGTGGAACAGCAAAGTGAGGGGGAGACCCACCCTGAATGTGGGCAGCACCAACCAGTATGTTGGGGGTCCTGGCACAATAAAAGCAGAAAGAAGACGCCAACAAGCACGGCTTCTCCATTTGTCTTTGCTTCTTGGCCACTATGAGATGGACAGCTTTCCTCTGCCATGATCCCACCACCATAATGATTCTGCCTTGTCTCAGCCTAAAAAGAATGGAGCCAACAAACCACGAACTAAAACTTTGAAGGCCCAAAATAAACCCATCCTTTAAGGTGAAAACAATTTCAAGCATTTGTCATAGTGACAAAAAGCTGACTAATACATGATCTTGGGAGGAAAGCCATTGCTTAAGCACCCAGGAATTCTTAGCATAGTCATTGTTATATATAAGCTCAAAATCTTTACAGACTAATTCTACATCATCTGTGTTTTTGTCTTGTAGTGATTCCGGCAGACTGGAAATTGCCCCTGAAATTAGAAAATGTATCAAGATTCTTTCCCTATGTGTTGTGATTACTCCAAATTTTTTGCTTAGTCTAGGAAACTAAAATGCTGTTAGTCATGTAATTCAGTCATATAAACTTTAAGGATTTAATGAAAGAAGTATCTCGAAATCAATGGATCATTGATGTTAGACATTCACTATGGTATCATAGGAGTTGCCCATCTCTTTATAACAACACTTTACTCATATTATGATGTCATTTGTCTAGAGTTGAGTTTCTCATCTAGTGGACTTTGATCCCTTCTCTTTAAGACAACTCTTTAAGGACAACTTAAAGGTAGTTTTTATTCATCTTAACGTCAATCATTTGTGCAATGTGGCAAATTATATAACGTGAGTGTGTGTGTGTGTGTGTGTGTGTGTGTGTGTGCATGCTCAGTGTTTGTATCTCAAGGGCCTCGTATGATGCCTACAAAGTAGTAGACAGTCAGCCACATTCGATTGCAAGAACTAACCTGTGAATTAACATAGTGGAAGAAAGGGAGATCCAGATCATCTGATTTAAAATCAGTTTGTTATATTTTCTTATTTTATTCTGGTTTTCTAACAAATTGCAGTAACAGCACCTCTTGCTAATTTTTTTTTTCTTCCAGTACTAGGGATTAAACATAGGGCCTATACTGAGCTACATCCCTAACACATTTTTATTTTTATTTTGAGAGAAGTTGTCACTTCTTAGCGACTTAAGTCACTAAGTTGCCCAGGCTGAGTTTGCACTTGCAATCCTCCTGCCTCAGCCACCAAGTGCTGGGATTACTGGTGTATGCCTCCATGGCCAGCTTAATGAAAGTTTTTAAATGGTCTGCACTTTCTCTGGAGAAAATATTTTTGAGTATTCATTATCCAGGGATTTTGGTTCATGTTATAACTCACCAAAGTCTTCCTTTCTGAATCTTTGTCAGAACTTCATATTTAAATTCAGCCTTCAATCACTTTATATGATTTGTGCTAAAAGTAAAGACTTTGCTCCAGGAAACAGAAGTAATTTAGAGCCCAGTTGCTCAGTATGCACACAGATGCCCCCCATCACTCTGGAAAAGTTCTCTACTGGTGGTTCAGCTTGTTGGGTTTAAAATGAAAGGACCCTGGGCAAATCAATGTTATTATCTTATTGAACAAAGATTTTTGTTCATTGATTGTTATTTTGTTGTTGTTTTATGTGCCTTTACTATGAGATAGTGAGGTTGCTAAAGTCAAGACCATTTGGTAAGGCCAAATCAAATTCTTGCTTTAGGTTGGTGGAACAGTATTTAAGGAAAATTCCAGTTTAATAGCATGACCACAGAAAAGAATGTAAGTGGGTGTTATGGACTGAATTCTGTCTCTCACTAAATTCAAATATTGATGCCCTAATCCCCAGTGTGATGATATTTGGGGATGAGGCATTTGGGAGTCGAGTAATTTAGATGAAGGCACAAGGTTGGGACATTTATGATGAGATGGGTGGCCTTATTAGCACCAGAGAATTTCCTTTCTAGCCTTCTGTGCCATGTGAAGATATAGTGAGAAGGCAGCCATCTGCAAGTCAGGAAGAAAAACCTCAAGGTAGAACAAAATCAGTAGGACATGTTGGTCCTAGACTCCCAGCTTTCAAAACTGTGATGAATAAATTCCTGTTGTTTACGCCATCCAGACGATAGAATTTTGTTCCAGCAGCCCAAGCTGACTAATATAGTGAGGTGATAGGAAATGTGCTGCAGATACAAAAACTTCAGCTCTACTGCTCTTTAGTTTTTGCCCCTTATGCTCCACAAGGTCATCAATGAATTGGAAATACTTGACAGTAGCATAGAACCAAATTCCCTAGTTTGTTCTGAGAATAGAACAAGAGCCTACTCATATTTATATAAAATCCTTTTGAGTCTTCATAAATTTAATACTCAAACACTTATTTTTTAAATATCAAAGCTTTAGTGCTAATATCTTACAAATGGTTAGGAAGTTGTTAAATTACTTCTTTTATAATGGAAAACAAGTCCACTAATGTATGAATGGTGTGTTAGTCACTTTCTCTTTGCTGGTACGCAGTACCTGACACTCACAGCTTTAAGAAGAAAAGGTCTGTTTGGGCTCATGATTTTTAACCCACCATTGGCAGGCTCCAAGGCAGAGATGGCCTGGTGGAAGCGGAAGGGCCTGGGCGAAGGAAAACTGCTCAGGTCATGGCAGTCAGGAAGCAGAGAGAGAAGGGAGGGGCCAGGGAGGGAGATGTAACTTTCCAGTTCATGCCTCTAGCGACCTGCCTCTTCCAACCAGGAGGCACCACACATCTCAACAGCAAACAGCTGTTGAACTCACCAGTGCATGAATCCACTGAGTACAATGCCTCAATGACCCAACCTCCACCCAAAACCCCCACCTCTGAGCTCATGAGAGTTTGGGGGGTCATTCCAGACTTAACCATAGCAAATGGAGAAATAAAAAATAAAGTAACATAATCCCCCACTCAGAAGAATAGTGGGGAGGAGTACTCATCCTGAAAAGACACATCAAACACTATCACCCCACCCGTGCAAAAAAATAATGAGAAATGCTGGACTAGGGAGGAAAACAAAGACATGATTGTAAAAAGTTAAAAATTATACTTTGAGAATGGGATTGAAGACATACAGTTTTATTCATGGCAGAAGCAAAATATTAGAACTAAATGGAGGGCAGATTTGTACTTGCTTATACTAATTTTATACATTTTTGCAGGAGCAAAAAAATAAATAAAAGATTCATACGAACCAAGCAAAATTGTGTCACATATGGGTTCGAAGGCATTACAGTAAAATAATAGAACCCACTAGGGAAACAGAAAGCAGAAAATTAAAGAATGCCTGGAAAATGGAAAATGGCTTGCTGTCCTTCAAATTAGATTGGTGTCATGGGAATGAGGCCAAAGCACAAGCCCATTTTCTTTATTTTTCAGAGAATGAATTAACTGGACTTCACCAGTTTCAGATACAATTCTTTAAATTTTAGGTTTTTTTTTTTTTTTTTTTCTAAAAGGTATTTCCTTGAACAACACCCGATCCATTTGTTCGAGTCCCATTTCTAAAGCAGCACTGCCAAGACAACATCATCAATCAATGAGAGAATGTGCCAGCAGGGGGCTGCTCTTCTTTTTTTTTTTTTTTTTTTTGAGGGTCTGTGATGTTTGTTTTTCAACAGAAACTGAGCTCTAAGTAAACACAAATTTTTATTTCTGAGTAAATGTTTTTGAGTTCTACAGCACCTTTGTTTTCTGAGAATGTCAATTTTATTTTGGTTCCCAAGTTGACAGAAGAGAAAGAAATCATTCAAAAAACTACATTTATTGCTTGCAAGAAAATGATCCAGAGAAATAGCCAAAATGTTCAGCAAAGTCAGGCATTTGCTAAATAAATGAAAACTCGACAAGCTGAAATAATGAAGCCATGTGTGCACGCAGGATCACAGAAGAAAAGGGGAAAGAAACAATATACAAGTTATGCCGGTCTTAGATTTAAAAAGTGCTATGGCATATTACATTTCTGCGAAGATTATAAAACAAAAGCAGAAATAGATTTAGTGTCTATTTCCCCAAAACCTCGCTTCAGGCTGGTGTTCCACCTTCTGAAAAAAAGGAACTCGAAAATTAAACAAGAAAAATGTTTGTACTCAAATACGGCAAAACATATTTATTAGTGAAGTTCCAAAATGTCGATACCAGTTGGAGACAACTTAAGCACTTCCAATCGCTAACAGAGTAATCCTATTTGTTATTTTGCATGTTAATTTAACAACTGTTTCTAAGAATCAGAAACAGAAGACACACATGCCTCCTATGGGCTGTACCCTTTACATCACAAACTGTCGTTCACACATTCCTTCCAGGCCTCTACAAAGTGGTCTGCGTGTTGAAGTTTTAATGAACACGCTTTAAAGAGCCACAAAATCAAGTGGAAGGTTTGCAACCATCTGTTGAATTTGTGCTCCACAGATAGACAATCACCGCCATTTAGAAACTAGAGTGGATTGTTTTGCCTTGAATGGTGTGAATTTCCTCTCCAAGCAGTCCAAAAGCACAGAGAAAGACCACGTTGTACTGAAGAGGCCTGGTCTACGAGCTTTGAGACCAGAAATAAAATCATACATTGTGTTCCTTCTCGAAGAGGTCAACTTGCATTATGCACACTATCTAATCAATTCTCAAAGCATTCCATTGAAATGAGGGAGAGGCAGCTACAATATTCGCTTTACAGATGGATAACCTGAGGCTCCAAAAGGTTAAGCAGTTTTTCAAGGTCACGTTAGGCCAATTCCACACAACTGCAATTACCTGGCAATGGAGGCAAAGAGCAACAAACACAGACCACAGACTGCTTTTGCTTAAATGGAGGTACAGCGCCTGACTCACTAAAGAAAAACAAGAAGCAGGCCAGAACTATCCAAATAGGCTGCCTATATGCCCAGAATCATCAGATGATTGACAATTTTCTATTCAACTTGAAACTGGAAACAGCTAGGCTGGGAGAGAACAGGAATGAGGTCACAGATCTGCTATTTATAGGATATCAGCCACCACACTCAGCTGCTTTTCGGTTAAGGTGAATATTGAATGTAATTTTCTTTCTCCAACTCCACACAGAGAAACTACTTTCAGAAAAGGAAATTATAGAATTTAATAATATTTCTTGTGACATGGTGATATGCTTTGGGACAGTCTCAGCAACGTTTACCACATATTCATCTGGGCTTATTGACCATAAATAAAAATGCAGTCACATTCTTTCTTGTTCTTACGGATTTTTTTTTAAATAAAGCAATAAAGATCCCATGGGCTTTTTTTTTCCCTCTACCTGCAAAATATTCATTGAATTTGCAAAGTTATAACAAAACAGAACACCAATATGGACAAAAAAAGAGAAAAAAAGAAAGCATAACAGGACCATTAATGAGGTAAAGGCTCTAAGTTAATCCAAGGTGCCGCTTTGGAGGCAAGAGCTAATTCCTGTGAAAAACACACTTCTGCACATTTCCTTTGGTTGAGCGTGGTCTGAGGCTGGTGAAGGCTTCAGATGGTGAGCGGGGGAGGGCCGCAAGCCTCTGGTCTTTTGATGTAGATTGATGCATGACAGTAGCCCCTGCCCTAAATATCAAGTTTTCTTTCTCTTGGGTAGTTCTCCCAATTCATGAAAAGACATTCCTTTACCCCAAGTGCACAGATAATAGTCCTAGAGCACATCAAAAGTTGCAGATAAAAATACTTCTTTTTTTTTTTTTTCTGTGACTCATCAACCATAACCAAAACTAAAACAGCAAACTGAAACAGAGAGAGGTCCGGGTGACATCGAGATTAAAAATAAAAAGTGCGTGAAGCATCTCCAAGCTTCTAATCTGGAAGGCACTGAAGGAACATGAAGGGCTGAGGACCCTTAACCTTTTCCCCGGGGAAAGGGCTCTGCGCCAACTGCTCAGGAGCCTTGGGCCACCCAGCCGGCACAAGGGTGCCGCGACAGAGGCTGACCTGGTCTCAGGATCCTGGAGTTGGTGCCCATGCTGACCGTATCGGGGATTCTTATTCTGTCATGTGGGTAGTAACCATTTAAACTCATTCGGCAACCAATCTCCAGGCTCAACCCAAACTGACATTACTGTGGTCAGTTTAAAGTGGGTTCCAGGAATCTGTATATTAACCAGAATCCCAAATAATCTTAGGGCCTCACAAAAGGACTAAGAAATTTATTGAGAATTCTGCCAGAAGGTGTTTCCAGAATTGCCAGAGGACCACCTTAAACCTTGCATTTTATGAATCAGTGCATGCACAGGCCTAAGAACAATATCATTTATATCTAGACAATATCTAGACAATATCATTTAAAGACTTCTTTTCACCCTGAAAACAAAATAGAGGCTATACTTCTTTAAATGACCATGACTCTAGATGTCAATTTGAAATGGATAGTTGGTTGTATAAGACAAAATCTGGCAAAAAAAGATCAGAGACATCTCAACACTTCTACCCACCTTTTTACATGCAAGAGCTACTTCTGTAGAAGTATTGTGTGTGTGTTTGCGTTTCTTCCACTGACCAGTATCTCTGTGCCTTGCCCCTCCCCCTCCACACCATATGCCAGTCTTTCTTCCTGTGCCCTCACTGATCCCTTTGTCTCTTTTGACAGCCCCCTTTGTCCTCCTTTCCCATCATTCAGCTATTGCCAATACAATAAAGCTTACAGAGAGGAACGCTCACTGTTAAGACTGTTGACCACTTTACAGAGATGAGAACAAGAAATATCAAAATCATAACTTTACCATTGTATCAACATTTTTAATTCACAAAGTTCATTTACATAAAGTCATTTGACTTCTACAAAACAAACAAAACTTTGAGGTAAATATTGTCATGCCCAATGAAGACATGGATATTGGGAGACATTGTCCAATCCTACTGTGTATTAAAAAGCAAAGCCTGAACTTAGACCAATAAGTCCAACTATGGTTACACTGTTTTAAATCTATACGATTTGGAGGAAGGAGTACTCTTAGAACTACTCAGATTTTTTTATATTATTGAAGTGTTCCAGTTTGAACCTCGGGTTTAAAAAAATTGATTACATAGAACCATTGGGCTGCAGACAGGATTCAATTTATCCCGAGGTAATTTATCCAATGATGTGAAGAAAAGCACTTTTTGCGTTTTCCTAGAAATGAGGCAGGAAAAAAAAAAAGCCAGAAGAGAACAGTCATTCTGTAAACTTGTTTAAGGAATGAATGCTGCATGTCCTGGACACTTACCCAGCCATTTCTGGGATGACTGGTGGTATTCCAAGTCAGTCCAATGGATCTTTGTTTTTAAGGTTGATCATTCCCATCGGCAAAAGGACAATATTCAACATCCTGTTTTGGTGGGGAAAAATCAGAATTAGCTGAAATATACCAGGAACAATGCAATGTCACAACTCTTCTGTGAAATCAATATATTCAAAGCAACCACTGAAAACAGATTACTGTATATGTGAGCAAGCTCACCAGACAAGGTATTAAGGAACTACCAGACAAGGTCCAGTTCTTAAGTTACCTTCCTAAGCTTGACCCAGTCAATGAGACAACAAGGAAATCTTTATTGTACTTTGTAATGTGTAGACACAATATTTGAGGCCCAGAAGGATTCACAAATTGTGCTGTTCCTCTCACAGCAGTAGATTAAAAAGTGTAAGATGGAAAAGGTCATCAACCTTGAAGTGTTGTAAACCATCTTTAATATCATTTTAAGTAAATATTTTAAAATTATTTTTAAAACAATCTTCCACGCCAATTGCAAGCTACTTTGAAGGAATTTAGTGCAATTTTAATTTGCATACTTGATCGCCAGATTACAAAACTTTGAATTCACTATGGTTATGATTCCAAGTAGCCTAAGGGACAATGTCTCCTTAAAAAGCACAAATGCTGTCTTCAGAAGATGGTGCCTTAAATTCAGAATTCTGCCACACATTTGTCCCAAGAGAAACAGACATCTTACACTGCTGCTTTTTGCTTTTGTTTTTTTCTGGTTCAAAGTATACTTTAACCTCCTCTGTAACCAATGCTTAAGGCTGAGGCAATCATTTCGTTTGTCTGCTGTGGGCAGCAAGGATTCTGAAAACTCAGCAGTCCATGGATATTTCCTGCTTATGGAGGTCAAGAGAAGCAGTGGCTGTAAATCTGAGAGAAAAATTTGACCCAAAGGAGAGATTTAATGACAGAGTGGCAATGCAGAGACTAAATGAACTTTACTTGGATTTTATGTGCAGAGGATGCTAAATAAGTACTCACGAAGACTTCGAAAGAAATTGCACTCTGTGACTTAGCCTGCCCCAACATTCCGCTCCCACACCCTGCTTGCACCTCCTGGAAGGTGCTATCTAGATTCTTTTTCGAAAATGCAATTGCAGACATGTCTACATGTATCTATTCTTCTCTTACTGCATTTAGCATGACCGTATAAAACTGGCCATTTAACTCCACCCTGGTACTCACATCAACAGGCCTCCACCATGGGTAACTCCTTCTTTAAAAACTCAACACTAAGGTAAGTTACCGAAAAGTGAAATCATTGCAGAGTTCATCTCTGCCTTCATCTTTGGTTCATCTCTGTATTTATTACAATCTTCTTCCCAGAATGCCTGATTTCTGGCCTAACATCCCTGCTTCAGAGAAAATAATCTGGTTTGATAAAATGAATTCACACTAGGTAATTTATAACTTAATGGATTCCTTCATGCAAGAATTTGCAGAAGGATTAAACTAACTAATGATGGAATTTAGGCCATTTGCCACAGGCTGTTGAAAATGTATAAGGGTTTTCTTGGAGCCTCTCAAATAATGCTATGTAGGTGACCAAAACCACAATCGTCTAATAGTCTTTGACAGGGAATGTGGGTAGAGAACTGCTTATGTAACTCTGCAATTTAAAAACTAAGCTAATACAGAAGACAGAATGGCATCCCCTTTTCTTTTGGCTACTGAGGCAAATAACAACCCATGAAATTGTTTTGAGAAAAATAAAAATTATGTCCCAGAAGCTAATGAGATATTCAAATTGCCATAAAAGGTAAAGACCTGATGATTCAGGTAATTCGGCTCCTATGCCTAACACGGTTCCTATAATTTGAACAAAAGGAGATGAAATATTTGAAAGTCAAAATAAAGCATCTTTAAATTGATCCAATAAATGTTAACACTTCATTTCATCTTGTGGACACAACAAGGGAACACTTAGTAGACTGTGATTTGAGACAATTCTTGAAAATTCCCTCCAGAATCGTCAGGCTGTATAAACACCATAAGTACTTTTTAGAAACCGTTTCATGTACTGTATCTAGGTTTTAATTGTTCTGCCCAGACAATTCCCTAGGGACCACTTACAGCAAAAGGGAACGAAAAGCAGATAAAGAAAAAGACAATATTTGAGATTTACTATAGGGGAGCATGTATATTTATGCAGATGTGTATAAATATTTGCATGTATCATACATACACACACAGATATGAAAGTGACCTGATTATGACCTCGAAAATCACTAAGAGCACTGTGGAAACTCAAATTGATGAGGTTAAGATTAACATCTCAGTGAGAGCTTTTTCACTTGCAATCTCTTAGAAATGCCACATTTGGTCAAAAGAAGTTCTCAAATTGTTCTTATATCCTACTATATATATATATATATATCCTTCAAGAATTGGAATTCTTGAAGACAAAGTACTCCCTTGTTTATGTGTTTATGTGCTTACAAACAACAATGTTTTATTCTTTTTTATTAGTGTGTGTTTGCAGTACATAATGTTACGATTCTTTGTGTAGAGATGGTACAGATGCTTAACATATCTTGACACTATTTTTTTTAAAAAAAAAAAAACAGTGGTACAAATTTCAGAACAAGATTGTAGGAGAGTAACAATGGTTAGTACTTTGTGTATTGTTATCTTCAATTTAGTTGCTCATATTACAGTGACTCAAGTTTTTCTTTCTTTATGGCAGAGTAGTACTCTCTTGTATCAAACCCAGGATATTGCACTTGCCAGGCAGGCACTTGTGCCACTGAGCTATATCACCAGCCTCTGATTCATTTTCATTCTTTTGATTCATTTTGAATTTGCTGTAGTACATCATGAGAGATATGAATCTAACTTCAGTATTTTGCGTGTGGATCGCCACTTTTCCCAACACCATTTATTAAAGAGGCTATGTTTCCTCCAGTGTATGTTTTTAGTCCCTTGTCAAAAATCAAACAGCCGAATGTAGTTGGAATTTTTCTGCATCCTTTATTCTGTTACACTGATTCTCGTGTCTGTTTTTGTGCTAGTACCACGCTGTTTTTTGTCACTGGACATTGGTAATTTAACTTTGAGTCTAGGATTGTGATGCCTTCTGCTTTGCTCTTGTTATCCTGGGTAGTTGTTCTGGGTCACTTTTTTTCCATATGAATTTCAGGATAATTTTCTCCAGTTCCATAAAGACTGCTGTTGGTATGTTAATTGTGATTCATTAAATCTATGTATCAATTTTGGAAGTATGGTCATTTTGTCTCTGTTCTGCCTGTGCAGGAATAGGGAATATATTTCCATTTTCTGATGTTCTTTTTAATTTCCTTTTTAAGATTACTGTGGTTTTCATTGTAGGGGTCTTTCACTGTCTTGGGTAAGTTAATTACTAAGTATTTGACTTTTCTTGGTGCTAATGTGAGTGATATTTTTTTCCTAATTTCTTTCTCAGTGGGTTCAGGATTAGTGTTCAGGAACACTATGGATTTTTGTCTATTGATTTTGTATCCTGCTACATTACTGAATTTGGCTGTTAATTCTAAGAGTCTTTTTGGTGGATTTTTTGGATCTGTTATATAGAGGATCATGTCATCTGCAAATAATGATAACTTGACACTTCCTTTTCTATACATATCCCTTTTATTTCTTTTCCTCGCCTAATTGCTCTTGCTAATGTTTTAAGTATTATGCCGCACAGGTGTGGTGATAGTAAACATCCTTGTATTCTTCCTGATTTCAAAGGCGAAGTGTTCAGTCTTCTCCTATTTAACATGATATTAGCAGTATGTTTTTCATAAATAGCTTTTATCAGACTGAGATGAAGTCCTTTTATACCGAAGAAACCTTCAGTTTTTTTTTTTTTTAATCATCAAAGGATGTTGGATTTTTATTAAAGGGTTTTCCACATCTACTGAGATGATCATGTGATTTTAGTCCTTGCTACTGTTTAAGTTATTACATTTATTGATTTGTGTATGTTGAACCATCCTTGCATCCCTGACATGAAGCCTACTTGGTCATGATGTATCATCATTTTGATGATTCATTTTCTCCTGTTTGCCAGTATCTTGTGGAGAATTTTTGCATTTATATTAATTAAAGAGATTAGCCTACAGTTCTTTTTGTTTATTTGGTTGAATCCTTGTCTGGTTTTGGAATCATGGTAATTCTAGCTTTCAGAAATGACTTTGAAAGCACTCCTTCCCTTTGAACTTCGTTAAACAGCTTGAGGAGTACTGGTGTTAGGTATTCCCTGAAGTTTTTGTAGAAGTCAGGAGTGAGTCATCTGAACCTGGGCCTTGATAAGGTGGTAGATTTTTCATTACTGCTCCAATTTCATTGGCTGTTATTGAATTATTCAGGGTTTTAAATCTTATTATTTCGGCTTTGGTAATTCATATTTGTCTAGAAATCTATCCATTTCTCCTGCATTCTCCAATTTATTGGTGTATAGGTTTGTGAATTAGTTGTTAATAACATTTTTTATTTTGGCAGTGTTCATTGTGATTTCATCTATTGATTGTTCAATAGATTTCATCTATTTCTAGTTGTACTGACTTGGCTTGTTTCTCTCCCATTTTGGCTAGAGTTGTTAAAGGTTTGTCTATTTTGTTTATTCTTTCAAAGAACAAACACACCAGTCCATTGATTCTTTATTTCTGCTCTGATATTTATGATTTCCTTCCTTGTACCAGCTTTAGGTTTGTACTATTCTTGCTTTTCTAGGACCTTGGGGTGCATCATTTCATTATTTATTTGGGATCTCTCTGTTTTTTTGATGTGAGCACTCACAGCTGTAAATTTCCCTCTTAGAACTGTTTTTATTGTGTCCCATTAGTTCTGGTATGTTGTACAGGCATTCTAGAAACTATCTTATTTCTTCCTTGACCCTTTTCTTCTGTAAGCCATTGTTTATTTAAGAACACATTGTTTAATTTTCATGCATTTGCATAATTTCTGTTTTGTTTTGTCATTGACTTCTAGTTTCATTGTACTATGGTCTGATATACATGATGCAATTTCAGTTCTTTCACATTTATTTAAGCATGCTTTATTGGCTAGTATGTGGTCTATTTTGGAAAAAGTTCCGTGTGCTGCTGAAAAGAATGTGTATTCTCTTGTCATTGGGTGCAACACTCTGTCGATATCTATTAACTCCATTTGTTAGAAGGTTTCTTCACCTCCAATTTTTTTTGTTGATTTTTTTTATCTAGTTGATCTATTTGTGGTAGTTCAGTACTGAGGTGCCCTACTATAATTGTGTTTATGTTTATCTCCACTTTTATGTCCACTGGTATTTGTTTTATGAAAATGGATGTGCCACTGTCGAGGAATATTTGCTAATAATTGTTATTTCTTCCTGTTGGATTCTTCCCTTAACCAATACGTAGTGAGCTTCTTTGTTTTGATCATTTTTGGCTTGAAGTCCCCTTTGTCTGATTATAGAATAGATACAACTGCTTTTTTGTTGTGTTCCTATTACATGGAATATTGTTTTCCATTCTTTGATTTAGTCTATGAGTTTCTTTTTTGAGTTAAATATGCTTCTTGTGTACAACATACATTTGGATTTTGTTTCTTTTTCCTTCTGTCAGCCTGCATTTTTTAATTGGGGAATTGAGACCATTGACATAGAGAGTTATTACTGTAAGTATTGACTTATTCCTGTCATTGCCTTATTTTCCTGTTCCTGTTTGCCTTTCTCTTCTACTCATTCTACCTGGTGTACTTATTATATTAGACTTTTTGTCATCGTTAGCTTTATTGTGCCTTTCTAGGATGTCCTTTCAAAAGTTTTTGAAGAGCTCGTTTGATGTTCATGAATTTCTTAGGTGCCCTTTAATCATGAAAATATCTTAGTTCTCCATGAATTCTGAAAAGTGGTTTGGAAATGCTGGGTTGGAAATTGTTTCTTTTAGGGCTTGAAACACTTCACTCCAAGCTCTACTGGCTTTTAAGATTTGTGTTGAGACGTGTGCTCTAATTTTAATGAGTTTACCTTAATAAGTCATTCCTTGCTTTTCTCTAATCACTTCTAAGATTTTGTCTACTGTTGGGTTTTCAGGATTTTGACTTTAATGTTTTGTAGAGAGGTTCTTTTCTGATTGTGGCTGTTTGGGTTTCTAAATGCATCATTTATCTTTATATTACATTCTTTTCTCTACATAAGAGGGTTTTCTTCTATTATTTCATTAAAAAGGTTTTTCATGCCATTTGTGCTATTTTCTGAATTTTCAATAATTTTGATTAATCTTAGCTGTTGAGTCATTTAGGAGATGTTGGAACCACTTTTTGTGCTCTCCTATTGTTTTTGAGATATCTCTCATATATTGGTCATCAAGAACAGGCCTGTTTTTAGATCTGAGACTCTGTCCTTGCATTGGTCACTTTTGCTTGCCCATACTTTTGATAGAATTTTAATCCCCTGAATTTCTATTTGGAGCCTTTTTATGGACTCCTAATTGTTTTCTATGCTGGTCACTCAGGTTTTCCATAATTCTGTTTAGCTATGCTAGCTTTTTATTAGTGTCTTCTGTAGATCTGCTGATTATTTTGTTTTCTTTTACCTCTGTGAGCTTGCCAGGTGTCTTATTGATCTGTTTTGTTATCTCTCTGACACCATTTCAAATAGTTCAGGGATGTGGCATTCTGTTTCCTCCCCTTCAGTGCTACATTGTTCAGCTTTGTGTTAATTGGGAAATTTTGGAGGCATTTTGCTGGCTTGTCATGTTTCAATTTTTTGTTTGTTTCCTTCTGTTTTTGTGTTGAGGCTTGTGCACTGACTGTAGTGGAAAGCTCTGTGTCTAATATGGAGACCTCTTCAGTTAACGTGTACTTTTCAGTGGTATCCTCTGGAAGTGGCTTACTATTGGCTTTTGCATCTGTCCCAGGATCCAACCACCTCTTCTGTTTATGTGGGATAAGAGGTTGCTTCATATATGGCTCAGGACTCAATTTTCCAGGATAGGCTACCATACTGTTAATAACCCCAAGGGAATCCACATATTGGCTTCCCAAGAAAGCCAATTAATAGCAACAGCCGTGTCACTTTGACTATACTAATAAATCAGTATCAATTGTAGAGTCAAATACAAACTCAGTATTGATTAAACCTAAGGATTGATAATGTACCAACCTTAACCATAGAAAGGAGATTTATAATTATATTATGAACACTAAGACAAACCAAAGTTTGGACTACTTTTGACCTACAGTAAATATCTACTAAATGGTACAACTTTACCTCTAGTTAAGTATAGAACAATATTCAACAATAGGGTAAAGTTAACCAGCTATATAAAGATTCAAAAAGCTTAGCAGCTATACTAATAAAAGTAGAAGGAGTGAGTAACCAGTGAATAAAAATGAGAATTTTTGGTAATTAATCAATGGGATATGAGGAGGAGAGGAAAGTGAGAGAGAGTTTTTATTGAGATTGAGGAGTAAGAGGAAATTAGCAGTGATAGAAAGTTGTACAAAAGAATGAACAAGACAAAGAAGAAAAAAGATAAACAAAGATAAAAATGCAAGAAATAAAAGTTGAAAGTGGAAAAGAGAAAAGAAACTAAATGAGAGAAAAAAGCGGAGAGAAAACTCCAATCCCCAAAAAACCTAATGAAGGAAAGATAAAAGTAATAAAAACTAGAAAAGCAAAAAAAGATTGACTCAAACAAAAATTTCCTGTGTTTCTGAATGAGCGTTGTCTTTCTAAGACCTGCTTTTTGGGGATCCATCCAGTCACGATTTTTCCTGCCCAGCCTTCGGGCCTTTTGGTTTTTGGTCTTTCGTGTGCCCGCCCTGAACCAGAGGCCTCTGTGTCGCTCACCGCAGACTCCGGTTACCGTCTGAGCCAGGGCTCCTCGCTCCTGTTGGTAGATGGGATCTGTGATGAGCCCTGTGGTCTTTGCTGGCTGCAGACCTCACGGTGGGCATTCAAGCAGACCACTGGACTTAATGGCAACAGTAATGGGTCTGGTTGCTCCTTTCTCTCCACAGGCATCGTCCACAGCCATGATCAGATCAGCTGCTCAGTTCTCACCTGCGCTGCACCATGCCTTGGGAAAGCAAAATGTAGAGCCTGCACGGAGTCGGCGGACGGTCTCACCCCATGTCTGAGAGGCACGCCCTTCGTCCAACATGGGTTCGGGGCTGGGAGCCATCCTGCTTGTCTGCTAGCATTGGCAAAGGGGTGCTGCGCATCTAATCTGGGCCTGCTTGCTTGCATCAGTGCAGTGTTTTGTTCTTGATCATCGAAGTTATCTGAAGTTCCCACGATAAGTTACAAAAGCATCTTAAATGAAAATGGCAGAAACGCCCATTAGCTTTGCAGAATTTTTTTCTTTTTCTTACTGTCAGAGCTTTGGGCTACTTTTCCTGTTGACTAACAGAGGAAAAGAAAGGAAAAATTCAACATTAAATGATCAAATTTAAAAATATTTTTGCACTGCACTTATGGTAGTTTTTGTAACAATGTTACTATATTGTGGTAATCAAGGTTTATGCACTCATAAAAGTCAATGGGAGGGCCGGTGAGATGGCTCAGCGGCATAAGCGCCTGCCTGGCAAGCGCGAGGGCCTGAGTTCGACTCCCCTGAACCCACATACGAAAAAAGGGCCGGTAATATGGCTCAGTGGCACGGGCGCCTGCTGGCGTGTGAGGTCCTGAGGTCGACCCCCGGTACTCACAAAAAAAAAAAAAGTCAATGGGAAAAATAAATAATATAAAGATCATGCTTAATACAGTATATTGCCTTACAAGAATACTTTCAACATGTATAAAAAGGAGTAAAACCAAGATGAAATTAACAATTCTATTCATTTGATAAATATTTATCTTAAACACACATGTATTCATTAAAAGTATTTTTGAGCTGGAAGAATAAGATAAGAACATAATGAAAGACATCTAATAGGAAAGGAGGATACCAAATCATTCCTATTTGCAGTTGACATGCTTTTAATATGGAAAAACCTAAGAACTCCACACACACACACACACACACACAAACATGCATACACACACAAACTCTTAGAACTGATAAACAAATTCAGGAAGTTATCAGAATACAAAATCAACATACAAAACCAGTAACTTTTCATACACCTCTAATAAAATTGCTGAGAAGGAAATCAGTAAAGCAATACCATTCATAGTAGCTTCAAAATAACTCTTTAAAACATAGGAATAAGGGCCGGTGAGATGGCTCAGCGGCTTAAGCGCCTGCCCGGCAAGCGCGAGGGCCTGAGTTCTACTCCCGGATCCCACATACAAAAAAGGGGCCGGTGATATCGCTCAGCGGCACGGGCGCCTGCTGGGTCGACCCCCCGGTACCCACAAAAAAAAAAAAAACATAGGAATAAATTTAGCTAAAGAAGTGAATGATTTCTTCAATGAAATTATAAAAAGCTGATGAATAAATTGAAGTGGGTACAAAATGTGAGATATCTCATGTTCATTGATTAGAAGAGTTAATATGGATAAATATCCATAATACCCAAAGTGATAAATATGTTCGATGTAATTTCTATCAAAACTCCAACGATATTCTTCACAGAAATAGAAACAAACACTACTGAAATTTGTGTAGAACCATATAAAACTGCAGATAGCCAAAGCTATCCTGAGCAAAAAGAACAAAGCTGGATGTAACTTCAAAGCCTTACAGAGTAGCCACCAAGGAAGAGAATAGTGAGTGAGGGCAGATAAGGCAAGGACAGGCTGTTTGGGGATGGCATTTTTGATCTCTACTTTTCAAGGCTAATTATTTTCCAGCTAGGTCTTATTTTCAGGAAAACACAGTAGTAACAAAAATAATATGGTATTGTATAAAAACAGACATGTGGACCAATGAAATAAAATAAAGAACTCAGAAATAAATCCACATATTTATAGCAAGCTGATTTTCAGCCAATGCAACAAGAATGTACATTGGAGAAGGAAAGTCTTTTTAACAAATTGTTCTGGGAAAACTGGATTTCCATATGCAGAAGAAAGAAACTAAACCCCTATGTCTCACCATGTACAAAACCTGACTCAAAGTAAACCAAAGATTTAAGTATAAAACCCCAAACTGAAACTACTAGAAGAAAACATAAGAGAAATGTTTAAGTGGACTGATCTGGGAGAACATGTTTTGGATATGACTCCAAAAGCATATGGAACAGAAGCAAAAATTAACACATGGAATTACATCAACTAAGAAACTTCTACACAGAACAGGAAACAACCGACAGAATAAAGAGCTAGAATAAAGAAAGAGTGAAAATACGTGCAAACTATTCATCTGACAAGTAATTAATTTCCCAAATACATAAGGAAAACAAACTCAATAGCAAAAATTCAAATAACCTAGTTTTAAAAATGGGAAAATTACCTGAATAGACATTTCTCAAAAAAGGATATACAAACAGCCAGCAAGTATATCAAAAATGTTTAACATCGCTAATAATCAAGGAAATACAAACCAAAACCAAAATGAGATGTTATTTCACCCCAGTTACAATGATTATTTAAAAAAAAAGACAAAAAATAATAAATACTGGTGAAGATGTAAAGAAAGGGGAAGTCTCAAATACTGCTTGTGGGAATGGAAATTAGTAGAGCCACCACAAAAAAGTAATATGAAGGTTCATCAAAAACGAGAAACTCAGCTACCATGTGAACCAAGAGTCTCATTGATGGGTATCTATCCAAAAGAACTCATATCAATGAGTTAAAAAGATATCTGCACTCACATGATTATTGCAACACTATTCGCAATAGCCCAGACTTATAATCAACCCAGGCATTCAACAATGGAAAGGTAAAGAAAATGTGGTATAAATATGCAGTGGAATATCATTTAGCCACAAAAAATATGAAATTTTGTCATTTGCAGTAATGTGGATGGAATGAAAAGACATTATATTAAGTGGATATGAGCAGATACAGAGAGACAAATGCCACTCGTTTTTGCTTGTATGTGGAAGAATAAATTGATCTCAAAGAAGTAGAGATAAAGGTTACTTGCTACAGTTTGGTGGTTGACTGTCTTCCAAAGGCCCATGAGTCAAAAGCTGGATGCCCAGGGTGACAATATTGACATCTGGTGGAACACTTGAGAGGTAGGGACTTTCAAAAGACCTTAGGTCCTTGGGAGCCTGCCCTTGAAGGGGATTTTGGGACCTGGTCCCTTCTCTGTCTGCTCTGGTTCAAGATGTGAGCAGTTGTCACAATTCATTCCCCCCATTGTTCTCTGCCACCTCAAAAGAAATAAGCTATTCTAGGCATCATGCCTTTGACCTCCAGAACCATGAGGCAAGTAAATCTCTCTCTGCCTAACAAGTAACCTGTCTCAGGTGTTTCACTGTAGTAACACGAAGCTGAATAATACATTATCAAATACTTGGAAGAGTATAGGGAGGGAAAGATGGAGACAGGATGATAACTGTTACAGAGAAGCGGTCAGGAAGAATAGCTTCCAATGTTCCACAGCTCAGTAAGACAACTGTGGTCGACAACAATTAACTGAGTATTTCAAAATAGCTAGTAAGGAAAATTGTAAAGGTTTTTAACAGAAATGATGCATGACTGTGGTGGTAGATATACCAATTATCCTGATCTGAATTAAAAACTGTATATTAATGAAATATTGTTCTGTACCCCACACATATGTACAAGTACTACGTGCAAATTAGAAACAAAAACATTATATTTCGTCCACTGATAATCACCAAATCTAAGTAGATACAACTTTAATAGTGTACTTCTATGATTTGATTCTTTAACAGGTATATACTCTGTTTATTAGGAAACCCTTAGAAAATTAATTATTAAACAAATTTTCAATATCAAAATTAGTGGAAATTAATGAAAGAGTGTCTATACTAGGAACTTTGAGATTCATTCATCTACCAAAAATAAAAGATGAATGACATACAGCCAAGAGAGCTTAATTTAGAAAGTTGAAAAGCTAAAGTCAAATTTAATTGAAGCTTCCTAAAAATGCTAAAACATAAAAAAAAAAAAAAGAGAGAGAGAGAGAGAATAGAGTGCTTTTAAAAATGGCTTACACGTTTCTAGGTAAATGGATGAACCTTGAAGACCATACTCTTAAGTGAAATAAATTGGACACACATGTGTAAATACCACATTGTTTCTGTGGTGTGAGAAACCAAAAGTGTAAATAAGGACTAAAGTGTATAATAGGTATTGTGAAATAGGAAGAAAATGTTCAAATGGGGAGGGGAACAAAGAAAGGGGGAGGGGATAGGAAAGAAGTGAAAAGTAAAAATTATGAGAAAAAAAGAAAAAAAATGGAAACAAAGCTTTTGTAAATGGGGAAGGGAGGAGGGGTTGAAGGGAGGATGGAGAATGGGAAAAAAATCAAGTTATATCATGTACAGGTACAAATTCTCTATGATAAATGGGATCATTATGTATATCTAAAATGTACCAATTAGTGGGCCAGGGATATAGCTCAGCAGCACAGTGCTTGTCTGGCAAGTGCAAGGTCCTGAGTTTGATTCCTGGAACCAAAAAATAAAATAAAATAAAATAAAATAAAATGCACCAATAAAATCTGGTTAAAAATTTTTTTTAAATGGCTTACTGTCAAAAAATACCCCAAACATAACTTTGAAGTGTGCTGCAAGTTTCATGCTGCGAGGAATGAAAGTAAGATGAAAACTAATCAAGATGCATCCATGGAAAGAATTCATCCTTCCTTAAAGACTGATCTTACCAAGCTGAATCAGCTGTTGAAATATCAAGTCCAAGATGGTCCATACTTTCACAGGAGCCAGATGTGAGGTCTGATTCGATGGGCGTTTCTTGTTTGTCTTTATAACCAAAGTACTTGATATAACTCCATATTAATTGTGTAAAAATGGAAAGAGGAAACGCATGGAGAGCAGAAGAAAATAAGGAAGGGAGGAAAAAACAAGGAGGGGGGACAGATTCAGTGTAATTTAATTCAAAATACCAATAGCATTATTCACAGAACTAGAAAAAGTTTCTTAAAATTTAAGTGGATCCAAAAGAGACCCAGAATAGCAAAAGGAATACTAGCAACAAGAGCAAAGCAGGAGGCATCACAATCCTGAATGTCAAGTTACATTATAAAGCTACAATTATAAAAATAGCATGGTACTGGCACAAAAACAGATGTGGATCAATGGAACAAAATTACAGATGCAGAAACAACACCAGGCACCTCCAACCATTGATCTTTGACTAAGGGGTCAAAAATATATCCTGGAGAAAAGATATCCTCTTCAACAAATTGTGTTGGGAAAATTGGTTATCCACATGCGGAAGAATGAATCTAGACCCATATCTCTCACCCCGTACTAAAATAAAATTATAATAGATCAAAGACCTAAATATTAAAACAGAAACGCTGAATCTCATGGAAGATAAAATAGATAAAACTCTTGAAGACAGGCATGGTCAAGGACCTTCTGAACAGAACCTAATTGTACAAGAATAACACAAAGAATCAACAAATGGAAACCTTTGCACAGCAAAAGAAACAACCAACAATATAAAGACACAACCTACAGAGTGGAAAAAGTTTTTGCCAGCTACTCTTCAGACAAAGGACTAACATCTAGAATATATAAAGAACTCAGAAAAAATTAGACCCTCCCAAAATAAAAGATCCAATTAAAAAAAGAGCTACTGAAAGTAATAGACACTTCACAAAGAAGTACAAATGGTCAATAAGTGCATGAAAAAATGTTAAACATCTTTAGTCATTAGAGAAATGCAAACTAAACCTATCCTGAGATTGAGATTCCCATATTACTTTATAAAGAATGGTTATCATCAAAAACTCAAAGAACAATCAATGCTTGTGAAGTTGTGAGGGAAAAAGAACCCTACCACATGTATATTTGTACAACAACTATGGAAAACATTACAGAGATTCCTCAAAAACTAAAAATAGTCAAATTCCATTTGACTCAGCTATACCTCTTCTGGGGGTCTTCCTGAAAGAGTTAATAACATCATATTGTAGTGATACATGCATAGCCATGTTTATAGTAGCAGAATTTACAATAGCTAAATTATACCCATCTATAGATAAATGGATAATGAAAGTGTTTTGTACATATATAATACAGTAAAGTATAATACTCACATATAGTAATATATATATATATATATATGTGTGTGTGTGTGTGTGTGTGTGTGTGTGTCAGCCAAAAACAAGGATGAAATTGAGTCATTTGTAGGGAAATGGATGCACCTTGAGAACATATTGCTAAGTGAAATACATCAAACACAGAATAAATAAATAAATATCACATGGTTTCTCTTATATGAAAAACCTAAAATATAAATAATTTAAAGGGCAGAATAAAAAAGAGATGGTGAGAAACAGGGAGGTATACTGTGTAGAGATGGGAAGGTACTCTGGGAATGGGGGAGATGATAGAGTGGGGGAGGGGAAGTAAAATGATTCAGATGTGATATGTATACACATACTAATTCCACAAGATGAGTGGAATTATTATTTATTGCAAACATAAACTAATAAAAAAGAAATGTAAAAAACAAAGAATAAACAACCGAATTCCAACTAGAGTGAGGGAAGGACATTGGAGAATAACAGGGATTTTGCTGAGTGCGAAAACCCAGGGTAGCACCACAGAGATGTGAGCAGAACACTCTGCCCCTCCCCCATTATCTCTCTTGCCCAATCAGAAACAAACAAGAAGTCCTAGTGCCTTCAGTTAACTGAATTCTAACAGAGTTAAATGATTCACAGTGGTCCCAGTGGTTCATGAGTACGATTGAGAGTACCTGCAAACATGGAGGGGAGAAAAAATTGTCATTTTCACTGACCATTTCGATAGAAATTTAGCATTTCCTTCATTATGAATGTGATACTACAGTAATGCCAGTGGCACTCACAGCTATGTTAATGATAATCCCATTATTTCCTAATTATATTACAGTGTTTATATAGATCTCAAAATGTTTATATCTCACTACTTCAAAATTAAGATAACTATTGGATCCATCACTAAATTTTATTAATGATACTTTAATAAAGAGATATTTACATTTACATGTACAGTTTCAAATTACACACTTTTCAGTATTTTGATAACTGTTTTAATACAATTCGTTGGCATGTTAGTGACACAGGTCAGCTCATACATGCACAGATTAGGCTTGAATCTGCATCTTACATCTCATTTAAAATATTGATAATTAGAATAAGTTTTGAGTGTGGGGGAGGGAGGGGTAATGATGATCAAGAAAAGGGCCTAGAAATTAGATCTTGGAGAACATAATCAGCCAAGAAGCCAATACTGATTAGGGCAAGACACTAGAGAGGGACAGTGAGACGGCACAAAAGAGCATGTGCTGCAACTTAGAACAGCAAGCATCTCTTGCCTCCGCGGCCATATCTCTCACCTTTTAGGTGGTTGTTCATCTCACTGATTCTCAGTCTTGGTGCCTGTATCTTGAAGATACTGTATGCGGTGAGGAGTTTGGAGGAGGTATAGAAAAAATATATTGTAGTCTTTAACAGTGCCTGGTAAACAATACTCTTCCCAAAAGTTGTATCGTAATTGGTGTGGTCCTCTCAACAACTGAAGTGCTAAAATTCATATGCCCCAGTGGCCTCTACCTTAGAAGAGATGGGAGGTTTGTATGGGCCCTTCTACCGTCAGTACTACTGAATGAAATTTTAACAGCTCTGTTTTATTTTGCTTCAGAAAATAGGAACAGGACAAATGGCATGAGACGGATTTTACTTCACTGTAATAATGAACTGCCTAGCAATCAGACTGACCTATGATCAGCCTTGGTTGCTTCGAAATGACGAGAATCTCATCTCTGTCTGTGTTTAAGCAGGACTAAATTGCCATGCACTCTGGGTGTGGTAAGGGAACAGCTCACCAAATGGGGAGGCTGCCCATGGGCCCTCACAGGTAACCTCCTCAAAGCCCAAAGATCCTCCATAGCTTCACCAAGAAGGTCTGAACATAAACAATGTAGCAGGCTGTCAGACTCAACAAATGTTGTTTTTTCCTCTGCTTCTGAGGACCATAGTCATCATTTAAATAATCAGATCATTAACTTGAGAATACAATTCTCAGTGTCTGTTAAAACGGACACACTGGGCCGGTGAGACGGCTCAGCGGCTTAAGCGCCTGCCTTGCAAGCGCGAAGGCCCGAGTTCGACTCCCGGATCCCACATACGAAAAAGGGGCCGGTGATATCGCTCAGCGGCACGGGTGCCTGTTGGCGCGCGAGGTCCTGAGGTCGTCCCCCCGGTACCCACAAAAAAAAAAAAAAAAAAAAAAAAAAAAAAAAAAAAACGGACACACTATTGGCCAGGGAACATTCATATTTCAAATAAATGCAATGATGGTCATCGCTACAAGATTCCAAAATGAGCTTTTAAACTTCATTTTTGTAATAATTAATGACTACATAAAATAGCTGAAATGATAATAAAATGTACAGGAGTATGTTATAATCAAGGGAATACTTAAATAGGCTATTGCTTTCTTTGGAGAATTATGATGCTTAGTTCCAAACAATACCAATAAGTTTCCTTGAGCAAAAGGTCCATGTCCAAAAACAGCCTAGTACCAGGTTAAGAGTTTCTACTTTAAATAGCGGTAAAGGAATCATAAATATTTTCTTGCCAGATGTACTTTCCAGATGTAAGGACAATCGATGTTTTAGCAAGTAAGGAAAGGCAGAAAAAGCAGAACAGCTGAACATCAATAAGTGAGTTAATTATTAGTCCTAGTAATTACTCAAACATGTAGGCTATTTATCATGCATTATATAATTAATCAAAAGAACATTTTCCTTTTCTATTTTTGTTATTCTCCTTCCCTTGCTTTCTCTTTCCCTCTCTTTTGCTCATCATCTCTGTCATTTCCCTTCCCCAAAAAGGCCCCTTGAACTGCTTACAATCTTGGAGATTTCCTCATGTTTCCACACTTTAAATTGCCCTCCCTTTCCTCCAGTGCATTTCCATTATCCAAAATCTATTCTTCAAAAGTAGAAGTAAACTTTTCCAAGGGGAAAAAAAAATGTCCTGTTAGAATCATGATTTCAATAAAATGAACAAAATCTCACATTATTTAGATGCATGCAAAATCTATGAGTATTTCATATTTATGCAGATACAGGAAAAAACTATAAGGAAGATGTTTTAGTAAATACATCAGCATCTAAATATTTTCCACATATAGTGGTTTTTTTTCATCAAATTTTATTCTCATACAAGGATTTGTGTTTTGTTTTAATTATCACAGCTAGTAATTTATATCCTTCCTATAATGTATATTATGTTGTAGTTCAGAAATCTCTTATGCTCACATCACTGAATCAACACTGACGTTGATGTTACTACCAATGTTCCAAGAGGGAGACATCACTGTCAACACAGCCCTGCCTTGAGATGTCCAGTTCACAGGTCGAAAGTACCACCGAGGGTGAATTTCCTGATCTGAAATGGTTCTGACAACGTGATCCCTCCACACCCCTAAAGTAAAATTTATTCTTCTAGAGAGTGAGCTCAGAGTAGCCAGACTCTCACAATGATATATAGCTTGGATCCCAGTTTATGAAAGTGCAGTGAGAAATATAACTGCTAAAGAAATCAGTTCATTCTGACTGTAGAAGTGTACCAGGAAGAAAGAGGTTGGTTGTCTAAGAGATAAACAGGCTGTCTAGTGGGTCAGCAAAGTGTCAGTATTGGGTTTATAATTGCTTCTGGACAGGCCAGCTTCCAAGACCAGATATCCATTTTTCTGGAGAGGGCTGGAGAGACCACTGAGAGCCTTTTTCATAATGGACCAATATTCTGATCATTATTTTTTATATTTAAAATGAACTTTATTCTTTTTTCCTTATATCTAGTTTATTTTTAAATTAATTTTATTGGTATATTTTAGATATACATAATAATAACATTCATCATAAGGAATTTGTACCTGTACATGATATATTTTGATTCTTCTTTTTTCCCCTCCTCTTCCCTCCCTTTAACTCCTCTGCCCCTCCTTACTTACAAAAGCTTTGTTTCTGTCTTTTCTATTTTCTTTTTTATCCTTCTCCCATCCTTCCCTTTCCCCCTCCCCCTCCCTAATTCCCCTTCCCATTTGAACATTTTCTTCCCATTTCATAATATCCATTATACATTTTGGGTCCTTATTTACACTTTTGGTTTGTCACACCAGAGAAACCATGTGATATTTGAACATGTGTGACCAATTTATTTCACGCAAGTATGGTCTCAAGGTGCATCCACTTACCTAGCAGTGTCTCAAGTTTAACTTCTTTTATGTCAGAGTAGAACTCCATTGTATAAAAAAAACCTCACATCTTCTTAATCCATTCATCATTTAATGGACATTTGGGCTGTTCCTAAGATTTAGTTATTACAAACTCTGTTGCTATAAACATGGGTACACATATATTGCTGTGGTATGATGCTTTTCATTCTTTCAGATAGATATCAAAAAGTAGAATAGCTGGGCCAAATGGAACCTCTAGTTTTAGTTTTTTGAGGAATCTCTACACTGATTTCCACAGTGGTTGCACCAGTCTACACTCCCACCAACAGTGGAGAAGGGTTCCTTTTTTCACCACAGCCCCTCTAGCATTTTTTATTAGTTGATTTCTTGATAGTAGCCATTCTTTCTGGAGTGAGATGGAATCTCAGTGTTGTTTTAATTTGCATCTCTCAAATGACCAGTGATGTTGAACGTTTTCTCATATATTTATTTGACATTTCTTCTTCTTCATCTGAGAAATGTCTATGCATTTCAGATACCTTATGTTTTCCTCTAGATATGTATTTTCAAAATAAATTGTCAAATATTGATGCTCTGGGCACAGCTGGGTGCTTTGAAAAGGATTTTCATTGCTTTGCATGGTGGCCTAGGGGCTTTCTCTTGGAAATGCAAATATAAAGAATGTATACTTGTTGGTAGCATGAGATGTAGCAAAGAAACTTTGTACATAAACATTCAAAAAGTGATGCATTTAGAAGCTGCTCCCCATAGAAGGCAAGACTGGCTCGTAGAGACACCATACGCCTTTAGATTCACCATTTGGTCATCCATGAAGTAAGAACATCTGCCTCCCAGGTTACCCATGACTTAATTGTCTAAGTGACATAACGAATGTTTCATACACAAAGGGGAAGTGTAGCACATTCCTCACTTGATTTCTTGTCTATCATTACTCATTCCTCTCCTCAAAGATAAACCTTCGCATTATTTACCATTGTATCATTAACAAGAGAAGTGATTTAATGTGGGTCTCACCTATGTCCTCCTGTGTCTGCATGCCTGCATTCCTCCCCTTCAGGAGCTTAGAGAGGTAGCTCGGTGACAAGCGTCAGCAAAATCACCTTCATGGTTATCATCTCCTCCCAAGGCATTATCCCCTCACGGCTTTGCCTTCTCAATCTGTCCTATGTCAATTTGCACTTGATGACACACAGCTTAGTTTCATTACATCCTGTGTCACTTTTTGTCCTAATATTTTAACTTCTTAAGAATAAAGATTTTGCTTCCTAGTTCTTTTAAACTGGCGCCTCAATCACCTATCCCAAGACCCCAGGCCTAACAAATGCTGCAGTGGCATTAATTTTCTGTTGACTGTCTAGCTAATGAGAAATTATTTTAGCACTACAGCAGGAAGAAGTCTACAGAGGAACTATTAGATGTATCAAAGCAGCAGAATAAAAAGAGGAATCAAAGAAGGTGAGGAAATTACTTACCCTTCTCCTCCAAACGGTAAATGATTTATTCGTTTCATCTCACCAGGAACACAGGTACCTTCCTTGTGGCTATTTTCTGCAATAATGGTAGCAGAGAAAGTAAAAAATGCAAGTCTCAAAGCAAAGATATCAGAAACGCTTGAAGAAAGAAGAGTCACAATAAAGCAACAAGTACTTAAAGATACAAAGAAATTAAGATAGATGCAAATATTTTTCTCAAGTGTGTTGTGATACCAGCTTTTTTTCTTTTTGGGGTGCTGTAGATGAACCTAGAGCTTCTAACATGCTAGGCAAGCACCTTACCATTGAGCTATACCTTTTGCCTTCGTCAGTATTTTAAAATATGTACTCTAAAAAGCTACATTTAAAAAATAATAGATGCCTATCATGGCATATATAATTAAATATATGTAGATTGGAAATCAAAGTAATTAAAGGTATCCATAACTTCTGAGTAAATTCTCTGTGAACGGAAGTAAAAACAATTACTGGATATAACAATATAACAATTACTGGATATAACAATTGTAAAAACAATACTGGATATAAGGGAAAGTTCTTCACTGATTAAAACTGGATTAAATGATAAGGAACCAGGGGCTCAAAAGGCAGTTATGGTCGCTGTTCTTCTGTCCTATAAAAACCTTCAAAGAGCTTATTTCCTTCTTCCGTCTCCCAAATGTCCAGGAAGTGCTTCCATCAAGATGGGAGAACTGCATTTTTGTTACAAGTGAATTGCACCCAGGAATCGGCATTTAAAATGTAGAGATTTGGAGGTGAATTAGTAAATAGGATGTAAATCAGAGCAAAGTTAAATCATAACAGAAAAATGAGAAAACAAATCCCATCTGGATACATAGTAGTCAGATTTGCACTAACAATAACAATGGGGAAATAATTTCAAGATTTAAAGCTCATTTAAATCCAGTCCCATTAAAACTTAATAATTCTAAGTGAATGCAATAACTTTAGTATTACATAATACATAGGATTTAGATTAACATGACAGATGGGAAAGAATTTTCCCTTTAAAAATACTTTAGACCAGGGCCGGTGAGACGGCTCAGCGGCTTAAGCGCCTGCCTTGCAAGCGCGAAGGCCCGAGTTCGACTCCCGGAACCCACATACGAAAAAGGGGCCGGTGATATCGCTCAGCGGCACGGGTGCCTGTTGGTGCGCGAGGTCCTGAGGTCGTCCCCCCGGTACCCACAAAAAAAAAAAAAAAAAAAAAAAAAAAAAAAAAAAATACTTTAGACCATTGGAACACGAGAATATAGCGACCCGGAAAGCGCAGGGGGGGGGATGCCTCCCCGAAACCCAGAGAAGTTCTGAAGCGCAATCTGGGACCCCCGGCACCAGTGACGGGTGACTTCCAACAAAGAAGACGGAAAGAAGGAGCAGACCGCGCGCGCGCACCTTCTAATATCCCGAGAGTTGGAGCGCCGGCGGAGGCTCAATTCTACGGACACACGGTGGCAGCTGGTGCCCAGGGAGCCCCCACGGAGGATCCTGAGACAGCGGCGGGGCAGGAGAGCGGCGGAGAACGGCGCAGACCGGCGGTGAGTGTCTCTCAGCCACACCTGTCCCGCGCCAGAGAGCGACCGGCCGGGCGCCATTGTGGGGGGTGTGGCGAAACTCAGAGCGGCTCGGAAACTGCTCTGGGAACTTGTGCTCCGGACAGGGCAGCACAGGGCCTCTCAATTGAGCCCACGAAAGTGTGCTGAGGTCAGCTGGTGAACGAGACTGGACTCTCAGCCACACCTGTCCCGCGCCAGAGAGCGACCGGCCGGGCGCCATTGTGGGGGGTGTGGCGAAACTCAGAGCGGCTCGGAAACTGCTCTGGGAACTTGTGCTCCGGACAGGGCAGCACAGGGCCTCTCAATTGAGCCCACGAAAGTGTGCTGAGGTCAGCAGGCGAACGAGACTGGACTCACAGCCACACCTGTCCCGCGCCAGAGAGCGACTGGCCCGGCGCCATTGTGGGGGGCGTGGCGAAAAACCAGAGCGGTGGGAACCAGTGCAGGGAACCCGCGCTCCGGACAGCGCGCTGAGCCTCTCAGGCCCAGGGACCGTGAAAGGGCGGCGAGAGCGGAGGCGAGCTAGACTGGTCTCTGCCTGAAAGTACGCGCCTCTGCTCACCGCCCGCCAGAGGGCGCTCCTGGCTTACTGGGACGGACCTGCACAGAACAGGTAGCTGCCTACAACAAAGTCAACACCTGGAACTGATTCTTTTTAATTTTTTTTTTTTTCTTATTTTTATTTTTTTTTATTATTATTATTTTTTTTTTTTCTTCTCACTGATTTGTTTTTTGTTCTGGCGAAGGGTTTTTTTTGTTTTTGTTTTGTTTAGTTTTGTTTTTTGGTGGGGTTTTATTTTTGATCTGTCTGTTTTATTGCTTTTATCTTCGTTATTGTTTCTGTATGTGTATTTGCTCTTTCCTTCATTATTCTCTCTGGTTTTTTATATGAGTGTAAACAGCGCCTCTAACTTCTTTGTGATTGTGGTCGTGATCTGTTCTTCCTTTTATCACTTCCTTCTCTTTTTACCACCTGTTCTCTGCACTAGTGTCCCAATTTTAGTGGGATCCCTCTTGGTCCTCTAACCTTATATCTAATTCCTTCCTCTTCTCCCAATACTCTATTTCCTCCTTAACTCATTTTAAATTTAAACTCCTTAGGGAAAAATTGACATACATAGGACTTGTATACTGCATATAATTTTTCTGGTGTGTTTTAGATTTTGTTATATAACCGCAACTCTATACAGCTAAAAGTGGTAAATAACTGGTTAGCTCAGTCTGTCATTTTCTAGGCTGTGTTTGATGCTTTAGTTAACATTATAGCCAAATGTGAAATAATTGTTCTAAACATCTTTCCTTCCTGATATTCCATGATTGAGATTGACTAAGGGACACAGAAAATACAGTGGCACAGTACCAAAGAATCAAGGACTGGGCCAAACAGGTAGCAACTTCGCATACCCAACGAATTGAAGAGGTAGGATCTGGCAGAAAGCTCAAAACACAAAAGCAACCTCCACTTGGAAGATACTGCAGAGAAGTAGTCATCTTCTAAAGATCTTAAACACTAGCAATAAAGTAACCTACTATAGGTAATTTGCAAACATCACCCCAGGAATTAAAGAAAGAAAACATGAGACGTCACTTAAACAAGATGCAACCCCACACATCCAATTCACCAAAGGCAAACCTAGGGAGCAACGAGGTGGGACAACCCGAAAGCCACCCACCTGGCCTATCTGAAGTGGTAACAACAAAGCAACTGAATGAGGTTCTGGAAAAAATTAAAACAGAAATAATCTCACAGATAACTGCAGAGATAATGTCTACAACGAAGACCATGCTTAAGGACACTATAGCTGATACAGACAAAAAAATAGATGAACTTAAGAAAACTATAGAAACCATGAATGCTCAGCATAGGAAAGAAATGGAATCCATAAGGCAGATTCAAACAGATATCCAAGAGATAAAAAATTCCATTGAAAGTATTTGTAGCAGAATAAGCCAATGCGAGGACAGGATCTCAGATATAGAAGATAGGCTTGCAATTAGTGATCATGAAATGGAAAAATTCTTAAAAATAGCAAGGGACCATGAAAAATCAATTCAGCAGCTGCTAGATGATTCAAAGATAAACAACTTAAGAATAATTGGAATAAATGAAAAAGCAGGAGATAACATCAACGACATTAAAACCTTGTTCAAAGACATAATCAGGGAGAACTTTCCTGGAAGAGAAAAGGAATTTGACACCTCTATAAGTGAAGCTTTCAGAACACCAACTAGACATGATCAAAAAAAAACTTCAGCCAGACATATTATAGTCAAGATCCCAGAAATTCAACAGAAGGGCAGAATCTTAAAAGCTGTTAGGGAGAAGAGACAAATCACCTATGAAGGAAAACCCATCAGAATCACAGCTGACTTTTCAGCACAAACCCTCAATTCAAGAAGAGCTTGGAATGATGTATTGCAAGCTCTAAAGGAAAATAATTTTCAGCCCAGATTGATGTACCCTGCAAAACTATCTTTCAAAATTGATGGAGAAATAAAATACTTTCATGACAAAGAACATCTGAGAAAATTTATGACCACCAAACCAGCACTCCAAAATGTTCTGAAGGACATTCTAGAAAGAGATAGGAACCCCAACAGAAGGAATCCACCAGGCAGGGCAAATAATTAAATAGCCGGAAAGCGGAAAAACAAAGAGTGGAAACCAACAACAGGAAAATATCATGACAAGTCAATACATATCAGTTTTAACCATCAATGTTAACGGTCTCAATTCACCAATCAAAAGGCACAGACTGGCGAAATGGATCAAGAAGCAAGATCCAACAATATGCTGTATACAAGAAACACATTTAATTCAGAAAGAAATTCATAGACTGAAAGTCAAAGGATGGAAAACAATACTCCATGCCACAGGAACCCAGAAAAAAGCAGGGGTAGCTATTCTTTTTGCAGACAAAGTGAACTTCAAGCCAAGAAGGATTCAGAGAGATAAAGACGGTCATTACATCCTTGTAAAGGGAACAATCCAAGAGGAAGAGATAACGATCATAAATATATATGCGTCAAATACCAATGCACCCAGCTATATAAAACAAGTACTAAAGGACATGAAAAATCAAATAAGCACTAATACAATTATATTGGGAGATCTCAATACTCCACTGTCACAAAAAGATAGATCAACTGGACAGAAAATCAATAATGAAATAGTAGAACTGAACCAAACTTTTGAACAAATGGACTTAGTAGATGTCTACAGAGTGTTCCATCCCACAACATCAGAATACACATTTTTCTCAGCTGCACATGGGACTTTCTCCAAAATAGACCACATACTAGCTCATAAAACCTGCTTAAGTAAATGCAAAGGAATTGAAATTATCCCATGCATATTATCAGACCATAGTGCAATGAAATTGGAAATCAATGGCAAAAGATCCCACAAAAACTCCCTAAACACATGGAAATTAAACAGCATCCTCCTGAACAACCAATGAGTCACAGATGAAATTAAAGAAGAAATTAGTCACTTTCTACAACTGAATGATAATGACAGTACAACATACCGGAACTTATGGGATACAATGAAAGCAGTCCTAAGAGGGAAATTTATAGCATTAAACACTTATATCAGGAAAATAGAGCAAGCGCAAATAAACAACTTAAGGGTGAACCTCGAGCTTCTAGAAAAAGAAGAGCAGGTTAAGCCAAAAGCCCGTACAAGGGAGGAAATTATAAAGATCAGAGCAGAAATTAACGTATTGGAGAATAAAAAAACAATACAAAGAATCAATGAAGCAAAAAGTTGGTTCTTTGAAAGAATAAATAAGATTGACAAACCCTTATCCAACCTTATTAAAAAAAGAAAAGACTCAAATCCATGCAATTGAAAATGAAAAGGGTGATATCACGACGGACCCTGCAGAAATCCAGAAGATCATCTATACCTATTTTGAAAATTTATATTCTACTAAGATGGAAAATGCAGAAGAAATGGACAGATTCCTAGATTCGTATGAATTACCAAAGCTAAATCAAGAAGATTTAAAAATCCTAAATAAACCAATATCAACCAATGAAATTGAAGATGTAATTAAAAACCTCCCAACAAAGAAAAGTCCAGGCCCTGATGGATTCACTGCCGAATTCTACAAGAAATTTAGAGAAGACCTAACGCCACTACTTCTCAAACTTTTCAATGAAATTGAAAGGGAAGCAATACTCCCAAATTCATTCCTGGAAGCAAGCATTACCCTGATACCAAAACCAGAGAAGGACCCAACTAAGAAAGAGAACTACAGGCCAATCTCCCTAATGAACATAGATGCAAAAATCCTTAATAAGATACTGGCAAACAGAATCCAACAAATCATCAAGAAGATTATACACCATGACCAAGTTGGATTCATCCCAGGGATGCAGGGATGGTTCAACATACGTAAATCAATAAATGTAATACAGCATATTAACAGAACCAAAGACAAAAATCACATGATCATCTCAATAGATGCAGAAAAAGCTTTTGACAAAGTCCAGCACCTTTTCATGATAAAAACCCTACAGAAAATTGGAATAGAGGGTCTTTATCTCAATCTGGTAAAAGCTATCTATGACAAACCAACAGCCAATATCATACTAAATGGCCAAAAACTGAAAGCCTTCCCTCTAAAATCAGGAACAAGACAAGGATGTCCACTGTCCCCACTCTTATTCAACATAGTTCTGGAAACTTTAGCCAGAGCGATTAGACAGGAGAAAGAAATAAAAGGAATAATGATCGGAAAGGAAGAAGTTAAATTATCATTATTTGCAGATGACATGATACTCTACACAGAAGACCCCAAAAACTCCACTAAAAAACTGCTAGATTTGATAAGCAAATTCAGTAGTGTAGCTGGATACAAAGTCAATACTCAAAAGTCAATAGCCTTACTGTACACAAATAACAAACTTACTGAAAGAGAAATTAGGGAAACAATACCTTTCACAATAACATCCAAAAAAATGAATTACCTAGGAATCAACCTCACGAAGGATGTAAAAGACCTCTATACTGAAAACTACAGTACTCTGAAAAAGGAGATTGAAGAGGATATCAGAAAATGGAAAGATATCCCTTGCTCCTGGATAGGAAGAACCAATATAGTGAAAATGGCCATACTTCCAAAATTGTTATACAGATTTAATGCAATTCCAATCAAAATTCCAACAGCATATCTCACAGAATTAGAGAAAACAATCCTAAAATTCATTTGGAATCAGAAGAGACCTAGAATAGCAAAGGCAATTCTGGGCAACAAAGGCAAGGCAGGGGGCATCACAATCCCCGACTTGAAATTATACTATAAAGCTACTGTGATAAAAACAGTGTGGTACTGGCAAAAAAACAGACCTGAAGATCAATGGAACAGATTAGAAGATGCTGAAACAACCCCAGACATACTAAGCCACCTTATCTTTGACAAAGGTGCCAAACACATTCGCTGGAAAAAAGATAGCCTCTTTAATAAATGGTGCTGGAAAAACTGGCTCTACACATGCCGAAGATTAAAACTAGACCCATATCTTTCACCATGCACTAAACTAAATTCAAAATGGATCAGAGATCTAAATATTAAAACAGAAACATTAAATCTGCTGGAAGGTAGGATAGGTAAAACCCTTGGAGACATTGGTGTAGGCAAAGACTTTATGAATAAAAACTCAACCGCACGGGAACTATCCCAAAGAATCAATAACTGGGATCTCATCTTATTAAAAAGCTTTTGCACAGCAAGAGAAACCACCAACAGAGTGAAGAGACAACCCACAATGTGGGAAAAAATGTTTGCCAGCTGTTCCTCAGACAAAGGATTACTATCGAGAACATATAAAGAACTCAAAAAAATTAGACCTCCCAAATTTAAAGACCCACTCCAAAAATGGGCATCTGAGATGAATACACATTTCTCAGATGAAGAAATACTAATGGCAAATAAATATACAAAAAAATGTGCAACATCACTAGTCATTCGAGAGATGCAAATTAAAACAACACTGAGATACCATCTCACCCCAGAAAGAATGGCTACTATAAAGAAATCAAATAATAACAAATGCTGGAGGGGCTGTGGGGAAAAAGGAACCCTTCTCCACTGTTGGTGGGAGTGTCGACTGGTACAGCCACTGTGGAAGTCAGTGTGGAGATTCCTCAAAAAGCTAGGGTTGGAGGTCCCATTTGACCCAGCTATTCCCCTTCTGGGCATCTTCCCAGAAGAATTAAAAACATCATACCACAGCGATATATGTACACCCATGTTTATAGCAGCACAATTTGTAATAGCCAGATCTTGGAAACAACCCAAATGCCCATCAACTGAGGAATGGATAAGAAAGATGTGGTATTTTTATACAATGGAGTACTATTCAGCCATTAAGAAGGATAAACTGGAGACTTTTATAGGTAAATGGATGCAACTCGAGAAAATACTCATAAGTGAAATAAACCAGAAGCACATGTGTAAGCATCGTATTGTCTCTCTAGTATGAGAAACTGAAAGAGTAAATAAGATCCAAAATGTACAATAGACATGGTGAATCAAAAAGAAACTGGTCAAAAGGAAAGAGAGACTGGAATAAGGAAAAGAAAGAAGGGAAAGGGAAAAAAAATTGTATATATATATATAAGATGGTTAAGATAGATACACTACGATTTTCACTTAGTTCATTGAAGAGTAAGGTTTGTGCCAATAATGTTTGCATAATTGAATGCTAATGTCTGGTGTCCTGAATAACTAACTTAAAGATAGTAATACGTAATGTATTAACCATTGTTACCCTCCTATTATGTTGTTTTGAAAATTTGTTCTTCTTTTGATTTGTTTTGTTTTTTCTTCTCTTTAAAATAAAAAAAAAATAATAAAAAAAATAAAAATAAAAAAAAAATAAAAATACTTTAGAAAAGGGGCCGGTGAGATGGCTCAGCGGCTTAAGCGCCTGCCCGGCAAGCGCGAGGGCCCGAGTTCGACTCCCGGATCCCACATACGAAAAAGGGGCCGGTGATATCGCTCAGTGGCACGGGCGTCTGCTGGCGCGTGAGGTCCTGAGGTCGACCCCCCGGTACCCACAAAAAAAAAAAAAAAAATACTTTAGAAAGATTATAAAAAGTAGTTACTTCAAAGTTAGACACTGAAATTATTTTAAAATGTTATATTATGATAAGAAAAAATCTTCTTGGGAATTGCTTATTTAATTTTACAGTACTTTCTAGAAAGCATCCTAGCAAACCTTTCTTTTTTTTTTTGTGGGTACCAGGCGTTGACCTCAGGACCTCACGTGCCAGCAAGTGCCCGTGCCACTGAGCAATATCACCGGCCCCTTTTTCGTATGTAGGTTCTGGGAGTCGAACTCGGGCCCTCGCGCTTGCCAGGCAGGCGCTTACACCGCTGAGCCATCTCACCAGCCCAAAAACCTTTCTTATTAACATTAAAGTGTATTCATGTTGATGTGTTGAAGCTTTTAAAGAACTTCAGGACACTGATATAATTCTTGACACTTGGGAGGCATGAAGCATAGATAGCAAATCTTTTATCTGAAGGAAGATTCAATACCCTTCAACTAAGAGAAATTTGAAGTAAAATGAAAAAAGAGAATTCTGCAGCATGACAAACTCTAAATATGTATAGCAAATTTAAAGTAGAGGAAGTCCTTGGACAGGGAAAATGTTCTTTAGTCACTGTTCACAGCTACTAAAAAACAAATTTCAGTCAAAACTTAAAGAAGGAAAGGCAGATGGACAGGAAAGAATGGCATAGGATCTGAGAGGTTTGAAATAAGTTCTATAGGGATAAAGTCAGTCAGAGAGATTGCTGCCTGAGGGATACTCTGAGATTACAATGTTGATACGTGCAAATGAGGAAATTTTGATTAAAAGTTATTGAACAACACTATATGTCAAAAAAAGGTGAGGACAGAATATTGTGTGTATGCTTGAGTGACAAGAGGCAAGATGAATGTCGTTGAATTATACTCCTTTTCTCTTAACTAGATAAAAGATGTAAAATATGGATGAGACTAATTGGGATCAGTCAAGAATCCCATAAAAGACAACAGACTCATGTTATCATGGGTATAAGAAAAAGGAAAGAAAATTAACAAAGGCCAAATAACTAAGGAATAATAAAAGAAGGCATTAGAAAAAATGGCAAATACACTGTAGTTCCTAGAATTATTATGACTAAAAATGGTTTCCAGAATTCTTAATTGTGAGTGTGGAGTGAGGAGGAGAATAGGAGATATCCAGATACAGAGAAAAGAAGGAAGCTAATGGAGAAATACTATTGATTTTATTTTTCCCACAATCTATTTCTTGTTTGAAAGCTAGTCTATCCCAGTTCTACTGATTTGTCTCAGGTTAAATTTATTGGGGACTCCTAGAGACTTCGAAGCTGGGGATCACTAGCATCTATGACAGCCATTTAAATGCCAAATTTTGTTCTAAACCTTCAAACTACTGGATTAAAGTCCATAAAAGCTTTAGAGTCTACATTCTATAATCATTTTTTAAAAAGGGGAGGACATCGTAGATTAGTAACATAACTCAGGTCCCACAGGGAGCGAGTGAAGAGACTGAAATTAAAACCTTGTTGTCCGTGATCCTCAAGCCCATTATTGAAGACCACGATGGCATTACATTATCACCTCACCATCGGGTCATTTATTCTTTGCACTACCCAAATATTTCTTATCAATGTTACTTGCAAACAAGTAGTATTTTATGATTTCTACCATTGCTCTGATGACTACATATTATGATAGCATGTGGTCTCTAAGATGTATCAGGAAACAACTTGAAAAAATGTTCTGTAACCCCATGGTTGCATGTTTTCCATCTTTTAATATCTTCTTCCACACACTCTTCTCTTAGCTAATATCAATTTTTAGATTGTTTAATGCACGTCATGAAAATTCAATAAACCAACAGTGACTAAAGCCATATGCTTTATTTACTTTTCATATAAAAAGAGTCCAAAAGCAGAGTATCTAAGGCACATATAGCAGTTTTATGGTTCGGTGAAGTAGCCATCCTTTTTCTTGCCTTTAGCCATCATCCTGGCATACAAGGCACAGCTTGATCTTCAAGATCATCATCTGCTTGTGTAAGATGGCTGCGAAAGCTACACTCATAATACATTCTAAATAACAAGAAAAAGAAAGGAAGAAGAAAACTCTCGTCTTTTTAAGGAGATATTTCAGAAATACTATACACAAATCTTAATTTTCATTTGGCGTAACCTGGTCATGCAGCTACACCCACATGCAAAGGAGGCTGGGAAATGTCTACTTTTAGCTGAGTAGCATTGCACCACCTTAAAGCATCAGGATTTTTATTAAGGATAAACCAAAACAAATATTATGAGACATTTCTCATAGATGTTTTGGAAGTTTCTGATAGAAGAATCAAGCTAATTTTATGTCCACGTTTGGAAGCATACTTAAATTTCAAAGTGTAACGAGTGATTTTGTTTTATTTGTCTTATGCTTTTCAGTTACTGTGTTTATCATGGAAAAATACCCAAGACTTGGACTGCTCTTGAAGACTGAATTGAAAAAAAGTACTGTGTACCCATGCATACATTCAAATAATTACATGTAATTGACAAAAAACATAATAAATATTTACTACATAAAAATCTACCATGTCAAGAAATTTGTTGCCATAATTTGTTGTATAAAATAATATTTTATTGTTTAGTTATGATTTACCATAATTACAACTAATAGCAAAGAAATTACCTCCAGAACTGTATTCCTGAAATGAATCTTTAACCAGAACTTAAATTGAAGCAAATTTATAATATTGCAAAAAATTATGTTACTTTCTCCATACCTATAAAGTTCTTGAATTCAGTTAGCGCTAGACATAACACATTACAAGAAAGGCTGTTCGTTTTGGTGTTTACAGTCCCAAAAGTACTGGATATCTCCCAGGAAATTCCAGTCTTAGGAGGATTCCAACAAACATGAGGAACTGAGTGGTTCAGACTTAAAGGCAGATTGGAATTAGAATGTGGACTTTATTTCAAGTCCAACTGTGTCTGACTTTTGCAATTCAGCCCTCATTCATACAGGCTCTGACAGCAAGAGATTTATAAATAAAACTTGGACATAAAGCGAAGATGATAGGTCAACATACAATCTTCATTGCTAGCATAATAAAATTTAAAATGTTCTACTTTCGCACAAAAAAAGTGGTACTGTTACCCTTCAAAACTTTATTCTGAGATAGATAGTAGTTGTGCAGAGTTTTTTAAACACTGACCCATAGTATACAAAGATTATGTAAAGAAATGCTTAATATCTAGTGATATTAATGTTATTAAGATTGCATACCAAATATGCACTTACATTCATAAATTACTTGCTCTCCCATATATTTAAAATAGGCTTTTGGTAATTATTGATGTGTTATTTAGTAAAATATTCACAGGGATCTACAATAAATGCATTTATTTAATGCAAGCATTTATGGCTCTCAAATCAAGTAGTATGTTTTAAATCATATCTTAGCAGATTATTTCTATAATAGAAAGTTCATTGTTCATATAAAAGATATCCCGTCCTCCTTTTAAATCTATGCCCTTAGACCTCCTACTTCTTTATCTTTAAAATATCCTGTAAATGGAAGGTATTCAATAAATAAGGTTAAGTAATAGGTAGGTCAATGGTAATATTAGAATTACCTTTATACAAAGAGATGCATTAAAAAGCAATGTAGGTCAGCCCTGCGGAGCCTGACTCACTGGTTCTGACATTGGAAAATTGTTCATTTTGACTAATCCTAAAGATTGCTTATTACTAACACATGCAATTTTAATTTACCAGAGTCAATATCAGGCAAAAAATGAGAAAATGATTCAGTCAGTGTTGCTACACTTCAATCACTGTGTAGAGAGATAACATTTTAAGATTTTTAGAAGTTACAAAACCTCTCTGTATCCAACAATTACAATAACCTGCTAACAGTAAAAGCTGCCAACACATCAATTTCAAGTAATGGTTATCTATTTAAGGGAGTGGGGAAGATTTACTAGATTTATCGATCCCATTTGACAATTTACATACATGATCCTAAAGAATCTGCGATAGCATAAGAAAAATGAACTTGAAACCACCCACAGCTAGTTCATTTAACTTTACAGTACATAATATGTTTAGCCTTCTCAATATTTTCTTCCAACCCAGCAAGATATATTTTCCTTGTCCCTTATATTTGATAGATACATTTTCATTTTCAATATTCCATGGACAGAAAGAAAATAGAAAAAATGAACAAAAAGGAAAAATCATAGGTACAGTAGATACATATTTACATGTTAAAGTTTATCATTTTATATAAAATTTCAAATAATTAGTCTAAGATGATGAATATAAAAATGAGGTGAATGAGATTCTCATGATAGCTCTGTCCTTACTTTCTGAATGACCTTGAACAGATCAGTTACTTTCCTGGGCAGTAATTTTTTCTGACTGTAACAAGGAATGATGATGATTATATTTCTTTCATGGCATTGTTGGAAGAATCATATAACATAACTTATACCAAACACTTTTAAAGCATAAAGAATTACATAGTGAAGTGTTAGGTTTATTAAAAACCAATCCAAAATGTGAATGCAACATTCTTCAAAGTGATAGATTAGGCCCTTAAGACTTTATTATTGGCATTTCAAAATGAGTATTTGCTTTATAAACAAATTTGCTGTGGGATTACTATTTTTACTTAAGGGAGAGCATGAAGCAGAAGAAAGGGAAATTCAGAAATTCTGGATACCACTGAGGATAAGGTATTCATCAATGTCTTGGTACCTAGCATAAAATGTCTTGGTTCCTGCTTTAGTAGAAGATTTTCTTTGAAGTATTCAGATTACAATAGAAAGCAGTCTGATCTTACTGTCAGCATGAATTTCATACCGTGTGTCCAACCATAAATGCATTTGAAGAACTTCTCGCTGTGATTTTTGTCCTCCTAGCTGGAGAATTCCAGAGGCTACTTTGCACTGCTCTCCACATGAGTGGTGGAACTCTGTCCCACCAGCTCTCAGAGCTACACAGGGCAGTCCTGAGTGGGACACTGGGCCTGTTTCCAAAGGGTGGCCACTGAGTCCCATCACAAGACGAAGTCTCAAGCCACACATAACACACATAAATGTACAAATCCTGACTCCTAAATTAAGAGGATAGATCATTTACTATGTTTAGATTTATGTACTAACACTCTTTTAAAAAGAAGACCATTTACTTAATTATAGAACATATAAAGGACAGTTACCATAAAAAGCAAGTGTTGCCGTTGTTTCTTTCTTGTACCTACTGCAGAGATGCAATGACTGGGTATTTTAAATTTTTAGATGCACATCACATTCCAATGATTCTAAGCTCCCTGTAAAACTAAGAATAAGTTTTCACCAGCTATCAACTTTCAATATTTAAAAATCGATGGCTCTGGAGTAGATGGAAATATTGTATGTATGAATATGTGTCTTTCATATATGTTTTAAAATCACAGAATTCTATTACTACTAATTTATTGCTGACTAGAATGAAAAGACAATAAAATAGTCTCTTCAGACAATTTAGTGTCATTGGCTAATTATTTTGCAAAGCAAAATGAAATTCAAGTCAAATTTAGAATTTAGATTTTCCTAAAAGCCTATAAATGATTCATTTTTGTTTGTATGGTGTAACATCAGGTTCTATAGTTTAGTTCCTCCTTTAGCATAGCATTGTTTAACAAAGAAAACTTTTCATAGCCCCACTCTCTGTAATCCCAATCCCAGGTTTCAGCTTTCTACACACTTCACTTTCCTCTGAGAAGGCCAGGAACATTAGCTGGTGGGATGGCCTCATACTGCTTAGACATGGGTATTTGTGTGTGCAATCCTGATTCTTACACAGGCCTGCACACACACACGTTCACACACACACACATACACACACTCAGGCATATGCATTCTTAAGGGGATCACTGAATATTGAAATCATTCTTCTGGAAACAATCTTTAGGGAAGGAAAAATGAGCAAAATATATAGACAGTTCTTAAACATATATTCTCTTTTTTTGTTTTTCTTTCTTTCTTCTTTTCTTTTCTTATTTCTCTTTTTTCTTCCTCTTTCTGTTTTGTTTTTCCCCTGGAGACGTTTTTGAAGTTCAACAGTGATTTCTTTAATTAAGAGAGAAAGAGAGGGGGAAAAAACCACTAGAGAACAAGAAGGAATAGTAAACAGTTCCCTCCACTGCCTAAGGGGTTAGTTACAAAATAAACATTTCCTAGACTGGGCCACATCTCCTATAATGAGACAGCTCTGGCTAGCAAGACTGCAGCTGAAATTCCCCCATTAAGGGCATTCACTTGGAAAAATTAAGTGACCCACTTGTGTTGACTAAAAAGATCCTCACAGAGGTTTATTTGCAGCCACCTACAGCATTTTTGACAATCTTCCTCAGGCTCACCACTGCCTTTGCTGAAAGCTTTTTCTTCAGCATTTTGTTTAAATGGTTCAGCCTTACTAGTAACTCAAAGTCTAAGCTTTTCCTATTAAGCTTCTATATAAAATAATATCTCTTAACCTAGAGTGTTCAGTTTGATTTTTGGTGGAATATAAAATAAAATATCTTAACCTAGAGTGTTTAGTTTGATTTTTGGTGGGGTATAGAGACAGGAAATTACTATTACATTTTTTTCCTTGTCAAAACCAAAACACACTGACAAAAGAAGTTTGTTCATGTTTGCAAAATTTGCCCTGAGCTGCTCAGAGAAAAGATGCCATATAAAACCTCAGAATGCCTCAGAACAAAAACAGAGCATTCTAGTAATAACCTGAGAGATGTTATCATCAGTCCAAGAAGTGAAGGGAAAAGTCACACTAGGATATTATTCATAACACAGAGACATGTCACATATCAAAAAATAAATCACGACCTATAAAATTAGCACATAATCTCTAAAGTGATGACTACACATTAATAATGAACGTAAAATGCCATTTCTAATACATCAGTGAAGACATAAAAGTAAGCAATGAATCTGGCCAAAGTCATCGGAAAAATAACTGAGTTTTAGCTTAGTGTTTCCAAGCAAGAAAAACTCAGCAAGGATCATATTACATAACATTAAAGATGAAGTGAGACAAAAATCTAAACCATTCATTTATTTGCCTTTCAAGCTACAATTAAGGTCTATTAATTTATGAAGGTGTTTGTTCACTAGTCAGCCAGCACAGTAATACAAACTGAAACCTGTAATTCACTTCTAGGTCTCTCCTACCCTCCAGATCTATTTCTTTGACTCATTCACCAATGTGTTTTTCTACTATATTAAATAATTGATTTCTGCTTTGCTTTTGACCATTGTATTAAAAACTAAAGAAAAAAACAACTACATAGAGTTGCCTCTACAAAATATGGAAACGTGCATTCTTAATTGTCACTGTAAAAAAGAAAGTTTTATCTATGGATCGAGGCAGTGAATCAGGAAAGAAAAAACATCGAGTATCTTAGTTTATTCGAACGGCTGGGGCCTCACTGTCATCCACTTAAGTCTACTTGATGTAGCTTTGTTGCTTGCTTCAGCTTTGCTATCTCCCTTGCCTGTGTCATCCGTCCAACCAAATCCAGATTTCACAATCCTACGTAAGTGGCACCTTTTTTGTTCCCCTCCAACAATCTTTGAAACAACTCTAATTTGTCCCCATTTCCTGAACCTTTTATGCAGAATCAGAAAATTTCCCATTGCCTTTAATGGACTCGATTATTTTGTTTTATGTATGTTAGCTTTGTCATGTATATGCCACAATTACTTATCAAGTGCCTACTATGTGCCAGGCAAAGACAGCACTAGCTGCTGAGTGTATAGCAGTAAACCTCATGGACAAAAAACAATGAAAAATTTGTCTGCTCTAATTGGAGCTTACAATTTATCGGTTGTTTCAGCTAATAAACAAATAAATAAGTCAAAATGCCAGGCAGTGATCATCCAAGAAGAAAAACTAAAGCAGAGATAAGCAATTAGAAATCACATAATGAAGATATATGTGTATGGTGGTGCATATGTGTAAATAAGGTTTTTATTTATCTCATTTTACTGAGGACTACTGAAAATTTCCTTACGAACTACAGTAAGAAAACACTCTGGAAAACAACCGCCGTATAGTGTGTGAAACAGGGATGGACATAATACGAGTATCAAAAATACTCAGTAATTCTTTTAGTTCTCTGCCATTGCTTTCCTCTACAATTATAAATAAGCTATTTTACCTCTGACTCTTATTCTCTGATGAGGAAGAAAGTAAAAGATCTTAACTCTATAGTTTAAAAACAACAAAAATGCTTTGGAATCTGAAGTCTTGAATTTTGAATTCACCTCTACTACTGATTAACTGGGTGACCATGACCAAATCAAAATTTTCTCGGAATCTCTTTCATCACTTTTAAAACAACAATAATTATAGCTGTTTAGCAGAAAAAGACCAATGGATTTGGGAGTGTGACAGTATTTGTTCCCTGTTCCGCACTATACCACTCTTCTACTTTATCAGTCAGAAGTTCAGAGGAACATTTTTTCCAATATGTCTCGTTAGCAGGGAGGTGTGCGTAAAAGGATCTCAGGCTGTGGAGAGTTAAGACAGTAGAGATTCTGGAATGTATTCAGAACCTTTCACAAGGAAATATTTTAAGCTTGACCAAGGGCTTCAACTAATAAAAGCTACAGTTGCCACTGGCTAGATGGAATAGATGTCCAGAGGCTGTACACTGTCTTCCTAGTAGTTTACCCTCAAATGGAGAAAACCAACTAGATGCACACAGAAAATATCAACTCGATCAGCCCTGGAGTTTTTACCAGGCACTTGAGGCAAGCCACATACTTTTGTCTCAATAACCAAACATGTGCTCACTCAGGTCTCCTCCTTGATACTTTTATGGCTTATCATTAATTCTGCTGGGTAAAGGTCCTACTACTTCCTTGACCTCGGTCTCTGACATTATAAAATTGCTGCGCCCAAGCCCATCCCCATTCTTATGTTGACAGCAAACACACTTTGCATTCTACTTCAGCACTGGAGAAACAGTGTGTCCCCAGAAGTTTTGGGAAAAGATCCAGAGTGCCTGTGGCCATTGACGAGTTGTCTGTTTATTCTAGCAGCTCAGCTCGTTGTTTATTATCTAAAAGAAGAACATAAAAATGCAAAGATGGGGCACAGGCCTCAACAAAGTGTACTTGAACCACTCAACCATCTCTGAAAAAAAACACAAGGTTGGATTCTTTGGATTCCATTCAGAGGCATACAGTGAAATAAAAATTCAAAACAGTATATGGATTAAAAAGTCATTAGAGGAAACAAACACAAAAACGCTTATGTTTGCAATAAGGTCTAAAGGAAGGATCTCTCTGTGAGTTTTCTCACGCATTAGGAAAGCAGCCTGTCTCACCAGCACAATTCGAGCAGACCGGCTGTGGAGTCCTAGGACACTGCCATCACGATCCTATTTGGTATTCTCAGTTATAGCTATGTGAGTTGGATTTTTTTTTTTTTTAAGGCAGTCTCTTTTCAAACCAAATCATTTTTAGGAGAACCACTGGAATAGTGAGTGCTCAGTGAACCACACCATTGCCACAGGATAAGTATTCCAGATGTTGGGAATCAGAGGTTAAACTAGGTTTTGTTTGCATTACTAGCAGCCACCTTTCTACTTAAATCAGAAAGACTCACGGGCCTGCAGGAAGTGACACACAACCTCAGAGGTGTTTACTGTCCGCAGTCTGTGACAGCATCTCACTCCACATGCACTTGTAACTGCAGAGCCGTTCTTGGACATGTGTTCCCAGCCTTAAGTAATCTCCATAAACTTAGCCATAAATCTAACTACAGCTAAACGTGAGAGTTTCTGTTTTGTTATTATATATCTTAATCCTCCGTGTGGGACATCACTCATTCCACAAGAAAAAGGAGAAGAAAGGCTTTGAACAATAAAATCAGCAATGTGTCTTCCCAAATCATGAAATAGTTGAGAATGCATTTCACTAAAAATAAATACAACCAGAAGTGAAACCAAGGTTTTCTCAAGCCTGTCGTAAAACTGTGGTCTGGTGAGGCTGCCTCTGTGTAGTAGGAAGGTTTTTGCTGGTGAGAAGGTTGTAAATGCATAGGAATGGGTATCCTTAGAAGACACTGCTAGTTACCTACAGGCAAATAAGGAGAGGAGATGATAAAATTGTCCATCTTTCCAGTACCACCAACTAAAATTGTATTTTTATTTATAATATTGTATAGATAGATTCTAGACCCATAACCAACTTTTTAATCCAGTAATAGAATACAAAATTATTACAGTAATAAAAAATTATTATTCTCAACCATCTTGACCTATGTAACAACTGCTTAAGTGAAGAAAACAGAAACAAAATTATTGACTAACGCTAATACAGTAGATTTTATCTTTAGGTCTACCCTTGGTGTATGTGGATATGGATTAAATCAAAACAAGAGTTCCAAAAAAACATGAATGATTGAACACGTATTGTTCACCATGTTTTTCTTCCAAAATTGGCAATAAAAATGTTTCAAAAGAAGTATAATATTCAAGAGATTAATGCAGAGTGAGAGAAGGCAACAGTATTTTTTTTAGAAAGGAAACTAGAGAGCAGAAGGGTGTGTAAACACAAACAGCAGAAATCCAGCTTATTTTAAGAAAATTCTAAAAATGGGCCACATCACACTGAATCCCAGAAGGCCTTAAACAGAACTATCGAGTACCTGTGACAGTAGAGTTTAGTGTTAAAATCTACAGATGTTAGTTAAAACTCTGTTTAAGAAACAGAGACCTTTGCTGGTGGGAATGCAAATTGGTAAAACCACTATGGAAATCAGTATGGAGATTCCTTAAAAAACTAAAACAAAAAAATTCCTTCAACCCAGCTAAAGCTCTCCTGGGTATAACCCCAAAGAGTTAAAGATATCATGCTATAATGATACATACATGCCCATGTTTATAGCAGTGAAAGTCACAGTAGCTAAGCTATAGAAACAGCCTAAATGCATACCAACAAGTGAGTGGTAAAGGCAATGAGGTATAGATACACAATTGAATATTATTCATCCATATAAAAGAATGAAATCATATCTTTTGCAGGAAAATGGATGGAATTTAAGACCATAATGTTAAATGAAATCAATTAAAAATGAAGAAGTTAAATATCACATAGTTTCTCTTATATAAAAAAACCTAAAATATAAATAAAGAGTAAATTAAAGGAGAGATGTAGAGAACAAGAAGGCAGACTGTGTAGATGGGAAAGGAGGTTGGGGGGAGGGAGAGAGGAAATGGTAAAGGAATTAAAAATGATCGAGATATTATACATACATGCCCCAGCTCCCCAACACAAATGCAACTATTGTGTTCCATTATAAATTTTTTTAATTAATAAAAAAAAAAAGATCTGTATGCTGGCTGCCCAGAGACAGCGCCTGCCTCACTCCTGACCTAGATTAGAATTTTTCTTCTGAGAAGTGAATACAGAAACCCCGAATCCAAGAAAACTTGACTCAAATGAGGGTTGTGGTTTTTGTTTTGTTGTTGTTGTTGTTGCTCTGCAGCTGTTGTTGTTTTATGCAAAGGATTAAATTCAGGGCCTCACATATTCAAGGCAAGGACTCTACCACTGAACTACATTGCAGCTGGATTCATTTCTCTCTTTTTTTTTTTTTTTTAATGTTGGTACCGGGAGTCGAACTCAGGATCTCGCGCTTACCAGGCAGGCACTTATGCCACTGAGCTATCTCACTGGCCCTGGATTCATTTATTTATTTTATTTTATTTTATTTTATTTTTTTGTGGGTACCGGGGGTCGAACTCAGGACCTCGCACGCCAGCAGGCACCCATGCCACTGAGCGATATCACGGGCCCTTTTTTCATATGTGGGTACCTGGAGTTGAACTCAGGACCTCGTGCTTGCCAGGCAGGTGCTTATGCCACTGAGCTATCTCACCGGCCCTGGATTCATTTCTTAAGACAGAAAGATTAAGAGAAATCCTATATTCTGAACATTACCTCAGTCTCCTTGATTGGCAAATTTTTAGAAAGGATGGGTTTTGGGATTACATCTGCTAACTAGAAGATGGGAGAAAGTCTGGAAAGAAAAATGCTAAAACTACTGCCATTTATGAACCATTTAGTTCTAGCTGTACTAGAAAGTCTAGCTTTTTACAAGTTCCATCCATGAATGCAGAACTTGCAGTCAAGTTCTTAGTGCTTCCTTAATAAATATGCAGAGTAAACTATTCAAAGATATTTTATGAAGCATATAAATAAGTAAATATATAGAGAAAAGAAACTTGGCAGAGATAAATGCAAGTAGGATAGAAATACATTCATGAAATCTATCATTACTACAACTATAATAAGAAATATTGTATTAATGAATAAGAAGACAATGCTTTATGAAAGAAAACAAAAAGAACTAAAGCAAAAAAAATGCTACAAGAAATAAAAAAAATTTTAAAGCAAAAAAAAGTTACAAGAAATAAAAATTTACCCCAATTGTTGAAAGATAAATTTTATGAGGCTCTATAAACTAGAAGAGAAAAAAAAGAAGAAAAAGAAAAAAAGAGAGAACAAGTTATAAAAGATAATAAAAATAGAGAATCAAAGGGTCTAAAATCTGAATAATAGGAGTTTTTTAAGAGAAAAATCTAGAAAATGGAAAAGAAACCATAGAATTTCCAGAATTAAATGTCATGAGTTTTCAGACTGAAAGATCCCACCTATGACCTAACACAATAAATAAAATAAAGACCTATAACCAGGCAAACTCTTGTGAAATTTGGATCACCAAGATTTAGTAAAACTTCTTAAAATTTCCATATTTTAAAAAAATCACTTAATTTTAAACAACAAGAACAAATTATATGTGGCAAGGATTCAGTAAATGGAATGGCACCTGTTTTCTCAGATGCACCATTGGAAGATACAATTTCTTCAAAATTTGGAATGAAAATTATTTCTCAAAAAGGTATCTATATTCAGAGAACTCTCATATAAGTGTGAGAATAGAATAAAATATTTTAATGTGGAAATGTTTCAAAAAATAAACTCCTATGAATCCTTTCTTAGTGACCTTCTAGAAAATATATACCAATAAAATATGTACATGAGCTAAGATAAGGAGAATTTCACATTTAGAAAACAGGATTAACCAAAAAAACAGATCAGGGCAGTCCTTTCATAGGGGTGAAGAGATGTTCTAGAATAAATGGCGAACTGTAGACCTAGAGAAAAGCTGATCCAGGCTGGAGAAACAAGATGAAGACTGCCAGAAAGGACGTCTCCTAGTGAAAAGAAAACATCTGATGGGTTTTAATGGTACTTCTAGCAAAGGATTTTGTAAGAGTTTAGTGATAGATACACAGAAAATTTAACTTATTAATTTTAGGTTAACAAAAGGCTATGTGAACAAGAAATCTAGTCATAGTTCACTTACAAATAGTAATTAACATAGCCAAGACAGTGTAAGTATTGAATATTGATTTAACCCAATTATTGGGTTTATTGGGAGGATGTGGAAAACTTTGGAGGGAGGGCACTACTAAGAGGGAGAGTTGTTGTAGAAATCAAATTTGCATCATCCAGAATAGGAAGCTAAGATCTAAATTTCTTTTTAAATCAAGAAATAATACCATTAGTAGATCATCTAGAAATTCAGAGATAACAAGATGAAACTACTAAGAAAGTTAAAAGTGGCAGCTTCAGAGAAGTGGGAATTGAACGTAAGGAATTAGAAATTAAGGGAAGAAACCCATTTTTATTTATCTTTATAGGACCAGTTGACACTAAAAATCTTGTGCATGTTTAAGAGACAAAAATAAATTCTGACTTTAATTAAAAAGAAAGAAGAGTAAAAAACTAAGTGCTACAAGAGGTTACAACTATGCCATATATAGCCACTAACAAACCGAGAGATTTATACTGAAGACTATTACTACAGAAGAGTAGTTTACCAAGGAGAAATAATTCTTAGGAGAAGGCACAGCCTATACAAAACATAGAGACAGGAAAGGGCAGGATACATTCAGGAACCATGAAAAACAGTCATAGCTCATGGGCACGGATGGCAGTGCCTGAGATGAAGAATCCATAAGGACACTAGAATCATGTCCATGCTAAGTAGTCTGGACATTTTCTGTGGATAGTAGGGAGCTGTCTGCAGACTTATGACAAGGAAATGACATAATAGATTTCCAGTTTGGAAAAGTACCTCTGACAATTTCTCCCAATTCACCCCCTGCCTCCTTCGTTTTTTGAGACAAGGTCTCACTATGTAGTCCAGGTTAGCCTTGAACTCACTATGTAGCCTATGCTGGCATCACACTTGTGATCTTCCTGCCTTAGTCTCACAGGTGCAGGGATTATAAACATGAGTCACCACACCTGCCTATCTGACAGTTTTATGGTGGGTAAATGCAAAGCCCTGAAACCAGAGGCGAAGAAACCATTTAGGGGATATTACAGAAGTCAAACAGAATCGAACAAGTGACTGAAGCCAGGTCAAAGTAATATGGCCTTAGAAGCATGAGGACATTGAGAGCTGCTATTGTGGGAAAACAGACTCAAGAGAGATGCAGGAAAATTTTTCCAGTACCCTCTGGGGCAATGTCATTATCTGAATCTAAGAGGAGACTGCTGTGACTTGTCAAATAACTTGACAAGAGAACACAACTAATAAATGGCAAAACCAGGATTAAACCCTGCATAGAAATTACAGATTCTAGAGGCCAGATCACATTTCATAGGTAAAATGGGAATGATAATAGAATCTATCTCATGTAATTGTTGAGGGGTGGAAAAACCAATGCACATAATTTTTTTTTAACCTAATAAGGAGTTATATAATGTTAGTAGTTAAAATAACCTAAGTTCAAGTTTGCTGTCCCCAAACCTCTATATTAACCATTTCCACTCAGGGCTCCTATACTGAGACAAATATTTGATTTTTACATAAATTATAATTTCATGCAGTTGTACCCCTGTGATAATCTCATCTTTCTGAAAAATGGCTCATTTTTTCCAACCTAATCTGAAACGAAGAATAGCTTTTGGACTGTTAACATTGATACTCAGTAATTTTTATCTGTTCAAATATATACTGACCCTTTGAATTAAGGCCCTTTCCAAATCTTTCTGAATTACTACTATGCAAAACTAAAATACACCTTTCTTTCCCTACCTATAGGGAGGGAGGATTCAAACACAAAGACTGGGGTAATTTTTTGGTAATAATCGTGCACATTTGTGGGTTGGGTTAGTAACACTTAAATGCACAAAACCTGTCGGAGACAAAAACACAAAGGTCTTCTCTTTGATATGCTCAGAGGTTTCAGTTTTTTTTTTATTATTTCTGTTTCAGTGTGACACACATTGTCTGGGGGAGGAGAAGGAGGGGCTGGGCTGGCAGCTCGATTATCTATGCCTCATTGTTAGCCTGGGGAGAAGATATCATTTACTCTGCCACCTTTGTGTCTCCTGGGGAATCAGATAACCTACTTATGCTTCTAACCAGTTGAGCAATCTGGACCCTCCAAACAAGCTGTAACTCCTTGGCACTGATTTCTCATGCTAAAATGTTCAGTCTTTGAAAGTGCATACTAACTACTCCACACAAATCCTGAGGGCAGCATTTCCATGAAGCAAGGCTTGCTATTATGCACGGGGACGGCTATGTTGGTATTTCTAGGACCTTGTCAGTCACGAAGATCCTCTATCTTAATTTTCCTCCATGATCATACTACATGCATTGTTCATGCATGTATCTGAAGAAGAGAGAGAGGGAAGTAACTGACACCAAGCAGGCATCAGACTGCTATCACCTGACCGCTGGGACTCTTTATTGCCAGAATATGCTGGAGGATTCACTTGTACTGTTGGTGCTAACCCCAGGCTAGTGTCATCAGAAGAAAGCAAAAATGAGTGTGCATTTTATATAATCAGAGGGGTAAGGGGTGAAGTCAGAATTCTGGGGAAGTGGGAAAAGAACAGAGTCACGGCTTTCTCAGATGCATTCTTGGGGGAAATAAATGAAAAGCCGTACTGTGCTTACACCTCTGTCGGAAACAGTCAAAATGAGGACACATCATCAAGATGAACAGTCATATTATTACAAATAAAACTGCATCATTTATTGGTTTTTATTGTATCATGACTGTATTATTATGCTTAATTATTCATTACTATTTTTCTCCATTATTGCTATTATTAATGATTTTTTTTAACTCTGTAATAAAACCACTTCCCTTAATCAGTCACTGTTTATTTTCTGTACTCTGTCTCCATGGTGCAAGGGACATAATTGTTTTTCATTTTCAGCACAGAGCAAGGGCAGAGAGAGGGAAAGCACTGGTAAAGGAAGGCACTCCCAGGGTATTGCATATCGTACATCACAAAGCTGCTCTGGTAGGCATTACATTTCCACCCAATTCAGCACACTTAGTAGGGCACGTATGCCAGGGAAGCAGAACTTAACCTCCAAGAAAAGTGAATCCAGAAGCACCATTAAACTGTTAGAAATCCTTAAAATGCCTACGCCCTCTAGTCAGCCATAAATCATATAAGATAAAGTTAAATGGATGTTATTTGCCTGGAAAAATTTCTTCCCTGTTGAAACTTAGTCTTACTATCATGTGAACTTGTTTATATAATTACTACCTTTGAAGTCTATTGACACTCTAAAAATAGAACAATCATGTGGTTCAAAGTACTCATCTTACAGATGGAAATATTAAAGCTTGGAGAAGTCACGTGACCCATGCAAGCTCACACAGCAAATAATGGGCAGGTCTTGGAAGAGGAAGTATGGCTATCAGATCCCAGTTAAATTCTCTTTCTCTCCCATAAAGTACAGTCTCCTTCAGTATGATTTTCTAAAACTGACAATGATAAAAAAAAATAGGCTCTGAAATGACTTATAAACTATTAGTAAAGCCAATGCTTGCCAAGGACCAGTTTTTTTTTTAACTGGAATTGGCATTTCTTCCCCCCAAAAATCTGATCTCTAAACAGAATTTATGAATATTGGATGCTTCACTGTTATAATTTACTATCCGTAAATTGCATTAATCTTCATACTAACTGTGGTAAATCATAGATTTATGCTATTCTTATTCACATTCTACTATACAATGAAAGCTAACTACGTATGAAATATTGTGTTAGATGCCCTGGGGGACAAAAGAAGCCCCCCTCTTAGAGATCATAATCAGCGAGACTTCTCCAGACACCACTTCAAAACTTCTAGGCAAACTACACCTGCTTCCTGCCCATTGGAAGAATCCAGTGCTATTTCTTAGTTCATTTCCTCTCTATCTGACTGCATCGTTCTGTCTGAAATCCCGTATGTATCTGCAGCAGGACAGATGGCGTTTGGGTTTGAGGCGAGGTAATTACCACTTCAGCAGCCATTGAAAGGAAAGTTGAATTGTGTTTTCTGGGATATATGGTGAAGGCAAGCACTTTTGTTTCTTGTTTGTCCCCTGTTAAGCAAAATTCACCTTGTAGTGATAAAGAGAGAGAGAGAGAGAGAAAGAGAGAGAGAGAGGAAAGAATGAAAGGCAAATGGGAAGAATACAGTAAAATCCACACCGAAGATGAGAATCTTGTTCAATTAGCAGTGAGTTCAGTGTCCCATTATTGTGGAGCAAGTGTAGTAGGTCAGATTAGCCATCCCAGTTCTTCACTCTTTTTTGTGTCCTTGATTTTCAGGTAACCTTGTAGTTTCTCCAAAAAAAGGAGGTAAGGCTTTGCCTGCCCTTTGACTTTAGTGTCCTCCATGAGACTTGTTTTGGCCTACAGGATATGGGGAGCTGCAACAGTGTGCCAATTTCAGACTCTTGTCACAAAAGATTTCATGTGTTTCTGCTAGCTTCTTAGAGCGGATGCTACGGCTGTGAGGACAGCTTTCTCTGAGTCACTGTCAACCATTCAGCTTGGGCCTCAGGATGGACACATATGTACCAACCAGAGGCCAACACAAAGCAAGGAACCCAGTCAAGTTAGCTTTACACTGTGAAGAACAGACTCCCAGCAGAGCTCAGCCAGCCCCAAGCCAACCTACAGGTACATAAGAAATGCTGTTAATAATGCCAGTGGGATTGGCGATTGTTAATGCAGCAGTAGTGAAATGATAAAGAGGCTGCTTTTGTTGTTGATGGTGATGCTTCTTTATTTGGTTGGTTGGTTGGTTGGTATTCGCTTCTTGGAATATACCGCATCAAGGACAGAACTACTTTATCACTTAATGCCTGCTTTCTTATTTATATAAAAAAGTGTCGAATACTCATTGTAGTGATACTCTTTTAAATTCTCAGCGAAGTGCTGCTGGGTCTCAGTCTTTATTAAAAAAAGGGGATACTCTATCCTCATAGTTAGAGTTTTCTACAAGCAATGAGTAGAGCATTATCTTTGAGATGTAACATTCCCAGGAGGAGAAAAGATCAGTATGAACTAAATCATGTATATTTTGTAAGTGTGTAATTGAATCTGCTTTGTGAGAAGTTACATCGTGTATCTATTCCATGAATATTCAATAAAGACACAATGACAAAGGACTAGAATAAGGGAATTAACAGATTGAATGGAAAATTTTAGCTTTGATTATGAGAAGATGAAGTCAATAATAGAAATATTAAAGTGAAAAAGTAAAATAAACTCTGAAGAAAGGCTTTCATGAGGAAAGAAGGCAATCTAGGAGAAACCTGGAGATATTGTAGTATTTAATGGTTTAGTGGAGGTGAAGGAGCTTCCAAAAGAAATACAGATCAAAGAGCAAGGGAGGTAGGATACGAACAGAAGTACTGCCGAAGACAAAGAAAAAGAATACCACAATAGGGTTCAACACTGTTGAGAGATCTGGAAGGATGAAAGACAGATAAATATGCATTAAGTTTGTAGATATCAAAATGTTTGTGAGGGGATGAATACTCCTTCAGGTACTTAATCTTTCAGAGAGAAATTCATAAAGTAGTTCTAATAGAGAGAAAAGTAGTACTTGTAGAACATGAGAAAATGAGAATAAAGAAATGCAACAGAAAACAAATGAAGTAACCAGGACCTGTTATTCAGTCACATTTTGTATTTTGAGGAAGAAGAGGAAACCATGTTTTGAGCTAGAAAAAAAGTTATATCTGGAGAATCCACATAGAGAGGACCTTGCTGTCTCAGTGGTTGAGGGATTATTCATTATTTACCGGATTTTTCTAAATGACTCTCATGAAATGTTTGCATGAACTAACTAGAACTAGAACTAGAACTAACATGTATTACTATGAACTAAGCATGTTTTATAGGTGTTATGTTATTAACTTATTGATAAGGGCCAGTGAGATGGTCAGCGGCATAAGCACCTGCCGGGCAAGCACGAGGGCCCGAGTTCGACTCCCGGAACCCACATACGAAAAAGGGGCCGGTGATATCGCTCAGCGGCATGGGCGCCTGCTGGCATGCGAGGTCCTGAGGTCGATGCCTGGTACCCACACACACACACACACACAAAATTTATTGATAATCTTTTTACAATGTTAGTGATATTATTTCCTTTTTAAAATGAGAATACAGAAGGACTTGGTAATTTACTGAGTCACAAACTCATAAACAATACATCTGGGATTCAAATCCCTGAGTCACAAGTCTATATTATTTTCACCATAGCATGTTACTTGGCTTAAATGAGGAAAAGAAGCAAAACAGAACAAGTGAAATTGGAGATTACTGTCAAAGTGTTTGAATTTAATTAATGAAAAACTACATCTTGGCTCAGATGTGCTCGTCTAGTGTCTGGCAAATAGCTTTGTTGCAATATTGGCTGAGAGGTGGAGTGTTATTGTTAGAATGCCCTACTACTATCATATGTTCAGAGGTGGGGCTTTTGCAAAGTGCTTGGATCATGGTGGGGGTAGGGGAGATTTAAACCATTTAGGACTTCATAGCTGAAAGTGCTGTTAGGAAATGGCACCTAGTAGCGGGGGCTGGATCTTCGGGGTGTATGCCTTCGGAAGGTATATCTCTTGCCCTGGCTCTTGTTTTCTCCTGCTTCCTGGTTGCCACAGGGTAAACAACTTTCCCTCTCCGGGCCCTTCTGCCACACTAATTCTGCTCTGGATCAGCCAGCTGTGGATTGAACCATCTGAAACTGACAGCCACATAAACCCCTCCTCCTTTACTTTACAGGGGTTAGGTGCTTTGTCCCAGTAATAGGAAAGTAACTAACACTTAAATTTTGTGGTATCAGAGAAGCAGGGTCATTGTTGTGATTGTACCTGACCACGTGGTGGCAGAAGCCTTTGAGACTGGTTGACAGAATGAATTTGGAAAAGTTTGGAGATGTAGGTTAGAGAAGGCCTAAAATGTTTTTGGGAGACACTGATAGTTGATTCTAGCAGAAGCTCAGAAGACCAGAATGCTGAGTGGAATGCTGACAAACATTAATAAACACACTAATGATGTTTCAAGGTTGGGAATGAAGACTGTAGTGGGAATTGGAGTAGAGACCATTTGTGTTACATTTTGGCAAAAAGCTTGTTTACATTTTGACCATATCCTGAGACTTTGTGGGAATCTGAATTTAAAGGTGGCAGACAAAGTAATCTGGCTGAGGAAATTTCAAGGCAGCCCAACGTTCAGGTTGTGGTATTTGTACTCCTAGAAGAGCCAAAAAATGTAACAGCTTTATAACTTGGCCAGATAGGAAGCATCTGTAAAGTTGGGACAAGAAGTATGTAGTTTCTGAAAAGATTAGTGCCTTTAAAAAGATGCTAAGCACTTTGCAAAAGGACAGTAGAAATATCCCTTGAGGACACCTCAGGAAATGGCCAGAGCCTACCCACTGCAAAATCATGGGCTGCATGTCCAAACCTTTTTGGCACCAGGGACCTGTTTTTTTAGGAGACAATTTTTCCATTGACCAGAGGGAGGTGGGGTAGAGGGTGTGGGATGATTCAAGCACATTATATTTATTGTGCATTTTTTTCTATGAGTACATCGTAATATATAATGAAGTGATTATACAACACAACACAATGCAGAATCATTGGGAGCCCTGAGCTTGCTTTCCGGAAACTAGACTGTCTGATCTGGGGCTAATGGGAGATAGTGATACCTAAAGTGTATTATGTACAGTCTACTCCATAATTTTGTTTTGGTTTCTGTCACTACAGAAAACTCTGATTCACCAAGATGGGATATTAGAAATGGAAGTGGGCTTTTCAGTGCTTTTCTGGCAATCTCGGTATATCCCACATTGCATTTAATGTAGAACATGTATAGAGATTTGAAGTCATTGCAACCATATTTTTAAGGCTGCTGTAATTTGTGACCTCAAGCAGTTGATCCTCTTCTATCATGGACAAAGAGAATTTACCTGGGTTATCCACAAATGGGTCATAGACCCATTCTTTCTCAGTTTGGAAATTTTTTGTAGTTGGGAAGTAATTCCCAAACTCTTTTGAACAATTGAGATAGTTGATCTTCAGCTGGGAGATAAAAAGCTCTAACTCAGTCTCTCTCAAAATCTCTGCTAATGTTTGAAACATGTCAAAAATCCCAATGTTCATTCATCACCCAGATAATTCCAGTTTGGCTTTGAATGCATCCAATTTATCTGTCAATTTGAACATATTTGTTGTTCCCCTAAAGAGACTGAGTTTGTTGAGTAGGTTAAATATGTCACTCAAGGAAGCAAGTTTTGCCACCCCTACTGTGTCAATGAAATATACTGCCAGTGGTGACTGTTTTCCTAAAAGAAATCTCTAGAGCAGCTCTCAAAAATTGAATACTCTGGCTATAGATCTGTCTTTAGAGAGCAACTCACTGTATCCATCTCCTTACAGAACTGCACAACATTAGTTAAAGGAATGTACAGTAACGCCTCAGTTCATGAACACTTCGGTTCACAATCTGGTTCTTAAACAAAAGTGCTTGACAAAATTTTGTTTCCCTTCACAAATTCCACATTGGGTGACAAATACAACCATGGCCATCTTCCTGACACGAACACAAACATGGCCATCTTCCCCCAAATCATAAAACAATGTAAGTTCATGAACCAAGGTACCGCTGTACTTTAATGTGGGCAATAATTTTAATGACACCCTGCAAAATGTTGGCATGTTCAGTTAACATTTTTGGCTAGCCAGTGTTTCTGTGCATGACACAGTGTGTGGATTCACATTCAGAAACAACCTCTTTGAACTAAGTAGTGAAACTAGAGAGCCATCCAATCATGGTGGTCACTTCATCTGTGCATATACCAACACAAAATGACCAATTCAGTTTTCCTGACATGTAATCATTCAAAGACTTGAATAGTTCTGCAGCTGTGGTGTTGGTTGGCAACAGAAGTGCATGTAACATATCCTCATGAATGTCCTCCTAAAAAAATATGTCACACAAAATCAAACAGCACTACCTTGTTAACATGAGCAGACTTGTCAAGCTTGATTGCATACCACTGTGACTCATTAATCCCTTCTAACAATTAAGCCTCAATATCCTCTGCTATTTGATCAATTCCTTTAGTTATGGTACTGATAAAAGAAGAACATTTGCCATCTTTTGAATATCCCATAAGCATTTCCCATAAGTTTAAGACAAGTGTCCTTAGCACAAGGCAACATCAACTCTTCACCAATAGTAAAGGGCTTCTTAGCTTTGGCAATGTGGTTAGCCACTAAGAATAATGCACTAAATGTAGATACATTTCATAAAGTGGTGGCTTTCAATAATTGCTTCTATTCTTTGTGTTCATGATTTTTCTTTTGAAAAACTCCAAAAGTTTAGTTTTTTGTTTTTAATGTAAGGTGCTTAGTTTCCACGTGGAAAATAAGTTTTGAAGATTTCATGGATTTGCTGGATAGTCACTCACCACATATTATACAAAATAGACTTGGAGAATATGAATCAATGTGGCAACGGACCTGTAATGTAAGTAGGACTCTTAGTATTTTCTATTTTTTCCCCTTTTTTCATATGTTTGCAATACATGATGAATGAATTCATTGTGAAGAGTTGATAATATGCTACACATATTGCAACTTGATCTTTTTTACTTCCTTTTCCTCTCCCCTTCCTCCCATCTCTCCCCAACTCCAGATCCCCTTCCCATTTCCACAAAGTCTATCTCCATGTATCCTACCATCTATCTTTTATTTTGCTCTTTAAATTATTTTGTACTTTGACGTTCTCATACAAGAGAAACCTTGAAATATTTAACCTTCTCTATCCGGTTTATGTTACTTAATATTGTCTTTTAAATGCAACTTTCTTTTTGATAGCAGTCTTTAAGTCCTATGCTGTCTCATCATTGGGTCATTCCCCTTTTTCAAAAAAGTTTAACAGAGATGCTTGTATTTTACTATTTGGAAAGGGTTAGTTTATAGGCTTACAAAAATTGTGACTAAGATAACTGTGCAGTGCAAGAAGAGGTATGGACAGAAGTGGTAAATAAAGTAAGGGGCAGGCTACTCATAGACTAAAACAGGTGTCAGATTCTGACTTAAAGCCTGCTACCAGATGCAGGTGTACTATTGAAGTACATCAACTCACTTGCTACTATAAACCCCACCACCAGATGCAGCTTGCCACTCACTGATAGGGTTTTCATATGAGTCTGCAAGAAAATGATGTATTATGGTTTCTGGGCAGGCAAACCTCTTTGCTAATGTTAATCTGTGTTTGTAGTCACTCCCTAGTGCTAACATCACAGCCACAGCTCCACCTCAGATCATTAGGCATTAGATTTTCATAGGAGTACACAACCTAGATCCCTTGCATGTGCAGCTCACAGTAGGATTCACAGTCTTCTGAGAATCTAATGCCACTGCTGATCTGAAAAGAGGTAAAGTTCAGACAGTAATATGAGCAATGAGGAGCAGCGGTAAATACGGATGAATCTGTTTGATCACCTTGTGCTTACCTCTGCTGTGTAATCCAGTTACTAACAGGCTATAGACAATTGACAAGGGTTGCAGACTGCTACACAAGGGTATAAAAGGGTGAACCCCTTTAAAAAACTTTGCTTTGGAAAGAGAGCTGTAAGGAGCCTTGTTCACTCAGGGCAACTGAAGGAAGTATATTCCAGAGTACAGCCATCCAGGAACTCAAATGCCACTGAAACTGTAGTTCACAGGGGTCCCTGCTCCTGCTCAAGCTGGTGGCAGACACTGGAGTCATCTACACTGTGTAGATGTTATAGGTATGCTGAAGTCAAGAGTTGTAGGGTCATGGAAGATTCTACAGATTTCAGAGGAAGGTGTTAGAGGCCAGGCAATGTGGTGTGACAGGATCACAGTCTCTGCCACGACTCCTTGTGTGGGTGAGAGTGAAGTCAAAGCTGAGGAGGCGAAGGAGGTTGTAAGAGTGAAGCCAAAGCTTCCATAAAGACCCCAGAAAGTTGGAGTTGCCAGGGACATGGAACTTCTGCAGAGGAAAGTGACAGGCCAGGCCAAGCCAGGCCAAGAGAGAGGCCTTATGGGCTGCAACTGGCAAGGTAATTGGGTGTGACTACTAAAGCCCTTTGGAGTTCACATCTCTCTAATATATGCCTTGGATTATGGGCATGGAGCTATAGAATTTAATGTTTGTGTTGCTGGGTTCTGGTCTTGGTTTTATCCAAATCCTTTTAATCCCTCCTTTCCCCCTTTTGGAATGGAAATGTTTACCCTGTGCTATTGTATGTTGGAAGCATTTAACTTTCATTTTTATTTTTACAGGTGCTCACAACTAAAAGTATTCCTTGAGTCTCAGAGGAAATTTAGACTTATACTTTAGAGCAATGATGGAACTGTTGAGAATCTGGTGACTCTTGGAAATGAATTAAATGTATTTGTATAATAAGATGGACATAGAGCCTTTTAGGGGCCAGGGATAGAATGTTAAGTTTTATATCTAAAATATCCCATAGAAGTGTCATGTGTTCAGAGGTGGGGCTTTTGGAATGGGATTAGATCATGGGGCCTTTTGCTCATCAGTGTATTAATCCATTGATTAATGAAAGTGCAGTTACCTGGCAGGGCCCAGGTAGAGGAGGTGTTTGCTGAGGCCTGAGGGCATTCTTCTGGAGAGCCTCCCCTCCTTTCCTGTTTCCTGACTGCAATGGGGTAAGAAGCTTTATTCTGCCAAGCCCTTCTATCATGCTATTTCTGCCTTGCAGCTAGCCAGCTGTGGACTGAACCCTCTGAAACTGTGAGCCAAATAAACATCTTCTCTATTTGTGTGTGTCAGATATTTTGTTCTAGCAATGGTAAAATGACTAATACAAGTGGGTTCTGATGAAGTCAATACCGCAAAGAAAATGAAAGAGAAAGGCTGTGACCCTATTATCATGAGTGAGAAATCTCATTCCTTTAATTTGCTTAAGTAGTAAAGATTATTTAAAGCACTAGGAACATTGGATTTCACTCTCTCTTCTTTTATTCACAGTGTTCTGAAATACGTCTGCTTAGTTTTCACCTTCACAAACACTCACTAAATATTAGCTTTTTGCTTAAGGAAGAACAATTTTATATTACTTTTACCAGTCATATAACTCTAATTCACTTAAGTGTATGTTAGCTGCATGAACTGCAGCTAATATATCCTGGGAGTACCACAGAGACTCATGATGAAATTCAATAAAACAATATATGTACCAATACTTTGTAAAACATAAAGAATATACAAATGGCAAGTATCAATTTTCTCCTGAATGTTCAGATTCCAAGACTCCCCCATACTCCTCAACTCTCACTAACTTTCTTCTTGGCCTTCTCCAACTCAAGTCTCATCTCACTTTTTTTTTTCAGAAAGGACAGATTTTATACTCAAAGGCTAACGTGTCCCCAAAGGCTAAAAATGACATTTAAAATAGTGCCAAAAACTAAATTGATTGCCAAAGGTGAAACATTATAGAGATAAATTATTGATTCCAGGGAAACCCGAAAGACCTATCCTATCTATAATACTGAACTATCACATTTCAATCTTACATACACATATTTTTAGATTCTAATATCTTTGTGATCTGGATATATCTTATAATTAATGCAATATGAAGCATGATATTCCACAGATCAAACCCAGCTACCTACCTGCTTTTGTACATCTTTAGATCTAAATTTGTTTTCCATGTTTTTAAAAGATTAAAACTATTCAAAAGACAAACAATGATTCTTAACATATAAAAATTATGTGAAACTCAACTTTCAGTGTCCAAAAGTAAACCTCTATTGAAACACATTTGTTTACATGTTGTCTTGTGCCTGCTTTCTTGCCACCAAAGCAGAATTCGATAATTGTAGCAGGGACTTGATTGACCTTAAGGCCTAAAATATCTAGCCATTCACAGAAAACAGGGTCTTGGTCATGCTAGGCAAGTACTCTACTACTGAGCTATATCCCCAGGCCTACTGATTCTTATAATTTATCTTATTGTAATTTTATCTTTCTTAATGGTCTTATTATACTGCTCCAGAGAAACAGAAATAATAAGATGCACAGGCACACACTATTAGGAGGAATTGGCTCATGAAGTTGTGGAAGATATGTAAGTCCCAACACTTGCCATATGTAAACCGTAGACTCAGGAGTGTTCACGGTATCGTGTAGTACAAGTCCAAAGGCCTGAGAACCTCTGGAATTAATGTATGCTTCAGTCTGAGGACAAAAGTCAAAGCCCAAACAGTCAGGCAGAGTGAATTTACTCCTTCTCTACCTCTTTGTTCTATTCAGTCCCTCAACAGATTAGATAATACACACTCACACCGGGGAAGCAGTCAGCTTTACTGAATTTACCAATTCAATTTAAATGTTAACCTTATCAAAGATCATCCTATTGGACACATTATAATGTTTAGACAAATACCTGGGCATCCTATGATCACGTCCCCATGAAAGTATCCATCACACTGTTAAAAATGAAAATGATATACTTTATTTTTTATTTTAGGTAGCACATGTTTGCAGTACTTAATGACTACATTCATTGTGGTGGGTATAACACATCATAATTCTTTTCTCATTACCTTCCCCTCCTCTCCTCCCATCACTTGGTCCCATTTCCCTTAGAAGTTTTTCAGGCTGTAAAAATGGTATATTTTATAACTGATGAGAGTGGTGTACTTTATAGCAGTCAATGCAATGTGGTTGATTCTCAAGACTAGGACTTTTGCTGAAAGTTAATCTTTCTTTTATTCAGAGGACAGCACTAGATTGTTTGCTTATATGAGGAAATTAGTAACAAAAAGACCTTATTAAATTCAATCATCAACCCTCTTCAACCTAAATTATTATAGTAATAGTATTATTTAATGTATCATAATATAGTAGATTATTTTCTTTGTTTCAGGTCCTTATACTCCTTATTCAAATGCATATATCTATGTATCTATATATCCACTTATTACAGTGGAAAAATTGGCCTTCATAATGAGATATAGTCTTGAATTTCGGCCTTATCCCTGATGAGCATAGTGACTAACAAATTAACTTTTTTTGAACCTCACTTCTTTCCTCTACAATGTGGAAAAATTTCAAAGAGTTGCTCAGAGATGAAATGAGGTATATAGGATAATATATAGGAAATTGCCTATCATAATACCTGTTTCACATTTGAGATCCAATTTACATTTGTTTTCTGTCTTGATAACCCCAAATTCATTTCTGACTTATTTGAATTAATTTTTAATGAATTCTCAATATTCCATCCAGTATGACTTATTTATTTCTGTATTATTAAAAATTTATATTATCGAAAGTAATTTGTTAGCAAATAGAAAGAATTCAATACCAGTTAAGAAAGAGGGAATCTCCGATGGAGAATCTGTGTGTGTTTAACAGAGTCTGTGGTCAGTCTCCTAGAAGGTATCGACAATGTCTTCACAGTAACTCTTTGAAATGAGCGCTTTATCTGTGTGGTTGAAGACCAATCTTCATAAACTCCAAATTAGCAATTGGGAATCAAATACACATAGTGAATTTTCTCAGGTTTTCTAGTTCTAAATGGTGACAGTGGGTCCTGGAGGAAAAAAGGACTTTTTATTAAAGAAATCTGATAAAAGAAACTCATTTCTGCAAGGGACCCTGGAATGTAGAGAAGACTGCGAATTATGAGCTTAGCATGTGAATTAAACCATACTAACCCAGGCTACATTACCTATTTATGCAAAAGAATAAATTTTTTTTCTCATTTAATGAGGACCCAAGTCATCCTTGTACTGCACATCACTCTCTGATCACAGCAGGAGAATGGGAGGTATCTATCTGCCTGTACCAAAGACAATTACCAAAGACAACCTCCTGAACAGTCCCGACTTCAAGGCAGACCCTTCAGAGCTGGACGTGATGCCTCAGGGTTTGGCTCTTTATTCTTGTCTTACTTTTATCAACTGTCTCTCTTCAGGTTTAGAGCGACTTCAGGGTTTCTGGGCGCTTCCCTTCTCTGGCTGAGATTAGGACCAGCTCTGGGAAGCCTCTGACTTGCTGTTTTAGGTCACATTCTCACTTCCTGGAATAATCTGCAGGTGAGGAGGTGAGATTCTGTGACTGACTCAACCCAGTGATTGTTGCTAACCAAGCAATGCAGGCTGTCCAGCTCCCATCTGGATCTCATGTCTGGCAAAGTGGGGAGCAGCTGAGGGAGAAAGAACAAAGTTCCCCCAAAGGGACGGAGGTGCAGATGTACCCATGGTTCTGAGGCAGCCAGCCACCCTGTGCTGCACTAGGCCTGATGTCCAGGAGAGGCAATGTCTATGTTCACAACAATGGATATTTAAAACATTTCTATGATGGGAAACAACTTCATAGATGATAGCATGATAAAATGTAAAAATGGCAAGTGTAAAATATCTACTGTGTATGGTGGCAATCTATACCATCCTAACCTTGTTTGAGTTATGGCAGAAAAACTAATTATCCAACCATTTGAAACATATTTTAAATGCATGGATACCTTTATTAAGATAAATGTACAAATCACAAAATGACATTTAACAAAATGGAATTTGTTATCAGTACGGTTGTTGCTCCTGGCTCAGATTCCCTGATGTTCAACAACTTGTACGGTAAATAAAATATTTTTGTTCATGAAAATGAAGTACCTTGCTTTTATAAAGAAAGAGATCACATTAACAGGCAACAAAGAAAACAAAATGAACCTTCTTGGGATCAGGCAGGGAAAGCTAAGGAGTGTCCCAGTTCTCCATTTGTGTAAAGTCTGGTTTTTTTTGACAGCTTCGAGGGGTCTCTGTGGAATTTGTATGCCTGGCAAGGTGATACTCATCCCTATATTTTCTCTCTCCCTAGATCTTAACTCAGAAAAGATGTTGTCCCTGTCTATGAACATTTTAACAAAAGATTCACTTCTTAACTCCTTGGATACCATTTTTATTTTTCTTTCACATTTTCTTCTGGAGCTTTCTAATTTCTTCTTCTTCTTCTTCTTCTTCTTCTTCTTCTTCTTCTTCTTCTTCTTCTTTTTTTTTTTTTTTTTTTTTTTTTTTTTGTGGGTACCGGGGGTTGACCTCAGGACCTCGTGCGCCAGCAGGCGCCCGTGCCGCTGAGCGATATCACCAGCCCTTTTTTCGTAGGTGGGTACCAGGAGTCGAACTCAGGACCTCGCGCTTGCCAGGCAGGCGCTTATGCTGCTGAGCTATCTCACCAGCCCCATTTAATTTCTTCTTAACATAGTTCCTTCCAATCCTCTTTATTTTTTAGTTTCAATGCCTTAATTTTTTCCTACTTAGTGATTAATTCCTACTAATCCTTGGTTCTATCTATTTTTACATTTAAACTTTTTATCTTATGGGTTTAAGTATTTTATCTTGTTCTTTAATCATCTGTAGCTTTACAATTTTAATGATCCACACTTTTATCTTCTATTTTAAAACTCAATTATTTAATCTTACTTTCAAACTCAACATTTTATTCTACTGGAATTTTAATTCTTTTATTCAGTTTTACCTTCTTATGTTTTATTTTCAAGCTTTTTAAAAGTTTTTTCTCTAAACCTCTACTGATTGGGCTTTCTTGTTCTCTCTTTTTTTTTTTCCTAAAAAGTAGATTTTTATAATGGTTGACAACAGGAATGCCATGACTGATGATGATGATGAAATTGATAATGCAGATTAAATATTTCTTGTCTAAAATGTTTGGGACCAAAAGTGTTTTGGATTTTGGATTTTTTTGAATTTTTGGATATTTGTATATTCATCATGACATATCTAGGAATGGGACCAAATTTTAAATACAGAATTCATTTATCTTTCATACACCTCTTGTACACATATCCTAAAGGTAATTTTATGCAATATTTTTAGCACTCCTGGGTTTTGACTGCTACCCATCACTTGTTGTCAGGTGTTGAATTTCCCACTTGTGGTGTTGTACTAGCACTCAAAAAGTTTCAGATTTTAAAACATTTCAGGATTTCAGATTTTGGGATTAGTGGTGCACTACCTGTAATAATAAAAGCAGAAGACAGAAGTTGACGCCCTTCTCTTTTTTTTTTACATTTGTCTTTGGGCCTCTGCCTTTTCCTCCAGATGGATTCCTAAGTTCTTTTAGAGCCTAGCTTTCCCCTAGCCCCTCCACCAAAGTCGATGCTTTAGGAGATTTGGAAAAATGGTTAAAGAGTATCCCCAAAGTTACTATTTTCTCTACACAGAAAGAACATTTTGTTTACGAAGATATTTTTACTACGCAAGATCTTACACTATGTTGGTTTTGGCAGATTTTAGGCATCAGTAGGCAGGATGGAAAGGTGATAAGAGAACATTCCTCAAGTGCTTCCCCTAGCCAATAGCCCGAGCTTCTTACCAAGAGCTGGTGAGCCCGAACCTTCCTTTCATTACACATATAAAGAAACGAAGTGGACAATCAACGGCTGGGCTGCTGCCTCTGCTTGAACACTAGATTCCCCTAGAAATAGTAGTGCCTACCTCATAGGCTTTTAGGATGATTAAATGAATTGATATTTTAAAAACCCTTGGAACTATACCTGACATGTAGCAGCTACTAATTAAATTTTTTAAATGTCTGAATTTCTGAGGCAACCTCTCACATTTACTGATGCACTAGAAAACTCTTGTGTTTCAGTAAAACTGAGTCCTGTTTCTTCACAGTGAGGATTGAGAAAAAGCTAATCAGGGTAAAAGTTACTCAAAAAGAGATTTGTTATTTTCGTTTGCTTTATTTTTTCAGTAGGGTCATCTGGCTTCTCTGGACAAAATTCTAGCTTGCCAGAGCCCCCATTTGTTCAAATTAGAAACTTCTGACTTTTCCCTCTTCTTTCTCTTGGGCATAGTTTCGTGCCCGAGATTGTTTTCTTTAGGGATCTTTCCACCTCAGGAGAGAGGAATTAGGAAAAATTAATAATTCCTGAAGCAGGAATTAATGGCCAAATATTTACTTTATAGGAATGGTGACTTGTAATATAAAACAGATTATATTCCTATTTCATGAGATTTTTTCTTATCAGAACACCATTCAGGTATCTTTGCAATGCCTCATTCAGAAGTAATTTCCTCTGTATAAGAGCTAGTGTCACATTACTAATGGATGCCCTCATCCTCAGCCTACAGGAATTGATACTTTTGCCTTTTTAGTAATGAAAGAGAAGGCTCTCAAGTATTCCTCAGTCATTGCCCAACACTCAGGAAATAATCTTCCCTTGACTAATTCACAAATAAACCTCAACTCAACCAAAATTATCTGCTCTTGAAAACTTGTGAAGTCTCATTTCCAGAAGCTCCTCTTTTTTTAAAAATTTTTATTGGTACATTTTAGATATATATATGATAACATTCATGTTAGGGAATTTGCACCTGTACATGATATACTTGATTCTTCTTTTTCACATTTCTGTCCCCTCTCTTCAACCCTTCTTCCCCTCCTTATTTACAAAAGTTTTGTTTCCATTTTTTCCTTCCATTCATTTTTTTCTTTGTCCCTTTCTTCCTTTTCCCCTCCACCTTCCCTCATTCCTCTTTGCATTTGAATATTTTCTTCCCATTTCATAATATCTGTTATACCTTTTGGTCCTTATTTACACTTTTGGTTTGTAATACCAGAGAAACCATGTGATATTTGAACATATGGGTCCAAATTATTTCACTTAAGAGTATTGTCTCAAGGTGCATCCATTCACCTAGAAATGTCTCAAGCTTATCCTTCTTTATGGCTGAGTATTACTGCATTGTATAAAAAAAAGCATTTTTTTATCCATCCATCAGTTGATGGGCATTTGGGCTGTTTCTAAGATTTAGCTATTACAAACTGTGCTGCTATAAACATGGCTGTGCCTATATCACTATGGTATGATGCTTTTAATTGTTCTGTGAAGATACCAAGAGGGGGACTATCTGGGTCAAATGGAACCTCTAGTGTTAGTTTTTTGAGGAATCTCCACACTGATTTCCATAGTGATTGCACCAGTCAACACTCCCACCAACAGTGGAGAAGTGTTCCTTTTTCACCACAGCCCCTCCAGCATTTGTTATTGGGTGATTTCTTGATAATAGCCATTCTTTCTGGAGTGAGATGGAATCTCAGCATTGTTTTTATCTGTATCTCTCAAATGACCAGTGATGCTGAACATTTTTTTTCATGTATTTGCCATTTCTACTTCTTCATCTGAGAAATGTCTATTCCTTTCAGATGCCTGTTTTTGGATTGGGTCTTTAAATTTGAATGGTCTGATTTTTTTTTTTTTTTTGAGTTCTTTATATATTCTAGATAGTAGTCTTCGAGGAACAGCTAGCGAAACTTTTTCCCACACTGTGGGTTGTCTTTTCACTCTGTTGGTGGTTTCTTTTGCTCTGCAGAAGCTTTTAAATAAGATGAGATCCCAGATGTTGATTCTTTGTGATATTTCCTGTGCAACTGGGGTTTTGTTCATAAAGTCTTTGCCTACATTTATATCTTCAAGAGTTCTACCTATTCTCTCTTCCAGCAGATTTCATGTTTCTGTTTTAATATTTAGATCTTTCATCCATTTTGATTTTAGTTTAGTGCATGTGAAAGATATGGGTCTAGTTTTAATCTTCAGCATGAGAAGAGCCAGTTTTTCCAGCACCATTTATTAAACAGACTATCTTTCTTCCAGTGAAGGTGTTTGGCTCCTTTGTCATAAATAAGGTAGCTGAGTGTGTTTGCAGATGTTTCCACATCTTCTAATCTGTTCCACTGATCCTTGGGCCTGTTTTTTTTTGCCAGTACCATGCTGTTTTTATCACAGTAGCTTTTTAGTATAATTTCAAGTCACAGATTGTGACGCCCCTTGCATTTCCTTTGTTGTGTGTATGGATTGTTAGATCTAGATGAACCTTCCTTAAAACAGTAGTTTTAACTGGTGATAATCTACCTGGGAATATTGTCAGATAAATTACTTTAGAGTTATTGAATTTACCTGAACTTTTTTCCCTAAAGCAAAGTATTTGGGGTTGTTTGTTTGTTTTGTTTCCTTCTCCAGGGACTCATTGCCTGGGATCTTATCAACTTCTATATTGCAGTATACTATTTCTTTAAAAGATGACTGAGTTTAAAAATATCCATCAATCTATATCCACAATTTTAGGTCATTTAAGTTTCTGATAGGTGTTTCTTAATACTTATGTTTATTTTGGTATATATTGTCCCCAATCAAGGCTCATTCTGGGTGGGCACAGAATTGTTACTTATCCTTTATCCTCTTTGTCTGTTACAGAGTTAGTCATTCCTGGATAAGAAAAACCAAGATTTCTGGTGAACTACCAAGGTGGTTGGAAAGTACATGTATTGCTTAGCAATGGACCACCTATTAAAGATCAATATATTTATGGAAATGGTTCAAAATTCACTAAAAATTATTATGAGGAAAATACTAATAGATCTACCTGGTAATACGTGTAATAAAAGCAAAGTATTTGATCCATATTTATAACCTCAGTGGAAGGTCAAGGATAATATTGCAAGACATTTCTCTAGGTTGATCATCATATCTTAGATGCTTATTTTGAAAATGGGCAAATGTGATAACTCTTCCTACATCTTACTTCGTGGAGTGGCCCTTATGCAGTATGTCTTTCATTATGGTTGGAGTAGAAGTATTGATAATGAAAAGTAAAAAATCTAGATGATGGCTATTCTGTAAAGCAATGTTTAAAATTATATATTAGTACCCTAAGGGATTTTTCCTATCACTGAATATCCAGTAATATTACATCCAAATAAGAGAGGTGATTAAAAAGTCTTTTCTTGGGTGATATAGCTCAGCGGCATAAGCACTTGCCTGGCAAGCTCGAGGTCCTGAGTTCGACTCCTGATACCCGCATATAAAAATAATTAAAAAATAATAAAAAGTCTTTTTTCCTTCCAGAACAATTACTCAGAAGGAAGTAACTATCTTTGATTAAGAAAACATTTAAATATTTTATTTAGAGTATTACTGGAAAAACTGATAACCAGATTCAACCACATTAATTGTTCAACTATGCATGAGGCAACTGAAGAGCTTTATTTTTAATCCCAAAATGTGGTGTGAAGGAAGAACCAGAAAAATTAAGGGTTGATCGCAGCTCGTCAGAAAAGGAATGATGGAGATAAACTCTGGGGACACATAGTAGCTTGGTTCAATCACTGACTACAATTTGATCTCCAGGAGGACAGAGGTGTTTCACTTTTGTTTACTGGTAAACCCATAAGCAGCTCAAAATGTGCCTGACACAATGTAAATGCTTAATTTTTTGGTAGAAATGAACAAATTAATAAGAATTTTTAGTATTCAACTTGAAGTAGCTTGTTGTTAGATGTAAATTCCTCCTAGTCCAAAAAGAACCTATGCTTTAATTGACTACATTGACAAAGTTCTTTATGAGTTGGAGGGATTTCCTGAAGAAACAGAGGTGAAATGTTGCCGAATAGCAGCATATGTGAGAGGACAGGATCATCCTTTAACAAACTAATTCAGGTTAGTCAGGAACCCTTAGCCCGAGAGGACCATGAGAAATAAAGCCCTGTGCATGGGCAAAGAGAATGGAGAGAGCTTTGAACTTCTGGGGAGCTCAAGCTGATCTTCACTAGATATTAAGGCACCTGGAGTTCTCACCTGACATGTAGTTCTCTCCACGTGTGTCCCACCACATGCGAGACTTTGCCTGGATCAAGACTTCAAGAAATAAAAACAGGAAAACACACACAAACACACATACACACATCTCAATAAAAATCCCTAATACAAATAATATAGTACTTAGAGAAATAACTTCAGAAGTTGATTACCTCTTAAAACATTGCATTAGAGCCTTGCTGGCCCGGTAAGAATATATTTTAAAATAAAAATATATTAACAGCTTAATTTTTAAAAAAAGAAGTTGGAAGCTGAGGAGCTGAGGTTGGGGCTGACAGCTGCCATGTTGGAGCAGAGGACAGGGCCCTCTCACACAGGGCTGCAGCTTCACAATCCTGGTTCAGGTTGACACTTTGCTTACATGTGTTGATTCCACACAAACATGTAGATGGCACTATGTGACTTCCACTATGTTTGCCTGTGAGCTGCTATCCATGCTGCTGCAACACATCTCTGTACCTACAAACTCTGCCAAGACCATGGGTCACAGCCCCATCTGTGTCACTAATTCACCCATCACCTCCAACCTCCCCACTCGGAGTGGAGCATTAAATCTCTGCCGTCACTGCCCAGTGCTCTTCTTATTTATTCCACTGTCTGATGTTCACCTCTCCAGATGGTGAGGAAATGTCATCCTCTCTTTATGTTCACCCTTTACCTTTAGAAGAGGTACCAAGATTGAAGATTCTATTGGATCCCAAAATACTGTTCTGATTTACCATTCAGTAATCTGGCTTAAAGTCTAGTTTTAGAAAATTTTAATATTTTCTATAGCTTTTTCCTTCCCATGGCACAGAAACTTTTCTTCTGAAAGCATATGGATGGGGAAACTGAGGCTGATTCCTTTTATACATAATCTGTATGGAGAGTGTTTGCCAGATATTGTTCACACAAAACAGAAGTTGTACTTCATTCTGGACTTCATCTCACTTTTATATCTTTATTTTCTTTGAGTTTTCTCCTTAGCCACTTTTTCTCAACTTATATTACCTACATATGTTGAATATATTTTTAAATATTCTTCAGTTATTTCTCGAACAAAGTGGTACAAAATTAAACCAGCATACAGGCAGGTATATGCTCATACTAAATGAAGTCAGGTATTTCACTGAATCACTAGGGAACTTCCGAACATCATCTTAGCTTCAGTTTCACCATAGTTTTATCATACAGTCTTGACTAAGTTGATGCCTCCTTTGTTTTTGTTTACTCTGGCATAAAGGGGTATCATAGCAGTTAACCTATCTCTGGGGTGTGTTCAGGTTTAATGAATGAATGCATATAATGCCTTCAGCGTGCCTCGCATGAGATGTGCTGTTACTGCACATTATTAGTCCTGCTATTACAGCACCACCTCGGGACCCTCAGCCTATAAGCTGGCTTGAGACAGGAAGTCTCAGAAATAATAACAACTCTCCTCCCAGAGCGCCTTTCTCCCTGAAACCTCAGAGAACTTAAAGGCATTACCTTATTGATGTAAATCTCAGCATGAGATGGATTGGGACGACTACTGAATATTTCCTGTTTCCAGATGGGAGACATTAAGGTAACACTTTTGCATTTACACCAGGCTCACCTGTAATGTGAGCACTTATCAACATCATTGCTCATATAAGGCACAAACCATACCTCACTGTTTCTCCACAGAGGAGTACAAAAAGTAATCCTGGAGAGAATAGTGGGTTTCAATCTGGTGTTACTGAAGTATCTTGAGATAGTAATGAGAGAATCAAACTACATTAATATGTTAAAAAGATTAACGGTGATCATATATATTTATTTAGCCATGATTTTTCTGCAGAAGTTAGCAAAAGCATTCCGTTTTCTGTTTGTTTGGTTTTTTTTTGTCCCCCTTCAGTTTTTCCGTTTCATTTTCCTACTGAATTGAATGCATGAGAAGCCTTTATTTTTTAGTTATATAAGTTACTGATTAATTTTAAATGGTTGACATATTGCTTAGCCACTTCATGGACACCACTTGGCAGTCAAAATATTTCAGCACTTAATGGACACCATTTGGTAGTCAAAGTATTTCAAATTATAAGAGACTGTTAATAGATAAGAAATCATTGGCTAAGAATCAGTGTGTTTGCCTTTGGCTCATCATTTGAAGGATGAGGAAGCTCTTGATTAAAACAATTATAGCATCAGTCCACTTAAAAGTAATTCAACTGCACTTCTAAAACCTATCCTATAAATCAGACAGCTTCTTCCTACAATTAGTCTGAATTGGGAAGCAATAATTGTGTGACATTGTGGCTCAGCATTATGCCGTCCTTGTTACCTACTTTGATGGACTCTGGTAAGTCCAGCTCCCCTATGATAGTGCTGTTTCAGCTCTTCCATAATAAAGTCTCTTTGTTTTTTATTATTATTAACATATATTAGTTAGACAAATTAACATGGTTCACTGTGACATTTCCACACATGCATCATTCATTCTTTCCTTTCACTCTTCTACCCGTTGCCTGCCTCAGGCATGCTTCCTAGTCCAGAACAATCCCTCTTCTCCTTTCACATTGATTTTGAATAAAGTCTCTTAGAATTGAGCTTCAAAAGGACTTGGTTATACCGAAGGCTTCAGGAGTTTAATTCTTATTACCCTAGTTGGTTGCAGTGTTAAAACTCTTTCACATTAAATTTCCTCCAACATTTTTATAAGTTATTTTAAAAATAAACTCTATAATTCCACTGCAGAAAACTGGCATTGCATACTGAGACGATGGGAATTTTACTGAGTTGTCTGCTCGCACAAATATGTATTAGAAATAGAATAAGCCCCTGGGCTCTCTGTCACTTGATTAAACCTTGAGCATTTAGCTGACATCATCTTTTGGCACTTGTCTTTCTTCTCTCACTCTCTACCAATGGGTAATGGAAATACAGTTGTCAGCATCAAATTATCCAAATATAAGGAATCTAACTCCTAAATGTTCTAAACATTCAGCCTTCTCCATTTGAGCGCCACCCAATCCCACACAGCCCTAGTACCTTTTTTCTTTAGCTGATGGGAAGATGGCCCAGACAGTCTATGTCATACACTTGACTTAGTCTTAGGCCATTTGCAATGACCAATTTCTCATGCTTCACGAGGAGGCAGAAGTAGGTGGTACTTTGCCTGGCCTGGTTTATGATGATGGCTATAATGGAAACATTCCTTCCGGACACCTGCAGTAGCTAACGTAGGCTTTGAAGCATGAGATTTGAGTTTTCCTTTTTAGCATGCCAGCTTGCAAATATTGTTATCCATCATGAAATTATCCAGTGTTTTTAAAATACAGCTACAGTATTTGATTAAAGTACTTTCTGTTGTCATTTATTTCAGGCTGACGCCCCCTCAGTGGAGAATTTCCTTTCCGCTTGGTTTTTTAAAGTGTCTGCCATTCATTTTCTTGAGCATTTCTTTAGTCTCATGTCAGTGGATGGCTTAAGAAGGAGGAATTGGCAGGTTCATTTCATCCTCAGCTTACCACAATATCAAAGTGTCACCTCTATGAACATACAGAGCTTTGCTGCTCATTAACGTTATGGGAAAAAGTGCATCCTCTTCATGACTGGGCTAGGGCCTTGGAATTAGAGAAAAGCCTGTTGTGATGCAGACTTGGTCTCATCCCTTGTTTGTGTGCTGACATCACTCAGATCTTCCTGGGTTCAAATAGATTACCAATTACCTACATGCAGCAAAAGAGAAACATCATTGCTTGCTGGAAGCCAATCTTCCTATTTGTGTTGCAAATCAGTTCACTCCTTGACTCACAGCTTCCTTTCAATCCAAAGAAAGGTATCAAGGCCGGTGAATTGTAGAATGAATATGAATTTTTCCGTGGTCTTAAACTCCATTTGCCATTAACCAAAACAGAACACTCCAGACTATTTTTATCTCTTATTGAAACAATTAGAACAATTTCTTAGCAATTTGAGTCCAAAGATATGACTTCTCTGGGAATATTTTGAAAGTCAGTTTTTAGCCTCCATGATTAGGGTAAATTTATATTTTTTTTCACTTTACTATTTTAGATTTGGCCTTAGGAAATCCTTTGGAATCTTGCCCTCAAAGAAATTCAGTTGGAGCCAGCAATCAATCACAATTTCAGTGTGCTTGATTACCAAAAAGACCAAGAAAGAGTAACTTACCATCACTCTTCATGTCAGCATTGGCAATGCTGACAGCCGTTGCTTCCTATGTTATGGGGCAATTGAAAAGATAGATTTGGTAACAACATTTTTTCCCAGGTTTTGAACACTGATAAATGGCCTTTGATTTGTAGCTATAGATCTTAGTTGATGGACCTTATATTGCTTTCATTGAAAAAGGAGTAGTTAGTAATAATCAATGTAATTTTAAACCCCAGTGTTTTTATTTATCTCAGGGATCAATATCTTTCTGGAGAGTTCCTTTCAGTCAAAGACACTGTGGACAAATTCTGTTCATCATCTTAACCGTATCATTTCTCAGCACCAATGATTAAATAACTTCAGCATGTTTGAATTTGTTTGGGGTGTCCTTAAAGTAGGCTAATTTTGTTCCAGTTGAATGTCCTTGATTATATGGTATTCAGACAGAAGGAGATTACACAACACTAGAAACTATTCAAATGTCTTTGTGTTAATTAAATTGCCAGAAATTTTATCATGAGCCTGTAATGATTCCAAGGCCCTGGCAGGCTGTGACTCCTTTAAGAGGAGCAGCGCGCTGGAACGCGGCCTCCATTTGCTGACTTAGCAGGGCTGCAGCCAGCCTGCCTGCTCGGGCCCCTGGGAGCCAGGCAAAGCAGCCCTTTGGCACTAAGTGGATGGACAGAGGGTGTGCAAGGAGATTTAAAAATCGTGTGCAGTATTATCTGATCTTGATTCTGCTCAAATCAGAACAAGCTTTTCTACCTTTTTATTTCAAAGTCCAGCACTGCTATTAGAGCTTGGAAATGTGACTTTTCACCTTCACAGCCTGCTAGGACTCATTTCAGGAATAATATTTTAGGGAGTTTTTCCCCTGATTCTTCTCATTATACTTTCTTTTCCACTCTTTGGAACTTGATAGAAATTGTCCCATGCATTCTTCTGTCTCATGTGAACTTTGAAAAACCCTCTGGGAGAATATTTTCCCCCTAGCTTGGCTTTGAATGTGGGAACCTTATGATACAATGTGATAATGAACAATGTGAAATTGTTGGTGCAGTGATAGCAGCCAGGCCCATTGAAAGCTCCTGCATGTTCTGAAGGAGGCTGGATGGGTTGTTATGAATTATATCTCCCCGGAAATTTTATTCTCAGTCAATTGTCTCTTCCAATAGGTTACCCAAAGTAAGAAACATGGATTTTTCTCAATATTGCATGGAGCCGTCTTGCTTGCAAAAAAATTTATACTTAAAATTTCAATCCAGGTAAAACTTTCACATTTCTTTGGGGATCTGACACTATCCAGTTTACTAAGAGATTTGCCAAGATTCTATGAACCTTCCTGTGAACCCTGGGAAATTTCATGCTAGAGCTGAACCGGAAACGAGGTACATTTCACCAAGTGTCAGATTTCCTTCTGGCCAGCTAGCCAGGCTCTCCCCCAAGGTTGTATTAATTATTTCCTGCCTTAAGATGAAGAAGATTAACTGGACTCACACACTACCAAATAAAATATTTCCAAGGTGAAATGAGCCCTACCAAATGCAGAATTGAAGAAGTCACCTTCACAACATCATGTCATTATCGCCTGGACTCATGATTGACCAGTGGCTTAGCGACAGCACGGATAGTGCTCTATGTAAAGGGCAAGTGCGAACAAACATTAAAACTGTATTTTCCCCTCTGAAGCTATCAGAGGGGAAAGAAGGAAAGAATAAAGAACTTTAGAAGGTGTTGTTAGGTCCACAAATTGACCAGTGTATTCGCTGACCCAGTGGATCTCCTGATGTGGAAAAGGGAATCCAAAACACGCAGGTTCTAACATTTTACAAATATAATACATGTAGCAAGAAATTTTCATTTCTTCTTTTCAAATGAAAGCTTTACATGCTGAAAGTACTGGTGTGTCTTTCTTAAATGTCTGCATAAACCAGGCCTTCTCAACCTTGGCACTATTCACATTTTTGGCTGTATGATTCCTTGTTGTGAGGTTTTCTCTGTGCATTATAATTAATCTAGCGACATCCTTACCTTATTTCCACTAGATACAGAAGAATCCCAACCCATGCCATGACAAACACACTCTAAATATTTCCAACCATCCCTTTTGAGGCAAAATCACCCCGATTGAAATATATTTGTTCAAATCTCAAACAGTCTGTCTCCAAATGCCTCCAGATTCTGCAACTTACATTCCAGCATAGTTTTCCTATGAGTTCAAGGCTATGTATATAACTTTCAGTAGTTGATAAACCATAGAAAGGAACATCTAAAACAATTACAGAAATTAAGATCTAGAAAAGACAGTCGAAGCAGCAGTAGCAACAAAATTTATTCTAAAGTGTGAACCTATTAATGATGAAACAAAAAATGTCCATATAAAGAAAATATAGATATCAACCTCTTTTAAAAGTTTTGAAAAGCAGCATGTGGAATGGTTGCTAGCTTATTCTGTAAAATAGTAGAGTCATATTGACCAATATAGTAAAAACTAATCATATGTAATTATTTAAATTAATTTAATTTAAATTAAGTAAACTTGAATAGAATTTAAAATTCAGTTCACTGAATCACTACTGCTCAAGGTCAGATGCTGCTAGCAGCTACCGTACTGGGCATTGCAAATACAAGAGATTTTCATCATGGAAGATGAGGTCTACTCACCACTGCTGCTTAGAGTGCTTCTAGCTATTCTAGAAGTCAAAATGAGATAAGTTTCAATTTAATAAAAGAATGAAACCTTAAATTTAGAACTTTATAACGGTGATCCTCTCAAATAAAATTTAAGCAATGCCAAGAAAGAATTCTCACTAGGTAGACTGATGCACTATGTCAACAGACTTCTCTACCCTGGACTCAAAAGGGCCTATGTATGAAATTTTTAAGACTTTTCATGTAATAATTTTTTTATAGTTTCTAAGTACAACCCCATTAAATTGGAAGAAATTCATATTTTAAAATTGGGACTTTCAATTATTGCATAACCCCTTGATCAAAACGATATTTAAAAACAAAAATTGCTTATTTAAAATTTTCCTCTGCACTAAGATCTGTTCATATCTCCCTTGGAAAAAAAGTTTATATTATTCTGTTAATATTTTCAAATGAATTCCAGCCACTTATACAATACAAAGCTTGATCATATGCCATTTTAGTTCATACAGTATCTAAATTCAAGATTTAGTCCTGTATTGTACAGAATGAAAAATAAGGGCTTAAAACATTCAGAGCATGAGAAGGTAATGAGAGAGAGAATTAAATGCTACAGCATCTTGACAAGGATGCTATTGCTCTTATATGTAGCAAAACAACTTCCAGTTAAAGGAGGAAATGCTCTGGGAGACACTGGAAATTCAAATGCTAGTTCAGAATAAATTATTCTTAAACAAACAAACAGACATAAACACAAAACTCAAATTGCACATACTCATCTCCTATTCTATAACACTTGTGGTGGCCAGTTTTTAATTACTGTAACAAACACCCAAAATAAATCAACTTAGAAAGAGAAAAGTGTGATTTGGCTCACAGTTTTAGAAGTTTCAGTCCATTATCAAGGAGACCAGTTGGTTTTAGGCCTCTGATGGCAGTGCCAGATGGCAATGGTGGGTAGCAGGTAGCATAGCAAACAGCTCACCTCATGGCCAGGATGCAAAAGGAGAGAGGAAGAGATTGGTGTCCCACATCCCATTTGAGGACATACCCCCAATAGCCTAAAACTTCCCACAAGACCCCAGCTCTTAAAATTTCTACCACCTCTCAATAGAGCCAAACTAGAGAGTGAGTCTTTAACCCATGGACTTTTAGGAAACATTTAGATCCAAACTAAAGTGCTCCTTCCCAAAGTATGAAATCCATTCGTATATATGCACGCACGTAATTTACAAATCTAATTCACCAAATTCCAAAGAATCAACTAATACTTACTGAGAGCTTCGTTTTGTTTTAATTATGATCTTTATTTATTGTGTTTTGTGCTATTGGTAAGACAAAAAGAAACCATGATCCCTGCCCTCTCAGAAGCTTCATAGTTTAAGGGGACTACATTGTCAAACAAATACAATGAGAGAATGAGGTAGGTAATACTGACCATAAGGACAATTAATCTTTGCTGTGAAGATATTGCTATAGCCAAAACAGTTAGCAGAGGTTTCAAAGAGGGCATGAGAGAAAGAAGACTTAAATGAATGTCTGCAGAAGTAAAAAGCAAACTGAATTAAAAGTAGAAAATGTAAAAGCAAAAGGATATCCCAATGCAGGCAAAAAAGAGATCTACAAATATGGACTGGGAATACGAGAGAGAAATGATGGTTGGGTAACAGATTGGGTGTAAATGCAAGGAGCTTCAAAATCGAGGCATAAAATAACATACCTAGTGTGTTAGGAGACAAGCTGTCTTCACTCACTCTTGTCCAACTGAGTTGAACAGTGAAACAGTGTCTGAGGAAGATCACCGGACATGGATGGAAGCATGACTGGTGAATGCTGGGACTGGTTTGTGAGCGATGAGAAGGAATACAGAAAGACATTCTAGTATTGAGGAGTGTTAAACATTAGTATGCATCAGTTAGGAGCCTGACATCTTTCCTGGATAACCTCACATAGAGACTTCCCTAAAGGTAGGATAGTAGGCTGCTAGTTTCTCAGAGACTCTCAGCCCCACGATTCTCTGATGTTCACCAAAGGGCAAGCACAGAATTAAATTCTTTTCTTGATACTTATTCTGCCATTCCTTGCTGAGCTACTGGCATGCTGGAGCAGATCACACATTTTATCTGTGACTTAATTTTAGTAGTTATAAAATACAAATTGGTATGCTATCCATCTCACAGCAATGCTGCAGAGGTTATGAAATATTGGACCCTAGGAAATACTGGCATTTGGCAGAATAAAAGGTGTGATAAATAGAAGGCTGAGATCATATGAAATTAAATGGAGACTTTTACTTTTGAAAGGTGCATATTTTTTGTCTTATAGGCACCCAACTCCATCATGGACAAATATGTTCATACACACACACACACACACACACATTGAACAATATTGAATATTATGGTCCACAAAATTTTTAAGTTCCAGAATTTTGATGATGAGTTATGAATGTGAATGTTTAAAGAAATATATTCAAGGTAAATGAGCCTTTTGTGCATTTAATATTCTAGAAAAAACCATATGAAATGAATGCTATGACAAAATGAAAGATATTCATGAGTAGTTGGTAGGAGATGAAAAGCAAATCATTCTCTTATAATTAACACCACTGAAAACCAATTACCATCTTTTGGTCATCAAGCACATTGCTCCCAACCTAGGGCAGAATTAGTGTGCAGTACTAAAAACCACACAAGAAACACCTTACTCATAGCTGCTATCTTGATGTCAATATAAGAAATTTTCTGAGGAGGCATCAAGTTCAATCCCTTCATTTGAAGTGGGTTAAAATCTGATGCTCAGGACAATTAAGTTGAAATTCTGTGGTCACAGGGATTGGCAGGAAAGTGGAATGTTTGCCGAAGAAACGTGCAGGCTGAATCGAGCCAGCCCAAGATACAGGATTTGTGGGATGAAATTGGTGAGGCCACAAGGGTGGGACACCCAAACCCTTTGGAACTCACATTTTACCACCATATATCCTGGATGCAGCCTATGGATCTACAGGGTGTAATGTTTGTCCCACTGGGTTTCAGTTTGGTTTTGTTCCAATTTTTCTATCTCTCTATTCCTCCCATTTGGAATGGAAATGTTTATTCTGCACTATTGTATGTTGGAAGTATTTGACTTTTTAAAAATTTTTACAGGAGCTCACATCTAAGAGTTTGCCTTGAGTCTCAGAAAAGACTTTGGAATTGGAATTTTCAACAATGCTGAGACTGATATGATTTATCTGGTGACTTTGAGATGGACTAAGTCATAGGATCATGAAGGTGCTATACTCATTAGTGGATTCTAAATTTGCTTTTAGGAGGTGGGCCTGGTTGAAAGTAGGTCACTGGGAGTGTGCCTAAGAAGGGTGTTTTGTTGTCCCTGGCTCTTCTTTCCTTTCCCTCTCTTTGGCTGCCTCCTGGTTGCCATCAGTTGAACAGCTTTCCTCCACTATGCCCCTGTACCGTGTTTTCTTTCTCTTAGAGCCAGCCAACCATGAGATGAAACTCTGAACCAAAATAAACCTCCCCTCTTTTAGGTTGTGGGTATCTGGTATTTTGTCCCAGCAATGGGAAAAATAACTAAAGCAGCATGCATAAGAGAAGATAATGTGATATTTTTCTCTCTCTGAGGTTCCAGAACATTCGGATGAAAGTTTTCCTCTGAGGAGGACTGAGTTATCTCTATTACTTGCTACAAACACCTCCTCTTAAAAGTTCACAGGAAGGAAAAGGAGGAATTACATTATAACTTGTATTAGAGATAAAATATCCAGATAAAAAAGACAATGAAACAAGGGGGAAGTTTTCCTTTTTGTTGTATTAGAAAATACGAAGTGTAACTACTGAGAAGGCAGAAATAAAGACAAAAAAGTGAATGAAGGCCAAGATATTAGAGAATAAAGAATGTGACAAAGAGGAAGGGGAAAAGTACCTCACTGGATCTGCATACTAAGCATGAAGGCTTTCCCCAGTAAGATGACTCAGGATCTTCTAACAAATTAAATTGCTGGCTTCACTGAATATGATAAAGGCTCCACAAATTCAGGATACCCTTAAAGGAGACGAGGTGTGTCCATTGTTCAGTTGTGACAGTAACTCAGAAAAACAGCTCAGAGCTGTGCACGTGCTATTTTAACAGAACCATTACTCAGAGGTTCAACAATCTTCAACATCGGAAGGAGAGTTTGCTTCGACAGTGGTCCTCCTTTATTTGTGCTTTCACTTTCTGCAGTTTCAGTTACTCATAGTCAACCATGTTCTGAAAAATTTAAATGGGAAATTGCAGAAATAAACAATTCGCCAGTATTAAATTCAATAACATGCTGAGTATGATGTGTTGAAATCTCATGTTGTCCCACTCCGTCTTGCGCACAACATGAATCATCGCACTGTGCACGCTCCCTGACCCTCCACCGCTTTGCAGTCATCTCAGCGATCGGCCTGGGTGTGGCAGCACCCCCAGTGATTTTGTTCCCGTCACCCTTACCCAGTATGTGTCACAGTGCCTATGTCATTCACCTCATTCATTCTGTCACGTAAACATTGTATCATTTTACATCATTACAAGAACAAGGGTGAACACAGTGTAAGATATTTTGAGAGAGACAAACCATATTCACATAACTTTTATTATAGTATATTTTATCATTATTATATTATTAGTTATTGTTGATAATCTCTTACTTGCTGGATTTATAATTAAACTTTATCATATATATACTATATATGATAAAGTTTGAGAATACCAAACCATATGTATATGGCTTTAGGGATCCACTAGAGTCTTGGAACATAGCCCCCACAGATAAGAGGGGACCACTGTACTTCCTGAAATCACCAACCTCTACCAACGTTACTTACTCATTTAAACAAAGTAATAAAGTCAATAAATAGTACGGGAAACATATATATTAGAAGAGAGAGAGAGAGAGAGAGAGAGAAAAAAAAAAAAAAAACAGAGACAGATCTCGATCTAGTGGTCTTCATTCTAATTCCAGGAGGGCAAAGAACGTGCAGACTCATATGCTAAATTTTCTTCAAGTGTACTCTCATAGTTTAGCAAAAAAAAGTACTGTATGTAGAGGATGTTGACTAACCACTTCCTTTTTTCCAAAGTATATCACCCAGTACATAAAAATAGGCAAAGTGTGGGTGTTGTGAGGGTTTCTTGACAAAATTGTTCATAGAGTCGATGACCTGATCAAAAATATTAACTTGTAACTTGAAAAAGAGAGAGAATGACTTTCATAAATTGATGAAGCTAAAAATAATCAAAGGCAGAAGCTAAAATATATGGAAAGTATTAATTCCAGAGAAAACTAACAGGGAATAGCACTAAGGAAGTATTAACAGTCTCAGATCATTATAATCTAATGTGTGGAGAATGTTTTAATAAAGCAAGCTTAAAAGTTTTACAAAAGATGGCACCCAAACTTTCTACAGTAATGAGATTTGAAATACAGCAAAGAAAACTGTGTATATCAAAAGTAGTTATCTTAAAAGTGTTAAGAATATAGTACAATAGAACAAGATTTGTGCATTTGAACAAAATTCCATCAGCTACTAAAGAAAAGTCCAAATTAGGTGAAAGAGAGTAAGAAAGACTATAAAAGAATGGGTAGACACTTTTGATATAAGATGTCTAGTTTTCCTTGTCTTAGTAATCTCATTTTACATCTGTTTTCTCTGAGTAATTTCTTATAACACCTCTTCCACTGTAAAAAGTGTCCTGATTGGGCCGGTGAGATGGCTCAGCGGCATAAGCGCCTGCCTGACAAGCGCGAGGGCCCAAGTTCGACTCCTGGATCCCACATACGAAAAAAGGGCCGGTGATATCGCTCAGCGGCATGGGCACCTGCTGGCATGCAATGTCCTGAGGTCGACCCCCGGTACCCACAAAAGAAAAAAGTGTCCTGATTTGAATACAAAGCACATGGTACTACTGAAGGTAAGCTTAGACTCCAATCTTAAATTAAATTTATAAATGCATAGTACTTTGGTTTTAGAGGTATTATATTTAAACCTGATTCCTATACATTTTTAAAATGACTAAAAACTACAGTATCATAGGTTGGTAAATAGCTGTAAATTATGTCATAAAAGAATAAACTGAAGAACTAAACCAGAGAGGACTAAGTCTGTCATCGTATTATCTTCATTCTTCTAAATAGGTGTTTCATGAAATGATAATTTAACTTTATCTTTAACGTTGTAGTAGGAAGACCTGTGATGAATGGGTGAACTTATGGAAAGGAAGATTTCAATAGATTCAAACTAACTCTAATAGCGAGAGTTGAAGTGAAAAGGAATGAACTACTTGGACAGTTTGTAAACATCCTGTCCCCATTGAATTCTATTAGAGCCTGGACATCTGCTAGTCTTAGAGGATACAGCAAGGAATCACTTTCTTGGGAGTTTGGATTCTAGTACTCTCACGATTTTCTGTAGCCACACTTAAGTCTTCAACAATGAACAGCATGCTTTTTCTTTGAGCTCTCTCATTAAAGGTACATGTCCAATTTCGCTTGGACATAGAGTCCTAAAAATAATATTTGTTATTTATAAATTTATAACTAAATAATATTTCTAAGCACCCACTTTATACCAGAGTCTTTCATATACAGTACTTGATTTGATTTTCGTAATAATCTCATGGGAAAGTCAATATTACCCTTGCAAAGGCAGATACAATTGAGAAGGCTTTTGATGTGCCCAAAGATATTGAGTAAAACTCTGGGAGAGCTGAAATTCTATAAATCCCTTGTGAAACTGATTTATTCAGGAAGATTTTTATTTTGCACTCCTAATACCCCAGTAATGCCACCGCCTGGGAGGAGTGCTGAAATTTTGTGCTGTTTCACTCCTTTCTGTCCTTCCCTTAAAATAAGTACAGCACATAAATTTGCTGCAGAAAATTAAATACCAGATGATACTAGAAGAATGTGCTCTTGAGTGTCTTTCACTCCCCCTCTGTGTGAGTGACCTCTTTCGTGTGATGTACCTCCCTTCTTGCTCTCACAGCTAAAATTAAACCAGTGGAAAATGTTTGCCTCAAACTATGTGCTCTCTTCATGAAACACAACTGGGCTTAAAGGTCAGTAGATTAACAAAGGAACAGAGATAGGCAGCGTTCCTTATCTGGCAAGTAGAGAGATGGTGCTTGAGTTGGAATTCGGGAAATAAAGAGACATGGGAGTTCGGGCGGGTAATGTGGACTAGGAACAGAATTATCTGTAGGATGAGAGGAAAGTGAAGGGCAGGCGGATGAAGGGAAGGGTCTGCGGGTCTCACCCAGGCTAATAGTCATCCAGGGATCAGCAATGATACTGTTAAGAAATGATTTGCCCTAAAATCATTGTGAAATAATAAATAATATCAAATTTCGTATGTGCAGCATTTATACTTTACAGGATATGTTCACTTACATTGCCTCATTGCACTGTCATTGCACTGCATTGTGTGGAAAATAGGCAAAATTGTCCCCATTTTACCAAAAAGGGAACTGAGCTCCAGAGACTTGAGTGACTTCCTGGTGTCCATAAATCATGAGCAGTGCGGTGATATTATTTTTCCATTATATTTCTTTTACTCTAAAAATACAGTATCTGCTTCTTTGAAGAGCATTTTGTCTGCCTGATGTAAAATTGCATGTAAAAAGAAGAGTTTTGACTCTATAGGAATTCCAAGCCTACGTATTTTTAGTATAGGACCTAGGTGCCATCTCTGTTTTAATACCATACATTTTTTTAATGTTCCTTTTTTCTGTGTTTCATTATTCTGAGTGAATAATTCAATTTGCTGATCAGATTAAAATCTGAAGGCCTCAGTAATAAAAAAAAAATTTGAAAAGAGGTGGAGGATTATCTTCTAGTAAGGCTCTTGACCCAATTATTCCAAGATGATTTATCTCTAGGATGTCAAACTAGCCTTTTTTTTTCTTTTGTGGGTACCGGGGGGTTGACCTCAGGACCTCGTGCGCCAGCAGGCGCCCGTGCCGCTGAGCGATATCACCCACCCTTTTCTCCTATGTGGGTTCCGGGAGTCGAACTCAGGCCCTCGCGCTTGCCAGGCAGGCGCTTACACCGCTGAGCCACATCACCGGCCCTGTCAAACTAATCTTTACTGGTTTTAATTTTTGCTATTTAACCACATCATCTGGAGTATTACACACCAGGGATCAGTGAAAGTCATACTTTCCTTGTCAAGATTAGCTTCACAGAGTGAGAGAGAGAGAGAGTGCTCTTATAAAAAGAAATCATTTGTCTTCTAGGCAGTGTGATTTGCTGAAGTGAGCCATTAATTTCCAGCAGTAATTTTTAAAAGATTTTTCTCTTATCCCTGAAACATCTTGTAAATGTCAACATAACTAACAATATACATAGGTGATAGTAATTATTATTTGCTCCACTGCAAAGTGGAAAAAGGATCATTGGGCTACACATGGAGTAAGAGATATGCCATAAAGAACTTTGACAGAGTTCAGCTTCCCTTCAAAATGAGATATATGGAATCAAATTTGAAGGTGCTTTTGGTGTATTGTGATTTTTCCAAGTTTACATTGAATGATAGACAGTGTCTGCTTCTATTCTTTGTATGGAATTATCTGAGAATCAGCAGAGTTTATCAAACCAGCTTGTATTTCAGAACTGGAGCACTGGAAGTATTAATTTGCTTTAGGAGAGCCTCCAGGGGACGCTGGGGATAGAGATGAGAGATGTAGCTTTATCTTGGCATAATCCTATAATAGCCTTTCCATGTGCTTGGATGTATTACAAGCAAACACAAAACACTCTTTTTCATATTGTATTCATTCAGACATGATGATGGAGGAAACTGTAAATTGCCTTCTGAAATATATTCTCCCCTTCTCCCATAAAATTAGCCCAGGGTTGTATTGCTACACCATGTGTTCCAGAGCCACGCATGTAGTTAGATGTGGCCATGAAATACATTTCTCGCAAATGGACTGTTAGGGGAAGCTACATCTGCCATTTTATATCTGAATTTTAAGCAGATTTGATATCTCTACCCTCTCTCTTCCCTACCTGCAAACTAGATCTCAGAATATGACAGCATCTTGGATTTAACCACAGTAGAATGGAAAATGCCCAGATGATAGCAGATCTGCTCTCTGGCCTAACTAGCTCACCTTTTACTTGAATGCAAAATGAACTTCCCTCTTCCTAAGATTGCTAAATTTGGGGCCATTCTGTTACAGCAATGCAAACTTTACCCTAATTAAAATAGAGGCTAAAAGCTCATAAACTATCTGTTAACATCTCTATAAAGAAAAATTTACCAGATGAAATAAAGGCAAAAACAAGTAACGATATCTCCATCTTATTATCATAATTCAAACAGAATTAGTCTTTTAAGCTAATACAGTTTAAGTACCCATTATCTAAAATACTTAAAACCAGAAATATTTTGAATTTCAGAGATTTTTTTCCAATATTCAATATTTTCATATACATAAGCTATTTTAGGAGTGGGGCCCACATTTATATATAAAATTCAAATATACTTTATACACACATTCTGAAGGTAATTTTATACAATATTTTTAGCATACCTAGATTTTAACTGTGAGCTGTCACACGAGACCAGGTCTGGAATTTTCCAATTGTGGCATCAACATAGTGTTCACGATGTTTTGGATTTTACAGCATTCTGGATTTATACTTTTTGGAGTAGAAATGCTTAACCTGAATATAAACAGTCATCTCAGTTCTTTGCAGGACTCGTATATCTTTCTTGTCTACTAGAACTGTGAAACATAGACTTAGGGTTTTCTGTACCCTTCATTCCTGCCATGTAGTAGCCATCAATTCTTAAAGTATGTGCCGTATTTTGCCGAGTGCTAGAAACAGCACCAGGACCCAATCTTCAATGGAGACATTAACTAAATTGAAGGCGATGGCACAGAACATTATTTCATAATGAGGTTTCTTTAAATGAGTATGTGCCAGGTATATTTTTAGCAGAAGCAGAGGAATATCTTAGAATTAGAAAAGTGCTGAGGTTCTGTTAGTTATGTGCAAGGGCTGGTAAATCACTTCTTTTGCTCTAAATTGCATCAGATAAGTTAATCTAACAGTGTTTATTCATCTTGTAAGTGTGGGGCACTGTGCTAGGGGCTATAGAAATACAGGGATGAACAAAGCACAGACTTTGTCTTCAAGAATTTATATATATAGTATACATATGTATATGCATTAGATGTATTTTAAATGTGTGTAAGTGTGTCTGTATGTGTATATATGTGTATGGGTGTGTGTGTGTGTGTGTGTGCATAGTCCCACAATGGCTGTCTGCAAGTCTCATTGCTGAGGAAACCAGTAGCTTCTCAGCCCAAGAAGCAGGAAGCCTCAGGGCAAGAGGGACCAAGGATGTGGCCCAGTGTGAGCTGAAGGCCTGGAAGCCTCCTGGAGAGAGCTGGTGAAAGTCCGTAACGTAGAGGCTGAAGAACCTGGAGTCTGGTGTGCATGGGTGGTGGCTGCAGCAAAATGTGTGTCTGCTCAAGAGCCAGGCACACATGCTTGAGCTTTCTTCCGCCGCTTTTCTGTTCCACCAGACTCTCAGCCTGTTGGGTGGTGCTGCCCACCTTGGGGGCAGGTTTTCCCCATGGGGTATGTAGGTACACACACCCACTGTTTCCAGAAACACCTTTACAGACACACTCAGCAGTGTGCTTTACCATCTTTCTAGGTGTCTCTCAGTACAGACAAGTTGATGACCAAGACTAATTATGACATGGTCTAAATATCACCTGAAAGGGTGACATATTCAAGAACTGTGTTAAATGGTACAGATGTGAAATTTTCAGAGAAAAAAATACAGAGAAGTTGTAGAATACAAGCAGTTGTCTGAACTCTATGACCTTGCAACTTAAATGAGTTACATGTGGTCTTTATGCTGCCTGACTAATGTTCTAATTCGGTGGGTTCTCTACTCAGAATGCATTTATGTAGGAACAAAAGGTCCATTGGTTGGAGAAACAGCCAATGTTAGAAAAAGGTGTATGCTGAGTCTAAGATTGATATCCTGTTTTTTGGTAAATCTAACTCAAACCTGCTGAGCCAACTTTTGGTCAAGTTCCCAAAATGAGAAAGACATGAGCCTCCAGAGTTATCTCAATCTTCCTCTCCTTAGTGAATATACAAATAAATAATAAATCAAAGAATGAATTTGATCCCCATAATCCACTGATACTTGTGCGATGTTTTCAATCTATCACAATATCTGTTGCAGGCAAATAAAGAGCCAATCACATCCCATTTCCGGGTGCCAGAGAATATCAGGTGCCATTTCTGACATCATAGACTATCTGGCTGCTTTTTGTTGAAAATATTCCATCTCACTGTCAATATGTCAAGTGTTCCGCACTCAGTGCTTGTTTTTAGAGAACTAGTAAAATGTGGGCGTTGAAGGTGATGCTTCCTTTTTTCATTCTAGAGACTTTGTGATTTTCCATTATAACCAGAAAGGTGGTGGACACTTTATTTGAAGATACGATAATATCAGATCGAAAAGAAAAGTGACCTATGTAAAACATAAAATCAAAGGGAGGAATTTCATTTTGATTTTCAGAAATCAAGGAATAAAATATATACTAAAAATTATTAATATTTTTCAGGGCATTTAAAACCAGTATCAGGTATGCAGGTCAAAAATTGTTTCTATTCTTTTTACAAATATCAATTTTACTTTTTCTCCCTGTTTATGAGTTACTCGGTTCAAGTTACACCATTACAATTTCCATTATAACTGCATCGGACAGAACAAAGTGACTATTATCAAAAATTCTAAGGCAGGAGTTGTGGCGTATGCCTGTAATCCCAGCACTCAGGAGGCTGAGGCAGGAGGATTGCTGTGAGGTCAAGGCCAGCCTAGGCTACAAAGTGAGTTCAAGGCCAGCCTGATCTGCATAGTGAAACCCTGCCTCAAAAAGAAAATATATAAATAAATAAATAAGTTCTAGAAGTAAGTTTTTCACTTACAGAGGTAGGAAAGTATGATTTTTCCACAGGAAGGAAGACTTTTTGCTTTGTTTTGCTTTTCACAAAAAAATAATTCAATGAATATACATTGGTATAAAAACTCCCTCCCAAAGATTTGAGCTGGTAGTAGGCTATAAAACAGTAAGATAATCTAGTTGGAAAATAAAGTTTCTTTCAAAAGCACAGGAGAAAGAATAAAGGGCACAGGGCCAATGTGAGGATATGAAATGTGGCTCGGGAAAAAGATGAGAACCACAGTCAAGGTGGCAGCTGGTAGAGAAATGAGGCCAGCAAAAAAGTCCCAATGACACAAGAGCCTCAGAACATTTGTGCTGTGCTGATGTCAGATGTAGTGTCTTTTCACAGCTGCCTTGGTGTCCTGAACTGATTTAAAACATTACAGTAACTTCTGTTAAATAAAAAACATCATTTGTCCTCATTCACTTTATTCACCAACTCTGTCATCACATAACTTGTGGCTCTTCTCCAAAATCAAAATGACCATGAAAGATAAATGTTTCAAATCTGTTCAGGACATCAAGGCAGCCACCACAGCACCCCTAAAAACACCATGGAAAAAGACTCCCAAAACTGCTTTAGAAGGTGGCAGCCATGTGTGGTGGTGCACGCCTGTAACCCCAGCACTCACTCGGGACACTCAGGAGGATTGCTGTGACTTTGAGGCCAGTCTTGGCTATACAGTGAGTTCAAGGCCAGCCTGAACTACATAGCAAGACCTTGTCTCAAAAAATCAATGAGAGAGAGAGAGAGGAAGGAAGGAAGGAAGGAAGGAAGGAAGGAAGGAAGGAAGGAAGGAAGGAAGGAACAAAGAAAGAAAGAAAGAAAGAAAGAAAGAAAGAAAGAAAGAAAGAAAGAAAGAAAGAAAGAAAGAAAGAAAGAAAGAGAAAGAAGGGTAAATGTATTTGAAGTGAGGGGGAATATTTTGAGGGTGATTAATGAAAATATGTATTTTACTACAATAAATTCTGTTAAAAATTTACCATATATTTTGATCAATTTTTGTTGTATTTGCATACATCCTGGTCACTTGGCCTCTGAGGTAGCCTTTAGCCCCAGTCCTTAAATTTCTGTTATAGTCAGATACTGTGGAAACTACTGCAGATTCACATGTAAAAGTTCATTTTTTCAGCTCTACATCAAAGAGAACCTTTCCCAATATGCTAACATTAGAATAAGTTCTGTCCCACGCTTATTTTCTTCCACCAAGTTCACCATATTTACATAGTCACTTAAAAAAAAAAAAACATAAAATTTGACCTCTTCTAAGCCACTTTAACTCCATATGCCAATTCCTGCATTTTCTCACCCCTCTGCTTTTATTAATCATAACATTAGTACTATAATTTTATGGTGTAAAATGTTCATATTCAATTCCATAAGCACAATTCCCACAGTTGTCTGTCACTAGTTTAATAATTACAGGGAATCTCTTCTCATCACTTGCCATTCATCTTGATTTCTACATTCATATTTTGGTTGGCTAGAGTCTGTCCTCTGATAGTTTTTACAAGAATATTTATGGAAATAATATTTCTTGATTTTGTGTGTGTTTGGAACTATTTTTCTTGGTTTTTATTATGGCACAGTAGTATATTTGGACATAAAACATGATGATGTTCCTTTCTATTAAAACTTTGTAGACATTGTGCCACTGTCGCCAACATTGAATGTAGTTCTGGAGAAGTCTGAGACCAGATTTACTGTTTTCCTTCTTAAATATCAATTTTTTTCCTTTGCCTCAAGGCTTGCGAGAATATTCTGATATGGTTACATCCAATAACTTTTCTCAAGAAAGATGTGTGTTGACCACTGAGTACTAGTTTTCCTGGGACATGTTCTATTTTCAATTGTTAGAATAGCTTCCGTTATTATAGGGAAGTTTTCCTTGACTGTACTGTTAGAAATTTCGTCTTTTTACATTAGTTTTATCCTTCCTGGTGCTTATTAGTTTTTCATACTTTCCCCTTACGTCTTTGAAATTTTATTTTTGCTCATTTTTATCAAAGGTTGACTATCTCGATTATGTTTTTAGCTGTATCTATTTTTTTTGTGTGTGTGGGTACCAGGGGTCAAACTCAGGACCTCGTGCGCCAGCAGGCACCCGTGCCACTGAGCGATATCACCAGCCCTTTTTTCGTATGTAGGTACTGGGAGTCGAACTCAGGACCTCGTACTTGCCAGGCAGGCGCTTATCCTGCAGAGCTATCTCACCAGCCCCCTGTATCTATTTTTAATCTGCTTTCAAAAGACTCTTTGTTTCTATGGCAATTTATTTTTCTCTTCCATTTTTGTTTTGGTACTGGTTATAATTGGTTATAATTTTTATATTTACTTTCAAATATCATAATGCATGCATAGTATTCAAAATTTAGGCAGCAAAATGTCTACACACATAAGCCCCAATTTTAGTCCTTTCCCTACAATGATTTCCATTACTGCCCAGATACATAAGAAATAAACATACTTATTATTTTGCCTTTTTAGACAAATAGTAGCACACCCTGTGTATATTATTCTGCATTTTGATTTCGTGTTATATTTTAAATATATATTGGAGATATTTCCCTATTACTATATAAAGAGACTCTTTCTTTGTTCTTACTTTCCATTTACAGTCTGCTGCATTGTATTATAATTTATTCAATCTCCTATGAGCAGATATTACAGATGTTTTTAGTCTTTTGTTATTATAAACAATGTTGTACTGGATAACATTTTAGGTCTATTATTTCACATATATTCATGTATATTTGTTGAAATCTTAAAGATGCAACTGCTGAACTAAAAGGCTTTCCACATTAGTAATTTTTTGTAAATGTAACTAAGTTGTAATCCATAAGAGCTGTCTTAATTCATATCCTGCAAGAAACATACTAGTTTTCTCACATGCTAAAATTGCATATTATGAAATATTTACTCAACAAACTACTACAAAATTGAATCCATAAATATTTAAAAGAATTATACCCCAGGACGAAATAAAATGTATTCCAAGAATATAAGATTGCTTCAACATATGAAAATAATTGAAAGTGATACACTATATTAATAGAAAAGGAAAAAAAAAATTATGATTGTTAACATGACAATAACCCCCAATAGGGAGTCAATGAAATTCCTATGACCATTTCAGCTGCCTTTTATGTAACAGTGGGTAATCTGACCCTCAAATTTATATAGAAATGCAAGAGACCTAGACTAGCCATATCATGATGAAAAAGAATAAAGTCAAGGGACTCATACTTTTTTTTTTTTTTTTGGTGGGCACTAAGAGTCGACCTCAGGACCTCACAGTCCAGCAAGCGCTTGTGCTGCTGGACGATATCACCAGCCCTTTTTATGTATGTGGGTTCCGGGAGTCGAACTCAGGACCTCGTGCTTGCCAGGCAGGCGCTTGTGCTGCTGAGCCATCTCACCAGCCCATCATACTTCTTGATTCCAAGATTTACTACAATGCAACAATGATCAAGACAATGAGGCATGGACATATATGTCAATGGAATAAAATTGAGAAACCAGGAGAAAGAAAAACAAAAGTCTTTTACATTGATGGTCAATTGATCTTTGATAAGTGTGCTAAAGTAATTCAAAATAGAGAAAGTATGGTCATTTCAACAAATATTGCCAGAAATAATAGATAACCACATGCAAAATAATGTAACTGGACCCCTACCTAACACCATATATAAACTCAAAATGGGTTGAAGATTTAAATGTGTACAACTCAAAATGTATAGCTAAAAGTATACAACTCTTGGAAGAAGACAGAGTCATAAATCTTTTTTTATCTTGGATTAAGCAAAGATTTCCTAGATAAGACACCAAAACAAAATAAAAGTTCAGTAAAATGGACTTCATAAAAATTAAAAACCTTTGTACTTCAGGGGCACTATCAAGAAAGTGAAAAGATGATCCACAGAGTAGAGAAAATATTTGCAAATCATATATCTGATAGATAATGGAATATTAAAGAGTATAATGAACTCTTACATCTAACATGAAAAAGACAAATTTTGAAATTAGCAAAGGATTTGAATAGATGCTCTTCCAAAGAAGATATGCAAATAAGCACATGAAAGAGAAAAAAGAAATCAAAGCCACATACTGCTTTGGGGAATGTTAAATGACATATCTGTTATGGAAACCAGACAAGCAGATCCTCAAAAAGTCAAACACAGACTTATCATAAGACACAGAAATGTTGTTGTTAGATACATAAACAAGAGAATTACAGCAAAATTTGTACTCACAGAAGCATTAAGTAGAATCAACCCAACTATCCATTGACTGATGAGTAAATACAAAATGTGGTATATCAATACAACAGAATATCGTCTCAAGTGATATCATAAAAATGAAGAACTGATACATACTGTGACATGAACGAACTCTGGAAACACAATAAATGAAATAGTCCAGACGTAAAACGTCACATATCCTATAACTTAATTTTTATGAAATATCCACAACAGGCAAATCCACAGAGATAGCACATCATCAATGATCGGGATAAAAGAGGAGCGACTGCTAAACGTACAGGTTTCTTTCAGGCGACACAAATGTCAGAGTAAGGTAGCAGTGATGGCAGTACAATTTTATGAATATCCTAAAAATCACTGAGTAGTACATTTTTACAGAGTGAGTTTTGCGGTACGTGAATTACATTGCAAGAGAACAAAATGTAAGTGTGCTGCCCGTAGGAGCACTGTCTTGCCCTCTCTGGTCTCCATCTTCAGCAGCAGACATCTAAAAATGTCACAGTTGTTTTTCTCACACTGATTTACATTTCATGTTACTTAGCTATCCTTCATATATTTCAGTTGAAATTTTTAGGTATTCCATCATTTCGTTACATATAGAACTTCCATTCTTTATTCATACATGTTTGCAGTACATAATGATTACATTCCTTGTGGGAAGTTGGTCCATGTACACACCACATCTTAATTCTTTTTTCATCCTCTTCCCCAACCTCCCTTTCCCTTTCCCACCATCTCTTGATGGACTTGCATTTTGTTTCCCACTCTTTTTATCATTTTTCAATTGATTTTTGAGGAAAAGTGGAAATTAATTTATTATTTTCTTCCCTCAATCTCTAACAAATAACAGGATCTTTTCTTCTAATATTATAAGACAATATTTTCAAGGTTTCTTTTTTGTTTGTTCATTTTGTTTGGCTGGGTTTTTGTTTTGTTTTGTTTTGTTTTGTTTGCCTCTGGATCCCTTTGTGCTGTTAAAAATTAATGTGGACCTCAAAGAGCTTTTTGTGTATGTGTTATATACTATGTTTACCACAGTAGAAATTAAAACTGAAAATGTAAACAAGTCTAAATTTATTAATTTTAAAATAGCTATGAAAACATACTACCTGTTAGTATACTTTAATAAAAATAACTATATTTTAGAAAAAAATAGAAAAATGGAATTTTAAAAAATTTCTGCAAATATCTTAAATGTCTTGCACAATAGGTTATTATGCTAGAATATTTTACCTGCTTCTGCTTTCTCTGTAATGATAACAAACATCTTGTCAAATCATTGGAAAATTTCACCAACCATATTGAGAGAATGAAGGAAAATGGTAAATTATATCTTAGTGTTATTACAAAAACTACTCCGACATTGTGGATTCCCAAAATGGTCTTGAGGACTGTCCCTGTGTGTTTTGTGCTGCTATAACAGAATGCCACAGAATGAACAATTTATGATGAGCATACATTAATTGGCTTATAGTTCTGGATATTGGAATTGTAACTCCAAATTATGGAATAGCAAGCAAGGGTCAATACCTAGCAAAAGTCTTCTTGGTACCTCATCCTATACAGGAAGGCAAGAGAGAGAAGGAGAAAGGGATAGAGGGAGGCAAGGAGGGAGGGAAGAGAGAGGAGAGAGAGGGATGAAGAACACAAAAAGGGGCCAAACCCATCATTTTGTACTGCACTCATTCCTTCCATATAGAACCCACCACCATGACAACGGTGTTATTTCATTGATGGCAGAACTCTCATAGCCCAATCGATTCTCAAAGGTTCAACTTTCTAAGACTGGCACAATGGCATTTAAAGCCATTTCAACATGAGTCTTGGAGGGGACAAACATTCAAACATAGCAGGGACTCCCAGGAGTCTCCTGGCAACATTTTGGGAACTACTGCTTTGAATTATATTTATTATACAGTATACTTTTTCCAAAGCCTATCAAATTTAATTTTCAAAATTCAAGAAATCTATGTCTCTCCATTTTGATTTCCCATTTCACGTGTTCCCTGTCTCCTTAGACATAACATAGAAGACGGGGAACTCTCTCACAAGAGTGAAATTCTCATTTGTAATCAATCGTGATGGCATAAGACATTTTGTCGCCTAGGTAACCTCTACACGGGAAACAGTCTTGGCATAACAGGAACCTGCATTACCTTGAGGAATCTCCCAAGAGCCGGAGGAATCCTTGCACACTGCTTGGCTTCAGCCCTCACAGCCAAGACTGTCTATGTGCCAGACTGTCTGACATGCCTCCCTTGCTCGGCCTCCACAAAATATTTAGAAACAGAACTAAAAAAGAAGACAGTATCAACTGTCATTTGATCTGCAGTTCACATAATTTTCATGTACATTACACTCTTCTTGTGTCTTTCCCACTCACCATGAATACGACCCCTACCTCACTGCAGCATCTGGAAAAAAAGAGGAAACTCTCCCATTCTCCTGTCCCTTCTACCTACAGCACTACATGTAGCCCACTGCCTGGCACTCCCCTCCAGGCCTTCTCTGCCTTCTAAATCCTGCCCTGGTTTTCACCAATCTTTCTCTTTCTATCTAGCACCTCCGTCAAGTCACCTTCAGCATCTGTACTTTTCTCATACACATCCTTAGCTCTAACACTACCCTTCTCCATCCTGGAGCCTCCACCCTGCCCAGAAATATGGAGAAAACAATAAAGAAAAAGCTTCTCCAGAAATATGTCTTCTCTCCAGGCTCCTTTTGCTCATCGCTCCTCTTTCCAGCTAAAATACATTTGATCCAAATTCTTTGCATGCCTTGAAGACATCCTTTCAGAAAGCTGTGGTAGGGGAAGAGAGACTGGCACATGCTTCTACCCTGCAGTCATCACCGTCTGTGAGAACACAGGCTCATAGCTACTGGTGTAGCATCGCAACACTAGGACAGCATCTTGCATGTAATAGAATCTCATTCGTGTTTGTTGAATGAATAAATAGGTGAATAAAATCTCTCTGCATCAAAAGCAAAATCAGGCCTAACCTTCAAATAAAATGGCCTTGCTTTCTGGTTTTTCCTCTTTAACTTCCCCTACAGTAATTCTATGTGCTCTTCTGCCTTGCTAGTTGTTACTAAAAACAATCTGATGACTAACAAAGAATATAGATTTCTGTGGAGGAAAGAGGACACTTTTATGGAGTTACAAAGAAACTATCTCCATCCCCAAACAAAGTCTAATGATTAGGCAGCTGTCACTTCAAATGGCAAAGGAAGTTATTTATTATACCTCATGCAGCATGAAAGAGAAAAATGCCTGGCACATCTGTTTATAAAATTGTCACTGCTTATTCCTATGATACCTGGAGAAATCTGATAGCTTGCTTTTCAGTTCCATTTTCCTCCTGTTCTTTTATAGGCCTGAGGTCCATATTTTCTATGAAATTCCTCTCCAAACGATATCTCTCCCATATTAATTTTCCTATCATAACGTCCAGGCCAGACCAACAGACACAAGTTGATATTCTCTATACCAGTTCTGGTCTATAAACATACCTTATTGTCATAATTCAGAGGATTTATTTTATCTTGTCATGGAATGTTTGAAGTGCTGAATTAATCAGCTTTATATTGCTATAACAAAATACTTGAGAAAAAAATAATTTAAAAGGAGGAAAAATTTATTTTGGCTCATGGTTTCAGAGATTTGGTCCACAGTTGCTCAGTGCTGTTGCATTTGGGCCTAGGGTGAGGCAGTGAATCATGTCACAAACACATGGTAGGGGCAGTTGCTCACCCCATGGTGGCCTAGAAACAAAAGTGAGCTAGAGGAAGAGGCCAGGGTCCCAATATCCCCTTCAGGAACACACCCTCGACGATCTTATTTTCTCCCACTAGGCCCCACAACCTAAGGGTTTTACCACTTCCCAACAGTGCGGTCAAGTGGGGGACCAAATCTACAACACAAGAGCCTTTGGAGGACATTTAAGACTCAAAACATAACAGGTTGCATATACCTCAGACCATACCAGGATTGTGTTTTGGCCTTATTTACAAAAGAGAAATAAATAATGGCAACCTTAATTTATACCTAGCATTCATGTACGTACACACACATACACACACACCACACACACACACACACACACACACAGCTTAATTTCGGCAGCTGTTACGTTTACATTTGGGAATAATGAAATTTCATGGAAAATCTAAGAGGATCTGGGAGAAGAGACTTGAGTTTCAGCTTGGCTGTACATTACCAGTTCTGCAAATTTAGGCAATACATTTGGTACACCTCAACTTCATAAGCAAAAATGGATGTAATAATGCTATTGTAGGTAGTAATGAGAGCTTTGAAAGGAATTATAAAAATGTGAATATGCCAGGAAAACTAGGAAGCCCTTATGGGTGTGAACTGCTATTATCTATGCCCTCTCGTAGCACAACCGTTTTTGACCTTATTATTGCTGTACCCTCAGAGTGGGGTGGTACTCATATACACAATGAACACTGCTATTTAAGTTTCAGGCAAAACTACATTAGAATCCTTGCTCTGGCATTTATTTAAATTCTCTGTTACTATTTCATATCCAAAGCATGAGGAAAACAATTATATTTAGTTCATACATTTTTATGATGAACAAGTAAAAAAATTGATGTGAAGCATATCAATTGGTACATAGTAATGATCACTAGGTATTTTGTCACTAGCTTAATTCCTCACACAGTATTTACAATACTACCTATTCTTTCCCATTCTGAAAAAATTCACACCAGAAAAAAGTGGGAATGCTATTTTTGTGTGCCACTGAATCTACCTTAATTCTCCAACTGGATCAGCTCCAAATCTGGTACTTGGTTCTTTAAGAAGTACAACTTCCAGTACATCTTTTGATCAAGATTTATACACCAGAGAATCTGCCTGTGAGCAGTGGTCCCCAAGTTGTTTGCCACTGACCGATGAGAAAGCTATAGATTTATTGAAATATTCCATAAGATTTATCTGTAGATCAAATAAATTAAAATAAAACTATGATTAAATGGGATTTCTTCACATGTTTTAACAGTTAATGTGGTTTAACTTTAAAATATAAAAAGGCCGGGAAGCAATGTCTTTCAGAAAATTTCCAAGTGACTGGAACCATAACCAATTAATTTATGTCATCAAAATCCTAACACAGCTGTAGGCAGGGGGAATACTTAATCAGTATTGCTTGATGATGGTTTGATGGAACAAGGCGAGGTGAGGACAAAAATAGGAACATGAAAATTAGAGGTGATGAAATCTGACCTAGATGGCTTTTCTGGTAAGTATTATGCTTCTCTAAAATTTCAAATTCTTGATTGAAATAGCCTCCACCTAAACTTCTCCTACTTAGATTTATGATCATGTGGTTAAGGTGCTGCTCATGGATCAGTGGACAAATGCTTAACTGAATACTAATTTTCATGACAGGAGATTATGACGCACACGACATAGAAGCCAGTCTGAAATGTCATAGGCCATTGCAGTTAGAGACACAAGCTTGTTTGTTTGAATGCATTTAAAGGTAAGGAGAGAAAACTTGTTAGAATTTTTCTACATGTCTAAAAATTGATTTTATTAAATTTTTCTTTATATCTTTTTTAAAAGCAATTCTCTGTGTATTACTGAGTGTAAAGTCACAATTTCTTTCTCTTCCTCTCCCTCTTCCTCTCCACCTCTCCTTGTCTTCCCTCATCTTCACTCACGCACGTGTATGAGAGTCATACTGGGCACGTGAAATTTGCTGGAATTTGTGAAACAAATACATGAGATCAACCTAAGAGAAAGAAAAGGATAGAGTAGGGAATAAAAAGAAAAGATGGGTAAACCTGAATCAAAACCTGGATTAGAGGCCAGTGAGGTAGCTCAGCAGCACAAGCACCTGCTGGCAAGAGTGAGGTCCTGAGTTCGACTCCTGATACACACATAAAAAAATAAAAATAAAAAACCTGGATTAATCCCAGTACTCCGAAAGACCGGGTCTGAGCAGTTTAGCAATGTAGCAAGACCCTGTCTTAAAATTTAAAAAATAGAATTGTTTTTGAAATGGGCTTGGGGATGTAGTTTGGGGCAAAGGCCCTGGGTTCAACCCCCAGGAAAAAAAAAAAAAAAAAACTTTACTAAGTTAAATGAACTTGCTCTTGGGGCCTGTGAGATGGCTCAGCGGCGTAAGCGCCTGCCTGGCAAACGCGAGGACCCGAGTTCGACTCCCGGAACCCACATACGAAAAAAGGGCCGGTGATATCGCTCAGCGGCACTGGCGCCTGTTGGCGCGCGAGGTCCTGAGGTTGACTCCCCGGTACCCACCAAAAAAAAAAAAAAAAATGAACTTGCTCTTACATATAGGGAATTTCTGATGCCTTACTCAGCTATTGTTTTCAAGAGTTAAAACCTTTGAATGGTGGCCAGAATCAGATTGTATTCTGATGAAGAGAAACAAACTCTCTTCATCTCCACCGAATTTTTTTCATTCTGCCAAAAGAGAGTAGGTTGAAAATGTCACCAAAACATAATGTTTTTCTTCCATGAGCCCACTTGACTCAGGGATTATCTGTTTAAGTATCATAACAACTTTGTAAAGCAGGGATGAGTATTACCCCATCTTATACATAAAGAAGTCGAAGAGCAAAATGCCCAAGTCATACATCTCATAAGCTTCAGAAATGAGATTTGAATTTGCACAAGTCCATGAGCACACTTTGCCTTTTATCACTATCTATACACCCCTTTTTCCCCTCAGTTTGATCCACTTACATCCATAATAAGTAAAGAATCTAATGAAAAGGATAAGAAGGAAAAGCAATACAAAATAAAGGGAGAAGTGAAGTTAGTTCAACCTAGAAAATGAATGTCAGAGTGGCCTCCTTCCTGCTGTACATACTGTCAGGCAAAAGCATGTATGTTACTGATTCAGTATAGTAATTGAGAAAATCTAGAAGGTTACACCAAATCAATTGAATAATAAACTAAATCATCATGTGATTAAATGTTGATTTGGGTATTAAAGAAAAAAATCAGTCCCAGTCTTAGAGAAGGACAAATATTTGAATCTTCCCACCATAGATGGAAATTAAACTGAAAGTTATACTGATGGAGAATTTTTAAAAGGTATATAAAAATGAAAATGAGAAATTAAAGCAAAAAGGACACTGTAAAGAAAGTCCTAAATTAGTGTGGTTTGTTTATAAAACAGTGAGGAGGAAACATATAATACACTAGTTTCTGGAGAATGAGTTGGCTACGAGTGGAAGGCAAGTCATAAAAAATTAGTTGGAGTTGGATTATTAATGTCAAATATTCAAATCTAAGTAATTGAACTTCTACTTGTAACCATATGTAGACAATGAGCGATACATGATACAGGTTGATTTGGTGTGGGAAGAAACTATAGTAGACATCCAGTTATAAAATACTTGTATAATAAAGATTTGAGGGAGGAAAGATCTTGAATACAGTAGTGGCAATGGATATAAAGAGAGAAGACAGATGTGAAATTTTGAAAGAATCTTCAGTACTTCTTAATAGATCAGACATGGGCAGTGAAGAAATGAAAGGATTCAAAAATAACTTCAAAGCTACCAGACCAAGTATGCGATAAAATATAATGATGACTTAGGTGGATCAAAAGAAGAAGGAAAGATAGTTGTATCGGGAGGCAGATCAAGTGTTGCAAATGTCCACTTTAACAAGAAAGAAAGAAATTTGCATGTAATTGACTGATATGGAATTGGAAATCTTGCAATATGAGAAAGAATTCAGTCAAAGTTTAAGGTTCTTTTGAAAGGTGGTTTCATAAACTTAAGTATTATATTTGTGTGAATTGGCAAGTCATTCAAAGACAGTCAAGAATTCTATTTTAGACCATGATAGAATTCAGGGTGCATATTTACCCTCTGTCTTAGTTATTTTCTCATTGCTGGGACAAAATACCCAACACTCACAAGTTAAAGGAAGAGAAGTTTATTCTGGCTCACAGTTTGTAGAGATTTCTGTCCATAGTCAGCTGGCTCCAAGGCATGGTGGCGTGGCAGGGAGGCATGGCAGAGGAGGTTTGCACATGACATGGGAGGGCAGAAAGCAGACAGAGGTCAAAGGAGGAGGCAAAGATGCCCCCAAGGACCACCTTTTCCAACCAGGCTTCACCTCTCAACATCCCATGTAGCTATAAATACAACATTGGTCTAATCCACTGAAAAGTATCACAACTATAATCCAATCACCTCCAAAAGCCATAACAAAAAGATCGTCAGCAACTTATAGGACAATATCAAGCAGGAGAACAGCACAAAGAGTACCCGAACAAAGAAGAACAGTGTGAGTAATATTTTATAAACTACTAGTAAAACTTTTCCAAATTAGATGAAAATTACAAATTACACAAATCCACAAACTAGAAAGGTCAATGAATACTAAGAAGAAAAAAATAGCCATATGAAGGAACTTTATGATCAAATTTCTGGAAACCACTGATAAAGACAAAATCTTAAGAACAGCACAGAGAAAAAATTGTACATTTTGTACAGAGAAGTGAACATAATGAAGGCAGGAAGTTTCTCATCAAAAATAATACTAGCCAGGAGACAGTGGGATGATAACATTAAGGAAAAAAAATTGTCACTCTAGAATTTTATATCCAGGAAGCACATCATTCAAAAGTAAAAAGTGAAAGAACAGTTTTTCTTCATACAAACAAAAGTGTAGATAATTTGCTTCCAGATTTTCAGAATAAGTGTTGTAAAGAAATATAAATAAAAGTTCATTAGGCAGCAGAGATATAGTTAATGAATCAAGTGGGGAGATAAAAACCATCATAAAAGATACTGTGTTAATCCAGGCAGAAAAAAGACAATTAACAAATGACACAAATAGAAAGCAAATAGAAACATGGGTTAAATCCAATCATATTGATAAAAATATAAAATGTAAATGGTGTAAATATGTCATCTAAAAACCAAATAAGTCAAATAGAAATTTAAAACAAGGACCTGGTGTCTATAATAAACCTACTTCGCATATAAAGGCACAATAATTAAAATTCACAATATATATACAATACAAACATGAGAACATATATACAATACAAACACTAATCAAATTGAAATGGAATGTCTCAAATAATTTCAAATATTTCGGAACAAAGAAATCACCTGAGATAAGAGAGAAATATTATTTAAAAACATGATAATCCTAAAATCTGAGCACAGTGTAATTGCTGTTGCTTGTTTGATTCTGTTCGTCTTTGTGTTTGTGTTTGTTTTTGTGCTTGTTTTTCGTGCTTGTTTTTCTTTTAGTTTTTGAGACAGGGTCTTGCAAACTCAGTATGTTGTCCACACTGGGCTTGAACTTGCAATCTTTCTACCTCAGCTTCCCAGACTGCTGACATTATAGGCGTGTGCCGATACTCCCAGCTTGAACAATTTTTAAATACAAAAGAAGTCCAAATTTAAAGAAGAAATAGACAAACCCATAAATATACTTAAGGATAGCGATATTATTTTCTCAATATTATTTTCTCATAATCAGTAGAAGTAAAGAAAAACATAGTAAAGATAGAAACACTGAGGAAACATTATGAAACTAATTGATTTAAAAAATGTATACAACATGCCACCAAACTTAAAAATACATATTCATTTTTTTGCAAGAGGAAAATTCACCTATATATATTTGCATCATAAAGCTACTATTTATAAACTGTAAAAACATTGAAATTGTACAAAATACATTTTCGAGCCAGGGGTGGTGGTGCATGTCTGTAATCCCAGCACTCGGGAGGTTGAGGCAAGACAATTGCCACAAGTTCAAGGCCAGCCCGGGCTACATTGTGTGTTCAAGGACAGGCTGAACGACATAGCGAGACCCTATCTCAAAACAAACAAACAAACAAAAAGCCAAAGTACATTTTCAAACTACAATAGAATTACGCAAGAAATCAATAGTGGAAATATAACTGAGAAAATCTCCAAATATTAGGTAATTTAAAACCAAAACACTTTTAAATACCTCATGAGCAAATGAAGATATCACAAGATGAATGTAAATATACATTGATCTGAATGAAAATGAGAAAAACCAACATATTGACAGTTAGTAGGTTCTAGGTACAGTAATACTGAGAAGGTAATTTATACTATGAAAAGTTGATATTAGAAGAAATTTCTGAAGTCAGCAATTTTAGCTTCCACCATAAGAAACTAGAAAAAAGTAATAATTTTTTTCCAAAAGAAAGCAGAATAAAGGAAATTATTAAAAGTTTTAACCGTTGAAAATAATAGGACAATAGAAAAAAATAAACAAAACCGAATGCAATTAAAAGCTATTTCTTCGGGCCGGTGAGATGGCTCAGCGGCTTAAGCACCTGCCCGGCAAGCGTGAGGGCCCGAGTTCGACTCCCGGAACCCACATACGAAAAAGGGGCTGGTGATATCGCTCAGCGGCAGGGGCGCCTGCTGGCGCGCGAGGTCCTGAGGTCGACCCCCCGGTACCCACAAAAAAATAAAAAAATTACAAAAATAAAAGCTGTTTCTTCAAAAATATCAGAAAAAATTAATAGTCTTGGGCTAGGGATGTAGCTCAGTGCTAGAGCATATGTGTAGCATGTGCAAGGCTGTAGGTTCAATCCCCAGCAAAAATAAATTAATAAATAAATAAATGAGAGAGAGAGAAATAGTCCAATAGTGAAGCAAATCATTAAAAATTACACTACATAATTTACAAATTACCATTATCACTAAAGAAGGAAACCAGGGGCCAGTGAGATGGCTCAGCGGCATAAGCGCCTGCCTGGCAAGCGCGAGGGCCCAAGTTCGACTCCCGGAACCCACATACGAAAAAGGGGCCGGTGATATCGCTCAGCGGCACAGGCACCTGCTGGTGCATGAGGTCCAGAGGTCGACCCCCGGTACCCACAAAAAAAAAAAAAAAACAAAAGAAGGAAACCAATAAAGATTTGACAAATATGGAAGTGATAATCAAAGAATATTATGAACAATGTTAATAAAATTGACACTTAGTTGAAAATAGCAACTTCCTTAAAAACACTGCCACAGCCCACTTGAAAAAGATAAAACCATTATCTCACACAACTCTATATCTTTTAAATAAATTGAATTCCTAGCTCATAATCTTCCAAAAAATAAAACACCGGGCCACATGGCTTAATTATTGAATTGTAACCAACATTTAGGCAAAAATTCATGTCAATTTTGTACGACTCTAAGAAAATAGAAGAAACAGCTTCATTTTCAGAAGCGAGTATTATTCTGATGCCAATGTCATAATAAGATGTTTTAAAAAAAGAAAAAACTTCAGACCAATCTTCCTGAAGAACATAAAACAAAATCTTCAAGAAAATTTTCACAAACTGAGTCCCAGAAAACATAGAAAAAGCAGCATTATGTAGTCATCTCAGTAGATACAGAAAAAGCATTTAACCAAATTCAAAAAACATTTTTTATTTTAAAACTATCCATAAAATAGTGCTCAGCCTAATAAGTAGCTTCTACAAAAAAACCTAAATAATATTCAAAGTCAAAAAGATGGATGCTTTCTGCTATTACCAAAACAAAGCAAAGAAGTTTGCTATCAAAATAGTTCTTCAACATTCAGAATTAGATGTCTTAACCAATGCAACAAAGTAAGAAAATAAATACCAGTGGAAATACATATGCAATGCTGTCTTTATTCACAAATGCCACAACCATTTGCGCAAGAAATTCTAAGGATTCTGTTTTGTAAAATGCTCCTAGGACTAATATATAAATTTATTAAGTTTATGTGATATAAAATCAATACACAAAAATCAATTATATTTCTATGTACTGATAATCAGCAATTAGAAATTGAAATCTAAAAAACTATTTATAATAGCCTTCAACATCATAAATACCTAAGAAAAATGCACAAAAAGATGTAGAACTTAAACTTATAACTGCTCAGAGAAAAATTAAAAAGGGATAAGTAAATGCAAAGCTATACGTTCATGGTTTGAAAATTTTTGAGATTGTTATGATATTAGGGCTCCCCTAAGTTTTCTACAGAATTAAAGCAGGATATTTTGTAGTGACTGGCAAATCAACTCTAAAATCTATATGAAAATTTGTTTTCAATTTATTCAAAGAATAAAAAGAAAAAATATTTATGGAAGAATAAAGTTGAAAGGCTCACACTAACTGATCTCAAGTTTTACTATAAAACTACAAGAAGCAAGAGGGTGTAGTGTTAGCCTAATGCTAGACATACAAATCAGTGAAACTGAATTGAGTCTAGAAACAGACCCATATTTATATGGTCAATTGATTTTTTACAAAAGTGCCAAAGTAAATCAATGTGGGAAAGAAGACTCTCTATAACAGATGGTGCTATAACAGTTGGCTATACACACACACACACACACACACACACACACACGCCCGTCAATCATTAACCCACATCATATCTAAAAATAAACTTAAATGTAAAAGCTGAAACTATAAAACTCCTAGATAAAACATAAAGAAAATCTTTGTGATCTCGGCATAGGTAAAATTTTCACATAAGACATAAAAAGCAAAAGCATAAAATGAAAACAAATTAAGACACACTGCCTTACCCATCTAAAAAATTAACCCCTTCAAAGAGACTGCTAGGAAAAAAAAAAGCAAGTCAGAGATCAGGTAAAAATATTTTCAAAACATGTATACATGTAATTCATAAATGACTTATATTAACTCTGCATAAATAACTCACACAACTCAAGCATAAGAAGATAAACTTTCCAATTACAGAATGGACACAGGTTTGAGCAAACATTTCCCAGAAAACAATATACAAACTTAAAATATATGCACGAACTAATGCCTAGCATCAGTAGAAAAATGCAAATTAAAATAACTATGAAATACTACTACAAACCCACTAGAATGGTTAAAGTTAAAAGAAAGCTGGTACCAAGTGTTGGTGAGGTTGTATAATAACTAAAACTTGTGAATTTCTGTGAATCCAAAACAGTAAATGCACTTTGAAAGATATATTTTGGCTATCTATTGATTGATTGGTACTGGGGATTGAACCCATGGCCGTCACACTGAGCTATTTACCCAGATTTTCATGTTTTTTGTTTTTTTTAATTTTGAGACAAGGTCTAACTAAGTCACTAAATTGCCCAGGCTGGCCTCAACTTGTGACCCTCCAACAGCCTCCCAAGGTGCAGGGATTATAGGCATCAGCCACATAAATAGCCAGCTATTTATTATGATATTCAATATATACTGTACTTACCATATATGCCAGCAGTACTTCTTCTAGGTATTTATGCAGAAAAAAATATATTTCTTAGCTGTTCAGAAAAGCTTTATTTATGGTAAGCCAAATTATAAATACTCTAATGTCTATTAGCAAGTGAATGACTGGACAATTAGTTATACCATATAATGGAATAGTACTCATCAACAAATTACTGCTCAGAAACAAATTACATATTCACGACATGGATGGATATCAAAAACATTTTACTAAGTTAAAAAGTCAGCACTAAAACAGTAAAGGATGTATCATTCCATTTATATAAAATTCTATAGCAAGTAAAACTCTAAATGCAGAAAAGTGATTAATATTTATAAAAGGCTAGGTCTGCTGGGAGGAGATTGAGTGTAAAGGGAGGTAGAGGGAGCCTTGTGGACTGCTCGAAATGTTCTGTATTACGACTACAATTAGAGTTGTGTGGCTATATACATTGAAGTATAGGTTACACACTTAAAATTGGTAAATTTTATATAAACTATATAAACTCTGCATCAATACAGCTGAAAGATAAACATAGTAGTAGAGGCCCAAGGACCATGCTTTGAATGGTCCACAAGTCAAAGTGCCTAAGAGGAGATGATAGGCCGCCGATAGGAAAAGGTGGATCAACAATACAGGAATCAAAAGAGAAAAGCCTTGCGAGCTAAAGATGATGTAACAGAGCAAACCGGTTTTTAAGAGATGCCACACCACCCACAAAGGAACATTTTAGATATTTTTATTTAACAATAGTGAAGGATGTTTTTATACTGTATATTTGAGTAGAGGGACAAAGGCACGCTAGACAACCTGTAATGCGTGTGACCTTCCCACAGGATGGATGTCGTGCACTGAGGGAATTTAAGAATGACTCAGGGATATTCACATTTGTTTAAATATCTGTTTAAAATTATCTTAGTCTAGGACCTAACTTATTTCATAAGAAGACGAGTATTTTCAGATGTTTTAAAATGCACTGGATCTTCAAGAAAAGCCACTAGTGTGTAGTTTTGTATCTTACTTGATTTCAGACTTCACCAAACCTTGCTCATCTGGTTCAAAAATTCACATTGTCAATAGTAATGCTGCTCATGATGTTTTAATCATATTTGTATCAATCTGCATTTGTATCTATCATATTAATGGATATTTTATTATAAATGACTTATTTATGTACAGTTAAGGTATTATATTGAGTTATTATCATTGAGTTATCAGCATGATTGGGCAGCACTGTAAGCATTTGTTTTTATCAAAAGACTGAGGGCTTATAGGATTGAAAATAATTATTTAGAAGAAAGGATTGTTAGGAGTATTGAATTTTAAAATGATGTCAGGAAGAACAAGGACTTGGTAGATTACCACAACAAGTTTTGTGGATTTGAAATTAGTCAATCTAAGTACAACATACCGGAACTTATGGGATACAATGAAAGCAGTCCTAAGAGGGAAATTTATAGCATTAAATACTTATATTAGGAAAATAGAGCAAGTGCAAATAAATAACTTAATGACGAACCTCGAACTTCTAGAAAAAGAAGAGCAGGTTAAGCCAAAATCCCGTACAAGGGAGGAAATTATAAAGATCAGAGCAGAAATTAATGTATTGGAGACTAAAAAAACAATACAAAGAATCAATGAAGCAAAGAGTTGGTTCTTTGAAAGAATAAATAAGACTGACAAATCCTTATCCAACCTTATTAAAAAAAGAAAAGAAAAGACTCAAATCCATGCAATTGAAAATGAAAAGGGTGATATCACGACAGACCCTGCAGAAATCCAGAAGATCATCTATACCTATTTTAAAAATCTATATTCTACTAAGAGGGAAAATGCAGAAGAAATGGACAGATTCCTGGATTCGTATGAATTACCAAAGCTGAATCAAGAAGATTTAAAAATCCTAAATAAACCAATATCAACCAATGAAATTGAAGATGTAATTAAAAACCTCCCAACAAAGAAAAGCCCAGGCCCTGATGGATTCACTGCCGAATTCTACAAGAAATTTAGAGAAGACCTAACGCCACTACTTCTCAAACTTTTTAATGAAGTTGAAAGGGAAGCAATACTCCCAAATTCATTCCTGGAAGCAAGCATTACCCTGATACCAAAACCAGAGAAGGACCGACTAAGAAAGAGAACTACAGGCCAATCTCCCTAATGAACATAGATGCAAAAATCCTCAATAAGATACTGGCAAACAGAATCCAACAAATCATCAAGAAGATTATACACCATGACCAAGTTGGATTCATCCCTGGGATGCAGGGATGGTTCAACATACGTAAATCAATAAATGTAATACACCATATTAACAGAAACAAAGACAAAAATCACATGATCATCTCAATAGATGCAGAAAAAGCTTTTGACAAAGTCCAGCACCTTTTCATGATAAAAACCCTACAGAAAATTGGAATAGAGGGTCTTTATCTCAACCTGGTAAAAGCTATCTATGACAAACCAACAGCCAATATTATACTAAATGGCCAAAAACTGAAAGCCTTCCCTCTAAAATCAGGAACAAGACAAGGATGTCCACTGTCCCCACTCTTATTCAACATAGTCCTGGAAACTTTAGCCAGAGCAATTAGACAAGAGAAAGAAATAAAAGGAATAATGATTGGAAAGGAAGAAGTTAAATTATCAATATTTGCAGATGACGTGATACTCTACACAGAAGACCCCAAAAACTCCACTAAAAAACTGCTAGATTTAATAAGCAAATTCAGTAGTGTAGCTGGATACAAAGTCAATACTCAAAAGTCAATAGCCTTCCTGTACACAAATAACAAACTTACTGAAAGAGAAATTAGGGAAACAATACCTTTCACAATAACATCCAAAAAAATGAAGTACCTAGGAATCAACCTCACAAAGGATGTAAAAGACCTATATACTGAAAACTACAGTACTCTGAAAAAGGAGATTGAAGAGGATATCAGAAAATGGAAAGATATCCCTTGCTCCTGGATAGGAAGAACCAATATAGTGAAAATGGCCATACTTCCAAAATTGTTATACAGATTTAATGCAATTCCAATCAAAATTCCAACAGCATATCTCACAGAATTAGAGAAAACAATCCTAAAATTCATTTGGAATCAGAAGAGACCTAGAATAGCAAAGGCAATTCTGGGCAACAAAGGCAATCCCCGACTTGATATTATACTATAAAGCTACTGTGATAAAAACAGTGTGGTACTGGCAAAAAAACAGACCTGAAGATCAATGGAACAGATTAGAAGATGCTGAAACAACCCCAGACATACTAAGCCACCTTATCTTTGACAAAGGTGCCAAACACATTCGCTGGAAAAAAGATAGCCTCTTTAATAAATAGTGCTGGAAAAACTGGCTCTACACATGCCAAAGATTAAAACTAGACCCATATCTTTCACCATGCACTAAACTAAATTCAAAATGGATCAGAGATCTAAATATTAAAACAGAAACATTAAATCTGCTGGAAGGTAGGATAGGTAAAACCCTTGAAGACATTGGTGTAGGCAAAGACTTTATGAATAAAAACTCAACCGCACGGGAACTATCCCAAAGAATCAATAACTGGGATCTCATCTTATTAAAAAGCTTTTGCACAGCGAGAGAAACCACCAACAGAGTGAAAAGACAAACCACAACGTGGGAAAAAATGTTTGCCAGTTGTTCCTCAGACAAAGGATTACTATCGAGAACATACAAAGAACTCAAAAAAATCAGACCTCCCAAATTTAAAGACCCACTCCAAAAATGGGCATCTGAGATGAATACACATTTCTCAGATGAAGAAATACTAATGGCAAATAAATATACAAAAAAATGTGCAACATCACTAGTCATTCGAGAGATGCAAATTAAAACAACACTGAGATACCATCTCACCCCAGAAAGAATGGCTACTATAAAGAAATCAACTAATAACAAATGCTGGAGGGGCTGTGGGGAAAAAGGAACCCTTCTTCACTGTTGGTGGGAGTGTCGACTGGTACAGCCACTGTGGAAGTCAGTGTGGAGATTCCTCAAAAAACTAGGGTTGGAGGTCCCATTTGACCCAGCTATTCCCCTTCTGGGCATCTTCCCAGAAGAATTAAAAACATTGTACCACAGCGATATATGTGCACCCATGTTTATAGCAGCACAATTTGTAATAGCTAGATCTTGGAAACAACCCAAATGCCCATCGACTGAGGAATGGATAAGAAAGATGTGGTATTTTTATACAATGGAGTACTATTCAGCCATAAAGAAGGATAAACTAGAGACTTTTATAGGTAAATGGATGCAACTCGAGAAAATACTCATAAGTGAAATAAACCAGATGCACATGTGTAAGCATCGTATTGTCTCTCTAGTATGAGAAACTGAAAGAGTAAATAAGATTCAAAATGTACAATAGACATGGTGAATCAAAAAGAAACTGGTCAAAAGGAGAGAGAGACTGGAATAGGGAAAAGAAAGAAGGGAGAGGGAAAAAAAAGTTGTATATATATATATATAAGATGGTTAAGATAGATACACTACCAATTTTACTTAGTTCATTGAAGAGTAAGGTTTGTGCCAATAATGTTTGGACAATTGAATGCTAATGTCTGGTATCCTGAATAACTAACTTAAAGATAATAATATGTAATGCATTAACCATTGTTACCCTCATATTATGGTGTTTTGAAATTTTGTTCTTTTTTTTTTATTTGTTTTGTTTTTTCTTCTCTTTAAAAAAAAAAAAGAAATTAGTCAATCTTTTAAGGAATGGATAGCTAGGAAGTGAGAAATGGAGGCAGAGGGTATATAGTCGATGCACTTAAATAGATGGATGGTACAATAAAGGATTTAAACTGAATCGTTAGAGTCTACACAAATTGGGTAAAGGATTAGCAGCTTGCATAAGTTGTGCATCCTTGAAGTGCAGGCAAAGAGAAGCTATTCATGAAGAGTTTCTCATTTTCCAAGAATAGATAAAGAAAGTTAGAGAAAACTGCTAGGCAATCATGAGAACAAGACATGCCTCTAGCTAAAAGGATGGGAGAATCTGAGGTAGTCATTCGGGCAGTCTGTCTGTACACAGAGGACATGCCCCACTGCTATTCGAGGACTACTGTCCCCAAAATACCTTAATCCTTTTCAATTGTGCACAGTATCTACAAATATGAATGTGTTCCTCTGGCACATGGATTCTTTCTCCTTTTAAAAAAATTCCTGTACTAAGAAAAATAACAAATTTAATCTTTTCAAGATTGTTTCAGTTTCTTTTTGATTATTATTTTTCCTCTGAATTCAGATTTTGGTTGAGGAAGGTAGTGGCGATATATGGACTCTTAGAGCATATGAGATGTAATGGGGGAAATCACAGTCTCCAAAGCCAGCCCTCCATTGAGCCTACCATTTTGTGTGGGAGCGCTGGCAAAAGAGCAGCCTTCCCGCATTGAGCAAGGTCCTAAGGGAGTACAAAGAGAGGACCTGGAGGTTATGATTGAGGTGAAAATGAGATTCCGCATGTCACATGATGTCAATGTCCTCAGTAAGGTATAAGATGAGATCATTTACCAGTGGCATTGAAGACTTGGAAAGAGAGGTCCTAGCACAGCTCCCAGGAGCCTCCAAAGGAGTTGACTGGCACAGTGAGCAAGCAGATGTGACTTTCTGGTTGTAATAGGAGCCCCTGACATTGTAGATGGCAAGGGTTGCACTGTTCTCCATCTTCCTTCAAGTTCCCTCTACAAAGGGAAAATAAAATCAGGTTAGAGGGTGTGAGAAGTGTGGGGACCAAAGCAAGAGTGTGGTAGGTCTTGAGTCAGTGATGACGACCAGTATGGAAGTAAGAAAGGCTGAGGGAGCTGTCAGGAAAAAACACTGGGGCTGGGACTAGAAAGATCACTGTCTCACGTCTACAGCTAATAACCTATCTGACCTTAGACAAGCCGCCAGTAAGATATCTTCTAGAAATAAAGTTTTATTACTGATTTGACCGTAAAGTCTGGCCAGGGGAGGAAATCTAGTTAGAAAGGCACTGATAATTCAGTTGAAACAGAAACAGATAAGGGCCTGAAAATTTCAGCAGGGAAAGAAGGGAACTCACTGAGCAAGAAGGAAGAGGAGAGATGCCAAGTGTTTTCTTCCTTCAAAGTCTCTCTTCCATCCTTTTGCCAGCAAGTTTCCAGCAGGTTGCGGGGTGCTTCCGAGTAACAGCTTGGGAGCCGGGGATGCAGTTCAGTGGTAAAGTACTTGCTGAGCACACCCAAGGCCTGGGTTCATTTTTTAAAAAGAAGAAAAATAGCTTGGGAGTTTCAATTCCCATTGTGCCTCTTATAAACTGTGTGCCCCAGGGATTCAGTTTTCTTCCCTCAAAAATAGGGATAATAATACAACTATATACATATGCTGTTCCTGATGCAATACATGTAAGATTCCTAAAAGTAGTACTGCAAACCCTCCCTATTCTGTTTTAAAAAAATTAGATCACAATTCAACTTTCCTTATTCCTAGAACACTTCTTATTTATGTTTTCACATTTAGTCATTTAATAAAACGCCCCAACACTTTTGTTCCCAACAGGACCCGTGTATGTGTATGTCTGTCTGTCTGTCTATCTCCCTAATGGGACGAGGAGCTGCTGGAGAGCAGGAAAGTATGCTGTAGATTCCTTGCGCATCCCATTCAGCTTCTACAGTATACAGCCCCCAGCAAATACGTGTTAAACAAATGAGGTTATAAGCCTGAGATGCAAAAGTTCCCTGTGCTCCATATCAATTACCCAGCTTAGGAAGAGGCAGGTGTAGAATAATTTAGCTCGGGTTTGTGTGTTTTTGTTTGTTTCCAGTCAATCTGTGACTATACATAGATTCAATCATAATGAAGCTGACAAAGGAGGGATGACATTTTGGAAGCAGAAAAGAAATTTCGGATATTACAGCCCAACATTTGTCACCTCCCTGGCTGACAACAGCACCCCTTAGTTCCCTTTGGCTAAATTTGGATCAAATGCTGGCTGAGTGCACTAAGCAAGCCAGAACTGCATTGTACCTCTATTTTGTGACATATGAGCTCCCTGCTTTAATCACCCCTCTCCTGTATAAAAGAGGATCTGAGGCTGTTAGACTTCAATCCAGTGATTCATGCAGCTGGTACACAATAGATCCCACCTCTCTCTCATTGCTGCACAATATCCAGCTAAACAAAATGTCTTAGAAAGCTTCAGCACATGTAGTTAGCCTGTCACAGATCCCTCCTCCACCCCCACCCCACACACTCCTTTTTTTCTTCTGCTGAGCAAAAGAGTCCGAATGCCCAGCACCTGCCTTTTTACTGACATTTCCACAAAGGTAAAGGAATGAACCTTTTGTCAATTCCAACCAAACGATCTGTTTTGAAACAATGAGATGAAAAGCCTGGGCCCCTCTCCTTGCTACTGGATTACAGGGCAGAGGATTAAAATAAAAGACACTTGATTTTATTGATTTAATGAGGGATGGAGGCTTTCGCAGGCGCATCATCCCTGGTGGCAAAGAAAAAAGTCTTGTTGGCAGGTACCTCCGCGGAGGCACTTCTTTTCCATTTGTTTGGTTTTCAGTGGAGCTTGTTTATGGGCTTGGCTGATAGGATGACCCACAGTGTTCCTTCCTGTGCTGCATGAAGCAGTCAAATGCCTGCAGTGATTTCGGTGTGTGTCTCAAGACGGGGAAAGTGAGCCAGGCGCGGGGCGGGGAGGTGCTCAGCACTGCAGGATGAAGAGCTGCGGGGAGAGGTGACAGGGGAGCGCGCAGGTTGAATAAAGAAGGAGAGTCAAATAGAGCAGACTGGAAAGAAACAGAGCTTCTACCTGCAGAAGAGATTGTCTGCAGAACCTATTATTTCTCAGCAGCATCTATTCCACCTAGGTTTCTAGAGCCCCTCTCCTGCACTCCATTCTGTCCCCTTCTCCAACCCTTCGCCCTCCTTGTCCATTACCCAAGTTTGATCAATGAAGAAAGTAACTGAGGGGCTGCGGACACCATGTCTGCCAGGGACGAGTCTGGGCACATCTCAATGATCTTTTTGCTTTTGTTCTCTTCTTCTTTGGGAGTTCTCATGATATTGCTATTGACATTTTCATATGGTAATTTTTTGCATTATGTTTCTTCTTTTATATTTGCCCTATTTTTATATACTCTGATTCATTGTCCACTGAGTCGTGTGAAAGGGACATTGCCAGTCACCTGCTGACCAAATTTAAGCAGTGATCTACTTTTCATACCGAAGTGGACTGCGTGTTTAATGGACGTGTCCAGCCAGCATTCCTGTTAATATGAGCGTATGTCTCTACATACTGTGTACGTTTATTTAAATGTATTTATGCGGTCCACCCATAGATTAAACACCCCCAATTCCCTCTGGTGTTACTGTCTCCGTGATTGCTAGCTTAAAGAGAAACAGTTCCTAAGAGCATATGGTTTCCAAAACACAGCCCTTCCCCCTCCCTTTCAGTTTACACAAAATGAGCGGCCACCCCTCCCCCATAGCCTCTCAGTCTAAGCGAGTCTGAAACCAGGGGGCAAAATCATTAGTCCCCAATTACCTTAAGCCATGCAAGATAACCTCTCTCAAGGGCTGTTGGTAAAATATGCACATGGTTCCAATGTCTAGACAGTTATGAAATATAGGTGTAGGGCTCGGCTGCTGCAGAACACACAATGCATCTTAAATGAAGTGCTTTTATTAAAGAAGTATAATCACCAGGATAACTAATTACATCAATACCACATAGTTAATTAAACCCATTATGGTTACTATTCCCATGGAGAGGAGGTCAAATAAAGCGACCATCTTCTTTATGCTACTATGCTAACAAAAGAAGGAGAAATTAAGTAAAACACAAAACAGACCTCTTCATTTTGTGCCTTTTTAAACATTTAATAAGTGCCTAGTGAGTCATCCAAGGTCTTCAAGTGTAATTCCTACCCAATGATTGCTAGGTTGTTCAAAAGACCACCTCAGAATTTACCTGTACTTAGAATAAGAGATTACCAACTGTTTGTTTGATTGGTGCGAGAAGTAATGACAAGGAAAAGTGGAAGACAGAATGAACACCCAGTGGATTTTTATTAATGTCTTGGAGAGAAATACAATGGAGGGCAGGGTTTAGATTTCAGCTCACTCTGGCTTCATGATCAGTGTCAAAAATGTGGCCCCACGTAGCCCCTAAACCTTAGCAGGGATTGTGAGAGTGACCCACTGAGGTTAGGTGTTAAAGCTCATTTACCAGCACACAGATTAACCATCCTGCAGTTTCAGTGACAACAAAACCTTCACCCACTGACACTAAAAAAGGGATGATTCAGCTGTGAACATGGAAGCAGAGAATTTGAGACCTCTATTGTATAGTGACATTATCTTCCAGAAGAATTTGGACAAAAACATAACTCACACAAGCTTATGCATGTGTATGTACACACACACACACACACACACATACATACATACACACACCATGAAGATCTCTCAAGTACTAATCTCTAGAAAATGAAACCAATATATTTTGATTTTTCTTGTCTGAAAATTCCCCAGGTCATTATATCACTGTCACACCTTCGTCTCAAAGTAGTTCATTGTACATAAGGAGGATTTGCATTTACTTCTCCTGATTAACAAAGAAAACTTTGTATAAAAGGGCAATGCACTGAGACGTGCAAATGTGGTCAGTCTGACCCCCTGCAGGAGAAGGCAGACAAGCAGTAGGGAGAAGAGGTAGATGAGGACGGAGAAAGAATGCTTTGATCCCAGAGCAGCACACACAATGTAGCAGGTGGCACACTCCCAGCAAGCTCTGACCCTAGCGGGCTGAAGTTTGGCATGGAGTCAAAGAGCGGGAAGCAATATAATGAGTATAGTTTCATGCAATGGTGAACAACAGAAGGCTGCAAAATTCCTCTTCTTGCTGGGTTTTGTTGTTATGGTTGTTGTGATTGTTGCTGATGTTATGCTGACATTGTTGGTATGCTCCAACTCAGAAAATTATAATATTGCTTCAACTGCAAGATAGACCTAATTATTTTAATACACACTGGAAGCAAAAGACAGCATGAAAAATCACATAGGCCCCATGAAAAACAAAAGGTCAGGTGTTAAATCCTTTATTTGTCCAGAAGGTTTCAGCTGACACATGAAGCTCTTAGTTTAGACGTAAAGCAATTTTTTTAACCATCCACAACCCTTGCCTCTACCCACAAAGCTCCCCCTAAGACTCCTTTTTTCTCCTCTGAAGCCACCATGCTACCAGCCAACCAGACAGAAACAGTGAGGGAACAGCGGCCTTCTTTTTTAACTTCATCTCCTTTTCTCCCTTTAGCAGATCAGTTGCCAAGGCCAGAAGACCCCTTGCCATCAGCCATTTCCCTCTGCTACCCCTTCTATTACAACCTTCATCACATCTGTCTCTGTTCTCCCTGCTTCCAGTCACCCTTCTCTTTCAACCCTTGTTTCACAACCTCCAGATTAATCTCTGTATTAGTCCCATCTGGTGACTCTTAGCCTCAGAAAAGCATGGAGTCCCCAGAATTGCTCTGTAGAATAGTTTACAAATCCCTCACTTGAGCAGCAGACTGTCTCTGCTACGTATGCAGATTGACCCCTCAGGGCTTGTTTCCCTGTGATTTGTTGGGGCCCTGCTTCCATAACTCCAGACCTTTGTTTCCTAAATGGCTTCACTTTCAACCTCCTTATACCCTCATCCCACCTCAGCCCTTCTAAAATTCAATTCATAAATCTTTCAGTGTTTACCTTAATGCCTCCACTTGAAAGCCTTTCTGAGGTGCCTAAGCTACAGATGACCACTTGTTTTCCAAGAACATGTTTTTAATACCTACTTTATGACCATTATTATCCTCTGCCTATCATAATTATAAGAGCTGAGCGTATCATTTATTCAGAATTTAAATTCCATGGAACAAATTCAGAGATAGTATCTTGCTGATGGTTATAAGAGCTTAATTAAATATCTGCCCACTGGAATTGGATTAAAATGTCATTTTATAAGATTTTGGAGATTTCTCCCACATGAGGTAAATATCTATCTACTTGAAAAAGTATTCTCCCATCATAGTTCAAGAAAGTGAATGAGAGTAGAGATAGAGACCTCAAGATGGCGGATGAGTAAGAAGCAGGCAGCAAAACTCTCTCTAAAAGTTACCATTGGAACACGGGAATATAGCGACCCAGAAAGCGCAGGAGGGGGGGAGATGCCTCCCCGAAACCCAGAAAAGTTCTGAAGCGCAATCTGGGACCCCCGGCACCAGTGACGGGTGACTTCCAACAAAGAAGAAGGAAAGAAGGAGCAGACCGCGCGCGTGCACCTTCTAATATCCCGGGAGTTGGAGCGCCGGCGGAGGCTCAATTCTACGGACACACGGTGGCAGCTGGCGCCCAGGGAGCCCCCACGGAGGATCCTGAGACAGCGGCGGGGCAGGGGAGCGGCGGAGAACGGCGCTGGCCGGCGGTGAGTGTCTCTCAGCCACAGCTGCCCCGCGCCAGAGAGCGACCGGCCGGGCGCCATTGTGGAGGGTGTGGCGAAACTCAGAGCGGCTCGGAAACTGCTCTGGGAACTTGTGCTCCGGACAGGGCAGCACAGGGCCTCTCAATTGAGCCCACGAAAGTGTGCTGAGGTCAGCTGGTGAACGAGACTGGACTCTCAGCCACACCTGTCCCGCGCCAGAGAGCGACTGGCCCGGCGCCATTGTGGGGGGCGTGGCGAAAAACCAGAGCGGCGGGAACCAGTGCAGGGAACCCGCGCTCGGACAGCACGCTGAGCCTCTCAGGCCCAGGGATCGTGAAAGGGCGGCGAGAGCGGAGGCGAGCTAGACTGGTCTCTGCCTGAAAGTACGCGCCTCTGCTCACCACCCACCAGAGGGCGCTCCTGGCTTACAGGGACGGACCTGCACAGAACAGGACTTTGTCACAAGGTACCTGCCTACAACAGAGTCAACACCTGGAACTGATTCTTTTTATATTTTTTATTTTTATTTTTATTTTTTATTTTTATTTTTATTTTTATTTTTTTTCTCACTGATTTGTTTTTTTGTTCTGGCGAAGGGTTTTTTTGTTTTTGTTTTGTTTTGTTTTGTTTTTTGGTGGGGTTTTATTTTTGATCTGTCTGTTTTATTGTTTTTATCTTTGTTTTTGTTTCTGTATGTGTATTTGCTCTTTCCTTCATTATTCTCTCGGGTTTTTTATATGAGTGTAAACAGCGCCTCTAACTTCTTTGTGATTGTGGTTGTGATTTGTTCTTCTTTTTATCCCTTCCTTCTCTTTTTACCACCTGTCCTCTGCACTAGTGTCCCAATTTTAGTGGGATCCCTCTTGGTCCTCTAACCTTACATCTAATTCCTTCCTCTTCTCCCAATACTCTATTTCCTCCTTAACTCATCTTAAATTTAAACTCCTCAAGGAAAAATTGACATACATAGGACTTGTATACTGCATATAATTTTTCTGGTGTGTTTTAGATTTTGTTATATAACCGCAACTCTATACAGCTAAAAGTGGTAAATAACTGGTTAGCTCAGTCTGTCATTTTTTAGGCTGTGTTTGATGCTTTAGTTAACATTATAGCCAAATGTGAAATAATTGTTCTAAACATCTTTCCTTCCTGATATTTCATGATTGAGATTGACTAAGGGACACAGAAAATACAGTGGCACAGTACCAAAGAATCAAGGACTGGGCCAAACAGGTAGCAACTTCGCATACCCAACGAATTGAAGAGGTAGGATCTGGCAGAAAGCTCAAAACCTAAAAGCAAGCTCCACTTGGAAGATACTGCAGAGAAGTAGTCATCTTCTAAAGATCTTAAACACTAGCAATAAAGTAACCTACTATAGGTAATTTGCAAACATCACCCCAGGAATTAAAGAAAGAAAAAATGAGACGACACTTAAACAAGATGCAACCCCACACATCCAATTCACCAAAGGCAAACCTAGGGAGCAACGAGGTGGGACAATCCGAAAGCCACCCACCTGGCCTATCTGAAGTGGTAACAACAAAGCAACTGAATGAGGTTCTGGAAAAAATTAAAACAGAAATAATCTCACAGATAACTGCAGAGATAATGTCTACAATGAAGACCATGCTTAAGGACACTATAGCTGATACAGACAAAAAAATAGATGAACTTAAGAAAACTATAGAAACCATGAATGCTCAGCATAGGAAAGAAATGGAATCTATAAGGCAGATTCAAGCAGATATCCAAGAGATAAAAAATTCCATTGAAAGTATTTGTAGCAGAATAAGCCAATGCGAGGACAGGATCTCAGATATAGAAGACAGGCTTGCAATTAGTGATCATGAAATGGAAAAATTCTTAAAAATAGCAAGGGACCATGAAAAATCAATTCAGCAGCTGCTAGATGACTCAAAGATAAACAACTTAAGAATAATTGGAATAAATGAAAAAGCAGGAGATAGCATCAACGACATTAAAACCTTGTTCAAAGACATAATCAGGGAGAACTTTCCTGGAAGAGAAAAAGAATTTGACACCCCTATAAGTGAAGCTTTTAGAACACCAACTAGACATGATCAAAAAAAAACTTCAGCCAGACATATTATAGTCAAGATCCCAGAAATTCAACAGAAGGGCAGAATCTTAAAAGCTGTTAGGGAGAAGAGACAAATCACCTATGAAGGAAAACCCATCAGAATCACAGCTGACTTTTCAGCACAAACCCTCAATTCAAGAAGAGCTTGGAATGATGTATTGCAAGCTCTAAAGGAAAATAATTTTCAGCCCAGATTGATGTACCCTGCAAAACTATCTTTCAAAATTGATGGAGAAATAAAATACTTTCATGACAAAGAACATCTGAGAAAATTTATGACCACCAAACCAGCACTCCAAAACGTTCTGAAGGACATTCTAGAAAGAGATAGGAACCCCAACAGAAGGAATCCACCAGGCAGGGCAAATAATTAAATAGCCGGAAAGCGGAAAAACAAAGAGTGGGAACCAACAACAGGAAAATATCATGACAAGTCAATACATATCAGTTTTAACCATCAATGTTAACGGTCTCAATTCACCAATCAAAAGGCACAGACTGGCGAAATGGATCAAGAAGCAAGATCCAACAATATGCTGTATACAAGAAACACATTTAATTCAGAAAGAAATTCATAGACTGAAAGTCAAAGGATGGAAAACAATACTCCATGCCACAGGAACCCAGAAAAAAGCAGGGGTAGCTATTCTTTTTGCAGACAAAGTGAACTTCAAGCCAAGAAGGATTCAGAGAGATAAAGACGGTCATTACATCCTTGTAAAGGGAACAATCCAAGAGGAAGAGATAACGATCATAAATATATATGCATCAAATACCAATGCACCCAGCTATATAAAACAAGTACTAAAGGACATGAAAAATCAAATAAGCACTAATACAATTATATTGGGAGATCTCAATACTCCACTGTCACAAAAAGATAGATCAACTGGACAGAAAATCAATAATGAAATAGTAGAACTGAACCAAACTTTTGAACAAATGGACTTAGTAGATGTCTACAGAGTGTTCCATCCCACAACATCAGAATACACATTTTTCTCAGCTGCACATGGGACGTTCTCCAAAATAGACCACATACTAGCTCATAAAACCTGCTTAAGTAAATGCAAAGGAATTGAAATTATCCCATGCATATTATCAGACCATAGTGCAATGAAATTGGAAATCAATGGCAAAAGATCCCACAAAAACTCCCTAAACACATGGAAATTAAACAGCATCCTCCTGAACAACCAATGGGTCACAGATGAAATTAAAGAAGAAATTAGTCACTTTCTACAACTCAATGATAATGACAGTACAACATACCGGAACTTATGGGATACAATGAAAGCAGTCCTAAGAGGGAAATTTATAGCATTAAACACTTATATCAGGAAAATAGAGCAAGCGCAAATAAACAACTTAAGGGTGAACCTCGAGCTTCTAGAAAAAGAAGAGCAGGTTAAGCCAAAAGCCCGTACAAGGGAGGAAATTATAAAGATCAGAGCAGAAATTAACGTATTGGAGAATAAAAAAACAATACAAAGAATCAATGAAGCAAAAAGTTGGTTCTTTGAAAGAATAAATAAGATTGACAAACCCTTATCCAACCTTATTAAAAAAAGAAAAGAAAAGACTCAAATCCATGCAATTGAAAATGAAAAGGGTGATATCACGACAGACCCTGCAGAAATCCAGAAGATCATCTATACCTATTTTGAAAATTTATATTCTACTAAGATGGAAAATGCAGAAGAAATGGACAGATTCCTAGATTCGTATGAATTACCAAAGCTGAATCAAGAAGATTTAAAAATCCTAAATAAACCAATATCAGCCAATGAAATTGAAGATGTAATTAAAAACCTCCCAACAAAGAAAAGCCCAGGCCCTGATGGATTCACTGCCGAATTCTACAAGAAATTTAGAGAAGACCTAACGCCCCTACTTCTCAAACTTTTCAATGAAATTGAAAGGGAAGCAATACTCCCAAATTCATTCCTGGAAGCAAGCATTACCCTGATACCAAAACCAGAGAAGGACCCAACTAAGAAAGAGAACTACAGGCCAATCTCCCTAATGAACATAGATGCAAAAATCCTTAATAAGATACTGGCAAACAGAATCCAACAAATCATCAAGAAGATTATACACCATGACCAAGTTGGATTCATCCCTGGGATGCAGGGATGGTTCAACATACGTAAATCAATAAATGTAATACAGCATATTAACAGAACCAAAGACAAAAATCACATGATCATCTCAATAGATGCAGAAAAAGCTTTTGACAAAGTCCAGCACCTTTTCATGATAAAAACCCTACAGAAAATTGGAATAGAGGGTCTTTATCTCAATCTGGTAAAAGCTATCTATGACAAACCAACAGCCAATATTATACTAAATGGCCAAAAACTGAAAGCCTTCCCTCTAAAATCAGGAACAAGACAAGGATGTCCACTGTCCCCACTCTTATTCAACATAGTTCTGGAAACTTTAGCCAGAGCGATTAGACAAGAGAAAGAAATAAAAGGAATAATGATTGGAAAGGAAGAAGTTAAATTATCATTATTTGCAGATGACATGATACTCTACACAGAAGACCCCAAAAACTCCACTAAAAAACTGCTAGATTTAATAAGCAAATTCAGTAGTGTAGCTGGATACAAAGTCAATACTCAAAAGTCAATAGCCTTCCTGTACACAAATAACAAACTTACTGAAAGAGAAATTAGGGAAACAATACCTTTCACAATAACATCCAAAAAAATGAAATACCTAGGAATCAACCTCACGAAGGATGTAAAAGACCTCTATACTGAAAACTACAGTACTCTGAAAAAGGAGATTGAAGAGGATATCAGAAAATGGAAAGATATCCCTTGCTCCTGGATAGGAAGAACCAATATAGTGAAAATGGCCATACTTCCAAAATTGTTATACAGATTTAATGCAATTCCAATCAAAATTCCAACAGCATATCTCACAGAATTAGAGAAAACAATCCTAAAATTCATTTGGAATCAGAAGAGACCTAGAATAGCAAAGGCAATTCTGGGCAACAAAGGCAAGGCAGGGGGCATCACTATCCCCGACTTGAAATTATACTATAAAGCTACTGTGATAAAAACAGTGTGGTACTGGCAAAAAAACAGACCTGAAGATCAATGGAACAGATTAGAAGATGCTGAAACAACCCCAGACATACTAAGCCACCTTATCTTTGACAAAGGTGCCAAACACATTCGCTGGAAGAAAGATAGCCTCTTTAATAAATGGTGCTGGAAAAACTGGCTCTACACATGCCGAAGATTAAAACTAGATCCATATCTTTCACCATGCACTAAACTAAATTCAAAATGGATCAGAGATCTAAATATTAAAACAGAAACATTAAATCTGCTGGAAGGTAGGATAGGTAAAACCCTTGGAGACATTGGTGTAGGCAAAGACTTTATGAATAAAAACTCAACCGCACGGGAACTATCCCAAAGAATCAATAACTGGGATCTCATCTTATTAAAAAGCTTTTGCACAGCAAGAGAAACCACCAACAGAGTGAAGAGACAACCCACAATGTGGGAAAAAATGTTTGCCAGCTGTTCCTCAGACAAAGGATTACTATCGAGAACATATAAAGAACTCAAAAAAATCAGACCTCCCAAATTTAAAGACCCACTCCACAAATGGGCATCTGAGATGAATACACATTTCTCAGATGAAGAAATACTAATGGCAAATAAATATACAAAAAAATGTGCAACATCACTAGTCATTCGAGAGATGCAAATTAAAACAACACTGAGATACCATCTCACCCCAGAAAGAATGGCTACTATTAAGAAATCAACTAATAACAAATGCTGGAGGGGCTGTGGGGAAAAAGGAACCCTTCTTCACTGTTGGTGGGAGTGTCGACTGGTACAGCCACTGTGGAAGTCAGTGTGGAGATTCCTCAGAAAACTAGGGTTGGAGGTCCCATTTGACCCAGCTATTCCCCTTCTGGGCATCTTCCCAGAAGAATTAAAAACATCGTACCACAGCGATATATGTGCACCCATGTTTATAGCAGCACAATTTGTAATAGCCAGATCTTGGAAACAACCCAAATGCCCATCAACTGAGGAATGGATAAGAAAGATGTGGTATTTTTATACAATGGAGTACTATTCAGCCATAAAGAAGGATAAACTGGAGACTTTTATAGGTAAATGGATGCAACTCGAGAAAATACTCATAAGTGAAATAAACCAGAAGCACATGTGTAAGCATCGTATTATCTCTCTAGTATGAGAAACTGAAAGAGTAAATAAGATCCAGAAGGTACAATAGACATGGTGAATCAAAAAGAAACTGGTCAAAAGGAAAGAGAGACTGGAATAGGGAAAAGAAAGAAGGGAAAGGGAAAAAAATTGTATATATATATATATAAGATGGTTAAGATAGATACACTACCATTTTTACTTAGTTCATTGAAGAGTAAGGTTTGTGCCAATAATGTTTGGACAATTGAATGCTAATGTCTGGTGTCCTGAATAACTAACTTAAAGATAGTAATACGTAATGTATTAACCATTGTTACCCTCCTATTATGTTTGTTTGAAAATTTGTTCTTCTTTTGATTTGTTTTGTTTTTTCTTCTCTTTAAAATAAAAAAAAAAAAAAAAAAAGAAAGTGAATGAGATAAACACATTCAAGCACTTGCATTTCCACCATTGTATTATATAAAGAAAATGAGCTTCATCGTTACGGTTTGAACATGGGTAGTGTCTCCCAGAGGTCCTCAGGGTTGGTGCTAGTGAGAAGTGGTAGAACATTTGAGTGTCTAGTGGGAGGCATACCCTCATACCAGAGTGGTACCCCACTCAGTCTTGTCCTCTGTGTCTGTTTCCTGGCTTAAGATGTAAGCATTTTATTGCACTATGTATTGCCTTACAAGAGACCTAAGGCAAATGGGTCTGCCTAATCTCAGACTGAAATCTCTAGAATCCATGAGCCAAAATAAGCTCTTTTTCTTTACAATTTAACTGCCTAAGGCATTGTGTTATAGTAACAGAAAACTGAGTAATACAGTTGTTACAGTTAATCTATAAGAGAAGTGAGGTGGGTACAACAATACATAATTATCCACAAAGCATTTCAACCCAATAGAACATTTTGTAATTCTGTTCAAAATTTGTGTTGAAAAGTTAATGTTATTGTAAAGCCAATTTATACACTGATGCTCAAGGAAGCAAAACTTCCTTGCAACTACAAAATTTTTAATTTTACCATTTTCATCTGCCCTGATCCATGCCTTTGCAATTTTAATAATTAAGTAGATTCAAAAATCTGAAATTATCTTAACCTTCAAAGACTGAGACAAATGATTGGATACATTAATGATAATGACAGAATAGTAGAGAGGAAATGTAGATGTTTAGGATTCATGAGATCTGAGTTCCACCTACTTACAATTTGAATGCATTAATGAACATTTAAGAACTCCCATACACATGTACACACTCATACAGACATACACACACATACACACACACACAGCCACACTGCTGGACTTTACAAAATTTAAAAAAGAAATGAAAGAATAGCTTTAAAATTATTAATGTAAGCAAATTGAAAAGAATTAAACATTTATTCACAATTTTAAACTGTATGGTACTAGAATTTCATATGATTTTGGTGGACAATAAAATATTCTGCTTATTTGATATTATAATTCAATATGATTAATTTAGAAAAGAAACAAAATAAAATCAGAAATAAAGAACTGCAATACAAACTTGGAACAATACAAAACAAAAACCACAGTACAAAATGTTGTGTAAATTCAGGACAATAACCAAGTCGCTACTACCACATGTATGTAACTATAGAAGCACATGGAATAACAAAACAAACCAAGAACTAACATTCTGAGTGGATATATAATTATATATATATATATATATATATATATATATATATATATATTTTTTTTTTTTTTTTTTTGTGGGTACTGGGGGCCGAACTCAGGACCTCATGCGCCAGCAGGCGCCCCTGCTGCTGAGCGATATCACTGGCCCTTTTTTCGTATGTGGGCTCCGGGAGTCGAACTAAGGACCTCGCGCTTGCCAGGCAGGCACTTACGCCACTGAGCTATATCACTGGCCCCTATATAATTATATTAACACAAATGCAAGGACTTACAAAGCAGTATGAAAAATCATTGACTTTTCAAGATTTTAGTGCTTGTGGAATGTCTTTGGCTTACTAGTTGAGAAAAACAATTTGGGAATTGAACATGATTTTATTGTTTAAAAATGGACTTTTTTGGGTATTGAATAAATTAAGTGTAAGCTACTGAAATACAATAAACCCTGAGCCAAGAAACTTAGAGATTTGACTGTTCAAGGCCAGAACTAGCCCTGGATAGGTCATCATTTACAGTCAACTCTTCTCAGTGAATATTGAGTAGATATAAACCATCTTCATCCACATAGATCAACCAGAAGGAAAGGAAAATGCACAATCATGCTCTGGATTGAAGGAAAAGAAAAAGGAATAAAGGAAGGAAGGAAGGAAGGAAGGAAGGAAAGGAGAAAGGGAGGAAGGGAGGGAAGCAAGCACAGGAGGGGGGAGAGAAGAAAAATAAACTAAAAAACCTGGAAAAAACAAAGAAATTTGAAAAGTCTGGAGAACATAATTGATTGCCTTGATTTCTCTTATGATCACCACACAACTATTTATTTCTTTTCCCAGTGTGGGTTCCTGGCAACCCATTTTTATTACAGCTTCACTAGGAAAATGATACTATGTAGACGAGGCATAACCACAAATTTAAAAAATGGGAATCCTGAGCATAATGACAATGAGAAGTTTTCCTATAATTTCAATAAACATACCCAGTCTACACAAAAATATACCAATGATGTTTCAATATACTTAAGCTATCCGTATCACATCCATGTAACTATCCCCCTACTTAAGAACCCTTGGCTTAAAATCCTCATCATCATCATCATCATCACCATAGACAAAGTATCTTCCCATTTTCTGTGAGATATGTGATATAAGAGGTTCTCCAAAAACCAGGCATGGCTTAATTCTACATTTTTCATAACACCTCCATTCACATGATATTTTATATAATACCAAAGGACTTATAATTCCCTATGGCTGCTCACCAAAGAACAAAGGAGAGATGGCCCTTCCCAGCAAAGAATACACTGTTCACCCACGGGTGTCACAGCATATGACATGTCCCCATCAGCCTCCCCTAACCTAGGACAGCTGGCACTCCCTCCACCAGAAAACCCTGACCTGTGGCTTCCTTCCCTTAGAGGACGGACCTCATTCTATTGGGTGTCTTATTTACATATGTGCCTTCTTCACTAAACTAGAAGTTCTGAAAGCGCTAGTATTTTCAATCATTTTTGAAGTAGAAAACCTTAATAGTGTGTCTGGTGCCTATTAATAACAATAGTTCATAGATGCATCCAACATTCAGAAGAATTCTGCTATAGCAAAAATTGTACTGAGCTCTAATAAGAATTCCTTACATTTGTGAACTCTTCATGATTGAAAAGGCACTTTTACGCACATCATATTTTATCATTAGGTCTGCAAAGATATTTTATCCTCAAATTCTAGTTGAGAGAAGTGTTAATAGATCAGACAGGGCCGGTGAGACGGCTCAGCGGCTTAAGCGCCTGCCTTGCAAGCGTGAAGGCCCGAGTTCGACTCCCGGAACCCACATACGAAAAAGGGGCCGGTGATATCGCTCAGCGGCACGGGTGCCTGTTGGTGCGCGAGGTCCTGAGGTCGTCCCCCCGGTACCCAAAAAAAAAAAAAAAAAAAAAAAAAATAGATCAGACAAACTAATCAGATAAATTAACTAGTAGTAGAATTTTAGAAAAATTTATCAACTACCCTGATCCTCAGTTTATCTACCAGTAAAATAAAAATATTTGATGTTAGTCTCTTTAAAGTCCCTTTGCCTCTCTATCAAGGGGCTAAGTGGAAAAATGCAAACAGCCAAAATTGCGTGAATGTATTAGTGAAATACGAGAAGGATCGAACTCATGGAGACCTGTCATGCATGATCTGTGGGAATTATTTGTTGGCTCTTTGTGTAAATCCTACAGATGCCAAAAACAAAAAAGAAGGCTTTTGGAGTTCAAAGAGGATAGAGGAACCACAAAGAATCAAAAATTAAAAAAAAAAAAAAAAAGTTTGAGGATGAATGAGCTTGATTTTTAGCTATCTAGAAATCTTTTTACCCAGTAAACACAGAGGACACTTTGTTTCTAGCGCACACAGAATATTAAAAAATAATCTATTTTACAATGGGCCACAAAATACAAGGGGTAGCCAAAATATACAGTGAATGTTCAAATAAAGATTTATTACAATAAAAGACACATTGCCTTTAATTACCCTCAAATCATTACACTTTGCCTCTAATACACTTATCCCATCATTCCCGCCCCTTTCTGAAGCGCCTCTGGAAGTCTTGTCTTTTTTACAAGGTGTGATCCAAAATACGATGAATGCTACTCCCATGTGCCATCCCAGGGGAACATAATCTTGGAAAAGCAATGTGATGTGGCCTCTTCCAGCTTGTTCATGGGCCTGGTACTATGAGACTTCTGCATCTTCCCCAAAGTCAAAATGACCATGAAAAGTAAATGTTTTAGATCAGTTCAGGACATGAAAGGCACCATGACAGCACAACCGAAGACACTCACGAAAGAAGACTTCTAGAACTGCTTCAGAAAGTGTCAAGAACGATGGGCTATGCAAGTCTGAAGCAGTATGAAGGGGTAATTTTGAAAGGGATTCATAGCAATATGTGTTATACTGTAATACATGTTTTAAAATTTAAACACGCACCATATCATTTAATCACACTTTGAAACGTCAATAAATTCCAAAGAATCAGCATTATATAGACTGTTTAAATCTTAGCATAATGCAATAAAACCAGGAATCAATAATAAGTGATATTTTTGAAAATTCTACTATTCTACATTACTGGAAACTATAAAACTTATTACAAAAAATTTGAGGGTGGGGCCAGTTAGGAGAAAGGCAAGGAAACTGTTAAATATTTGCAGATAAATAGCAATGAAAGTTTACAAGTCATATTTTGGAAGTTAAGTAGCACTAAGAGGACATTTTAAATACATTTATCAGAAAGCAAAAAGGATTTAAAGAAACATGTTAAACAATTACTAAGCACTTGTTAAACAGTAAGCAAGTAAACCAAAAAATGGAAACAAAGTTAAAATCAGTTATTTTCAGTGAAAAATAGTGGCCTGGGTGTGAACCTTTTAATCCACGCCTCCAGAAAAATCCATAAAACAATGGTGAAAGGATCTTTTAAAGTATATAACTATGAGAACAAAGGGAACAGAGAGGGGGAGAATAGCAATAAAACTTCAGAAGATGAAAAGCAGAAGAATGAGTATTAAATGACTTCAAGAATCAAAAGGAGAAACTAAACTGCTTAACGAGAAGCACAGAAATCTGAGAAAGGATTCCATTTGTTTGTCAAAACCTCCCTAAAGTTCAGATACAGCACCACACACCTCTGAAAGTGGGGATAAAGGGAAACCAAGTAGAAAGCAAGACGGACTGGCTAAAGCCGGTGTGCGAACCATCCCTACACATACCCTCCTCCACCCTGGACCAGCACCATAGCCCAACTGAAGATGTGCAAAACACTTTATTCTCTAGAGACAGACAGAGAGTGAATCCCTAAATTGGGGAACACCACACCTATTACAAAAATGAAACAAACAAAACAAAAAAATGGTATCCTGAAAGTAGGGAGAGTCAATGAAAGTTCACAGGTTGAATTTCTGAATTTTAGATCCCCATTGCTCTTTCTTACTCCATTGCTGGTGTGCTAGTAGCCAGCCTTATAAGATTGAGGCTGGCAATTCGAAGATTACACTCTGGGAACCCTGAAAACCGAAGGAGCGAGGCCTAAGAGAAAGGCATGACAGACTTCTGAGAAGCCTGCCCAGTTCTGGGTACCACGAAACCCACAGGTGACAAGTGCCCTCCATGAGCACACAGCTGCCAGTCAGCTTTTCAAACTACCTAACTTAAATGTGCCCAGATTTAGAGATGAGACAGATAAGAAGCAATAGGAGGAATTGAGACTTTATACGAAGAAAACGAAATACAGAAACAAAACTATTAGAATTTTTAGAGAAATAAGACACTGCATCCATGAGTCAAGAACAAAATGCTATTACAAAGGAACAATTGAGAAACAAGATAAAACATTAGATATTAAAATTGTAATAGTCAACATAGAAAACTGTGCAATAACATACACTGTTGAGACGATCTAAAGAACAATAGAGCAGACAGACTGAGGGACGAAGCATAAGAGAGAAATTTAAAGTTAGAGGATTAGCTGCTAAATATTAGCTACAACCTATTTTAAATAAAACAGGAAGACCTATGAATATCTAAAACAATCATGCAGGGAGAAGCAAGAACCCTGTATGTCATGACAGCTATGCAGCAACGAAAGCCAGTGGAAGAGAATGTCACCCAAGAACATGCTCTAGTTTACATGGACTTGGCATTTGATACAGGTGAAACCATTAATTTAGTCAAAATATATACGTATTCATTAAACATTGTGTATGTTTCAGTTATGTACATACGATTAATAACAAATCACGTGACATGGTCAGTATTCAATTTTTTTTAGCTACATCAATGTCAGTTTCATATAGTTCAACCTGCGATTAAATAATTAATACTTACCTAGGAAAATTGGAGAATAGATGCAAAGACACAGGTTTTAAAATAATAATAAAAAATAAAGGTCTGTTCTTGATGTACAATGATCCCTGAACTGAGATGAGGAATAACTCAGTTCCATGCACCAACTGATGATGATGAAGGAAGGTTTGTAGACAAGATTACAAAATCATAACAGATGGAAAAATTACCACGATACAGCCTAAAGTTGTTATGCTAAGAAAATTGGCAAAAAATCTAAAAGAAAGAAGACAGATGAGATAGAAATGAGAAAGCTGTCTTGGAAGAGAAAAAAATATTTAAAGATGGATAGTTATAACTATGATAAAAGATAAACTTAGCTAAACAGAATTTCAGAGGACAAAAAATAATCAAAATATTAAGACTTTGAGGACAAAATTAAAGTTAAAAAAAATTTTAATAATAATTCAGGATACTTCCTAAACAGAAGAAAAAGACATTCTGCTATCCTTTCCTCAATGAAAGAGTGTTAACAGTGAAAGCCAGGCAGATGTCCAACACTTTTTTACACCTCCCACCACCACTGCCATCCTACTCATCATTGTGTCAGACACATACTAGGTTCACAAAATGTGCTTAATGGAATCTAGTAGGAGGGGGCGATCTTACATGATTTCATTTTTCCCCTTGAGAGTTATTTTTTTCTTTGGATTGCACAATTTCTTAAACTCCAGATTTAGAAAAAGACATAGGTTTCACATATTTTTCCAGATAAATGTCATTATTCCTGACCTTTTCAACAGACACTTATTATGGTAAGAATTAAGCCTAGAGTTGACTGTGACATGATACATCTTCTACTTATAGTTTAAGTATCTTATATAATGTGCTAGATTATAATGTTACCATTATTTGCAGAACCTTGAATGTAGCAGTAATCATCAATCTAAATAACCATGCTTTATTTTTAACAAAGAAGTACAATTAATATTTCAGGTTAGAGCTAAGTGCGGTGGAGGGATTAAGTAAGAAGACAGAAATAACTTTCTCTACAACTATGACAATGATCTTCTGAGCATCCTTCCTTTTCCCCACTCCTCCCTGAACCACTCTTCTTCCACTATGGTGATCCATTAAGCCAACTTCCTCAAATAGTAATTTAAAGTTAATTCTTCACAATTTTCATGAATGAAGTAAAAAGTGCAATAAATTACTGAGATCATTAATTGCAACTAAAAAAGTTTAAACATCATACTCAATAATCTCTCAAATAAAGACTCAGTAGTGGTGCTTGCACTTACCCATACCACAATTTAATGTGTTTTCCCCTTTTCATAGGTTTTAACATTTAATATAATTTGCTCAAATTATTACTTTGTTGATATAAATAGGTTGTTTGTTTAACCTAGCAATAACTGAACAAGGAAGCCAACATACTTAATTACGTTCTAGAGTAAGAATCTATGAATCATAGCATAATAATTGAAGCAAGTGTCCTCTACCAACCTCAGAGCCGCTGTCGATTTGCAGCACAAGACCAAATAAAAAAGCTGAGTAGCTCATTTAGTCATTTTAGTGTACAAACTGGGTAATTCTGACTGAAATCCCAGAATATCTGACCTCCCCAAATGCCAACTAGTGTTCAAAATCACACTGCAGTCATGATAGAAAATGCAGGTGCTCATAAATAGCTGTTGACTGAATCAAGTGAGACCACCAGTTTAAAATATTTACACCATTTTGCTCTCCTTAGCTACACAGGCTCTTGCACATGCCTCATCTTCACAACAAATAATGATGCCTGAAAATATCATGAATTCTGTGAAATATCTGCTACACACATATTAAGTAAAATACAAATTAATTTATGATTTCTTATTATTTAGAAATTTTCCTGTGCCATTTCTCCTTATAAATGCATACAGAAGTTTTTCTGTATCCAAGTAAAATGATTAGGTTGTAGATCGACATATTTGCAAATTGCAAAATGTTTTCTTTTTTTTTTTTTTTTTTTTTGTGGGTACTGAGGGTCGACCTCAGGACCTCGCGCGCCAGCAGGCACCCGTGCCGCTGAGCGATATCACCGGCCCCTTTTCCGTATGTGGGTTCCGGGAGTCGAACTCGGGCCCTCGCGCTTGCCAGGCAGACGCTTATGCTGCCGCTGAGCCATCTCTCCCGCCCGCAAAAGGTTTTCTAATTACTTTCAGAACTGGGGGGAAATGGGGGAAAGAGACCAATAACTAGAAAGAAATTAAATAAACATTTTTAAAAGTCTTTCTGCCAAGCCTTCAGAATATATATGTATATAAATAAATTCAACTTTTGTTAACTACTTATAGTATGGTCCTGATTCTTGTCAGTGTCCTAATCTCTTTGAACCTTAGTTTCCTATTCTTTAAACTAAAGATAGAAAACAATTAAAGGGAAAAAATGGACCAAAAAAGTAATTTGTTCAGTTTAAAATCTTATCCAAATGAAATTAGTGTCTGTGTGCACCACCTACTTTGAATCTGTACAGGGTATAAGAGAAACACAAAGTGTATTCTCTTCCCACATGGAGCTTAATACACATTGGAGGAACAGGAAATAATTAGAAGCCTGCGATGAGCCTATATAAAACTAAGTTGTACAGCCCAGGTTATGCACGCAGTCACAATTCTAAGAAGAGAGAGTTTAAAATGGACTGGGAATTATGACTGTTTTCTTTCCAAAGGGAACAGGCTAAGCTTTGCCTGAACAAAGAAGCAAAGATATCTAGCAGCTGCTTACCACTTTCTGTTGCTTAAAATATCGGAGGAGTATGAGGTTTAGGCAGCTCTGAGTCATCTTCCTCCTAGCTTGGTCTTTATTCAGGACAGAGCACTAGCCCTGATGACAACAGCATTCCAGACCTCTGAGCTGCTCAAAATACTAAGGCAGGACTGACGGTGAAATGGACACCTCATCCAGATTCCTGCGTGGTCAGTTACCGTCCCCAGCTACCATCCCCTGTCATCGGCCACGGCTGCCTCCTTGTTTGTTTCAGTGTTACTTCTCGGTAAGAGAGTCTGGACAGCTGAGGAAGAGGAACTGAAACAAAATAAGAAATATCCTAGATTTTCTTCTTATGACAATGCGCAAAGCTCACAGCTGAGGCAATTACAGGAAGGGCTGAAGCTGGAGTCCATACCAGGTGGCCTTGTCGCTTGGATACCATCAAGTCCAATCAACTCAATTCAGTTGTTCAAGTTCCACGAGGGCCTATTTTGAACAAAACCCTCTAAGTGTTGGATATGCAAAATTTAATAAGGGAGGATGATCAAAGCTTTGTAATGTGAAAGACAATCTCACAAATCTTTTTTGTATGCTCATCTAATCTAGTGGTATCTGGAAACTAGGCTGTGTTGTCATTAATTTTGCAGGTGAGGAGGGTAAGGCCCAGCTAGGTTCGATAACTTGCCCCACAGTCACACAATTTATAAGCTGTAGCCAGAAGGTTCAAATCCAGAAAAACCTGGCCCTAGGGCCTGTGATCTTTAAACTTACATTGTCAGAGGGAGAAATATGAACATACACAGGAGTATTTTTTTAAAGGGGGAAGGGCTCAGGGAATAGAATATTTTTACTCTGCTAGATGCTGGGGTATTTTCGCAATAGGTGAATTGTGCAGGAGTAGGCTAAAAGGAGAGTGAGGCCATGATAGGAAGAACTCCATCAAGGGCTATCACTGAGCAGTCGATTATGCAAGCACTGGGAGTCACCGGTAGCTGACTAAATACTGGGGTTGTGAGTGGGAGATCTGGATTTAGGCAATAGGCAATGTTCTGTCTGTAGGGAATTTTAGACCTATAATAAAACCCAGTCTTTCTGATTCTAATCTTTACTGCCTGCCTATAATTCTAAACAATGAAATGATAAAATATTCCTTCTAAATAAAAAAATCTTTTGTAAGATTTAGCTTTAAGCAATTGCTGCATTGATGTTGAGTTTTAATTATACATCGTAAGGTTTGAATTAGCACACATTTATTATTTGTCCTTTACTAAACATGGTATTCTACATGGAAATTAATTCAGAGGACTCCCAGTTACAGAGTTGGCCCTCGATACACCCACACTTAGCTGCAATCTTTCAAGAGTAAATTGGGAACCCTTTACATTTACTTTAGGCAGACATAGTTGTAATTATAAATCAAAGAAATAGTGCTGAGTTTCTATGAGGTCACTTGAAATTTTCTTTTTTGTGTAAATGCAAAATGCAAGTGCAATATTTTTTATTTGATAAATGCAAATTTTAGTTAATATAAAATACTCTATGAATCTGAGTGATTTTTTAAAATATTATTTTCTTTCCATGTGTTATTTTAAAAGAAAAGATTAACATTTATGTTAGTCAATTACTACATTAAAATAATTTCATCTCGCAGGGTGGGTATTATAAAAAAAATATCTAGTCAATATATCAGAAATGCAGAGGATACCAGTAGGAGTCATTGAATGCTTGGATGAATGAAGTCACAAAAGAATGGCCAAGGGCCAGTGATATAGCTCAGCGGCATAAATGCCTGCCTGGCAAGCTTGAGGTCCTGAGTTCAACTCCCGGTACCCACATTAAAAAAAAAAAAGGAATGGCCAAGATGAATCATAAAGTCATCATCATTACACCAATTTGTCTGTGTGTATGTCTCATTGTTAGTGATGGTCTAACTGGAGAAAAGGTAAAAGTGTGTATCAGTTGTCAAAGCAATAAAAAGCACTAAGTTAGAAGAAGTATTCCCACACAAGGCCTTGATAGACTGCAGCATTTTCATGGAAGAAAATCAACCTTACCCCTCGCTGGTCTTTCTGTCCATGAAAGCACTGTTCTTATTTTTAATCGCCAGCAGAGAACACTGCACTTTCGGGACTCAATAAGAAATAATGCTTTTTAGAACTTTTTGTCATCCAATATCTCAGGAAATGTCAGCAGGAAAAAAAAAATCATTCTTTGGGGTTATTTTTTAAGGATGCGCGGTTGTCATAACCTATATTGTTGTCTACAATTTTTAGTGCACTACCTTCTGGGAGGACTGCACATCCCCGTTCGGCAGAAGACCGGATTGGCCTGGTGACTGACTTGCTTCAGCCGGTGAAATGCCAGCAGGCGTGATGAGTGTGCTGGACGGACTTGTTAAAAGCCAGTGTATGGTTTTCTGCGGTCTTTCCCCCGTCTTGGTGTCCACGAAAGCATGGAGCCTCTGTTTACTCAGGTTCTGGAGTCACTGTAAAGAGCAGGGCTCTTTCTTCAATCTATAAAAACGATGCTGTGTGAATAAGAAGTAAACATTATAGTTTAGAGCTACTGAAAACTTCTGGTGGTTTGTAATCATAGCACACAGGAGACCAACTTAACTGATAGCGTAGTCCTTCCCCATGGGCAGCTACTCTCCGATCTATTCTAAAACTTAAGCAGAAGGGAAATTACACTGAGGAACTCATTGTCTAGGTATTTGTAGAACTACTACGGTGACAGCACTTGATGTGAAGATCATCAGTACTGAAAGACACTATAAATATGCCTCATGAAACTCATCCTGTTCCTCACTTAAGGTCACGGATGACGGGTATCACACTATCATAACTTCAACTCTCTCAAGAGCTCTGTGCCTGGGCCTTGCGCTGAGAATTATAAAGGCTGTCCTGAGCAGAACGAGTGATTTTTCTCTCTTAAACACTGTGTATCACGTACCTGATTAAGTACCAAGTCTATTTTAAGTTGATTTCCAGGAAGCTAAGACCCAAATTTTTGGCAAGTGTGCATGCCTTGGCAAGATACACTTTTTATTTAGCCTTAACTTTTCCTCTATTTTATGAAGCCTGTGTTATTTTCTTTTCCATGATTTTTATTTATTTAATATATTTAGTTTTTCTTTCTTTCATCTTGTTAACTTTTTCAAGTTCTTTAAAGAACAAGATGTGGGTTTTTATAAATAAACAAAAAAATATACAACAGAGTTGTTGCTATGCTGTTGACTCCTTCTAAACATGTAAATGTCCTATGTCATGTCACCAAAATTATTCCTAATGAATATAAAGATTTACTTCCACTGAATTAATAATTAACTTAGAAATTTCCTTGAACTTGAGTGAGCCCTAAATAGTTCATAGTCTTGTCAAATGGAAGAAGTTCTTTCTTGAGGAGAACAGTCCTTCCAATTGCGTTTGTTTTAGTGTTCTGTTTCTTTCCAGAAAATCTTGGAGATTCCAAATGGACAGTCTTTTAATCAGTGAATCTACATTTGTAACTTAACTGCGCTGTCCTTCATACTACGTATAATACTAAACACTATTAAATCACAGAAAAGAGTGAAAAGTGTATTCCTGGTTTGTTGGATGCTTTCATAATCTAGCTAGGGAGTTCATTTCAGTGACTAAAGCAAAAGAGATGGTTAGTGTAAGGACAGAATTAACCGGAGGAGGCTTTCTGGAGAGGTAAAAGTTGAGTCAAGTCTATTCATCACTGTTCCTTCAAAGCTTCCCTTATCACTCTTTCCTCCCCCTCCTCCCTTAAAGATTTAAAAAACAATGGCAATTAAAATGTCTGGCCAGGAAGACTAAGAACTCAGCCTCAGGCCCTGTGGAGGAGCTATCTACGGTGGGCCTCGGGACCCCTAAGGCTTTATTCTGGCTTGGGTGCAGATCTGCCATTTGTTGACAGACTCTTTCCCAGCACCAAGTATGTTGGGGTCACTGGGAAAGAGAAAACTTATGCATAAATTTGAAAGGGGTCTGAAAATTTAGATGAATGCCTAAGGAGTCCTTTGTGACTAAAATTAAGCAGTCATTGCCATAGAGGACAAATATTTTAAGGGACTGTGGCCCACAGCAGTCTCCCAAGGCTTCCTCCAGGAGGCAGAGGCATGGGTCTGTGCTAAATGGCTTAATTTTCTTAATCAACTATTTCATTGTGAGTTTTTAATTTCATTCCCATGCCTATTTTTTTTTTCATTTTGCCATAATACAGCTCTAAGTACCGTGGCAAACATTTGACAGTTTGCTCAGCAGGTGTTGGGCTCTGCGGAGCTCTCTAGCTCTTATTAATTGGGTTTCAAAATGTGTTCTGTGTGAACAGCAGCTAAGTTGGGACTATTGTACCTGTCAACATGAAGCTGGGCAAAAGAAAATATTTGGAATGTGTTTTAAAATAGCTCATTGTGAGCTTGATGGGTAAAGAATTTAAAAGCAGAAATATTCTTTAATGTTGAAATAAATAATCATGGAATCAAACCAGCAATAAAAATTAAGGGAGCAATGGGGATTGTTCAAGGTTCTTCAGTATTTGATAACAATGAGAACATTTTCTTTGTGCCCAATAGGTTTTGCACTGATGAGACAGTTCTGAAATGGATCTTAATAAAATCTAAAGTACTACTACCTGGGGAAGTAGAAACCTCTTTGAAAAGCAACAAATAAGGCTCTCTAAATTCTTCTGGATATTTCCAATTTAATTTTGTCTCAATTTGAAATGTTATTTTTTTCTTATCAAGAGAAGTTCTAGATCTGAAATTCCACATTTCAGGTTAAAAAACTCGGCCTGAGCTTGACCCTTTAAGGAATATATCTCTCTTTGGGTAAAGCCAAAGTATTTTTGTGACTCTTTTCCTTTCTTCATATATATGCTTCAAGTTAAATGAACTTCAATGACATACATTCTAAATCTCCCGCTCAGGGCAGGAGATCAAAGGGAGGTGAAGAGAGAGCAGTCAAAGTTGAGGAAAAGCTCAGAGAGGTGTCAGGTCCGCTCTTGTCATTACCACCGTCATTTCCATCATTAACTCTGCTCCTCTATGAAGTAGGGAATATTGTCTGTGTCCTCCTGAGGGACTATTTAGGCAGTTCCCCAAAAGAACTAAAAAAGAAAGAACTTCTGTTGAAGAAAGAATATATCATTATTGTAAAAATCCTGACGAGTTGTAAAAATGGATGAAGTGAAAAAAGCGAAATGCTTCTGAAATTCTACTTTCAGAGAGGGCTACTGTTAGTGGTTTAGTCTTTTACCTAACTGAACTTTTTTTGCACGCAATTTGTACACCCGCATATACACACACTTTTTAAAAAACAAATATGGAGCTGTATTAAATAGTACACTTCAACTTGCTTTTGTAAACTCATCAGTATATCAAGGACAATATTTTCATTTGTTTTACAGATCTGGCAGGTCCTTTTAATGTCTGCCCAGTCTTTCTCTGACTAAATGGAAAATAATTTTTAACTCAATTCCTCTGGAAAACTTTTATGATTTTTCTGACATCAATATTACAATCATTTACATGAATATTTTTGGAGGATGCATTTCTAAAGACAGAACTACAGAATTAAAAGTTTAAAATATTGTTATATATTTCTAAGTTACCACCAAAAAATTATAACAGTCTTCCATCAGACATGTATAACACGGTATTTCACATATTTTTATGCTTTGCTAATCTGAAAAATAAATATATCTTATTGTTTAACTTTGCATTTCTAGCTAAACTGAGGTTATTTAAAAATGTTCAGTTGGAATTTTTACAAAATTAAGTCATCTCACCAAGGAATACAGCACAGCTTTTTATTTATTAATTCCTCCTTTACGTCTTTCAGTAAGGCTATATTATTTTCCTCATTGTTGGCTTACAAATTTCTTATTAAATGTCTATGTATAATATACTGGTATTGCTGGCAAATTAGGATTTTTTTTCATTATATTTTCAAGTGATTTCACTAATATAAATAAAATCTATTGATGCCTGAATTTTTTTATATCTAGTTACTTTGCTAAATTCTTTTAGTTTTAATGAAGTTTCTGTTAGTTTCAGGTGCTTTCTTGTTTTATTTATAGGTAAACTGTAATAATGCTGAAGTTAATAAATTTTGCCCTCCATTTTCCAGTATGCATGCAGTAACGATAATGATCATTTCTAATTTTAAAATTCTGTGAGAAAGCCTCTAGTTTTTCACTGCTTATGCTAGTGTTTTATCAACTGTTTCGAGTATCTAATTATGGACTCCCTTTCTCCTCCCTCCGTGTGTATATACTACACAAACAAGCAATTTTTTCATATATTTTTAGTTGATTCAAACACCATTTGTGACTGATGAATATACAGAAAAACACATCACTGGAGAAGCTCAACTGACATAACTGATGTTGCTTCAACAAAGACTGACCAAAAGGAAAATTTCCATGTAGGTGAAGGGTGTCAACTTAAAGCAACCAGCATTTGTTGAGCTCTGTCTCATTAGGGTTCTAGTTACCCAACAGAATGGTTAGCTTTCCAGTGCAATTAAAAACAGATAATTTGTAAGGCACTGGCCTGTAAACTCTCCTCGAATTACTTTCAGTCTATCCAGAAAGAGATGCCGCTAAGTAAACAGAACAACATGAAAGTGATATTAAAGATGTGTATGTTCTGGATGAGAACATACCTGGATATTGTCTTTCATTGACTGCAGGAAGTTTTACAGAGACTGTGCCTGTTGGGGTGATATTTAAAAGATGATATTTAAAAGATGATATTTAAAAAATGGTATTGAAAGGGCATGAAAAGAAACAAGAGCAAAGATAGTTATTCCTGGTATATTTGTAGCATGATAGGCAGTCCCTGTACTTAGAACACAGAAAAAGTGCAAAGATTTTCATTGCACTGTCTGCAATGACTTTGTTTTTATGGTAGCCTTGGCCAAAATAACACAGTGTTATAAATCTTGCAAAATAAAGATTCCTCAGAAAACTCACACAAATTGCATAACACTTCAACTATTTTGTTTCAGAGTAAAAACTTCACAGATATTCTCAGTCTTACCATCATTGACTAATCTACCAGTTTAGGTCTTTTATCTTTTTCCTATTTAATAGATCCAGAATATTGTGAATATTTTCTGCTGAGACTGCCTGAGGGTTTTCTTTGTCTGGTATCAATCTCAAAGACTTGTGGCTTAATGCATAGTGGAAATTGTTAGCAGTTGCTGGAAATTTAGTGTGAAAAAGCCAGCATTGGCAAGATTAACCAAGAAATACCAATTATCTACTTTACATCTTTACAAAGGAAAATCTATGTCACTTGGGAATATTCACTTACCTTCTATTTATCTCAATTCAATTCCTTAAATATGTTTGTCCATGAACAGCATGCCCCTTTCCCCATTGTTTCCATCAATTCTTTTTTTTTTTTTTTTTTTTTTTTTTACAGTCTTGATCTGCTCCATTTTATAGTTTTCTCCATGGTTTTACCCCTCTTCATTATTTTGAAGCAATCATCAGCACTGGTCATCAGACAAGTTTGTAAGTCAAAATCTGCTCTTTATATTTTCTTTGTCCTCCACTCTCAGTTGAATCAGAATATAGACGACAAGGATGTGGCAGAGATGAGATTGTGATATTAGTATTTTTATAAGCTCTTCAAATGATTCTCATGAAAAGCCAGAACAAAGAGCCGCTAGTACCCACAGTATCCCTCATTAATTGATCACTAAACTCCTCACAGCTCATCTCCCTACCTTTGCCATCAATGGCCAAATAGGCTTTAATTAACTGAATCTTACTTCTTCTAGTAAAAGTCAACAGCTGTACTCTGCTATGAAAATGATCACTATTGTATTATTTTTTTATAATTATAAATGTCCATGAATTTTCATAATTGAAATGCTAAAAGCATACATGAAAAGAAAAAAAAAGATCTTCAATAAATATACTTTCCTGTGTCTTTTTCCCATTACTATCTGCCCAATGTAAAATCACTGAGTTTTCTGTGCTTTGTCCACTGGTAATCTGTTTTTTCTTTTTTCTTTAATTTGTGAATTAATGAAACTGGCAGTGTATTTAGATAGTGTCATTGCTATGGCACTGATGCATGAAATTTGGTGCTCCAAACACACAAAAAAAGTAACAATAATGCTGAAGAATGCCTAAAAGAATTTCTCAGTCCTTTAGAAAATGCTTACATACAAATACTATCCAAAATATTCCATCATGTAAATGCTAAGGTCTCCTGTGGACACAAATTGAACCTATTTCTATTTTCATTTTCTTTTTATTTCTTTAGCTTTATCTGTACCCTTTAAATGAGTGTTGCTTTAGTAAACTCTTTGTTAGTATTTGTCAAATTATTTTGAGATTCAACTACCTTCTGTTTTGTTACTATTGTAGTTATATCCTCAAAGTATATTTGTAGTACATTCTTCACAGATGATCCTTAAATAAGCTGTTATTAGGCATATAATTATAGCATATACAGTAGCAAATTTATTTTCTGAAAGTGCCAAATAGTTTGTGAAGCCTCTGGAGAATTCTAAAAGATATAATACATAAGTGATCACAAATGTTTTCTTTTTAATTTCAAGACTTGTTCCTCTTGGTTCTACTACTTCTGGACTCCTCATTCATCAGGCACCACACAGTAGGTGACAACAGTCCTCAGGGTACACATGACAATAGAGTCAAACTTGAGTGCGTGGACTTCATCAAGCACCCTCTCTTTTTCCAAGAACATTACTAATTTCATTGCATAAGAGCCAATTAAGTGACAGTGCTTTAAGGACACTATGTTTCCCCCCAAAAAATTTGTCATATTTATGCTCTACAGCAATTTAAAATAATTAAAAGTCATAGTAGGTCAAAAACAACTTTCCTAATCTCAACTGATATCATGCCCACAAATAGCATAAATTTATTTCCATGCAAAAGCCCTTAAATCTTGTATTAAGAAATAAAAGACATGAATTCTATTTTTGGTTCGGCACTGATTTCCTGCTATAAGTCTTTCAGTTTCCACATTTGTGAAACCAGAAATCTAGAGAAAAATAAAACTGTTGTGTCCTTGGGGCTTACAGACCTCAGGAATTGATGAGTTAATAATTTACACACAGCACGTGTTCCTTAGGGGGAAATAGCCTCATAACACACCACAGTATAAAGTTAAAATAACTAATGATGACAGAAGTAGTGAACCCCACTTATTTTGTGACATTGATGGCATTTTGATTCTACAAATTCTGCCCTAACATGTGGTAATACTTAGCCAATACTCCTAATAATTTTTATAAGTAGATTGAGAATTAGCTTGCAAATACAATTCAGGAAGTTTATTTTGATGATTTCTTTTTCATGTTCTGTGAAATGAATTGCATTAGAGGTCAGAGAAAGTGCCTTAAAGGGGCATTTCTTCAATGTTTAAAGTGCAGTCGATCTAGTTGAACATTGTAAGATACACACAACAGGCATCTCTCCTGGGAGTCAAGCTGACTTACTGCCTGGTTAGCCAAATTGTTGCATAATACACAGAAAGATGGCAAAATTGAGTCGGTATTTACTGTTTTTCCCTTTTTAGCCATGGAAAAGAGGCAAAGAAACTACTATATGTAAAGACAAAGCAGGAACTGGGACCTAATTCTATAGGGGCTAAATTCACAATTCTCAAAGTTTATTGCAAAACAAATTCAATTCCCACCAAGTGTATTTAATTTGACCCTTCAAGCCCTTAACCTTTTTAGTGTTCTAAACGGAAGATAAGAAAGAAAAATAATTGCTGTCAGCCAAATTGGAGGTAGTCAGCTCTCAAGGTTGACATCAACTCCCCAAACATATCACTAAATACACACCTCCAAATCTCAACTTCCTCCTCCGCAAGCCATCCCTTATATTCCAACCACACCCACCACTACCACCAAAACACACACGCACACACACACACTCAAGCGCACAGCCGGAACCACAGATCTGTTTCAACAACACTGGTACAACTTACAGAGGAAAAAAGGTAGAAAAGGAAACACTTTATCAAAGTGATTTTTAAAAAAGGAAATACAAATTCACATGTACTTTTCTAGGGCACTTTTCTAAGTAATGAGTTGGCAAAACTTCTACTTGAAAAGCGAAACGATGTACTTCATATTACAGGTTTGTCAACTTCAGTAACCATTTGAACATGTTCTTGATTTTAAAATGCAGTTAGAGTTCACTTATGACTTACTAAAGGAGCTGCCTGAATCAGAAATAAGGGAATAGAAATGCTTTTTAAAGCATTTAAATACGTGTTATATGTATTTATATTATAATAAATATCGTATATAATACATGTTAGACATCAGAGCATCCTGGTTTAGGATGGAGAATTTTCTTATAAAGAAAAAGCTATATTTTATTAAGTGTGAATAAGTAAAAAATACACCTTAAATTTTCCATTTGCTTCTCGACAAGGAAAATGTTTAATTCAAGAAGCTAAGCATAAAAAAAAAAAAAAAAAAAAGCTCAGCAAGACATTTCATGGAACCCTCCCGTAGTCATAAAGACTGAGATTTCTACATCCCTCCATATGGCAGTAAGTTGTCCATCTCCAATTTTCATCTGGCTTATTTTTTCTCTGCCAATGAAATTTGACTTGACTCTCCCATTTTAGAATGTGTAAACAGAAATATAAGCAGGTGATTGTTATGGGACCTATTCTAACTAAAAACAGTTGTTAATATTATAACTTATAATGATGCTTATGTATCAATCCATTGAACATTCATTTTCCTGACATGTACACATTTTCCTGACACCAAGCCATCTGAGAATATATTCTAGGATGTATGTACATTTTGCATGCTAAAAGAGCCAGTATTATGATTATATTCATTTTATTCTCCCCAGGATATCAAAGCACTTGTCATATTAGCAGCAGAACTATGTAGATAATAAGGAATTCCCCCATAAAATGAGACTGGTGTCACCTAAAAGCAAATAATTTTTGTTCCTCCATTACATAAGTAAATAAGGCCTCTGGCTAACAGAAATAGCTTTCCTGACATTCAGACAGTAAAGCCCATTTACTTCATAAAGCATTTTTCTCCTGTTTTCACAAAATTTTAAGAATGTTAGCTATGTATTTCCTAGACCATAGCAGATTAGAAGCTGCAAAAGCAAAAAGGATAGAACTGAGTAATAGAGCAGGCATCCAAAGAATGACAAAGATTAATAGCTAACAGAAAAACTACTAAAAGCAGACAAATAAAATATAGTAATTTGAGATAATATACAGATTTATTGAAAGGGAAAATTTCTCCATATTTAATGGGCCATAAGTACATTCATATATTTATATTTATAGTTGTATCTGAGTCATAAAATAACTACGTTTAATATGCTCTTTAAGATATTTAAGAAAGCAGAGAAGTTTCAAATGTAATTATAAATGTTTTCAATAAAATAATCCCATTTTAAAAGGTTTGAAGTTCAAAAGTATATAACTTTCAGATATTTAGGAAGTTTCATCTTGCAAAACACCTTTTTTTCTGGCAACCACAGAATGAAATGGTATCTGACATTAATATAGTTCAAATTTGTGTACTGAGTATAATTCAAATTAGTATTTTAGTTGAACTAAAATGTTATCAGTGTTCAAGTGAAAGACTGCATGAAGCTTCCTTTTTTTGTGTGAGTACCGGGGGTCGACCTCAGGACCTCGTGCACCAGCAGGTGCCCATGCCACTGAGCAATATCACCGGCCCTTTTTTCGTATGTGGGTACCAGGAGTCAAACTCAGGACCTCGCGCTTGCCAGGCAGGCGCTTACGCCGCTGAGCCATCTCGCCAGCCCTGCTTAAAGTTTTATCTGGAAGAGAACAAACCTATTGTCAAACTTAGAGTGTTTTTGTGGTCACCAGATGAAAGCAATGCGTAAGACAGGACTTTGTTGACTAGCCTGGTTTTATTGTATCTTAACCAATTAGCAATGTTTACAGAGAGAGATCAATTACTGAGTGAACCCCAAAGCCATGGGAGTTAAGTCGGAAGAGTGCCTGGCTATTAGCTTCACTGCCTGCTTGGGCTAGATCTTGTATGTCTCTGGTCCCAAGAAATTCTTTTTTTTTTTTTAAATCTATTGATTCTTTTTGGATGATTCACTCATACATAAATATACACATGCTGATACAGAAGTGTAAACCATACCTAACCTTATTTTTGACAAAGGAACCAGGAGCAGAAATGGGGCAGCATAATGGTGTCTAGCACAGGCATTTAGGAAGCATACAAAAATGGTTAAATATGAGTTTTCTTGAGCAAAGCAATCTGAAAATTTACTAGCTGATATTCAAAATATCTGCTTTTCCAGTTTATAGTAAACATTCACTAGCTAATTGTTTGAACTGGGCATTTTTCTCTCAGATGAGATATCCTAGGTACTGATTACTGTTACTCCAAGATGCCACCGTTATATCATCTTGGATATGTGTTTAATCCCATCGTGCTTTGCAGCATAAAGACAAACTAATATCACACTAGTAACACAATAACTAATGCCTATTGCTCAAATGAGGGGACTACTCAATGCAGGTCGGATCCCACTGGTTAAGCTTTCAACTTACATCTGATCCAGATGTCTGAAGACATTTGTAGCCAATTCTGCAGTCTAGCCAATTAGTCCTAATACTGAAGCAATTGACTTACCTGCTGACAGTCTGAGTCAACAGATAATTTATGACTCTAACTTCTATAATTATTATAATAGCCTTTTCATACTCCTGCCATTCTATTTATCATAATGGGAGCATTTAAAATCAGAGTCCTTCACTGAAGGAAAGGGTGGTGAGGTTCTTAAAGAAATATTTTAAGAAATCAAAGATCTATCCTTTTAAGAAGATCCGTACTGAAAAATCCTTCACATTCCTTTCTTCGTTCATTAGTTTGGAAGTATATTGGACTCTGTTTCACCATTTTGATCATCTCTTACATTACAACTTGTTAATTTCCTATGCTGAGAAGACCTTCAAACATCTCAAAGATGGACTTGCTCTTCACTATCTTGCAATTATGAACAGTGGGAGCTGATTTCCCCTCACTAATCAGGCCAAGGATTCTTCACTTGGAGAGGTCAGTTTGCAGCCAAAATGATGCCACCCTGTGATCATTCTGTGCTCCTTCACTGCCCACCATGGAAGAGCATTCCCAACACCACCAACACGGACAGGCAAATGTCACCACCACACCACAACTGAATAAGGAAGAACGTAGAACAAGGCAAGTTTTGTGGAGAAAATGAGTTATTGTTTTAGTCTCCCTAGCTAACTAAAGAAACTACAGCTCAGTATCAAACTGCTATACTTCACCACATACCACAGAGCATACCAAAAAAAATATTGCCTGGGGAGATACATGTCCAAACCTTCCCATCTGCAGCTGCTATCAATTATTCTGCCCTAATGTGACCAGAAAGCTCAGTTTTCAATAGAGAAATAGGAGTTGTAAAATAATCCTTATTGGCCACCCCTGCATTCCGCTGTCCACCCCCACCTCCTGATTCTGTTTTGCTTTTCCAGCATTTGAATGTCCACATACCCTGTACCCTAGCCCACTGGGACGTTAGAAAAGCAAACTTAGCTAGTTTCAGGGCACAGGAGAGATTCTGTGGCTTTCAGAGAATCTCCATTGGATTACAAAAGCTCATAAAAGGGTACCTTCCCCCTAAATGTTATATTAACAGAGAATTGTCTTGTGTGTGTGTGTGTGTGAGTGTGTGGTTTACACCCTTATTGTAGATCTTGAATCTTTCTTCTCTCCATGCTGGAAGATAAGTGAAGGACAAAAAGACTATTTAGAACAGTTAACCTGATCATTTTTTAAAAGATGTGCACAAATCATTGAGGCTGGGATCTCGTTTGTCAACCAAATCGTCAGGAAATAATTTATTACTGACAAGAACAAAGTGTGCAGCTGGATATTCCAAACAACAGCATGCTAAATGAGCCAGAGACTTGTTAGAAATATCTTCCCCAGGATTGCATTTCCTATAGTCTAAAATTATTCTAAAAGCGGCATGGTATAAAGAAAAAAGCATTGTACTGGGCATCAGGATATCTGGGTTTTCTTTTGCCAGTTCTAATAACTAGCTTTGCTATCAAAATATCTCACCTCATTATTTTGTTTAAAAAATAAGGAAGAAAATAAAATATAAAATAAAATAAAAATAAAGAGAGTGTATACTAGATGATCTCTGAATATCTTTCAAGGGCTAAAATTCTATACTAACAACACTGATATCTTACACAAGAAACACTGTCACCCAGATAATATACACATTAATGTAGACTTATTCAAAGGGAAAAAAAAATTTAGGGGAAAAAAGAAAAAGAAAGACTGTAAAATAGACTTTGATTTTGTGTGAATTATATAATCGAGAAATTATTCTTCCAGCAGTTAGTATAGCAACTGTGAACGGGGAAAAGATGTAATAACAAGTCAAAAAGAGACAAAATGATAAGGAATGAGGACCTTACTTTAAAAACTGATTTTTAAAAAGATAAGGTAATAAATTAAATCCTTCCCGCCAGAACTCCCAGTCTTTCACTTCGGTTGCATTCCACCTTGTCTTACAGGTCCCTGTGGATGCGCCTTCTCCTCTAGACTGTAAGCTCCTGTGTGGCAGGGGCTGTATTTTATTCTTGTTTATATTCTTTGTACCGCTTTGCCCAGAAAGGCACTCAATAAATCTGTGTCGAATTAACTCCTATTTTCAATATATTAGATGAGTGTGGTAAATACTTAACTGGAGTAATCAACCAAACTCAATTTAGCTTTTTATAAATTCGAATTTTAAATGAATTCCCAAACTTTCATCCTTATAAATGACTTGGAAGACTGATTTCATTTACAACTGTGCAAAATCTACTGAATCAGAATTTTGGTTTGGTTTGGTTTGGTTTGTTTGGGTTTTTTTCATTTAGAAAGAAAAAAAATCATAAATATATAGCCTTATTCTTATCTATTAGTAGTTCCCTATCACTCATTCATTTATCTATCCATTTGTCATATGTATAATGGATGCCAGACACTCCAAACCTCTGTTTATACAGCTATAAATAAGATATGGTCCCTGCTTTCAACAACGGTGTTGCAGTCTACAAAGAGAGAAGGTCAATTAAAAGACAGCAGATAACTGTGGTCATATCGATAGGCATGCAATGCATTGATAGCATGTAAGAGAGACACCTGAGTGAAGGCTGATCCTCATTTGAGGCTTCTTAGAAGAGGCAGTGGCTAATATAATTCCAGGTCCGTCAGGGCAAGGGCCCTGGAGACTTGTAGACAAAAGTAGTAACATTTTACCAGGTATGATTAAAAAATAAGGTGAATATTTAAATTAAAAATTGTGAAAGTTATTACAGTAAAAGGCATATTGTCATTAATCCTTGTCTAAGTACTCACTCTCACTTTGCACACACTTAGCCCATCGTTCTTGCCACTTTCTGAAGCAGATCTGGAAGTCCTCTTTCATGAGCGTCTTGGTGTCTTCCTTGATGTCCTGAATCAATTCAAAATGTTTACGGCAATTTCTGCCAAATGAAAACGTTATGGTGTGTGCTCATCCACTTTATTCACTAGATTTGGCACCATGAGAATTCTTGCCCGTCCCCACAGTCAAAAGGACTATGAATGGTAAATGTTTTCAGTTGATTTGGGACACTGAGGCAGCCACAATAGTACAGCAAAAAGACACTCATGAAAAAGGACTTCCAGAACTGCTTGAGAAAGTGGCAAAAACGATGGGATATGTTTGAAGGAAGTGGGAGTATTTTGAAGGCAATTAATGATAATGTGTGTTTTATCATAATAAACTTTTAAAGTTTAAACATTCACCATATTTTGTGATCACACCTTATATATTTACTTAAGAAGCATTATGTAGCACTTATTTGCCAGGCATTCTTCTAAACACTTTTAAAATAGTTAGCTTCTTTAATTAACAATCAAAAGAAGAAACTGTTACCATCCCCATTTTATAGATGAGGAACCCAAGGCGTACCATGGATAGGCAACTTCACCGGTCAAATAGCTAATGAATAACAAAGATGGGATTTGAATTCAGACAGCCTGGAGTCAGATTTCATGCTTTTGACCCTCCTGGGTATATTCTGGTGCTGTAACCCTGGGAGGCTAAAGAGATTGGCTTTTCTCCTCTCATCTGTTCCCAATTTATTCCCTGCCTCAGCATTCTATGCATCCAGTTTTGCAGGGACTTGTTTATCTGTGTATTTAGATGCCATCTATGTTCCTTATGACACTGCAAAGTTCTCATAACAAGGACTCAGATAACCCATATGGGAACCGTAGACAGGAGGGTCATGTCATATCTGTACAGTAGAAAGTTAAGCAGAGGAAAAAGATGTCATTTCCTCCTATAATATCATTGATACATCTGATCTTTAATGGAATTTTCAGCCCCACACATTCCAAAGTGGATTGATAAACCAAGAAACCAAAATGCTTGAATGTATGTGACTGAAATCTGCTTTAGATGACTCTTAAGTGCCTCAACCACATCAAAGTTGTAAAGGGTCTAGAGTGGGAGATTTAAAGTGAATTTTTGGAGAACAAAAGATTTGCTTGAAGAGGTCTTTGCTCTGAGTCACCACCACCCTGTGTCTGCTCCAAGAAGGTGGGAGATACCGCTAAGCTCAACCTTTAAACCTAAGAAAGAATTTTCTGGGGAGAGTGGTAGCAGATGCTAGTTCCTCAGTGCATGCCTGAATAAGGAGACCTCAGCGGGACTATTCTGAAGACTTAAATTGTGTCCGGTGTAGTTTATTTAGACTGGTGTCTGACCCCCACCTGAAAACCAGAGAGCCAGACATGGACTGACTGGCAGGATATAAAGAAGCAGCGCTATGGGGAAATGGACAGGGGGCCTTGAGTCCCTGGAACCCAGAATATGTAAGAGTGGGTCAAAGCCCTGGGGGTGACCTTGAAGGAGAATCCCACACAGAACCGGGACCTTGGAGAGCTGTGCTGGATCCCTCTACGATGATGTCTAGAAGATTACTCAGACCCTGGAGGAAAATGAAGCTTCTGCTGGCTGCATAGCAACGGAAGGGCAAAGAAGGGCCCAGGTGAGGCAGAGAAGTATGGCTGAGAGACACTCACTGATCTGAGATGCAGACGGGGGTGGAGACAAGAGTCTTAGGAAAGCAGCCATGGTAGAATGATCCTGCTTCTTCCACCTGCCCAGTCCAGAAAAGGTGATACTGGATCCCTAGCAGACTGTCAGGCCAGTGGGGACTTTCTGGCCACTTTTTATTCTCTTAGTTCATCCATCTCCATTTTTTGGAGTGATTTGAAATCCTGAATTTAACCAAAGAAGGGAGGAGGAGTAGAAATCCTGTGAGAAAAAAGTGAAGACACCAAACTTACTCTCCTTCCATAATCACAGGGAACAAGTTTTATAAAGGACATCTTCATGATTCGAATGAGAGTGTTTTGTGGCTTAAAGTAAAGGTACACCTCTTCCTCCACTGAACAAATTTAAAGAGCTACTGAGGGACAAAAATAAAGATGTCCTGTGACTACATTACACTCACAATTCACATTCAAAAGAAATCACAGATACACTCAAGGTAGATTACCTAATCTGACCAACTGCCAGAACCGTTGCTTATAAGAACCTGAGAAACTCCAGTCACCTGTAAACTGCTCAGGGAACCCCAGGTGCCACTCTGGGTCACCCACAAGGCACGCATAAGTCTGCGGGTTACCTATGGCAAATTACTCCATGCAACCTGCAGCCTTGCAAGTTGATGTCCTCTCCAGGTCAAGTCTTCGGGCCTGACAAAACAGGCTTCTGCACGAGGTCACTACTGAGGACTCACACACTGACCCCACAACCTGGCCCATTTGCAGCAGGATTTAAGCCACACACTGCTGGGCTTGCAACTTCCGCCCTGCCTGCCTGCATGTTCAGCCTCATCTCTCGCCATGTCTTCTCCAACTTTGCTCTTGCAGTACAATTTATAACTGTCCTCACAGGGCTTCAACAGAGCAAACTCAGCGTCTCTGCACGCAGTGCTCCTGCACTCGCCAGCTTTCCCACTGCTGCCCCTATAGCTGGAACTCCCTCTACTCCAACCTGTCCTTATCCTCAAGCTGAGTGTGCAATTGAGAGCTTGACTCTGGAACGAAACAGGCTAGTTCCCAATCTTACTTCCTCTATGAAGTGTCTCTTCGACCTTGGATAAACTCATTAGTCTTTGTAACCTCCACTTCCTGATCTGTAGAATGACGATAATATTATTTACCTCATAAGGTAGTGGTAAAGATTAAATGACATAATGAACCAAAAATATTTAGCTTGTGGTCTGACTTGTTCAAGTATTCAATAAACACCAATTGAGCAAACTGAATAAATGAGCAAGTGAGCACTAGTATATTTAGTTTCCCCATATAAGGAAGCCGTCTCTACCACCTCCCTCATAAAAATTCTACTGACCTGCAAAACTTGTACCAAGTGTCTGGGGTCGTTACAGAGAATGAGCACCCTCTCACTGCATTGGTGCCTTGATTTCCAGGATACATGGGCAAATGAGAAAATAGCACATGTGGGCACCATTGCTCAAGGAATATTATCATGTTAAATTTTGTGTAGGAACTAGGAAAAGTACCACATAAACGTGGGTATGTGTGTGCATTTCCACTAAGTGGAAACATTGAAACAATAAAGCAAAAACTGCAAGTAATGATGTTTGAATTAAGCCTCCCTAAAGAATAAGGTCCTCTTCAAACATGTATAAAAGTGGTGTGGATATGCACTGAGGTCACTTTTTGTTTGAGGATGTAATTCTGTGTGAATACAACCACTAACTGAATAGTTTAAATTTATTTAAAAAACCCATTATACAAGAAGAGGAGGAAAAAGGGAAATAGAATTTGCTTTGTGTGAAGCAACAGTTAGCACTTTATGTACCTGAACTTACGTGATCTTCACAGTCTTGCTTGGCAGTGACTATTTTACAAGTAAGAAAACCAATGATCAAGGGTCAGGCACCCAGTAAATATGGAGCTGAAGTTCAAACTCACCTTTGAGTTCTGAGTCCTGCATTCTTCCTGTCACACCAGGTGGCCTCTGAATATTACCCAGGTTGATAGTTGACGAAAGAAGCATACCTTCTACTTCACCATTAAATTTATTGCTGAAGACTCCCAACAGTCCTGCCCTAGTGCGGAAGCGCTTGTTGCACATCAATGAAGGTCCTACCACCTGGAGCATAGATTATTCAACGGCAGTCTTGGATACAGTTCTTCAGCCAGGCATGAATTCACATAAACTTGCTCTGTTCTGACATTATTTCCTCATATTTCTATATGTATAACCTAATGTGCTATTAAATTCTTCACTGAAAAACTAAGACTATAAAAATTCAATGTGTTTCTTTTGGTGTGAATTGTTTTAATAAATCAATACTGATTTCTAATTACCACTACTTTCTATGCCCAATATTCAGAAGTCAAGAAAACAAGCTAATAAGCTTCAAAGAATTTTCTAGAAAGTTTTTAGAAAATTATATTAAGGTCAATTACCTTCCGCTTTTTTCCTGAAGTCTACTTTTAAAAATACTGGGACAATATAAGTGTTGATCTATTTTTCACAAGGTAAATGGAAAATTTTTTGCACTCTTTGTAGTTTTTCATATTTGTCAGATTTTTTCAACCAAATATACAGAATGTTGGGTCCTGAAAAAGGACTTTTGTGAGCCTAGGTACATGTCATGAGTTAAGGATGCTTCTTTACCTCACTTTACCAATCTTGAGCTGAGCTCCATCATACTGCAGATGTTTGTGCCTTTTTAATGCGAACACCCGGATGGAGAAGATGCAAATATAATGAGCGTCAGTAGCCACACTTTTTCTGCGAGATTGTCTATCTTGTGCCAGGTCCAACTCTCCCTTACTCTTCTTCCTCTAAATATTGTTTTTAAAGTCATTTTGTCTTAATTGGTATTTTTCACAAACCTCAGTTTATTTTCAGTTAAGCATTTTAAGCTACTTTTGTTGACATTGTTGCTGGTGATCGGCGACCCTGTATCCCTCTTCCCATCTTATTTACACACACTCTTGAACTCTGGCATCAAGGATGAGTGAAGTCACACAAGTCAAAATATTTCTGTAAGCCAATGTTATTCCAGTCTTAAATTCAAATGACATGGTCCAATTGGTAGAAGAATTTAGGCTCTGAGAATGCTACTAAAACACCATAACATTAGCACACCCTTCTCTGCTTTCCTTTCTCTTATTTTTCAGTCCCTATAATTCATGAATGATGACATTGATAATTAATCTTCCAAACAGAGCCTATCAACACAAACATTACAGTGGGAAGAGGGTATCTCTGTTTCCATAACCTATATACTTACTCATCAGATTCACACAGACAGGGGCACCTTTTAATTGTCAGATGGAAAGTTGGTATTCTTTTTTCAGGGTAGACTAATTTGTTTTGGAAATCAGATTTTGAGGAGTCAAACTATAGAGCAGAGGCAAATTATGTGCAGGCCAGGAAAGACTATTTGCTTCCCAGTGACCACTGTCATTTGCCTGTCCTTCATCTTCCTGTATCATCTAGGATTCAGTTAATCTTTCCTTCCTTGTCCAGAGTCTGTGTGGAACTTTTGATGTAAATGGAGACAAGTAGGAACTCCATAGATTTAAACCCAGAAAACCACAGGCATGTTAATTTAAGCATGTTCAGATCACTTCACTTTTAGAAAAGAAGTAAATAATAAAAGAGTTTCAAAGGGGCAAATTTCCTAGATGAGAGCTCAATGAATAATTTTTTAACTTATTATTAAGGGACAGGTCTCTTTACTATACTTTATCCAAGCAGCCACTTATTCTTTCTCAGCAGGGACATCATCAGCTCTGCATTGTCCTATCTTACAACCAAGCGGGTATTTACTGAAGGATTAAAAGCATTCAAGATGCTACAAGAAGCTCGGGCAGCTCTCCTAACACAGGCATTGACTTTCACACCCAGTTTCCTGGCCTGTGCTATTATAAGCGCTGCCATTTTCATAAATCTTATCCCACATCCAAGGACAGGTGGAAAGAAAATAAAGGTCTAACATCATTCTATTTCTTCTTCCCAAAGAAGCCTCTCCTTCTACACTTTACTCTCAAATTTAAATGGGAGTCTCACAAGGAGTCAAAAACCCATTGGCAGAGAAAACAATTATTTCCAAAACAGAGTCTGTTTATTGCAAGAGAGAAGAAATTGGCGATAGTTAATGTCTAATGGAAGAAATTGTTCTTTGGACTATGCTTTATCAAGGCCACTATAGGAATGAGTCATAGATTGAACTTTTATTTTTATATATGTTTATGTCTTTACAACATGTTGATTTTCCTCACCAAGCAGATTGCTTAACATCAACAATAGGAAGGAATGAAAAAAAGAAATCTATTCAAGAGCAACAAGTGCTTTGTAGCAAGTCCATTTCACCAACGCCTGGTTGGCAAACAGTATGATCATGAAACTAATTGCTATTTTTAATTATTTTGTTCCTTCAGACAAGAAATAAGGAGACACTGACAAAGCTTTTTTAAACCTAAGACACTAAGAAAATAAGATGAACCTTCTATCACTTTAATGAAAAAATAAGCAAAATATGTCAAAACAAACAGATTTGAATTTTCTAATGGGTCATAACCTTGCAAATCTGATCCCAGCTCTCTCATATATTATGTGATTTTGAAGAGTTCAATTAAGAGGTTAATCTAAAATATCTTTAAACTCCTTAATTCAAATACACTGTGTGTGTAGGGTGACGCCACTGCCTAGCAGAAATTTTTATAGGTTATCTGTTCCTTTGAGGGGAATAGATGTAGAACCTCCAGAATTGTTGGGTATCATACATTTCAAAGTACCATCCTTCCCACTTCAACGGCTCAATCATCTTTTCTACTATTCTCATTATTTACCCTCCCTTCCTTTGTTCGCATTTGGTTCTTTTTTAAGAATCAAAGAGTTAAAGTGGTTAAGTGACCTATCCAAAGTCACAGGGAACACCTAGAGATGAAGTCAAGATTTTTATTTAGTTTTCTTTCCTGGCTTCACTTTGTGTTAAATGTGGCATTTTTTAACAGTGCTGTATTTATCACCATGACAAGACTTTTGGGGTCCCTGCTGGATGCACAGCAAGTTGCCAGACCCCATGGGGAACTTACGTAGCTCACAAAAGGCATGAGTCCCACACATGAGCTCTCAATCTAAAATGATCCCATCTGTTTGACCTTTTGAGTATAGTACATAAACATCTCTTTGTCCTTCGCTAAGTAAATAATACCACTATAGTGCAATTAAAACAGTGTTTACAGATGAAGAAACAAAGACTCAAGAGAAGTTAATTAATTTGTCCAAGACCATATGTCTAGAAATTAGTAAGACTAGAGATAGAATGCAGGGTCTTTTTTCTTGTTCAACTTTTTTGATCTAAACTATTTTATTTCTGAGCTGCATGGTACTGGAAAATAATTCAAAATCCTACACAAGTCAAAATGCTCCCTCTTAACATATTAAAAATGGGCTTCTCAAGTCTTGGAGCTTATAGCAGAATCACAGTGAGTGTCACAATCTGTCTGGATGAAATGGTGGATTTTACTCATTAACTGAGCATCTTCTATGTTTGGGCAAAAGCTGAAATCGCTGAGGACCTTGAAACAGGGTAAGCAATGAGCCCTGCCCTCCATTTGGAGAAACAAGGAAATGACCTCTTAGAAAGATACTTTAGAAAATGAGTGGAAAGTGGCAATTCTCTGGATTCACTTACCCATTTGTATATTTATTATCTTCTATTTTTAAGTTTCTGGATGCATACCTGAAAAAAATCTTTTAACAATGTTAAGTAATCCCTAAGATAAAACTTCAGTCAGTTCTTTTTTCTTTTTTTTTTTTTTTTTTGTGGGTACCGGGGGTCGACCTCAGGACCTCTCGCGCCAGCAGGTGCCCGTGCCGCTGAGCGACATCACTGGCCCCTTTTTCCGTATGTGGGATCCAGGAGTCGAACTCGGGCCCTCGCGCTTGCCAGGCAGGCACGTACGCTGCTGAGCCATCTCACCGGCCCCTTCAGTCAGTTCTTGACAAAAGAGAATTATATAAAATTTCCTGGGTCTGTGTGTGTACATGTATGTATTTGTTCTCTCTTTTCACTCTTGCTTCTCTCATTTATTTATTCCATCAAGGATACTAACATCATTAAAACATCATAAATGAGAAGGACCTTATGGATATTTGGCCAATATTTCTGTTTTTTTCTTCATATAGAATTATTTCTCTGGCATCTCTTACATGGGAGTTGAGCCTGTATTCATTTCCATTGAAAAAAGTTATCCTTTCTGGAGCTACCCTATTCCACTTGAGAGGCCAGTTCTAGATATTAAAATATTTTCTGTAAGTATCAGAATTCTAAACTTCACAACTGAAATAATGGTAACCTAGGAATCAGATGGGTCTGTAAAGCCATTGGAGATAACAGGGTTGGGCTAACTGATGAAAGAGACATTCAAGAAACATAAATTTGATGGTGTCAGAGGCTGAGGCCATTTTGAATAAACCACAATGTTGGCCTTGCCTGTTTCTCTCCTGCCTCATGGGCTCACTCCTGAGTCCTTTGAACAGGCAAGTGCATGGAAGAGAAGAAAAACGTAAAACAAATCTCTATATTTTAAAGGCATAAAGTCAAATGTAGGGCTGGTGAGCTAGCTCAGCGGCGTAAGCACCTGCCTGGCAAGTGCGAGGGCCCGAGTTCGACTCCCGGAACCCACATACGAAAAAAGGGCCGGTGATATCGATCAGCGGCACGGGCGCCTGCTGGCGCACAAGGTCCTGAGGTCGACCCCCTGTACCCACAAAAAAAAAAAAAAAAGGTCAAATGTAATTCTAAGTAGACGTAAGATATTAGGATCACGGGTCTAATTTAACAGGGTAATCTTAACTGAATGCTGGGTTAAAACACAGGGTGACTACTGGAAGGATATCAGGGCTGGATGTTTTTCTTAGGCAGAGCAGAGAATTAGCCTATAGCTGCAGCAGCAAACAAAGAAATATGATCACCATGCCACTCTAGGTTTCTGACCAATTAGTGGCCTCAGTTGTAGATATTTCCAAAAGGAATCAGAATTAGAAAATTGTTATATGTTCTCTAGTAAATAGTACGGGCCAAGGGATGGCTGAGAAGACTTTTCCACAGAGGAAACTGTGCAGAGTATTCTCAGAAATACCAGAGAAGGATCTGGGCAAACCAGACGTCCTCAAAAGCAAGAGGGAGCTGAATTAAAAAATGTTTCACTCATGCCACTGTGCACTGTGGTCCTATTTATCTGTGAAGCTGAATACTCATAAGAAGAATAGCCACAAAACAAGCATTTGTGATCAAACTAGCTCTTTTTACGTGCTTTCCCCTTAATGCTGATCACAGTACTGTGAAGCTGGTATTAGTGTTGTTAGTTTACAATTGAGAGAAATAGGTCTCTGCAGACCTAAGCAACAGTCTCCAAATCCACGGCGAGTAAGATGTCAAACCAGGATTTGACAGACTGCTCACTACATCACGCTGTCTCCTAGAGTAACATGGAAAAACGTAGGTTACATAAATATTAAATCAAAATCTGCCTCCCTAAATTTTCTACCCACTGATTTGAGTTCCACCTTCTGAAAGAAATGTACTGTTTTGGTGGCCTACTCTTGCTTCCACATAACAGCTCTTCAGGGACTGGAAAACACCTGACTAAGAGTTCACTGGATTTTCATGCTGGCCTCAGTCCAATGTCCAATTTCCCCTGCAACTTGGTCTTCGTTCTCTGGGAAGTCTACTTTGCCAATGTCTCCAGCACTGTCAGATGTTCTCTGATTCCTACTAAAAATAATTTTCATCATCCTATGATGTTTTCCCGAGGTTTTAGGACTCCTACGCACTTCAACAGATCCTCATTTTCCCAGGGTTTTGCAAAAGAGACCATCTCAGCATCACCCTCCAGAGCCACTGCAAAGGTGGGCAGAGTCCCCAAAACTCTACATGCCATGTGAATTAATTCTCTAGAGCCCACCTTACTGCCATACTAATGTAAATGTTATGATAAAATATTAAACCATATGTATAATTGATGCTTACTTTATAGTAATTCAAGGTCTTGCTTGTTTGAATAAAATTCATTATTTACAATTTTCCATTAGAAGTGATTTCTTTTTGTTGATGTCTCTTCTTAATTGCTTGAACTGCATGACACATTTTCCTAGGCAGCACTGAAATAATTATTACATTCCTCTTAATTTAGAGTTAGCATCTAAGTTTCTGATAGTGTTATAAATACCCTTTTTGCATAATGAATAATGTCTGAGTTTAGGTTTTTCAGGAATATTTGTAGATAGATGCAAATGATGCCCTATCCATGATTGTAAGGGACCCAAATTAGAGATCCCACATATCCGAACTCCTCTACCACTTGTTTAGGGCTCTAAAAAACCTGTGCTCTCTGTTTATAGACTAAAGGGTGTGTACAAACATAGTATGTCTTGTCTTTTTACATTTAAATGTTTTATGTAAGTTTAAATCATAACATAATTTACATTGAAAAGTAATATAAAGGTTGGAAAGTATATATTTTGTCCCACATATATGGTATAGGAGAAAGGAAGGTAAATTGATACAATCTGGAAAATATGCCAAGCCATCCATTTAACAAAGGAAATCCCATGAGAGGATTCCTTTGGTACCTCACTGAAGATGTAAACTCCTTTGCATAAAACAAGAGGGAAGGAAGCCCATTTTTCCCCATGTGAAAGTATATGGAATTTCTAGATGTAAAAGACAGGAGACTCATGCTTACTAAGTTGAGTTGAGCTCTTTTCTACTATGCATTAACCATATAAAGAACTGATATCTTATAATTGTCATTAATTTACATAATGGGTAACCCAGTGATTAATAAAGACGAAGAGCCAGGCATGACAGCACACACCTGTAAGCCCAGCACTTGGGAGGCTGAGGCAGGAGGATCACCATGAGTTTGAGGCCTGTCTAGGCTACGTAAGTGAGTTCAAGGCCAGCCTGAATGGTATAGTAAGGCTCTGTCTCAAAAAAAAAAAAAAAACAATAAAAATAAAAATTAAAAAATAGGGACTAAGAGCCATACAATTCTTCCTAAAGGAACAGGAATATGTGAGACAAGATATTAGATATTTTGACTCTTATTCACCTATAAGTCAATTGAAGATTGCTCATGATAAAAAGTTAAAAGCTTTCTTAGTAGTTTGTTACATCCAGGTATGTGGAAGACATAATTATTAAATCATTTACTATTTTGCTGATTATAAATAAAATAAAAGCAAGTAATTTAATTTTATGGAAAAGTACATCCAAGTAATTTCTTATCTTATTTTCCAGGTACTTTTTCTTTCCAAATGAAAAAAGCTACTCCAGAAGAATTAATCACATGTTACCATTTGCTTAACAACTATGTCGAACCACATGACATCTATTGCTGTCTTTTTTTCGTTTTTAAATATGCACTGTTAATTATTCCTAAGATTATTCCTAAGATCTTCTAGGGAAAATACCATTTTTCATACTGCTTTCTCTCTTTATAAACCACCTAAAATACTGGCTTCAATTCATTCACTTAATTCATTAAATACTATACACATTTACCCCATTCTCAAAGCTGCAGATACAGTCCTGGCCTTCGAGAAGTGGCAAATGTTACCCTCTGAAACAGAGAGAAGAAGCCCTAGCCCAGCTGCCTGGAGCAGAAGAGCAGGAAGGTGAATGGAATTCAAGAAAATTCATGGAAAGGAGGTAATGCTTGGCTCTTTTGGAAGAAAAAATGAATAGGAATTTGCCAGTGGAAGACAGGTGGGAAATTGATGTACAGGGGCCTTTACACGTAGTAGGCACCCAATAAATAATTGTCTACTTGTTCTGGAATAAGTGGTATTGACTTGAAATCAGTGACCTTTCAACTCTGTGAATCTGTGGGTCTCTGACTTTTTTAAGCTATTAGAGGCCTATTTATTAAGTCAATGCTTCAGGCTTTCTTTTCACCAAAGACTGTTTCTCTTTATTAGTAGAACAGAACTGCTTTTCAAAAAATGGGGAAAAAACACTCAGGTTTGAGGTCCGTATATCTATTCTAAAAATAATGAACACTAATTTTTTCATTTTAAAGTGAAAAAAAAAAAAGAAAAGAATCACACCTCTCCATTGTTAGTAAAATAGTATGTTTCTTTCCAGTCTTTATTTTTTTCAGTTATTTTGGTTTATTATTTTTATGTAGTTGCAGTGGTATTAATTACCAGTGCATATTTAAAACTAAAACCCACAGTACTTGATGTCGAATGGCACAATGTGCTGAACTGTTAATTAAATGGAACCATATTAATGCTTTAGAAGTTGCTTCTTTCATAGGAAATCAAAAACTTTTATATTAACATTATAAGTATCTGCATTATTATTAGTATCTCTTTTATTGACTCTATCCCACAGACACTTCATAAGTTATATATAATTTAACTAACAATCTTATTGGACATGTAGGTAATTTCCAAAATTATGTTGTTCTTTAAACATGTTTGTATATAATGACTTTTTTCATCTATATTTTGGATTCATCTTAGAATCAAGTCTTAGAATTGGGATGAATGAATCAAAAGATTATGTTTTCAGGGCTCATAGTACATATTGCTAAATTGCTTCTCAAAAAGATTATTCCAGGTTTTACTCACACCAGCCATAAGAATGGTTTCTTTCTGTTATTGGCCCTGAATATTATAACTTATTTTTTTGTTAATTGATCCCTTTTAAAAAGTTGCTCACGTTTGCATTTATTTGATCACGATGAAGTTGAACATTTTCTTTGTCACTTGATTATATTTATTTTGAGGGCCTAAAGCTGAATTGAGCCTATCTACATAGTGTTCTGAGTTTCTAACCATGAAGGCTATCATTGTTTTCGTGAGAACTGAAATACTCTCTTTGACAACACATTTACGAGGAGAATATTCCTCAGATCTTCCCTATATTTCAGAAGAGCTGTGGGCCAAGTAGCTGAGGCCTCGGGCTCACTTGCACTAAAACCAGTCAAAATTTTCTGAGAGGTAGCACTTCCTTCCTGTGTTTCTCAGACTTGGTGTGATGTGGAAGAAATGACAGTCAAGAACGCAACAGAGGTGCATCTCTAGAGAGATGAAAGCCCTGAATTCTACTTCCTCCACAGCCTTGCTCTGCATTATCCATGATTAAATTCTTACTGCTCAGAGCATTTTTGTCCTTCCTTGATGAGATATTTTGCACACTGAATGCTCATCCCTATTTATCTGTAAATTTCACTTGACCCTTCTAAATATAGGCACAAAGCCATCATCTATGTGCTGCTGCTCAAGACAGGGAATAATTAGCACAGAGAAATTCCTCCTGCCAGCGTGTGCTATGAATAGAAAGCTTTCGTTTGATTTCTGGGAAATGTCCCATTGTAACATACCTTGTATACTAATTTCATGAAAATTCATATAAAATACATGATTATGGTCTCAGAATTAAATGGAATGTACTACGTAGGGAGATGCATTGGTTGTACCTTAACAGTCTATGTCCGGTTTCAATAATTACTGTCTCACTCTGTGCTTTTCTGGTGGACTGTTTATGAAGTTACCTCCCGGCAAGATCTATTCTAGAAAGGTAACCATACAGGTCAACGATTCCACTAACATTTATTCAACATCTGTGTATGCTTTTCACAGAGCTTGTGGCATTCACTTGCTATTATATTCAATTTCTACAAAAAGCGTATTAAATATGGTAAATACGGTCCTTCCCATTTACTTTAGATGTGGTTTAATAATTGACTTAGCCAATTTCATCCAGCCAGACATATCCAAGTCATAATATAAACCAAAATCTCCTAATCTTCAGTCCATTTCTTTTTTTATTTTTGACTTGTCCCCGTGTTTCAGTGGTGATAACTCTCACATTCATCAAAGAGTTCATCACACTGAAATTGTTAAATTACTTGCTTGTCTCCCCAGATAGATTATAAGTCTATTGAGGGCAGAAATCATTTCCTCTTTGATACTGTATCCCCAGAACCCAGCAGACTGCCTAGAATTAGTGGGTATTCAATATTTTTAATTAATGTATAATTAAATCAGGAAGTCACTCAAATTGATGGAGATGTTGATATTTGGGTTATGTGCTATGTGTTTTGCACATAGAAAAGTCTAAGAATACCTTATAGCTTACTTCTCTTACCTCTGTAAAATTTATTTTAATTATCTATAACTTAAAGCATATCTCCAACCTCTGTTATTTCACCTAGCCCTGGCCAATTCAACTTTCCAACAAGTTGTAGAAAATTGTTAATGAGTTCCCTAGACTAGTTTGAATTCACTTTATATCACTGCATGACAGACTAGGTATTTTATAAAGAAAAGGAATTTATTTCTTAGAATTCTGGTGGGAAGTCTAGATCAAGGGTGCATGCCTGGTGAGGACATTATTGCTGCATAGTAACATGGCGGAGGGCATCGTACGGTGACAGAGCTAGAGTGTAGCAGAGCAGTTCTCTCTTCCTTTTCTTAGAAGGCCGCTAATACCATCAGGGGAGCCTCACTCTTATAACTTTATCTAACCTTAATAACCTCCCAAAGACTCTACTTTAAATTACCCCCAATATGTTAATTTGAGGAGTCTGTTTCCAAGCCATGAACTTTGAGAATGCGTTCAAACCATGGTACTAATCATAGTTTTGTTTTGTTTTGTTTTGTTTTGTTTTGTTTATGCCTTATGTGAACTCACACATTGTCTCTATAGAACAGAGTTCAAGTAACAGGCTTTTTCAACATTCCTCTGTATTTCTTCCCCTCTATGCTCAATTTTAAATCAGAAAGAAATTCTAAAACTCCACTGACCCTCCAATTCTAGACTAGATTTCATTCAATAATATCACATCCAGGTGAATTTCTAGCACTTACTGAAATATCTCTGATGCCAGAGATCTCTCCTCCACTTGATAGGCCATATTTTAAATCTAGAATTGTCCAAATACAAACTGTAAATGAATAAAATATTTTAACTGACTGACGTGTGAGTTAGTACAAAAATAATAGTACAAATCATGAAACTTTAATTCTGCATACATTTCCAGGAGATAATCCTAAAAATCTGCCTAAAGGAAGTCACCAGAGATACATCACATGATGTACGTTCAAGGATGTTTTATGCAGTGCCATTTATAATAAGAAAAAAGAAAAAAAATAAAAACTTCATGATTATCCAACTATATAAAATGGTTTCATTAAATGATGGCTTACATATATAATAGAGTAGTGGAATCATTAAAAATATTTCATTAAATGAAGAATATCGGTAAATGAAAAAATTATGTCATGAAACAGGATGATATACTACCCATAATATAATATCTATACAACAGGAAACAATCTGTCTTTTTTAAAAATATGTATTTGTATGCATAGGAAAAAGGTACAGAAAATATTTAAAAAACCGATGGCCATTTCTGAGGGATGGAATTCTGAGTAGCGTATTTTCTTTTTTTTTTTTTTTTTTTTTTGGTGGGTACCAGGGGTCGAACTCAGGACCTCACGCGCCAGCAGGTGCCCGTGCCATTGAGCGATATCACCGGCCCTTTTTTCGTATGTGGGTTCCGGGAGTCGAACTCGGGCCCTCACGCTTGCTGGGCAGGCGCTTACACCGCTGAGCCATCTCACCAGCCCCCATATTTTCTTTATACTCTTCTCTCTTGCAGATTTCCAAAAGAAAAACTTGTTACATCTTGAACTAAAATTTCTCTCTTTTTTTGTAATTTAGGAATATTTGTACTTGAAGATATAAAAGAAAAATTTTCAGGCTGGTGAGATAGCTCAGAGGCATAAGCGCCTGCCTGGCAAGCAGGAGGTGCTGAGTTGGACTCCCCATACCCACATACGAAAAAGGGCCGGTGATATCGCTCAGCAGCAGGGGCGCCTGCTGGGTGCCAGGTCCTGAGGTCGACCCCCAGTACCCACAAAAAAAAGAAAAAAAGAAAAAAGAAAATTTTTCCTACTCATGAAATTTCTTTGTGCACTTGAAGCAACGGCAGTGCACCATCTCTGCCCCATGCTTTCTGACCAGTTGAACATCTGTGCTTTCTCTATCAGCCTCTGCAGCAGCTGGAATGATCCTATGTGACAATCAATCATTTCTCTGTGCAAAACCTTCCCACAGCTTCTCATCACACCTGGAACAAAAGCAGGAGCCATAGCACAGCCTCCAAAACCCTCTCTGATCCCATTTTCTACCACGTTAATTTTCAGCGCACATTGGTCTCAGTGTTTCCTTGCCCCTGTGTTCCACCTCAGAGCCTTTGCTGTTGCTATTCCTTCTAACTGGATCACAGCTCCCCCAGATGCTGCGTGGCTTCTCCTTTGGCCCGTCGGGGTCTCCGCTGAAATGTCCCCTCTTCAGAATTGCCTTCCCCAAACATTCTCTCAAAACTAGCACCCCCATGACTTTCAATTTTCTGACCCTACCTTACATCTCTTCCCAGCACTTATTACTACACAATCATTTTTATTAGTCTAATTGTTTATGACTTGTTATTTCAACCAGAATGTGAATTATGTAAGTTCCATAAAGGCCAGGGCTTTTTCTGTTTTTTGTTTTTTGTTTGTTTTTTTTTACTACTGTAGTCCCCATTTCCAAAAGAAGAGACCGATTAGGAATTTAACACATATGCTTAAATTAACGAAGGAAGTGGTTTCAGGTTCCCTGAGCCAGCTGCTAGACATCCAGGTTCCCCATTCTGAAATCCAGGAATGCCCGGGCAAGACAGCCAGGCTCCAGCTAAGGTCTGGCATGAGGAGTGGCCTGCCCCTGTCTCCTCCCCTTTCCTCGTTCTTCAAGCAGCTCCATAATATGCCTCTGAATTCAAATGACATCCCGAGCTGCTGCATCACACTTCTCAGTCACACGGAGCATCTAATGAGCATGCTGCTGAGAAGCAGGTATGAACTGCAGCTCCCAATTAATATTTATTCATTCTAGCAATAAATGAAAGGACCTAAAAATACGTATGTTACTTCAAGGGAAAATTTACATGCAGAGTTTTCTTTTTAGAAAAGCATGTGAAAGAAATTCTCTCTGAGGTCAAAAACAAAACCAAAGAGTTAAAAAGAAAAGAGAGAGAGAGAGTAGAATTGAATAATACCTGAAGTTTGTAGAACTTCAAGTCCCAGCCCTACTGACAGATTAAACAATGAACAACTTGTTTGCACACTGTCTTGGCAAAAACACACAGCTGGGAAGGTATGACTCAGAGAACAAGGAACAGGACATACAACAGTTATTCAGGCAGATCCACCCCGGCAGGCAGATGAGCACTCAACTCTCAAGTATTTCGTCAATAATGTGGAACAAACAGGTAGATGGAGGTGAGGCCACGATATAAAACAAAATATGCCCTAATTATATGTCTAGCTAAATTAAGTTTGAGTCCATGAATGAGCTGTCACAGAAAAGAAAAACCAGTAATGGTATCTATGGCTGTCTTTCCTAAGATCTTCCAATGTCACCATTGAAGAGGAATGAGTTAGACAACCAAATAATATGAACAAGAAAATAGATTCAGTTTATGATCATCGATAAGATTACACCATTCATAGTGGAGACTTTGAGTCATATTTAGGAAAATGGATGCACCTTGAGACCATAATGCTAAGTGAAATAAATCAGACACACAAGCTCAAATATTACATGGTTTCTCTTATATGAGAAACCCAAAATATAAATAATTTAAAGAGAAAAATAAAAGATATATGTAGGTAGACTTTGTGGCAATGGGAAGGGGACCTGGAGAGGGGAGAGAGAGGAGGGCAGGCAGGGGAAGAAGAATTAAAAATTATTAAGATGCAATATGTATATGTAACAATTACCCAAGATGAATGTAATTATTATGTATCATAAACAGATACTAATAAGAAAGAAACTAAAAATGAATAAATGAAAATTCTTAAAAACTCGTCGCAGGAAAAAAATAAAACAAAAGTAGGGATGGTAACCATTATTTCAAATGGGATTCATTCTTAAGAAATTTTTTTTCTTTTTTTTGTGCAATGCAGGGGATTGAAGCCAGAGTCTTATAAATGCTAGGCAAGTGCTCTACCACTCAGCTACATCCCGAGCCCCAAGAGGTTTAACTGTGATCTAGATGCGCTGTCTTCTCCCAAAAGCTGTGACGTCACTCAAGGCCTCAGTGCCAACTTGGCCCTACTACGTCTACCATAAAAGACCAAATGGGCTTGAGGAAAATAGGGTTGGGACATGGATAAGGAGATTTGCATTTTTATTCCATTAACATTAAAACATTATTTCATTGTAGTTTTAAAATAACATAAAATTTACCATCTTAACCACCTTAAAGTGTGTTCAGTAGTGTTAAGCACATTCACATCGTTGTACCACTAATCTCTAGAACTCTTTTCATCTTGCAAAACCAAAACTCAATATCCAGTACATAGTAACTATTGTATTAGCTCTTGCAGAGCTAGAATTTGTAAAAATTAAAAACATTTGTATCATGAAAAATGCAAAAGGAAAATCTTACATTTGCTTGGTGAAAGAAGATAACATTTAATTCACATTTGCATGGAAAATTCAATCCTGAAATAAAAACCGTAATAAGACTAGTCAAAATCTCAGAAGAAAAAGTAAACAAACTTTTAAAGTTTGTGTGTGTATGTGTGTGTGTGTGTGTGTGTGTGTGTATATATATATATATATATATATATATATATATATACCAGAAGTTATCTGAATGTTTAAAAATATTTAAAGTACAGATTCAAAGGCAGAATAAATATTAAATAGTGTTCCATTTCTTCAAAATTCAATGCCAAATCCATCTCCATTACTTACTAGCAATTTCCATTGACTACAGTTACAGACAAATATTTGAGTAGAAATTTATCACTAGCAGTAACTCGTGCTCTCAAACCAAAAGCAGTGGAAATATGGTCAAAATCTCCTATCTAGCCAGGTGTGATGGTGCATGCCTGCAAACCCAGCACTACAGGAGGGTGAGGCAACAGGATCACGAATTCAAGCCTAGCCTGAGAAATTTAGTGATTTAGCAAAAACTGCCTCAAAATTTTAAAAATATAATTTTTTAGAAAAGTATGTAGTGCAGTGCTTGGTTCAATTCCCAGTAGCAAGGGGTGGGAGTTGGGGGTCTCCTCTCACTCACAATGCATGCATCACCTCTGAAAAAACATCTCCACATCAGAGGACTCTGTTGAATGTAACAAGGAGTGTAGCTTTGGGGACTGAGAACCAGCAGTCGGCCTGGATTCAGATACCTGCCTGTGAGTTTTGCCCTTAATATCCAGTTTCCCTGGAATTTACCTGAACACTGAATAGTCCTTTTTTTTTTTTTTTTAATTGAATCACTTCTGCCAAACTCTCTGTAGTGACGGTGATACCACTAAATATATGATACCACTAAATGTCTAAATATATCTCTAAAATCCAGATATTTTATTTATTGACATGTTTTTGCCCATTTAAATCCATAGTTAGATGGATTTCTATGACTTGAATAGGAAAATCCGCATTTCCTCTGTGACTGGGAGAAGCAGGAGTGGTGTTGGACTAGGGGGACAATTCATTAATAGCTGCCTAAGCTGTGACACCTAAGAGATAATCATACACACCACCCCAAACTAATTAACAGTGTCTCATCACCAAAATTAAATGATAAATTTTCTTCAATGCCATGAGAACTGCCCACTCAGTTAATCCCAGGAATTCTTAGTGCAGTTTGCAATTATAAAAATAAAGATAGCACTTAATATTTATATAGGGTTTTAGATTTTTCCAAGTGCTTCCATGAACATTATCTCATCCTGATCCTCAGTACTATTTAAGATGGCAGATATATTATTGCCATTTTTTTCAGATGAGATTAAGATAAAAAGTATTTGAGTAAATTGTAGTTAGATGGTATGTCGAGAGTATGTGGTGCCAACACTTAAACCCAGGGATTCCAGTAACAGTTCCCAGCTCTTATCATAATACTAGCCTGTCTTTGTAGGTCCATCCATGATGTGTTTGTTTCTGGTGAAATTTAACACCATTTTTAATCAGTTGGAAAGAAAGCATATAGATACTTTTTTCCTTACACTAAATCACCCCATTTGCATACAGACATCAGGCTTTTAAAATGAATGGCATAAAGCAATCTGTTATCCCATTATTTCTTTTCCTTTCACTAGCATAGATTGTCCACACAGCTGATTTATCCAGATGTTATGATTTTATAATCTCTGTACATTTGAAATTAGTTTGAAATGTCAGAGAGTTTTGATATTTTAGGTTTTACACTTCATGTATTTCTCCTTGTGTGTTACGGGCTCTTGCCAAACACCAAATTTAGCAGCCTCTCGGAGCTTTTTCTAGCCTGCCCCAAACAAGAAGCACTAGAAATTACTGAAGACAAGTTGGCCTTGTGAGATTTCCAAACTAGTTTTAAACCAAAGAAATTGAGTGAGATAAATTTAGAACACTTGGAGCTTTGAAAGTCTATTTGGATATGTTTCAGTTACTGCCAATGTGAAAGCATGTGCTAGAATCAGAAAGGGTGATCAAAGTCTTACCTCAGAGTAACATTCATCCCTAATAAAATGTGCAAGGGCAAACTTTCCTTTATTGGGACATGATAACATATTCTTTATTCAGAAACCAGAACACTTTTAGATTGATTAGAAAGATGATTTTTGCATTTGTTGCCATTGTTACAGTTTTTGTTACTTAATTGGGCTTTTTAGAAACAATTTCTATTTTCCTGGGGTTTTACCTAGACCCCAGATCTAAAATCAGATCCATTTTTTAAAACTGTTACTATTATGGTAAGTAACTGTTTTGTGGATTACAGGCTGGATAAAGAATTTACTGCACTGAATCATTTATGGCAGTAAATTCATTACAAGGTAATCAATAAAGCACTATATCCATGGCCCATCAATCAAAGGTAGGAAATCTTTTCAATGAAGTAAACTGTTTACAGAATACCAGAAATGCCATGGGTATTTCTGGAAAGCAAAATGTCAATACACTAAGAATTCATGCTTTTGGCCTAATAAGAATTCTAGGAATCTCTTGTGATGTATTATCCCTAAGTACAGGTAATGACATATACCCCAGAGATGTTCATAACGGCAGGATTTATCAGAGTGACAAGTTGCAAGTAGTCAGATTATCCAGTAATAAGAGAATATCTAAGTAAATTATAGAATAGTCAGTAAAATATTACTATGTAGCAATTAAATCTCATCAAGTTGGTTTTAAAAGTCGTAAGAATGCACTTTGGAGTTAAACAGACTTGAGTTTGAACCTTGATTCTAACTTTAGTTAGATTTATAAAATGAATCCCAGCTTTTTAACTTATAACGATAGTTATTAAATTCTAGTAATTTAGAAATAATGTACATACCTAGGTAATACAAAGTCAAACACATCTCAAACCCTCAATCAAGTATAGTTACTTTAGTATATTAAGGAGTATGAAGGAAAGGCACCATCACTTACATATCACAATAAACCTATATAAAAATACATATAAATATGATGAAAAAGACTAGAAAAAATATTACAATTCCAAAAAGACAACAGAGATTGTCTCCAGAGAGAAAAACTTAAAAATTAGGTTTGTATGTCTTCCTGTGTTTTTCAGATTTTTCCCATATAATATCAATTTTTATAAGAATAAAGAAATATTATAGCCACTTAAAGAAATGTATGTATTCAGCCACATGAACTTTAACGCAAAGAAAAATTAACACAAAGAAAATATTTTTTAAATTACCAACTTCAGATAATTTCACTCCAACCACATTTTATTTACAAATATTTTCTGAATATCCTCGTTTAGTCTTCTGGACCTTTCTTGGCTCTCTTCATGACAAAGTACTACTCATCCTTTGAAGCTACCTCAAATATGATCTCCCCAAAGCTCTTTTCAACTTCCCTTAGTATTTACCCTTCTGTCTGTGTTCCACTGTATTCTTCTTGGTGCACTGCTAATTTGGGGCACAATCATCATCACCATAACAAAATATTAAACATTTTTTAAGGTTTCACTCTCTAACACATATATGCATATTTATCATATTATTAAATTCTTATAGAAATCCTATGAGTCAGACACTGTAATTATCTTGGTTTGAAAGATGGAGAACTGACACTCAAGGAGAGTTTAAATATTCTGATCCCGAATGCTACGCTTTCAATCAAAATTCTGTCAACTCTTAATTGTTTTTGCCTTATTCTTGATATTTTAGCACCTATAAGAGATTAGCAACACCTCTAAAATCAGACATAGACTATTTCAGATAAATATTGTTAGTTTACTTTAATGGAATTTTACCTATATACAGTCCTATCACCTTTGTGCCTTAAAATCTTTGTATCTATTTATTACCTCCTTAAATTTTCTTTATGAGCTCTTCCATGCCCTATGCTAGGTTCTGGAGATACAATGATGAAATACTACAGCCAAGGTCCTGATCCTGAAAGGGATGACAGTCTGTTATACAGACATTAATCAGAATTACACAAATACAGGCTCACACATGAGGCAAATGCTACCAATGATATGAACATGGTGCTATGTGGGTGTATTAGGGAGAAATTTTGCATAGATAAATGTGAGACTAATGTTTGTCATTGAGGAGGTGAAGGGATAGAATGTGAAGTTCAATAAAAATGATTTGAACTAGAGATATAAACTGAGGAATGATTAACATTTGATACTATTTAAACTACGGCACTGGATGAGTTCTCCAGAGAAATGCATGTAGGAAAACAAAGGAGAGATTCAAGGAATTCATTCTGTAGTAGTTCATTAAGATATCAGCAGATGAAGTACGATCAGGAATAAAGACTAAGCAGAAAGCAATACCATCGAGTGAGAACAAGAGAGTAGAATTGACTGGTAACTGAGTGGAGCATGTCTTTCAGAAAGAATGAGTAATCAAGTGGGTCAAACATTGCCAATAGGTCCAATGAGATGGGGACAGAGAAATGACCACTTCATTTAGCAACATGACAATCACTGATGACTTCCACCATTTCAATGGAACGGTGGGGTCAAAGGCCTTCCTGAATTGAGTATGAGAGTGAATGAGTGATGAATTTTTGGTGTGAATGTAGAAGAAAAATGGGATGGTGATTTACAAGAAGGAATAGAGGAAAAGAAAGGATTTTTTTTCAAGAATGGAAGAAATAACAGCATGTCTGAATGTTGACAATAATAATCCAGTACAGAAGTTAACACCGACAATGTAAGACAGAGAAGTAAGAGATAACTATAGCAATGCCTTTCACTAAACAAGAAAGATGGGATCAGTCAAATATAGAAGGAAAAAGACTGACCTTTAATTGGAATTTAATTGGAGCAACAGGACAGAAAGAAGAAATAATCACAAGCACAGTACATGAATACATAGCGTAGCAGAGCTTGTGGAAATTCTCTTTTAATTGCTACAATTTTCAAAGTAAAATAGAAAGTTGAATCATCAAATGACAAGGAAGATTAATGAAAAAATACTTGTAGCCTTGAGGAGAAACAATAATACCGGATATGGTCATCTAGGACAGAATGGATGTACTAGGGAAATGTACCCTGGTTGCCTCTCAGAAATGAATGATCACTTGAAGTTATTAGAGTTTAATTTAAAATAAAACGATGGAATTATTTTCTCAACTCTGTAGAGAAACATGCATACAGAGTTGAGAGAGAGTTAGATGGTGACTGGGTTGGTTTCACAGAAGAGTATAAGGGAGAAAAGGGCAAAGGAGTTGATGGGAAAAGGTGGGAAGTGAAAATATTGGAGTGATGGATCATGGAAAAGAGAAGATTACAGGTTCTAGTAGGACCATTAGCACTGTTGAAATAAGAATATTGGAAAAAGTAAGAAAAAAGACAGGAGGCAATAGTTGAAGAACAGGATGATTGAAATGATGATTATGGAATACTTAGAAGTATTAACATGACAAGTCTAGAGCAGTGGTAGCATACCTATGGCACACGTGCCACAGCAGGCTGTTACCACTGAAAGCTCTAAAAGGTTCGCTCTCACTGGTCTAGAACATGACCATGAGAACCAGTTATGAAACCCTGAATGCAGGTGAGGAACTGGCAGTTGAGGAACTAAAGGATCCTCTGGGTAATATGGCATTCACAAGGAGTTATGATGAATGCAGTGATAGAGAGACTATACAAGTAAAGTAACACCAAAAATGTATGAATGAGGACTCTACAATGATTGCAATGAGGAAGGGCGGAAGACAGAATGTGCAAGCAACTTGAGATTCAAAGATGTGATTTTAGGAGGAGAGGAGGGATAATTACATGGAAGTTGAACTGAAGAACAAGCAGAGCACTTCTCCCTCTGCAGCAGAGTCCAGGGGCACACGGATGAAGAAGAGCGTCACCATGCAGATGGTTGCTGAGGAATTATGGCCCTTACTTTTAAGTTGCAACTCAATTTAATAGTTCAAGTCCAATTGGAGACTGAACTCAAAGTGTACGCTCTTGTCAATGAATCTCAAGCTGTTGAACCTTCTGTCTGCTGCACTTTTTTGTTGCAATCATCTGTAGAATCCTTGTCCACATTCACATCTTGTTAATTTTGAAAAAGAGAAAAATTCCAACAGAATGATAGTTGGAAAACACTCTAAAATGTAAGTGAATGTCCTGGAGTGCTGATAAGCTGCAACATATAACAAACTGGAAATTAAAGACAATCTAAAGAATGTTAACAATTAATTATTAAACAAATTTCATGTTTAATAATAAACTTTAATTATTAGAGGCTACCAGCAGAGCTTTTTTTAGGAAAGAGGCTAAGGGAAAAAAAAAAAAAACAGAGAAAAACATAAATATCTCCATTATTAGTAGAATATTTTATAGTGAAAGCCAGAGTAATGATCTAAGACTGGCAGAATCCTCAACTCCTGAAAATTCAGGATAAAGTGAAGAGTGAAGACAATGCTTGGAATATAGTATTTCATTTTTTCCCCAATATCAATAATTCTTTTTGTGTGTGTGCGGGGGTCGGGGGGAGGTACTAGGAATCAAACTCAGGACCTCGCACTTGCCAGCAGGCGCTTGTGCCACTGAGCTATCTCACCAGCCCTATAATTCCTTTTTATGCCAAAGAGAAATAGCTATGTGATATTCTAGAGCAGGGCAATACAGCAGAACATTTTGTGTTCATGGAAATGTTCAATATCTTTATAGTCCAGCATGGTATCCACTGGCCACAGGAGGGACACTGAGCCCTTGAAATGTGGCTACTGTGATTGAGGAAGAGAACTTTAAATTTTATTTAATTTCAGTTAAATTACATTTAAGTGTCCACAAATTAGCTACCATATTGGACAGTAGAGCTTTCTAGCAAAACAGGATAGAAAGTGAGGAGTCAAAAAATTCTAGGCAAATAAAGTGACTGCTCTCCAAACCTGTCTCTCTGCCGGCTTGGCGTCGACCGCTTGTCGGGGGATCTCCCGAGTATCCACCTATCAAAGAACTATTTCTATTTCCACTCACCCCTATAGGAGTTCTACCAAATTATTTCTTTACTAAATAGATATTTTAAAAATCTCAATCTGGTTAACCCTACAAAATTATTTTATGGTCTTATTTTAAGCTAAGTCACTCCAAAACTAGAAGTCCAAAATGAATAGAGAAAGCGAACAGTTAAACAACTTGTAGTATGATTATTTATTTTATAAACTAATACATTACTCATATGAGTTATTAGAAAAATACCTTAAATTGACCAGTAATGTTGGAAAGTCATTTTTAATGATGGAAAGGGAAGAAAAATACAGATATTTTTAAATGAGGGTTTATTTGATTTTCCTTTTGCATAAATGGATTTTATGTACTGAAAAGGTAGCTAATCTTGATAGATATGCCTGGAATTGGTTTTACAGCTGATGGCTATTGGAGCCAGCTTTCTCATTCTAATTTCTTTTCTGAAACTTCCAATTGAAGATGACATCAATATTTATGTGAACTGGGAAAAAGGAACGAGGCACAAGGTACATAAAACTGATTAATGTAAACTGGAGAGGAAAACCCTAAAACCAAATCTAATGATCCATCAAACAGCAGCCACACTTCTTCTTAACAATGTAAATGCTGCCAATTTAAAGTAACAACTTAGATCACATGAGATACTGAAGGATAGCAAATATATTGCTCTTAAGAAATAAGGTATCAAAGCTTATTAAAATCAGAGAACAAGAGAATGATAGTGAGTGTTTTAGCACAAAACTAACATCATTCTCCAATTAGCTGAATACCTTAGAGAGGATTGTGTGCCTGTGTGCCATATTTAAATAAACTTTACTTGTAAAATTGCTCTATGCCACAATTCAAAATGCAGCTGAGAAATCACTCTTTTTGCCATACAGGTGATAACCTAATTCCAACTATTTTAATCTACTTTGTAATTCAAGTGATGCAGGCTATATATTATTTCTCTAAGAGTCAAAATTATATTTAGAATTAAAATTGGTCTTATGTAGTTCAAGTTATTGCACCCGAAAGCAGTGAGTCATGCACCAGAAGTACACAGATTTGGGAGGCAAATACGGAACCATTCACTGCTCAGCAAGAGCTTCCTCAACCCCTTAGCTTGAAAAAATAAGCTTTAAACATACTGTACAATTAATGTGGGCTGAAACAACAAGGTCACCTCTTTTACTTTTCAAAGGTGTCATAGGCTTTCTGTCTTCTTTCTGAAGACTATGGATAGAATCATGGTGGAAGAAAAATTTCTACTTCTTGTAATTATGTTCTGTAGTACACCTTATATGCAAAAGTAACACTACTGACCCACGTTCTGCGCAGTTATTTTTCCTTATAGTGAAAGTAAGTAGTCAGTGGTTCTGCCACACATTATTACCTTGTAACTATGATGAAGAAACCAGAGAGAAAGACAGACAGAGAGAGAGAAGCTATCTGCTTCGTGGCAACTTAACACCCGGGACCTTGATCTTATTATCATTTCGTTATAACCAATTGGACCAACAATCCAGATCTTCAAGCATCCTGCAGTGACATTGTACTTTACACAGGGCTCACTTTTCACTATTATGCTGACACTGAATGGAAAGGAGGAGATTTATTCATGAAGCACCCACTCCGTGCCGTGCAGTCATTTTATACGTCTCTCATTTAAGCGTCACAAAGTCCTGTGAAGGACGGCCACTTTACAAATGTAAAAATAGAACTCTGAGTGACTAAGGATTTTTTCTAAGATGACATGATTGTAAGGAAAGAGCCCAGAATTGGAACATGGGCTAGAAGATCACCAAGTCCCTATTGTGTCATCCGCAGCTCTATAAATCCTAACTATCCCCACTTTTGCTTTCTGCATCATTTGGCAAAAAAGAAAAGTGAGATGTCTGCAGCCATTTTTTGGACACAAATCCTGTGAAAATTTTATCAAGAATTTAGAAAACCAAGAGCCCCATAAAATCGTACGTAACTTTGGGATTCAAAACAAGTAATTTCTTACCCTAGCTCTAAATCCCTTTGCATTGAGATATGCAAACCCTATATCAGATGTCCCCATGTTTGCTCACTAAGGTCAGATGACATAACAAAATGCTTACTTACTGCCGACTGACAAGAAATAAGGAAAAGGAAAGTAGAAATGTACACTCAGGTAAAGCCATACTTAAGATAGTGGAGTTAGAAATAGCCCTCGAAGTGTTCAATAAGAGAAAATCCACTTCTAACAGCGACAGAGCACCTTGTTAGACTAATTCTCCTGTCTAGAACACAGGAAAATTCCTATTTATAAAATGGATACAATTACAAAAATGTTTGAAAGGCTTTAGAGATTCTCCAAGACTCTGGAACTTAAGAGGCTTATACTCCAGCAAGCAAGGAAGTGCACGGAGGTGAGCATGATCTTCTCAGTCACTTTTCTTTTTAAAATCCTTCCCTATTAGTGAGTGGTATGAAGCTGGGAAACCAGGGGGAAAATGGTAGTCCACAGGTTTGAGCAAATTCACAAAGGGATAAAGACAAAAATGAACTGTGAGGCTAATAAACTGGTCAAAAAGAGTGGTCAAAATGAGTTATTCTAGAGTTATTTCTCTAGAATAATATTCTAGAGAAAAGAAAATCACAGGGAAACAAGTTCAACATTTCAGTATACTGCACCACATTTCCTCTTTTAGCATTTAAAAATTCTAAACTACATAAGGTAAGAATCAGAGAAGCCAAGCGGGAACTCATAGCTAAGTGGCTGAAAAGGCAACTGGGGATTTCTACAATAGAATTGTGCTACAGAGACAAAAATTAAACAATAGGGCCGGTGAGACGGCTCAGCGGCTTAAGCGCCTGCCTTGCAAGCGCGAAGGCCCGAGTTCGACTCCCGGAACCCACATACGAAAAAAAGGGGCCGGTGATATCGCTCAGCGGCACGGGTGCCTGTTGGTGTGCGAGGTCCTGAGGTCGTCCCCCCGGTACCCACAAAAAAAAAAAAAAAAAATTAAACAATAATGCATACCAGAGAAGAGGCCCTAGAAAATTCCACAGAATTTATTTAAGATAATTAAGGATTTCTAGGAGCAAGAGCAAACAGGAAATACCCTAACATGAAAGCATTCAAATATCCTGGAATCATCTCACACCTTGATTGAATAAAGATAATCTTCCATTCCTCTAACTACCCAGCAAATGTAAAGCCAACATTCTATGGGAAAACAGAAAATAATCTAGATACAAAACATCAGATTTTTAATCTAAAACTACCAGACATACCAGAAGATAAGCCCAAAGCCAAAATCTAAAGTAAAAGCACAGACAATAGAAAGTATCACATTGCCCATAAAGATAAAATTGGACTTAATCAGGCACTGATTTAAAATATTTGTGGTTACTACATTTAAGAAAATCAATAAGAAGATAGGTAATTCATCAAACATAAATATAAGCTATAAACAAAAATCAAATTGAAATTTCAGAAGTTAAAAATAAGGTAACCTGGCTGGTGAGATACCTCAGCAGCATAAGCACCTGCCTGGCAAGCGCAAGGTCCTGAGTTCGACTCCTGGTACCCACATAAAGGAAAAAAAAAGGCCAGTGATATCACTCAGCGGCACAAGTGCCTGCTGGCAAGCACGAAGTCCTGAGGTCGACTCCCGTTACCCACATAAGAAAAATAAATAAATAAATAAGGTAACTGAAATAAATACTTAAATAGATTTGATAAGAAATTAGATATACCAAAAATGAGGCAGACTAAACAAAAAAATGGATTGGTAAACATATGCATTAAGAAAAAGGATGGGCAGTATATAAAAGAGCATATAATGCATGACAGAAAGGCCTAACATGTCCGAAATTGGAATCCCAGGAGACCATGCAGAGAATGGGGCAGAAGCAGCACCTGAAAAATCTTGCCAAAATTATATAACATATCATCATAGATCCATGAAACTTCAAGAAGGAAATAAAACAAGACAGCCTACAATTAAACATATAATTCAATGGTACCTCAATTCATGAATGCTTTTGTTCCCAAATAATTTGGTTTACAAACAGAAGCATTTGGCAAAATTATGTTTTTGTTTGCAAACTCTGCATTGGGTGACAAACGTGACTGCAGCCATCTTTCCCACGTGAACATGAATGTGGCCATCTTTTCCAGAATACTGGAACAGATTAAGCTTGTGAATTGAGGTACCACTATAGAAAACTCTTAACTCTAAGTACAAGAATATCTTAAAAGCTGCTACAGAAAAATACACATCACTTGAAAGGAGCAATAATAAAACTGACAGTTAACTTTTCAACAGAAACTATGGGAACTAGCAAGGATAAAAGAATTGAAAATTTTACAGTGTTGAAATAAAATAACTGCCAGCCTAGAATCCTATCCCAGCAAAAATAAAGGCCATATTTTCAGGTTTAAAAAAAAAAAATTAGAAAATGCATCTCCAGCAAATCCATATGAAAAGAACATTCTCCTGGCAAGTAGAAAAAAAAGACCTCTAGCAAAAGTAGAAAAATGTAGGCAGCAGTGAAGACAAATTGGAGAGGAAAAAAGCCAACAAATAAGGAAGTTGCATTTTGGTTGAATAAAATAATGTTAATGCTTTATGGAGTTTACAATTGAGTTGTACACTTGAAGATACCACAAAGGTAAGGGAAAGTAAGTGACATGAAGGAATTTATATTTACTGGAGAATGATAAGAGTACTAAATTATAGTAGACGATAATAATCAAAAGAAATCTCCCATACTCTCTAAGGTAATCACTAAGATGATTGCTTAAAAAGTACAACTAAGCTATTCATAGCTAATTAATAAAGAAGGAAGTACAATCAGAAAGTTTTTTAAATTAAAGCAAACAAAAAAAATGAGGGGACAAATACAATGTGACAAATGAATAACAATGAGTAAAATGACCGATTTAAACCTCAATATGTCAAATTACATAAAATATAAATAAACTACAAAGTCCAAATATAATATAACGATTATCTGACTACAATTTCTTTTAAAATTCAATCGTATGGTAGTTATAAAGGACACATTTTAAATATAAGGTCACAAAATATTAAATAACAAAGATTAAGAAATACTGTGAATAACTGACCAGAATAAAACTGACATAACTTTACTATTATCAACCAAAGTATACTTTAAGGCAAAAATTGGTACAGATAAAGAAACATGCCATAAATATAAAATGTTAAACCCACCAAAAAGATATAATAATTCTAGGAAGATATAATAATTCTAAAATTCTGTGCATATGGATTCAAAATATATAAAGCAAACATTAACAGTACTGAGAGAGAAAATTTTAAATTCTACAAATTATTTAGATTATTCAGTGTGTCTCTTTCAGTACATGATAGAACTTCACATACCAAGAGAAAAGCAGACAACATATTGGAATAAAAGAATATAAACTATACAGAGTATATTTATTGATGAGTAAACAGTGAAAACATTCTCCAGTGTTTGGAAACTCAACAATACTTCTCTAAAATAAAGAAAAAATTTAAAGGAAATTAGAAAATGTTTTGAATTTACTAATTATCAAAAAAGAAATATATCAAAACTTATGAGATACAGCTGAAGTAGTTTTTAGAGAGATTTGCAACAATAAATTGCATTTCTTGGAAAATGAGAGAGCGAGAAGTCAGTGATACATGTCCTTTACAATAAGCAGAGAAAGAATGGTAAATTCCATCTAGATAAATATAGGTAAAAATAATTGTGATAGTGTAAATTAATAAAATATAAAATAAATATATAATAGAGAAAAATCAATAAAAGCCAAAGTTACTTTGTTGAAAATATAAATAGCAGGATTGAGAGAGAGTACAAATTAATAAATTATAGGGGGAAAAGGAAAATATCACTACATACCCTAAAGATATTTAAAAAAAAGAAAGAGATGAACAATTCAATGCCAGTACATTTCAGTAATTAGTAAAATGGGGAAAAAAATCCTGTAAAAAATACAATTTTCAACATCTATTAGTGAAAAGAAAAAACTCTGAGTTTTCCATTAAATAAAAATAAATCTGGGCCGGTGAGATGGCTCAGCGGCATAAGCGCCTGCCTTGCAAGCGCGAGGGCCCGAGTTCGACTCCCGGAACCCACATACGAAAAAGGGGCCGGTGATATCGCTCAGCGGCACGGGTGCCTGTTGGCGCGCGAGGTCCTGAGGTCGACCCCCCACAGGGGGGTACCCACAAAAAAAAAAAAAAAAGGCTTGTCCCAGATCCTGAGAGCTCAAAACTAAAAATAGATACCATCTTTATCTTTAAATAGCCCACAGATCCAGTAGACAAAACAATATGTGAACAGAAAAATCAAAGTTCAAAATCACTGTGGCAGTGTTAAAACACTGCCTCCAATTTTATGACTCTTTTTCCATTGTGAGGAAGGGTCTATGTGCCTTACTTTGAATTTGCGAGGGCTTGTGATTGCCTCAGCTGTTGGAGTATGAGCAAAGTGGAGAAGGGTCGTAAATGGCCGTGTGACTTCCGTTCCTGTGCAATGCTGGCACTCTTGGAATGCTCCCTCTCAGAATCTAGCTGCCATCCTGTGAGGCATCAACTGAGTGACAATTTCAGCCACACCCAACCTTTGAGTCACCCCAGCCAAAGAATCAGGCATGTGAGTGACAAAAGCACAACCACAAAACGAGAGATCCTAAGCCCATCTCTTGCAGTCTTCCTCCAAACTACCCTGGACACCTGAATCTTCCTTAGCGAGACCCTCAACACCATGGAACATGCTCAGGCCGTGCCCCTGTGTCTTACACAAATACGTGAACCTCAGAAGCCATAAGCATAATACACACTTGTTTTCTAGTACTTTTGAGTCATTTTTTGTGTCCCTGAGGACGGTTGCTTATGCAACAAAGGTAACTGGAAGAGTCACTTTCCTCAACGTGTGTTCTTATCCTGCTTTCCGATGACCCTCATTAGTTTTGAACCAGGATTTCTGGGAATGAGTTCCAAAAATTTGGGTATTGTCCAATACCTAGGCAATCCTTAAATTTAATATCACAGTCCTAAACCAAACATGTACTCAGCTACATGGGAAATTGCTCAGATAGTTATCTCTGAACCCATCAGTGATCCTCAAACATGAGCGTCTTCAAAAGTAAACAGAGACTGGTCCATGAAATAAATATGAATTGTTAAACCTATAGAAAGCCTGTAGCCTTGTAAGCAATTTGTGCCATGAAGGAAGTGTGTGCGAGGAGCTGCGGATGAGAGTGGTTATGTCTTTCATTTGGTCAGAAAAGTTTTCAGAGAGCATGTGACATTATTTTGATTGTTAGAAGATGTGTATTTCTTCTTCAAGAAAGACCCAGAAAGTTTCTAGGTAGGCTCAGCACTGGCAAGAGTGACACAGCTTGATGAGACAGGGTATGCGTTCCACCAGACCACAGAAAAGACCAGAAAAGTGAGGTCACGAGGGGAATTTGCACTTTTGCTTGAGGACAATAACAAGCCTCTAAAGGGTTCTAAATTAAGAAAACTAATCAATGTGCATTTTTCGAAACCTTTGTACTGGGTGGTATGAAAGAAAGAATTAAAGCCATAAGAATCCTATTGTAGTAGGCCAGGCACGAGAAAACTGAGAGTGGAAGGAGAAAGAAAAGAGTGAAATCATACATGTCAGAAGAAAGTCCACAGGATTTAATTTCTGATTGAATAGGGCATCCTCAGGTCTAGGATGATTTCTAGGTTTCTGTCATAAAATTAAAAAAGCAAAAAGAGGAGGAGTCCATCCTCTTGTTCTAGAGACCAAAAAACCCATAAGTGAAGCAACCAGGTAAACTCAGTCTTCCAAAAATATGATGAAATAAGAAAAAATGGAAAGTTTTTATTAATACTGAGCGACAGACATTGTTATTCCATAACCTACCTCCTAGATCAATGTTTTGGAAAATATTTGAAATAACTGAAAGTAAAGTGTGGGTTTTATGGAGTTTGTTTTTTACTACCAAGTTTGATAAAGGTCATTTCCTCTGCAGAAAAAAAAATTTTAAATTAGTAAAAGAAGTAAATATTCTAACTTAAGATGGCTACATTTAGCCATTCATCCAGCTGATGCCTTCTTGAGCAAAGCTAGATGACACTAGAGCTATGATTAAGATTGCACAACAAGAAGACAGATATGATGAAATATGTATCGTCCTTGATTGGGCTGTCCATTCAGATAGCTAAAGACAGGATGTGTGTGATAATAAAATCTTAAATCCGTGAAAGGAATTGCTTCTGACATCTCCAACTAGGCAACAGGCTGCCCAAACAGGGCTGTTCAGTCACTAATTCTAAGCCTAATGAAGTGAGAAGAACAGTGTAGATACAAATTAAAATCTACTTACCAAGCACAGTCAGTATTTTTTCTTCCTTTTTGTATACTTCCTTGTTTTGTGAAGAAAATAACTGTTGGGAATAATCACCCTTTTTATGTTCTAAATCAACACAATAGACCTGTTATTAACCACAAGAAATGGCCATCCAGTAATTTTAATCTGTTATCCAAACCTTTGCCTTTTAAAGGACTATTTTTAGATACTTTTAATGATTGTTGTTAAGCAGGTGATAGGCAGTTGTAAAAGAAAAGGAACCAGCCTAAAATAATGACTATTTATCCTATTGCTTTGTGAGTTTTTTTTAATTTTGTTTTATTTTTCCTTTTCCTCCAGCACATTGAAAATTTTTTAAGTCCCAATTTTCTGTCAACTACAGGATGACCGCTATAGTGTACTGAGAAGAGACGAAGCTTTAGGACGAGTATTTCATGTACGTATATTGCAATGCAGTATGATATAAATAACTTAAGATTGTGACTAATCCCATGGGCTCACTTTCCAATGATCGTAGGTTTTATGTCAGCTGTGAATTATTTGTGAATAGCTTTGTTAACTTAGAAAAAATAGAAAACCTCCAATATATGACTCAATACAAAACAGGACTCACATTTTTTATATCACTTCTGAGTAGAATGGAAACTGAAACGAATTTTCTGTGACATAGAATCTTCAATAAGAAAACAAGGTACTTAACATATTACAATAAGTCAGTTATCATTCAATGACCAGTTATACTGTCACACCTCTAATTTAGAGTTCTACAGCTCAAATAAGTCTCTCTGGCTTTGAGAAATGAAAGGAAAAGTCATACAAATAATTCTACTTGTGTTAGAGCCAAAAGAGATTTATATATATTTTCCAAAATATGGATGCAACGTTGTATGTGCAGTATGTTTTTCAAATATAAATTTGATTATTGTATTGCAAGTGAAAAAGATAGCATGATATATGAGGGGAAAAAATGAGATTGGAGCCAAATGGCTTAAATTTGAATCACTGTTTTGCTCCTTCCTTAGTTAGTCTGACAAAGTCCATTACCTTCTCTGATATCAGTTTTCTCCTCCTTAAAATAAGAAAATAATGCCTCAGTGTGTAAATACTATGTATGATAGTTAAGTGAAATAGTAACATGAATACATCGAGTTGAATTGTTTCAGAAACAATATCGATATGAAAGGCTGATGGGATCCTGAAACAGAAAAAGTACATACATCAGGTAAAGTCTAAAAATCTTTAAATAAAATATGGCCTTTAGTTATTAATAACATGTTAATATTGGTTCATTGATTTTGACGAGCATACGATATTAATGTATGACATTAATAATGAAGGTAACCAACTATAAGTTTCAAGGGAATTCTTTATATTGTCTTGCAACTAAATTTAAATCTATTCTAAAAACAATGTAAAAATTATTTAACAAGTTAACAAAACATTAGAATCCATCTCTTTTCTTTTTCTTGTCTATATTAATCCTTTACTCTTTTCTTTGAAGTCATCAAAGGCATTGGTAGTGATATATACGTATGTTTAATTCAACTCTACAAAGACAATATGTTTTCTATCACTCCCTCTGACAGCTAAAGAGTCTCTACTGTGTCTCCTAATTAAGAGAAATTGAAAAGCTTAGGGGAATTGGAAAAACTAACCAATGATAAGCATCCTTTTACTAAGGAGGCTGCTTTTTAGCTCTAAAAAGCCTAAAATTGGACTTGGCTTCTCATACAATCTTTCCTATATTCTTAGTGTAATGACAAAAACAAAACAAAAAAACCAGTCTTGAAGTAACCACAAAGCTACTGTAGCTCGTTTGCCCTCAACATCACCCTCTCTTCAAACTCCTCTTTGCTTGCAATGCACACCACAAATGTGGATTACGTGGACACGTGGCTCCAATTCATTCAGGATCTTACTGATAACTATGAAGGTGCAAAGACAGAGACAGCCTTGAAGTATATATTGTGTCTCAGGCAAATTCTTTATTAACACATATGAAGTGCTCATATAAACTTGGAAGAAAAAGAACATTGGCTAGAGAACTATGCTTACATGCATTTAAGGGTTTCTTTCTTTTTATTACTGTCAAAAGTTCCTGTGATGCATAAAATCAAATTTTTAAGAAAACCTGCAAAATACAGAACTTTAAAGAAATCTCGTAGTGGTATTGTTTTACATTCTATGACTTTCTGCCAAATACAAAGAAAAGGAAGGTCTTAATCTGATGTCAACGCACACAAAAAAAGAAGAGATCAGTGTAACAGGGCTGAGAATGGAATTGCCCCAAAATAAAGAGCAGGCATTTGCAAATATTTATTGACTACCTCCTATGTCCTTGCCCTGCTTTTTGGCATGAGGAATGTAAAGCACGATCAATTGTGATTTTTGCTTTCAGCAGCTTTGCAGTTTATTTGAACCGATGGAGCAAACAGGGCAAATAATACCAAAGAAGAGGTCCTGGGTTCTTCTTACATCTTAGTGGACCGAGGGCATGGCATGCAATGTCCAATTTAACATAACACGCAACCATATGAAAAGGTAAGCACTGTTCTACCCATTTTACACATTAGGAAACTGAGGCCCAGTGAACTAAAGATAGTGACTCCAGGTCCATACACCTAGAGTAAGTGACGGGCCTGGATTCACACTCAGGACTGTGACACCAAAGGCCATGCCTTTAAACACTGCATCATGGCACCACCATTTTAAAGTCAAATCAAAGCACTTCTTTGCAAACCTTTAATGTGGTTCCTAAAATAAAAATAAAAAAATAGGCATTATCTATGGCACATCTCAGTAGCAATGAGAGGATGTATTCAAAGAGGAAAATATGAACTACGAAGCCTTGTTAGGCCAAACCTTGAACTGCCCTTGGAAACGACCTCATGGTGAATGCCATTTCTGCAGCATACGTGAGCTAACAGTCCTCTGGTAGCAAGAGCCCAGCAGACTTGAAACTGCTGTGGCATTCAAGCTCCTTGGCCATTCTGCACATTCCTGAAGTGTTACCATGATAAAGTGTTCACTGATGCACAGATAAAGCTAAGCCAACAAGGGGGAAACAGGACTTTTGGAAAAACATTTCAAGGTCAAATGTTACCTGACTGTGCAAGACCATGTTCAACTCTTGAATTATGAAAGTACAGACCCAGTTTCTAAAGGTCACTGGCATAAAGTCCAAATGAGATTGTTTAAAAGAGAGCTGCTATCAATTTTATAAAGGAGTATTTTTTTGGATTTAACCAGCTTATTTGGTAACATTAGATAAGAGGCATTTTTCAGCAGTAGACCCAAGGACCAAACAGCAACAAGTTAGGAACTATGTTCAGTTCTGGTGCAGATTTAACATTTACCTCAGGAAGCTCTTCTCCAAGAAGATTAGAATATATGACTGCCTCTGGGGACTCTCTTCAAATCCATTGGAGAATCCCCTGAAGTGTCTCACCATCACTCATCCTCTCTGACTCTTAATATAGAGAGAGTATCAATTGGTATTCCCTAAAGGAACTTCACCCAAAGTATGAATGAGTGTGGTCAAACAATATTTATGAAGAATTTACACACGCTTTTTAGCAACTGAACTTCCACTAGGCTTGAGTAAAACTGAGTATGACTACGGAGCTGTTAGGCATTCCAACATCTCCTTGCCAGGAACATTTCTTTAACAGAGTGAAGGGTTAATATATAGAGATATTCATTTAGATTTTATTTATTCTGCATTTTTTTGTTCCTGCCCATCCCATTCCAGAAAGGCAGCCAAGCCCTCTGTGCTGCTGGCCTTGTTTCAGACACTGCCTGAAAACATTCGTGCTCCCTTCCTGACTTTTGTGCTCAGAACACCTGGATTACTTAAGAAGATTAAGCTAAAGTTCATGGAGGGGCAAAGAAAGGAATGAGCGCTTTGGCTGGGAAAGATGGGAAGCTGGCTTGCTCTAGAAAGGAGACAGAATGGAAGGATCTATTGGTGATGGGGGTACTTGCCTCACTTTGGCAGCATGTTGGCCTTCCATGTCCAAGAGCTCCACATCTGTGGCATTAACCAATTGAGGATCAGAAATATTTAGAAAAAATTTGCATGTCTACTGAACGCTATTCCTTATATAATACAGTTTAACAACCATTTACCTAGCATTTATATTGTACACAGGTTATAAGTGATCTAGAAATAATATGAAGCATACAGAGGATATATACAAGTTATAAGCAAATACTCTGCTATTTTATGTGACAGACTTGAGCATCCCTGGATTTTGGTATCCACAGCGACCATGGAACAAATCACCCACAGACACCAACCAACAACTATACTTCAAAATGTAGCAAAATTTCAAGATGAAATCCTTTCCTGATGGATCTAGAAAGCTGGATCTTAGAAAATGGAGCTCCTGCCTCAGGCAAACACCATCACAGCCCACTTGGCACTGCAACAGCAGAACAATCCTTGTTCAAATCCCAGTACAGCATGGACAGTGAGGATTTCATCTGCAACCATGATACTTTTCCCGATTTTTCAGAAACCATTTCAGCTTTTTGATGACCCTAGGGTCACAAAATAACTACGATAGAGTCATTTTGAAAGGAGATTTAGTTCGATTTAGAGCTTGTGACTATTCTCTCATACTTGAGTTCCTTCTGGCTCTAACAATATTTGAACTTCACTGATCTTCTGGTTTTACTCTGTACTCACCCATTCCCATTGCCTCTGTCTTCTGGACCCCAGCCCAACTCCTCTGTCTTCCTACTTCACACACACAGCCACACATAAATACATCCCACTTTTGCTTGTACTTGATTTTAAACTTCTAGTAAAAGAGAATAGTCATTCATAACTTGCATATGAAAACCATAAAGATTTATCTTCACTTAAATATGCAACTAGAAATGCCAAATAATTTGCCAACTCATTACCTTTTGAAGAATATCCTGGAAAACGTGAGCTGAAATTAAGTAAAAATTTTGCCAAAAGGAACATTTGAATTTGGCTTTATTGAGCTATTAAACTAATATGTTCTCTTCTTTAAAGTTTCAGCTGTGGCATGTTTGATTCAAAGCAATCTTCTAATTGTTTTACCACTAGCTTGAAGCAAAGGAAAATGAAAAGCATGACAAGGCATAAAATTGGCCCTCGCAATATCTAAGCTTGGTTCAGCCGTGACCATCATCCTCAATGCTCTTACAGACTGAGCAAAACAGCCATAAAATCGGGTTATTGTTTTTAATTTTACAACCCATGATTTATTTTGTTTAACTTTAGTGACAGCCTGCAATCTCAGTAAGAGTCTTCAGTTAGAAAATGCAAGCAGGAAATCAAGGCCCAGAAGTCATTAGTTGTAGCATGGATTCATCTCATTTATCTTCTTGTATAACTACCAGAGTGTGATCCAGTGCAATTCCTATTACATAAACTAACAATAGCAATTCTGAAATAAGAATGGCTCACGGAATGAAACGAATCTTATATCGTTAGGTTAAATCTCTCTGACTTTTTTACCCAATACAGCTAGAACCTATTTTCTATAATTTAAATTCAAAGTTTCCCTAAGCAAAATGTTTATATAAGGAAGTAACACAGCTTACTGCTGAGAGTACAAGTTAATGTTCAGGAAGACATGATCTTTAATAGCTGTGTGATCTTTAATCATTCTGTTTAACACTTTTTAGACCTCAAATTCCTTACTAAAAATGAGGAATAATAATGCTGTCTGCAGCAGGGTTGCTATAAAAAAAAATAAGGCAATAGATACAAAGTACTTAATATGGCTAACTCTCTTATTTGTCATTGTTACTGTGCATTTTGGCTAGAAGGAGGATGATGGTTGTATGATGACAGTAATTAATGAATGAACTTTTCATCTTTTGTTAATGCCAAATTAGCTGGCTTTGTAACAGAAAGTACATTCCCTTTCTATATTATAATGCTACTGTTTTTTGGAATCATATAAGATTGTGACCCATGTTTCCAGAACATTACTTTGAATTTTCTTAAAATTTAAAAATGTATAGATATCACTTACTCATTTTCATACTGTATATTATCCATCTATCAATATAAAACAAACCACCCCAATGTTGAGTGACTTCAAACAACTTTCATTTAATCATGTTTTGTGGTTTCTCTGGGTTGGGAGTTTAGGCATGTCTTCATGGATGGTTATGGATCAAGATTTCTCATGACACTGGAGTCAGAATTCAGTTAAGGCTTCATTCACTCAAAGGAAATGGAGAAACCATTTTAAACATGGCCCACATGGGTGTTAAGTTAGTGACGGTCAGTTGAGTCCTTCCATGTGGGCTTCTTCTCAGGGCTGCATGGGTGCCCTTATGTAACCCAAGCTGACTTCCCATAGCTGCAGTGCCTTTTATGACCTGGCCTCAGAAGACACACACTATCATTTTTGCCATAATTTGTTGGGCAAACAGGCCAACCCTGACTCAGTGTACAGAGGTGACTGAACGCCAGAAGATAAGGATTGCTAGAAGTGCCCTTGCAGGCTAGCTTCCACTGCCCACTCTGTGCCTCCCAATCACACACACACACACACACACACACACACACACACACACACAGAGATACTTGTCTCAGCCCAAAGTCACCATAATTTTTGTCCTATGACAGCATCAGTTCAGGATCAAAGTCTAAGAACTGAATGTCTATATTGGGTCCATGTACAGATAAGAATAATCAGGTGTTGCTCTTCACATAGTTCTCCGCATGTAGAGCTCCCTTCAACCTAAAAACTTACAAACTATAGAGGTACATTATATGCCATGTATACACCACGGTAAAATAGGCATGGGATAAACATTACATACACTTTCATTCCAAAGGTGTGAAATAGGAGGCACACTGAAGTCATTGGTCCAAAGCAGTTCTGAAATACATACAACTGGGCACAAGATACCAACTCCTTGGTTAGGGCTCCATCCTCTTCTTCCTGGGAATGACTTTCTACAGTCGCCTCCTCCCTCTGGACTCTCTGTTTTTGCTACAGTGCCCCCCCCCCACTTCAAGGTACAAAATTCTAATTTATTTATCTATTGCCGCACAACAAATCACTTCAAAACTTGGTGGATTAAAATAACAGTATTTTTTTCTCTTTTAAGGTCTCTGCAGGTCATGAATCCCAGAGCATATTGACTGGGCAGTCCTAACTCAAGGGTACCCAGAAAGCTGCAATCTAGTTGCACCTCGGGCTACAGGGACCTGAAAGCTGGACCAGGGCTACAGGATCTACTTGGTAGCTCAGTCACATGGCTCCCACGTAAGTTCTTTTCGTGCAGTTTTCTGTATAGGACTTCCTGAGTGTTCTCACAGTATGGTGGCTGGCTTTTCTTAGATTGACTGATCCAAGACAGCAATGAGGAAACTGCGGCGCATTTCATGAGTTTGTCTTAAAAGGCACACATGATCATTTCTACCATATATTGTTTGTCACACAGGCCAGCCCTTATTCACTTAAAAGGAAATACAGAAGAGCAGGCATAAGAAAGATGACTGGAAACTGGCTACCACAATCCCTTCTAAAAAGAGAAAATTTACTACACATTTTACTTAAATTAAATTATAGCTCTACATTTGTATTTTATATTTAAATAGGCCCATGAATACATTAAACTTCTATACACAATCTCTAGAAACTTTACACCAGGAAGGAAATTTTTGCCCCTAATAAATATAATGCAAAACACTTTAAAGAAAAGTAGGCTACAAGGTCCATGTTCCTGGGGAGAGTGGCCATCCAGACGGAAGAAACAAGACTGACTGTTATGGCTTGGGTCTAGATGTCCCCCCAAAGCCTCATATGCTCATAGGTAGACTTTTTGGAACTGGCTGGATCTAGGGCAAGTGAATATGGACTAAGGATGTGTGATAACTAAATTAGTCCACTAATTAGATCAGCATAGTTCTGGGTGTGATTAATGTGTGGCTAGCACCATCTAATAGGTTGTAGTCTGAATGGAATAAAAGGGAAAGGGAGGTTTGATACTGCTGCTTCGTTACTTTCTGGCTGCTCTGCCCTGGACTGTTTCTCCTCTGTCATGCCACTCTGCCATGCTGCCCTGCCCAGCCAATGATGGAATGAAACTCTACAATCTGTGAGCTAAAATAAACCTCTCCTCTTTTAACTTATGGGTGTCAGATATTTTGTTCCAGTTATGAAAAAGTAATTAAGACACTGACATTGACTTGGGAAATCATCAGAGCTTGAATGTATTTGCCCTTAAATTATAAAAATTAAATTAGATGCTGCATTAAAAAATAATTCACCTTTCAAGGATAAATTACATTAATGGAGCTTCCAGGCTGATGTATAAAAACCATAATATCAGTTTCTTTATTTAAAATGAGGCCCAAAATCCTGAGGTTATCTGCAAATGTTGATTACAGTCTACCTTATAGATATATCTACATTGAAAGTAAAAGTGTGGGGGCCGGTGAGATGGCTCAGCGGCGTAAGCGCCTGCCTTGCAAGCGCGAGGGCCCGAGTTCGACTCCCGGATCCCACATACGAAAAAAGGGCCGGTGATATCGCTCAGCGGCACGGGTGCCTGTTGGCGCGCGAGGTCCTGAGGTCGACCCCCCGGTACCCACAAAAAAAAAAAAAAAAGAAAAAGAAAGTAAAAGTGTGACTTGAAGAATTGTTACTATTTGTCGGGCACAGCATCACACACATCAAGGGAATTTATTGGACTAACTCTCATCAAACTCTCAGAGCTGTGCACTTTTATCTCCACTTATGAGGACAGACCTGCAAAACAACTCAGTTCTAGGTTGGATTGCCCTAAACAGCACTGGAACAAAGACCATTGGTGTTTTCCTCTGTTCTTCAACTTTTCCAATGTTTATATGGCAGACTGACTTCCATTATTTTCTTTCTTTACGTATATTACCTTTTATCATATTAAAGACAAATCCAAAGCCACCTAATTAGTGAAAGACAGAGGGATTCATAGTGTTCTGTGTTTTGTTTTGTTTCGCTTTGCTTTGCTTTTGCTTTGTTTTGATTTGTTTGTTTTGTTTTGTTTTCTAACCCTCACACACCTGAAAGAAATAACCCATTCCTATCAACACTTAGGTAAACTACGGAGGTGAATTTAAGTAGGGAAGGGATGGGAGAAATTTAAAATCAAGATGATTATTTTATGGTTTAGGAGAAAAGCCACTATTGCCACTATTGCCACTATTTTAAGGATTATAGTTTAAGAGCAGGGCATGATGGTATACACCAGTAATCCCAGCACTTGGGCAGACTAAGGCAGAAGGATCAAAAATTCAAGCACAGCCCAGGCAACAAAGCAGCCCAGAGAGACTTTGTCTCAAAATAACAAATACATAAAGGCTGGAAATATAGCATAGTGCAAAGGATGTGGGTTCAATCCCCAGAACCACAGGGTGGGAGCCTTATAGTTTGAGGTAGGTTTAAATATTTCCAGAGTGATTCATTAAATGTGTTCATACTTTGACACTCAGTGTTATTTTCCTATGTTCAAATTTTGATAAAGTATATCAATTTAGCTCTAGATCCTGCCTATGCACCTCAAGTTTTGGCTTAAGCTTGGAAATAGGCATACTTTCTTCCAAGGTACCTGATTATGTAATGGTTGGGGATAGTAGCTTTAGAAGCAGAAATCAGCTAACTGGCCCTGTTTCAAAACTTCTGTTTATCCATTTCACTGACTAACTTACATATAACCATTTGGACCCAGGGATCTTTTGTGAGCCAGATCCTCTCATCTGTTACTCACCTAGGTTGTGATCTTAAGAACTGTGTCATTGTGTCATGCCCTTTCTGCTATAAATCAAACCAACTAAAGATAGTCCTCTCCTTAGTTTCCAACCAGACTTTGAAGCCATTTAACTCCCTGTGTGTTCTGGAGTGTCCATTCACTACAGTTGGCATCCCTGTCTGCTTCTCAATTGAATGTGAAGTATAAACTTTCCCTGGCCTTATACACTTATGAGAGTTCTGGTATCACTCATATGTTCAATATAATTGGTGTTAAAATTGTGAAATTATAGTAACTTTACCTTTACACTTTCCTCTCTCTCTCCTGCTCTTTTTAAATGTGTGATCTTTAAAATAAATATATACATTATTCTATTGCCAATTGGCCTCTCCACCTTTCCAATTACATTGTTTTTTTTGATCCAACATAACAGTCTGCTATTTTGAGTAGCGATAAAAATAACAACTTACAACTAGTAAAGACCAAAGCTACCAAAGTTTTTAGGAAAGTTATATAAATTGGCCAGATATGCACTAATGGGAAGCTCCGAATTTTAGACTAGTAAGCATTGTCTCATCCCAGGAAATGCCCATTGTGGTTATTTATTTATGTGTTTATTTTCATCCTGTCTAGCTTTAAGGTGTTTCAAGGGACCTGCATAGAAATACTAAGTTTTCCTCTTGTTACCAGAGTAAGGTGTTTAACTGAAGAAGCTGTTCCAGAAGCACACCTGCGTGCTGCCATGCACCGAAACAGGAACATTCACCAGGACGTTAATGCTGTTCTAAGTAAACGTGCACAGTTCACACCGAGGCTCTGTCTACCCAGTTGTGAAACTCCCCCAGGCAGAAATCTGCAGTGCCTCACACCTCACCATTTCCTGAGCGGCTAAGAAGAGCTCCACACAGTCTAACGCAGCAGCACCTCACCAGTACTCAATCACTACCAGCAAGGTCAGCACTAGTAGTTCAAAATAGATTCCACATGTGATTGTGGTCCGTGGAAATTTCCTGAGGACTGGAAAAGAATGGTGGCATCTTTTATGTTAAATGACTTACATTAAAAGTCCATAAACCAATAGAGTGTTAAAATTCAGCTATTTCATCTCTCCCAGTCCACTCTGATGAGAAAGTCTCATTTTGGCCATCTGAGGCTGAAGTTTGATGATGGGCTTTGTCTAAACACTAGGGTTGGATTTATTCTCAATCTCATTCAAATGCTCAGTTTTCACAAAGTGGAAGCTACAAGAGTGCTCAGCCCTAATTTATTAATGCAAGATCTCAGCTCGCAGCCTTCCTTTCAATACCACCACCAAATCTCTTTTGGATTTTTCTTGGGGTTTCCAGAAGGAACAGGGGCTCTTGAGAGCTCAGGACAATCATGCTTTTGTATCCCTCAGGGCCCTCAGAGGACAGCTGTGTCCCTCGCAGTGGCGAAACAGGCAGACTTGTATGTGTGATGTGCAGTGTGTGCAGTGATATGTGTGTTTGGGACATTTGTGTGTGGTCTGTATGTGTTGCATGTGTCTAGTATGTGGTTCGCATATGTATGTGGTGCATTATGGTGTGTATGTAGAATGTGCATGTGTAATGGATGTCTGTGTGTTGTGCGTATGCTTTGTGGTATGATGTGGTGTGTGTGTGTGGTGAGAGTCCCTGTTACCCAGCCCTTTAGCTGCATCACATCACACTTGCCCATTGAACACTGTGATCTGCATGAAACTACCACTACCCCTACTTTAACTCCTGCTGCAGACCCTTCTTTCATGCCCAGCTGAAGAGGAATTTAGCTCTAGATTCTCATTCCTGTGCCTCCCTCTCAGGTAGTCCTGCACTCCTCTCCAATATCAAATTGCTCACTCTTAGAGAAGACCCAAATCACCCCAATCATATCAATCAGTGTATTCAACAGGCCTGTGTAAGGGGTCATCCCAACAGTAGATGTATCTACCTTCCAGATCACCGGGGATTTTATATCAATCTACCCACTAATAAAGTAACTTACTCAATAAATAATCCTGATCTCTTAACATCTGCTCAACATAAACCAGTAGCCAGGGCCACAAACATAAATAAGATAAATGAGAGGTATCTGCAGGCACCAAACTTAGTTTGATGGGAGAAGCACACAAGGAATAGACAATTATAATACCATACCATATGCACTTGACTGGAGAAGACAGAGTTCTAATGGAAGGTAATGGGGGAGAAAACCCTAACAGGAGCTTTAGCAAAGCTCTCTTGGGGAAGAGATGTCTAGACAGAAAGCTGACTGACCCACAAGGATGGAGGAGAGGGATTTGAGAAAGCCTGGCTTGTATGTGTAAAGGCTTGGACACTGAAAAGCCTATATAAATTGTATCAAACCTAGAAAGCCAAGTGCAAGAGGAGAGTGCTAAGAAAATAGAAACTAGGTTGGTTTTCCTCCAAACAAGGTCCAAGGACCAACTAAATCATAATTACCTGAAGTAATTTTTTAAGACTATTTTAGCAACTCTCCAAGTTCATTCCCTTTGAACCCAGGATACAGGAATCTGCATTTTAAAATAATTTTCTAGGTTGTTCTTACCATAATAAAATTTGAGAACCATTGTACTAACTTAAGCAAGGCTAGATGAGGCCATTTCAAGAATTCGGACTTCTCTAAAATGAATGGGAAGCCATCGTATGCAATGCAGTGACATGATTGAGATGTGTGTTTTTGATACCTCACTATAGCAGCAATTTAGACAATGAGTAAGTTGAGCATCAGAGACATCTCTTTGCCAATTTTTATCTGTGATCATTATGTTGAAGTTCAAGATTTCAGCACATTTAAATATAGAAACTCAGCTAAAATTATATCTGGACAATATTCTCAATTTATGTTAGCTTGTTTCAGCATGACCAGCCGTCCTATTTGCCCAGAGCTGAGGGATTTCCTACAGTGGGGATTTTAGTGCTAACACCAGAAAAATCCAGGCAACCTGCAACTAGTTGGTCACCCTACATTAATTATAATAGTTACCAAGAAATAGCTCCATAATAATCAGTAAGGTTACCTAAAATTCTCAGTATAGTTCTTTTAAAAACTGTATGAGATTAAAATAGTTTTTGAAAGTAAAAGAGAGAATATTAAAGAAGAGAACAGCATCAAAACAGTCATTGGCAGTTGTAAAAAATAATCTCAACCACACTATTGCTTGAATGCAAATTTAAAACAGAAACAAAACTTCTGGCAGTGCCTTTTAATTTGTAAGAGCAGAGCTCTCGAGCAGAGTGTTGCAATCAGTGGAGGGGCGTGTTGCAAGGAAATTGTTTTTTACTACTCATAATTAAAGTACTGAGTTTGTAAATGATTTACTCTTAAAAATACAGAAAACCAAGGTTACCTTGCTTGCAATCTGTTATACTTTCTTCAGTAGAAGAGAAAGTGGTGGAGTTATGGCAAACCTGCCTAGAATAACCAAAAGCTGAAACTGGCTCAGAGGTTTGCATTTGGCAGAAAGACATCTTATTTCTGTATGACTGAGAAATTCTAGCTGAGTAGTGATTTTACAGGTCAGTCCACCATTTATAAACTCTAAAAGGGCAAGAAAGAAAGAAAGAAAGAAAGAAAGAAAGAAAGAAAGAAAGAAAGAAAGAAAGAAAGAAAGAAAGAAAGAAAGAAAGAAAAGAGAGAGAGAATTAAAATACCTAAATACCTAAATACCCAAGGGTTTTATCAGGACAGTTTTCAACTCAATATTAGTATCGTAACTGATGTTTCGGTCATACCAGAGTAAAGCATTTTAAATTTTAAGTACTTAATTTACTAAGTAATGAAAAAATAGGTAAAGCTAATACATCAAACTTGTGATTTCACAGATATTGCTTAAAATAAGGTTACACATAAAAATAAGTCAATTTTAAAATATCTAGTAAATAATAGTGTAGGTGGTAGTCTGCAAACAATGTGTGAAAACAGCGTGGGAATGATTCAAAAATGAGAAATGGTATACTTGTCTAAATGAGAGCAGAAAATAATTTTATGTCTTTTTTCAAGGTAAAGAGCAACAAAAATTTTATATTTCAATGTTGAGTCCCTCAACTTGCTGAACACATAGAAACTTCAATTCATACATTTCCACCAATTAAATTATTTTAGTTAGATATTTTCAAAGCAACTGTCCAGTTGAAAAAAAAGAAGAGATCAAAACAAAAGAAAGCAAGATAGCTAAACAACAGAACATTTCAACTGTGATTTTTAACATCATTCAAATCAAAAAGAATCTCATTTTCCAACAACGGTGTGTCACAGTCAAAATACAATAGCAGCTCAAATTTTCAACTTAGTTACTTAAATGGATAGCACCTATCTAGGTAGAACCAGAAAGTAAAACCTTTTAAATCAAAGACAAAACACGAAGATATCATTTAAACATTAAAGTGCTTCGACTATTGTATTTGTAGCTAATCTATTTCACAGATGTTAAACCACAGACTTTGTTTGGAAAACCCATGGAATTGTTAAAAACTAGGATTTAGAGTCATTCCTGATATTTCTCCAAATACAAGTTTTTCCAAAGCTGCATTGCAAAACTCTATAATGCAAACAATAAGCTTTAAAATGCCTGCTGTCAGATTATATTTTCTCTCCTTTGCAATCTAATTATTTATCATAAGACCACATTTTCAGTTGGACTGACTGCTGTATGATTTTATGGTTGAATAAGTGCAGTTCTCCTGGATTGAGCAAAGTACACAGGACTGGACTTCTATACTCAAAAATGTATTTTCTTAGGTTAACAGGATTTTTCTTTCTGGAGAAAGTACAATTTCCAAAATAAAATAAAATCATAAGCCATTGCATTTTGACCTCAACTTTGTCTCCTAAATAGTCCTGTATGTTATTGTTCAGTTTCTGAAATCATATTCTCATGATCTCTGGGAAGACAGCAACATTATTCTTAATTTCTTTTTAGTCAATTTTTCATCTAAAAAGGAAAAGTCTTTTTTTGCTGCAAACGTATTCTAATTTTTAACCCAATTCCCCAACTTCAGTGTTCCTATGGGGTTACAATGCTTTTGATGTCACATAATCTCAAGACTCTAAAAGTGTCTATAAGTGTCCTTACACAGACATATGAACCTTAGTAAGAACTCTAAGACATATTTTTTCATCAGGAACTGAAACAGTCTGTCTCCCTCTGGAAAAGCATAAAATGGCAAGTAGTAATGATGCCAAGTGCTGGAAGCAGACGCCTGGAGTTCCATCTCTTCCACTCACTGTTGACTTCGGGCTATTTATTTAAGCTCTGACTATCCTCAACAGTAGAGTAAGGATTATTACAAGACTTGTCTCATGAGGTTGTTTATGAGGATTAAAAAGTTAATGCATATGAATACTTTAAAAGGTGTCTACCAGAGTTTACTCAGGAAATTAGCTTTTATCATAAGCATGAGCCCATCCTTCACCACTTTTGTGTAAGCTGCCAAGAACTTATCTGGAATCACTATTTCCAAAGGCCTATTTCCTTGGAAATAGACTGGGAAATAATAATAGGAGGTTTTCATTGAAGGCACTCCATGAGTGTCAACAATATGATGATTAGATGACTCAGGAATCTTTCTCAGCTTCAGTATTAAATTAACATTAATTTAATGTTAATGTGTCATCAAAGGAAAGTACAGGATTTTCTCCTGTTCTGACATCCTTCACCTAATCTTTGCTGACACCACATCACTGGCACTGTACTCTATCAGGATTGGTTCTCCTTGAGAAGAGGCAGGAAATGAGTACACAGGAGGGTCCCTAGAAATGATATCGAAGATCCCAGAAACCGAGACCACTTCCATGTCTCATCAACACCCAGACTCCATTAGCCAAGTCACAGACAGAAATACACAAAAACCAGAGGGACTAAGAGGTTTGAAATATTAGAAAATTTATTAATACAGTCTATGACGTCAATAAACTGAGAATGATGTAGAGAAAGAACTCAATGTCAATTTATGTTGCTATGGATTTCCCAGTTTTTGGTGAGTCATTATGTTTCAGAAAACGAGGGTTAAAAATATCCTATTTTGAACATGACTCCGTGTAAAAGCAAGCAACCTACATCACTCCATATTTTTATAATGAATTTAGAGAAGACATACGGATGTTTTTAATTAAAAGTGGTACCTAAAAATAAAACTTCAGATTGTGTTACTACACTTTTATTACAATATCATCAGTACTAAGCATATATTTAGCACTTTGTGCTGTAGAATGAATCATTCCCACAGATATCCTTTTCCTTTTTAAAAAATCTCCAGTCAGAGAATGCCGTACAGCCGTACTCCCAGGATTCTTACTCGTATAACAGTCAGGATCTCCTGGCATTTTCACCATAGATGGTATCCGAGATGAATATCCTCTGTGCTGCATTCTAAGGATAGAAAACATGTATTACAGTGAGTTCTCATGGCTTTTTGCTCCTTTACTGGAGTGTAAAGGAAAGAAAGGAAATACTTTTTTTTTTTTCCTTGTTTTTTTTTTTTTTTTTTTTTTTTTTACTCTAGTGCCCTTCAAAACGAGGACTGTTTCTCCAAGGGGCTTTTCCCACTATGTGAAAAGTTTAAATAAAGAAAGAAAAACGTTCTCATACATTCCACATTGACACAACAATAGAAATAAAAATAATTCTATCCTGCCAGGGCGTTTCAGAGTCCCCAGCCTTTGATTCACTTTAAATCTAGTTTTGGTGCCAAGAGATTCCAGGCTCCAGTGGAAAGGAAGAGAATCAGGGCCTATCATTGGTTCTGGGCAATCTGGATAATATTGGGTGAGGTTCAAACATTCAGTTGGATCTAGGATTAAAATACGGGATTATGCAGCCAATATTTCTGCTTACAAGCAACTTTTCCACATTTGTTCTATAAATTCCCTTCTTATATGTCAGAAAAACTCCATATCAGGGAACATAAGTATTACCTACCTAGGTAGTAGCTACAAGCGGAAGTTCCCATTACAACCCTGTGTTGCTTATATTTTCCTCTGAAAATGAAGGCATTAAAGCTACAATGTTACTTGTAAATTATCCGGAGAAAACAGACAAAAACTGTTCTTTGCCCTCAATTAGCTAAATAATTCAAAATAAAGATTCCCTTTCACCTGAAGTAGTGGAGCTAATTAGAGCCTAAAATAGTTTTGGCTTCAATTATCTAGATAATCTACTCGTGTGTTTATTTAGACCAAAATTAGAAGCTTAAAAATGAATCAACTTTAAAGCAAAAGCTAAAGGACTTTGAGAATTCACTTATAGGAGTGTTTGACTTTAAAATGACCTCTTTGGGTGGGCTATTTATAAAATATACTTAAGAAACATTGGCCTAATTTATTTTAGACTTGCTTTTCAAAACTTAAAAATATTAAATTCAAAAGCACCTTCCCAACATGCCTATCTTTAATTCATTTCTTTGACCAAGAATTTCCTGGCAATCGCATAACTTTACATACACACACACACAGACACACACACACACACATACACACACACACACACACACTGTATGTCTGTGTTACTACTCACATTGGTCTCATATGCAGGGAATTACAAAAGTCCGCAAAGTATAGAACTGTGAGAGTATTTTGCCTGTACATTAGAATCACCTGGGAAGCTAATACTTGGGACACACTTATCACTGATTAAATCAATCTCTACAATGGAGACCCAGGCACCATTTTATAAACCTTCCAGGTGCATCCGATATCCAGCCATGGCTGACAATTTCTCTTAGAAGTTGGATAATTTTTCTGCAAAACAGCCTTATGAAGACAGATCAAAACACTGTTTTTCTCCTCATCCTTACTCCTACATTTTCCCCTTTGACTGGCTTATACCATAGTGTGCTTGACTGAATTCAATCATTCTGGGAGTAGAAAAGTCAGGTCCTATATCATTTCAAGTTTGTTATTTATTTAACCAGTTAATATTGTCTAATATTTCCTACATGAGTCTAGATGTTATAAGAATGTATTAAAGCCTAAGTCTTTCCTTGAGGGATCCCATAGCACAATAAGGAAGATGGTCAGAAAAAAATTAATTACAGTAAGGAGTGATAAGTCCTAAACAGAGGCCAGAGGTAGCATAAAGAACTGTTTTTCCTTGTAGGCATCGGGACTGCTTTACAGAAACATTGCATTTGAGTTGGTCAGGAAGGAGGAGTTCGTCCCCTAAGCGACCAAGAGGGAAGTGGAGTGGCGCTCCAGGCAGAGAGAAAATCTGTGTAAAGGCATAGAGGCGTGAACTACTCAGACATGTCCCAGGAGCCCTAAGTAGCCTGGTGTGGCTGGAAGCTAGTGACAAGTGTGTATCTGTGTGTCTGGCGAGGGGTAGTGGCATGATGGTGCCATACAAGGCTGCGAAGACAGCAAAAGAAAGAATACTCCATATATCTAAGACAAATGGGGTCTGGAATTAGCCCATGAGGCAGTTATGTAAATTTACTGCATGTTTTACAAACTCTTATGACCTTTAAAGGACTAGATTCTTCTTGAATATTAATCTAATGAATATTTTAGAATATATATCACTCTTAAATGTGCGTGAGTGTGCATGCATGCATGGGTGTGTATAAGTATGCCCATTAGAGTGAAAAGCGAAGATAGGGTAAACCTGAAAGTTAGCCAGGTAACTCTTCTAAATTTATATTTTCAAATATGTTAGAACATAGAAAGTGAGATAGAAAATCGCTTCCTTTCAGAGTCTGAGCTGTGATCTCAGAGCAAAAGGTATTATCTTAAATCACATATTACACACTGAGATGACATAGATAACATCACATATGTAATATCCTCGACATAAAGGATCAATATACTGGACAGCTAAACTAAACTCTTTAAAGTTCCCTGTACTTGCTACATGAGACCTGACCTCACTCAGAATCTGGCTTCTATTTAAACTAATTGTATCCAATTCCTCCTGAGTAAATGCCATCTTGTTCGAATGCCTATTCTTCCAGCAAGTTTCCTCATTCCAGTCCCATTTTCACATCCTGATAATCAACCAGCAACTTTTAAGCTATGACTCTTTCTGCCTGTTATAGCAGTTATATATACATGTGTTCTATTCTTCCTTTAGGCAGGAACTACAGCTAATTTTTTAAAATAGACATTTATTAAGAACCTGGTGTGGCTCACATATGTTATCTCATTATCATCTTATTAACAGCAGCTAATATTATAACAGCATCTATTTTCCAAATATTTAAACATGAGAAAATATAAGCTCAAAAGAGTAAATGACTTCCCTAAGACATAAACCAGCAAATATACTAAACATCAAAGTCAAATTTGGAAACAATCTCTCTCATCCCAGCTACTATGTATTCTTCATTTCTCCTACTGAACGAAAGACTCTACCATCAAATTTAGTAGAGAACAGGTACACTATAAATGTGTATTTAATAAATAGCTTCTACCTTGTTTTGCTATATCAGTGTGAATGAACATCTAAATATGCATACACATATCCACACTCATACTCCGTATGGATTTATATGATGCACAGACAATTCCCAAATTATACATTCCAAATATTAATTGTAAGTCAATTTGCTTGAGATACAAAATACTTTTTTTCTACAGAAACAGTATCATATGAAGAAGATGAATTATCACATGTACCCATTAAATGTCCAATGACTGTATACATTGTCACAGTGCAAGTAGATACTCTATAGGTAATGTTTAATTCCTTGTTTTGTTGTCTCCTGAGCCAGGTGTTGTGACCTCCCATTCTGTGATTTCCCCAATTTCTGAGGGTGTGAGGATGAAGACCTTTCTAGAATACATAGATACTCCGATGTGTTACAGACCATAGGTGCATATTAACAAAGACCATAAATACGTGGAATGTGATATATGTGACACACATCTATCATGTAAGCTCTAAGAGAGCAGAGATTGCTGTTGTGTTCACTAATGTATCCCACACCCCTAAAACACTGACTTACACTAGGAATTTAATAAATATTTTTAAATAAGAAAAATGAATAGTCCATGGACCTAGTTAGCAGCATCCACCGTTTTCACAATAGGAAAAGACAATACCTAAAACCCTAAATGAGGTCGTTTCCAAATAAAGCATGAAAACTCTGTATTTTTAGTTCATACTAGAATTACAAAAAATTCATACTAGAGCACAAAAAATTACAATAGCCTCAACTGTGTTCAGACCAGTTTATGGCTACACATAATCTTGGTTTCTAGTTTAAAAAAAAAAAAATGGATGGAGACAAAATTCTAAAAGAGGTCCATTAATATAACTATAAGAATAGAGAATTGGGGCCGGTGAGATAGCTAAGCGGTGTAAGCACCTGCCTGCCAAGTGTAAGGGCCTGAGTTCGACTCCTGGAACCCACATACGAAAAAAGGGCCGGTGATACCGCTCAGCGGCACGGGCGCCCGCTGGTGCACAAGGTCCTGAGGTCAATCCCTGGTACCCACAGAAAAAAAAAAAAAAAAAGAATAGAGAATTGGGCCAAGAAAACAAAAGTTTGTTTGAAAAAAAAAAAGAAATTACTTCATCTAGTTGAGAGCTGACCTAGTACTGAAACCACGAGTCATTTTCACAAAGAGGTGGCTGGCCTCTGAGCCTTGTCTCTACCAGAAACGGCACAATTCTGTACTGAAGTTATCAGACAGGGATAGAAAAGACTGATTTCACTTGGATGGAAAGAAGTATTTTGAGGTAACAAGTATGGTTTTACAGAGATTTGGGTTACCAAGGTAAATTGTAGTGTTTTAAGAACAGTGAAAAAGCTAGTTTTTGAATTGTTTAAACTTTACAAACAGTAGAGAAAAGGGCTGGAGGAGGTGACCTCTCAGGTCATTCATGAACTATGAAGCTGGGAATAAAGCCAAGATTTAGTAAAATCTACAGCTTTGTTCTCATTTCCCTGGAATTATTATGTTAAATAAGTGAAAACCTGTGCATATACATATATATATATTTATATGGCATCTTATCAAAGTAGAGATCTGAAATAATTTCTCAAGGGAATAAATAGCATTTCACTGAGTTCCTGGAGCAACAGGAAGTGAATACACATAAAACCAATTACCAGATTGAAAAGCTGTTCCCCTAAGCTCTTGTTAAGTCCTAAGTACTACTTATGATGAGAATGTCCTTTCAAGTCTCTAAAATTATACATTATTTACCTACTGGGAAAAGATTAACTGGACGTGACCATACAGTTAAAGAACTCCAATGGAGTCTTAGTTTCATATCTCATCATTTGTTACTCTACAGTGGTGAAGAAATTAGTATAAACTATAGCAAGGTCATCAAGACAGACGCCTAACATTCTTCTCTACCCATGGTTGTCTGGAAGGGGGCTTTGGTTTGTAGGGGAAATCACTGTGGGGAAAATAATTCCCCTCTAATGCTTTTAAATTGCAATATATCCAGGAAAAAATGTCATAATAAAAAACACTAGACTTGAAGTCAAAGGTCTTGGATTCAAATTGTGTTTGTGTAAAGCACAAGCAGTGCAATCTGGGATAAGTTGCAACCTGTCTAAACTTTATCTTCTTCATCTGTAAAAGAAAAGTAATAGTTAGTTATTGAAATAACATTCCAATTAATGTGTGCATGCACTGACAGAAAGGGTTCTCAGGGTTTTCTGAGTACTGTAAATTTGTTTGCTTGGTTTTTTTAAATCACAACCTCCATAATAACACAAACAGAGAAGATTGATAACAATTGGCAAGGTTTTAAGGAAGTTTATAATAGTGGCATTGAAAAAAGAGTCAGTTTACTGGTCAAATATTTATACCCAATGCCGTGGGTCCCACGTTCCATGTCTGTACCCAGTGCCCCCATGAGCCACTGCTCATACATCAGATCCAAGGTACTTTGGGGTTCAGGTAGCACCATCTTGCCCATTCCACAGGCAAGCCCTAAGTTCCAAGGCAGCCCTAAGTTCTCTAGCCTTCTGATGTGACATCCCAGTGTCCTCTTTAATGTGCCTCAGGATTTCTGAGGCCTGGGTAGAAGGGTGCACTCATGTTTTCCATTGCTGCTCATGGGAATTTCCACTTCTGCCTCAATTATCTGCTTCCTGTCTCTTCATGAGGCATCTCTTTCCTCTCCTGTCTGAGACACCAAGACATGGACAAGATCTCCTCTATCCTTTGGTCATAAGACAAAGCTGTTTTGCACACGAGACGTCGCTGAAAGTTTGGAGATGATCAGAATGATTCCAGCACAGAGCTGAAAACTGCATATCACATTTCAGCTCTTTCTTTTCCTAGAAGCCTTTCTGCCCTCAGTGCATAGAAATCAGTCACTGGCTATAGAAAGTGGGGTTTTAGACTATGGCTCCTTCTTCCTAACTTCTTTGACTTCCTCTTCTCTCCTCTTTTTCAAAGTCACCAGCAGAAAAACCTTGCATTCCTGTCACATTACACAATTTTCATTCCCTCTTCATGCTTTCTCATCTAACTGACACCAGGGCCTTTGGCCTACTTTTCATAGTCAACAGGATCATCAAGGTATTTTCCCAGGGGGAAAGAAAAGAAGTTTTCTCTAAGGACAGTTCTGGGAGAAAAAAAAAAAAAAAAAAAAGGAAACGCTCAAACAGCAGCAAGCTATCTCTCCCTTCTTCCTACTTCATATAATTTAGGGTACTATAATGACCTGTTATCAGATACAGGTAGAAGTGGCTAAATGAAAGGCAAATTAAGTACCTCTGCCAAGGGAAAACATCATTAGCAGAAAGGTGAAATAGATAAATCTGGTCTTTAGCTTTGGTTTGGCACAACAGGAGAATGTTCACAAGGTTTTCTGTCACCTCCGAAAACAGCAACACCTGAGGTTATAAAGAGCTCACAATTTAAACCGACCTTAGGCAGCAGTGGTCAGAATGGACATAGATACCAGAAAATACCAGGAGCCGGTGAGTCTCCTTAGAGGGTGATGTCTTTCTTTGCCATGTTACTGCTCAATTGTTGTGCAGACCCACCCAGAGACCACTGGATCAAAACTCCAATGTCAAGAGCCAGTGTGAAGAAGGCACAAATGATGGGAGAGGAAAGTTGCTGAGAACACATTCCATTTCCTACACTACTAAGAGTTTCAGTGTGAGAAAAGAGGAAAGTTCCATTCCAGTGCGGGAGTTGTCAATGCCTTTGGCTTCATGAAATTGACTTAAACCTTGCTAGATATTGCAGAGAAAAATCTGACCACTCTCACAACCCTGAAAACATGGTCACTTCCTTTTACTTCTATCATCAGTTTTCTTGTCTGACCTGTTATGAACTTTCTCCTGGACTTCTGCAATCATCTTTTATCTTATCTAACCCACATTCAAAGTGGCCTCCTTCCCACTTCTTTTCCAATCTTTACAATTTTAACTATGATAATATAATGTCAGCACCACCACTACCAGCCCTCGCTACTAAAAACCATTGCTTAATAACTTTGTGCACTTCTCAAGATAGAGACAGATTGTCATGACATAGCATACAAGTCCATGAAAGGTCTAGCCTCTGCCTTCTTTTGGAGCCTCTTGTCATGATGTCCCTTTAGGTCTTCCCAGGCCACAGAAACCCTTGTGCAGTCTGATTCATGGCATTTGCCACTGTCACTCTCTCCTCTCCTGGAAACACTTCCTTTCCCTCTTTTCTTGATTAACACCTACTCTTTGTGAAGATGACAGCTGAGATATCACTTGGTCATAGAAGCCCTCTCTGTGTCCCTTGGAGAGTCAAATGCTTCTAACATCACAGTGACAATTTTACATTTTGGGGGGTACTTATTTGATAAATATCTGACTTGCCCATTAAACTGTAAGCTTCATGAAGATAAGAGACTGTGTTTGAAATTTTTTACCTATATATTCCTTTATTAAATGAATAAATGGATGAAAGAATAACCAATCAGCTATTATTCAACACTTTTTCTGTAATTGAAAAATTAAAAATTTTCCCAATTAATTTAATGACTTTTCAATAGCCATAATGTTTAAAAGCTCTTTATCATGAATGAAGGGTGCATTTAGTATGAAGATTTGCTATTATTAAATTTATTGCTATTATTATTGTCATCACAACTGGTTTATTGTCAATATCACTGGCTTCATAACTTAACATTTCTAACTATTATATACATTACTTAGATTTATACTTCCATTAACTACAAAATAATGCTTTTGTGAAAGTCAAATCCCAGTGAAAAGAGAATATACAAAGACTTTAGAAGTACCATGCTACAGCTAGAGGATAATTACAAAACTAAGGGCTGCCTGTGAGTTTACCTTATTAGTATTTTCAGGACATGTAAGCCATTTGGAAAATTAAGACCTTAAAAAACTCAAAGCGCTAGACGTGGTGGCCCGTGCCTGTAGTCCCAGCACTCTTGGAAGCCAAGGCAGGAGGATTGCAATTTAGAGACTTAGTAAGACTGTCTCAAAATTAAATAAAAAAATGGCTGGGGTTGTAGCTCAGTGTGAAGAAAATGAGTTCAAGCCCCAATATGCCATGCCCAAAATCAAAGCAACATTTACATCCACTTAAGGAGTAGCTTTCTCTATTGATAAGCTCTTTGCACTAGATTTGAATGGGACCCTAGAGGTCACTTACCCACTTTCCTTATTCATACATGATAAAGCTAAGCCTGGACTTCCATAGATCAGACAGCCAAGGCAAAACCTGGATCTACTGTTTCTGAGCTTGTCTAAAATTGTCCTATATCAAATCTACTGCAAACTTATCAAAACTGAGAATCCTAACTATTCATATCCCACCATTATAGATCCAGCTGGAATGCAAATAGCTTTCCAGGTTGTAGGGGTACAATTCTCAGTTTTGGATGTTCATCTTTATTTGTTATTTAATGCTTGTCTATATTTAGAAACTAGCTCTGCTGTGTAATTTTATACATGAAGAAAAAAAGATACTTCAAGATTATTTCTATGTCACTTCCCAAAAAAAGCCATCCACCTTAAACAAAAATGTTCTGCTGCTATGAAAAGGGTACTCTCCCGTGTGACTCCAACATCAGTTGTGCACTTCCCCAAGGTCGGGTCCCGTAGCTGCTGTTTTCACCCACATCCAGAACTCCATGCCTATTTGATTTTACCCAGAAGAATTCATTCAAGCAAATTTTAACAAGTAATGCAGCATTTACTGAAGTAGGGAAGGAAGAAGGTGCTATTAATTTTCAATAATCTCAGCAAACAACTTAAAAGCCTTATTAGGTTTCAATATGTCCCTGCTCAGTCAAGCTGTACCAACGGTTTTGATTTATTTTTTTACCCTCTACAGTCTATAATCTCATTTCTCTTTTCCTCCCTTTCAAAGTTTCCCTTTCCTTGGGAGTGTCTTATTCCTTTCCTACCCACACCCTGTTTTTTAGAGCAATATCTCAGTGTCCTAGCTGCTAACTCCAATATCCAACTTGTCAAGTAATTCCACAAAACAAAAAAACTTCTGGTTAATAAGATCCACTTTCTTAGAAGACCATTTGGGTTTTTTGTTATTTGAGTATATGTGTTTTGGTTTTGGTTCGTGTTTGGGTTTTGGTTTTGGTTTTTTTCCAAACACATAATTTTTCCCCAGAGGAGTTCTGGTGATTGAAATTTTCCCCATTCTATTTAGCAGTAAAAGGAAACTTTCTTATAGTGATCTGAGCCGATCCCTCCTGGGACATTTTGTTGCCATGAAACAGCTTTCTATAGTATTTTTGTTTTTAATGAAAAATTTAGAAATTCCTCAGAAGGGGAATAAAACAAAAAGAGCAAACTAATTGTTTTTCAGGCCTTCAAATTCCTAGGAATTAGTGTCCCTTGGGGGGAAAAATGTCATCAAGCCACATAATTCAAATACAAATACAAAAAAAAAAAAAAAAGAAAAAACTAACAATGGTTTCTCCTTCAGAAAACTCCGCCTTAGGAAATGATAGTAAGAACTGAAAGTGGAGACACATAGTATCTGGAATTCAGAAGTAGATTTGTTTCTCATTACTTTGACATGTTTTCCTTAGTAAAATAATAACGAACTGATTAGCCAGTGATCTTATAGCCTCTTTGTAAGTAGCATAAATACCAGCTGCCTTCATCCTGTCACTAGGTGACTATCAGGTGCCCAAACTCTCACCAGTGATACTACCATCCAGCCATCAATAAGTTCTAAGGAAACTCCGAAGGAAAAATACCTCCTAAGTGAGTGGCATGCTGACGCTGCAGCCCAAGAACACACCCTCAGAAGTGCTTAGAAGACAAAATCACAATTGAAACAGATGGCAGCTACAAAATTTAGAAAAAATGTGGGTTTTTATATCTCTTTTGAAGGATTCTTAAATTATAAACCTTTTTATTAAAAACGAAGATACCTGGAAACTCCCTTCACAAGATGTAAACAGTGCCATCGGTCTCAGTGTTTTCAAAAGTGGACTTCATGGAGGTGGAGAAACTGGGGAAAAATTGTTAATTAGATAAATAAAATTCACAGGTCCCATTCCATACTATCCTTTCCCGAAATGTTTCAAATATAATGTTAGATTATAAGAGAAAATGAACAAATCCAAATAATCTATGAAGACAACAATAAGATCTATTTATACCTTATATTCCTGTAGGGTACAGTTTTATACTGGAATGTTTACATATGTGCTCAAATGTTTTTTAATTTTATGATTATTGAGGTTTCAAAATATAAACTCTTGGGCCAGGGATTTAGCTCAGCAATGCAGCGCCTGCCTGGCAAGTGTGAGGTCCTGAGTTCGATTCCTGCTACCCAAAAATAAACAAATAAATAAATAAACTCTTACGTGTTTCTGCTGATATTTTTATGATGGTCCTTTATATATAAATGAATTTTTTTCTCTTGTTTGTCTATGTAAAAAGCAGTTTAAAATTTATTTTTAATTATTTCTTCAAAATGCACAAGAAAATGTGTGATTTTTTAAATTTCAAAATTTGAAATTCCAAAATAAATGTTTTATTTTTATTTATAACTCTCAAAAATAATAACATTTTGCATAATTTTTTTAAAATTTTTGTTTCAGTAGTCCCTTAAAGTGTGACATTAGTTCACAGTACCAAAAAACCTGAATGGGGCAAATTTGTTAATCAAGCAGAATAGCTAATTTGAAATGAGTCCTTAAGGCTTCAGTATTCTATCCTCTATAGCAACATAGAGTCATTCCTATTTAATTAGGTAAACCAATGTATTTGTAAAACAATTAAGAATGCAATTTAATTTGGGCATTTGGTAAACATCTAGGGATTGATTCATTATGACCTCCACACTGAGTTTACTTTGCAAAGCAGCATAAAACTAATCACTTAGAACTATGAAACGTACGACCCCATGTTTTTTTTAAATCCATAAGTTAGATGTGTCTGCTCTTATGTATTAAATGTACCTTCTACGTGGATGTTGACTGTTTTACTGCCTTTCGGAAACCACAGTTTGAGTGAATTAGCTAAATTACAGCAGCAGTGGCTGGGAGTGACTGGCAGGCCCCCAGTGGCCCTGTGGAGGGAGGTGGAGGAGACTCCAGGTAACTCTCAAGTGCAGCTGTCAGCATGCTCGTACTGTCACTATCTGCAACCCACCTGCTGACCCGGGACTGGGATTTTCCTCAAGAGAAACAACCATCATGTGACGTGAATGAAACTACTCAAAATATGTTTTTTTAAACCAGAGAAGGGAGCAGAAAAACAGCTCACCACAAACATCCAGTGCATGGGGCTCTTTCTGAGACAAGATGTTTATATAAATTCGCTGGTCGATGCTAACTCCTAGTGAATTAACCTAGGAGGCCCCCAGCCCCTCATATTGATCCATCATTATTTTTACCCAATGATGTAAGAATATGGGTCCAGAGGCCACACTTTCTCATACTCTGAGAAAATTCAAGTGTTCTTTTATACTCAAATGCTTCCCTGACTATTATTAGTGTCAGAACTTTGTGAAGTTGTTTTCAAATGACAACTGAAATGGACATTTTAAATTGGCTCTGTCTCTGAGCCAGGTAACAGTGTTAGAATGACAATCCATGAAGATGCAATTTGCACTGTAAAGCAAAATTAACTTGAAAATGCTATTAGACAGTTAAATGTCACAAGTATGATTATATTTATCTGGGACAAATGGACGTGTTTTATTTCTTTGTTTCTTTATACTGAGTTTAAACCTCCAGACATAGATGTAAACAACTCTTTCAGAAATAAACAACGAGCTAAGAGGAATAGAATAAAGGCTCAGTTCAAGTTTCTTACTTAGCCACCCTATCCCAACACCAGTGATCAGTGACCAGTGATCAGTGTTCAGAGAAGAAAATCTTACACTGGTTTATCAACACAATGTTGTATACCCCCAGATGATAGGTTTACAACCTGAAGTGCTGGGTATCATCCTGAAGTTTTATGAGTCAACTTTAGAAATACCACCTATTTTGCATACTGATGCTATCTACTCTCCTTGGAGTAGAAGGAAACTGGCTGCCATCAGGGCTGGGGATGTAGCTCAGTAGTAGAGCACTGGCCTACCTTGCAGAAGGCTCTGGATTCCATCCTCAGGAACACACACACAATTTTAAAAAAAGAAAGAAAAAGAAAAGACACTTAATGTCTTTCACTTTACCTCCAACCATCGTTTGTTTGGTTAGGCTACAGCAAACCTGATCTGAGATGACAGAATGTGCCCAATGGTACAATCACATTATACCTTCACCTAGCATCATTAGCAGGCCTGTCCACCATTACTCATTGTTTGCAATCATACACATAGTGCTGACCTCTACATGGCTAGCAGAATTTATATGTCCACATACCTACGTTGGAATGTGAGTGCTATGTCTATTTGTGTGCACAGAATTTCTTCACATATCCAAATTGTCCTTTTGAAGTAGATTTGTATATTTAGAATACACTGAAGAGTCCAAATAGATGCCACTGGACTGTAAGTTACATAATCAGGGACTTTGTCTTACTGCTTGTTGATGAATTTCTAGAACCCAGAATAGAGTTTGATGTGCAGCAGGAAATTACTAAATATTTGCTAAATAAATGAATGTTACATTGCCTATGCACAAAAGGTCATGCAACTAGTTCACAGGCGAATGCCCTAGGCCCAAATTGGAAGACTGCCTGTCTTATGTAATAGTCAACAAGCTTAGTGATATTATTTCCTAGACCAGCAAAAATAAAAAGCAGCAAATTACAAGGCCATGAGGTAATACTGCCAAAAGCAGGCATACTCACCAAATGAAAACTGACATCCTATAAGCAGAAAAAGAAAAGCCATGAAATTTAGTTACATGTACAAACACACACAAAAGTACACTAACATTTGACTACCTCAATATTGCAACAATCTTGTCATGTGTATATGTTTCCAAATACAATGTATGTTTACTTTGGTGTGTTTCTGAATATTATATAAGTAGCATCATATTGAATGATAGTTTCTGAGACTTTTATCATTCATAATTACTTCTGAGATTCACCCATTTTCATGTGTATCGTTCCTTTCTTTCTCTGCTTACGAAGATACCACAATGTATCCATTCAAATATCCATATACATTTAGAAAATTTCCAAGTCTTTGCTACTAAAACCAATGATTGTATGAATATTCCAATATATGGAAGCTGCATATATGTGGTGCAAGTACCTATAAAGATACATATATATGATGCAGTAGGAACCTCCAAGATTTCAAAGTGGAGTAGCTGGGTTGTAGGTAGAACACATCTCCAGCTTCACTAAGTATTATCAAGATGATTTTCTAATTGGATGTACCAATTTACACTCACAGCAGTAGCTGAGTTCCCCTAACTCAGCCTTCCTGTCAACATTTTGTAATTATCAGATTTTTCATTTTATCAGTCTTATAAATATAGCATAACATCTCATCGCATTTCAAGCTTTAATTCCCAGGTTATTAATATGATTGTACATATTTCATAGAGGGCACATATTAGCCATTTTCTTTCTTTTTTGTAATATGACATTTTATGTATTTTGTGCACTCTTATATTGAGAACTTGAACCTACCTCTATTGATTCCAAGGTGTTCTTTAATATACTACATATTAATCTTGGTAATTTACATTGTTCTTCTAAACTGTGGCCTCTCTTTTCACACTAATGGTAGTATTTCTAAAGAAAAGGTTGTAGCTTTTCTACAGTGCATTTTGTCATCTGTGTACCCTCACACATACAATTTGGTACCTTTGTGTCATGTTTAAATCACTACTTATTCAGCTGGGGATGTAACTCAGTAGAATAGCTCTTGCCTAATATTGCCTAATATGTGCAGGGCCTTAGGTTTAATTCCCAGCACTATGTATACACACACACACACATACACACCCATTACTTATCTAAAAATGTTAAATGATTTTTTCTTCCACATACTGTAAAGTTTCCACATTCATGTTTAAGATATTGGCCTGTCCACAACTAAATTTTATATGGTATGAGTGATTTTACTGTTTCTTAAAATAAACTGTTTAGCACAGGTTTAAATCTACAGGGTTGGGCTGGGGATATATCTCAGTGGCACAAGAACCTGCCGGGCAAGTGCAAGGTCCTGAGTTCGATTCTCGGTACCAAAAAAAAAAAAATCTACAGGGTGGCCACAAAAATAGTGCAAAGAGTTCTTACATGTCCCATATGCAGTTATTCTACTGTTAAAGTCTCAACCAGTAGGGTACTATTGTCACAAATAATGAGCCCAGATTGATGTATACGATTAAACAAAATCCATGTTTTATTCACATTCATGTGCTCTTTCCTCAAAATCCTTTTTCTGTCACAGAAGACCAGCCAGAACCCCACATTACAGTTACTCTTGTATTTCCTTACGCTGCTTTGGATGGTGGCAGTTCCTCAATATTTTCTGCTCGTTGATGAACTTAATGGTTTTCAAGGACGCTGGTCAGATTTTTGTGGACTTCACCTCAGTTTGGATTCGTGTAATGTTTTGCCATCGTTAGTCTGCGGTAGTGGGGCTTGCTGAGGTAGTCCACAGAGATCAAGCGCTATTCTTACCACACCGTGTCAAGAGGACGTACTGTCAGTATGATTTATCACTTGATAACTTTGATCACCTGGGTGAGATAGTGTTTGTCAGTTTACCTGCTATAAAGTTACTTTTTCTTCCTTTGCATACAACACTTAGAAGAAAGTCACTATGTACTGCCCGCACTTTAAGAGTAGAAGCTGTGTTCCACCTTTCTAATGGAGAAATGGAGAACTGTCCACAAAAACTATTTTGGAATCTATCTGCATGGGAGATATGTCCGCTCTTTCCCTTTTATGCATTTATTCAATACTTATTTCTATCACTATGAGCATTTTATTTCCTACTTTGAGGGATAGTAGGATGCAGTCATATATTGCTTAATGATGAGGACACATGTCATTAGGCAATTTCTGCATTGTGCAAACATCACAGTGTATTCCCATCCAAAACTAGGAGGGAAAGGTCAGTCACTCGACGTGGCTTCTTGAAGTCAAGACCCAGTAAACAGAACATGTATGAGACCATTGCCAGTGTAGTAAAACTGCAGATTATTTTACCTTTTTGAACTTTTTTTTCACATGTCAGGCAAGCAGTCTACTACTGAGCTACATCCCCAGCCCCAGACTGTTTTATGGTAAACATCTTTTAAATGAGTAAAAGGAGTACATTCTAAAGTAATAGTTCAACAGAGGAAGCACCAGTAAGGAAGTCATTTTGTATTATCATTATCAAGTTTTATGGACTATACACAATTGTGTGTGGCATACACTTTGGTTTACAACAGCACTGCCACTAACCTGAGTAACACTAAGACACTATGACAACTAAGATGAAACTGGGCAACAGGAAGCTTTCAGCTGCATTATAATTTTACACAATCACCATCTTATTTACAGTCCATTGTTGACCAAACCTTTGTTGTAGAGCACATGATTCTGCTAAATTATTCCTTCATTTTTCTCTAATTATTCCATATTTGCCCACTGGGAGTTCTTTCAGGTGTCTGTGGTCTGGTGTCTATCGTCAGTTTTTAAATTTCTCTGTCATTTTTATTTTATATACTTGTTCTGACTCATTTTTCTCTCTTTTTTCAGATATTCCAATTATGCTTTTGTTATCTTTTGATATCATCCTACCGTTCCCGAGGAATCCGGATTGGGTTTTGTTTTGTTTTGTGTTGTTTCCGCTTTGGTTTGTAATTTCATTATTTCTTCTCCTTGCATTTCCGTTTGGAAGGTTTCTATTAGCCTTTCTTCAAGTTTACTTATTCTGTCCTTGACCATATCTTGCATTTTTCTTTGATTCTTTCATAAAGTGTCCAACTCTCTGCTCATATCATCTATGTGTTACAGCAGAATGTGGAGGACGAGGACAGTTCCATAATTTTTGGATGATATCTCAGTCTTTTAGTGGAATTGCATATTGACTGTAGCCTTCAAGAGTGTTTCTGCCCGCCCCCCAGTACTAAAGCTTTGTCCCCAAACACCCTGCTCATTCTCTGCTGTAGTGTTCCCAGTCCATTTTTCTCTGAAGCACAGTCCCTGTTGAGTGTGTTTTCTTGTTTTTAAATCTTAGGTGATACAGGAAGCCTCGTACAGGAAGTAGGAGTGAGAAGAAATTCTCTCCTGCAGTTGGTACAAGGTTTGGGAATTATGCTCTGGCAAATTCCTTTTACTTGGGGAGCATTTTGTAACAGAGAAGACTCTGGATATGTTTCACAACAGTGACTCTTGCCCTTCTCCTACCTGCAGTAACAGGATCTTTCTCAGATCATTGCTGTAAGAACCAGGTAGGGTTCTGTCTTGGTCCATTCAGGCCACCATAACAAAATATCACAAACTGGGGAAGTTCTATGAACAGCAGAAATTCATTTTTCACAGTTCTGGAGGTTGGGAAGTCTAAAATCAAGATATTAGCAGATTAGGTGTTTAGTGAGGGCCAATTTCCTGGCACCTCATACATGGCACCTTCATACGGTATCATGCTGTTTCTTCCCATGGTAGAAGGAGCAAGGGGTCACTCTTAGGTCTATTTTTATTGTATTCATGAAGGCTTCATCCCCATAATCTAATCACTGACCAAAGGCTGCTACACACACACACACACACACACACACACACCTCCTAAAAGTATCACCTTGAAGATAAGGCTATCAATACGTGAATTTGGAGGTCATAAGCAGTCAGATAGTAGCAGATTCGTAGAGGGAAAGCCTGTAAAAACATGCTTCTCCCCAAGATGGCAGCCCCTGCCCCCAGAGGTTTGTGCTCCCAAGCTAGGCCACACTCAGCCTACAGTTTAGCCAATTTACTATTTGAGTGCTCCTACCAGTTCATGGCACCCGTAACGACTGCTCCCGCTCTGCAGATCTTAATGTCTGTGTCCGTTTGGATACACTGTGCCTCCAGGCTTCAGGGTGGCCATTTGCCCTGCAACCTTAGTTCTCTGGCCAGCCAAGACAAAAAATCAATGATTTTCAATTTCTCCCGTTCTTTCCCTGTTGTAACAATGAGAGTGACAACTATTAAGCACTTTGTATGTCAGAGCTAAAACCACTAATCTTCCATAATTGTTTTTTGTAATTGTGATAAGAACACATAAAATTCACTATCTGAGTCATTGTAGAGTGTGCAGTGGAATAATATTAGCCATATACATATTGTTACGTAGCAATTCTATAGAGCTTTTTCATCTTGCAAAACTTAAACTCTAGATCCACTGAACAACTTCTCTTTTCTCCTCCCTCCTAGCCCCTGGCAACCACCATTCTAAAGTTTACTTTAGATACTGTATGTAAGTACAATCATACAGTATTTGTGTCTTTATGAATGGCTTATTTCACTTAGCATAACATCCTCAAGGTTCATCCATATTCTAGCACATGACAGAATTTCTTTTTTATGTGTTTTAAGGCTGGATAATATACATTTACTTTACCCTTCATTTTTTGTCGTTGAACACTGAAGTTCTTTCCCCTCTTTGGGTGTTTTGAATAATATCACAATGAACATAGGTAGTATCGCTTCATTGCATTTTCAGTTGTGTGTGTGGGGTGTGTGTGTGTGTGTGTGTGTGTGTGTGTGTTTTGCTGGTTATAGCGCTGAGCTACATCCCCAGCTCTTTCTAATTTTTATTTGTTTTGTTTTTTGAGACAGGGCCTAGGCTAGCCTTGAACTAGTGATCCTCTTGCCTCAGCTTCCCAGAGTTCTGGGATTGCAGGTGTGCTTCACCGCAGAGTTAGGTTTTCAATTCTTCTGGATAAATACCCAGAAGTAGGATGCTGCATCGTGTGGCAGTTCTATTTCTGACTTTTTGAGGAACCTCTGTGCTGTTGCTCACTGCAGCTGCACAGTTTATATTGCCATGAACATCACACAGTGATTCCGATTTCTTCACGCGCTCTTCAACACATCTAGTTTTTTGGTTTTCAATAGAACCCAACCAACAGGTGTGAGGTGATATCTTATTGTAGTTTTATTTGTGTTCCTTTGATGGTTAATAATGTTGGACATCTCTGCATATCTTTGTTGGCCATTCACATACCTTCTTGGGGAAATGTCTATTTAATACCTTTGCTCATTTTTAAATTGGATTGTTTGGTGTTTTGTCCTTAAGTTGTAAGTTATTTATATTTTCTGGTTATTAACATATATATGATTTGCCAATATATGCCAATTTGATTTATCTTGTTTGCCAATATGATATATATGATTTGACAATATTTTTTCATTCCATAGATTGCATTTTCACTCTGCTGATTTTTTCCCTTGTTGTGCAAAAGTCTTTTTAGTTTGATGTAGTCTTGCCTGCTCTCATTTATATATTGCCTATGCTTTTGGTGTCATATCCAGTAAATTATTTCCAAATCCAGTGTCGTAAAGATTTCTGTAAGTTTCTTTGATAAGAAGTTTATAGTTTCTGGTCTTACATTCAAGTCATTAATCCATGTTGAATTAATTTTGGTATGGTGTAGTATCAATTTCAACTTCATTCTTTTGCACAAGGATATTGAGTTTTCTCAAAACAATTTGTTGAAAGTATTATCCTTTCTCCACTCTGTAGCCTTAGCATCTTAGTCAAATATCATTTGAACATATATACAAGGTGCTATTTATTCTGTCCCATTGGTCTGTCTGTCTGTTTTTATGCCAGTAGCACACTGCAGAGAGAGTTTTCTGTTTTGAAATTAGGAAGCGTGAGGCCACCAGCTCTGTCCATTCTTATGATTATGTTGGCTATGTGAGGTGATTTGAAAACCTGTATGAATTTTGAAATTTTTTTTCTATTTCTGCAAAAATGCAACCAGCATTTTGATAGGGATTCTCTAGAACTGGTAAATCACTTTGTGTAATATGAATATTTAATACTATTAAGTCTTCCAATCCATGAAAATGGGATATATTATTTATTTATGTCGTTTAAATTTTCTTTCAGTAATGTTTTGTAGTTTTCAATGTACAAGTCTTTCACTTCCTTGCTTAAGTTCATTTTAAGTATTTTATTCTGTTTGATGCTATTGTAAATGGGATTGTTTTCCCTATTTTCTTTTCTGACTATGCATTGTTAGTTTATACAAACACAACTGATTTTTTTAAATCAGGAATCCAACTCAGGACCTTCCACTTGCCAGGCAGGCACTTGTGTCACAGAGCTATATTCCTGGCCCACACGACTGATTTTTGCATGTTGGTTTTGCATCTGTAACTTTGCTAAATTTGTTCGTTAATTCTAGCATTTGTTTTAACCCATATAGGATCCTTAGGATTTCTATATATAAGATCATATCAATTGCAATCTGATTATTTTTACTTTTTGCTTTATATGCCTTTAAATTCCTTTTCTTGCTTAATTGGTCTGGCTGACATCCAATAATATTATGAATAAAAACGACGGTGAACACCATTGCCTTGTTCCTGGGCTTAGAAAGAAGCTTTCAATTATTCAGTTAATCACCACAGAATGAGAAGTTAGATGCGGGTTTTTCATGTCTGCCCTCCCACTCTTAGTGTTTTAAATAATTTTTTATCATGAAAGTACATTTAATCTTGTCAAATATTTTTCTGCAGTTGAGATAATCACGTGGATTATGTCTTTCATTTTGTTAGAACGGCATATTATCTTGACTGATTTCATATGTTGAACATCCCTGCATTATTCTAGAATAAATCCAACTTGCTCATGACATATAATCTTTTAATATGCTATTAAATTTGGTTTACAAGAATTTTGTTGAGGTTGTTTCCACAAATTGGTCTGTACTTTTATTTTATTACAATATCTTTGTTTGAGTTTGACATCAAGGGAATGGTCAGAGAAAAAATTTAGAAGTGTACCAATCTCCCATCTCCTCACTTCTATTTTCATAAAGAGTTTAAGAACAATTAGTGTTAATTCTTCTTTAAAGTTTCATCAGAATTACCCGGTGAGCCTATATAGTCCTGAGATTTTCTTTATAGGGAGGCTTTGACTACCGATTTGATGTCCTTACTAGTCTTAGGTCTATTCATTTTTAAAATTTCTCCATGATTCAGTCTTGGTATGTTGCATATTTCTTTTTTTTTTTTTTTCGTGGGTACTGGGGGTCAACCTCAGGACCTCGCACGCCAGCAGGCGCCCGTGCCACTGAGCGATATCACCGGCTCTTTTTTCATATGTGGGTTCCGGGAGTCGAACTTGGGCCCTCGTGCTTGTCAGGCAGGCGCTTACACCGCTGAGCCATCTCACCGGCCCCTGCATATTTCTAGAAATGCATACATTTGTTTTAGATTACCCAATTTGTTGGCATACTTCCACAGGCACCTAAAGCCAATACACTCCTGCTATTGCTACTGGCAACATATGAGACTATTTGTATTATGATTGTTTTCATCTTCACTTATTCTTATAATTTTTTTACATATTTAATTCAAAAATTGTAATATGTATCAGTACTTTGAGTAAATATGAACATTTTCTACATATTTGATGTCTAATATCCTAAAGGTAAACCATCACTTTGAATAGAAGTTAGAGATATTGTTAATGGTGATATGACATGGTAGGTGATACCTTTAGAACAACGATTTTTTTGAGACAGTGTCTTGCGATGTAGTCAGGCTGGCCTTGAACTCACCACGTAGCACTGGCTGGCCTGGAATTCATGGCGATCCTCTTGCCTCAGCCTTCTGAATGCTGGGATTACAGGAGTGTGCCAACATGCCTGGCTAGAAAATATTTTCTTAAGGCATAAAATATTTCATAAAGTGGCATCACCAAACTTACTTTCCTAAGAATGTCTTTCCAATTGAGAAAAGAAGCAGAAAAATTTGCTTTTGTATAGTAAAAGTTGGATTATGGCATGAGGATTACAGATTACACAAATCAAATTAATCAAGTAAATTTTATTTGTTCTTAAATTATAGACATATGTGAATTTATAAATATTAAATTTTCTGTCTTCAACTTGCAATGCACTTTTGTTAGTATCCTTTTGTAAGAGACAAGGGAATGAATTAGACAATAACATGAGGAATTAGAATCACTGTGGGCCATGCATAACATAGATAATCCACACACAACTTTAAAAGACTAGGTTTATATCCATAAATATATATATATACGTATATGCAGGAAGAGAAGAAAGGAAATAGAAGGCATATCTTAAAATATTCATATTATATAAATTAAAAATGTACCTTCAGGCCTAGGAGAAACTTCTAGCTATGACGATATGAAAAAGTCAGAAAATTCTCTCTTTATAAAGCAAGTATAAAACTGGACAAAATTGTCACAAACATGTCAAAGGTCTGGAAAGTGACCAAAAGGTAGGCTACAAACTGAGAAGCTTTATTCTTAAAAATTGCTAGGGTTTAGGGTAAAAACAACAGGAGTCTTTGACCTTTTGGCCTGAGGGTATCCCCATCCATATAAGCTCCCTGATTCATTTGATGATCAAAACAGGGCAGGGCAGAAAATCAACAATTTTGCCCCCAGAGGGAAGAGACATGCTTTAGGATGGGGAAAACACTATACTGGCAAACACTATTGAGAAAAAATGAGAAAAGCTCACAGCTTTCCTAGTTTGAGGTTATGCTCCTATTCAGACCAACCAATGCACGGACAGAAATTCTGTGAAGAGATCCTGGAGAAGATAGCAACATTCAAAGGCTATATAAGTGCTCTATTTCTCCACGGTTAGCTGGAAAGCTATAGGTACACAAAAGGGAAACGTGAAAGAGCTAGTTAAAGTTTAAAACAAAGATGACTTTAGAACTTGCTGACTTTTGAACATGAGTCTCAAATCAAATGTATATTGATTTGTAGAAGGTGGAAGCCGTGCATTGGAGTTGTTTGAGCACAACCTTTACCCAGATTATCGGCTGATCACTAACTTACGCCAAAACAAAGCCAACCCTCAGTACTCCAGGCTAAAAAGTAACAGAAGGAGTAAAAAACTAAGCAGAGACATCAGCAGCAGTCTGTATGATGAGAGATTTCTGTATTTTAAACCCAGACAAGGTACAAAAAGAAAAAAGGGGAAAAATCAAAACCCACCCTTAGAACAATATATTCTCTATTACATGCATAAGATATTCAGTTTTCAACCAAAACTTACATAAAGTAAAAAAAAAAAAAAAAAAAAGTGACCCGTACATAGGAGAAAAAAAGGCATGATACACTGTGAGTTTAATTCAGGTTCAACTGAGGCAAGACATGAGGGCATGCAACTTGGCTGGGGAAGTAAATGTGACCTGGCAATCACAGAAACTCAAGAGACATGCGCCCAAGCTTTGCACCTGGAACCAATCAAAAAGAACTGGCCTCAATTCTTCCAGCAAAACTAAGGCAGATTTTTGATAGGAAGGCCTAGCCCTGAAATCAGCCAGAGGAATGAAGATAAAAATGATTGCAGCCGTTAACCTCATGGCCACTGTACTCTCTCTTTCACAGTGGTCTTCTCTCACCCTACAGCGTCTACTTCTTTTCCGTCTTTTAATTTGCCCACACTTGCTCTGCAGAACGTGTTTCTTTACCTACCTTTAATAAATGTAAAACCTGACTATCTTTTGCACTTGCCTTGACCAATTCTTTGTTCAGGACAGAAAGAACCTAGAAACCACTTCTATAAGGAAACCCCAGAACCAAGAACACAGTAATGCAATGAATTAAAATATCGCAACACCCAACAAATAGAGAATCTCAGTAGAGAATACATTACCAAAAGAGGCAATTGGAAATTCTGGAATTAATAGTATAATAATCAAAACAAAAATGCCTAAGATAGGCTCAATAGCAAATTAGAGATGACAGAAGAAAGAACCAATGAACTTAAAGATAGGTTAATCTAAAAAAAAGCACAGAGGAAAAAGCAATGAAGACACTTATACTAGCAGGTAAGGCTGAATATTCAGCATTCATGAAATGGGATTCTTGAAAGTATAAGGAAAGAGCAAAAGACAGAGATTCTATCACCACCCCAGTGGGTTTAAAGAAACTGACAAACTGATCCTAAAAGTTACTGTATAAAAATCCAAAACACCTGTAATGATCAAAGGTATTTCTAAAAGGATATAGTTATACTAACTGATTAAAAATTTTTCAAAAAATCTATAATAATCAAGACAGTGTAGTGCTGGGCTAAGGACAGACATGTCAATTCATGGAATTGAATAGCTGGTCTAGAAATAAATTCTTACTTTTATAGCCAACTGATTTCAACAAGCCTACAGAGATAATTCCATGAATAAAGGGTAGTCTTTTCAACAAATTGTATTAAAAGAATCAGACTTCTATGTCTTTGAACTTAGACCTTTAAATTATCCTGTATATGAAAGTTGACTCAAAATGTAAGAGCTAAAATTGTAAACCTCCTAGAATAAGATAATTTTTGTGATCTTCTGTTAACCATATATTTAAGTATGATATGAAAAACACAATCCATAAGAGAAAAACATAATAAGTTGCAACATTAACAGCAGAAAGTGTTTTTCCTAAAATACATCATTAAGAAAGTGAAAATATAAGCCACAAACTTAGAGAAAATATTTGCTAATTGTTTATCTTATAAAAGACTTCTAGGCCTACAGAACACTTAAAGAACTCTTCCAACTCAATCAATAATACAAAAAGGAAACCCTCCAAAAATTGGGGGAAAAAAAGATCTGAATTGATAATTTAACAAAGAAGACATTCTAATGGTTAATTAGCTCATAAAAAGCAGCTCAACAACATTAGTCACTAGAGAAAGGCAAATTAAACCACAATGAAATACACTATTGGAATGGCTATAATCCAGCAGACTAATGATACCAAGCATTGGGGAGGATGTGGAAAAGCAGGAATCTTCATATATTGCTTGTAGGGATGTAAAATGGCACAGACACTTTAGAAAAAAGCTTGAAAATTTCTTAAGTAAACATATTTATCTTATAATCTAGCAATTCCATTCCTAGATACTTATCTAAGAGTATTAAAAGTATCTGTCCATACAAATACTTATATTTATATGGTCATAGCAGCAATAATAGCCCCAAACTGGAAGCAATTCAAATGTTCATCACCTGGTGAAAGGATAAACAAAATGTGGTATATCTAACAATGGAATACTATACAACTACAAAAAATGAATATACTGGCAATACAAGTAAATTTTAAAAATACCGCACTAATTTAAAGTAACCATATACACACAAAAGCATATAGGATTTCTTTTGTATGAAATCCCTTTGAAAGGCAAATTATAGAGAGTGTATTAGTCAGCTTTCCTATCATTGATTCACAATACCCAACACTGTCAGCTTAAAGGAGGAAAGGGTTAATTGATTCACATTTTCAATCTATAATTGGTAGGCGGAAATATCATGCAGGAGGGACATAGAGGAGCAAAGCTGCTCAGTTCAAGGTGGCTGGGAAACAGAGTAGGACAACGCTGCCAGAAAGGAACGGGCATGGGACCATATATAGTACCAACGGCCACACGTACATGACCCACCCAAACACACCACGAAGCATGCTTTACTGATAGGTCTTAATCCAACGAAGTTGACATCAGGATTCATAGCCACAGACAGAAAGAAGGTAGTAGTTGTCTGGGATTAAAATTGGGAGTGGGAATTGACTAGAAAATGGCCGTAGGAATCTTCTTGTGGTGGTTAAAGTATGTTCGAGCTGGGTTGTTGTGAAATTTCTTAAACATCACTGAACTGTATTTACAGAGGATTAAAATGTATTTACAATTGGGTAAATTATATTTAAATTATATCTTTCTAAAAATATATTCATAATTTATTATTAACCTTTTCATTTTCTCCTTCTTTGAAGGCAAATCCTACACCCTGCACTTCTAATTCTATGTGTCAAGGCCCTTGAAAAAAATCACAGTAAAATAACAATCAATGTACTCCTTTATTTCTCTATTCACTAATCCACTTTAAAATTAAGGAATTTCTCTTGCAAAAGAAAAATGGGACTCCCCTACTAGCTATGTGCCATCTAAGTATTAACATTCTTCATGTGTTTCTGATATTTTTAAGGTGGTATCACCTCCTCATAGATTTGATAAGGTTCTTAATACTCTCTAATCTTATCTGCAAGCAACAGCACAGTTAGTGCCTAGCAGAAGTTATAGTAAAACTCAGATCTGTCTGACTACATACCTCTTTTTTTTGTGTGTGTGTGGTTACCGGGGGTTGAACTCAAGACCTCGCGCACCAGCAGGCGCTTGTTATGCTGAGCAATATCACCGGCCCTTTTTTTTCCTTTATGTGGGTTCTGGGAGTCAAACTCAGGACCTCGCACTTGCCAGGCAGGCGCTTATGCTGCTGAGCCATCTCACCGGCCCTGACTACATACCTCTTGCCTTTAACCAACATCCCACATATTTCACTGAGCTTCCTCCTTTCCATGTTCCAGCATGGTCCCCCTGGTATTCTTCCACAACACGAGGGCATAAAAGCGGGACTTTGTTACCCCGACACCCACAGTATGCACCTCAGTATCTGCAAAAAATAGAAAATAGCTCCAAGCTCTTACTGTTATTATTATTGAATTCATGTATCGAAAACTTTCTTCAAGATGCCAAATTTTAGGGGCCGGTGAGATGGCTCAGCGGCTTAAGCGCCTGCCTGGCAAGCGCGAGGGCCCGAGTTCGACTCCCGGAACCCACATACGAAAAAGGGGCCGGTGATATCGCTCAGTGGCACGGGCGCCTGCTGGCGCGCGAGGTCCTGAGGTCGACCCCCCGGTACCCACAAAAAAAAAAAAAAAAAGATGCCAAATTTTAGCCTGAAAAAATGAGTTAAGGATTCAAACTTCCCAACACTACAAATTGAATGTAACATCAGTGAGAATTTAAAAATAATAAGATAATATTTCACCAATTTATATATTCACATTTATTTACGAAAGAATTTCTCAGGCAAATTATTGATTTCTCATAAGTCCTGTGATGTTGATATAATTAGCCTTGTTTTACTGATGACAGAAATGATAAGTTTTACATACTATCCTGAGATATGGATGTAAATGGAAGTAAATGATAGAGTTATGTCTCAACTCTAATTCACTCTTTAAAATTTAGCCACTGAGCTGGATATGGTGGCACATGCCTGTAATCCCAGTTCTCAGGAGGCTGAGGCAAGAGGATCACTGCAAGTTTGAGACCAGCCTGTGGAACATAGTAAGTTCAAGGCCAGCCTGAACTACATAGCGAGACCCTGCCTCAAGAAACAAACAAACAAACAAACAAACAAAAAATTTAGCCACTGAACTGATTCAGAGTTTCTCATTGAAAAATTGGGTAACTAATAGTGATTTCTTCTCTACTGGAAAAAGTTGAAATGTCCTTCTTTTACAGTCCAACTCCAAGTTTTGATGGCAGAGCAGCTATTTATAGTGGAATATTTGGTGAAACATCTGCATGTGTTCCCACATGCAGTTAAATTTCTTAACTTCGAAGTGGATTAGTGAATAGAGAAATAAAGGAGTACAGTGATTGTACCAGCATGATCAACAAAGACCCAGCCTGCTCACTCCAAGTACAGTACATTCGTCGAATGTTATCATCATGATGTATTTGTGACTATTTCTTTCCTGCTACAAGTCCAAGGGGTCTTTTGGGGATGCCTATTATCTCCATAAACATTAAGGCTGAAATTTAGCTTTGCTGCACTTTCTTATTAAAAACAAATACAAATCAATTCTTCCAAAGCATTAACCAATTTAGTAATTATAACCCGTTGTTGGGGCTAATTATTTATTTATATACGAATATTCTAGTTTTCTTACAGACACTGCCTGCCAATACTTGAGATTTCATAAGTATACACAATTTTATCTGCTTTCCAGTTGCATGGCCAGTTTGTGTTTTGCAAAGTCCTGAAAAATCTGTTGTTTGATTTCGTCCTCTCAAGAGGAATGGCCGTAGGAATGGCAGAACATAGTCACAGAGGTAGACTTTCTTCTTCGATTAGAAAACTCGGGATCAGGAAGGTAGTTATTTGTTCAAGTGCTTGAATTTCTCAGAGGAGGCATGGATTAATAAAGTTTTCACTTGACAGTTATAATTAAGGAATGATGTATTACTTAAGCTAGCAAATGATTATTCTATAGAATAAAAAATCAAATCAAGACATTGAATAATGAAGCTGAAAACCAGTTTTACTTGCTATGGACATTATTTTAATTACTTGTTTTACTTATTTTCATTATAATTAATAGTTCTATTAATTGAGAGATTGATATGTGCCAAGCATTTTACTACTCATTATTTCACACAAATTATTCCTTCCTATTAAATTATGAAGGTATATGGTTATCCCCATTTTAAATATGAGTTACCAAAGATTTCACAGGAGGCTGAGTACATGTGACAAATAAAACAGTAAAGTCTGGATTAGATTTCAAGTGTTTCAGATTTCAACAAACTTACTTGTAGCTAATAAATGATAATATTCCCAATCCCAGGTTTTAAACTACACGCCTATATGTACCACATGGATATACACACCTCGCCCGCATTTTTTTCGCACGTGTACACACAGACATCTAAATAACCATGCATATCAGTGCCTTTTCTTCTTGATGTTTTATTCCCCAAACGGGCACAGCTGTTTTAGAATGGTAATGGCTCTGCTCAAGGAGAGCCATGATACAAGGGACGGCAGAGACTCTGGAGGAGTTATTCCATTCCCTCGGGGCTGTATTACGCATGTTATGAATGTTTAAGATACAGTGCATAGTCTGTGATGTCAACTCTCATCTACTTCAATGACAGATAATTTTTCTCCCAGCACTAGTAGTTTGAATATATCAGCTACCAAAACTGGGACATTTTTCTTAAGAGTTCAAATACACAAAGAAATCATGATGGAATCACAGAACAGAATTCAAGTAGCACTAAAACTCTGATTTAACCCACAAAAACAAAGAAATGTAGTATTCAGCCAAACAATTCAACAAGCATCAAAGTCCTTAATTCACCCTGAATAGTATTAGCTAACGTAACACCTAGAAACTTGTATTTGTTATTACTATGTGCAAGGTACTGTGCTAAATACTGTAAATGAATTATCTCTTCTACTCTTCACCATAACCCTGTGAGATAGCAATGATAATTAATTTCCCTTTTCAGTGTGAGAAAATTGAAGTTAAGAAAGGTCAAGTTAAATTGTACAAGAGTACTCAGCTAGAAACAGACAGCTGGAGCTCTAAATCGGACCTTATGAACCGCACTTATAACCTTAATACATATATGTACACATAATGTATTTGCATTAATGATGAGAGACCACATGTTAGCACCAGGTAAATTCAGATTTACATGAGACAAACAGGAGAATGTCCAGACGTCAGTTTGTCTGACAAAATATTCAAAAGATGATATTCATTCCTGAAACATACCCAGACTTCGACAAAACATCTTTGCTAGGCTCTTGATTCCCTAAATTATGGCTTCATATAACATTTGTCTATTTTTACTTAAGGCTCTTGCTGAGATGAAAACAGCAAGGGGGAGATGTTTGAAAAGGAAAAAGAAAGTGTATTTTCTAGTATACTTTTACCTCTTTAGAATGGAAAGTCCTATTCGATCCATTTGTGCTCTAGATTTGTATTGGCAAAGAGCTCTCATCACTTGTGCCAACTCTAACCAACGCACGTACCTTGAAACAAATCCTGAGATCATGCCAGAGAGTGGTGATTGATTAACACTGTCTTGTCATGGCAGGGGTGTGGCAGCATGCATGACTTGTATTTGACAACCCTGCCCTGGACAAACAAATCTACGCTCCTGAAATATATTCCAAAGTAGTCTGGTCTATAAACAGTTGAGGGAGGGAAGAAGAGGGGAGGATAGAAGGGAGGAATGAAGGGAGGGAAGGAAAGAAGGAAAGAAGCAAGGAAGGAAGGAAGGGAGGAAGGAAGGAAGAGAGGGAGGGAGGAGGAGAGATGGAGGAAGGAGGTAGGAAAAGGAAGAAATGAAAGAAGAGAGGAAAGGAAGGTGCAACGGAAAGAAGGAGGAAAGGTGGGAGGCAGAGTGCAGGCAGGAAGGGAAGACAGGAGAACTATCTCGGGCATTGGTGAAAAGATAAAAGAGTAGATAATGATCTGAATGTTCCAGTGGATTAAAAATGAGGATACCGGGGATGGCCGAGTGGTGGTTAAGGTGTTGGACTTAACATCTAATAAAAATGAGGATAAAACTGATTAACAATCATTGAGCTTTGCACATATTTTGTGTTTGTATCTATCCATTAAATGGTTTTCTACCCCGTAAACAGCTTACTGGTCCTTGCAACCACATCTCTGCTCATATTTCCCTTCTGCTTTCCTACGCACCTACAGGCTCCCCATCCAAGTCCTGCCTCTTGGAAGCCTGGCACAAATGCTCAGTTCTTATCCTAAAAGCTGTCACTCAAGGGGCACCAAAGGGGCTTCATCTTTGGTGACTTCACCACAGTCACCAGGGTGGCCTTAAAGTTCCCTGGATAAGAACACTAAGTTCACCTAACTTAGTGAATAACTCAGGATTTAAACTCAAATTTCCACACTTCTGTTGTGCCAGACTATTGTCTCTTTATCAGCCCAACACAATCCTTTACTGGCAAGTGTGATACTTGATTCAGTTTCTAACAGACCCCTTTCATTTCTCTTTCCCTGTATTTTATTTGAATAAGTTGTCTTCCCAGTGAGGCTCTGGGGGCTGAGTGCCTGGAGAAGCATCAGCATTGGCACTAGGGAAGGAAACAGTGTCAGCTGTTATAAAATCATGCCTCTGGCTCCAGCTCTGCCACATGCTAGCCAGGTAACCTCAGCTAAAGTCATTCCTCAGAAACTGCGTTTCCTCATCCATAAAATGGGCTGAATAATTATCGCATCTATTATTCAGGGTTGTTATAAGGACCAGGAAGGTGTTACTATTGTAAACAGTATGTAATTTGTGAAATGTTCCACATGCATATATTAAGGCGATCTGTGGTTCCTTTGTGTCCTCTTCAGCCTTAGTTTCACGGAGGACACAAATACTGGCATGCTGGAATTTTGTCCTTTAGCCTCACAACAGTTATTCAACACATTACCCCTGACCCATCTGAGCTTCCCCTCTGGACCCAATCCCAGTGCCTTCGCCCAAGAAGGTGCTTCACAATATAAATACGACCCTAAATATGCTACCTGTAGGGGATTTATTCCGTTTTCTAGCCTTTGTCAATGTTTACATTCTTAAGGAAGAAGGATTGTTTTAATACTTCTTACCGTATGACTGGCATATGATGAAACTGCATCACTACTGTTCTTCCTAACTTCATTCTGAAGAAAAGGTAGTCCCCTACCTGCCAACATCTGAAAGCTATAAATAGTGAGAAAATTAGAGAAACCCTAAAAGTCCATTGAAATGTATTGGATTTGCAGTTTCTTGGATGGCCTGAGTGGAAAAATATTTTGCTAAAAAATAGGGAGTGTTGCTGCGACTGGCATCCAGGCAGACAGTTTAGTTAGTATTTACCCAGCCTGTGGCAAGCGAACACTCGGCTGTTTATTTCAGTGGAGGGAATGTTGGGAGACACTGTTTGTCTAGTCAGAAATGCCCTTTGAGACTGCAAAGCTACCTGTGACCAATTTTCAACTAAATTTATCTTTGGACTTTGTGTAAGTAATCCAACCTTAACCAAATCCTTTTGGTCTTCTATACAACCAAGTCATAGAATCCTTACCAAAAATCTCATGGCATTGGCCCAAAATGATGGCTTCTGATTATTCAGCCAAAACAGAATTTGAGACCTAAATATGAGTTCTGGATAAATAGACTGGGTTTTATTTAACATAGGAAGTAACTATCACTTATTAAATAAAATAGACTGATATTTAACCATTTTCAAACATCTTTGCCCCTTGCTCCATGGTAGAATAAATAACACAGACTTTTGACCATTAATCATTGTAACTAGCTTCATTTCATGAAAGCAATTTATGTTTTATTTCATTTCTTACTTGAAAGCACAGCTAAGGTTTTTAATAACTACTTTCATTGCTAATCTGACACTGACATGGTGAATACTTGAAAAACGTATTATTTTCACTTGCAGGCGCTTCAAGTATATGTTCTTTTGATGAAACACAATGATTTAAAAGCTAGAATGGCTGTAATAAAGTGCAAAAATATGTTTCCAAAAATTGTGACTAGTGATTACTGTTTGTTAATCAGCTTTATTTATTTTCATTGGCATTAATTTCCATGTGTAATCCCACCATTTTTTGTTTGCTTTTTTTTTTTTTTTTTTTTGGCTGTTATATCAGGCTGCTCAATTTGAAAGACAATTATTTTGAGGCTGGTAAAATATTGAGCCTGGAACTGTATAGTTCATAAATGTTTGACAAGGGTAAAATTAAGGCACAAGGATTTGTGAAATGAGTCTTAATTTGGGGGATTTTTTACTCATCATTTGACTTCTATTTTGCTGTTTATTTTCACATCCTTATTTCTGTTTTATGTAATGACTCAATTTTCTCAAAAATCCTGTGAATGATTATTATTATCCCTACTTATAGGTGATGAAATCCCACTCAGGAGAAATAAGATTCTAGCACAGTGAGTTCCACAGCAAAGCTTTATCCCAACATGATTTTGAGTCCCATGCCCAGGCTCTTTCTGCAGGGCCTCCGAGTCTCAGGAGGGCAGGAATCTGCAGCCCAAGCTTCCTGTCAAGTTGACAAATGTGTTAAATTCAAAGATAAAAGCCTCCATGTTAGGCTGTCAAGGGGTCAGTTCGCCTGAGCTTTAACATCCTCCTTAGTTCTGTTCCCATAGAAGGGCTCTTCTTGAGCTTGTTGCTGCAGCAACATAGTTCAAACGTGGGGGAGTCCCAACTACAAAAGATTTTGACAGTTGGGCTAAAGTACATATAGGACGAGCTCTGCTTGAGCACGTCCCAGGGAACTGGGTTTAATTTATATGGGATTGCACCAAACCAGAGTATCATCGTGTCCCAATTAACAGCCACTGCCTGCTGACTAACACACAGGGAAACTACTACTTGGTGTTAATCCAGGCAAAAGAACTGAGAATTCCACACACAAAAGAAGAGATACATAGTGAAAATAAAGGAAATTTTGAGAAAAATCACTGAATCACATGCTTTTACTTCCAGTTTGTCATTCAGTTGGCTCTTGTTAACTTTCTTGCTGAAAGCCTCATACTATAAATTTAATATTTTAAAATGATGATGTTTAAATGATTAATCTTAAGAATTGTTTTCTAAACACACATCACTGGAAGTTTTAAAATTATAACCTAATACCTCTTCAACTATGTGAAAGTATAATAAATAATGGGATTGTTATCCAAGGGTTGGCATCTATTTCCTTGCTCTCGAATGTCAATACTAAGGAAAAATTAAAATCTGAATATATTGTCAGATGCCACTGCTGTCCCAGTGATAGAAAGAGAAATCATGGAGAGGAATGTGGAATATACAGAAGGAAGGGGAAAGCTAGGAACTGAGTATGTAACCCCAGTATGAGAACATAATAGAAAGTTTGGGCTTTGGCACCAAACAGATCTAAGCCCAAATCTCAGCTCAGAAATGTACAAGATCTAGGTTAGGTAGCAAATTATTTAACCTGTCTGAATATTAATTTCTCATTGATTACTCATAAAGATATTGAGAGGAATAAAGAGGTAAAAGTGGTAGGTTTGATCATATTCTCTTATGACCTAGAAGGAAACTTTAGGCATCCCCGTGTAGGAGTTGCCCCTTTGCATCTCTCTGAGAGAAAGGCCACCTGTTCAGTATAGAACTGCTGCTCTAACAAAGCAGCCATCGTTCTCTTCTTAGCTATAATCAAACATTATTCTTAAATCTAGCTAATGTTTACTTCACCCTGACTTCAGAATAAGCCTCTGAAAACATGAGACTGAGCCTACATGCGAGGCACACTTGAGAGACAAGCCCTGACAGTTCCAGGGTCTGCAGTCCATGTTTCCAATGCTGCCATTTACCAGCCCCTGAGTTTCCCCAACAAAAAAAGCTCATAGGCTTTTCCCACCCCTAAAATCTTGTGGGTGCCTTTGATTTATATGTCTGTTTTCTACTTATAAAAGTCCTGCATAGTCAAAGAGTGCTATTTGAAAGATGGGGGGAGAAAGTCTAAAATTTCAACTCAACTATTAACATACTGGTATATATCCTTCTGTTATTTCTCATCCATGCATGAGTACATATTTTTCATCAAAGGAGTAACCTTCTACAGACATCATTTAGGCCTCCTATTTTGTTCGCTTTATCAGGAAGATGGAGATACAAGAGCTCAGGGGCTTATCACCCTCCAGGATAATATGATAGAGACAGACTGATAGAGAAGTAAATGAATTAGATAACCCTTGTATAATCAAATATAATTATACGGACTTGCTAACTTGGGGAATCAAGCTTCTGATCAAATTTTCATTATCACTTGTAGTATTAAGAGTGCTTCTGGGCTAAGGATATAGCTCAGCAGCACAAGTGCCTGCCTGGCAAGCGCAAGGTCCTGAGTTTGATTCCTGGTCCAAAAAAAAAAAAAAAAAAAGAGTTCTTCCTGAATCTTAAAATTATGGGGAGTTTATCTATTTTAACTGTCATTAATATCATTAATATCAAAAAGGCATAATGCTATATCCATCTATAAATATCCCAAAAATAGTAATGGCTTTCCTAGGCTCTGCTGAAATACAGAGGTACTAAGTTTCTGTGATATACCTGGAAATAATTGTCTAATAGCTCCATCCATAAAAGGGAAATGGGTTAGTTTTATGATCTCAGGAATTATTAGTTCATCCTGGCTGCTTACTCACAAGAAGACAAAGCAATGTGGAGAAGCAGGTTCAAGAGCACAGTCCAGCATTCAAGTTTGACAGACCCAGGGGAGAGTCTGGCAACCGACAGTTCAGGAGGGCATATGAGGTGTGGTACCCCAAGCCTGTGGCCTCTTTAATCCCCACTCAGACAAAATAACTGAGTACTTACAGAAAGGGCCTGCATTAGAATCATCATCTCGGTGCTCCCATGGCCTTTCTCAGAGCCTGGCATATCATAACCCTCTTATTGTTTGGTTTCAAATATCCTCCAAAGCCAGGTGTTAAAGGCACGATCACCAGCCTGCAGCACAATTAGGATGTGTGGAAACTTTAGGAAGCAGAGCCTAGTAGAAAGAAGTTGGTAGAGGGGGCTGAAGAGAATTTTGGGACCTCGGCCTCCTCCTCTCTCTCTTTACTTCCTAGCCACCATGAAGTGAGCAACATTTGTCCACCATACACTTCTACCATAATGTTCTGCCTCTCCACAGGCCCAAAAGCAACAAGGTCAAGTAGACATGAATTGAAACCTCTAAAAACTTAAGCCAAAATAAACTTCTCCTCCTTATAAGTTGATTTCCTCAGTTATTTTGTCACTACCATGGGAAGCTGACTAACCCAAACCCTAACTACAGGTTAGCATGTACTTTTTCTGTTCCTCACTTTGTTCTAAACCTAAGTAATCTCATTCAACCCTCAGGAAATCCCATTATGATGACAACTGCTAACTACACTGTGAAGATGGGGTTTAGATAACTAACTAAACCCCACAGAAGTGGTGAGTTTACTGCCATAGAGAGAGGATTCACTTATTTATTCAAACATTGGCTCAATACCCACCACATACCAGGTACATCTGGATGCTGGGAGTAGAGTCCCTACATTCATGAAGTATCTCATTCTGGAGGTCAAGTTAAGAGGAAAAAATAAAATCAAGTAAATATACAAGGTAAATATAGAGAGAATTAAGTGCCACAAAGTTGAAACATCATAATAACATTCTGGAAATTAACTGAGACTGCAGGGACTGATTTAGATGAGATAGTCAGGAAAGCTTCCTCCAAGAAGGAAAATTTCAGGTGCAATTTACATGAAAAGAAAGATCCAGAAATGTGAAGATCTGAGGGAAAAAGCAAGTGAGCACCAAGGCCCTAGGGCAGGAACAGACTTGACACACTTGAAAAAAGAAAAGAAGGTAACTCTCTCCAGAGTGACTTTCTACATAAAAATCAAGGACAGTGAACAGTGATGACAGAGACGGGCCACGTCCAAATTAGGCTGATCCTTGAAGGTCATGATAAGGAGTTAGGATTTTATTCTGAGTGTGAGGAAAACCTTTTGGAAGATTTGAAGCAAGACAGAAATAGGATCTGAATCATATTTTTTAGAGATAAAAATCTGTCTTACTCTAAAACCTTTGCTCTTCACCTTAGGGCAGTAATGTATTCCAAAGAGTTTGTGTCCGATTAGCACAGAATGAAGAAATAACAATGCCATAGTTCAAGAGGCAGCAGTGAGCCTGTGGGTGAGACAATAACTGGAATCCAAAACAAGTGTGGCCCATTAAAGATGGTTTGCTTCAGAAGTTTGCTCAGAGGTTTCCTGGACCACTCATCACTGGAGGATGCAGAACGTAAGCAAAGTCAGTTGACTAAAGCCCACCGACACCTAGCTCTTGGATGGGCAACTGGACTAGATAATGTAAAATTAGAACAGGAATGAGGGTAAGTGGATACAGCAGAAGCCCAGGATTTGTGGGTTCTAAAGGAAAGGAAGGAAGGGAAGGAGGCCTCTGGACGAGAGACTTGGAGAAGCAAAAATAGAATTCAGGGACTGATGAGTGGGCTCCTTGACCAGTGCTGCCTGCCCTTCTGGTCTGATTAGCTCGCAGGGAGTATTATGTAGAACTTGGAGACAGCCACGTTCTGTTCGATGTGGGTGACGCTGTGTCTTTGGGTGAGATAAAGTAGATTTTACTCTTAGGAAACAGGGAAAGAAAAGATAAAGGAAGTTGGGAAGGAAGAAAGCTCTAAGTTTAGCATCTTTTTTCCTTAACTTTATTGGTTTCTTATTAGTCAACTTTATTTTCCCAAAGTACACATCATATTTATTTAATAGGGGACTCTGAAATTTTACAGGATTATTGAAGTCACCAAAGCTACAGGCAAACTGAGTTGTGTGTACTCAGTAAACTTCAGGTAATTTATTTAAATCTAATAAATTTCTTATTCTCCCTTCTCAGTCTTTTCTGTTTTGTATTTTCTCACTCTTTCTCTGTCTCTTAAATTCTCATTCTCTCTCCTTCCTTCATTTTCTCTCTCCCCATTCCTCTCTCATTTGCCCTTTGCATGTTTGTATGTGGATAAGAAAAAAATAGAGTAGCAAAAACTTTTTCAGGGAATCAATATGAACTTGTATTTTCTATGAGTTTATCTTTTATATTTCTTTGAATATGAGAGCAACATTTGTCTTTCTCTAGGCTTCAGGAGCATTTTATATTATACAAAATTTATTTTTTAGAGCCAGTGAGATGGCTCAGCAGTGTAAGCACCCGCCTGGCAAGCGCAAGGGCCCAAGTTCAATTCCTGGAACCCACATACAAAAAAAGGGCCAGTGATATCACTCAGTGGCACGGGCGCCCACTGGTGCACAAGGTCCTGAGGTCGACCCCCGGTACCCACACACATACAAAAAAAAATTTATTTTTTAAATTACTGAAAATAATTTCTGCTCAGTGATTCATTCATCTTTTTTGTAAGTTCTTTCATTATTTGAGCATAACTCACTTGGATCTGAAAACATGGGTTCTCTCACTATCTCTTTCACTGTCTTGTGTTTCAATTTCCTCTTAATGATTTTTTTTTTATGCTATTTAGTTTGAAGAGCCTTGCTAGAGAACAGTAAAAGGAAAATAGGAGATGAGAAGTTCTGCTTTCTGTGTGTCATCTGTTAACATTGCACCATCTGCCTCAGGCAACTGGCCTACTCCTTCCCTGTTTTTCTGGGTAGTAAACAGATTTACTCAAAGGAAAAAAGTCAGGGAAGAACAAAGGATGTGCTGCATCAGGGGTGGGGGATGGGAGTGGACCGACACCCATTGGTGCAAGATCACAGGCTGTTTACCACATACTACTGTTGGGTCTCCCTTTATAGCTCCCACCAAAATTGTTAAGAGAAAATAAGGGCAATAGTAGTTGACTTTATCTATGAATGCCACACCCATCATAGAATTTTCAAAACCTAGCTCAAGCAACTCTTCACAGCAGCCTCATTTTAGCTGCCCTCTCCCCCATCCACATACATCTCCTTCTCAAAATTTACAGCCAACCCCTCCTTCATGCCACACCCGGCACGTTGCACCTACCTCTCCTGGGAATCTGTCTCACTATAACGTACTATTCTTTATGTCTGTTACTTTGATGACTGGAATTCATATATTAACTGGCCAAGGCTACTGCAACAAATTACAGAAACTGTCAACTATTAAACATTGGCAATGTATTGCTTGACAGTTCCGGAGGCCAAGTCTGAGATGAGAGGGCAGTAGCGTTGATTCCTTCTGAGAGGAAGAATTTGTTTCTTATCTCCCCTTGGCCTCTGGGGCTTGCTGGCAATCCTCGGTGTTCCTTGGCTTGTCTAGGCATCACCCTGCTCTCTGCCTTCTCCCCGTGTGTAGCCCATGCCTCTTCTGGTGATATTCTTTGCATAACTTTCATATTACCTCATCTTAACTAATTACAACTGCAGCGATCCTATTCACCAACAAGTGCATGTTCACAGATAGTAAACGGTAGGACTTCAACATACGGATTGTAGTTGATTTTGTAAGTCTAGTTTTTATTCTTCCTTTGACTCTCTTAAGGAAAAATACAATCTTTTCATCATTAAATTGCTCAAACTTTGTTACTCCAAGTTTAGAGAACAAACAGGCTGCGGTGGAAATCCATATTTCTTTAGTAGGATTTTAACATAATGACGTAGTAAGAATGGCTCCAAATCCTATCCAGACCTCTTAGTGCGCCCCCCCCCGCTGTGTCTTCTTATGAGTCCCCCCCTGTTCCTCCTGGTCAGTAGCTCTCCTCTAACTGTCTCTCACCCTTCCCTCCCCAGAACTGGGCTGTGCACAGTGTTCCGCGAGCTGTTCTTGCTCTGTTCTGACGACCCCGCCTTACTGTCCTAAGAAGCAACGTTCTTCCTCTTCCTTCCCTCTGTTTTCTGATGTGTGAGTGCACAAATGTGCTACATTCTACGGAGTCTGAGCTGCTATCAAGCACTGACAACACTTCTGTTGTTACTTGTGGATTAAGCTTCCTATTCTATAAACATTTCTCTTGAAGCATATGTAGAGTTTACTACTGCAATCAAAACTTACAACAAAGGCAATCTGATGTAAATGTAATGACATGTGTAATGAGTATTATGTTGCTATGTGTTCATAAACCATAAACAGCTCAAATAAATGCCATTCAATACTTAATTTTTACATCGGCAATGTAAACACAAAATTTTTAAACACCTTTTAGAGAAACTATAATTAATATTCAGGCAAATCAACAGTTCCCCAACCACGTATGATTTAAAGAACAAAGTTCCTAGATTTCACTCCCCAGTAATTATTATCCAACTGCATTTGAGAGCCTACTTTATGCTAAGCACTGTGCCAGTGCTGTAGACACAGGGAAGTGGCAACATCAACTCCATCATCCAGCAACCAGGGCTGTTTAATTCTCACTCCCCACCCCCAGCATACAGGGCTGGTGATTCTTGGGCTCCACTGCCACCCTCCCATCTCCCCATTTCGCTCATTGACAAACATTGCCTGTCTTCAGAACAGTCCGTGCACTCCTGGTCTCTGCCCCAAGACTCTAGCCTAAGGCTTCAAGTCCATAGTAACTGCTCCACACAGCCATTGGATTATATATCAAACAAAATATCGATAGAATTGTGTGTCTAGTCTCAGAATAGAGTACACACACACACACACACACACACACACATCAAGAGGTATAGTGGAAAAGGCTGCAGATCCTTAGAGACAGAAAGTACAGGGGAAGACAGGACAGGGCTAGGAGAAGACCAAGAATAGGGCAGGAGAGGGTCGCTTTGCCCTGTACGCATGAGCTTTGGCAAGTCCCTCTAGGCTGAAGAATCTCCTCACTGGGCAAGGGATAGGACAGGTCTTTCCTCTGAGCAGAACTAAAAGAGATCTCAATGTGGGGGCAGAGATGATAAAACGAATAATAGTGTGTCTCGTTTGTTATGAGACAAGACCATGCTAAGCCCTAAATCCAGTCTTTTGTTTAGATTTCACCGCCACACTCTGAAGTACTTGTTACTGCTATTTAGCAGGTACGAGAATTAAGATATGTGTATCCAAAATCAACAATGGCAAAACAAGGCTTTGATGTCAGTTCTTTCCAAATTCAAGCCCAATATTCTTAACAGCTCCACTCTACTGACTTTGTGAAAGACATCTAAATCTGCTGTGGTGCTTAAGCTTGCATAAAACTGCAGCATGATTTAGACATGAAGAAATGACACCCTGTGCACCTTCCTTATCACTTGCTTTCTGCTTCTTATAATACAACCAAAGGTCTTTTTAAATAAAAGGAGTTGGAGAGAAATAAGGCATCCATGTAAATGAGATTTGATCCAAATATAAATGGGGCGGTGTTGAAATAAGAAGGGAGGCTGTCTCTAGTGAAAGATCCCAGGAAGTAGACTGATGATACCGAAGATATAACTCACCCAGCTGACCCTTTTACCAAGTCTAGCCTTATTTGTATGCAACCAAACAAAAGCAAATGGAGGCTCAATCCATGGGCTCCTCCTTCTCCATCTGGGCTCCCGGGCCTCACAGCCAGGTGCAGATGCCCTGCTGAGGAGTTTGGCTTTCAACACTGAGGTAGGCAATGACAGCCCAGCTCAGCTTGAGGGGAAGGGAGGGCACCCCAGTAAAAAGAAAAAAGCTCACTCTTCTTCCTGTTAACCATGTTCAGAAGAATCCAAGGGACAGGCTCTAACGAGATCAATGAGCCTGAGATCTGAGTTTCTAAATACTAATGCCCCAGCTCCTTCTCCTTCTCTTATGCTGAGAGAGAGAGTCAGTGACTTGGACTTCACATACAACCATAGTTTCAGGTTAGTGGGATTCAAATTACTGCCTGCAGTTAAGTAACCACCTGTTGAATGGATGGCAAATGGACATTAATTCAAAGGTTCAAATAAAAATTTTTGGCTCAGTGCTCATGCCTCCCTCACAAGGTCTTCATTCATCATCCTGGTGAATTTATCAAGGTTCAGCACACTGCTGGGAACCGAGCCAGCCCAGATATACGAATTGTCAGCGTGTCTCTTTTGGGAACAACTCACATTTGCTAAGCTCAGGGGGTAGATATATAAACCTGATGCCAATTTATTACGTGTGAAGAGCAGTGACCATCATATGGGCGGAAGTGCTTCAAGTTCATATTACTAACACACTTCTTGTGGATAGCACATTTTCATGCGTGCCAAATCACATTGCAAAGAATACCTGGTTGCCTAGAAATCAGAACACAGTTTCAAAAAAAGCAAATACATAGTTGCATCAGGTTAGGATGCAACCATCCCATAGAGGAGTGGCCCTTTGGCTGAGGTTTCTCTTCCAAGAGTACATTATATTTGGATATGTAAACAGGCACTGGCAAAGTTGTATGCAAAACTCTTTTTTGTGTGCGTGCTTTCATGGCTGACCAATATTTTTAACATGTCTTTTCTCCCCTTAGATATAAGTCATTTTATCTGATTTCAATCAAATTTTGTAGACCTAAGAGATACTCTTCTTCAGGTAACAGCTTATCTATCATTTGTTTATCTTAAAAGTAAATTCTCTGATTATCTTATTTCTGTCTTCAACAAAGCCTTTCCAAGCTGTAGGAAAAAAAATTCATGTAAACTTTCATATGCTGGTCACAGTATGCATTTTCATATCATCAGGGAGAAGAAAGAGTATGAGAAGAAGAATATTAAGACAAAATAACTTTCCCTGACAAAACAAGAATTCAATATTGGTAGACTGTATCTATGTTTTATCACTCATTCATGTACTCCTTCTTTCATTACCCAAGCATCTATTAAGAACTTAATATTGGCTAGATATATCCTGGGCCCAGGGAAACGTAATGAACTGAAGTCTCTGCTTCTAGGAACTTTAAATTCAATGAGAAGTGGCAGAAAGACTACAAATCAAACAAAATAAAAGGAAAAAAGTAGGTAGTGGCAAGTGACCTGTCAGGCAAAACATGTCTTAGGGAGTGACAAGAAGGGAAGTGCCTATGTAAGTCGGAGAATAACACTCCACGCAGAAGCATCTGGTGCAAGTCAGACATCTATCAGAACATCTAACATGGTAAACATCTCTTGAGAATTTCACAAAAATTTCTACAGGCAGCTATTGTATTGAGATATTCTCTACAATATTGAGTAGATAGAGCTTAAATTTTAGATGTTTGTGATTCCAGGATATCTTCCCTGGAATCTGTAACCATTGGGACAGAGCAATTTCTCACTTTATTCACCCCACCATTATATATGTGGTACATGATTAAGGCAATAAAAGAGAAATACATGTGCTTTGGCTGTTTTCCTGCTGTTAACTTCCGCCTTCCCCTACCAAGAGCCTCAAAAGCCTGGTGTATTCGGAGCCCACTTCTAATACCTGTACCAAAGCACGGCTGTTGACTGTGGATTCTCTCATATAGGCATTTAATATTCTGGACAGGGAGAGGCTTTCTTGATTAGATTTCCATTCTTTCATTAAATCTTCCTCCTCATGGCAGCCTCAGAAACAAGCAGTCATCAGGTTTGGGTGCTGCCCTTTAATCGGTAGTCTTTATCCAGATTCCAGCCTCTGGTTTTCAATAGTTAGGGTTACACTTAGATCTCATTTCTCACATAGAATTGCAGTAGACAAGGAAGAAAAACAAAATCTAGGAAAACAGAGCAGTTACATTTTTGGTGCCTTGAATATTTAGTATTAAGCTAAAAGCAGCTCTTGTGAGGGAAAAGGGAGTGTTTTGTCTTGGTCAGTCCACAGAATAACAATGTCTTTGCTTGTGGTTTGTGGGTTTCCTTTGGTGTATTCTGTCCCTCTAGATACTTTGTTGTTGTTTTCTAATTTAAAACTCACCATTTTCAAATGCTCTATATTTTCCTACTTAATGTCAGAAGATATCTAAATGTTCGAATTTAGTGGTAATTTGTTATAAAAAGTATGCAGATTCATAGTTTAGGGGCTTAACCTCACAAACATCCAACTTCTGTGTGACTATCAGTCAATTTTTGAAGCACTGTACCCATTCCCACACCCAAAACCTCTCCAAAGGCCTACACAGCTGGTATTCTAATGGGAATTAACCATCATTATCAGAATGTGCAAAAATATTCTACACTTCTGTTAGCAGACATAAACCACAGACATCTAAGTCCTTCTCTCTACTCATTCCTTACTCTTACAAAACACTATATAATTTTGTTTAGTCCTCATTAGAGTGTGAACCATAGTGAACTGAAATTTTACTAGCCCTATACTTGTATTTCTTTCAGTTATGTCATCCTTCCCTAATTATGTGTTTCTCTGACTTCTCCTTTACCAGCTAAGAATGTGGTATGCAGGGCCCAAGGGTTTCCAAAACTACACTGGAGTTCTTAGAACTGGACCTTCATAGATAAGAATTATTATTCTTTTGCAGGAACTACAGAGGAAGTACATGAACTTCGTGCACAGCATTGCAGCCAGACTATCTTCTTAGTTGAGTAATTTGATTTTATATTTATCAATTAAATAAAAATTTTCAGCCTAAAAATCCAAACATACATTTTAGTCAGAATTTGTTTGATTCTTAAATAATTAAATTGCTTTTTAAAGTGCCCAGATTTCTGTATAGAGGGAACATACAAAGATTTTAGCATTTGAGGGACATGAGAGAATTGTTAAGGAAATGTGTAAAGTGACTCTCCAAATTAAAAATGTAAATGTCACTTTAGAGTACTGTCATAATTTCATCATCTCCATTTTAGAAATTTAAAAACTATTTGGGGATATTGCATTAACTTTCCTGTGCCCCAACTGATTTACTAAGACCTTGGGCAAGTTTGTTTCCTTCATACCTCAGCTTATTTCCATTTGTGAAACAGGAATGGGAACATCTCGAAGCACATCTCCCCAGAAAGCTCTGCAATTGCTGCAAATGAAGGGGTTACATAACCAGGAAGCCGCTCTGTTGTTATTCTGCTTGGGTGACTCCGCAGAAGCACCGTCAATGGCCACGATTCAGGCTCCTGAACCTCGGAAAGTATTGAGAACCACGAGGCACTGCACTCCACTCTGCGAAGATCTACCCTATTTGTTGTCAGGATGGCAGAGCACTATTTAGGGAAGTGCACCGACTCTTTGAAGCACACACTCTTGCAGGGACCTCCTCAAATAAGAAAGACATTGAGCCACTGAAGGGAGATTGTGTCTAATCCTGGGCAACTCAACTTTGAAGCCAAGCGCTCTGCTGTGTGTGGTTCCTGAATAGAGTTTGACTCAAAACTCTGCTGCCTTCTCCCCACCTGAGACTTGCTCAAAATTCCTAAATATCTGAAGCCACTTCCCTTATTCTACCCAAAATCTGAAATTCTTTTCAGAGTTCACTTTCCCCTACTCAAAAACTTGACAAACTATACAGTTTGTGGATAAAAAGTGTTCTTATTTGACAAGTAAAGCTTTTTCTGATTAATGCATTATTGTGCTTTTTGACCATATGGGATTCCTCACACATTAACAAATACTGACTGAGCTATATGCTAAATAATATACACTGTTAAATAAAATTCTTTCCTTCATGCAGATCAACATAACACTTTATATCCTTGGAGTGGATTTTTTTTTTTTTTTTTTTTTTTTTTTTTGTACTGGAGATTGAACCCAGAGCCTTTGCACTGATCTACATCCCCAGCCTTTTTTAAATTCTTGTTCTGAGACAAAAGATATCACTAATGCGATAAATTGTCCAGGCTGATCTGGAATGTGCAATCCTCCTGCCTCAGCCTCCCAGCCTGGATTTCAAGTGGAATTTATTTTATTCTGCTATGTACTGAGTGTTGTAAAAGGCAGAATTCTAAGATGGATGACACAGCCCTCACTCTGGCATAGTCCCTCCTCTGGAGTGTGGGGAGGACTTGTGTGTACTGTGGGATAGCAATTCTCTAGATTAGGTCCTCATATGTCCTACTTGGTCTAATCTTACCAAATCAATGAGATTAAAAGGAAAAGGACAAAGCTCTTCCTCATAAAGGAATTAGAAGTGTGAAAGGTATGTGGAGCACAGGGTATTCTCTGATGCTGGCTTTCAAGATGGCAGGGACCAGAGTAGTGTCCAGTGTGAGAACACCCCCGGTAATCCCTGTAATGAGAATAAAATAGGGATTCCATTCCTAAAATTGCATGGAGCCAGGTGAGCTTGAAAGAGGACCCCCAAACCTCCAAGTAAAAATTGAGCTGGGTCAATACCTTGAAGGTGAAACCCTGGGCAGAGGAAAAAATGAACCATGCAGAGCCTTGCAAATTACAAAACCATGAACTGACACATGGGTCTTGTTTTAAGCTACCTAATTTTTTAAATTTTCTTACACAGAAAAGAAAATTAATGTAAGTTCCTTATGCCAATGCCAACTGGTAAACTATCTGAAAACCAACGTTTTGTGTATTTCTATACCCCCAAGTTATATTTATTTAGAAATAAATGTCCTAGGTTGACCTTGCCTGTGAGAATATTTCCTATGTTTCATTATTAGAATTATATATGAGACATTTAAATAAGTCTCACTAATTAAGTCTCTTTAATTTTAGGCCAGGGTTCTTGTGGTTTCAGAGAGAGAGAGAGAGAGATGTGTCAACATCTTCAAGAATAAAAGAGAAGAGGTCATTTGTGATTCTAAGTACCACACACACACACAAAAAAAAAAAGACAAAGTTCAGAAGCAAGGAATTGGAAGATTTTCTGAAATTTACTTCTTCCTCAGAATTGTTTTATTGATTCATTCTGCCAGTTGTAACATTATATAGGAGGAACATCTAACAGAGTTTCGAAGACTCAGGAGTTAATTGGACGTGTCAGCCAAACGGAAGTTAGCCAGGGGCAAAAGAAAAAAAAAAACAAAAAACCACCTGGAAGAACATTCCAAGCTAAAGGAATATTGTATAAAATATCTGGGGAAAAAAGAGAGCAGGCTTGTCCAAGAAATCCCATTATTTCAGAATGACTCAAATCTAGCATAGGAGGGAGTGGGGCAAGCCCTTGGACATAAGAAACAAACAGGAACCAGAACACTATGATTTTCTTCTGGCTTTAAGACCTTTTTAGTATGGGGAACCCAGAAAGCCTACTGTTATCTAAAGCCCAGTGGAGTTTCCACTCTGGTTCAAGACAAGAGTTAGTGGGCTTGAGTTTCTTGTGAACGGGTGGTCAGTACAGGAAATGGCTTGGGCTTTTGATGGTTTCAGAGAAAGGCCTTTCTTGGGTCCAAATGGCAATGATCAAAACTGCAGAAAACTCTCAAATAAAGCCCTGTCACCAATGTCATCTAACCCTGGCAATTGATAGGAAATACGCGAGTTGGGATTCACAAGATCTGCCAAAATTGCAAAAGTCCTAATAGGTTTCAAGGTTCCCCAATCCTAGAAGAACAGGAACACAGAATAGAAGAATCTTCCTTTGCTTCTCCTTGATTGCCCACTAGTTCTGTTAGAAGAGTATAGAAGAGTCAGTCTAAAGGTGCAAAACAAGCTAAACTGTTAGCCTGCCTTGGATTTGTCTATCTGTGCATAGTAGCCTCAGCATTTCCATTTTGCTTTAGGAAAATCTACAGTATAACCAAAGAATGATTCTTATTCCTACGTTCATTGGAAGAGATAGTAATTCCTCCTTCTTACAAGAAGTTAATATTTTCAAGGGCAATTTAAATACTCTTATTGTGGGCAGAAAGAAGCTTTTTCTGTGTTTTCAATTTCTACATCAGGTTCTGCTCCTTGCTATTGCTATTTTGGAACAGGGCTGGGAAGGATGGAGTTAAGGTGAGTCGGTCACAAACCTGACAGGAGTTGGAAGAAAAAGAGCCTTCTTTGACACGGAAATGTGCTTCCAGAAGATAATGGGCAGGGAAGAACCCTGCTGGTACAGGAGCTAAGGAAGAAGAGACCAAAAAACAAATGCCACATACCTCCCGAAAAACAAACAGTAAGAATGAAAGAATCAACTGTTGTGCCCATCACTACCTCCTCAAAGGATAGAGAAGGTGACAGGGCACTCGCTCTGCACCAAGTCCCTCAGAAAAGAGATTTGAGGCTGCATTCTCAAATGACAGCATCCCACACACAATTAGCGCAGTGTAAAGTTTGGGTAAGTTCAGTTTCTTACTTTTCACATTCAGATTGTGAATAAAGGGGGCCCTGAGAAGGGAAAAAATAGACTTCTGTTATTTTATCAATGGGTAATCAGTGAAATTCTAGAGTTTCCCACACTTCGTTCCACGCCAGTTAGGATTTTCTTGCTCTGACCAGCACCTTGTCACTGTGGTCCAAATTATAATGTGGGCTGTTGTTTCTCTCCTTCTTCAGAAGGCACCCAGATAATGTCCGTTGATGAGCACACAAGGTAACCGGCCTGAGGTTTCCTCATCTTCTCTTGTGTAAGTGTAACTGCTACTTTTGGTGTCAGTTTAAAAGTCAGCTTTGCAAAGAGAAAGCTATAGGGACAAGAACACAGATCACTGGTCATAGAAAGCCAAGGAACGCAAAAGCTTAGAGGCTGGCCGAGTACCAAGACACCACTGATTGAAAGTGCTTGGGGTGGAATAGGATACATGCTAGGGACAGATTCTTCCAGCACCCCCAGATCCCCAAACAGTCCCCCTGAAACTGTGGGCAGCCTAGTGGGGAAGGGGATATTTCTCCACGTGTTAGGAGTTCAGGCCATTTTTATTCCTGCTGAAGAGTTTCGGTCAGGGAGGTAGGATAGGGTGATTTGTGCAGGAAGCGGATGGGCAAATGGAAGTGTGGGGAGGTCTTCTCACTCTCTCTTTTTCTATATTGCTTCAATCACCCACACTCCAAGATTCTTGTTGAGGAAGGGAGGAGGGAAGTCTGCTACTCCAGACTTTCTGTGTAAAAAACAAGAGAAGAGAATACAAGAGAAAGCAAAAGGGAAATGGGACTGCATTATTATCCAGGGATCTCTGAGAAGTCTGTATCACTGCTGTCACGGGTAATGTCATTCATATTATGAAAACTAAAAATGACTTTTATTGATAGAAAAAGTTAAATACATACACATGTGTACGCGTGTGGAGCAAACCTCATTTCTTAATCAGTGTTTTGTTGCTGAAACAGAGCATCTGAGACTACACAACTTACCAGGAAAAGAGGCTTATTCAATTCACTGTTCTGGATGCTGTAGGTAAGTGCGGCACTGCCATCTGACTGGGTTCTGGTGAGAACCTCATGCTGCTTCGCCTCCAACTCACGGTGGAAAGCCCAAGGGCAGGTGCGCACATGCAGAAGAGAGAGCATGAGGGGCCACCTTGCCTTATAACAAGTCTTTCAGAGTAATTAACCCAGTCCTGCAAGAGTGGGAATGAACTCACTCCTACTCAGTGGCATTGATCCATTCGTGAGTGCTCTGCCCCTGGGATCCACACAGGGTTCACCTCCCAGTACTGGCACATTAGGTGATGAAGATTCTGACACATGGACATCCGGGGGACACACTCAAACCATCATATTCTTTCCCACCAGCAGTGGCCCTGGTTAGACTCGCTAAGCCTCCCAACAAGCACTTGTGTGATGTGTATGGGTAACTTGGTTTGGCTCACATATAGAAATTATGCTCTACAAAATGTTTATTACAAGTCGTTCACACTTAACTGCAATTTATGAACAAATTTCCCTGTCAGTAACTATTCATCTATATTTATTTTTAAAGGCTGCATATGAGTTAATCCCTTTCTGATGCTGGATAACCCCTCCCAGCAGAGTTGAGAGAACAGCATCAAAGGCATGTCTTAACTGCCATAATTACTTTAGTCTCAGGTTGACTCACCGGAGTCAGGTGTGTATTTAGGGTGAGAAATGAGGCAAGTCTATGCTCTTTCAACCTCAGCCTCCAATCAGAAATGTGAGAAAGAAAGACAGCTTTACCTTTCTTGCTGCGGAGAAGCCCCTGAACCAGGAAAGTCAAAAGATTCTCAGTGAAATAGCTGAAGAGCCCAGAGCCACTAGAACATCCCTCGTCCCTGTCTTGCAGTGGAGGGACTTTGGCTGTCCAGAGAGCCTTGGTCATTTTACTAATGCTTACCTATGGCTTCTTTTTGAGGTCCTAGATGATTATTAAACCCCAAAGCACATCAAGATAAACATTTTACAGTTAGAGGCTGACTACAGTGTTATCTGTTATTGTGACCTTCACATCTGAGTGTGGCCTAGACCATAGATAAGTCCACTTCAAACTCAAACTGCACAGGAAACTGTAAAGGAAAATTACTTATCTCTCCCTCTTTTCCTCCTTTCTCTGTCCCTGATGAGAAGAGGTCCTTCTCAGTGCTCTCTCCTTTAGCCTTATTCTGCCTTATGCCTTTTACCCAAGGTCCCATGGAAGGGAACCCAAAGAAACCAGGCAGGGCAACTGAGAAAACTTCCCAGCCCTCTACCCACTGCTCTGGGTAACACATATGGGATGCGACCTCCATCTGCTTTGCAGCAATGATCTGAGTAGTGATGGCAAAACAGAGGGGAAAAAGAAAAGTGCAGGATTGCTGGGTCTATCTGTATAAATTTCTATTAAAATTACAGTTTTTCCTTCCTCCCAAGAGTTATGAAGTATACACAGTTACATCTACAAAGGATCTTTAATTTCTCAAAGGTTAAGCATTATGTAAGAAAATAATTTTAAACGAATTATGCATATACATGATAGATAGATGATAAATACATGATAGATAGATAATAGATGTGGTAGATGATCTGTTGCAACTAACTCTGACACACCTCAAATGATCCTATCACATTTTCAAGCTCCTTTTTAAAATTAATATACATCAGTGACTGTTTAATATATTATCTCCAAGTTTGATACATGTTCGAGGAGAAAACAATCACAAGAAATGAATGAAATATTATAAGTGCTATGGTAACAATATCATTTCTTGCTTTGCTTACTAAATGATGCAATTATGTTTAATATGCAAATAGCTGAAAATAACTCCATAATAAACAATGACATAATTATAAAGTAGATCCACTGCTGACCGTCTCTTCTTACCACTGCCTTCCTAATAATACATAACAGTATTGAGTGCATATTATTTGCTAAATACAGGCCTAAGTGCTTTACATCTGTTAATTTATTCAATTCTCACAACTTTATGAAATAACTATTATGAACATTTTTACTATTTTATATTTTGCTATTCTGATCCGTGATTTAGAGGGAAAAAAAACCAAGGCATAGAGAAGTCGCATAACTTCTCCTGAGGTCATGGCTTACCCATGGCTTACCCATTCTAGCGAGGTCATCTGGCTCTGTGGTTTCATTCATGACCCCTGTGCTGAGCTATAACTTTCACCAAGATTTGACTTTAATTCCTCCTCCTCTTTCCTGATTGGCTCGCTGCAGCCAACTTCTCTGGTCCTTCACTATACAGCTACTAATGCATTTATCCATGTGCATAATTACTCATGTTGCCACCCCTGTTTAAGGTTATCCATGATGCCTTTTGCCTGTAGAACACAGTATGACCTGCTGACAGCGGGTTCCAGTGTGTTTCATGTTCTCTTCTAACATGTTCTTTATCACTGTCCCCCGTCACTCCCTTCATAGGTGTCACCGTATCTTTTATCCCAATGCTTTTATATGACATTCCCTTCCTCAATCTTTGTTACTGTTTAGAATCAGATGAAATTCTAGGCTCCAGGAAGCATCCCTCAACCTGATGGCAAAGAATAATTTCTCATTCCTGTAAGTTCCCACTGTACTTTATTCCCCCATAAAGCCCTTATTTTTATTTTAATTTAGTTTTTCTTTCCCAGTATGGTTTATGTTTTTTTGAAATACAGCTCCTACCAATTAAGCACTATGGTTTAAGCAACTTTAAACTCAATCATCCTTCATAATACTTTGTGTACAGCATGTGTTCAATCTGTATGTATTGAACTTCCAATAAATTTTGTATGTGAATGAGAAAATCTCTTTTTTTTTTTTTTCTTTTTCAGTGCTGGGGATCAAACTCAGGGCTAAGTGCTCTGCCACTGAGCTACATCTCTGACCTCAATATCATGTTTTCAAGTTGTCTTTTTCAGCCTCCCTAGAAGGATGGGAGGAGTTTTCTGCAGGCATGTGGGGGGAAATACTCCCAAGGGTTGTGAAGACCGTGACTCAAAATATAAGGTCACCAGATTGGCACTTATGGTCTCATATTTCTGCTGCATGAGCAAGAAGGGAATGCACTCTGCAGCAGGCGTGGCCTTTTTTCTTCCATCTCTTATTAACTGTTCTTGTCAGTGCCCCCTCATGACTAGGCCTAACTGATCACTACACAAATGTCTCCCTATTTCTGCAATGCAGTGCCAGTTGCTGCAGAAAACACAGCTTGGTTCATGGCCCATTCTCTCTTCCTCTTCTCCCTGTACAAAATCCTCTTTGCCCCCATAAAGGCATTGTCTGCAAAGATGGCAAGCAGAATGTGATTAGAAGGGGATGCATACACAGGTAATAAAATATTAGAAAAGTTCAAAGAAAAAGATGGAAAAAAATAAAATACATCTAAAATATTAAAAATATTGGATAAGGAAATGAAGAAACAACAAGTATAATTGGCAAAAAGGAAATAGAGAGGAATAGGTCACATCTAAGAAAAGAAACTCATTTTTTTGCTTAGGTTAGTACTGCCAGCCTCTGCCACGACCTAGAGCCTTCCATCCACCTTTACTCCCTAAACTCGGCTTTCTCAGTTACAGCTATAAGAATAACTGATATCCTTGTCCCATAGAAGCAAATTCTTGGCCTCCGAGTGACCTAGCATTTTAAATAAAGACCCTCATCTAACCTTTAGATAAGTTTCTACTTTATGGTCCAACTGGACAGTATCTATATAGCAATGACCAGCTTGTTCATGGTCACTTCTGCATAGACACTGTCCAATTGAACCATATACCTGGGACTTATCCTTTCTCTACTCTCTCTTCAGGATTATAATGCAGCCCCTTAATTTTGTCTCTCACTTACCATCACGAACAGTAGATTCAAATATAGAAATAAATTTTAGTTTAGTTGAATAACACTGAGATAATCATCACAGATAAAGTATAAAAAATCACAACTACAATAGCAAGTCAGTTGTGATTGTTAATTGTGATGTGTCAACTTGACTTGAGTAAGAACCACCTAGCAGTTTAGTAAGTCTCTGGGTGTGTCTGTGAATGATTGACATGTAGGCCACAAACTGAGGAGGAAAAGCCCACCCTGGATGTGGGTGGCAGCATCCAACAGGCTTATGGCCTGGGTGGGATGAAAAGGGAGGGAAGAAGGAAGTCTTCTTTTTCTTAGGAAGAGCTCCAGTCTTCACCTTTGCCTTCAGTCACTGGTCTCCAGTTCCTTCAGGCTTCCAGCGCAGACCCCTCAGCTTTCTGACAGACTCACATCAGTGACTGCAGTGAGCTTCCAGGACATCCCCCTCTACGGACTACTAGATCTTCTCACTCACCAGTGCCTAGACGGCCATTTTGGATTCTTCTACCTCTGATTCCATGACAGCCAGTGGGATTCCTCACCTTCTGATCCTGTAAGCCTACCTAATAAGTCCTTTGCATAATTATACGTATATTTTACATTGATTCTCTTTCTCTAGTGAACCCTAATACAGTCACCCTGGTACAGGTTCAAAATATCAATGACTCTTTCTCCTAATTCTTTTTCATCACTTCACTGTTATCCCAAGGACTCTCTAGGCCCTCTAGGTTCTTTTTCCAGATCCTGCAGATCAGTACACTCCATATGCAGGATTTTATTTTACTTTTTCCTTTTAACTGGCTACAACCACCATATGTTCCTTCTATATCAGCAACTTGACAAATCTTTCTTGAGCTCTGTTCCAGAGAGTCTGATGTTCTCTTCCTAGATACTGGGTACTTCTTAAAATCTCTTCTCCTACTGTGAATTAGCAAGTCCTGGTTGAAAGCTAACCAGTGAAATTCTGTTTTTAAAAAATCCTGCAACTAGGAAAAAATATGAAAAATTGCACAAATAAAAGGTAAGAGAAATAGGTTATATTTGAGCAAGTAAGGAATATTTGTGTTCTTATAGGCATGCAGACTGTCAGGCCGCCATATAAAGAGACTGATACAGTAATACCTTCTTATGCTGCACACATAGGAGGACCAAGAATAAATTATAACAGGGAATGTTCTGCTCTTCTTTAGCATTTTTAGAATGAGCCTGATGCATTGTCTAGGATGGGAAACCCATCTGAAAGACAAACTAGAGGATTTCCAGAGCAGAGAAGTAATGAGTAAAAATCCTCAACAGACATATATTCTGACCAAGATAGAATAACAAGGACCAGTTTTGCCATCCCTATCTAAAAACAACAAATGAAAGCCTGGATAAAATATGTAAGACAATAATTTCCCAGAAATGGGTATTGGGCACCAAAGGAGGGATTCCTAAGAAACAGGAAATAAGTGAGGTAAATTTTATGATTCCTCCCAGTTACTCTCTTGCAAGAAGCATCAAGCAGTGATGTTAGGAGAAGGAAGCTAGATGAGACTTGGTGGATTTCCTGAGTGGACACGACAGAACTGAGTCCAAGGAGATCCTGGCAGCTAGAGTTTATAGAATAGAGCACTGGAGAGGAAAGTAAAGAACAGAGAGAACGTTGTTGGAGATTTGCAGAGGATCTACCTCAGTAGTTGGCAGAGTACTGAGTAGACTGCAGAATTAAAGAAACTACGTGAGGTTAAGAAAAGAACCATCTGAAAGCATCACAGCAAACGGTACCTAGAGTTCACACTGGAATGGGAATAGTGTCTGTTCCCACAAGCCAGAAGAGAAAAACTTCATAATCCATGCAGCATAGGTAAATTTAGAGGGCCTTGACTCAATAGTAGGGAATAATTAACCCCCAGAGTGAATGCTGCTCTGGTAGTGGCTAGGTTCTTCAAGGAAAGCTCAGAAAGATCTAAACTATATTCAAGTTACTTAGCTGTATCACAGAAGAATCTCAAGAATATGTTTAAAATACAAAAATATCCAGCACCCAATAAATATTCACCATGTCAAAAAAGCAATAGAGATTATCAAATATTAAAGAGCATGCAAAGAAGCAAAATGACACAAAATGACAAAAAAATTAAGAAATAGACCAGGAACTGATGGCGATGTTAGAATTAACAAGCACAGACATTAAAATGCATTCTAATATATTTACATTCAATATATTTTTTTTAAAATTACATAGAAGCATAATCAAACTGTGAGAGATGAAAATTATTTTAGATTTTAAAATGCAACAGCTGACATTAATAACAGATTAGATATTCCAGAAGAGGGGATTGGTAAACTTGCAGAAATGGCAGAGAAAACTTTCCAAAATGCAGCACAGAGAGAAAAAAGTAATTTAAAAATAAGCAAAGCTTGTGGGACAGCTTCCATTGTCCCACTTTACTCGTAACTGAAATCCTCAAAGCAAGGGACAGAAAAAAGTATTTGAAGAAATGAAAACTTAAAATATTTCAAACTTGATAAAAATAATAAACACACAGATCCACAAAGCTCAACAAACACTAAGCAAAAGAAACAGGAAAAAAAATACATGGAGGCACTTTTAAAAAATCGTATTACTCGGGCTGAGGATGTAGCTCAGCAGTGCAGTACCTGCCTGGCAAGCGCAAGGCCTTGAGTTCGATTACTGTTACCAAAAAAGAAAATAGTAAAAAAAAAAAAAAAAAAAAAAAATCATTTTACTCAAAACTAGTTATAAAGGGAAAACCTTAAAAACAACTGAAGAAAAAAAAAGGCATATTATAGCAAAGATATTCCTCATTAGAAACAATGTAAGGAAAAAGACAGTCAGTAAAGCCAAGTCTTTCTAGTATTTGAGGAGGATTGATACAAGGAGGACAGTCACCCCAAAATTCTACAACTAGAAAAAAAAGAAAACTTTACAAAAATAGTGAAATAAAGACTTTTCCAGACCTACAAAAACTGCATTTGTGCCATCCAAACCATATTACAAAAAATGTTAAAGGAAATCCTCTAGGCAAAAAATAAATAAATAAATAAATAAATAAAACAAATCAGATGGAAATAAAGATGGCTATATACAAATACAAATGAATAAAGGAATGAAGAATACCAGCTATGACCACTACATGGGTACATATTCAAGATGGTTTACTTATTGTTTAAAAATTTTAAAGGACAATTGATTGGTTAATGAAAAATATTAATAATGTACTACAAGGCTAAAAACAAATGTAAACATACAATGTCTAACAATAATGGTATGAAGGCCAAGAGAGAAATGAAAGAACACTAATTTAAGATCTGTATATCATTTATTAAACAGTATAAAATAACAAAACTATGTGGCAGTAAATTCAGTTATATGATGTAAGCCTTAAGCAACCATTTTGACAAACTACTTTAATTAGTAAGCTAACAAAGATAAAAAGTGAAAAAACACTAATATAAAACATACAAAAAGTAAAAAGAATCTAAGAACAGATGGCAAAATAGAAAATACAAAACAAGACAGTCATAAGCCCAAGAATATCAATAATTATAAGTGTAAATGGCATAAACATCCCAATTTAAAGTCAAATATTGTCAGATTGTACCAAAACTGATACTAACAATATCTAATTGTATGTTATTTATAAGAAATACACTTTAAATATAAAAGCACAAAGAGTTTATAAGTATAAGTTGGAAAAATGTATAATATACTAAAACTTATCAAACAGTAAAGTGACTTGGCCGCATTATTATTAGACAAAGAAGAAATCAAAGCAAAATATATTTCTAGAGATAAAAGCATTAGTCTTATAGTAATCCAGGAGTGAATTAATCCAGAAGATATAATAATGTTAAATATTTATTTTAGTTATTTTTTTGTTTTGTTTTATTTTTGAGACAGGGTCTCTCCATGTAGTGCAGGCTGGACTTGAACTCTCTGTGTAGCCCATGTTGGCCTTAAATTCATGGCAATCCTCCTGCCTCAGCCTCCTGAGTGCTAGTATTACAGGCTTGCACCACCACACCTGCCTACAATGTTAAACATTTATGTATCTTGTAACAGATCTTCAAAATACAGGAAACAAAACCTATTAGAAGTCTATAAAAGAAAAGGCAAATCCAGAATTATAGTTGGACATTTAAATTCACCTCTCAATGTTTGGTACAAGTACACAAAATTATCTACAACACAGAATACCTGAAATCACTAATAGCTAAATTAACCTAAGTGACATCTATAAAGTAATCCACTCCAAAATAGGAGAATACACATTCTTTTCAAGTAAAGTACACTTGAAATACTTACCAAAATAGATCACATTTTGGACCTTAAAATAATCAGTCTGAATGCATTTTGGAAATTTTAGGTCATATAAAGTGTTTTCTGACTGTAGAGGATAAAATTAGAAATCAACACCAGAGGGATCTTTAGACACTAAATACATTTCTATATAACTCAAAACTCAAAGAATTCAAAAATCAAATCAGAAAGTATTTTAAGTTGAATTAAAAGGAAAACACAAAAATTTGTAGGATGCCACAAAAATAATCTTTCATGGGGAAACTCATAGCACTAAATATCTGTATTAGAACAAAAAGTTTCAGATGAATGCACTCAGCCTTATTGATAAGCAACCAGAACAGGGTTTGGCAAACTGATTTTTGGGCCAAATCAAGACCTGGTGTTGTAGGTAAAGTTTCGTTGGGACATAGTCATGCTCATTTCTTTATATTCTATGGTAAGCACACATATTACAATGTTAATGTAGTTAGGTACAGATTTTATGGCTCGTAAAGTCTAAAATATTGCCACATAGTGCTTTGCATAAAACATTTGCTTTCTCCAGAATTGGATAAAGAAATCAAATTAAATCCAAAGAAAATAAAATAAATATATGGATTAATTTCAGTGAAATTTTAAAAATACAAAATTAATAAAGCTTCATCTATTTGTGAAAATCTATAAAAGTGATTAATCATTAGCCAGACTCACCAGAAAAACATAAATTATCAGTATGAGAAATAATAGGAGTGAAATCAGTCCAAATTATATAGATAATAAGTGAAAAATAATGAGAACTCTACACTAATGAATTTACTTAGATGAAATAGACATTTCTTGGAAGATATAAATAATCAAAGGTCACTGAAGAAGTAGGTAAACTGAGTAAACCTATATTTATTAAAGAAAATTAGTTTGTAATAGCAAAACTTCTCACAAAGAAAATCCCATTCCCATATGGCTTCACTGGAGAATTCTTCTAAAATTTAAGAAAGAAATAACAATTCTACACAAACTCTTCAAAAAAATTGAAAAGATTTATTCCAGTCTATAAGGTTACTGTCACCTTGATTTGATCACCAAAGACAGTAAGACAAGAAAATTCTATACCTGTATCCCTCATGAACAAAAACAAAAAAAATTCTTTAAAAAATACCAAATAAAGTCCAACAACATAAAAAAGCGTAATGTATCATGAAATAATGGGGTTTATTCCAGGAAAGCAATATTGGAGAGTAATTTTGATGTAGCATTTAAAATCAAGCAACTCAATTTATCTTCTTAACACACTGAAAAACAAAAACCATGTGATCATCTCAATAGAAGCGAAAAAAGCATCTGACAAAATCATACATACATTTCTGACAAAATCTCAGCAAATGGGACTAAAAAAAAATTTTCTCAACCTGAAAAAAGCCATCTATGAAAATGTATGACTAATATCATAATTAGTGATGAATGATTGAATATATTTATTTTAAATGAAGGGAAAAAATGTGGATATCTGAACTTATATCTATTTAATACTGTCTTAAAAGTTTCTAATGACATAAGAAGAAGAAGGGAAATAAAAACATCCATATTGGAAAGAAAATAGTAAAATTGTATTGTCAAACAACATGATTGTGCAAAACAATGCCATAGAACCTACAAAGAATTTGCAAGACCTGATAGTCTTAGTCAGGTGTCTTCAGGTTACTAGAACAAAAATGCCATAAATTGAGTAGTTCATAAACAACAGAAATTTATTTCTTACAGGTATGGAGCTGAGGAGTCTAAGATCGAGGAAGCAGCTGGTTCAATATCGGGTGAGGGTCTGCTTTCTGATTCATAAACGGTGCTTTCTCAAAGTATCTGTGCTTTGGTACAAGGGACAAGTAATCTTCTCAGACTTCTTTTATAAGGACACTAATTCCATTGATGAAGCTTCCACCCTTATGATCTAATCACCTTCCAAAGTCCCTACATCCTAATATCAAATTCGTTATTAGGATTTCAGGACATACGTGGGGGGCTGGATACAAACATTCAGGCCACAGCATCAAGGTTGCAAAAATAAAACACAAAATCAGTAGTATTTTTATAAACTGGCAAAGAAAAATTGGAATTTGAAATTTTAAAATATTATTTAAAGTAATATAAAAATATTAATTATTGAGGAATAAATCTGACAATAGATAAGTAAGACTAATAAGCAGATTTCTAAAAAACATTGCTACAGGAAATTAAAGAAGACCCCAGTAAATGAAGAGATAATAATCTTCCACTGAGGTGTCAATTCTCCCCCAAATTGATCCATAGACTCTTTTCAATCCCAGTCAAAATTCCAACATGGTCATTTTGTGGAAATTGACAAGATGATCCCAAAGTTTATATGAAAATGCCAAGTACCTATAATAGTTAAGGCAAACTAAACAAGGTAAAGTTGAAGGTCTAATTCTACCTGTATTCCAGACTTATTATTATAAAACAATAGTAATCAAGGTAATATGTAAAGATAAATAAATCAGTCGAATAGAATAGAGATAAGAATTAGACTTACACATATATGAGAAACTGTATATTCTTTCAACAAATGGCACTGAAACAATTGGATATCTATATGAAAAGAATATTCAATTCCATCTTATCTAAAAGTCCAAAAATTAAGATTAAACTGATTATAGATCTAAATATACAATTTAAAACTGTAAAACTTTTAGAAGAAATCATAACAGCATTGCTTTGTGAATTTGGGTTAGGCAAAGATTTCATAATTAACAGCACCAAAAGCGTGACCCCTCCTAAAATAAACAATTAACTGGGCCATCAAAATTAAAAATTCCTTTGAAAGCCTGTTAAGAGAAAGAGAAGGTAAGACACAAACTGAGAGAAAATATTTTTCAAATCCTATGTCCGATAAAGGAACTGATCAAGAGAATAAAAGGAATTCTCAAAGCAAAGAATGAAATGTAAAAGGTGAGCAAAAGATTGAAACATACTTTCACCAAAGAGAGGATGCAAATGGTAAATAAGCACATTTAAAATGTACTCAACATTATTAGTCATTACAGAAATATAAATTAAGACCACAATGAAATCTTACTAAACAACTATTGTAATGAGTAAAATGAAAAAGATTGAGCCGATCAAATATTAGTAAGGATGCAGAGGAAGCGGAACCCCCATACACTGCTAGCGAGACTTTAAAATAGTGCAACCACACTGGAAGACATTTTGGTTGTTAGAGATTTCTTTTAAAATAAACTTTCAGTTGGTATATAATATAATCATTCCAAACCTAGTTATTTATCCAAGAATTAAATCTTATGTATATACAGATTTGTAGCATAAAATAAAAGCTTTATTTGTAATATCCAAAATCAGATAAAAGACCAATTGTCTATTAATCGTTTATTTTTTAAAAAATGATATTTGTAAAATGGAACATTTTCAGTAATATGAAAGAATAAACTACTGGTGCATCCAACAATATGGGTATATTTCAAATAATGATTCTAAATAAAAGAAGCTGGATTTTACCCATCACTTGAACAAGTAGTGTATACTATATGATTCTATTTATGTGAAACTCTAGAAAATGAGAACTAGTATATAGTAATAGAAAGCAGATCAGTGGCTCCTGGGGTCTTGGAAAAAGTAAAAGAAAGGTGAAAATTCACAAAGAACCACAAATGACCCAAAAGTGTCACAAAGGTGGCAAGTTCATCTTGACTGTGGTAGTGGCTTCACATCAAAATTTAACAGAGTGTACACTTTTAACATGGTCAGTTTATTTTGTGTGTATAAGTGCACCTGCCATGTCTAAATATGTGAATTTTTCTCATGTCGAGGTTTTCTACATGCCCAGCAACAGATGAGTGAGTAAAGAAAATGTGGCACATGTACACAATCAAGTACTATTCAGGATGAAGAAGGCTAAATTTGAGTCATTTGTAGGAAATGGATGCACCTTGAGTCTATAATGCTAAGCGAAATAAAGCAGAAACAGAAAGCTAAATATCTCATGATTTCTCTTAAATGAGAAACCCAAAGTATAGGTAATTTAAAGAGCAGAATAATAGAAAGACGATAGAAAACAGGGAGGTGGACTGTGTGGAGATAAGAAGAGCATCTGAGGATGGGGAGAGATGGAAGGGAAAGGATGGGAAGGGAAGTAAATGCTGTATGCATATATACCCATACCCCATGAGGAATATATTACAAATCACGAACATATACCAAGAAAACAATTTTTAAAAAATATTTTCTGTTGTGAATAGTGTGCCCAGAAAAATCTAGTGACTTATAGTAGATGGAATAAGCTTTTTTTTTTTGTGGGTACCGGGGGGTCGACCTCAGGACCTTGCGCGCCAGCAGGCGCCCGTGCCGCTGAGCGATATCACCGGCCCCTTTTTCGTATGTGGGTTCCGGGAGTCGAACTCGGGCCCTCACGCTTGCCAGGCAGGCGCTTAAGCCGCTGAGCCATCTCACTGGCCCGGAATAAGCTTTTTTAAAAAAGAAGAAAGAAATAGCTGATAGCTGTAGAAATACTTAACCAAGGAAAGAGAGATAAATTAAGGGAGATACTATAGATATTGTCAAATACTTTCAAGGCTATATGTGGACTAGAAAGTTCTAGATGAACCTCACAGGAAGAACGATTAAGACCTTTTAGAAACATGTAACCCATGTTTCTAAATCCATGATACATGGCCTAATTTTAATTGGTGCAGTAATCAAGGAACATAGTCCAGCCAGGAAAAAGAAGTGTAAAAATAATCCAGTTTCTTCCCTTGCGTTTCTTAAGTGAAATAAAGTGTATAATCCCCAGTGGCAGTTTCTAAAATTTCCCTCTTCTCTCCAACACCTTTCTCCTACTGTGTTGACTCTTAATTGCTTTGTGTGCTTTTTTTTTTTTAACCATTCCTTATTCTGCGTCACGAAAATCTAAACAAATACTCTTGCAACAGAAAATCTGTCCTTGAAGGTCAAAAGAAGGGAAGAAACTGAGTGGAAGACGCTATGACATTCTTTATCAAGGGTTGAAGAAAGGCTTGCGTCATTCAGGCAGTGAGTGGAAGAACATGAATGTGGTTAAGAGCATGGGCTCTAGAGCTAGAATTCTATGGTCCTAAGTCTTGCTGTATTTGACTAGCTGTGTGACAGTGATATATTCATCTAACCTCCCTGACCATTATTTGCCTCTACTGTAAAATAGAGATAATAAATTCTTACAGTGTTTCTTTGAGCAGTAAAGGATTTAATATACGTGAGGTTCTTAGAAATATATCTGGCTCCCTATAAGTACTAGTTATTTTTCCCCTCTTCACAAAAAGATAGTTTTGGGCACTCAAAATGAAATCAACAGTCTCAGGAGGCAGTGAGCTTTCTATCTCCAGAAATGATCAAACTGACAGTGGCTGGGTACATCGTGGAGAAACTAGACATCGGATTCATTCATCTGATATCGACTGAACCAGGAGCCGGTAAAGACCCTTTCATATATGAGCATCTACATTTCCATGCATCTCCTTTTCTAGCTTTGTTATTTCTTTTCCTTCGTCCCCCATTCAGTCACCCCAGATCAGAGCATCTTGAATTCTCTTTATCCCAGACATTTTTTTCTAGTTTTTTGAAGGTGTTTCATAAAAAGCCTTCTTTCAGATGACAAAACTGACAATTCATAAAAGAGGGAAATAAAAATATGAAAAACGTTAACCTCACAGGAAATAAAATATTTGATAATATAAAAAATGTCCCTGCCTTGTGTATACAAGAGTTTTTAAAGAACTGAGTTCTTTTTAATGTAAAATGATTTCAGCCAACTGCCACCCACACAAAGCAAATCTTTCTGCAAGAAGGATGAAACAGAAAGACGAGTTTCTAGTTACTATCTTCCTGTTGTAGTCAGGGTTTACAAGGGAATAGATTTAATACAGGACACATAATTTATAGGATTATTTTATAATATTCACTCAAAGAGTCAAATGCAGAAGAGTACAAGAGATCTGTCCACACACTGGACACCCAACGAATCCAGCTGAGGGCCTGGATCCCATGGCCATGTCCTGCACAAGTCCAGCCGAAGACCTAGAGCCCATGGCAATGTCTTCCATAAGCCAAACTGGAGGCCTAAAGCCCACGACAATGTCTCATGCAAGTCTGTGTCAAGGATCTGCACTGGGAAGGCCCCAAGGGCAGTGGTGGAAGCTAGAAAGTCTGCACCAGCGGGATGAAGGATCTGTGCCAGCAGGCTCAGGGATCCGCACTGGAGCCAGGAAGTGACACTCAAAGTAAGGACCAGAGCTCCCCTGAAGAGAAGCACAGCCATCCTCAGCGACAGTGAGGACTCAAGCTCCTCCAATGATAACAGCCAAGTTCGTATCAGGAAAACCAGAGCAACAAGCTTCTCCAGGAGGATCAATAGCGCACCATCCTCCCCTCCAGTTCTCTTTTTATGCTGTTGGCAACAATCCTCAGGTGGGCCTTCCACACCTAGAACCACACTGATTCAGTTCAGCTGGGTGTTACAAGTTGACCATTAGCAAACCCACCACACTTCCAAAGAAAGAATTGACGGGTAGTTAACTATAAAATTCATTTCTCTGGTTTTTTTGCTGCCCTAATTCTTTTTGCATTCAAGATAATTTTAAGTAAATGAACGACTTTTTATTGCAGTGTTCAATGAAAGATTTATTTTCTAATCAAAGTGTAGTCATGGACAACAATCAGCATTTATCCCACATCTAATCTGAACTACTTTAGCACCAGAATTCTCGGCATTCTTCCTTCAGCTAAAGGTCACTGCCCCCTCCTCTATGAACTTGCCCCCTCTGTACTTTTCACCTTCCCTGCCTTTCCAACCTTCCTGCTCAACCTGGAAATATTCGCACAACTTTCATATTTACTCAAACCTCTTCTTTGACCTTGGCTCCATCTCCAGCTACCAACCTATCTCCCCGTTCTTCACCTCTGCTCATCTTGTCCTCTCCACAACCTGTCTCCTCTCCCCTGAACTCTGCTGACCCTTGATCCTCCAGTTGGAATTATCTCAGATGTCTGTTTTGTAGCTGTGACACAGTCCATCCCACCAATCCCTAGAAAAGCAGCAGATGTCCCTCAAGGACTCACACAATACTCCAGAATAATCTGTTGGAATTATCAGTGTAGCTCAATAGCTTTGAGAGCAGGGCTAATAGGCTTTGCCTACAGTAAAGAAACAGGTATACATTGACTTTATGCAATGAATGAATGATACAATTCTAGACAATATGTACATGAAAAGAAACCAACCTAGATATATATAATACCTTGATATGTATATTTTGGCATTGGAACTTAAATTTTTCAGGTCAATAAAGCCAGAGATCAGTAATCTCTTTGGCTTTGAATTCTGTGTACACAATAATGTGTAAGCTCCAATGTTGAAGTGCTAAGTGTATTATTGATGGCATCTAATTAGTAATACAATAATAAATACGTATTTCCAGTAGGCCATTTGGTGTAATCTTTCTATGATTTACATAATATCTCTTTTTTTTTTCTTTCTGTGCCTGTACTTCACAAATGATATCCATAGACATCCATGCTGCCATGGACATCCCTCATATCATCAGTTACCTTCTGACCAGCATAGATAGAACAGACTGTAGTGTAAACTTTCCTGCCAGGCATGGTGGTTCATGCCTGTAATGCCAGCACTTGGGAGGCTGAAGCAGGAGTATCACCATGAGTTCAAGGCCCGCCTGGCTACATAGTGAATTTAAGGCCAGCCTGAACTGCATAGCAAGACCGTGTCTCAAAAAAAATCTATATATATCTATGTATGTATCTGTATATATATAGATAGATATCTATATTATTTTGCCTACTGAATGTCATAGAATTTGAGACATAGGATGACCCATGGAAATAGCTTAAAGTTGATTAATCCAAGGTCATATGTTTGGCAATTTGTTTTTAGTTTGAGGACTTTTTGAAAGTTTAACATTTTTGGTTTTGTCTGTCTTATGTTTTAAGTAAACCTGCCCTGAGGCTTATTTTGAGATACAAGTATATTAAAATCTTAGCTAACATTTTCTCATTCAGTCTTCATAACAATCCTATCAACTTTACACCATGATTGTAAGCACAGGGTCTACGAATACTGAGGTGTAGAGAAGTTAGCTATACAGCCGGGCAGGTCTTGACTGGGATGGGTTGTTTTCAGAGCCCACATTCTAACCCATTCTGTACCATCTCATGGCAAATCCAAGAAAAGATACTCAGAGGAAAACTGACTACAGAGGCTCAAGTGTGTAGTTAAAAAGAGAATGAGTGCTGGCAGTATACTTCCTTATTAACAGAGGGTGTAAGTTTTTTTTAATGTAGAATGACATGGTCAAAGGAAGAAAAAATATCTAAAGATTTCTAACATAGCACTTTCATCTAAAGCACTCTTCTAAGCAAGTCATTCACTCCTGGACCATTAGTCACGGATTTCCAATTTCTTTTGAGTTATCGCTTATCAAGTCAAACGGCAACTTACAGATTTTGTTCATTATTGTTCACTTGGTGAGCAAATTTTCAATATGTTTTTAAAATCGTCAGGTAATAGAACCAAAAATTCTAAGCTAGTTCATGTGGGAGAGGAGGGGTGCAAACATTTGTGCTGATATCATTGTTTACATAGTAGGGACCCCCCTAATATTTGAGGAAAAATAACTCCTTGAGGAAGGTTTCTATTCTCAGAAAAACTTTCCACAAAGCTTTAAAATTAAGAAGAAAAGACATGTTAAGACCCAAGAGATGTTTCCTCATGACAAAGTTATCCCAAATGTAAATGAATTTGTCGTCTAATTTATTATCTAAAATAATTGATAAAAGATATTTTAAAGGTACATAAATGGGAGAGATTTCTTCTTTGTTTTCCTTTCACATTAACCCATCGCCTCCTGTATTTGACTTAATCATCATAAAATTGCACTAAGTCAGAGATGGCAGGGTCTGCGGTTGGCTGGATGCTAGTGTTTCTCATTGTTTGGTTGTACTGTACATGTCTGGAATGAGCTTAATCTGAAAGATTTTTAACCAGCAACTCTCTTGGATGTCTAACCAGCAGAGGGATTGTGGGGTTTTTTTGTTTTCTTGTTGGTTTTTTTTTTTTTTTTTTTTTTGGTGCTTTTGTTGTTGTTGTTTTGTGCGTGGGTGGTGGTAATGGATGTCTCTCTGTCTCTGTCTTTGTCTCTGTCTCTCTCTCTCTCTCTCTCTCTCTCTCTCACACACACACACACACACACACTCCCGCCTCCCCTCAAACTCTTTTGCTACTGAAGTCTAAGAACTGGAAGGAAGGGTGAAGAAAGAAGAGAAAGAGACTTTTACATTCTGTATTATTTGCTTCTTTAACCATGTTCATGTGATATTTTGAGCCCTGAATAAAGCAAAAAGGCAAACGCACACACACACACACAAACACACAAGCACACGCGCGCACACCACAGAAGGGAAGGGGAGCTGTGCAATAAAGAAGGCAGAATGGAGGGCAAGCAAAATACCCCAAGATGGCAGTGTCATTTATATAATTCTTTGACAGAAGGGCGAATGTTCTGAGGATGAGGTTCTCCTTTAGGGTGTTATCCCTAGTTACGGGATGGGATGTGGAATAAGGAGGGCAGATTTGCATCTGTAGCTGATGGGCAGTTTCTGTGAGAAATTATCCACTCCAATAAGTTCTGTTATTTTGGCAACGTCTTTCTCAGAATTGATGGCGCGCCCTTTCCTTTCAGGCAAGGGGTGGTGTGGGGAATGGGATGCTGCTTCTCAGGACTTCTGGGAAAAGGAGGAGGCAGCCGCGGACTGAGAGAATGAAAAGGTTCTGAGAGAATGGAATGTTGTTTCTCCATGTTGAAGCCTCTCTTCTTTTGGATCAGGTTTATACTTTAAAATTTCACACTGTGGTCAAAGTAGGTAAGGTATCATCTAACATACCCCTGTACATACTGGGTCACTGCATGTGCTTGTGTGTACGCATGCGCGCGCACGCGCACACACACACACACACACACACACACACACACACACACACAATTACTTGGGAACATTTAGCATGGCCACCTTTGGAGGAAAATCACGTTTTCATTAATAATCAAAACCTGACAGTCAACAGTTTTAAATGCAGCCTACTTTTTGCTTTGCCTATGAGTTTTCCTATCTTTTTAGTGGAGAAGACATACAAATCCAGGTGCTGAATTTTTCTCCTCTCAGTTATAATTTAGAATTACACTGAAGAAAAAAGTTGTAAATAAGATAAAGTTAAAAAATATATTTCAGATCAAGCATTTACATTTTGCTGTGACATAAAAAGCTAGTTTTAAATTTACTGAAAAGGAATATTCCAGCAATTACCACAAGATTCCACAGCTGTTAAGCTAGAGAGGCTATTTTTCTTTCTTTGATTCCTACTCATCAGCTCTCACAATTACCTCATAACTAATCAAGGCTTTTATGAAAATGTTAGTGGCCAAAAGATCCACTTTGATTGCCTTCATTCCCTTGACATACTATTTACAGGCATGTTTACTGCCACGAATAACTTTCTTTTTTAATTTTAAAATTTGTTCACTTGAAATGTGCTTTAACAACAACAATAAAACATAGCCTAAAATATTCACGTAGGACTTAGATAGAACATCAATTTTCTTAAGCATTTCTTTACAACACATAATAAAAATGTACTCAGGGGAAAAGAAGGGATACAGTTGTTGATCTTGGCTATGATTGCATCCAGGTTGGTTTGAACCTCTTCTCATTATTTAAAGACATACTACTTGGAAGAAGAATAATTATAAGAATATATATGTGACTTACAGACACCCATGATTGTTAAACGATTGTGACTAAATTAGACTGTGTCCATCCATACATATAGTCACCAAGTATTTGATCAAGGCTTTATACTAGATTTTGCTAATCCAATTGTGTATCAGATGTCAATATTGCTTTTAATCTGCATTCAGTCCTGTAAGGACTTTAAATAGTGTTCCTTACCATTAGATCATACACCTGTGTTTCAGTCAGCTACTATCACAACCATGCTGCCTAACAACAAATCTTGACATCTGAGTGGCTTACAAAAGCAGGTATTTATCTCTCACTTAGATACCTGTGAATCATATTAGGTTGATATAAGATACATTCAACTGGACTTGACCCCAAATCTTGAATTAGATCCCAGGTTTGCTAATTCTAAGAACCAGCAGTTATCTAAGTCAAATCACGTGCTTTTCTAAGCAGAAGGGAAGAGCACAGAAGAGCACATTTCAAACATCTGCTCCTGTGACCTCCACTGATACCTCATTCACGAAAACAAGTCACAGGCCAAGCGAATGGGACAAGGAGGTACACTCCTCCCAAAGGAAATGACGACAATAATCAAAAAGAAAGTGAATACTTGCTGAACAAAATATACTTTCCCAAAAGTCTCTTATGCCATTCTTTCTCCAGAAAATCTCATCGAACACAGAAATTTCTTTCCTATCTTTGCATGAATAATTCACTGACATCATTCTAGCTTAGAACTCTCTTCTTAGTTCCAGAGTTCTATAACCAAGGAGTTATTTGGTAATTATATTTAGACATTTCAGACACTTAAAACTTATTACGTCTTCAGTAAAACTCATGATTACCCCCACTTCCTCCTCTGGACCAAAAGTGTGATTTTTCTAGTATTCTCCATGTCACCATACACTGCATTATTCACTTTTACAAAACCCTATAGTATTCCATCTCCTTGCCAGTTAATCTCTGAGATCAATTTTACCTTCTAAATAACCTTGAACCCTTCATTTCGCTTCATTTTCACCAGAATCTTCCTGTGTATTTAAGAAGTAGCTTTTCCCTTTCTCCCTGCTTCAACTTCAAAGTTTCCAAAACCTTTATCTCAATATTCATTGGCAACAAAGTGTCAAATAAAATAATTGACACAGAGGTATTTATTATCAGCACTAAGTCCCACTGTGCTGGGAAGACACTGGGGGAATTAGAGGTACAGGCAATGAGCTGGAAAACGTGTGCGACCCAGGACAAAAGGGAAATCCAGGTAAGAGCTTGCAACATGAGGACAAATCTAGGGCAGGGATGGGAGGTAAAGGCAAAGCATTGAAAAGTGAGGCCCATGCCCAGGAGCTTTCTGAATCCAAATCCACTTGATCTAAGACATATGAAATTGATATTGCTTTCAAAAAATGGGGTAAAATAGAAATTTAAAATGTCCATTGTAGAGCTAGATCTTGTCTAGGAATGCCCGTCTTCAGTGAATGAAATAAGAAATATGAGGCAAAGTGAGAAAAGGCACTGAGAAAAGAGGCCTGAAGGGATAAGGCAGAATAAAAAGTTCCCAAATAACAAGTGTTAGTCGAGAGTGGATACCTCTCTGGTCCAGAAAATTGGAGGAAGTAAAGAATATCTGGATAATGGAAGAAAGGCCCATCCTCAGTGAAGCTCTAGGACCCATAGATTCACCATCCCCATTGGCTTCCTCCATCCTTCAGAGGGCATGGAAGGATTTTCCCAGCACCACTTGACCAGGGGCAGCTCCTGCATCCCTGTCCGAATGTCCCTACTGTGGCTGTACTGGCACAAGGGTGGCTGGTCAGGTATTCTCCACCCATTGGTAAACTGGCGCTGGGACTGACTCAGAAGTATGTACAGATGCTCTTTGACTTACAGTGGGGCTCCATCCTGATCAACCCATCATAAATTGAAAATATCACAGGTAAAAAATGCATTTTAGGGCCGGGGATATAGCTCAGCAGCACAGCACCTGCCTGGTAAGCACCAGGTTGTGAGTTCAATTCCCAGTACCAAAAAAAAAAAAAAATGCATTTAATACACCCAACATATTGAACATCATAGCTTAGCAACACAGTATGCTGTAGATTATCAGTTGCTTCCTGTTGTTATTGCAGGGCTTACTGGGAGCTGTGACTCACTGCCACTGCCCAGCATCACAAGATGGGATTGTACCAAATACTGTATCATTAGCCTAAGGAAAGATCAAACTTCAAAATTTGAATTACAACTTCTACTGAATGTGTATTGCTTTTGCACAATCATAAAGTCAAAAAATCATTAGCTAAGCCACCCTAAGTGGGGGGCCATCTGTACACTTAATGGCTGAGTTTATTGGTTAATTTTTGAATTTGAAAAGTATATTTAACTTAAATGAATAAATACTGATTGTAGACTCCTGAACAAAGTAGCCATAGGAGCCTGCAGCACATATTAGGAACACACACAGGCTCGTAAACACTTGATATCTCCAGGGAAGCAGCTGCCCTCCGTCAGCAGCTCTTGGTCCTGCACAGAACCACAGAGCACTCCCTGACAACTTGAAGTCAAGCAGCCAATGTCCAACACATTCAATAAAAATTCTAAGATAGATGGCAAGTACATTTATTTATTTTTTTTGTGTGTGTGTGTGTGGGTACCAGGGGTCGAACTCAGGACCTCGCACGCCAGCAGGCACCCATGCCGCTGAGCGATATCACTGGCCCTTTTTTCATGTGTGGGTTCTCGGGAGTTGAACTCGGGCCCTCGCGCTTGCCAGGCAGGCGCTTACGTCACTGACCCATCTCACCGGCCCTGCAAGTATATTTAAAGAATCACATTTCTGATATACGCTCAATGAATTCATCCCCTGCCTTTTATTCGGTAAACTCTAAACCCACTTAATAGCTCTTATAAACTTAGCAGAAATGTCAGTGACATCTCAGTAAGGAAAAAGAAGAGACTAGATAGATCTGGGGCTTTTAATTTTCAGTTGCAGTAAGTAGAAAAGATCAGCAAACTACCCCTTCAATTATTGAATGGATGTGAAAGGATAAAAGTAATAATTTTAAATTTTGAAACAGCCTATTTTACTGTATGAACAGACACAGCCTTTCCAACTCACAGCCCAAAGGTAATATTGCTATGATCTTACATACTGTGATCTTATCTTCATCTAGGCCTACAGATTCCGAAACATGCAATACTCTACCCTTACCACCACCACCTTTGACCTAATGGATAAATACTCAGCTACAACGTTTGACATGATCTGTTGGAACTCAAAGCCCTTCAGAAGAACAGCTGTTCCCTTTGGGGCTCTATTCAAGCTTGGTGTGCCAGAGCTGTCACTTCCCCAGTCATAAACCAATGTAGGATCCAATCATCCTTACTCTCAATGTTGGTGAAATAGAAGGCAGTTCTGTTTGTCACAGTTTATGTGGTTCATGACACCTAGAGTCATCAAAAATTTTTTCAGGAGCCGGTGAGATGGCTCAGCGGTGTAAGCGCCTGCTTGGCAAGCGCAAGGGCCCAAGTTTGACTCCTGGAACCCACATAGGAAGAAAGGGCCAGTGATATCAGTCAATGGCAAGGGCACCTGCTGGCATGCGAGGTCCTGAGTTCGACCCCCGGTACCCACAAAAAAAAATTTTTTTTTTCAAATTGTGCATTGAAATTTATTTTCTATAGATCATTCCTGAAGTAATGCATCAAAAACACCAACTCTCTTCTTACTTTGGAAGAATGCAAACTCCTTAACAATGTCTTTGGCAAGCTTTTTCAACAAGTGATGGCCATCTGCAGTGAATCAACACAATCATCACAATGTATTTTAATTCTATCAAAAGTATAACTAAGGATAAGAGTTTGTAAAATATATGTTCACTTTTAAGTACATTACATCAGATTTAGGTTCATACAATATGCCACTCACTCCTTAGCATCCCAATGTGTTTCCTTGAGAAGGGGGAACACATCCGTCATCACAGCTGGTTAAGGGCCCCCCCACCAATCAACAGCTGTCAATGATCTTTATGCTCTTCCTTCGCCTTCTCCAGGAAAGCTCCCTCCTCTAAGAAATGTGTGTTTGAGCACCTGTCTGGGTATCCCGGTGGTAGAGTGTTTCTAGTGATTGTGTCATCAATCGTGCATCTCAAGAGAAAAAAGATGATGTCAGACAGTGGGTCTTCTATGAATTTTTTATCTGAAAAGAATAGACTGTCTTCAGCTGAGCTCCTAGAGTATCCTGAGCAAATACAACGTTAGGACCATGTTCTCCTTCATTCTGTCACTGCCTGTCCATTACAGTGGTCATTTTATTAGATTGTAACAATTTATTCATGTCTGCCTCCTCTAGAACTTCTAGACCTCTTCACTATCCTTGAGAATGTGACTGTGTCTTTTATCTTTGTATCCAGAGACCAGGAAGGTTCCTAGCATATAGTAAAAATTCAACACTTGTTGAATGACTGAATGAAATGTTTGGGTGGGTGGGTGGGTGCAAGGATGGATGGATGGACGAGCAGACAGATGAATTCTATGTAGAGAATAATGTCACCTAAACCATAAATGCTGCTTTCTTTTATTGAACTTTAAAAGTTCTGACAATGTTTTGAGAACCAAGGTTATGTTTTGACAAAACTAATTTAGTGTTTTGCCAAGCATAATTTTGGAGTCCAAATGACTATGTTTGACAGCCTCTCTCTAAGCAGGCCTGCAGTTTGTTCAGGCCAGGGCATCATGACTGACAAGTTATATTTTTTCTTTGTTTGAAGGTCTTTGCAGAAATGTCTGATTTTACCAGCTACGGATTCTTTCTGGTTTCTGCTGCCTTATAACCCCTGACAGAAAGGCCTTGCTTCTAGGAGAACAATATCTTAGTAGATTTCTCAGAATCCTTAAAATGTGATAAGAAAGCAATAGCATTCTAAGGAATAGCTGAGTTCTGCTACAGTGGCTTTTAAAAATATGTCTTCTTAAAAACATGTTTCCTTTAGAGATGAGACTAAGAACAGTGCTACAGGGAGTTTGGAGCGCTCTGTGGACAGGGAGGTGGATGTCTTCCTTTGAGGAAGGGGCTTACTTCAGAGGAATTTTACTAAGCTCAATGCAGATCCTCAAACCATATGACTTTGCAAATTTGTCTAAGCATTGATTCATTTGTTTCAACTTAGTATTTCAGACTTTCTGAGAATAGTATTTCAAAGAAAACCCAGGAGAATTCAGAGTGTGAATAATTCCAGACTTGTCTCCTGTCTTGTAAATGAAAAAAAAAATTAGATAATAAAAGACCAATTAAAACATTTGGATTTCATGGTTTGACACAGATTGGCCTACACAGATTGATTAGTTGGTGGCAAATTATGACTTGAGAGATTTTTTTATAAAACCAACTCCAACTTTATAAAAGATGGTGCAAGCAAATGGAAGGCAGAATTTAGCTTTACTCTTTGGCTTTGGCTTCTTTTTTTCCTGTGCTATCTTTATAAAGGCTGTAAGTAGCAGCTTCTAAAATGCTGGCAAGGTTTTTAATTTTTTCATTCTTTTTTTAAAAGATGGATTTGGCCTGAAACTTAGTTATTTGCATATAGTAGGATGTGGACATATCCTGTGCTTTATCTTGTCCACATTGTAAAAATGTGAATATGAACATTTAGGATTTAAAACAAATCAGTAGTTGCTGAACACTGCACTGAAAATGTATTTATTCCAAAGTGAATTATCATCATGACGTTCTCTTTTCTAAACCTTAAAAAACTAAAAAAAATTGGTAATACAAACCACATGGTTGCTTCATTCCACCGCCACTCTTGGCAGAGCAAGTGCTGCCTGGCAACCTTCCTGTCAGCTGGGCCGTGGTAATCAGAGCAGTATTGCCCTGTAGTTAAACCTAATGCTTTCTTTCTGAGTACTCGGCAGTTGATGCTTTTTCTTCTTATCAGTCTGCTCGGTAATGTTTGAACAGGGCTTCTGTGCGTGGGGAGAACATGTCCTTGTAGTAGAGAAAGCTGCTAAGAGAAAGACAGGAGAGAAAGAAGAAAGAGAGAGAGAGGGAAAGAAATGAAGGAAAGAAGAAAGAAAATGGAAAGAAAGAAAGAAAGAAAGAAAGAAAGAAAGAAAGAAAGAAAGAAAGAAAGAAAGAAAGAAAGAAAGAGAGAGAAAGAAAGAGAGAGGGAAAGAGAAAGAAAGAAAGAAAGAGAAAGAAAGAAAGAAAGAAAGAAAGAAAGAAAGAAAGAAAGAAAGAAAGAAAGAAAGAAAGAAAGAAAGAAAGAAAGAAAGAAAGGAAGGAAGGAAGGAAGGAAGAGGCAGGCAGTGATTCTGGAAGGAAATCCCTGACAGAACTGTGCTTAGCTGTTGCTTTGGTCTCTGGTCCCAATAGAGGCCTGAGACCAGCCTAGCTCTGCCTTCCAGGTTCCACTTTCTTCCCGAGGTCCCCACAAGCCTCCCTCCTCATGCAAAGTTGCACAGCAAGCATCGAATGTATGGAATTAAGAAACCAGAATCTGGGGCTGGAGGTACAGCTCAGCGGCATAAGCCCCTGTCTGGCAAGCATGAGGTCCTGAGTTCGACTCCCGGTACCTGCATACAAAAAAAAAAAAACTAGAATCTGAAAAAGCTAAAACACAAATGTGGCCTTCTTGCATTGGGCTCTGGCAACAATGACAATATTTTAATCTCAACATACTTAGGGGAAAAAATATGTATTTGGAACGAAACTGATGATGACATCATCCCTTTAAGCAGGCCTAATTAGAACTGAGATGACACAAATTTGTTTTGATAATTGAGCATGTGAAAACTGAAACTTCCAGGAAAGAGATCACTGGAGCAGCCATAGCCATGGAGATGATTTCTAGTACAATACCAGAGACAGCAGGAAATGGGAATTCAACTGTCAGAGTTCTACTTTATAGCCAGATTCCATCAATGAGGACATTATTCAGCTCTTCTTATTCACTATTAATGAAACAAAATGATTATATATAAGATGCCTAGTAGCGTTCCTGCACAAACACTTAAAACTTAGTAACTCTCTGGACAAGCAGATTCGTTTGAGATGCCTCAGTCCTAGCCTCTCCTAGTCAACCCTTAAATGCCTCTGATGTTCACCAAAGCTCCTCAGGGCCTCTTCCTTCCTTTAATCACCTTCCATTGCTTCATCCTCTTCCCTGAGCCCTCAATGACTATGAAGAAGAAAATGAAAAGTAGTTCACGACTCCGGCCCGGGAACTCGAGCTATTTATTTGAATTGAAATCCTAATAAAATAAGTTCTTTCTACGATCCTTGATGTCTGGATTCTGAAATCCAAAACTGTGGATGGACTTTAAGAATGCTGTACCCCACAGGGAGCAAGTAAATTATTTAAAGTCACCTAACCAGAGGACAGCCTCACTGTAATCGTGTGACATAGAGAACAGAAGTAACTTTGATAGCTCACTTTCTATGGTGGTTAGAGGTGCTTTGTGAACAAACAACAAATTATATGTGTCTAAAACCAACAGGATGCACATAAGAAACTGCACCAAGATTAAAATACTTACATTCCCTAAACTCCATTATAATGGAAACAGAAGAATTTGGATTTGGCGGTTGTTCTCATCTTATCCTCTCTTCTTAAAGGCCCTGAAATATTTAGAGTCCAGGTCTGGAGCAAAGTTGCACACTGGGACCTACAAGTTCATTATCCCTTATTATCCACTTCCCTTCAACTAGGCAGGAGGAAGAGTAAATCGTGTTTCAATACTCGTCATAATCACTGTGTGCTGCAGTTCCTAGGTTTGACTTTCAGGGAGATCACTTGCCACTCAAATAATAAATAAAATCACTTATATTTGCGTATGCACTAGAGCTTTACAAGACTTTTACATTTGTTGTCTTGTTTGTCACTTCTGTGAGGCAGACAGGAATAGATATAGATATTATTGACTTCAATTATAATGAGACTGAGAAGTACAAAAATGTCTTAGGGAAATACACTGGAAGCAAACTGTCATCAGGTAGTGTAAGGCGGGTTCTTTTTTTAAACCGATATTCCAATGATGGACAGAAATGGGCCAAGGTTAATGAAATTTAAAATATATTATCTCATTATTTCAGTTACATTGTATTTTGGACAGCCTTTGAACAGCTTAAAGTTGAATTTATTGTAAAGGCCTTCTTCTGAAATCTGTATTATTTATCACCATTTAAACCAGCCCTGGTCTTTCTCCCAGCCCTGATTTAGGCTGCTTTTAAAATCCACACTGTATCCATCACCACGAAGCCTCATTCTTCCTAGGCTTAACCCCAGGGGCACCTCGCTCTATCTTTACGTGGCCTCTCTCCCCTTATTAGCCTTCTAGAAACAATTACACATGCAGCTTTAATTTCCTTTCCAGCCCTTGTGCACTAGTTTGAAGGCCTCTGTTCTTTCTCGAACTGTCTGTCCCCACATAGATGAAGCACAGATATTCAGAGATATTCAGGGCATCCCTCTATGCTGAGACCCCTTCCCCATTACCAACTCTTCTCAGTCCAAGAAAGTTTTCCCTGGCATTACTCTTTAGAATACGAGGGAAAGTCTTCCTTGTTTTTCTTAATTCTTTCTGACCAGCAACTGTGAGCTAGGTATGATTACTTTCAACTACAAAACATCTTGGAAGCCTGTTGCTACCAGTAACACAACATACAACATTTAAACCACTCTGTCTGACACAAACTGTTCTAGCTAAAGAGTTCCTCTGAACTGATTTCTAAAATAGGTGATATTCTTCCAGAACAAAGTATGTTATGCTAGATTTTTTTTTTGATGGTGATTTAAATCATTGCATGACCCACTTATCCTTAAAAGCTCAACTTCTTTCCTCATGTGCACTTCAATGGAATAATGATTTCCAACACAAGGATGGTGCCAGGGTCTCCTGTTGCTTCCAAAAAGCTCACAGTTCTTGCATACTTGGTATTGGAAATCCTCACAGGATCCTTCCTAAAAAGAAGGCTGCAGGAAGGAGGTCTGTATCAATTCGGAGAAGAGCCAATAAATGTCCGCTCTTTTTTGGTGAAATTTAGCTTTATTAAAAGTTACTTCCTGGAGATTGTATAAATTTCATGTACCCTATGTTTTCCCTATATTAAAATCTGGAACTCTATAGCTTCTTTAAGGTCCAAATGTGTGAAAGGATAATCATTTTTATCAGGCTTTATCTGTTTACTTTCTCTATATCTCCCCAAGCCTGTGTCTCTGACCCTACAGACCTGTATTACACAATTCAGTGGCCTCATGTGGCTATATAAATTAAAGTTGTAATTAGTCAAAATTAAATAAAACTAAAGCTTTAGTTTTCACTTCACTGGCAACATTGTAAGTGCTCGTGATTAAACAGTAGAACGTTTCCATCATCACAAAAACTCTGCAATGCTGTAGACAGACCCTACGCGCCATCCGACCAGGGACTATGTCTGTCCTACCTATGGCATCACAGGACCTTGTGTGTTTAGCACACATCAAGCACACAACAATATTTGTTGAATAAATAACCCATCAAGATAGATTCCTTCCTATTTAATGGAATGTTTAAAATAATCTCTCATTGGGGAAAATCAAAGGTGAAAGTTTAGCTACAGTGAAAAGTGGGCAGGAAGAATGGACACAGTCAGATGGAAGTGTGTGAATATCCAGTAAAGACAAAGTTTAAGAGTTCACAGTGAGTTAAATTTCCACTGAGCACTGAAGTTCAAAAAAATTTTATATCTGACTACTTTATCAAAGTCAGCAATTCCAATCACTGATCTAACAAGCCAGCCTTTCCCACTATCTTACTATAAAGACAAGAGTCTACTTGGACCTCAAGGCCCATTTGCTTGGCTCCTGTCCCTCATCAGTTGTGACCAGCTGCCCTTGGCCTGCTCGCACCAGCCACACTGGCCTTCTCCCTACCATTCCCACGTACTGTCTTGAAACTTGTTACTTAATCTAGGAGTTTCTTCGCTTCTTTCTTGAGTGAACCAACTCCTATTCAAACTTCACATGTCAGTGTTCATCACTACCTGAAGACAATCCACCTGAAACCTCAGAAACAGGTTTAATCTACTGTCTGTATTCATAGCATCATAGGCTTTTCCCTCATTGCACTTATCAGAGCTGGGATTTTACATCTATGTGTGCAATTGTTTGATTTAAGGGTACTTTTTCTTCTAGAGTCTAGGCTGTAAGCTCCACGAGGCCTGTTTGAGTCTTTTTCTGCTCACCTCTGTGTTCTTAATCCCTTCTCTAGTATATGGCATGGAATATGTAATCAGTAAAAATGTGTTTGAATGAAATGTGGTGAGATCAGGGAGTTCTCAGGTTTTACATGCAGGGGTTTAAGGGTCAGCCATTTTTTAGTATGGCGGGATGAGCCAAGAGGGTGATGTCTATGTGTACATTCGGCTATGCATAAGGGCTGACCACGAGTAAGGAACTGCCTGTGTTCATTTGAAAGTTAAAATGTTTATGCAATTCAATGTGTTTTTCCATTCTTTCTGTCCAGCTACCCCCCTTTCCTTTCCTAGGTGATTTATTCTGAGAACCTTGGACTGAATTTTCAAATGTAACTGAGAAGACAGGAGGTTCTGTCCTCCAGTAGAACACGCATTTCCTCTCCTTAAAAAATGCTTTAGAAAGCTAAAGTGTTCACAGAACACTCGATTTAGAATTGTCAGGGGGAAAAAAAAGAATCAAATCAGAAAGTAGCCTCTTTGCCTTACTTTCATGGTTACAATTAAATAACAGCAGATCAAGAAAATAAATATGCCTAATTGTAAAGTTTTAAAGACCTTGAGGGATTTCACGACAAAGAACACTTGTCTTCCTCAATGGTTTACTCTAATAAGCTTAGCCTCCTAAAACATACTGATATTTACATTTTGTGCTTCTGACCCTAAGGGGTTAAAGTGAAACGCTGCAACTTTTTCAGTGCTCACTTTGTTTTGTCCTGCAAAAGTCAAAAAAAAATGGCTTGTAAGGGCAGAAAATGTCATCATTTTTGCACTTGCCCTGACCCCAGCATCTAAAAATACAAAATGCTGGAATTTCTAGAGCAGGTGACTTTAAAAAATGCTTAAAGAGAGCTAATTGCTTCGAAGTCTAAATGTAGCCCATAGAAAGGACAGAAATAAAGACGTTTCTCTCCAAGTGACCCAGCTTGGATAAAACCAGGCACACAATTCATTTGAAGGACTTTTTGCCTCTGCCTTTTCCCCCTAGGTTTAAAGAGAAGCATTTCTTTCGCAGAACAATGGCGAATAGTGTCATCTTGGCAGCCTTCTGTCTACAAGTGGAGTTAATTTTAGCCTGATCCTCGTGTGGAGCTCATGGAGGAATTATATTACTCACCAACCTTTGCTGGAAGCCTAAGGTCGGCTTTGAGTCCCTGAGGAAGTATGCACTGTTTGAGGAGACCCTCCCTCACGTGCTCACCTCAGAGAAGGTGGCTGTGAACTTCGACGAGGCTGCACCTGTTATTGTAGATGCTGTCATGGCTAACTTAGGGCTCTCCTTTCACAGTTTAACTTTTCTTTCCCCTTTGATATGTACTCTACAGCTTAGTTTAAATACACATTTCAAAACACTTCCTTTGAGTTATCCTGTGAAGGAAATTGATCATTCTTTAAATGTATGTTTTTAATTGACTTCCTTCTTCCTGGCTAGGAAATTAACTTTTAGTCCTCTCTTATTTGGTCTATTAAACAGTGTGTGTGACACCTTCCAGACAACAAGATTTAATGAGATCTTAAATGCTGAAGACTTTACCTGATAGAGGCCCACATTCCCACATAACTTTTAAAGATATAACAACCAAGCTTACAATTGAATTCTAGCTGCAAAACATATTGATTGACATGGCTGTCCATAACAGACTGAATCAGCCAGCTATATCATCTTATTCCTCTCTGCCAGTTGCAAGGCACTCTTTAAAAATCAATTGTCTTCTCCCTGTGAATTGTTGCCACAAGTGAGTATCTGCGCTCTGAACTACAGAGTATTTATTCGTGTTTAGGCTCATATCAGTTGTTTTTTTTCCTATTGAAATTTAAATCTAATGTTTGAACTCAAAAGGATCAATAATGCCTGAGAACAACTGTGTCTGAATATTTTACAGCCCATTGCAAGAGGTAGTTGTTTTTCCTGCTGGTGCTTTGCCAAACTGCCACCTGGGCAACCAGGTTAGTGACCAAACAGGTGACAATGTTCTCACATCCTACAGAAAACACAGCCAGCATTCACATTGCCATAGTGCAATTCCTTGACTTCAGTGCTTAATAGACTTTTCGGTTGTGCACGTGGTTATAGTCCAATCCTGGGGTGAATAACAAGGTCTCGAGTCCCAGGGCTAAGCTGACAAAGGCAGTGTGTTCTTCTCAGAAGGAAACAGGCCTCTCTGTCCCAGGATGTTCGACATTTATGACCTCCAGGGCATTCCACTGCCCACAACAAACTATTTTCCTAAGAAGGAAACTTTCTAGAGTTTCTCTGGAGATGTTTCTTACCCTGGGGAAAATGTTCTCATCTCACCCCCTGTGTGCCTCCATAATATTGTCTCAACCAATGACAGAAAAACATCTGGTGACACTACATACACACACACACACACACACCATATCACATCTACTCTCCACTGCTAAAGATAGAATTTTTCACGGAAACAAAAATTTTCCCAATAATTGATTTTCCTGGAATGAATTAAATTAGCCTTCTCGTCCACTCTTGCCAGTGTTTTGTCCTGTTACCATTTTTAAAACACAATGATTTACACCTCTGATTTTTGCCTACTTTTTGATCATAATTTCATTATTGTTTTCATCTTTCATGTCATGTATTTGCTTTGGTTTTTAAATGCATCTTTTAATATATTTATAGTAAAGGTCATTCGAGCTGCAGAAACCAGGAAATGGAGCTTTGTCATGTTTGTAAAAAGAAGAGATGAAGCCAAATGAAAGTTGCAGGATCTGTTACTTTATTACATCTGTAATTTTCCCAGCCCAGTGTAACACTTCCAACTTTTCCCCTCCCTGCTTCTCACCGAAGTGACACACTGCAGGTGCCGCAGTTTAGATATAACAATGAAAAAAAGTCCATTTCTTTTCTAGTTCAGCAGCGAAGACATCACAAAAGATAGAGTTATCATGAGCTAATTACAGTCCTCGAAAATTACCTTTGTGCTTAGCAAATATGCATTTTTTTTTCCTGTGCTGGTGATGAAGAAGTTGGCAGTTTAAATAAAAAACACTATTTAAAGTAACAGAGTACAGTTATATAACCTTTTCACATAAATCATACAATAACTCTTTGTGCTTTGTAAAAAAAAAAAAAAGAAAGAAAGAAAAAAAGAACAGCAGTGCTTGTTAAGATTTATTTATATAATAATCTACGCAAAGGGCTTTTTCCTTTTATAATAGTGGAGTGTTCTCTTTTTTAACCTCTAGAAGTTGCAAACTAGAGGCACTAACATCTTCCAATCACTGCTTTGAGTTGTACACTACTCCACTGCTCAAGACCCCAACTTCTGTAGTGTTCGGCTTTACTTCTAAGCACACAGCTAGACAACTTAACAAGGAAATAGATTCTATTTACTAAATCAGTAAAATAAATAAAAATCAAATTCCAATCTAGTGTAAGGATTCTTTTGCATTTATAACTATGGTCTAAAGATCATTTTTTCACCTTAACAGGAATACTGTTCTTTCAAGGGTATTTTATTGGTGCTGCTTTCATCAGTAAGGATGTCACCAGAGGTAGTTTCATGGTGGTGAAATCCAAGGGACCTTGGAAGCTGTCTAGTTTCTCCGCTGATTCTCCCTAGAGTTCTTTCATCGGGTCCTTGTTCCCCCACTCACCTTCTTGCCCACTCCTCTTTGCTTTCCTTAAATTTCTTCCCCAATTTAAATTTAGAAGCAGAAGTCTCTCCTTATTTATAGCATTGCCCCTACCATTAAAAAATATTCTCTATATAAAACGTCCTGTCACCAAATTGATCTTATCACTGACTAGTCCACCCCGAAGGGTCTCAGAACTGAAGAGTCGAGGGTTTACATAAATTGCTAAATACTAACCTTGGCTCAAACTGACCCACTTATCCCCAGTCCAGAGGATCACTCCGGGAAGCGTGATCCTCTCATGGAGATAAACCTAGCAGAAGCATTTCATTGGTCAGATATATCTGTTCGGATCCTTGCTGAACAGTGGGGGTTCTGAAGGGCTTTCTTGTGTGTCCTTATCTTTCATTGAGATGCTGACCCAACTTTTAAAACCTATCTCCATGGAAAATTCTGGGCTGCACTCCAAACCAACCAGTAGGAGGTGGCTCTCTTAATCAGTGGCTGTGTTCTGTCTTTATATAAACAGGTTAAGCCAGCTGCCAGGGCCTCTGTGACCAATTCCAGTTTGCATTACCCTTGCCTGGAAAGATGGGCCAACCAAAGCTGCATTATGAAAGCAGAGAACTCCACCTCTCCTAGGTTATAGCAAAAAATCTGGCTGCTTTGTATGATGACCAGAGTAGTCAGTAATTTTACTTTTCCTCCAAAAAAATGAGTAAGGCATGGCATACGCTCATTTCCAGACTGGGTAAGATTTTACTAACCTGCCTGTTGGAGTTAATGGCTCAAAAAGGAAAGAAGAAATTTGCTCACTCTAATTGATACATAGTTATTCAGCTACGCATTTCCTAGCACAGCGTAAAAAATAAGAGAGGTAGAATAACTCTCTAGTTGTATGTGAAGAGTAATGATCGCTGTGGTGCAGTTTTATTAACTAGCGAGACAACCTTCCATTCACTAATGTACAAAGGGCCATCATTGCCCAAAATGGATCTAAGAGTGTCAGTTGGAATAATCCGCAGATATGACTAATATTGAAACAACACTGCTGACGAAATCTGTTACCATCCTCAGACAACCGTTCTTCTTCTCTGATTCCGATAGTGTTCCTCAAAATGAGGCTACCCCAAAGTGGCAGCAAACTATGTTGAATATAAACTAAATTAATGAAACACGAAAAAACAGGCTTCTGAGCTACATTTATAAATGTTGGCCAAAAATAATAAAGACAAAAAAAGGCAGAAACATCATGCCTATTTCCCCCCCCAAAATTTGAAACTTGCTTATGGCTTAGTCGATACAGCAGGATCATTAAAAGAAACAAAGCAAACAAAAACCTTTCAGTGCAGTATGTTCTTGTTATATAAGAGTGAAGAATATTCCTCTACATTAATTATTATAACGGTAATAATTAGCAATTCTGGTCCTTGCTTCTGAAAGAAATGCTTTTCCAGAAAAAGTATTTTAACATGGTATCATATTGATTTAAAATCATAGAATTCAGGCCACTGATTTACAGGTCAAGCCATATTTGAATGGCTTGGAATAATTTTTTCCTCTATTGCTACCAGAATTGAATGCTAAGTAGGTAGGGCCTTTATAATGATCTTATTTTCAAGCACATGCAATAGCTACTACAATTCCAGTAGGATTCTTCTAGGTTTTGGGGGGCTTTTTGTTCTTCTTGTTGTTTTGTTTTGTTTTGTTTTGTTTTGTTTTGTTTGACAGCATAACATTACACCCATGGGAGGTGAGTTTTCAGATGTTAAAGAGGATTTGTTATAAGAAAATGATTATAATAGGATTTAACGTAATTGAAAGTCAAGGTACAGTAGCCATCCAGAGGAACAGAGAATGTCAAAACTTGCAGTAAGGGTGGAGTGCCTTTTGCAAAGCAAACAACAAAAGTGGAGAGAGAAGAAAGAATTCTATGCGCAACAGGATCTACAAGGTTGACCAACCTGATAAGCCTGCCACACTGCCATGGGTATCAAGCCCAGAGGTGCCAGAGGGACCATGAACAGCGGCAACCTTCCCGCCCCACAAGAAAGTTTTGAAAACAAGTTATATAATAATCCAAATTCATGTCTAAAACTTGCCGGATAATAATCCTTGGCCTTCTCAGGCTCTGGGCAAAAAAAGGCTCATCCCTCAGCCATCACCCTGACCCTTCCAGTCCTAGAGTCGCCCTGAGTCTTTCACACCTTTGCTAAATTTATTACTACAGTAGCCGTGAACACGTGTGTGTGCACATGCATACACACATATACACACACTCAGAGGCATGCACACCAGGCAAGAACTGCCTGGCTCGCCAAATGTTTCATCCCTTTTCATGAAAGTGTCACTATCTTTCTAAGCACAGTTGATTTATCAAACATTATATTGCTATTCGATGGTGATAGACCCATGACAAATCCAGGCACCATGAACACATCAGGCATCATAAAGTAAATATAATCCCCCAAGATTACAACCTGGTGACAGCCAGCAGAAGGCAGAAGATAGCTGAATGTTCTTTCTATCATAGGGCTTTTTTTTTTTTCACCTGACTTTGCTTTCTACCATTCTAGGGTGCAATTAGTTCCTCTCCGTCATAAATATTATTAGAGGAGATATTTTCCTTGGTGTTTCATTACGATGTTTCTGTGGATGGACTTGAAGTTTAACGCTATATTCACCTTAGACACACAGCTGGAGAACATTCTTAATCATCAATTCCAGCTCTTTATTGCTATAACATCCCATAACAGTCTTTCAGCAGAGAGACAATGGTGCCGGCAAGACTGGCAGCTTAGTATTGCTTCTATCAGCTTCAACATTATTTAGGTATAGACTGCATTTCCCAAGCATGAAAGTGATTTATGAAATGAACTGCAATGTCAAATGACATATGTAGGCTTGTGAGTCAGGTTTTTTGAGCTGCTCCTTCTCCATACCAAGTTCATTTCTGCTTGCACTCCAGTATCTTTTAGAAAGTTAAGTACCACCATATTATTTTTTTGAAATATCAAGTTATTTTCCCTTCTAATTTTTGCTGCTATCAAATTGTGAACAATCATTTCAAAAGATACATATCACACTTAAGGAAATTTTCCTCTTCCTTTCACCTTCAATTGTATAGTAGCCATTTTGCTAAATATACCATTATAAAGGGCAATAGTTAAAAAATAATCTAAATAGAGGTCAATGCAAATATAACCAGACAGCTAGCAATGAAAAGCTAATACATATATATGCATACATACAATCATATATTTCTATGTATATATGGCTATGTTCTGCATAATCAATATATTTTTATATTTAAATCTGAATATGTGTTTTCAGTGATTTTGAAGTTAATATTTTACCCTAAATCATGATATCATTCTAAGAACATTATATTCAAAGAAACAATAAAACCACTCTACTTAGGACACTTTTTCTCCCAATGACAGGACACTAAATTAAAGCAAGGTTGTTACTTCTATGAATCATGTAATCATCTAAGTACATGCTTCAACAAAAATCTCTCATAGAATTTTACTCTGCAGGGTTAAAGTGAACCGCACAGTGACAATCTCAGCGAGTATGAATAGGAAGATATGCCACTGGCAGGACCAATTTGTATGAACTGACATGGAAATTCAAATATTCATTGTACTTTCTCCAAAGGCTTTCCTATATTTGTCCAATCACTCCTAATCTGAACACCTTTCTTTCATTTCAAATCTGTTTTCCCATGTACGATCCTCCACATTAAACACAAACGTGACTTGGACTTCAGAGTCCACAGTTAAGAAGTTCTATCATAAACCACTTGTTCTTTTGATCACTGCTCTACCTATGTTCTTTTGAGATCCATGAACTTTATCCCCAGTTAATTCTGTTTCATTCCATTTGCACATTCTCACTGCTAAGAATGATTACCTGCCAACTCTTTCATTATGGGCAACCCACCAATCAACAACTGGCAGATATTCTCCTTCTCTTTCTTCACCCTCTCCAGGAAAACTTCCTATTCTGAGAAATGTGTATATCAAGTCCCAAATCAACTTGAGTTTGTTGATGGTTATGCATTTTATAATGATCACTACTTGGAATTATAATTTGTATTTTAGTCTCCAAATTTTAAATAAACATGCTAAGGGTGCTAAATTTGTGAAAATAGTTTAACAAATATGAGGGATATGCTCTTTTTCGTCAAAAATAGAATTGCTATTCTCTACTCCATCCCATCCCTTGCAAACTTAGGCATAATCATGTGACCTGTATTAGCCAATGAAAGGTGATGCAGAGATAATATGCGATTTGCTGTAGCTCCTCCTCCCTGCTCGTTATATTGATAGCATGAGTCTACATGGAGTTAGCAGCCTGGGTCCCTCAGTGACTGTGGTAAGCAGAGAAAGCCCCCTGCCAACCTCCGTTGACTTGTAACACAAATGAACTTTTGGGGTTGTTTGTCACCACTGTACAGCCTAAATCCTCCCAGAGAGGGAAATGTGGCCCTTTGCTAGACATCACCGCAGGACTCATCTTCATAATAACATTGCTGCTTTCTTGCAAAGCTTTTTCAAACATATGCTATCACTCATTTTCATTTGGGTTTTGATATTCTTGCTGTTGCTTTCTGCTATCATTCCTATGTCTTAAATGAAAAGCCTAAGACCCAAAAAAGGAAAATGATTTCATCAGTGTTTTCCTAACAACCATTTCTGAAGGCAGAATTAGAATAAATCTGATGTCTAGCTGGTACTCTCTCTTCTGAACCAGAAATCACAAAGAAATCCAGGCTCCAATTCCAGCTAGAGAGAAAGTCACAGAGCATAAACTACTAAAGCTGGAAGAGGTTCCGAGCTCACCTATTCTCAGCACCTTACTTCAGAGCAAGATTCAGGCCAACTGGGTTGAAATGAGTGTGTGGGCTAAGAACGCAAACCACGTTCAGGGTTAAGGCAGACAAAAACTTACATCCCTTATGCCGTAATAACTTTGATGATATCTGGAACCTGAATGAAAGGAAACTTCCTGAGGATACTGAGAACGTGTAAGCATATTCTTAGACATGAAGCTAAGAAACTTAATCCTTAATCTGTGAATATATCTTTCAGATGTGAGTTATTTCTGTAGAAACTTTTGCTTTTATAAGTAGCAAAAATGACTATTAAAAAGTTAATTACTGAAACAAAAGCAAAAACATTAAAGTTTTTGGGAATGTGTAATCCCTCAGATTTCTTAGGTTCCAGTTGAGATTCACTATCCACTGTAGTTCTGGATTGTGTCATCTTTATATCTGTAACACCCAGCACAGTGCCTAGAACAGAATAGTTGTAGAGAGAAATTTGTAGAATAGATTCTTGTCCTTGTGGAACACAGTTCAGGCCTTCCTCAGGGATAACCTGCTGAAGTTAGTAACACACTGATGATTAGTCTGTCACTTAGTTGCCTGGATAACACAGGTGATGAGCTCGTACTTCACCAGACTAATTGATTTCTTTACTGATTGTCTTATGAGACATTAAAAAAAGAAAAAATAAGTCTCTACCATATTTCTAACAGGTTAGAGTAAAAGTTCATTGTCTTCAAAGAACATAAATACTATCCCATCCAACATACACACTCTCCAATTCCCAAACCTGCCATCTCCACTAACTCTAAACATTAAGTCATTATCCAAAAAGCATATTCTCATTTTCCAGTATAGCTAATCACTACCCAAGATAAAACAGCCTGTTCCAAGACGAGGAATTAGGTATGATGTGCCAGACACTGTATATGCAAGCTTTGATCAACGGCTCTATGTCTTTAGCTGCTAGGGGAAAAAAAAATAAAAAAGACAGAGAAAAAGCCAGAAGTAATATTTCAGTTCCCACAACTAGAACATAGTAAAGGATGGCTTTGAACCCAAATCTAAGAGCATAGCAGAATGACAGAATCACCCTGAATAAAACTGGTTACCTTACACTGCAAAGTACCCTAATTTTATGTTCCCTGATTTCAGCTCTTTGGGAAACCAACATATGACCACTAACCCTAATCCAAGAGGAAGACTTAGGTTATTAAGATCATTACGTATACTTCCTTTTCATTCCCACCCAGCCAATGGGGAAAGGAGAACATAAAAGAGAAAGACAATCTCTAATGTTAAAGCATTAGAAAGCCAGAAACGCATTCTCCCGACTGTACTCATGTAAATTTTGTGTGGGCAAAATTAAAATCAGTAGTTATCCTAATGAGAATACAAACTTGCAATTCCGGCCCTCCTGAAAGGCTACTGTGGTTCTGGTTTCTGTGATAAAGAACCTTAAAGTCCAACATCCAAGTGAGTAGGAGTTGAATTGGCACCTAAAATCCAGGAAAGGTTATCAGGCTTTTGATCCAATTTTACCAGGCAGATGAAAAGTTTAGAAACATTCCTGAACTCAGTTTCCAAATGGTCACATAATTTGCTGGACCAGTCCACAGGAGTAGTTCCAACACTCAAAAACATGGACAAGTTGAGCTATAAGAAGGGCTGGCAGCAGGTCCTCTCTGCTTACAATTCCTAACATCCTGCCTCTTGTTGAGTTTGTCTTTCTGTTTCTCAATACAGGTGTGAAGGGAGGGGAGGTGTGAGGTGGGTGGAGGGAAATTAATTAGAAGTTGCTAGGAGTCTATCACTCAGAGAAACTTGATGTTAAAAACAGAAGTATTCCAAACTGAAAGTTTAGGCCTTTAAAAAACAATCTACATTAAAGAAAAGCTATTGCTTCCTCCTACTATACAAGAAAACACCAAGTCTTAACATCGGCTCCAAACCATGCTGGCAGGCCTGGTATTTCCACTTGTTCTACTGTTTAATCTCCACCACAGTGAGGAAGCACTTCACGACCATGCCCTCTTCTCAAACAATCTTATTTTCCTAGCACTTCCTCCTAAAGGATTTCTGCACAACAAATTCATTAAGAAATTTTAACCCAAGATGCCTTTCATGTGGTGAAATAGAGAGACCCTTAAGTGAAGGAGAATGGCCAAGAAGCAAACGGTTTTAGGTTGGATTAAGCAAAAGGGAAAGGAATAGGAACAAATCTGGGAGTAGCCCATCAACAACCAACCACAGAGGCCTTGAGGTCAATGAGTAAGGGCAACAAAATAACAAAACCAAGCAACAAAACAACAGCAACGGGATATTATCCTTCCTATGTGCTAGGCTTTATGACAATTTCAGTTGTACAAGCCCATGAGTGTCTTCCATCTTCGTGAAACCTATGAATAAGTGGTATTGTTGAACCTACTCATGTATCAGGAAACTGAGGCTTAGAGACAGTTTGTGCTTGCTTATTCTCAAACAGCTGGTAAGTGGAAAGCAGGGTGAATTTAAACTTTGGTCTATCTGAACATTACTTAGATGCTCCATCAATAACCTTTAGCAGTATAAAAGAAAATTCATCTGGCCCTCATTTGCATGGGCTAAATTACAGACTGCATAAATCCTTCAATACAACACAGGAAATATTATGTGCGGTTTTGTTTTTCAGGGGGAAATGTTTGTCATCCTTATCAGATTCTCAAATGGGTTTTGTGGTCCAAAATAGGGTCTGGCAGGTCCTCCCAGCTCCTCCTTGACTGTAGGACTTTGCGCTGGTAATTAACATCTTTGACTCTTCAGCACAGGTGTCTCGGGTCTCTTATGTCCTCAGAATACAACGTTTCTATATTCTAAATATCCTAAAGAATTTCTAAAGTGTAACAAGCTTTCCCACTGCCCTGCATGACCACTTTCCACCCAGCCCTGCACCCCTAACTTTATATGCCCACCTCTATTACATCACCTGCTTTTATCACTCCCAGGATCTAACAAAATAGCTCCAATTTCCATGTGCATTCTTCATAGCCTTTCCAAACTCTGGTTATATGATGCATGGGGTATGAGTCAGGCTAGGGGGAAAGAGGGCCTCTTCTTAAAGTTTATATGTAACTGTGAGAGCATTCAAGCATGTGCTGGCATGCCAGCTCTGTGTTTAAAGAAAAGAAAATAAAGAAGAAAAGAAAGAAGAAAAGAGAAAAACTGCTAGCAGCAGTGTTTCCCTGTTGAAAAGTATTTCAAGGACATCTGAGCCCTTAAAAGTTATGTTTGTAAAGGAGAAGAATGGGTACCCTCAGAGGGCAGTGGGGGACACTGTCAGCCCCCTTCCTGACCTCTACCTTAACTTTCTGCTGCAAAAAGGTTCTCCAGCTTCATCCCCCTCTGAAGTTGAAAGCTCCAGTTGAAATTCTTTACTTGGAAGGTCACTCATTTTCTCATAGCCAAGAAGCCTGTTTGCTTTTGTCTTCCCATTTGCTTTCAAATGAAAATATCAAACCACAGACCATCTTGCTTCCCTGACTCAAAAATTAATTACATCATGTCCAGAAGTGAAGGTTGTTGAAAGTTATTAATGTATTTGTTGGGAACACTCTGCATTCCGAACGTTTACGTGAACACACAGATGCTTGCTCTCAGCCTGACCCTATCAGCAGTTCTGGATGGCGTGCACCAAAAACCGTGGTCACATATTGTCCACTTCAGCCCCGCACAGTGCTCATTCAAAAGCACGCTGTCATGCACATTTTTATTATCACAAAGTATATCTATTTATTTCCCATTGTTTGTCAGTATTTCCCAAAAGCTTTGAGAATAGGACTTCTTAACCTGCCAACTACGACCATTTCTATCAACCATTATTTCTACTGCCTTGTATTTCTCAGAGCTTGAAATTACCACTGTGCTTCTACCTGTTGTGTATGGCATACTTAGCAGTGGTTGTGCACCAACTACATCGGCTGGTCAGCTAATAGGAGTCATATGTGGCCCGGGTGCCTATCCTCGCCACTCTTGGCAAGGGTCCAGCCCCAGGCTTGACAATCCCATGTTTCACCAAGCTGCTACTCTGGAAAGATGAAATAAAGCCCCAATTGTCTGGGGCATGGCTCTGCAGATGTGGAGGCAATAATGATAGCTGAAGCAATTCAAGGTAATATACATTTTATAAATCCTTTATGTATCGTATATATGTATACATATATATTTTATATTAAAGTTGTTCATCTAGTGAGCCCTAACTGATACAAGAGTAGAGATTATTTTTCATTAAATTAAGGCATCAGTCTAGCTGCATACTCTCTCCATATTTGGGATGATGCAGAAAACACATAGGCACACAGTAATTACACAGTATTCTCTGTGTTTTCTAATGCTCACCTAGACAAAAGGGCAAGTTTAAGCACAAGGATTCCAGGAAGGGGTGGCAGGTTGAATCTCCAGCAGAAAATAAGAGCCAAAGTATTGGAACATAACATGACAGATCAAAAATTTAAAAACATTATCCTTGACCACAGGTTGAGCAATTTAGCAAGTTGTAATTCTCATAATGATGAAGGGAACCTAACTGTGGAACGATGGGGCAGAATTTGACTTTGGGTGCAGAAAGGCCTGCTCTGAGATCAGGCTCCACCTTTTGGAGTTAACTTCCACTGAATGATTTACTCCCACACATGGTCTGGCACCATTTACATCCCTGCAGCCTCGCATTTTGTGTCTCATTCACCTGTACTTCTTGGTGGTCCAGGCATGACTTCCTTCTTTACACCTTCCCGCCCTCCACGTGATTATCACTGCCCAACCCACTCCCCCATGTCTCTTTCCTTCATGGCACCTTTCTCCATATACATGCATTCACTTTATTTCACTGGATTCCCACTCTGAGAAAGCAAGAACCAGGCCCATTTTTGTGTACCATTGTATTCTCAATACCAAACATCGTATCTGGAAACAGTCAATATTTAGGAAATAGTTGTAAAATAAACATGTCATATAAATCTATATTTTCTGAAAAATAGAGATAATAATGATACCTACCTCAAGTGTTTTTGCAGGAACTACATGATGTAGCACATGTAAAGTCCACAGAATAATTCCTGGAATATAGCAAACATTGTAAAAACAAATACTTATAGATGATATTAATAATTAGAATCTTATATTTTAGCCTAGGGTCCTATCCTCGCATTAAAGTTATATGAATCACCTGAACTTGTATGTGCATACATACATCTTTCTGGGAAGTGTATTATCCATCATCTTCAGACCTTCAAATGAGACCATTACTCCACCCTCCAAAGACACTAGAATAATTGTTATACAGGCTGATACCATTAGACTGTGGTGAACATTAGACCACATAAAATAACATAAGAGCCCATTGTACCTAAGAGTTTAGAGAATACATATTGTAAGTCTCAACCAGATTTAATTTGCCTTAATGTTCCAGTAATCACAGAGCACTGAACCAGGAATCAGGGGATATGGTCTCTCTTCTGAATCCTTTCTCTTTGCTAACTTTATGATCATGGTTAATTCATTTACCCTAATAAATTATTTTGCCTTGGATTAAGCAGAGAAAAAGCAAGGAGGAATAATTTTTAATATATTTAACTTTTCAATATATAATCCTAAAGATATAAAGACACAGTACTACATGAAAAAGATAAGGTCTGCAAGTCAGAATATCTCTTGCTCAGAGGATTCCTTGTCCTGATCTGTGAAACACGTGCGTTATGCTAGATGACATTTAAGATTTTCTATAACTGCTCACCATCATCCAAAGATGTGAAATATAAATAGCCCCTGTTCTGGGGATTCATTTTCTATTTGACTCATCGCTCTGCTAATTTACACTTTTGCCCACATCAGTGACACTATTTTTACTGACTCATTTCCAACACTGAGATAGAAAAACTATCTTAGTCTATCCAGACTGCTTCAATAAAATATTTTAGACTGGGTAATTCACAAACAATAGATATTTAAATCATACAGTTCTGGAGGATGGGAAGTCCAAAATCAAGATGCCAGAAGTTTCAGTGTCTGGTAAAAGCTCTCTACTTCATAGATGATACCTTGTAGCTATATCCTCAGGTCACAGAAAGGGATCAAGGAAACTTGGTCAAGCAAAGGAAATAATCTCACACAGAGGAGGGGTAAGCCCTCATGGCACATTCACTGCCCAAAGGGCCTTTTTTTTAACATTATCACATCACATATTAGGTCTAACATATAAAAGATGGAGGATATCAGTTTTCAAGCCATAATGAAGATGAAAAATTAAGAGATATGCTTTGCTCTTTGATGACTTTCATTCCATATATTTAGCACTATAGAATACTTTTTGAAAATGAACTAAGTTAGGGTAGCAAGAGGAACACAAGATTTGGTGAAGCCAAAAGTACCAAAATCCCAGCTTAAAATATCTTCCCCACTCAGCCTAGCTGATCACCAGTGCAAGATAAATCTAAATCTAACTGCTTTCTGGAGTTGTAATTTCTGTACCCTCCTTATGTATCTCCTATGAATCTGAGTTTTGCACAAAGTTTCAATTTCTTTCATTGAAGTGAAGATCCATCTCAAGAAATATGAGCTTAGAAAGAGAAGAATTACGTGCCTGATGTTAACTTTCAATAACAGGACACTTAGAAAAATTCCACATAGAAGGAGTCAAATGTTTAATAGCAGGAGATAGAGAACCTAACTCCATTGGCCCTTTAAAAGGCAAGGTATCTAAAAAAGGGAAATGCAATCAAGGTTTTATATCAGTTCTATACACTGGTATATACCAGTAGAACAGATTTCTGAGAATCCATCTCTATGGATGAGCCCAGGAAAGCCATCTTGAAGGACTGAACACTTAAATTTATTCCGGCCAGCTGGGGCTTTCCAGATAGAATCCAGATGAATGAATCTACTCGCATCCAGATCAGACTCTTCAGTTCTATTCATTGTCCCTTCACCCAGGTCCTTCTTCAAAGCCCATGTATCTGAGGGCACACAAATAAATCTATTGCCATCTCAAGTAATGACAATTTCCCAGCCATGAAGATAATTTTTGCACTCTACTCTGATTTGATTCCTGTGTGTTTTTTTGCTAAGAGCCCATTTCCTCGGTGGGAAAGATTCTGCTCTGATACACAGTTGGGCCTAAAGTGCAATGAAACCATATTGCCTATAATCATGCAGTCTCACTGACCTGATTTCTGTAAATAGATAAATTCATCAAGGAAAAAACACAAGATTAAAATCTAAAAGCCATCTCAGGAAATTATTCTTCTCAGACATTTGACTAAGGTCAAATTAAATTTTCAGCCATCCCTAAAATCCATATCTGTCTGTATATTTTAAATAGAGCTTTAGATTAAATAAGCTTCCTAGATAACTTCTAATATATGATCAATTTTTCTGTCATATGTATTATTTTTTATGACTGTGGTAGAATATATGAAAACCGTATAAATCTTTTAGACTGTTGTGGATGTCATTTTACAAATGACAACACTGAGGACTAGAAAAAGTAAATTACTTTCCTGGGTAACATATATTCATTTATTCTTCCATTTATTCATTCATTCAACATTCACTCAAAAAATATTTATTGAATGCCAACTCTATCTAGTCACAGTTGTAGATACAGTGATACAGCAGAACATTAGCTTTCTAGGGCTCCCATAACAAAGTACCACAAACTGGATGGCTTAGACAACAGAAATTTATTATCTCACTTCTAGAGGCCAGGAGCCTAAGATCAAGGTGTCAGCAGGACTGACTACACAAATAGGCCTGTGAAGGACAATCTGTCCCATATTTTTTTACCTTATATTTCATTATCAGTCCCTAGTTCTCTCATCTCTCTTTGAAGATTTAATAAATGATTTTTGAGCTTCTACTACATTACAAGCAATTCTTGGAGATAAACAAAAATCAAAATCAGAATCATTCTTGCCCTCTTGGGATATATTTTTAAACGTCACATATTATATTGGATCAACCATGGTAACTCATTCTAATTTCACTTTTTGACTGACTTCTGAGAGACAGAAAGACCATCCAGCCTCTGATGGAATCCTCCCCATCATGGCACATAAAGGTTCACGACAAGGCTCATTCTACTGGGAACTCCTTACATGGAGTTGTCCTTTATATCAATTTAAAATCTGATTTTCTGATATATATACTTGCTCACCCTAGATCAATAGAGATAAAATATTTTTCCCCTTCCGAGTGATAACTTTTATATTTTGGAAAAAAATTTAAATTTTCATTCATTTCTTCATTATCTTTTACTGTTATTTGCAGCTAATGATCTCTGCAGCCATTACCTGCCTCTACGTACACTCTATCCATCTGTTTAGCGCTTACTAAATGCTGGGCCCAGGGAATATCGGTTGCATGTATGGTTTGAACAGTGCTGCATTGAGAAGGAGTATGACTTACTGTGGTGTGGACATGCTTCCAGTAATCCAGCCCATGGTTACATTAACATTAATTATAATGATGATGCAATTTTGGTTTATATTAAATATTTAAAAAATATAACTTTTTCTTCAATATCAGATTTTATGTTCATCATCTTCAGATTTCATCTTACTGGTTTTGATCTTTCAATTGAAGTCTCGATATTGCTTTTTAATCTTAACTCCAGATCAATTGCAGTATGAGAGAAAACAGAAGTCCTTAGATTCTTCACTGTGTGACTCTCACTGGGTCACCTGATTTGCTTAGCCTTGGTTCTGCTCATTGTGAAAAAACAAAAAACAAAAACAGCAAAAAAGAAAACCATAGAGGGGCTAAAGTCTAGCAATAAGTCTTCTCCAGAGGGTTGTGAGACTCAGATGTGAGAATTTAGGTGAAAGCATTCCATAAATTGGGAAACAATATGTAAATGATAATAGCAGCAACGTGATTGCTTTTCTTCTCCATTTTTGCCAATCGTGGAGATGATAAGCATGGTGTCTGTGTCTTTAGCCAATTCATCGATTCAAGTGCCAAGCAGATTAAAACCAAAATATTAATCAACATTCTTTAGGTTTGTTTACAACGTGTTGTGACTATCTGAAGGTACTGTGACCCAACCTGTGTACTTTACCTTAGCCACAAAGACCTTATGAGCCTGGCTGTGTGTCAACATATTATGGTGTAGTAGTTACTTTCAACAGCTTTGAGGCTGACAAGATTGGCTTCAATTCCAGCTCAGCTATTTGCCTAAATTACTTGATCTCACTGATCCTCTGTTTCTTATCTTTTAAAAGGGAGGTAAACAAAGTACCGGTCTACTAGGACTGGTGTAGGGTAAACAAAATAAGGCAAACAGGATCCACTTGTCGAACAGAGCACAGTAAGTGTTTAACAATCAGTGGCTATATTTATGATATTATTGTGAAAATTAGGTTTCTCCAGTTGGTCCTCTGATCTTATAAAGTAGCATTATTTCAAAAGAAAATAAATTAGGCCAGCCTAACTTAACTCTTAACTCACTTAAATGATGGTGAACCTACGTTCTCACCTTATATCCACCACATTCCTTCATTAACACTCACAAACCATTAGCTTAAAAATCTGTTCTTGACCTTTTTCTGTTGCCATCTGAGAATAACTGGCCTGATTGTGGATTAAGGAATCTTGTCTTCCTTTTTGAAAAACGGATCAACATTTCCACTATTCACTCATCTCTGGTGGTTGCTGGAATTAATCTCTGAGGTTAATCCTCTGTTCACATTTACTCATTCGAAGAGAATATTTTGAACATCCACTATTTGCCCGACACTCCAGTTGTGGGGTATAACTGGCACCCAGTGCTGGCGGCTAGAATTCATTTAGAGAAGCCAGGCTTTGTCAAACCCTCAGAGAGCTGCAGTCAACTCCCTCTTTGCATTGTTTGTGTGTGTGGACAAGTCGCTTAACGCTGAGTCACAGTTTCCTCCCCAGCAAAGTAGGATAATAATAACTGCAACGACTGCCTTGCAGGATGAAAATATACGAGACGAGGTGTTAAAAAAAAGTTCTCCCCAAAAACAAAACATGCACATAAAAAAACTTTTGAAGTATTATTTGTTCTTATCATTTCAGTTTGCAGACCACTTTCCTTGCTGCAGCACTTGAAAGCAAAATATGAATTTAATAGTTCTGTTATCTGTTATCACTTACACTATCTGCCCCAGGCAGCTTGGCGATCACTTCCTTGTTCGTCTAGTTTCAAACACGAATGAAAATCTCTTTCTGTGGTCTTTAACATTTTCAACAAACCCAAATTTCATTATTTATTTGTTATTTATGCCCATATGGTATTTTATACTAAGATACAAGTACAATGAGATCCTGCATAACCAGAAAAAAAAAAAAAAAGAGTACAAGAATTAAAGAGATGGTTGGGAAAGAAAACCCAAATTGAATATAAGCTGTGCAATCGAGCATATATTTAGCTTCACTTTTGGGAAACAGAGCTAAAAAAGAAGAAGGGGTGGCATAGGAGGCGTTACATTGCACTCTCTGGTTAATAAGAAAACATGAACAGCTGATGTCCCATTGAACTCCAATAGAGATCATACAAAGAGTTCTACAAAAAGGACACCAGACAATCTAATGGAAGTGTTTGGAGCAGCAATTTTACAAGGGAGTTAATACATTGCCTAAGTAGTCACTTTTGACATACAATGCTTAATAAAACAGTGTTGTCAAACTATGATTTTGTGAGGATACTTCCAGGGAAGGGAAGATACTATTATACATGTATAAATATTTTTAGTAACATAACTTGGTAGAAGGTTAAAAATTTAAAAATCTAAAGTAATGAATGATTATCATTACGTATTTTCTCTGTTTCAGCCAGACCTCAACAAGTGGCCAGGCTGCTCATGCATACAGGTTGGGGCTATACCAAGGGAGGCAAGAATATAGTTTTTCTGCATTGTTGATAAGATGGAGAATTCTGTGCTCTGGATAACTGGTATGGAGATGGCAATATCTATCTCAAAAAATAAGGTCTTCTTGCCTAGAATGAAGGCCCACCCATCATCTTGAGAGAGCTATGCTATAATCAAAATTTCTCTCAGAAAACAGTTTTGAACATAACGAAACTTTAAACAAGAACTTCTAACTCCATAGAGTAGAGGTGGGAAAACTACCTTAAGGACCAAACTCACCATTTATTTTTTTAAAATACAGATTGATTTTATAATTTTTTTATTTTATTGGAATGCAGCTATACCCATTAGGTGATGAATTGTCCTTTCATAGACATTACATTGCAAAGATAGAGCTGCATAGTTATAATAGACAACACAGGGCCTCCTATGTTGTTTACTACCTGACCCCTTACAGGAAAAGTCTGCCAAGAGCAGACGTAGATTTTGTTCAAGTCTAATGGGATTTGAGAATCATAGTTACTTCCCCATCAATTTTTATCTGAAATAATTTAATACAGCCCATGTATTAAATACAGGACTTTTTATTTTAAGCATCCCAACACCATTAAGGGCTCCTGACAATGAATTAACTGCAAAATTCACACCCAAAAAGTTAAGTGAATTAGTATTCAGTGGTGTAAAAACAGAGACGTGTTCTCTGACCTCTCTCTTCCTTTTTTTTTTTTTTTGTGGGTACCGGGGGTCGACCTCAGGACCTCGCGCGCCAGCAGGCGCCCGTGCCGCTGAGCGATATCACCGGCCCCTTTTACGTATGTGGGTTCCAGGAGTCGAACTCGGGCCCTCGCGATTGCCAGGCAGGCGCTTAAGCCGCTGAGCCATCTCACCGGCCCCTCTCTTCCTTTTAATTTGAATCTGAATAACTTAATGACACTTTTCCCTAAACCGGATGTACTGCCCTCTGATCTGAAGAACAGAAAAATAGACGTTCTCCTGTAAGCAGACACCGAGTTATCTGCATGAATGGAAAGTAGCTGCTGATCAAGCTTGCCATGATTAGTGTCAAAAAGGACAAAAGATAAATGGTTCTGAAACTAAAGTTATCCCTTTGGGTAGACATGCCCTTTTGCTTACCTGTTCTATAGTTAATCATCCTGTGCAATTAGGTAATCATCAGTTCTGCAAATATAAATTGTGTGGCTAGTGTATTAGTTAACATATAAGAAAGTTATGTTTCTCAAAGAAAAATTTCACTAATTTTTTTTTTTTAATGTGGGTACCGGGAGTCGAACTCAGGACCTCACACTTGCCAGGCAGGTGCTTATGCTGCTGAGCTATCTCACCAGCCCATCACTAATATTTTTAAGGAACTTTTCTTAAAAAAAATTTAGCCTGAGAAGACTTTTGTGATGTTCAGTGTCCAGATCTCTATGTCAAGATCATCACCCATCACCAATGCTCATGGCAGACACAAATTACTTCGAAAAGAGGATACTGCTGAGGACTTTGACTTATACTCCTTTTTGTGTGAACAACTAGAAAGTTTAGAGACACATTCTAAGCCAGCCCTGGTGAGTGCAGAAGAGCTTACAGATCACAATGAGTCTAACCCACCCCTGGCTCTATTTATTTTTCTGAGTCTCATTTTCCTGTTGTCCTACTTTCCTCACCCACTTATTTTTCACTTTATTTTATCTTGTGTGGTATTAATAAGTAATCCACCTTAAATCCTTTCTGGAACAAGGCAGGGTATAAGTAAACAAGTTAAAATGAACTGGCCTGTTGAATAGAGTTATTTAGTATTGTCCATCTGAATGCTGAAAAAATATCTGCCAAAAACAACTATTTTGTTTTGGCATCACAGCTTCTGGGGTTTTTTTTCAAACAGAAATTGCAAAACAGGTTCATGGGCTTCTTGTTGCTCCCGCCAGCACGTGGTTTTAGGACTGTGCAGCTGGAGAGAGGGTGATGTCCGTTCTGGACTCTGCTCTGGCACGAATGTGTCATTGCAACTGCAGCACAGCACTTACATCTAATGGCGTCACCGATCTATCGCTGAGTACTCGTACAGCTTACTGCAAGCATCTTCAGTTCATTGCTTTTGCGGGGAAAATATCCTAGTGTTTACCATTTGAATAGTGCTCTACAATTTGCAAAGCAAGTTTACACATATGGCATCTTACTGAATCCTCACAATCACTGTGTTAATTTGGTTTATGACACTTAATTTACAGTTGAGGGAACTGGGATGCAAAGAAGACAAAGTGTGGAGGAACCAGGATTCAAATTTAGGCTTTGAGGCCACACCACACACTCGTTGGTTCTCTGTGCTTTCCCTACCCCTCGACATATTCCTAATCTTGATCCAAGCATTATAAAGTCTGTGTGATGGGTCACAGTCTGAGGCTTAGAAATCATACCTAAAGTTAAGTACCAGGTTTGCTTTTCTAGAAGTTACTTTAGGTCACTGTATTAGTTTCCTGAGATTACTACAAACTTGATGGTTTAAAACACTATAACTTTATTGTCCCCTTTCTAGAGGCCGGAAGTCTGAAATCAAGGTGTGCGCAGGGCCATGCTCTGTCTGAGGGGTCTACTGGAAAATCTGTTCTTTGCCTCTTGCCACTTCCAGGCAGCTCGAGACATTTCTTGGCTCATGGCTACATCATTTCAGTCTCTTCTGTGGTCACACTGTGCCTTCTCTTCTGTATGTGTCCTCTCCTCGGTGTGTCTATATATCTTACAAGAATATGTGGGAAGGCCTTTAGCACCCATTTAGGAGAAGCTTCTTTTCAAAACCTATAACTTACATATTTGTGTCACAAACAGTAATATTACCAGGTTCTACAGACTGGATTATGGACATGTCTTTTTGGAAGCCACAGTTCAATACTCTAAAACCACTGAACCTTGGTGATGCTCCACCTTCCCTAAAACTAGAATAACATCACTTAAGGCAAACAATAAATAAGATATCTCAATAAAAGTGGCTAATGTATAACAGGTGCTCAAGAAAGGGTTTCACCTTCTTTCCTCAATGAGCTTCAAGGACAATCACACTACTTTTGAGATAGTTTTCCTCCCTGGGTCCTTTGGAGTAATTCTCAAATCCATAGTCAAAACTCTTTCTCTTGCACATTTTCTCTTCAGATTTTCTTTTCCTAGTAAGACTGTATTCATCTTCAGGACAAAGAACAACAATCTTTTTGAATTCTATTTTATCAGGGACTAGGATGGTGCTTCTCAAAGTTCCTGTTGTGAGGGATTAGTTTTAATTTTGTGAGATAAAGTTAAAATGTAGTAATAAAAAAAAAAATCACCATGAAAGCATCCAATAGTTAATTTACATCTTGTTGCAGACCAATGACAATGTGTGTGCCTACCCTGTTCAGGGACCTCATTCTGAGAGACAGTGACCAAGGACACCTATATGCCCTTCATAGTAGTTTAACCTCCAAGATTTTTCTGACTCTCACATTATTACCCTTTTAGAATTTCCTTATTGACATTTACCTTTCTTACTTTCTCCTTCTTTTTTTTAGAGATTAAATAAGTCAACATAAAAGTTAAGCATTTACCAAATCCTATAATTTTAGCAAAGTTAGCTTTCTAAAAGGCAGTCATTTCTCCCAGCTGTAAAAAGATACTTCATGATAAGATTTAACACCAAAAATACAATTATCATATCATGGCTCTTGCTGAGTGGTCTGAAATACATAGTCATAGCAGTATAATTAATTTCTCATTTATTTTGTTTCCATCAAGATGTACATCTTAGTTATACATAGCACTATTCTATTTTCCCTTCTTCTGGATAATATTTTGAATAAAGTATGCCTTTCACTTGATATTTTTAGACTGAATTTTATCCCATTAAGTCTTAGTGCTCTCCACAACATTGTTGACTTTTTGCTTAAAAATTGTGATTGCATTTTGTCACTCGACGTTGTGTTGATATCTGTAGTTTCCTAAGGTCATAAATATTACTCTTAGTAATAATTTGTTGAATAATTTGTTATTTGTGGAATGAGTGAAAGAATGGTAATTGCTGGGGACCACCTCTACTCCACAAATTATTTCTCTCATGCCTCTTGTTTCTCTTACCTAGTGGGTAGTTAGTCTTGATTTTTCCTTGCTCTCCACTTTGATCCAATGCCCTTTTCCATTTTCAGTAGTGCATCTTCCTGACACTCTTGTCATCATCCAGAAGACAGATTCTTTCCATTGGATGCCTCTACATAACCGGCTATTATCTTCCTTTCTCCTTTCTCTTCCATCATCATGACTACATGCTCGAAGTAGAGCAAAGAGTCCCACTCATCCTCCCAAGTTCTCCACTTCTCTTCCTAGTCCTAAACACAGCGATGGTTGCATTTGTCCCACAGGAACTACTGGAATAGTAGGGCTTGAAGAGTTTGCTAAGTCTTGTTGGATTCTCTATCCTATCTAGAGGTGAGTCATCGCCTTTCTCCAAGAAGGCAGAGCACAAACCCATGATGATGCCATAGTTTTCCTCACATGCCAGCTTCTTACGCAGCCTCCCATGCACAGCCAACAGACAGTTCCAAATCATTAAGAAGTGCAAGTTTGCATTTGGTTGGGAAAACACAGTGCCATCATGAATGCTTAGCATCTCTTGGGCACTTGGGTAAACCCTCTTCTTGAACAAGTTTGGAGTCACTTCCAGAAACTTATGAATGCTCCACCCAGACTAATTTCCTCTTCTTTATCCACAGCTGTGTCAGAGCCTCCCAGTTACTGTCAGTGACTGCTTTGGAGTCACTTTGCAGTTCCAGGACACCTTTTTATCCTCTGCATAGCTCTGGATATTTAACCTTAAAAAAAGAAAGCCATCCCCTCCTACTCTACATTTATGATTCATTTCCCTCCAAGGCAGGCTCCCTCAGGGCAGACTGCGGAGCAGAGTATGATTCGCCCACCTCCTCCCTTCCCTTTTATACCCCAGAATAAGCACACAGGTCCTTCCATTTCAAGATAATGTGGAGAATCAAATGGAGACACTGACGACAGTTCTGAAAAAGTTATCCAAGAGTGAAGTAATCCAAGTGTTGGGCTAGTTATTTCCCTTGGCATATAATTACCCGGCCCCTTTTTATCTAGTATGCTCAGGAACCAGAGTGAGGTCTTGTTAACTTTTAATGCCTTCTACAACCTTTGTTATACTATTTGTCCCCATGTAAGGCATCCAGGTTGACTAACCTGGCATTCCGATGGGGGCCATTTGGGGACACAAGTCAGAAATACCAAAAGGTTACTTTTAAGTGCTTCAGCCACTTCTCTGCATTTGCAGATGTCTCCTGGCTCTTGCTGAAACCATCCCAGTCTTCTGACCCTATAAATCCTTCCCCTTCTTCTCTCCCATCTCCTCAGAATGGAAAAGGCCTTTTTTATTTCCTTGAAGATTCCCCCCTGACCACCAGTCCCATCATTGTTCAGGGAAATCTGCCCTATGTAGCACATGCAGCTCACACACCAGCCAGGCACAATAAGGTCCGCTTACAGCTGATGCTGGCTTTTTACCCACTTTTTCGGATACCAGCTGTGTGCAGTTTCTCTGATCTTGGCCCTGATGACTCCTATCATTTTATGAACAGCCAGGACTGGCCACTTAATTCCCAGGATCAGAGCAAAATGAACACATGGCCCCCTTGTTCAAAAAGCATTAGGAATTTCAAGATAGAAAGAGTAAGGGATTAAACTGAGTACAGGGCGCTCTGAGTCCAGGAGTCTAAGTGACCACTCAGCTGTGCACTCCCAGGAAGCTGGCCCTGCTACGAGTATGTCCTTCTGCAGCGCTGCTCATAATCTTCAACCTTTCTTAATCTCCTTTGCTCCACATACCCTCTTTGGCTAACTTCACAATACTCATGCTTCAGATTCAGTGAATTTGCAGTAAGAAAAGTTGACTTCTAGCCATAGGTAACAATCTAGCCTTGTTCAGGTCAAGTTATTATTAGGTCCCATACTTGATGGTAGGGACAAAATGATGAAGAAGATCCAGGTTCATAATCTAAAAAAAAAAAGTAATGTTCTAGAAATACGGAAAGAAAAAAAGTGTAGAAAAATGTAAAAAGAAGGAGAGAGTAAAAGAGGGAGGGGGGAAGGAAGGAAGACAGGAAGGAAGGAAGGAGGGAGAATGACACATGTGCCTAATTTCTACCAGTAGAAAAAGACAGTTCCTCACACCTTGCCCATCAGTCCATGAATGGGTGATCACTTATGTCCCATATATTAGAGGGTGCTAAGAAACCTCTCTTGTCCTGGATCTCATCCTCACTGGCCTACCTTGATTCCTGAAATTCCACCATTAGCGTCATTGCTGCAAGTGGTGAAGGTATTGATAAGATCTTATCCAAGCAATGGCCTACAAGAGCAGATTACAGTGAGGGGAAAGGGGAGAGAGCATAAAGGTCCAAGATGCCCAAGGAAAAAGGAATTTCCAAAGAGACAAATGCTCTGCGGGAGAAGCATATATCCCAGAAAATGAGTCTTTCTAATTTATCAGTACATATGGGGCCAAGACAACTGTTATCCCATCATGAACTTGTTCTGGTCTTGTTAAGCAAAGTTTTCTAACTCCCAGGGGTCTATGGAAAGACTACAAACAGATGATCACAGAAAAGCTCAAGCTAAACTCATGCTTATTCACTATACCTACTATAACACTGCTAGTATCTATTGATCTTACCCTCACCTCAATACTTTGCCATTGTCTGAAACTTTGGAATGGCCTCACCACGCTTTCCACTTCCCTTGGAAAACACAGTATGACAAGGAACACTGGTTCTCCTCAAAATCCCTAAAGCTGTGGGTCAGCAAAGGCAAAAAGCCTCCTCACTTATTGTTAGCAGACCATTGGAAGAGATGGCACTCTCTGTGGAAACTGCCTGTCTAGGTAGGCAGTAATGGTGGGTACCAAACAGTCTTTACGCCCAGCAGAGCAACAGGTTACAAAGGAAAAGAGAATGGATTTAGAGACATAGATCTTGTAAGAGCTGCTTCTTGTTGTATTTTTTTTTTTAATGTGGGTACCAGGAGTCGAACTCAGGACCTTGCACTTGCCAGGCAGGAGCTTGCGCTGCTGAGCCATCTCACCGGCCCCTCTTGTTGTATTTTTAACATTGATCAGGTCACCTAAATCCTGAGTCTCTGTCTCCTCATCTGTGAAATAGGGATTAAGGACACCTTCCCTGAAGGGCTGCGGGAACAAGGTACAGAGAGCCTGGCACACAGACAGCTTTCAGCAATGTGGTTCTTTTCCCCCATTAGCTCCCTATTTAAATAAAGCATATAAAATCACGAAGTTCTGCATTATTCAAACTGTTAATCCTATCACAGACAAGAATAATTTTTTAGGGCCAGTGAGATGGCTCAGCGGCTTAAGCACCTGCCCAGCAAGCGCGAGGGCCCGAGTTCGACTCCCGGAACCCACATACAAAAAAGGGGCCGGTGATATCGCTCAGCGGCACGGGCGCCTGCTGGCGCGTGAGGTCCTGAGGTCGACACCCTGGTACCCACAAAAAAAAAGAATAATTTTTTAAAATTTTGATGTACACCCTAAATATTCTAGCTAAATGACAGTAGAGCGAGTCTAAGAACTTAGGTCCCTCATTGCACATGAATTTCTGATGTGGTCCCTGTGCATGAAGGAAAATGGAGCTCTCCTCTATGAAGTTAAGTATGGGGTTTTGCTATTATTAATATTTATATTAATATTATAAATATTAATATAAATATTGATCTGTGGGTCCCTCAGATCAATTATTCTATTCCTGGAATGTATAAGATTATTTCAATGACTTGTGTACTACATTAGTAACAGAGAAAATGTCCTCGGAACTTAGTGTGAATACCTAAATCATACTTCATATTGTAGGGACACACTAGTAAACTGTCCTGGCAATGAGACTGCAAAAGTCTTTTCCAAAATGGTCCAATTTATCCCATGCAGCTCCAAAGATAAAAATTTTGTGAACTCCTGGGTTCAATACCCAGCACTGAAAAACCAAAGGTTTTTTTAAGCTATAAGCCACAAGGGCTTTCCCAAAACAAAAATAAATAGTCTGAACTCAAAGAAATAAAAGGACTTCTTAACACAGTGTTCAAATTCCTGAGGTGGGCGTCTTCCATAGATCACAGCAAGCTGATCATGCATGGAGAAGCTGACACGGCATCAGGGCTGCTAAGAAAAGAGCAAGAGGCAAGAGGCAGGCGTGAAGAAGAAAAGGAAGAAGAAAAAGTGCTTGGGCATATTTAATCTTATGAAAGAGTTTTCAAAATACTCGACCCTAAGTGAGGATTCAGTCAGATAACTACCTTTGAAAAGCCTTTCAAACTCTAGCTAGAAATAGAGTTGGGCAAAAGGGTGTTTGTTTGTTGCTCTCAATGAGAAATACTAAATTCTTGGCAATTGGTGGCACTTATGTGCTGTTGGCCATTAAAAACATTTTCTGTTCTTGAATCACAACAGAAGCTAAAGCTCGAGTTTTATTGTTCAATTTGCCTTTTTTCTTTCCTGGGTAGCCAGCATTAGATTGAGGAGTCGAAAGTTCATAGAGTTAGCAGGTCCCCAAGAGACTAAAAACCAAGCCAAGCCACGCCAAGCCAATGAGGATAGTGCCAAAGATTATCTACCCTTAGTGAAAATGTGAGATTCAGAAAGAACAAGAAGAATAATTATAAAGAATGACAGTCTGTAACTTAGACAAAATATCTTGGCTAAGTTGGTGAGTCTCCCTTTTTAAAAAAAATAAACAAACTAAAAGTTTCCTGGTTGACAGTTGCTTAAACTCTTCCTTTCTCCTTTTTGGCACACTGTGGAGAGACTAAACTGGTGTCATCACATAGGATTGCAAGAAAAAGTGGATCTTCAGAGAGGATGCAGCCACTCTGGCTGTTAAAAGCAGAAGGCTGAGAGGTAAGAGTTTTGAGGAGGTAGAAAGGCAATTTCTGTTCAGTAAATAGTAGGTTTTCTGGGTGTTGATGGTGTTTCCGGTGTCCTTAAAGAAGTCCTCTAACTCGGGCATTGGGCCTTACCTAAACTGTGCAATATTTTTTGATTTTTTTCAAGCACATTTTAGTTGCAATTTTGAAAACCATACTTGTCATTTTTCCCTAGTTCTGGTTGTGACTGAAAATAGAATACAACATAAGAATTTGGGGCAACCGTTGATCATATTTAAGCCTCATCAGGTCACTAACAATCCTGCTTATGTTTTACTTCAGCGTCCAGTTCCTCATCTGTAAAAAGCAAAGCACTTTAGGTTCATAACAAAATCAGGTACAAAAGTATGAGATTTACACAGAACAAGAGCTAATTTTTTCAGGAGTCTGAAAGATACAAAAAGTAAACAAAAAATATCGCCTCCGGGGAGCATTGCATTGTAGTCCCAACTCTTTCCTGTACTGTGATGCAACAATACAGGTGTTTCTGCTTTTCGAGGCCCAGAAATGGATATGGGCTTTCCCTTGTTGAGCAGTTCTACTAAAAAACTTGGGTAAATTCTTCTCTATTTTTGCCACATCCTAATTTCCTGTAAACCATAAAACTGTAAGACAAAGAGTAATAAGATCTGAATCTTCCTGCTGCAGACTTGATGAAGATGAATTAGAAAGTGACAGTCAGGAAAAGATGGAAGGGTTTCCATGACAGAGGCCAAACTAATTCAAAATGAAAATCATCAATTTGACGGTGCTCACATGTTACTTAAAAATCGATGGAGAAAAAAAGCAGGACCCCTGAAACCACTTTAACAACCCTCACTTTTACACTCAACTCTTCCTTAGCAGCCTTGAAATATCTTGGCTCTGAAAATGTAGTCAATCATCATTAATAATGATATTTTTATAGCACTTTAAAAATTGGAATTTCAGAGCCACTTTAATAGATGCCCTGTCACTAACTTGCTATTGTATAAATTTTTTTAGGTTTGTTTTTTTTTTGTTTTTTTTTTTTCTTTTCTTTTCTAATTTTCTCTACTGAAGAAAATTTTTAACAGAAAATAGGAGGGAAATTTTTTTATTGAACATTCATAAAAAAAAATAACACAGCTTGTCCTATGCTAGGAATCCCTCACAATAAGAAAGGTAACCTAGTGAATGAGACAAGGACTTTCAACTTTGTTGATTCTAGAAGTTGAGTCTTCATTATGGAGTCAAAAACAAATACCTGCCTCTTGCCTTTGGATCTGAAATAAGAGGTCACTGAACTTGCACCAAGATGGAAAAGATTATAAGTAAAGGCTAGGTTGTTGTTCCCTTTCGTACACAAACATCTCAACCAACTTGCCTCTGTTTATTTCACCACAAACTTTAGAAATTACTAACTCTACAGTGACCTTCCCAGAATGTTCAGAAATATTTCTGTGAAAATTTTTAATTTATTAATTTAGAAACTAGTCAAATATTCATGTACTTCTGGCTCTATTTATCTATCTGTTGATATCTCTCCCTTTCTCTCTCTCTGTCTCTCTCTCTGTCTCCACACACACACACACACACACACACACATGCACACACACACACCACTGAATATCTCTTGCCTTGGAAAATATAGATGGAATTTCTTATTTCTGTTGTAACTTCCACAAAATCATCAAAGTTTATGAGAAAACTTGCAAAAGCTGTCCTTGAATGGGGACTCTAACAATTCCTCTGACCCAAAAGTTAGAAAAGACTAGAAAAGACTAGAGTTTTCAAATGTTTGTTCAGTTTTTTTTTTATTGTTGTTATTGGGGTGGGTGTGTGTGTGTTTCCCCTTTGTAACCTCCTTTATTCGTTGCCTGCAAAAACTGCAACAGGAATTTTTATGACCACTGGGTGCCTAGTACTGTTGGTGAAAAAGCAAGTTCCTGTCCCAGTGCTGAACTAAAAAGGAATAAATGTCTTGGATGTATCAAGTTTCTTTGTCAAGCAAACAAAAACAAAGGAATCTAGTTTACTGGAATAGTTGCAGTGCTCATTAAAATTGATGACTTCGAAGATTCTGTGCCTCTTTTCCTTTAACCAGGGCTCTGAGCCAAGGATCTGCTGTACTGTTAAAAACATCATGTTATTGGGGCATTGTAAAACAGACCGCTGCTGTTGCCTCTGCTCACTCTTCAGCTTTCAGTGCAATAGTGGCGAGGGTTGGAGGTCCAGAGGATAACATTTGGCCCAAGGACGTCAATGATATGAGACCTAATACGCATCCTGGTATTTTCTATCCATAAACATCATTCGAAAAGAAAGAAAAGGAGCTAGATTAGCATGGGGCGGAGTTTGGTTTTTCTTAGAAATGTAAGACTCTGCAGAAGTGTGCCTTTATTTTTGGCACAAATTGCTATAGCAAATTACATAGCTTATCAGATGTGGTTTTTGGGCTCAGTGGAGAAACCACGGCAGGGACTTGTTCTCTTTGTTCTTTGTTCCCAGTTGAGAATTTGGGATAAATCAATGTCCTGTTATAATTCAGGAACAGGCTTGAATAATAAGTGCTAACAGTATTGGTGATCCAATTAAATTCACATTACTCCAACTCAACAAAGTAGACCTTGGTCCTAAAAGAGATTTCCATTCTGCCCTAAGAGACGAGATGCACAGTTTGAGCCTCCATGTTACAGATTAGCAGATATAAACTTTGGGGGAAGGAAGAGGAGAGAACAGATATGAGGTCAAGGCTAGTGAATAAGAGAATATTCTCACCACTTCTCACCAATCCTCTCCCTTATATATTGGTGTTATGGTTATATCTAGAGGTCCTCCCAAAGCCTCATGAACTCACAGGTGGGACTTTTGGAAGTGATTAGATCATGGGTCTGAGATACTCAGCAGTGGATTAGCCCACCGATGAGTTTATAGCTAAATGTGATGTTGGGAGGTGAAGACTGGTTGGAGGAGGTGGTCACTGGGGCGTGGCCTGGCAGGGGCTATCTCCCTCCCTCTTCCTTGAGTGCTCTCTGCTTCCTGCTGCACTCTCATGAGCTCTTTCTCCTCTGCCATGCTCCTCTGCCATGCTGCCATCTTGGAGCTAGCCAACTATGGACTGAAACATCTACAAGCTATGAACCAAAATAGACCTTTCCTCCTTACAGTTGTGGGTGTCAGGTATTGTGTCCCAGCGATGAGAAAGTAAGACAATTGCTCATCTCTGTGGACTCATTCTCATATGGCAGGGAAACTGAAGTAGAATGTCATTTTTAATATAATGACATATATTTATTTCATCGCTGAAATGGAGAACGATAGATTTAAAACATAATTTTATAAACAGGAATTTTCCACCTGTTGGAAGAACCACAGAGTGTTCATGTGTTCATCAATTTATTCATTCATTTATGCATAGGTAAAGCACTTTAGGGAAAGCAAAAGAAATAAAAAAACAAGGCTCAAGAAAGCAAATTTATTAAGAGTAGAATGCATGGCAGTAGCTAAGCAAGTGCATCTCACCTAGGGGTACCGTTACACCACTCCGGAGACTGCAGACAGGGGAGCAAAGTCAATGTGAAAGGAGGGTGCTGAGAGGAGATGAATCTTAATTGGAAACTTTAATAAGACACAGATTTTCAAGGCGTTTTTGCCTTGAACCTCTTTCCTCAAATGAAAACTTACATGGAAATCCAACACAGACAGTAATGAGAGCTGAGCCCATCTCTTGTTGCTCTGTACTTCCCCTGTTCTCCCCCATTACCCCTCCTCTCCAAGGCTTTCACTGTTTGAAAGTCCCTGAAGCACAGAACATTCAGGGGACAGAGGGAAGAGTGGCAGCACTCTGGGCATGGAGAACAGCATGTGCAAAACTGAATAAAGGGCTGCTGCTAGATTTTCTGCATAACGAAAGTATTTAGGCAAAGTAATCTGGTTGAAGTTGATTCAGTGGGCACTGGGGACCCATACAGATTCTTAAGGTGGGGAGTGATAAAAATTACCACTAAAGGGCCAGTGAGATGGCTCAGTGGCATAAGCGCCTGCCTGGCAAGCACGAGGTCCTGAGTTCGACCCCTGGTACCCACATAAAAAAAAAAAATTAACACTTAAAAATTTTAACATGTAGCCATGGGCTGATATCTCAGAGGACACAACTGGCATAATCCAAATGTCAGAAAAGGGAGGCGTGTCACCAAAAGAGCTGCAACTATAAAAATGAGGTGCCACTATTCAACCAGTCTTAGTAATTGAGTGGTTATGAAAGTAAAAGGAAACAGTCCAGAAAGTCATTTTTGACTGATCAGCTAATTGAGTAATAATTTATATTATACATGAGCAGGAATCACTGGTTTTTGTTATGATCATTAACTGTTAGTCATTATGTATTTGTGTAGCTGTTTTACTGATACCTTGCTATCCGTAGGCTATAAAATTCCATGAGAGCAAGGACTCTGCCTCTTTGGTCACCATTGTATCACAAGACCTTAGCATAATAGTTATATAAATAGCACATAAATATTGGTTAAGAAACGCAGTAAATGATAGCTACAGAGAAAGAATTCAGTTTTTCTTAGTTGAGGAAGATAGATCTAAGTGCACATTTCCCACTCCTGTAGAAGACAGCACTACAGAGGAGTTGACATATCAGTGATGGGTGTAAAAACTAGGCCATCAACAACAACTGAGGCCATGAGAATTCATTTGTTCACCCAAGTAAATCTGAAGACAGAAGAACAGAATGAGCTGAGGATTTTTAGGCGGAAGTCAAATGGAAAGCCGGAACCGTCCAAAGTAAAGAACGCTTCTTTGAGGGTAAATTTGGAATGGTTTGCTGTACACCCACACTTGGAGACATTTATAAACTGTAGCAGGAAGAAATCCTCTTTCAAAAAAGTTAAAACATTAAGAATTTTAGAAGTGGAAACAAAATGTACAATTAATCAAGAGTTCAGCCCTTTTGCAGGTCTCCATCAGAACTCTTCAGTATATTTGGAAACTGGTTAATCCCCCTACCTGTTACCGCATGTGAATAGCACCCTGCTGAGAAATGCTGACCCTCACGCAGAGCTTTATCTTTCTTTTTTTCCCCTCTTTTCTTCTACAGTGTTTCCCACTTCCTTTAGTAGTAACACACAAAACATCTATTTTCTAGAATTATATAATCACATGAAATTCCAAAATCTCACTTCCTTATCTAATTTTTGTTCCATCCTGCCTAAATCTTCTTGTCTATTGTTTTTATTGTTGCTACTATTGTAGTTGTTGCTTTGGTTCTCTGAGTTTTTGTTTTGTTCTATTCTTTGGTTGCCAGAAAGGAGAAAAAAAGAAAAATGGTTGAAAACACAAAATATGATCCCCATTTTGTCAAAAAAAAAGTTTGTATCTTACTTAGACCATAAAACAAATAGGTCTTTCTTTTCTTCATAAACATACAGATCCAGGCCGGTGAGATGGCTCAGCGGCTTAAGCGCCTGCCTGGCAAGTGCGAGGGCCCGAGTTCGACTCCCTCAACCCACATACGAAAAAGGGGCCGGTGATATCGCTCAGCGGCACGGGCGCCTGCTGGCGCGCGAGGTCCTAAGGTCGACCCCCCGTTACCCACAAAAAAAATATATATATATACAGATCCAAGGACATTATTATGACAAAGTTGCCATGTAGATTTTCATCTATGCAATATTTTCTCCAGCTTAGTTCTTTGAGATACTATGTGTATTTTATTTAGAAAATGAATAGGTATGGATTTTGAATGTTTATGTGTTAAATACTAAAATTACTATATAAAATTTAAACACTGATTTCTAAAGGTATTTTAATTTTTTTTTTTTTTGGTGGCTACCCGAAGTCGAACTCAGGCCCTCACACTTGCCAGGCAGGTGCTTGTGCCACTGAGCTATCTCACCGGCCCCAGCTATTTTAAAATTAAGTCTAATATTATAACACGAGCCAAGGAAAGACAACTTAGGGGGTGTGGGAGCTGAGGATTAAACCCAGGGCCTTTATGCTGAGCTACATTCTCACTTTATTTTTTGGACGGTAAGTCACTAAATTACCCAGGGTCAGCTCAAACTTCCAATCCTCGTGCCTCAGCCTCTCAGAATGTTGGGATTATGGACATTTGCCACCACACCTGATGAAAAAGAAAACTTCAGGAAAAAAGACCTTGCAACCACCAAAATATTACTTCAGAAAAAGCTGCACAAGTAATTGTTGATTTCATGCTTCAAATAGTGGTGTGTAGTCCAAAGAAAACACCAAATTACCAAAACCTGTGATCAGTCCAGTGACAATACAGAGCCATGATGATTCTCTGCTAAACCTAGAATTTAAGCTCAGATGGCTGTGGCTCTGCTTTAAGCTACTTCTTATCCATGAAGTCTTTTTGGAGCACGTACGTTTATTCATGCACAACAGACTCTAGGGGAACATTTCCAGTGTGTCCAGCACTGTGCAGAGGGGACAGTCCCTGCTCTTGGGGACTCAAACTGGTAGGAGATCCCACCATAGCCATCCTCATTGTGTTTGTCTCCTCACCTTCCTAAAGGAAGGTGGCTGGCTGAGTGGAAACACTTTGTTCTCTTTGTTTCTATCAGTGTGTTTATGAGACATAAAAACTCTAGATAGCTATAATTTAACCTCATTTTCCAAGATTAGCATCATCTTTTTTTAGAGTCCACATTTGTATTTTCCCCTGTTCTAATTCTAAATTTCAGATGTAGTCAACTCACCTGTCAGGGTTTTCTTTGCAACAACATTCAGTAAAAAGCAGGAAACATCCGGATGCTCCTCCCACTAGAACATTCTAAAACTTTGGCAGGACAAGAATTGTCAGCAACTAAGGAGAGAAATTGAGGAGGGATAAGTGGTGATACATGAGCCATAGACTAAAAAAAAGAAAATGAGGAAGCAGATGGAGCAAAAAGTCACTACACACATCATCACTGCTTTGATGGAGAAAGATCAAAATATGATGGGCAACCTGATAGACAAACAGGAAACACTGTTGAGTGCTAGCTGCTCCCCCAGGGCTAAGCGCACCTCTACACATCAGGCTAAGCACAGTCAAATCATTATTTCAGGTTTTCCAAACATTTCTCTACACACGCACCAACCTCACAACAACTCCATCTTTGTCAATGATCGGGCACATCACCCCACTCCCTACTTATTTATTGTGGTTTTTGTTCTTTCTTAAAATGCATGGCTATCCTATTCTATGAAGATTTATTCTCTTTATATGTGTATTTTAGCCTTTGTCCATAATTAGAATGATCTTCTGGCCAAGTATCTTGTATGGTCTTGATATTCCTCACCTTTCTTAATGCCCAACATACCAAAATATCCCTGGATATTTTGATCAACAGATACTTCTCCATGAAGAGAAAGAGCAAGTCACACTGTTTATATGAGAAGTTAATGGGGTGTTCCTAGGCATTGCTCATTGCAGCTGCTCCCTTAAGAAGCAAGAATTCCTTAGCAATGACCAAGTAGATCCTATTGGTGTTGGAGCCAATGACAGCATCCATGAAAAGGATGTCTGCCCCTACCTAGCTATCGAGCCAGTTCCCATTGCCTGGCCATTCTTGAAGTATAGATTTCTTCCTCCCCCCTCAGCATGGCATTGTTCTTATTGCTTCTACACCTGGATTCTTTTTCCTCAGTTCAAAACAAAGTCATTCTCCATCACGCGCTGCCCGTGAAGCTCTTCTGTGAATTTTTCAGGTCTCGATCAACTCCTAATCTTCTCAGCGCCTATAGTCAGTAAAGATCTGTTCTTAGCATCTTTGTTTTCCATCTACACTCTTCCTTGTGTTCCGTGTCCTTATCTAGACTCTAAGCATCTTGAGGGTTGATTACTCTGCAGCAGGCGTTGTATTTTTCAGGTGATCTATGAGGGATCAGTGGAATGTGTGGGCCCTTAGTGTAACAGAAACTGGGTGGCAGTGAAGAAGATATCCCTCACACCCACTACACACACATACGCACACAGCCTCATCACCATGGGCTGGTCGCTTTGTGCGTCATCTCAGTTAATACAGAAACCCTATGAGGTAGGTCCACACCATTCGCATTTCCATTTAATTAATAAAGAAAATTTAGAGAAGTTACATATTTTGCCCAGGGTCATCAAGTTAGTGACGGTATTACCCACATATACTTTATTGTCTGCTATCCCAGGACAGTGTCTCCCACCCTGCAGATGTAACCATAACAGTGTAACAGTCCCTGCACTTTAAAAATCTTGATAAACTACAGCCTGTCTCTCCTACTCTTCCTCATCCCTCTGAGCTTTTCTCTTTCTCCCCTGAATACTGTGGAAATTACCCAAATGCTAGATCTAAGCTAGGAAATGTACCTCTAAAACAATTAACAAGACCCATTTCTCCAGTGTTTGTGAGTGTGAAAACAACAACTACGTTTTGCAGCAAATGTGTCCCGCAGGTCATTCCCCTCATTGGCATGTGGACTCGCTCTTCCTGCCCACTGAGTCATTCAGAATTGGGACATGTGAGTGGATGTGTGTCAGCCTCCCATGACGGAAAAATGTCAACACAAACAATAGTCAAGAGTGAGAACCGCGAGGTTCACAGCCTGCCCATGAGGGTTACGTCACTTGATTCTGACAACACCTCTGACATGCAGATAACACAAACAGTGTGACTATCCTGATTGACGGGCTGGAAGAAGTTAAGTGATTTATCCAAGGTTAATAAGATAATTAGTTAGTGCCAGAGCCCTTACTAGAATCCAAAGTTTTGTTTATTTCTGTTTTAATTGTGACCTTTTTGCCACATGCTGGGAAAAGAGGAATCAAATGGAATTAAACTATTCACATGACAGAGCCTGGACAAGTATAAACATACACAAGAAGCTAAAAGACCTCAGCAATGAAGGCAGAAGCCCTTGCGTGAGGGAAGGAAGCGCCTCACACAGTGGCGGGCCGGCGGCGGGAGTCATCTGCAGTTTGGCAATTGGCAGGAAAGCCTGTTCTCCAGTGTTCCCATTCAGAAAGTAAGTGTATTTGCGATGCTGAGGATGCCACATATATTCTGTTAATAATTTACCAACTGAAACCATTAAAGATGTTGACAAAAGCTTTTCCATTTTCTGCGGGTGTCTATGGGTGATTCGATACCACGTGTTACCTCTGGAAGCTTCTGGGTTATTTCTGAGGGTCCCAGCTATTCAGCAGCAGCCTGGACTGGCACGGATAAAGCTTGGGTTTGAACACACAGCTAACTGTTTCCACATTCAGGCATTTTGCCACTAATTCGCCAAGGGACTGCTGGCCCAGGCCTCAGTAGATAAATTATGTTTGTCAATAGATGAAAGTTATAGTGTAACTGGATATCCCTGGATAAGAAGCTTAATATTAAAAAGTAAATACATATTCTCAGAAGAAGCCCATCTGTGTCACTAGAGTTGAACAATCAATAGAAGTGAAAAAGGAGAACATTCTTATAATCAAATACTTCATTCTTTCAGAGCCTTCCAAGTACATGGGGGCTAAAGTTCCTGAAGGGAAAGGAACAAACCGCCCTTACTGAGGAGGACAAATAATTCCTTTAAGCCATTATTTGCAAGCCAGGCTGCACAATATTTGCTATTTTAAAGTTCCGGATTGTTGCTCCATTTCTGCCACCCCTGATCCCTTTGGATAAGTATATCAGCAAGGACATGTTTGGCTGAAAAGAATAGAAAATGCAACGCAAAGTGACTCAAACAATGAGCGCGTTTACTATTTTGCTTAGCATGAAGCCCGGACTTATGGGAGTTTCGATATGGTTACGTTGGCAGCTCCATGACCTGACTCTCCTTCTACGCTACCGCACCTCACGGGCAGGTTGTCCTAGTGTAGGCTGGCATCTCCCATGGCTCTCAGGTGGCTACTGAAGTATCCATGTCATCTGGAGATGATGAGGTTTGTGTACTTTTTTTTCGAAGTGAAAATCTTAGCAAGGTGCAGGGGTGGAAAGCCCGTAATTGACCTGCCTAGTCAGGACAGTCCTTGGAGCTGAAAGGTGGGAGCTCAGGGTTCAGCCTTCCTTCAAGCATGTGGGCACTCAGAAGAGGGTAAACAAATTAGAGGAAAGGAGGAGAGGTCAATTTTGCAAACAACGGGGATTATCGGTCACATCAAGGAATCCACTATCTTCTTTATGGCTCAGTCTCCTTACGTCACTGCGTAAGAACTAGAATAGAGGTTCTTTCTACAATCTCTTCGGCTGCTAAAATCCCACAATTCAAAGATAATGATATTATCCCAACTTAATGGAAGAATCAACACACGTTAATTAAATAATAGGATTTTCCTGGAAAACAGAAATGGTTAGAAGGAATTATTATATAATGTACAAAACAAATGACTTAACTCTTACAGTCAGGTATATCACCCATTAATCTCTACAGTTCTGTGAGATAAGTAAGGTTGTGTTATCAGGAAAGGTAAACTGAGGCACAGGCAACATAATGAGCAGTTCGTAGTCACATTATAATGCCCTGACTCCCAGCACAAGTTCCAGGAACAGAGTTCTGATTTTGTCCACATCACTGAGTCATGGGTGGGAGAAGTCAATTCTGTTAATAGCAGTTTCCAAATGATAGCGTGCCCCTCACGAAGGGTCAGCAGGACCCATTCATGTTTGGGAAGGAAACAATGGAATTTCTGTTTATACTTTTATATCATCCTCTTGATTTATATGTGTATTGTTTTATAATGTACATGATACATTAGTATGTATGCTTGCATGTAATTGATAGCTATGTAAAAGGAGAAGGTGAAGGCTGACAAATTTAACTTCCAGTATTCACAGTTAAGAACCTTCAAAGCATGTGTGAGGCCCTCAGCAATACCCAAAGAATAAAATCAACAACAACTGTCAAGATGATTGGTAGAGATCATACTAGCATTGCTGTGGCTTTAAGTATTCCACAGAATGGAAGAAAAACACCTGCAGAAACTGACCCAACTGGATTTGTGACTACTCATACTGATAAAAGCTCAGCAGCACTGGACCTGTATTTACAATACTCAATGTGCATGCAGCAAAAGAGAAATTGCTGGCTTGTTCTTAATTTGTTGATTCTTTCAAAGCCTCATACTTTTGTTTACCAGAACAGGATCTCTATCATTGTTTTCCTCCTCCCTCAACTGACCCCTAAGCCCTTCAAAGCATCTCCTACTTTAAGAGCTGTTGGGCTTGGTCTATCTGAAGCAACATAAATGTAGCTTACTAGGGCACTCAGGAAGTCAGAATAGCTTTGTGGGTTCCCACAGTTTTTGCTCATGCAGTTAACATTTGCTCGTGCATCTACTAAATGTTAGGCAGGAGGATAGAAAGACGTTCCAAAGCTCCTGGAATCCAGTGTCTGAAGGAAGACTCCCCCAATCTAAGGAGATACCAATAAGTAAGTGGTACAACAGAACATTAGCCAGCTACATGAGAAGAAGACAGAAAAAAGCAGCCCATTAAGAGTTAGCCAGGAAGTCTGAGTTGGGTAGGAGTCAGTGTCAAGGACTCCCTCAAGGAAGAAATAGCCCTCAACCCTTTACCGGATCTTAAAGGAGACAGAAGATCGGGTGCCATGTTCCTTCCATTAGAAGTGAAAAAATAATGGTGAGACTGGATTTTCTTCCATGGGGGGAGAAGAGAGCTCTCTTTTTCACTTTGCTATACCTCATCTTTGCCTCCCTCCAGCTTCACAGGACTCTGAAGGTGCGGTCTGGGTGTGGGTTCTATATTCAGTGGAATGCAGCTTTCCCTGGATATACCGAGCTGCCCATCCCAGGGCACCTAAGGACATGGGAATGCGCAACTCCCACAGCTGCCCCAGAGCTTAAAAACAAATGCGCTTCTAGGGGCTTCTGCAAAAGGCAAAACCAGGTAGCAATAGTTTTGATGGCAGTAGAGAAGTGGATCATGAAAGCTCAGAATTTCATCCTGTTTAATGCCACTTAGGTTAGAAAGGGGTTATTCAGTGAGTCTAATCAACAAATCTGCTGTAAGCAAATTGCAACCTAACCCTAAAATCACTCCAATGACTCCATGCTTTTAAACTCTACACTGGAAGAAAGATTGGAGTGTTCGCTCAGAATAAGTTATTTTCCTTCAGCCGTCCTCCCTTCTCCCACAGTTCTTTCTTCCCAGGGGTTAGTCTCAGGCTTTCTGCCTCAATTCAGTGTTCTGAGAAGGGCAGGAAAAGTATCCACGCAGTGTAACTCAGCATAAGGGCTCCCGAGCTACTTCATTTGCTACTTTCAGAAGAAACATGGCAGGACTGCTTAATTGTTTCTTCCTGAAACAGGGAAGGAAAGCACACAGGGACTCAGGATCAGAAAGGCAGGATTAGAGCCTTGTCAGAAACAGAGAAAATGCTTTTTTGGGAAAAAAAATATTTTTACTATTAACATAGGATATCATTCAAAGCACTATGGTACTTAGTCCTTGTCAGAGAAAAGGAAAGGATGGAGCTGATGAGAAGTTAATCTGTATACGGAATTTTTAAATTAGATGGTTGAAAACAGAGAGAGTAAAAAAAAAAGCTTCAACAGCCCATTTTTGGTGTTAAATTGAAGCAAGGAAATTGGAATTTGAACTTAAGTTGCAGGGACCAGCAGATCAGCCCAAATCACGCGCACTGTCTGAGGGAGCGGCCAGGGGCCATTCTGGATCCTTCCTTCCCTGCTGGAGTATTTGTGAACAATTATATCTTCTTCAAATTGAAGTTAATTTTTTTAAATGAGCACAAAAAGTCCAAGAAAAGCATTCAGGCATTTGTATATTGTAAATCTGCTTCAGTTACAAAATTTTACCCCTACTGTAGGACCTAGAGTATCTACAAAAGTCTAGACTCAACACTGAACAGAGTCCTTATTATTTCTTATCCATATTTTTCCCCTTCCTAGTGCTGAGATGTTTGCAGACCAACCATTAAAAGTCAGGGATAGATGCAAGGAATAGAGTGCCATGGGGTGATCTTTGTCATTGATAATTGTGAATAGTCATGTAAGATATCTGTCTGAAGGCTCATGTCTTGAAAATAGACATTTCAGTCCCCTGAGTTTCTTAAAGTACATTTTTTTATTTGTAGCTGGAATTCTCTGATTTATTTATCTGGTTGATTAAAAAATATTTTTTTTCTTTTTTAAATCTAAAACAAACATGGAGGTTGACTGCATTTCTGAGTGGATTCCATCTCATCGACCAATGTTGAGAGACAAACAGAAACAAGAGTTCGAAAGAGTCCATGGCCCCAGAGCCAACACTCCAGTTAAATGCCAGTTAATGTATTTCACCAGGTCTCAAAGATTAAATAAGATGATGCTGTTCTTCACTGACCTTTCATTCCCTATCATGACAGTAGCCAATAAATTTAAAGCCGAAGGGCCAGGGGTATAGCTTAGCGGCACAAGTGCCTGCCTGGCGAGCGCAAGGTCCTGAGTTCAATTCCTGGTACCAAAAAAAAAAAAAAAAAAAAAATTTAAAGCTGAAGTTTAAGAAAACAGAATGAGGTGCACATGCTTTATTATAAACATGTTTTCAAGTTTATAAATTTCTCTAAAGCTACATCTTTAAGGTGGATGTCAGTTTACAAAAGTAACAGTTGTACTCATAATTGCAGATTTTCATCAACTATTTGCTTTCCATTGTAAATTGTTTATGGCTGATGCCCTGTTTTTAAAATTATTTTTTAAAACCATAAACATAATGGACACGGATATAATTTCAAAGCCCTAGGCATTTTTTTCTTCTTGTCTCTCTCTTAGGCCTATCTTGCATCTTTTCTCACTGCAGTCTCTAAAAGAGTCACCTAGGTCTAAGGCAACTGAAGAAAGAATATTTTTCAAAATGTCATTGCCTAGAAATAAGAAATGTTGAGATTTAGGAAATAATTTCTTAAATTATAATTTTCTGGGCAACTGTCACAGCTGAATTCACCAGGGTGTAGCTCTCCAGCTCTGACTGCTGACCTTGTTTCAGCAAAGTGTACATCAGTGTCACACTCAGTTCTTGTGGCCAGATCCCCTGACAAGTTTGATTCGAGCCGAACAGGCAGCAGCAGCAACATGTGAGTCATAACAAACTCATTCTAGTGTGTCTTCCATTCAGCTTGTCACTTCCGTCGCAGAAGGCTCACTGGAGAACCGTTGTGCAGTAGTGGTGACTTACAGCATGTTTGGTCCTTGGACTCAAGTGTTCTCACCCTGGGAGATAAGAAATGGCCAAAAGAAACCACTCTCAGAAGCGCACAACACCTCTCTTCTTTCCCATCATAGGCACAAAATGATCATCATAAACAAATCAGGCAACCAAAAACACAATTCAAAAGAAATACACAAGTGATCACTACATATCTGTAAGCTATCAGGAAAAGGTAATCAAATAATATGTAAGCTACTGCAAAAGTATGCTTTCTGAAGCTTAAGAGAGATCACAACACTTTCTCATGCTGTGAATGGAGATGCAAACGGAAGTTCAAAGTTGAGCCAGAGAATTGCAGTTCAGAGTAAAATAAAATTGAAAACCTCAATGTCCTTCAACCTAGTGGAAGACAGACACTTTTTTGAGCACATCAGGCAGACATTCATAGAGTCATCTTAATTATAATAGCAGCCAACATTTTTGGAGTGCCAATTATGTGCCAGGCCCTTTTGCCCAGTGAAGTATGATTATCTACAGTTGGCAGGTGACAAAACCACAGCTCTGGGGGGATTAAGTAACTATTCAGTGAACTATAGAGCTGGAATTTGAACCTGGGTCCAACTTCAAAGGCACATCGGACTACTGCAGAATGTTTTCTCTTTATTAAAAAACAAAACAAAACAAGGCTGGGTTAGGCTCATTTCCACCTTCCCTTGCGTGGCTCTTGTGGGTTGGCTCCCTCTCTCTCTTTAGTTTTTATAATTATTCCTAATAATTTGTTATACACTGATAAAGTATTATATATTCTTCCCACATTAACTTCTGGGGTAATAATGCCACGGGTTTATTACTAAATGAGTTCAACACTATCTCTTTTTACATCCTAAATTTACTTTGTCAAATATGTTCTGAATAAATTTTTTATACACTTCAGTCATACTAGTTATGATTTCATGGTTATTAATTCTCAACCATTATTCTTATAAGAATCTTTTCCCCAAACTTCCATTATCATCTTTTTGGCCATTTTTGATTGTCCATCCCTTTCTATTGTTTCTTTCTAAAATTAATTTGAGCAGAACTGTCATAATGATGCAGGTTGTATATGTATCCTAATTATAAACCAATGGAATAACACTGACTTTTGTTTTTCTACAGCCTTCCTGGTGCTGGATTTTGCTTTGCTTTGTTTCGTTTTTTCCTGGAAGAGTTTCCTCACTGACAAATGTTCCCTCATTAAGCAATGTTCTGGATCTTGAGTTCTCCCTTGGTTTCAGTTCTTTTCATCTTCTGTGCATTTGATGAGGCCTCATAGGGAGTGGTGAGGTGCACAAGTTCTGAGTCAGGTTCCCCAGGTTTAAATCCAGCTCCATTTGCAGTTTGGACACATTAACCTCTCCCTATCTCAGTTTCATCATTAGTGAAATAAGGATAATAATGGTACCAATTACATACAGTGGCTATGAGGCCAAGTAAAATAATAAATGCCAAGTGCTAGAATAGCAGCCAGTACATGGTAAGCTCTTGATAAATACTAGTTTTTGCTGTTACCTACCACCTCTCAAACGTTACACTTACCATTTTTATCCCCAGTTATACAGATTTATAAATTTCCTGCATTCATCTTTTTGGATTGCCTCCCAACCCCAAAAAAGTTCTGTATCATTCACAAATGTGGAGACTTTGCTGGAAATTTTATCCTTGACCAAATGTCATTTACAAAGAATATGCCCTTTATATTTCTTCATATTAAAATCATCTATTTGCTTTATAATTCACTTCCTGTTTTAAGTTGGTTTCCCCCAACTGTAACTAATTGTTCTTACTCGGTGAGAAAATTCCTGGGATACCACATGGGAAAATTGAATTATTAAATATGTTATGAAAATCTGTAGATACACTTCCCATACTTTGTATCCACATGCAAGTTTATATCATAATACAAGGTTATTATTTAGGTCTTGGATTTGCCTATTAAAAAATATTTTTTCCCTCTTTCCCTCTTTATAAGAGTTTAAGGATCCTAGTGTTATAGTCTGTCTAAACAAAGGAAAGTCTGAGAATATAATTTCTGTCTGTGCTAGATTTTTTCTTGGTTTTGAATCTAAATTCTTGGTATAAATTATAATTTATTTGAGATTATAAGACTGGCCAAGCAGTTCCCCAATACCCTCCGTAAATTCCCTAAGATCATTACTGACCATTTTACAATATCCAGATTATGGCAGAACAAGGAAAAAGTGTGATACCATTTAGACAATAAATAGAAAGGGGGATGGAAATGACACCGTCAGAAAAACATCATCCAAAGAATTTCTTAACTTTTTAAAGACTATTTTTAGAGCAGTTTTAGGTTCACAGCAAAACAGAGAAAAATACACAGATTTCCCATATGCCCCATTCTCACACATGTATTACCCCCCAACACAGGCCATTATCAGCATCCCCTACCGGACTGCTACAATTTTTGAAATTGATGGACCTATGTTGGTGCATCATTATGGCCCGGAGTCCACAGAACACTTTAGTATTTACTCTTGGTATTACACATTCTGTGGGGTTGGGCTACTGTATAATGGCATATACCCTTCACTGTAGTGTCACACCGAGTATTTTCACTAATTCTCTGTGCTCCACCTATTCATTGCTTCCTCTTCTCTAAGCACTCATAACCACTGACCTTTCTATTTCTCTGTAATTTACTCTTTCCCGAATGTAATATAGTTAGAATCATATGGTATGGAGCCTTCCAGATTTCCATTTTTACCTAGTAATAATCATTGTCATTTCATTCACATGTTTCTGTGGCTTGATAGCTTAATTTCTTTCCAGCACTGAAGAACATTCTATCGTCTAGAAGCACCACAGTTTATACGCTGGTTACTTCCAAGTTTGGCAATTAAAACTAAAGCTGCTACTAAAACTCCAGTTTGCAGATTCTATGTGGGCATTGCTTTGCTCTTTTCAGGGACCAAGCTAGCAATGAATTTAGAGACCTCTTCTTACCTATTGACCTTTATCACAGTCCAGGACTGTTCCTTATGCAGTCATCTATTCAAGCACCTGTTGGGTCTGGGTATAGCGCTAGGGGCTAAAGATGCAAAAGGAAAAGAAAACAAGTCCTAACGTTCACAGAGCTCAGATTTCAGTGGAGAAGCACAGACAAGGGAGAAGAAATGAAATCATTTCAAGACAATGTTAGCGATTAAGGCTATGAATAATTATGGGAAATGTAATAAGAAAACTAAATATTCCTTGATAGGGAAATCTACCATCAGTTTTAAACTTGGAAATATTGGAGAAGTAACTTTCCACTGAACAGCAAAGGGCTTTTGACCTGGTAGACTCTCTAGGTCATAAGCAAGACAAGGCCCAGACCAGGGGAAACAGAAACACTGAGTAAAAGGCTTAAAGGAAAAGTTAAAACCTCAGTAACTAAGTAGCATTAGAGAACAAAGGGATTCCACTTGCCACACCAAAATTCCATAAGCTCAATGTCTTAAACAACAGTACTGAATTTTCATAGGAGGCTGGCACGTCCGAGATCAAGGGCGTTGACAACTTAGTTCTTTAGTAAGCTTCTTTTCCTAACTTGTGAATGTCTGCCTTCTTGCTGTGTCTTCATACACTAGAGACAGTGACACCTCTGGTCCCTCTCACTCCTCTTAAAAGAACGTTAATCCGGGCCGGTGAGATGGCTCAGCGGCTTAAGCGCCTGCCCGGCAAGCGCGAGGGCCCGAGTTCGACTCCCGGAACCCACATACGAAAAAGGGGCCGGTGATATCGCTCAGCGGCACGGGCGCCTGCTGGCGCGCGAGGTCCTGAGGTCGTTCCCCCGGTACCCACCAAAAAAAAAAAAAAAAAAAAAAAAGAACGTTAATCCCATCATGAGGAGGTCAACTCTTGTGACCTCATTCTGGTCTAATTTCCTCCCAAAGGCACACCTTCAAATACAATCTCTTTGCAGGTTAGGGCTTCCACATAGGAGTTTTGAAGAGACACAAACACTCCATCCATAACAGCAGGTGTGAAATCCTGTCAGGACACACTTAGAAATGTTTTGGCCTGTGCACAGAAGTCAAAGATTTTGTACTGCAGTCAATGGTCTGGCTCCCAGGGGTGAAAGTAATCTTCGCTACTACTCCACCAGACTTCACTGCAATCAAAGCATGCAGATGTGTCTCCAGTGCTGCACAGCCCAACCACCAATGTACTACAGTCCCAAGTTTCTGGGACGAATGCTTTGTCTCCTTTAGACATGTTTCCTGTAAGAAGAGTAAGAGGCAGGAATTGAAGAGCTACATATAATTTCTCTTTTAATGTTGCAAATAAAGAACATTACTCTCATGATTATTATATAACTGAAAAAGCAAAATATTTAATGGTATATTTCAATAAACTTTGATATAGTTGCAAAGCAATTCAAAAGCCTACCCAGTTTAGTCCTAAGAAACGATACTGTGGGTCAGGTGTGCTGCTTTGCTTTTACTATAACAAAGAAAAATAGCACATCCTACATGCCTTCATATTAGTTGGCTCTGATTTTTAGGTGCCTATAGAGCTATGAGGAATGTTTTAGTGCTTCTGGATCAAGTATAAGCAATAGATCACTTGATTCTTTATGAACATTGATGGATGATGAGGCCATGCTCAGAAAGAGCACCCTTTGAAAGAATTATTCTTCAACTCTTCGGTCATTTTCAGAACTATGTACAGAGACTAAAACTAATGCCAAAATTATTACCTTTAGACGGGGGGAATAGTAGCATATGGATGATGCAGACCAATTATTAATGGCAATCCAGTGTGACATAGTACAACAAATGGGGCACAACATGACCTCTCGCTAATGCTTCAGAAACTATTGATGAAAAGTGATACTAAAATATATGCTGTAAATCCATCATGGTCAAATTTGAAAGAAACTGGATGTGTATAGCCAGATCAAGATGGGCACAAAAAAACTGAAACAAAGCTTTTGTAAATAGGGAGGGGAAGAAGGGTTGAAGGGAGGGATGGGAATGGAGAAAAAAAGAAGAATCAAGATACATTAGGCACAGGTACAAATTCCCTACGATGAATGTGACCATTATGTATATCAAAGGTGTAACAATAAAATTAATTAAAAAATAAATAAAATGCAACTGGGAATTGGTAGATCACGTGACAAGCTCAGATGGCCCAGGGTTGTGGTTGCCAGGGGCACTATCTCAAGGGTTAAGTGGGGTGCACTGGGAATTGGAGGACAAAGACAGCAAAACATTTTCAGATATAAATTGTCAAAGATGATGAACAACTGCCAGGCTCTTCTAGCAAATCTACCTTGAATCATCCCCTATGTCTTATGCATCTGTGAACTGTGACAACCATTAAACTTGCTGTCAGAGTTGGGCAAGAGGACATGAAGAAGATATAAAGAGCTGTGGGCCCGTATTCAAGCACCAAAACAATGAAACTGATGTTTATTGGCTCTCTACGAGCTATTTTGGAGCATGATTTCAAAACAGGAAAACTAAAATGCACGTATACTGGAACCATATAGCTGGTGCCAGAGAGGCCCTGTGGGTTGGTTGAGCACCACTGCATGGCAGAGAGTGAGGTAGGGGCTCTGAATCCATGGGGGGAACCCTGGCTCCACCAGGAATAACCCAAAGGTGAGTTACACAATCTCCTGGAATCACAGTTTCCTCACCAGGAAAATGGAGGAGATTCTGGCTGCTTCTCAGATCAGTGTCACTTTGTAAAGAAAATCTGAGCATATCTTCTTTCTTGCTGCCAAAATGAGGCAAAACAACTTTCCCTGGTAGGAAAAGTTTGAGCTTCATGACCTGCTGTTGTAGGAGGATGAAAAGAGTATTTTTTTCAATGCAGCCTATAACATTCTACCTCTGCAATAGTAAAATAAAATGATAAAGATGATTGTCTTTGAGGGGCAAAGCTAGGTGGCCACAGGAAGGGAGTCCACAGGAAATGGCCCTCTCACTGTATAGTTTTTTGAATGTGTGCCATGTGTATGTGTAACCTAGACAGTAAAAGTAAAATGTGACTTTCTAAAATAGCATTCAAAATGCAGCCCCACTTTCTGTGTCCACCTTTATTACAGGGGAACAGCAACTTAATAATTTACTCTGCTCCTTGGGCATCATTCAGTGTGAAAAATGTCCCATATGAACATTGTAAGATGACGGATTCTGACTTGAAAGAAATAATCAGATTCATCAATTATTATAATTTTTCTTAATCAAAATATGAATTATTAACATGTGAAATCCTGATATAGTAACCCCCCTTATCCGAGTGGGATACATTCCAAGACACTCAGTGAATACTACATATATTCTGTATATTATGCTTTTTCCTATACCTCTGATAAAGTTTAATTTATAAATCAGGTACAGTAAGAGATTAATAACAATAACTAATAAAATAGAACAGTTACAACCACATTGGTAATAGAAGTTTTATGAATGTTTCTCTCTGTTATTGTACTGTATACACCCTTGTGCTTCTGATGATGTGAAATGATAAAATGCCTAACGCTGAGAGGAAGGGAGGTGAATAACAAAGGCACTGTGAGGTTGCATTAGGCCACTATGTAAGGATTACATGAACACAAGCACTGTGATACCAAGACAGTTGATCTGACAACTGAAATGGCAACTAGGTGACTGTTGGGTAGGTAGCATATAAAGTGTGGATACATCTGATAAGGGGATGATCCACCTCCTGGACTGGATGAAGCCATATGGTACAATATTTCATCATGTTGCTCAGAACAGCATGTAACTTAAAACTTATGAATTGTTTACTTTTGAAATTTTCTATTTAATATTTTAAGATGGTGGTTGACCACAAGTAACTGAAACTGCAGAATGCAAAACCACAGGGGGACTACTGTTTTATAACTGGTTTATCATACCCTAAAAGAAAAAATATTCAACTTATAAATTTTTCCATCTCTTTTTTCTAATTAGATTTGTTTAATCAGCTGCCCTATTTTCTCCACAATGGAAATACAGTCATTTGCCTTCTTTTCTCACCACCAAACACTAACTTCGGAAAGACAGAATCACTATCAGAGGACGGAGGATGAAAATGTAAACTTTTAACTTCCTTTGTTTAGAAAAGCAAAATAAAAGTGACTATTCGTGTTGCCAAATCATGTTGACCTTTAGACTTTAAGTTCTCTGAGGGGAAAGCATTTTAATTTTCTTCATCATTTTATTATTATCAAGTCTACCTATGCTTAAAAATGAACATAATTTGATAAGAGCCATTTTTATTTCTGTGACTCAGAAGCAACATGTTGTGTCATTTGATTTTGCAGCTGAGAAGAGCTCTCACTCTTACTTCACTGAACCCTCACCCTGTCAGTGCATCTCCGGGCTCCCCATCACCACAGGTCCCAGACATCGCATCACCTAGTGCAGATCCCTTTACCACAGTATGACTTTAGTGCACTTCCTAAGCACCTGCCCCAGCATAGCGCCCAACTACAGCACCTCCGCACTGAAAAACAGCAGCTCCCATACTCCTCATCTGCTTACTGGAAAATCTCCCTTGAGAGAAATGACATTCTTCAGTTTTTCCTTGTTTTCCCTTTTGGTATATTTATTTCTAATATCCTAACGAGTCTCTTCATGCTCTGGAAACCCGAGAGTTCTTCAGAAAGATAATGAGATTGAATACATTTTTCGTAATTTTTTTTAGAGAAACCAAAATGCTATTTTTTTTTTTTATGTGGGTTCCGGGAGTTGACCTCAGGCCCTCGCACTTGCCAGGCAGGCGCTTATGCCGCTGAGCCATCTCACCGGCCCTCAAAATGCTATTTAATGTGATTTTTCTGTGTTCATAGTGCCTAGGCTTCCATACTGGAAGTCTGTGTAAGGTAGAGAGCTTTATGGAGGAAATCTCTTAATTCTAACAATAAGGACTGCATTGAGTTAATCATTTTAATGATTCATGTTTAAATAAAACCATTATTTTCCAGATCCTGCCAAAAACTTACCACAACTCATTCCTACAATTTTCTTACAAATTAAGATTCCTATAATTTTGAAAGAGAGACATATGCTTCTAAAGTTTTTCAGGAAGGGAATACCTTGGCTTCAGAGCAATGAACTTCCTTAAGAAAGGAAAGAGAAAAATCCTTGTGATAATTCTGTGAGTGGAAGGTGAGGCCACCCTCCCCTCAGCATTCTGCGGTGATTCAGAAGAGGAGCCCCGCGAACCACAGTGTGTCTGAAGAACACAGCCAAACCCTGCTGGGACTCACTCAGAAGGAGATACCAGAAGGGAGGGGAATAACAAAGATTTAAGGAGCTTAATTTTTGTTTGTTGCCATTGTTAATCTATAGACTGATCAATCATCTCCACATCTTAGTGTCTATCAGATATAGGAAATAAGACACAAGATCATGAAAAGATCATTCACAATCTTTTTTTTTTCTTCTAAATTTTTCTGTCAGGAAGAGAGGTTCCCCCAGTCTGTTCCCCCAGTCTAGAGACAGGAAATTCTGGAACTCTCCTCGGGGTAGAGGGAATGGGAATAAAAGTAGGGAGGAAAGAGTGGGCAACGTCTACCTGACAACCCAGAGCACGGCTGCTGGAGATGCACGGCCTAACGAAGGCACAGAAACTAGAGATCTGTCCTCTCTGCCTTCCTCCAATCTCCAACCCTTTCCCCCACATCCAGTGTTGGTTGACATCACATTTAATTTTATTTTACACGATGAAGCCTAATTTCCAGGTAAGTGACGGTTCAGAACTATTTGAAACAAAAATTTTCATTACGGTATTTCACTACTTTTCATGTGTGCCCCATATACACAAGCCCAGGAGGATTCTGCCCACCAACCCCAGCCATAAATGTGAAGGCATTGGCAAAGCACTGTGAAGACATCTACACAAATAAGCAAAGAGAGCCGTTCCTGAGCATCTCCAAACGCACATTACCTCTAGTGCCAAGAGCTCAAAGAGACAGCATCATTCCCTGGAAGCGGCTCGAGCCTGGAACGCCAATGGTTTGCAATACCTTAGTCATCTAGTCCTTAACAAGTCACCTCTCTAAAGATCTTGTATTGTTTAAAATACAGAAGAATTTTCAGGTTCCTTCTAGCTCTTAGCTTAAAATTTTCCATACTCATATTGATAAGTTCGAATAAAATATAAACGTCTAAATTGTCTGTGCTATCAATTATTACCAGAGACGACAACAACAAAGGGACAAAAATATTACTGCGATCTTTATTCCTCGTGAAATGAGTGATTATGGCAACGTCTCCAAAATTTACTGTTTTAGGTTTTCTCAGTAATTCCACATGTCAAAAGTCATTATGGGTGGGATGTATATATAGAGGCAGGGGATGTAATTCCATGACTTCACTGGAAAAAAAAAAAAATCAAAGTATGTTATCTTATGCATGGGATGGTACTTTCCCTGAAGTTTCCGTTTTGCATTACAGAAAATTTTTAATTTTTATCCCAACTGCGTAATGCAAGATGGAAACTGTGGACTTTTCACTCCTAACCCATGACAGGTGGCTGGTCGAACGTCTATGAAGAAACTGTTTAAACATTATATCCACACTTCCAGTGTTGGTAAGAAAGGTCTGCTCTTTTCTATCTGGGTCTCCGCGGCGAAGACGCAGAGGCGGCAGCCACGAGGCGCAGCACCGTCTCCAGGCTGCGGTGCGAAGCTTACAAGAGCTCTGTGGGCCAAGCCCGCTGTCCCCTCTGGGCCTGCTCGTGTCACACGTCGTTGATTCTGGATAAGTCTCGAGTGCGCCTCAAACCCAAAACCAAATTGAAACAGATGTAGAAACTACTAAAGCTAGAAATCATACACTCAGTTTTAAAGAAGCAAAAATTGTGAAAAAAAGTACAAAAACTCCTAAAGTATATTGTCGATTACTTGTAAAACTTGCAACTGAACAGTTTAAACATCATGGTAGAAGCAGAAGCTTTCTATCTGCACTGGAGAGCATTCCTACAAGTAAACTCAGCCTAAAGATACCAGATAAAAAGACTTCAGATTCCACAAACATAAATCATGATATATCTGTTTGCAAAAGTCAACATCCATTTGCTCCTCAAAGAGTACAAACCAAAGAAAGAAACTCTTCTCTCAGTTAAAAATGTTGCTTAGAGTGAATCCCCAAAGAATACAAAGGTGGACTTCAGAAATTTCTTATTTTCCCTGTAAAGGTTGAACTTCGAAAATAAGAAATGTCTATTGTAATTTCTGAAACTACAGTTAGTAAAACAACTTCTTAAACTTTTACTTATTCTTTGAATAAATGGAAACTAGGTTAAAGAAAAAAGATCTGACTCCAGATTTCATCAACTTTAACATCCCACTGTTGTTTTTCCACAACCTACAGTACCTGGATTACAGGAAGGTATAGTCTGTGAAACATTTCATCATCATTAACAACAAAAAAAAATGGGTTAAGCAATAACTATACTTGGTTTTCCCATTCTAACTGAGCTGTCTGTGACCAAAAATGATGTTATGAACCATTGCAGTAAAGACACACAGTATAGTTGATCAAGAAGATATGGATTTCCATGTAAGAGTGACCAAAAAGGAAGGAGCAGGGGTAACACAAGATACACAACTGAGATGAGAGCAATCAATTAAAAATCTATAAAAGCTGAGATGAGATAAAACATCTGTGTTCTTACCAATCTGGAATGACTTCTTGGAGCTGGTAGGATTTATTGTTTGTTGCTTTGCTTTGCTTGGGAAATGTACATTGCCTGGTGGGCTTAAAGCTAAGAAAAGGCTCAAAAAATTAATTAGGTTGATCAATCAGGAAGGCTCTCACCTTGTGCGCTCTTGGGGAAGTCTGCTCACCCTTGGGACCCTAGATCTGCCACAAAATCTCTGGAGAACAAGATCCTAGTAGAAGACAAGAAATCCGATGAGGACCCGAGACAGTGATCCTTATTTAAAAAAAATAAGTGCAAATTTCTGCACCCTGGCGAAGACACCAACAAGAGAGAGCAGCAAGTCCCGAAAACACTGGAAAGCAAGGCATTGTGAAGCATACAGCACTGCTTCCGGAAGGCATCTTGCCACTGAACAGCTTAGAAGTTGGTGCCCGAGAACAGTGACCTATTTATCTCTAGTGTCTCAATACGCTGCAACTGACCACAAAGTTGGTAAGTTGAAGTTTCTGTGGGATATTATTATGAAATACTGCACATCTCCAAATCATTCCTTCTCAACTGTTCCTCAAAAGCTTAAAAATAGTGCTTAACTCTCAGAGTGATTCAACTGGCTTACAATAATTCACAAACAACTTCCTAAAAGGAAGTAGGAGAAATATGGAGGTGGAATGCAAATTAACCAACGGGTATTTGTGAACATGGAGAGAGATGAATAGATTGGAATGAACAGATCAGATGGAGTCTGAAGTTAACAGTGGGGTTTATATCATCTAGATCATGAATCACTTGTTGGATTTAGAGAGCATGTAGAGGTTCAGAAGACCAAGGCAGACTGGTCTGTGGGCAATGAACATGGTAGATTAAGATGATAGTCAAGGGAGAAAAATTCCACTTCTCCCAATTAAGCCACATGTACATGGGGTTGACAGTCAACTGACTTTCTATATCCACCTAATAACAGTTGCATGGCCTGAGGAAAGATCATGCCCGAGGATGGGCACCAGGCAGGTTGTCTGGGGAAAGTGGTAAGAACAGGAAGTGTATAAGTTTGTTGCCCAAGTCCCCTGTAAACACTGCAAAACAACATTTTTCTTTTACTTTAAGCCACATTCTGTAAGCTTGTAAGTTAATTCATTAATTCATCTGAAATTTATTTTTCCCTCATCACACATCGGGCAGTGTGCCAGGCCCTGAGGACACAAAAGTGAATAAATAACATAATTAATCATAATAATAGCTTCCATTATTGGGTGCCTGGTATGTGCCAGGAGCTCTACTTCCATTACACAATGGAATGCACACAATAAACTTCTAAAAGGAGACATTATGTTCCCATCTGCAGATGAAAAACTAAGACGAAGAAATGACAGGTCTAAGAGGCCTGTAAATGTGGTGCATCCCTCAAAGAACATTAGTGGGGAATGAAATAAGGGAACTAAGGTGTGCAGGAGTCTATGGAATTGCTAAAACAGATGACAGAAGAAAAGGCAGGGTGCTAACTTGGCTTGGGAAGGGCGAAAGGAGAGGATAAGAGCAAGTGGAAAGAACGTGGGTGTGTGGGGGGGTGTCTATGTCAGTGTATCTGTGGCTATGTATATATATGGCCCTGAGTATGTGTTGTGGGTGTGGTTGTGTATGTCTCTGTGTGGGTGGGTATGTCTGTGTGTCAACACGTGTGTGTGTGTGTGTATGTGTGCTGGGCAGAGAGAGATGGGCACAGCCCACTGCAGATAAGCCATCCCAGAAGAAAGAGGGCAATGGGATTCATCTTTCACTCAAAGCTTCCCTCGCACTTCTGCAAGACGAAGGAGGTTGCAAAGAAAAAGCAACAGGGTTTGTGTGCAGTGTATCAGAAATGACACAAGAGGCTGTGACAAAACACTTTTTATCTGCTTGAAGAAGAGGGACATTTATCATGACAGATTAATTGCTTATCTTGAGTTAGATGTTGTCCCATGTATCTATGTACCCAATGTGGCTATACAGTAACGACGGGTTTCTAAGCAAAAAAACCAAAGCACATAGGTCCAGAGAAATGCTCCAGAGTGGTCACCTTAAGTTTAAAAGCTTATGTCAGTGTCTCTCCCAATGCTCAAAACATTTTAGGTACACTTCTTTTAAAATTGTCCTCAGAGGGCCGGTGAGATGGGTCAGCAGCGTAAGCGCCTGCCTGGCAAGCGCAAGGGCCCGAGTTCAACTCCCGGAACCCACATATGAAAAAGGGGCCGGTGATATCGCTCAGCAGCACGGGCGCCTGTTGGCACACGAGGCCCTGAGGTCGACCCCCGGTACCCACAAAAAAAAAAAAAAATTGTCCTCAGAGGGCCGGGATATAGCTGAGTGGCACAGCGCCTGCCTGGCAAGCACAATGTCCTGAGTTCGATTCCCAGTACCAATACAATACAATACAATAAAACTGTCCTCAGAACCTACCATGTATTCTTTCAAATATCCTTAATGATGACAAATCATCCATTAAAGGCTAATGTTTTTGTTAAGTCAAAAATTATTTCATTAATTAACCTACGATAAGATAATCAATTAGGTAAAAATAACTGAAAATAACAATTAAATGCCAGGCACTAAGCTAAGTGACTTTTATAAATCATCTTCTCTGATATAATTCTCAGCACAAATCAGGTCAATTTGTTTTCTTCTTTTTACAGCATTAGGGATTGAACCCAGAGAATCACGCCTGTCAGGAAAGTGCACTCCCGCGAGCTACATCCTCAGCCCCTTTTATCTTTCATTTCGATGCAAGGTCTTGCTAAGTTCTCATTAAGTGATATAAGGTCAATATTAATGTTCCCACTTAATAATATTTCTTTAATCATTAAAAAATTAGTACACATCACTGGAGGGTTTTTGGAAAAATCTAATAAGAGTACAAAGACTATAAATTTCCTTCAGGGTCCTACCACACAGATCTAGTCCTTGTTAATAATACTAAGCCTCTCTGCCTAGTCTTTCTTCTGTAAATATGTAAGTATGATTTTCCCACCAAATTACTCACACTATGTATAAATTTATAACTTTTCACTTAAAATTCTGAATCGTTTTTGGCGTCACTAAATTTCTTCTGCAAAATCTTTTCTCACCACTCGGCATCTCTGTGTGCAGCAGTAGCATGCTGTACTCAAAACAGTTTCAGTATTTCAATGCTGCAAAAGCGCATTCTTCATAGATGTGTCTTGGTGGATTTCTGTGATCATTTCCTGAGATCATTTCCTAGAAGTAGAATTGCTGGATCCAGGGCCTGGATAATTTTGGCATTTTTCGATAAGGAAATGAAAACTCAAAGTACTTTCCAAGGTTATAAACCCAAAATGTAGCAGAGACTGGAGAAGACCCAAGACTGTAATTTTCTAAAGCCTATGATTTTTTTTTCCCACTAATATAAATTAATTTTGAAGGAAAATAAGAAATAAGAAATATCAATAAAAAAGAATTTTCATGTGTGTAACCAAAACTATTCCTGAAAGAATATTTTTTAAGAGTTAAAATATGTCTTGGATTTGCAGTTTCCCTAAACGACTCTTTAAAGAATCAAGTTCATTCCTGAGTTTATATTGTGCTATATTCCTTTTTAAAGCACTCACTGTACTTCATTGTTACATTCTTAGATGTCAGTTTTATCCTTTATGAATTTACAATATTATTCATGTTCTGGCCTAAATATTGGATTTTTGGTCAAAAGGACAAAAAGCATAATCTCTTTGGTATTTTGGGACAAACTTAGTTACAATTCTGGCAAGCCATAGGCAGGTGGGGGAGTCCACACCAGCATGCTTAGAATACCAAATGACTAACAGATAACCACTCTTCTTTAAGTCTGGCTACATTCTGATACCTAGGGGGGAAAAAAACATTTACCACCCAAAGTTCTACTGGTTTGTGACACACATAAAGCCTGTTTGCCTGGAAGGATGAGGGGAAGGAGCAAAACAAGCTCAACCAGCTCTCTTCTTGCACAGCTGCCACCCGAATGTAGTTCAAAATGGATTTGAAAAATACCAGACTGATAGAGAAGCGCACTAGAAGGGGTGAGTGGGTGTTGTGTGGAAATTGTATTTTTATAGTGGAGCCCACAAGTATTTTCAAATTGTCCCTAATTCTTTGGCCCCAGGCACTCTTTTCCTTGGGACGGGGGAGACAAACCAGAGAAGATTTGAAAGATAAGGCAGTGGAAGAAATTGACTCAGGCTTTCAAAGCTTTGGTAAAGACATTCTCAGCCAGCTTTCCCTGGTGCTCTGTTTATTGATCAGCAAACAGCCTCACCTGGCAGTGTCCCTGGCAGTGTCCCCCAGAAACAATCTGCGTGTTTCACCACCATCTCAAATGCAATTGAACCCAGAAATCTGGGTTCCTATCACCCCCTCTGACACCTCCCATGGCACTAACAGCGCCTGCGTGGACAAGCACCCGAGTTCTGCTTTTCTTTCCATGTCCCTTGCTATCACCCTGGTGTAAGCCTCTAGCATTCTTGTTTCCAATTCTGCCTTTTCACAATGCTTTAGCCACATAATGATCACAGGCCAGTGGCCTACTGGAAACCCTCCAATGCCTTTTTGTCTCAGAGGTTCAGCTTCTGTACCTTGGTTCATGAAGCTGAGTCCCTGACCTTCTCTCTGCCTTCAACCTCTCTATGGAGTGCCCCTGCGGGCCCCCCAACCCCCAAGCCCAACTGTCTCTCCAGGAAGACACTTGCCCCAGGCCTTAACCTCACCATCCGGCTGCCCAGAATGCTCCCCATTTCCAGTTTTTCCCTGTGCTGCTGACTTTTGCATTCAGACCTCAGTCCCAGTGTTACTTCCTTAGAAGGCTTCCCCGAGCCCCATTTTACTGCCTTTATATCGGTCATCGCTAGAGGACATTATCTTCTGTTTATCTGTGTAATTGTTTACTGTTCTGTCTTCCTCACTAAAAAAATAGGCTCCTAAAAGACGCTATGTCTAACCAATAATCCATACCAGCACATAAAAAGTACCCAGCTCAGAGAAGCCATTTAATAAAAAAAAAAGTGTCAATAAAGGGATCAATTAATGACTGAAAGATGAGTGGGTTTATTACTATTTATTTTTATTATAACTGTCTTAAATTACTCAAGAAAACATGTATTTGATTCTTTTTAGACTCAAACAATGGCACTGTGCTGCATTAGGTTGCAGGTTGCATAACCTGCTGCAAGTTATAAATTAGGCACTTTTAAGAGTTGGATCAATTCTTCCGCTATTAGCGCACTAATTTGTCAGTGGCCTGAAAGAACCGACAAACTTCCCAGAGTCCCTTTCTTATGACTACTATCAAGCTGCTAATAATAGAATTTAGCTCCCTATGTTTTATACAGTTAACTCCTGTTGTCTTCTTGTATTTTAAACCTAATGCTCTTTCCCTAAAGAATTTCAATTTGAAAAGTAATTTCTTAAAGGTATCTGGCCATGATCTTATATCAAAATAATTGATAAATAATCATTGATAAATAAATAATAATAATTGATAAATAAATAATTGATAAAATTCAAATTATTTATCTTGTCCCCTAGGGAAACAATGGGGGGGCTTTGCACCAAAAACCTGTACATGATGTATACACACAGGGATATCAGTGCGTGCACATAAGAACATATCAGCATTAATGGGTCTGCTGTATGCAGGAGACTTTCTGCATTAGACAACCCGTGAATATAAAATGGGTCCAACACTAGGAACCCCCTCATCTCGCAAATCCTTATGAATGCAATACTGTCCCCACATCACTTGTTGCCTAAGAGATTAAAAATAGCCTGGTAAAGAAGGTGAAGCAAATTGAAGGTCACAGCTCCTGTGTGGCACACTCCAGCAGCACCACAAGCTGGGGTGCTGCTGTCATGTTTGTGGGGACACATTCTTGTGGCTGACACAGTGCTTCTAGGTCATCTGCTCTGAATGAAAGAGGATTTTCTGTATATGTTTTCACAATGCGTTTTAGGATTTGGTTACACATTTTATCCAAACTGTGAAAAGTCAGCTGTAGCAATTCAGTATGCTAGCAATGATCTAAACGACATGCTTGCTTTGTTCACAAGAGCGTTACAGGGAAACACTCCTTAAACCATCCCTTTGATGCTGAGTTAGGATTTATTTTAGAGTCTATTTCTATATACCTTCCCCCCATAACAGTGTAGCCCCTTCACTTTCCTCCCCTCTTTTCAACAAAGCTGTGTCCCCAGGAGACAAGAAGAAAATGAGCGTCATCAAGAGTCAAGGAATAGAGAGGTCTTGTGCAGGAATAACTGGGGTGGCTCAGATGTTCTCTGAGTAACTCGCAGAAGGAGAACATTCAATTCTTCAAGTCTCTAATAAAAATGTGAGCAGCCAGAGGGCTCATCTTTCTCAGATTTACCTCTTTTCTCCCAGGTCATTTTGTGCTCTTAAGAACCTGATTTCCCTGGCTGTGTCTGGAGCAGGTGTTGCTTTATCATTTGCCAACATTATGCTAACATTACACTCACAAAACAGTCTGCAGAGCCTGACTTCTGTCAGCACAGTCGAGTTATAACACAAGCTGTAGATTTTGCCCAGCCCTAGTCAATGACTCCCATTAGGCAAATTGCTTAATGTCCTCACATATAAACTGGGATCCATAATAATATATACCTGAGATCTTCAGAGGGAAGGCCACATTCCCTATTTCTCAAACTCTTTCCTCAGAGGCACCTGTCTTCTTACTTTTCAGCAAGGAGAAAGCCCCTTTATTCAAAAATGACCCTCCTTGTTTAGTGAGTAGAGTAGATAAAAAAATTTCCCAGGACCTTATTTTTATTGTTCTTAGTACCGGACTCACACTGAGCTACATTATCGACCCTTTTTTATTTATTAATATAGGGTCTCACTAAGTTGTCCAGGCTGGCCTCAAATGTACAGTGCTCTCCTGTCTCGGCCTCCAGGGTAGCTGGGATTACAGGTATGCACCACTATGCTCGGCTAGGCTCTTTCATTCTAAATGTCTCTTTATAGTTCAAATATATGGCTCCTTCTTGAAATTTTACATATTTTCTCAAACTTGAATGTGTATGTACTAAAAGACAGATTATCAAGATATAATTTTGAAGATAGAGTACATTATCAATTTGTTTTGTTCCTATACAAATAACTTATTTTTCTACCTGAACTATGTTTGGCCTGCTAGACAAAATAAATGAATGCTTTACTTACAAATCTCTTGCATTTACTTCTAGAAAACAAGAGGAGTTGGAGAAATGTAGCAACATATTGTAGGAGTTGTGGAGGAAAGAGAAGAAATATGTGACTATGGCCCAGAGAAGGACAAACCCACAGCCCTACTTCTAAGCTTTTTCTCCAAGAGTAGTAAGGCCCAGTATGGTGCTACATGCCTGTAATCCCAGGACTTGGGAGGCTGAGGCAGGAGGATGGCGAGTTCAAGGCCAGTTTGGACTAGACACTGAGTTCAGGGCTAGTCTGGACTACAAAGATAGACCTGCTATCAGAAAACAAAACAAAACTACAACAAAAACATTCTGAACAGTTTAACTAACCTAGTTTTACTTCTTTAAATATTAACTAGAGAATATTTGTCCACCTGCTTAAACATTTTTCAAAAATAGCAGACTATATCAAAAGAAATTAAAAGAGAGAAATGTCTAAAAGCTACATAACCATAAAAAGCACTTATATCCAAAATATATAAAGAACTCCCCAAAACAGGCAAGAAAAACCCAATAACTCAATAACAAAACAGGCGAGTAAAAAGACATGTAACTAAAGAAAAAAACATGAATAATAAATAAATGCATAATTTGAAGCTCAACCTTTTTATTTTTTTTTTTTTGTTTTGTTTTTTTGTGGGTACCGGGGGGGTCGACCTCAGGACCTCGCGCGCCAGCAGGCGCCCGTGCCGCTGAGCGATATCACCGGCCCCTTTTTCGTATGTGGGATCCGGGAGTCGAACTCGGGCCCTTGCGCTTGCCGGGCAGGCGCTTAAGCCGCTGAGCCATCTCACCGGCCCTCAACCTTTTTAGTAAACAGAGAAAATAACACGAAGTCAACAAGATAACTTTCCATGTCTACCAAATTAGTAGAATTTGAAAGTCTATTCCAATATAAGAAGATGTAGAGCAATGGGAACTATCACCCACTGTTGGTAGGAGTGTGAACTGGTTACTGATTTGAGAAAACACTTTGGCATTATCTGGTGTAGTTGCAGGTGTGCACATTGCACAAGAAAGTCTAACGGCCTAGAAACAATCTGGCTGTCCATCAAAAGGGGAAGAAGTAGGTAACGAATGGTGAATTTGTACAATTGAAGACAGTCAGCCCTACATATCTGTGGGTTCCATACCCATAGATTTAACCAACTGAGGACAGAAAACACTAGGAAAAAAATTGTGCCTGTATCAAAAATGTACAGACATTTTCTTGTTATTATTCCCTAAACAATACAGGATAACAACTATGTACATAGTATTTGCATTACATTATGTAAGTGCTTTAGAGATGACTTAAAGTATACAGCAGGATGCGTGCAGGATATATGCGAGTGTTACTCCGTCTTATACAAGAGATTTGTCCATCCACAAATTTTGGTATCCTCGGGGATCCAAGGACAAATCTCCCAGGGATACCGAGGGACAACTGTACTTTTCTCTCTGTAACAGATATGAATGAATCCCACAAATAAAATTCTGAGTAAATAATCAAATCACAGAAGAAGACACAGAACACATTCCTTTCACTTATAAGTTCAAAGACTTGAAAAGCATTATTTTGTTATGGATATATACATAATATATGCATATACTATATATAACATATATATATGGAGTGTGTGCACAAATGTGTGTATTTATAAAAACATTAAAGAAATATGTATAAACACAAAAGTCATGATAGCAGTTACCTCTGAAATGAGGGAGAGTAAGAAGTAACTCATAGGGAATGTCAAAGAGATTAGGAAAGTTTTCTTTCTTAAACTAGGCATTAAAAAAAGAGGGGGGCCGGTGAGATGGCTCAGTGGCATAAGCGCCTGCCTTGCAAGCGCGAGGGCCCGAGTTCGACTCCCGGATCCCACATACGAAAAAGGGACCGGTGATATCACTCAGCGGCACGGGCGCCTGCTGGCATACGAGGTCCTGAGGTCGACCCCCTGGTACCCACAAAAAAAAAAAAAAAAGAGGGAAATTTTTATTGTTATTTTATTATTGTATAATTATTATTTTGTTTGTATAAAACATTTCATGCTTTGTAAGCAGCTAATGAAGAAGTACACATAAGTTGTTACTATCACGTACCCTTTGCAGAAACTGTTTATTTGGATAAAGATTAAAAATGTGTAACACGCACTGTTTAGCCCTCTTCTGTTAACATACGGGGAAAGATGTGTCACCCAGCATGGGCTTAGAGCATTCCTGTCACTGTGCGTGGTCCGCATAGCTATGCAGTTGTTGCATCAGTACTAATCACTGGTCTTACAGCTCTGCTTTGTGTTTAAGATTGAGTCTTCTAGAAATCACCCCACCCAGCATGTTAGACAGACTCTCCAAAACATGTTTTTCAAGTGCTATGAGACCAAAAGTTATCTGGCACAACGAGAATGATCCAATGAACACAGGTCCAAAATATTCTGTGCTTTTAAAGGCTCGATTCCAAGATTGCAGAAAGGGTGTGATGAGGTTTTCTCCTTGGAAGATGTTGGTGTATGGCCATAAAGAAGCTGAACGAACTGAACACTATTCCATGCCAAGTAGAGTCCAAAAATATGTAGATCCTAAAACTTTCCAAGTGACAATGGTGCTCTAGTTGGCACCCTTTCTCATGTTCTGGGCCAAGCTTCCCTCACTGTGGCCTCCATGCCTCCTTCCTTAGTGACACTCACCTCTGTGCCACTCGCTCTGCCAGGTGTCCCTGTCAACAGATCATTAGCAGCGACGTCAAGTCCTTCCAACAATTGTCAGCGGGCCGGCATGTGTCTCCCTCCCTGAAATGCTGAGATCCATACACATATCAGATGGAAGATAATTCATTCCCTACTGTGGAAAATCAGGAGCTCTTCTTTTTCTGAGATATATTGCTTTAGAGACCTTTTTTTTTTTTTTTTTAACCATTTCTGGTAGTCTTTAAAACAGAGTTACTAGAGTTACTATTAGTAACAGAGCTACTAATGTCTTAACTCATACAAAATCTGTACTTAATTACAACTTAATTCTAATTGAATGCAAATCAAACGTGCCAAAATAACCTTGCATATTTACCAGTGCCATTTCATTCTTGTGTCAGAGCTACCCAAAGAAGAGGGCATCTCCCAGACTACTGTGACAAAGAACTAGAAATAAGACTTAATAAATTAGTCTGTTATTTAAATAACCTTTTTTTCTCTTGAAATTATTCCAAATCCTTCATATATTTTAATGCCTATAGCAGACTACCTATAGAACTGTCCCTCCTAGGTCAACTGCCATTTCTTACTGGTATCGGGGTCAGCGTCTTGTTACAACTTACTTTATCCACACATAGTGTTTGGTGATTGAATTTATACTGTGTTCTACTTTCAACCTAGAGCTAGTTTTGACTCAAATCTGGGAATGCAGCTGTATACTTAGGATGACTGAAAGTAACCTCTAAATATATAGGGTAAAGCAAATTCCTGAAGGATTACCACATGATAGAAGTCCAGTTGAAGTTTAAAGAATGACACAGAATATTATAATACAAAATATCTGTGAAATTTTCTATGTAAGAACACTTTAACAGTCTAATACTAAAGAAAAAAATGACAACAGCATAAAATCGGATAAGGGATGTATCATTTATGCAAGTATTCTTATAGCATCAAGAATGAGAAGGCTGGGCCAGCCTTATCTGTGTGGTTATATGGAACACTGACTGGGGAAGACCAAGCCATCTCTCTTCCAATTTCTGCATGAGCTAAATGGCATTAATAACTCTACCACCTGCTAACGATATGGGATAAATTCATAAGGCAATGTTTATGAAGCACTCAAAGTTCTTTCAATGGGAGATCATATTTAAACACAATCCTGTACTATTCTGTACATCTATAACCACACTCTGCTTGTGGCAAACACCACCTTATACCCTAAAAAAGAGAAGTTACCTTTCTAGTACTGTACTATTTGTAGTTAGCTTGCTCTGAGAAATAAGGTGACATCAATAAAGAGATAAAATTTTAAATATATCTGAGGTATGCGGTATCCCATTCAGTATTTTTCTCTACAGATTGCCTCCATAAATAGTATTTTAACACCAACAGTTTATTTTTAACAAATGCCCTATTTTCAATGTCTCTAACTGGAGTCATGTATCAATCAACAGTGTTTAGAAAAACATGGCAAAATGTCACCACATTGACTTTTTCACCTGACTAAATAAGAGATGTTAATTAATAAAATGAGGCTAAGGTATATGGAAAAAAGAGAAAGGTAAAGTTGTTTGTAAAGAATAAGGAAACTAAAATGCACATCACCTCCCTTGTAAGATGAAAAGTGGAGATAAAGAAGCTTATGGTTGGTTCCAGATTCCTGCCCTGCGGCTGTGTTTTGAGCTGCACCATGGATTTGATGTCACTTCATCTGATTACACGGTCCTATGGCCTTTCTCTCCACCCTGTGAAATTCCTGACACTTCCTGCCTATGTCTCCAAGGACAGGACCATCACCTATGGGGGCACATTCCACCTTTAGTCTTAGAGACTTTTTAAAGGAATGAATATTAAGCATCTTCTTCCAATAAAAATTGCACTAGAAAAATCGATTAGTAAATATAATTTCACAAAAAAATCTCAAATATTGCAAGACATTAGACCAACCCTCCCACTTCAAACAAGATACTGGAAAGATACAAACATTCATGCGAATGTCAACCAAATTGATAGTTCACATCCATTTGGATTTATTAATAATTTGTTAGACTTTAATATTAAGGATTATGCTTGTTGCTTTAAGTGATACAAATATGATCTAGATAAAACCTTGTCTGAAAAATATCTTCTATCAGTAAGATAGGAGGATAGGAAAGAGAGGTAAAATAGTGAAATAGTACACAATGAATATAATCAAATAAATACCAAGGAGAAGTATAAAATGCATTGTGATGACTAATGAAGACGAGGTTGCACTGGATTAAGGTACAAGGAAAATCTTCTCAGAGAATATGTATTTGAAATGGACCTTGAAACACAGAATTTTATAAAGAAAAGATAGTAAAAGAGAGAAAATGTGATACAAATTTAGAAAGAGCCATTTTTATAGTGTATTTGGAACGCAGCAAGTAGACAAATCTAAAGGGAACATAGAATACTTGTACTAGAGTAGAGAATAAGAGACGGGAATGATGAGGTCTAAATTGCAATGAGACTTGACGGTTACAATAAGGATTAAGAACCTAGTCAAACAGTCCAGGCTGGGAATCACCAAGTTTTTGAGCAGAAAAACAGCCTAATAGAGAGTTATGCTGTAGCTCAAATAATTTGCCCACAGTTGTATAGGCCAATTATAGAAAAGTAGTCAGTGAGCAGATAGACCAGTCATAAAGCTTTTGCAATATGCTAAGGAAGAAAGAATGGAGACCTAAATCTAAGTGGCAGCAGTAGGCATGAAAGAGATGCCACGGGCAGGATCCCAGGAAACACACTCTGAAAGTCAGATGTTTAGGCAGCAAGTTTATTGAACAGCACTGTCAGAAACCTCTTTCAGGCAATGTGGAAAGTTAGGACTGCGTAGAAGTTAGACTGAACTCAGCAGCAACAGAGGACAGAGCCAATTCTATGTGAGATTTTAAGATTGGGATGGCCCCTTGAGGTCTGAATGGGTCTGAGCCTTCATACTCAGTGGACTAGGCATTAGATACAGGGGAAAAGGAAGAATCTTTGTGGAAGTGAAATCTGAACGGATTGGCAGTTGATAGGATGTAAAGGTAGAAGGACAAAGAAAAGTCAAAGCTAAACCCAGGAAATACCTAGGAATGAAGTGGAAAACCTATTTTAGGGATGAGAGGCCAACCGCAGTTGAATGCATTGATGCACTCTTTGTTTTATGTCTAGGGAGTTGGAAAGCCTGTAGTACATCACACTTGTGTTAATTCCAGTGCCATAAGGAAAATAAACAAAGATAGTTTGAGAATCATATTAACAAAAAGGGTAGTATAGGAAAATGCAAAAGGTCAGAAGGAGATTCCAAACAGACATGACATAAAAATTGGAAAGCAAGTATTAAAATAGACACTCCTTGTTTAATGACCAAGCTCCATTCCTATAAGGAATTGTATATAGTATACACATTACGGTATTTAGAACAAAGAAATGGTCAAAGGAAACTCCAACTTGATGACTTTGCTTTTATTTGCATAACTCTTACATACAGTACTGTAATGTATAATAGAACATAAAACTATAGTACTGTACAGTACAATACAATCAGCAAAAATTACAGTACTGTATGACTGTACTGTATAAGAAAAGAGGGCCGGTGATACAGCTCAGTGGCATAAGTGCCTGCCTGGCAAGCATGAGGTCCTGAGTTCGACTTCCGGTACCCACATTAAAAAAAAAAAAAAGACATTGAGGCTCTATAAACAGGATGTACAAAACTGTACAAGAAAAAAGACATGTCATAAGTCTGAACAGTCATTAAACAGGTAGGTCATTAAATGAGGAATTCCTTTGGGCCAGGGATATAGTTTAGCAGCACAGTGCCTGCCTGGGAAGCACAAGGTCATGAGTTCAATTCCTGGTACCAAAAAAATAAAAAAATAAAATAAATGAGGAATTCCTGTATCTATTTGTAGATGGTGTGATGAAATCCCTGGAAATCCTTAGCCATTCAGTGATAAAATTTAAATAATAAAGTAACTCAGATATCGAGATACAAAATTAACATATAAAAGCCAATACCTTTCAAATATACAAACCATAATCAATTAGAAGATATAATTTCTTTGCAAGGGCCACAAAAAGATAAAATAATTAGGAATAAACTTAACAAGAAAAATATAACATTTATATGAGGAAAATCAAAAAGCTCTGAAATATTTCTGAAAAACAGCAAAGTAGACTTCATGGAATAGAAATCTCCCCTTTCTCTGGGGTTGGATGGCTCAACATTACAAAGATATCAATCATGTGTACTCCAGTAAATGTATCAATTTAATGAGATCCCAATAAACATGCAATAAATCTGCATAGGAGTTAGCCAAGGTGACTCTAAAACTCATGGAAAAAACAAATATGCAAGAATAACTAGCAAAATACCAATAAAAAAGTAATGAGGGAAGAACTAGCTCCACCAAATATGAAAGCACACTATAAAACCTCTAAGAGGAAAAAAAAAAAAAACATTGTGTTCTAATATGAGCAGAGAGATAGGCTATGGGATAGGACATAGTGATGAAAGCAATGTTATAAGTCAGAAGGGAAAAGAAAGACTCCGTTAAACAGTGTTGAGGAAAACATAACTATTTGAAAGACAGATAAAGCTAGATCCACAAAAATCAATTTCAAATATATCATATTATATATCTGAAACTTCAAATATATAACCCATGTAAATGAAAAACACAAAATCTTTCAAGAAGTAGAAGAAGGGGGCTGGTGATGTAGCTCAGCAGCATAAGCACCTGCCTGGGAAGCACGAGGTCCTGAGTTTGACTCCTGGTATCCGCATGTAAAAAAAAAAAAAAAAAAAAGTAGAAGAAGGGCTGGGGATATAGCTCAGCGGTACAGCCCCTGCCTGACAAGCATGAGGTCGTGAGTTCGATTCCCGGTGCCAAAAAAAAAAAAAAAAAGAAGTAGAAGAAAACATAGACGAATACCTTCAAATCCTGGTGTGGGGGAAATCTCTATGGTTCAAATCCAGATATGAAAAAATATGATAAGCATATCAAAATATTTAAAATATTATTTTAATCACATAGTATGGCAAAACAGAAAGTCAAAACTAAAGTTAAAAGACAAATGATGAGCAGAATGAAAATATGTGAAACATTTATCATACATAAAGACTTAATCTACCCAATATATTTATCTCTAAAAATGTCTGAAAGGAAATAACCAAAACTCTAGTGGGAATATAAGAAAAGACATGCGCAAACAGTTCGCCCTCTTGCCCATCCAAAAAGGGAATAAAGGGATACAAACATGTAAAGCTGTTCAGCTCCATTCATGATAAGAGAAATGCAAGTCGAAACTACACTCATTCTATATAGAGCTATTTTTCACTTATCAGATTGGCACAAATTCATAACTTGACAACACATTCTTTCATGTCTTGCTGATAGAAATGCAAAATGGTACAGACCCTATGGAAAAGAAATGAGCAAAATCTACCAAAGCTATGTGTGCATTTACCCTTTGACCCAACAATCCCAGGTCTAGAATTTGCCTCAAATATGGGCCTTTATAATTTCAAAACAACATATGCACAAAGATATCTACTATGGAATTATTTGTGGTATTAGCAAAATACTGAAAACAATCTAAATGCCCATTCCTAAAAGATATTGGAATAAACTATGAAACAATCACACAATGAAATACCAAGCAATGCAAAAAAATAAGGAAAATTCCTATGAATTGGTTTGAAGTGGGTTTCCAGGATACATTCGTAAGTAGAGAAATCGAGGTTCAAAGAGAATGTGGTATATTTCATCCTAGGTAATATGTAAGACATATAAGCTAGAAATTCATGAAAACAGCAACCTACAGAGGGTAGATTGGAACATACATGAGCAGGGATAGGGATAGAAGTGAGATTTCACTGAACAAATCATTTCATAATGTTCATTTTTACTTTTGAAACAGGCAGATGTTTTATTTACTTAAAAAATAAAATTTAATTTTAAAATAATAAAAAAGCAAACTCTAAAAGTGAATACAAACATAAAAAAGAATAAATGAAACGATACCAAATCAACGATCTAAGAGGATAGTAAAATAAATTAATTCCAGTAGCTGCTGAAAACAGCAGTCAGTATGTACATGCTCTCGAATCGTAATGGGTTTTAGGGGGAGATTTTGCAGGTGTACACATGTACACACACAAAAAAATGCACACTTGACTATATTTGCATACATTTTGTTTGTCACAACCAGGGTGGAAGGTACTAGCATCTAGTTCCCAGAGGCCAGGAATGATACAAAATATTGAATGACACACAGAACAGCACTATACAACAAAGAATTATCCAGCACAAAATGCCATGTATACCAAGTGTGAGAAACCATATGTCAGTGGGAGATAGTTTAAGGACTAAAAAACAACAATTATTAAGAAATTTTTGAACTTTACTATAGATCTGTTTTAAAAGGTACTGATGTGAGAATTCTGAAAAATTTTATATACATTACAGGATAGAGCAAATGAGCAAATTTATTAATATTTTTCAGAACAAAACTCTATGGGAGAAAGAAGAAACAAATATGGACTGACACGAAGTGAGGAACCCTTTGATTGCTGAGTATGAACTCCTAATTTAGCAAAATTTACACTTGAAAAGACACAGAATTATACACTTCCACAGCAATAAGCACACTTTGTACCAGATCACAGTTTCTTTTTCTTTCTTTTCCATTTTTTTTTTATTCTTTATGGATTGAACATAGGGCCTTCACACTGAGCTATATCCCCAACACTTTTTTAATTTTTTTTTTTAATTTTTGAGACAGGGTCTCGCTACGTCACTAAGTTGCCAAAGATGGGCTCAAACTTGCAACCCTCCTGCCTCAGCCTCTTGGTTTGCTTGGTTTACAGGCATATGCCACTGCACCTATCTACCACAGTTTCTAAATATCATTATTTATGAGAAGGAGCTGGGTTCCTTTAGGAAGCTGCTGACTTAAGGACTGAGGGACAAGGTGAGTCCGGCGAGCTGCGCCAGAAAAAAGGAAGTGCTGAAAGGCCAGTGGGGTATACTAATACAGTAGCTGGCCAAATTTTAAATAATGTGATCATGAAAAAGAATAATGATGGTACTGGATTACAATACATTGAATCATAAAAAGAATCCATGAGTCCATATTGTTAATCAAAAAAAAAAAAAAGGAAGTATGGAAATCCCTATTTACAGAAGAGTATAAGCTATAGATAATATATTAATATTAGAAATATCACAACTTTGCAACTACCAATGCAATAATTGATTCAGGCAAGATTGGAAATGGATGCTAGTATTTTGTGGGGCTCTAAAGCCCAAACAATCTTAAAAATACTACACTCCATATTCTTATCAATTACAAAGGGAAGAGTTCCCCTCGCCATTGTGAAATCTGGCAGACTTTAATATGACCAGAGTCAAGCATTATGTTAACTCACCAATATTAGGATAAATCAACATGGTACAATAGGAAGTAACCAGCCTCACGTGTGTAATACAAATACACAATGCATCAGGCAGCACAGTGCAAGATTATAAGCTCTGGCTCAGGCAAACCTTGGTTCCTAAGCCAGCAGGAGGAAATAACCAAAAGAGTAAAAAAGGGACATGAGGAGATATTATGCATGAGCCTTCATTGAATATTTTAAAAAATCGTTTCAAAAGACATTACTGGGACAAGAAGCAATTTGAATATGGTTTAATTATTAAATACTATTACTTTATGTTAAATTTATTTCTTGGGAAAATAGCATTGTGATTATGTAGAAAAGTGTCCTTGTGGGCTCGCTTCAGCAGCACATATCTTAAATTAGAGAAGTGTCCTTGTTCTTGGGAAACATACACTGAAATATTTAGGAATAAATCACCACAATATCTGCAACTTACTTGATCAGAAATGGATGCAACTTACTTGAAAGGTAGTCATAGATACGTACAAGTATACAGTATGAGAGAGTAAGTAAATGTACCAAAATTTTAACAACTGGTACATCTAGCCGAGGGGCATACCTTGTCAGTTTTCTAAAGATTTGAAGTGTCTCATTTAAAATAAGAGTGTTTAAAAAAAACAGTTTGAATCTATGAATTGATAGGGAACAAATGTATTATTTAAAAATTGATAAAGGGATGGAATCAAGTTTTCTTCATTCCCTAAAAGAACTGTAATTCAGGATAACCAAATAGCTAATTAGGAAAGCTTGTCTATAGAAAAGCCCTCTGTGTAATAGATCACCCTGGTGAAGTAATGAATCTAGACATAATTAAAAACCGCCAACCTAATGAAAAGAAAAAGATCAGAACCAGTGTACCCTCTGATGGAAGCTGACAATACCATTGAAGCCATCTTGCCAAATTGAAGTCAGTAATATGACTAAGTTTCTAGATAAAACTGTCAAAACACTGGAAATAGGGTGAACAGAGGAACATGTTAAAATCACCCTGAGGGTGAGATCATTTATGCCTGGTAAGAATTTCCCAGGAGACCTACAGGACAAACGCCCTTTTTCTTTCCTAATGAAATACTATAGGAAAAATTGTAGAGAAAGGGAATTATAGCTTTAAAAGAACACAATTGCGCCGGGGAGGTAGCTCAGCGACACAGCGCCTGCCTGGCAAGCGCAAGGTCCTGAGTTCGATTCCCAGTACCAAAAAAAAAAAAAAGAACATAATGTAGCAAACTATTTGAATGTATGAATCTTATTGATAATACTAATTCATACAAACTTGTTAAATATACAAACAGGGCTAGGATATTTGACAATGTGAAGGAATTATTATGAGTCATTTGTAGACATGATAATGGTTTTTTTGGGTTTTGGGGGTTGTTTTGTTTGTTTTTACTTGTGGTGCTGGGGATCAAAGCAAGGTCCACACTAGACAAGCACTATACTATGAGCTATATCTCCCTGCCCCAGAAATTTTGATTATGTATTCTTAAAAAGAATTCTTATTTTTTAGATATATATCCTGAAGCATTTATGGATGGAAAAATATAATTCTGGAGATTAACTTCAAAATAATAAGGAAAGAGGCAAACGATTGATAATTGTTGAGTCTGGTGAGGAATATGGAGGGGTTCGCAGTATTAATCTCTTTACTTTGGAAAATAATTAAATGTTTGAATTTTTCTGAAGTAAAAATTAACTGAAAAAAATAAAGTCAGCTGAGAGAAAAACAAAAACAGAAAACAAAAGGTGACAGGTGCTCTGCCCTTTTTCCTGCATTTATCGGCCTCTTAGCGCAGATGACCTCTTGCACAAGCTTTTACGTGTATTCGCCCATTTAAGCCTCACCGAGTCATCTCATCACCTCCCGTGTATGGCAGAGACTAAGCAATGTCCTCTAGTGTCAAATTCCCTGGGTTCAAACTTTGTTTTGTCACTGCATATGAAGCCAGTTAATCTCAATTTCCTTATCTCTAAAATCGGGATGACAGTTACTTCCCCATTTCACAGGGTTGTAGTGAGTTTTAAACAATAGATTATCTTAAGTACTTAGGCTACTCTGCACATAGTGGCTCAATGTAACTATTGGTGCCCGTTACAAATAAGTGACAGGAATCAGATATGGTCTTAGGTTTGCCTGACCAAAACTCACTACCTTGCACTATGCTACCTTGAGAATTTGGGGTGTATATGCATATATGCATCCATTCTCTGTCAAAGCCACTTCATTCACCTTGTTGGGAATATCCTAATTTTGTGTATCAGCAACAAGGTTTAGGAACTGCCAACAAAGAGATTAGGATTTAATAGAATCTTACACAGTAACTTAGGTGAATACTTCATTTATTCTTTAAATATACATTTATTAAGCTTGGCTTTGCAAAAGATGCTAGGTATTTAATAGTTAAGGTAGATACAACCCCTGTTCTCACAAATTCAGTAACCAGGGGCCATGCTAGGAATTTCACCACACAGCTGAGTGAGACGAAGAAGATTTCAAGTAGGGGTCGGATGGGAACCAAACAGAGAGATTCGTCATTTTATATTCTGATATCTACCCAGAAATGGACATAACCAATTGAAACATGATTCCAGAAATTATCAACACTAGTATTTCCAAGTCAACAAGCAGGTCCCAGCCTTGGAGACTCCGGGCAACAGTAGAATGTGTGGGAACCAGCCAATGAGCAGAAGCATTTCCTGGAGCTCTGTCCATTCATGGAAGAAATTTCCTAAGAAGTTGGAAAATAAAGGGAAAGACTCTAATCTCAAGAAAAATTGCAAGTATAGGAAAGAATATTTGGGCTCAACCATACCAGCAGGGCCCTGGTTCTGAGGAGCCTCTGGTCTCATCCAGGAGCAAGAAGACCACAGCGTTATCAAGATCAGTACCTAGACTGAGTTCTGAGGCCTACACCATGAGGGATGGGGACAAGGAAGCCTCTACCATAACTTCTGCTTGAGTGTTCAGTGTAGCCCCTCATCTTACACTTAACCAGACCATAACCACACTTCCCTTCCCATAACCAGCCCCTGAGGCAAGAATTCATGTGCAGGTAAGTTATTAAATTCTCCCAGGACAAGCCAGGAAAGGGATGGAAGAAGCAGGAACAGCTGAAAAGAAAGGGGAGGAGGAAGAAGAGGAAAAGCAAAAGGAAAGGATAAAGAAGAAACCAAAGAAAGGGTGGAATTTCCGATCAAAAGTCCCAGAGTGTAGCTTCAGCTGGATCCTACAGAAATTATGGAATACAGACTGTATCTCACAGTTTGTCCCAACCAAAGGCAAGAAAGTTGTGCTTTTCCGCTACTACATAAGGTTGTCCCTGGCTCACAGCTACTCCCGAGAGCTCTACACTCCCATCACTTCTAACTCTTTGCACTTGTTGCTTAAGAGGCTCACACAGTCCCAGGCCTGGCCTCTGACAGAGTGTCGGGCACAGGTTTGCCAAAGCAGAGTAACACAGAAGCCTGAGAAGAGCACACAGACCATTGAAATGTTTCTGAAGAGGTCTGGGCAGAGTACCAGTAATGTCTACCTCACCTCTGTACTTCAGATTCTGGGCTCAGTGGTCAGTAAAGGATAATCTGAGGGAACGCCAGCTGGCCTGGCCACTGTGAGTGTGCTGTAGATAATTAGTGTATACATTGCAAATTACTTTACACTTCAGACTGTAGTAGAGCCAAGCGGTTAATGTGGACTCTGTGAGAGTAGACTTTGAAATGGGTAATATTGAACAGGTGAGGGGCAAACTATCACCCATGTCAGCTGGAAGGAGTGATCATGCCAAGTGCTCTGCTGACCTCAGAGCCACGGGGAGCCCAAGTAGGCAAAATCTCAGCATCACAGCTCTCTCCTTCTCTTTTCAATATTCCCAACCAATAAGTAAGATGAAGAAACACATTCCTCTGGTGAACTGCCAGGACATTTACAGAACCTTAAACATTTTAATAGGACTGGCACGTAGTCTTCTAAACTTGACTCCAGTCAGTAAGAAAGAAGCACTCAGATTACTCGGTCACTCTTTTTCCAGTATTTCTTGGATGTCCACTGTCTATTTGTGCCTAGTCATAAGATGACCCTAGACCTGTTCCCCTAGACACTCCGATCCCTCTTCATTTCTTCATTGCATTCCTTGGAGCTGGACACTGTCTCTGAGGGTCACTGCTTCATATTAAATCAGAGGTCCTTCACACTAGATGTGTGGACTTTTACATCAGAAGTTAGAGAGCAACCCATGATAGCAAAAGAATGAGAATGTTCTAGTTTGTGTATACTTTTTGAGACATGGGGAATGGGGGTGGTGATTCTAATTGAGGAAGGCGAAGAGTTACCAACCAGACTACAAGCCATAGATAGATTAGACAATAACAACACAAGAGTGTACAGATGAAGAGAAAATGGAGATCCCCAGAAACTGAAGTGGCTGAGGCCGAAAATGTGACTCATGAAGACCCCAAAGCAAGCCAAAGAGGAGATACCACAGCCACTCAACAGGTTGAAAACCCTCATCAAAAACCATTCCTTGGAACCTTATCAGTTTTTCTTACCATATAATGTCCCCACTACACAGGAAAGCATTCCAGAAGAAAAGCTGAAGAGTAGAAAGGCAGTAGTCTTGTTTAAATTATCTTACTTTGCAGTTTTACAAAGAATGTGTCCTATGGCTACAGGGCAAGATAGGCGTCTTGAAACATCATCTTCCTTAGATTTTTGTTCTGATAGGCTGATTCTTTCGCATCATTCAAATCTCATGCACATGCTAACTCATTGAAAATGGCCTTCCCTAACCTCTCTAGCTACCCCTATGTTATTTTCTTTTTCCTCAGAGCACTTACCATTACCTAACATTATTTCACATATTAATAACAAACTAAAATCCATGAACACAGATTCTGTTCTGTTTTGTCTTGAGCAGTATGCTAGCACTAAACGCAGTGCCTGGCAGGTGTTCACCAAGCGCAAGGTGAATGAATTAAAGACCGTATGAACTGACATGAAAGGTTGTCCATAAATTATTGCTGTGTGGGAAAAAACACATTGTAGAAAAATATACAGTTGATTCTCATTATTCACGGGTCCTATATTTATGAAATTGCCTACTCACTAAAATTTATTTGTAACCCCGACATCAATATTCATGATGCTTTCTCAGTCATTCACAGACGTCCACATTCTAGCTGAAATTAAAAAATAAGGCAACACTGTCTTCTTGTTCTAGTTCATATATTGTAAGCAATTGTCCTTTTCGTGGTCTTTTTAATGCCAGTTTTTTGTAGTTAATTTTGTTATTTTAAATGGCCCCAAACATAGTGCTAGAGTATTGTCTAGTGTTCTTCAATGCAAGAAGTCTGTGATGTGCCTTATGGAGAAAACACGTGTTTCAGGCAAGCTTCGTTCGGGCATAGGTTATAGTGTTGTTGACCATGAGTTCAATGTTAAACAGCTGACAATATACATTGAATAAAGTATCCTTAAACAGAAATATGAGGGGCCTGAGGATATAGCTCAGCCGCACAGCGCCTGCTTGGCAAGCGCAAGGTCCTGAGTTCGATTTCTAGTACCAATAAATAAATAAATAAATAAATAAACAGAACTATGAATGAGATAAGGTGATTGGTTGATTGATTAATTGATTGATTGGAGAAAATGTTAGAACAAGAGGCTCACAAGAACCTAATTCTGTAGGAGCAATGGTTCAGTATTCACTGATCAAGTGTTTATGATAATTTTCTAAGCCATAATTGCTGTGCATAATGAGAATCAACTATATATGGTATGCTGGACTTGCTAAAAAAAATATGTATAATAGAGACACATAGATATAGATAGATATAAATAGATAAATTGGTACAGACATAGAAAAGTAATTGGAACTATAAATACCAAAAGGTTAACAGTAGTTACCTCTAGAGAGTGTGTAAGACATAGTAGAAACATATAAGAAATTTTGTTTTGTGCCATTTTTTATACTTTTGCATTTTTGACAATTTTTCAATGAGCAATTACTAGTTCACTAATCTCTCAAGCCAATGTTTTAACAAACTAAAACAATAAATTCTTTTAAAAAATAAAAACAGCTAGGCTTAAGCAAAACCTAGAAAAAACATCTAATCTTTGGATGTATACATTTTAGAAGAAGCATGAATAAGAAAGTGCATATCTATAAAAAAAAATAAAAATAGATGAGATAAGTGACTGAGGGGCAAAATAGTATGTGCAAATAACAACACATCTTATCCAAATTGCTAAAAAAAGTACATAAATAAATAGCAAGTGACTGAGGGAATGAGGCTGCCTCTAAACTAGCAACAAAGCAAATGAAAATGAGCATGCAAGAGAAGAGGACAGTCTTCTAGTTTGGCATGAGTATGGTTGTCAAAGAATCAGCCCAGAAAACCAAAACAAAACACAAAAGCTGCAGGCAAACAAAGTGTCTGGTTGACAACATGGTGGAAAGAAATAGGTTCAGAACAAAGCAATTTTGGGAATTTGACGTTTCTGTATCATATATTTAAACAACTAGTTTTTTAAAGTAACATCCTATCAACCTTTCTCATAATATTGGTCCATTAAGAGTTTATTATTTTTTTCTCCAAAGAAGAAATACGGTGTTAGCTTGGTTATTCTCAGACCAAGTTGTTTTTTGTATGGCGCTGGGTACTGGTAAAGAAAAAGATTGCTGCTAATTAATTCCCAGACAAAAGAGACTCAGGGCGTACACAAATGGATGAAGAGATAAGATTGAGCACTCACTTTAGCATAATGTGTAAGAGGTAAATGCTGATTTTCTTGTTTCATGTACAAGAAGCCATGAAATAAAAAGAATTTGGGTGAGGTTTTTTCCTGTTTTGGAGATAGCAGTGCTCAATGGCACCAGCAGGGCCTTATAATCAACAGCAATTTAACACTGTTCTCCCTACCTCCTCACACCACCAGCACCACCAGGGGATCCTTTTTACATGGTTACCCTACAAAATGTCATCCTTAAAAAGGATTCTGTGGGCTAAACATTTGAATTTACAGACTCTCATGTAAATCAACATAAAATCTAGACAAATGAACCATCTGGGAGCTTTAGCCCTGGAAGGATCAGAGAAGGTTCAGGGACAGATCTCCATGAGAAACTGCTAGGGTGTGATGCTGTCACTTGGGGAAGTGGCCCTAGATAATGTTGGATCAATGGTATAAATACCAACATAAACTTGACCAGCATGCACTGCAATCACCAATGAAAAAAAAAAGACATAACTGTATCTTGCCCTTTAGACTCAAGCAGAGCATAATGAATATATTACTGAATAAAAATTTGGAATCATCATACAGGAAATTTTCCCCAAGAGAGTTACAGGTAGCATGAGTGTATGCCTGGTCAACGGGCATGAAATTGTATTATATTTCTTTCCCAAATGTATTTTTGTTTCCTTAAGTAGGGAAATACTGCATTTAAAGAAAAAAGATTCTAGGCATTTATTGATCTTTCAGCATGAACATTTATTTTAATGGGTGAGAATAAAATTTGAGGATTTAAGGGAATGAAAAAATCTCTACGCAGGCTAATTTTATGCCAACCCCGCAGCCAATCTAACTGAATTTTAAGTACACTTGTGAGTTCTTCCTTCTTCCACCTCTAATATATTTTACTGAGTGTTGAAATCATTTTTTCACTATATACTTAAAAACTCATTAATAGACAACATTATGGCTCACAGATGGACTAAGGAGAGGCTTCTCCTGGGGTTTTGTTTTTGGTCGTACTTTCTCAGTCTGAAAGAAAGGATATAGGTGAGCCTTAATTAAAATCTGGACTTGACGATTCTTAGAGCAGGCAAATTCTAGAGAAATCTTCTAGAAAATATCACAAATATTCAGTACAGTAAATACATTTTAGGAGCTCAGAGTTAACTTCCTCTAATGGGCCTATAATGAAATTGTTTTAGGATTAGTTCCCTGAGGTATTTGAGCTTTGTTATTGGAACATAAGAAATTTTAGACTCTGAGAAAGGCCACTTGACTTAGCATGGCTGATACTTTCAAATTCCCTGATTCCAGCACCCTATAGTTTCTCAATTTACAAATTCATCCATTTAAAGCAATAAATGATGCTCCTAGCTTCTGTAGAGTTTTTGGAAACTGCTTATTTATGACGTTTTTCTTCTAGGTAAGTACATTTTGGCAAGAGCATCTTTCTTCCCCTACTGTCCTGGTGGTATAAGGTCAGGTTGTTGAGCATAAAGAACTTAATTGGAACATTATTATTATACTTCACAGTTTACAGAAATATATTTAGCCTCTGTGAAATGTCATTTTTCCTCCAAAAGAATAACCGACTTCCTTATTAAGCCCAATGGAGAAACAGAAATAGTTGGGGTTTTTTTTTAACCCCTTTGTGTTGGCAAGACACACTACTATGCTGCCCCTAAAGCAAAAGAATAAAAGAAATACCAGGACCTTAATACTTTATTCTAAAACAATTTCCAAAACAAAAACATAGAAAATCACTGGGTCAGTCTTGAATTGGTGTGTCCCCTTTATGCACAGAATCTTGCTGATACTTTCTCAGTGATGTCACCCAGGTTTACTACTTCCTTTCTGTCTCCACAACCATTGCCCGCCTTAGCCAGTCTTTACTACTTATCTTTACATGACTAGGAAATCTTAAGTATTGGTGTTGAATTTTTCTGCTTCTAGTTCTCCTGATTATGAAGGCTCTTGATTGCCTAATGGATTTATCTAAACTCTTCTGGCCTTCAATCTTAATATACCACCTGGCCCACCTGTTCTACCACATCACCACAAACCTTGTGATCCAAAAGGTGGATCCTAGCTCCATGGCCCGCCCGCTCAGTGAGCCCCCGCAAATAGCTTACTTCTCTGAATGTCAACTTTCTTATAAACCCTGATAGAAGCACCTATCTCAGAGAAATGTTGAGAGCAAGACAGCACTCTCTTCACACTGATTTCCATCTTTTTCTTCAGTCAGTATTTTCCTTCCCTTTTCAATTACAAAAATGCAATGCAAAGTCAACACTCTCAATTAATTTTTAGTGATTAATTTCTTGTCACCATAATATTTTTTGTAGAAAAACTCTCTAATATCCCATGTACATACTCCCACAGATATGTCAACAATATGCCACATTACTTTGTTCTCGGTTACATATTACATTACCTTCTAGTATCCTTTTGTTTTTTCTTGTATAGTTTCTTTCTCTTTCCAAAATTAATTTAAATTTCCAAAGGACACACACATTCTTTCCTGTAAGCCTCACAATAAGAACTTAATAACTGTGTTGAGCACAAAATACTTTGCCCCCAAGCTGAGAACCTCAGATTTACATTTCATAAATTATTATTTATTAACCATAATATCAGTTACCTTTCACTTCCTCCACTTCTTACTATGGTCAAATTCCTCTAGTAGATTCTAATCGTCTCAATCCAAGGTCCTAATATTCGAGCCCCACTGCCTAAACCCCTAGTAACTGGCTCACTCATTCATGACGAGTAAAGAGGACTGAAGGAGAGCCAGTGTGACCGTAACAGGAGAAGGTGAGAGGACACAGAGAAAGATTAAATCCAAGACAAAGGCAGAGCCAGAACACGCACAGTTCTGTGGAGACGGCACAACAGCTGAGCGCATGCCTTCCGCACCTAGACCTCTGAGGGTCCCCATGGTTTAACTGTGAGCAGATTGCGCTTCCTCGCTGCCTCCTATTTCTTAACTGTGTATGGGAATAATAATAACAAGTTCGGTGTTATTGATCTGTTCTCCAGGAACAGATTCTGATATAGAAATTTGTATACAGTGCAGTGTTAGGAAGAACATCAGAAGCCAGTGAGAGAAGAAAGGTGGAGAAGAGGGAGACTTTGAAGTGTAGAACAGTTGCAACAGAGGTCTCAGCTAATCCCATAGGGCTCCGAAGAGACATGGACCAATCACTGGACGCAGGTTGTCCCTAGAAAGGGACATATCCTTGCACAGGCAGCTCCTTCCTGCCAAGGGCAATGTCTAGGAAGGGATTTAACTATGAGCTGTCAGCAGACAACACCCCAGAAGACAAGGGAGCGGAAGCCCTGATCCCATAAGGGAATATGTATGACCCAACACACCATCCGTTATAGCTGGTTTACAGACAAGGTAAGTGAATACACGCAAATAACTTAGACTGTATCTGGCATATTTTAGTCAAGATCCACGTTATCCTATCAGTTTCGTTCCCTGGAAGATCTCTTTACCTGAGGGCTTCCTGGGTAAGATTCAAAAAGAAGGTTGACCATATTTCTTCTTATTTTGATGTCCGCTGCAGCTAAACTGTGTAAATATTTATACATTCATTTGATTATTTATGTGTTTGCTTTTCTGCCTATTACATAATTCCTTGGTTTGTTGTACTTTCAGATGTTTATTTCCATACTGCCTATCACAGCTTAAAGCAAATAGAGGAGAATGGTGTCTTCCTGCCTAAACACGATCAACCTTTAACACACGCCAGAGCAACTGATGGTTACTTAGAGAGTAAATTAATTCAGACAGTCTTGAAGAGCAAGGTGATTTTATATCTTAAATTTTAAAAATTCATTATATTTATTATTGCAAGGTGATATTTTAAAAGTAAGACCAGCTGGACGTGGTGGCACATGGCTGTAGTCCCAGCACTCAGGAGGCTGAGGCAGGAGGATCACTGTGACTTCAAGACCAGTCTGGGCTACATAGTGAGTTCAAGGGCACCCTGAACTACACAGCGAGACCCTGCCTCAAAAAAAAAAAAAAAAAAAAAAAAAAAAAGAAGAAGAAGAAGAAGACCAAAGTTAGGGTCATATTTCAGAGCCACCAGGATCAGAATTTAGTAAATCCCTGAATGGAGTATACTTTCAATTGCATTTTGGAGTGTCTCTTTCCACTTGGAAATATTCTGAGGCAATGACTTTCTCATCTTGAGCCCTAGATACACAACAACCAATGCTTGGGGACCCTGTTATTACAAGAAACTGGCTGTTATTACAAGAAACCTAATTTATGTATCTAGCTACCCAATTTATATCCTTTTTGGTCAAAGGATACAAAATTTCAGTTAAGAGGAGTAAATTCAAGAGCTGTAATTTGGTGACTGTAATTAATTACAAAGTATTATATCCTTGGTAATTGCTAGGAAGGTAGACTTTAAGGGTACTCACTGCAAAAAATAAGTATGTCATGCTGGGTGTGGTGGCACCCACCTGTAATCCCAGCACACAGGAGGCTGAGCCAGAAGGATCACCATGAGTTTAAGGCCAGCTTGGGCTACACAGTGAGACCCTCTCTCAAAACAAACAAACAAACAAAAAAGTATCTTTAAAGTTACTCTTTAAAGTTAACTTGATCTAGCCATTCCACAATGTATACATATTTCAAAACATATTTTACATGATAAATATATATAATTTTGGTCAATTAGAAATAAAATTATAAAAATTAATAGTCAGCATCTTTTACATATATATCTATCACTATTCCTCAAAATAATATAATTCCTTGACTAACAATGTGTAAATTTGTTTAATAGCATTATGGAAAAAATACATAGTTTTCTTTCCTGAATTATCTTAAGCGATGTTCAATATGAAATACCATTGTATCTGTTTGGTAAGGAAACTACTCCCATAAACCCTAAACCTCTACATTACTTCTCAACTCTAACAATTTCCTTTTCACCCTGAAGGCCTCAGAAACACTAATCACCCCTTAAGGCTATAAACGAATACCTTATTCATCTGTGTAGTCCTAGAATATCTTTTATATAACAGAAAAAACAAAACCCCACATACTTTCCTAAGTATTTATTGCACCCTTAGTTTGTGCCAGATACTATGCTAAGTGCTAGAAATATAATATTGAACCAAATATATAAATTGTCTGCTCACATGTAGCGTACAATCTAGTAGAAATGACAACCCATAACAGAAAAATCTGTACTTTTGATAAGTGACATGGAAAAGAAATAAAGGGTGTGCTGAGTATTCGCTTTAGGGGAAGTTGTCTCAGGTTGGGTGGGCAGGAGGAGAGAGTGAGACACTAGGAAGGGGGGCCCTGCGTAAGCTGAGAATCAAAGCAGGAGTAGGAATTCACCGATAGGGCTGATGGGAGAATTCCAGCCCGATTGAATATCTGTGGAAGCAATGTGCACATGGACACGCCCATTTGCAATTTACAAGAGTGAAATTCAGAGATCCATTTGATTGAAGGCTTAACATTCAGGTTTTTTAAAGTTGCTTGCTTCAGAAACAATGGCAAGAAAGCACAGAGTTTGGGGGTGTTTTGGTGGGTTTGTTTTGTTTTTTTGTTTGGCAACAAAATACTTATTCAACTGAGGCTTAGCCATCACAGTAGGTGTTAAAAATACAGGGTGAGCAAGTCAGTGTTCGTCTTCCAGAAATGTTTGGTGCAGCCAGAGGTGGGGGTTGGCAGACAACTACACAAGGAAGGGCAGTGCTGGGAAGGGGCTAGTACAAAGAGAGAAGACAACCCAGAAGGGGCCCTTAACTTCAAAGAAGGCCTCCTGCTGGACTTAGCATCTAATTGGAGATGTGCTGGAGGGTCAGTACCGCAATAGCAGCCAGCAAAAAGCTACAGAACAGCTGATGGGAGAGGATTATTTTGCCTAAAAACACTGGGGAGCCTGGAAGGAAGCTGTGACCCAGAAGAGGGACCTTGAAGGAGGTCGAAGTAGGAGGAAGACGTTTGAAGGAGATAGAGACCATGAGGTCATTCAAACCTTAGAATTTTTAGTTTAGAAAAGAAGTGAAATAAATTGAAATACACTTAAAATTAAATTAATACATCAAAAGACAATTTCTTACTACATGAAAAGTAAATCCAAGTGATTCGGTATTATTTCACTTAATGTTTTACAATACACTGTTTTCTCAAAGTGTGTTTCCTTTCAATCTACCCCATGTCTGTATTTCAATCAAATTTCTTAAATTTTGCACATCCTGCCTGTCAAATCACAAGAGTGGGCCATTTTACATATGGACCTTATCATAGATACCCCACACATTTTTTTTTTTTTGTGGGTACCAGGGGGTCGACCTCAGGACCTCGCGCGCCAGCAGGCGCCCGTGCCGCTGAGCGATATCACCGGCCCCTTTTTCGTATGTGGGATCCGGGAGTCGAACTCGGGCCCTCGCGCTTGCCGGGCAGGCGCTTAAGCTGCTGAGCCATCTCACCGGCCCACCCCACACATTTTTAAAATAATACTAATACTAAAAATGGAAGCCACATTATTTTAGCATTTCCTGAGTGTTGTGGCTTTGATAGTGAGCTCTTTCTGGTATTCTAAGAGAGGACATTCATTTTGGGGTTTTGTTTGTTATCTCTTCAAACATGCCCCTCAGTGCTAACTCTTTAATTAGTGAAACTGTTGAACGGCAAAAGCTTCTTTTCCTTGGGGAACTAGAACATTGTAATACAGCCCTTCTGCAGGTTGCAGCAAAGACTGACCCCTGATTCACACATCTTCCTTAGGCCCTAAGTGCTTGAGTTTACATTCTGATTCCCTTGCATGTGTGAGCAAGACAGGAATTCTACATAAAGAAGAGCAAGAAGCTGGAAGTGGAAGAAGCAGAGAACAAGTAGGAGGACACGAGTGGTCAGGGAGAAACAAAGGGTAGGAGAGTTTAGAACAGCAAACAAGAGAGTGCCAAGGAACTTTTCTAGTAGGTTACCAAGGTTTCTTAAATCATAAAAGTCTTAGCAGTTGTCTCATTACCATTTGGCCACTTTTTATAATGATCACACATTCCCAGGAGGCTGCATGCCTGGCATTTTTTAGTAACTCAATTCATTTCTGACCATAGTTCCATACATACTGGCACACTCCACGAATATTATCCAGTAGGCTTGTGCTGAAAGCCAAGCTCTCCCTTGAAGAACTCCATCCATTTCCCACTGGTTAATCAACATATAAGGTAAGAAAAAGGATAGAAATTGCTTCGATCTGCACTTTGCATTCAGGGAAAGTGCTAGGAAGATTTATTGTAATGTCTGAAGTTATGCAGTCAATCAAGGGCAATGCCAATCTGTGCTCTATCCTTGCATTCAATCTGCCTCCTTCAGTGCATCACAATGGATTATTAATTTAAGTCGAGTCATCTGTTAGCCATGAAACAAACAAAAAGATAGTTATTTGGTGGCAGGTATAATTTTTTTCCCTTAAAAATGTACTTTTTGAGAAAGGAATATATTTACCCTAAGCATAACAGAATGTATTGAACCCTGCTTGTGAGTTGGGCATAGTGGCTCATGCCTGTAACCTCAGCACCCTAGGAGGCTGAAGCAGTAGGATCGCAAGTTTGAGCCCAGCGTGGGCAACACAGTGAGACCCTGTCTCAAAAAAAAAGTAAAATGGGGTTGGGAATGTAGAGCCAGACTTGTGCGCTGCATAGTAGAGGAAGCACTTTGGGAGCAGGGTGGCTAATATTTATTTGAAAAACAATTTTTATTTGGATTCATGCTTCATTTCATACTTTCAGTATATCCCTTCTGGAGAAAGCAGGGAGTTGTGATGCAGAAATAACTCGACATGCCACGGATTCCTAGTGCTGTGTTTGCCTCTGGTAAAGGAACTCAACTTTTCTACTTCGAATGTGTTCTCTAGTCTCTCAGAGAAGTTCTTGGGGACCCTGAACAATCTATGAGCTCCTGCTACTCTTCACAACAGCACGGCAGTGGCTTTCAAATGGAGTATTCAGTTAAATGAGAGCATAACAATGGGGAGTGGGGGATCCACTCTCCCGCTGGTGTTAAATTGTGTGAGGTATTATGAAATCCTTTTCCCAAGGCTGGCATCTTCCCTTCTGTCCAACAAATCCTTCTACGGAATCCATATACTTCAAGGTTCAACACTTGCCGAGTGCACACTGACAGTCACCTGCTACTTTCTACAGGGGATAAGCATGTGTACCGTGGTTCAAGGCTTGCTGCAATTTAGAAATCCCCATTGCCACCATCCTGTAATACAGTGTGAGGGCATTTGATTTTACGGAATTATTGAATGTAAAGGGCCAAAAGGGAACCTGGAAACCAAAACTCAGTATGTTACAAGTCCAAGAGCTGAAGTGACTTGTCCAGTGTTGTCAATAAACAGTGACTCAACCAGGACTTCACCCCTGGTATCCTGGGCACCAGCCTGACTCTGCCTGTATCCTGCTTCCTACACTGTAAGATCCATGAGTGCTGGGACCTGGCCTAGTTCATTGGTCACTGCATATCCGGCAGTGTCTAACAAAGCACGGAGAGAGGGAAAGAATGAAGAAACCGTTACTGGTTGAATCCTGACTCTAACTCAGATTTGTCTTACATATTTTAGCTTATATACTTGGAAATGGGATCATGGTGGAGGAAAAACAAAACAGACAAAAATCCAGCAGACACATGGGGAGCAGTGTGGGGTTTGCAGAAAAAGGCTAAGGCTGTTTGGAAATATAAGGGATATGAGACAGAGCAGCAAGTTCACTCCTTTTCTCTGCTAGAGCATGGGACATAGATACTTCACAGAGCTGTCCCCCGAATTCTGATCCACACCCTCCTCCCTTTCAGGTGACTCTTTGTTGACCTTGAAGCATTAGCTCTGAAAGCCACTTGTACAGAGACAGGTTTGAATGCAGTCTTCTGCACCCTTCTAAAGGTCACCTGGAGCCCAGCTTATACCAACTTCCATTGCAGGGTGTGAAGGGAAGCAATGCAGGGGGAAGCTTATGAGGATTTCAAGTTCCTCCAATGTCATTGCTCTGCCAACCCTGCCCCTAGTACTACAACTGCCACTATCCCCCTTCTCCATCCTTATTCCATGTACGTACAGTGTAAATAATCTCTTATGTCTCAGCATGAACCCCACTCAGACAGTCCAGCCATTTAAATACTAATGTGCCTCAAATATCTATTTTCTGATTCAGAATCTCGCCTGGCTTTCCTTCTGCGACATACCAACTGGGTATTTTCAAAGTCAAAAGCAAAATTTCCAAATCCTTAATGAACACAGTGGATCCTTATTATTAACGAGCCTCATGTTTGTGATTTTGCTACTCCTTAAAGTGTATTTGTAATCCCCTAAATTAAAATTTGTAATGTTTCTTAGTCATTCACCGACATGTGCATAGAGGTGAAGAATTTGAGTTGCTGGACGGTCATAAATGTTCCCATCAAGTAGAACAAGGCAGTGCTCTTTAGGAGATGTAACTAGTCTTTGTTATTTCCACATGCAGTATTTGAGAGTTTGCTTTCTTGATAAAATGTATCTGTAATCCCAAAATTAATAGTCCAGTGCTTTTTCAGCTATTTGGGGACATGTGCAGAGCTACAAAAAATCTGGGTCTCCTGTTCAACTCCCATTCTAGCTGACACTGAAGAAGGTCACATTCTATCTTCTTTCAGCTGTCATGCAATAAACAAATACCTTTTATGTAGCCTATTTAGAGCCATGTTTCTCACATTTTGTGCATTGTGTTGGAGATTTCACTTTCCAAATTTTTGAAATTCTCCAAGTTTAGTGCTGACATTTATCTAGTGTTTCTCAGTACTTGAAGATTGTGATGTGTCTTACATGGAAAATGCAAGTTTTGTTCAGACATGAGCTATATGGTGTTATTGGCTGTGATTTCAATGTTAATGAATCAACAATATATATTGAATAAGATATCTTTTTTTTGGAATTTAACCTTTATAGCACACTGCAAAATATGAAATTCCACAGAGAAATAAGAAACCCCTTCAGAGGATAAGCTTCGTACAGTATGTACAGTCTGGAACTGTTCAAGAAACTGTTCAAGTATAGTTTCGTTGTAAAAAGTGCTACAATGACAAACCACATCTAAAAAAAGAGTTCTTAGTAGATAAACAGACAAACTTATACCACACATAGGACACCACAAAAACTGATGCCTCCCTCAGCTGTACACCTAGAAGTTAAAGGTACCAGGAGCCTCATCCTGAACTTGGAAGGTATGGCCTTCAGCGGTAGCTTCTGGCACAACGTTTTGATCTTCTTCTTCCTCTACTGAGAAATACTTCTCAATCAAGTTTAATGAGGCCTTGTACACAGGCTCATTTTCCTGGTTCTGTAGAGCTTCAGTCTTGTCCAAGTCTCCACATTCCTCAATCATTATACTAAGCTTCTCAGTTTCACCTAGTTTCTCAGCAGCCTGAAACATATTTGCAATGGCATCCAGAATAACAAGAATAATTTTCATATCTTTTGCAGTTAAGAGGTTCATCAGTGATTCTGCTATACCATAATGAAGAAGGGATACAATCTGTTCAACTGTCCCACCACGTGTAGTGTTAGTCATGGCCCACACAGCTTCCTTTTGTGTCTTAAAGTCTGTTTTAGAGAGAACCCTGACAAGGAATGGGACTAATCCATGATTTACAACTTGCTGTATCCGGTCCTGCCGGCCGGCTGTGATGTTTGACATTGTCCATGTGGCTTCCTTCTGAATATTAGTTCTGGGGTGAGTGAGCTGGTGGGAAAGACAGCAAGTGCTCCTGCATCTATCACAATCTGAGTCCATGCGTCTGTTCCAGTGACGATGTTCCCTATGGCTCTTAGCACGGGAGTCATAATGGGCAATTCATTTGATCCTAGAAGCTTCACCAGAAGGGGAACAACTCCCACTTTTACAACCATTTCCATGCGTTCATTTGGACCATCAGTAAGGCAAGAAATAGCCCAGTAGGTGTCTGCTAATACTTCGAGATCATTGTGATGCAGGAGACGAACCAAAAGCAGGAAGAATTTGCTCAACAGCATCTAACAGGGGTGCAGGATTCTTGTTGCAGCAAAGGTTTGGAAGTGTCCAGGTAAGATTACGTAAGTAAGCACCTGCTAAAGATGACATTTCAGGAACTGCAGGAAGAGCCAAGAGTGGGTCAGTTGCACCATATTTGATAACCAAGTCTCGGAAAACGGAACCATCACCTGCAATGTTTCCTAGAGCCCAGACAGCTTGTTCACTGATGTGAGCATGGTCAGACGCCGAGAGAAATGAGTGCTGGGATAGCACCTCCATCCACACAGCGTTGGTCTGTTCAGATGACCTGGAAGCAATGTTAGTGAGCGCCCAGGCAGATGCAAACTGAATAGGACTACAGTCAGTTCTGCCCAAGAAGGACACAAATTTTGGAATCAAACCAGCCTGGATTATGTGGTCTATGGGTGGCTGTTTTTCCCAAAAAAGCAGTTTCCTAGCAGCTCGAGTAGCTTGGAGCTTCTTTCCAGATTATTGCTGTTTACGCCTTTGACAATGTCATCAACAGTCCAATTCACAGTGCCCTGGTTGTTGCCCTTTTCCTGCAGTGGTGAAGTAGCATCATCAGGAAATGAGCTTACATTTCTCCTTTTCAGCATCCGGTCATCCTTCTTAGCTTTCCTCAGCTCCACATTAACTTCTATTTGTCGCTGCCTCATTTCTGTACTGTCTTTTCCCTTGTTCTTGAATCTGTTCAGCTGAACAGCTGGTGAATTAGCATTCTCATTGGTGGACATGGTTATGAGACAAAGAGAGAAAGTGGCTGCGGACAGGGTGCTCTTGAAATGTCCACCGCGGCAGAGTCCAGAAACAGTGTGTCCTGAATCAGTTATCTTTAAACAGAAGCATCCATCAAATGAGGTTTGGTACCAATAGGTTGATGAAAATGCTGTGACCAGAGGCTCGAAGGAACCTAACCATGCACTTCTGCTAGGAACAATAGTTTAATATGCTCTAATTCAGTACTTGAGGCAACTTTGTAGAAATAACTACTGCAAATTATGAGAATCAACTATAATTATTTGTTTACACCATCTTAAGTTTCTATTTGTATCCACAAGTTCATGCAATGGCCCAGAAACTTGAGAAGCATCTGTATTGTTTAAGACATGATGACAAAAATGTATGTACATGTTTAGAACAAATGCAATTTTTAAAAATATTTTCAATCCAAGGTTAGAACTGACAGAACCATCTTCCAGATGTCCAATTAAGTATTATTAATCTATTTTATTATATTAATTTTATTATATTAATCTATTACCAGCTATTATTAATCTATTTTGTATTGATTAAAAAAATAATGCTAGAGAATTAATTGCCTGAGGTTACTGGGCAATAAGGTTCGAGGTAGGTATAAAATAGGAAAAAGTTAAGGGGATTTAAGTGCTAAAATGACAATGGAGAATTGAGAGTAACAGGCATGCTGACTCTGAGAGAAGATTCTGAGAGAATTCTGCTGGGTTACTTCTGGGCAAAGGAGGAAAAGCGCATAGACAGAGGCTCTGAAACCCAGCGAGTCCAGGTGTATGAGGCTTGGGATGGAGAGAGGAACGGTATAGAGCCAGTGGCCAAACTGGGCAGGAAAGGACTTCAACAAGAGCACACAAACGGGGATAGAGAGCAGAATAATGGGGAGCTCCCAATGCAGGCTCACTGGGGAGAGCTTAACCTGTTCGGGGAACATGTGACAAAGGAGTGTCTGGGATGAACCGTGGATACTTTAACCTGAGGGAAGCAGAGTCTCTGTGAACCTTAACCCACTGTACTTGGTTTGTTCCCCCCAAAGAATCTTCACCTTGGTAAAGGCCTGGTGTGTGCTTGTGCCCGTCTTTGGGCACTTTTCCGTGAAACATGGGAAGCCGAGTGCTCAGGACCCACAGTGCCATTAGTGGTCCATGACAATGTTTTCATATTAACTTCTTTTGAAATCAGAAAGGAAACAGACATAATATTTACAAATAAGCAAAAATGAATCCAGCCTGCCTGGATTATATTCATGTTAATCTGACGCGGTTATAAAATACGACTGCCAAAGAAGAAGGGGTTCACGAAGGCAAAAGCTAAGTGAACCCCTTACCACATAAGGCACATAGGGGACCCATTCACTCATTTTTATGTGACATCACAGATCACACAAATACTCCACATCCGCATTTCTATCATTCTCCAAGCTCTTCCTCACCTTCAGCCTGTATAGTACCTAATCTGTTGATGGTGCTTTAAAATGTTAAAAGAATGACGGTATCGATTTCCCCTGTGTTTTGAGCTCTTGAATCATACATTTTAAAGAACGGAATGTTCGTGCTGTGTTCTATAACCCATACATCCATCTTTATGAAATATTAAGATCAATTAAGGACAGCTCCCATCACTGAGATATTTTAATGATTAAAACAGAAAAAGAGTTATTTCTTCCTCTTATTTTGTACTAAACACAGTTCCTCGGGGTTTATAAATACACTTTATCAAATCCCTCTGTGCAAGTAGTCCTGAGTGTTTGTTCCCCCACCGGCCCTGCACCATGAGAGAATGAATAAATGAATATCTAACAGGGCCTGCACAATACCCACGAGATAATCGGCATTCTGAAGGTGTCTGAAGATATCATGTATGATAGACACCAGAGAGTGACCCTGTGCATATTACTCCCGAATTGCTGGTTGGCAAAAAGGGCTGAGCAACACAAACAGCTCGGAGAAGGACACAAGAGATAAATTTAGAAATAGGGTCAGAGTGATTAGTAGATGTCAGAACTGATAGTTTTGGGTCCCTTCTGATTTATGCAGGACAGTTTCTGATTTCCTTTGTTTTCAATCCCTATACATTCAGGCTCCAGTTATTCACTACAATTGGCCTCACTATTTACTGAAGACTGGAGTGTCAGTTGTTGAAGGAAGAAGGGACACAAGACATGTCCAACACCAGAAGCCCAGTCCCCAGCCCCTTTGAGTTCCAGCCTCCTATGGGGTAAAGACTGCCGAAGTTGATCTCCAAACCGAGCTTCTGCAAGCCCAGCTTGCAATCGCAAGATAACACTGCAGGAGCCTCCCAATGACAGCCGCACTGAAAATAACTGTGTGAATGCATGAACACCAGCAAAGCTATGAGAATGGTCTGGTAAGCAAGGTCTGCTTTAATAGAAACATAAGTATTATGCATTGCAGTCTATTATAAATTGGTTGTAATTTTCTCCTGACAGTTTCTGAATTAAACTAGTTAGTATACAAATAATAATAACAATAATAATAACAAATGCCACAAAGCAAAAAACAAACTCAGTGTCTGAAGGTTAATGATTGCTCATGAAAGCCACAGAAATAAATTATCTGCCTAGGGACACCGTCACATGATCAGCACAAAAGCTGCAACAGCCAAAAATGTTTATGTAGAGGAAAAAAACACTGTCAGCGTCACAGCACCCTTCCCCCCACAGCTAAATTCGAGTCCTGAGCCAGCCAGCTGCTCCTGACTGCTTACATTAAACTAATTTGTGCTGCTACATTGCAGCTGCTTAATTTTTAGTCTCAACTTTATCACCAATAAGTGTTACAATAACAAGCGATATGATGGTATCTCTGAAGAAATATCCATCAACCCCCAAACAATGACAGCTTTACAAGAGTAGATTGCAGAAAAACAAATTAAAAAAAAAAAAAAAAAAAAAAGAACAAGAAGAAATCACCCCCACACTGCCTCTTTAAAAGGGGGGGAGGGGCGAACTTTTAGTGGAAAAGGCTTTAAAACGCTGCTTTGTTCAGAAGCCCATTCTGCAATGATGAAGGGGATGATTGAAAAGGTTAGCAAGCAGGGGAAGAGTTAACAAGTAAGATGTGCTTTTGCTAAGAGGGGGTGATTTGCAAGGTGAGAGCCTTAGCAGGGAGAAGGCAATTTCCTTACAACAATGCAATCTGTATTCTCTAGCTCACTGTCCTCCAAACGCTTTGTGAACCCAAACTGCAGCTCGGGCAATAATTCCTGAGTTGCTCCAAACAATATTCTTTGGCCAGCCTGGCTTTAGAGCTCACAATATTAGTTGTTGCTCCTCGTGTTTTTTTGTGTTATTTTCCTGGTCCAGGGTAAATGCACAAACTCTTCTTTGGGCAGAAAACAGACATTGACCTGAACTGGTTTAAATGCCTGCCAAATATGCAGGCCCTGTTTTTGCTACATTTTGGAATTTGGCTGAGACCATATGTCAGATATTTATTTGTACTCAGAACTAGAATAGAGACCCAACAATTTAAAAAATAAAAGATTTTTTTTTAGAAAAAAAGGATTAGGAATGCCATGAAACTTTTCCATTATTAATTAATCTGGATATGACTAATGTTTTCAGTTGCGATATCTCATTACACGCTCTTCTGTTTACTGCTGGGGACAATTCAACTTTATCCCACTTAGTAATTACAAAAACAATTCCTTTGAACGCAGGGGAAGAACACCCATGTCAGCTATTTACGGCATTTTTAAAATTCTGTGGTTTCCAGAATTAAGGTTCAAAGTGAGTGTTATTAACGTTGAGTAATAAAGTAGTTTTTCTTGCACAAAGATATCCTAAATTTGAAAAAGAAATGTTTACACTGGAAAATTTTCTCAGGGCAGCAAGGGGGTGAGGGTGATGGAGTGGAGATTTAGACCCACCCTTGTTTTTTCAACTTGACACCTTCACACCTCATGGTCACAGCTCAGGTTCTAGCAGTATTTTCTTTTTTTGGACAGCTGGTAAATCAAGCTACAGGACTGAGTTAGAGCACCATGGGACATGGCCCTGTTTCCGCGGGTTTCTGGTGAGGACCCTGGACTGTGGCGCGATGATTGTGTTTGGAAGAGCTTTCCAGGGGAAGATCCCAGGGGAAAAGATGTGGAGTCCCAAAAGCCCCCCCGAATTATTCTCCTTTGATGCCAAACGGGACACTGTTGCACACAATACAAGGCTTTCTCTTCACAGAGCTCACCGTAATGCCTTGTCTGCTGTTGGCCAGGCATTGAGGCTGCTGGGAACTCAGGCTAAAAGCATCCTGGAGCCTGGAGGTGTGGCAGGGTGTAACTTGAATGAAGGCAACTTTTCAGAAGGCACCTAACCATAGGCGGGGAGGGAAGGGCTTAGGACAGAAGGGCAGCAGCAGGGAGAGTCTCCGAAGAGCAGCTCACTTCTCTTGATGATGAAATGGGCAGCTGGGTTTGGTTGGCCTTGAACAGAGGCCGGCGTGTGCAGGCCAGACATCCTGTCAAGACCTCAATTGTGAAATTAAGAACTAATTTGATGGGATCTACCTTAGCTCTCTGTTTTTTCAGAGCTGACTAAATTGGTCTGATGAGGACACGTGAAGGCTGGTGGATAAGTTCACACAATTTTGTGAAATGCGGGTATAAGGAGCCAGGGGTTTATGTGTACCCGTGAATGTCAGCGCACGTGAGATGCACACGGATGCGCTTGGAGGCAGTAGGTATGCGGAGACTCTTCACACGGCAAGCCCACGATGACAGAAAGGACTCCCTACCAGCCAGGAATGATCTCACAGGGCTGAGCAGTTTGAATTGGCTGTTTTCCTAAAAATCTCTAGAAACAAATTCTTTTCGACATAGCCTTTTCCAGAACAGTGCCAAATTAGAGCTGGCTCTGCAAATCCTGAGTGAGGATCATGATGCAGGAAAAGTGGTTGTTTTTATCTTCGCGGGGTTCATAAGCAGCAAAGCGCTCTGTCGTTCCTTCATCGCATCTCTGAACTTCCTTCAACCTAGCTTGGCTTGTTAGCTAGAAAGTTGGCCTTTCTGGCTTCTAATTATCAGAGAAGTGGAAATAGTTAATGAGATATGCAGTGAGGTATGTTGTAATTTCCAATTCAGAGCATTAACACTTGCAGTCATAAGCTTGAAATGTATCATTTTTCACAGGAGTGAAGTGTGGAAAGTAATATATACCGTATGACTAAGGAGTACAAATTTTTTTTCCATTTTTGCCTCCATATTGAACCATAGGCCAAATTATAAAGTGATAAAAGCCAACTATATACCTATCTTTTTCAGTACTTTCTTTAATAAAATTATAAACGATGAACAATTTAAAATTAAAATGACTTATTACAATACTTTTATATATATAAATTCTAAAATATTTTTCCTCCTAAGATCTTTATGACTTTATAAGTTATCAAAAGAGATACTGTACAGGGAGGCATTATTGCAAACTACGAATGTTATTAAATATAAAGAATGATAGCATTATTATTCCATCCATTTTCAAATTTTAACCAGTACTCTAGTATATCTTTTATTTGCAACATAGGTAAAGAAAGGTGTGTATAAAGAAGGGTATATTGTGCAAAACCTTCCAAGAAACCAAACTAAAAGACAAGAGTCTTGTCACAGTGTTTCTTTACTAGAAATGACTGTGTGTTTATTGTGTGTAGTAAGGGAGCTATCCTGATGTCAGCTGACTTAAGAATAAACTGGCTCCTTCCCGCGCAAAATATGCATCCCTGCCAATGTAAAATCCTACCTCTGCCCCCCAGTTCAAACACCAAGAAACCAAACAACAAAACAAGAAGCCAGTACCTCTGCTGTCCCTCAGTTGGCATGTACCTGTCTGTTCTGAATCCACACTGCTGAATGACAGGGACGGTTTGGACCGTTATGCCCATAAGCAGAGCCAAGCTATCCATTAGGCACACCTGGCACTTTGCTCAGAGCCCAGGATACCTTCAGGTGCTTATGAAAATATTTAATTTCTTTTAAAAATCAGAAAAAGATGAGCTTTTAAATCAAAGACAATGTTTTATAGTATGTAATATTAATATATTCATCTTTATGTTAACAAATCATAAAATATTATTTTTTACTATTTGGTTAAAATAGAGGAAAGAGCCCATGAAAGCAAAAGTTTCCTGCATTAGTTTTCTATTGCTGCTGTAATGAGTTACCACAAACTTGGTGACTCCGTTATCACATGGTTATGGTAGTCAGAAGTCCAAAAACGGTCTTGCAGGGCTAGAATTCAGGTGTCAAGAGAGCTGCTTGTGCCCCCATAGGGAGGAAGACTTGAGGGTTCTCCATCCTATTAAGGAACAGCCAGAGCATTGCAAAAGATGTACCCTTGCTTAGCACTCTATATTCTCCTCTCCAGGCTGCTTATTTCCTTATTGGAGTTAGAGGATAGCCCTTACTGGAATCTCTTTACTGTGCCATTTTGATAGAGGGCCATGAAAAATGACCCCTGGACCTGAACACACACTACGATGGTTTAAACCAAATTGTGCTCCGGAATTCTTGTGCAGGTGCACCGTGGTTGGATCAGGGGAGCACCTCACTCATCAGTGGACTCATCCATTGATGAGGTCAGAAGCTAAATGCGCTGCTGGAAGGTGGAGCCCGGCTCCTCTCTTCTCTCCTTGCCTCCTGGATGCTCTAGGCTAAGCACTTTTTCCTTCGTTAAGTCCCTCTGCCATCCTGTTTCTGCTTGGAGCCAACCAACTATGGACTGAAACTGTGAGCCAAAATAAACCTCTCCTGCTCTAAGTCATGGCTGTTGGATATTTCCTGCCAGCAATGAGAGTGACCAAGACACTGACTCCAAGCTAGTTCACTTCAGAGTAAGTTTTCTAAAGCTGATACTAATAGCTGTGGGTAAATGGGACAGGATTATCAAGATACCCCCACTCGGTTGACCGCTTGCTTTCTAGAGATGGACTGTCTTGTTCCCGATCCGATTTTCTGAGGTCACGGCAGTATGTATGATCTTGAGGTGACCATTAAGATCTGATGGACATGTTTTCAGGATTAGAATTAAAATGACAAGAAGAATGAGGAAGGCGGCTATTCCTGGCACTATAATGGACAGGAGAGTGATTTTATGAATATGAGCTCGAGTTGACTAATGATCCAGTGGATTTCATCTTGCCAGGAAGTTTCTCTCCATAATATTATGTACTTAATTCAAATCTTCTGATTTTTCTTTTACAAACCCAGACATAGCCTCAGGAATGCCAAATCCCCATATATTTCACTTTTTATCTGATATTTAGCACTTACAAGACACATTTGCTGTCTAAACTAAACAATAGGCTAAGACACTTCTCTTGTTGTATGTCATAATTTCAACTCCCTGGTAATCCATTCCTCTGTATTACCATCTATAAAATGGATATAGCAATAATAAACCAAGTCATGAAATTATTTATGAGGTTTAACCGCTGACAGGATTGTATGACTCTTTACACATATAAAATCCTGAGTAGTCCAAGCAATAAAAAGTAACATTTCCCAGTGACATCTCTATGAAATTCTCAACAAGTACAAACTTTCCACAGGGATGCCTCACCTGTGGCGCTGTACAGACTGATATGAAATGGGAACTGAGAGAAAACCGGGGAAATGTAACAATCTGAATTTGAAAATTGGATTTTTATCACATTCACAACATATTTCACAGTCGTCATCTGTTTAATTACTATATTATTTTCCCTACCATCATGAAGAAAAAATATCACAGAAAATTATTTTAAAGAGAGCCTACCACTTTCTGAATTTTCTGGTGAAAGATAAAGCTTTCAAAAATCTTTGCCACAGGGCCGGTGAGATGGCTCAGCGGCATAAGCACCTGCCTTGCAAGCGCGAGGGCCCGAGTTTGACTCCCGGAACCCACATACGAAAAAGGGGCCGGTGATATCGCTCAGCGGCATGGGTGCCTGTTGGTGCGCGAGGTCCTGAGGTCGACCCCCGGTACCCACAAAAAAAAAAAAAAAAAACTTTGCCACAGGAAAGTCTTTGAAGTATTTTCTCTGCTGTTTGATCAGTTAAATTTTTGTTTGTCTTTGTGTAGGGGGCAGGGGAAGAGGATTGAATTTGGGGCCTTTTGCCTACTAAGCATGTGCTCTAGCACTGAGCTATACCCTCCACCCCTAGTTGAGATTTTGAGAATTTGCACTATTTTGAAATGTCTTAATTCTCTAAAGCCTGTTAATCGAATGCATAATTGTGGGAGGCGATTTAGTAAGTAAGAGAAAACTAAACATAATAAATAGTATATGTATAGAATTCCTGACTGAAGAGAATCAAAATAGGGAGTGGTTAAAATGAAGAGCAGAGCTAACTGAAATTTTGAACAGTTTTATTTTTAATGGGGAAAATTCTCCAGTGTACAAAGTCTAGGTTTGAAAAAAAGAGAAAGAGCAAAGTCAGGAAGGTCAGGCTATTAAGTGGGATTTCTGCCAAGAAATTATATAATAATACTTTGGAAAAAAGACTCGGTGAAACTGGAATAATGACATCCTGAATATTGTTTGGCCACAAACAGTAGAAATTTCTCCCTTTGTAATGCCTTCTACCTCATCGCTGCAAAACAGGATAGGGACCAGACCAAACTCTCAACACCAAAGAACTAAGTCCAGCCAATGATATCAAAGGAGAGAAAAGAAACCCCACTGTGAGGTGTTATATTATTCCAAAACGTTATGTGATATTCCCTAGAATTTTTCTTTTTCCATTTTGCTGGTGTACTTGCCCCACCTTGCTGGGGAGTTACGCTATTTTAGACATGAGTTAACAGGTCTCTTACATACACACATTTCCACATTCCAGCAAGACCTATTATATCCTTTTCCTCACTGCTCCACCCTCGCCACACACACTCATGCACACACAGGCAAATATCACTCTCTCTCCTCTCTGCCCACACAGCGCCCTCCCCCCATTCATTTTTCCTCACTGTTTAACACTTCCCAATTGCTGCATGTTTCCAAGGCCGTACAAACCCACATGCCCCAGAAAGGTTTCCTACCGTGTGGCATGTTTGATTCTGCAGAATAAAAGCTCCGTAGCCAGAGAGCAGATATAACAGAACACATGGCAAGAAGAAGGAAGAACTTTGACTTGGCTGGTAATTGAGAAGGTGAAAATAGATCTCAAGGAATCCTGTAAGCCTCGACATTCAACAAGCAGACCATGGACCTGGCCCATGGACTAACAGCTGAGTTTTGTCAGAAATGCGGAATAGCAGGACCCACTCCACATCAGACCTACCGGACCAGAATCTATACTTACTCAGATCCCTAGACGCACATTACAGATAGAGAAACGCTTCACTGCGTCGATCTCCCCTACCACCAGGAAACAAAAGACAGTTGTCAATAACTTAAATATTTATATCCAGAGGGCAGAAAACTCACAGCTTCCCTTGGCACATATTCCAAGAACTATTAGTCTATGCAATCAAGATGCAGTGATACTCCTCCTCGCCCTTCACTCACCACCCTTCTCGTAATTTACTAGCACCGTCTTTGCTCCACACACTGATTCGGAATCTTTCTCCCAACAACTACACAGCAAAGGAAGAGAACTACCATCTGCAGCGGGCTTTGGAACAAAGACACGAGGCCCCAGTGTTCTCTGCCCTCTCGGATGTTTGGTAGGTGCTTCACTCTATACCACTCCCTTTGAAACCTCCTCACAGAAAGAAAGGTAAGAACAGTGTGACTGCTCCAGAGGCACTGTCATCCACCTCAGAGAAATTACTGACTCTACACTAAACAGAAATTCCTGAATCTATAAAGGAGGTGAAAATTCATTTTTTCTTTTTTATGTTAAGAAGTTAGCCTGGAAGACACTCAGGACACTACATCACATCTGACACGTGTCTACCCTTTTCATAAGGACAGCCTGGCTCTCCCTTTGGAAGTGGAGGGCTAGAATTTATTGGAAAATTCCTCCTAGGACTTAGACATGATGGAAAGCAACAAGTGAAGGATCAGAGCAAAAGTGTCCAAGTCACCTTAATAAAGAGAGAACTGCTCTACGGAAAGATAAGTCAACAAGGAAGAATAAGGGAAGAGTAGCAGAAGCAAACATGGCGGCGCCCATCCAAGTACTCTAGGGAAGGCACTGTCCACCATGAAACTCTGACACCGAGCATTTCCAGTCCGAGTGAAAAGCCATTCTCATGGTGGAGACAGAAGCACAACATGTGGCCGCAGACTATTTCCGGTCCTATTGGCAAGATTATTCTTACTGTGGTTTGGCTGTTTTGAGACAACTGAGGCCACTATACACAAGTTTATCTAAATCTTACTTTTCAGATTCCACCCTGCAAAAAAATGAACTACAATTCCAATTTCCTTAAAGCTTGATTACAGCAGGGAAAGGGTAATTTCCAGTATTCTAATTCATAAGGTCCTAACATCTCACAGTACATTAATGAGTTGACTTTCTAAATTATATATCATTCTTAAAAGCTGGGCTAATGTGAGTGTCCCCCTGAGAAAGGGACGCTCAATGTACTTACAAATCAGCTTCCTGGGCTACCAGCCTGCGGGCTAGACAAACCATGATTCATTAATCAAGGCCCGAATGGCTACTGGGTGAAGCTTGTCCAGGGATAGTGCTGGGCCCTTGGCTAATGGTAGCCATGTACTTATTAAGATGGGATTACAATTAACCTTCGAAGTCTGTGGCTCAGGAAACTTTTAGGATTGTGGCTCAGGATTGTTTAGAAATACTTATATATTTCCTCATACACTGCTGGGAATACCAGGGGAATATCAAAGGCAATCATACAAATCACTGAGGGGGAATTCATCTACTTATTTCTCAACAAATGCTTTCTTTATTTCTCCCATGTGCCTGGCACTGTGAATAATACTTGGGACATTTTGAATGGCAAATAGGCAATCAAGAATCCACAAAGAAAAGAGCTAGTGCTATACTGGAATCTTGTAAGGAATGCAGCACACATAGAAGAGGTGACTATGTCTTCCCGGGAACTCGGGGCAGTTTTCTAAGTGAAAATTATATTTAAGCAGAAACTTGAAATGGAAGAATAACTGGCTAAGCAGGTAATCTTGGGAAAGAATCTATCTAATCAGCAAAATAAAGTGGCTGAAGCCTTAGAGCAGTTAGTACAATGAACAGCAAGAAGAACTGTGACTCCTCTGGTAAGGTAGAGACAGACTGAAAATAGAGCATGTGGCCCTGCCTAGAAAACTGAGGTCTATGGACCAGCAAGATCATCTGGAATCTTAATGGAAATATGGAATCTCAGGCATTAACTGCATCAGAATCTACATTTTAGCAGGTTTGGAGAACTACATGTATTTGCATATAACTAGATAGTAGGGTAGTTAAGGAATAGCAGGAGATGAGCCTAATAGTTAGGGTAAAACTAGATTAAAAAGGATTATATTTGCCATATAAAAGAATAAATTTAAGGATTTGAGACTGAAGAGATATTATATATTAAATATGTCTTTAATAGGGTGGAGATCAGATTAGATCTAAGACAAGTTTGCTAGTTCTGGACCAAAAATTGAATAAAGCAAGGGCAGTGTTAGTAGGAGAAAGAAGTTAAGAAGTTGTTGAAGAGGCAGAGAGAGCATGAAATGGTGATTGACTAGTCTGAGGAGGAAAGGAGAGAAAGGAGAGACTAGGATTCTTAAGGGTCTGACGTGGATACCTAATTGAATGATGGTGCCACTCGTAAAAATGAAGAAAATCAGAGGGAAAAGTTGGGTTGACAATTACAAGGATCTTTCCAGACCTTTTCAATATGAGGAGCTTTATACATAACTGTACAGAAATATCTACTATTTGAAACCAAGCTAAGAAACAATAAAGAAATATTGATCTGGAAAATATTGAAATAGAGAACAATTGATATTGTGAGCGAAGATATTATTTTCCAAGGAAATTATGTAAAGTTAGAAGAGAATCTTTCTTGAGTTATTATTGCTCCATAAGTGTGCTCTTCCTTTCCTCCTTATTTCACCATAATATTTTTAGGACATTGTTGTCATAACCGGGAAGTATAAATTCAAGGTTCTATAATTTACTGTGACACTCCTAATTATCTTTAAAATACATATCTATCTAAAAGTCCACTTCATTATGGTCCTGCCTTAAGCCAGATGATTGTATGTGAATTTAATTTTAAAATGCACACTGATTTCTGAAAATTAATACATTTCTCATCCTAAGAATTATGCACATTTCACAATGGATATGTAATTCCCTGGTAATTTCCAACACCATGGCACGGCAATACCAGCCATTTTTAGGAAACAGATGAACTTTGTGTTGATCCTCCTACCACATTACTAAATGGAAAGCCATGACTTCTCCTCCTCCTCCTCCTCCTCCCAATAAAAGGCTTGTTAAAACCAGCGATGGAGTGAGGTGTGGGATTGTCTTTAAAATAATCCATTGGAACTCAGGGAAAGAAGCAAAGGAAATGGATAGGATTTTGTATGAAAACAAGACTGGTCATGAGTTGATCATTGTTGAAACTGGGAGAGTAGTACTTGGAGTTACTTATGCTTATGTTTGAAACTTCCATAACAAGAACAATTTTTTTTTTAATAACAGAAGTTATTATTAAAGATTGGATCTAAATTCTTGCTCTGGATAAGTCATAGTTCTAAGGACAGATCAGGACACAAAGTAAATAACAATTTTATCTTTGGGTTTGCCAATAGTGTCAAACTATTATATTTTGCTTAAGGCATTTTTGTCATTCCAATTAATCCAACATCATTCAACACATTCATTAACATTATATTTACTACATCTTCCAAATCATAATTAATAGAACTAAGACCAAGTATTTTATGGTGGTATAAATCACTAGTAAAACCTTCTCAATTATATAGTTGGTGAAAAGCAATAAATGATAATAATTCTGCAAATTCACTTCAAGATGATCCTCAGCAGATCCATAAGGTTCATTCATTTTATTTAAATTTCTACATAGCACATTGAAATGCCTCCAATATTTCAAAAGGCAAAGTTAAAAAGAGAAAGTAAAATGACAGTTATGTTCAATTTAGCTTCTAATTTATTGGGTGGGGGTAGATTTTTCACAAGAAATGCTTATAAATATAGCCTCAAAGTCTCTCTCTTAGTTCAGAATTTAGAAACAAATCAAAAAATATTTTTAAAAGCACTGAATTTTTTAGCATAAATACAAAAATTCCTAACCTCAAGTGAGCAGAGAAATGTATGTTTGTTTTTGAAGCCATATGTTGCTAGAATAATACAGGAATAAAGAATCACTTGATTGGTAACGTAATTTATAGATATGATGTGAAAAGAATTCTGGAGTCTAGAAAGGCTGAGAAATAATCGATGTTGTACTTCATTCCATGCTGATATTCTTACCCAAATATACCTGAATAAATATATACAATTATGACTAAATATCACTAAAAATATTTTACATGAAATTTGACTGTTACATGAATAAAACATATTATTCTTCTATTATCCCCTTTGTTTAGGTCATTTGCCTGTTTACTCTCAAAACCATTCCTCATTATTCCCCTGGAATTACACTTATGTCAGGGGCAAACTCTATAAACTACATTTCCCTGGATCTCTTTCAAACTTACTTCCTGTTAGATTTGGCTAATGGGAGGCACCAGTGGGAGATTTGAGCAGGAAGAATCCAGAGTGTTTTCCCCCCTCCTACTTCGGGTAGTGGTTGTGTCTCCTTCCTAGCCCAGTTTCTGGCAGACAGCCTCTCCCTTTGTAATTCTAGCCTCCTCCCTGTCCCTGTAGACATCGTGCCAGTTTCTGCCCATTGGTCCTGACCTCAAGGTTCATGATAGAGGCTTCCTACTATTGCCAATATCTAGTTGCCTTCCTTCCTATTTCTAGTTTCCAAGCATACCGACACCTTCACAATTATTTACTCATATAAATGTATTTACTGAACTATTTCTAATATAGTCTCTCTTTTCCTGACTGAACCCTGACTAATACACTCTTCACCTTCAATTTTTTCAATTTTATAGTCGTCTGTTTATGACAGGGTCTCCCTAAGTGGTCCTGGCTAGGCTTAAAATTTTCAATCCTTCTGCCTCAACCTCCCAGAAGACTGGAATTACAGATGTGCACCAGTGTGGCCAGCAACTATATAGTATTTTTTTAAGTCACTTTGCATGTTGGCATAATTTTTACCCTTACAAGATGATTCATTATTTATAATCAATTGTTTCTTAAATATTTGAAAATACCCTTCTCAACAATTCTATCATTTTACAAGTACTGATGAAAGACCATTTCTAAACATACGAAAGGAATTTTTATTTTAAAAATTAGTGACAATATTGTCTGTTTGTAATGCGCATTTGATAGTCACATATTAAATCCATACCACAGTGAAACACTAGAAATACATTTTTAAAATATCGATTTTCCTGAAGACAAACTTTTTGACTTGCTGTGAAAACTGAACACATTCATTGAAAACAATCGTAAATGATTAACAGATCTAATTTGCATTACAACATGTATACGTACACATTTGTTTGTTTGTATAATAGGTGTGTACTGGAAAACTTCAAAGCAAATTATTTTATTAAGTAATGAAAAATGTAAATTATAGAGGTCTGTAATATAAAAACCAATCATTTTACCTCCTTTTGCTTTCATTCTCTTCTAGCTTTCTTAGTTGTATTCCCCAGAGGTAAGTGTGGTTAACAATTTGGTGTGTGATTTTCTAGACACTTTTCAATACATATATCAATTCATTTTCTTATTCAACAAATATTTATGAGCATTTATCAATGGCCAGGCACTTTCTAGGCACTGGAATGGCTGGGGAAGGAGACCAAGATATGGCATGAAGCCTGTATTCTAGCAGGAGACAAATACACATATAAAAATTAAATATGCAATTAGTATTAGAGATTAAGAAAGAAAATAAGGCAGAGTAATTGTGACAAAGAGAGGGAGGCTTTCTAGTCTAGTGACTTCTCAAGAGCATTTTGCTCTACAGATTTTAGGGAGCTCTAAGTGTTTAAAGTTGAGGAACTCTTGTTTTAGTTTTTTAGAGGAGGAAATGATCTAGATTAAGATAATCTCTCTTTTTTTTTTCAGGTTTTTTAATTAGTTCATAATGACTACATTCCTAATGGGGAATTGGTATATCTATGTAACAGTTCTTTTTTCATCCCCTTTCCTTTCCTTCCCCTACTTGCCCCCTCCCTCCATTTTTTGGTCCACTTCTCTTTTGCAAAAAATCTATTTCCTTTTTTCCTATTATCTAACATTTATTTTATTCTTTAAATATATTTTGGGGTTTTTCATATGCGAAACCATGTGATATTTAAGCTACTTGTTTGATTTGTGTCATTTAACATTATGGTCTAAATGTGCATCCATTTTCTTATAGCAGCTGTTGTGTCAATACCATGCTGTTTTTATCAATGTAGCTTTGTGGTATAACTTAATATTCAGGATTGTGGTGCTTCTTGTTTTGCTCTTGTTACCCCGTACCGCTTTTGTTATTCTAGGTCTCTTCTGATTCCACATAAATTTAGGATTCTTTTCTCTAGTTCTGTGAAGAATGCTGTTGGTATTTTGATTGGGATTGCATGAAATTTATATATCAGTTTTAGAAGTATAACAATTTTAACAATATTGATTCTGCCTACCTAGCAACAGGGGATATCTTTTCATTTTCATATGTCTTCTTTGATCTCTTTTTTCAGGGTATTGTAGAGATGTGTCACTTCCTTGGTTATGTACATTCTTAAGGATTTAATTTTTCTTGATGCTATTGTGAATGGCATTGCTTCCCTAATTTCTTTCTTGGTGGCTACATTATTGGTGTAGAGAAACACTTTGATTATTGTGTGTTGATTTTGTATTCTGCTGCTGCTGAATTTGGGTATTAATCCTATGACTCAGTGGAATATTTTGGGTCATCTATGTAGAGGATCATGTCATCTGCAAATAATGATAATTTGACTTTTTCCTTTCCTATACATAAATTCTTTTTATTTATTCCTCTTGCCTGTTGCTCTGACTAATGTTCCCAATACTATATTCAAAAGGAGTGGTCATAGTGGAATCCTTGCTCCTGATTTTAGCATGAAAGCTTTCAGTTCTTCTCCATTTAACATGTTGTTGGCAGTGGGTTTGTCATAACAGCTTTTTATCAGATTGAGATAAGGTCATTCTATACTTATTTTCTTCAGGGTTTTTATCATGAATGGATGTCAGATTTTGTCAAAGGCTTTGTCTTCATTTATTGAGACGATAATGTGATTTTTGTCCTTGTTCCTGTTTATGTGATGTATTACATTTACTGATTTTATGTACGTTGAACCATCCTCTTATACCTGGATGAAGCCTCTTTGGTCACAATGTGTGATCTTTTGGATGATTATGTTTGTCAGAATATTGTTGAATATTTTGCATCTATATTCATTAAAGAGATTGGCCTATACTTCTCCTTTTCTGGTTGGATGCTTGTGTGGTTTTAGATTCAATGTACTACTAGCTTCCAGGAATGACTTTGGGAGTACTTCTGCCCTTTCAATTTCATAAAAAGTTTGAGAAGTATTGCCATATTAGCTCTTCCTGAACTTCTTGTAAAAGTCAGGAGTGAATCCACTGGGACTTGGATTTTCTTGGTAGATTTTTTTTATTACTGCTTCAATTTCATTGCCTGTGACTGGATTATTCAGATTTTTAAATCTTCTTGGTTCAGTTTTGATAATTCATATATATCTAGGAATCTATCCATTTCTTCTGAATTCTCTAATTTATTGGAGTACAGGGGTTTTTGCTTTTTGAGACAGGGTCTCTCTGTGTAGTCCAGGCTGCCTTTGAACTCACTATGTGGCCCAGGCTGACCTCAAACTCAGGGCAATCCTCCTGCCTCAGCCTCCCAAGTGCTGGAATTACTGCTGTGCACCACCATGCCCAGCTTGGAGTACAAGTTTTCAAAGTACTTATTAACCATCTTCTGTATTGCAGTAGTGTCCACTGTGATTTCACCTTTTAATTTCTAACTGCATTTATTTGGGTCTTTTCTGTCCCTTCTTTTTTTTTTTTTTTTTGTAAGATTGGCTAAGGGTTTTTCTATTTTGATTATTCTTTCAAAGAACTAGCTATTCAATTCATTGAGTCTTAGAATTTTCTTTTAATCTCAATTTCATTAATGTCTGCTCTGATCTTTATAATTTCCTTCCTTGTACTAACTTTAGATCTGTATTGTTCTTGTTTTTCTAGGGCTGTGGGGTGCATCATTAGGTTATTTCTTTGGGCTCACTCAGTTTTTCTGATATGGGTATTCACAGCCATAAACTTCCCTCTTAGGGTTCTTTTCATTGTGTCCAATAGGTATGTTGTACTGGCATTATAACTTGATTCTAAGAACTATCCAATATCTTGCTTGATTTCTTCAGTGATTCATTAATTATTCAATAGCATATTGTTGAATTTCCATATGTTTGCATAATTTCTGTGGACTTTCGGCCATCGATTGCTAGTTTCATTGGTCTATGATCTGAAAATATACATGGGATAATTTCAATTCTTTTGCATTTACTTAAGCATGTTTTATGAACTAGTATGTAGTCTGTTTTGGAGAAAGTTCCACATTCTCCCAGCAGAAATATGTATTCAGTTCTTGCTGGGTGGAACAATCCCTAGATATCTATTAATGCCTTCCTGCTGGCTTGGTTCCTGCTGGCTTGGTTCATGTATGACTGTCCCACTGGGCAGGTTGAACCACTGGTGTTTGGCTAATGAACCTGGGATGACAGAATTCAAATCAGAGCTGCCCAGCAGTGAGACATACAAATTATGGCCCCATCATGAATGTGTTATGTGCATTTGTTCGAAGGTTTAGTTAAACTCTGATATATCTTTATTGATTTTTAGTCTAGGTCTATTTGTGACAGTGGGTATTGAAGTACTCCACTATAGTTGTGTTAAAGTTTGTCTGATCGTTTATGTCCTGTGCACTACTTTGTCTTATGAAGTTGGATGTGCTGGTGTTTGGTGCATATGTATTTATAATTGTTATTTCTCCCTGTTCAGTTGTTCCCTTAACTAATATGCAGTGACTTTTGTTCCTTCTGATTAGTTTGGGCTTAAAGTCTACCTTGTCTGAAAATAAAATAGCTACTCCTGCTTGTTTTCAGGCTCCTGTTCCATGGAATATTATTATTTTCCATCCTTTGGTTTTTAGTCTGTAAGTTTCTTTTTGTAGTAAATGTGTTTCTTGTATATAGCATACTGTTGGGTTTTGTTTTATGATCCATTCTGCCGATGTGTGTCTTTTGATTGGAGAATTGAGGCCAGTCACATTGAGAGTTATTACTGAACAGTGTTGACTATCATTGCATTATTTTCTTTTTTGCCGATTTCCCTTTTTTAGCCTTCTACTTAACTGCTCATCCTGACTGGTGTATTTGTTCTAGTAAACCTTTTGGCTTTGTTAGATTCATTGTCTCTTTCTAGGATATCCTTGAAAAATTTTTGGAGTACTGGTTTGGTGACCATAAATTTCTTAAAGTGCTCTTGTCATGGAAAGACCTTATTTCTCCATCAGTTTTGAAAGACGCTTTTGCACGACAGTCAGGGCTAGAAGTTATTTTCTTTTAGGGCCTGCAACATTCACTCCAAGCTCTTCTGCCCTAAAGGTTCGTCTTGAGAAGTCTGCTGTAATTCTAATGGGTTTACCTTTATAAGTGATTCTTCCCTTTTCTCTAACAGCTTTTAAGATTGTGTTACTGTGTTGGAATTCTGTGATTTTGACTATGATATGTTGAGAAGTTTTTTTTTTTTTTTTTTTTTTTTTCTGATTGTGGCTATTTGAGTGTCTATATCCCTCACTTATCCATATGTTAAATTCTTTCCCCATGTTTAAAAGTTTACAGTTCTTCTTTCTGTATACTGTTATTTATGTCACTTATGTTATCTTCTGGTTTTTCACTAGTTAAAATTAATCTTAGATTAGTCTTCTTTGCATCATCTAGCAGCTGTTGAATATATTTCTCATCTTCTCTTGCTATTTTTAGGGTATCTCTGAATAATCAGACCCAACAGCAGCCCTATCTTCTATTTCTGACAGTCTGTCCTCCCAGTGGTTGTGTCTGCTGCCCATACATTCAATAGAATTTTTAATCTCCTGAATTTTGGTTTTGTACCTTTTCGTAAACTGTAATACTTTGCTAAATTGGTCATTTATGTTTTGTATCTTTTTGTTTAACTCGGCTATTTTTTTATTATTGTCTTCTTTAAGCTTGCTGATCATTTTATTATGTCCATTGTCTGTTTAGTTATATCTTCTTTGAGCTTTGTGAGCAAATTTTTGATCTGTTTTTGTAACTCCTCTTTTATCCTTTTGGATAATTCCACTGTGTAGCTTTTGATCTCCTCTTCCTCGGTGCCCCATTGACCAGCTTTGGGGGAGTTGGAAATTTTGGAGGCATTTTGTTACCTTGTCTTTTCATGTTTCTATTGGGTTTTGTTTGTTTAATGCTGTGAGTTTGCTAGTTGATTATAGTAGAAGAATTTGTTGCTAGTACGTAGACCTCTTTAGTTAGTGTCTACTTTTCAGTGATGTACACTTAGTGTGGCTAATTATAGGTCTTTCCCTCTGTCCTAAGTTTCAGCCACCTCTGTTGATTTCCAAAGGGAGGCTGCAGTGTATTTGGCCCAGCACCCAGCTTGTTGAGAATGGGCTTTAGTATTGCTAATGACACAAAGGCAATCCAGGTATTGGCAGACAGAGGAAATCAATTAATGCCAACAACTACGCCACCTTGGCAATATAACAAAATCAGTAACAGTAACAGAGTTGAAGAAAGCTGGATATTGACAAACCCTAAGTACCAGTATTATACCCCCTCACTTAACCATAGAAAAGATATCTATAATTATAGTATAAACACTAAGACAAACCAAATACTGGCATACAGTAAATACCTACTAAATGCAACCACTATACCTCCACTAACAATAGAAGAGTACTGAACAATAATAGCATTGAGTTATCTAAATATTTATAAAGCTTAAAGAGTTTACTAGTGGGCCAGTGGTATAGCTCAGTGGCACAAGCGCCTGCCTGGCAAGCGCGAGGTCCTGAGTTTGGTTCCTGGTATCCACATTAAAAAAAAAAAAAAAAAAAAAAAGAGTTTACTAGTAAGGATAAAGGAGGTGGGGAACAGGAGAATGAAAATAGTAGAATTTGAAAAATTAATCAGTGGAAGGAGAGAAAAGTGAGATAAAGATCCTACTGAGATGTAAAAGGGAATTAATAGTATTAGATAAAAGTAACAAAAAAGAACAAATGAGAAAAAGAAGAACCAAGTAAACAAGACAGCAAAATAAAGGGAAAAAAGAAGCATAAAAGAATTAAAAGAAGAACAGAAAAGGAAGAAAAAGAAAAAACCCAACCCCCCCCAAAAAAACAGTTATAGAAAAAGAAAAAATTGAGTTTAAAAATTCCTCCCTCTTTTTGAGTGAGAGGCCCCTTTCCAGTATCTGCAGTATCTGGATCCAGCCAGTCACAATTTTTCCCACCTAGCTTCATGGCCTGTGGGCTTCTGAGATGTGTCCCCCTGCTCCAGAGGCTCCTCTGTGCATACACCTCCAAACCGTGGTAACCGTCCAAGCCAAGGTGTGTCCTTGTTCACTTGGTAGATGTGGAAAGCAATCTGACCATTGATTTCTGCTGGATGTAGGCAGTGGGCCACCTGTTCAAGCAGATTGTCGGACTGATGACAGCAATTACAGATCCGGCGGCCTCTGAAAACCACACTCACCAGGCCTGTTTTCTCACCACAGAGGTTGGAGCCTGTGTCCTTCCTGGCCTGAGCTTAAACTTTTCAGGAGTTCCATGTCTAGCCCACATCCTCTCTGCAGGTGTCTCCCATGGCTGTTGCTCACCCAGTCACTTTGGGAGGGTAACACTGGAAACCCTGAAGTGGAATTATTCTCTAGTTTTTCTGTGGTTCAGTCTTAAATAACCCCTTCCCAAAATGGAACCTGATTAAACTCTCTGGCAGTGTGACAGAGAGTGCTGACTGAGTTGCTTCTCCAACTCTAGTCTGCTATGAAGGTCACACTTTCAGAGTAAAATGGCACACTGTTTTTATAGTTTACAATAGCTGTAGGCTGGAGGGGGGGCAGTTATAATGCCTGCCAGGTCCATTATTTCTCTCTGGAGATGCTAACTCTCCAGCAACTTTCTAGGATTTACCTTCTCTCCTAGGGCACTGACCTCCTCCATGATCAAGTTGATCGGTTGCTCAGTCCCTCTGTCTCCCAGTGCCAAATGGAAACAAAACACAGAGCGGGCTTGGAGTTCATGGGTGGTTGCAGCCAGGGTATGGAATCCACAGGTACACAGTTGGCCGGGGCAAACGCCACGCGGGGGCAGGGTGCTGAAGCAGGTTCCTCCCAATAATGTGTTTACACCGGAAATGCTATGCAAATAAAAGTTTCACTACACCCTTCCTAGATGTTCAGAGAACCTGACACATCCAGTTTCCTGAGGAAGGCTCCAAACACATCCCAACTGGGCCGCAAATTAGTAGACAGGGGTCAATTCCTAAGTTAAGGACAACCAGCTTCAGACTGACCATCAGCTCATATAAACACCAGAATCAAACATGTGCCCTAAACCAGCTGCCCTAAACCAGGACCCATAAGATAGTATCTCACTAGTAATGTAAAGCTGGAGCTTGAAACTATGTCAGCAATCACAGAGCAATTATATAAACAATTATGCAGTTGATGTCATGAAGCAATAGAAGTAGAGTGAAAGAAGAACACATGTGCTATGCAGACGAAAAGTGGAGAGAAAATTGCACTATGAAAAAAAAGCAAGAAACCCCTCCTATGAAAGATGCTATTTGGTCACAGTGTCCTGCCAGTGTCCTTGAAGGGTCACTATGCCTTCAATAACCGGAGCTTCCTGGTCTGTGGGCAAGCTGAGACCGTCTTGGGTCCTCCTTATTTCCCCAGGGATTAGCCTTACTCAGAAATCTATTAACTAGGGTCACCTAACAGTTGTCAAGAAGAATTAAAACTGCATTTAAAGATATTTGTCAACATCATATATGTAATGTTAACCGTGAGCCCAGCTATCAATAATATATCCCAAAAGCCTACTGTATGTAGAGCACTCCAGAAAATATAAATGACATGGAGACATTATGATTCAGTGAAAGGGAAACTAATGAATACTAACTCTGAAGATAAAGTTTTACAGGAGGTTTGGCACGAAGCATTTTACCATTGCACTACAGTCATGACTAAGAAAATATATCATAGACGTACATGAGCAAGATTTCATCCCCATACCTTCAGTTTAGAAGCTGTTTAATCACGGGTAAATTACTTCCCTCTTTGATGTGTGATGATTAAATGACTTAATATATGTAAGACGCCACTGTCATGCTAGCATTTATAGCTTATGGTAGCGAAAAGTACAACTACAAATGTTGAGAATGATAAAAAGAAAAAATGCTTTCAATCATATATTTATCTTTTGCACTTGTACTGGTTTCATTGTACCTGAAGGCTACCCAACAAAACTAAGTTCTGGAAAGCTCAGGACTATGTTTAATTTATATTCATTGTCTCTTGGCAGCTGTCAGTGCTTCTATTAGATGCTCGATAATATTTGTTAGATTAATAAATGGATAATTTAATCTCATGTTAAGCCCTTTCCTGTTGCTAAGACAAAATATCCAACACACACACAACTTAAAGGAGGAGAGGTTTATTTTGGCTCATAGTTTTGGTAGGTTCAGTCCATGGATGGCCCACTTCAAAGCAGAAATGGTGCACTGAAAGGCCATGGTGGAGGAAAGTCGTTTAGGTCATGGCTGCCAGGAAGCAAAAGGAGAAGGGAGGAGCAGGGGAAGAATATACCTTCCAGGTTATGCTGCCAGTGACCTACCTCTACCCGGGCCCCACTTCCTAACAACACGTTCAGTTACTGAATTTATCAATGGATTGATCCACTGATGAGTATAGCACTCCCAGATCCAATCACCTTCCAGAAAAACCACAGCAGTGTACACAAGACTTTTGGGGGACATTTTAGACTTAAACCATAACAACATGCGTATCTCTTATTGTTAAGCTTCTCAGTTAATATCACAATTATGCCCCAGGTTTTTTCTTTTTGCTTTTCATGATTTCCATGTATATTCTATTTGCCTTGCTGCTTCGTCTATCTCTTGACATCTAAATTTCTTCAGAAATAGTGCAAAAGAATGCAAACTTGCTGTGATCATATTCCTACTTTATAAATATTTTTCTTCCTTAGAAGTCTTTCTATCTATTCTTTTAAGAGTATGCAATTTATCATGTCTATTCTTCATTCTAGATTTTGCCAAAAAGAGTAGGAAAACCCTGTGTCTAACAGTACCTAGCCTTTCCCTGGGTTCCTTCCTCAGTGGATTCTGAATCTGTTGTAGTCAACTTACTGTGACCTGTGTACACATGTAGAACTCCTCACTGTATCCTTAGATCTTTTTGCATATCTTTTGCCCTGATTCTAAAGGAGGCCAACTACCTCTCCTCTGGCCTGTGCTGCAGATGTGTTCCACACCAAATCATCTCTGATCCCAGTGGAAATGAGAGTTGAAATTTGTTGCATCTGTTATTGGGTCTATCCTTGTAATAAAAGTAATGAAATTTGGTTTCCAAACTAAATCATCTTTATTCAGATAGCCCGAACTAACCTGCAATTAAAACACTAAAGGTAGACACAACTAGGAGATACAAATGAATGTGGGAAAAAGTTAGTTTTTTTTTTTCAGTAAGAAGCATGATGATCTTTTTTTAAAAAAAATTCTTTTTTATTAGTACATGTTTGCAGTACATAATATTACATTCCTTGTGTGAAGTTGGTACATGAATATAACACATCTTAATTCCCTTTTTCATTCCCTTCCCCTACCCCTTACCCCCTCCCTCAGCCCCTTCATCCCTTGTCCATTTGAGAAAGGTTTATCTCCCTACTTCCTATTATCTATCTTTTGTTTGCTCTTTTTTATAACTTGGGTTTCTCATGTAAAAGAAACCACAAGACATTTAAGTTTGGTTCTGATTTATTTCACTAAACATGATGGTCGTAAGTTTTGTCCCTTTTCCTATAAATGACTCAAGCTTATCTTCCTTTATGGTAGAAAAATACTCTGTTGTGAGAAATGTAAACAAGCATATCCACTGTGGAAATCAGTATGAGATTCCTCAGAAAACTAAAACTAGAAATTCCATTTGACCCAGCTACTGTCCTTCTAAGTATCGTCCCAGAAAATTTAAACACATCACATTACCGTGATACTCTTGAAAAACATCAACTCCAAGAAGCATCAACAATCTAAATGGGTAGCAAATAAATTTATGGGAAAACTGCGTTTTGTTAGTTCACTCAAAACTATGGAAATGAGTATTTGATAACCTGAAATGTATTCTTTCTAGGGCAGTATTTTTACAGTGAAACTTGGAGGCAGCTATTATTTTGTTATTATTTTGGTTTTGGACATACGAGTTAGAGAGAAGGAACATAACTGTGATTGCAGTTAAAGTGTCTCTAGAAGAGGCCATTACACTTATTTTCAAAAAGAACATTAGAATGATAATTCTATCATTCAAAATTGAAGATGTTTAATGTAGATTGTAAATTGGCAATTTTCAAGATTTTTAAATGGTGTAGTTTTATATTGATTACACACGATGTTAAGAGATTTCAAATGTCAAAAAGACTAATAATCTTCATGTATACCAAAAAATATTTTGAATTTTCTGAACTATGTTAATATCTTAATCATTTAGATAATAAGTTTCTAGCCTCAGAAGAAAATTTAATTCTATTTTACTCAATTTAACATACCCCTTCCATATATGAGCTCATTGCCAGGCGTGGTGGCGCACGCCTGTAATCCCACCACTCGGGAGTAGTTTGAAGTCAGCCTTAACTGTATAACAAGACCCTTTCTCAAAAAAAAAATCATAGATGAGATCATTTCTCCCATTTTCCAGTGACCACACATGTAACTGAAGAGAAGCTGGACCAAAGCCCCCTCTCCCCACTCTCCATCCAATTCCCAGTGAGTCCACTGCCCTACGCTCAACAAAATGCAGACAGTGTAGCCAGTTAACCAGAAAAAGACAGGAAAACTACCTGTGCACTGACTAGTCAAAGTTCATGTGCCACATCACAACATCACTAAAGGTGAATATTTATTCTGCCATAAGAAACATTCTGGTTTTAATAAAAATAAAGAATTTTGCAAAGCAAAATTTAAGAAATAATCAAAGAAATTGATTATTTAAGAAATAATCAAAGTTGCTGGTTAAGTAAGACTGTAAAATTTTTAATAAAACCTTTATAGGAACATTTTGCATGGAAGAATCAAAAATTCCAGGTTAAAAAGTACAAACAAGAATAAAAATGTTATGCTACTCCCGAGATGGGTGCTGCAAATCTCACCCGACACTATTGGTTGTACCAACTTATGTAGCCATAAAACTGGAGTAAAATTCCATTTCAAGGAGTTTGGTTTATAAAATAACATGGCTTATAACATAACATGGCTCTGTTTGGAAGGAAACATAGCTCTGGCATTAGGCTAACTGGATTCAAAACCAAGATTTATCGTTTCCTAGGTGGCACCCGAGGCAACCTGCTTAATTACTCTCTCGGTCACAGTTTTTTCATATGAAACAAAAAGCATATAATAATATCTAACTCGAAGGACTACTTAGTACTAGTAAGTTCCCAATAAACATTAGATCACTATCGTTGCTTTTATTATCAGTTCTAGGTTGCCAAGTTATCAATAATACATACCCAGGGATTGTGAATTCTTTAGAAGATACTGTGAGGTGCTGCGAAGGAAAAACGTGATTCTTTGAGATTATGATGCAGTGAAAGAAAAATACAAATACATGATAAAAACAAAAATATAAATGGCATGATACAGCTAATGAGATTAAGTGGAATCCTGTAAAGCAATACTACATGTGTTAATTATTATAGTATTATTACTATTATCCATTGATGATTGAGAAATTAGTAAATTATGCCTGTGTTGACACTTTTACTCTCAACACAGTTTTCTTCAGAACAGGTGGCAACAGGTAGCTCTCAATAGAAAGGACATTGCTTAAAAGCAGCTATTGATTCCTTGACATGGAAAAAATTATCAGTAGCTAACGTTAATCCTTAAAACACTGATGCCTGTATTCCCAGCACTGAGGGAAGCTGAGGCATGAGGATCCCGAGTTCAAGTTTAGTGACTTAGCAAGATCCTGCCTCAAAATAAATAAAAAATGGGCTTGGGGTTGAGTACAAAGGTGTTGGGTTCAATTCCCACTACTGCAAAACAAAAAAATTGCAGGACGGTTTATTTTAAGATAGAAATGTTCAAGTAACGTGTGCTTACACATGGCTTGTACATGTCGATAGTCCCAGCTATTCAGCTGACAGAGAGAGAGCATTTGCATCCTAGGATGCAAATGAGGCCTGCACAATATAGAGAGACCACATTTACAGAAAAGGTGTGCCAGCATTGTTTATCTTGTTCTATGAGATGTGAAATGAAATGAAAAGATATAGCTATTAGCGTATGCAAGTAACTCAATAGTCTACTTAAAACTTCAAAGGAATAAGCTGAAAAATGAATATAATAAGGAAATTTATTAATATGGTTGGAAACGAAGTACAAGGGCCAGGGAGATTTAGCTCAGTGGCACAGGGCCTGCCCGGCAAGTGCAAGGTCCTGAGTTCGATTCTTAGTACCCCCCCAAAAAAAAGTACAAAAAAATCAACAACTTTCTGAAATAATACTAAAAATAAAAAGAAAATGTGAGGATAAAAATATACTTTTCACAACTGCAATTAGAAAATATTAAACATATGAAAATAACTTAGAAAAGGGTAAAACTTCAACAACTCTCTCAACTCACCTCCCCTTAAAAACCCTATAACAATTTACTTCGAGACAAAAGAAAACTTCAGTAAGTTTTATATACCATATTCTTAGGTAGGAGACAAAGTATTACTAAATATAGAGAAAATAACAAAGCAGTTTGGAAAGTTCACTTCAGCTCCAGGGGAGGGGAACTTGTCTCTACTAACACAGGGAAGCCCTGAGAGCGTCAGCAGCTCCAGGAAAAACAACACATGGGCTTTCAGCATTAGCCTCAAGAAAAGCCCATGGCTATTGTATACTACGAAAACAGCACTGGGTTTTACTCTGAAAACGACTACTTCAACGTAGCAGGGCAGCGTTGGAGAGGAAATCCAGTGCAACAGCCGCCATATTTGAGTGTTTAATCAGCAGCCATTTTGAGAAGTGGTTCATCATTTTAAGGGTTTCAGGAGTTCCTTACCAGTGACTGGGTGGGAGACAGCAACAAGAGAGAGTCACAGAGAAGATGCAGACTAGACATAGACCCCCCCTTAGAGGTTTAAATTCAGGCATGGAAAGACAAGAGAGCCCTGCCCTCCAAGTTGAGAAGCCAGGCCAGGTGTGTGTGACTTTCGAAGGAGGCTGAGTCTAAGAACATTGGCATTAAGACCAGTGAACTGCTTGACCCCTATTCCTCACTGCCTACATCTAACACAGAGCTCAGTGATCTGCTTGTTTTCTATATTTGCCAACATGATCAAGGATACACCTCATGGGCCGGTGAGATGGCTCAGCGGCATGGGCACCTGCCTGGCAAGCGCGAGGTCCTGAGTTCGACTCCCGGTACCTGCATATTAAAAAAAAGAAGGATACACCTCGGCTTGGATGGTCGCCACGGTCTGGTGTGTGTGGACAGAGGGCTCTCTGGAGCAGAGGGTGGGAGCACCTCGCAGACCCACAAGCTATAAACTTAGAGAATGCAGAAACCTGGAGTGGCTGGGAAGAGTACAGTCCTTAGACAAACACCATTGACCAACCATACCCAGAAAGAAAGGCCGGGCAGAATTCAGCATTCACGCCCAAAAATGTGAGGGTGAAAATAAATAGGTCTTAGTAGTGACTTATGATCCCTTCACTACAGCTGGTGGATTCCAATACTGTAGACCCTGGAAAGAAACCACTCACTCAAAAACATGGAGGAATTATTTTGGACTCATTTCTCTTTTCCTTCATTGTTTTTAGGTGGGCATAAGCCTTTTTCTCCTTTTATCATTTTTTCTCTCTTTTCTTTATTTTGCTCTTCCTTTTTTCTTCTTATTCTTGTTTGTTCTTTTCTGTTACTTTTATCTAATTGTATTAATTTTCTTTTACTCCTTAATGGGAATCTTTATCTCACTTCTCTCTCCTCCTTCTCACTTTCCTTTACTTTCCTCTTCATTTTACTTTCATTTCTCCTTCCACCCTCTATCTTTACTACTATTTCATTAAATTTTATTAATCTTCAGGTAATTAGCTGATTTTATGCTATTATTGTTGAATTCTTTCTATTGTTAATGGCAGTATAGTTGGTACATTTAGTAGATATTTACTGTATGTCAATGTTTCATTTGACTTTGTATCTGTACTATAATTACAGATGTCTTTTCCATTGTCAAGGCTGGAACAGTGGTAGCTTTTATTCATTCTTATGGTATATCAATATCCAGTTTGTTTTTGATTCTATTATTGTTACTGATTTTTTGCAATTGCCAGGGTGGCATAGTTGTTGCTACTAAATGTTTTTTACTATATACAACATTTAGTTTGTCTTTGTGCCATCAGTAATACTAAAGACTATTTCCAGAGAACTGGGTGCTGAGCCAATTATGCTTCACCCTGCCTTCCCCGAATTAACAGATGGTTGGCTCTTGGGACAGAGGGAGAGGCCTATCGCTTCCCATGCTTAGAGTGCATCACTGGAAAGCAGACACTCACTAGAGCAACCACCATACTAGCAACGAAGTCCAGAATAATTGACCCAGAACCCTCAGCATGTGCGTGTGCACACACACACACACATGCAAACACACACACACTTGTGACAGAAACATGAGAAAACAAGGCAACAAAATGCCTATAAAAACTCCCAACTCCCTCAGTGTAAAACTCTTGAAGACATAGACATAGTCGAGGTCTCTAAACAAAATCCCAAGGCACAAAGAGTAACATCAAGAATCACTAAATGGAATTTATATCAAATTTAAAAGCTTCTACATAGCAAAGGGAACAACCAAAAGGGTGAAGAGATAACCTACAGGATGGGAAAAAAATTTTGCTGCTACACCTCAGACAGTGGACTAGTGTCCAGAATATATAAAGAACTAAAAAAGATTAGACTCCCCTAAAATAAAAGACCCAATCAAAAAATGCTCAAGTGAAATTAATAGACACTTCTCAGAAGAAGTACAGATGGCCAAGAAATACATGAAAAATGTTCAATATCTCCGGCCATTACAGAAGTGCAATTTAAAACAATGCAGAGATCTATCTTACTCCAGAAAGAATGGCTGTCATAGAGAAATCAAATAATAGCAAATAGTGGCCAGGCTGTGGTAGGAAAGGAACCCTTCTACACTTTTGGTGGGAATGTAAACTAGTACAACCACTATGGAAATCAGTATACGGATTCCTCAAAAGGCTAAATCTGGAAATTCCATTTGACCCAGCTATTCCCCTTGTACATGTCTTCCCAAAAGAGTTAAATACATCTTATTACAATGACACATGCATACCCATGTCTAGAGCAGCACAACTCATAGTAGCTAAATCTTGGAAGTGTCCTACATGTCCATCAATAGATGAATGGGTAAAGAAAATATGATATTTATACACTATGGAGTACCATTCCACTATAAAAATGATAAATTGGAGTCAATTGTAGGGAACTGGATATACTTTGAGACCATAGTGTTAAGTGAAATAAATCAGGCATACAAGCTTGAATATTATATGGTTTATCTTATATGAGAAACCCAATGTATAAATAAATTAAGGAGCAAAATAACAGATAATAGGAAACAGAGAGATAGATCTCTGCAAATGAGAGGAAGACAAAGAGATGGTGAGACGGATAAAGTAGAGAAGGGGAAGAAGATTTAAAAAATTAAGATGTTTTATGTACATGTACCAACTTCCCACAATGAATGTAATAATTATGTACTGCATACATGTACTAATAAAAATAAAAATTAAAAACAGTAAAAATTAAAATTATTTTTCATATATTACTTCATAATTTCCAATCAATTTTAATAAAAATCAGTGTGATTTTAATATACTCTGGAAGAAGAAAGTTAACATCACTTGGATTTAAGAAAATAAGAAAACATACCTTGTATTTCCAAGCTTTCAGATTAAGGGTCAGTCATATATATATGCATAGGAAAAATAGGAAAAAATTGCTTTTGAAATATTTATGTCTGAGTGATTGGATTATGAGTGGATTTGATTCTCTTGTTGGCTTCTTGTATTTGACAAAATCTTTACCATAACTATCTATTGACTTTAAAAACAGAGGTAATACAAACTTTCAAGAAAAAAGAAGAATGAATAATTAAAGAAATAGGTTGGGCTTTGCAAGAATGAACCCTAACAAAAATAATGATGTTGCCTTACTCAATATAAATTGCAGTGATATAATGAAAAGCTGTAAGCATTACTTATTACTAAATCCTGTGCTGAGACAAGGCAACCACACCAGTACAATCTATTATATTTAATTATTAACTTGTTCATATGCACTTGTTAGTTATTAACCTCTTAATTATTGATAAAAATCCATTTAATGCTATATGCCTAAATTTGGCATTCAAGAAGAAAAGGACTGTAGATAAGAAAAAAGGAACAAAGTTTTTCAAAACTAAAGATGCCATTTGGAGAAAACCTAAGTGGTTTGGGGAGCAAGAGAGTGATTGGGCAAATGAATGAGACGTGAGGTGGCTTCCAGCAAAGACAAACTGATGTGGATTTTGTCTGGTCACAATTCTCTAGGCCACTGACTCAAAAATTTTACAAGGATTGAGGATAGTCTCCTGTGAACGCCGCACACAATTAGATGCTATCGTCACCATAAAAGCAGAGTAAAACATGGCCCTTGATCTCTTGGACCTTTCCATCTGGTTGTGAAGCCAAGATAACACATGAACAATTTGAGAACAAGACAAAAGAATAGAGTAAGTGCCCTTAGAAGTGTTTCAGAGAATTAGCGTAATAGAAAGCCATTGAAGGATAACATTTAGGGGCTGGAGGAGGAAAAAAGACTGCTCATGCTCCGGGAAACATGCTGTGAATTGTAAATTCATCCCTACATCCTCTGTTCCTTCTTTGATGTTGCACAAGAATCACAAGTCCTGCGGGCCAGCCCGTCTCCAGAGTAGAGGTCAGTTCTTAGAAATTAGCCCATCGCTTGAACAACACCTTTGTTTCAAATCATGTTTTTCTTTTTATCATGTCAAGCATTGATCTTACCACTTTTCTCTGCACACCTTCACATTTCCTAAATTTATAAAATAGGTGAACCAAGCTTGATATATTAAGATGTTTATCCACTCACTGAAGTGAATTTATCCAAGCAGCGACAGTGTAAGAGATTTGAGAAAAACCTTGTTCTAAACAGCTTTGGATCACATACTAAAAAATAATTTGGGCAATGTTCCAGCAGGAGAGCATGCTTTTCACATAGACTACTGTTGAGATCCATGTCAACATTAGATTGCATCAAAAATTTCAAAGGGAATTGAATTATTCCATCGCCTTTGATTGGAATTCAGAGGCGAATGGAATTCAGGGCGAGATCTAAAGAGATAAAGCCTTCATTTTTAAAGGGATACCAAAGCCTGAAAGTGGTCAGAGATCACTCCAGCAGAAAGGGGTTCAAATTACGAAGGAATGTAGCCTAACACCCACAATTGCTTTGGTTTCCACAAATAAACATGACATAGCAGTAGGTAGTGGGTGTACTTAATAAAATCACAATACCAGTTCATTACAGCAAGGTTTTCATTATGTCATCTGGGAATAGAATCTATAGGAATTTTGGTGCATTCTTTCATAGTGAATTAATTTCATGATCCAGGATATTTCTGGAACACGATGAAACCTAACCCAGAGTAGGAATTTAAGATTCTCTTGATGAAGATACTTGGTCTCGCATTCTGTCCTGTGTCAGACAATAACAGCGAATATAAAACACACTCGAAATGCACTTCAATTTCTTTGGTAGAATTTCTTTGACACTTGTTAAATTTTAAACAGCTCTGTGAAAAGCATTTTCTAAACTATTTAACTGGCTCTTGATTCATTTATGTGCATAGGAATGGTCCAAAAGCTTGAAATTGGAAGTATTCTGCAGTACTTACCGAAATTTTTTATTTAGCATTCATTCTCATCCTGCCTTGTTATAAACCTCTTCGTAAGTGGACAGCCCACTTGGAATTTTCATGGGCCAGAATCACATAGATCTGATACTGCTGTCCTGAACTGTACTGTCAATTATTTTGATAAGTAAATATGATTGGGCTACACTGTGCTTTTATGATAAATTTCATCTGAAACCCATGGTAATTTAAGCCCAATTCTAAATAAATGAAACCAAATCTTAAAGCTGTGCCTGTATTATTGAAATAACCAGACCTCTTTTCACCCCATTATTTTGATCACCTTAACTACTGATCTGTGTCACTGAGCACTCATTATACAACTGAGTATAATAAAAATTTATAAAACACATAGTACCAAAACAACCACACCTGTGCCGGACATGGTAGTACACACCTGTAATCCCAGCACTTGGCAGGCTGAGGCAGGAGGATCACCATGAGTTTGAGGTTAGTCTGGGCTACATAGTGAGTTCAAGTCCAGCCTAAGCTATATAGCCAGACCTTATCTCAAAGCAAAGCAAAACAAAACAAAACAAAACAAAACAGAACACAACCATACCTCAAAAAAGTTGGCAGCACACAGAGAGATATTTACCCCATGCACAATTTAAAATTCTCCCCAATGACCATATTCTTCACTGTTTTGTGTCAATTTTTAAAAAATTATCTTCTCTTACAGTGCCTTCTTTTTTTCCCCTGAAGATCCCTTTGGGAGTTTCCACCTCCAGGATGTCTTCTTTGATTGAGGATGCAGAGATCAAGCTCCTGAACAATTTGTGTACTGCCATGTGCCATAAGCAAATACACCTGAGGAATCAAGCAGCTTGGTTTCAAATCCTGGTTGGTGATTTGCTGTGTGATTCTTGGCAAGTTCTTTCAATTTTATTTCCCTCTTATGTAAAATAAAGGTAATAACAGTGCTTGCATTATGTGGCTGCTGTGAGATTAAAGGAAGCTATGCTTATACAAAATAGTAGAGGAGCCTGGGACAGAGTGACATTAAACAAAGATTAGCTCATGGATATTCAGTCAGACCCACCATTTTTCCTATAATACATTTAAACTACTTATTTGGACTAGGGATTTTTTGTTGATATCTTGCATGCAATTTTGTGTATTATTAATATATTTTTCAGAAATTCATGCAATTTAAATATGTAATCTAAATGCACTCAATAAACCGTTGAAAATGATTTTATAATGAATGTGGCCAAATTAGTATTCTAGACAAGCTCATCTCCAATTTTATCCAGAAAATTAGTGAGAATATAGGATTTAGGGCACAGAAAGCAGATTTTTCCCTTCGGGAATACATTAATTCTGTAATCTAAATTTCTCGTGCCTGGTTGTAAGTAACTATGTAGATTTCATGACTAGAAAGAATGGTAGCATATCTTATTTCTAGATAGCCAAACCTACTCAGTAGCAAAAACTAGAATGCTTTGTCATGATAAGCTATAATTAAATAATGTAGCTGTTGAGAATTTTTAAAATATTACAGACATGCAAATTTTATTCCTCTTTCCCTGTCTATTGTTTTGGTTCTTCTCTCTACTAGCAAACAAAAACCTACAACAAAGGAAAACTCAGAATTTCCTTTCTTTGAGAACTTTAGTAACTGAAAATCTGCATTTTTTTTTCTCAAAATAGCTGACAGAATGCTGAGTCAGAACATTTTAAAAGCAAACAAACAAAAAACACAAATAAAACTTAGTGAGATTATTGGAATTCCAAGGACAAAGAAAAATCTTCTGAGGAGAGAAAGTAAATTACCTAAAAGAAAAAAAGAGTCAGCTTGTCATCATAGTTTATATCAAAACTGAGCACTAGAAAATAGTAGATAAATGCCTTCAAAAAGGTAAGAAAAAATTGTCTTGAACCTAGAATTCCATAATCAAATAAAATATTAACTTAGAATGAGGAAAAATAAAAATATTGGTATACAGGCAGTGATTTATAAACCTTTCCACCCAGGCATCCCACTGTGAGTAGGAAAGTAAAAATTACAAAAAAGGAATTCATAAAGGAAGGGCATGATTCAAAAGGATGTGGGGGGAAGATCTTGACAAAGTTATACCTAAATCATCTGGATAAGGTAGGTATAAACCTCAATGCAATGACTAACAAATGAATTATAAGAAAAATGAGAAATAGATTTAATAGTAACAACCAAGAAAATCCCAAAGGACTTAATAAAGAAAGAAAAGGAGGAGAAGGAAAAGTCAAGGCATGCTAACGGTTTGGTCATGTTTAAGAAGAAGAGGAAATTATAGAATCAGATTAATTCTCAAGGTCAATTAAAATATATAAATTTAACTATGATTGTTGAAATTAGAAAGAAGGATAGCCCAGATTCAATGAGGGAGGTTTCCACCTAAGGACGTATGGGTTGGTGGGGCCATGGGTGGAGATCAGCTACCTCAATGACAGTCCACCAAAATCTTAGCATGTGTTCCCAAAACCAGCAATTTAACCTCTAGCAATTCGACTACAGAAATGTTACATGTGTGCATGAAGATGTACATATTTTACAATCCATGTGCTTTTCTAAATAGAATTGGTTTATTAGTTATGTACTCCTTCCCATTGAATACTATGTACTCATTAAAAGGATTGAAGTAAATTTATTAATACAGGCATGAAAAGATACACTGTGATTAAACAAATGTACTGAACAAAAGAGAGGGGCTGGGGATATAGCTCAGTGGTGCAGCACCTGCCTGGCAAGTGCAAGGTTCTGTGTTGATTCCCAGTACCAAAAAAAAAAAAAGAAAGAAAATAGGTATGATGTGATTTAGTTTATAAAACTTTAAATCTCAATAGATTTGTATATGTGTGCATTTGTGTTTATAATGCATAAAAAAGGTATTGCAAACAAAATGAGTAGAGGAGTAGAATTGGTGGTACATGACAAAGATTTTTCATTTTTTCTGAACATAATTTTGTATTTTGAATATTTCTGCAGTATAACATATTACTTCTATAATTCTGTAAACAAAATAAAACTGGAAAAATGACTATAGTTTGTAGTTTACTGATGCAAAGCATTGTATGTCATAGTTTAAATAACCAACATGTTTGTTTAAATTTGTTGGTTATTTAAAAAGATAGGTTATATTTTTTGGAAATAGGATTTATATTAGATTTTATATGACAATATCACATGCAGTGAAATCTAGCTATTAGGGAAGGAGAAAGAGACAGACAGAGAGAGAGAAATAATAGAGCTACCAAGTATTTGAGATGGTCAGATAAAGTCTCACTCAACAGAAAATGCCTTCTTTCAAAACATGATGTGACTTCAATTTGTTTCGGCTTATATTCTGTGAAAGGTGATATTTATCTCTGAATAGATTAAGGGTCTCTTCAAGTAAGCCTTCGATCTGGACACAACAGCTAAAAACTGCCAAAGGAAGAGAGAAGCAGACACAGACTGTCAGGATAGCAACTATTTTACCTTTGTGAATTGAAACTATTTTTACCCCAAAAGCAAGTTTGCAGAGACAACATTTTCATATATGGCTTCATAATGCTACACATAAAAATGATTTGCTAGGTAAAACATATAATGAAGTTGGTGCATTATCAGTTGCCCTGGAAAAATGACCCAAAGACAACAATAGCCAAAATGTTTATCAGCTTCTTGTCTCTACAAACTTACTGAACTTGCATTTTGTGATGAGATAAAAGGATTTAAAAGTTGAAAATGACATCATCTGGGCCTTCAAGGAGTCAACAGAAGAGCAAGAGATGAAAGCGCCTAAGTAGTTAATTATAGAGCAATTTGGGAATCTCTATAATAGAGGTAAATAAGGCAAAGTACACTTCAACTTGGCTACTTTGTGGACTATGCCATTTTTGCTCAAGTTACTTAACCTATTCATTCCTCAGTTTTTCTCATTCATAAAATAGGCATTATAATTATACTATTTCCTAACCATTTTCTGGGAATAAAATGAGATAACACACAGAAAATCCACATACAAAGTAAGAAGCCAGTAAAAGTTAGCTACTATTATTTGGGAAGGTAGCATAATATGGTTATGATTCACAGCCTGGACTCTGGACTCAGACTGCCTCAGTTTGAAACTTTACTGCAGGACCTTGAGCAAGTTATTATGTAGTCTTAGGTTCCTCTTCCAAAATCAGTAGACAACAAGAACCCTTGTGCCCGAAGCTACTGCGCAGGCTGAATGAGATAATCCATGCAAAGGACTTAGTTCAGCCACAGGCACCTAAGAATTCCAATAATATCACTCATTATCTCTATCCAAATGCTTTAAAAGTAAAACGAAAATAACTAATTCTTTCTAAGGGTGACAGAGAATGTGTGGCAGACATGTTCCAAGCCAGGCTGGTGAAGGAAGGATGCAGTCAACAACAACAACAAAAAAAAAAAAACAGCATGTAGAAATACATAGAGAATTTGCTAATGATGAGCAGAATTAATAGTAATAATAACGGGGGGAGAGAGAGAGAGAGAGAGGAATCTAGGAAATAAGAACTGGAGTTCAGCTAAGAATTCATGAGCCAGGGAACCTCATCAATGCTATGGGTGACTGAAGAAATTAGAGTAGAGCAAGAGTGCGATGTGAACAGCCCATAAATAGATCCCCTAGAAAAACAACATCAAAGGGCAGGAGGAACCAGCAAAGGAAGCCCGAGAAGAAAGCTTAGAGAGGCAGGAGCCGGTGAAATAAAAGAGGCTAAGAAAGGAAAGAGTTTCCATGAGGAGGAGCTGGTCAACCGTGTCAAATGTTGCATAAATGTCAAGTAGGATGACAAGGGAAAGTGGGGCCATTGAGCGGGCCAATTGGGAGGATGGTGGCGAGAGAGCATTTTTAATTGAGTGGTGTTGGTGGAAGCCAGAATGTAATAGGTTGAGGAATTAATGAGATGTGAAGACACTAAGTACAGACCCTTTTCAAGAAGACTAGTGAGTGAAAAGAAAGTGAAACAAGTCTCCTAGAAACTAGAAGATAATATTCTTTAAATGTACAAATAAGCAAAATACCCATTTGGTAAAAAAAAAAGAGTAAACTTCCCAAGACATCTAAAAAAGTACAGACAGAAAGAAGGAAAAGAGAGACAACACTTTGCTTAAATGGAATTAAGGGATTAGGGTAAATTGGGCCATGGGACAGAAAGTTGGAAAACAGCTAACTTTAAATGACTAGAAAATTAAAATTCAAAAGAAAGTAATCAAAACAAAACAGCACACCTCTTTATCCCTCAGACGGAGCATGGTCCGGGTTAGAATTCTGGCTCTTGGGTGCTAAAGAGGCCTCAGCTTTATGTCCCAGGCAAATGTTAAACACGAAGGCCTACACTTGCAGCTACAGTGGTTTTTCTCTGGCTAGAAATATGGTCCCCTTAAGGCAGGGCCTTTCTTGGAATATTTGCCTATCTAAGGCAGTATGCCAAAAAGTACACCTGTCCTGAACAAGCCAGCATGAGAAATTTGAGAGAAATATAGGAAAAGACTGTCCAGCAATAAGAATGGTTGAATTTTGGATTCGAAGAAAATACTGGATTTTTTTTCTGGAATATCTAGAAAAATCTGCCTTTGAATGTTTACGTCAGCTCTCCGACCACAGACCAAGTGTTTTTTAGAAAATGTGATAAGACACTGCTCTGTGTGGTTCTCATTTCCCACATCTAAGAGTGAGAAAGATTAGATCAGTCCTCCCAACTCTGAACATTATGAAATTTAAAGATTCTCTCCTATGCGTTTCCTTCATTTTCACAGGAATATGTGTTCCTTGTTCAACACTGATGTCCTATCTTCTTAGCCATATTGTAAGCCCAATTTAGTTTTAGTTTCCTTCTTTTGTCTAAAAGGAGTTAGAAAATGTGTTAAAAGATAAGACAGTTCTAGGACACCCTGGGTGAGGCCAGTTATCCAATCAGGGGGCTTTTATGTGGAAAACACCCTTTAAGTAGGCTGAGCCTACAGGTTTGAAAAAAACATTTTGATGCAACATTCTGTAAAGAAAACTGGTTCTTACATGAAGAAATTAATGCCTACACCCCAGTGCAATAGTTAATTCCTTCCCAAAACATCTTCTTATTGTTATGCAAACATAACCTAAGTGGGTTTGTTAGAGATAATTACTAATATTCTTTTAACCCAGTAACTTGGGGAAGAATAAAAGGAGATGGGAATTATTAGGGGGAACTAGCTGTGGAGGTGGGGTACTAGTTTACTATATATATATATATATATATATATATATATATATATACACTATATATACATATATATGTGTGTATATATATACATATGTATTTGGTAAATATATATATGTGTATATATACATGTATTTGGTATATATATATATATATATATATATATATATATATATGTATTTGGTAGGCCAGAGACTCTGACAAATTATTTTTATACTTGATTTTTATTTCTATTTCTATTCTATTCTAGTTAATAACTGGACAGATGATTTCTCAGGCTCTCTTAGAGTCCTTTGTGCACATGTGTGTGTGTGTGTGTGTGTGTATGAATATGTGTGTCAGAATATCTTTTGAATCTTAAAAGTAAATGTGGGCAAAAAATGCATTTCTGAATTATAATCACATTTAAATTACATACATATAATTTTCAGAAGTGAGGGCATTTTCTCCTTAGTGCACTTTCCATCTATTCACATCATATTCAGTGTTGCTAGCCCACTCCATGGAGGATCTTGCTCTGGATCAAACTGATAGCAAAGGAGTACAAGGCCTTATCCAGTAACCCACAATTTGCCAAGTTATATCTGATTTTTGTGGAAAATCATTTTTGTGGTGATGTTTGTGGAACGGCACACGCATGCGTAGACCCTAATGAGATTTGGCATTTCAATGTGGAGGAAAGAGGAACTTTCTAGGTTAAAAACGTGATGCTGCCATGTTTCTGTTGCTCGTTAAGCCACCTGCATCACACGGGATTGGCACCCTCCGTGAGCCAAGGTCACCCAGGGATCCATTCACCAACGCGCCTTGTCAGGAAAGGCTGCCAGGTGTGAGATGGGATATTCCTGCAGAGCCACGTGGGTCACTTCGCTGACTGTCCGGGGAAATTTCACGTTTAACGCGCACTTCAGGTTTAAAGAGAAAGAGACAGAGACACAGAGATAAAGTCAACCCGAAAGAGGGAATTACTCTAACAAACCCTCTAGAATGCTTAATTCTGGCCAAGATCCTAGTGTTTGTCTTGCCTCTGAACTGGTAGGAGACTTGATGCCTCTGGCAGAACAGTTCAGTGACTTAGTTTACCTCTCCACGAAAGCATTTGCCTATTCCTCCTTGAGGTTGTGAAATAAAAAGTCCACAGGGTGTCACAAACTTGCACGTTTGCATAATCTTTTCTCTAGCATTTAAAGTTTGTTGCGCTAATCCAGATGGGGATGTGCAGCAAAACCAGAATTCAAATGAACCAGGTGGAAGCAAGTTACCGTTGTTGGGTTATGAATGAGGCTGCACCAAACTAAGTGATATTAGCGAAGAAGAGCAGCCCGCACCACTTCAGTGAGATGCTGTGGTTTGCGCTGGAAACTTGTATTTGTTATTCTTGTTGAGGGAATCCTCCACAGAATACACTTGGGAAAACCAATGTGAGACAAAGCAGGTTTCGGCTTTCATTTTTCTTATATTCTGACTAAGGGAAACAGTTTGAATCCAAAAGGATGTCACTGAGTGCAAACACAGTCCTGCAGTTGGGCCTATTGGGCTTGAATCGCAGGAGCCATTAATCTACAACCTTCAATTTGTAAATATGCAGGAGACTGAGTCAGTAGAAAAAATAATTTTAAACATCTGTGGTATTCTTTCTGTTCCAGATTAATTACACTGCTTGTTTGTCAATGCTGACCAGAATTTTCAGTCCTCGGATGCTCGGTTTGGAACATCAGAAGTATTTTCGTCTGTGTTTATCGCTTACATCCCGTGCAACTTTACCCATATCACAGGCTGTCTTTCATAATTTATGTTGGGTCCCAGTTTTATTCTCTTGCTCACCTGCCTTTTCCTATGATTCAGAGTGATGTGTAATACTTTTTCATAGTTATTTATTATTCCTTGTAAGAGATATCTTGTTAATACACAATCCCTGCACACACGCACGTCATTCAATCAAATGATGATATAAATGAAAATCCAAACATGCTGTTTAATCATCCAGAGAGGTTGATAATTATTTTCAATCAGCTAGGATTGATCTGCTAATTCCACGAATTGTTAAGGAGTGTCAAATTCGTTAGTAAATTGTGAGCAGCTCTTTTCTATGGGTGGGAGCAGATATTAGGGAAGGCTACTCCTGAAGTCACTGTCTAGCCTTCACGCACGACCCTAACAAAGCCTATATGCTTCCTTTGAGTTAGCCAGGAGCCTGATTGCTAAAATCTCCATCCTAAAATCCATGAAGATACCTTTCTTTCACTGAATTGTTGGTAGCTCTTAATACAAGAGAACTGCAAAATAATATTTTCCTAAAATGGCCCAATTTGGAAATGAGAAATGTACAGGCCCTTTGCACTTGCAAAGCAGCCATAATCCTTGCCCCCATAGCCAGTCAGCCATTGGGGTCTTTTTCCCTTTCCTTGTTTCCTCACCTCCATTCCCCACCAGTGTCCTCCTGTGGTTCCAAAATGACCAGCGAGAGTTCTTCTTTGGGAACCCACACTCCCTTCCCTATCTTGGCCCCAAGAGCTTCCCGTCAAACTCCAACTGCTTCCATGGCCTTTTCCTCTTTGCCAAATACCTCTGTCTCAGCCAGCTTTGGGTTCCCTTTTAACCCTGCTGTAATCTACCTCATTCCCTGGAGTTTTCTCTCCAGGCTGAATACAGTGAGACATGTTTTATGCAGCAGCTCACTTCCTTCCTCCTCTACATGATAAGTCCACACGCTTTTTGTATTTTGTGGGTTTATTGAGAATCACCAAGGAGAAAAAGAGAAACATAACTAAATAATTCACGTGGAAGAGATGTAACCATGACTTATGAAATTGCTCCATTCAACAATGAGCATTTATTGATCACTTCCTACATGTCCACCATTGCCCTCTGAGGTCTTATTGTTCCTGTCTACACGTCTTGGATGATCTCAGAAGACCCTTTGGCCACTCACTGCTTTTGGCAAATAGCTCCTTATCTTCTCCTTTCAGGAATGAGAGTAACGTACACAGCAGGCTGTACTCTTTCCTCAGGTAATTTGTATTTCTCTACAGCTCTACACACATAGGTAGCATATGCACCAGGGTTCTCTTACCTATACAGACATTACCATGATAACAGAAATTGAATTAAAACACACACACACAATTGAACTCTGATAGAGTTATTTGACATTAAGACTATTACAAAACTTCAGCTTCTGCTCCATTTCTCATGCTCAGTCTTCCTGATTCCCTCCCACTACAATATTTTAACCAATAATGCCTTTCTGCTCCAATCTGATTAATTTAGCATCTATCTAGTAACGTGCTCCTAACCTAGCTCTCTGAAAAGGAAAACTAACCAACCAAACGAACAGAAAAGGCCTGATTCACAGTTTGCCCATTTCTGGGATGTAAATGGGTCTGCCACAGTCGATTCCTTGGTGGCATGATTAACAGCTGCCTGGCAAGAGTTCTTGTAAGCCCGTCACAATCAGTTCTAGCACACCTCTTCTTCTTTCAGACTTTCCTTTTACCATCCCTTGCTCTGGGCCTCATCTCCAAAGGACGGTTTTGGAAATGGCTTTCAGTTGGAAAACCATATAACAAGAAAATTCCGGCAGTGTTAATGACTGAATGAGAAATGTTCAATGTGTTAATCCTGCCAGGGATGTTTGCCCGAAGGAGGTTTTCCACCCAATGGTGGCTTCGGGTGGACCCCTCAGAGGGGGACATGGAAGCCCAGGCCAAATACCAGTAGGGCACAAGGTTGCTAAGAGCATAGAGTCCTGAGCCAGGGTACTGAGGTTTGTGATATCGGGCAGGCTACTTCGCTTTTCTGTGCCTTAGTTCTTCATCTGTAAAAATGGGGATACCCATACTGCATTCATGGAATTGTTTTCCATTGTAAACATACCATTATTTTATACTCCATGAAAAAATTGTAGAATTTTGCTAATTAAACTCTGACACTCCATCAAAAGTAAGACATATTCCATTTTCACAAAAGCTAAAATGTGAGAGAGGAAAAAAAAAATGTATTTTGGAATCAACGAATTCCAAAGGGTTATTGCACAGGGTAATTGCAAAGATCAAATGAGTTGCTATACATAAAGTGCTTAGATTAGAGCCTGGCACACTGTAGGAACCACGGAAGATTTTGCTGTTATAGAGTCATTATTATTACCAAGAGATTAATGAATACTGAAAAATGCAAGCTATCTGACTCACAAATCAAAGCCTCAAATTTTTACAGAAGACTTAGGTGTGAATTCAAGTGGTTCCAAACCAACATTTTTCAAGCTAGTTTCTGATAACCTCATGGGCTCCAGGGACAGCGGTGCTTATGAAATGGAGACAAGGGTATGGGTGAAGTGAAGGCCAAGCACGTAAAATGCCATCGCCCATCCAGAACTCAACCAAAGCAGCTCTATTTGTAGCAATTGAATGTATTGGAGGTCAATGTAAGGTTTTGTTTTAGTTGTGTTCTTGTGCTTAAAATATATATCACAGACTTGTACCCAGCCAGCCTTTATAAAAATACTTCCACCAAGTGTATAGGGATGTGCACAGCTACACGGGGATGATACTTACCAAAATTCATTCTTGCCCAAATTCCCACACCCCAGGATTCAGCACTCTTTTTGGTTAGTGGGCACAAGCAGCTTCCTTCCTTTGCCACAGGAGCCTGTGCTGTGCTTCCTAACAATTCCCTCTGACAGACCACGTCCCTTACCCCGGGGACATTTTTGTTTTGACTGGAGCTGTTCAGATTTTCAAGCCCAGTAAGCAAGAACTGTATCAAGAAATTTAAATGCAATAGCAAAGTTTATACCCTAAACGTTTCTCCAGTGGTTCCCTTAGCAACAGCTCTTGCTTCTTACGACTCACCTTGGCTATGCACAACCACAGCAGTCGTTTGTCAGACCCATTTCCAAAACAGCTCAGAACCAACATTCTAAGCAGAGGCTGAAGTAGAAAACACAATATATTTTTGAATGGACATTTTAAAAATCTCCTTAAAAGTAGTCATAAGCCCCCCTTGAGGTCCAGGTCAATGAAAATAAAACAGAAAAATAAGTGAGAAAAACAAAGAAAATACAAAAGGCTGCCACACAGTAATTCCAACTACATAATGAAGATATGGATATGAAGAATGATATCTGAAAATTAAAATAGTTATAATGGGGCATTATGAAAGTGAGAGATTAAAAAATAATTTTATATTCTTGTTTGCTGTGGTTATGTTTGCTTTTTATTAAAAATGTCGAAATATCCCTCATGCTTTCATTCAGCAAACACTTATTATACACATAACTGCATTTACCTTTACTTACTCTGCCCTATCTCATCTTTCCTGCACTTTTATTAAGCTCTTGAGTGTTTAATCAGCCCTTTAATATCTGCTCCTGTGTGTGTATGCGTGCCCTCTCCAATCAAGCTCTTTGATGGCAAAGGATTGTCTATTTTTTTTTTCCTGTCAACCTCAGCTACTCCCTTCTTGTGGATAGTGATCTTGGGTTACACGAAACAGTCCAAGTTTACATGTTCAACTAACAAACCATATAAATTACAGAAAAGAACCTTCATACCTTCTTCCGCTAGGGTTGGTAGTCCCCAAAGACTATATCTGGACAGAGCCACTGTTTTGAAAAGGATTCTGGTATTCATTTAGAATAAGAAAGGCATATCAAGCAAGGCTCGATTAGAGAAACAGAACCCCCATGAATGACGGAAAAAAGGGATGTATTATGGGTGTAAACCTTGTACAGGATGGAAGCCAGAAAGTTCATGTAAGACTGTGGCTTTCATGACTGGTATTGGGCATAAGTTACTGTGGGCCTGAGCCAGCAGTCAGGAAGGACATAGAAGAGAATGGGAATGAGACAGAATCCAAGAGAGTAAACTGGAAACCGTGAAACCAATTGGTGATGTCATCCATCACCTTCAACCTCAACAATCAAGTGACCTGCATGATAAAGTCAACATACTTTCTCAGAGTTCTATCTCCATCTGGCTCAAGACTCAGAGAAGTTAGAGTGACCTCATGGTGGCTGAGGGACCTAAGATCCATGAGGTCAGCTAACAGATTGGCATTAATATGTGTGATCCACCATTTTGCCTGGAGCTTCATGCCCACCCTCAGAGGATAAAATATGGCTGCCGCCTCACTTTCACTTTCCAGATCTTGTTCAAATCTCTCTTGTGCCCAAACACACCCTGCAATCATACAGCAAAAGAAATTATGAGAAATGGAGCTCTAATTCAGCTAAATAGACACAATCCAAAGCCACACAAGAGACCTCGCCACTTCTCTCCCTGGAGTGAATTAGTAGAAGCAATGGATATAATCATTCTAAATTCAGTGTAGTCCTATAATTGGCATCCAACTTCAATGTTCTAGAATTTCCAGTTGACTTGCTTAAGGGTTTCATTCTTATGCCTTAAGTTAGGATTGAAACTGGTAGCCATTTGAAATATACTAATGATCATAGCTTCTATTGAATGAAAAGCAACAACCAGAAACGTACAAAGGAATTTTCCAAATTCCTTAATCCTTCCTGTTCCCACCCATCCTTCAAAGGAGACGAAGTTAGAAGTAGGGGACCAAGAAGCAGGATGGCCTTTGCATGATGCCTCTCATGTATTCACTAATAAGAAGAGGCTATTCACTGAGTCCCTAACTAGTTCCTCTTGTAGCCCAGCCACTGTGCTAATACAGCATCCCATGTGGGGATTGTCTTGAGAGCAGCAGGACAAGGGTCACAATCAGTTCTCAGCTGTTTGAACAGAGAGTTGCTATGCAATGCCCTTGCACCTAAGTAAAATGATGGCCACTGGACCTGAGTCTGGCCATGACAAAGGACAGATGGAGGCAAGTAACACAAAGAACATTCTCTAGAAATGACAGCCCTCATAAGCCCCATGGCTAGAGCATATGTGAGATCTTTAGATTTAAAAATATGTACAAATATCCATCAAAAAGTCAGAGAACTCCCAACTAAAGCCATCATCCTCACTGCTGTCACCACTGTCATGACTCCACCTAACTGCACAATATGCAAATGGCAGGACTTTTGCCCTATACATAGACATGGAATCTGGCCAAAAACTTCTGCAGCTTATAGCAACTGCAAATCCTGAATCCAGTCAGCAGAGGCTGAATCACTGGAGGCTGGTCAGAAAACACTCTGCTTTTATTTCTCCCACTCAGTGGAATAAGAACACTATGTTGCATTGGTAAATAATGGTGTTCAGCACTGTGTTTCTTCCTTTTCCAAAAGGCAGGCTGAACATCATTATTTTGGAAACAGGACATTTTTTGCATTCATGAATTGGGTTGGGTCTTGTTTTGTTGGTGTAGTTCCCTGTGTAAAGATTATTCACATACACCTGACTAACCACCTGTCAAATTTAAAGTCAAAGGCCTCCCATCAGGAATTTTGAGGATTTTCTCCACCATGGCAGCATCAGAAGCAACCTGTTAGACCCAGCTATACGGCCACAGCTGATTGCATCCCCCACAGTTCACTATTTCTAAGAGTCTAGGCAAATGCCAGGGAAATCTGAGCCTTTGGAAGATATTCACTTGAAGTAAGGTGAAAAAGGGGTGTCCATCTCTCTCCTATTTGGATGCAGACTATCACAATAAATTCCATCCTACGTGTTCCAGTAAGGTATATTGAAATGTATCTGTTCTTAGCCTAAACTAACTAGCCAGAGGCTTGCCCTGCAAGTTCCTATGCAAGCCCTACAGTTTCCAATGCAAGTTCACTGGAAATGCCAAACATGAATCTTGGAATGAACTTTTACTAGGAGTAAAGAAATACAATGAAATAAGAGAAACTCTATTGAAACAGTCATATAAACTCTTGTTAATACATCTGATTTCTCAGCTATTTCTCCAGGGTGAACCAATAAGTATAGAATGTGTACAGGTTAGGTGGAAGCAATTCTTCAAGTTAAACAAAAACCTCAGTCATTCCAATATTTTACCAACCTATAAGCAGTTGCCTTTTAAATTCATCTAATTTTTATTAATGACTTTGATAGTATATAAAATTATGCTTATCTGTACAAAGTAGATACTTTTACCTAATTCATATTCTATATATTTATGAACTTTATAAAATATAAGTACCATTTCATAGTATTTTCTGCTGTGCCTTACTAGAAAATAAAAGTTCCATTTTTGAAAAATTATATTTGGTTATTGGTCCTTTCCTCTAATCACATAATTCATTTTTTAAAAATCACCTTCAATAGTAAAACATAAAAATCCAGAATTTAAAAACATGTAACAAAAAATTATTCTATTTGTAATCATTAAATACAATAAAATGTAATATCCACCATCATCAAGAACTAGGTATAATGCCATGTGCTATGCTTAAGAACATTAAGTGGGGCATCTCCTTGAATCCTCATAGCACTCCTAGGTGTGAGTGTGATTAGTATTGGACACATTTCACAAACAATAATATAAGTTGTAGAGAGGTCAAGTAAATATGCAAGCTAGGGCCGGTGAGACGGCTCAGCGGCTTAAGCGCCTGCCTTGCAAGCGCGAAGGCCCGAGTTCGACTCCCGGAACCCACATACGAAAAAGGGGCCGGTGATATCGCTCAGCGGCACGGGTGCCTGTTGGTGCGCGAGGTCCTGAGGTCGTCCCCCCGGTACCCACAAAAAAAAAAAAAAAAAAAAAAAAAAAAAAATATGCAAGCTAGCCGGCTGGTGACTGGTAGAGCTGGATTTCAGTCACAGTTCTGATCCTGTAGTCTGAGCTCCTGGCTCACAAACTACTAATATTTAACCAGAGAAGGACATAGTTACAGATCACTCTGAGAAAGTGGTTACAGTCACGGACCTTCTCCCCAGGAGAATGTACCCTCCACCTCCCACTGGGCAAGTGTATATACACACAGATACACAAATACACACACACACACACACACACACACTTTCATTACATGTAGTTTTGAAGGGTTTGTAGACTTCCCTAAAGACTATCTAGGGTTCATAAACCCTAAATTATGGAACACCAATTTACATATTTCCTTCAGTATCAAAGTACAGGGATTTAATCGTAGACTCTCTAAGCAGTTGTGCTGTGCAAATGAAAATGCTGTGTGAAGGTGGAGAAACAGTGACCCAGATACTGAGATACCTGCCCTACCAGTGGCCAGAGCCAGTGAGTCAGAGAAGCAGCAGCCCAGCCCTACAGAGTCTTGTTGGGCTCTTCTACTTACCACAAGAAAAGAAGAATAAATGGTCATTGTAACAGACCCTGGAGAAAGAACCTCACAGGGAAAAGAATAGGCCCTGTGGCGGTACCAGACCTTTCTGACCCTGCAGTTGGATCGGAAGACTGTGCAAGTCCAGAGACAGCTCTGCAAATGCAATAGCAGGACCACGTGTGACCCCAGTGATCTCTCTCTGCTTTGTTCTCTTCTTTCTGACCTGCATATTCTTTATTCCAGATCGGGTATCTCACACCTCAGGGACTCCTTTGTGTAACTGTGAATTTTTACAAACTCAGTTTGTGCTTCTTCAGCACCTCAGCTTACCACTGACACCTCATAGTTTTAACTTTACCTCACAGCTTCTCACTTGTGCATTCAGCTACTCTTCCCACCGCTAGATCCAATGGAGGTAATCTCCCCATTTTATCAGTATTTCCCAATTCAAGAGCCCAACTACCGCTTATGTTTTCTGCATGAGGTCAGGCCACAGGTTTTTCAGCCTGTAGCTTGGGTACACTTACGACAGATGCCATCTATAATACAAACAGGGGTAGATGGTGGCAGGCAGAGAAGAGTCCCCTATGGAACTGAACGTGTATTTGTGCCAGACCAGACCGGAGTACTTTCCTAGAAAGGAAATATAGGCCGAGGAATTTCCTGTAGACAGGTATAGTGATAAAATAAGTAGTAGGGAACCTCAGGAAAGGCTGGTTTGGAGAGATACTCATGCTGCCTTCCACGTTCAAAACTGTCCCATCTAGTATCAGGTCCTCCCCACCATTGGCTGGTTGTGTTTGGCTAGAAATAAAATGGCAGTAGGAATCTTTACTACATGAAAGGCCAGGAATTGGGGGAAATATCTGGATCTGAGACCAGCCAGGTGTGTCCATCATTGCACGCCATCCAGAGTACCTGTGTCAAGTTTTAGAATATAACATACTTCCTGGTACATTTCACTGGTTGCTTGCCAAGCCTTTTAAGGCAGAAGGAGCTTAAAGGGCACTATGAAACATACAATACAATTACAGAGTTAAACAAAACTTTAATCAACATGTAAACTACCTATATACAATATGGGGAGGGAGATGGATCCTGAGAGGAGCTATGGGCTAAAAAAGAAGCATACAGAAAGCTGGCAGTGGACCCCCAATTTTTATTCCACTTTTTCCTTTATCACCCACCTTTGCTCTTTTATTTCTTTGCTGTCATTGAGTGCTACCATTCTGTAGAAAACATAAAAATAGAAAAGCCTATAAAATGATATCTCGTGCTATAAAGATTCAATTCCAATGTGTGTATATCTAAAGGGTTTCTCTAACTATAGCTGTATGATTTATTTGAAATAATCCTAGATTAGAAGATTCACTGTGTCACTCTCCCATATGCGAATTAAACTGCATTTCTTCACCTGAGAAATAGAATCATTATGCACTCCTCATTTATCTAGCAAACATTAACCAGACATCTGCTATGTTTCAGGCTGAGTGCAAAATGATGTATAGTGATCGTCTCATCCCTCAAAGAGGTTTTGTACTCCAGCAGGAGATGTCAGATACTTGCTACATGCAAGCGATTATGAAGGCCAATAAAGAGGAGGCAACTTACTTGGTTTAGACAGAAGGGGGTCAAGAAAAGTTTGTAAATAGACATGAGAAATATAAAGACATAGGTACAGGAAGAGTTAGCAAAAGAGGAAGTGGGACTGGGCAGACAGGCAAGAGACAGCATTGGATAGCTGGGAAGAAATACCATATGGCTGAAGCACAAAGGTCAAGGGGAACATAGAGTGAAATTACCAAGAAATGAGACCTGGTGACAATGAATGTCACATCCCATCCTGCCTGTCTACCTATGAGCAATGATTAAAGCAGGTGTATTTTTATTTTAGAACAGTTATTCTAATGGCAGTGTGCAGCATGTGTATGGAGAGCTTAGTTCTGGAAGCATGAAGACAAGTTAGGAGCCTGTTGCAATGGTAATGGGACTGGAGAGAAGTGGGCATATTCTAGAGATTGTAAAAAAGTATAACTGAAAGGGCTGGGAGATTGCGTGTAAGCCATGGAGAATGAGGGATGTGAGTGGAGAGGGAAGAGAAAAAATAGCTATGATATTGGCTGGGATGCTCAAGCAAGAATTAGTAAGTTTCGTTTGTGGCATAAAACAGTCAACCTGCTGGGCTTGGTGGCACACACCTGGTGGCACTTCTTCCAACTATACACACCATCCCTTTGAGATTCCTCAGTGCCTCCCCCAATGCCACCCCTAACTGCAGACCCTTCCAATTCTTGAACTTGTCAGCCATCAGTAGCATAAATCATTAGCACCAGTGATGGAGTGAAGGAGAGAAGAACGAGGGACGACTGTCCCCTTAGAGGGCACTGGCATTTAAGAGATGTTAGAGAAAAGGGTAGTTATAGATTCTGAGGATGATGCAGGAAGAGGTTAAGGGTCATAGTCTGTTCAGGCTGCTACAGCAAAATGCCATAAATTATGTAGCTTATGAACAACAGAAATTTATTTCTAACAGTTCTGGAGGCTGGGAAGTCCAAGATCAAGGCTGATTCTGTGGTTGGTGGTGAAGGCCCACTTCTTCCTCATAGGTAGCTGCTACCTCAGTCCAATCTCACATGGCAGAAGAGGCAGGGGGTCTCCCGGGGAAGCTAAGATTACTAGTGAAGGACACAGATCCCACTCATGAAGGCTCCAGCCCTGAGACCTAATCACCTCCAAAGGCTCCACCTCTTAATGCTGTGACCTTGGAGATATGGGTTTCAGCATAAGGATTTTGAGAGGACACATGCATTCAGACCACAGCAGTAAGAAATAGTAGCCCAAAGGCTCACAGAAACAAGGGAAAAATGTGAAGGTACCTTCTGAAATACTAAATATACAACATAAGCAGTTAGCAATATTATAACTTGAGACTCAATCCAGGTCTCACCCACTTGCAAGACCCCTCCAGTCCCCTCCAGCCACCCTCCGGAGGTAACACAGCACCAAATGGCATCCAGGGCAGAGGTCGTGTGTATTTGACCAGGACTCAGCCCCAGAACAGCATCTGGTCTGCAGGAAGCAAGGGATACAGACTCAAGGAACAAGTGGATGATCAGGACTGCATTGCTTCATTCTGTGATTCCGTCAGCATGCAAAATACCCGGATATAGATTGTTCTTTTCTCTAACTGAACCTAATATGTTTACTGGTTTTTCTTGGCATATTTTTCTGTTTTATTTTATAGCAAAATGGATCAGCTTCTCGTAGTTACTAAAGAAGGATACATAGAAAGGTATTTCCCGCAGAGAGCATGGTCCTTTTCCTCTCGTCTCCCTTTCCACTGGGCACCTTGTTTTTCAGCAGAGCCCATGTTTGTGGTCTGATTTCCAGCATGTTCATATCCAAATCAATCTGAACTAATTTTGCAAGTGAAATGTTTTCAGAGCTCACCCTAAGTGCTTTCCTAAATTCTAAATACTTAACATCTGCTTGGCTGGACTGAATTCCTAGTCTTGTACATCTACTTACATACACCAATTTGGCTTGTCATAATTTATCGCTTCAAAATCTATATTATTTACTGTCCTTGATTACATTATTGCAGGTGTTCTGTGCTACCGATGCTCCCCTCTCTTTCTCTTATAGTCTCTTGTGAAATCGTCATATCTAATCTACCATGGGTCGGTCCTACTCACTCTTTTCCCCAGCTTTTGCAAACTTATTTCTGAGTCTTTCCCTTGCACTAGGGTGCATTTTTAAGGATGATAAATTCAGGAAGTTTATCTTTCAGACTTGCAGATTTTTCAGGGCATTTACATTTCAGAGACCTACTTTTGCAGGAGCAGATATTTTTACAAGGTGTTTCAACTAATCATGGATTCTTTATTCTCAGGTGCTTGTGCAGTTTTGCCGAGGCTGAGATGAGCTTTTCAGCCTTCGGAGCACACCCCTCCACCACCACACTCCTCAGGTACACACTCTCTGCCTCTGCAGTGCACTAGCCTTCCCCTACCTCCTTCCGTAGCCAACAGGGAGCCAGGAAGAGAACGGCCTCACCCACAACCTTTGTTCCCAGCCCTCTATTGCTCTCAGCTTTGCTTCAGATATCAACCCTTTCAGCGTCAGGCAGAGAGCAACAGCAGAGAGGGAAAAGGAGTCAGCAAGAGCTGAGCAAGAATCATGGCAGCATGAGCAGGTTTAGGAGTGCCTACCTCCTCTCTGGGCAACCCCACCCTGCAGAGATGGAAGGGATTTCTGCCTCTTCCGGTAAACAGAGAAGTTCAAAGACGAGATGAGTGGTTGAAACAGCAAAGCAGAACATTCCTTACTCAGATGATACAGGGGTGCTTGTTAATGGATTCCCAGCCCAGCTCAGGATTTGTGAACTACCAGAAGGACACAGAAGTCTTGGGAGCAGGCCGTCCAGGGCTACCCTCTTCCATGCTATGAGTTTACTGAGCACTGCAGACTCTCAGCCTTATATCTCTCAGTGCCACACTGATAGGAGAGAGAAGCTTATTTACCAGGCTTGATTCAAGTATTTCCAGGTATAGTCAAGAACAAAGAGTTAATGCAGACATGGACATTGGGCAAATTACTATCAACAAAGGAGCCATCCTAATTTGCATCTGTCATATCCCAAAATCTTAGCTCTTTCTTAAAGAAAATATTTGTTGCCCATCCTCCCACATCTCTGCAATAGGGTCTCAGTCCTCCGAGTTGATGTTTTTTTTCTCCAGCAAACTTCTTACGCATCCTTTTCCTTGGTCAAAAGTAGAAACTAAAATTGTTAAGATGCTTCATTTCTCCCAGTCTTTAGAGAAAAAGAGCTTGGCAAATCTATCAGTCAAATATTACTATACAAGTAAGAAAATATACCACAACCTTGTACCTCATTTGATCATTCATGAAGTGGGCATAATATGATCTATCTCTTAGGATTGTTGTGAAGACAGAACAAGATATTTCAGGTACAAAGGATCTCAAACGCAACAGAAATGAACTATAATTATGCATGCGTGTACGTACATGCATATGTTACCTTTTTTTAAGATTTGTCGCTTTTCTAGGAAGTTCACCAGCAAGATCATCCCAACTTTAGCAGTTAAACAGATGAGTTTTCAACAAACTCACAGTCCTTCCCACTGTGGATTAGATTATGAGTATGTGTGGCAGCCCTAGGTTCCCAGGTGTTGCTTAGGTATCTTATTGGTTGGAACCATTTCATCTATCTTTCTGAGTTCTTTAGCTCACTTAAGATCTTTTCCTGCACCCTTAGCCTCTCTTTTCTTCTATAGCTGGTACCCAAACATCCATAATGACTAAGCAATTTACTTGCTCCTGAATTTTATCAGAGGAAACTGCCCACCTGGCAGTACTCTGACTGTGGAAAATTACCAACCCTCACTAACCAACACAAAAACCATTTGAAAAAAATCCTAAAAAGAGCAAACCCTTGCCCTGGCAAGTTCTCTAGCAGGGTCCTTGGCTGGCAGGAAAAACCACCTTCACTAGGTACCAACCAAAATCCCAGTGTGAGTGGTGACAAATCTGAAATCCTCTGGCTGATGCCAGCCCAGGGCCTACTACACAAAGGGTTCCCTTCTTACAAACTCAGCACTAAATGTGAACACATTTACAATTAGTTTTGTTTGTAAGGGAAAAACCAATGTGGAAAATACAATCTGATGGATGGGATTTGAAATGAATGACACAATATGGCCCAAGCTTCCAGAGCCCAAACTCTTTCTGGGCAGAAGGATAAACAATTTTTAGAAGCTAAGACTAGGACCCAGTATGGCTCCACAGCCAAAACTCAAGAGCAGCGGGGATATAAACATTGAAGGATTCACTTCAGTTAACAAACTAAGAATCACTACAATCTAAACAGAAAGGAAAAGGTGTATCGGCCAGCATTTTACCTCACCTTCCTATGCTGAAAAGCTTAAAAGATAAATAAGACAAGGGCCAGTGAGATGGCTCAGTGGCTTAAGCGCCTGCCTGGCAAGCGCAAGGGCCCGAGTTCGACTCCCAGAACCCACATACGAAGAAAGGGCCGGTGATATCACTCAGCGGCACGGGCGCCTGCTGGCACGCGAGGTCCTGAGGTCGAACCCTGGTACCCACAAAAAAAAAAAAAAGATAAATAAGACAAGCCCTGGCCCTTGAGTTTGTACCTGGTGAGGGAAGCTAGCACGTAACTAAAACACACACCTCAGTATAGGAAGATCACAGCAAAGGACCCCAGGATAATGCTCATCTCCAAGAGTGGATGAGGGAACCTCTGAAGACAGGTCAGCTGGAAAGACCTGGATCTTAGGCAGACAGCAGGATTTTGAGGGTAGAATTTCAAACAGAGGGAGCAGCAAAAACAGAGGCAGCTCAGAGAGGCCGAGACAGGGTGTGGTGAGGAACTGCGCTAAGGCACAGAGCCAAGTGGGAGTGAGGGGTGGGGAGGCCTTCAACATACAGGAGATTGACCTTGACTCCCTGGGCCTTTTGAGCATTCAGATCTGCTTTCAAAATAAAAGGCAACTATCCTACAGATCTAGAATGAATTGGAATCAGGGAGAGAGTTGAAATATAAATCTTTGCATATTTTTTTTTCTTTTCTGCTATTAGAAGAAAATAATCACACATGCAAATCAACTACTGGCCTTTTACTCTATTCCAGTGCTTACTTAAACCTGAGCATAGGTGTACTTTTCTCCACAGTGATGTTCACCTATAGGGGATCCCTCTGTCCTGACTTTGTAGGATGCTGACAGACCAGATCAGCTTTTGTCTTGGAGATTTTATCACCCAGATACTTACAGGACATTGAATGCTAAACTTCAGTGCAAAAGGGCCATTAGCATCATTGCATTTACATGTGTGCAAGTCCTCAAAGTTATTTATGATTTTGTTTCTGTTTTTTCGGGTTTACTGAGTTTCCTCAGTGTATTCTGGGTGCAAATAGAATTTAAGGAATAATTCTAAGGGAATATTGCTAAGTACTTAGCTTTTCTTCCATATCATAAAAACACAATTGCGTATCTTATTGGTGAAATCAAAAATATGTTGATGACAATTTAGACAGGAACTATCCAGCAGAGACAGGCCATGATTATTTATGAAAAGCTCTGTCAAGAAATTATTTACTTCTTTAGGCAATTTCCACTTTGCTTGAGATTTAAGCCCTAAGAGTGTATTTCATCTAGTTATTCATACGAAGTTAATGGAGCTTACTCTGTTTTTGATAGTACAGCATGTTGAATCTGACTCCCATCTTCTTTCTCCTAATTATTTGTAGGCTTTTCTCACCTCTGCTTTATTTCGTTAGCAGATTCATTCTTTATTTTAGCAGGGAGGCAACATGTGGAATGTTAGATGTGGCTTTGGAAACTTCTCTCAGGCTGGAGCCCCTGTTCCCCACCAGGGCCTGACCATTCAGATTACAGAAATAAGAAAAGCAATTTGTGCTTGTCACCTGGAGAAGCTCTAGTCTAGCACTATCAAGTGGCTGTCCTTCCTTTTCACCTAATTCAGAGGAAGGAGGTGAGATTTGGGTGGGTCCATTATACCTTTTCAAAGTGGCCACTAGTCATCCACACTGTGGCTTTCTCTCCTCATGCTGAAATCATTGTGCTTTTCCCAAGCATCAAATTAAGAGGGAAATAGTTGACTATGAACACACCACTTGTTGGAAACTTGCACCTGTAGGGGTGATGGCAAGAATGTTCTGGCTCTAGCGTTATGGCCTAGGGGTAGATTTATAAGACAGTAAGCCTGAAGAGTATCAGTTATTTCTCCAGTGTACCTAATCTCCTAATTCCCAAACCAAAGGATTTGAAAGGGCAAACAGTCACACAAGACTGAAAGAGATCAGTCCATGAGGCAGGGTCTGCCATCTTGAGCCACAGGGTGGTTGCAAAGAGTACATCTTGGACGCACCTCAGGGCTAAAGAGAATGGATTTCCCACCACAGCACACACAGGGATTTCACACTGCCAGGATGCACCACAACTGTGCTCAGGCTGTAGGATGTTCTAATGGAGAAATAAACCTGTCACATGAACGCTTCACTCCCAAGAAAACTTTATCACTAAATAAAGGGGGTGAAGTTGGTAAAGAATGGAAACTAACCCTTTCTGAGTAGATATATTCTATACAAATTCCAGCCACTTTCTCCATTATCCCTTTTAAAAGAGGCCCTTTTCTTTCCATTTTACAGAAAAATAAAGTTTCAGAGAAGTAAACTCAATAAACTAAACCCACACAATTAATAAATGTCCTGTCAGGTTCCAGGTCCACAACTCCTGTATTTGAAGTCCATTTTCCCTCCAAAGAAACACAGTGTCTCATTTTAACCTGTCGTAACTTGGTATTAGGTGTATATTCTAAAAGAAGAGTGGTAAAGGCCCAAAGCTAGAAATCCCCCAGTTTTTCACATTAATGGTCAGAACAGGAGTCTAGATTATTTTAGATAAGATATAAAACAAAAGGCATTTATATTTGATCTCAGAATGACTCAATAATCATATTTTTGCAACAGTGGCAGAAGTAAATTTATCTTCCTTAATATCCTCTGTTGTACTAATACTGAAATTAGGCTGTGGGTGCTGAGCGCTTCACAGCCGATGGAAAGGAACCCAAAAGCTGACACAAAGAGAAGCAGTCAGGAGACAAAAGCTTTGCCACAGATTCCTATGGCAGAAGAATGGTGGGAGTCAGGGGGAGGAGAAACAAAAGAATTCAGAGATACAAATTCATCTTTATAGCCTGTGAAGTTATACATAGAAGTTTCCCCTTAGCACATGGCACTTGGTCCAAGATCCCCAGATCCCTGCAACTTTGGATCATGTCAAACCCTATATAAAACCATGCTTTTTCCTACACATACATACCTAATTCATAAATTACTCCCAGGGAGATTAACAATAAACCATAATAATTATACTGTAATAAATGTTTTGTGAATGAGGTCTCTCTCTTTGTTAAAATACTTTATTGTACTGTCCTTATTTTTTGGACTGCAACCTTGTAATGTGAAGCCAGAGATCAGGGCGGAACTGTTGTATTCAGAATGTACACAGGCAAATTCCTCAGAGACTTTAGGACCTGTGTGTGTGTGTGTGTGTGTGTGTGTGTGTGTGTGTGTGTGTGTGTGTGTGTGTGTCTGCACGCACGCGCGTGCACCTGTGTGTGCATGTGTCCCATTTGTGCTCTAAGGAAGATGCACCTCGCTTACATCCAAAAATGTGACCCATTTCCAGAAAATGTAGTTGATGTTAAATCCAGAAGGGGGGCAGCAAGAGAATAGAATATAACATGCTTTCCTTCACCAGTTTCACTACAGTCTACGGAGGAAGGGAAAGAGTGTTTGTACGTCACCAATTTTATATTGTTAAAAATATTTTTTTTCCTCAACCTTCTATGAAAGGGGCAGGTTGCCAGATCTCTAAGGAAATCTTCTGGCCTGTGAGGATAACCTGGATCAGGAACCACAGTGGTGACAATCAAGCACACATGTAAGTGAATTTCTTTTTGACTGTCATTTTCCCACAACAGGAAACTTCCCACCAGGTATGTATCTGCAAAAGATGGCATTCAACCACCAGGTTGGTTCCATACATTTGAGGACAACTGCTTGAAATTGTTAACACTTTTTCCCACAGAGAAAATGCCAAAAATATGTCCTACATAAATCTAAAACGAACACTGAGAAAAGTTAAGGCACCCAGCTGTTCCAAGACTCTTTGAACTTCAGGCTCTCCATCTGCAAAATGGAGGTAAGGACAGCCTTTACGGCCCACCTCATGGAACTATTGAAAGGAAAAATTAGAAACGGTGTCACTAAACAGATACAAGACATTTTAACGCTACGTAATTAATAAAACTGGTAAAATATAGTATAGAATTAGTCTCAAGCAATACATAGTCACACCAATAATGAAAAAAGCTGAATAATAATTTTTAATAAAGAAAATATTTTGTGGTATTTTGAAGCTGGAGCTACAAGAAAAATAAAAGTAAAAGAGGAAGAAGTAAATGGAAGTTTTCTTCTTTTCTCCTCAGTCCCCTTATCGGCTAACATGCCATTCAATGCACTCATTGTGTTGACTGTGTAGCTGCCTCCCTGTGACACTGCACATTCCTGGGGCAGAGATCTTGGATGGCTTTTCCCTGATAGAGCCCTAGCATCTAGCACAGTGCCTGGCCCATAGTAATCGGTCAGTAAACATTATTTAACAGGCTAATTTATGATGTGATGATAATGCAGGCGTCCATAGCATCTTCAAGAGCAATCACTGGAATGAATCCTGGGGCCATTTCCTGAACCAAACATTCTTTGGAAACCCTGATGGTGGCTTTCTTTCAGTCAGGGATTAATGACCAGGGAGGCATTTGGGATGAGGTGGATTTTAAGAGAGTGGGATTTGGCTTTCTGAATGGCACTACACCTTGTTTCCTGGTGAAGAGTGAAAGCACGTCAGGCACCCCTTTAGCTACCTCACCTGCTCCGAACACAGTGAGGCTACCTCACCTGCTTCCCTCACAGAACACTGGTCACAGCCCCCCCTGGGGTCCAGAACATCTACCTCCTCCACAGGGGCTTCTTCTTTCTCCTCCTGGAGCCTGCTCTTGCAGTTTCCTTAACAAGGCCCCACCCTTTTTCCTAGAACTGCTACACTTTATCAGCAGATACTGAAGCCTGGGGGCAGGGAGCAGGCTGTGGTGTGGAAGAGAAAGAGCTCCAGCCCCCACCACTGCTCCGCTTCCTTCCCAGTGGAAGAGCCTGGGGTTTGTTCATTCAGAGACAGACTGGAGCCCAGCTCCCCAAACCTGCTGAAAAGGCTTGTGTTCCAAAGCTGCGTTCCTGACTAGTGTTTATGACTCAGCTCCTTGAATCTTAGAACTATCTGAGAACTTAGAAATCAAATTCAACTACCTTGTTTTAGAAGGAAACTGAAGCCCAGAAAGGGGAAACTGACTTGCCTAAGGTCAGATAGCAGCAGCAAACAGGAGCTAGAAACCTTTGTCACCTCAATCACACCTGTGTCTGCAGCACCAGTAATGTCTGGGGAAGTCAGATTTGGACATCAGAAGAGAAAACACCACCAGCATTCTAAGAGTATGAGCAGAAGGATGCATGGATTTATAGGAATGAATCAGATTTTCATTATTTTTAAATGCTATATCCACATAAATTGAATAATGGCTACTTGATTTATTTTGTTGAAAAGCACTCTTTTTTTCCAATAGGTTTTCCCAGCAAGTTACTTTAAATAACCTATTACCCCTAATATATTTCAAGTATGGCTTCATTTGCCCACTTAATCCCAATGCACAAAGTACTCTCTTAAGATGCGACTGAACTCAACTTTTCTTGACATAATTACTATGACAAATAAATTGTCTGTCAAATGTAGCTTAATTTTACAAATCCTCAATTATGGGTTGATAAAGTTAGGCTTGGGGTGGGGGTGGGGTGGAGGATACAGATGAAATAAAGCAAACTGATCGAAAATAAACATTTTTGCAAAAACAGGGTACAGGCTGATACCATTGGAGGGGGAAAGGGTTGCTTCCACAGACTGAATTGACAGATTATAGAAGCTAAGAAAAATAAGAACATTCTCACCAGAACATTTGAAAGCTAAAGGAGCCACGAAGATCTATTATCCAGTCCAACAATTGTATTTGACTGTAGGGGTAAGAAAACAAAAGCCCAGAGCAAGGACTGACTCGCCCATGGTCAGTGAGGTCTGTCGCTTCCCAGTTAGGTTCTCTGGTATCATAGCTCTTGCAGTGGGTGGAAGGGAGAAATAATAAGTAGGGCACAACCAGAGAAGAGCGTGGAATTTTCAGGAAATGTCATGAGTTCTTTCCAACTAAGAGGGAAGCTCTCAAAATGTTTTTGCCAATTCTAGCTACTTCTAGTAAGACAGAGTAAATGGATCTTTCAGAATTATTGGGTGTAATAGCATAAGCAAAGGCTGGGTGAGCACATAAGCTTCCTTAAGGAGAATTTATTTCCTGGGATCAAGATGAGTCTGACCGTGGATGGTGAAAGACTGCTTATGAGAAGAGGAGAGAGATTTGTCAAGGTGCCTACTAGAGTCCAGAATTACGTTCCTAAGAACCTTGCCTTTAAGCTAGTAGTTGCAAACCTGAACATTTGGGGCAATGTCAGAGAATATATTTGGCTGTTGCAACTGGAGAGAAAGATGCTGCTCACATCTAATGCATAGAAGCCAGGGGTGCTGTGAAAAGCCACAGTCCTTCATTATATCAAAAAGTGTCCCAACCTAATAATCAATAGTACCAAGGCTAAGAAAGAAATCCAGCTCTAACTACATACATTTCAGTTGGGGTTCTGCTCAGATTCAATATTATTTCCCCAAATGTTTTCTTCTGAACACAAGAAACCAAATAATCCTTCTAAAGATTCATCTCTCCCCTTAGGTCCTTAGATTTTAATGCCTCTCCACCCCCAGGAAAAAAAAATCTAGATGAAGAAGAGCTAAGCAGGAGAATGAGAAACAGCAATTTCAATAAAAAAATACTTAGTGCCGAAAATATATGCGTAGGAGAGACTATTTTCCATGTACTTATATTTTTCTTGCTCTTTGTTGTCATTCCACCATTCTTGGTAAATTTGTTTTCATTTTAAGTGTTACAAGCAGTTATTATGTATTCCAGGCAGGGCTCCCAAGCTGTGACAATTTAAATGAGGGAGACTTTTGTAGGGAAAAAAATGATAAAAGTATAAATGGTTTGTTGAAACACTGAAGAAAAGCTTGCCTCAGAGAGCAAAATGCTTTTTTATGTAATCTTAATATTAATCCAAAATGAAAATGTCCTTCACTTCAAAAGGGTAAGATTTGGCAGGTATAAGATATAGGAGGGCAAGGATATGTCCCCTCCACATTTAGAACCGCATGCCTCCTGAAAAGACTTTGAAATAGTATTTAAGAAGCTACAAGTAATTTTAAAAATGGCTTAAATCTTTTACACATTCAGCTCAAAGAAATAGAACAGCTCACAATGGCAGCATGGAAGAATAGGAGGGATAGTGGATGAAGAATCTCAACACTTGGATTCTAGTCCAGCATCATTAGTAGACTCCACGGCCTTGGGCAAATGATGTGCCTCACACATTTTAGTTTATTCTACAATTAAACAATAATCACAATATTTACAGACCTCATAAATTTGTTGTGAGGCTCACAAGGTATGCAAACTTCAATATCAATATGTAGCCTCCTGTAGTAGTTTTCTGTTGCTAATAACAACAACATAAAATACCTGAGGCTGGATATTTTGCAAAGACAAAAAGTTTACTAGGCTTACGGTTTTGGTTTAATTTAATTTTTATTTTATTTTATTTTTTTACAGGACCACTGAAGCGAGGCTTTAACGGGGCCCATGCTGCAACACAGTGCAGGCAGGGTACCAAAGGGAGCCCTGCTCAACTAAATTGGAGAAGGGGCTGGAAGTTCTGCTTATATGACAGCTGCAGGCATATGTCAGTGAGGGTCAGGGCTGAAACCAGGGAATCTTCTGGAAGGTTTGCTCTGAGTGTTGGGTATTCAGTGGAAAGGAAGCTCCACTAGCATGCTTTAAGAGTAATTACACTACCTGTATCTTTAACCTGTTGATAAAGTTTGTGTCTTCCAGGATAAAGAAAATCCATGTTAAGCTGTTGATGATGCAAGGCTTCCGACCAGTGTCTCCATAGGAAAAGCCAGGACATCACAGATCACTGGAGTACTCAGCGAGAGATTGGTATTCGTCTGGTAGACAGGGTCAACTGCCCCAGATCAGTTTTGAAGCAGTTACAGAAGACATCATCCTTCAGTTCCCCTTAAGATTAAGGAGGATGAAGTCTCTCAGGGGGGAAATGAGACAGGCAAGAAGCACCTGACTCTCCCATTCCCCACCACCACCAAAGCAGGCCAGTGGCTTCGCAGGCAACTGTTGTGCTCCTCCCCCTTGCTCCCCTTTGCTTCCAATGGACTGGGTCAACTTGCTTCAGTGTCTTCCCTGGCTATCTAGCAGTATCCACCCTGGCTATCAAGCTGCCATTCTTCACTCCAGCATGAATGCAGCCAAACTAGCTGGAGGCTGAAAATACAAACAGCATGGTGCAGGCTCTGGCAAGGGCCCTCCATAGCTATGTCACTTCATGGTGGATAGCATCATAGTGGGAGCTCATGCCAGAGGGAGAGATCAAACCAGGACACGAGACAGGGAGTCGGGGGCAGGACTTGCTGTTTTATAACAACGTGCTCTTGCAGAAACTGGGGTCCCTTTAGAACTATCTCAGTTTCTTCTGAGGCAGTGTCCCCCAATGGCCTAACCACTTCATCCTAGTCCTCACCTCTTAAAAGTTTCAGCACACTGAGGACCAAGCCTACAGCCTATGAATCTTTGGGAAACGATCCACACCCAAAGCATAACACCTGCCTGTTGGCTTTCTTCATATTTCCTACATAGTACCAGCATCACTGGGGCCCTCATGAAGCTGAGGAGCAACCACCACTGACAAAGAGCATAAGGGCCAGCCTGGAGTTATGACAAAGGAGAAAGTTCCATGTATTAGTTATTATACACTTTCAATTTTTCTTTTTTTTAATTACACATTTTTTTCTATTGAAGGTGATGAATATGGCCCAGATAAATATCTTTGCCAAAAAAACAAGTCATGACAAGGTATCATACCCACAAAAACAAAATATTGGAGTATTATCTATTCATTTGCTTTCTTGAAATTTCTGACAAGCTGGTAAATGAGTAAAAGTTAGAAAGGCCAGGGTGATGATGCAGAAGTGGCCAAACAGTGGAATTTACCTTGTAAAGTAGTTCAAAATCTTAGCCATGTTCCAGCATTAATATGAAGCAGGTAATGCATCTTTACTTTGTAGATGTTTAGTGGCAAGCTGGGGTTGAAACAAACAGAAAATTAGTATTAAGTGGGAAGGAAAGTTGCAGCATATCCAAAAAAGAAAAGAAGAACATTTGGAAGTTGTTATTTTATGTGCCTTCGGTATTTTTAATACAGAATTTTATGGAAGCAACAAAATGGTGGATCAAGGAAAACTAGTGGATGTAATTTTCTTCGACTCAAAAGGCTTTTGATAAAATCCTACACAAGAGACTATTAAGAAAACTTGGCAACCACTGGGTAAGAGGTAGAGGGTTGTCAATCATGTGTTAACAGTGCGTTAAGCAATAGAGAGAGAAGGAAAGAATAAATGACCAGCTCTCAGCATGGAAAGGAGTTAATAGTGGGGTGTCAGCAATCAATACAAGAGCAATGTTGTTCAGGATCTTTATTAACACCCTTGAAGATGGACTAAATAATGAGGTGCTGAAATTTGCTGACTATGCAAAATTATTTTAGTTCCCTGTGTCCACACAGATGGATGCGAGAAACACGGAATCCAAACTTGGTAATTGAGCAAAACAGTGACAGATGAAGCTCAGAGCAGACAAGTGCAAAGTAATTCATATTGGAAGTAGCAACTTAAATTACTCATCCACTTGGGTGAATTCTGAATTAGTACTAACCTTACAGGAAGAAGACTTAGGCTTACAGAAGACATTCTAATGAAGATGTATGCATGATGTTCAACAGTTTTAAAAAGGCAGGGGAGCAAATACACTTCAATTTCAATAAGAAGGACAAGGAATATATTCCAATGCTATTATAGAAATTATTGGCACACCCTTGTCCTGTATTTTCTCCCCAAATGTATAGCTGATGGGCAACTGTGAGTACTGAAGTCAGGATCTAATCAATTCCCAGGCTTCTAGAAATGAAAATTTAACATTCAGTTAAAATCACCTTATTTTCAAAGGAAGATAATAAAAATAGAAATACAAATACAAATGACAGCATCCAGGAAAAATAATTAGAAGTGGGAAGGGACAAGCAGAATTTCATATGGGAAGTTTTAAAGTTAATAATTAATCATTTGAATATAAGAAAGACAAAAATAAGAGGTCAATATAGCTTTTCCATAAAGGTAAAGTGTTGTATTAATATTTTTGCAACTTCAATAGTAGATAGACTAGACACTATAAACAGTATCAAAGATAAACTGAATTTTCTTCTGACATAAGATACCGTACTATGAGAGTCAGTCTACCTTCCTGCATATGGTAGCCATTTTCCTTAGTATTAAGATGGGAAATGAAAAATATACTTATTACAGTTTCATAATTGTTATTTCTAATGCCATTTATAATTTTCTCTTCTTACAAGCACAGAAGGAGGCACCAAGATTTACATCAATGTTGTGTATCTATTCCAATGAAATAACGGCAAATGCCTGGTAGATTCAACAGGTAAGTCATTGATTGCATTCACTCGATCCTGTTAGTCATCAAATACACAAATCATCACATGCTCTCCTACTTCCTCCTCCTCCAGGAGGCAGTTTATCTATGGATCTGACCATCAGGAGCAGTAATATCTCCCCTTCTCTCTACTCTTTCCTTCTCCCTAAATATGTAGCTGAGACAGGCCACCATGGTTACTGAAGTCAGGAGGTAATCCCAGGCTTCCAGAGATCAAGAATCCCCTGATGGAGGTCACAAAGACGTGCTGTCCCACAATGCCAAAGAACTTGGGGTTGACCCAGTAATTGTAGAGAATATGACTTCTCACACTGCACAATTGGCAGGTGCGAAGAGGGGAGCCATGGGTGGAAGGCTATTGGCTACTTCTCTTCCTGCAGCATTTAGTCCGTGTCAGAAGACTGAAGCCATGCAACTGGAATCGAGGGTGTTTCTTAGTCTGTGTGAGCTTATTTACTAAGTTCAGTCAATTGACGTGGCCTCAAATTACAGAGGAACTTTTCCTTGTTTATTTTTCTTCCTTTTTTTTTTTTTTTTAAATGTGGGTACCGGAAGTTGAACTCAGGACCTCACATTTGCCAGGCAGGCGCTTATGCCACTGAGCTATCTCACCGGCCCTGTTTTTCATCTTGAAATCTAATCCTTTAGCACTATGGTAAACAAAAATAAACAAAGACTGACTAGCAATAAAACACAAGAAATAACAAACCAAATGCTAATATAAAAACAGCATTAATACAAGCTAAAAAATTGAATTTTACCATATAAGAGAAAAAGCATTGCTTTTTTTCTTTTTTATAATTTTGCAAGTGGTGTGTTAAGTATTCTGTGAAGGATCAGCTTGGTCTTAAGAAATGATATATATTTTTCAGGCAGACTTTTGGGTGCTTAAAAAAATATTTCAAGTGACAGATATTTTCCTTTTCATATATGTAGATTATTCCTAAAAGAGGGCTTTTCACAGCCATTCTGCAGAGTATAAAAAGCAGAACACTTTGCTTGGTGTTGGCATCATGCAAAAGCATTAGATCAAATGGAAGATTACAGTGTCAGTGTTTACGTAGTATCTTCAGCTCTCCACTTTTTGCACAAAAATATCTTAAAATCTTTTTTAAAATAAATAAATACACACATCTGCTGAATAATTTGCTATTTTTTAGGCCACTCATCATTTATCGTACATTTTACCAATGATGACTGTGTGTATCAGCATTGTCATCTCAGCTCCCTGTGCACCTCCATTCCTCCCCCAGTCTCTACAGGAGCCAGAGGTTAGAGTGCTTTACAACACCACCATTACCATCACCCAAAACTGTTAAACTTACACATGCCCACATCAAGAGAAAGACAGCTAGAGACAGACACTTACTCAATACCCATAGCGTTGGCCCTCTACAATTAAAATTGGCCCTCTGGCAATTAAAATTCTTATAAACAGCTCTTTCAGATGGATGTTATTTATCTAACACCGTAACCTTCCAGAATAAAACAAAAAGAAAAACAGATGGCAAAAATCCATGCACTTCCATTTTAGATGAGCCCTTCAGGTTGTCCCTCAAAATCAGTTAACTTTTTAAAAGTTTTTTAATGTAATAATTTCCTAAGAATATATTCTTAGGTTGGGATCATTCTTAAAGTACACAAATTAATCTTTAATTTATGATAATGTAGTATTTTTACTATTACAAGCCTTGATATATAATTCAGAAAGCACATAATTCATTTATTAAAGGAAACAATTCAGTGGTTTTTAATACATTCATAGATATGTGCAACCAGCACCTAGTAAGTTTTAAAACATTTTCATCTTCTCAAAAAGAAACTTCATGATGTTTAGCTATTATTCCGCTATCCTCTTATCCTTAACACCCACCACAGAATTAAGGAATTACCTAATCTTCTTTCTATTTCAAGATTTCACTGTTCTGGACCTCACATGAATGGAACCCTAGAACACATGGTCTTTTGTGACTGACTTCTTTCACCTAGTATAATCTGTTTTTTAATGTCTCCATGTTGTAGCATATATTAGTTCATGACATTTCATTGTCTGAAAGGTAGTCCATTGTATAGATAAGCTATGTTTTGACTAGGTGATTGTCAGTTGATGGACATTTAGGTTGTTTGAACTTTTTGGCTATTATGGATAATGGTCCTGTAAACATTCACGTATGTATTTCTGTGTGAACCTATGTTTTCATTTCTCTTGAATATATACATAACAGTGTAATTTCTGGTCATATATGAACTCTACATTTAATCATTTGATAAATTGGCAGACTACACCAAATTCGGCACCATTTTACATTCCTACTAGCGGGGATGAGAGTTCCAATTTCTGTACATTCTAATTAACACTTGTGATCACTGAATTTTTTGATTGAAGCCATCCTGGTAAGCATGAAGTAGCACCTCATTGTGGTTTTGATTTATATTTCTCTGATGACTAATGATGTCAAGCATCTTTTTATGTGCTTATTGGCCATTTATATATTCCCTGGAGAAATGTCTATTTGCATCCTTTTTCAATTTTTTAATTGGGAGCCAGTTATTTTACTTTATACATCATTTTAATAGCTGAGTTTTCAGTTAACAAGTAATGAAAAATAGCACACAGTATGTAGGGAGAAGCTATTGAAGACAGGCATACTAAACTGACTCAAGATAATAACAGAAGGAAAAATTGTAAAAAGCAATCAAGCCCTCACAAAGAGGAGCACTCACTGTCCTGTAGAACGGTGGCTGTGTCTCACTGGGCTCTGACAGCTTCTCAGTGTTACAATAATGAAAGTTATTGAAGGTTACTATGATGACTTTAAATCCTCTTTATAGGATCACATTAAATTCTATATGGTTTGTTTACAAAGGCTAGGAGGTTCATAATACAATTTGGAACTCTGACAAGGTAAAATAATACTCGTTATCAATGGTGCGCTCTTAAATGTTTAACAACTAGTTCTCCAGGGGTGAAAGAAAAAGCCTGACTTGTACTGCCACCATAACTGACTCAAGGAACCAAAGTCATGTCAACCCAAATAAGAACTTCCAGGTAACAATTTTCCCTAGCTAGTAGAAGCCGGCTTAGACACACCACGGCTTGATGCCCGACTGTTAAAAGTTAGGTGTTGAGTAAGTCTCTTTACATACAGCTTTACTTTGAATGCTTTTGTCCCTCCAAAACTCCTGTTGTAATTTAATCCTCAATGCAACAGTATTAAAAGGTATGGCCTTTGGGAGGTGATTATGTCATACTAGCTCCCCAGTGCTAGAATGGATTGATGCTCTTATAAAGGCATCTGGAGGATACCAGCAAGGCCCTGTTCTGCCCTTCTATTTCTTCCACAGCATTTAAGGCATCATCTTAGAAGTAGAGCAGCCCTCACCAGATCGCAAATCTGCCAGCATCTTGATCTTGGATTCCTCAGCCTCCAGAATGGTGAGAAAATAAATTTCTGTTCTTTATCAATTACCCAGTGTCAGGCATTTTGATATTGCAGCACAAATCAAGAAAGGCATATACATTACCTCATTTACTGCTCCCGACCACCTTAAAGAAGAAATAAATCTATTTTTCTTTACTTTCTGCAGAAGTAAACTGAGGCTCAAAAAAGGGTTTATAAACTTATCCAGGGACATACAGCTAAGAAGTGCCAGGCTGGTCTTTCCAAAGATTATGTTCTCCCTGGTCCACTGCACTGATCCCTTATCTTTAAAACATTTCAAAAGCAATGTTTAAATTAGGTTCCAAAGCACTGCTCAAGGAATGCTGTCCATTATTCCAAATTATACTCACTGGGAACCCCACAGGCTTTGCCGTCAATGGGCAAGTGAGGTGTTAATATGTAGGTATTTAGAATAGAAACAGCTAATTGCAGCTTAGACAGAGAAAAATGGGCAGAGACCTGCTCAGAGATAAGGCAAAAGTCAAGCAGGAATTTGCAGACCAAGCTCCCCAGCACCCAGCACCAGTGTAGAAAATGGCTCTGAGTAATCCGGAGATGGTCCCTTCCAGCTTCGAATTCAGCTGTGATTCCTGCCAAGACGAGCCCCTGCTCGGCCTGGGCATAGGACTCTTACCACACGAGTCCATGTGGACCTAGTTTGTGCATTCACATATGTGAAGTCAGCACTTTAACACTCCTTAACAAACCACTTTAACGTAAGATGCAAGCAATTTCATTTCAGGGTATTGTATGTGACAATACTCCCCCACGCACACCTGCACTGTTCCACAAAACACAAGGTAGCCCCTACCTCCACTTTTTGGAAGCTGAATGAAAATAATCTAGGAGTGTACATTAGCAAGATTCTATTCAAACAAAACCCCAAAATTCTTCACCCAGAAATTAATGATCTCTACATTTAAAATTTTGTAATTAGACAAAGTGAGTGGAAGGAATCACTTATGCAATCCGTGGCAAGTTTCAACCTCTGTTTCCAGCCAGTATCAAATAGGTGGGTTGATCTGCCACAGGATAACACATTCATTCCCCTTGTCCTCCCTGGCACCCGCTGTGGAATATATTACTCCATTAGAGAGCTGCTATTGTGTGCTTGTTAGGTAAGCGGGATCTGTAATTCGGCAACCAAACTTTGGAAATTATCCCTATACTGGCCCAGGCTTAAAGTTCACTATGTACCAATGTCCAGAAGCCTTCAATAAAAAGCCTTCAAAAAAACTAAGAAGATATCAGTCGAGTCTTGAAATAGTCTACTTTTAATTTATGGCAGGAACACAAAGCTATAGTCTCTCAATATCTTCAAGAAACAAGGATAATGTACAATACTCTTCATTGTGTTTTTCCCCGCTCTATATTAAAACCTGAATGAACTGGATTTTTTAAAGTGCACTTTTTTTTTTAACCTTTCACCCAACAAAGAATACAATAAACAGTAGCCTCATTCAGAGATCATCAGTACAAAGTAGAATACTTTGACACTTAATATCGTCATTATTATAGACTTAGTAGTAGACATGCAGGAAAATAAGAGAAGAGACAAGAAGAAGACAGTGATGGGAAAGTTTGGAGACACTGCACCATCCCCTTTCCACAGCCTCCATGCTTGGCGTTCATGTGCACCCTTTCTGGAAAGCCCACTAAGGCCAAGGACTGCTCTCTGGGGCATCCTGGTGTCCTAAGCAAACTTTACCACTCCATGCTCTCTGCATCTGCCTCCGCTTCCCTCATGCCCCAAGTTATAGGCTTGACAGCTGGAATCTCATGTCCTCAGGGCCAGGCTTGGTTGTTAGAAAAATACAATAAACAAGCCCAGGGAAAAGAGTAAAACAGAAGGCTCCATTCCTTCCACTGTCTCCTGTAGGTACGTTCAAACTGCTACCACTCCTGGAAGCAATGACCGCTCTTCCATTGACTCACCCCAATAGCAATCTCTTGGGGGAGGATCCCAGCTCAGACTATAAGAAAAGATGACACCATATCAAGCATCATCCTGGGCCCCTGTGATGGAGATGATTGAACGAGGAATGGGGGAGGTAAAATCACAGGGCTAGGTGTGGCCTCATCGCTGTGCATGTTCCTTAAGAGTATACAAGGGCTGATGAGATGGCTCAGCGGCATAAGCGCCTGCCTGGCAAGCGAGGTCCTGAGGTCGACCCCCAGTACCCACAAAAAAAAAAAAAAAAAAAAAAAGAGTATACAGATAGCCAACCAGAAATCTAGCCTGCCTCCTACTCCCACCTTTGTGTGGCTTAACCACAATCAACATTTGACTCACAACACCCAACAAATATGGATGGCTTGTAGAAAACAATCTTTTAGAATCCAAGCACCAGACACACCAGTCTCTACAACAGCCCTTGTCAAAACCAAGTTGTGGGGAGTTGTGCAACCAATTTCATGTGGCTAGAAGGTTCTTTTGTTTGGCAGCCAGGTAAAACAGGACTGACTCTTTTAAACAGTCTCCCTTTCCCTACATACCCTTCATACACAGAATTCCTTTTGAAGCCACTAAAAATCCCTTTCGGAGAATAGAGAGATGAGAACAATCCGTTTGTTTTTGTATGAATGTATCTTCTCTCTGCCTCCAACTATCCTAGCAAGTTCTCTTTTCTTTCTCAGACCTCTTCTCAAAACTCCCACATGCCACGTTCCCAGGAAGGCTTTTCCTACAATGGATCTCCTCTAAATCAAAATGGCTGGAGTCCAAAGTTTGTGCCAAAGAAAAATTCAGCTAGCTGCCAGCAAAGCTTCAGCAATATGATTGACCTTTCCTTCCTCTGCATTTTTTCTTCTTAATTGTCATGTCTACCCCCACTAAGTGACAAACATGAGGTAGGAATTGCTTTTATCCTTATGTTTTTACAGTGCTTTAGATGATTACTCCACTCAATAAATTGAAAATCATTATTATAAACAAATGCATATGCTAATGTGTGACCTGTAAGCTTGGATGGCAGAATGAATAAACAATTACTGGCAAACACCAGGGTATGGCATTTCAATGAAGTCATCATAGAATCACTAGCAATTATCTCTGCAAACTTGAGGTGAGGTGTCTGTGGACTAAAAGAGAGAAATGCACACTTGTGTTTTAAAAAGAGAAAAAGGAAAATTTAATAATCAGACTCAGCTCCTTAACATTAAGATCCAGAAATATATTGCAATATTATACACACACACACACACACACACACACACACTAGCTAGCATGCTAGAAAAATATCAAGACAATTTTGTTATGTTTTAAAAAGAAATCCTACTTATCACATTAGTCTAATGTTATCCCTCATAAGCATGACTGGTCTGATGAAAACAAAGTGGAAGGCAAAGATTTTTAAATAGCTTTGATTGTTGTGTAGATGTAAACTTTGTCTTGTTTGTCATTGGGCATTTAAAAACTGCATCCTGAAATCATCTTATCATCAGGTGGATTCGTAAGTGATTAAAAAAACCTTTCCCAGTAAGTAATTATTAATGGTCCAGTGTCATCCCAGAGATGCATACCTCATGGGATTTCAAAGACATTGGTCTTAACCTAGTGCTATTTTTAGTAGTGACTTAGATGATGAGAGAGAATGTGGTCATTAAATTCAGTGATGACATCAAACCAGGTGTGGTGCATTCCACTTTGGAAAACTGGATAGAAGTGCAAATCTCTTGATAAGTTGGAGAAGTGGGTGGACGTAAACAGATTGAGGTTTTGTAGTATAATTCGCATGAGAAGAAAAACAAACCACACAATTGCAGGATTCATTCTGTGATGTCATAAAGAAAACGATCTGGAGGTCATAGCCAACACTAGCTATTGATGTTCATGCTTTAGTTTTAAAAGCATTTTTGATTTAGTGAAAGAAAAGTAGGTGGTCTTTCCGGGACACACAATATGACTACAGTCTAACCTATACTACAAAACTCTCTGCCATCTGCAGGCTTGCATTTTAAAGTGGAATAGGAAGAACATGGGGGCATTTAAGGAAAAAATCATTATTTTCTTGATTACATGTTTGAGAAAGAGCCATCAGGAAAACAACTAAAATCATAAACTATTTGGTCTGAAAAAGTTGAGGAAGAGACTTAAGTATTTTCAAGCCTAGAAAGGGAGAAAGGTAGAAGGGTGTAAGTTTAAATGACATTAGAAAAGCCTCCTAGCACGTGCACACACACAGAGCTATAGAAAACTAGAGTGTGTTGGAACTGAAATAAGATGTGCTTCACTGAAAACTTTAAAAAATGGATCAAATTTAGAAACAGTTTAGGTATAGATAGAAAATTAGACTACACAAGTGAGAGTAAAATAAAAAACCAAGTATTTGTATTTCTTGTTTATCTGGTTTATCCTCCTTTATTTATAAAGGAAGGCAGTAGAAAGTAAGGAAGGTGAAGAAATGTCCACAGTGTTTTGGGACCCTTGCTTTTCCCATGGGACTTGATGACATCTCAAGTCTCAAGGCCAACCATGCTTCCCCAGATCCAGCACTGCACTGTTTGCATCTTTGCTATGCTGTTTCAGGGTAGTCTTCACAGGTAATGGTGAGTTCTAAGGAAACTACAAAACCCAAGCCCTTGGCCACCTGTAAGGTGGTATGCAGCCTGATTCCCGAACATTTCCTTTTGTTCATTCTCACTGCTGGGCTTTAGTACAAACCTTTGAGGAATGCATAGCATGTCCTTCCACCAACCTCCTAAGGACTTCCGGCCTTCAGGACCAAGGCCGGATGCAGTGCCACCCCTCACGCGCCTTGTCTAACCTCTCTTCCTCACAGTGATTTCTCCTTCTTAGGAACTCAGAGCACTTGTTTACTGTTGGTGGCATTCCTTTGATACACATCACACACAGCCCTGTGACATCTCAGGCAGTGTTGAGTCACCAATCAGCATTTACTGTGTGTCTGTGTTACTCTCCCGCCTAGGCCATAAGCTCTGTGGAGGTGAAGATCATGTGTTAAACTGTTTTGTATCCTCCTGAAGCACCTAATTCAGTAAGTACTATGTTCATGGCAAGAGCTAAGTTAATACTTGCTTAGCAAATAAATGAATGAATAAGAAGAACACTGCAAGTTAATTCAACCTTCTAAAGAAAAAGTTGCTTTCCACCTTAAAAAACTATTTCTGGAGAGATATTTTTTCATGAGAAAATAAAAAGCACTTGAAAGAAATTTTATATATTCTTAGTGGGAAAAGTACAGGTCAACACTGTAAGAGACACAATAAAATAATCACAATGCTTCTTTACACATAGTAATATTAAATCAAGTGTCCCTAACATGATAGATTATAATGATTATATTTGTTGATATTTTTATCTGAGTAGAATTTTTCTTCTCGGCACATGCAATTATAAAAGGAAAAACCAAAACCACTGCATGTGTACATTTGACTTAAGATGATTTTGTCTTATAAAATTTGAACACTTACTATTTTAAGATTAATATTTTATGTTCATTCTGCTCCAGCTCACTGTGACCGATCTCTCTGATAAGACTGCCAACAAAGTATCAAAAGTGTGGCCATTTTGCAATGTTATGACTTAGATTTTGAACTAGAAAACTGATTCATTTTACAGAGATAAATATCCATTCATCGTCACTAGTCTGGACCACGACTAGTTGAACTTATGACCTAGAACCTCAAACAACTACATCCATAGCACCTTTTCAAAAAATCCCAAAATGAAGTTTCACTATTGTAAGCACTATTCGGGTGTTTGTTATCTAAACACTGTAGAACTCTGAAAAATAATAATGAGGCATTATGGTCCACGCTGGTGGCAGAGGTGGCTTGACATCCCTGCACAACCTGTTCTTCAGTTGAGCAATACTCAGAGTAATTTTCCAGGAACCTACTGACCATTGTAGTAGCACAATGTACCCATTAAATTTCCACAATAACTCAATGTCCAAAGTTCTTTTAAAAGCAAGTAGAGTAGGTTGGAGTAAGGAAATAAATTTTGGTATAAACTGTGGGATTGAGAATTAATTAAAAAAAAAAAGAAAAATTCCTGCCAGAATCTACATTACCTCGATTCTATCTTTAACACCTGAGACTGTAACAGAAACCTGTTTCTGTAATAAATCTTACGAGATTTCCATTGAAAGATGGCTACCAGCCCCTCATCATTCAGTCATATATGTCGGTTCCATTGTCGGGGGAGAACCCACATTTTTGACTCTCCTTAGGAGAGTGAGCTGGGCAGTTAGTTGGGTACAACAAGACATTTGCATGGAGCCAACAGTAACTAGATAGCGGAAGGGACTTCCAAGGGCCTGAGAAGACAAAACACCCATGAGTTACAGTCATCCTAACAATCTTTAAAGTGTTTTGCTTGGTGGCACGTCACTTACTCAAACTGTTCAGAAAAGTTCACTGTCTTGAGTCCTCAAGAGATGTGTAGTTAGTTCAGGGGCAAAGAAGTAGGAAAGGTTTTAGATACAGATGCTGCATAACTTATGGTAGGGTTACATCCCAGTAAACCATCAAAGGTTGAAAACTCTGTAAGTTCAAAATGTATTTGATACACGCAATCCACCAAACTCCCTAGCTTAGCAGCGTGGCACACTGCGCAGTGCGGGCTGCTTATCCTCATGATCTGATGGCGGCTGGGAGCTGTGACTGTCCCCTGCTCAGCATCTTGGCAGCGTGTGAGTGTTACCACATATTCTTGCCTGGGGAAAAGGCCAAAACTCATAGTATAGTTTCTGCCCAGTGTATACTGCTTTATACTGTCATGAAGTCAAAAGCAGGTCAGTCAAACCATCCTAAGGTAGTGGTCGTCTGCATATTCTGCCATGGTCAGACAGATGCGGGTCAACTGAGAAATGAGTAGTGAACGAGAAGCTAGTTTCAGAGATGTACGTACCCTAGCTCCGCTATTAGCCCTCTTACTACTTGGTGCCTCTCTCAGTTTTAGTTTCTTCATCTAAAACTAATGTTATCTTAGGTAGACAAAAGGACTGAATGAAAGAAGAGTTGTACAGTGTTTAGCATGACACCTGGGACAGACTAATCTCTCCACTAATTGGGCCTTGTGCCACGGTCACTGCTATTTAGGGTAAAGTAGTTCATGGGTCTACAGGACAACCAGGATAACCTGCTCTGGATCCTCTCCACTGAGTCAAGGCCATGATGGAGAACATAACTAACAAGAACATTAGCCTAGATAAACAGGATACGGGCTCCAGGCAGGGGTCCTATCTTTCTTCATTTTCTCAGTACCTTGGGCTCTGGCCTGAGTATGGTGACTGATTGCCAACTACCCACTGAATGAATTGAACAAAAGAACAAGGTAATGCATGAGGCAGGGGCTGAAGCAACATCCTGAAGAATCCAAAGGACTGCCATGAAAGCAATTACAAACCAAAATTCTGGAATTTTCTTTTAAAGTCAATAGTCATTCTTTGTGAATGCATTTTCCTGACATGTTTATTTCGTCTCTCTTCTACTCTTTTCATTCTTTGGCCAAGGTCTGTGAACTCTAAAGACTTTAACCAGATATAATTCATGACACAAATGGCTAAGTAATTTTTTGTTTCTTTTTCATTTAACATTTGTCAACAGGTCTGAGTGTGACATCCACAGTGCTAAATGTTCAGAGATCGTGACCTATTTCAGGTAAATTCTCTCTCTCATCCAACAAGAATGTTCCATAGGATAGGAGAAATCACTGGCCAGGAGGAAACCATGGGACGAGCCCACCATACCCTCTGTGGGCCTGCTGAAATTTCTAACCCATTTTTGCTGCTTTTCTCTATGCCAACAGGGTCATTTTCTGACCGTGGATTGAAGGGAGAAAAGAGATGATGTAGGTTTCTTTTCCCGGGGAGTGGGGGGAATGGGGGAATATATGCATGTGACTCTTAAATTTTCACTTAACTTCCATAAATGTTAAAAAAGAAGACTATGGAGTATTTCATGCCCATCTGTGTGGGTCACTCCTCATTTCATCCTTCTTCAAGCGCTTTCTCAAGTGTTTGGGATTTAGGAAGGCCGGAAGACATTAAGCCAAGAAGATACTGAGAATAACTATGAAGTAAGGAGAAATTTCATTTTGTTCTTTATTTGGGTCACATGTGAACGCAGAATTTTCCCCAAATTCCCAAAATATTTCATGTGGGATTGACATTCTTCAAGAAAATTTGATCCTGGACATCCCCTCAAAATTGTTTCAAAGCCAGAATGCTAGTGAGAGGATTATATGTCCAGGAACTATTTTAAAAAATGATGCAAAAAACCTTAAACATGTAGTAACATTTCAAATAAAATCACAATTTGATATTAGTATCAGATTTATTCATAACAATAAATAGTAGTTTAACATTCATTAAAGTACAACACAATCCAAAGCCAGATATATATGCTAAATAAACAGTAAAGGAAGATATCAAAAAAAAAAAAAAAGTTTAGTGAATTTGCCACCTACAAACTATGGCAATTTCAATTTAATGCTAAATTGAATTAATATTTGTTAAAGTAGTAGAGAGTGATTGCAAATCAGAGATGAAGAAGATACAGCCATTGCCCCCTGCACCTCCAACCAGCCCCACCTGTGCAAGGCAGGGAAGCAAGATAACCGGTGTAGTACAAAGCAGTGTGTTCTTATAATGGGCAGGCATCCCACAGGAGCTCCTAACCAAATCTGGGGAGACAAAAAAGGAAGCACCTCTGAAGAACTATGCACTTGGGACTTCTGAAAGGCAAAGGAGAATTTTCCATGTGGACATGTTGGAGAGATAAAGTTGGTAGACAGGCAGTTTCCTGAGACTACATGAAATACTCACATTGAGTGGATGCTGGAGTAAAAGATTGAGAAAAGATAAAACTGGAAAGTAAGTAAAACTAGGACTTTGAAAGACTTGGCATATCCCAAAGGGTAGGGTAGCTTAATCTTTTTATCCTACACTGATTGCCAAGATAAATCTCAGTTTATACCTGTGACCCCAACATAATAATTCCCTGTGTCCCCTGGTACTCATATAAGTGTCCCAGATGGATTAAGTTTCATGGTCTTCCTAGTGATTGAAAGCCATTGGCCCTAGGGATACAAATATAAATAAACCTGACTTCTGCCCTCACAGAGTTCACAGGAATGAAAGAAGTAGACACAGAAAGAGCTAATTATAATAGAAATCAAAAGTGATGTATGCTATGATACAACATCAGTAAACATTCCCAGAGGTTATGGCATTTAAGCAGAACTTCAGAAGATGAGTGAGGATTCAACAGGGATGCGGGACCATTCTAGGCATGAGTGGTCATGCCCTGTTGTAAAAAGACAAGCATCCAAGGTCGCTGAAGGGGAGAGAACTTCCCTGGCTTTGGTGGCAGTTGACAATGAAAAAGTTAGCCTTGTAGACAAATTGTCAAGGATCTTGGATATCATATCAAGGAATGTGGAGTTGATAATGTCAGCAATGAGGAAAGCTCAGAGGTCTCTAATCAGAGGACTTGTAGGACCCAATCTGGCTTTTGAACAGACAGCTCCAGCCCCTCTGTGGAGGCTGAAGTAGAGTGAGAAGCTAACAGCTGCGATTCAAATGGATGGAATAGAATTTAGTGCTGCAGATGTCAGGGCCTGATTACTGTCATCTATGAAACTTGATGACTATGACATTGTGAGGTCCAAAATGAAGAAAGGAGTAGTCTTGTCTGTGAAGGACGATAAGAAAAGGAAAGATATTTACTAGGAAGATTTGTCAGCCAAAACTGAGGAGGTATTACAAAAAATTTCATGAGTTTACTACCTGAAAGGTTATGGCAATGTTTACACACTATAAATTTTATAATAAATCATGGGGCCAAATGAATCCATGGGAAGGTTTGTGACAGAGCCAGAACTGTTAATGAAGGACCTTTTGCCTTCGCTGACAGGGATGAAATCATTTATAATAATGGTGTATTCTGAAGCAAATCTGTAAGAAATCTGACAAATTGGGGGTTTGGAATTTATTTCAATAAACTAGCCTGCTGGCAGTTTTCATAATCAAAATATGCTGGCCAGAAGCCATAGAAAGGAGAGAGGAAAACTCATTTGTCTCTTTTGCTCTCTTATCTGTTATTTTTCCTTTTCTCTTTTTTGGAAGAAAGTCACAGTGAAAAGAATTTAAGTTCAACTCAATAAGCTATATTAAATATGATGATCAATGCACATCAGATGAAGAAACTAAGTCACTCTTACGTCCAATTGTCAATGGAAAGATTTAAAAATATGTTCAATAGGAAAGCCATATTTGCTCAATCACAAGATAATTACCACAGCTTTTTAAAAAGGGGATTGTGAGATTAGAAAGTCATCCTTCATAGTATAAATATGGGGAAGTCCATTAACCAAGGCAGAAACTTCCTCATACTATAGCATGAAAGAAAACTTTTATTAATATTTTTCCCCTGTGATCCCAACCTTTGAGAAATTTCTTCCATCAAACAAGCAGCATTAAGCAACACATGATTTATTTTTGTATGGTTTTATTTATCACACACAGCCCTTCATACCAGTCAGTATTTCTGATCATTAAGAGAGAATCTCTGTTACCACACCAAGTTGACATGATTTGAGACAAAAGCAAAAAAACTTGACATTTTGTTTAGCCTGAAAGGACTTGCCTCAAGAAAATATAATGGTTTCTGTTAGCCTTTTTGAAAACTTGAAAATAGCTCAAGGAGACCACTATAATCATCAAGGACCCTGAGGGATGCAGAAACCTTACACAGGCAACTATTGCACTGGAGAATAGACAAAAATCTACTAAGGAAAGCAAACTTCATGCAGATTATATTCCCCCAACTCTTGTCCTTTCATCCTTGCATTCATTTCACTTGATAAGAATTGGTTAAGCACTGACTAGTTATATAGTAGTCACTGAAGTAGATATTAGTGATAGGAAGATGTATGATCTTGTTCCAAAAAGCTCATAGTCTAGTCAGGAAACTAATGATGTAAAGGAGCCTGACCCAATCTAATAAGGGCCGATTGCACACATTAATTGGGCTGTGTGATTGTTTCCTAACTTTGCTTTGGGGAGCCTGGCTAGGCTTCCAGAAAAGTTGAGTTGAGGGCAGAAAAGGAGCCAGTCAGTTGAAAATATGGGATAGGACTTTCTAGTCATGAGAGACAATGTATGTGATACTGAGAAACAGCTAGCATTCAGTAGGAGAAGCAATATAGCCTAGTGGTTAAACATACAGACTGTGAGGTCAGACCGTCTGAGGGGAACTCAAGCTCTGCCAGTTGGTAATGGGGTGGCTTCCCACCAGTCATCTAAGTGCTCTACGTCTCTATTTCCCTGTCTATGCAATGGAGATAATAACAGCTTCTATTTCTTGAGTCAAGGAAACCAAAGCAATTCTAAACACTTGGCCTTCTGCATGGTGCCCAGTTACCAGTGCTTGAACCTGCTGGCCTAAAGTACGCTTATTGTGGGACAGGAAAGGTGGACAGGATGGCAGGAGCCAGGGCATGAAAGATTTCCCTGCCATGCTACGAAGGCAGTACTACCTGCCATGGTTCCTTGAAAATTTTTAAGCTAGCGAGTAGGGAATAACATGATAGGCTTTTTAGATTAGAAAGATCACTTTGGCTATATTGTGTAGGACAATTGGAGAAACAGGCTTGCAAAGTCACCAAACAGGCTTAGTGTCACTCAGTGATAACAGTTGTAACTGTGATTGCCAAGATGTATCTGCTAAGGGGAAGAAAAATATTAGCTTCATCCACTCACACCAGTTCCACAATATTCTGTGAACATTTCTCTTCCTGAAGTGTTTGTTTTTCTCCTTAGAACAACAAAGCATCTTTAGAATTAGCACAGCAACCAATGTGGGAAATTTGTTGTCAGCTCAGCACCGGGAGAATGGAAAGTCCTTTCTAAAGAGTTCCACACCTGTAAAAAGCCTTTTTCCCTTAAATGTGATGATTTAGCTAATGGGATAAATAAACCCTCTTTGATATGCAGAAGTGGCTTAGAAGGAGCCTCCAGCAAGTTGTATTTGATATGCACATGCATCTTGAAAAATAGTTTCCTTTCCCCAGTCCCCCTTGGAGATGAGGGGAAGGCAATTCGTGGCAGGCAAGAACACCAACAGAGAGGTGTCTTCACAGCTTGGTCTCCACCTCCACCAACCCCCAGCAGCTGGGCTTTCAAAAGAGCACCTATTGCTAACCACCTTTTGCCAGAATTCTCCACTTCAGGCAAATATAGGCCGCCCAGGGAGGTGGGGAGTTTGAGAGTTGTAGACCAAAAAAGGAGACCACCAAAGCTGGGGGATTTTGAGGGGGTGGTGCAAAAGGAATTCTGCTCTTCCAGGAATATCTACCATCTGTCCTCTTCTTCCTCTAAAAAAGTGAATAGTTAATAATAACAATAATAATAATAATAGTCTAACAGCTTTAAATAAAAGTTCTGAGCAAGGAGATGGGGAAATGAGAGAGTATTTAGAGAGGAAAGGAGAAGTCCCTTAGTGCCTAAAACAAAGTGCTGTATTTTAAGGTAGTTTTGCCCAAATGGTTTTTTCATAGCCTGTTAATAGATGAGGCTCTATCACACTCTGAAGACCACCCAGATGTGATAACTTGCTCTTGGACTTATCTTTCTGCTATTTGTAAAGGCAGCTGCCTGCAGCCCAGGGAGTTAAAAGTAACACAGAGAGCAACTACAGTCAAACGCAAGTTCAAGGTACAGGGCCTTGCAAGCAAAGCTGCTGGAGAGAGATACGGGTATCTCCCCCAACCCCCAACTCCTCCTGGAGTCCTTGAAAAGGCCTGAAAAGTAGTGCAAGAAAAAACTCGAAAGCATCAAATTTAGGGAACCTGGACAATTTTTGTCTCTCTTTTTAATATTGTTTTGTGTTTTCCATGAAAGTTATTTTTCTGTAATGGAACAAAATTTCACTCCTCCGTAACATGTTTGCATCAGTCGCTTTCCTCACAATCACAGAAAATTTATTAGAAGTCAGTCCTAAACTTATTTATGTTGTTCTAACACATTCTCCCCTCTGCCCTCCTGAAAACTTTATTAAAAACTTGCTGTATGTGCCACAAACACACATGTGCACACACACACACACACTCAAAAACTGACCCCTGTATAATGCTAGAGGTACACAGAATCTTTTTTTTTTTTTTTGTGGGTACCAGGGGGTCAACCTCAGGACCTCGCGCGCCAGCAGGCGCCCGTGCCGCTGAGCAATATCACCGGCCCCTTTTTCGTATGTGGGATCCGGGAGTCGAACTCGGGCCCTCACGCTTGCCGGGCAGGCACTTACGCCACTGACCCATGGCACCGGCCTAATACACAGAATCTTATAGACAGAAGCTATCTTCAAAGAACACGTGTAGAAATGCCACTGGATAGCTTTTACAGATAGGAGAAATTTGGAGAAAAAAATAATTAAGAATAGTCTTATGACCCTAACAAGGGTGGAAAGGAAGAAATAGAAAATTCAAGTCCAAAAGAGAGGACTCCATTAGGAGTGTTGACTTTTGACACTGCAACAAGGACCAAAGCTGAGAGAAAGATCAGCATTTTGACAGATCAGATGTAAGATACGGTGGAATGGGTAACACCACAGTGATTTGCTTCATTGCAATTTCTCAAGTAGATATCAGTAGTCAATATTTGAGTATAAAACATTATGAAAACCTTATCCTTATGGAAAGATCCTAAATGTTCTCTGAGTGTGCACACGTGCTGTGCATGATACATAAAATATAAGGTGCCAATATGGAACCTCTTCTCAGGAATATTCCACCCAAAATGTGACAGGACAGGAAAAAAAAGACTTTCCCTTTTAAAAAACTTGTGGTGAGACCTTGCCTGAGCAGTATCATAGAAAGAGACAATTAAAGGCCTTCAAGGAAAAACTTCCTTTGATCAACCTGTCAAAAGTTATTATGTCAAATTCAGTAAACACCCAGAACAAAAAATTCACCCCTCTGCCAGTGTGGTCTGTCAAAGACACATCTGTGATGGACACACAAAAACAAATTATCTCAGCTTTTTCTTAAACTATTCTCTAGTATTTTCTCACTTACCTCATTTAGGTCCCTTTTAGGGTAAACTCAAAAGAGAAATTTCTCTCAGAGCGAAGAGTAATTTTAAAGGTTATCTTTTCTAATAATAATAGTAGTAGTAATCTTTTCCTTATTTGACAACAAAAGCCATATAATGCCAGATGTTTCTCCTTTGCCTTGGCTACCAGGAAGCTCTTAGAAAATTTGCATCCCTATACACCAGACACACTAAAAGTATTACCCTTTGTTCCTCCTCTTTTGTGGTTTCTCTTTTGCCATTTTATTCTGTATCTAGGCTCTTCTGTCTTACCACAGTATATCTTTCAGGAAGCTTACTTTACTCAAAGTTAAAGGTAGAGAGTAGGAGGAGAAAGGGCAATGAGTGTTTTCTCCCTTTTTGTCTAAAATAATGTTGATTATTATGTCCCTTTTTAAAAAATGGAAAAAAGAGAAAGGCAAAAGCACCTGGGACCAGTTTCTCCGTATCCTTGCTTTGCAAAATTAACTTTGGTCTGAAGCTGTATTCCACCCCACTGTCTTTTTTGTTGTTGTTGTTTTTGGTTTTTATTGTGGTTGTTCTGTTTTGTTTTTAAGACAGGGAACTGAAGTCCAGGCTGACCTTGAACTTGCTATGTAGCCGAGGCTGGCTTTAAAGTGGAGACCCTACTGCCTCAGCCTCCTGAGTGCTAGCATTACAGGTTTGCGCTACCACCCCCACTGTCTTTTAAAGACAGTAAACCATAATAGAAAACCTTTTAACTTTGAAGCCAGGCAGATTTTATCTGACACCCCAACTCTGAGTGACTTCAGTTAAATCACTTAACCTCTCTGGGTCTCAGGCAATAACACCGTGCCTTTTCAGCAGAGTTGACATTGAGATTCAATGAGACAAGGTAGCCGGTGAGGTGGCTCAGCGGCGTAAGCGCCTGCCTTGCAAGTGCGAGGGCCCGAGTTCGACTCCCGGATCCCACATACGAAAAAGGGGCCGGTGATATCGCTCAGCGGCACGGGTGCCTGTTGGCGCGCAAGGTCCTGAGGTCGACCCCCCGGTACCCACAAAAAAAAAAAAAAAAAAAGAGACAAGGTATAGGAAAACAAATAGCATACTATATGGCATATGACAAGTGTGGTGTCTCTCCCTCTTTTCTTTTATTTCCCCCAACACACTGTTTTTCTGTATATAAACCAGAGGAGTGCCACTGGGACAGTGACTACTGAGACAGCTATTTCTGATGAAATCTCCCTGGCAAAGATAAACGACTACTGATAGCATCAGAGATGGAAGGCCTGGCCTTCATGGAGAATGAGCTGCTGCCACTCTCTGCCCTAGGGAGAGACCCACTGATCATCAGGTGTGGTCACCATGTTGCAGAATATGATTATTAGCTTTTAGGTACAGAAATTCAACTTTTTAAATGCATACTAAACTTTATGTAGTCTGACACGTCCTAACCAAAGTTAAAGTAAATGCATATATTCATCTCTAGATGCGTTAATGTTTAATAAGAAAGGGTTTGTTTTTTCAGTGACTATTCATGGTCACCAAGTTCAGTGACTCCTTGCATTTGTCACCCCATTCTCGTTCCTAGAAGTTCAGTAATTTATCAGAAGTTCCCTTGGTGGACATGGAACCAGATTAGGGAGAAGGGTCATGGGGGAGAGGTGACAGAGGCCATGGTGAAGCCACTGAGCAATGGCTCCCACACAGTGAGACCACTTCTCAAGGGATCCAAACTTTCACCCTTTTTTGACCATGGCAGATAAATACTGCCAAACCCTTGCTCCTCAGATGCCAGGTTATCTAGACTCCAGGCTGACCATATGCCCTAGGCTAACACCTCTTCTTCAGACATCTCACTGGACTTCAGCTTTCATAGTTAGGAGTCTAATCCTTCATTGTTGCTTTGTGGTTTTTTCAGTGGTCCCATTGCTCTATTGTCACGAGAGTGCCTCCCTTAGACTCGCAGCCTGGTCACCTTGATTAGATAGGGTGCTCTGCATTCTCTCAGCCACTCAGGTTTAAACCATCTCTAGTTATTTCTCTAGATAGCTAATGTCATGGTGTGGTTCTTCCTAGTTGCACTCGCCAGGGTGATTCCTATGTCTCGCGATACTTCAAACTTCCAGTGATTCCTTTCCTCACCTCTGTGATCTAAAAATTAAAAGAACCCTGTAGTAAACGGTGGAGTTCGGAAAAGAAAGGTGATAAAGTGATCTCTTTGGCACTGATAAAGGGACACAATCAGGTTAAGGGCAGGGCCTTGTTGCTTGTTCAGTATAATCCAGATGAGGCTTCTTTTTTCAGATTCTTTAAGTTCTCAGAGCAGTTTTCACCTAAGTCTGAATTGTAATGGTGCCTCCAATGGTCCGGGCTCCTAGAGGCCCTGATTTCCTCCTTCCACAGCATCATTTTCCTCCCCTAGTATTATTTAAGCCATGGCTTCTATCATAAATGGTTTTCATGAAGTAATCTGAAGGCAACATATCTGAAAGCAACACATAAATAGGATCTGTGCCTTTGGCTGAGCAAGGATCCCTGAACTTTCATCTCTCCAGACACATTGCTAGCCACCAGCATGACCTACACATAAAGCCCAGCTCGAGTTCAAATATGGAGTTGGCTTTCCAGAGAGTCCAGAGAGATAACGGCGCTGGCCATTTTCCTAAGCACCAGCCAGCCTCAGGACGGCAGCCTGTGGTCTGCACTGCGAGTAAAGTCTTTGGCTCCACGTAGGTTTTCTCTGGTGGCAGCTGCTGCACAGTTGATCCCTTCAGGATCATCAGCAGGACATAAACAACAGACCATAAACGCCACAGACAGCTCACATAATCTGCAGAATCTCAGATTTTGCTCTTGATCCCCTCTGTGACCTTGGGCAAGTCACTTCACCTCCCTTAGCCTGAATTTCTCTGATCTCTAAATGAAGTGGGGTTGACAAGATGGCATTCATGACCTTTCCCATCTGTAACTTACCAGGACCCCACAGTTTTTATCAATCTATTTCAGAAACTCCATTATCAGCCTTCATGGTATGCCTAAAATCAGGCACATTTTGGCACATACTTGTGAAATCTTTTTCAGTATTTTATACTCAACTTTGTACACCAACTACTAGATAAATCTCTCAAAAAGTTTTGTTGGCATGTGTAACTTGGTGAATTTAAGAGAAGTGGAAAATTTTCTAGCTCTATCTGCCCTTTCACTTTTAGGAGCATAGCTACATCAAACAGGAGGAAGCATTACCATTACGATCCAGGGGTACATTCTTGGTGGTAAAGAAGGGGCCTCCAGAGGACCACTAACTTTGTTCATCAGAAAACAACAGATAACTGTACAGACTCAAACCTCACTTAATACACAAGCATACTTGGTAACTGGGAGAGCCCTCTTCTACAAAAGAAAGATAAATAACACTTTTTAAAGAGTTTTGTAAAACCAGTGGATCAACTTTGTTGCTTAACAAATGAATATATACATAATATAGTTTCTACCCTCCATTGGATTTTAAGTCCACATTTAAAAAGATAAAATGGTTTGTGGAGCTGGGTATGGTGGCACACACCCGTAATCCCAGCCTTGAGAGGCTGAGACAGGAGGATCACTGAGCTACATACTGAGGCCCTGTCTTAAAAAACAATAAAAATAAACAATCTCCCAAAATCATCATTTTCTTTATTAGAATTTATCTCTCCTGAATTCATGTCACTCTGTTAGCCAAGTATAGTGAAAAGGGAATGAAATGGGAGTCATACAAACCATGTAATGAATTTACAGTATGCTAGGTGTTGCAACACTAAAACAAATTACATTCCCCAGCCTGGAGGAGCCTGTGGTGGTGGCAGTTGGTGGGGAGGGGAGGTTGACATGTAGGAAAATGATTCTCTGTTAGTGCCAACTGAACGAGTTCATTTCTGTGGGTTCTGATCTGGCACCTTCTATCTAATCGCCCAAGATCTCAGATAGCAGGGTTCATCCAGCCTCCTGAACTCTGGACCTCTCTACTTCTGTGTGCATTATTCTGTCCTTTTCAAGGAGCTCTCCCTGTAAGCAGCAAAAACCATGAAAAGAACTACTTTTTGGTGGATGCTACTCTGGAACTTATACCTACATTAACATTTCATGACGGTATCATTATACTCTACTGCCAGGTAATTTGAGAATGCATGAATACATCAGAACCAGAGAGAACTACCCGTGCTTCCTCTTCTTGCTGGGCTGTCTCTACAATGTCCTCTTAGATATGAAAGGATTGGGCGAGTAGTGCTTAACGTCTAGGCCAAGAACTGATTCTTTCTCAGAATTCTCCTCCTAGTGATGCATTATGAAGGAGACACAAAGCCAATACAAAATAGGGTACAGTGGCCCAGGGCAGAGTTTAAACGACTGGGGAGAATTTGGAATCTTGAGAAGGTGATAAAGGAAAGAAAAGACTGAAAATTTTTGAAAATATAATCAAGAATCAATTTTATAAATGACCTTTCTAAATTATTCAGCATAGATTAGCCCTTATTCAGGAAACCTTGAGGGTCCACAGACTGGCAAGCCAGAAGACCGAAAAATGTTTTAAAATTTTTTTTTAGAAAGAAGGTTTTAAAATACTACATCTCAATTGCTTAGACTGTAAAGGTTAAATGAATTCAAATTTTTAGTTTCATAATCACCTATCCTGAGTCAGGTACTCATTTTGCCCTGGGGATCCATTGATATAGCACTTGGATAAGATAGTGGCCTGGTCCCTGCCAATAAGAGGACAGTAATCAAGGAAACACAATAAATATTAAGTACACATTCTGAGAGGGACTATGAAAGAAAACCACAAGGTATTGCTGTCATGCACCATCTAATGACATTTCAGTCAATAATGGAACATATATGCAATAGTGGTCCAATAAGATTATATTGCTGGGCCGGTGAGATAGCTCAGAGGTATAAGCGCCTGCCTGGCAAGCGCGAGGTCCTGAGTTCGACCCCCGGTACACACATAAAAAAAAAATTATATTGCTTAGTGACATCTTGGCTGTCTTAGTTTATGTAAGTACACTCTGGGATGTTTGCATACCGATGAAATCTAACGAGGCATTTCTTAGAACAAGTCCCTATGGTTAAATGACCCATGACTGTGTATATAATAGGGGCAATAATGGGGGGCCTGACCTGTCTAGAGCAAAATCACTGTAAAGCTTCACAGAATGACAAAGCATACTGAGCTATCAGGAAGTAGAATTCCACTAATTCAGAATTTCAGATTATTTTAGTAGATCCGTTACAATTATAACACAGAAATAACAGGAAAAAAGGGAAGCTGAAGATCAGTCACGGTCCCTATGCCTTTCCTTTTGTGATGCCACCATGATCCAAGGTCTGCTTTCAGCTCATCTGGGCCATCCATCCAGAGCTGCAATGGTTCTTACACTCATCCCATCTGGAAAAGTCTGACAAAGAGCAGTTGATTAATGTAAAATAGGGGTACACTCTCCCAGTGCCTGGAATTCTAGTGACTACAGCTCCCAAGGTAGAAGCCAGGAAGCTGGAATTTTCCTGCCAAAGATGCTGATCTTATCTCATACACATTTATGCTCCTTTATTTCACTCGCAAGAGATAATCTTATCTCGAAGCTGTGAGGGTCTTCCCTCCTCGCTCCCACACACTGATTCCAGATGCTGGGCTGCACATCAAGTTAGCCTAGAAACCCCTCACTCACTACAAATTGAGGGTGTGAACGAGATTGTTTAAAATACTTAACTGAAATATCTATAAGCACTCCAGAAAAATATGTTTGAAAACACAAATAATTTCTATATTAATATAAATCATTTTTATCTACTTATTACACACGTCACATAAGCATTTCCGTAGAGCTGGTATTTGAATGAATTGAAGCAGAAGCTAACGAATCAATGACCAAAAGAAAATCGAACTCGCAGACAACTTGGGGTCATACAGTTGATATCAGGAAGAAACCTGTATTTTTAATAGGAAATGGCTAATGTTAGACTTCCCAATAGTCTAACCTTGCTATTACTTTCCCAACACACTGATTCAAATTATTGATCGAAATAAATAGTTATAGAATCCAAAGTATTTACCCTGGATAGCACCAAAACTAGTGTTTATTTCACAGTCTTTACAGTATTCTTTAGGAATTTCTATTTTTTCTTCAAGAATTGTTTGTTTGTTTGTTTGTTTGCAGTGCTGGGGAATCAAACCCAGGGCCTCATCTATGCAAGACAATCACTCTACAGTGCTATGTTCCCAGCCCTCTTCAAGAATTCTTTAATTTTTTTTTTCTTTTTTTTTTGTTGCTACCAGGGGTCGACCTCAGGACCTCGTGCGCCAGTAGGCGCCCGTGCTGCTAAGTGATATCACCGGCCCTTTTTTCGTATGTGGGTTCTGGGAGTCGAACTCGGGCCCTCGTGCTTGCCAGGCAGGCGCTTACGCCGCTGAGCCATCTTACCAGCCCAAGAATTCTTTAATTTTATGTTTTCATTTTGGCAATAATTTTAAACTAATTATTAGATGCATACTATGGCATCTTCGGATATTTGCATTTATGATTATATTGTGATGGTGCCAAGTAGCATTATTTTAAATATTGACACTAATAAGAAAATAATGGATCTAATACATGTGTTATGTACATGACTTATGAAGACCAAGTGAATTTATGGTCCACTACATGCAAGTTTTCAGATTGGCTTGAATAAAGAATTTCATTGCATGGCACAGTCTACCATCAGCAGGATTAGTAGGAAAAAATGTATGCCGCAGTTGTTACTAGATTGACACTGCAAGGGGTGAGAGGATTAGACAAAATTTGCCATATATGTTGTTAATTTCAAATTTTATTGGTTCTACAGCTTCATTCTTATTTGATATGTAAATATGTTCTAGTTTTTAGTTGTAGTAAAGCTACAAATTAAGGATGTCACATTTTATATGTAAATTTATTTTATAAATGCATTTTATTTTATATATAAGAAATATAATAAAGATAATTTAAGTAATTAATTTGAGACCTTAGAAATATTTCATCCATTGGAAAGGAATTTATGTATTACTCTTGAGAAACAATGACTTGAACCGGCACTTTTCAAAATTTTTGTCATGTCAAGACTCTTCGTTATATCATGAATCACTCAAGTATTTTTAGGTCATATAAGAAATTTTTGTATGGCATATAAAAAGAACAGAGTTCACACAAAATATTATGTTTTAGATAAATGTATTATTGATCCTTGTTTTGTGAAGTTTATTTTAACCCAATTTTTTACAAAACTATAGATACAGATCTTTCTTTATATAACAGGATTATATTGTATGATTTCTTCTCAATTAAGTAATAGAGAAAAGCATAACATTGACAAATTCAAAATTGGCAATATATTCTCTTTGGATTTTGGGCTAAATACATATTTCAATATCTACTGAAATATAATAACATACTATGATACCAGAAACTGACATGACATGAAGCATTTTTATTTCCTGGTGTTTTTAGTTGCTTAATTTGATACTTAAAAATTAACTAGGGGGCTGGTGAGATGGCTCAGCGGTATAAGCGCCTGCCTGGCAAGCGCGAGGGCCCGAGTTCAACTCCCAGAACCCACATATGAAAAAAGGGGCCAGTGATATCGCTCAGCGGCACAGGCGCCTGCTGGAGCGCGAGGTCCTGAGGTCCACCCCCAGTACCCACAAAAAAAAAAAAAAAATTTAACTAGGACCTTTTAAAATAATATTTTTGCTTTCTTTGTAAATAATGAGATCAAGGAAATAGTCTCAGGCTATTATTTGGAAACATACCTCAACAATTATTACACATAATAGTTGAATCATTATTTCTAATGAATTGAAGGCCAAATTAGGTGTTGTCATCACTGTTTTCAGCATAAATTTTCTCAGTCCTAAAATTATGTATATGTGCAATGTAAGAATTTTCATTATGTGAATAAAAGCTCTGGATGAATTGGACATCATGGTAAGTCATTTGCAAATAATTGTGATCACATTTCTCATTGCTTTATTTTATTCAGGATCATGAGTCTTCTATCTTTAAAAAACCCACATGTGAACAAAATTAAAAACAACTTAAAATTGTAAACCACCGCTCCAACAGGGATATTTAGCTGGGAGTCAGACCAGCTCGGGGTGCCACTCAGCACACAAACTTCCAGGTCGAACTGGGAAAAAATTTTATTTAAATGACTTTACTTCCAACCTTTAATTTTAAAAGTAGGAACTGTGATAGATTCTGCGACTATCTTCTACACCCCACCACTTGCAATATAGGACTCCAGTTGGGAAATGCTGACCCAAACCATTCAACACATCCCTATCCTTTTTCACTGAAGTCTTCATAAAGACCATCTCCTCCGATAATCTGCCATGGTGTTTTAAAGTTCTGATCCTTAGGAAGTCTTTTCTGAGCAAGTCACTTAACCTCTCCGGACCTCAGATTTCTCATGTGGAGAATGAAGAAGTTTGGATAAATGGTTATTTTTTTTTAAAGTCCCACCCAGAAGTAGAAGTCTGTGATTTTTATGCATTATCTAAAGCATTAGTTTTCATAACTGTTTAACATCAGAACAATGTTTTGAAACAAAACAAAACAGAAACACTTAATCTATAAAGCACATAAAAGTGAAGTGGAGAATACTCAAGGTCTGCAGAACACAATTTGGAATCCACTGATCGAAAGCTCTCTTTTTAAAAACACTTTCCTCTTTTCTTTGTCTCAGTGGAAAAAGAAAACATCTGGAAAGGATCCACCATATTAGTTTCCCTATGTGTACACCAGAACAAATGTATTAAGTCACCTGACGGCCTTTTCTTCTCCAGATTAAATAGCCATTATAAGTCCCATTTCCCATCCCTTTAAAATATATTTCCTTTAAAAAAATAAAAATAAACCTTCTTTGGTTTCTGTAACTCTTTATTAAAAAGTGAAGTTACATACCAACCATGATCTTTAAGAAGAGCCAAGAGTAGCCAAAGGATTATTTGCAGCTCTATTTCGTGACACTCTTACTCTTCATGCACTTCAAGTTGTTTCTTTTTAATAATAGCATTCCGCGCTGCCTTGGAGTCAACCAACCAATAGCTCAGGATGATCTGCAAATTTTTTTTTATGGAACGTGTTATATCTATTCAATAATTTCCAAACTAATACTCATGTAATTTGTCATTGTTCCTGTGGAGCCTCTGCAATTTTTCTTATTGAATATAATTCTGTTTTCAATAGAGCCTTTCTTTAATTATTAACAGTCACTGAATTTTTCTTCTGTCTTCCAAAAGACCTCATCCAACTTCAAAACAAATGTGAATACTCCCTAGTTTACAGTTAAATTGTAGACTAATAGAATTTTAATTAACTTAAAAAGAATTTGCATATGAAGTATGACATAGGCTGAAGTGCTAACCCATAAGTACTTCAGAATGTAGCATTATTTGAAGAGGAGGTCTTTAAAAGGGTGATTATATTCAAACGAGGCCGTGGGTGGGTCCTAATCTAACCTGACTATAAATCGAGGAAATGCATGCACACAGGAGAGACACCAGGTGTTCCTGCACAGAGAGAAAAGGCCATGTGAGGACACAGCAAGAAAGCAGACAATTAGGAGTCAAAGAGAAGGGCTTTAGAAGACATAAGACCTGATGACACTTTGATCTTGGACTTCTGGCCTCCACAACTGTGAGAAAATAAATCACTGTGTTCTAGGCCACCCCATCTAATGTCGTTATGACAGCCCCAGCAAAGTAATACAAGGTTGAGCCTATTCTGTGCATGACCTCGTGCAGCCCCTTGGAGCTCAGCAAGGAACCCCTGCCATAACAGAAAAAGCTACAAAAAGGCATAAATACCCATAACTCACGTCAGAATAGGTCATACCGGAAGAGCCGAGCAAAATGCCCTAGAAATACCAAGGAAGTAGGAATTCTTTCCATCTGGGGGATCAGAGAAGACTTGAAGGAAGAGAAGGCATCTTAATTGAATCGTAAAGGAGGAGCAAAATGGAACGGAATGGTGGGGGACAGGTCACAATCTGGGGGACTAGGACATTTTGAACATGAACAAGGTCCATGCTACATTCATAACCCTTATGACAGCAACCCCAGTTTTTATCTACCTGTGGACAAGTTTGGTGATTTGAAAATCTAAACATCAAGACCAATTGAGAACCTTTAAAAAAATATACAGATCCTCAGGCCCCATTCTTAGCCTGCTAAATTAGGAGTGCCAAGGATGATATTAGAGAATCTTTAAGCAGTTTCTTAGGTAAGATAGAATCAACTTCATGCATTTAGAGATTCCCATCCTGATATGATGACTTAATTTCTATTGAATGAGAAAAAGCACAAAAGCAGAAAATCTATTTTGAGTTCAGTAATGATTTCAAGTGAGTTTGTATTTATAGGAATTCTGCCTCTATTAACCATGTGTTCATAGGTTTCTGACTATCTCTCCCCTACCCATCGCTCTCTCTGATGAGAAGGTATAAAAAGAAATATAAGACAACAAATTTTTGTTGTTTAAACATGGTATTCTGCTATGTCAGCCCTAAAAAACTAATACACCCGTCTAATATGGGAAGGATCAGAGATAGTTTTTTGTTGTTGTTGTTGTTATTTTGGATTTCTCTTTTTTTCTTCTTTTCTCATCTTTAAAAAACTCCTAAATTCAAAGTCTCTCTTACTAAAGTGATGAAAGTAAATCCCCACATCTTAAGGATTCAGTGAGATGATTTGGGTAACACACAAAACACACTGTTAGATCCCACCCTGCTCCTACCCCACTCCCGTCACACAAGTAGGAACGCTTTTAAAATATTTTTTAAATGTGATTGAATTTTGTTTCTTTTTATCAGTACATATTTGCAATACATAATATTTACAGAATGAAGTTGGTACATGTACATAGCCCATCTTAATTCCTTTTTTCATACCCTTTCCTTCCCTTCCCTTCTCCTCCCTCCATCTCTTCTTCTCACATAAGACAAAGCATGCAATATTTAAGCTTGCATGTCTGATTTATTTCTCTTAACATTATGGTCTAAACATTTTTTGAAGCTGGGCCGTTCAGTCAGCTTTTTCTCAACTCACATTTTAGCTAAAGCTGGAAACTCGCCTCTAAAAGCTCTATTTCAGTCCAAAGTTCACACCAGAAGGGAGCTTCCGCCATTATTGATCCCTGGGTGAGCCATCTTGGGTAACGGTTTTGCCAAAGTGAGTAACAGGCCACCATGTACACATTGGTGAGGAGCCGTTCTTCCTTTCCCCTGGATTTTCCTACCTTCAGCCTTGAGAATAACCTCCAAGAAATCTTCCCAATGGTTCATTTGAATTCCTTTGGTTCCTATGTTGTATTTCATTCACTCATTCACTCATCGTGAATGTCTAATCCATCCCAGGACTAGTTTCCGACACTAACTGAACCAACAGGCTGGGTCTCTGCTCTCCTGGAGTTGCTATTCTAGGGTGGAAGACAGTAAACAGTCAAACCGCTGTGCAACATGTCAGGTGGGGATAAGCACTAAGGAGAAAAGTTAAGTACAGGGATAATACTATTTGGGTAGGACAGTGAAGACCTCACTCAGGAGGAATTTGATCAGGGAATGTGAAGAAATTAGAACATGGGCCAGTCACCTGGAAAGAAAATTCCAGGCAGTTTCTTTCTTTCTCAGCAGTTGGGATCTTGTATTATCTCAGTTTTGTCACCACTACTATGAGTTGAATTGTGTCCCCATAAAAAGATATGTTGGAGTCCTACCCTTAAGAGCTCAAAATTTGATCTGATAGAAATATAGGATTTTTACAGAAGTAACCAAGTTAAAATGAAGTCATTAGGATAGGTCCTAAGCTAATAAAACTGGTGTTCTTGTAAAAAGGGTAAATTTGGACAGCGAAATATGCATAGCACTATGTTAAACAATATACAAAACGCTATGTTAAAATAAGGAAGACGTCAGAATGATGCACTTACTACCAAAAATACCAAAGACTGCCAGCAAACCACCGACAGAAGACAAACATGGAAGATATTTACCTTCTCAGCCATCTCCAGCCCTACTAACACCTCCATCTTTGACCTCTGGCCTCCAGAACTGTGGGACAATACCTTGTTGTGCTTTAAGCCCAGTGTTCTGCTACCTCAGCGGAGGGGGCTACTGGAAGGATCGAAGATTGGCTACTTCCTGAGCAGGTTCACGGGACAAACCCCTGATTACAGGGGTTTCCTGTATTGCTGGATTACTGTAACTACCTCCTTCCTGTACCCGCTTCTTCCAGTCTTATTGTCTTAAATCATTTTTATAATACTATCGTACAGGATCACAAGCTTTCACCTGCTTGTGCCACCAGACGCAATCCAGATTTGTGAAGACACAAAGCCCTAGGATCCAGCCTCAGTGTACCTCTCCAGTCTGTTTGTCTCTTCTTTGCCCGGAGTTTCCAACTCCTGGCCACATGTGGCTCAATTCCTACTCATTCTCAGGCTCAGTTTAGTCTGTTTACTGCAAAGCCTCTCAATGTCCCCAAGACAGGTTTTGGGGTCTACCTTTGTGTTTTAGGAAGCCCTTCCATTAGTACTGTCGTGGCATTTAAAACACAGCATGTCCAAGGCCTGCTTGTCTCACTCTTCCTTTTGACTGTGAGCTCCTATCTTGTTTATATGTCCAGGCACTAAGGAAGTGCCTGGCACTTGAGAAACACTCCCATTGGATAAATGAAAATTAATGAACAAAGCATGCCTGTTCCAACCAGCTGGCCCACAAGTTTTTTGTTTGTTTGTTTGTTTTTTCTCCTTAAGAGGTGGGGTATGGGCAGATGACCTTTCCAGGGATTTCCCAATAGTATGCAGAACCACTGGAGCTGGATAGTGCTGTACCTTTCCTTAAGGTTGCAAGAAGAATCTGGATTAGACATTAAAAAGCTGCCCCTTGTGCTGCAAGACTGTGAAGAATAAGGGAGGGGAGTAAACAAACTATCCAACGATTTTTTAATCTGGGGCTGACCAGTATTTTGCAATCTATTTTTGATAGGAAGTGGCCCCTTCAACTGTCTTTCAAGCCTCTAATTCTGTAACTGCGTGTGCCTCACCTACAGGTAAACGTGGTGGGTTGACAGAACATGGAATTGTTGCAACTAACAATGCAATTTGTCCCGGGCTTAGGTCTCCAAAAATAATTTTTGAAGTTTTAAAATTATTTGCATGCACTTATAAATGCTAGAGAGTATAGGAAAGGAGAGTAAGACAGACAGAAACTTTTATTTTTTTAATATGCCTAACTAGAGGAAGACGGCGTAATAACAGTCAAAAATAATCAGGATTAGGTCTCTTTTGCAAATTCCTGAATGGGAAAATGTATCAGAATTTCCAGTCCTCAAGAAATAGGATCTAAAAAAGTCTTGTGAGCTACAAGGAAGAAAAAGAAAAGGGGGAGGGGGAACTGGCTCTTCGCAGCAGGAAGTCTTCAATGTCTATGGAGTTATGAAGAAACAACTCTGCTCTGAAGTCCTTATTCGGAACGCTAAACTCGATTTCACCAAAGAGCAATATAAAGGCTCCAAGCAGCCTCATCATGGTGTTGGGAAAACAATTCGGCTTCCCCGTGTAATAAAGCAAGAGAGCTCCGACTGGGTAGTGGCCCAGACCGGTGTTAGGGGTTTTATTTGCAAGTCAATGAGCCAAATGGGCGAGCCGGCTCGTTGTGCCGCGTTCAGCAAGCAGGGTTATTATTATCGCCTATTGCTCCACTGAACAATTTCACTGAAAAGGAAGAGTCCCGGCAGTGTGTGTGCACCGTGCCACACGGGACGTGCCGCTACGTGCCCACCTCTAGAACGACTTTATTTACGAAGGATTACCATGTTATCTGTTTTCCTTTTCCAGCAACAGCAGCCGTACGCAGCCCTCGAATTTCTTAATTACAAACCCGTTTGCTTCCGAATCAACCCCAAACCGTCAGGCTGAGCCCCCGGAGGGAGCCTGTGCAAGTTTGCGCGCGCGCGCACACACACACACACACTCTACCCTGATCAAGGGCAACAGCAGAAACAAGTAACTGTGTATGTGCAAAAAGGTGGATCTCGGGACGAGGATCGCTGAGTTTGTTTACAGAGCAGAGCCTCAGCTCGGATGCCAAAGCTACCAAGAGCTGCAAACGCAAACTTAGCAGAAGCACACGTACCCGGGAGCGCCGAGCGGGCCCGAAAGTGCGGACCGGATCCCAGAGCGCGGAGAGGAGGGGACCAGGCCTGCGAGCGCGCTCCGTCCACCTGCAGCCGCTGTCGCTCCCCGCCCCCAGCTCCTGTCCTTGAAAGGAGTTGGGAGAAAAAGCATCTACACGCAGAACACAAAAGCTCGGCTCCGGAAAGCTCTCCCAGGGGAAAGGGCATTAGTTGTGCAGGGCTTTAAAAACAAACAAACAAACAAAAAACCCTCGGGAAAACCAACTGTTCTTTGAAGCCCAGGGAGGCTTCTGCAACGGGGAGGCGGCTGCAGGACGCTCGGAAGGGCGGGAGTGCTGCGCGAACCCCCCTTTCCGGTGGAGAGCAGGGTAGATCGCTAGGTGAGCCTGGGGAGCGCGCTGGAGGGTGCGGCTCTGGCCGGACGGAGGCGTTAAGCGCTACCTTCGGGACGCGAGCCCCGGGAGGATTAACCCCTGCCCCGGGGGCGGCGCAGCGGCCCCACAGTTCCTGCGGGAGGAGGAAGCCGGGGAGCGCGGGGCGGCGCCTGGGCGCGCAGCCTCTGCGCACGAGCCGCCGGCGCGGGGACGCGGCTCGCCCACCCGCTCCAGTGTGCGGCGGTCCGGAATCCGCGTCTTCACGCCGCCCTCCGGGGAGGCTCTCGCTCCGCCCTTCCTGAAATCCCTTATATTAACTGTGGCCAAAGCCCTAAGAAACACAGCTCATTGTTGGCAGCTGCCGGGCGGTCCTGCCGAGCTGTGAGGGCAGCGGAGGGAAAAGAAAAGGGAACGGCTCGGAATCTGCCCCGGCCGCCGCGGCGAGACCTCGGCACCGACCAGGCGACGGCGAACGCCCTGCACGCCAGGAAGGTCCCCTCTATGTGCTGCTGAGCCGGTCCTGGACCCGACGATCCCGCCCTCGGTCTCCGGAGCAGACATCGCAAAGACGAAAGGTGAGCGCGGCGGGCGACGCCGGCTGGGGCTCCGGCGAGCCCCGTCCTCCGAGGGCTGGGTTTGCCCGGAGGAAGAGCGCGAGGCGGCGCTGGGGAATAACAACAGGATGTGCAACAACAGGATGAGGAGGGCTGATCGAAAGCCTGAAGTTCGCGGCGGGGCTACGGGGCACTTCCTTTATTAGGCCACTTCGGGGAACGCAGAGGGGGTGTGGGCTCGGGTGTCCCCCACCCCGATCGCTGGGGAAGAGGCTGTTTGTGCAGAGCCCGGCTCTGTCGTGGGTGGCAGGTCCTCCAAGGTGATGGACGGGCTACTGCGAGTGGGATCCTGGGCATGGAGGTTTGCTTGCAGCTGACGTGCGCCCGGGGGAGCCTAGGGGAGCAGAGGCGAGAGCAAGTGGGGTGCGCCACGGTGGCCGACACGTGTGACGCGGGTCTGATGTCTGCCCTTTTCACTTTCAGAACTGGAAATGGCAGACCATATGATGGCCATGAACCACGGGCGCTTCGCCGACGGCACCAACGGGCTGCACCACCACCCTGCCCACCGCATGGGCATGGGGCAGTTCCCGAGCCCTCATCACCACCAGCAGCAGCAGCCCCAGCACGCCTTCAACGCCCTAATGGGCGAGCACATACACTACGGCGCGGGCAACATGAACGCCACGAGCGGCATCAGGCACGCGATGGGGCCGGGGGCTGTGAACGGCGGGCACCCCCCGAGCGCGCTGGCCCCCGCCGCCAGGTTTAACAACTCCCAGTTCATGGGCTCCCCGGTGGCCAGCCAGGGAGGCTCCCTGCCCGCCAGCATGCAGCTGCAGAAGCTCAACAACCAGTATTTCAACCATCACCCCTATCCCCACAACCACTACATGCCGGATTTGCACCCTGCTGCAGGCCACCAGATGAACGGGACAAACCAGCACTTCCGAGATTGCAACCCCAAGCACAGCGGCGGCAGCAGCACCCCCGGCGGCTCGGGCGGCAGCAGCACCCCGAGCGGCACCTCGGGCGGTGGCGCAGGCAGCAGCAGCGGCAGTGGCAGCGGCGGCGGCAGCGGCAGCAACATGCCCGCCTCAGTGGCCCATGTCCCTGCTGCAATGCTGCCGCCCAATGTCATAGACACTGATTTCATCGACGAGGAAGTGCTCATGTCTTTAGTGATAGAAATGGGTTTGGACCGCATCAAGGAACTGCCCGAACTCTGGCTGGGGCAGAACGAGTTTGATTTTATGACGGACTTCGTGTGCAAACAGCAGCCCAGCCGAGTAAGCTGCTGACTCGATCCAGCCCCGTGGAAAGAAATCAAACCCCCAACTTCTTCGGTGTGAATTAAAAAAATAAAAAATAAAACAAAAAACATTCCCCTAGACACGGTATCTCACTTTTCAGATCCTGAAAGGTTTGAGAACTTGGAAACAAAGTAAACTATAAACTTGTACAAATTGATTTTAAAAAATGCTGCCACTTTTTTTTTTGTTTTGTTTTTGTTTCGTTTTTGTAGCCTTGACATTCACCTCCCTTATGTAGATGAAATATCTAGCTAACCTGGTCTTTTTCGTTGTTTGTTTTTACTCCTTATTTCCTCACTTTCTCCAGTGCTCAACTGTTAGATATTAATCTTGGCAAACTGCTTAATCTTGTGGATTTTGTAGATGGTTTCAAATGACTGAACTGCATTCAGATTTAGGAGTGAAAGGAAAAATTGCATTAGTTGGTTGCATGAACTTTGAAGGGCAGATATTACTGCACAAACTCTGCTATCTCGCTTCATTTTTTAAAACTATGCATTTGAGTACAGACTAATTTTTAAAATATGCTGAACTGGAAGATTAAACAGATGTGGGCCAAACCGTTCTGGATCAGGAAAAGTCATACTGTTCACTTTCAAGTTGGCTGTCCCCCCTCCCCCATATGTACAGACAATAGGGTGTGGAATGTCGTCAGTGGCAAACATTTCACAGATTTTTATTTTGTTTCTGTCTTCAACATTTTTGACACTGTGCTAATAGTTATATTCAGTACATGAAAAGATACTACTGTGTTGAAAGCTTTTTAGGAAATTTTGACAGTATTTTTGTACAAAACATTTTTTTGAAAAAATACTTGTTAATTTATTCTATTTTAATTTGCCAATGTCAATAAAAAGTTAAGAAATACTTGTTTTCTAGAAGTCATTGGGGGGGGTTCCCTTTGGTGGCTTTTTTTTTTTCCTTCCCTGCCTTCAAGTTGGACACTTTATTGATGAGAGTAAGCATTCCAAAGGATACGTTACAGGATACTAAAACGGGTCAGGATGAGCTTAAGCAGAGAGCAGGATTTAACATAATTGGCATAATGCTTCATTGTTATTGTAACATGCCTCTTGGTGTGGTTTAATCAAAAGCTGCAAAGTTGTCACAGTGCTACATTTTTTCCTTAATTGCCATCAGATTCAAGTGTACTCCAGAGTTGGAAACATTTGCAATACTAAACATTATAAATACCTTACCCCTGGGGGGCAGGGGTAAATCAAGTGTTCTGGGTTATACCTGATTCAACTGCTTAAATGGAGGCAGGCTGGAATAATCTACTGAGTGACGAATGGGGGAGGCATTAAATATAAATCTACCTTTATCTCTAGTGACAAATTTTATTTCTCAGGAAAGTGCTAAGGATAGGCATATGTTTCTAGCTTAATCTCTGAAATAGCTTCTGACTGGTTTATAATTCTGAGAGGAAGAGGGGGTAGAATTCCACCTTGAGGCTTGCTATTTTCTATAATATTTAAAATTTACTCAGGTTGATTCAAAGGTCAAATATCAGTCTTCACAAGATGTTCCCTCAAGTATACCCTGTTTTCTAGAATTCTGAGCTTTTTCTGTTACATGCACTGGGTGCAAAGCACATAAAGATAAGATCATTTTAATTTTACCTAGATATCAAGGGAACCAAACTACAATTAAGTGGGTGTCAAGTTTTGCTTTATATAATCAAGTAAAGGAAACTAATATTGTTAAAATCTCAAATTATTCCAGGTGGAAAGAGAAGAAATTTTATTTTTGTTTCTCCATGTTTTCATGGCTTATCTTGTAAGAGTAACACACTTACATGCAAGAAAGAAAAAAGAAAAAAAAGAAAGACTTGTACTTAACCTACGAGGGGAGTAAACACATGTTGAGGAAAATCTTAGAAACAGTGCTTTAAAAGAACATTTCATTTAGTGTTAGATTCTCAACTTAAATCCCGTATTTCATAATAAATCAGGCAGGTAAAGAGAAGTATTACCTTAGAGTGTGGCAACTTTTAGGTTGATTTAGGTATAATTCAAATGACCTGCGGTCCATATAATTCTGTTTCCAAGGCAGGACATGTGAAATTAAGATGCATATTTCAATGGATTTTTTATACCCCTATAATTGGCACTTTGTTAAAAATGATGTTCTAAGTAACTAATTTCACTCAGAATACACTGAATCAACCAAAACTCTTTTCACCCCACTTTAAAATCATATCCAGATTTCCACATTAATAGTTAAAGCCAAACTTTTCTTCAACTAAGACATGTCAATACTAAAACTGCAATCAGCAGTAAATCTTCCTGGCTAAGCATTTTCACAGTAAGTTTTTCTTTCCCTTTCTCTTTTCCATTCTTTTTTCCCCCCAGAGGTTCAAGTGAAAAAATATGTTTACCTACATATTAATACAGCAATTCTAGTTCTTTTTCAGTTGTGCCAGGGAAAAAAAAGGAAAGCTATTGGAGACAATGTTTTTTTGCATAAAGAGAGAAGCAAAAGAATTGTCCTGCCACCAACCCTCCCCATTTATTCTGCCAGGGAATAAGCCACAGCACCTGCTCTGTCACTAAATTCCTCCTGCTGCTCAAACGCCGGAACATGTATGGGGAGATGCAGAGCCCAAGGAACTATTATTAGACCTTAGACCCATCCCTGCTAGCACAGAGGACTCAGAGGAGCTGGCTAAGGCACAGTTTGTCCTCAGTACAAAAACAAATGAACCTCCACCCCTTCACTCAAATGATCTCTATTTCATTAAAACTCTTTCTTGATCGGCAATTGAGCAGATTCTATGCGATAGCAGCAGGTCTCTTAAACAGAGAAAAATAAGTCCTTGTTTGAAGAATCTGATTAATGAAACCTGTACAGTGACCTAGATCACCGGCTGCTGGCAGACGTTTGCAAAACCTTCTGTGGTCTTGCTTCCCTACTAAGTTGCTTATAAGCATATGGGGAAATTTGACCTCTGTACCTTGGCTATTTGTCAAAAAGTTCTAATATGGTACAAGAGAGCTTCTGTTCTTTAAGCTTTGCCCACAAATAGACCCTCCATGCTTGATTTTCAAGGAGAGATCAATGATAAGGAACAGCATAGCCTCATTGATACATGTCAGGAAAACAAGCCCGCATTAATAAAAACGCCTACCTCTGCCATGTGCCTGAGAAAATCCTGCTGGTAGCATCTTTGCTGGAACTGATAAAGACGTTAAATCTATGGATGGGTCTTTGAAGAACAGTTACCTAATCACCACTGTTTATGGGGTGCTAGGCTACAGCACTAGTTCCAGAAGGCTGACATCTATTGTGAAGTTTACAGTCTCCGTGACTTTTACTACTGTAAACGCCTGGGATGGCTATAAATTGATGTCAACTTTAAAGGCCAGATCCTTTAGAGCAAAATATTAATCCACTAATCTATTATGGGTGGCCAGCTTTGAAATACGAACTTTGTAGTCCCAGACCATTAGGTGTTTTCGCCCCCTTGTGGAATTTATTTAGAAGGTCAAAACAAAGCTGTTCCTCAAGAGGGTTTTGTTTTATTGTTTGTTTTTTGCCATTGCTGAAGACTTTAGCTTTTTTTTTCCTTGAAGCAAATAACGTATATTTGCGCCACAAATTTTTTTTATCAAAGAAGTTTACAGAATAAACACTCTTTCTGAAAATAAAAGTACTTTACTTACCAAAGACCTTAACTTATGATTAAGTGTGCATGGATGATATTTGCCTCAGATTTCAAATTATGCATTGGCTAAGGGATTTTCTTTTTCAAACTGCAATGAGCAGTGGTTTGGGGCCAATACTGGCAACCATGTGAGGGCAACAAATACCTGCTCCCCCACGACAGAACTGCTGATTGGTAATAAGTATGAGTAACACTACATTCGTTGGTATGAGGTTGGAAAGGCAGAGAAAAATATCCAGGAATGTAGAATGCAATTATCCACGTTGGACTGTGACCAAGCCACTGGCTCTAATCTTGTGAAATGGGTCTTCGATGAGCATGAATGTTACTGTCTAAGTGAGTCAATAAAATTTAACATAAACCTGGCAGATAACATTGACTCCAAATAATAAATACATTTACAATTCAAAGAATTTAGGATCCAAGCCACTGGCAATTTTTTCCTTTCTAAGAGTATTGTTTTTCTAGCACAAAGAGATGTTCCATGTGGCTTCTGAGATGGTATTTATCATTTTGGTACTGTAGCATTATCATCAAAATCAGAGCCCCAGGCAGGCCGAGGCTGAGCCTCAGGAAGGGAACAGTAAGGTAGCACATCAAATGCCTTAGCCCCCATTACCGTGTGTTCTGTTTGTCTTTTCCCCCCAGAATAGAAGGAACAGTGGCAATGTCAGAATTTTAATTGCAGTGGACTGGCTTAAATTACTTGACCTATTTTTATGCTGCAAGAAAAGAAACGATTCTTTTTTCCTGGTGGCCATACTTATAATTTAAACTAGAAGAGAAAATAAAAGGGCATTTTCCATCACAGAGTATACTGTTGGTAAACATACTAGCACATTAGATCCATGTATATTTTTGAAAAATATTTAGACTCCAGAAAAAAGAAATTTTCCTCTCACAGGAGGAAATTAAACTCATAAGTAATGATAAATAATGAATTTTAAATATTCTCAGAGCTGCAGGTGTGAATTTCTGTCATTTTTTATTTATAAACACAACAAAAGGAAAGGGAAGAAAAATAGGAATTCTTGGGCCTTGGTAAAGAATATCAAATCAACTGCCTTTCATACTTTCTTTGAGCAAAAAAAAAAAAAAAAAAAATGGCTTTTAAGCCACTGGATCCTTATCAGTTACTTTTTTTCCCAAGATGAGTACTAAATGTCAGAAGCAGTCCTAGGAGACCGTTGGTGGACTTTTTGAGAATTCTGCTTGGCTGAACCAGACCTGCAGAGTGATCCAAAGCAGATGAAAGATGGACGATGTGTATTATTACTTTCTTTATATGTTGTTGCTTTTCATTAGGCTGAACTAATCTGAAAGATTAGTGAGGCAGTGACACAACATGGGGTGAGCCGCTTGGTTCTTGGGATTCTTGGAATTTTCCCATGGCGTCACCATTGTGCTCAGCCCTGAAATCCTTCCCTTTCTTCCCTCTACAGTAGAGTGGTTACTTGATTACATTTGGGGTTGCTGAACAAAGCCCACAAGGGATCTGTCGCCTAAGGGGCCTACAGCCAGGCAAGGTTAGAGTGGCCTGCTTTGCAGGAGATATGCAAATAGGTAAGTGGCTTTAGAAAAGTTAATAGTGCTAAAGGAATCCTGTGAGTCCTTTCTTGAAAGCTGGGTAGGAAGCAAATTTTAGGCTTACATGAAAGTCAAACTAGCATAAAATCGGAAAAAGTCAGCCAGCTCAAGGTTGTTGGTATCGTTTTATGAACATTTAAAGAGGACACTGTGCCAGGGTGACAGAAATGTGATTGGCAGCTACTGAAGTCTTTTCTCTTCTTGTCTCCCTATGGAATGACATAAAATTTGGCCTATGATTTCCTTAAGTTATTTGGTCACAGAGCTTTTTAAAAATTTCTTGTAACCCGTTTTTCTGGTGGGCTTGATTTGGTTTGGTGTTTTGGCTTCATGATAATTTGTATCTCTCTGCTAACTAACACACATCGGTAGTATTAAATTGTGCACACAAGTCTTAGGTCACCTTGCAAATATTGTCCTGTTGTATTTATTTTGGATAATTCTTTTGAAGCAAGATGATGGTCCTTGCATATTTATTTCTATCCAATGTGTAAAGCAAATATATGGATGATGAGACCAGTAAGTGAAAAGTGATTGAACTGACAGCTACGTTCCTAATATGAACCTGAAATAAGCATCTCAAATGTTCTTGAGATTCCTCTGTGACACCACTTTTTGGATCAGTAATTCTCAGCTGCCATTGCTCTAGAAGGCAGATCAGGATAAGAAACGGGGAGAAGAAAGCAGTAACTTGAAAATACCATACTACATTTTAAAGTATTTAAATAAATACTCATTTAGCAAAACAAAATGTAGAAAGACTTTTCCAAATCTTCTGGAGTGATGGAAAATGGTTTTTGTGTGTGTGTGTGTGTGTGTGTGTGTACCCGGGGGTCCACCTCAGGACCTCGCGCGCCAGCAGGCGCCTGTGCCGCTGAGCGATATCACCGGCCCCTTTTTCGTATGTGGGATCCGGGAGTCGAACTCGGGCCTTCGCGCTTGCCAGGCAGGCGCTTACCCCGCTGAGCCATCTCACCGGCCTGGAACATGGGTTTTTAAAATGGTAAGAAAGACTGTCTAGACTGTATGGGACCAAATCAGAGAAATTCACCTTTCGTCAAGATTTCTTAATGAATCTTTCTGTTGAACTTAAGTTTCTCGCGGCTTATTTGGCTGTGCACGCACTATCTGTCAAGCACGGAGGTCTGCATTTTACACACATAATCTTATTTAAGACTCAGAATATTCCTGCAACATACATGTTATTATTCTAATTCTCGGCAAGAAAACTGACATTTAGAAAGGCAGGTGGCTCAGGAGCAGCACAGCTGGGGACAGGAAGATGCACAGCATCGTTTCAGAACTCCTAGATGTTCTTCCTAACACACAGTGCTGCTTACTCAAACAAAACGACTTTTATTCTTACACACTACTGATTTTAAAAAGATCAACTTAATAATTTCAATGCAGAAGAGCTTGATGTTACATGTTCATAAATTAGAAAATATACTAACAAAACTATAACAAGTATCTATCCATACAACTGCACATGAAAACTTTTGGGATTCACAAGTTGGTGTCTTTACATTTTCAATCCCAAACTATTCTTTTAAAGTATGGTTGGCCCTGAAAGTGCACTCAGTTTGCGATCATAGGGAGCCCAACCCCTTCTTAGCATCTTGACCTGCTTAGCACCTCAAATCAAATGGAGGAATGTAAGTGGTTTAAATTGTGGTTTTGGGTTTTTTACTTAATTGAATTCTACATTGCTTGATAATAAACGGTTCTTTCAGAAACTATGCCAGTGCTTTAGCATTACCAGTTCTATAATCTACTAAAGGAAGGCATCAGTGCTCGCTCTCACGTGTAAGGACGTCCACTTTACAATTTGCTCCACTGCCTGGTAGTAATTATATATTAACATTGATTATAAGGTTCAGGCTGATTTCAGAATGGTAATATGTGAAAAAATGTACATCTTAGATTAAAAGGAAATATAGAGTCTAGTTAGTTTGTACTTAAATAATCCTCCTCGATTTTTCCAAACTTCCTTGATGCAGGTGTGAGCCCATTTCTTCGTGTTCAGATTGCTGAAGAAACACAGAACTCTTCCACTAATAGTTAGTTGTACTGAAAAGGAATAGTAGCTCAGGAATAAAAAAACATGGGCTGTAGTCTTAGCTGTGCAACCGAATAGTGGTGTAATTTAATCAATGTTGGCTCAAGTTTCTCCATCAGTAAAATGAAGATGTTTAATTAATACATCTTGTGTTCAGATTCTCATGAAGAAAACATAAGCCCATTCCTATCATTTTTCTTCCTCTGGAAAGATGGAGTACAACATTATAAGCCACCTTCAAAACCAGTTACATCACTTTGTACCATTCTTTTTCCAAGCTGTGGGCCTGGGGATGAACCACAGGCTTCATCCAGAAGGGCTGGAGTCATCTCTGTAAATATTTCCCTTCCTGGCAACAGTGAACACAAGTGTTGGCTGCTAAGATGTATCAACCTACAAGTAATACCAAAAATTTACCAGCCTGGAGATCTATCTAGTACACCAACACTTGCAAAGATACAGGTGACTATATAATATTCTTTGCTGTTACAATGGTTTAAATTTTACGTACTAAAGATAATTTGATAGACTCTTCATTTCACATTCTGTACTATTTTCTTACAAATTAATTTCATTTTCAAACCTCATAAATAACAAGCACTCAATATTCCTTCAAACCACTTGCCCTGAGCCACAATCATCATCATCATCACTACTATTGTTATTTAATTTCTCAAGGAGAAAATCCTATGAACAATTCTAAAGCAGAGGGAGCTAGGAGATATTAAACACTGTAAGGTGGTATTTAAGAGTTTTCAAGCAGTTAAGAGGCACACATCTATACTCATTGCTCTATTGTCTCTTCCCCTACTTCCCACATTCCCCAACACCACATTCCTCTAGCTTGGAGAATCAAATTATTTAGCTACCTGATGAACTAATATATTAGTTCAAAATAGTTATCTAAAGGGAAGTGTGCATCGTAATACTTAACTACCCAGGAATTTTTTGTTTTGTTTTGAAGACAGGGTCTTGCTATGCAGTCCAGGCTGTCCTAGAATTCGCAGTCCTCTTGCCTTAGCCTTCCAAGTGCTAGGTTTCAGGCAAGCACCACCACGCCTGGCTCAGAGAATACTTCTACTCTAACCTGTGAAAGCAATGTAACTAAAGAACCTTGATAAAGTATTACAATAACTTATTAGTCCATTTCACCAATTGACCACGAGGGGGCGCAAAAGATCTGTAAGTCTACACAGTATGTACACTTCTATGCAGCTGTCAAGGCTAAACTGTCACTTGCTTAAAACCACCCCTCCCCCACCCCTACCCCGGCCCCAACTGCGGTCTATTTGTTTTATTGAAACAGAAAATATCCAATACGACCTGTTATAACCTTCAGAATAGAGCTAAATCAAGAACACCTCTAGATCAAAAACACACTCTTCCCAGGCACCATGTCTCATTAGTCTAATAAAAATTAGAGAGTGACAAAAGGTGTCCCGTTTTTCCCCTTTTGAAGTTCTCTCCTCCTAACACCCATCTCCTCATGAGCAAGTGGCTCAATTTTCTGTCCTGCTGGGGGAACATTCATATCTAAAAAAAAGAAACTCTAAAGAAACTAAAGGAAGAAATTTTGAATGGTAGGATTTTGTACATCAGTCCAAAGGTATTAGAAAGTTAAGACTTACTTTTCTTTATCTGACCCTGAAATCATTCTTCTCTCTGTTTCTTTTTCTACCTCTCAATCCAGCCAATTCCAGTGTAAACCATGCTCTTCACTCCTATATAACATACGGGTGTTCACCCAATTGCTGCCTCTCCTAACCAGTGCATTCTATTCGTTCCTCGGGGTTCTAATACTATCTGTGTACCCCGAGGATTTCATAGCCCAGATCTCTACCGCGATCTCTCGCCACTCACTCCAACTCTGCCTGCTACTGAACACACACATACACACAATGACACACACATACACACAATGACACACACATACACACAATGACACACACACACAATGACACACACACAATGACACACACAATGATTTTTTTTTTTTTTTTTGAGACAGGGTCTCACTAAGTAGTTCAGGCTGGCCTCAAATTTGTGGCGATCCTCCTACCTTAGCCTTCTTAGTGTTGGGATTACAGGTGTGCGCCACCACGCCTGGCTCCATATTCACCTTGAAGGAGAAAATGTCCAAGATTTCATTCAGTCCTCCCTACCCTGCCCCCATGTTTCCATTCCTGGTTATTAGAATTATCATTCATCCAATAAGTGTGCCAGAATTCTACAGATCGGTTTCTTGTTTCTTCACCACTAGCCCCCACTAAGCCAACGGTCACAGAACTCAGTAAGTTCTTTGCATTTGCTGTCCCTCTACCTAAAGTAAGTGCTCCTTCCCAAACTGCCCTTAGGTCTTTGTCAGAATTTGTTTCTTCGGTGACCACGCTACACCAGAGGCCACTTCCAGCTTTTCCCCGTGAAACTCAACCCTGCTCTACCCTGCTCAATTCTTCTTCAGACAACCACGATGGTTTTTAAAAAGTATCCTAAATTCTTCGGCACTCATCTCATCAAAGGGTGTCATTAAGTCACTTCCTCACATCTGGGGTTTATTTACTGACTCTCCTGTCCTGTAACCTCTGAGGCTGAGTCAGAAATGATCACGCAGCTCCTCGAAGTTCTCTTGGGACACACGCCTGTGGAGCCCTGAGCCGCGGTAAAAATCCAGCTACCTGGGGCTGCCACGCGTGAGGAAGCCGGGCCATCAGGAAAGGCTGTGTGCGGGTGTCCCCACCAACAGCACCCACTGAGGTTCCCAGGTGACAGCCGGGATCAGCTGCCAGCTGTGGGGGTGCAGATACCTGCAAGAGCTCCCGGTCTGCAGCTCTCGCATTCCTCTCTGCTGTGGCGTCCTCTCAGTTGGGCCCCAGACAACAGACCTCATAAGCTAGCCTCCGTGCTTTCTCTAAATCTGTGAGCCACAGACTCCATAAGCATAATAAAATGGTAAGTTTGGAATAATTTCACAAATATCAATAGCACCTGGATAACATCACCATCTCACATAAAGCACAGTCTTCTTATTTAAATTATTTGTTGATTATTTTCCTTGCTTTAAAATATCAGCTCCATGAGCACAGGGATTTTTGTCATTGGTCATTGCACATGTGCCTAAAAGAATACAGGTACTTGGCAGAGGTTCGACCCATCTTTATTGTTAAATTTATTTATTGTATTCATTTATTTGCTGAAAATGGATAATTCAATAAGTGAATGAATTAACTTTTTTTTTTGTATCATTCTTCTCGCCATTCCACCCCTGTTGTCTTAGTTCAAAAATTTATTATTTCCGACCTAGACTACAATTACTTCCTATCTGGTCTTACTTCCTCTCATTTTACTCCCTACCATTTATGCTTCATACTTCAGAAAGTTATCCTAAAATACAGATTTGATCCTACTGCTCACACCAGCTGAAATGCCTCCTCTGGGCAGGCATGTTTATACCATACGGACCAGTGGCCAGGCACATTAGACTATAGCAAGTGGCTTTCAGGGGCTGGGAACGACAACTAGCCCACAGCTGGCTAGGAAAATTCCAGTGAAAAAACTAGTCATATCCTGATGGTGCTAAAACTGACATTATCCAGCACCGATCCTGGGGTGTTGTCTGGAGGCCATAGACACGTACCGAAAAGCAAGAGAAACTAGCTTGCAGAGGTCAACAGGCAAATGGAACCATGGTCTGAACAAAGCAATACCCAGGACCATATGACCCCAAATAAAGACGGATGGAAAGACATCTGTCTTCGACAGCATTTTAGTTTCTTGATTCAGTTTCCATCAGACCCTGGCTCCTGTAAGATCTTTCATTATTTGCTCTGACATGAGTGATTTGGACAGCCCCAATTTCATTATTCCATATCTTCACATACGCTGCTCTCCTCATCTGGAAGCTTCTTCTCACAGTCATCTCCTTGTTGAAGTATCCCTCAGTGTCTGCCTCAAGTGTCTTCTCTCAGAAACCTCCCCCACAAGACTCTTCATTTGCAGTACCACTATACATTAGAAATACTGTACTAGGTGTCTTGATTACACAGCACTACAATTATTTGGTGATAACCTTCTCTCTTCTACTGTGCAATTGTATCTATGTATTAGAAATTTTCAGCTACCAGTTACAGAAACTCAATTCTGCTTAAACCTTTAGGAGATCAATTGTTTTGTCATCAGTTGATGGCAGGGCAGTCTTGGGTTGATTATTCACTGACTCAATGACAGTGAAGGGAACTCGGGCTTTCCTCTGCTGAGCTATCCTCAGCACTGACTGAAACTTAGACTGGTAACAGTGGCATTTGCAGTGCTTAAATTATATGCAGAGAAAAGGAAATTTTTTACAGAAGCATCCCTTTCCCCAAGGATCAAGTCACAGACCCATTTCTGAATCAACCAACCACTGGGGTTTGCTTACCATGGATTAGAGTTATCAAAATTGACAAACTAGTCACGTGCGGGTGACATGGATATGGGACCAGCAACTCCTCAACAAGTAGGCAGACCTTTTCTGAAATTTCTGCTTCACAGCATGGATTATTTTTTAATCTGGAACTGAAGGGGACTATCTTTAAAGTTTTTATATCTTTGAGTCTTCTTCATAGAGCAAAGTCTTATAACTAATAAAAATATTATTATAAATCATTAAAGCAGATTTATTAAAGGTTAAAATGTGTTATACAATATGACATTTGTTAATATAAACAAATATCCTCTTAAAAAGAAATATAAGTCATTATGTCACTTCCTCATTAATGGATTCAAAAATTTCCTCGTTAATAGATTAATAAATAATTTCTCTGAACCAAGAAAATCATGTATGTGCTGGCAGTGATTAATCCAGTGCCAAATGAACAGAACCTTGTATTTATGAACAAATTACTGATAACTATGTGGTCTATTTCCTTGCTAAAACACACTGGTCCATGTACCAAAGCCAAAAAGAATATAAAATTAGTCCTGTAAGATTCAAACAGGAGAGATGAATCTAACATCTGGCAGTGATCATTTCTGCCCTTCTGCTCCTTGCTTGGCCCATCCTTCATATAAAGAACAAACAAACAAAATTAAAAACAAAAAAGCCTTGCTCTGGGAGTTTTTAACTTGACAACAGAGAGATACTGTTTTTAAACTCGTGGTGAAACTATGATCCTAGAAACTGATGTCAGCCAAATTTCCACCTGTATCGATGTATTAGAAATTTGGAGGAAGTTAATCTGGGTGAACAAAGATATTGTAAAGAGAGAAGCAGAGAAAGAAGTGACCAGATTTTATCTGAATCCTTCAGGTCTAGTTGCAGCTTTGCCTTTCTAGAAGTTTCCTGTCCCTGAGCTAACTGATTTGGGATCAGTAACATGAAAAAATGTCATCTTGGCTAACATACACAAACATAAGTTTAATCTCCGCAGTTGCTTTATTTATTTTTAAATATTTCACAGAAATATATGTTTGGGGGCAATTTCTATTTCACACCTGCATTTGTGAGTGATTATGAAGTATGTGATACACCAGTACTGTGTGTCACCATTCACTTTTTCTCCCTCACGTGTGGTTCCTGGGACCCTCTTGCACCAGTGCTAGGGTGGATAACGGATGCTGCAATGTGCCGCACTTCAGGACTGAGGAACTCGTTCCCCTCAGTTCCTGGGAATGCTGCCAGCAGACATCCCTCACAGGACATCTCCCGGAATTTCCCCATTGCCTTGCCCAAGGCCACAAACCCCCTCCTTGAGGCAACCTGCTTCCGGTGACTGGTCTGCATCTGGGTAAAGAGCTGGCTCCCTCATCCCAACTCAACACAACTCTGAAAAGCTGCCCTAGCCTCAGAGCTTCCTGTGGGTGGGCTGAGGACTTCATCAAGGCTGCATTGCAGTCTATCTTCTCCTGCCCCAATGTTTTCCTTCTTCCTTCCACAGGTGCTGTTTCTAATACCTTTCCACAAACAACCCCAGCCTTCTAATCTCCATCTCAGGGGCCACCTTCTAAGAAACCCAATCTATGACACAACATTTATGAAAAGTAATCTGTGAAAATACTATGCAACCCTGCACGAAAAACTCAATAAATATTTAATGGCTCCTTACATTTATCCAGCACTCCGTTAATTATTGTAGAGAACATGATAGAAGTATAAAGTATGTGGCCTGTCCTTAAAGAACTCACAGTCCCATTGAGCAGACTGTTCAGATGGGGAAGATCAAAAGGAAGCTGAAATTACTACACAGTAGATGACTCATATATATTGAATGAATGCATCCTGCATTAGTTAATTAACTAATAGGAAGAGAGATGTGTGAGTTGGAAGAGACTACAAAATTTATTTGTGGCCAAACTGCAGTTACCACTGCCACCTTTCCTTTTATTCATTAACTCACTGCGGGATTTTCCCCCAGGGGCCTTGGACCAACCCAGTAATCCCCACTTTCTCCCTTGTATCTCTCGAGAATAACTGTAGAACGCTTGGGGAATGCACAGCCTGAGGTAAATTAGGAACTGGCCAGGCCTGTCCAGTCTGTGAGCACCTCCAATCTGAAATAGGAGGCTCTTGGATGATTTGGCCCAGCAATTCACATGACCTCAGGGTATAAAACCCAAGATGGGCCGCTTTGCAGGGTCCCTCAGCAGTGGTACAAGTGGGGTCCAGGCAGAGAAGATTCCATCCACCTTTGGAAAGGTCCAGCTTACCCTGAATCGTAGGCTTCTGCTGTTTACTGCCCATCTGTAAGTAATAAAGTTGCTTCTTATAACTTGTGTGTGTGTGTGTGTGTGTGTGTGTGTGTGTGTGTGTGTGTGAGACCAGTGTCATGAGACTCAGGCAAGCAGTGTTAAGTGCAGACCAAGACGGAGTGGGCTGAAGTGGTCGCCAGGGCACAGTGAACCTGTTTCCCATCCACTGTACCATCTCCCTCTTCACAACAAAAAAACAGGGTGAGTAATGGAAAAAAAACACAAGATCCTACTTTGATTTGGGTTGGGACTGTTCTCAGGAAAAAGAGCCGGAAATCTTCCTACACGCCAGAGTCTAACCTCTCACACTCTCTGAAGGGCCAAAGTGGACTAACCATGTTCCCACCTCACAGACAAGCTGTGGAGAATGAGGGCTCTCCCACAGTCAGCAGTGACGGCCATCAAAGGAATAATAACACATCAGTACAGTGCTCTGTTACCCTGAACCTTACCTTCCTTCGCTGGTCCTCATGTCATTCTAGGACAGAGTTGGGGAACTATGGCATACTTGCCAAGTGGGCTGTTTGTATCATTTGAAAGCTCTAACAGGTTTGCCATCACTGTTCTAGGAGGTAGAAAAAATAGGTATCATTGTATCCTCTTTCAGAAAAACAAAAACTAAGGTTTTGAGCTGAAATTAAAGTTAAATCTTCTTATTCTTCATTTTTACAGACTATTCATTGAGTTCCTTTTATGGCTACCAATTGACAGTTAGGGATTATGTTAGTAATACCATAATTAGTATTTTTAGTTCTAGGTCTAGTAGTTCAGTTTTGGACCCAGTGAGGGTCAATCAAGCTTAACAAAACAGAATTTCTACTATTGCATATATCATTCAGAAATGATACCCTTGAGTACAAATCTTGATTTAGAAAACAGAAGTTTACACAATTAATTGCACCCATACTTGAACAGACAAATAGGTGTGCTGCACTCTAAATAACAAGTATACTCAACCTCTCCTAGGGTACTTTACAATTACACAGTTCTCTAGGAGATAAAAACTATTTTCTATTGGAAGCCCTTTTCCTTTTCTTCTCTACTGTATGGCATAACATTCAACTCTTAACTGAAACACACTTATTTTGGATGTCTACATTGGCAGGTTCCTTGAAGTGTAGAAGTGAAAATTGGGGTGAAAATTGATGGGAAAAGAAATTGGGCTGTCAGTTCCTGCAGAGTGCCTTCAACACAAATCGCCTTGCTACTTCCTCTATGTATCTTCAGCCAGCATATCACAAGAATATCAGTTTGCTTTCTCTTCTCTTCACAAGTAAATTGAGGCCATCTCTTGTGCAGTGAGTCGTTATTCTGTAAGAATTTTTCTACAGGGCTGGTGAGATGCCTCAGTGGCATAAGCGCCTGCCTGGCAAGTGCGAGGTCCTGAGTTCGACTCCCGGTACCCACATACGAATAAAGGGCTGGTGATATCGCTCAGTGGCACGGGCGCCTGCTGGTGCATGAGGTCCTGAGTTCGACCCCCGGTACCCACAAAAAAAAAAAAAAAAGAATTTTTCTATAGGATGATCTCCTACTCTTTTGTCTACCCTTGTTTCCACTTATATTTACATTGCATTGATTTTTCAAGAATAATGCCTTACTCAGCTCCACTCCATCTGCAGTGTATATAGTGAAGATTCTATTTCTAAGGAGTTCTGCTAATGAATCTGAGATTCACCCCAAATGCCTCACTGATGCGTGATATGACCGTTACCTACTTGGTGGCTTTAACTCCTCCTTTGTAGATGGAGGAAGTTATCCTTCTTCTTAATGTCCTTTGAAAACTCACCCTAGATCCTTGGCATATGTGGGCTTAATGTCCACAGTTACGTATTTACACATAATACCTGGAAAGCCTTGACATACACAGTATCTTGTCATTTTAAGTTTGAGGATGTAACCTGAGGGAGTCATTCAGCTGGTGCCTGAGCTCTCGGACTGTGCAGTAACTGCATTTTGGTTGGTCTTTGTAGGTCTCTTCTCATCAGTGAAAATCCAGAGTGAGCAATAAAAACTTCGTTACTTTATTGAGCAAGACCGCCAGAATGAACCAGTTGCAAATGATGCTGGAAAAGAGGAAGAGGAAATAAAGTAGTATAAGAAGATGATCACTGTTAGTCAGAAAAAATCAATTCTGAAAAAAAGAGTGGAATGTTTTGTTGGACAGTGTCTGGACTCTTATGTGAATGATTCATATTTATTCACTATGGAAGGAAGAGTGACGGAAGAATTATTTCTGCAAGTGCTCTAGCCAATGTAAATGTGATCATTTGTAGAAGAAAAATATATGCTAAAGCTATTTTGTCACTTGGAAGATTCCATATGTTCCGATGCTTCTCTCTTGAGTGTTAAGGACCTGGTAAAGGAGGCAGTGGGGAAAGGCTGGGCATCTTATTATTGTGCCATCCAATGAAGTAGTGTTGATCATGTAGGGGTTACTTTTTAATTTTTTTATTGCTACACAGAAAGACAAAGTATATTAAACACCTTGGAATTCATACTTCACTTTGATTGGGAAAATAGTAATCAGGTGGGATGACTTTTAAAATATTTGTTTAAAACTACTGAATAACTTAAAGGTGACCTTATGATTATATAAATGTCCATATCCTTTAATTTATGCTTTCCTTCTATGAATTCATCCTAATGACATGGTCAGAACTATAAAACAATGTTTAAACATTACAATATTTATATTTACAGCATTTTATGTAGTCAAAAACTTTCATCCACTATGTAAAAGACAGTTCAGTAAACTATGATTTAAACATAGAAAAGAAAATCATGTTGCTTAAAATGATATTTTAAAAAATTTTAATGAAAGGTAAAGTCATGTGACAGATGTTAAGAAATTCAAGATAAAGACATATTTTACTGTTTGAGCTGAACTATGTAATGATATATGTGATAAAAACTTGAAAATAAATATGTGAAAATGATAGTATAATGGCTTTTGAATGCTAGAATTAAGACTTCTTTGTATTTGATGTACTTTCCAATTTGTTTATAATAAATAAATATTATATTTAGAGACAGAGGAAAAAACTGAAAAAAACTTTAAACAGACCATTAAATTTTAATACTTTGTTTTTCTAATAATTAACACTATTTTCTAAGTGGAAGAATGTGCCATGAAAAAAGGAAATAATAATCATTATCAAAAACTTGAGCAGATGTTGGTGATCTATTGCACCTATGCTGCACAGGCTTCTTGTCTACCGCCTATGAAATCAATTTGCCTATAATTTTGAATGTTTCTATAGCTAGTAAAACAAAAATTATTGACATAATAAAAAGGAAGTTTTCCAAGGGCCTTCGGCTATCTCCAAAGTAGTTATTCACTTACAAATATGTGTCTAATTAGATAGGAGGTAATATACATGTTAGGTAGTGGAAAACAAGATGAAATAAGTAATGCAGAGTTTATAGTCTATGGAAGAGTTCAATAGGAAGCAAATAATTATATAATCAGAAACCAGAAAGATTAGTCAGTGTTAGCCAAGCCAAGCTGAGGGATAAGTTTGGCATGAGACAGAATATGTAATAGCTCTGGAGGCAAGAAAGTCAGTATCTAATGTTCATGAACCTGTTCTCCTCCCCTTGCCTGCTCAAAGAGGAAGCCACTTCTCAGACTCTTAGCAGTTGGGAAGAGTCTTGTGATTATTTCTGTCCACTAAAATGTGAGCAACTCAAAAAGAGCAGAGTAGCAATCAGCAGTAAAATACAACCTCTCCAGGTTGCAGAATTCAGACACTTGGAAAAGAGAAAAAAACAACTTGATAAAGAGAAAAAAATAATGTCTGGGAATTAGGAGGGAGCTGATGGGAAAACTAGAAAACATGTATAAAGAAACTGGAGAAATGGAGCACAATGCAGAAAAAAAGACAAAGCAGTCTGGAAAGTGCACCCCAGCTCCTGAAGAGGGGAAACCTGTCTCCATAGACACAAGGTAAGCCTTCAGAGTTGACAGCTTCAGGGAGAAACAATGAACTGGGCCAACAACATTCATCCCAAAGAAAGCGCATGGTTATTGTAAACTGCAAAAGCAGCATGGGGTTTTACTCTGAAAGTGATTCCTTCTGCATGACAGGCTAGAGTTGAAGAATAAATCCAGAGCAGTTTCTTCAGTATTTGAGAGTGCTTCATCAGGAGCCATTTTGGAAGGGGGTTAAAGGTTTATGACAAAATCACTTCACTTCAGGATTTCCAGTGTTACCCTGCCACAGTGACTGGATGAGAGAGAGGCTCACAAGAAACAGGTGCAGAGAGGGCAAGAGCTAGACAGAGATGGCCTGAGAAGTTTAAACTCAGGCTAGGAAGGACACAGGGCCCTGCCCTCCATGATGAGAAGGCTCAATTCTGACTCATTTTTTTTCCATTGGTTTGGTGGAGGGGGTCCTTTTTTATTATTTTTTCCTCTTAACTTGTTCTGTGCCTCTCATTTTTATCTCTTTTTTTTTCTTCTTTTTCTTGTTTGTTCTTTTCTGTTATCTTTATCTAATTCTATTAATTTACTTTTACTCCTTAATATGATCCTTATCTCACTTTTCTCTCTTCTTTTTCATCTTCTATTGCTTAAATTTTCAAATTTTTCTTCTTTCATTCTCCCATTTCCTACCCTTTGTATCTTTACTACTATAACCATTAAGCTTTATTAATCTTTGGAGTGTTAGTTAGCTCTACACTATTTCTGTTAAATTCTTTTCTATTGTTATTGGAGGTATAGTTGTTGCATTTAGTAGATATATACCATATGCCAATATTTGATTTGTCTTAGAATTTATGCCATAATTATAAATCCATTTCTATAGTTATAGGTGGTACATTATTGGTTCTTACAGTGTGTCACTATCCAGTTTGTCTTTGACACTATTCTTGTTGCTGATTTAGTGGCTGTTGTTAGGGTGATGTACTGTAGTTGTTATTAACTGGTTTTCTCTGTATGCCAATATCTGTATTGCCTTTGTGTCATTAATAATACTGTGGTCTATTCCTGGATAACTGGGTGCTGGGTCAATTACAGTGCCTCATTCCCTTCTAAATTACTGGAGGTGGTTGGACCTTGGGACAGAGGCAAAGGCCTATAGTTAGCCACACTAAGTGAGTATCAGTGTAAAGTAGACATTAACTACAGAAATCTCCATACTAGCAACAGAGTCTTTCCACTATAATTGCCCAAATGGACGCATGCATGGAGCACACATAGAAACATGAGAAATCAAGGCAACAAAATGCCTCCAAAAAATATATATATACACAGGATAGTTAAGATAGTTATACAGCTAATATCTCTTAGCTCATTGAAAAGAAAGGCTTGTGCTAATATTGTTTGGACAATATTTCATGCCTATATCTTGTACTCTGAACAACTACTATGAATATAACAATATACCATATATTTATTATTATTATTCTCCTACTACAGCCTGTGTTGAAACTCTGTTTTATTGTTTTTTTTAATTTTTTCTCTTTAAAATAAAAAGAAATGCCTACAAAAACTCTCAGCTCACCCAAGGCTGATCTCTGGAGCATCGAGGGGAAGAAAATCAAAAGCTGCTCAGCTGAATTATTTGACAGAATAACAGAGAGATTAAAAAACAGATCAAAAAGGTGCATGGTGAGCTCAGAGAAGATACAACTAAACAGGTAATGGGCTTAATAAAACAATCAGTGAGTTTACAGAAGACACTAATAAAAAACTATATAACCTAAACAAAATAATACAAACCATAAAGGATGTTATGGCTTGTGTCTAGATGTCCCCCCAAAGCCTCATGTGGTTATAGGTGGGGCTTTTTCAGAGGTGGCTGGATCTAGAGTGTCTGATGCAGGGGTTAAAGGTGTGTGATTACTAGATTAGTCCACTGACTGGTTTGGCATAGTTCTAAGTGTGGATAATGGGAAGGCCTACACTGTTTGTGAGTGCTACCCGCCCTAAGGTGTGTAGCCGGGATATTATATGAGGAACAGAAAGAGGGCTGCTGTGGTTGGTTGCTGCTTGCTGCTTTGCTTTTTCACTACTTTCCTGCCTTCTGCCCACCATGAATCATTTCTCCTCTGTGATGCCCCTCTGCCATGCCACTCTGCTTTGGGATCAGCCGTCTATGAACTGAAACCTCTACAAACTGTGAGCTAAATAAACCTTTCCTCCTTTAACTTTGCATGTCACATATTTTGTCTCAGCAATGAGAAAAAGAAACTGAGAAAAAGGACCAGTTTAGCAAAGAATTACAGTCCATGAAAAGGTACCAAAAAGAAATACAGCAGAATAAAACTCTACTGAACATATGGGCAGCAGAAGGGACCAATATGAGGACAGAGTATCAGAACTAGAAGATATACCTTCTGTTGTGGTCAATTACTCAGAAATATAATGAAAACAAGAGAACATGAAAAATAGATCCAATAGCTGCTAGACGACACAAAGAAGATTAATCTAAGATTAATTGGAATTATTAAAAAAATCAGAAAATAGCACAAAAAACCTGTTGACAGATAATAGCAGAAAATTTTCCAAATATGTGGAAGAAATTTAACATACAGATAAGTGAGGCATAAAGAACCCAAAATAGCCATGACTAAAAAAGAATTTCTCCACAACATATCACAGTTAAAATCCCAGAAGTCCAACACAAGGACAGAATGTTAGAAGTGGTTAGAGAGAAGCAATAAATCAGTTATAAATGTAAACCTATTAGAATTACAGCATGCTTCTCAGCCCAAACCTTAAAGGCCAGGAAAGCTTAAGGTGAAGTATTTTAAACCCTAAAAGAAAACAATTTCCAAACCAGATTGATATGTCCTCCAAAAGTTTTTTTTCAAAATTGATAAAATAATGACTTTCCATAACAAAAAACACCTTAAGAAATTCATGAGCCCAAACCAACATTCCAAAAAATTCTCAAGAGTATCCTAAAAAGAGATGATGAAGCCAACAATGCCAGAAAGTCTAAATAGAATGAATACACCAGCCACAGTGAACAGTTAAGCAGAAGGGGGAAAAGGAAATCAGTAATAATAATGCAATGATAGGAATAAACTAATACCTTTCAGTAATAATTCTCAGTGTGCACCAGGCATGGTGGTACACACCTGTAATCCAGCACTTAGGACACTGAGGCAGGAAGATCACTGTTACTTTGAGGCCAGCCTGAACTATATAGCAAGACCCTGTCTCAAAAAGAAAAGTATTTTCAATGTGAATGGTCTCAATTCCCCAATGAAGTCACAGAATGACAGAACAGATCAAAAAACAAAAATCAGTGATATGGTGTATATAAGAAACATATTTAATCTAAAAAGAAATTCATAGACTAAAACTCAAAGGATGGAAAACAATATTTCATGCAACAGGAACATGAAAACAAGCCGGAGTAGCTATCTTCACTTCAGACAAAGTGGACTTCATTCTAACGCTCTCCCAACTGAGCTATTTCAGCAGCTGCTGAGACAAAGTGGACTTCAAACTAGAACTGATCAAATGAGGCAAAGAAGGTCACTACATATTGGGTAAGAGAACAATTCAACAGGAAGAGATAACAATTACAAACATATATGCACCAAACGCCAGTGCACCCAACATATAAAATAAACACTACTGGACAGAAAAGATCAGATAAACATCAACACAATTGTAGCACAGGAACTCAGTACTCCACTGTCACAAATAGATAAGTAAACTAGACAAAAAAAATCAATGAAGAAATATCAGAGTTGAATCAAACCTTCAAACAAATGAACTTAATAGATATTTACAGAATTCCATGCAACAATAGAATACACACTTCCTAGCAGCACAAGGAGCTTTCTCAAAAATAGACCACATACTAGCACATACGGCATGCTTACATAAATGTAAAAGAACCGAAATTATCCAATGCATATTATTAGATCATAATACAATGAAAGTAGAAATTAATTGCAAAAGAAAACAAAAAAGTATGCAAATGCATAAAAATTAAACAATATACTCTTGAATAATCACAAAAGAAATCAAGGAAGAACGCAGATAGTTCCCAGAATCAAAGGATAATACTACGACAACATACCAGAACTTAGGGGACACAATGAAAGCAATCTTAAGAGATAAATTTATAGTGGTGGATGTCCACATCAATAAAACAGAGTGAACCCAAGTAAATAACCTAATGATAGACCTCAAAGTCCTAGAGAAACAAGAACAATCCAAATCTAAAGTTAGTACAAGAAAGGAAAATATAAAAATTGAGCAGAAATTAATGAAATTGAGACTAAAATTCAGTACAAAGTATCAATGAATCAAAGAGCTAGTTCTTTGAAAGAATAAACCAAATAGACAAACCTTTAGCCAATCTTACCCAAAAAAGGAAAGAAAAGACCAAAATCAATGTAATTAAAAATAAAACAAGGTGAAATCACAACAGATACCACTGAAATCCAGCAGATGAGTAGAAACTACTTTTAAAATGTGTACTCCAATAAACTGGAGAATCCAGAAGAAATGGATAGATTCCTACATACATATGAATTACCAAAACTGAACCAAGGAGACATTAAAAAACCCTGAATAATCCAAAAACAGGCAAGGAAATTGAAGCATTAATTAAAAAGCTACCAACTAAGAGGAGCCCAAGACCTGATGGAGTCAATGCTGAATTTTACAAGAACAGGGAAGATCTAACACCAATACTCCTCAAACTTTTTAATGAAATTGAAAAGGAAGGAATACTCCAAAAGTCATACCTGGAAGCTAACATCACCCTGCTTCCAAAACAAGACAAGGACCAACCAAAAAAGAGAACTACAGGCCAATACCTTTATTGAATATACACATAAAACTTCAACAAGATACTGACAAACAACATGCAACAAATCATCAAAAGGATTATACATCATGACCAAGAAGGCTTCATCCCAAGGACTGAGACATGGTTCCACATATGAAAATCAATAAATGTAATATATCACATAAACAGAAGGAAGGACAAAAATCACATGATCATTTCAATAAATACAGAAAAAGCCTTTGACAAAATCCAACATCCATTCATGATAAAAACCCTGAAGAAATTGGTACAGAAGGACCTCATTTCAATCTGATAGAACCATGTATGACAAACCTACCACCAATATCAAATTAAATGAGGAAAAGCTGAAAGATTTCCCTCCAAAATCAAGAACAAGACAAGTATGTCCACTATTAGCACTCCTGTTAAACGTAGTACTCTAAACATTAGCCAGAGCAATCAGGCAAGAGAAAGAAATAAAAGGGATATGTATAGGAAAGGAAGAAGTCAAATTCTTGTTATTTTCAGGTGACATGATCCTTTATATAGAAGCCAAAAAAAAAAAAAATTCCCACCAAAATACTTCTAGAATTAATAACCAAATTTAGCAGCACAGCAGTATATAAAACCAACACACAAAATCAATAGCATTCCTGCACACCAGTAATGAACTCACCAAGAGGTTAGGAAAACAATTCCATTCACAATAGCATCAAGAAAAAATAAATACTTGAGAACTAACCTAGCCAAGAAAGTGAAACACCTCTATAAATGAAAACTACAGTGCTCTGAAAAAAGAGATCAAAGAGAACATCAGAAAATGGAAAAATATTCCCTATTTCTGGATAGGAACAAATATTGTTAAAATGAACATACTTCCAAAACTGAAATATAGATTAAATGCAATCCCAATTAAAATACCAATAGCATACCTCACAGAACTAGAGAAAAAAAAGTGCCAAAAGTCATATGGAACAAGAAGAGACCCAGAATAACAAATGCAATCCTGGGTAGCAAGAGCAAAGCAGGAAGCATCAGAATCCCAAACTTGAAGTTATATTACAAAGCTACAGTGATACAAACAGCATGGTACTGGCACTAAAACAGACGTTTATCAGTGGAACAGATTAGAGGATGGAGAAACAACTCCAGGCACATTCAGCTGTCTGATCTTTGACAAAAGGTTCAAAAACATACACTGAAGGAAAGAGAGTCTTTTTAACAAATGGTGCTGGGAAAACTGGCTCTCCACATGCAGAAGATTGAATCTAGACCCATATCTCTCACAATGTACTAAACAAAAATCAAAATGGATCAAAGATCTAAATGTTAGAAACATTTAATCTGCTGGAAGATAAAATAGGTAAATCTCTTGAAGAGCTAGATATAGGCAAGGATTTTTTTTAACAAAATCTCAGTTGCACAAAAAATACTACCAAGAATCAACAAATGAGATCATATCAAATTAAAAAGCTTCCGCACAACAAAGGAAACAACCAACGGAGTGAAGAAACAATCCGCAGAATGGGAAAAAATATTGCCAGCTATTCCTCAGACAGAGGACTAATATCTAAAATATATAAAGAACTAAAAAAATTAGACTCCCCAAAATAAAAGACCCAGTGAATAGACACTTTTTAGAAGGACTACAAATGGCCAATAAATACATGAAAAAATATTCAATATCTCTGACTATTAGAGAAATAAAAATTAACACTAAGATTCCATCTTACTTAAGAAAGAACATCATCAAGAAATCAAATAAGAACAAATGCTGTTAAGGCTGTGGGGGAGAAAGGAACCCTTCTGTATTTTTGGTAGTAATGTAAACTAGTTCAACTATTGTGAAAATTTGTATAGAGATTCCTCAAAAAACTAAAAATAGAAATTCCATTCGACTCAGCTGGTCCTCTTCTAGGTATCATTCTGTAAGAATTAGAGTCATACTATTACAGTGATGTATGCATACCCATATTTATACCAGCACAACTCATAATAGCTAAATCTTGGAAGCAGCCTATATGTCCATCAGTGGAAGAATGGATATAGAAAATATATTTACACACAGTGGAGTACTACCTGCCATAAAGAAGGATAAACTTAATTATGAAACGTTTGTACAAAAATGGAATGAAACCTTGAAACCATAACATCAAGTGAAATAAATCACCCACACAACCTTAAATACCACATGGCTTCTGTTATATGTGAATTCAGAACTATAAATGAAGAGTAAAATATAAGATAGATAATAGGAAATAGGGAGATAGATCGTTTTCACATGGGAAACCAAGAGCTAGAGGGAGAGGGGATGGAGGAGAGAAGAAGGGTATGAAAAAAGAATGAAGGCATGTTATGTACATATGCCAATTCCAACCAAGGAATATAATCATTATGTACTGCAAAGGTGTACCAATAAAAATTAAAAATAAATAAAATATGAACAAGAGCCAACATGCAGCACGTTCCATCTAAGGCAGTCTGTTTCATCCCCTGATCTGTAACTGAAGCACCCATGAATCCTGCCTAGATTGCTGAGGCCTCATGTGGACCACACTTGCCCTGGACAGTTACCTGGACCCATAGCAGCTCTTGCATTGATAATAAATAAATCTTTGTTCTGTTCAGCCATGAAGAACTGGGGAGTATTTATTTGTAGCATAACTCCGCCTATGTTGTCTTAAACAGGAGTTTAAAGATCAAAGCAATGTGACTGGCTCTAGTAGATGTCCCTGCTGTTGCAGAAGGGATGTGGGTCTAGAAATGACAGTGTTGGCTGCGTCAGTTACAGGTGACATCCCTATTACCCAGTTCTCTGGGGACCCATTTTCCAGCATCAGAGCTGGGAATCACACTTCCATTCTCAAATATCCCCATAACATGTTTCTGGAACATGTATTTCTCAGCCCCATTTGTTCAAATGTTAGTCATTCTTCCCAGGTGAAAGCTAAGAGCAGACTGTACATCCTAATAAACTGCCACCAGCCCCTGACTGCCTATGTCCACAACTCTGTCCTTGAAGGTCCTCTAGTTTATGTAAAAATTGCCTTTTAATACACCATGAGTTTTCTTTGCTTCACTTTTCTTGAATTCTATCATCAAATCTCTTTTCCAAGTGCAAGATAAACAACACAAAATGAAGCCACAGAAGTGGAAACTACCATGTTGCAACACAGAGACAACCGGAACAGCACCGCGGAGAGCGTCTGGGACAGCTACAGACGTGTACTGCCATGCGGGTGCAGAAGATTAGAATCTGCTGAGCTACTTTCACTGTCTGCATGTATAATAACAGCTAACACTGCACGAGGCTTACCATATGCTAACCAGTTAGAACCAGAAAAACTACCTCCAACCATCACACAGAACAGAACTGGAAGAACACTTCAATTTCAACTAAGAATGTTTTAGAACTCACAAAACACCTCCTTCTTCATTTAGAATCTCATTTGCATCAACCCTCATTTGAATAATAATAAAAAGGCTTTTTTACCACTTGTGATACTCCAAGGCCAACAAGGGAACAATAAAAACTGCACAATCATTTCCATTAATGAGATGCTGTTTCAGAATTGAAAGGGTTTCAAGTGTTTCTGTAAGTTTATAAATTCAAGGGTTTATGTACCAATGGGTTTAACTTATTTGAAGAGGTTTTCCACAGTTTGGAGGACCCACCAAGATTTAGCTCTCATCCTGCTTCCACAGACGATGGCCCTTGAGCCAGACAACTTTTGTGCGCTTTCCCTGAGTCTCTGTGAATCCCTTCTGTTCAAGATTCCTGGCCTATGACGGAGAGCTGAACCATACACCAGGGCTACAGTGTGATTTCATTGAAGCTTCCTAATACTAAAAGTTTGAGTTTTTCCTGTGAAAATACATTTAACTCATCGGCACTCCATTTTATTAGATTGTGTCACTGAATGTTCTTGGTGATCTCCATCTAACTTCAACTTTATGAGTATCTTTTTCTGTCTTCTCACAAATATTATTTGTCACTAAAAGGAAAAACAGCATTCAATGCACACAGGTAAGAGTTTTAATAAGTGTAAGTCCATGATGAAATCTTGCCCCAAAAACTTCTGCTTATAACCCCAATTAAGTTAACAGGGGTAGATTTGCCTCTTGCCTGCAATAACCAGAACAAATGGACAAAATATATTAAAGAAGATTTCAAGTTAGTAGGTATTTGACAACAAAAAACACTGATTGATGAATAATGGGAAACAATGATGGTGAGCCCTATGCTTGCACCAGCTAACAGCCTTGAGAGAGTTTCTGTGCCATACCACAGGGAAAGGCAGCCAAGGAAGACATGGTGGGCTCCTTGAGTTGAGAAGATGGAGCTAGGGTGGATAGAATTCCCAGGTTAGGCTACTGGAGATTGCTGCTGGGAAAGCACCAACCAGGGAATCAGGACTAAAAAGAGTGGGTACTCATACAGGAGCAGAAATAGTGCCTATTCCCACAAGCCAGACTGCAAAACTGCATACTTCACTAAACATTTAGTGAGGTTTCTTGCCTTAATAGCAGAGAATAATTAACCTTAAACTAAATACTGCCTCGGGACTGTTGAACAAATCTGAAAAGCAAAACATGAAAAGATTAAATGGTTTCCAAGTAATGTAATGGCATCCTTGAAAAATGCTCAAGAATATTTTTTAAAATATGAAAATGTTCTACACCAAACAGAGAAAAAAATCTATAATAATCAATCCCCAATCGAAGATCACCAGGCATGCAAAGAAGCAAAATAAAACCCTTAATGAAGAAGAAAGTTGATCAACTGGAAACAATGTAGATGTTAGAATTAGCAGACAATGACACTAAACACTTATTATAATTGTTTTCCATATGATCAAAAGTGAAGACATGGATGACACAGAAAACATCCAAATAAAATTTCTAATGACGAAAACTTCATTGATAAGCTGAAACACACTAGAGAGAATTGAGAATACACTATATGTTTTACAACAGTGTGAATATACCTAACACTACTGAACTGTACACTTAAAATTGTTAAGATGGTAAATTTTATATGCTTTTGCCATAATAAAAATTAAATACCAGATTGGACATTGCAGGAAAATATTAGCATATTGAACGTATAGTAGTAGAAACTGTCCGAAATAAAACAGAAAAGGAGAAAAGAACTATAATAATAGTGTATCAGGGAGCTGTGGAAGACTTCAAGATGCCTACCATGCATTTAACAGAAGTCTACGAAATGGATGAGAGAAGAGAGGATGACGGAAATGTTTGAAGCAATAATGGCCAATAATTTCCCAAATTTAATGAAAAGTATAAATCCTCATATCCAAGCTCAATGAACCCAAGATATAAGAAAAATGAAGAAAAAAAACACCAAGTCATACTGTAATAAAATTCTTTATAAACCAGTGATTTAAAAAAGCTTTCTAAAAGCAGAAAAAAACAGTCACATTACACATAGAGAAACAAAGACAAGGATGACAGTGGATATTTTTTGGTAAGAAAAACATACAAAACTAAACCAATGTCTTTGCACTGTGATTAAAAAAAACCCGTCAACCTAGAATTCTATACCAAACAAAAATATTTTTCAAGAACTAATGAGAAATAAAGACTTTTTCAGATATAAACAAGCTGAAGAACAAAAATATTCATCACCTACAGGCTTGCTTTACAAGAAAACTTAAAAGAAATTCTTCAACCAAAAACATGAGGAAAGGAGGGAAAAAGAACAGAGTGGGACAAATAGAATATAAATAGCAAGATGACAGACTTATACCTAACTGTATTAATAATCACATTAAATGTAAACTGTCAAAACAACCCAATTAAAAGGCAGAGATTGTCAAATACATAAAAAGGCAAAAGCCTACTAGGCCACCAAAAAAGTCCCATTACATTTTAAAAAATTCAAGCAATGCAAAGGATTATCTCTGACCCTAATCGAATGATTAGAAATTAATGATGGGAAGCCCTGAAAAATATCTTCAAATATATGAAAATTAAAGTATGCATCTCTCAATAATCAATGAAGCTGATAAATTAAAAAATTGAAAAGCATTTTAGATTGAATGAAAAAAAATGGATTTTGGTTTTTTGAGACAGGATCTTGCTATGTAGTTCAGGTTGAACTCATGGCTACCTTCCTGTCTCAGCTTCTTGAGTGTGTGCTGCACAATTGGCTCCTAAGTTGAGTGAAAACTGAAATGAAATATTTTGAATTTGTGAGATGGTCTGCAGCAACACTTAGAGGAAATTTATAGCTTTACAAGTTGAAACTCACAGGCTGGAGGTGTAGTTCAAGGGCAGAACACTTGGGTAGTATTTGCAAGGCCCTAGTTTGATTCCCAGCAAAAGGGAGGGAGAGGGCCTGTGAGATAGCTCAGCAGCATAAGCATCTGCCTGGCAAGCACAAGGTCCTGAGTTCGACTCCCGGTACCCGCAAAAAAAAAAAGGGAGAGGGGAGAGGAGGGGAGAAAACAGACAGACAGACAGACAGACAGAAGAGAAAGAAAGTGAAATCCAAGTAACACAGAAAGGAAACAATAAAGATCAGATCAGAAAGCAGTGTGACAGAAACACAAAACCCACAGGGAAAAATCAATAAACCAAAAAGTGCTTCTGTGAGAAGCTGAATAAAACTGGTAAATCTCTAGCCAGACCTATTAGAGGGGCAGAGAGAGAGAGAGAGAGAGACATTCCCAAATAGCTTTATACCTAAATTTGCCAAATATCTATACAAAATATTACAGAAAATTGAAAAATTACTTCATAACTCACTTGATAAGGCAGTGACCTAAAACCAACACTAGAAATGGAGTCTATTAAGCTATTACCTCACAGGACATATATGTAAAATTACTAAACACAATTTTATTAAACTGAATCCATAAATATATTAAAGGGACATCATGACCAATGGAAATTTATTCCATGCATCTTATAATGGCGACAAAAAACATCAATTTGTGTGATTAATCATATTAACAAAATAGAAGGAAAAAAACATAATCTAAATAAATGCTTAAAAATCATTTAACAAAACTTAACTTCCATTCCTGATAAAAATTCTCAGTAAGAGAACTTTCTCAACCTGATAAAGAGAAAAAAAACCTGTGAAACCTTTCAGCTGATATCATTCTCTATAATGAAAGAACAAATGCTTTTCCTCCTCAGATAAGAAAGAGGACAAGGATGGCCACTCTTCACCACTTTCACCCAGTATTTCACTAGAGACTCTAGCTAGCGTACAAAGGCAAAAAAAAAGCAAGGCATCTATCTACGTTAGAAGGGAAGAAGTAAAACTGTTTGCAGATAACATGATTGTCTATGCAGAAAATCCTACAGAATACATCAAAAAGCTACTGGAATTAATAATGTTAGGTCAGTGAGGTTCAAGATACAAGATCAATATATAAAAAGCAAGGGCTGGTGATATAGCTCAGCGGCATAAGTGCCTGCCTGGCAAGCTCAAGGTCCTGAGTTCAGTTCCCAACACCCACATAAAGGAAAAACAAAAAATCAATTGAGGCTCTGTATGCTAGTAACAATCAAATTTTACAAACCAACAAAATTTACAAAAGCATCAAAAATTTGAAATAGAGAAAGCGCTAACCAAATATGTGAAAAGATTTGTACCATGAAAACCATAAAATGGTTTTGAGAAATATTATAGAAGACCTAAATACATGTAGAAACAACATCACGTGGGATTAGAAGACTCACTATTGTTAAGATATTAATTCTCCTCAAATTGATTTATACATGCAATGCAGTCCTAATCAAAATCCCATCAGGCATCTTTGAAGAAATTGACAAGGTAATTTTTTTTTTTTTGTGGGTACCGGGGGTCGACCTCAGGACCTTGCGCGCCAGCAGGCTCCCGTGCCACTGAGCGATATCACAGCCCCTTTTTTCGTATGTGGGTAGCGGGAGTCGAACTCAGGACCTTGCGCTTGCCAGGCAGGCGCTTATGCCGCTGAGCTATCTCACCGGCCCTGACAAGGTAATTTTAAAGTTCATACAAAGTACAAAGGAACTAGAATAGCCAAAACAAATTTGAAAAAAAATACATAGTTGGAGGACTGTCAAACCATATTTAAAGGGCCTGCCACAAGATACAACTATTCTATTCTGGATATTTACTCAAGGGGAAATAAGACATATACCTATACAAAGACTTGTAAATGAATATTCACAGTAGACTTATTTGTAAAGGTAAAAAATTGAAAAATTTCCATTGTTCATGAACGAGTAATTGGATAAATAATTTGCAATAGACCAATACAACAGAATGCATATTAACAATAAAAATAAATAAAGTATTGACACACGACAGGAGTGAATTGCAACATAAATATGCAGAGTGAAAGAAGTCAGGAAAGAAAAGAATACATTTTATATTCCATTTCTAGAATTCTAGAAAACGTCAACTAATCTATGCTGTTAAAAAAAAAAAAAACCAGATCAGTGTTTTCCTGGGCATGCTGGAAGTGGGAGGAACAAGGAAAAGAAAAGCAACACTACTCAGGAGCATCGAGGAACCTTCTGGAAGCAATAGACATCTTCATTGTCTTGGTTGGGATGGTTTCACAGGTGTACACGTACATCAAAACATCCAATTTCATACTTTTATTATATCTTGTTGTATGTCAGTTAAACCTAAAAACACTGTTAAAATTTTTATCAAGCCGGCATTCCCGAGGGAATGAAGTTTACTTTGAGTCAACAGCCAAAAAGGTCTATTTTTCAATCAAGGTCTATTTTTCTTCTGCTCTGTGTTTATAACCCTTATTACGAGAAACAGAATTCTACCTCCCAAGGATCCCAAATGATCCAGACTGTTGTTAAAAAACAACCTCTGGTTAAGGGTTCAGGACATTAGATTCAGAATCAACATGTTAGAGTGACAGTGATCGTTTCTTGAGGAGTTGTCCCAGCCCAAATATGCACTTCCACCAGTCCAGACGCCTGCTTCCTCAGTATTACTGAAATTCTTATGCACATTTTACAAACTGATACTACATAACCATGATGATTTGGAATGACAGCAGCCACTTTGGGCGAACTAGAGATATTTGCAAAATTGTCCATATTCCAGCGAATATGTTGAATGTACTTTTTTGAGAAGTATAAAGAAAATTCTAAACAAAATTCAAATTTGATAATAGCTTAATTACAAAGAAAACGCCGAAACCCATAGCTAATATAGTCTCTTGATCCAGTGGCAAAGACCTACTTTGCCTCCAGGTCATAGCAGCCACTGCCAAATTCATGGCGGCTCCTGTCATTTGACTTTCAGGGTCTTCCTTTAAGCAAGTGCTATACAACTTCGGCATTTAACTGAAAACGCACATTTCTGGCAAGTTGGCTTACATCCTGTACCAAAGTCTCACTTAATCTTTTGCAAATTCTTAGCCATTTTTATGACACTTCATCCCTTTCCACTTCCATTCTCAGAAAAAGAAAGGCACAAAACCTGGGGTTATGTAACCCACAATGCCATCTTAAAGTTAGGTGCCACTTGAGCAAAATTGAAATTCAGGGGACAAAGCCTACATTGAAAATGTTTAATCAGAAATAATGTTTTGGAAATGCTAATTTGACTAGGCTAATTCCGAATTGGAAAAAAAATAGAATTTTCATTACTATGCAGAAATTATCACTTATGATAGAAATTAAATTAGGTTATAGAAAAGATTTAAAAGCTGTATTTTATGCACAATTGAGTTATGAATTAAAACACTTGCATCAAGGAGGAACCAGACACCTACATTCTTTCATTTGGACAATGATGAAGTGAATCATACAAGCTCCCAGGGAAGGAGCTCAAACTAGAAATTCAATTAGTTTCACTGTAAGGATAAAGGAGGCTCTGAGATAGATTGGCTGAAGGCTCTGGGACAGAAATAGGGAATCTATGCATGAATGCACACCCAAGTTACCCGAATCTAAGCATGCTTTCTTTCTTCTTCTGATCAGATAGCTCAGGGTGTCAATTCCAGCTTTCCAGGTTGGTGTCTGGCATCATCGCCTCTTATGTAAAGAGGGATTATTGTGACTTCGAAGCATAAAATAACATTTGTAAGTGTCTAACATGAGTGTTTAACATGGTTTATGAAAAATTACAACAACTTTCATAGCAGAATGCCAGGTGATATATGGAGAGGAATATGAGAAATCAACATAAAAAGAGACATATATGAAATGATCAGTTTTCTGGCCAAGGAAAAGCTGAATTCAAATCAGAAAGAGACAGGCAGCAGGATTTTTGAACTGCCTGGACACGATGAGGTGAATGTCAGAGAAAGCCAGATGTGTATACCTGCTTTCCCAGCTCCCCTCCGCAGTGTTAATCCCTGCAAAAAGCATGCAGGGCTTTGTTCAGACCAGTTCCAAATGCCTACAGACATATGGCCCCACCTTTTGGAAACTATTACTTCATCTACCTCTTTTGGGAGGGAAGACACCAGTCATAGAAATTTCCATTAAGGTTATTTTTGAGGCTGGGGACATAGCTCAGTGGTAGAGTTCATGTTTAGCATGGACCGCAAGTTCTACTCCCAGCACCATAAAATTAAAATATTTCTAGATAGGAAGTTTACTCATTTTCCTCTGTAGTGTGATTTGATTTCTTTTTATAGTCATCAATGTTTAATAATTTCAATTTGATTTATTTTTGCTTTTTATCTTGACTCTAGGCCATTAACCATCCAACATTTTCCCAACCCTTTTTCCTTCTTCGTCCCAAAAAACTCCAAAGAACCATTTTGAGAGTATATTTCTAAGCAACAGCCTTAACTATATGCTACAGTCTCTGAGATTATAAAATCAATACAAATATTTTTCTTCTGAGGCACATTTTATCGTCACAGCAGGGAAAGAAACATAAGATGATTTTTGGTGTTGATTTTTTGAAGATGAAGATGCCTAGGGAGAGGTGTGTTTGCTGGAACATGAGTCACATTTGGCAAGTTTAAATGAATAGCAAGTTTGATGAATCTGTCCGAGGTTTAAGAATATTCAGACACCTTTCCTTCCCAAGAAAATCCCCATAGATCTCTTCAGAAACAAAGACTTCTCTACAATGGCTCCAAGTGATTCAGCTATAACTTCCTGTAGATGCCACCAAAGGGATTTCTTTACTTCTAGTAAGACCATTAGCAGGCTTGCCAAATTCTTCAGCATAACAAAATTATCTGTCATTTCTCTCTTGGGCATGCTGAAATGGTGAAAACTGCCCAGAGAAAATTGAAACCCTGATAATTGATTTTCTTGCTGTTTTCAAAAGACTCAAACCCTTCCATGGCTAAACTGAAACATTTAGGACAAACACAATCAAAACCATGGGAAATGCCTCTGTATTCTTAGAATAGTTTCCCAGTGCAAAACCCTTTATATGACATTTCTTCAGAAACAGATTTAAAATGAAATTATCTTTCTAAAACAGAACTCTCTCTTTGAGCATATGCAGAGTCACCTTTTTTGACTGCATACTTCACTTTGTTCTTGTTACCTGGGGTCTAAGAATTAAGGCTGGAAAAGAAAAAGTGGAAATATTGGCTGTGAAGCAGATGCTTCATGTCATAAACTTGGTATGAAAAATAAATCTCTCCCCTCATTAGCAAATTGCTTGAGATACAATCTTTGCCTGCCAAATTGCTGAAATGTCAGAATTCTGTCTTCTTCATAAAATATATGAGTAGATCTAAGTGATTAGATAGCATTTTAAATATGCATACATATATATATACATATTTCCAAATCAGCACGCTTTGTTGTTGCCCATAAGACACAACATTGTTCATAAGACATGTCACTGCTAGATAGATACAGGAAAAATATGTGAAAGGATTGAAAGAAACTTTACATTTGAAAGTTTTTCCATAGAAGCACTTGAAGACTTTTTTGAGAATAACTTCTTGTACTCTCCAAGAATGTTTGGTCTATTAAAACCAATTCTTTGAATTATTCATTTCCTTAATATGATTATTTTCTACTGAGGCCGGCATAATAAAACACAGACTGAGTGGGTTAAAGTGCAGACATTTATTACTAACAGTGCTGGAAGCTGGGAAGCCCAACCTGAAGGCGCAGGTGGATTCAGCATCTGTTAAATGCCTGGCTTGCAGGCACATTCCTTTTCCTTTTCTGTGTCCTCATGTGACAGAAAAAGTTCTCTCTCTCTCTCTCTCCCTCTCTCTCTCTCTCTGTCTCTACCTCCCTTTCTCCCTCACTCCCCTTCTTCTTCTTACCAAGCCACTAATCCCATCATGAAGGCCCTATTCCCAGAATCTATCTAACCTTAACTTCCCCAAATTCCCATTTCCAAATTCCATCAATTGGAATATGGAATATGCCTGCAATATATAAACATGGGGGTGCAATTTACTACACAGCAATGATACAAAATATTTAACATCTCACCTAATATATATGCTCTTCATTTCTGAAGTCCTAAGTCAGAAGGAAGGGCTTCATGCCTACAAGGACATTTTCCTCAAACTCTGGCCAGCTCTGCCACTAGAATCCCTGGGTTCTATTTTAGAGTGTGTATTTGTTCTTTTGTCTAAAGCATTCGCTCTACTCTATGATGGTAACAGTCTCCCAGTGTTGCTTTGGGTGAACAATTCCATCCCCAGTCCTGAATCCACTTTACCTGGGAGCGGGACCTCAGCTAATGAGCCAATGTCCACACCATTTTCCACATCTTCACTCCCCAGGTGCACAGATTGGTTGAAAGACAACGTGAACACACTGACCCAGTCTGGACCAGAGAGAGCATATATGAGAAGCTCTCAAATTATGAAGAAGCTGCAGGAAGTGACTCTTCCTCTGCAGAGCTTGAAAGCAGAATAATATAAACCTGAATCTGTTGTGGGTCACTGCGCAGAGCCATAAAATGTACCCTAGTGGCTTGTGTGAGCTCAGAATCAAGGAGTACCTAAAACTAGCTCTATTCCCGGATGTTTTCATTTCATCAAAAATAACATCAAAGTCTAATGCAGAGTTCAATTTTCAAAAAATATACCCTTCCTATCTCTCTCTCTTTCTCTCTCCATCCTAATTTGTATTTGAGTTTCTCCACTCAAATTCAACATGCGTATATTCTATCTTAATTAAATCATTGTGAAAAGTAAATTTTCGAAGGAAATTTTCATTAATCTGAGATAAAACAAAACAACTCAAAAATATAGATGACTATGTTTGTAATGTATTTAGATAGTTATCAATTTTACAATTAAATTGAAATATATAATCTTTAAAAGAACCAAAACAAAGGGTCCTGAATATAGCTGACAGGATGAATAATGAGTATAGGTCCGGGGACATAGTTGTTCGTGTGGTGGCTCTTACAAGGGTGCCACGAGAGTACATAATCTTGGTTCAGACTCACTGAGATGTTTTTCTGAGCTTTGAGGCTTACAACATTCTTTCTTCATTCTAAAGCTGCAAGAACCCTCCCTGTGTAATAATTTATTTGAACAAATATTGATCGCTGTATGATGGTATCTAGTCAGTCTCTTCAAGAGTGGAGACTCAAGAGAGAATCTTTTGCTCATAAAATACTTTAAATCTATCCTGAGCAGCCAGCCTCAATCCTGGTCAATTGTTTGCCCTTCTTCGTACTTTAGGTGCAGGCTTCTGGTGGCGTGGTGTGGGATCAATCTTCTGTGCAAAAGATAACCCTGTCATAACTCCAACAAGTTTATCAATCTGTCCTCTTTTCCTTTGAAAGTGTAGTACAGATTTCAGACTTCAGGTCCAAGTTTCCCAGTCTTTTCCATGGGGGGAAAAACACCAAACACAATCATCTGACCCCTGAATTGCTTCATTTTCCTTTCAGTCTCAGGAAGTAGTCGGGTGAATGTCAGGATCACACTGACACTCGACAAACATGCTTACTGGTTTTCTTTCTACGTGTATGATGTTGGTGTAGAAATTACCTTTCGATTTCTTTCCCAGCCGGTGTCTAACATTCTGCCACAATTACAATGAGTAATAGTGACATTCTGACAGTTTTAATTTTAGTATTTTAGAACTTGAGCACATTTTAGACCTTTCAAATCGAGTATGCATGTGCAGATAAAGGACACTGCAGTGTCTCTACAAAAAATATGTTCCCAGATCCCCAGCTGATGCCTGACATGGCAGACAGTACTGAACCATGTATTCAGTTTTTTCCCATACATACATATGGTAAAGTTTAACTTATAGATTAGGCACAGTAAAAGATGAACAACAGTAACATAATAAAATAGTATAACTATGACCATGTATAATAAAAGTAATATAAATAGGCCTTCTCCCCAAAATCAAGACAAATAATATTTCAAATTGTGGTCAACCATGGATAACTGAAACCATGGAAAATAAAAGCATGGGTAAGGGGGCACGACTGTCCATAGACCTTAGATCTTTGAAAATATAAGACAGATTTCAAACTTTAGGTCCAATTTTCTCAATCTTATAGTTAACTATTAGTATTTCCATCTTCTGAAGAGGAAGATATTTTTATTAGATGTTTTTGGTTGCTTACAACAGAAAAACAAAAACGAATTGGCTCAAACAAAAAGGATATTTCTCTGTATTCAGGGCTCAAAAACTGTCCTTAAGCCATCTCTCTATTCAGCTTTACACTATGTAGCCTATTGTCTTTGGCTCTTCTCTGTAGAAAGCCCTCTATTTCATGAGGCTTCTTTTCCAGCTGGAAAGACAACTTCTTTTTCTAGAAATCATCAAAAAGCAATATATTTCCCTGACTCAGATTGGGAGGTTGGACAATTTCTGCACCCAAAAGGGAATGCAATGTGCACAAATTTCTATTACCAAAATGCTGGATGGGTGATAGGAAGGCAAACAATAACTATCTTCTTTGAAAAGTGTATTACAACATGACAAGAATTATCCTTTATCTTGAAATATTTGTACAAAATTCTATGAAAAGAGAAAACAGTGGAATTCACTGTCTAATTTCAGTCAGAAGAACAAGCTTAGAATAAACTGTACTAAAATACTTCGGAGCATATTTCAAATAAAAACAATAGGAATAAACCCCACTTAAGCATATCAGTTTGTCCTGCAGAAATACTTGGCAAATGTTCTCAGAATGTAATTATAAACAAAATTAAATTTAGAATAATATTCTACTATCTCATGATGGTACACACCTGTAATTCCAGCAATCTGAGGCTGCAAGAATGTGAGTTCAAGGCCGGCCTGGACTACACAGTGACTCAAAAAAACAAAAACACAAAACAAGATGAAAAAAAAAAAAAAATGTTATACTTAACTCAGGAGCTCAAATGAAACCTTGGGTAGAAGATACAGAGGAAATAACCTTTTCTACTTTATTTTAAAATTCTATTATTATAAGTAATATCTGAAAAGGACATGTTGACCTGTACTTATCTGTTTTCTTAATAAACTTTGTCTTTCTCTTAGATTAGTTCATCAAAAATGCAACATAGATTTCTTAGTTCCTTGATGAATGTCTTTATGAAAGTTCAATATTATTATTTTAGAATCTGTCAAAAGTTGAGGGCCGGTGAGATGGCTCAGCGGCTTAAGCGCCTGCCCGGCAAGCGCGAGGGCCCGAGTTTGACTCCCGGAACCCACATACGAAAAAGGGGCCGGTGATATCGCTCAGCAGCACGGGTTCCTGCTGGCGCGCGAGGTCCTGAGGTCAACCCCCCGGTACCCACAAAAAAAAAAAAAAAAAAAAAAAAGTTGATATAAGAAATGGCTATTCAAGCCTTCCTGTACACAAATAACAAACTTACTGAAAGAGAAATTAGGGAAACAATACCTTTCACAATAACATCCAAAAAAATGAAATACCTAGGAATCAACCTCACGAAGGATGTAAAAGACCTCTATACTGAAAACTACAGTACTCTGAAAAAGGAGATTGAAGAGGATATCAGAAAATGGAAAGATATCCCTTGCTCCTGGATAGGAAGAACCAATATAGTGAAAATGGCCATACTTCCAAAATTGTTATACAGATTTAATGCAATTCCAATCAAAATTCCAACAGCATATCTCACAGAATTAGAGAAAACAATCCTAAAATTCATTTGGAATCAGAAGAGACCTAGAATAGCAAAGGCAATTCTGGGCAACAAAGGCAAGGCAGGGGGCATCACTATCCCCGACTTGAAATTATACTATAAAGCTACTGTGATAAAAACAGTGTGGTACTGGCAAAAAAACAGACCTGAAGATCAATGGAACAGATTAGAAGATGCTGAAACAACCCCAGACATACTAAGCCACCTTATCTTTGACAAAGGTGCCAAACACATTCGCTGGAAGAAAGATAGCCTCTTTAATAAATGGTGCTGGAAAAACTGGCTCTACACATGCCGAAGATTAAAACTAGATCCATATCTTTCACCATGCACTAAACTAAATTCAAAATGGATCAGAGATCTAAATATTAAAACAGAAACATTAAATCTGCTGGAAGGTAGGATAGGTAAAACCCTTGGAGACATTGGTGTAGGCAAAGACTTTATGAATAAAAACTCAACCGCACGGGAACTATCCCAAAGAATCAATAACTGGGATCTCATCTTATTAAAAAGCTTTTGCACAGCAAGAGAAACCACCAACAGAGTGAAGAGACAACCCACAATGTGGGAAAAAATGTTTGCCAGCTGTTCCTCAGACAAAGGATTACTATCGAGAACATATAAAGAACTCAAAAAAATCAGACCTCCCATATTTAAAGACCCACTCCAAAAATGGGCATCTGAGATGAATACACATTTCTCAGATGAAGAAATACTAATGGCAAATAAATATACAAAAAAATGTGCAACATCACTAGTCATTCGAGAGATGCAAATTAAAACAACACTGAGATACCATCTCACCCCAGAAAGAATGGCTACTATTAAGAAATCAACTAATAACAAATGCTGGAGGGGCTGTGGGGAAAAAGGAACCCTTCTTCACTGTTGGTGGGAGTGTCGACTGGTACAGCCACTGTGGAAGTCAGTGTGGAGATTCCTCAGAAAACTAGGGTTGGAGGTCCCATTTGACCCAGCTATTCCCCTTCTGGGCATCTTCCCAGAAGAATTAAAAACATCGTACCACAGCGATATATGTGCACCCATGTTTATAGCAGCACAATTTGTAATAGCCAGATCTTGGAAACAACCCAAATGCCCATCAACTGAGGAATGGATAAGAAAGATGTGGTATTTTTATACAATGGAGTACTATTCAGCCATAAAGAAGGATAAACTGGAGACTTTTATAGGTAAATGGATGCAACTCGAGAAAATACTCATAAGTGAAATAAACCAGAAGCACATGTGTAAGCATCGTATTATCTCTCTAGTATGAGAAACTGAAAGAGTAAATAAGATCCAAAATGTACAATAGACATGGTGAATCAAAAAGAAACTGGTCAAAAGGAAAGAGAGACTGGAATAGGGAAAAGAAAGAAGGGAAAGGGAAAAAAATTGTATATATATATATATAAGATGGTTAAGATAGATACACTACCATTTTTACTTAGTTCATTGAAGACTAAGGTTTGTGCCAATAATGTTTGGACAATTGAATGCTAATGTCTGGTGTCCTGAATAACTAACTTAAAGATAGTAATACGTAATGTATTAACCATTGTTACCCTCCTATTATGTTTGTTTGAAAATTTGTTCTTCTTTTGATTTGTTTTGTTTTTTCTTCTCTTTAAAATTAAAAAAAAAAAAAAAAAAAAAAAGAAATGGCTATTCAGAGACTTTTTTGTATCTACAAAATAATATTTAAAGATACTACTCACTGTGTTATCAGTTGCTCCTCTGTACAGATCCATGCAAAGAATTCTCCCAGGAATATAATTCTTGTCAAGAACACAATGTTAGGTATAGCAATATTTTTTCTGTTTGAATATATATGTTTCTTTTATAGTAGTTAAAGGGACCTCTAAAGCCCATTATGTTTCCTTTTTGGTTTTGTATATCAGGAAATGATAGAAAGATGATAGATAGATGATAGATAAATAGATAGATAGACAGACAGTAAAAGGCGCATTGCCATAACCTTTTCCAAAATACTCTCCCTCACTTCCAGCATGCTTATCCCATTGCTTGTCATTTTCTGAAGCAGATCTGAATGTTCTCTTTCCAGAGTGTCTTTACAAGATGTGATCAAACTGCTGAGTGCCATGCAATGGAAAGGATGACTCATAAAAGCATTATGGTGTGTCCTCATCCATCTTATTCACCAGATCTGGCAGCGTGCATCTTTTGCCTCTCCCCAAAGTCCAAAGGACCATGAAAGGTAAACATTTTGAATCAATTGAAGACACGGAATCAACCATAATGGCACAACTGAAAACATAAAACAGGATTTACAGAACTGCTTTAGAAAGTGGTAAGAATGATGGGATGGATAAGTGTGTTCAAAGTGTGGGGGAGGATTTTGAGAGGGATTAATGGTAATGTCTTTTACTGTGATGATTTGTAAAATTTGAACATTCACAGTATCTTTTGATGATACCACATACAGATTTTTATATATAGCTAAATTTATGTTAAAACATATTTGTATATTAAATTAGACTAATGATACAATGTTCAATTTCTATGGTGATCAATTTTCTTCCTTTAAAATTCTGACCATTCCTTTAATCTTTTTTTTTTTTGTGCGTTGCGGAAGTCGAACTCAGGACCTCACGCTTGCCACGCAGGCACTTATGCCGCTGAGCCATCTCACCGGCCCCTTTAATCTTTATATTAATTGCTTTCTCTGAGTCTAAAAAATGTCTTAACAGGCCTGGTGAGATGGCTCAGTGGCATAAGTGCCTGCCTGGCAAGCACGAGGGCCCGAGTTCGACTCCCGGAACCCACATACGAAAAAAGGGCCGGTAATATCGCTCAGGGGCACGGGCGCCTGCTGGCGTGCGAGGTCCTGAGGTCGACCCCCGGTACCCACAAAAAAAAAAAAAATGTCTTAACAGTATGAAAGTAGCTTCAAATTTTACTTGGAAGTAAAGGTATAATCATGTATGTTAAATATAAATTAACTTTCAAACTTATAGTTAAAGTTGAAGGAAAGTTATGTACAAAAATTCTTTTTTTTTTTTTTTTTTTTATGTGGGTATCAGGAGCTGAACTCAGGACCTCGTGCTTGCCAGGCAGGCACTTATGTTGCTGAACTATCACACCGGCCCCAAAAATTCTTTGCACCACAGGCAAAAGCACTGAGGAAATGCAGAGTATTATGGAAGATCACAAACCATGAAGCATTGGCTTAAGCTTTTTCCTAAAAACAGATGAAGAAATGTAACTTCCAGCTAAAAGGTGAGATAACTGGAAATGAAATGCAAAATTTCCTCTTGATAATGGCACTGTAAATTTTGCCCTAATTTATTCATTTACATTGACTTACATTTTGCCTATACTAACACCTGAGGAGAGGAAGGGTTTCTTTCTCTCAGAGAAGTTCAGCATTTTCAATACACATGGAGCTGTGAGGGAACAAGGGAAGGAATACTCCATCTAGTCATTTATTTACTCTTCCAATAAATATCTATTAAGCATTCAGTAGGTATTAGACACTAATTTTCAACCCAAATTCATAGCCAAATGGAGGAGACAGGCATTAAACAGAGAAAATAAAACTGTAAGATAAATATATCATTATAAAATGATAAGTGCCATAAAAATTTTAAAACAGAGTTTTATGTGGAAGAGCAGAGTTTAGGGGAGATCAGTTATATCAGGTGATCAGAGGGTACAGTTGTGGTCTCTGAAAGAATAGCAAGAGTTAACCATGCCAAACGGGACAAGAGGGAGAACATTTCAAGCTGAAGGAAATGCTGCTGGGAAAGCCAGCGGCAAGAAAATGCCTGATGCATTTGAGGAACTGAAAAATGAGCGTGGCTGCTGCTTGAGGAATGAGAGGATTGGCGGCAGGAACACGACACAGAGATGGTCACCAGCTTACACTGCCAGACCATCGCATAAACCCAACAGGGGGCAGAGAGCAACAGACACTATGAATGGAATGCCTACTAAATTAGAGAGTAATATATGTGTATATACTCCTATTATTAATACATTTTTTAAAAAAACTAAAATGTACATGGCTGCTTGTTGCCAACTCACGCTGCGCTATTTATTGCATTGTGTTAAGGCTGGGTAACAAAGGTAAACAGGATTGGCCCTCTTCTAATCTCATGTAAACCGCGTGTCTAGGGAAGATGAAGGTAAACAAGAAGCAAACACCAGGGACTTGCAGACCAGCAGGGGTGGAGGTGGCCATTCCAGAGGAAGGAGGGGAGAAAGCAGCGGTGAATCATGGCCACAAAGGAGTTGATCAAGTAGTTGTAAAATCGGGCAGGGGCCTAAAGCTCCAGTGCTAGGGAAACTCTCTCAGACAGAGGCCGACCCTCTCCACCTCGCCAGCTATAAGAGAGAGGCTATTTGAGTGCCACCACGTTGCTACTATCTAGAGCAATTGTGTCCTAGTTCTTGATTATCCAAGGAAGGTTGACTTCTATCCCCTTCGTCAAATAAGTATTGACTTGGAGAATCACGTAGCTTAGTTTGGCGGCAGGAGAGGGAAGGGGAAGGTTACTTTGTTTTAGGAAAATAATTTATGTTTTACAACTACAAGGTAAAATGTTAGACAAATAAATGTCCAATTATTTGATTCTGCCTGTTTGCATTTGAGGGAAATTGTGGCGATAAGCATATATATGAAATAAACATCCCTTGAAGAATAAGGAAGTAACCCCTGCAGTTAGTGAATTGTTTCGATCTCTAACCACAGATGCAGAAGCTAGCGCAAATTTGATTCACAAAGTAAATATAATTTCTACAGTTGAGTTCAGCCTGTTGTTTTCTTAAAGGAAATATATTTTGGTTTGTGCTATGAAAAGCTCAGATTAGCATTTTTCAGAACATTAAGAATCAAACAGAATCATAAAAGCATAGAAAAAAGGAACTAATTTTATCTTCCATTTGCATATGATGTTCAGAATTAAAATGGCATGTGATTAAGAGATATCAAATTTGTAAGACTCTGCTGCTTTCCACCTATTTCTCTGTATCTGTTTCTATATGACAGCAGATGGTAAAACTCTACTGGAGGAAGAAAAGGAGTGATACCTTTCCTTACTCATAATAAGGGTCACAGCTGACACCCCATAACAAGAGAAAAGCACACAGATTTATTTAATCAAAATTTTATGCCACATAGAAGCCTTTGGATTGAAGATTCCAAAGACTGTTATGTTTGGATTTCAGGAGAAATAAATAACTATGTAGAAATGCTACTGGACAAAAAAGTACCATTACTGTAACAAAGTGAAGTGGAAAAACCCAGCTAGGCCCATCTATGAAGATTCTTCCGGGCCTGCTTGTGCGGCACTCCTTCCTCCTGAGTGCGGGCAGAACCCCATCTGGAATGAGGGGCTAAGGCTGGTCGGAGAAGTTCTTTAAGGCCAGCTCTTAATACAAAAAGGCTGGAGTAATATTTTTAGGCTTCATGACTTACACTGAAGGGAAAGCGGTTCTAGTTTCTATGACCTGCCTTGGACAAGAATTCTGGTTTCTGTTTCAGGGTAGAATGCTGAGCGAGATATGATGACCAAGGAAGGTCAGAGATCTCAGGTTGCTTCTGAGACTTTCCATTGTCCCATAGTTCAAACTACTCAGTGCGTCAAAGCTCCATACTTCGGCATATTGTTCTCTGTACCCCAGGGGTTCAGCTGTGCCACAGGAATGTGAATGTGCTAGATTTTGTCCATGCCATCTAATTTAGAATGACCATCTCTTAAGACTATCTCACTGGGAAATACTGGCATATATATTAATTAAATTTGGGATTTTTTCAAAGTAAATATAATCTTTAAAAAATTATTCCATATTTAAATTAAAACAATTTTAGTAGAACTTTTCTTTACAGAAACAATAATGTGCAAAAAGCCATTCTGTAAACTGTGGGCCTGATAAATAAATACTGACTACACTTCTCAAGACATTGGCTATACTCTGTCCTTCAGGCTTGGAAGGAAACTGAAAGAACCTGCTAGAAATTTTAGGCTCAGGTTTCCAGAAACAAAATTAAATGCAAGCATTAAGAGTTCATGTTTACCATGTGGTGCTAGGATAAAGCAACCAAAGATGGGAATTATTAATCAATGTCAATATATTAGGGCACTTTCCAAGGTCAGAAGTGGGATTGTGAGAGTTAAATAAAGAGCAATCCAAACAAACAGGAACTCATTCGCTTGGAGATGCCAACGTGGGGGGTGGCGCCCACCCATCTGCCCTGCTCAAGGACTTCGAGCGCCTATTATTGCTCACAGAGCCTTTTCCAAACCTTGGCCACTTTAGATGGACAAGGGATGGGCACCAACCAGATCAATCTAGGGATTGTCCTCTGTGGAAAACCAAGTTTGTCCAATTTTGAGAAACAGAGGCTGACTAGTCAGAAGTGGGGGATGAGAGCTGACTCAAAAGGAAGCCCTGAGGTATACTATGGCCCCCTGCAAACTGAAGAGGAAACAGAAATTATGAGTAAGCAGCGGAAGTTGGTAAGTAACCCTCCAGGGGAAAATGGGGCAGATGTGTAGAGAAAAGATGCTGAAGACAAACTCTGTGCCTCCTGATTCTGGGTGACTGTCCTCTTTATCCCCATCTTGAGTCTGCACGTGTCCTTATTACGATATAAGTAAAGATAAAAGGAAAGGTAAACAAGCTGTTTTTCTTGAGGTCACTATGATAAATCTCTAGAGGCCGCTTGCAAACAAAACAGCCCTAACCACACAGTGTTCCTCAGCCCCACTGCATCCTGCAATGACCAGAAACATCAGCACTGAGAAAACGGTTTCCTGTGTCTTCAAGTAAGGAAAATCGTAGCTGCTGGCCCCAGTGGCCCAAAATGAAGCATCTTAATGAAAAGACAATTGAAATTTGTCCCGGTCTCTCACAGAAATCTTGGTTAGCAATTGAAAATGAAGAAATATCCAGAAGAGATAAAGAGAAAAAGAGAAAAGGAGCTAAGGGAATGAGCATTTAAAAAGTGATTGTCCTGAGGCTCCATCCTGGGATGGTCACTATTCAATCAGTAAATATTTGTGGAAGATTCAGCAGGGGAAAAATCTGACAAAAAGTCCTGCCTCTGTGGAACATACAGACTAGAGGAGCAGACTTAAAACAAGAAAATAAATAAAATACGCAATATGCTTTTTTTTTTTTTTTCTAAAGAGAACAAAGCCAAACAACTGGGATATAAACTTGGGCAGAAGGTCATTGATATTTTAGGGGGGTGTCAGGGAGGCAACTGTTACTAAAAGAACTTTAATATGAAGAACTTAAGAACGTGAGGGGACTCTCCCTACAGATAGGTGGGAAAAGAACTTTCAAGACAGAGCAAACAGCAAATTCAAAAGTCTGTTGGCCCATGTCTCTCACCATGCACTAAGCTAAAACCAAAATGAATCAAAGATTAGATATTAAAATGGAAACAATCGGGTGGAAGATAGAATAGGTAAAACTCTTGAAGAAACAGGTATAGGCAAAGACTTCTATGATCAAAACACCAACTTCACAGGAACTATTACAAAGAATCAACAACTGGGATCACATAAAATTAAAAAACACTTTTTTGGGGGACAGGGCCACACTATGTAGTGCAGATTGGCCTTGAACTCATTGCATACCCCAAGCTGGCCTTGAACTCGTGGCAAACCTTCTGCCTCAGCCTCCCAAGTGCTGGGATTACAGGCATGCACCATCATGCCTGGCCTCAAATTAAAAAGCTTTTGCACTACAAAAGAAACCACCAACAGAGTGAAGAGGCCACCCACAGAATGGGAAAAACCTTTTACCAGCTATTTCTCAGGCAAAGTACCAGTATCTACCATACATAAAGAACTCAAAAAAATCAGACTCCCCTAATTTTAAAGACACAATCCAAAAATGGGCATCTGAAATGAATACACTTCTCAAATGAAGAAGTACAATCAACAAATAAATATATGAAAAAATGATCAATATCATTGGTCGTTCAAGAAATGCAAATTCAAACAGCACTGAGATTCCATCTCACTCCAGAAAGAATGGCTATCACCAAGAAATCAACCAATAACAAATGTTGGTGAGGCTGTGGGGAGAAAGGAACACTTCTTCATTGTTGGTGGAAATGTAAATTGATACAACCACTATAGAAATCAGTATGAAGATTCTCAAAACAAACTAAAACTAGAGGTTCCATTCAACCCAGCTATTCCCCTTCTAGGTATCTTTCTGAAAGAGTTAAAAGCATCATACCACAGTGGTACATGCATACCCATGTTTGTAGCGGCACAATTTATAATAGCTAAATCTTGAAAACAGACCATATGCCCATCAACAGATGAATATATTAAGAAAATGTGGAATTTTATACAGTAGAGTACTACTCTGCCATAAAGAAGGATAAACTCAAGATATTTTTAGGTAAATGGATGTACCTCAAGACCTTAATTTTAAGCGAAATAAATCAGACACACAAGTTTAAATATAGTCTTGTTTCTCTAGTGTGAGAAACCCAAAGGGTAAATAAGGAGCAAAATGGAGGATAGGTATTGGGAAGTAGCAAAACTTGTTCAAAGGGGAAGGATAACAAGGGAGGGGGACGGGAGAAAGTAAGTGGGATTTTAAAAAGAGAGAAAATGGGAAGAAAAAAATAGAAACAAAGCTTTTGTAAATGGGGAGAGGAAGAAAGGATGAAGGGAGGGAAGGGTAATGGGCAAAAAGCAATTAAAATATATTGTGTATAGGTACAAATTTCCTACAATGAATGTGATCAATAAAATTTACTTTTAAAAAAGTCCACTGGGAGTGTTATCAAAAGGCATGAGGAGGAATATGGCTACAATAGAGTCAGGTAGGGAATGAGTTGAGCAAGGTCAACAGGCCAGGTTTCCAGGTTTTGTAGAGCCTTATAGGTCACTCTATAGGCTTTGGCTTTTACCTTTAGTAGACAAGAAGCCACTTGTAATAGTTGATACACTGTGTCAACTTGAGACGTTTAGAAGCTTAACTAAGTAACTGGGCAGTTCTACATCCTAGGGTGTAGAGGACATGCCCTAGGGCAGCTGTTTAAGCTCCAGGATGTTGTAATTGTTGATTCATTGTGTCAACTTGAGAAGTTTAGAAGTTTAACTAAGTGACTCAACAGGGGGTCAGGGTCCTCACTTTGTAAACATCCTGAGCCTGTGCAAGAGGAGGGCACAGAGATGGTGTGAGTGCTACACCCACCCTAGGGCAGGTAGCCTGCACACAATATAAGGGAGGAAAAGAGGCATTTTTTGCTCTTGCTGCTTTTGCTGTCTTCTGCCACTGTGAACTGTTGCCCTTCACCATGTCACCCTGCCTTGGAGCCAGCTGATTATGGACTGAAACCTCAACAAACTGTGAACTAAATAAACCTTTCCTTCCTTAACTTTGAGTGTCAGGTATTTTGTCCCAGCAACAAGAGAAAAGTAACTAAGACACCACTGAATGTTTTAAGTGTAGTGACATGTGACCAGACCCACACTTTAATAAGAGCATACTTACTGCTTTGCTGAAAGTTGATGGAAGGACCAAGGGTGGAAGCAGGTTGACAAGATATTATTTTAGAAATTCTAGAGGAAACGATGGTGATTGGACTGGGTGATGGTACCGAAGATGATGAGAAGTGAGTTGAATCCTGTATATATTGAAAATAGAATGGGTGGAACTTCATGTTGATCAGATTTATCTGACGAGGCCCCACTTCTGGATTCATAGGTCATGACTTCTGGCTGTGTCTTCACATGCGAGAAGGTGCCAGGCAGCTCTCTGGGCCTCTTTCACATGGGCATTAATTTCATTAATCAGAGTGCCGACTTCATGAACCAGTTGAACCATAGGATACTTTCACACCAAGAGGCTGTGTATCAGTTAGGATGAATACATTGAATGTAGTGGAAAACTTGAATAACAGTGTCTTGTAGATCACTGAAGTCTAAATATTAAGTGTTCTAGGAGTAGTAGGCAGGTCCGTGGTGTCACACGGACCTAGGTTCCTTTTACTTCTCATCTCTGCCATCCAAGCCCATGATTTCCGTCTTCACAGTTACCTCAGAGATGGAATATGACCACCACAGCTCTAACCAGTATGTCTGTTTCAGGCAGGAAGAAGGAGAAAGTGGGAAAGAGAAGAGCTATCCTGGTGACTGCTTATACAGCATGGAGAAGAGACATAGACTCAGAACCAAATTGCTGAGAGAGGATCACACCTCAACCAATTCATAACTGTGAGGCTGTGAGCACGTTGATTAACTTGCCTCTGCCACAGATTTGTTTACTGAAAATAAGAACAATACTACTTACCTCGAGGTTGGTATGAGAAACAAATTAAATAATATATTTAAATATTTCCTGTCTGTAGTAAATGCTCCAAAATTGGAGTTGTAAGAATTAAACATTAATCTGTATATATAGAAACCCATTTGATTACTCATGCCTCATCTCCAAGAATTAAGATTTTAAATAATAATAACATTTTGGGGAAGGAAACTAAGTTTACTGGGCATAGTTGCGTTTCTCTAGGACTGAAACTGGCAGTCATAGGCAGCAATTGGCAGTCACGAGCATAGCAATGAAGGCAATTATCTCACTCATTGAGTAAACATTCCTCGTGCTTTCACAAACTATTTTAAGGCAGAAACCTAGAGGAAGAATGAGGTAGTGCTCAAAATGGACAAAAATAAAGATGTGACCTCATTTCATGCTCCTAAATTGATGAATGAGAATATTTGTGTTACATGGTATTTCAGGAAACCTATAGCCTTTATCACAAGCTAAAAGGTGTTATTTAGGAAACATTTATCTAAGGGAGAGAAAAAAAGTTAGTAACTAGGCACTAGTATTTATTTAAAAGAATTAATAATTTAATACCATAGTTGTGTTTTATTTTGTTTTGTTTCAGTGCTAGGGACTGAACTCAGGGCCTTGCACATGCCAGGCATGTACTCTGCCGCATGTACTACATCTCCAACCCTAATACCATAGATTTGAATAATTTTTATTTTTTTTAAATAATTATAATTTAAAACAAAAGGCATAAAATCATCCAATAACTACTACAAATTATATTTCAGTTATATTTTATGGCTATAAGAAAAATATTTATAAAGTAGTGCAAATATATTCTTTAAATGTTGATCTTTTGACTTTTTACCTTTTTTAGTATATGGCAAGTTCGTAGGCCTTTTTAAGTTTTTTCCATCATTTTTTGTTATAATGGATTGTCAAACATCGCAAAAGACTTTTTGTTAATTAATATATGGCATTCCTACCTAAAAATTTGTTTTCATGTTGCTCCTTTCAAAAAGGCAGAGAGCTGCAGGGAAGATGGCGGACTGTTGAGAAGCATTCGGGGAGCCTCTCTGAGAGTCACCGTCCAGACACTGGGATATAGTGACTCGGGGAGGACAAGAAAGAGGGAAGTGGCTCCCCTGGACCCAGGAAGGATCTGAAACGCAGTTTGGGGCACACGGAGAGCATGAAGAGAGAAACGCCAACAAAGAAGAAGGAGGTGGCCCACGGCGCCTTCTCCCTGGGTCAGGACTCGGGCGCGACAGAAGAGGCTCAAACCTGCGGACACGGTGACTGCGGGCACCCGGGGGCCTCTGCGGAGGGACGCAAGACGCGGCGGTGCAGGGAGGCAGCGGCGGTGAAGGACACACTGGCTGGCGGTGAGTGCTGAAGTCAAGCTGTCCAGGGTAAGAGAGCGATTGGCCGGGCGCCATTGGGGGGGGCGATGAACGCGGAACTGGGCAGCCCCCGCTCCATCCACGGCTTCAGCCGGGCCCAGGCCACAGAAGGTGCGCTGACAGCGGCAGGCGAATGAATCTGGTCTCCGAGGAAAGTGCTGAGATTATTCACTAACCCGCCAAAAAGCTGCTGCTGGCTTGCTGGGACAGATCCGCACTGAACGGGACTCTGTCTCCACACGGTGTCTACAGCAAGAGACAACCCTGCAAGTGAACTTTTTTTTTCCTCTCTCCTTTGTTTTTGTTCTGGTGGTGGGGTTTATTTTTTATTTTTTTTTGTTGTTGCTGTTTGTCTGTTTGTTCTTTCCTTCATTGATTGATCTTGTTTTTATATGAGTGTAAACAGAGCTTCTAACCCCTTTGTGACTGTGGTTCTGATCTGTTCTTCCTTTTATCCCTTCCTTCCCTTTTTCCCACCAGTCTTCTGCACCAGTTTTCCAATGTTAGCAGGATCCCTCTTGGTCCTCCAGCCTTACATCTAATTCCTTCCTCTTCTTCCAATTCTCTATTTCCTCCTTAACTCATTTTAAATTTAAACTGCTGCGGGAAAAATTGACATATTAAGGACTTGTATACTGCACATAATTTTCTGGTTTGTTTTACATTTTGTTACATAACCACAAATCTAGTTTATGTGGTTAAAAGTGGCAAATAACTGGTTAGCTCAGTCTGTCATTTTCTAGGCTGTGTTTGATGCTTTTGGTACCAGTATAGCCAAAAGTGACATAATGGTTCTAAACAGCTTTTCTTCCTGGTATTCCATGACTGAGATTGACTAAGGGTCACAGAAAATACTGTGGCACAGAACCAAAGAACCAAGGACTGGGCCAAACAGGCAGCAACTTCTCAGGTCCAAGAAATTGAAGAGATAGGATCTTTCAGCAGCCCTGAAACCCAAAAATAAGCTACACCTGGAAGATACCTCAGAGAAGTAGTCATCTCCTAAGGGTTTTAAATACTAGCAATAAAGCAACCTGCCATAGGCAATTTACTAACATCACCCCAGAAAATAAACTAAAGAAAGAAAAGAAAATGAGATGACACTTAAACAAGATGCAACCCCACACATCCAGTTCACCAAAGGCAAACCCAGGGGGCAATGAGGTGGGACAGTCTGAAAGCCAGCCACCTGGCATCTCTGAAGTGGTAACAACAAAGCAACTGAATGAGGCTCTGGAAAAAATTAAATCAGAAATAATTTCACAGATAACTGCAGAGATAATGTCCACAATGAAGACCATGCTTAAGGACGTTAGAGCAGATACAGACAAAAAAATAGATGAGCTTAAGAAAATTATAGAAGCCATGAATGCTCAGCATAGGAAAGAAATGGAATCCATAAGGCAGATTCAAGCAGATATCCAGGAGAACAAAAATTCCATTGAAAGTATTTGTAGCAGATTAAGCCCATGTGAGGACAGGATCTCAGATATAGAAGACAGGCTTGCGATTAGTGATCATGAAAAGAAAGAATTCTTAAAAATAACAAGGGACCATGAAAAATCAATCCAGCAGTTGCTAGATGACACAAAGAAAAATAACAAGATTAATTGGAGGGCCAGTGAGATGGCTCAGCGGCACGGGTGCCTGTTGGCGCGCGAGGTCCTGAGGTCGACCCCCCGGTACGGTACCCACAAAAAAAAAAAAAAAAGATTAATTGGAATCAATGAAAAAGCAGGAGATAGCATAAAGGACATCAGGACCCTGTTCACAGACATTATCACAGAGAATTTCCCTGGTAGAGAAAAAGAATTTGACATACAGATAAATGAGGCTTATAGAACTCCGATTAGCCACAATTAAAAAAAAAAATCTTCAGCCAGACATATCATAGTCAAGAATCCAGAAATTCAACACAAGAGTAGAATCTTAAAAGCTGTTAGGGAAAAAGAGTAAAATCACCTATAAAGGAAAGCAAATCAGAATCACAGGTGACTTTTCAGCACAAACCCTCAAGTCAAGAAGAGCTTGGAATGATGTATTTCAAGTTCTAAAGGAAAATAACTTTCAACCCAGATTGAGGTACCCCACAAAACTATCTTTCAAAACTGATGGAGAAATAAAATACTTCCATGACAAAGAACATCTGAGAAAATTTATGACCACCAAACCAGCACTCCAAAATGTTCTGAAGGACATTCTAAAAAGAGATAACAAGGAGTACAACTCCAGGAACCCCAACAGAAGGAATCCACCAGACAGGGCAAACAATTAAACAGAGGGAGGGAAAAGAAAAAAAGAAAGAAAAGAAAAAAGAGAGAGAGCCAACAACAGGAAAATAACATGACAAGTATAAGTCAATACATATCAGTTTTAACCATCGATGTTAATGGTCTCAATTCACCAATCAAAAGGCACAGACTGGCAAAATGGATCAAGAAGCAAGATCCAACAATATGCTGTATACAAGAAACACATTTAATTCAGAAAGAAATTCATAGACTGAAAGTCAAAGGATGGAAAACAATACTCCATGCGACAGGAACCCAGAAAAAAGCAGGGGTAGCTATTCTTTTTGCAGACAAAGTGAATTTCAAGCCAAAAATGATTCAGAGAGATAAAGAAGGTCACTACATCCTTGTAAAGGGAACAATCCAAGAGGAAGAGATAATGATCATAAATATATATGCAACAAATACCAGTGCACCCAACCATATAAAACAAATATTAAAGGACATGAAAAATCAAATAAGCACTAATACAATTGTATTGGAGGATCTAAATACTCCACTGTCACAAAAAGACAGATCAACGAGACAAAAAATCAACAGTGAAATATTAGAACTGAACCAAACTTTTGAACAAATGGACTTAGTAGATGTCTGCAGAGTGTTCCACCACACAACATCAGAATACACATTCTTCTCAGCTGCACATGGGACGTTCTCCAAAATAGACCACATACTAGCTCATAAAACCTGCTTAAGTAAATGCAAAGGAATTGAAATTATCCCTTGCATATTATCAGACCATAGTGCAATGAAATTGGAAATCAATGGCAAAAGAAACCACAAGAACTTCCTGAACACATGGAAACTAAACAGCACCCTCTTGAACAACCAATGTGTCACAGATGAAATTAAAGAAGAAATTAGATAGTTTCTACAACTGAATGATAATGACAGTACAACATACCGGAACTTATGGGATACAATGAAAGCGGTCTTAAGAGGGAAATTTATAGCATTAAATACCTATAAGAGGAAAACAGAGCAAGCACAAATAAACAATTTAATGTTGAAACTCAAACTTCTAGAAAAAGAAGAGCAGGCTAAGCCAAAAGCTTGCACAAGGGAGGAAATTATAAAGATCAGAGCAGAAATTAATGCATTGGAGACTAAAAAAACAATACAAAGAATCAATGAATCAAAGAGTTGATTCTTTGAAAGGAAAAAAAAGGCAGAAAAACAACCTAAGAAATTCTGAACAAAGCTTTATTTCTTAAGATCCAAAAAAGTTACCTATTCTTTGTGAATTTGTCATTTTAGTTTATTCATTCATATAAATTAATATTCATGGGCATATCTACATCAACTTTAATGTGGCTTTACTGGCAACAAATATACTCATTTCATTTGCCTGAAAATGTCTTTATTTAACCTTCCTATTTGAAGGATATTTTCTCTGTTTATACAATTCTAAGCTGACAATTATTTTTTTACACCATATAAAAATATCATTCTATTGTCTTCTAGTGTTAATCTTTTTGTTTTTCCTTGGAAATAATGTGTTTTGTCCTCTCTTTAATTTTAAGCAATTTTTCTGTGATGTTCATAGAAGTTAAACACCTAGTAGAGATTCTTAAATTTTTGGCTTAATGTCTTGCATCAATTTTGGAAACTTCTCAGTCAGCATCTTTCCAATTTCTCCTTATCCTCATTCTCTCCTCCTTCTCCTTTTGGGGCTCCAACTACACATATGCAAAAACTTCTCACCATTTGTCTTATATTTATTGTACTTTTTTTTTTTTTTTTGTGGGTACCGGGGGGTCGACCTCAGGACCTTGCGCGCCAGCAGGCACCCGTGCCTCTGAGCGATATCACCAGCCCCTTTTTCGTATGTGGGATCCGGGAGTCGAACTCGGGCCCTCGCGCTTGCCGGGCAGGCGCTTAAGCCGCTGAGCCATCTCACCGGCCCTTATTGTACTTTTTTTCCATCTTTCTTATTTTACATTGCCTACTCAAGCAGTTTAGTAAATTTCTCCTTTACTGTCTAATTAAACTATTAAACTTGTATAATGAGATTATTTATTTATTTATTTTGTGTTACTGAAGATTGAACTGAGGGCCTTTGCACTGAGCTATCCCCAGACCTTTTATTTTATATTTATTTATTTATTTATTTATTTATTTATTTTATTTTTTTTTTTTTTAGACAGGGACTTGCCTAATTGCCCAGGCAGGCCTTGAACTTGTGATCCTCCTGTCACATCCTCCCTTGGTGCTGTGATTATAGGCATGCAACACTGGGCCCAGCAATTTGATGAGATTTTAATTTTGATTATTTGTATGTATGAAGTATAATTTCCAATGCACTGTTTTCATAGGTTCCTCTGGCAAACCTATCATTTAAAAATTTTTCTTCCGGGCCGGTGAGATGGCTCAGCGGCTTAAGCGCCTGCCCGGCAAGCGCGAGGGCCCGAGTTCGACTCCCGGATCCCACATACGAAAAAGGGGCCGGTGATATCGCTCAGTGGCACGGGTGCCTGCTGGCGCGCGAGGTCCTGAGGTCGACCCTCCGGTACCCACCAAAAAAAAAAAAAAAAAAAAAAAATTTTTCTTCCTAAAACTATTAATCACTATTATTTAAAAGCTTCTGTCTGATGACTTTGCAATATTTTTACATTGTTTTTGTCATCTTTTCCTATCTCCTGGGTGCCTCGTAATTTTTTAAAATTCATTGCCAGTCATTATGTTTGGTGAGTTATAAGTCTCTGAATAATATCTCCTATAGAGATATTTTTTTTCCCTTTCCTGAGAGACAGAGAGGCTATATACTTTTGGTTCAATCAGGAAGTGTGGTGATTAAAATCCGAGAGTTTCTGGGAAATGTCTGGCTCCAGTTCTTTAACCTCCTGAACACTGTAAAACAGTCTCGAGTTCTAAGCCTCTTAGCTTCTACTTCCCGCTTTATTGTTCATAATCTCACAGGGCATCCTAAGAATCACCCAAGGTCCCGAGGGACAGACTTGCAGAAGAGCCCTCCCACTTCTCGGCAACTCTTTTTCCCAAGTCCTATTTACCTAGTTTCACCGAATTCTAACTGTAGCCCCTCAATTTTGTGAGCATCAAAAAGTTCTAAGCCTTTTCCTGCTGCTTTTCTTCTCAGTTCTATTACCTGCACATTAGGAAATGGTATGACATGACAACCAATAAAGAATGTCAACTTTCCAAGAATGAATTTTTCTTGTCCCCAGGATTGGTGCTATTAGTGGTAATGGCCTTAGCTGTTCCCTGATGCCTCTAAGAGCTGTTCTTTCAAAAAATGTGACTAGCTTTTTGTTGTTTTCATGTTAAAGATAAAATTATTCAATGATATTTGTTATAGCACTATAAGGCAGACCATTCAGGATCACTGAGGGAGGTGTGGAGGCCACCACAAAGATCTTTATTACTGGGGAGATTGGACTTAACTCCAAATGCAGCATGGAAGAGTGGAAATTTATGGTGAAGAAGCACAGTAAGATCAGTGGATGGAAAACTACTAAAAGGAAACATGAAGGGTTGGGGAAATTCTGGCTAATTTGACCTACAAATTTCTCACTGATGACAGCCCAGGGTCCTCACACATCACTTGGGGAATGGCGTGGTAGAGGACTAGAACCTGATCAGATGAGCGGAGTGATCAGACATAACAGGTAAGGGGTTCTTGCCAAACTGACTTACAAGGGCTCTTTGATAAAGTTAGATTTTGCAGTGAAGCACACACGTAGGCCTAGGAGAAGGTTCAGAAGCCTAATCAAGGGTTGCTCAAGCAAAGAATCTTTGTCATTGTCAGAGGAGGGGAGTCAGTCTGATATAAGATACAGTGTTGTGCCTAGAAGTGGAAATTTTATAATAAAACTTTTGTATTTCTCTACATATACTCTTACTAAATATATTTCTCTGTTATTTTTTCACTAATTAAGCTTAATGAAATTGTACTATTATCATTATATTGTATGATTCAGTTTATAAATTTCTTCCTATTTATTTAAATTTATATCATTTGTAAGATTGGGGTTTTTTTGGCTTGTAACCATTTCAGAGTCCATATTCTCTTTCTGTAAAGTCTTTATGTCTAAAATTACAGGAAAATTAATTATGAATTTTAAATAAGTAGCCAATATATATTTTATTCTTCTTGGTGTATATATTTTTTCTTCTAGTACTTATTTTATTCTCATAAATAATTTAACACCATTTGCCTGAATATACAACCTTGCTTTTTACAATTTGCATGATATTGTATACTTGAGGAAATCGTGAAACTCAAACTTTTCTAGGATATTATTAATATTCCATTTGTATTCACATAGCTGTTTCTTTGTTACATCATATATATGAGCAAGAGATCTAACAGATAATTACATGGATGCAAACTTCATCTAACGAATACAAAGACCACAAATTTTTCTCATAATGGACTTTTAGGGGAAAATCTACTTAATATTGTGCCAGATACAATCATTACAAAACCTGAAATCCCATTTTGTAAAACAAATCTTATAAATGAATAGTAGGGCTGCCTGACACCTCGGTGACTTAGAATATAATACTGTAGCTCTGTTGGAATCAAAATTTACCTTCTCAGTATGCACATACTAAGGGTTAAGTTACTCTAATTACCAGGAATTCTCTGAATATTACTGTGCCTAAGGGTCCAGATTACATAAAACAAGTTGAAAGGAATGTGGAGAAGAAATTAATTTTACTTTTCCTGAAGTCTAAGTTCCTAAGAATGGTTCTCTTATTCAAGTAGAAATGTTTCCTTCACAGGAAAGTCTACTTCTCATCTGGAAGGTGATCTTGCACCATGACCCTGTCCGAACAAGGACACCCAGACATAAGTGCAGTGTCAATCATCTTGGGGTTTTGGGTTTTTTTTTATTTTTTAGACAGAGTGTAAATTTTAGACACAATGCTTTATCGCCCAGGCTGGCCACTTAAACTAGCTTGGATATTCATTCTTAACTCATACAACATAGAGGATATGTTATGGTGTGCACTTTTGCTTACCTCCAAAATTCATATGTTGACACCCTAACAGTTAGGGCCTAACCCTAATTGCATGGTATTAGGAAACGGAACTTCTGAGACTTAATTAGGTCATGAAGGTAGAGGCCCCACAATGAGATGAGTGACCGTATTAGTTTGAGTTCTCTAGAAGAACAGAAACAATAGAAAATGTATGTATTATTATGGAAGGGGATTTATTAAGTAGGTTTACGGGATCAGAGGTGGGAGAGTCTGCAGTTGTCATCAGGCACTCGAGAGCCAGAGGATCCACGAGGGTCTCAGCTCAAGAAAATGGAAGCAGCAGAACAAGAGGGATCGGGATGCAGCACAAGTCCAAGGTAGAAGGCCTGAAAGCTCTCTGGAGACTCACCAGTGCGTGTCAGTGTAGGAAGAGCAAAGAAACCAGAAACCTCAAGACTGCTGTCCAAAGGCAATGGTAGCGAAGGCTAAACTGCTCAGGAAGACTGGAACTCTTCAAACTGGATGCACTTTCTTGTTCTTTTCCTTTTGTATCCCATCCAGTCTATAAGCCTGTTGGTTGGTGCCATCCACAACCGCAGTGGGTCTTGCCCCCTTAGTTTGCTGGCCTGTATGTTAATTATCCACGGACACACCCAGAGCTGTGCTCTAACCAATCTGCCAGGCATTTCCTAACACATTCAAGTTAGCACGTCATGATTAATGGCCACAGCACCTTTATGAGAAGAGAAATATAGATTAGATCTCACTATCTCTGCCATGTGAGAATCTAGCAAGAAGACAGCCATCTGCAAATGTCTTTACAAATTATGATAAAAATATGGCGAACACTGCTGCCAAGAACCATCCAGTGGGAAGGCAAGCTTGTAAAAACATTACAGTGCGTCCTCATCTGCCTTATTCACCAGATCTGGTACCTGGAACTGCATGACTTCTAGTTCTCCCCCAAGGTCAAAATGACCCTTTTGAAAGGCAGATGTTTTGAATTGATTGAGGACATTGAAGCAACCAGGACAGTACAACTAAAGATACCAAACAGGACTTCCAGGACTGCAAAAAGTGGAAGAAATGAAGGGATAAGTATGTTCTTAGTGAACGAAAGTACTTTGAGGGGGATTAGTGGCAATGAACACTTTACTGTGATAAAATTTTTTAAAAAATATTCACCATATTTTTATCACATATATAAACCTGGAAGAGGGCCTTCACGAAAACCTGGCAACACTGGCTGCCTGACCCTGGACTGCCAGCCTCTGGAACTGAGAAATAAATTCATTGCTGAAGCCACCCACTCTGTGTACTTTGTTACTACAACCCAAGTGAAGACAGGACACAAATCGTCCAATCCCAGTTTCCCACTCTCTTGTTTTTCCTTCAAATGAGCCAAAGATTCTGCCTGGATGTCCCTCCTTCAGTTTCCCCCAATTGAACACTTCTCATGTAAAACAAAACAACAGCAAACTCCTTAATGCAGATTCACAGGGGTTTTGAGCAGAAGAATAATTTCATAATGCTAGACACACAGGCACACACACAAAGGAAACATCACCAAGTCTCAGAGCATGGTCTGGGTGTAAGGATGTGTTTTAGTTTGTATCAGTGAATAGAATACTCTGCATCAATGTCCTGCATGCAGACCCACCCACAGATTCTTGATTTACATTTGTATAACTAAATTATCCATTGAAGAATTTTATGCAAAATTTTAAAAATGGTATGGCTAAGAGATAAGATGAAGCCTATTTAAGCAAGTGAAATTGCTTGCCACTTTTAGAAGTTTCTCCACTTCTGGTGATCAGGATGTGAAAATGCATTAAGATCATCTACTGATCAAGATTCAAAACACTGCATCTTTCACCAGCTTTCCCAACGAAATGAGATGTAATGAAGCTGGAGGCTGGAGGGCTGGCGAGCTCCTTTGGAGGCCAAGAGCTTCATGTGTTTGCCTCAGGTCTAGAATAATTGACATCTGAGTCATTATTTCATCAATTGTTATACACTAATACTTACATACCATGGGTTTAACAACTGTGTGGTATTGAAACGCAGTAACACGTTACTGTGTTACTACTCTAATGCAATAATATTGAAATTTATCCAGGATGCACACATGTCCCTTATAATAATTACAACTGTTCTTTGCTAGATAGTTGGGTGCTTTGAAATTATTCTAAAGGCTTCTTTAACTGGAAAGAGGTAGAATGGCTATGCATAAACTTCCAGAAATTTATTCCTAATGAACTGAATCATGGAAGTAGGAATTTGTATTTAGGAGAGGTAGGTTCTGTATAGGGAAGTACCATTTTAGTGAGCATATCAAAATCAAGAATTCAATCACTGGGCTGGTGAGATACCTCAGCGGCATAAGCGCCTGCCTGGCAAGCACGAGGTCCTGAGTTAAACTCCCAGAACCCACATACGAAAAAAGGGCCAGTGATATCGCTCAGCGGCACGGGTGCCTGCTGGGGCGCGAGGTCCTGAGCTCGACCCCCAGTACCCACAAAAAAAAAAAAAAAAAAAAAGAATCCAATCACTTCCCTCTAGGTAGCTCTGGGCATGGCTGAAACAACCTAGATGCAAATACAGTACTTCAAGCTGAGAGGGAATCTGTTTAATATTATTAAAGACTGTCCCATGCAAGTAGTGCTTCCTTAACGTACGATGTTTTCTCGGTAAAGAAACTGTCAGTTTCCCTCATCTGACAAGTAAAAAGGGTCAACCACAGAACCTGGGTTGGGCAGGAAAAGCGGACGTCCCTGACCCAAGGGTCGCAATATCGGTGTTGCAGCTGCTCATCATCTGCTTGGACCACTGTACCCCGGTGCTTCACATGATCAGTCGTATACAATCACCTCCGTTTCAGTTCTGGTGTCACCATCAGATTTCCTGATCACCCTGCAGATGGCAGCCTTTCAGATGGTTTCTAACTGTTAAGATCTTCAAGGAATGAAAGGAACAAAATTTTAAAGGCATCACACAAAGAAAAGTACAATAGCATAAACGTTTCTCTCCTCCTTTGTGCATAGAAGTGTGAAATGAAGCTCTGTGAGGAAGCCAGATCTATACCCAAGAGCCTGCGGACTGCGTGCCCTTGCCTGACTAGAACATCGTGACTAGGCTACCTTTAGTCCCTTTTAATAGTCATTTACCATCCACCTCTGCATCTGACCTAACATCTTCACAACTACTATACAAAACTCTTCTAAGGTATCATTAAGCCTGACCGAACTCTAGCTTCCACTAGCCCTAAAGCTAAGAATGCAATAACATTTTCATCCATTCGAAGAGATTTCCCGACTCTGCGGTAGCCTGCCTACCTGATCACCTATGTGTTTTGTAACCACAGTGATTCATGACTCTCTTTTGTTCTGTGACTATGAAAGCTCATGTAACCTCTTCCATGGTGGAATGTGCCATTCAGGGTAAACTGAATCCATGTTCCCAAGCCATCGTCACAAATATTTGGCTCAAGAAAAACTATTTTCTTAACAGCAGAGTTGTTTTATGTTGATGGAACACCATCTTTTATCAATTATTCTTAGAAATTAATGGCTCTAAGAAAAATTTCAGAAAAAAATCGTAATTGTTTATTAGGTAAAAATAAACACATTTAACTGCTCCTACCACCTGAGCATTATAATTGTGTGCTACCAAAGAGGCTGACCAGATCTATACCACCAATTATGTTTTCAAATTGCTCACCAGAGCCTTTTTGTATTTTTGTAAGATCTAAGGACCTTTGAGGAATTAGTTATAAATTCTACTTTACTAATTAGGTGGTTTAGACAAGAGGTAATATTTGATGCTTTCTTCATACAAAGCACCTGTCTTAGTTACTCTTCTCATTGCTGAGACAAAATACCCCACACCCAAAGTTAAAGGGGGAAAGGTTTATTTAGCTCGCAGTGTGTGGAGGTTTCAGTCCGTAATTGGCTGGCTCCGAGGCAGGGTGGCACATGGCAGAGGGCAACAGTTCATGGTGGCAGAAGACAGCAAAAGCAACAAGTGAGAGTGAGAGAAGCCTCTTTCTGCCCCTTATGTTGTATCCAGTCTACCAGGATTAGGGCGGTGCCAATCCAATCAGTGGACTGATCCAGCAATCACCCGCCCTTAATCCCAGCATTGAATCATGAATCGATCACAAATTCTAGGTTCAGCTACCTCTGAAAAAGCCCCACCTAAAACTGCATGAAGCTTTGGGGGTATATCTAGACACAAACCATAACAGTCCTATACTAATAAGCACCCTTTTGGAGGGTATTTGTGAAATGAAATAGACATTTAGAGTGTTAGGAATACAAGGAAAGACAAGAATGAAAAACATAAATTAATATTTAATGTAAATCTCCAAAGTCCTGTGCTATGTACTTTGTATGTCGTACTATCCAAAGATCTTCCTGCAAACAATAGAACCTCATTTTGGCATATTTAAACAGAAAGGGAATTTACAGCTAGCCCACTGAATTCAAAATATCCAGAGAAGATGGTTTGGGAAATGCTAAAACATCAAGGAAAATTCAGTAGAAGATTCTGGGCCCAGAAACACTCTGATTAACTTCATGCTGCTTCATCATGTCTGCTGGTGGCCATTGTGTGCCATATTGTTGGCTGCCCAGCATCCAAATCTTTTCATTTCGAACTGTGAATGATGAATAAGTTTTGGTGGAGAGCAGGGTTCTGCCTACCACCAAGAAAGGTAAAGAGGGAAATACATCTCACTTCCTGTTTGACAGCTAAGAGTGAATGAACACACGACCTTGCCTTGTCCAATCATACAACTGAAAGCTTAGTCTGGGGAGTTAAGCAATGGTGCAAAGATTATTTCGTAGTATGGTAGTGAATGTCCAGTAAGGTGGACAGTTTCCAGTAGCTCCAGTACTGTGGGAAAATGTTTCAGCAGCCAACCTGCCTCGGCTGATATTTTTATCAGTGACCTGGATGAAAATGCCGCAGTGGGCTTATCAAAACTACAGCTGACAACAGCTCATGATTCAAAACATTTAATTTAATGTAACAATCATGATTCCAAAATATTCCAGGAAATTGAAATAATGGGCCAATTCTATCAATTTAGTAGAAATACAAGTGAAATCCTTAGGTTCAAAACAGCAGCTACACAAAAATGGAATTGGAGGATCTTGTTATTAAAACATCACACACACCCACATACACACACCCCACATAAAACAAAGTACAGGGATGTGAATTGGCTACAAGTCTGGTGAGGCTCAAGAACAGGGGAAGGTCGCTGAGCAGATGAGCACCCTGGCTGCAGTGGAAATTCTTGGCCCTAAAGAAGGGCACCACGGGGTTTTCTTGGGTCAGGCTACATCCACATAGCGGGCTCACCTCTGTGTCCTCACAGGGACAAAATAGTAGAGGAGAAGCGGTTGAGGAAATGCTTGGAGACTGTGCCACATAAGGAACAACCGAAGTAAACAGGAACCCTTGGGTAAAAGGCCCATATGGTCTTCAAACACTGGAAGGGCTGTCACGAAGAAGTGATTTGACATTTATTATCTGTGGCTCCTAATAGCAAATGCTTAGCCAGGATCTAAAAGGCAAACTGTCTTCATGCCTCAGCCTTGTGCCACTCAAGCCCAGTTACAGGCAGGCACATTTTGTGTAGCACATCCTTTCAGAGAAAATTTCAAGGGCTCTGTCTCTAGAGCATCCCCGAAATTTGACCCTTTCCATCTGTAAGCATGCCCAGGACCAGACGTCAAAAATATCTGAGGAAACTTTCCCATCTTTCTACTGTATTCTGAAATGACTGCAGGAGGAGCAGCTCAGCAGCACGGGAAAGAGACAGGCTTTTCTCCAATCTCTTTGGAAGGAGACACTGAGGAGAACCAAATCTCGCTACAACCTTGAGGACCTCACTTGTCCACTCATAAATATTCACCAGGCCCTGACTCTGGGCCGGGCACTGTATTGGGAATGCAGAGATAAAAGATACCACCTTTATTCCCAAGAAATTCACAGGCTCCTGAGCACACAGGCAAATCGATCAGCATAACGGAACTCGATGAAATGCTACCATCTGGACCATTTTCCTAGGTAGATAGAGTTCTCTACTGGACACAAATATCAATAAATTGTTTTCTTTCTTATAGATTTTACTATACTTAATACCAAACCTTCTGGGAGTTAAAATACATATACTTATTTTTTTTTTTTTATTTTAAAGAGAAGAAAAAACAAAACAAATCAAAAGAAGAACAAATTTTCAAACAAACATAATAGGAGGGTAACAATGGTTAATACATTACGTATTACTATCTTTAAGTTAGTTATTCAGGACACCAGACATTAGCATTCAATTGTCCAAACATTATTGGCACAAACCTTACTCTTCAATGAACTAAGTAAAAATGGTAGTGTATCTATCTTAACCATCTTATATATATATATATACAATTTTTTTCCCTTTCCCTTCTTTCTTTTCCCTATTCCAGTCTCTCTTTCCTTTTGACCAGTTTCTTTTTGATTCACCATATCTATTGTACATTTTGGATCTTATTTACTCTTTCAGTTTCTCATACTAGAGAGATAATACGATGCTTACACATGTGCTTCTGGTTTATTTCACTTAATGAGTATTTTCTCGAGTTGCATCCATTTACCTATAAAAGTCTCCAGTTTATCCTTCTTTATGGCTGAATAGTACTCCATTGTATAAAAATACCACATCTTTCTTATCCATTCCTCAGTTGATGGGCATTTGGGTTGTTTCCAAGATCTGGCTATTACAAATTGTGCTGCTATAAACATGGGTGCACATATATCGCTGTGGTACGATGTTTTTAATTCTTCTGGGAAGATGCCCAGAAGGGGAATAGCTGGGTCAAATGGGACCTCCAACCCTAGTTTTCTGAGGAATCTCCACACTGACTTCCACAGTGGCTGTACCAGTCGACACTCCCACCAACAGTGAAGAAGGGTTCCTTTTTCCCCACAGCCCCTCCAGCATTTGTTATTAGTTGATTTCTTAATAGTAGCCATTCTTTCTGGGGTGAGATGGTATCTCAGTGTTGTTTTAATTTGCATCTCTCGAATGACTAGTGATGTTGCACATTTTTTTGTATATTTATTTGCCATTAGTATTTCTTCATCTGAGAAATGTGTATTCATCTCAGATGCCCATTTGTGGAGTGGGTCTTTAAATTTGGGAGGTCTGATTTTTTTGAGTTCTTTATATGTTCTCGATAGTAATCCTTTGTCTGAGGAACAGCTGGCAAACATTTTTTCCCACATTGTGGGTTGTCTCTTCACTCTGTTGGTGGTTTCTCTTGCTGTGCAAAAGCTTTTTAATAAGATGAGATCCCAGTTATTGATTCTTTGGGATAGTTCCCGTGCGGTTGAGTTTTTATTCATAAAGTCTTTGCCTACACCAATGTCTCCAAGGGTTTTACCTATCCTACCTTCCAGCAGATTTAATGTTTCTGTTTTAATATTTAGATCTCTGATCCATTTTGAATTTAGTTTAGTGCATGGTGAAAGATATGGATCTAGTTTTAATCTTCGGCATGTGTAGAGCCAGTTTTTCCAGCACCATTTATTAAAGAGGCTATCTTTCTTCCAGCGAATGTGTTTGGCACCTTTGTCAAAGATAAGGTGGCTTAGTATGTCTGGGGTTGTTTCAGCATCTTCTAATCTGTTCCATTGATCTTCAGGTCTGTTTTTTTGCCAGTACCACACTGTTTTTATCACAGTAGCTTTATAGTATAATTTCAAGTCGGGGATAGTGATGCCCCCTGCCTTGCCTTTGTTGCCCAGAATTGCCTTTGCTATTCTAGGTCTCTTCTGATTCCAAATGAATTTTAGGATTGTTTTCTCTAATTCTGTGAGATATGCTGTTGGAATTTTGATTGGATTTGCATTAAATCTGTATAACAATTTTGGAAGTATGGCCATTTTCACTATATTGGTTCTTCCTATCCAGGAGCAAGGGATATCTTTCCATTTTCTGATATCCTCTTCAATCTCCTTTTTCAGAGTACTGTAGTTTTCAGTATAGAGGTCTTTTACATCCTTCGTGAGGTTGATTCCTAGGTATTTCATTTTTTTGGATGTTATTGTGAAAGGTATTGTTTCCCTAATTTCTCTTTCAGTAAGTTTGTTATTTGTGTACAGGAAGGCTATTGACTTTTGAGTATTGACTTTGTATCCAGCTACACTACTGAATTTGCTTATTAAATCTAGCAGTTTTTTAGTGGAGTTTTTGGGGTCTTCTGTGTAGAGTATCATGTCATCTGCAAATAATGATAATTTAACTTCTTCCTTTCCAATCATTATTCCTTTTATTTCTTTCTCTTGTCTAATCGCTCTGGCTAAAGTTTCCAGAACTATGTTGAATAAGAGTGGGGACAGTGGACATCCTTGTCTTGTTCCTGATTTTAGAGGGAAGGCTTTCAGTTTTTGGCCATTTAGTATAATATTGGCTGTTGGTTTGTCATAGATAGCTTTTACCAGATTGAGATAAAGACCCTCTATTCCAATTTTCTGTAGGGTTTTTATCATGAAAAGGTGCTGGACTTTGTCAAAAGCTTTTTCTGCATCTATTGAGATGATCATGTGATTTTTGTCTTTGGTTCTGTTAATATGCTGTATTACATTTATTGATTTACGTATGTTGAACCATCCCTGCATCCCTGGGATGAATCCAACTTGGTCATGGTGTATAATCTTCTTGATGATTTGTTGGATTCTGTTTGCCAGTATCTTATTAAGGATTTTTGCATCTATGTTCATTAGGGAGATTGGCCTGTAGTTCTCTTTCTTAGTTGGGTCCTTCTCTGGTTTTGGTATCAGGGTAATGCTTGCTTCCAGGAATGAATTTGGGAGTATTGCTTCCCTTTCAATTTCATTGAAAAGTTTGAGAAGTAGGGGCGTTAGGTCTTCTCTAAATTTCTTGTAGAATTCGGCAGTGAATCCATCAGGGCCTGGGCTTTTCTTTGTTGGGAGGTTTTTAATTACATCTTCAATTTCATTGGCTGATATTGGTTTATTTAGGATTTTTAAATCTTCTTGATTCAGCTTTGGTAATTCATACGAATCTAGGAATCTGTACATTTCTTCTGCATTTTCCATCTTAGTAGAATATAAATTTTCAAAATAGGTATAGATGATCTTCTGGATTTCTGCAGGGTCTGTCGTGATATCACCCTTTTCATTTTCAATTGCATGGATTTGAGTCTTTTCTTTTCTTTTTTTAATAAGGTTGGATAAGGGTTTTTCAATCTTATTTATTCTTTCAAAGAACCAACTTTTTGCTTCATTGATTCTTTGTATTGTTTTTTTATTCTCCAATACGTTAATTTCTGCTCTGATCTTTATAATTTCCTCCCTTGTACGGGCTTTTGGCTTAACCTGCTCTTCTTTTTCTAGAAGCTCGAGGTTCACCCTTAAGTTGTTTATTTGCGCTTGCTCTATTTTCCTGATATAAGTGTTTAATGCTATAAATTTCCCTCTTAGGACTGCTTTCATTGTATCCCATAAGTTCCGGTATGTTGTACTGTCATTATCATTCAGTTGTAGAAAGTGACTAATTTCTTCTTTAATTTCATCTGTGACCCATTGGTTGTTCAGGAGGATGCTGTTTAATTTCCATGTGTTTAGGGAGTTTTTGTGGGATCTTTTGCCATTGATTTCCAATTTCATTGCACTATGGTCTGATAATATGCATGGGATAATTTCAATTGCTTTGCATTTACTTAAGCAGGTTTTATGAGCTAGTATGTGGTCTATTTTGGAGAACGTCCCATGTGCAGCTGAGAAAAATGTGTATTCTGATGTTGTGGGATGGAACACTCTGTAGACATCTACTAAGTCCATTTGTTCAAAAGTTTGGTTCAGTTCTACTATTTCATTATTGATTTTCTGTCCAGTTGATCTATCTTTTTGTGACAGTGGAGTATTGAGATCTCCCAATATAATTGTATTAGTGCTTATTTGATTTTTCATGTCCTTTAGTACTTGTTTTATATAGCTGGGTGCATTGGTATTTGATGCATATATATTTATGATCGTTATCTCTTCCTCTTGGATTGTTCCCTTTACAAGGATGTAATGACCGTCTTTATCTCTCTGAATCCTTCTTGGCTTGAAGTTCACTTTGTCTGCAAAAAGAATAGCTACCCCTGCTTTTTTCTGGGTTCCTGTGGCATGGAGTATTGTTTTCCATCCTTTGACTTTCAGTCTATGAATTTCTTTCTGAATTAAATGTGTTTCTTGTATACAGCATATTGTTGGATCTTGCTTCTTGATCCATTTCGCCAGTCTGTGCCTTTTGATTGGTGAATTGAGACCGTTAACATTGATGGTTAAAACTGATATGTATTGACTTGTCATGATATTTTCCTGTTGTTGGTTCCCACTCTTTGTTTTACCGCTTTCCGGCTATTTAATTATTTGCCCTGCCTGGTGGATTCCTTCTGTTGGGGTTCCTATCTCTTTCTAGAATGTCCTTCAGAACGTTTTGGAGTGCTGGTTTGGTGGTCATAAATTTTCTCAGATGTTCTTTGTCATGAAAGTATTTTATTTCTCCATCAATTTTGAAAGATAGTTTTGCAGGGTACATCAATCTGGGCTGAAAATTATTTTCCTTTAGAGCTTGCAATACATCATTCCAAGCTCTTCTTGAATTGAGGGTTTGTGCTGAAAAGTCAGCTGTGATTCTGATGGGTTTTCCTTCATAGGTGATTTGTCTCTTCTCCCTAACAGCTTTTAAGATTCTGCCCTTCTGTTGAATTTCTGGGATCTTGACTATAATATGTCTGGCTGAAGTTTTTTTTTGATCATGTCTAGTTGGTGTTCTAAAAGCTTCACTTATAGGGGTGTCAAATTCCTTTTCTCTTCCAGGAAAGTTCTCCCTGATTATGTCTTTGAACAAGGTTTTAATGTCGTTGATGCTATCTCCTGCTTTTTCATTTATTCCAATTATTCTTAAGTTGTTTATCTTTGAGTCATCTAGCAGCTGCTGAATTGATTTTTCATGGTCCCTTGCTATTTTTAAGAATTTTTCCATTTCATGATCACTAATTGCAAGCCTGTCTTCTATATCTGAGATCCTGTCCTCGCATTGGCTTATTCTGCTACAAATACTTTCAATGGAATTTTTTATCTCTTGGATATCTGCTTGAATCTGCCTTATAGATTCCATTTCTTTCCTATGCTGAGCATTCATGGTTTCTATAGTTTTCTTAAGTTCATCTATTTTTTTGTCTGTATCAGCTATAGTGTCCTTAAGCATGGTCTTCATTGTAGACATTATCTCTGCAGTTATCTGTGAGATTATTTCTGTTTTAATTTTTTCCAGAACCTCATTCAGTTGCTTTGTTGTTACCACTTCAGATAGGCCAGGTGGGTGGCTTTTGGATTGTCCCACCTCGTTGCTCCCTAGGTTTGCCTTTGGTGAATTGGATGTGTGTGGTTGCATCTTGTTTAAGTGTCGTCTCATTTTTTCTTTCTTTAATTCCTGGGGTGATGTTTGCAAATTACCTATAGTACGTTACTTTATTGCTAGTGTTTAAGATCTTAGAAGATGACTACTTCTCTGCAGTATCTTCCAAGTGGAGCTTGCTTTTAGGTTTTGAGCTTTCTGCCAGATCCTACCTCTTCAATTCGTTGGGTATGCGAAGTTGCTGCCTGTTTGGCCCAGTCCTTGATTCTTTGGTACTGTGCCACTGTATTTTCTGTGTCCCTTAGTCAATCTCAATCATGAAATATCAGGAAGGAAAGATGTTTAGAACAATTATTTCACATTTGGCTATAATGTTAACTAAAGCATCAAACACAGCCTAAAAAATGACAGACTGAGCTAACCAGTTATTTACCACTTTTAGCTGTATAGAGTTGCGGTTATATAACAAAATCTAAAACGCACCAGAAAAATTATATGCAGTATACAAGTCCTATGTATGTCAATTTTTCCTTGAGGAGTTTAAATTTAAGATGAGTTAAGGAGGAAATAGAGTATTGGGAGAAGAGGAAGGAATTAGATGTAAGGTTAGAGGACCAAGAGGGATCCCACTAAAATTGGGACACTAGTGCAGAGGACAGGTGGTAAAAAGAGAAGGAAGGGATAAAAGGAAGAACAGATCACAACCACAATCACAAAGAAGTTAGAGGCGCTGTTTACACTCATATAAAAAACCAGAGAGAATAATGAAGGAAAGAGCAAATACACATACAGAAACAAAAACGAAGATAAAAACAATAAAACAGACAGATCAAAAATAAAACCCCACCAAAAAACAAAACAAAACAAAACAAAAACAAAAAAACCCTTCGCCAGAACAAAAAAACAAATCAGTGAGAAAAAAAATAAAAATAAAAATAAAAAATAAAAATAAAAATAAAAAATATAAAAAGAATCAGTTCCAGGTGTTGACTCTGCTGTAGGCAGGTACCCTGTGGTGACAGAGTCCTGTTCTGTGCAGGTCCGTCCCAGTAAGCCAGGAGCGCCCTCTGGTGGGTGGTGAGCAGAGGCGCGTACTTTCAGGCAGAGACCAGTCTAGCTCGCCTCCGCTCTCGCCGCCCTTTCACGATCCCTGGGCCTGAGAGGCTCAGCGCGCTGTCCGGAGCGCGGGTTCCCTGCACTGGTTCCCGCCGCTCTGGTATTTCGCCACGCCCCCCACAATGGCGCCGGGCCAGTCGCTCTCTGGCGCGGGACAGGTGTGGCTGAGAGTCCAGTCTCGTTCGCCTGCTGACCTCAGCACACTTTCGTGGGCCTGAGAGGCCCTGTGCTGCCCTGTCCGGAGCACAAGTTCCCAGAGCAGCCTCCGAGCCGCTCTGAGTTTCGCCACACCCCCCACAATGGCGCCCGGCCAGTCGCTCTCTGGCGCGGGGCAGCTGTGGCTGAGAGACACTCACCGCCGGTCAGCGCCGTTCTCCGCCGCTCCCCTGCCCCGCCGCTGTCTCAGGATCCTCCGTGGGGGCTCCCTGGGCGCCAGCTGCCACCGTGTGTCCGTAGAATTGAGCCTCCGCCGGCGCTCCAACTCCCGGGATATTAGAAGGTGCACGCGCGCGGTCTGCTCCTTCTTTCCTTCTTCTTTGTTGGAAGTCACCCGTCACTGGTGCCGGGGGTCCCAGATTGCACTTCAGAACTTTTCTGGGTTTCGGGGAGGCATCTCCCCCCCCTCCTGCGCTTTCCGGGTCGCTATATTCCCGTGTTCCAATGGTAACTTTTAGAGAGAGTTTTGCTGCCTGCTTCTTACTCATCCGCCATCTTGAGGTCCCCTCACATATACTTATTAAGGAAGATGAATGCCTTTCTAATTAATTGGGATTATCTACTATCAGAGACAGATGGAGGATCTGGCCCCTTTCCCAAGGCTAATGATAAATGCAAAACTCTACTTACAGTTATTATGTTAATAATCTACAACTCTGGTAGAAATTACCACTTAGCCTGCTTCCTTGGATTTACATTAGACACAATACCTAATCTTACTCTAGAAATCTTCTAGGAAAATATCAACTCCAAACTAGTATGACCCATTTTGATGTGTTTGGGATTTTTATGATATGAAAATTTTCTACAAATTTACAATATCATAAAACATATAGATGCTTTTCCACTTAATTGTTTTTCATAATTGAGATTTTTCTTCCACACTCAGTCTACAGATATTATTCAACTATTTATAAACAATTCTTAATACAAATGCCAAAATTTTAAAATCCATATAGTTATAATCCTGTGCAGTTTTCCCAATGACTTTCTATCATAAAATTCATGGGCAAATTACCCTTAAGTAGATGATTGTAAATATTAGTGTTTAAAAATATGGATAAACATGCCTAATTTTTCTTATTTTTTTCTTTTTTGGAGGGAGGGGGTGTGGTTTGAAACAAGGTCTTGCTATTTCAAGAACTGGCTGGCCTTGAACTCACTATGTAGCCCAGGCTGTTCTCAAACTCATAGAGATCCTCCTGCCTCAGCCTTCTGTGTGCTGGGATTACAGGTGTGCACCACCATGCCTGACCCAAATTATGTTTTCTGTTTGTTTGTTTGTTTGTTTGTTTTATGTGGGTACCGGGAATTGACCTCAGGAGCTCATGCTTGCCAGCAAGTGCCGCTGAGCGACATCACTGGCCCTTTTTTTCCTTTACGTGGGTTCCGGAAGTCAAACTCAGGACCTTGCGTTTGCCAGGCAGGCCTTTATGCCGCTGAGCTATCTCACCAGCCCCCCAAATTATGTTTTAACACAAACAACTCTCGTGCTCAAAAATTTCCAGTCTTTCACAACACATCAATAACGTAACAAGGAAAATGGAAAGACCTCTAGCAAACACGTCACAGTTCCATGGGAGAACTAAGACCAAGAAAGAAGCAAATTTTTGGAGCAACAATTCCACTTAAAAGTGAGTGGAAGGGCCAGTGATACAGCTCAAGGGCATAAGCGCCTGCCTGGCAAGCGTGAGGTCCTGAGTCCGACTCCCGGTACCCGCATATAAAAAAAAAAAAAAAAAAAAATAGTGAGTGGAAAAGGTAATTTAAAATATTTGTCAGGGCCGGTGAGATACTCAGCGGCATAAGTGCCTGCTTGGCAAGCGCGACATCCTCAGTTCGACTCCCGGAACCCACATACAAAAAAAAGGGCCGGTGATATCGCCAGTGGCATGGGCGCCTGCTGGTGCGCGAGGTCCTGAGTTCGACCTCTGGTACCCACAAAATATATATATATATATTTGTCACATTTGAATACATGATTATGCTTCAAATTGTTACTTAGCTATACTTCATATTGTAGGCTACGAAAACTGCCCTTGTGCAGTCCATGGGAATTTAACCTGACATACAAAATAGTCACTCATTGGGGCCGGTGAGATGGCTCGACGGCATGAGCGCCTGCCTGGCAAGCGTGAGGTCCTGAGTTCGACTCCCGAAACCCACATACGAAAAAAAAGGACCAGTGATATCGCTCAGCGGCATGGGTGCCTGCTGGTGCACGAGGGCCTGAGGTCGACCCCCAGTATCCACAAAAAAAAAAAAAAAAAGTCACTCATTTCTTTAAAAAAGAAAAAAAATTTGCATAAAAGAACATCTACCCAAGTATGTTGCTTTAAATGGAATGATTTAGTTTTTCTCCTTTAATCTGTTCTCCAGGAGCTACCAAAAGCTTGCAATTATTAAAGAGTGGACACAAATGCCTCCAGTGTCACAGTAAGAGATATCTGAGAGCCACTAGTGAGACCTGGTAGGCGACCTACTGCATCTGGCTATCTTTTCACTTGTTTTATCAGAGGCCTGCCTCCTTCATTACTAGTTTCTCTGTTTTCTGCAAGAGTCTTCATAGTTTCCTGGTAGCCATCTCTGCCTGTCTTTCTTCTGTTTGCCTTTTTCTTTCGTCTCCATCTATTTTTTGTCTAAGTGTGATGCTGACCTACTGCCCTTTGTGGCTTTGTTTCAATTTGCATGAGCATGCTTGGCTGACAGCCTCACTTGTCACATCTTGAACTCTTACTGCTCTTTCAGTTGAAGTGACTTTCTTTTGTGCATCTTAGTGACATTTGCCTTTTCCATTTACCTTTAAAAATTTTTGTGTGTGATACATTCTTTCCCTTTCTTTGCATCATTTTAAAACTGATACAGCGAAATTTTGGATGGTCTCTTGGCTTTTGTTTGACTGGTAGTCAAACAATGTCACAGACTCTTTCTACTGACAGTTCCTCCCCAATGTTAGGAAAAGCTTTCTGTTATTTACCACTAGCTAATTTCTGTACTCTTTATAGGTATATTATTTGAGCCACTAATGCCAAATAAATAACAACTCAAGAATAATAAATTCTAGTCCTTTTACATTCATTTCAACTACTTACGCTAATTTTTTGTTGTTGTTATTGTTCAACATTAGGAAATCATGACCTTTTAATAAATTAAATGCATTTCAGCTCACTGGAGAGTTCATCATAAATTTTAATGTCACAACTTTGGCTAGTGATAGCTTCTTTTAGGCAGGTTCCTACGTCTTTTTAATCCAACCTTATAAATCTTTAAAATCTATCTTCTTTCTGGCATAAGATTGGTTAAACTATCTTATATACTGCTGAGCCAAAAATAGCCTGCTGTTTCTCTAAGAATCCTTAGGGGTTTTGTTTGTTTGTTTATTTCTTTATTTGGAGACAGGGTCTCACTATGCAGTTCAGGCTGGTCTTGTACTCACTACATAGCCCAGGCTGGCCTCGAACTCGTAGCAATCCTCCTGCCTCAGCCTCCCGAGTGCTGGGATTACAGGTATGCACCACCACACCCAGCCTTAGTTTGCTTTAATGGGGGGGGAAACAGAGCCCCAAAACTGAGGGATAAGGTACAACACAGGGTAAATTTTCCCCAGGTTATTTGTGTCAAAACTAAAAGATTTTTCCTTTAAAGTTTACATTTCTATTTCTAATTCTGTTCTAAAATCACAATACTACTCTTCTTCTTTTTTTTTTTTTTTTTTTGGAACTGGAAATCAAACTCACAACCACGTGCTTGCCAGGCAGGCCCTGTACCGCTGAGCTATATCCCTGGTCCTACAATACTACTCTTCATAAGGAATGCTATAATTTAACACATTTTCTCTTCCTCGAGTAAGAATAATTATTTATTTTCTTTATTTGACTAAGAGTTCCTAGATTCCACACCAATGTCAACGTGAACAATAAAGTACTGAGTGAAGCTCAACGTGTTTTTGCTTTTAGGAGGGATCTGGAAAAAATTTTTATTCCAACCACTTGGTTCTAAATTCATTTTCCAGCCTTTGAATTCTGTGGCTATGTAGGTGTTTACTTGACAAATGGTTCCTTTCACTTACTCAGTTTTGGGACTGAGCTCACTGGAATTCTCAGAGCTGCTGGTTTCCCATTCTCATTAAGTGGAGGCACTGGACTGCTTACTCCTTTCTTGCGCTAATGGTCAGCTATTGGGAAAGGGTCCAAAGGCTTGGCCAATGCACTTTGAGAGGATGGAAATTTGTGGCCCACAGTGATTTACTACACAATTAAAAATACAAATCCATGGATGTAACTTGATGCTGGATAAACTGATTCTTCCCAATCCTCTTTAATTTCTAGAAATTTCTATTTCATACATTCAATTAAAGGTTAGCTCTCCTAAATGTTTTCTTTATTTAAAATTTTTAAAGTGTATCTTTTTCCTTTTCCTGAGCCTAAACCACTTCCTTGTATACCCATCCTCATTGTATTAGAACCTAATATATCACAGAATTTTCTTTGTTTTATGAACCTGAGGATTCATCCAGTTAGCAATACTTCCATCATGTTCCAGGCCAGTTCAAAGTATATAATTTTCTGCAGGAAGATCAAAGAAAGACTTTGTGTGCAAACAACATTACATGTAAACTCAAGCTTTTAAAGTTTAGACTGAAAGTCTTTCCTTTGACCCAAGATCCAAAACTCATTTACATGAATATAACTGGTGAAACTGGTGAGTTTCATTTTTACAAAACACATGTGTTATTAATTTAATTACAGATAATAATATTATACAACTATTTCTCAGAAGACTTTGAATAAATACAAATTATTACTTTAATATTTTATGAATTCAAACTGTTAAAAACCATTTTAGAATATCTTCAAATAATTAGAATATACCAAATAAGATCATCCAATAGAAATATTATATATATTTGCATAAAGTAATTGCATATATCTTTATATCATATGTCTTTATTCAATAACTCTTCATAGCTTCCATTAAGTGTATTTTTTGTTTGCTTACTGTTGCTCTCCACAAACAGATACTCATTTTTTATCTTTATATCTCTGAATCTTAATTTTTGAGGTATGTGTGTGTGTGTTCTTATGTGTTTGTGGTATGTGTGTTGCTGCAGTTGGTACCTAAGAAGTTTCCTCTGAAATTTTTTCTTTATGTTTTTAATGTTTTGCAAACTCCCAGGTGTCTGCGAGAAAGCCAATTAGGAGTTTGTCCTTCCCTCAGATACTATGATTACATCCGGCCATGGTTCCTGGTACCAAGGTCCCGGGTAGAATCTAGGACCACCATGTGGCACAAATCTGGGGGCCTACATCTATTGTGTTTGAATAGTGACACATGGAGTTAGGTAATAAGGCAGCTCAGCAAAGACTCCATCTAAACTTGGGGTCATAACTGGTACAATTCTGAATTTATAAAGAACAGAGGACCATAAAATGTTTTAAAAACAAAGAGTGGTGGTGCTTCCTTCCTAGAGCTTGAACTTGAATTTAGGACCCACATGTCAAATTAATCTGCTCTAGGGATGAGCCAGTCACATAAGAGAGAGTAAAAGTAGAAAAGTTTCTCAAAGACTTGACAAGAAAACAGACAAGCTCTGTTTCTAAAACAACTGAGTCTATCATTGGGCGGAGTTAGCCTAGGCTTCCCCTCATTTCTTTAATTTTCTTTGCTGGAAGAAGGTAGAGAAGAGATATGACAAGGAGGGTAGATGTTAGCAGTGTCTAATAATCATTTGTTCAATCAGCCCCTATCTCAATGACTACCTGTGCCGGTCTTTAGATCTACTTTGCTCTGGAACCTATCTATACCACATCAAATTACTGTAGAGAAAAAGGCCACACATGTAGCTCTTTGGTTAGACTGCTTTGCAATAAGGAAGAAGAAAACTAACCAGCTCACAACTAGGTGACCACCACACCCCTGTTTTTTAACACATCGAAATGAAAGGCCTTCTTTACACACAGGTTCAACCTCAGACCCCATGAGAATTGCTTTGTTACCAGTGGAGAAGGAGGAGCTTTTGACACTCAGTAGGGAAGAGAAGAACTTGGGGAGGAGAATCAAAAGAATTTGTAACACTAAACAGAGAAAAGAAAGATAAGCCTTGTAGTCATTAGTTAGAAATCTTCAAAACGATTATTTGAAAGGGAGGGATCCCTTTATCAAATCATTGAAAGGAGTCGCAGTGTTCATACAGTAAAACCCCTTAGATCTATCACTTTTTTGAGCTTTCACTTCTTTGTTTAACTATTGTAAGGACCGGGATTTTTTTTTTTTTTTTCCATCGAGTGTCATTTGCCTTTATAAAGATGGATCAAGGTATCTTTGGACAGGACCCCAGCATCACATTAAGAATATTTAATTGCCAGTTCTTCCCTGCCCATCTGCAGCAACAAGCAGATTCCTGCCCAAAAGAGCAGCCTGGCACATTCCTGGGCAAGTCACTGGTGACATGTTTTTTAAAGGACCAAGAGGGGAAATGTTTCCATGCTTCAGTGACATAGCCTTCAAGCCCTCTTGCTGGCATGCAGGAGATGGAACGGTGGAGCCTGTTTCTGGGGAATGTCACTGCTGCAGCACACAGCAGCCCACAAAGCCCAGCTTTGCCCCCATTGGAAATACTACTGAATCACTACTATATTCAGCAACAGGGTGAGCATGGGTTCTTCAAAATTTTGGAGATCCAATACTATTGCCGTAAGACAGACTTCATTCTCATCTTCCAGGGAGAAAATATTGCCATGAGCCAACCCTCCCTTGCAGAGTGCATGCAGCAAAATCTTCTTAATTCAGATTAAACAGAGAATCAGTATAAAGGAGCTTAGCTTAAAATTAACTTGCATTATTTATAAGATGATACCCATGATTAAATTGTTACCATGAAAAAATGTAAGTGTAATTTAGTAGGGCAATTTAAGAAGAGGAGTGTTTTCCAAGTGTGTACAACTGTAGTACCCAATATTTATGCAAATTAAAAACTTTATTTTATTCAAGAAAGCTAGTCCACTTTACCCTTTCCTAGAAATAATAGCTTGCCTAATTTTAGCTTAAAAGCAATAAAACAAAATTATTTTCACAGGATGTGAATCATACTTTTCACATCTGGAGATCAACTGCATACAACTAGTATAAATTAGAGTTGCCTCCATACGAATTGAATACTATACTCTCTGCTAGGCTACAAGCCCAAATTTCTCCCCTTTTAGAAGAACTAGGGTGATATCTGCTGAGTAGGACCAAAGTATTCAAAGATTTGTGCCCCTACTCCAAGCCATATCTAACCCCAAGTCAGATAATAGAGATAGGGATAGGGATAGAGATAGAGATAGAGAGACATAGATAAATACATAGACAAGGGCCAGTGAGATGGCTCAGTGGTGTGAGTGCCTGCCTGGCAAGCACGAGGGCCCGAGTTCAACTCCCGGAACCCACATACGAAAAAAGGGCCAGTGATATCGCTCAGCGGCACGGGCGCCTGCTGGCGCGCAAGGTCCTGAGGTCGACCCCCGGTACCCACAAAAAAAAAAAAAAGATAGATAAACAGATAAATAAATATGATACTAGTAGATTCTCAGACTTGGTTCTAGGCAGCATTAGTATAGAAAATATTAATTCACAGGATTTTTTATTACTTATAACATTTGTATATCTGTGGGGTACATTATGGTAATTCAATAACAGATACAATAATCAAATTATATATAATAATCAAATTAGTATAAAAATATTTCCATCTCTTCAAACATTAGTCATTTTTGTGTGTTGGGACTATTTTACTCTTCTAGTCATTTTGAAACATCATAGATTGCTTTAACCAATAGTTAGCTAACTGTGCAGAAGATGAACAAAGAGTAATTCCTATGCTCTATATTTTGGTGCTCCTTACTAAATTATTTTTACAGACCCCCAACCTTGTACTTCCCTGTCTCTAGTAATCACTATTGTATTCTTTTCTTCAATAAGATTGACTTGCAAGTGTCCACAAATGAGACAGAGTAGATTGTATTTTTGTTTTTGTGCCTGGCTTATTTCACTTGACAGAATCACCTCCAGTTCCATTGATACTGCTGCAAATGACAGGATTTCATTCTTCTTTATGGTTGAATAATGTTTTCATTGTGCATATATAAAACATTTTCTTTATTCATCCACTGAAGGGCATGTAAGTTTATTCCATATTTCAATGATTGTGTATAGTGCTGTAATAAACATGAGAGTAGAAGTAACTTTTGAGTATTACAATTTCATCTCCTTGGATGTATACACAGTAATAGAATTTCTAGATCAGATGGTAGTTCCATTTTTAGTACTTTTTTTTTTTTTTTTTTTTTGGAATCTCTGTTTTCTATAATGGCTAATGATAATGTACTAATACATCATCTAATGTACTCTGGACACTATCAGTATCCCTTTGCTCCACATACTCACTAGCATTTGTTATTTTTTGTCTTTCTGATGATAGCCCCCTAACTAGGATGAGATGATATCTCACTGTGGTTTTGATCATCTTTCTCTCCTATAGGGTAGCACACTGGTCCACTACATTAATGGCATTATGCTGATATCAAGAAAAGGGTTAAGGGCTGATGAGACAGCTCAGTGGCATAAGCGCCTGCCCGGCAAGCGTGAGGTCCTGAGTTCAACTCCCAGAACCCACATAAAAGGAAAAAAGGACTGGTGACATCGCTCAGCGGCACAAGTGCTTGCTGGCAAGCGCGAGGTCCTGAGTTCGACTTCCAGTACCCACACTAAAAAAGAAAAGAAAAGAAAAGGAAAAAAAGGGTTAAAATTGTGAGAGTCAGAGAAATACACATATTCATTAGGTGAACTTGGCTGTGTGCCATTTCTTACAAGGAGGGGCTGGCTACCCTGCCTTGGGAAAGAAGTGTTATTTATAGATACCCTTGAGTGCACTATCAGTGTGCGTGTGTCCTTGAGTCCAGCCAAGGCTGGGAATGATTCCTTCCAGACATGCAGGCCTATTGGCACCAAGTCACTTTTGTCTGAATGCAGTACTTAAGAAACTAACAAACTGGATGTGGCACAGCATTTTCTCTCTCACCTGCCGAAGGTTCATGATAAATCCTTCCTCCAGAGGATTCCCCTTCATCTTTGGTGCTGTCTCCTGCCTCATTGTGTGGCAATATATTATTTGACTATGCTCATATATGCTGTACTTTATTTTTTTTAATGTGGGTACCGGGAGTCGAACTCAGGACCTCACACTTGCCAGCGGGCGCTTATGCTGCTGAGCCATATCACCAACACCTGCTATATTTTATAATAAACTTACTTTCATCTTTTTAAAATTATGTGGCTCTTTTCCGTGTGAATCTGAACATAATAAATTCTGCATAATTATATATATATATATGATCAATTTTTTAAAAGTATTACAGTAAAATACACACCCCTATAAAACCCCCTCAAAATACTCCACATTGCTTAAAACACACTGATCCAATCATTTTTGCCACTTTCTGAAGCAGTTCTGGAAGTTCTCCTTTGAGTGTCTTTAGTTGTGTTGTTGTAGCTGCTTCAATATCCTGAATTGATTCAAAACTTTTACCTTTCACAGTCATTTTGACTTTGGGCAAGGGTTGCAAGTCACACAGTGAATAGTTAAATGATACACACCGTAATGTTTTTATTTGACAGAAATCGTTGTAAACATTTTGAATCAATTCAAAACAAAGAGGCAGACATGAAAAGACATGACTGCAGACTTTCAAAAAGTGGCAAGAATGATTGGGGTTAAGTATGTTTGAAGTGAGGGGAAGTATTCTGAGAACTAATGGCAATGTGTCTTTTACTATAATAAGTTTTATTTTTATTTAAACATCCACTGTAGTTTTTGATCACATCACATATATATTCTATTGATTCTGTTCCTCTAGGGAACCCTAACCAATACACCAAGTAAAGGAAGATTTGAAATTCACATGGAAGCTACCTTACTTTAAGGCTTATAATCTAATTACTATATAATCTTTGCTTTCCTTTAGCCTATGGTAGGAAAGCATAGCACTTATAAATTCATATTTGAAAGAGATCTTAAATAAGTCATTTAATTCTCTACCCATCCTCCATGCTCCATGAAGAAATTTTTTCTTAGGGTCCCTGAGACAGACCGACCAGGATCTATTGGATAATTCCATTGCCGAAGCTTCTTATCTTAGAAAAGATTTCATTTCATTGCTGGATTTCTACAATAGCTAAACAGATTTTTCTGACTCTAAAATGGCAGGGTAAAGATGTTTCCAACCACCTTTTCCATAAAAATTCACCAGTAAACAGAAAGAACAACAAAAAAAAAGAAAAAACTCAGAGACAACCAGAAGAATTGAATCCACAAATCCCAAACCACAATTAATAAGGATTAAACAACAAAAAAAAATAATGGTAAATGATTCAACAGAGAAAATTGCACTTCATAGGAATGGAATTGGGTGGTAGTGGGAAAGGCTACCAGTGGTGGGTAATCTAATGTGCCTAGTAGACCGAAAAGAAAAAGGCATTTGTGGTTGACACTCAGCAAGTGGAGATAGTGTTAAAAGTGATAGTAAGGCAGAAGACTTACATATAGGAAGGAGGTTTGGTGGTTGTTAGAATGTTTTTCATTTTAATTAGGAGAAGAAACAGTAGGAATCAGGAATGAAGAAACCCCAATACCAAGTGCCCAACATAATAAGTGAAAAAGGATTCACATTAAATTTTATCATTGTAAAACTTCAGAACATTAGAGATAAAGAAAACATCCTAAAAGGTTCCAGAGAGAAAAAAGAAACAGATCATATGAAAGGATCAAGAAAAAAAGAATGACCTCGCTTGCTCAACTTTCTCTTTCTTTTTCTTTTCGTTTTTGACCGTGTGTGTGTGTGTGTGTGTGTGTGTGTGTGTGTGTGTGTGTGTCACTGGGGATCTAGGTTGATCTAGGTCAGGCCGGAATTTGAGATTATCCTAACTCAGCCTCCCAGAGTGCTGAGATTGCAGGCATGCACCACCACGCCCGGCTGATCTTGTACTTTTAAGAGTAAAAATTGAAAACTAAAAAATAAAACAAAAATGCTTTAATCTTTTTAGATTGTCGTGACCCGCGGAGGCTCCGACCAGCAGAGCTCCCAGGGGCAGGAACGCGTAGCCGGAGAGACAGTATGGGGATGAAGAAAAACACATACGCAGTTTGAAGGCGGGGGCGAGAGAGAGTGTTTATTGAGGAAGTGCCAAGGCTTATATCTCTTTGAGGGAAGCAGTGGGAGGGTCTAATGGGTGACGTAGGATCAGGATGGGCGGAGGGAGCGCATGCTCAGACGCGAAGCTGGGTCATTTATGGCTCTCTACATTAGATAAAATAGTTTCAACCTGTAAGTTTATATCTAGCCAAATCAAGTATAAGGATACCACGGGGTATTTCAGACACACAGTCTCTCACAAATGCTTTCTCAGGAAACCCCTGGAGGATGTGTTCCCTCAAATGAGGAAGCAAAGCAAGAAAGAGGAAAAATGGGAACCAAGAAACAGCAGAGAGTTAAAGGGAATTCCCAGTGTAGCAGCAGAAGTGCTAGGCTTCCAGCTGTATGGCTGGCCTAGAAAGCCACCATGCCAGGCTGGAGGAGGTCAAGGCTCTGAAGCCATTTGTGTGTGGAGATGAAATCTCCAAGGGAATGCTTCAGCGTATAAATTACCTAACAGATTTGACCTTGGGAAAATTACATACGGACATAATTTGCAGCGTTCCTGTGAAGTTTGGGAAGACAAAATATTCTTAATACTAAGCACATGAAAAGAAAATGTAATCATTAACTCCTGGAAAAAACAGAAAGTTGCATGAGAATGGAATTACAATCATAGTATTCTATCTGGTTTAACAGTGAACATCATTTCAATAATGAAAGTATAGAATATGAACTAAAAATTGAGGTATATATGATTTACAAGGTCGGCTTACAATGGCCACCTGCAGAATGAGGTGTGGAAGAGTGCAAAAGGGCTCTCTGTGCACTGGAGATCCGAAAGACGCAGTCAAAGGTGGAAGCCCCGGAATTCACTGCAGTCCCATTGAAAGCTGAAGGATCTACACTGGGAGGCTGAAGGGTCTATCCCGGAGGCCTGGAGACGGACGTCCCAAGGTGATGGTGAAGACTGGAGCTCCTCCGAAGAAATCGAAGCTACACTTCCTTTTTCTTTCCCCTGTGTATTCCATTCACCAAGCCTATCGGTTGGTGCCACTCGCATCCAGGTTGGATCTTCTGTCTTCAGTAAATGCATTCAAGTCGACCCAAGAGTTACTATCATAAATACCATGAGCTCAAAAGGACCTGTAGTCAGCAACACATTCATTTTACAAATAGCGATTTGGGTTTGCAAAACGTCATATGAAAATAATATTGTCAATTTGAATTATATTTATTAGTTTCATAGATTTTTAAAGTAATATATATTTAAAACAGGATATAATATAAGCATAAGAAATATATACCAATTTTCACATTAGCCCAAGAAGAGAGGAAAACAGATGAATCATAAACCACACTGGAAATAAACCAAGAAATAAGAAAAATGATTGTTGTCCAAAGGAATGACAATAGTGAAAAAACTGCACTCGCCAGGGGTCTATCTACTCGGGGTTTAAATTTTCAAAAGAGTAAAATATGGAGAGTCTGATAAGATCAACCAGCTGCTTCTGTTTTCTAAGCTCTTTCCCCTGGCAGCAGCTTCTGAAGCTCGGATGGATTTCTTTCTTGCTGTGTCATGCCACGCTCCTTCCCCACCCCCTCCCAGCTGCCTCCACGGGAGCCTGGGGCTGTGTGTGTATTTGGTTTCCCTCTTCTCCCTAAGAACTCAGCCCGCCCGCCTGCTCCTGCTGTCGCTACAGCTCTCACTTGCTTTTTGGTGCCTCTTGCCTCTCCTTTCTCCTCCTAATTAGCTTCTTGTCTTTGGGTAAGTAGGACAGTCCTCCAGCGCTGTGAGAAGATGCACGGTGCGGTTTGTGGTGTTCAAAACTTGCAACTTTGAGATTGCCAGTGACCTGTTGAGGAACTTTCCATTGTTGTCCTATAATTAAAATGTGTTGTTCAGGGAGGGCTGTTGTGTCTGATAGTGTGCCGGGACCACCAGTACAAGGGAAAAATTCTCTCTCAGATGACAGGGGAAAGGCCCATAAAGTTTGTGTATGAGAAAATTTAGAAATAATTTATTTGCTATAAAATAAATTACTGTAAATGGATAGTATGAAAGTAACAAAGTTCTCTTGACTTTTTTCACTCTTGTTAATTTGTCTTGAGGCCTCTTTTAGAAATTGACCTTTCTGTGGCTTACAATGATTCAGTTATGCTGTTTTCAAATAAATGTGGAACATGAGTTTAAAGAATGTCCATGGAACTAAATATAAAAAAGAATTATCAACTGTGGCATATGATGAATGAATAAATCAAATAGAACTAAAACACTTGCATGTAGCCTAGCCACAGTAAAATTCCTACGGACAGGCAATTTTAAACTAATTGCTTTGAAGTTTGGTTTCCTTAGATATATTTCATCTTAAAATAATCTCCCCAACACTTAAAAATCCCACTTATGGATTTAAACCACTAAATGTTTACTGTTTCAATCAGATTTAAAAATTATTCTCTTGATTTTCAAGGATGAAGTGCTAAATGCCGTGACTCATTTTAGAGGAGCCTAAAATAACTCCTGGCTGGACAGCCAAGGCCATGTGTGTTACTCTGAGTTTAGAGGAGGCAAAACTTATATATAGATGAGTGTGCCTAATATGTAGAGGTCAGGATAAAGAAACTGCAGTGATGAAGACAGTGAAGCTGCATACTGAATTATTTTACAATTAAATTGTTGAATTAAACTTGGTGAACTTATTTCTTGCTAAGTGAATAAGTTTTTGGTGAAAGTCATGGGAGGTGGTGATATCTGAGTATTGTATTTGCTACTCTTATTGACGTCCAAGTATTTGATGTCTACCACCATGATGACGAGAGAAGCAAGCTGTGCAGTTTGGAGAAGAGTGTGTTTTTGTTTTCACTTTTATGCCAACACAACAGCAAAACTTGAGAATTATGATCTTGCCATATTTTTATGTCGCTAATTAGCAAAACCACAATTAAAAGTTATTTACAAATAAAATAAACTGTAAATTAAAGGCCTAAGCCAAATCTCTTACAACCCTAGAAATGGTAATAGCCAGAAACCTGGGATCTTTGACTCTGCTTGTCCTCGTGTCCTCTTTCTTAAGAGCCCATATTTTATCTGAATTATTTCCCTAGTTCATCTTCTTACTGCTTATTATATACTGTTCTTCTTAAAAATTACTGTATCCTCCTAGAACTTCACAACTGAGATGAAAAAGCTGTAATCTATTTTCTTCTAAAATAAAGTTAGTTTTTAGAGTGGAACAAAAGAATATTATAGAAATTTAAGGAATTAATACTGTAAGAATCACTGTGTTTCCGTATTAGTTGGTTTATTTATACTTTCTCTCATTCCTTGTCTTATTCCAAAACTGATGCCAGTTAGAACCTCAGAAAAAGTGTTTTGCTGATTGATATTTGTTGTTGCTGATCTGAGAAAAAGAAAAAACTAGAAAAGCAAGAAATATTAGCATAATAATGTACTTACATCAACATATACTAATCAAATCTTGCATTATGGGTCAAAATAGAGTTTAAGAACACTATATGAATGATTTTAGTATGTACGATAGCTCATATTAAATGTTTTAACTTTGAAAGAAAATTTATATATCTGTGTACCTCTAATTATTGTGATTCTATACACAATTATATAAAATGTATCATAATATAAATTGGCTTATCTAAGCTAAACGATAAATATGATCACAAAATACAACAGCACAAATTACTCAGTGTCAATTGTAAGGGATACTACTAAAAACTGAATATCAAACCAAAAGTATGCTAATAATATGACAATTTGAAAAATGGCTTCCCACTGTTCCTACCCTACCAGTTATAATATCAATGATCTATGAAAGTACATTCATTCTATGTTAGAAACCCTAATTACCTGGTACCTATTTGGGAGATATTCTCACCATTGATATATTACTGGCTTAACTATAAAAAATCCTAACTTTGCTTACTACTAGATACCGAGTATGGAGACTAATCACCCTGAACAGCTCTCAGCAGAACAATCAGTGCCTTCAGGGAATAGTTCACCATCACCCAATCAAAATGGCCTGGGGAAGCAAGGCGGTCAGGATTCTTCCACATCACTCCAAACACCAGAGCAAGGGGCGAGTGGCCACTCTGAAAAGGGAGCCCATGATATCTCCGAAGAGTTGAATCGGCAACTGGAAGACATCATAAGCATGTATGGGTCTGCTGCCAGTACCATAGGGAAAGAGGGCCCAGCCAAGGCGAAGGAGCAGCCTGGAAGTGCAGAAGCACCTGACAGTGAGGACAGAGACTGCGAAGAAACCACTGAAGAGGCCGAAAGAGAGCCCACTGCTTCCGGAGAGCCATCCGTAGTCAAAGAGCCTGTCGGCAATAAAGAGCAAAAATTGGAAAAGAAAATCTTAAAAGGATTAGGCAAGTAGTTATGTTCGAATATATTATTTTCATTTTTCCTAAAAAGGAGTACTTCTTCAACCTTTACAAAAAGCCATATCTAATATTTAAATTACTATAACAGCTTCCTTTGGGGGCTACCCTAAATTTTCTCGTACTACATTTGCTCCCATCCTAGACTCCTCAATAGAGCTCAAGTAAACTTTTAACATGTTACCCATTTGCTCTCTGTCCCAATGGCTTCCATTGCTTCTAAGAGAAGACCAAAATTCATATCATCTTCTAAGAACCTGACAATTAAACCCTAGTAAGTCCCTTTTCCTGTCACCTCACTCTACCCCACAGTATCACCTTTGTGAACACTCTGCCCGTTACCAACACCACTGCCATCATTCTGATCTTCTCTTTCCGTTCTTTGAACATGCTATCCCCCACCCCCAAAGGCCTGTGCACATGCTATCTTTCTGTACCGAACAATCTCTATCCATTCCCCACTGCCACCTCAGTTCAGCCCTTTGGACACTAAATCCTACTCATTTAGCTCACAATTGAAATGGGGTTTTAGTCCCAACCTAGATAAAGTCTTAAATGTTTTTATCTTTATTGTACCATGCATCTTCCCTATATAACATTAATCAGCATTTGAAATTATGTATGTTTTATGGGATTAATGTATGGCTTGCCTATTAGATCTTTTATCCCAAGAGGAAGGGGTGTGTGTAAGTATTTAGATGGCTTTGGATGCCGATTGCATAGGACACATTCTAGGCTCAATAGATATGTGTTTAATGAATCAATGTATGAATGAATGAACAGGAACATTATTCAAAGTGAAGCAAATGGAGTTAGATATAAGCAAAATGTAAACATTTATGTATAAAGTTATTATCAATTAGATCACTTGATATTATATTCCATTATTATATAAAATATCTTTATTAAATACAACTCATCAGAAATGTATCAAGTGGGGGCCGGTGAGATGGCTCAGGGGCTTAAGCGCCTGCCCGGCAAGCGCAAGGGCCCGAGTTCGACTCCTGGAGCCCACATACGAAAAAGGGGCCGGTGATATCACTCAGCGGCACAGGCGCCTGCTGGCGCGTGAAGTCCTGAGGTTGACCCCCGGTACCCACAAAAAAAAAAAAAAAAAGAAATGTATCAAGTGATTTCTGCCAACATTTGCAGAAGATATGTACTTGTATTTTTAATAATTTATGTGTTCAATGAATATTTGTTAATGCCTTGTGTTTATGAGTTACTGTGCTATGTGCACAAAAATAAATAAGTAATGGCCCTTTGGTCAAGAAAGTCTACGTATAGAAAGAAAAGTAGACATGCAAACTAATTGTTATACAGGATAAGTGCAAAAACAGGTGGAGGAAAAACTTTTGAAGAGCATGGGACATTGGTAATACCAACAATACCTATGAAAAGTGAGAAATCTAATTATATATATAATTTTCTGGATGGCTGAATACATGTTACTACACGGGGGAGAATTCTTCCACCTGTTTCCTCTCACTGAATCATGCAGACTAGTACTCTCTTATATGACACTTTTCTTGGCCCACATAGAGTTAGCATCGCCTTTCTTAGTTCTCTCTTCAATTTTCTGCAGCAATCATTTGCTTATATACCTGCCTTCCAAGCTATCTGGAGAACCTATTAAGGGCAGTGGTCTCATCTTATTCATTTCGAGAAGACAATATGGTATAGTGATAGATGGGAAGTAGAGTCAGAACTGGATTCAAACTCCAATAATAGATTACTCTCTGTAAACCCAAAAGTATGTCTACACTGGAGTAGGGTATCACTGTGACATTAAAATTCATTGCTGCAGTGCTTCCAAGAAAGGCTAAGTGACACATTATAATAACGTACTTGACCCAGCCAGCATAAAGATTAAAATAACCCAGGTAATACCTTTAAAATTTCCTAAAGTACAGGATTGGAATAATTCTAGTGATTCTGGAAAGTTGTAAAAACATAATAAAGTCGGAAAGCAATTTTTCCCTGTCTAATCCAACTATCTCAGACATGTCCCTTTGCACCAACTATTGTTAAAGTTTCCATAAGACAGTATGCAAAAATTTCACTGCAGAGGTTTTTCAAGTGTTCTAATAATGCTTCCTAACCATTTGCTTTATTGTCCTAAAACTTTTTTTTTTTTTTTTATGGGTACCTGGGGGTCGACCTCAGGACCTCACGCGCCAACAGGCACCCGTGCCACTGAGCGATATCACTGGCCCCTTTTTCGTATGTGGGTTCCGGGAGTCGAACTCGGGCCCTCGCGCTTGCCGGGCAGGCGCTTAAGCCGCTGAGCCATCTCACCGGCCCCATTGTCCTAAAACTTTTATACTGGAATCAATCCCCCTCCCCAGTGTGTGTGCACGGGCACATGTGTGTGTGTGTGTGTGTGTGTGTGTGTGTGTGTGTGTGTGTGTGTGTTGTATTGAGGTGAAAGATATGAATAGGGATAAAGTTAATGATAACTGATTTCGGCTTCTACTTTCTCTTCTATAATCTTCCTTAAACTTATAATTAACAAATAATCAGAGTGTTTTTAGAGTTCAGGAAAACTCCATTTCTCTGGTACTACCACTTATAAGTTAGCAAGCTCCAACTAAATGTGTTTGAGTAACGTCTTTGATTCAGAGGCCTACTCCAATCACAAGCATGGCGGCTGATGCCCTTCCTGTGCCACCCCATTCAATATCATTAGTATATTCTTTTAAGTTTTGGCCATAACACATGGAAACCAAGAAAAGGATAGAGAAGCACACACATGTGTATTTAAGACCAAAATTTAGCCCCAAATATTTAAAAAATCATTTTAGAAAAGCCATAGTTTTGAAACATTAAATCTACATAAGTTATCACCAAATTTAGTATAAACTATATTTACTATGCTAAAAGTGCAAGAAAAATCCTGCTCCTTGTTTCTACCGCTGGTTCAGTTGTCTTCATTTAAGATTTTTAATTTCTTTGATGTCGAGTCATTCCTTTGTGTTGCAGTACAACTGTGCCAGCGACCACCACCACGTGTGGCATTGTTGCTTTTGCTACACAGGTGGCTCAATTTTCATGTACACTTCCTATCAAACCGAGCATTCTGCATGTGATGGCCGCATGCCCACTACATGCTTTCCCCAGCTTTAATGGGAAAAAGTGAAGCTTGCTTTGGAACGACACATGAGGAAAAAGGGAGGTGGTCCCCTCCTGATAAGATATCCCTGAATAAAGTCAAATTTTCCTCTTGTGTCTCACAGTGTCAGCAAATGACCCTGTTTCCATGGGAATGTAATTATAGCTTTTCTTAGAAGATGTGCAAGCCTCTGTCTACTCCTCTGATCCATGATTATCCCACACAACAACCTAGTCCAACAAAACCAACAAAAATTTAAAATTTAAGGTCTTTGATGTCACAAATTTATGAATTCTGCACATGCTTGTCTCCAATTTCTTGGATTTTTTTTTGCTGAAGGGAGAAAACCTTCTATACAAAATAATAGGTGATTAAGCTGAAAGAGACCTCCGTGAGCATGAAGATACTTAATTTGGGGAGAAAGACATAGTGGACACTCACTATTGTTTCTATGTCCTCTAAACAAGGCATGCAATAGTTTTAATGTCAGTACACACAGTAAGAGGTGTCCCAGCATTTACTGAATGTCACAGGTGAGAATAAAACCTGTCTTTCCTCCAGTCAAAGCCGGACAGCATTCATTTGATTAGCACGATACAGGTTTGTGCTAGTTGGTTTTGTTTTATTCTATTATTATTGGTATTTGCAAAGTGCTTGCCAAGGGCTAAACACTATGCTGGGCCCTGGGCCAAAAGTGATCAACAGTATTGTCTCTTGTCTTTAATAAGTGACACTAAAAACTCAGGACAGTAGCCTTCATGTGGACACCTTCCCCGGTTTGAAACCGAAGATGAAAAGATGGCTTGACCAATGCAGAGGAGGCTGCTAGAGGAGTCACTGGACCATGTGTCCGGCAAGGTGGGGCAGTAATGATCATCAGCTGCAACAGGCAGCATGTTATGCCACAAGCCATCATTGGCAAGCTGGGAGGGCCCCCACTACACACCCACCTTTTCCCGTGTCTTAGGCCTTGCTGTAATCTGAACCGACCTACTGAACAAAGACAGACAAAACTAACTGATTGGAATGAGGTCATTGTTTTCAAAAGAAGTTTCTTTTCATTTCTGTAGGTTTCCCTAGCATCAGAATTCCACATGGGAGTGTAGTGATTTAGAACAAGAAGAGTAAACTTGGATTTCTGCCTTGGCAGAGTCACCACTAATTAGGAAACTTTGGTCTTTTCTAGACCTAAGATACTCTACAAAATTAAACCAGTTAGTCTGGATGTTCTTTGAAGTTTCTTCTAGACCTAAAATTCCTTAATTTCATGTAGAGTTACCAGATTTAATAAATAAAAATATGAGATGCCAAGTAAAATTTGAATTTTGGCTAAACATTGAATAATTCTTTAGTATAAGGATGTCCTATGCCCTGTTTTTCATCTGACAATCCAAATTCCATGATCTATCCACCTCTCCAGAATAGAAGCAGATATTCTAGCCAAATGGAAATGTCTAGTCTTGGGGAAAAGTTTATCAAAGTCAGTAAATAATTCAGCAGATTTATATCAAGAAACATGGGCTCCCTTGGGTGGCTTGACCTCTCTACTCTGATTAGACATGGAGGATGAGAAAAATCCTCCACCTTGACGAGATTACTTGAAAAGGCATAATTCATGGTAAGGGTGGGCTACAGCATCAGATTTCTCCCTCCTAACCCCTGTCAAAATGGTTGCTTGAAGACAGGATTTCTAGACACCACAAAAAGACAAAGCTGAAGAAGACAAAAGGAAGAATAATGAGTAAAGAAAAGGAAAACTCTGAGGCTCCTGTTAAATAATCATGAACAGATGAGTTTTAAAATGCAGCATAAAGTCCAACTAGGAACAGAAAATGAGCTGGCCAACAGACATTCAGGCCCAGCTGGGAGAAAGCAAAGCCTGAGAAGATCGAGCTCAGAATCATGGAGACACAGAGGCCTTCTACGGCTTGGCATTGTTTTCTTCTACACGAATTTTATTTTCTGCTCAGAAATACAATCAGGGTTACTTTCACTCAAACCTCATGGAATGGGCTTATGCATTGTGAGAAGAGACCTGGTTTCCAAACTAAGAGAAGAAAGGAGCATTAAAAGAAGGACAGGGGAAAGTGGGCACACGACGCTGTCAAGTATCTGTGCCTCTGCTGGAATTCTAGCAACACCATATGTACATACTGGCTGTTTTATGCCAGTCAGGAATGGTAACTGTCTGGTTTTCTTCTTTTCATTAATTAAAGTGAGAAAATGAGTGATTTATTCTTCCATAAAGTCAGTGCTTTGATGCATAACATCTTTTGAGTGTTGAGATGAAAAATCTGGGGACTACTGTTATAGCAGATATTTATTGAAAGTCTGCTATGAACTTGATCTTGTACTATACATTTTTACAAACTTCCAAATGAGTCCTCACTTCCTCCACAAGGTAGGTGTCATCATTTTCTATAGCAAAAGAAAGTTACTGAGACCCAGATAAGTTAGTGGCTTGGCCAAGGCTGGTAGCTTGCATATGATCAGTCTGAGATGCCAGCGCATATCACCTGACTACAAATTCAATGCTTTTTTAATGTCTTTTTTAAGGCAAAGAAGCCAGCCTCCTAATGCAAAATCTGAACAAGCTGCAAACACCTGAAGAAAAGCTTGATTTTTTATTCAAGAAGTATGCTGAATTGGTAAGATCTTTGATTAACTTGTTTTGTCAGAAAGACTCAGGCTCTAGTTAGAGCTAAAAAAAAAAAAAAGAATACTCTTAGTTTTTCATATATATCATTATAGAACATATCTGCTTACTTCAAATAAGCCAAACCCAGAATTCATAAAAGGAGAATTTTTTAAAGAAAAGAAAAACTGACAAATAACAGCAAAAAGAAAGGAAGGAAGGAAACAATTAGAATATATATTCAATTATGTATATAATTTTGGAAATGAAAGACTTCTAGAAGTATAAATAACTCAAAATTGTGGATATTTTAAGTTCTCAACTTTGCAATAAAATGGAAGTATTCTCAGCATAAAGTTAAACAAATCTTAAACTTTAATTCAATTCTTTACTGAGGGTTTCAAGAGTTATGAAAGGAAGGAAGGCAGAGTACAGGCCTCGGTTCATGGCACGTTTTTTCCTGGTCTGGTCCATTCCCTACAATGGCAAAGTGTTCCACGTGGATTGTTTCATGTCTTGTTCCACACATTCTCTACAGGCAGCCTTCCTCTCAACAGTCAGCATTGCCACCCTCTACCCCAACAAAGGGAGCCACTCTGAACCACCCAAGGGTTCTTGAAGGGCATTGGCTCCTTGGTGCTTTGCAATTGGTCACTTGGAGAAAAGGGAAGGGCTTAGTGTGGATAGCATGTCTAGTTTCAATGAACCCTCACGAACAGCTGCTGAGATGAAAATGAGGTGAAAACACGTCTGAGATACTTACACTGTCCACATAGATTATGGGACCCACAACTGGGATGTGGCATCTTCTAGACAAACTAAACAATGCACTTCTCTTTTATTTCTGCTTCTTTTCTTTAAAAACATTAATTTACTTCTTCTGGAGAAGTAGTGTCAAGAGAATGAAATTTAAGACTACACAGATCAAAAACTTCCTCCAGGCAGTTGGCTGAACTGTACCCCCTCACTCAGGCAGATTTACCTTATAGCTAAAGAAGCTCCAACTTGAGGCCTCCCACTTGCAGGGGCCCTCCACCTAATTATGTTAATTTTTTTAAGAGGACCTCCAAAACTGAATAAGCTTCAGACCCACAAACTCTCCACACTTAATTAATGGGTAGAATTTAGTGAGTAATGGATAGAATTCTGCTTTTCACTCTGACTTTAGTCCTGCAGTCCCTAACTGCTCTTTCCTTCCTTCTACCTTGACACATTGTGTTATGCTGTTGTCCTGCAACAGGCCTGAGGCCGGAGTTACCAGCTGCTTGATTCTGCCAATCATGCCTTCTCATTATTTTTAATCAATCACATCAACCACACTATGATGACAGGAGTGTGCTGAGTACATAAAACAAAACCAAAAAATCTTGAATCCCATTGCCTAAAACACAAACTGTTTTGAACATTCATTTCCAGTTCCGCCACGCATGCAGAAGTGTCTTATACCTACTGCTATCAGGTACACAGGAGTTGATACCTGGTTTTCTTCACTCATATGATAGACACTTTTTCCATGTAGTTTATAGCCTTCCTAAGGACGTTTTGTAAATGTTGTGTCATATTACATTAAGTGGCTTTATATGTAGAGTCATTAATTTGAGGGACATTCAGATTCCTCCTACTCTCTTGTTGTACCAAATGCTGCCACAGTGAATGTCATCATGCATTAAATTTGTTCCTCCTTCTTTATGATTTTAAGAAAAATTTCCAGCAACAGGATTACTAAATCAAACTGGATGAATGCTTTTTTGAATTTTAAGCTTTATGTCTATATTGCTTGCCAAAAGAATAGTAGAATTTACAAAACAAGTATATCAACTTTATTGCAATTTCTTTAGCAATGGCTATTAACAATTTAAAGATCATAAAATAGGTTCGGGTGTCAAAAATATCTTCCCCCCGAATCTGGCCCCCACTTTTCCCTACTTCATGCTATTCTCACCTATCCATCCTGCCTCCTTTTAGTATTCTCCCCATTATCTGTCCTTTGCCCCTTCTTTTTACCCATTCATATCAAGGCACTTTCCAGCGCCATGTTCTATACTTGGCTGGACTGAGCACATTCTAGACAAGCACGGGACGCCATTTACAGCACTACGTTACCACAGCAGTTCTCCGGTCTGGCCAAGACTTCCCCATGAACCAGGGTTGCTCACCCTAGTCTCAGAGAACTCTCTCTCCCTACTCACCCTCTTAACCAAGGTTACTTACTGGAGACCCTAACTCAATTCAAATCTTGCTTATTATATTTTAGCATATATCTCAACTCCTATAATAAATTTTAAAACCCAAAAGATTGTTCTAGAAAAAATGATTAGAAGAAAATTGACCCAGAAGTCCCATTACATTTCCTTTTAAGAAAAAAATTTATGAGGAATTTCAGTTTTTACTTGGAGACAAAACCAATTTCCTGCTCACCGATTTGGATATTAATATAGAATATGTTTGAAATATAATTGTTAATATAGAATAAATCATCAACTTCAAAGCTGTGAATCAAAGTGCCACTCTAGCTCACTACAAAGTATGAATCTTTAATATTATCTGCCCTTGTACTCATTAATAAATAAGGGTAAGTTCATTAATAAATAAGGACATCTCATGACTAAATTAGGAAATGGTGTAAGAAAAATATTTTCTTCAAATGTTATGCAGTTAAAATAATATCACTAATACAATTCTAATTTAGTATTTGGCATCAATTTTACTTAGAAAAAAGAGCAAGTGCAAGAGAGACTGTACATAAAATCCTATCTGCCCATTACAGTCATACAGGAAGAACCATCCCTAAGTGTACTTTTAAATCACAGCCAGAATTTGGCTGAGGTTGATTCAGCCCCAACATGCTAACCTTCATGCATTAAGAAACCCCATGTAGTGCCGGGGGTGTAGCTCAGCAGCATAGCGCCTGCCTGGCAAGTGCGAGGCTCTGAGTTCGATTGCCGGTACAAAAAAAAAAAAAAAAAAAAAAACAGAAGAAACCTCATGCATTCATATGCATTCACAAAAGTTGGAATTATTTGAATAAAATCACACACACAAACACAAACACACACACACACATACTGAGCAAGCACAAATCTCTCTTTCAACTTATACTATACACACAGGATATCTTGCTCCTGACACTCAGAAAAAGCCACATAAGGCAATGATCCCCAAACAGAGGCGCTTTTGCCCAGCAAGGGACAATAGGCATCTCTGCTGGAGACACTTGTGGGTGTTACAGTTGGATGGTGTTACTAGTGTATAGTGGATACGGGCCAATGGTGGTGCTAAACAATCTAGAATGTACAGGATATTGCACAGTAAGAAATTATATAGCCCCAAAATATGTCAATAGTACTGAAGTTGAAAAGTCTTGACATATGATTTAATCTTCAAAGGGTGAAGTATAAACCACAATAGGAATAACGATAATAACAACATATAAATTTCAAGAAAGTATGTAATCCTTTAAAATCTAAATATAAGCATGGGAACTTTCACTTGTCCGATAACTATGGTGCAAAATGAAAGAACTGCATTTATATTATGAAGAAGAGTTTATCATGAAAAATACATAATAAAGGATCATTGACTTTCCAAGAAGGATATCAGTTTCAATCAATATTTTTAGTAACATGGTTCTTGTTTTTTCTCTTAATGCTAATTCCCACTAATAAGAAGAAATTGCACAAGTATGAAGATAGAATATCAATTATGTATATTCTTGGCTTACTGTGATAAGGGCTTATAGTGGTTATTTCAAGGTGACAGGAGGGAGAGAGGAAAGGAATAAAACAAAAGGTGAACTGAAGAAATTGTGGCAGACCTGTTCATGTAACTCAGGAACAGAGAAATAAATAAGAAATTCCTTAGTTATCTGAAATTCAAATTTAACTAGGTGTCCCGTATCCTATTTGGCAATCCTACCCTACAATTTTAGCATCCTCAGATGGAAAGAACAGGGGTAAATTGTTTTCATTTCCGTGCCATCCTTGGTACTTCAGTTGCAGCTGTTGGAGGGGTATGAGAAGAACTTCTCTGGGCTTGCCAGAAACCAGTGCCACAATGTCTTCAGCATGTGCACAGAAGGTGTGGGGGCGGGGTGCATAGAAGCAGGGTACTTCGCAGAGTTGTCTTTCAAAGTTCATGTGGTTGGGAGATATTTTCTCTTCTTCTCCTTTCCCACACCCAAAGCCCAAAATTATCTGTTTACCAGGAGGCTGCTTTTCTCTTTCCTATCAAAAAAAAAAAAAAAAAAAAAAAGTAGCACTAGAAGCTTATTTTGAGAAAGAGTTACGAGAAAGAAATGTAACCCAAGCACACAAACTATTGACCACTGCCAGAATGCCAGAAATTCTGGCAGTTTCCAGATTCTGAGACATGTCTTTCCATATTGGCTGGTGTCATCAGATAGACTCAGAAAAAAATATTTCCAGACAACCAAAAAAACCCAAAGATGATTAATAATAATAATAATAATAATATAAAACTTGTAAGTGTTATACTACAAAACCATCTCTACAAGTCCTGCAAGTGAGACATTCATGAAGTTCATGTACTTCCACAAGGACAGATATCAGCAAAAAGTGTTTCCAAATAACCAGAGTGATCTCTAGGTTTTGCTCCTTTTCTATCAACTCCAGTGATTCCTACATTTTCTTTCACATTTGCAACCCCGCGTCTAGCTGGATGAACATCGCACTGAGCAAAAGAAGTTAAAACTCCTACAAAAGAAACAGGTACAAATCCAGAAAGAAAAAGACCAGCTACAGAGCGAACACAGCAGAGCTATCCTGGCTCGTAGCAAACTGGAGAGTCTGTGCCGAGAGCTGCAGAGACACAACAAGACACTGAAGGTAGGTGTCGCCCAGCTTGGAAAGACACACTTTCCTGCAGGCTGCATAGACCCAGGTCTCTCCTACTTCTGGAAAAAATATGAGTCTTAGAGAGCATGAAGTTCAAATACTGGTTCTGCCACTTGCTCACTTGTGACTTCCACGAAGTTATTTTACCTCCCTGCGCTTGTTTCTTCCTCCATAAAATGGGCATTGTACCATCAATGCCTACATGGCTGAGAAATACATGTATGGCTGGGGGAAAATTCTATAAGGTGTCCACACATTACTGGATGTATTACAGACCCTTGATAAAACACCTTCTCATTAGGTTCAGTCTATGTCTAAGGTAGCCTATAGTTTACTCTTTAAAGTATTTGTAAAAACTCAATGTCTTATATTATAATGACCTCCACATGACACGAGATAAATAGGCACAAAGCTAAGTGACATGATCAGATGAGAATGAGAGCCAAATGTCAATACTCATCTGAAAAAAAAGAAGCTACTTGAAAAACCACTGCAGCTCTTCAGACTTACTTATTCAATCTAAAAATAATAGACTGATCACTTCATTCAGTCTGCATGGGTTTCATTAACTACAGTGTAAACGCCTCACAGTGTGGTTAGTTTGATTACACACAGACACTCACTCCATTTAATAATGCATGATGCAGGGCTCTCCAAGATAATGCTGTCTACATCCACAGTACCCTTTCCTGCAGACAATCCCAAAGCTTTTGCAAACAGTAATTAATTAAATGCCAATATTCCTGTGAGACAGCCACTACTGGAAGTGTTCAAAAGGAGTTACTTTAAGAAATGGAGACATTAAAATCATTGCTGACTTTGTACAATGAGTTAGATAGAAAAGTAAGAAAGGATCATTGTTCTTTGTATTCCACATTGTCTTTGGTGTTTAGGAAGTGGGAGGCCGGTGTGATGAACTCTAATTCTCAAATTACAAGTTTGAGGAGATGTGATTCCAGAATCTTTTCAATGACTGCACTAAGGACCATCAGAAACACAGGCTAGACGTAATTCTCAACTCAAGATATGTATTCGAGTGATGGCATTCTGTTTCTGTCAGTCTTCCGGCTTTCGGTAGTATAGTGAGGAGATATCAATTAAATCAGATAGGCTCGGAAGACGTAGCAGGAAAGAGACTGAAAGTGAAAATTACATGGCTTAGAACCTTCGGGCAGCCTTCAAAGGCAGCATGATGAAGAATCAGAAGGCAAGCAGCTATGCCCACACACCCTCAGTAATGGCTTAGTTACTGCGAGTGAAATTATGTGTCATCATTATGCCAGGAGTTGTTCTAAGCGCTTGTATATGTCACCTCATTTACTCTTCACAAACCGCTTATGAGAGTCTAATATCTCCACTTTATTGATGAGGAAACTGAGACTGTGCAATCTAGAACAGTTATCCAAGGCCAAGCATATTTTTAAGCTCAAAATCATGATTCAAACTATTTTTCTAAATTCTCTTCTGACTTTTCTTTGACCCACGAATTATTGGGAAATAATGTTTGATTTTTATAGCCTACCACACATGGTTTATCTTGATGGATATACTATGCATACTTAGAATGCTGTTCAGATGCCGGTGTAGTGTTCCATAATAACAATTATCTTTAGGTCATTTATGTCTAATTACTGAACAATAGTGTTTAAAACCTCCTAGTATAATTGCGGAATTGTCTACTTCTTATAATTCTATCAGATTCTGCTTCGTGTATTTTGAAGCACTGATACTGGATATATACACATTTATGATTGTTTCGTCTCCTTGATCAATTTACCACTTTATCACTATGAAATGTCCACTGGTAATAATCTTTATATTGATATTTATATTACCTGATATCAATATAACCAGTCTATTTTTCTGACTTTTGTTGTTTTCCAACTATCTTTTTTCAACCTGGGTTTTTAAAGAATATTTTGGGCCGGCATGGTGGCACACACCGGTAATCCCAGCATTTGGGAGGCTGAGGCAGGAGGACTGCTTCGAGTTCAAGGCCTGCCGAGGCTACAAAGTGAGTTCAAAGCCAGACTGAACTACATAGCAAGACCCTGTCTCCAAAAAAAGTGTATTTCATAGATAGTACATAGTTGTACTTTGTTTCTTTCATTTGTTCAATATCTGCCTTTAATTGGAGAGCTATTCCACTAACATATAATGTAATCATTCATGTAGTTGGATAAAGTACTAAAACCCCTGCCACCTTTGTTTTTCTGTTGCTCTGTTCTTTTCTTGCCATCCTTTGGATGATATGAAAACTGTTTAAATCACATCTTATCTCTTTAACTTTTAAGTTATGCCTCTTTGCATTATCGTTAGTGGTTGCTCTGTGATGACAATCTACATTCTTAATTTTTCATAGTCTACCTGGCGCTAACACTGTATCATATCACATAATATGTAGAAGTAATGCAACTGAATAGGTTCATTTACATCCCCTACCTTTAAGCTATGATTGTTTTATGTACACAAGTGCATACATAAAGCCTGTAAGACAATGTTATAAATTATATTCTGACCATGTTGTGTTCCTTTAAAAATTAAAGGGCAAAACTGTCTTTTTTCTTTACCAGATATTTAGTATTCCTGATGCTTTTTATTTATTCTAAACTTTCAGCTTTTTGTCAAGTGTCAATACCCTTCAGCTTAAAGAATTCCCTTTAGTGCTTATTACCAAGGTCATTATTAATACTTGGTTTTCAGAATCTAACTGCTTTACATCCAGGAGTTTTCTTCACATACTTGGTATTTGTTGATCTTTTTGTATCTATAACTGTGTTTTTCACCAAATTTGGGGAATTTCAGCCACTATTTCTTCGAAGTTTCTCTTCTCTCCCCCACTTCCACTCTCCCTCCCCCATCTCTCTCTCTCCCTTTTAAGATTCCAATTCCATGTGTGTTAGACCTTTTAATACTTTCCCCTAGGTCATTAAGTCTTTGTGTTCTTCACCATTTTTTTTTCTCTTTTCTGTTCAAATTAGATCATTTCTATTGGTCTGCCTTCACATTCACTGATTATTTCCTGTCATTTCTATTCTTCTCTAAATCCATGCAGTGATTATTTAAATTTCAGATTTCATAATTTTTAATTTCAGAATTTGTACCTGGTTTTTTAATATATTATTTTTTCTGCCTGATATTTTCAGGGTTTTTTTTTATCCACTGAGATTGCATTTTCTTTTATATCATTGTTCATAGCTATAATACCTGTTTTAAATTTCTGCTATTCCCACATCAGGTTCATTGTGGAACAAGCCGCCTCTGATTGTCTTTTGAAACTGGGTCAGTTTTTCTTGGTTTCATGTCTAGTCATCATCAGTCGTATCTTGGATATTATGACTGATGTTGTGGAGAATCTGGATATTACTATAAACCTCTGAAGAATATTAATTTCTTTTAACCAATCACTGTAATTTGATCAGATTCAAACTACAAACTTTGCTTCTTGGACAACAGCTAAAACTCACTTCAGTTCTTTTTTTCTATAGCTAGGCTGCTTTGAATCTATCCTGGACACGGGTGGTTCAGAGTTAAGAGATTTGGGTAGGGTTTATTCACAGAATTTATTCTCCCTTTCTGATCATTTCCTAGGACTCTCTTTCTCACTTTTCAGTGGCTATAGATGTCCAGAATTCTTACTCCTTCAGATCATAATTACAGTAGGTTGGGAGGATTTCTATGGAAGTTTTACCCTTCCCATTCCGCTGCCAATTATAGACTTCCTTCAAGCTAAACGTGGTAAAAATCGAGAAACAGGCATTTTATACAGGTGTCAACTTTCTTCTAGAATCTGTCTGATTTTGTTTACCCCCTAGTACTTTTAAGTGGCTGTTCCTTACATTTTGTCCAAACTTTATAGTGTTATCTGTGGAACAGTCAACTTAGGATAAGTCTTCTTGTCGACACTAGTGAGACAGTCTCAATACCTGAACCTAATATCCCATGTGCTAAGAGCTGGGGAAAATGCAGAAAGAGAATGCATAACCACATCTTTTTACAGCCATATATCTTAGACTTTATTAAAACTGCTTCCTCAGTGAGTTAAATATACACAAAACCCCCCACAATTTAGGATAATTTAGAAAGACCATTGAAAGTCTGAAACATGCTTGTTTCCACAAAACACTATTCATATTTGAAACAATAAATCTGAGCCTCAAACTGTATTACAAAAATACTTCCTAGTAAAAGATGGGCACATGTGTCAGGGAACGTGATTTTGGTTAAGAAATTAGTAGCGTTTGTTAACAGCATTTCACAACATTTTAATGTGGAAAGGACTATAGAAATCATCTAGTCCAAGCTACTCATATAGCGGTACATATAATAATAATTTATTGATTCACTAAGTAAACATTTACTGAATATCTATGGATTATGTGTCAGGCACAGCACCAGTTCTAAGATGCATAATGATGCTTGCAAAGTTTTTTTTGAGGCTCTGTTTCTCAATCCTATTTGTATTATGGATTTTCACTTTGAATTTTATCTCAGACTCTGTCCAAATGATTGCAAATTCTTTATCAATGAACTCAATTTTCTAAAAAATATTGTTAGATTTATATCTCATTGAAAAACACTATAATGAAAAATGTAAGATGCCATTTTGTGAGCCAAGATTGGGTGCTATGATGGTCTGATGTGTTTAATGCCATCCTAGCATATGTACCTTCTTTCAGTACCCAGCTTCTGCGAAAGGCTTAGATTTTTCTGGGTAGTATGCAATGGTTCTCTTCTTTACTCATTCATTCATGGATGGAATATTTGTAAGTGCAAATGGAATTTAGAACATGTTCTATAATTCCATAATTCAGACCTTGTTGACTTCTAAACATTGAGAAAAGTAAAGTAACAACCACTAGTATATGTGTATTCAGTTGTTTTTAACTGACAGCCATCATTTTAATAAAATACAGTAAGCACTAGTAGTCAAAATTCAGGAAAATAATATCTTAAATAGTTAACTTCTTCAGGTTAGGAAATGCACATATCTTCTACAAATCCCTGAGAAATTATTGCCTAGTAAAGGTTTACAAATGAATAAATTATGATTCTCATGGCCAATTTAGAGTTAGGAAATATATTAATATTGTATAGGGGGGCCGGTGAGATGGCTCAGCGGCTGAAGCGCCTGCCCTGCAAGCGCGAGGGCCCGAGTTCGACTCCCGGAACCCACATACGAAAAAAGGGCCGGTGATATCGCTCAGCGGCACGGGCGCCTGCTGGTGCGCGAGGTCCTGAGGTCGACCCCCCGGTACCCACAAAAAAAAAAAAAGATATTGTATAGGAAAGATGAAACCCAATGATATTTCCAGAGCATATATTTTCAGCATCAGTTTTTATTTTGATCACATTATTCTATCATAATAAAGATTTGTGCAATCGCTTCTGTTACAATAATTATTTCTTTTTAAAATCCTGTTATACAATTTGAATTTGGGAGGCCACAAAATGCAGTGTAATTTTACTTGTCAATAATGAAGCAAGCTTTCATATTAACAATTAATCAGAACTGAAAGGAGTGCTAAAATGTCTGCATCATTTGTCAGCAGTGCGTCTCTATCTTTGGTATAATGTAATAAGATCAAATCCTTTTATGCTGAAAGAATGAGGAGAACAATCACATGGCAAACAATTCTCAATACAGATAGGGGCTCTGAGCACATTGTTAGTGGTTAGTAATGAATGGAGAGTTTTGAGTTAGGAGAAAAGAGGAAAGAAATAATATAAAAGTTAATTTCCAATTCTTCAATGCTAACAAAGAGTAACGAGGGAAAATTAGATGTTTCATTTTAGCATTAAAGAGACTTGAAACTGAATAGTACTTTCAAATTCAAAATTTACACTGAATATTTCAATTACCCTATGTAACACATAGAACGATGATTTTTCCAGAAATACAATATCCAGTATATTTGAAAAGGTTTCCTTCTATAGTTTTGAATGGCTTTCATTGATCTGTAGTTATCTTAGCTTCCTTTATTAAGCTTTCTGATGAAAGTAGTTTTTTCTTGTTAAGAGAAAGTTTATATTGTGATCACTTGTATTTGCTAAACTTGGCCAACACGATTATGTGGTTAATATGCCATGATTTTTAAAAGGGAGTATTAGATCTGTCAGTCTTCTTCTAGGACAAAATCAAAGAAACCCATGATGTGTCCCATCAATCAATAAAGCTGAGTGGCCTTTATTCAGGCCATAACCAAGAGAGCAAAACCGTGTGACTACATATTTGTCAGAAATCACTGCAGTTCATTCACTCAGCAAGAGATCGATCATCTTTAAAACAAGCCTATTCATCATTACGATGAAATTCAGCGTCCTCACAGCACCTGCCCTGAGGGACTATATCCTCACAGTTGAAACCTTCGCTAATACATTTATTTTGGGACTGAGCAATTTTAGCTTAATGAACTGAGAAAAAAAAATCTCCTTTGGGTGACCTCCTCCTGAGTTATCCAAACCTGGGGATCTAAACCACTATAACAAAATATTTTACTTTTTATCCACAGGAGGAAACCCTCCAGCGGGCACGCGAGGAAGAAGAAAAAAGGAAGGAGATCACAGGTCATTTCCAGACCACCCTGACAGATATCCAGGCCCAGATAGAGCAGCAGAGTGAGCGAAATATGAAGCTCTGCCAGGAGAACACAGAGCTTGCAGAAAAACTGAAGAGCACCATTGATCAGTATGAGCTGAGAGAGGAGGTGAGAACCGCATCCACGAGCTTTGAGTTACCGGCTCTCGGTATGTAGACCTGGATCCGGGTTGTGAAGTTGGAGAACTCGATTAAAAAGAAAGCTATGCACAAACCTTAAAACTGATTAATCGTTAGGATTGAATTTCTTTTGCTAGCCAAAATAAAGACAGATGGTCGTACAAAATATCTGGCTGGAAGTCCTATGGGATTTCTTCAAAACTGGAGTCGCTGCAATGTAAAAGCAGTAAATAGTACTGTGAACTCAGTTATCCTTGAGAACAATATTTCTCAGCCCTTTAAAAATCTTTTCTGGGCTGGTGAGATGGCTCAGCGGCACGAGCGCCTGCTGGCAAGTGCAAGGTCCTGAGTTCAACTCCCGGTACCCACATAAAAATTAAAAAAAAAAAAAAAAAAAACTTTTCTATGTTTCAAAAAAAAAAACCCACATTCTCTTCTCTAAAGCTACTATGTCATCTAATTAAGGGTCTTTAGTCTACATATCCTATAAGCCAATAGTATTAATAATGGAATAATTATAACAATATCTACTTTATGCTTAGTTTGTGCCAGGCAGTATGCCAAGTTCTGTACTTTGTACACAGTATACCATGTATTTGTCTCAGCTTCCTTAGGCACTTGAAAGTGCTCTATTTTCCACATTTTATACACAGGAAGCAGAGGCTCTAAGATTAAATCACTCATAGTCACAAAAGCCAAGACTTTTGCTGTCAAAGGTTTACAACAGATAATAAGGCTCTTCTGTTACCTCAAAATTATATTTTAATGCTTAACATGTTTTAATACCCCAGACACCTCTCAGGAGTTTGATATATTTCTTTCCCCATCCCACTCAGATTTTATATCTCTGCCTCAAAAAGCAAGATAACATAGTTAAAGTGGCTCTGTTGGCAATGTGCTGGGACTCTATCAAGAAAAAGACTGAGCCAGTAGCATATGGTCACAGCAGTTAGGTAAATAAGGCAGTTCCTCATGGTAAGCCAAAATGCCATGCTACCTTTTTGTCTTGTTACAAGGATCAGTCCCAGTCCAGAATGGAGGTTCACACTACAGCACAAGGGAAGAAATGAGAGGAAAATGTCCACATTCTTCAGAGAGACCTCCGGTAGAATGGCCTGATAAACTAGTTATATAGTCCTGGGGTTGATTCCGTGTAAAGCCCAAGGACAGAATTTCTTTATGTTCCTTTGTACATGTTTGCTGTACTTGATGATTACATGCATTGTGGGGAGTTGGTACTTGTACATAATACTTAATTTTTTAATTCCCCTTGCCCTCCCTTCCCTTGCCCCACCATCTCTAGTTCCCCTTCCCATTTGCAGGGGTTTATCTCCCTTTTTCATATTATCTATATTTTATTTTGCTCTTTAAATTATTTACACTTTGGGCTTTTCATATAAGAGAAACCATGTGATATTTATGCTTGTGTCTGACATATTTCACTTAACATTACGGTCTCAAGGTGCAACCATTTTCCTGCAAATGATTCAAATCTATCCTTGTTTATTGCTGACTAGTATTCCATAGTGTATAAATATACATTGTCTGTATCCATTTATCTATTGATGGACATGAAGCCACTTCCAAGAACTATTATGAACTATGCTGCTACAAACATGGGTATGCATGTATCACTGTAATATGATGTCTTCAACTCTTTTAGGAAGATACCTAGAAAGGAAATAGCTGGGTTGAATGGAATTTCTTAGTTTTTTTCAGGGATCTCCATATTTATTTCCATAGTGGTTGTACTACTTTACATTCCCACCAATAATGTAAAAGGGTTCCTTTTTCCCCCGCAGTCCACTAGCGTTTGTTATTATTTGATTTCTTGATAATAGCCATTCTTTCTCGAGTAAGATGAAATCTCAGTGTTGTTTTAATTTGCATTTCTCTCATGGCCAATGGGATATTTTTTCATGTATTTATTGGCCATCTGTATGTCTTAAGAAAAGTGTCTATTTATTTAAATTGCCCATTTTTGACAGGCCTTTTATTTTGGGGGAGGGATACAAAATTTTTTTGAATACTTTGTATATTTTAGATATTATACTTCTCTGTCTGAGGAGTAGCTAGTAACATTTTTTCCCACTCTGTAGTTTGTCTCTTCTTTCTATTCCTTTTCTGTGAAGAATCTTTTTAATATAGTCCCATTTGCTGTATCTTGATGTCATTTCTTGTGCAATTAGGGTTCTGCTCAAAAAGTCTTTACCTATGCCTATGTCTTCAAGAGTTTCACCTAATTTATCTTCCAGCAAATTAAGTGTTTAATTTAATCTTTGATCCATTTTGATTTTAGTTTAGTACATGGTGAGAGACATGGGTCTAGCTTCAACCTTCTGTATGGGTATGACCAGTTTTCCCAGCACCATTTGTTGAAGAAGCTATCTTTCCTCTGGTGTATGTTTTTGGCCCTTTTGCCAAAGATCAGATGACTGAATTGCCTGGGGTTGTTTCTACATCCCCTTTTCTGTTCCATTGATCCACATTTCTGGTTATGTGCCAGTACCATGCTGTTTTTATCACTGTAGCTTTGTAATAATATAACTTGAAGTTTGGGATTGTGATACTTCCTGCTTTGCTTTTGTCACCCAAGATTACTTTTGCTATTCTGGGTCTCTTCTGGTTCCATATGAATTTTAGGAATGTTTTTCCTAGTCCTGTGAGGAATGCTGTTGGTATTTCAATTGGGATTGCATTAAATCTATATCTCATTTTTGGTATTTTGGCCAATTTGAAAATATTTGTTCTTCCTATCCAGGAATAAGGGATCTCTTTCCATTTTCTGATGTCTTCTTTGATCTCCTTTTTCAGAGTACTGTAGTATTTTTGTGTTTTTTTGTTTTTTACAGTTCTTTTGTTTCCTTGTTAATTTCTAAGTAATTTTTCTTAAGGCTATTATGAATGATATTTCTTCAAGGACAGAATTTCACATGCACTCTTTCTGATGGGACCTCCCAATGACCAAGAAACTCTTCACACTGAGATAAGAGTTGGAAGCTTCTCTTCATCTGGCAAGCCCAGAGGTCAACAGGTGTAGAGGACAGTGTACATCTGCATATCAATTAATCTGTGACCTTTGGTCTTAGAATCTCTACCTATGTTAGCTTTCCATTATTAAATACCTGAGATAATCATCTTATATAGAGAAAAGGGTTAGTTTGGCTCACAGTCTTAGAGGTTTCAGTCCATAATCAACTGACTCCATTGCTTTTGAGCCTGTGGCAAGGCAGTACATCACCATGGTGTGGAACATGTGGTAGAGCAAAGCTGCTTATTTTTTGGCAGCCAGGAATACCCTTCAAGGTCATGCACCCAATGACTAGAAGACCTTCCAGTAGCCCCAACCTCTTATATTTTCTACAACCTCCCAATAGCACTAAGCTGGACACTAAGCCTTCAACACAAGGGCCTTTGGATGACATTTCAGTTCCAAACTATGGCACCACCAGAACAATAGAGAATTCAGGGGGTTGGTCCTCACTCCCAGTCCCAAGACCACATGCTGGCACCCCAAGCGAGGCATCCTCACAATCCTGGAGGCAAAAATGTGGAGAACTCACCATGTTAAGCTGTATTAATGCTGTGATTAAAAGAGGCTTTATATCCACAGAAAGAGCCAAAATACTAAGTGACAGTGCTAGAGCCCTTGTAGTACAGATTCACCATCTATGCTGTTCAGCATAATAAATAACATATCAAATAGTTACCAAATTTAGAAAAATAAGATTAGGAGTTTTAGGTATTATGCTGAACCCTGGTGCCTCCACCTTTTCCAACTGTTTGTATAGTGCAAAGTGTGTGGGCCTTCACCAATGTCTGGCTTAATATAAGGCCCTAAGTGATGCAGGTCCGTTTATTCCTCCTTTATTTTTTAAGTCTTAAAACCTAGAGAATGTGTGTTCATGTGAATTATTTTTTCTATTTGGCATTTTTGAGAACCAATACTAAACCATGTTTTCTATGTATGTTTTATTTTTCCTTAGCATCTGGACAAAATATTTAAACACAGAGAACTCCAGCAGAAGCTGGTGGATGCAAAACTCGAGCAGGCACAAGAAATGATGAAAGAAGCAGAGGAGCGACACAATCGGGAAAAGGAATATGTACTTATCCTTTTAGTCGGTGTGCATAGCTGGTCTACCTAGGTGGCAGAAACTCAGTTTTGATAATGGTCAAAGAGAACTCATTGATTGAGGAAGAGCCCGAGCTTCTGTGGAGAACTAAACGAGCCTGCCTGATATGAAGCACTGTATCTACACTATTTCCCACAAAAATAGTCATTCAGCAAATATTTTTCAAATATCTGTTATCTGCTGAGCACTATTTTTGGTCCTACAAGATAGCTATGAACAAGCCAGAGAAGGGCCATTGCCCACCATGCAGATTATGGAGTTTGACTGGGAAGAGACAGGCAGTAACAAGCTAACATACAAGGAAGGGTAGTTCCAGATAAAAGTAAGTGTTATTAGAAAAATAAGGAGAAACTGAGAAGGGACCAAGGCAGTGGGGGGAGGGGTACATTAGACTGGGTGATCAGAAGGCCTCCAAGAAGGGAGGATGCTTGAGCCAAGCCCTGCCTGATGCAGAGCCACCATGCAGAGAGTCATCAGCAACAGTGTCTGCAACAATGACAATGTCCTGATGCTGAGAACAGCCTGGCATGCTCCAGAAATAGGAAAAGGTCAGCGAAGCAAGAACATGTTGACCAACTGGGAGAAAGATTCAAAATGAAATTGCAGAAGTAAGCAAGGATCAAATTGTGTAGTTTTGCACAGCTTGAAAATTAGTTTGGATTTTATTCTAAATATAATGAGAAAGTATCGAGCAGTTTTAGCAAAAAAGGGACATGACCTGCTTTATATATGTAAAAGATTAATTTAGCTCCTGGGTGGAAAATGGATTACAGAGGAGCAAGAAAGAAAGAAAGGAGGAGGTTATTATAGCAATCCAGACCAGATAGGATGATGACTTCAATTAGGAAGGAGGCAGCCAGGCAGGACAGATAGAGATGAATAGAAGTTTTTCGATGTAAACTGACAGGCAATGCTGTTGACCTGAAGATGATGACAATGAGAAGGGAATAAGTCAAGGATGATGCCTGAGTTTTGGATTGAAGAAAATGAATGGTGGTGTTTACTGATCTTAGTAGCCCCAAGCATCCTCCAAAAGCTGTAGGGCCATTCTACAGATGTGAAAAGTAAAGTTTAAATAGGATACGCACCTTGTTTAAGGTCATACGCAGCTAAGTGACCAAGATGTGTTTTAAATCCAAGAGCATTTGTCCCCAAAGCCCAAGCTCTCTGTAACAGCGCTTCATACTCAGAGGCATGTTACAGGTGTTTAAACTGAAGCAAGTATCAGTTGTTGGGGACAGAGAGATTTCAGACACAATCAATAGACCAATTATTCAAATTTGGCCATTTGACATTTGATCACAAGCTTTTCATTTCTCTAAAATGAGACCAGAATCACTCCAATTTGTAAAACAGTAATTTTAAAATAACTTCAATTTTCAAGCATAGAAACAAACAGATAAATTTTGGAGAATACAAACTTATGGCCTTTGGATAATTTCAATTGGAAATCTCTTTCGTTTAAGAGAACTATTAATTTATTAAACCCATCTACAATCTAGCTCTCGGAGTAATAAATAAAACCTTTATTATTCAAAATCCAAGAAAATTTTATCCTCATAGATAAAAATATGCTTCCTGCAGGATATCACTACTTGGTTTACTACACATGAGATATTACAAAGGAAGAACTGAGCAAAGATACATGTGAGGAAGAATAGAGAGAAGATTTGTGGTGACCCAGCCTTAGCAAGAAACTGGCACACTGTCTAGTTTTTCTACCCCGGTTTAGCAAAACAGCAGACTTGGGTCAGAGAGGGGTAGCTGCCTCAGCTCTTCGAAGATGGCCATCTGCTTGGACTGCAGCTCTTGTAATTCATTCTGAGAGTCGTAATATATGAGTTCCTGTGGAGGTTTCTCCACCCAAATGGAATACCCAGCCACTAACCTCCTGTTAGATCAGAAATCACCCATTACAACAGGCTGTACAACTGGCTGAAAAAGCAGGCCCCTGCACACAGCCGCCACATTCCTCAGATGCCCAGAGGTGGCACTGGAGGTCTATTTTGTGGCTGCCCCCTAGCTTCTCACAGGACGAATCAGTTGTACTTTACAAGTTATCTTTAGGTTATAATACAATTTTTTTTAAAAAATTAGAAGTTTTATATGACACTTATAGGTATGAATTTTGTAAAGTAAATAAAATTCTGAATTCTAACTAGAAAACCCTAACCCAAAACAGACCACATCAAAGTTGATTATTAACATACATCTTAAATTAAAATAACATGTTTTACATATGTATGTCAGTTTCATGCTAAAATCAACATTTTCAGTTTAACACAAGAGCTCCAGTTCTGACCATGTCTGAGCACGTTTTACTGCTTTTGAAAGGATTCCTTGTTGGGAGAGAAATTACGCTTCTTACTTTTTAAACCTCCAGAGAATGGTATTTAGAAAAATAAGTCAAACTTCTGTTCCTCACACTAATCCACACTGTATTTGCTATAAGGACAGATATTACTCACACTCTAAATCATTCCGAGAGGGATCTGCCTTTTAACCTGCTCCCGAGAAGATTCCAATGCGTGATCAAAACTCTGTGTCAGGAACAGGGGACAGAAATCAAGTCAGTATTTCCACTGCGCTGGCATGGTGTGCGAGAGCACAGGATCTCAAAGAGTAATTCTGGCGTGATGTAAAGGAACACTTCCTGGCAACAGTGCTCAGGTAGGGAGGTGCTGGAGATATTCAAGCAGAGGCTGATGATGTCTAGAAAGGACTGCTAGAGAAGAATCCAGAAGTTAGTGGGAGGTTGAATTTTGTGTGATTCATGCTTGAGTTAGAAGCTTTTTTTTTTTTTTTTCCCATTAAAACCACTAATTTTCGTCTAGGGATGTAGGTCAGTGGAATAGTACTTGCCTCGCATGTGTGAAGTCTTGCTCAAGCACAGCAAATAAACAAAAACCCTAAACAAACCAAAACACTAGTTTTTAATTAAAAATGAAATATTTTAGACCGTTTTCTTAGCTTTCTTAGAATTTTTTATAAGGTCCACCCCAAAAGACACTGAAGAAGCTTAATAAGAAAAAAAATTGTTTTATATACAAATTACAGGCAAATGGTAATCTAAAAAACAAATTGTTTCCATGCGTTCTCTCTTCTCACAGTTGCTGAATCAGGCAGCAGAGTGGAAACTTCAGGCTAAAGTGCTGAAGGAGCAAGAGACGGTGCTGCAGGCTCAGGTGAAGTGGGAGAGAGGGATGCATGGAGTGTGCGCTTCTTGCTGGTTCCAGGAGGCTCGGACCAATGTTAGCGCAAGAGGTTTTCATGTGGCAAGGGACAAGGGGACACAGGGGGATGGGGGTGTGGAAACGAAGTAGGCCTTCACATTTATTGTTTTTAAGTAAAAATAAAAGCATAGTACTGTATTATATCTAGGAAAAAGATATCCTCTATATCATCAAAATGTTTATTGACAAATGATGGCATCAAAACTGTCATGGGAAGTTAACATCCAGGTTTGCACCTATCTGTCCATATCTCCTGTCTCTTTCCTCCCCCATTATCCTACTAAGGTAAGAAGAAAATATAAACTGTTCAGATGTACCATTTGTAACTGACAATTCTTAAAATGTCCTCATATTTTGATATTATTTTTATGCAAAATAAAGTCAGTGCCTAGGTTGCTGTGCTATCAGAGGTTGGCCTTGTTAGGAGAGAATGACTGGAAGTAGCAGGCAAGTCAGAAGCCATTCTCATTTGGCTTCATAGTGTCATTCATGTTTTGATTAGACTGGAATTCCTATTTTGGACTCAAAAATAAAGGCTCCTGACACAGCCGCCTCAGGGAGTTTTGGATTGAAGGCCAAAAACTCTACCCATCCTCCCCATTTCCCTTAGGGCTCTGCCCCTCCTGCCCAACATTCCCTGTCAGGTTCCGGAACATCCTGACACAGGCCACAGGGGACTTTATCTCTGCTGCTGGGAGAAATGTCCAAGCGCTAAAGGGAATATGAGATCAGACAGCAAATTCACAGAAAGTGAGGAAATCAGAAGGCTTCCACATTAGGCAGCATTAATTTAAGATTTGTAAATGTTTATGTGCCGACTATAGAATCCTTGTTCAATTGTAAAAAAAAAAAAAATACTGTATGAATAAACATGTTCAATGAATATCTTTTCATTTTAAAAGAAAAAAAGGACAAAATTTACAATAACAAATTATACTATTGCATAGACAAAAACACAGAAAACATTTTCATATCTACGTTTCCTAAAGTATACTTTTGCAATGTGCATAAAGAAAGCAATGATAAATTGTTTTCTTCAGTAGGATCTATTCTCTGAAAATATATAAAAACAATTTTAAAGACTAAACTACCTAGAGGTTGGAAACATAATGTTTCTGACTTTTTTGTTTTGTTTTGTTTTGTCTTTTTGAGACAGGGTCTCGCTATGCAGTTCAGGCTGGCCTTGAGCTCACCTTGTAGCCCAGGCTGGTCACGAACTTGCAATGATCCTCCTGCCTCAGCCTCCCCTGTGCTGGGATTACAGGTGTGCACCACCACGCCTGGCTGTTTCTGACTTTTAGTAGAATCAAAGGGTGAGTTACTCAAGATCCATCTCAAGGAAGTCGAAGCCCGTCACATCATGGTGTAGGGAAGGCAAGCAATGGGATCTTTAACCCGGATGTAGAAAAAGCAGCATGGCTTTACTGTCTAGGGGTGGGGACACCCAGAGAATCAAGCCAGGGCTTCTGATCTGCCCTTGCCTCATTTGCAACACAGAGCTTGAGAGAAACAATGGACAATACTTGAGGTTATGCACTGTTCACATCATCTATTACACAGTCTCTACTCCTCTATGCTAAATAAAGACAACGAACTAGAGAAGAGTAGGTTAATATTATTCATTTCTGGGCTAAACAGCGATTCATTCAGCTGGTATCAAAATTTAGGCTTTTAATGATCTGTGAAATAAAAATATAGAGCATGACCCAATTTCCCAACTATACCCGTCAAACTTGAAAAACCATCTGCCAGGGTTTCTAGATTTGCCACAGTCCCTCACTCCTGAGTCCAGAAACCAGGGTCAGAGTCCTGGTCCTTCTGCAGGGAAACTGTGACCCTGGACAACTCACTTATACCCATACCTCTTTGGAGCTAAATTTCCTTGTCTGACATGAAGATCACTGTCATAAATCAGTGATCCTAACCAGAGTCCTCTGACCTCTGCGAGGCCCATATTTTCTCAGTATTTCCAAAACAGTAGCACTTCAGGCTGCAGCTACTCTAAACTGCAGCCGCTTCTGGCATCGTATCAGCTCTTACTTTTCAACCGTGGATGGCAATTAGTCATACATTTAACATTTAAAAGGACAGTGAGTTAGTAGATAGGGAAAACATGCAGTGTGCTATCAAATTATGTATGCAAAGCACTTAACTCAGTGCCTGGTCCATAAGCATGAATAATTTCAACCAATATCTATTGAGCACCTACTAAATGGTTCTAGATGTTAGAGATACAGTAATCAGTAAGACAGACAAACATCTCTACCTAACTGAACTAACAATCTAATGCTAACAACATTGCTAATAAAAATGCTAATTATTATTTAGAGCACACAGTAGTATAAGCTAGTATGTTATTTCATAGGTAGGGATTCATACAAGGAAATATGAAACAAAGGGAGTCTTCAGTTACAAAAAAGATTAAGAACTACTGGAAAATAGAATCTCAAGACACTTTCCAGCTCTAGGTCACGAACGCAGAGAATTTCCAGATCTAAAGAAGTGCGACTCTAGGCTGAGTTAACCCCACTTTCTCCTCCAGAGTCCACAGTTTGTCACAGGGCAGCCAGATTCACTAGTTGCAAAGACCTTGTTTGGTTTTCTCTTCTGATCTCCAAGGCACTTTCAAAATTCCAATAATTATTTAGTCATAAAGAAAGTAAAGGCCCCAAATCTATGGCTATGGGTAATAATGTTTAAACAAGTTGCCAAGAAGTATTAATGTTCTTATTTTAAATGCTTTTGGTGGGCATGGTGACTCACACCTGTAGTCCCAGCTATTCTGGAGGCTGAAGCAAAGGATCACTTGAGCTAAGGCACAAAGATCACTTAGGGCCAGCCTGACCAACACAGCGAGACCCCACCCTAAATAAATAAATAAATAAATAAATAAATAAATGAAAACTTTATACCTTGGAACACAAACTCTGCTGCAAATGATTTCCATACCACTCAAATACTTCCTTTGGTTTTACCCTGTCCTTGAAGGGGAGGAAGTGGCAGAAGGCCAAGGCCTTTGTCCCCATTGCTAAGGCCTGAACAATGGAAATATCAAATATCCTGTTTTCCTAGAATGAAGTCACTTTTCAGTCATAAGACAACAGCTGGCCAGTTGAAAGCATGTTTCTCACTTAGAGAAGAGATGTCTGGCTTTCAGTTATACAAACCGAGGCAACAGAGTAACTGTCAGAGATGATCAATGGCATACAATTGTCACTACAAATGGAGTGTTCATCAGATCGATGAGGATGAGGACAGTAGTAGATGTGGAAAGCCAGCAATATCTGACAGCACAGACACAAAATACCACCCCAGGGGAAAGAACAGTGAGTAAATTGTTAAAAATGGATAATTATAATCTTTAAAATCAGAAGTCTTCCCCTTGTCTATATAGGATGAGAAGAGAGCCTTCTGTTCTTGCAATGACTCATTCCCAAACCAAATCTCACAGGCTTGCTAAGACAATTCCTAGACACAGTTCTGTTTCCTACACACTACAAATGTTTTTAATTAACATTCAGTGCTCGGTTAGAAGAATGTGTGCCTCCCTTGGCCCATTTAAAAGTGAAATATTGAGGCAATTACCATTACTTCTAACCATAGAGCAGTTTGCTTCTATTTTTGGCTCTAGCAGGAAAAATACTGCACATGACCTCTGGATGTCCTTTCTGTGTTTCTCTGAAATCCCAAAGTGAGAGTAGGAATATCACACGTGAAGCCAAACGTGCATTATGTCAGTGTAATAGTTAGGGGTGAAATACTACTGCATAAGTATCCAGTAAAAAAAAGACAGGAAGTGTCGGAGCTGGTTACCCAGGAAATGTATAATCCACGCAGGTTTTGCCACTTACGACACAGAGGTCAGCAGGAAGAAGAGCAGAATATTAAACGCTGGCCGCTCAGAGGAGGACAGGGGGAGTTGTTTAGTGGGTGTGACGTTTCCATTTTGCAAGACGAAGAAATTCTGGAGATCGGTTGCACAACAATGTGAACATACGTAACACTACTGAACTCTATAGTTTAAAATGGTTAGAATGGATGTTTCGTGTGTTTTACCACAATTAAATTTTTTCAAAAGTTTAGGGAAAACTGTACAAAAACAAAAACCAGTCTCTAGGAAAAGCCTTGAAAAGGCGATGATAAAGAAAGACACACGTCCTGGCGCTCCGGTGTGTCTGTGTTCTTCATGCCACAAGCCAGCAACATGACAACATGAGAAAGGTAAATACCTCCCCGGTTAACTCGCCAAAACACATTCCGGGGGCCGGTGAGACGGCTCAGTGGCGTAAGCGCCTGCCTGGCAAGCGCGAGGGCCCGAGTTCGACTCCCGGAACCCACATACAAAAAAGGGGCCGGTGATATCGCTCAGCAGCGCGGGCACCTGCTGGCGCGCGAGGTCCTGAGGTCAACCCCCGGTACCCACAAAAAAAAAAAAAAAAACACATTCCGGGGTTTCTTCTTAGTACCTTAATTTGAGACATGATGGAAAAATAGCCTACAGGGACACATGAAGAAGTAAGATAGGCGTATATTCGGGTGCAAACTGTTTCACCAGAAAATTTTACTGCCCACCGGCTAATGGCGAAGCCGAAGTTCTGGGTACGGTTGCTTCTGCTAATTCTGCCAGAGTTGCATCTGGAGAGAGGACCAGCCATGCGCTCACTCCTGCCCTTGCCCGTCTGCAGCCTCCAACTTCAGCTGCAAGAGAAGGCTTGGGAGGACCAGCCCAGGAGCTCATAGTTCCCGAGAGAGACCCCTACATAGCTGCTGGAATTACTGATAAATTGGAGAAAATAAGAAAAGAAGTTAACAGGGCGGGCTTAGCTAAGATCACTAATGAACAGATTCTATAATAGAAGAGCCCATTACCTGCTAGGGATAGTTTTTCTTACCAGAGACAACTGGATAATGTGCAAAGGACTTAGGTCACCAGACCCACCAAAGCGTACCCTACGGTAGAGAATCTCAAGCAAGAGGCTGTCACACTTCACTGCACACAGTAAGAGGAAATATTATCTTACGCACAGTGTGTGTGCGTGTGTGTCTGTGTGTGCGTGTGTGGGTGTAAAATCCCGGGGTACCTTCCTGGACATGAAGTCCCTGGTGCCCCTTTATTTAGTCTTGGATAGTCTGTATGCCAAGATATCATGAGAAACAAATTTTAGTTCTTTCACATACTTTTAGGGTGAATGAGCAATTTCAGAATAATGGTCAGCTGTTGTTGTGAATTTGAAAAATGTGCATGCTATGGAAAGGATTTATGTTAAAAAGTTGTTTACTTCACTAAAATCTCATTATTCTGAGTTATTAGGTAAGAAATCACTCTAGGTAAGTAATTTTCTGGAATCTAGGGTTTTTTTGACTCACACACACACCTTCGAACCCCATGCTGAAGACAGAGCTCTCCAAACTGCTGGCTTTCAGACTTTGCACTCTTCTCGACTTTAGAAGAGACCCCACACCAGGTGGTCAGTTGGTACCCTCCTGCTGGCAACAAACCAGCCATGTCCATCTACCGAGAGTAGCTGTGGCTTCTTGTTTATTGAATGCTGCCAGTCTGCTTTTCTGTGCTCGTGTGAGGACCTGGGACTGTTCTGGACACTCAAGAGTACCAATTTGAAAATGGAGGCTTTACTAACTTGAATCATTCATATTAAATCTCTCTCACTCAGGACGTACTATCTTAATATCATTTTTAAAAGCAAGATTTTAGCATTTTGTTAGTCACTAACAATCAAGCATTAACACGCCTTTCTTCCTCATGCTGCCCCATTCCCATTCCAAATGCAAGTCTTGGAACTAAAGATGCGGAGATACAATGGTTTTCTTAATATCCCTGTGACAGGCCACATATACTCAGGAATGCTAACCAATATAATTTTTGATGCAAATTAAAATAAAGCATCCCTCCATCAAGACTCATTAGTTCCATCTTTAGAAAATTAGTGTAATAAGCTAATTTTGATGAAAAGGCCATTTTCAACTGCTATTGGCTAGAACACTGTACAGTATTCATAAATATATAAAACTATGAAGTCTAAAACAGAAATGGCAATTGCTTAAAGTGGTACACAAGCAGCAGCCCTTGTCCATCCTTGTCCATGTTCTAGCCATATTTCCTTTATCATTTTTTTATTGTACTGGGGATTGAACATAGGGTCTTGGTGGTAAAATTATGATATAATGAAATGGTGATAACATTTATTATTTCCTTTTTCTTTAAAGGAGCACTCCACTCATGCTCGCTGACCTAGATTGATCTCGTAGCAACAAAATAACACATGACTGACACTGTACTGAGAATCCTTTAAATCATTTTTCTTCCCACATAATAAGCAGTGACACATTGTTTTGTTCTGGAAGTGTTCTAAAAGCAGACCTAAAATACATGCACTCTTTCCCCTGTTTACAGCTTACTCTCTACTCAGGAAGGTTTGAAGAGTTCCAGAGCACGCTGACAAAAAGCAATGAAGTGTTTGCTACTTTCAAACAGGAAATGGATAAAGTGAGTATTATTTATCATCCATGAAATACTGACATTTTCTATTTTGACAGGCAATTCTTTTTGTTTATTTTTCCCTTGCTAAGATATTTCAGTGCATTTAATAAACCAATGAAATGTTTATAGATAGGAATGAGGCTTGGGCTGTATATTTTATTGGTAAATATCTGGTGAATTAATCTTAGCAAGAATCCAAAAAGGCTGGGATACATTTTCACTCTGAGAAGGAATACTTCCTTTTCTACTCTATGTCTAGCTTTATTAAGGGAAAAAAAAAAAAAAAAGAATCAACCAAAGTAAAAAAATCTACCAAAGGTTAAAAAAAAAATCCTAATCTTCTGAAGGTTACAAAAAATTTTTCATACAAACATGTAAAAGTAAAATGTTAGATCAGAAAATACCATTTGATAGTATTGTTTTGTTTTGTTTTGTTTTTTTGTGGGTACCGGGGTTCGACCTCAGGACCTCGTGCACCAGCAGGCGCCTGTGCCGCTGAGCGATATCACCGGCCCTTTTTTCATATGTGGGTACCAGGAGTCGAACTCAGGACCTCGTGCTTGCCAGGCAGGCACTTATGCCGCTGAGCCATCTCACCAGCCCTTTTGTTTGGTTTTGAGACAGCAGCTTGCTATGTAGTTTAGGCTGGTCTTGAACTATGTATCCCTTGAACTCACAGCGATCCTCATGCCTCTGCCTCCCGAGTGCTGGGATTACAGGCATGCCCCACCACCACACCCAGCCTGATAGGAGCCTTCTTAAAAGGGAAGATATGTAACATAATATATGAATGAGAAGTCCTACATGAAAAGATGGAAGCCTGAATTTAAATTTGAATGTAGTCTTACTCAACAAGTCATGCTGGACAATTCACTTACCTTTCTTGAATTTTATTTTTTTCCCTATAAATTGAGACATTATTTTCTTTATCTATCTCACAAGATCATGAAGTTCAAATAAGTTAATGTATTTTAACTGTGTTTAAACTTTTTGAAAGTCTTTCACAACTAAAAGGTAGTAATATTATTGGGTATAATGTTTTTTAATTTTAATATAATGTAAGTTGGTATTAATAAAGAGAATATTAAAAAACACTTTTTACTTCTATAGAAAACAAAATTTTATAACAAAATAATTAGAGAATAGCAATAGTTAATACATTGTGTGTCATAATCTTAAAAGAATGGCCAAAATGTTACTCAGAGTACAAGTCCTAGACAAAAAAGACTCTTACAAGGAAGAAACAAAACATCCAAGAGCACAAAACTTTCTCAAGACCCAATCAAAAAATGGGCAACCAAAATGTATAACGTTTAAATTTTGTTCAGTTCAGTGTTTTTGCAATATAAATCAGCGCCGGAATTGTGTTTCTGAATAAGCATTAGCATTAAGCATTTTTAAGTGTAGAAAGGATCCTTTTAAAAGTATCTCCATGAAATAATATGACAAATTTCACAATTAAGTGAACAAATTTAAGAGGTTAATATTTGTTAAAAGCTAGGTTTTTTACTTCATGGTGGATATATCCATTAAATATTTTTTTAACATTCTAGACTGACTGGACTAAAGGAGAGAGAAAATTTTTTTATTTCAAAATTATATATTTTTAATTGGAATAAATATTAAATCAAGAGTTCTTAATCTGAAGTCCATTTGTGAACTTTGGTAGTTTCCCTGAGAATTCCCTGCAAATAAGGAAAAAAAAAAAAAACACTGATGTACGTATTTTCATAACTCTGAAGTGTGGTCCCATTTATTTCACCAAATTTTTAAAAGGGTTAATGACCTTAAAAGTTTACAAACTACTAACTTGGTTAATATGTGATCAAAATAAAAAACCATTCAGGACTCACCTAGCTTGTCTTAGAGCCAGAGCTGACAATCTGGGCCCAGCACCCAGTCTCCAGCAATACCCAGCTTTTGGGCAGGTTGGCCCCAAATGCCTAGCTACACATCTAACCATGCCTGCTTATAAATCTTGTACAGGTACTTCACAGAGAGGAGATCCTACAATGAGGAGCGATGAGTAATTTCAGGTTCCAAAAAACCAGGTTACTCATTTCTGTATCCCCCACAACCACGTCAGCCTGGACACCAGCAGACACTCTGCATGTGTTGCATGAAATGAAATGATATAGCTTCACCTCCACTCTTTGTTAGCTCACCTAAAAGCACTCCATTCTTTGAGCTTCAGTTTCCCAATTTATAAAGTAGGGGTGAAAATAAAACTTTCTTGTGGAAATGTTTCAAAGATTAAATGAATAACATGTATAATCACATTTTATAAACTCCCCAACAACATGCAAACACAGAGATGGACAAAAAGGAAAGTTGCTTTTGTGTGGCTACTTCTCAAATGTGCCACTATTATCAACATTTTAATAGCTAAAAGCCATAGTATCCTTCTTGTTTCTCTTCAGTAAAGTGAATGATCCAAATTGTAAATTTATTCCTGTGTCTCGGTAAAGATATTTTTATTTTAAATGAAGGAAAAAGCAATAACAAACAGCCCATCCTTAGGTAGTTTCCTTTCTCTTGAATAGCCACCGGTGCAAATAAGTTTGTTCACCACTGCCCTAAAGGAGTCAGAAATAAATCATAACTCCTCCACAGTTCCATTCTTGACATTGACCATTCGTTTGCTTTAGCCAGCTGGTAAATAAAGGACGGCTCTTGATGTCACATATGGAACTAATAGCTTCCTTGAAACATTAACTCTTCAGGATTAAACTAAAACTCTCTAATTTCTGTAGACAACTAAAAAAATGAAGAAGCTGGAAAAGGACACAGCCACGTGGAAAGCCCGGTTTGAAAACTGTAACAAAGCATTACTGGACATGATCGAAGAGGTAAGGAAGTTTTCCTCTTAGTTTTTACCTCCCCATTTAGTTACAGTATTCGTTCTGAGAGTGTAGAAATCCAATAGTGCAAGTGATTATATTTGAAAAAGAGCTAAATATTGGGGGATATGCCATGTTAAATTGTAATAAAAATAAGAGCAAAGGCCGTTCTGAATCCCATCCTGACTCACAAAAGCTTTGTGACCTTAAGCCATACACGTATGGATTCAGAAGCTGTCCTCAGAGCACTACCTGCCTGCTGGACTGTGGATTACTTAGAGGTAGTTTCTTACTTCACTTTGAATTTCCCCTATGCCTAGCACCTAACATGAACTAATTAACTGATTTGCATATACTGAGAAAGGCACCAGCTCAAGCACTGAGGGTATATGCTATTTTATAGATGGATGTGAAAAAAAAATTTTTTTAATTCCTCAAGCAACCATTAAAATAGTGTTGTTATGCCAGGTCTGAGTAGGTTTTGCAATTCTAAAGACAAAGATACAAGGCCCCTGACCTGAGAGGGGGGCTTATGGTGAAGATCTCTTCATGTTAACTACTGAAGAAAGGCTCCAAAAGTACAGAATAACTCAAAGATGGAGGTAAAGAGTGAGACAATTTGGAACATGTTCATGCACAAACACATCGTCATTTCTAGAGAACAGAAGAGTTTAAGTAGCCAACATCATGAATTAGTGTGTGGTGAGTTCCTGTGGTTATAATTACTGTTCTAACAACTTATCCCAAATTGCAACCAATTCCAAAGATATTGTCTTAGTTACTTTTCTCTCATCACTGGGACAAAATACCTAACACCCAAAGTTAAGGAAGGAAAGGTTTATTTAGCTCACAGTTGTGGAGGTGTCAGTCCATAATCAGCTGCCTCCAGGGCAGGGTGGCATGGCATAGGGGCAACAGTTCAAGGTGGCAGAAGACAGCAAAAGCAACAAGAGCAAAAAGGGGGAGAGCAAGCCTCTTCTCCTCCCTCATATTGTAAGCAGGCTACCACCCCCAGGGAGGGCGTAGCACTCACACCATCTCCATGCCCTCCTCTTGCAAAGGATGAGGATGTTTACAAAGTGAGGACCCTGGTCTCCTGCTGAGTTGCTAATTTAAACTTCTAAACTTCTTAAGTTGACACAATGTATCAACCATTACAATCCACCCCTTCTCAACTTGGCAACCAGGCACATCTCTTTAAACTGGTTTCCAGAGACAAAAACATGCTTATTCTTATCATTTCACAACTTGAACATTATAACACAGATTTAACAATCCTTAAGAACCAGTATTAAGTCTATCAACACTATATTACATTAGAACCATAATATTCTGGCCCTGGTCCCCCAAAGACTCATGTACATCCCTTTATGCCAAAGGCATTTAGTCCATCTCTAAGCGTTGCCAAAGTCCTAACAGTTTCAGTACTGCTGAAAAGTCCAAGTCCCAAGTCTCTACCGAAATGTAAGGCAAACTCTTAGCTGCAAGCCCCTGCACAAATGAAAAGTTAAATACTTCCAACATTCAATGGCATAAGGCAAACATTTTGGTTCCAAAAGTTACAAACGGGAGTACAAAGGATTGGGACCAAAACAAGTCCAAAATCCAGCAGGGCAAACATTAAGTTCTGTAGTTCCATGTCCAGCATCTGTAGCAATCTGTGGCAAGTTGTGACCTCCAAAAGGCTTGCGTTAGTCCACCCCTGCAGCACTTCTGGTGGCTATAGTTCCCACAGCTTCTCTCTTGAGTTGGCTTTGCTCCCGCCTTGCAGCTTTCTTTAGATGATCCACGTTCCTGGCTTTTCCAAACTTCTGGGGTCTCCACTGCACCTTTGGCTTCACCCTCACAGCTTCACACATTGCCCTCTCAGCGGCACACTGCCTGGCCTCCCACGCCTTGTGAAATCGGGGTGGAAGCCTCCTTAACCCCACAACTCTTGCATTCTGCACCACGTGGATGATGCCAAGGTCTGCTGCCAGCTGGAGCAGTAGCCAGGCTTCCCTCTCTCTTGGCTGTAGGGATCAAGTGCCTGGATTAGCATACAGTAGTTTACCTATAGAATAGATATGGCACTACTAAGGATGAGGCAGTTCCAGTCCCTCTTGTTCATTTTGCCACAAATTTTGGCATATACCTTCTAAATCTTAGAATTAGAAAATCTATCTACTTTAAGATTTGAGGGACTGTGGACTAAAGCATAAAGAAGCCTTGCCATGTTTCTAAAGAACAGGTAATGGTGA